>OY754873.1:20037693-22935193 GCA_963576445.1 Lithosia quadra | reverse complement strand
ACCTAACCTAACCTAACCTAACCTAACCTAACCTAACCTAACCTAACCTAACCTAACCTAACCTAACCTAACCTAACCTAACCTAACCTAACCTAACCTAACCTAACCTAACCTAACCTAACCTAACCTAACCTAACCTAACCTAACCTAACCTAACCTAACCTAACCTAACCTAACCTAACCTAACCTAACCTAACCTAACCTAACCTAACCTAACCTAACCTAACCTAACCTAACCTAACCTAACCTAACCTAACCTAACCTAACCTAACCTAACCTAACCTAACCTAACCTAACCTAACCTAACCTAACCTAACCTAACCTAACCTAACCTAACCTAACCTAACCTAACCTAACCTAACCTAACCTAACCTAACCTAACCTAACCTAACCTAACCTAACCTAACCTAACCTAACCTAACCTAACCTAACCTAACCTAACCTAACCTAACCTAACCTAACCTAACCTAACCTAACCTAACCTAACCTAACCTAACCTAACCTAACCTTCCTTCCTTCCTTCCTTCCTTCCTTCCTTCCTTCCTTCCTTCCTTCCTTCCTTCCTTCCTTCCTTCCTTCCTTCCTTCCTTCCTTCCTTCCTTCCTTCCTTCCTTCCTTCCTTCCTTCCTTCCTTCCTTCCTTCCTTCCTTCCTTCCTTCCTTCCTTCCTTCCTTCCTTCCTTCCTTCCTTCCTTCCTTCCTTCCTTCCTTCCTTCCTTCCTTCCTTCCTTCCTTCCTTCCTTCCTTCCTTCCTTCCTTCCTTCCTTCCTTCCTTCCTTCCTTCCTTCCTTCCTTCCTTCCTTCCTTCCTTCCTTCCTTCCTTCCTTCCTTCAATCGTCTATCAATCAATCAATTGCTGTTCGTTAGTCCGCTAAAACTAGAAAACAGCTGACCCGATTTGGGTAGTTTTAGTCTTGAAGTATTCGTGGAAGTCCAGAGAAGGTTTATACCGTGAGAAAATATGGAAAAATTGCAAGATAAATAAAACTGCGTCGAGGTTCTTTAACTGATAAAATTCTATAAAAAATATTTCCGTCGTGTAACGTACTAGGCGAGAATGAATAGCAAAGAGGTTCATGCACTGATAAAAATACAGAATGACTAGTGTCTAGTCTATTTATTGCCGAACATCACTATTGTAACGGGTCACCCTTTTTTGTATCAGTGACAGTTGCACTTGTCATTTTCTTGCCTAGAATTAAAAATCGTAGTATATACATTTCACATTAATGTATGTTCAGGGGCGTCACACTCGCACTGCCGACCCTGTAAAAACCTTCTAATGCCCTTCTTGAAGAACCCGATATTGTCGTCGCTAGGGAAAACCACTGCAGTGAGATCATACCTCACAGTGCGCACTGCGGGCGGAGGCAACCTGTGAGGATGAATTTTCGGCCTGTGGCGAGCGGTCTGTGTCGTTGTGTTAGCTCTCGTGCCAGAGCCAGTTGTGTAGTTACATTTCGTCGGAGCCCCCTATTATGTTTTTTATGACCATCTGATTCTCACATGTATTATGCAAATAAATAATTTGAATTTGAATTTGAATTTGAGCTGTGTGGCGCTGGTTCCAGTCGTGGAACAGTCGTCCTCGCTGGTCCCAGTGTGTCGGAAATGCCTGTCAGCACAAGAGAGAGGCGGCCGCGCTCCACACAAACATGTAAGGATTTGAAATCTAATTTTCTAAATATTACTTTATTTCGTGGAATTAATCATGTATTTCTAATTACGCTATTATGTTATTCGAGGCAGAGACAAATCCAAAAAATCTAAGAACATGAACATTCTGTTCCACCGTTAAAAAAGAATGTGTTATTACCACTTTTTACCGACTTAGGAGTTAAGTTGCAAAAAATCATTTCCTATTACAAATCAACCTACAAACTTGCAATTTCGGTAGTGTAGATGCTTTTTATATTGTTCATCCACTAAGAAAGGGTTTTTGGAAATATAGAAGAATCACTGCTTCTCGTTATAAATAAATATGAATCAGCGCTATACAAAATTTCTCCGCCAGGAGGATAATGAAATTTACATTGGTTGTGTGGAAGTGCGTCTATCTCTATATAGGTACGGGAAGCGCATAAGTTTTGGAGTAAGAAGCGGGACATGCAATGTTACAGGTTGCTTTGTTTAACTTCACATTCCATTACAACCGGTAGGTGGTGGTGCCATCGGGCTGTAGGATTTGTTCAAGAATTAGAAATGTCCCGCGCCGCTAGTTACGAGTAGGTGCCAATAAAAACAAGGTTGTTTTTCTATTTCCATTTGATGCTATTGATCCGTTATACGAATTCCATCGTTCTTATCTGTCTACCCACACTGGGGGGAGGGGAGCAAGAGGGAAAAGTTATTTATACATGAAACTCCTGCCCCCTCCCCTCGTACGCCTACGTAATAACAGAAGGTTGAAGCTAATGTTCGCTTTCGACGATGCTTGACTTTGCAATCGAATGTCTTAGTGTTTATATAGGTCCCAAAGTATCCCTCATGACGGCTTCTACATTTCCATCGACAGTCACATTTGCCCGACAATAAGCCGACACATTCTGGAGCTAATTATGGCAAGTAGCAAGCTAATTTCGAGTTCCAGGCGAGCAAATCGCGGCCACAGCTAATGGTCAATAAAAGTGTTTATCGAGTTTTAGTCTCCCTACATTGGCGATGGTTTGTGTTCGGGAGGCGTGTAGCTCAAGCTGGAGCGCCGCCCCCTGGTCCGCGACGCGCTCCGGCGCCGCCGAGCGTCACTCGCTCGCCGCCAGCCCCGCTAGCTGCCCGCGCCGCCGACACCGCCGCCTGCTCCAGCCTGCCGGCCTGGTGCCTGGTGCGTATGCCGGGGGCGTCTAGTGATTGTGCCGCGACTTGTACTCCGACTGCCGACTACCACAACGCTATAACGCTTGTCTGCTCATTCTTCAACAAGTTAACCGGGCTTCTCTATATTCACGTAGCTTCATGGTGTAGTGCCGAGGGCCTGATGTCAGAGGGCACCAGTATCGCGCGTGCCTCGGCGTCCAACATCGTGTGTAGATAGTTGATTGTTAAACAATACAACACGTAATGTCAGCTGCCATACTTGAGCCTAGCACCTACAATTTTGTGTGGGATTGTACGATGCAGTACGACTGCCCGCGTCATCGCCAGCACGGGCTTCGCTTGCCCACGTCGTCGCGCGCTATCTCGTGTCAGTGAGCCCCTGCTGCCACCGGCGGCGGCGCGGGGCGTGGCTACTTGGCCGACTTGTCGGCAGTCGCAGACTCTTTTCCACTCGGTTCGACGTCACCGCGCCATCCGATTTCGATTAGTAATTTTATTGATAAAATTATAAATCATATTTATAACTGTTATAGTTACATTTGAGTTAAAGAACTTACCGAAGACCAAGACAAAACCGGGCTTATTTAAGTAGAATTTGAAAACATAGGTACTTATAAACCATGATACTTATAACAAAATCCATTATGAAATAAACTAATAATAAATCAATACATGACGAAGAACGTGAAAGCAGTTTTCAAGACTTCCTGTTTAACTCACTAGTGTCTGTATATAAGAGATATTTAAAAAAAAACTATGTTAAATAAACAACTCTGAATACAAAAAAATACATAATGTTCAGAGTTCTTGTCCATTCGTTCGCCATGGACGTAAACGCTACTGAACAGATTTTGATGCGGCTTAATTAATTAGAAAGGTCTTGATCTGAATTATTACCTGCTGTATATTTGATTGCAATTGGTTAAATAAAACCGGAGATATGGCCAAAAACGATAACCGACCTTTTACAGGCGGAGCCGCGCGCATCAGCTGATAAATCTATTAAGTGATTTAAAAAAGTAGTTTTGCAATATCTTCAAAATGTCAAAATAATCGCCGAACGCAAGCGTGCCGGCACACGTGGGAGGTGCGGTCGTGTCAAGTGACGAGCCATGTTTCTGTTTCAGACAAGGCCGCCATGGACGTTCCGCAGAGTGCCGCCGGCCGTGCGACCGGGGCGCGGCCGACAGCGCGAGGATGCTCGAGCAGCACATGCTCATAGACCTGGCGTTCATTTGCTACATATTCCTGTCGCTAGTGGCGCTCATCACGCTGCACTTCATGTCGCTCGACAGCGCCGACGACGACGCGGCTGCGGCTTGTACTGACTTCGCTCCGCCACACAATACGTTAGCGCAATATCAAGTTGGTCGAACAAAATGTATTCCCATGTTTAGATAAATAAACCTTTTAGGCGATGATACTCGCCCCATAATATTGTTTTGTTATTTTTCACCAACTCCTATTAGTATGTACGAGAGAAGTGGAGTACGCCGCGGCCTCGAGCCAGTCGTCACCGGCGATACACGAATGGGACTAAGGACATGGAGCTTGGGCAGTCTGCGAAAGAGACCTTTTGCGACCAGTGGACATTTTGAGAAGTGTTCAGTACATTCTGCGTCTGAGCCAACTTGTCCTAGGTACTAAACTTGTACTAAAAACAAAATAATGATTTGATGCAGGTAGTTTAGAGCCCTTGGTCCGTTTTGCACTTGATGACAGCATCTTGCTGATACACGTGATTCATTATGTTTCTACAATAGGGATTTCCACCTATGAAAAAGGGCCATAGAATAAACATGATACTAGCTTCGGTACTTAAACTCAACGACCCAGTCGCATACTAATATAAAATAATAACGCATACTATACCTACTAATATTATGTCACTTTGTCTGTATGTCTGTAAGTTGCACTTCACACCTAAACCATTTAACTGTTTTTGATGAAATTTGGTACATAGATGGACCGAATTGAAATAAAAAGAAATCGAAAAATGTTGTATGAAAGTTTATTATTTTCGAAGATAAGGAAGGAATGGAAGAGGGTGTTAGGTATTGCCAGATGGTCTGCCACCATTGCCAGAACGCCGTTTGGGTTCCTACAGCAAATATACAGTACGTCAAAATTGTGCTGTGTAAATATTTGCTTCGTCAAATATTTGCTACGTTAAATATTTGCTACGTTAATTTTGCTACGTTACATATTTGCTACGTTAATTATTTTGCTACGTTACATATTTGCTACGTTAATTATTTTGCTACGTTACATATTTGCTACGTTAATTTTGCTACGTTACATATTTGCTACGTTAATTTTGCTACGTTACATATTTGCTACGTTAATTTTGCTACGTTAATTTTGCTACGTTACATATTTGCTACGTTAAATATTTGCTACGGCAAACCTACAATACGGCGCTTACCACCAATATTTTTAGCGAAGTGACTGCCATCTTGACCTCTGCAACCCATTGGCGACCTGTGGTTAGATCTGGTTTTTATGATTTGGTTTGGTAGTATTTTTATAAATAAATGAATGCCAACGAATGCCACAGATGGTCATATAGCATCCGGAACTGGACTGACGGTTTAACATGCTCTTGGAGGCAGCCGGCCAGGAGTCTCACCGTGTTACATAGGCAGCCAACACTTCCACGGACACAGCGGGCCTGAGCACACCCGGCAAGCGCCCGCCACTCGGACCTCGCAGCAGCCGGTCCCCGGTCGATCCCAAGCACATACTTGTTCGTGAACCGGGACTAAATTGAAGCGTCTGTTGGTAATGTTAACTTAACATAACAGGTTTTAAATCAATTTTGTAACCTCCATGTAGGGCAGCAACACCTTCTCTTCTCGTTGAGATGAATTCAAAATCCCTTCAATCCATTTTCAGTAATATAACAATAGTCAGCAATAATAGTCTGAGTACATTGAAGAAAAATTAGCTATATTATTTTATACCTTTATACCTATTATAATGCCATCTTTAATCATCTGACAGTGATCGTCAGTGATCGATATAGACAGCATCGTTCTTAGTGATAAGTGGCCAGTTATACATCCCTCATGGAAACCAATTACGTAGACGCATCATGAAACCTTCATGGAAACCGGTTACAAAACTCCGTTCGAAGGGGTATACGCGATACTTACATAATAATCATAACAAAAAACAATATTAATTTTTTAATCGTTTTGTCTATTTGTCTTTCTGTTTGTTTAAAAAACTGACACGTGGATCAGTAATATTATAAGGCGAAACATTGGCTACTTTAATTGAGAGATTTAATAAAATTAAGTTTCCGCCCAAAATAGTTAAAACCTTAAATATTACGCGGGTTCGGGGCATAACTAGTAATCTATATGAGTATATGCACCAGCGGGTGACGCGACCGCGCCCCGCCACGTGGCGCACTCGCGGTCCTCATCGCCGGAGCCTGTCTGCCTGTTACTTACTTCCTCGACATCCAGGGTTGGGAGGGATTGGGGAGAGGAAATGGGTGGAGGGGCTTAAGGCCGCAGGAGACCGTGGTCTCCCCGCTGACAGCACAGAATCCCTTCAGTGAGCTGCCCACAATACTTACCGTTAGGAACGCAACACGGTTTCCAGGTGCATCAATCGACGCTCCACCGAAGGCGCAGTGACTAGAGTGTGAGCCTACCCGGTGCCGGCGCGTCTGCCACGGCAAAGGATTATGCGTACGGTATCACTATCATAATATACATAATTCATCAGTATTTATCAATCCAATGCGTCGCTTCCTTAAGTAAATCAATACTTAAAGTTATTTATAGGAATATGACGCAACAGAGCGACATAAGTAGACCATTATGTATTTAGGTATATATGTCCGTGGGACGGCCGCAACCGCCGCCCACGGACATATCACTTTCTCCCTCGGGAATTGCTATTTAGTTACTTGTGGCCCTACCACTCGGCGACCGACCTCGGCACGGTAGCCATTGATTTCGATTCCAATAAACCTTGTACACAAAAATATCTAAGTGCTTCAAGCTCGTGCACGTTGTCGACCTGGCGTGCCTGGGCGCTACCGAACTACCCATGTAAACACAAGTCCGGGCCAAAAAGAGATAACATACAAGTGTGTGCACTCGTACATCTGGAAGAAGCCTCGGCGGCCTGCCCGCCGTCCCCGGGGCGCAGTCGCCAGCCGACGCTCGCCGGTGTTCCGCGCTCCTCCAACAGTACGCAGTTGCAGTGCTTCCTTCGAGCTTGCGGCGCTGTCGGGAGCTGAATAGTGCCACACCACCTCTCACCACTCATTAAGGCTTGTATTTTTTTATTTTGCGGGAAATATGCCCGAGGACATCTTACATTTTATTACTAACTAGCTTTTGCCCGCGGCTTCGCACGCGTGAAATGCTATACTCACACGTTATTGAGGCTAGAAGTATATAGATTTTAACCCTGAGTTCAATAGGAAGACCTCCGTGGCGGTGCGGTTGTGAGTTCGACTCTACGTTGGACGTCGCGGGTTCGTTCCCACTCAGTGCAAATATTTCTATGCATGATGCCGTCTATTTACATTGGTCAAGATGTTTCCGTGCCTCAGAGTCCGTGCCTGAGAAAATCTAGGACGGTCGCTCTTTTTTTTCTTTCTTTCTAGTTGAACCTCTAAAATTCAACAACTAGTCCAACAGTGGAACTACTAAACCGCCAGTGGGTGGTGAAGGTCGGATGGCAGTCGTTTCACGGCAAATATACGTACGCAGAAGACTGAAAAGCCTACACCTGACACCAACAGAGTTGGGAGCCAGGCTCAGAGGTCGGTGAGGAAGTAATGATTTTAAAAAGTAAAACTTTCATCAAATGTGTAACGATTGTAAGACGATTTCCTCCCGGAGGTGCGCCGCCCCCCGCGCCCTCCCCCCAGCGGCGCGGCGGGACGAGGCCGCGACTACATGTCGCCGGCCACCAATATTATATTATTATGTACCTAAGCGTATTGTTTTCGTCAGTCAATAATCGATGTGATTATTATTTGTGTACAGGTTTGTTTACAGCCAGGTGGGTGCGCTCTGTTCACTTTAACAGAGCTAACTATTTATTCGTTTTCTGCGTAACATGTCTTTTATTCCTATCGGTACGGTGCAGGCGATCCTCTTGGGGTGAGGAGGTCCGACGGTGATCCTATAAAATCCAAGGAAAGCCAAGTCAAGGGAAAGAGTAGGAGAGCGGCCACCGGGTTCCGAGGAACAGGCTTTGGATATAACCGGGGCTGAAGCCGTGTTGATAACGATGAGTCACAAGAGGGGTGAAAGTTCGTCATCATCTCCAATTATTATTATATATTATAGGGGATGACAGTTCGTATAGACGTCCAGGCGGGAGGGGGCGCCGCGTCGGTAACAGCTAGTGGATCATAATGGTCAAACAAATGAATTGACCTCTCATTGCTTCTGAAGTGGGTGCCAGTACTTGAGCAAAGTTCCTTTCAATATAAAAGCTCACTTTAGTAAAAGTACAAAAAAAAAACATCGTCTTTGGTAAAATGTATTTTTCTTTTTTTGCTTTTTTTACATTGCTTTTTTTTTCACAATCAAAGCTACTAACTACTAACAGTAATGAGGACGGAGAAAGCACAAAGGCCGGAGCGCGGGCCGCGCCGTCGTCGCCGTGCGCCACTCGCCACGTCAAGGGGATATATTTTATTTGTGGAGAAAGTATGAATATTATATTGATAGCGCCTTGCAAATCTCCTTGAAGTATCACAAAATGTTGTCGGGAGTAATGAGGTACCGTTACCAACAAGATTATGTCAATATTACCCAGGGGAAACATTTATTTGCTTGTAATCGATAAACTCTGAATCTACTGAACCGATTCAAAACCGCATTATTCGTGAGTAACATTGGTTGGTCGCACGGCTCTGAGCACGTCGAAGCCTGGTCCGAGTGCGAATGCTGATAAGCGATCCAAGCGAGCAATGGTTTGGGAATATTATGTAAGGAGAAAGAAGAAACCAAGAAACCGACACGCCACGTACGCTACATGGTGAATATTCCGCTCATACGCCTTATTGACATACACACACACAGTCCGTCATCGTAGACCACATGGTCACTTACCGTCAGGGGAGATAGAGGTTAACGTAAGCCTATCATCAGTAAACAAAATTACTAATGACAAAATCAAAGCTGCAAAGAATATTACCTACCAATAGTTTTTTTATACCACTTAGGTGGCAGATGATTTGAGAATTTCTATGAGCACTATGCACTGTATTGTATGAGTTACAAGGCAAGGTTCAGAAGTAGCTATGTGCCGGTGTGTGTCCGGTGTAATGATGCTAATGCTAACCACAATAGATACGTAGCGTAGATACGTACAGGCCGTCAGCCGCGGAAGGAGGCGGCGCCGCGAGGGGCGCGGAGTGGGCGGCTCCGCCCCGGGCTAGCGCGTCACGCGCGCCTTGCACTCGCGCGAACTCGTGGAAACATTAGCATGCGCCCGCGGTGCAGGCGAGTGGCGGCTGTGACGTCACATACACACTCCCGTCACTTTATAAACAGGAAGTTTAATTCACTAACTAGACGTGCATTTTCACAGTAGGTGTCTCCATTGCCTCACTGAATAATAGATTGAGCACGAAACTCCTTCAAAACGGCTGTTACTAATGGTTTTATTGGTATCAAATAGTCTAGCCGAACATTTCCTTTATGTTACAGGTTGCCATGAGGTCATAAATGTAACTATTGTCCTTAATAATCAAAATATAGTGCACAAATAAACACTCTTATTTAAAAAACAAACCACTTGCTTGTTCTTGTTGTCTGGTGTCGCTGTTGCCCTCGCCGCCGGCGCCGCGCTGTGCTAACTGGTATCACAGCACTGCCGCTACTTACGGGGGGCCCGAGCGTCGGTGTCGCTCTTCGAGATACTACGAGCATGCGCTATGGCGAGATTTAGCTATGATGTGTGTAACGATTTGCTTGGCTACATTTATTTATGATAAGTTGATAAGGATGATAATTAGCACGGGGACGGTGTAAATAATATACAGCGACCGCACGGTATGAATGCGTTTATTGCACTAAATTATGTATTACGAACATACATAGTTCATGTCATCGTTTTAATATATTTGCATGCGTACGGTGAACCGTACATCTTGCCCACTTAAAGGAAACAAGAACAAAGATGTAAAAGTGATAAATTCAAACAATAAAACATATAGTTATGACAAGTCAAAGTAACAACAAGGCTAAATTAAATGAATTTACAAGTATGAGATAAATTATAACATTTAAAAAATTCATTAAATTCATTCAGTCACATTAGGAGTAGGAATTTCAAACTTGGGCGCCGGGGTGGCGGCGCGAAGGCTGGCGCGGCGGGCTGGTGCACGCGGTAGAGGGCGCGAGGGGGGCGAGGGGGCGGGCGCCGGGGGCGGGGGCGCGCGGTTCCTTCGCCACAGCAGGGTGACCACGGCTACTACAGCGATCAAGCCTCCGGCCAACATATATTGAAGGGTGTAATGATGCACGTCGTGATTGTTCAATTGTTGTGATGAATCTACTTTCATTTGCTCTATCTGCGCCTTCAGCTCGTTCCAGGTCTTTGGGTGAGTCTCCTGAAGCAGCAGATCGTCGTATGGTAAGCTGGTGTTAATGATAGTATTCAACATTGATATTTCCGGAACTGTGATCTCTTCTGGATGCCTTTGGATACTATTAAAGTAGTTTTGATGGGAGAAAATTGTAAACATATCTCCTTTTATGGAACAGCCCTGACCTAGGCTGAGTATACCATTCCCCGATAGTGTCAGTATCTCCATCCCAGTTATACAATGAATACGTATATTGCATTGTTTACAACACGAGTAGAGCCAGCTGTTTCGTCGGTGTAACCTGATCCACTTGTCGGCGGCGCACGCGGCGAGCTGTTCCGCGCACGGCGACGATATTACACCATCTGTATGTAGTAACTTGATGTCGCATATAGACTGCTTTAAGTCGTAAATCGGTTTATTCAGGGAACATATAAGTTTTTCCGTCAGGGCATGCATACATGATTGCACGTCGCTATTAGATAGTAAGAATGTTGAATCTCTCTTGATGTTGAAGGCAATGTATGGAAAAGTCGGTACAGTATACTGAAAATCGTCACCGCGGGGTAGTGGCACGGTGATAATTTGATCCAACTCATATATCTCGTTACTTACGAGTGGTATTCTGACTTCTATTATAAGGTAATCTTTTACGACCCTCGCAAACACTTTTAATAATTTATATAACTGCTGTAAATTATATTTATCGGTAGGTAGTGTTAGGTCGCCGGGCAATTGTCCCTGTATGATGTTGATTTGTTCTTCTAGTTGCTCCGGCGGCAAGAGATGGGCGTCGATGCGGCCATGACTTATGTCTGTTATCGTGTTAATCAGAGTTTGTTGTATGCGTCGTAAGTTGGAAATGATCATATTCAGGGCTAACGCCGATGAAGTGATATAGGCGCTGTTCTCACTATCCAAGCGCACTTTGTTAACGGTTACAGTTATATCTCGTAGATGTTGATTGATTATGGACAACTGTGTGTTCATAATTTTCTCAGTTCGACGGAGGATGTTATATTCTGATTCAATGATAAGTGTCTGATTTTTCATGAGATTTTGTAGATGGCCTTCATTGAGGGTGATCTTCTCAATGTCATTTCTATATTGCTCGGCAAACCGCTCGTCCAGCACGCCAAAAAGCGAGTTTGCTATGTAGCCTATACCGTCGACCAATCCTCTCTTTAGTCTTTTGTTGTTATTGTGGTGATACATAAGCAGGCTGTTATAATGTTAAATTTCATATGTTTCGTGATCCAGTTGCAATATGATACTCTCATACTGAGCGTTTTGATTGTGACACAGTTCCTTTAGGTGATATAAGTATTTATGTATGTTCGCTAATCCATTCCAGTATGAAGACATATTATAATAAATAATCAATTTCCATTCATCTCGTATATGTTGTAGATCAGAAACTCTATCAAAGTATAAACTTTGTTGACTATTCAGAGCGGTCGTGTTGTATAGTAAGGTGTTTTGTTGCGTGCTTGGTGATATGAGTGTCATGAAAAACAGTAACGCCATGGAAATAAAATGAGCGTATGATGATAGTCTGTTAGGTGAACGGCGACGTTCGCGTGCCATGCCGTCTCGGCTTGTTGGCGAACTGTGCGGCTCATCCGGGCGTGATATGCTTGTTTTGTACTGTGCCGTCTCGTGTACTGGCAATAATACGAGCTTATTTATTGGCCGCTTGATGACGTTGTTTTGAGTTTTTAAGGAGACGACTCTAACGTAGCCATCCTTTCCGGGGTGCAGCTCTTGTACACGTCCCATCGCCCACTTGCCGGGGGGCATGTTCTCTTCTTTAATAACCACAATATCATCAACTTTTAAATTTCTTTTGGGAGTTCTCCATTTCGACCTCGATTGAAGCTGCTGTAGATATTCACTGGACCACTTCTTCCAAAGGGCCTTGTTCATGCTCTGTACTAACTGCCATCTCGCAGGTAAATTGATATCTTCCGGGTCGGTCTGTGGCCTTGATAATAGTGAGTCACCAATCAAAAAATGACCCGGTGTGAGAAAAGCGTCTTCCAAGTTTTCGCTTAGCGGGCACAGGGGGCGGGAGTTCATACACGCCTCGATTTGCTGTAGTAAAGTAATGAATTCCTCGTAGGTGAGCTTCTGTTCGCCCAGCACACGCTTGAGGTGGAACTTCATACTTTTGACTGCGGCTTCCCACAATCCTCCTGCGCTAGGCCACGCCGGGGCGTTGAAATGCCATGTGATGTCCATGCCATTGATGTCCTTGATAAAATTTGAGTCCAAACTCTCTATAATTGCCTTGTATTCCTTCTGTAGCATTCGGTCGGCGCCAACGAAGTTAGTTCCATTGTCGGAGTACACGTGTCTTGGTGTACCCCGTCGCGCGCACAAACGTCGAAAGGCGGCGAGGAACGCTGCTGTGCTGAGATCCGATACCAGCTCCAAGTGCACGGCCTTGGTCACCAAACACACGAAGACGGCGACGTAGCCTTTGACGGTCTTAATGCCTCTCCCTTTATTGACCTTGATGTCCACGTGGCCCGTGAAGTCAACACCCATGTTGGTAAACGGGCGCGTAGGGGTTACTCTCGCGGTCGGTAGGTCGGCCATGATCTGTTGATTTGTCTCTTGACTATGTCGCCTGCACTTGATACACAGTCTAATTTGCTTTTTCACAGTGCGTATACCACTGAGAATCCAAAATTTTTCTCTAATATGTGATAGAGTGAGCTTAGGTCCACCATGTAGCGTGGAAATGTGCGATTGTAAAATAATAAGCTCGGTCAATCGATGATATTTCGTCGGTAATACTACAGGGTGTTTCGCAGCATAACTTATTTTTGCATTATGCAACCGTCCGCCAACTCGCAATATGCCATGCTCGTCGAGGAATGGGTTGAGACTTGATAACTTGCTGCTACTTCGCACGTGGCCCTTTTTCTTTAGTTGATATATTTCATCTTGAAACTCAGTTGCTTGAACCGATCTGATAATAATGTTTTGTGCATCCTGTATTTCGGATGTCGACAGTATATTTTTATTTGCAGCGTGTTTCGTTTTGTCCGAAGTGTTGTGACGCTTGCGCAACTGGGTCACGAAACGTGACACCCATCCGGCGATGCGCACTGCTCGGGTAAATGAACTGCATTTATTCAATAATTGAATGATAAAGGTTTCTTGTTGTAAGGCCGTGTTTACATATGTCTTCTTTATTTCAATAGTTGGAGCTTCGATTTTGACTGGGGTCATTTCACGAGGATCGAATGACGTTAGCCACTGCGGTCCTTCCCACCACAGTTTTTGTTGCAGGTTGACGGATGTTAGTCCTCGGGTGGCGCAGTCTGCGGCATTGTCCTCAGATTTAACATGGCGCCAGTGGGATGCTGGAATAATATCTGTAATTTGTCGTACACGATTGGCGATAAATTGCTTCCACCGGGATACGTCACCCTTAAGCCATCCAAGTACTACCATGGAGTCCGACCATGCATTGATAACAATTTTTTCAGCAGTGATGGAGTCGATAACCTTTTTCATGAGCTGAGATAAAAGTAAGGCACCTAGTAGCTCCAGCCTCGGTAGTGATAAGGGTTTGCTCTGGGGGGCCACTTTAGTTTTTGCAGCTATGAGTCGCGATGTGTACTCGCCCTTATCGTTGTTTGTTACGACATAGATAGCGCACGCGTATGCCTTTTCTGAGGCATCGCAGAAGCCATGAAGTTGATATGTGTTTTTATTTCCCATATATCGTGATATACTAATTTTTTCGATGTTTTTCATGTCCTCGCGGAGGTGCTGCCATTCAGTAAGTATTTCAGCGGGCAACTCGTCGTCCCATTGTAAGTCCAAAAGCCACGTTTTTTGGAATAATATTTTTGCCTTAATGGTGATAGGTGAGAGCCAGCCTAAGGGGTCATAAATCTTTGAAATATCCGATAAAAATTGTCTCTTTGTACGACTGCCTTGGCCTTCTTGATATGTGATTTTATTTTGAAATGTAAAGGCGTCGGATGATGAGTTCCATCGGAGGCCCAAAGTCTTCCTAGTCTCGGAATCCTTGAACTCGAAGGGTAAGTTAGCGTTGTCTGACGGTAAGTTTTTCACGAGTTCAAGGTTATTGCTGGACCACTTGCGGAGGTTCAAACCAGCTGATTTTAGGACATCTATCAATTGGCTTTGTAATAGCTTGACTTCCGCTATGGTATCGTGTCCAGTCATTAGGTCGTCGGTGTAGAAGCAGTTTTCGATCGCGTCGGCCGCTAGTGGGTAGCGGGTGAGGTTATCTCTAGCTATCTGCCTTAGTGTCCGCATTGCTAAAAATGGCGCTGCTTTGGTGCCGTAGGTTACGGTCGTCAAGTGATATTCACGTAGATGATCCTGAGGCGATTCTCTCCAGATGATCGATTGTAGGGGTTGATCACATTCCCGTACAAGAAACTGGCGAAACATCTTCTCTATGTCTGCAGTCACGACGTATTTATGCGTTCTCCATTTTAGGATGAGGGCTTGGAGGTCCTGCTGTAAGTTGGGACCACACTCCATTAAGTCATTAAGACTGTAGCCGCTACTTGTTTTCGCAGACGCATTAAAAACAACTCGTAACTTAGTAGTCGTAGAGTCCATTTTCAATACGCCATGATGCGGTAGATAACACGTGGGCTGGGTCGCGGTAGCGTCGGCCGGGCGCATGTGACGTAATGTCTCGTATTCAAACATAAACTTTGTATAGGAGTCGTATAGCGAGTGATTATTAGTCATCCTTTTCTCTATTTGTTTGAATTGCATAACAGCCTTTGATTTAGATGCGTCGAGATTGTTTTCGAAGCCTTGTTTCATGGGGAGAGCGACCTCGTACCGGCCGCTATCCAGGCGACGCGTAGTTGCTGAATAAAGGTCTTCGCAGTACTGCTCCTGCTCTGTCATGGTCGGAGAGGGCTGGTGAATGTCTTCCACCTCCCAAAATTTTGATATATCGCCAACTTGATTTATAATAACATTGCAGCTAAATGTTTTAACGCTGCCTGACAATATCCAGCCGAGCTTAGTTTGCTGGGCTATGGGCGCCTGAGGCGAGCCCTTGATTAGTCCACTCATTATTATATCTGAGTAAACGCTCGCATCCAATAATAAGTCAACAGGCTTCGATATGTTATACTCAGGATCTGCGAGGTTGATATTTTGTAAGTGTGGCCACGACTTCTTGCTAAACGTGGAGTTGGGTAAATTTCCAATTACACGTGATATGACTAACGCTTGTGTGTTGAACGTGTAGTCACCATAAATAGATTCACATTCTAAATTGACCATGCCCTTGCTCTGTTTTGATGTAGCGCCTACGCCTGACACACAGGCGTTAAATCGCTGTCTTTGTAGCCCTAACATCTGAGCGGCGCTTTCCGATATGAGTGATATTTGCGAGCCTTGATCCAGTAGGGCTCTTAGTACGATATAGGTGTTGTCGTTCGACTTGATTTTAATTGCTATAGTTGTAAGTAATATTTCTTCGCCCTCGGTGGCCACGTGATTCACGTTGAGTTGTTTGTTGGACGGCGGAGGTACGTAGGTGATGTTTTCCGGCGTAGAGGGCAACGAACTTGTCGAAGGTGTAGAATTATTTGGAGCTGACGACTGCAATTTCATAATATCGTGGTGAATTATAGAATGATGTTCATTGTTACAAATTTTGCAACGACGTGTCGAAATACAAGGCTTGTCGAAGTGCTTGAATAGGCAATTATAACATATTTGTTGTTTCGTAAGTGCCTTCATTTTTGCTTCTGGTGATAAATTAAGGAACCGTTTACACTTGTATAGATCATGTTCTGCGTGGCACAAAGGGCACTTAGGTGTATATGTAGGGGCGGCTTGATAATTGTTGCGATTTCTATATTGTTGATAACTGGGCTTGTAAGATGAACCCTTTGATGTTTGAGGAGATGTAGCTGGCTTGCTGTCGGATGCAACTTTCTCCCTTTTGTTGATAGGTTCGAGTGCGACGAACTTGCTTTCAATAAAGTTCATGAGCTCTTCGAAGCTCGGGAGGTCTCGCGGAGATTGGCGGGCTTCCTTGTAGTCTGTGTAAGTGTCGGGGTCTAATTTTTTGGCAATGAGATGTACTAATAGAGGATCCCACGTGGACGTGTCTACGCCTAGGTTGTGGATCGCGTGTATAGTTTCCATTGTCGTGTCGTGTAGGCGCTTGAGCTCAAATGATGTCTGCTTATTGATATTAGGCTGGCTTAAAAATATTTCAATTTGATGGGTAAATAGAGCATGTGTATTGTTATACCGATGAGTGAGGATGTCCCATGCCGTATCGTAATTTTCAGATGCGATGTTAAGATGCTGTATAAGGCGCTCTGCCTCGCCCTTTAGCTTTCCCTTCAAGTGCTGCATTTTTTGAGCCTTACTCAGTCCGGTATTATTATGTATAGTCTCCTTAAAAAGATCGAAAAACGTGGGCCATTGGGAATATCGTCCGGTGAATACGGGAATCTCTACCTTAGGCGTTGATTGCTGAAGGTGGCATGTTGAGTTTAATTTGCGGTTGAGTTGCCTTTTAATGTCATTGTACTTGTCCTCGAAACGCAAAAACTCAGATTCGTACTGTCTGTCCTGGCCTTGTAAAACGTTATCGAGACGAAGATGCTGTTCATCGATGATACGCCAACGTCGTTGCAACTCCTTTAGCTGATCTTCAAACTCCCACTTTTCTTCCATTTCGTTGATTTTGATTCGCTCCATGATACGTGAAAAGGCTCTGAAATTCGTCCTTTGTTGGGCGAGCAACTCATCCGCGGTCCTTCGGTCGTCGAAGTGCACGTCCAAGTTGTTGCTGACAGGGACGTCAAACGTGTCGTCGTCGTTGTCAGGCACCTCAACAGCCGATGATGTCGATACAACAGGGTAAGATGCGATTGCCTTTCTCTCAGCTTCATAATACTCTTTCATCCTTGTATAAATGTTGTTCGTAAAGTAGTCATGCCTCCGTTCCTCTTCTGCATTCAATAATTCGTTATTAGAGTCGAACTCACCCCAAAGAGAGTCTAGCGCTGATAATCTTTTTTCAATATACTCCTTAGTCTTGCGGCTAGGCCCGTCTTTAGAAAAGTTTATGCAGATTCGTTCGATAGTCTTGATAATTTGACTTTGGCGCTTGAAGATTTCTTCCATGATGATTGTAAGATTCACGTACTGATGACAGGAAGAATGTTCAAACACGATGATATAATAGCCTTAGAATGTCGCTGATAATTGATGGCACGCTGCGATGCCACTGTCTACTTCAGTGAATTTGCAACCCCTGTGGTATTACGCTAGTCTCAATTCAATCGGTGAGACCCGCTGGTGGGAGGCCGATTGAGCCGATGCGCTACCACAAAGATCTATACTCACAAGTAGAATATAGCTTATGCGATGATAACTTCAGTAGGTACTAATTGTAACCACTAACTCCCAAAACCGCGGCTCGTAGAAAACGCGAAACCGAGGTCCTGAGCTGTGAGAACTCGAAAAACTCGAAGGACCATTAAATGTAACGATTTGCTTGGCTACATTTATTTATGATAAGTTGATAAGGATGATAATTAGCACGGGGACGGTGTAAATAATATACAGCGACCGCACGGTATGAATGCGTTTATTGCACTAAATTATGTATTACGAACATACATAGTTCATGTCATCGTTTTAATATATTTGCATGCGTACGGTGAACCGTACAATGTGCTTGACTCTCCATAAGATCTGCTAACTGTGTTGTATGTACAGGGCAAGCAATATGTAATCGTTTTGGCGTTATTTCGCACGATAATGTTTGTGTTTGGATTTACAACTTTGAGAATGGCGGTGCATACATAAAAGAATAGCAGTATCAAATTAGCTCGCCAGGAAACCGGTGCCAATTATCGGTGCAGTATATCGCAACCAATTAGCAGTTAATCCCCCTCCCCGGAGGGCCGCCGAGCTCTTAACGGCGCGTGCAGCGCGCCCTCAGATTTAACAAATATTCCAATCCACAGAGCTTAAAAAATTTCGCCAATACTACAAAAGAATGTATAACATTGCACTGAGGTGGGTGGGCGCCGCGGCGCAGGCCTACGAGTATTATGCCATCCTATATGCTACTATACGTATAATATATCAGGTTATGGTGTGAACTGTACATGCCTCTAATTGGTCTACATATAAGAATATTTTTACTCTGTACCTATTATATTAAGACAATGTTGTATATGGAGACTGTTGGTGTGTCTGAATAAATAAATAAATAAATATACGCTTAAACTGATTAATGAAATTAAAATATCATTTTAATCTCTAATTTAAATTAAATGTTTGTGATGTTGTACATATTCATAGTTTTCTTACTTTTCCCTAGACTCGTACTATAAGACTGGCTACTTGCCCAATTTCATGATGCCAGACAAACGGGAACTACACTGTAGGTTTTGATTCCCTTGTGGTTGGTAAGTTATAGTCCGGTCAATGGAGACATTCGAGGTTACATAAATTCCCAACAAGCTGAAAATTGATGAAATCGTTCAAAATATAATAAAATCATGAGTAAAATTTTAAAGTTCCCTATCTACGTGGAATTTTTTTTCAAGCTCAAAAAAATAAAGTTCTCGCGGTTTTCAGCAAAACGGTAAGTCTAATCATAAAATTATCTTAAAAAATGTGTATGATTTTTTTTCTACGAGTCACCGTTGCCGAGAGATATATAAGTAACGATTCAATAATAAATTGTGAAAAATCTTTTTCAAGTTAAACGGTTTTAAATTGTATTGTCATCAGAACTAAAGACTTCTGCCAAATATCAGACCAATCAGACCACTGAAAGCGGGTCTAATTTCAATTAGGTACTAGATTTGACCCAAACAAACAGGTCGAGTTAAATAAAACCGTTTAAAAATATTTAATCGTCATAATATTATGCAAACGTTTGGTTCCACGCCACCTATCAATGAGGTAATGTACCTACTTAGCGCGTACTTCTTTTTACGTGGTTGCCCCAGTTGTAGGCCTACTGGGGATTCCACAGATCAGTTATGATCCTGAAAATGTGGATGGGAAGCAATTGAGGTTGGAGAAAGACAAGCCTAGTGAACTTGTTTTTTTCTTTTAGATTTTTACTTAGTATCTGTGAATTATTTAGTACCTGAAGGAATTCAGGTGACGTCTCAAAATTCCATCCCGTATACTTAATGCACGTTATAAAGAGATGTACATAGTATCCACCTCTCCCTTCGTGCCCCGAACAACGTGATAAGGCTGTTTGTCCACCGCCGCCGCTGTAACCGGGACGTCACCGACAACGAGATGTCGACGCCGATTTAGCGGCGACGTACCCGTAGGACCTCCAAGTTTCAACAACCCCATCTGAAAATAGTACCCGTACGACCCTATTTCAAAAACTGGGGCCCGTACGACCTCATTTATAAATCTTACATTTATATAGCCATGTATCCACTGCTCGCCCGTCACCGGTGACGGGCCGATGTGCCGGCAACACGAAACTGACCCGAAATAATCTCGTTCTCGGTGCCGTCCCGGTGACGGCGGCGGTAGGCAAACAGCCCAGTCACCCACATCACATACGGTGCAATCGATTCCATAAATAAAGAAATTAATTAAAAAAAAGTTTAAATTTTGAAAATATAGCAGACATACACTACACTGTCCTGGCTAGCCTCACTTGCCTCGACGTCCGGCGCCCCCTGCGCACTGCGCGGCGGCATCGAGCCCAAGCAGTAGCACTTGTACTTTCCTTAAAAACAACTTTTTTTTAAAATCTGAGTGATTCTCATGAAAAATCATTTCCACCTCACTATGCCACTTTACACTTTACATACAACAAAATATTTGAAATTTTGTAATGGTCGCCATCTGTAAGTATTTATTACTGCCAAACGAAGCTAGCATCTCACAGAATATACGTTCATAACTTGTTTTAAACATGGAAAGATTTCGCTGCCTTGCAACCAGCGTGCATGCGTCACGTGCGGATACTGAGCGAGCAAGCTCTCCTCTGACTTGTGCCGCGCGGGCCGCGGCTGATGCTCTTCCCCCGCCCTCCAGTTGAGCAGCCATCAACAAACCGATGGCTTGCCTTGGCGGAGGGCGCGCGGCGCCGGCGGCCGCGACTCTATACGGCTTTAGGATCAATTCCGAATCACACTCGGCGACTATTTGCATACATTTTAATATATAATACTTTTTATTAAAATATACAAATAGTATGCACTAAAGTTTATACACTCACACACACAGAATCTGACAGTGTTTATAACTAATGCAGCTGATCCTTCTAGTGAAGCCCTTAAATAGTGATTTTTTTTTATACCACTTAGGTGGCAGGCAAGCACACGGCCCATCTGATGGGAAGCGGTCACCGTGGCCTAGGGACGCGTGCAACACCAGGGGCATCACACTCGCGATGCCGACCCCGCAAAAACCTTCTTGAAGAACCCCATATTGTAGTCGCCAGGGAAAACCACGGCAGGGAGATCATTCCACAGCCTAAGCGTGCGCGGAATAAAATTTCATCAAACCTTACAGTGCGCACTGCAGGCGGAATTAGAAATTTGTTGAAAGTTTATTTCATCTATATCGCCATTCGAATTGATTAGGCTGATGAACTTATCACGGAACTCCAACCAGTTCTCGTTCGCTCCACTAAATTTAAGTAAATCAGTGGTAGGCTACGAGATTGTGCTTACTAGAACTCACACTAATTGAATCCTTATTATCTTTATCACCAGAATATTCATTCACTAACAATGCCCTGAGCTCTTGAAAGTAACTTATAATATCATGGACAATGGACATTCTGGGATACAAGTAATAAACCAACCTTAATCATTAATTCGTTAATTTGTGCCTAGAAATGTTACCTGAGTGTTGGGTGGAAAATAATATAAATTAACTTTTAACAACTTTTTCTCGAAACCACTTAACACCAGTGACCTTCCTGTGACCCGATGTATAGTCTTGATGTAAAATCCTTATTTTTTCGCAATTAATCCTTGTACTCCATATATTATCTCAGAAAAACGTAGTTCGATCAATCCGGCGACGGTCTAGGACCATGTAGCGGGGTAATATATAGGTTTTAAATTAAACAGCAAATTAATGATTATGTGTATGTATGATTACGTGTACTGATCAGTTAGAAGTGTTTAATGGAAGGGATTAACTTAACTTAAACTAAACGCATGCAATTAATAACGCAGCCTGTATTTTGCTAACGCTAATTTCGAAGGCGCTCGCGAACACTTAAGTGATCCGGACCGCGGCACGGGCCCGACTGACCGCTCCAGCCTCTACGCACACGAAAGCAGTGTGTAAATATACGTTTAACTACAACCAAAGCAAAACCGCCTTCGTAAAAAAGAACATCTATACGCGAAATCATTATTGCCCAAAATAACCCATTTAGTTAGGTAATACGGCTTGTATGTACTCAACTTGACATTTGTTTCGATAATTTCACCCACTGTTGGAAAACAACTTTGTGAAATCATATTATTCTTTTTGACATGGATTTAGTAATTAATTAATTTCTCCAAGGAAGTTATTTAATCAAGGACGCTGACATACCTGAGTTGAGAACTACCTACATAATTAATTTGTAACAACTAGTATATAAGATAGGATGCATTGTAAACACATTGTTCAGTTATTACATTGTCATTAGATGAACCAAACTACGGGTATTAACACTCCGCAATATTAATGAACCCTACAATTTGTATGTTTGTGTTGTGGTGTCACTTTGTCTGTCTAGTGAAGCTATTTAACGTTCCAGTGCCGTGTACACTTACATGTATTACTTACTGTAATCTATCGGTGTACCATATAAAATATAATGTTTTGCCTCACATGTCATTGAACTGCTATGCTGTGGCTTATTTACTACGCTCATATAAAAAACGGTTACAAATTTCCTGATTCAGTTTAGGTAATATAAATGTAGACAAAGTGCTGGTGGTGCGGGCCGCGCTCGGCGCCGCCGCTTGTAGCGCTCGGCGCTCGCCGCGTCAGTCACGCTCGGACGCTCACGTCACGTCATACCATAAGTAGCGCGCCGGCCGCGCGGCCCCGACGACGACCCGACCGCCGCGCCGCCGCCGTCGCGCCGCACACGGGGCAGCGTTGAGTGCCTACTTGTCGGTCGGCAGGTACCTACCTATGTGCCGCTACACAGTTGGCAGTTTAATTTCAAGTAATTCTTAAATCTACATGAAGAACAACATACTTACCTAATATGAGTTTAACAACAATGAAAATTCTAAAATGTTTGTCTTTTTGTTTCTTTGAAAGAAGTAGGAAATCTCTTGAACAGCTGGGTACATTTAGACGGGACTGTCACTGGTAAACACGAGGCGTCACATAGGCTACTTTGGGTACCGCGCATAAAATTAAAGCCTTAAAACTGTAAATCCACGCGGGCGAAGTCGCGGCACATGTGACCTTATTGCACGAGTGATATCCTTCCCGCGGATTATTCTGCGAGCCGTGGACTACTTCTGCGTGAAAAGATATTGCATTGTGCAGCCACTTTAGTTTGCCTTGCATAATGCTTTTCTTGCCTCGACGGTACAGTGGTAGCCGTATATTTGTCTTCGATGCCTGGGTCGGACAAAGCCTCAGCGCTCAGTATGTTATTGGCATCAGGCCTATCCACATCCACCACCTCCTCTGAAGGCGGCTTCACAGAATGGTGTGAAGGTATAAATCGGACAACAAATTTATATAGGGTAAAGTACCCTATTCCTGACACCCTCCCAATTTATTGACACCTCATCTTTATATGAAAAATATAAGGAAACTACTAAACGCAACAATGTTGTTATAGGAAATAATTAATATCGGTACCTTTTTTATATAAGATTGGCAAAAACAATATGAAAATAGTTAAGATGGCGCTAAAACAGCTAATAATAGAAGTGCACTTGTGTATTTAAGAGAAAAAGTATTATTTCTTTGTGATTTGCATAAGGTAAGCATTATAATAATTATGTTACGATATCTAGTACATCGTTTGTGTTTCTTCAAACTAAACCAGTTGTGTTAAACTGATTTTTAATGTTCAAAAAACAAATTTCAATGGCTATTTCACGATTTTGTCCTTTAGTTAGTTTTTTACACGGTGTCAACATTTGGTATGTCGAAAACAGTGAAATTCCATTTCATTGACACCTATATAAATGATAAGGTTTAGCAATATACTTAAGAGGCTTGCCAAATTGTTAGTAGTAGTGTCCCTCTGACTAGCAGAGGGCACAGTGGGGATGTCACCCTACACCCCACCGTCGGCAAAGTGGCGCGATGCTCGCCCCACCCCCCCCTTTTGGGGGTCGAGGGGGCCATCTTATAACCGTAGACGGCCCGGAGTCAGCTGGGGTGCAAGATTGGGTAACCTTGCACCCCTGTAATTAAAACCAGAGACGGCGGGCGGTTTTAGTCGGTTCGATCCCGACATAACCACCCACGATGGCCGACCGGGGTGGTATCCATGGGGATTTCCGCACGATAAAAAAAAGGTTCTTACATGTGATTGATTTTTTGTGATTATTTGAGATAATTTAATTTAATTTCATTTTATTGATTTTATTTTATTTTGATTATATTTGAATTAATTTGACGTAATTTTATTGAATCGCATTTAATTGTATTGATTGAATTTCGTTTTATTTGTTTAATTTGATTTGAATTTAATGTTATTTGAGTGTATTTAATTTAAATTTACTAACATAGGTTAAGCACTTAACACGTTCGCTGCGTTAGGAGGTCTAAAGACCCCTTACGTGTACGATCGCTCGGTGCGGGGAAAAATACAGTGATCTCCGTCTAGTGCGGAGGTCACAGCTAGTAGGTTTCTGAATAAAAAAAAGAGATAAATATATGATTATATTGTTCTATTCATTTGTAACTAGAATTACTCAAAAAATACGTGAGAGGTCTAAAGACCCCTTACCGCACTACAAGGCAAATATCATCTCAGGGTGCGGGTAAGAGGCCTATAGACCTCTTAAAACGTAGTAGGTCATTCCGCCCCTTACCGCACCTGTTATTATCTATAATTTGATGACCTATGAACTAGTGATGCACTTTTTTCCGTATCAAGTGACGTTGCAGAGTGTATTAGTGGAGTGTGATAGATAACCCACGTGTTGCAAAGCTACAGAAAAATCACAAGTTTCAGAAAAATGTAGTAAAAGAAAAAAATGTGTCGGTTATGTTACGAAATTCTACGTACCACTATGAACAGTCGCGAAACAAACAAAAAGTTAAAAAATTAAGTATTTTTGAGTTGATTGCAAACAACCGATGTATTTACAATATTTTTATTAACAGACATGTTTGATACTTATTGAATTTCTTAAAAGTAATGATAAGTTTTATTTTTCCCGCATGGACGCCGGCAGCCGGACGGACGATCTAAATGTGCACATCACTAGTTATAACATGTTTTGAACATATAATTCAGTGCGATGGGGGGCTGATGTGCCTCCTAAACATTTTCTCATTTTCTGGGCATCCCCGACCACATACCTTCAGGCGAACGTAAATATAAGCAGAGTAACTCTTTACCTATAAGACAGTCATTTATTTTTAGACTTTTTATGATTTATCACAAGGAAAATGACATTTAAATGATCAAATTCGGTAAGAGGCTTAAAGACCTTAATCGCACCAGTAAAAGGTTACATTTAAGGCCTATAGGCCTCCTATCGCACTGCTGAAAAATTCGTTTGATTTGGCTTCGCAGCGAACGTGTTAAATGTTACTAACAAAATGGACCTAAGTAGTCTGAATGAATAAATGAATTGAATTGAATTGAATAAACACCTGAGTGATTAACTGATATTGATTTTATTCATACCTAATTAATCCATTCAGTACATAATATAAAAGGGTGTCAATAAATTGACACATGATCTCATTAACATTCATACACATTTTGCATTTGCTGGCAACATTCTACAATACTTATGCTATTCTTTTCAAACTGGTTTCTAAAAGGCAACACCACGAAGCGTCCGATATAGTAATATTTCTGCATGGTAACCCTTAAAGTGTCCATAGTTCGGTATCTTACCCTAGGTAGCTTTGTTGTTCACTGAAGTGCTGTTGGGTATCCGCAATATTACACGAGCCGAGCGACGGCATTAACAAAGTCGAACGTGGAACGGCCGTGTAACTGATTGTAACCTCTCGCGACGGTCAGGCCGGGGGAGCAGAAGGCACCTCTCTAACGAACGTAGCTACAACGTACCTACACTAAGGGATATTATCACCATCCCCGACAGCCGACGGGGCCGGGAGGTGCAACCGTATCTGTGAGGATTTCCGCAAGGATAAAGGTAAATATCTGCCAATTGATGTAATAAAAATAATATTACGAGGATTTTAATTCGACTTTAACCGGAATTCCGCTACGAGAGCACTGAACCAGCTTCGGCTTACTGTGGCTTATTATTTACCAGCTCTCAAACTGGGCTATCATACCCACATTGATTTATTTAACTTGTAGATACTATGGACGATAATATATAACTAATTTTACGTTTTACACTATTTTATATTGATTCAATACGTTGTAATGTTAGCAATTGTATGTATTTGATTCGTATTTCGGCATTCGCAGCGATCACTAGTGTCGAGCTATCAAATACCTACCCAAATACCTACCCTCTATCTAAAATTTTAAATCCAAATAAAATGGTTTTTAAAAAATGTATTAAATGCAGAAGCAATATCACTAAAAAAAGCCCAGGTCTGGAATGCAGCAGGTGCGAAAAGGTTGTACATGCTGCAAACGAATGTGCTAAACTATCGCCTAAACAGCTGGCAGCACTTCGAGCATCTGATGAACTGGAATGGTGTTGTAATGACTGCCTACTAAGCGCGAGCCGTCGGACCTCCTTCTTTATCCCGGAAGATGGAACTGAAGAAGCCGCTGCACAGGTTCCAACTGATGTGAGAAAGCTCATGAAGAACCTAGCCGATGAAATAAAAAAAAGATCAAGGATGAACTGGAGAGCTTTCAACAATCCCTGGCATTTATAAGAGATCAGGTAGCAGGTATAGAAGAGATACTGAGAAACCAGAACAACAAAATAAAACAACTAGAAAATAAGAATATTGAGCTAACAAACGCTAAAAATAATCTTGAGTTGCGCCTGTCTGCGATGGAACAACGAATAGAAGAATCTGAACAAAAAGGTTTGTCTACCTACGTTGAGATTGCTGGTCTGCCAACTGTCCCAACCCCAGAAGTACTAGCTATAACAAAAGAAGTAGCGGCAAAACTGGTCGGAGAAGTCTCAAGTCACCTACCGGCCCTTTCAACTATGTATGGTGTAAGGCGGGCAAGTTGTATGTAAAAAAATCGGACGGTAGCAAAAACGTAGAAATAATTCGATACTCAATATACTCACGACATTGATAAACTAATAAACTCTCGCGATTCAAATGTTTCATGAAAATAATTAATGCTCACGTGGGTACAAGTCTTGCTAATAAAAATTCAATACATATTTACCTATTAGGTACTCAAGAGTTATTTGATTGTGTCAATATCAACTCATTCTTTAGTTGTATACCTACCAAAAAAATTTATCTGTCATGTCTGCATGTGAATATAAGATCGATGCTCAAAAATGTTTCAAAGTTGTTGCAAATAGTTGATTACGCTACCCAAACTATTATTGCATTGTACTAACAGAGGTGGGAATCCCTGACGGAATTTCTCAGTTATTTTTTATTCCCAAATAGAATGTACTCACAGCTCCGCACCCATAAAAAGAGAGGTGGTATAATCATTTATGTTAAAAATAATTTGAAATTTACGCCAAAATTACAAAGAACTGATAGCTTCGAATTCCTTGGTGGTATATTGAAAACATCTCTTAATGACACTATAGTTATCCGCGCGATATATAGACCACCCTCCTCAAATAAATTGTCCTTTATAAAAGAATTACACAATGTACTAGGTACTTTGCCTGTAAACACTGTCGCGGTAGTTCTAGGCGATATGAACCTCGATCTTAAATTACACACAACCGCTAAAACTTTGTACATGGATATGCTTTCCGAGTGCGGGTTAACGTGTGGTATTTCAGACTACACTCGATTAGAGAAAAGAAATGCTAATATATCAAAGACGTGTATCAAAGACGTGTATATATTGACGCGAGCACACACGCTAACACCGCACACGGCGACAATCGACACAGTTCTGGCTGATCACCGCGCCACTTGCGTTTGTCTCACTGGAAGTGGTAGGCCGCATGACCGACGTGTTATACAGGATGTGCCTATTACCAAATATATTATTGATAAAAAAACAGAACATTTTTTGATGGGGTTTTTTTATTAGAAAGGTTTTGGTTAGACGAGTGGAGACCAGTGGAGTGAAGAGTTAGAGTGGAGAGTGGAGTAGTGAGTGGAGTGGAGAGTTGTTTTATTAAAATAGACTTGGTGGCTATACCGACCTCCACGCGGGCGAAGCCGCGGGCGGAAGCTAGTGGATGAATAAAAATGTAATAAAGCTCTGCGAACTAAGGGACGAATGCTTTAGGAAATGGAGAAGGGATCCGCACAATAAAGTGTTACACCTAGAATATACTCGATTGAGAAATAAAACACACAAAACATTGGATTGGCATAGGAACAAATATAATAAATAAAACAAGATCAGAACCCAATGCACTGATGATTCTAAACTATTTAAATTTTGTCAAACACTCCCAATACACGATAAAACTAAATATAACATAAGTACTGAAGGAACATTTTTTTAATAAAAACATTCAACATAAAATAGAACATCCTGTATGTACCTACACGACGAGTCGTTCATAACAAACTCGCCGCTGTGAGGGCAAGGAGTTGCTACGGCGAACGAACGAGTGCATGCCTTCTTATCAATTCTTTACCTACCTCCCTACGCGATATTATCACAAGGAATATAAAATATAATTTGAGGTCGTATTAGAAAATGTTTATGACTATGTTTCGTGCATGATACTACTTTGAATGTGAAATGTGAATCGTATTGTATCACACACAAGCTCCAGTGGCTTTAGTGATGCATTTCATTTAAAAATTTACCTGTATTTGTGTATAGTAATAAAATAAATAAACAATTTAAAAAAATGTCGAGATAAGGCCTCTTTACGAATTGAAAAATTCTTTTTGATTTGAATAGTTTATTTTATCGAGGAAGGCTGTGTATCATCACGCTAATGCCCAGGGGGCAGAGTAGTAAACATATAATGTCGATGAATGAGGTAGATAAACTTCCACACTTACATAATTACAAAAATAAGCTACGGGCATACCTATATGGGTATAAGTACCAAGGGGGAAGAAGTATGTGACGGGTGGAGCCGCGGGGACCGCTAGTGTATGGTAAGCGAGGCGGGTGGTGCTCAAGCTCACGTGTGATAACGTTCCGTTGCAGGCGGCCTCTGTACCTCCGAGGCGCCATGCTGCCCGCCGCGGACGCGGAGGACGCGGCCGGGCGCGCCAGCAGCGCCGTCACACCACCACAAGGTGAGTGCACACTTTACTTGCAACCACACATTTTGTCCAAAAACAACTCCTTTATAATGGACATCGATTCGATACGTGTACATGTATCTATGTTATTTGTTTGGTATGACCTCATATTCGCATAGGTATGATAATCTATCAGGGCTTCCAAGCACAAATGTAAGAATTCTTTGGTGTACGTACGTGTTTATGTTTGTCCTCCCTGTTGGCGCACCAGCTACTTGTATCGCGTCATGGAGCGATCGCGCGGATTGGTCGCTGTCAAGGCGTGATATTTTGTGGACCAATGAGACGACTCGGCGTAAGCGAGGAGCGAGCTTCGACAAGCAGCTTCTAAGTCTTCTAGCACCCTCGATATAAAATCTTAGAACCGAAACATTGTACGGGCTGAGAATTAATACTTGTACTTTTTTCTTATTCGAACAATATAAGTAACATTTTTTAAACTCAGTCTACGCCTAATTCATTTTCACCGCTCCTCAAGACTCCGCAACACTCCCCTTTTCTCCGAAACCAATTAAGCGACCAGTGCTAGTATTAATATAATCGGTTCATCGAGCCAGTGACCCTACGAAATAAGTGTTATACACTCACATTTATAATATTAGAAGGATAATAAGATCAAAGAACTCGAAGCTCACATCATGAACCTAACAGCATGGTACTACGCTATTTATATGGCGTATTCATAGCGTGGTCTGGCTCGTAGCTCGTAGCTCCTAGCTCGTAGCTCTTGGAGTCATATCGTGTCGTAGACGCGGTCTTGCGGCTGACGTCAGGCTGCTCACCTCCTGCGTAGCCGCCGCGCCGTGACACAGACGCGCCACTCGCTGTAGCCACGCGCTCGTAGACCGTCTACATGGCCTTTACCTTCAATGGCCCGTCCACAATCACGCGTGCCTCAACATCATAGACATTACGCGAAATAATATATAGTGCGCTGTACCGGATGCGTGGTGCCCCGAAGCACGCCTATAATGGTGGAACCACACTTCGCTATTCACCTATATTTTATTCGAGGAGTTTTTTATAGATGACTAAACTCTCCACATTTCATTATAGTTTCTTAATGATATTTTTAAATGCATAGGCCACGGTGAACGCTTTTCATCAGGTGGGCCATGTGCTTGTCTGCCACCTACGTTCAATAAAAAAATGCAGTAATCAAAAAGCTTCACAAATGTATGAAATTGCATTGGTCTGGGTGTTTCTATTTTATTTTATTTTATTTGGGGAGCTTACAGCTACTATAATATTATGTTTATCCGCATTCTAGAACCCATTAGACAAGCTAGTTAAACTATGGTTAGTTTGATTTGAGTGTGGTGCTGCTAATCGCGGTCGCACAAACGAGCAGTTCGTGGAACGCGCCAGAGAGGTCCATAGCCATAGGTACGCAGAACTGTATTGCAATATCCTTTGTTCGCGCCTTTGTCTCCTTCGTTTCCCGGTACTAATGTTTTACCTGGAACACAAAGTATTCCAGCTCACTTGTGGATATTGGCTCATTTCTGTTACGAGTACCATGCGAACTATGGACTGAAGATGGCCACATCATTGCATTTTGTACTTCATCACAGTTGTGTGTGTTGCTTTGCATTTGGCCCTTCACTAACTCTTCAAGATTTCATTTTTTTTTCTACTGTAAATAAGCTGATTTAAAACTTGTAAATAAATGTAAATACAACTGTCAGGAGTCGAGTGGAGAGTCGTTTTATTAATATAAACTTAGTGTCAAAAGGGCGGAAGCTGATATTAAAACGTAACAATCACAGAACAAAGAAAAATCCTTAGGACGTAACAATACTAACAAGTAAATAAATCGCGGCAGAAGTTGTCAATTATACGAGTATACGTAGTTGTATTGATTAAAGTAATGGTTAATAACTCTCTGTTGCTCAACGATGGCCAGATCTTGGTCACTTGGCGGACCAGGAAATAGCAGAGGTACCCGGGCTTACCTAGTTACCCGGCAACGCACCCAGCGATTTTGGACGATTCGGATCCGACATACCCAGACATACCAATCGCGTCGTGAGAAGCCAATCTCGCAATACGAGCAGCTCTTAGATAACTAGTATGTACACTCGTATTTGGACACGCAATATTTTTTTTACACTACGTAGGTGGCGGACAAGCACACGGTCCACCTGATGGGAAGAGGTCACCGTAGCCTATAAACGTGGACAACACTGAGGGTGTCAATGACAGTCTCACACACGCGCTGCTTACCCTAGGAAGGAGGGAGGGGCTGGAAAGGGGTAGGGGTAGGAGGGGTACAGTGAGCTCTGGCTACTCTACTTACCGGCGGGAGCACAACACGATGGTTATTATGGCCGCGGTTTAGTGCTATCTTATACTATATAATTCAAAGTCCTGACAGGCTGATTGACTGATTGAATGATTGACTGACTGACTGATTACAACGCACAGCCTAAACCGCTGGTCGTAGAGACTTGAAATTTGTAGGGAGTGTTTGTTTTGATGCGTAGAGGTGTACTAAGAAAGGATTTTTTGATATTTAACTCCTAAGTCGGTCAAAAGTGGTAAAACCGTACTTTTTTATAACTCAAGAACGGCTGAACAGATTTCCATGCTTTTTGGTTTTTTGGATTTGTCTCCGCCATGAATAACTTATTGCATAGTTAAAAATACATGATTAGTTCACGAAATAAAGTAAAATTAAGAAATTTAGATTTTTAGTCATCCCTAACGCCATCTATAATTGTTGTCATGGCAACAGGAACTAAAGTGACTTTGTCCAAATTTCCATAGAGTAATATCCTTTGTTTTTTATTGCTCAAAGACAAAGAGAATTTATATATTTTTAGGGTTCTGTACCTTATTAGGAAAAACAACTCTTATATCCTCTTTGCTGTCTGTCAAGACGGAATGCATCTTAGGGGCATCAATTAGAATTGGTTCGTGCTGTAGGTATGCTAGAAGAAGAAACTATGCAAAGGAATGAAATGCATCTAAAGAGTACTTTCGTTGAGGTAAAATCATGAAATTTGGTAAAAAGCAAGGTCTTATAGCACAAGCAAAGGAAAAATAAAATTCTAAAAACCCTCAGTATGTAGTTAGCCCCCACACAAATATATATATTATTTATTATGTCTCTTTGTCAAGGCCTTTTTCTCAAGAACACGTGGAGATGTTAAGTCGAAACTAATATGAAATATTTAGGTCTGCATGTCTTGAAGCTATGAAAAAATCAAACGTCAATGCAAAAGATGCTGCCGTTTAGGCAATATGTTTAGACAATACCTCCAGGACATAAAGGTTTGAGGCCTGCCACAAGAGAAATCGAGGGGCAGCGTTTCCGATTCTGTTAGGGGGAATGGATAAACGACTTGGGTAGTCAAGCGTAGGGCAGGCCACGATTGTGGTGGTAAGACCCTTTATGAAGGAATTACCGGAAATGCGAAACGATAACCCCTCATGCCACGTGACGCAGGTGCTCGCTGAACATGGCTGTTTTGTTGAGTTCCTGCTTTGTATGGGCCGGGAGCTGACGTCCAAGCGTCACTGTTGGGGTTGCTCCGTGGACACGCCGACAATTCACTCACTGGCAAAGTACCCAGGGTGTATGGACTAGCGCCGTGTCCTTGAAGCAGATTTAGAATGCTAATAACATGTTGGGGTCGGCAGTGCTGGTGGCCGGAACCGGTCGAGGTCTCTAGGATATTCTTTCCCACATCAGATTCCTCAATCACACAGGCCAGTGTTGCAAAAAACTGTGCAATTTTTCGATGCCCACCTCAACGTTGGCTCCGGTGAAGTGAAGTCCGAGGGAGTTTTCGTACGAAAAAAAGAAAGAGCACATTCCCTTCGGCATAAGTAAAGGGAAAAGTCCGAAGACCGTACTTAAATATTACTCACATCACCATAAAAGTCTGTATGTCTATCTGTTAAGAATAGAAGCTCAGCAGCAGCGTTTAGTTCCTTCCTCAGTCCAGTTTTGTACGAAACCCTCCGTGCACGAGTTCAACTCGCACTTGGCCAGTTTTTTATTATTACAACCAAGAATATTAGAAATTTCCTTGAACATACTCTTTATGTCAATTTTATATCTATTGTCAAATGTCAATGTCTGCAGCATTAGGTATTTCAATACGTTTCAATAATAAAATCAGTTTATCAAAAATAAATACGTAATGATTAACTGAAAGGGTTTATGAGAATCATGTTTTTCAAAGGGCCACTTCGAATCACACATAGGTACTTTGGCCAGAGTGGCTATCCAGATAAAATTCAGAAGACACTGAAAAAGGACAATGATAGTATGTAAATAAACGACTTTCTTTCGAGATGCATGGATCTCGGGATGAAATGAATACCTACTACTACTGTTTGCCAAGGAATAGACATTGAAGGTTAGTACGGGCAGTCCCTCGGTTTAAAAAAGACTTGGTGGCGATAGCCAACATCCACGCGGGCGGAGCCGCGCGCGGGTACGCTAGTACGAGTATATAAGAATATCTAATTGATGGATCAGTGTGCTTCGCTGTAACTGCGGATTAGATAGTAAGGCGTGACTCAGGCGCGCTGAGCGGACGCACCTCTCTCGCAGCCACTCGCTCGTAGACCTTCTACGTATGAATGTCTGCAACCAGACAAATTTTTATCAATAAAAAATATTGAGCTTGTGTGTTATGTCCATAATATAAGCTCAATATTTTTTGAGATAGGTATGTTAGTAGATAAATTGTAGACAAAGCAGAGGTTTGAAAATAACAAGGAAAAGGGCATCACTAAAGGGTTTTTTAAATTACAGTTTAACAATCCACGTTTTTAAAAATGGACGTTGATTGTCACCACTTTTGTTTGTTATATTTAGGTGCGAGATCCCCCGCATGTGTCGACCCGCCGCCGGCCCAGGAAGGCCGGGGGCCAGCGCTGGCCGCGCGCCCTCACCGCGCGGGCCAAGGGCGAGTGATCAGAGTGTCGCCGCCGCGCCGCCGCCGCTTACAGAATGGTAACAAACATTTTGACCCAAACTCGTAACGTCCAGGTACTTAGTGCTCCGGGGACTGGCTGTGTCGGTAGTACCGATGGTCCGGCGACGGGTGGCCCGGGCCGCCTCGTCGTCGCAGGGCCGACGCTAACGAAGATACTGCTGCGATAGATATCCGTTTTCGATCACCTAACCAACCAAAGTTTGATGATGTTTTTGCCAAACTAGCTACCCGGTTCAAGTTAGGTTAAAAATGTGCTATTGGGTTTGTGTGGGGCATTCCAAAGGGAGTAAGTAAGTAGAAGTAGTGGCTGCACTGTCTACTGTCCACTGTCCACTGTCCACTGTCCAGCAGGCGCGGCGGTGGTGCTGGTGCGCCTGGGCCGCGCGCTGTACCGCCAGGTGTCGCGGCGCGTGTGGCAGCGCTGGCCGCCGGGGCAGCACTACGCCGCCACGCTGCACTGCGCCGGCGCACACGACTACGCGCCCAGCGGTACGTCTACTCTTACATGAGTAGGTGCTTTAATATCCCTTCACTAAGGAGTTCCTTTCTAATGGGAGTGCCATTTATGAAAGACGATACACTTGGTGCTGACGGGGACGGTGACGGTGACGCTCCGAGTCAAGTTGACTCAGCCAAGCTTCTTCACTGGACTCTCGTCCGGCCATCGTTGCACTCTCAACTTTTACGTACTATTCAACAATATCTTTAATTTTATTTTTAGTCTTACAATATAGTTATCTGTCAATATAAGTTTTTGTTTGCCTCCAATTTTGTAACAAACGGCAGCAGGTGGCGCGTCGAGACCTATTGATGCTTATGTCCTTTGTTTGCGCACAGATGAAGAGATTCAAATTCATTTGCCTGAGAGACCAACAGCCAACGTCGCACGTAAGTTTCACCGACATGATTCTTATTCTGGTGATGTAAAGAAGTAGTCCATAAAACTTAGAACCCATCCAAATGCTTAGTATCAACCTCAAAACATGGGACCATACGCCAATGAACAGCTCCATCATCAAAATATTTTACAAACGTATTGTTTAGGCATTGCCTTCAATTATAGTTATAATTCCATGTGCTCATATCGACATTGAATACATTTTCATAGTTTGTCATTTGTAAATCGGCTTTACAACAATTTCACGCCCTCTGCCCCTAATGGAGCTTGGGAAACTGTTCCAAGTATACTTAGTTAAGTACCTATAAGCAGTTGTGTAGCAATTTCAGATGTTTCAATGCTTAGCTGCTGCTTAGTTGGTAACAAGTACCTTGTAACAGACAATTCCGGTATACTTAAACACTGGACGACCGTGTGGGTGCCGCGTGCGCAACGGAGACGCACTCACTGTCACTGCACTGGTGATTGGGGTAGTGCGTGCGAACTAATATGCCAAGTCCATTTACAAGGCATTGTCCATAGATAGTGTGTGCTAGGTTCCAATTTTAAGTTAAAGCTATTGTATGCTAACTATTCCCGATGATTTTTGATTGTGAAAGTGATCATCCAGGACGGGACTTGAACCCGTGACCAGTCTCTTACAGGGGGAATGCTCTGACCAACTGAGCTACCTGGACCTCTTCTAGATGTTCGAAATTTTCCAATATATTCTACGGCTTAGGGAGCCTTAGAGACTTAGGGAGGGTACAAAAAATAATGTGTTATGTTTGATGATCAGATACATCTCGTGAGGAGGTTTCAACTACTTGGGGTGTATCGCCGTGGTCGTGAACACTAACACTAGCACTTGATAAGTTATTTAGGCTGCGGCGAGGCGTCATGCGCGCGCCCAAACCCATCACCACCACCGCCACCGCTGCCACCACCACCAGCCGCTTTGCTTCCGCCACCATCACCACCCTTGGCGGCATTGCTTCTGCCGCCCTCACCACAACCGCCAGCCGCGTTGCTTCCGCCGTCACCGCTGTTCCGGCCTCCACCACCGGCGTCCCCACCTGGCACGCGCGCCTCGTATCGATGTAAGTGGCCACCTACACGTATGGCACCACACAGTTCACCAACGTTTTACTATGTACAGTAATGTGTGGCTGGTTCGCACTACTGGTGAATCTAGTCCTAAGTCCAATGTGGTTACAGGCAGAGCCAACGCAGGCAGCAGGAGCTTGCTCGCACGTGGACTTCAACATTCTCTGAATAACCATAAGTTTCACTAAAATCCTTTTTTTTACTGCATATCTATCAATCTCAACGTACCACGTTCAGGACATTTATATAATTTAATTGTTAGGCCAACAGACAGTCCGACATTTATCAATATAGGGTTATGTATGTAAAAAAACAGACTCTTTCAAAGAGAGATTTCGTACTCGGAGCGAGAACAGGGCACGCCGCGCCGTCTCGAGTCTCAATTACTAGGGTGTGAGGTTATCTAATAAAACATTTCTTTCGCACCCCGGCTGACTTTGGGTCATCTAGGAATGGCCCCATCGAAGGGAAGGTGGAGTGTGAGCATCATGCCTGCAGGATCTCTAGGGTTACAAGCGGCCGTCATATCATACCACGCCTGCACTTGGAGAAACAGCTCATCCCTTGCCTGTTCTCTACTGTATCCTCTGTTGTTCAGAGGGATACATGAAGAACCTCTGACCAATCCTTTTGCCGTAATTGGCTGCAGGTGGCAGCATCTCCCCTGTGAGTGAGAGGTGCTGCCGTGTCCATTGCCGAGGGTGGCCCGCGTGGAGGTTCCACAGATTCCTGCTCAACCAGCCCTAAGGATAGTTCTAATGTAATTGTTCGATGTCCAGGTGCAGTGCTGCCGGTTGCCGAGGCTAGAGCACACGATGACTTACAAGTTGATGTCAACAGTAAGTTTCGCGAAATTAGTCATTACCTCCACTCATTATGAAGCAACACTTAAATAATTAAAAATATTAAAACAGAGTCATTCAAGAGACGAGCGTAAGTGGAAATTAATATTATCGGCCTTAACATACTCGCAGTCAGGACCCTAAGTATTTGTTTGTAGGTAGTTTGCATTGTCCCCCTTTTGGCAAGAAGGTAGTGGATTAACTAAACTTACTCTTGTAACTCCTTCAATGTACCTACATCAAAGTTGAACCTATCATGGGCTTCCCAAGTGCCACTGGGCCACTGCCGTTGATCATGGTGAACAGGCTAGCCAGTGGCGGGTTGGTGCATACACACCGCGCCACGCACGTTACAGCTAGCGACCGCTCCTCTAGTTTCCAATCAATTAATATTTATTAAGATACGAACACAGAAAAAGTAACAAAGCCATTTTGAATCTCAGGATTTATTGAACGGATTTCTGAAGAACATCAAAATGTATTGGACAGCGCGCTGCAGCAGCTGATGCAGCCGGAGCCGGCCCCGGGAGCGGGCACCTGGCCGGCAGCTCCCCCAGGTACCAAATATACGAGTTATACCGATAACCGGGCGGTTTTAACAAATGATGATTTAGGTACGTGTGTATTTATTTCTAAGCAGAAGCAGATAAGATGATGATGAATTTTCATGCTTCTATCTTGAAAAATGACGTACTTTCCATATTAACTTGATACATTTGTGGATGCCTACAACATAAGAAGCATCTACTATGTAGGTGCAGGCTCTGCGTAGTACCTACTCTGTGGCTCTGCGTTGAATAATAACCAGTCAGTCAGTCAATGGGGCCAATACCGTCGGACGGAGTTTTATTCTTTTTCTCCTTTTTACCCGACTGCCAAGAAGGGTTATGTTTTTTGCGAGTATCTTTTATGGATGTATGTATGTATATTTGTAAGATTCTTTATTACCTCGTATCTCTGAAACCACTGGACGGACTTCTGTAATTAACATATCGTTACATAATGTTCACAATGTATCTTTTCATGTCCGTAGTGCCTCCAGAGATGTTGATCGCGGACTATTTTGGTATGTATGTATGTATGTAACTTCCAATGATTTTCTGATCGGAAAAAATGATCATCCAGGACGGGACTTGAACGGGACGGGAGTTAGCATGCAATTGCTTAAAATTTCATTCAATGTATATTAACTTTTTATAAGACTCTATGCACAAGTGCATGGGTGTTCTCTACCAGTCAACCAGAGCCGGTGCAGGGAAGGACTCGCTAGGTTCAATTAACACAGTGACAATAATTAGACTAACAACTACTAACATAATAATAATCAATAATCAATTTAATTCATAGGTACTTACCCAGGGTAGGTGTAATCGACATACTTGGGTTAGGTAGGACGCGACGGTGTCTTCCGTCCGAACTGAGCAGTCCGTCTGGGGTAGTACCTCCGCCCTACAGAACACCACCCATAAAAACCATCGTGTTGTGTTCCCCGCGGTAAGTAGGGTAGCCAGGGCTCACAATCCCCCCTCATCCCCTAATCCCCATCACCAACCCCCAAACCTCCCCCTCCAGGGTCGGCAGCGCGAATCTGACGCCCCTGATGTTGTACACGTCAATAGGTCACGGTGACCACTTCCCATCAGGTGGGTATCAACTAATTGATCCGTTTAGTTGGTCGGAGTGGAAAAAGGGGGGTCATTTGCTAGTCTGCCACCTAAGTAGTATAAAAAAAAATTTACATCTTCAATATTGTTTTTTTTAAACTACTTAGGTGGCAGACAAGCACACGGCCCACCTGATGGGAAGCGGTCACCGTGGCCTATGAACGTGTGCAACACTAAGGGTGTCACACACGCGCTGCCTACCCTGAAGGGAAGGGGTGAGGGCTGGGAATGGGTGGGGAGGCTAGGAAGCGATGGGAGGAGGAGGGGCACATTGAGCTCTGGCTACCCTACTTACCGGCGGGAACACAACTCGATGGTTATTATGGCCGCGGTGTTCTGTAGGGCGAAGGTACTACCCCAGTCGGACAGCTCATTTCGGACGGGAGATACCGTCGTGTCCTACCTCCTGTCCATCTGACTGACAGTCAAGATGGATGTTTTTGAAACATAATTTATTGCTTGTTTCAGATTATTGCACTGAAGGCTGGAGTACATATCTGGCAGAGCGGTCACTGGAGCCGCCAGCGCCCCCGGTGCCAAATGTGCGGCGCAGGCCGGCGCGGGGGCCAGGTAATGCAATGCACTTTGCTTGAGAACCCGTGGAAGTGTCAAGTTGAAATTTAGTTATACCACTTAGGTGGCAAACAAGCAAGATTTCAGTGAATTAATTGCATGCTACTACAGGCGCAAGCCCGTCCCTGACCTTACAGACGCCGCAGCACCGCGGGCCGCTCGCTGTGGGCGACTCTCTCATTTGCGCGCACCCGCGGTCCGTACGTTCAAACATAATGTTGTGAACAACTATGCACACTTGAGCGCCTCAATAGTTGCTAAATAATAACTATCTATACCTAATATTATAAAACTGAAGAGTTTGTTTCTTTATTTTAGCCTAATCAAACAACCTACAGGTCCAAAATGAAAAAAATATTTTTGTTAGATAGCACATTTTATCGATCTGGGTCGATAAAATGTGATTTATCGAATTTATAAGCTGTAACTATATATGTCAAGAAATGAGACAAACCCTACATTACTGTAAAACCAATAAATGACCGGTGAAGTATGCCATGGCCGAGTACAGCTTGTCGCAGATATATAGAGAACTGAGTGAACGATATAATGTATTTCAGTGTATTGGCCGGAGCGGCTCCGCGCCTCCTCGCGCACCGGCGCGCGGCGGGCGCTGCAGCGGCCTCGCCCGGCCGGCGCCCCCCGCCGCCTGCTCGACTAGGGCGCAGCGAGGGGCCCGAAGGTGAGGCCCTGCCCGCCCGCCTGGCGCTGACTACTTCGAGACTGCACTCCGGCCAGCATCTCTTGTACTTTTACTATCTTTTCTTTTGTCACAGACTTCCTGGGCAGCAACACGGTCTCATGCGACGCAAGTGCTGCAGGAACTTCGGCGCATAGCACGGAAGCAGGGAAGAGTAAGATCTACCTCCAGGCGGTCGCAGCTTAGGCTTCAAATCCTCCATAGTTCTACAATTTGTCCCGACGACGAGAGCGAGGTTGCGACACACAACGCACGTAAGAAGTGTTTTTAAAACCTCTGGGATAACAAAAAACGCCCATACCTATAAATGAACTCGTAGAGAACTTAAGACTAGGTTCACGCTGTGACTCAGCTATGATGAGAGAGTGTTGAGTGTTGTACTGGGGGGGAATAAACCTTAGGTTAGGGCTCGTGCAGTTGGATGTTGGCTTTCCATACAATCTGATAACACTGTTATATACAAGTGCAAGCAATGCATGCGTGTGTGTGTGTGATATCGTACGATATTGCTAGAATATGAATTAGGAATTAATTTAGTTCAGCGCCATCTATGCTTTTGTGTAGAAAATAACGTAGAGTACTCTTGTGAGCTAACGTCTCTAATAACCTAAGTATACTATTTCCTTACAGATGACGCTAGTGTCGCACATACCAACTTACATTCTAGATAATTACGTTTAAAAAACCGACTTCACAAACTGATATTTTTTTACTTTTTAGTGTACAGAAATAAAAAAGTACCTATTTATGAGGTTTGTTATGCACAAAGGCATCAAAAACAGAATTTTTGCCGTAAAGATAATTACCCCTCAATTTTCCCAAGATCCCGGCATCAGATACTGATACCCTGTATATGGGACCGCCTCAGAAGTAGCGTCTTTCAAACAAAGAAAAAAAAAACAAAATCCATCCATATCTGGCGCCGCTATCGCGAAACATACATACAAAAAAAAATTGCATACGAATTGAGAACCTCCTCCTTTTTTGAAGTCGGTTAAAAAAGCATACTATTTTGGTTTTCAAGCAATAATGAAGGCTAGTTTTACCTCAGGTTGTTGTCATTAGTTTGTACCCAGAGCCTAGTGGCGGCATTAATATCTACCTAAATAAGAGGTCTCTAAGGGCTGAAGCGATACCTACGCTTTGGCGATACCTTAGGAGCCACACTTTACAGGCAATTTCTCTTTTAATCATCATCATCTACCTGCCCTTGTCCCAATTATTTGGGGTCGGCGCAACATGTATTTTTCCTCCATTCATTCCTGTCAGATGTCATCTCTTCGGTTACTCCTTTCCTTGCCATATCCTCTTTCACGCACTCCATCCATCTTTTCTTAGGCCTACCTCTACCCTTAAAGCCCTCCACATTCATACTTAGAACCTTTTTAACAACATTGCTTTCATCTCTTCTCATAACATGTCCATACCACGACAGTCGCTCGCTTCTCAATTTTTCATTTATTGGTGCAACTTTCAAACTTCCTCTAATGTACTCATTCCTTATTCTGTCCATTCTTGTCACACCACCCATCCATCTTAACATTCGCATCTCCGCTACATGTAGTTGTCTTTCTTCCTTCGCTTTCAAAGCCAAGCATGACGACCCATACAGGGCGGCAGGTCTGATAATGGTTTTATAAATTTTCCCCTTAAGCTTAAGGGGAAACTGCGGGTAACCAATACAATAATGAGTACTTAAGTGTCTTCATTGTTATGTAATGTCTTCATTGTTTTACTTATGTTAGTTGTGGTGACTTGCACCAAATAAATCCTTATTTCTTTCTATTTTGATATTTACAGGGTCCAGATGGCAACCCTTGCACCTACTGAGACTTGAGGGAGTGCGGGTTGCAGCACTTGCAGCTGACACAGTTGCCTGTTACTGGACCGCACAGCAGTCGCGGGCCCGTGACCTCTGCACTCACTTGGTGGACAGTGTGGATGAGGCGTTTACTGCTGATGTGTACTGCGCGAGCGAGTGCTTCTTACGAATAGTGGAAGAATACTCTTGCACTGACCGCGGAGTGGTGTACCCACCGAGGGTTTCCTATTAGCCGGTATGCCTGCTGAACGAGGGACGACGCTGTGGTGCGAGCTTCATCCAGAGTTGGCGGATCAGACGGTGGTGAACGCTAACATAAACCGAAGTGTGAATGGAAGGGGCAGGAGAGCGGATTCCTGGCTGCAAAATGCTAATCAGTGAAAATTTGTCACTTCGTCGACATCAAGACATGTAAGGCCCTAGGGCTATTGGCGTGAAATATTTAGTATTTCCAGTTTCGCTAGCGAAAATAGACTAATATGTAGCTGGTAATAGCTGGCGCTTGCGATTACCGTTGCAATTGAAGCCCCATCAGGAACATTGTGACCTCTCCCTTGCCAAAAAGCGTCCACTTTGTGTATTTTCTTGAAATTTTAAATTTTAAGCCTAGAGTACTAAACTATCCTACGGATGAAGTTGTTACTAAGCATTTGTATCTTTCATTCACTATAAAAGTAAATACATATTTTTAGTTAAAGTTTTCGATTTAGAATTTTGAACACAAAAAACAATTTTTAACACTAAGTATAAAAATATTAAAGTCAAAAAGAAATATCATCATAAAATGTTCCCCATTTCTAATTTGCCAAAGTTATTGTGTGTGAGTTTGACTATACATGCAGATTTTTTAACATTTTAAAGATTTAAAATATTCTTAACTATGACGAAATGATCGTGTGGACACACTGAACGTTTTCACCCTGTATATTATATTATACACGAGCCGTTAGGCGATCTCTACTCACAATATATATATATATCTACATGTTAAGCTCAGCGAAGCAGCTGTAAACCTAAACATTGTTAATCTTTTAGCTTCGTTCATTTTTAGGTTTAGAAATTGCTGTGTGTAGCCGTGTAGTTGTTAAATTAAAAATATAGCAGGCAAATGTGTTTATTTTTAGTTTTTTAATATACTTTATGTAGGTACTATCCCAAAGGGTGAATTTTTCAAAAGGGCTTGGATGGCCAAATCTGACACTATAAGGAATAGCGAAAAATGCTCAAAGGAGTCACGAGTACGATTTTGATGAAACTTAAAACATCATTAGATTTTTGAAAAACCAATAATCCTAGCTAGGAATCGAACCTGTTGATTTTGAAAAACGAAATACACCCTATATTATTACAATATACGATAGTGTCGCTGTTACGCGACTCACTACACAACACGGTGAGTTCCGGTGAGGCTCGTGTAGATTCGTGCGTCTGTCTGAGTGTGGCATTTTGAACTTTAAGTAGGTACTTACGTAGTTTGTTTACGTTGTAGGACGGTCCCTCCCGTCCCGTCTGCATCGAGTAAGCAAAAGAACAACGAAATATAGGTACTTAGATATTATGTGAGACAGTAACAGTAACAGTGCTCCGATGAAGCGAGCACAGCGGGCCGCATACAGGCACAAGCTCGTGCCGCCAGCTGCCAGTGAGTGCCACTTATTTTGACAATCTATTGGGTGTGTATTTAAGCCGTGAGGGACGAACAAACAGTAAGAGGCAATCAAATGTGAAGTTCATTGCGGTCAGCATTAAGAGGCGTAGGTATGTATTGTGTGCACACGAAATTGAGGTTCCGTGGCTGCGTCACATAAGGCACATAGGGCGTTGTTTCAGTAAGGTTCCGAGTCAAACGGATACAAGTGACGGAATAAATAAAAAATATTACATAAAATCTTATAGCTCAGTGGTAATGGACAAAGCACGAAAACCGTAATATCAGGTAAGGGTAAACGCCATTACAAAATGCTGTCCCTGGGCGCCAGCCTTGACGAATTCAAGCAATCATTAGCAGCACAATACACTTCATCATGACTTTAACTGTATAACTGTAAAGTCTACAATTAAATAGCATTTTTCAAAGTGTCAGTGCCATGTCAGTGGTTTGCCTTTAGCAGAATCGAGGTCCAGGTGTAAGTACATTACATGAATAAATAAATGAGTCGTCATCTATTGCGTCAAAGAGGTAGACTGCTAGAGTATAGAAAAAATATTCCGAAGCGGGTTCTGGGTCGCGCTGTTCATAACCGGAAACTACAGCAGTGGAAGGGGGTGCCGCTAACGTAGACGGCGCCATGCAGGTTACTGTGTAGACTGCCGGCGTCAGTCCTAAGCGTGTGCGGCGGCGCGGCCCCGCGGCGGCACTCGGCCGCTGCCCGCTGAGCCAACTGAACGCGCCCCCAGCTCCCTCACACCTCACGCACTCCCCGGCGCCCGGCCGCGCCGCGCCACGGTCACACTTGTCACTACTATATTCCTCACCACCCACGGGAACTACTTCACAGACGTCGTGCGTGGCCGTCCTTGTGCACATACGAGCTGGATGAGTTATGTAACGTCAGTGAGGGTGTCTGCTACTGGAATTTTGTGCGAGTTCATTTTGGCAGCTTACTGAAAAGGTATGTTTATGATGATATGGAAGTGATATAACAAGTTGTGTGCCGCGCCGACGGTTGGCGGTCGGGGGTGGGCGGGTCGGCGCTGCGGTCGGTGGTCGGTGGTCGGCGGTCGGTGGTCGGCACACAGCGGTCGGCGGTCGGCAGTCGGCGGTCGCGTGTCTTGCGGCAGGTAGTGCGCGCATGCGGCTCGTAGCGAATAATCACGTCTGACACAATTCCAGGGATGCGTTGTTTTTGAGTTGGAATATCTCAATATTTAGTAGTGAAGCTTGGTGAATGGGACGTGGCGTACGAATTGGAACACCGCAGTGAATGTCATAGCGTAACAAAACCTGAATACACTACACTAGCAGTGAATAACACGACGTTAGGTAAACGCGCTGACATTTTCGTCGTATCATGGAGACGATGCGGTTCAACTCAAATTGATCACTCACTTTTTTCCCAACTCGGAAGGAGTCTTTTTCAGTCTAACTGGGAAGTGGCGTACTTCGATATTTTCTGGGAAGTAAATTCGAATATCTTTATCGAAATTCTGTAGTTAGATCAATTTTACCGTCTACTCCCACCTGTTCTGTTGAGTTGTTCTGTTAGCAGAACTAGTGGCAATTTTTTTCCCATTAGTTCTGTGACTTATAAGACTATGCTTTACACCGGACTTGTCTTAACTATTCCCACCTGTTCTGTTATCGTCAATTCCTACCTGTTCTGTTGAGTTGTGAAATTTGGCACACAGGTCGTGTGTTATAATATGTAGATTAACAAAAAATTAAGACATTTAAGAAATTGGTCAAGCGTGAGTTGGCTCATCAATTTAATGTCGAATTTTTAATAAAAATATTTATGAACCAGTGATAAAATGAGAATACGAAGAGGAGGGGGGGAGGTGAGGGAGAGGGGGTATAAAATACCTATATCATAAGAAATTTAAGAAATCGGTCAGGCGTGAGTTGGCTCAATCGAATCCTTGAAATTCTTGAAAATGTTATTGAAATCCCACCAAAAACATACCTGTTAAAAAGAGGGCCAAGTTTCTATCAGCTAAAGGTTCGCCTAAAAATGGTTATAATCCAATTCAATGCCAAGTTTAGATGCACTCTAAAATTGATCATAACCATCTAAATTTCTTCTAAATTTGAACTTGGTAGGTTTTCGAGCTATACGTTACGTAACACTTGATTAATTGTATAATTAAAATGTATTATTTATATAATTTAATTAACCTGCCAAGTTAAAATTTATACGAAATTTAGATGATTATGATTAATTTTAAAGTGCATCTAAACTTGGTATTGGATTGGATTTCAACCCTTTTTAGGCGAACCTTTAGCTAATAAGAACTTGGCCTCCTTTTTAACAGGTATGTTTTTGGTGGGATAAAAAATTAACGCAGTTTTTAAAAACAAACGCATTCCGATGTCACCGTTTAATCAATTGCATTTGATACACTCTAATAATCACATCGTTTTCGATCTCTTTATTTGTTCTTCGTTTGATTGTTCTGTGGACAGAACTAATGGGAAAAAAATTCCCACTAGTTCTGCCAACAGAACTACTCAACAGAACACGTGGGAATTGCTTTCCCATTTGTTCTGTGGACAAAACTAATGGGAAAAAAATCCCACTAGTTCTGCCAACAGAACAACTCAACAGAACAGGTGGGAGTACTGTCGGACTTTTTAGGGCTCCTCCAACTGCTCGTAACGACTGCCGATAGATGTTTGTATGGCAACCGGGAAAAATAGCTTAAAGTGCTTTAAGAAACGAAAACACCCAGAACTCAAATAGATTTATTCAGGCATATAAATATTTGCACTGAGTGGGAATCGAACCCGCGGTCTCCGACTGCTACAGCCGAACGCTGTACCGCCACGCCACGGAGGTCGTCTGAAGCCGAGCTGAGCACTGAAACTATAAATAGTTTTAATTTCAGTTGCACCGCAGAGGTTTCCGCTGTCAATGTACGATGACGTCACACAGTACAACTCACTTTCATTGTTACATACTCGATTCCAATCGAGTTCACCGTACAGCTTCATATAAACATATTGCTTATAGGTTGCCTAGCTAAAACCCGGACCAATAATGTTAAATAATGAAATTAATAATTCAATTTATTTTATCTTCTTCCCATTATTATATTTCTAAAAAAATGAAAATATAGTTCAAAGAATATACCCAACAGTATTGAAAATGCAAAGGTTTCCCTCGCGCCGGTTCAATATTGAATTATTAAATTAATAATTAATTTATCTCTCGTAAACCGTACAACATAATATAAAGAAAGGATATACTCCATTATATACTCCATTATGTCCTTTCTTCAATATATATTATGTTGTACGGTGCGATCTGGTAAACAATGCCTCTGGCATTGAGTCCTTCTTTGTACAATTTTATTGTTGTGCAGAAAGTTTAATTTAAATAAATAATTTATATTATATAGCTAAATACACTAGCATCTGCAAGTGTGTTGTACACTTTCCGGCTGTCAAATCAATAATTTAATTACTTATTTAACATTATTGGTCCGGGTTTTTTTTAATTTTATCTATCATTTAATGCTTATCACAAGTAAATAACAGATGAGAGTATAATATTTATATTTCTTATACCGGATCTTAGCCTATAATGACGACTCGTACCGCACGCAGTGAGATGAAGTTACATTGCACACAACAAAGTTGAAGTTTTGAGTGAAAGTGCCTAATCTAGCCCCATTGGGTTGATAAGGTTTCAGAATTCATGGATTTTCTTTTGTTTCATTTAACATTTTCGTTAGAGAGGTTTGATCTTTACAAGTGACCCTTTTTTACACCTCGCTAGCACGGACTCCTGCGTCACCGCATTGTCACATTACGGCACATGAAACACTCATATTTTGAACATAGTACCTAATGACCGTGAACACCGCCCCAGTCGTGAGCTTCCTTGTGATGGGTTAGCTTATTATTTCTGTAATATATTGGAGAGTACTGATGTATGTCCATTGGCTGCCATTCGACCCGTGGTCAGCGCCTAGAAGCATTGGACAGACAAACGAGCACGCGCGTACTGCCGACCTTCACTAACTTATATGCCCTTCAGGAGAAATTGCACACTCGATTATTTTTTACACATACCTATTTCGTTCTTAACGTGTAAGTGCATTATCTGACATAAATATAATAATGTAGTTTAGAGCATGCCTTCACCTTCACACAGTAAAGCGAGACAGCATTACGAGACATACAACATGCAATTCCACAAAGTACCAAAAGTTATTTGATTAGGTACCCGCCTGTATTGGCTTTCCAAGCTATATTATTTTATTCGTTTCGTGTCATCGCCGAACATAATAATGAAGAGGTATTTTGTAGCACGTTATTATTGGGCGAGTTGTACGCAATGGGCACTTAACGGAGCATTCAAAGCCAGGACTCTGATGCCCACTTCACCGACCTTTAGCGTCACATCGCTCTCCGCACTACACCGTTTTATTGAAGCTGATGGGCCGCCGCCCCTCGCCGCGCAGTATGTCCGCGGACGGCGCTCGCGCAACCCGCCCGGCCCCGGACCTGCGCCTAGTACGTCCCGCTGACATTCGGCCGAAGCAGCTCCCATTTAGTGGCGTCAACCGCATTGCGTGTACGTATTATTAAGTTTTGCCAACGAATTTGTATATTTATCTATTTACCCGACTGCCGAAGAAAGGAGGGTAATGTTTTTTAAGAATACTGTCTGTAATTTATAAGAATTTTGTGAAATTCCGATGTAATCGCATGGTGTCTATTTTAGTGGAGCGATATAAATGAATTTTTGGTTATTGGTTGTGTTAACTCTGGCAAAACTAGAACAATTAAACTTTATGGGATAGGAGGATTCTGATAATAAAATTGATATGTACTTATACTCTGTCTAATGTAGGATGATAAAAATGACAGTTCATGTCTATGAAGTATCGTATTTTTTTATACAAAATCATACCCCTAAAATTATTGTATTTCATAGACAAGCCCCGCCCACTTGTCATAGTGAAGCGTCTTGCAAGAATATAGCACAATTGACTGTACACAATGAATCGAATTTAATATAATTTATTAAAATTATTAAGTAATTAAACTACTAAAATTTTTGTGGTAGGTAAATATGGTACGAAACATAAATACTTTAGCATAAAACTTCTCTTTTGTCATCCTGAAGTAAGTTACCTAAAATAATAAAAAATAAAAAGTTTTTGTGTTTTTCTAAATATCGATTCCATATTCTACGGGAATGATAATCGAAAATCGAAAGATTCATTTTCGATTATACTATATGGGCTACCCTATTTAGACCTGTCATTATTATCATCCTACATTAGACAAAGTATAGTCACGCCTACATCCTCGGAAGTAAATATCGTTGGGCAGTGAAGTGAACTAGCACTCATCACACCTAGTTATGTTGTAGACCCCGTGTGATAGTGCTGTGCACTGTGCACTGTGCACCGCGTGCAGTTCGCGTACGACTCGGAAATCAATTTGTTGGACGTGCTGTGTGTAACACAAACAGCTGCGCTAGAGCCCAGACCCCAGACGCGTCCCGCGGCCGCGGGTCCCGCGAGGCCATCGGGACCCGCTTCCTATAGATTAGCATTGGGTATAAATGGACGGCTCATAGCCAAATTGAATTTTATGCACATTTACATTTTACAGATCTATATTTTTAACATCACGTTTTTGATTAATTTTTACCATTTTTGAGTCCACTTAAAAATTTCAACGTATTAGGGTGAATCTTGAAATTTGGCTTATTATTTGCTTTTCCTGGCGCCCACCACTTTGAAGATTTTTAACAAATAAGAATAATTTTTAAATTTATCTGTTCTTAGTTAGTTAGTGCTAGTTTTTTAATCCATACTAATATTATAAATGCGAAAGTAACTCTGTCTGTCTGTCTGTTTGTTACGCTTTCACGCCTGAACCGCTAAACCGATTTTGATGAAATTTGGTACCTATAGGAGTAGATCAGACCTCGAGAATGAACATAGGCTATGTTTGGTCACGATAACCGACATACACACGGGCGAAGCCGCGGGCCGAAGCTAGTGTTTAATAATTGCTTTCCTTCTATAAAAAATGTATATTATTAGATTTAACACATTATTTTGTATTTGTTAAAAATGTTGAAATAAGCGCTACCTACCTACCTACTACTACCTACTCCTAGGTAGTGCCTGACTTAGCGAAAGAAGAGTAGCATGATTTTTTGGTTTTGTTGTCTAATTCTCATAGCTTTATTTGCATTGCGAACTAGGAATCAGTACAACACATAATATTTTATATGAACTGTGATCACCGTACGCCCCACGCCACGCGCCACGCGCCACTCGTATCTCAGTAATTCCATTTTATTTCATTTCTTCGGTTGTTTTCTTGGAAAAACATGTTTTTCTATTTCGCATTTTTAATTTGTTGATGTTATTTGGAACATTTTTGCTATCAAGGTATGTTTATCAATAGCTTATGCAAATAAGCGTATTTTCAGGTGAGGCACACAAATTGTCTGTTTCAACATGTTGTTTCATAATTTATACCCAACTGCCGAAGAAAGGGGGATAATGTTTTTCGAGACTATGTATGTATGTATGTCCATTTCTTCGGCACGGTCTACAGCCTAAACGGCAAGACAGATTTTGACGTGGGAGGTATCATTTATTATTTTGTTTCGTCGTGATTGTGTGAGTGACACCAGGTATATTAAAATTTCTAAAAAATCAAAATAGTTGGACGATGGACGCAACTGCTGAAAGAATTTCAATGCGGTTTTATTTATTTAAAAGGTCTTGGTCAGTCTTAAAATCTTACGTTTGTTTGAACCGGAGATAATGAGCAAAAATATTGACTTTGACTTTGACTGTGACTGTGACTGTGACTTTAATAATTAAGGTTGAATTTGGGTGATGTCCCTTCACTTTGTCCACCTGGAAGAACCCATTAACTCCATAAAAAATAGATTTATAATTCCTTATTTCTGGGCAGCCATGTAAATATCTAAAAAGTATAAATTAAAAAACCAAAATTAAAAAAAAATCAAAAACCCGACTGCCTAAAAACTTAAAAACAAAAAAAAAACAAGCACTTATAATGATGTCCGGTGGTCTAGATTCATAACAACTGAGCAGTCGGGATCCATTGAAAAATTAGATTGGCTGTCGAATAATGGATTCCGACTGTTCAGTTAAGTTTCTAGACCACCTGACATCAATCTAAGTGCTTGTTTTTTCTTTTTAGATTTTAGGAAGTTTGGTATTTGAGTTTTTAAATTAATTTTTTCACTGAGTTAACTACTTTACACAGCCGACAGGCATTTATTTTGTCAAAATAAGTGCTTGTCCTGATGGTTTGTATGTATATCCGTTACTGTTATAGCGAAATTAATCGACTTCTTTCATCTTCACAGAGGAGACGAATCTTAAAAAAACGCTCACATGATCGGAAGGGTCGCGGCCGGAACATTCTCTTCTCGTAAATGTCACACTAGATACCTGCTTAATTCTATACGTGCGCCTGATTTCTGAAATAACGTGAAACACACGCCGTTGTTTTGTTACCGTGCACGGCCATGTTTGGGAGAGCGCGCACAAGTCGAAACATAACACGCATTGTCCGTTTCGTTGACAACATATTATAATGAATTAGCAATGAAGTAAGTTCCTGTTAAAACCCAATTTATAACCTTATTCAAAAACTGATCAGTGCTGTGGTCGCACAACTTCAGGACCGTAGAAGGGAACTCGCGCTTGGAAAGGTCCACTCTTGAAAACTTCAATTGGGCTTAAATAAATACCTACTAAACTTATAAGTGCAAATTGTTTTTACAAGTAAGTCTGGTCGCTGAATGGTTGATTGTGTAAATGTGATACAGCACAAGAGTAGGTCCTAGTGCGTGAGGGCTAGTGCGGTCAAGTAGGCTTTACAAGTGTACGAGTAAATGGCGACCAATACGTTCCAGTTTGTATTATGTTTCTAGACCTGCCCTATACATGTTCCTTTCGGCCTGCGTCTTCCTATCTTGTCCTCAATCTTCGCTTGTAGAGTTTTCTTTTCTCTGGTGCTTGGGTATGTAAGAGGTAGATCTTTTTTCTTCTATGTTGTGCTGTATTTTTTCCAGCCAGCCTGTCCCTCCGGGTAATGTCCACGTTCCCCTGGCTACCAGGCCATCGCTAACTTCGCGTGTGTTAGTCCATGTGCAAGCGTCGAACATTAACCCGTCCATGACTTAGTAGAGCACTAGCAATATAATTTCAACCTAATCTGTTCGACATGTAAATATTCTTGAATTATATTATTATTAGTGTTATTAGTAAGTATGTGGCAACATTTCATGGTAATTAAACTTTTGTATTTATGTGTACTGACTAGGTACAGTATATTTCCAATTAAGTGAATGATTTTCTAGTTCGTTTGCTTGTTCACAACTAGCTACTGGACTGTAAGAGCTTCCTCGCAGCAGGTCCTGGGCGCCGCGGACTCACGCACTGATCCGAGCGCAGTAACACGGTTAGTTTACGACGTGTGTTGACTCACGGCCGCCCTCGTACTCGTACATCACAACGAAACCGCTACTTTAGCTCTGTAAGTGCGCAATCATTTATGAAAAAGATGTCACTTTATGGAAACATATACAGCTATTGATTTACATCTGGGTGACGCAACAGCAGCACTAACATACGAGTCAGTGCCGGCAAGTGCGAGCTGGGCCAACATTCGATCGCCCACCACTGTCGTAAAGCGAAACTATAATGACCACGTTATAATTTCGTTCTTAACTGAGATTGTCTGCATCCGCTACCAACTTACAGCCCGCCAATTTATGTCTTTATAGACAAAACGTAATTTATTTCACATTATTACAACAGGGCAAGGGCTACATCACAGCTACGTGCTGGCCACTCGTGGACGTGCATTGCTTGGCATACAATAAGGCAGTCTCATACTCAACTTTGGTATAGAATATTCAACCGCAATAGATTAACAGTTCAAACTCCAAAATCGTGTTCATTAATATATCGGGCATCACGGGTGCCTCACTTTACTGCACAACAACAGTGGCGTCCCCCGCACGCATGCTGCGCGAGGCGAGGGCGAGGGCGAGGGCCCGGTGTTGTGGTCCCGCGCACGCGCAGGTGTGCCGTGAATGACGCACGTTACCTCGTGCGTTGTGCTCTGGGAGAACGGCGCGAGCGCTGAGCGAATGTTTTGTTTGGTATTGTTCATCTGCCTATAGTTTGAATGTCACACGTGTACAACGTGGTGTCCCTATGACCGTACAGTTTGGTTCGCCCCGGGCTGCTACTTGACCTTGTTGATGCGAATAATTTGTGTTGTATTGGTTGATTTCGTTTGTAAGTTGCCGTGTCTCCCCCCCCCCCCCTCGTAGTCCGCCCGAATGTCCACATGCTGCAGTATTTTTTTAATACCCGCTTACATTACTAAAACGGTATTATAAGGCGATAAGCAGACGACGGGGTGGGGTGTTCCAAGTGACCGCGACGCGCTCCTTTAAAATCGATTTTCCTTTTTCCTAATTTATATTCTCCGCTGTTGGTCCTTAATCAATTTCACGAAGCTACCGAAAATGTCCACGTCCAAAAACTCATTTTGTACACAAAAAATAATGTAAGTAATGATATATTTGTACTGACAGGTGTGAACGATAAATGGAGACCACGAAGATGGAAACAGTGGACATGCAGCCGGTGGGCGACAGCTCACAGCAACCGCTCAAGTACGTGTTGACTTCGATCGCTTACTTCGTTACATCAATCGATTGACTTACATACAGTTGCCGTACAGGGTTCAACGCTCGAGTCAGAGTTCCTCGTACAAGCAATTATAAAAATGTATCAATTCAATACCTGTACTTAGTGCTTACCTGGTCATTTTTGCATTCTACTCCGCTATTATCGCTTCTGCTATATAAGCATATCATATAATTAGGTCCGGTTGGTGTGTCGGCTTTCCGGGAGCGACTCAATTCACAACCGCCCAACCTTGAAAGTAGCAGGCTTTACTTTCACCCGAGGCCCGAGCCTCGTCTGTAAGGCCTCCAGGATGTTAGCAGGGCCTGTACACATTACGTGTAGATACGATACGAATGTAACGTAATGTATATCGTAACAGTTTGAAGGCAGCGCCAGCGACTGCGCCTACTATTACTGTGACGCTACCTGAACTTATTACTATGACATTGAGGCTTGAATATCGGTACTTATTTGGTTGCAGAAATGGACCACCGGATGATTACGACCCTCATGTGCACCGGCAACTCCCAAAACCAACTAAGTAAGTGAAATTCTCATTTTATTGTTGTAATACTCCTTCATTCAATGAATCAGTCAAGTATTATCAGCAGGAACTAGGCGTGTGGTCATAAGTTACCAGCTGACAGCAAAAGTTTCAATTCCTATCACGAGTACAACGGATCTGGCTAAAATTTGGCATAATAACACATAACTCATTTTTTATGCCTGGTATTGGTTGCCGGGGGTTGCAGGAATGGGATCAGATTCCCCCTGAGGTGGAGCCGCGGACAATAGCTAGTTCATAAATAATCGAAGACGACACAATAAAATGTACGATTGCAGCAACTGGGAGACACTGGTGCACTTACTCAAGTGCAGCCTCGGCACCGGCATCCTGGCGATGCCGCAGGCGTTCTCGCGCGCCGGCCTGGTGACGGGCGTGGTGGCCACCGTGGTGGTGGGCGCGCTCGTCACGCACTGCCTGCACATCCTGGTGAGTGACGCTGTGTGCGTGTCTGTCGCATCGCAATGTGGCCATGCGATATGCCTGCGGAACTGTATACCACACACCACCATTGCACCGATCACATTCGGTCCCACGGTAGTAGAGTGCGAACGTTTTGCTAGGATGGAGTGAGGACCAGGGGTCAGTAAGCCCCTGTTGTTCAGGAGCTAAGGATGGCGGCAGGAACCGCGGTCCCAGCTTTTGCGGTCCCAGTCGCTGGAATCCTCAATATATGACACCATCCCTGTATATTCCTAATCCAATCGGTGATTAACCCAATATGGTAAGCAGCTAACGTATTCTATAATTCAAATTCAACTTAAATTCAAAAATTCAACTTCTTTTATATAGTTATCTCCTCGTTATCTCGAGGATTCCAGCGACTGGGACCGCAAAAGCTGGGACCGCGGTTCCAGTTGCCGGTTCTATTAAATTTAGGCATTCCTTATGTCCAAACTTGTTTATATAGTTTGTTGTGCTTATATACATTTCAATAAGTTATTGGTCGGGCCACACAACACCTAGGTACTTGAGACATGGAGCAGCTCCTGCATTCTATTAAGCCCTGCACATATATACGCAATCATGTCAGCGCTATACTTGTGGAGGTATATCGAACTTCAAGGACGTGTTGTTGACGCGCCCCACAGGTGCAGTCGCAGTACGCGACGTGCAAGCGCCTCCGGGTGCCTCTGCTGTCCTACCCGGAGTCCATGAGCACCGCCCTGGAGATGGGCCCGCAGCCGCTGCGCAGGTTCTCCCGCTCGCTGGCCATCACCGTAGACATCTTCCTCGTAGTCTACCAACTGGGCATATGCTGCGTTTATATAGTATTCATCGCTGATAATATCAAAAAGGTTAGTACATATCTACAATGGACTGACGGAATCACAGAACAAAATGTTCTGTGGACGGAATAGACCAATGCGTCCCACGACTGCAGATTCATATATGTAAATAATGACATTATCTAAACGAATTCCACAACGTGGCTCTCATCCACTATATTTTCGTGCACCATAATTATGGTGATAATGGGATAGAGCTATTCAGCACCGAACGGTACATATAGTGATCGGTGGCTAAATAACTATTAAATAAAATATAATCGCAGCGCTATTCATAAACACTCATCCAAATCATGTTGTTAGCATTTTAATGCAATCAATAAAATACGAAAATACTAGATCGCGCTATTTGGACTTAAACCGTACAAACAGAGATCGCACTCCTTATCGTAAGCAAGCCGAGCTTCGTATGTACACGGAACATCTAAAGTGGAAACACTGCAGGCGGCATAGTATCAAACGATGCATGATACGATAGTGCACGTTAGCTACGAGAGCAAACAGACGTGAGTGCGTGTCTGTCAATTGACCTCACGTTATTCAAGACGACCTTGCGGAAACGCCCCGCCCCGCCAGGGCTGCACTCAGCACTGCGAGGGTCCGGAGTGTGCGAACTGTCCTCGGCTGTCTGCAATTGCCTCAAGTGGGCCGACTCTTTACGTCAATTTTCATCTGAGAGTCGCGCGTAATGCGTCGGCTGCACGTCGGCGTCGGCGCAACCAGTAATTGTTGCTCTAGTTGTGAACTCGAACCCGCGGTGTCACGTGTTCGACTTGCCTCGTTGCATCTATGCACACACCCGTATTTGCGATGATATGATACAATTCACAGTACACTGTGCCGTACAGTTTCGGTTATACCGCATACGTATTCGGAGATAATTATTATATCCATGAAAAACACTTCGGCCTGCACGTCCCGTATCTAGCACGTTACAGGGCGCGGTTCGTTGCTCAATTTGGTTTGAATAATTTGCCATTTATCTATAGTATACAATGACTCAATGAAATTGAACGTTGAATTATTATAATTATGCGCCGGCGCATGCCCACTGTGTAGGTACATACAATACTCAACCAATTAAAATGAATTGTTACTCAACTATTAATGTATCAGCATCTCGCAATCAAAACGTCGCAACTATTCGCTAGTTTGAATTCTGTAACTGATAAACTGACTGATAGGTATTCCTTTTCTGTATTCTTGGTGATAAACAAGCACTCGACCCACTTGATGTTAAAGTGGTATTGGCTTCTGAACGGTTTGAACCATGTTTCAACACATGAAAAAGGGAGATGGGAATCACAAGGGGGGAGGGGGGGGGGGAAAATAACAAAAGAGAGTGTACTCTCCCGCTGCCTCACCAGCCGCGTGCACTCGGCCCGCTGCGCTGGTACGTGTAGCAGTTTTAACGAGTCGCGGCTATTTCCGCAGTCACGTCAGCCCACCTGCCCACTGCATGGAGCTCCCAATTTAGCTCATTTGAATTTAAGTGTTTCCGTTTATGAGTTAGTAAGTTTGCCCAAAATACTTGGAGATGTATTGTGTGAGTATACAGGGTGAATTTTTCAAAAGGGATTGGATGGCCAAATCCGAAACTATAAGGAATAGCGAAAAATGGTCAAAGGAGTCACGAGCCCGATTTTGATGAAACTTAAAACCTCATCATTAGATTTTTGAAAAATCAATAAACCTAGCTGAGAATCGAACCCGTTGATTTTGAAAAAAAAAACACACCCTTTATTATTACACCATACGATAGTGTCGCTGTTAAGGAACAAATTCTGTGAAGTAATGACATATGGCAAATTTAAGGAAAATTTGGAATTTAATAAAATTCATGTTTCATGTACCTATTTGTTTAGTTCGAAATCCCAGAAAAAGTCGTAACTATTCCGTGTTTTAAATTATACTCTACTATGATTGATGTTTTTTTAAACAAGATGTAGCTCCAGCCCATAATAGCCGTAAAGAGATTTTGATTCAGCAGTTTGACGACAATTTTATTGCAAGGCATGGTCCTGTGCCTTGGCCAGCGAGTCTTACTCCCTTAGATTACCTTCTCTGGGGTAAGTCAAAAATGAAATTTACAAAGACACGTATGATACAGAGATACAGTTGATGACTTGAAACGTTCTTTGGAGAATATTCTAAATAGAATCAATAACATTCTAATATTGAATGCAGTACGATCCTTGAGGTCTCAAATCCAGCTATGTATTGAAAACAATGGTCTACATTTAGAACAATTAATCAGTTAATGTAAGAAAAATAAAATGTATTTTGTTCAAGATGAGCTCTTTCCTTTAGTTTGCGGTATATCATTACTTCCGAGAATAAGATCCTTAACAGCAACACTATCGTATGGTGTAATAATATAGGCTGTGTTTTTTTTTTCAAAATCAACAGGTTCGATTCCTAGCTAGGATTATTGGTTTTTCAAAAATCTCATGATGAGGTTTTAAGTTTCATCAAAATCGGGCTCGTGACTCCTTTGACCATTTTTCGCTATTCCTTATAGTTTCGGATTTGGCCATCCAAGCCCTTTTGAAAAATTCACCCTGTATATTGGTTTCGTTTCCAGATGGTCGACCCCCATTATACGATGGCAGTGGAGTTCCACATGTTGATCATTCTGGTCCCGCTGATTGCTTTCAACCTGATCCCGAGCTTGAAGCTCCTGGCGCCATTTTCAGCGGTGGCCAACGTGCTCACGTTCGTAGGGCTGGGTATAATCGTGTACTACATGATCGCCTACAAGAAGGCGCCGAGCACCGACGAGCTGGACCTGTGGGGCTCGGCCGCCACGTTCCCGCTGTTCTTCGGCACCATCTTGTTCGCGCTCACGGCTGTGGGGGTGGTGAGTTACTCCCGTCACGGACAGGTAGTCTTCAACCAAATTCAGCTTGTCTTATGTATTAGCAGACGAAATTATATACATACTATTATTATATAGGAAATACTGCTGAATGGTTGTACTCACTTGTTCGTGCTATATTTGCGAACCGGCCACTAGTCACTTTTTAGCTGTGCTATAAGTAAAAATTAAAAGATTCTCACACCTTATTAAGTGCACAAAATAATATAGTATTAGGTCAATCATGATTCAACAGCGCCGCTTATAATTACAAAGATAGACGCCTGCGATAAGGTCAACTATGTATTTGCACAAGACTCCTTGCTCATATCCAGCCCCACCACCACACCCCTCTGACGGGTTTCCGACTTACGATCCAAACCCTAACGGGTTCGGCTACCGTTATAAAACTGGCGTTGGCTAACTCCAACTAAGATTAGTCCAACTTAGATTTTGTCTATAATAAGAAATCAAATTGGATAAAGTAACGTGACGCATCTCCCGTCCCGAGTCAGTTATGATCAGTTTCTCACAACAAACAATAACTCTATTGATTGTACAATAAAATTGTACTCTTAAGTTTAACATGTCGTAGATGTTTATCTAATTTATTGCTAAATGTTAAGTACGTATTGCACGGGCGATGGCTTGGGCTCGCTAATGAGCGGGTCGGGGTGGCGCGTTGCAGGTGATCGCGCTGGAGAACAACATGAAGACGCCCAAGACGTTCAGCGCGCCGTGCGGCGTGCTCAACACCGGCATGACCATCATCGTGCTGCTGTACGTCACCGTGGGCGCGCTCGGCTACGTCTACTGCGTCTCCAACTGCAGCGACTCCATCACCCTCGACTTGCCTCAGGGACCGTGAGTATCAGGAGCTTACTGGTGCACCAGTATCACATACCACCGAAAGATTCCGGGTTCTTCTGTAACCCCCTGTACGATTCTATTTGGAAGGTATTGATCTATTATCACTGTAGAACCTAAAACATGTAAATTACTCCAACTAGCTGCTGTACTTCGCTCACGGAAGTAGGCAGATATCAATGACGCACAATCAGGTCACAATTAATACAGACATAGCATTCATTAACTACTAAGGCGCCTGGATGCTGCGGAATCTGGTGTAGTATGATGACGCAGTTCGAAGTCCGCCGATGGCAATCTCTCAGATACAGTCACGAATGCTTCTTTTAGCGACCATCTAACCTCATAGCCCCTAGTCTAGGACCTAGAGAGATGGTCCCCAGGGGCACTAGCAGGAATTGCCCATCTATCGAGCTACAGGTAACCTCGTAGCGGAATTCGGGAGGCCTTGTGCCGCTTCGTTCACAAGGGTACTCGTGGAAGATAAAAGTACTCCTCGGCCTGCTTCTACTATATTACTACCCTTAACCCTCAGGGCACTCGCCTGGACATTGACATTGTTTCAGGCTTAAGCACACCCGTTGCGTCATCTGTGAAACCTACAAGTAGAAGTTCTCGAGGGAGTGGGTGAGGTAGTGAGTGACTGAGCGACGCAGCGACGGATCTAACCACAGACATATTTCACGCACGCAAGTCTCATTTAAAATGATCGCGGAGAACTTTACATTGAAACTAAATAAAAATATTTCTTATACATATTTTGTGTTGAATAAGTTCCCTACGTATTTGGCTACTTAAAAAAGCATTATTCCCTATCAATCACTATTTAAATACAATTTCAAGGCCTCTCAATAATGGCAATTACATCGCGGACCATCGGCTCAATGTTTAACCTCTGTACAAAATTGATTTCATTCATTCTTAGAGTGAATGAACTTACTAGCGTGTGATTACGAGTATTGTAGCCGGCCGTAGCCGGTAATCTGTTACAACTGGTTACAACCAGCTGCCCCGATAGACTGATCTGCCAAAAGCGGTCAAACGTTATTCACCTGTTGCAGTCCAACATGATACGTAATCCTTTTTCCCTTTAAAATATATTTACCTGACGACGCGTGAGTGATTCGTTCGGTGTAAGAGAAGCTGCGGCTGACTGTATCAAGTGGGCCTACTGCTTTCTTGTGACTGACGGCTGTTAACTCACGTCTCTAAGTGATACATTATAATCTGTACCCACAGGTTAGCCACGAGCGTTTTGGCGATGTTTGCTGTAGCGATCTTCATCAGCTACGGGCTGCACTGCTACGTGCCCGTGGAGGTGGTGTGGCGCGGCTACCTGCTGCCCCGCCTGCAGCGCTCGGGCGCGCCGCCCGCCCGCCTGCGCGTCGCCGAGTACGGACTGAGGATTGCTTTATGCTTAATCACTTGTAAGTTTCTTGTAGGAAAATCTGATATGATATGTGGGGACAATATTTGTTCGCTTAAAACGTATTATTAGGTTATATTACAAAGTAAGTCCATAAAAGGTGCCAGTGAGAAATATTGTATAAAAACTATATTAAGTAACAATAGTAAACATTACCATTTGTTTTGATAGATATAAATTACAAAGTAAATGTATGAGGATCATATGGGTGGCATAAGGTAAGCCGCGTGGGACGACCTCATAATGTGAGCCACTATATATAGCCTCGTGTGCCACTTTAGTCATATAAACCCATGAACCATGGGTAAAATGTATTATCACCGTTGCCTCACCGCGACACACTGACGTCCAAGCTGGTGTTGCTATGCTACTAACAAACTGTTTCACTGTTGCAGTTGTCCTGGCGGTGGCGATCCCTCGTCTGGGTCTTTTCATCTCACTGTTCGGCGCGCTCTGCCTGTCAGCCCTGGGTATCTGCTTCCCGGCGTTGATGGAGATGTGCGTGTCCTTCCCCGACAAGTTCGGGCCGGGCCGCATCCGTCTGCTCAAAGACGTGTTCCTATTTATTGTGGGCATAGTGGGGCTCGTCGTGGGCACCTACACCGCTTTGGACAGCATCGTGCGGTCGTTCATCCCGGTGAAGCAGGAGCTAGAAGTCCACGCTTAGATAGACCCGCACTCCTCACCTGAAACGCTTCGCCACTTACTGTGATCAAATTTTATTGGTGTTCATCAGTCTCTGTGATTTGCCGCCATGACAACGACAACATTTAGATTAAGAGCAGGTAGTCCTAGTATATTCCAATTTTAATTAGATTATCTTCTGCAGCAAACACACCAACCAAAAGTATGCGAACAAAGTTAGCGACACCACGCCACACCGCAGCCGGCAGCGGTAGTATCACATTACAATCAATCGCAATCGATTGACCCTGTCAGCCTATTAATATGATATTAATAGTGATATATTTTATGCATGCTCTTTGTAGAGGGATGGAGAGGGAAAGTCGCACAAAAAGGATGTCTTTATCTGCATATCGTTTTTTGACGATCGCAAAAAACGCGTATATCGAATGGTCCAATGACCATTTCCTTCCACTGGAATTATTATACACGTTAATTATCCTGGACATGTAACATACAACAAGTGTGCTAACTTACTAGATAGTTTAACTTAGTAGATAGCACTTCACCAGATTATCGCAATTATGAGACGGACCCTCGTTCAAACGCATTCGCACAATGAAGACACAGCATGAGCATGAGAACCAGTCTCACTAATTTATCTGAATGCTAGTTCTCGTTTGGTTGGTGTGTACGCGGCATTCGACGGTACAATGTATGAATCTTGCCAGTGGGATAGGTAATGTTTACACATGATGTAGGTATAAATATTTACATATAGGCGGTCTGCAACACATTTACACGAGGTACCGTTGTGAGCACGCCTTTTGTGCGAGATATATTTTGGAACTATTGCTGTTTGTACGCCATACTGTGGCCATACTTCGTCTGACGTGCGGTGAGTGAATTGATAAAGGTAGTTGTATTATATTGAATGTTTCATACAGTTGTCCGTTAATGTCTTTTTGTTAGAGTCTTTGTTGGATTATGAAATAAATATTTGTTACTGTTTAAGAGTATACATTGTATTATTGTTTCCTCCTCCTTTCTCTTTTATTCATGTGATATTATCATAGATACTATTCCCAGCGCGCGCGGGCCAGCTCGACTTTCATAATATCTTGGTGCTGGCTCGGGCAACTGCGCCGGTGCGCGCTTTTGAACATGTTCGAAAATTGAAGTGAAGCAGCGTGGTAGATGCAACATCAATAAGCCGTGACCCGTGGCACTGTGAACTGCACTAGCCTACAACTGCGGTGGAGTTGCTGGGCTCTTCTCAAGTTATTTTCAGAGTACAAGAAGTCCTTTAAGCTTTCTAAGGTCAAGTCAGTTTCGGTCTGGTAAAAACAAGGGTAAAGTTCATAACCTGGCAACCGTAATAAGAAAAGCCATTGCTATCACCAAGAACTATCTGGCAGCGTAGACTGAGTATAGAGTATAACGAGAGTATACGGCCTCTATAGTTATTCTCATTCTCAGTCGTTCTCAGTCAACGAGTCAACAGTCAACGGTCATGTCAATCGTCTAAATCAGTCAGGCTGACAACCAAATGATGCAAAATATACTATGAAAATATACAATGGAAATATATTAAAATAATTTCTAAAATAAACGTGTAGTACATCATTTACATTAAAATTAAATCTATGAGTGTAACTAATCAAAGGTATCTATATACTACGTGCCAGCGCAGGAGAACAAAATGGCTGAAGGGTACGTTTCTTTTATTTTTTATTCATAGATATTATATCACCTCGCCTGATGGTAAACTATAGGTAAAGTTTCACGAGTGGACGTCACCATTAGATACACCCTGATAGTGCTACAATGGCAAAGACAAGAGACTCCGAACCGCTTGGTTCTTGATGCAATTGTTTGCACCATGTGAGGGTGATACCTCAACCTTGCACGTGTTGATCTGTAGAGGAATGGAGGGAGTGGGACTAATTGTAAGAGCTTATGGAAACACTCGCCATGGTGGAGGCGGTAACAACTGCCAGAGGTAAATTGTCGACGCAACTGCAAAGGCTCGAGGGTATTGGTGACCTCAGGACTCCCAGTAATCACATGGTCACCAGAAGCCACATGTAAATACAACGGTATTGAAGATTTGTACAGTTCCACGTTGTGCCAATATTATTTGCCTTCTGCAAGAACAACCTTTACAACTAAGTCAATATTGAAGCCACTCTTTTTTTGTTGTTGTAGTTTGTTTGTTAACTAATTAAGTAGCTACCTGTTTCACCGGAAGCTAATATTTCATAACAGTTACCTACTTGCTTTAAGCAGCAAATCATCATTTAATTTTGCAACACGCAATAGAGAAAGAAACGTCGCTTGTTGCTACGTGAACGCGACGGCAACTGGCACTGCTTACCTCAATAATGGAAGCACTTAGCACAACAAAAGAGCCCATAAAATAATTACCGAAATTACACCAGTTACCTGTTAGATAGACTCACAACACGACATATTCCAAGCTGTCCTGCCTCAATAACTCACACAGTGTTCGGTAGATGGCGTGCGTAAGGAATTCACTAGCGCTGGCCCAGGTTATGGTTTCGCTACACGAGACGGGTGCATATGGTGGAGCTGTCGACGAGTCTGTACGCTGTCAATACTACAAGCTAAGCGGTGCTTGACGTGACCAGCTTGATTGGAACGTATTTTTGTAAAACCTACCCACGAGAGTGGTCAAGGTTTGACAATATCATCTGTAGCTAAATAAAGTAGCCGCAGACTCAGTGGCGCCCACTTTAAGCGATATTTCTCACTCAAAGAGCGCCTCTGAGGAACTGTCTGGGGATAGTTAACAATAAAGTTGACAAAACAAACTAATCGCTACGTACAATAGTTTTAGATTACAGTCGTAAAAATACAAAGTTCTAAAGTTGATCTCTTAGATTCTGACGTCACACAAACAAAACAATTATCATTTTAAAAATAGTCGGCTTAGTTGACCAATTTATCAATGAAACTAGCGGACCCGACAGACCTTGCCCTGCATGATAACCGACTGCAGCGCCATCTGCCGGGCTGATTTGTGAATCTAAACTATCTAGCAGTTTAGGGGGAGTTCAGAGACACACGTACATTTGAATTACATATATTATATATAACGATTAATGATGTTAAAGTATGATGTTAAATAAAGAGTAACTAATTATTTACCAGCTATTGCCCGCGGCTCCGCCCGCGTGGACGTCGATTTTCACGTTTTTTACTATATCACCAGTTCTAATCAGCCGATTGTGATCAAATATGCCTAAGATTTTGAGTCTAACCAAAACCTTTCAAATAAAAAAATCGCATCAATATCCTATAAAGGATTAAATATATTGTGGTATAATACTATATAATTATATATTGTGTAATAATACCATCACAAATATGCCTATAATTAATTCGCTCTGCAATAATATATGGTTTTACATTTTGTTGACATATTGTTTAGTACACTGCGGTCTCCTGTCAGTGTAATAGCGTAATCAGTTCCAGAGATTAGCGCGTACTACCAACCAATCAAAGTTTTCAACTTTAGGGAAACTTAAAGCTAACAGTTAGTTTACAATTAGCTGCACAATATTCTAGAAGAAGGCTAATCATACGGTTGAACTCGCAGCATATCGCTGCTTACCATCCGCATAAGATTTACCTGGCGGTGAGGGCTTACCGTGGAATAATGCGCTATGCTCCCCCGGCCCATTTTAAGCCGGTGTACACACACTCACGGCAATGCGTGTCTCTAGCACATTACCGTCTCAACCTTCCTTTGTTTATGTTGCCCTCTTCAGTATGAGTAGTATGCGTGGCTAAACCACTAAACTACAGCGATGTTGATAAAGTCTAATTTTATTGTTTGGTGTTTCAGGGTTGAAGAATATGATCCGCATCTTCACCGGCAGCTGCCAAACCCCACTAAGTACGATTTCGTTAGTATTACTAGCATAGGCGCGCCAATTACTCACCAATTATAGCTTTTTGTGTCCGGAATGGGCAGAGACAACATCTCGCCACTTGCTTCGATCTTGGGATACTCCTTTCGCTCATACATACCAAACAAGTATTGTGTGAGAATATTACACTTTTATGAAATGTTTGCAGTAACTTGGAGACACTACTGCACTTGCTGAAAGGCAGTCTCGGGACCGGTATCCTGGCGATGCCTCAGGCCTTCTCGCGCGTCGGGATGGTGGTGGGCTGCATCGCGACCATTCTACTTGGCATCATCCTCACTCATTGCTTGCACGTACTGGTGAGGATTATCATATTAGAATAAGGGTTTCGTAGATAAAAATATATGGATTCAGCGAGTGTTGGTTCACGGACTGATTGCGAGTAGCAGTTGGGTCGAGGGCTTGCTGCAAAAGGCAACATGCGACTCAGCGGGTATTGTCGGACAATCCCTCCCTCTGGGACCGTGCTGCCAGTAGGGTAGTACGGTCCCTATTCCGGTGGACTGTGGAGTACTATATACCTATTTAAAAAGATATTTGTAAGTATTTGTTTTGTTATGTTCAAATGTGGCTCTTCAGGTGAATTCAGAGTACGAGGCGTGCAAGAGGAAGCGAGTCCCCATTGTGTCGTACCGAGAGGCGATGTACACTCTGCTCAAGGACGGCCCCAAGTGTTTCCGCCCGTACGCTAACTGCTTGGCCTTCTTCGTAGACTTCTTCCTCATCCTGTACCAACTCGGCGTGTGCTGCGTCTATATATTGTTCATAGCGGCAAATCTCAAAAAGGTGATTTGTTATAATAATGCAATTTGAACCTATTTTCAAACTTTGTCATAGTAATTATACTTACTTTGGACGCTGTTTATAATCGTCAACTGTTAACACTGACTGTGAGTAGGTAGGCTCCGTCGAATCAAATTAATCTGAAGTTCACGTTTCAGCTGATGGACCCTCAGTTTCAAATGGTGATTGAGATCTACATGCTGATAATCTTGGTGCCAATCGCTCTGCTCAATTTGATTCCGAACCTGAAGAGGCTCGCGCCGGTCTCGGCGCTCTCCAACTTCGTCACGGTGGTCAGCGTGGTCATAATTCTGTACTTCATGATCGCCTATCAGAAGTCATCGGACAGAGTGACTTACTGGGGCACGTTGTCCGAATACCCCTTGTTTTTCGGCACCACGATGTTTGCGTTGACTTCCGTTGGTGTGGTAAGTCACTCTTTCACTAAAAAAATCGAATTACTAATCATTTTTTTTGCTTCGCGTCTGTTTGTGTTCAGTTTGATGCCCGGGTAAGGCCAAGCGCCGTGAGGTTTTCCTTTAGGAAGTTTGGACAAAGTGTATATATATTAGCATTATATTAGCTTAGCCGAGTTCGGGTGGTATCCAAAACTTGCACTATGGGGACCGGAGTCCGCTTTCGCTTCCCATAATTTGATTTATTTTGACCTATACGGGAGCGATTGCCGTCTAACCTCTCAATGCCGACAGGAAAGCCTGCGCCTGCGCCTGCAACTTGAGTTAATTTGGGCCCAGATCTTAATGAGAATGCCAAGTTCTACGCTCTAGTACTCCTATTACATGGGGTCATAGGAAACGGGGCACAAATGTATGGGTTAGAGCATTCTAGTTTTGTATGTGTAGTTATTGTATGTTTGCGTTCCAGGTGGTGTCTACAGAGAGGAACATGAAGACTCCGAAGGATTTCGGCAAACCCTTGGGCGTCCTCAACATCAGCATGGCGTTCGTGGTTCTCCTGTACATGGTGGTGGGCGCGCTCGGGTACTCGTACTGCGTGTCGGAGTGTCGCGACAGCATCACGCTTGACTTGCCACAAGGAGGGTGAGCACCACGGGTCCATTATGAAGTGTTACAGTCAGTCACGATCGGTTGCAACTTAGGTATCACTCAGGAGCAGACAAGCACACGGCCCACCTAATGGGAAGCGATCACCGTGGCCTATGGCCTATGTTAACTTTGCCTATGAATTAATATTGAAAATATTCTCATGCTGATGGTGAACTTCTACGACACCTAAACTTTTATCTGTACACAGTGTTATTTAATTCCTTTCACTTCCTATTATTATTGTAACTAATTGGATTAACTAAGAAATAAATAGTTTTGAATTTGTTAGAGATTGCAAACGTTTACATACTACACATTTATTAGAATGTATACCTATAGTATTGCTGATAGTTCTTCTAAACTTCTAGACTCTTTCAGTGAGTATTGACACATTTGGGCAGATCAGAGCCACTGAATTTGTCGCTAATTTATTGAGTTACAAAATTTTCTCAAACCATATCACTCTCGTGGGGTGGTTTTATAAAAATACGTCCCATAAATAAAAAGTACGGTTATACGGCCGTTACATTAAAAAGAATTATTTTGTGTACCGTATCGAGTGTTACCAGTGGCATCTATCAGTTGAGAGATGGGACTATATTTCACCACTGTGCTGTGCACGCGTGTATTTGAACGTTGCCGTAGTTTGGCTAGAGTTGTGTAAAGTGACTGTACACTTGCAGGTTAGCCGACACCGTGATGATATTGTATATCATAGCGGTGTTCACAAGTTACGCGCTCAACTGCTACGTGCCGGTAGAAATAATCTGGCGAGACTACCTCGTGCCGCGGTTCGAGGTGTCCAACACGTCGCCAGCGCGCCGGAACGTGTACAACTACTCGCTGCGGATAGGCTTGTGTGTCCTAACTTGTACGTGCCATTCATATTATAATCTATACTAATATTATAAAGAAGTAAAGTTTGTGTGTTTGTATATTTGTTAAATTGTAAGGGGTAATCTCGAGATTTACTGAACCGATTTTTAAAATTCTTTCACCAATAGAAAGCCACATTATTCGTGAATGTCATAGACTGAATATTATCACGCTACTGCCCAAGGGAGCGGAGCAATAATCATAAATGTGAACAATTCCGGTAGATTCCCATACATTTTAGGCAAACTGATAAATTATGAGCATATGAGTTAAAAAGGGTGCATCGGGGTTCGAAATACGCCACGGGCGAAGCCAGGGTGGGTCAGCTAGTTATTAATATGTTTGGAAAGTAAATATCTCTACAAATTAACGATTTAACGGGAACGCTGCTGCCTGCGGCCAATCCAGCTGCCCTCTGGAGGGCTGCTCCGAGGCTCTCTATGTTTCCTGTGACTAGCAGGGGACACAGTGGGGAGTAGTGGGAGGCGAACTGATTGTCCACGCGCCAACGGTTGGATAACCTTACACCCCAGTAATTTAGTCGGTTCGATCCTGACATAACCACCCCAGATGGCCGACGGTGGTATCCATGGGGACTTCCGCACGATAAAAAAAGGCCTTTAGTATCCATTTAATTTCCATGAGTAGTGGGAACGGGAGCAGTACTGCAGGTTCAATAACAGTAACATTGAAATGTGTAACTTCCAGTTCTGGTGACGATGGCGGTGCCGCGGCTGGGCCTGTTCATCTCTCTGTTCGGTGCGCTGTGCCTGGCCGCGCTCGGCATCAGCTACCCCGCGCTCATGGAGATCTGCACCAACTACCCCGGCCGCTACGGCGCCTTCCGCAAGCTGCTCATTAAAGATATATTTTTGTTCCTGTTCGGCATAGTGGGGCTCGTCGCCGGCTCCTATACTGCCCTTTATAACATTATTATAACGTTCATGTAAATAATATAAAAAATGTAAACGTCTATTTGAATGTGTTTAAACTATCGTCTGCATTCATCAGCGCTTATTGTTATGGACTTTGTAAGTCAAATACTCCAGAGGTTATTCTACGTTGGCGATAATAATCTAAAAATATAGGGATGCCCCCTCCACTAAAGGATTTTCACAAACTTAAAACAAAATTAAGTTTGACATTATTCACAGCGTTTAAACGACATCCAACTCGCAGGCAACACGGCCCAAACGTCAGTAGGGATATGTGGAACAGGGGAAAAATTCAGAGTGCTATCTGATAGGTTATATTCGAAATATAATCCTACTGCAGTTAAACACCAATCAAAGGGTTCCTGGTGTCAGGGGTTTGCTATCTACAAAGCAACTCGGTTGCCGATACAACTAGATCACTGAATAGGTACCAACTCCTTTTGAGAGATTCGACATTGTGTGAACATCTGGGTGCGTAACGCGAAATTGACAGACTGCGCTTTATGTACTCAGCGACTAAGAGTGGGTACACACCGGGCGCTAGCGTTACATGTGTACACATCAATTGAAACTTTTATTTATTAAAACGCGCGTTAGCAAAGCGCGCGTTTGCAAGCGCTTAATGTGTACCCGCTCTTAGTTCTTAAAACGCGCGTTAGCGAAGCCCGCGTTTGCAAGCGCCTAATGTGTACCCGCTCTAAATGTAGTCCTTTGATACCAGCCCAATGAGTTGGGAATGAAACTACACAAAAACAACAATACCGTAGACGTTGACCGGCGCGTGGCCACAGACACGCTCTGCTCGGTCTCTTTTATAAACTAACTCATTAACAATTACTTACTACTGCTCAAAGCAAAGCTTTTGTTCGTCATCTTAATATATATAAATCTCGTGTCACAATGTTTGTCCTCAATGGACTCCTAAACCACTTAACCGATTATAATAAAATTCGCACACCATGTGCAGTTCGATCCAACTTGAGAGATAGGATAGTTTTTGAAACGGATTTCGACATCCACGCGGGCGGAGCCGCGGGCAACAGCTAGTACCTTTATATAAAGTCGCTCTTTTCACAAACACCACGTAGAGGTCAGAATAGCTACGACGCCTACGCCGTAGACCTATAGTTCGCCGCATTGAATAAAATTTATGAACAAGGATTCCTTTCTTCTTTCCCATGGAGCATCGCAATTCAAAAAAGTGCTTACACCAAACATAATAATTGATGATTTTTTTTCTTTTTTTTTCTGTGTTATGATCAAGGACAAGGACATTTCTAATGTTCTTGGTTATGATTTACTCATGAAGCACAAGCGCCACCTATTGAACATTGATGGTAACGCTTTACCCCTTGCAGTGCCCCTTATGTTCTGCGCTGTGGCGCTGCGCCCTCTAGTAATAATAATATAAAATGTGTAACGAGTTATTTCCGATAGATGGCGCAGCACTTCGTAAGCAAATACCAACTCTATATAGCCTCATCAGTGAGCTTAATGATACGTGAATGAAATTTTAAGCAATTGCATGCTAACTATTTCTAAATGATTTTCTGATCGGAAAAAATGATCATCCAGGACGGGACAGAAAATCATTATTGATACGTGTTCATTGATGCCGGTGGGATACAAAAATCAAAATTCAATCAAATCAAAATATCTTAATTCGTGTTGATCACAAAGTAACACTTATGAACGTCAAGATTACTGCTTCTACATTAACAGCCAGATTCACCTGTATATAAGGTGAAGCCTGGGAGAAAAGAACCTTTGCGGAAATTCCCATGGACACCACCCCCGTCGACCATTGGGGGTGGTTATGTCGGGATCGAACCGACTAAAACCGCACGCCATCTCGGGTCTTAATTACCGGGGTGTAAGGTTACCTAACAGGCATATTCCTTGCACCCCAGCTGTCCCTAGGCCATCTACGGTTTTAAGAAGGCCCTCTCTACCCTCCGAAAGAGGGGTTAAGGCGAGCATCCTCTTCGCCAACGGTGGGGTGTAGGACGATAACTCATTTTCCACTATGCCTTCTGCTAGTCAGAGCGACACGCGGAGAGCCTAGGAGCAGCCCTCTAGAGGGCCACTCCCAACCCGCCAGTAAAAAACCTCTATCATTCTTTACTATAGTAGCAGCATACCTACTGTTATCGCCACCACACAATGTCGATGTACCCGATGTATCCTTGGCTAAGTAAATAAGCAATTGAAATAAAATCTTACATTTGAATGGCGCGTGGAGACACTCAATTTAATTATATTTATACAGGGTGTCCCACGGCGGGAAATTGTCTGTCTAATGTAGATAGACAATTTTACTGAGAGAAGACTTCATTTTGGTTATAAAAACAACTTTAACTGCATTCAAAGGTTTTAAAAACTTCACTTGCCCTTTCATGTGGCATCGACTCAGGTATTAGCAATGCTGTGGAAATTAAATGAATCTATTGATCAAAAAGATAAAATAGTTACATAAATGATTCTTGGGGACTCCTTAAAGGCAAACTAGTAATGCCTGTGTTAGGATTAGGCAGGCAGGCATTAGCAATGTAGTCAATATATTGATGATATTAATATATTGTTATGCTACCGCAATATTATTGATGTACAGACAAACATGGTTGGTATCATCAGGTCACGATATTAGACCACTATATCCACCTTCGATCGGTAGACGGAGCGGGAATATTTTCCCCCATCTCCCATTAAACATCACACGTAGAATCCAGTGGGTCGTATCAATCCTACAGTAACACTCTGTCGTCATATAAAATGTTCTGACGTATACAGGGTGAAGTTTTCAACCAGGCGTGAAGACCAAATTCGAAACCACGAGTATCAAGAACATGAAAAATGCTCAAAGAAATCTCGAGTCCGATTTTGGGGAAAATTGATGCAGTTTTACATTTGATAATACTTTATTATCTCAGATTCGTCATCCTAACATTATTCCCATTGCACCCGAACCTTTCACTTCGGAGCCGGGAGAACATTGGACATTTTCAAGCGTCACAACGCGGCGCGCTCGCCGTTTCGCCACAAACACATTTACAAAATTGACCCCTTAATTTTACGTAAACTCGACGAACTTTACCGAACCTTGCCGAAAGAAAATCGCTTCTGAAACCTGTTGCTGGCAAGTGGCAAATCTTATTGGAAGCTGAACAAGCACAAGTATTAACAAACTTTGATTTAAGCGAAGTCCTGAACCGAATCCTTCTGCCGCGCGCCGCCGCCGTGGTAATCTTTAAAGCAGTTTTCTTCCTCGTATCTCCGAAAGTTACAAGTTCAATTCGTTGTGAGTTCATTGTATCAATAGTCACAAGAAACATGTTCAGATTATCATGAAATGTATTCTGACAACTGAACGGGATCAATATACTTGAGGCGCAGTCTTTTAATGATCCTGCTAATCTTCCTATTAAGTACATTTATTTTTATCTTGGATGAGGTTGCAATTTGATAAGATTTATGTATTTTACGTTTTTTTGTATTTTATTTGTCTTCGCTGAGATGTTAACATCACCAGCTGGCCGGCTGACCAAGGTCCCTTGCGAGGACCCTCCGACATCAGCTCGACGTGCTGCTTTTTCTCTTCAGTGTTTACTACGGTGCCTCATAGTTATCTGGCAGTCGCTGGATCACTGGATCATAAACCTTAACCAAAAAACCTTATTAAATAATACTCGGTTACTTAAATATTCGTAGACAGTTTTGTGTTAATTGTATTATTGATATATTACTATCAGCCTTGTCTCAGGATGTCACGCGTCAAATCATAGTTTCGTGTAGTTACGCCATCATACTCCATAGGAAATTATAAGATAAATCATAATAGCTATAGTTAATATTTTTTAGTCAAAAATTACAGGCTAAAAAGTGGAATGCCCTGCGTGGGTCTGTATTTCTGGAAAGCTACAACCTGGGAGTCTTCAAGTCTAAAGCTGGTTACTTCTAGGCAAGCGTGCTCCACCATCGACCACATTATCACTTACCAACAGGTGAGATTGTGGTCAAACGCGAGCCTAGTACCAATAACAAAAAAAGAAAAAAACAACCAAACCTAAATATTTATGTAAACGAGTAAGACAGCGGACCGCTCCAAACTATTAGCTTTGAATTGAAAAGGTCTTCTAAAAGGGGCTGTTCCACTTACCGTTAAAATCCATAATGGTCTAGAGTTGAATTTTTTCACCTATATTAATTTTATCTTATTTCAAAACGTAACTCGCACTCCTCTTTTAAAGTCAAAATGCAAAGTCACATACGGTACTAGAACATGTAGGTACTAACACCCCACTATTTGTGATGATCCTGTTAGTTAAGTGCATGTTCGTGCCCTCGTGGCACTGAGCACTAATGGACTAATTGAATCTACGCACATTTTAAATTTTATAAAAGTAGCGCAGGCTGAGTGTAGTGATAAAGACACTAATGGATTCATTAATAGGTATATCGAATGCCGACAACATCGATATCATCACAATATCCATATATTATGGAGTTGTCGATCGGAAAGGCTTATTCGAATAAGGGCAACTTCTCAGAATGGCCATTTCTCATAATTTGTTTGGAACGTCTGATTGAATTCTAGTTATAAATTTCAATAAAATTTACATATTTCAAGGATGGTGATCTGCATATTTACAACGTAAAATAGGTAGTTTGAGTATTGTTTATATTGTAATTTGTTGCAGTAAAAGTTTTTATTTGAAACACTGTTCGTTTACATTATACTTTTGCCTTTATGCGAATTTGCCCTTATGAGATGTTGCCGTTATGAGAAATTGCCATTCTGAGAAGTTGCCCTTATGCGAATAAGGGTATGTAGATATACAAAATCATAATTTATTTTGATTTATAATAACGTCTACTCGTCTACAAGTTTTACTCTCAAAGTAGAGACGCGATATTTCCACATGATATCGCTTGTGAGTGATAGATGTGGAGACAAATATCGATATTAGTATCGATCCTTTGTGCTGAACTTTCCATCCCTAGGCATTTTCCCCTTCATCTAAATATTTGAGCCAATTATTTCTGAGCTCAGTCTGCTGCACTACAGCTATGAACCGCCGGTGCGTAATCGAATTGAGCTCCAAAATGGTCTGACGTCACACTAATTTTATTTTTACCTCGGTGCACAGGCACAGGACGCCTACATTACTTCGAAAATTATTTTTTAATTAAAAGCGAGGGTGGCCAGCGCCGAATTTGATTGTAGCAGTCAGTGTTGCATCTGTCATGGGCTTGGCAATATTCATTAGAGACAATTTTACCCCTTGCTGGCCGGAGCGACTACAAATGGACGCTATGACCCTCGCTGATGCTTTGACGTCGTCATTGACGTATCAATCTGTTGAGTGTTATGAGTAGGTATGCGTATGCCTACGAGTATAAGCCGTTTTTTTGTTTGAAAGGTCTCAGTCAGACAAATCACATGCATGTTTGATTACCATCGTGGTTACGATTATCATTACTATTATTTATTACTAGCTTCCACCCGCGGCTGCGCCCGCGTGGAGGCCGGGATCGCCACCAAGTTTACTTATAGTGTGAAGCTAGCTTATAGCATCGTTTTTTTATAGCAATATTCAAATATGTGTCGTTAGATCACACGTTGTTATAGAATGCGTTTACTGCTCGTTCCCCGTAGGTGATAGCGTGATACTATTATGTAGCCTATGTGTTGACCCGGCTTCTTAATAATATTGATGCAAAATTTGAAGTAAATCCATGCAGTACTTTTTTAGTTTATACCGGACATACATATAGACAAACAGACAAAAATTCTAAAAACAAAATTTTTGGCTTCGGTATCGATTGTAGTAATATTTCTTTAAAAGAATACTTGAGATGTGCCAAGTATTCTTTAAAAAAATATTCAATGTACAGTTCAGGCAAGTCAACCTAAAAACCTTGAAAGTCTAAATCCGCGTGGGTGAAGTCATAGATAACAGCTAGTTTTTAGGTATCATAAGAAATATCAATGTACTCATAGGCTACACTAAAGGGCCAGTGAGCTATTTTCAAATTATTTTTCCATTCCATGGGTGTCCCTAAGAGATGGGCGCAGTGCAATAGATGTGGCCACCGACTGTACCAGCCCACGGACGACGGCCGGCACTCCGTGTATAAACCGCTCAACGTTGTCATTTTGACTCTAATTGTATGTCATTGGCGCGGTGATGGGTGTCAGTAGTTAAGGAAATAAAATTTAGATTAGTGACTAAGGAATCCTGGAAGGAAGAATTCCTGAGTTCGAATCCAGGTCAATACGCTGTCGAATTGAACTCGCTCCTAATTTTTTTTTCATACCACTTTGGTGGCAGACAAGCTCACGGCCCACCTGATGGGAAGCGGTTACCGTAGCCTATGGACGCGTGCTGTGCAACACTAGGGGCGTCACATGATATTTAGCTAAGCTGGAAAGAAGGGCGAATACTATTAATTGTGGTTAATAGTATTTTGTAAAAATAAAATAAAAAAATAAAATAATAGATTATGATCTCAAAATGCATTCTCTAAAATATAGCGAAACTGTAGTAGTACTATTCCATAAAACTCAAATGAAGTAGAAATAAAAGAGACAAGTAGATATAATCGCCTCCAAGCCGTCCGACGCCCACCAACCGACTCTAAAGTCCGCCCCCAGAGCCCCCGCCCCCTGCACGACAAGGCCGATAGTTTCCTGTCTTTGTTACACGCAGTAGTTTCGTATTTCACTCGAATGACGTCATTCACTCGATTGCAAAAGGGACTATTTTTTTCGAACAAGTTCCTATTTTGCCATCAACTTATAATAAACTAAGTAAAAGATCGGTAGCTACGTACTATTTTCATTTTCAGATGACTCAAAATTGTCAACAGGTATAAATTTGTAAATAGTATAAAATTGTAAAGAGATACTTTAAAATTTTATAATAGTACTAGCTGTTGCCCGCGGCTCCGCCCGCGTGGATGTCGAAATTCGTTTCAAAAACTATCCTATCTCTCAAGTTGGATCGAACTGCACATGGTGTGCGAATTTTATTATAATCGGTTAAGTGGTTTAGGAGTCCATTGAGGACAAACATTGTGACACGAGATTTATATATATTTAGATTGATTTTATTACCTAACATTTTCATCAGGTACGCCCATGACCACAGAACAAAGAAAAATCCTTAGGACATGACCGATTACTGAAGTATTCATTTCAAAGTTTATCACTATAATCTTTGCGCTGTAGGTGTACCTATTTTTAATTTGTCAATCAATAATTTGTTGGATAAGCAAGTAGGTATTAAGTGCCTACCCTCCTACTGAGTGCCACAATACCTGTTTCACAATCATCACAGCGCCACACAGTTTCACCTAGGCAGGTATATAGGTAGGTAAGTATTGATCCTGTGGGAACATCGGGTTTACTCAATTCACTCATTACTCATTTGTTTAACCGCTTGCCAACCCGTGGGCCGTGTGCTTGCTTGCTACCTACTTGGTATAAAAGTGTTTAATGTTGTTCGGAGTCAAAATGTTACCAACAGAGTTTATTATTTCACAGACAAAATCTATTTATGTTCCGGACCAAAAAACTAATACTGTCTTACAGTGATCTGTATAGATAATATCTAGTTGGGCCACAAGCATACTCTTGCAGTTTCTTAGTACATGACTAGCTGTCCCCTGCAGCTCTGCCCGTGACACTCATTTATCACAAACATGCCTAGAATTCATCAATTATACAATAATGTATGGAAATTTGCCAGATTTGTTGGTGTACATATAATAGTATATGATCTGCTCTTCCAGGTAGTTGCATAGGTAATTGGTGGTAGTAGTGTTGAAATAAAACCCATAATGACAATTATTGGCCGTCAAGCTGAGAGCCACCACTTTGGCACTATCGGTGTTTGCAATGGTGACTCCCATTCTAGAGACTTTGCCTCAGCTTACCATCAGGCGAGGTGAAGTCATGTTGACGTGACCGACATAAAAAAAAAAATAAACACATAACCGCTCGATGAACTATTTAACAAAAAATAATTTTCAATTCGAATCATTAGTTCCTGAGATCAGTGCATTCAACCAAACAACCTCTTCGGCTTTATTATATTAAACTAGATAGATAATCATTTCAAGAAAGAATACGTACAATGTTTATTGCTAAGTGTATTTAGCAGTAAACCGTGTGCTAATTACCTACAAATGTGTGCTAATACAGTGTAGTGGGGCCGACAGGGGAACACCGTGTAATGACAGGAACGAACTGGCGATTCAATTAATTGGACACGGCCGGTATCAAGCGTATCAAGCGCACTCCACTACCGAACATTACAAGCATACAAGTCACTTTGTCAATTGTCGGCTTTTGGACGAACTCAGAGGGGTGCGCAGCGAGGGCTCCCCCAGGCGGTTGCTAGGAGACGCGCACGCGCACGTGTGCGAAACTGCAGCGAGGGATAGAAAATCGCCTGCGGGCACCTGCTTTTTTCATAATTAATCTAGGTAATTAAATAATCAATCATTTATTCATCTGCGAATATAGGTAGGTACTGAGTATGGTGTTCGTTAAAAACAAAATTTTCGCCTCAGCCACGTTTCGCCTCAAGGTGTGCAAATTTGTCTTGTGTTAATTAAATTTTCAATTATAATCTAATTAAATTTAATCCAATTAAAATGATTATTCTTCACCTCTTAGTATAAAAAGATCCGCAAGCAGCCGGTTCAGATTATAGAACTATTAGCAATTCATAACACCCAGGTCACGTCGCCATATTGCCTCATTGAGCAATTCACCTAACTCGCCAATCTCCTTATTCGCCACAGCGCAGTGGGGACATCTCATTTTACTATCCTTAACTTAATTTGAGGTTTTGAACTAGTTAACAAGGTACCTACTTTGAACGTGGGTCTGAAAACGTTAACATGAAACGCTTCAACCAAGGAGCTATTTATGAAGGTTTCAACGTACCAACTTGTGAACGTGCACAATGTCCATCACGTACAGTCAGCGTCAAAAGTAGATGATGATTGACACACAGATTAAAAACTACAAATCTTAAAGCATGTGATTCATTATATTACAATCAAAATTTTAACAATTAAATCGAGCTCATTGAGTAAGTAGATAAACAGCATTTACAATGAGGGATTTAAATTAAATTGCTCAGACCCTAATCTTGAAAATCTGAAAATGATCATCTACTTTTGACGCTATCTATATATTTCCACATTTAACCTATGCTTGACTAAAAGCTGAATGTAACGAACACTACAGCGACTGCTCACCCTCGGACGAGACTGGGCTCGCTGGCCTTCAATGTGGTAGGTAAGATACAGGTTTTTTTATTATGTAACTCCAAAAAAAACAAACTATCTGGCGAAATTTTAATGCAATGCAACCTCTGCTTACTCTATCGGAGATATACAGGTGCGAGATTGTAAACAAATATATTATATCGCTTAGCTAGGGCAGATAACGTCGAAATTCGTACGCACAGCTGCAAGGCGCCATAATGATTTAAAACACAAGCAAGCAAACATAAGTTTTTAAACTACAATTCTTATTGCAGCATCTTAAAATTAAGAGCTGGGATTTCTAATAAAGCGATATCAAAGCAGGTATGAATAATTTTAATTGGATGCTTCTGTCAGACAAAAAGCTGGCAATCCATTCGCAAAGACCCCCGGACGACTGTTGTCCACATACATAGGACGGCCACTTCGCAAGAAGACCTCTGTCCCTGACTGTCAAGTAAAATTAATTGATTTTCATTAAATGAAATTATAAGAAAAGCGTTTAACAAGGTAACTATATAAGTACTACTTTGTTAACTTTTTTCTTAGAAGCATCAGTATTGTTAGAATAATATATTTATTAGGTGTGTTGGTGAAATCATGATGAAGTCATTTCACGGCTCTTCATTTAATTAGGCTAAGTAAACCATTTACCTTAATTGTTATCGAAATCTAGCCATCCACGTTCTGTATACATTCCTGTCATCTATTCGTACGCAGTGATGCTAATGTGACACGAAGCAGTGCTAATTCGTAAGCATAGTGTTGCCAAGATTCATAATAATATTCATAATATAGACACTACAAACGGACTGCCATTGGGCAAACGAAACTTGTAACTTGAAAGGAAAACGAATTTGGCATCAATCTTAGTAGGTACTGCGATAAATTACCATGTAAAATTGCCTCGCTTTCTAGCTTTGTCCACTATTAACTGACTGAGGATCGAAGGTTTCCAGAGTTGCTTAGCGGAGAGGATGGTACAACAAACAAAACCAGTTGTATACCTCATATTATGGTAATAATGACATCGCAACCCTTGGCGGGCTAGAGTTACCTACATAATAATGAAATACAGCTATGAGTGTTGCTTGGCAAGTTCTGTTCCCGTTGGTCCCGTAAAGGTTAATCGAGCAAAAAGTATAAGCCACTATGTAGTGATAGATATACAAAAAACGGTGTTCAAGGGACAGTATTCTAACTGAACACTAGATTTTAAAATAAAATCACTATTCATCATTACGTAGGTGTAATTTGCTTCATCATTCGCATTATTATTCATAAAACAAAATTACACACAAACGCATTGAACTTTTAATCAATATTAATTTCACGCTGCCATGGTCAAACATCACCCAATATAGTCCAACGTGGCACATTGCACTCGCTCGTGAAAGTAGCATCCGCAAAACAGAACTTCTAAACAGAAGCAATCGCCACTGAGGTTCGCATACCTTCTGACATTCTTACTACGTTTGAATGTTGGCTGACCGGTCGGCCACTACGAGTATTTGTAATTATCTCCAAGTACGCCCCTTCATCGGCACACAATAAAGCCGCCGGGCTGGATCTGTTGAGGGCTTTGATGTGTAGAGACTCTGAATTGACGTCAACGGGTACACAATACAATAAAAATAATTAGAAAAGATTTTTCAATTTATGTACTTAAATGTAAAATTCAAGCAATGTGTATTTATATGTTACTGACATTCAACAAGTCAAATTAATCAAATCATTTCGAAATTAATCAACTCCTAGAACAGACTGCTGATGTGCACCACATATCACTACTCTCACGCCTCGCCAGCTTGAAGCTAATTCACCCAATTAATCCACGTAACACTCTCCAGCGATACCGTGATAATGAGACCTAATACGCAATGATCACATTCCACCATACCTAATTGTTTAATGTGCAAACCCACACAACTCCCCTAACCCTATCATTACACATGGCAGACGGTGTTTGCTACTAATTACGAAGTGTAGAGATTCAAATACGACCTACAGAGCATTATAATATGCGCTAAGACCTTAGAGTAGACTTTGAAAATTACAAGAGGCCCTAGCTTTTCTAACATTCATAAAAAATACAACTGCTCTGCGAAAATCAATGTTTTTCAAAGATATTGTACCCAATGATGTTTAAGTTATCATAACCGTCACTTATTTGGCTGTTGGTTTCCCAAATATAAATAAATAAAATACATGAATAATTTATTTCAGAATAAAGAAACTCACAGCCATACATAAACTCCGAAGCTATAAACCGCGACGCCTTACCACAGGCGGACGCCGGCGCCGTCGTATCACTGAATCACGGTTGACATGCTAATAATACGTACTCGCTGGTCTTGCGACACAACTTTGTTACGGAATATACTACTCGTACCTATCACCGGTTGCAACGCAAAATACGCTCAAGCGACTAAGACATTTGTCAGGAAAATCGCTCCACTGTAAAGTTTCTACGACGTCCGTAAGAACCGTTTCTTTATGAAAACTCGGTATCACTTGCACCCCTTTCTGTCCTACAACAACGTTGCTAGCGATGCTACTAAAGAGCCTGCTGCGTCATTATATTGTCAACGTCTTTTTATGGAGACTTCACATTTTTCACTTCAATTAAATATTCAAATGAAGTCCCCATACAAGAACATAAACGTATTTTTTTCTACCGCAGTTAGAAGGCAATGACTAAGAATAAGAATTTAAGTATATCTAGATATAAACATTGATGCATAATTACTGTGAATAAGGGTTTGATTGCCGAGTTAGGGTATGCGAAAAATGTCGGCTTCAGAAAAAAGTAAAAAAGAGCTCAGCGGGTTGGTGGAGCTCGTCAAGCCGTGAGGATGGCCACCGCGCTCAAATTTAATCAATTAGTAGAAAATAGTCCCAGGTTTAGTCGACGTGTGGACATGGAATGGCCCTTGTAATTTATTTGAATCACTAACATCATATTTTAAAGGAGGACGCTCTCCTATCCTGCCTTTTGATAATTTCGAATCTTTGGCTTTGACGGGAGCAACTGTCGTCTGATCTCCTCCCTCTTAGAGACAAGGTACGCTAATAACTGTTCCGTCAATCATTGGGTGCACCGGCTTGCTCCACATGAGCTTGGCCCCTGAAGATCCAAGTGGGACCCTCGACACCGAGGTGCTCGTTACTGCGATAGAGTTGAGACCTAGACTGTGCACTGAGTGTGTAGAAAAAGCTACACAAGAACGAAAACGGAACAAAAGAATGCACAGAAGGCAATTAGACTGACCTCGATATTGAAAAGAAGCTAGAAGACTGTACCAATGATCTAGAAGACGCCCCTGAGGAGTGTGCATCATTTCAACTATGAACCTCACATGGACCAACATGCTAGATGCGACGTCGTGCACTTCACTCGTTTGACTCCTAGACCCTCACCAATACCAGGCTCAACCCGGCGTTATGTTACCGAGCAACGATGCATTATTAATTTGCAACGCACACAAGTTTGGCGGGTGAATCCTCAACACACTGTATTAGTTCGCTATAATAAATGATCAAACTATTTAGATACACACCACTATTATGCACACTGATCACTGACAGACTGTCGGGCGGGTGAAGGTAGGGTGTATCCTAGGTGATTTCCACCGTGAAAAAGGCCCCCACACTATAATACCAGACCCTCTGCGCAATGTTCGCGCGCCCGTCGCTGACTGACCGTTCAAGTACTGTTCCGCTCTACTGCACACACTGAGCTTTGCAGACGCCAGCTTGACCTTCACTGCTGGACGGCCTCGATTGGATGGAATCAAAATTGGCACGTGTAGGTCGGACCCCATGCATTACGAACAGAATTGCATCTGCCACGCAATACACCTATACGAATTTTGGGTACATGCAGGATGCAGGGATTAATAGAATAGTAATGCAAAATTGAACTGGTTCTTAGTGTAGTCGTTATCCTTGAATGTACACAAAGCGACACCAGATGTTACCCATTATAACAATATCAGTGTAAATAACGGTCGGTTCTTTACATTAGAATGTGAACAAAAAACTAAAAAGATTTGAGCAAAAATCATAAAATACTTAATTGATAAGCGTAAAGCGCTTCTAACAATCTCTGTCGAGCACCATACAATTAGAACGTTAATATTTGATGCACAATAAAGAATTAGGGATTATTTTTTACAATGTAAGTATTAAATTATATCGTCGGTAGACACTTGATAAGTGTGCATTTCATGTAATAAATTCTATTTCATATATAGATCATAATTTCATTACGGTAAGTACTTTGTGATTGGTTTTAATCAAATCTTTATACAAATAATAAAAGTTGGATTGTCTGTTTGTAATATTAAAATAGCCGTTCTTTCATTTGAATGTATACAAAGTACATAATACCAATTTTTTTTCAAATTTTCGTCTAAATAATCATGTCTGATTGTTGCGGCTAATCTCTGAAATGACAGGATCGATTTTGTTGGGACTTTCACTGGCATAAGCAGTTGTAACAAGAAGTATCTTAGGCTTCTTTCTGAGTAAAAAAATTAAAACCTTAAAAACCGAATACCACGCGGATACTCAGCTAGTTTATTACACAAAGATACCGTTATTTTAAAATAAAATAGTCAAGTAAAGTAGGTACAAAAGATATTGCATAATATTACAAGATGGAAATCGACACATACGAACCTTATCTGCCCCCTGGCGTCTGGCTCCAAGCTATTCGACATTTTGTTCACGGTTCACATAAGTTGTAAAATCACTACCGATGCCATCGCGGAGCGGTTCGGAGTGCACAAATTAAGCGAGCTGGCTGACGTGCCCAGTGCCCAGTGCCCAGTGCTCAGTGCCCAGGGCGCTCACGCACTCGACCCCTCCGTTCTAGCCCGCAGGTTTGTTTCAACAATTTGTATTGGCACTTTGAACACTGATTGAGAGAACACACCCGGGGGTAGAGTAGCAACTGGAGATGTATTCTAATTAATTATTGTCTATACATATAATAAATCTTTAACTGATCGCTGTTTGTACATGGAAGATTTATATGAGAAAAAATATATTAGGGGACTTTATGAATGCAATTGATGCCAAAACAATGATTTTTAGAATTTTTGTCTGTTTGTCTGTGTCTCTGTTTGTCCGCACCAAATTTTTGTTCACACTAAAATCAAAAGTGCATCATGTATATATTCATAGTGCTGAACAACATATAGGCTACTTTTTATAACAAGCTGATACCCGTGGTTTCACCCTCGCTTCATTTTTAGGTCGTTTTTGGTCATATCTCCGGTTCTACCTAACCAATTACAACCAAACATGCGGTAAGTTTTTAGTATAAGCAAGACCCTTCTAATAAAAAAACCGCATTAAAATCCGTTCGGCATTTTTTACTTCCATCGCGATAGTGATATCTTATATCACCTGTACTTTTCATAATCGAAATCTCTCTAACACGCTAATCAAAATGCAATCCTTTTTCAGTAAAATTGTCTATTTACATTACTTAAGATACTTGTCCTTTTTATACTAGTTAAGTTGCAAAAAAGCACATGGCCCACCTGATGGGATATGGTCACCGTGGTCTAAGGAAGTGTGCAGCATCCTTTCAAGTAGCATCGCCGTGGGACGCCCTGTATTTAACATCTATACTGTTATAAAATTGTAAAGAAATACATAATTTGATGCACGATTTTCGTTGGAAAGGTTCGATGAAAGTATTCGTGAAAACTTTTAAATGCCCTTCAGCTATAACAATTAGTAATATTAATTGTGTTAGCTGTGAGTTTTCCAAATAAAATAAAATAAAACAAAAATGAAGGAAGTTCAGGCTTAGTATCTTACGTTTGTTTGATTACAATCAGTTGAGTAGAACCAGAGATATAGTCAAAAATACTTCTACTCGGACGAAGTCATGAGCATTTTTTTATATCACTTTGGTGGCAGACAAGCACACCGTGGCCCATGGACGTGTGCTGTGCAACACCAGGGGCGTCGCTGCCGGGTGCGGGCCGGAACCTCCACGTGGTGCACCTGGGCATTGTATTGGGTGTCCTTACACCCCGGTAACTAAGGCCCGAGACGGCGTGCAGTTTTAGTCGGTTCGATCCCGACATAACCACCCCCGATGGCCGACGGGGGTGGTATCCATGGGGATTTCCGCACGATAAAAAAAAGGGGCGTCGCTGCCGACCCTGTAAAAACCTTCTAATGTCTTCTTGATTTTTTACTAGTTTGAAATAAAAGCGACACTAAACGAACCCTTTTTATCAGTTCCTTACGAGCCATGTTCCGGTGAAGCGCTACATAATTGATATACCTTCGAAGTGGCTACCCACTTTCCTAGTAATGAGTCTTTGACTGATGTATATAAAAAACTATATAAGAAAGTATGTTTATCTGCATTCTAGAACCCATGACACAAGTTGTTAATGTATGCTTACTTTGGACCTAGAAAGCGGTTGTAAAATGTCGTAGAATATTTATTTATGTGATGCTAGAGTGTAGCTTTAGCTTAAGGCAACCGACACTCGCTGACGGATTGTGTCGGATTTTGGAACCAGAGGGAGGCGTTCGTTGGTGCGAAAACCAACCACGGTGGTGTGTAGGTACACGTACGTATGTGGGTGGACTCGCTAGTGTGCCGGGGCACCCTACCGCTCGCTAGGATTAGTTTGATGGCTTCCACATCAATGACTCTGTACTACTCTACAACATAAGTGCAGTAGTCTTATGACGGGTAGTAAAAGCCTCTAAAATATAAATTAAGTCCTAAACAAAAGCTGGTTAAATAGACTACTGTTATCAATACATCATGAATGAGTAATTTTAATAACCGTTATTATATTGGTCAAGTCAATATGACTTCACCTCACCTGATGGTAAGCTAAAGATAAAGTCTCGAGAATGGAGTCACCATTACATACACCGATAATGCCACAATGGTATTAAAAAATTGTCAGCCTGACGGCCTCATTAGGTACCTAGATGTTTTTTCAAGCCCGGCGGACTATAGGAAGAAGGAAACACGTGCGGGTAAGAAATCCAAGTCTTTATGCATCCTCTAATCGAAATACTGAAAAAAAAAATTTATGTATCTACCAATTAATATTTCTTTAATATCCAGCGGACATGTTTAAATTACATTTCTGGTATTAATTGTCCTATAGTTAACTCAGTGATCGATCACTAGGCATATGCAAAACCACAAGATACTGGGAGGGGAGAGGCGCGGGGAGGGGGGGGGGGCTATCGATTAACATCGACCTCGTACCTAGTTACCGACTGTAATAGTTGTTCTCCGCTCGTGTTATCCTCATCCTCGCAAATTATAGTAATACCTATTAAGTAGGTAATATTGTTATGAAGTCCTATATCAAAAAGCAAGTATTGTCACCGATTACCTAATAGTGATTGCCTCGGCCTCTGTGGCGCAGTGGTAGTGTATTCTACTGCTACGCTACAGGGGGCGCGGGCTCGATTCCCGCTCAGTGCAAATATTTGTATACATGAATATGTAGATTTGCATTGGTCTGGGTGTTACATAAAAAGTAGGTAAGTATATAAGTGGGTATATTTACCCACACTCTAGAACGTATAACATAAGCTCACATAAGCTGCTAGTTACACTATGCTTACTTTGGGTCTAGAGAGTTCGCTATGTAGAGTGTCGTAGAATATTTATTTATTACATACATCATATGCTCACACCTTTTTCCCTCCAGGGTAGGCAGAGACAACAGACCGCCACCTGCCTTTAAAATATCCTAATTTGGAATAGTAGGTACACGTCCATTAGTTGATGTTCGGTCACTATGATAATTTTATTGTTAGGGGTCACTAGTGTTGGGAATCGAAATGGAGGTAATGCCGCAAGTCGTCGCCCTAGCAGGGGAGGGTGGCGGCGCGTCCTGATTCCACGCATTATAAGGAAGGGGGAATGGATCCTCCAAGAACTCGTTGTGATTATCAATGCTCCTGACCAAGTTGTGAGACCCCGGACGGTTTTCAGCAACTACACTCAACACCACTCAGTACAACTCAGTAACAACAGCAACAGAGCAAAAGAAAAAACACAACAAAAAATTATAATCCGTGTGAAAACAGTCAGGCGGAGTCGCGGAATTAGTTGTGGCGAACGTCGCCGTTTTTGACGGTGTTGTATGAGAATGCGTAATGACTAAATTAGGGACAGCGCCCCCTCAGCCCCGATACGGCAATACAAATTACTATAAACTGTCATGCAATTGAACAAAAATGTTGCGATTATGTTTATAATGTTTTCAAATCTTTGTTTCTGATAACTAAAATTAAACTTGGTTAATAAAATGAGCAACTTGGTCATCTTTTTATCCCAATATTCCCACGGGACCAGAACTCACGCGAGTGAAACCAAGGGGCGATTTTAGCACTAGCCACCCGTGCTCGCTTTCGGTATATGATTCGGGATGAAAAAGAAAGCGTTAATTCTCCCTAACAAAGTAAGGTACATACCATCGGATATTCTCGGCCTGTATTATATATGGTAATACTGCGATGTTCGGCAGACGTGCACACATTGCACACGCAAGTGACATGGACTTTTTAAAGAGCAGTGTTGTTCAGCGCAGTAATTGGCCTGTCAAGTCCCTTTTGTATTTCAGCTGTCGGCAGTGAACTTGTGAAATGTTCTTCAGTCATTATTTGGTACTTTTATTGGAACTTAGCCGAGAATTTTTAAAGTTTTAAATTGAAATTTCTATGTGATCTTTCCGAAATAATTGATATTATCACGAAAAGTGCACGGTAGCGTACATCAAAATGTTAAATAGTTCATTAGTATTTTTTGTAATTAAATTATTTTTATAAAACGTGATCAAAGGAGCTCACGCTTTTTCACAAAAAAATACAGATTTAGAACTCTTTACCAACATACGTGTTTCGTTCCTCTTACAGTCCCGGGGCCTTTAAACGGGGCGTGAAAAAGCATTTGATGAGGCGGTCAAGCTGAGCGCCACCAGTGCAGCACTATCGGTGTATGTAGTGGTGACCCCCGGTCCTGAGACTTTACCTTTAGCTTACCGTCAGGGGAGTTTATGTCATGTTGACATAAAAAAACAGTCTCTTTAATAATTTAAATCAGATTTGCGAGTGATAAATAACAACAAAAAAACTGATTTTGTTAACAAAAACGATGATACCCACGCACATGACCGGCGCGCTCACCCGGGCGCCGTCGCCGCCGAGTGAGGTCTGTCAGCCTGCATCAACGTAGCAGAGCTAGGCTGTAAATAGGATTGTAGTTTGAACAAGTCCCGTTGATGCATCATGGATGCCGCACGGGCTTCAATTTTTATGTCGGACTGTTCGGTTCAATTCACCGATTGGATAATTGAATTTTACCCTTAATTCTTAAAATAATAATATATTATTATGCTTGATGGTAAAACAAAAATTAAAACACATTTTGTGGTTGTTTTATTTATTCATAAAAGTTAAACGGTACTAAGATGTTAAGGTATTAATATTATAATAGTAAACAGGTTGGTGTATTATGTATGTAGTCTATGTCTACAAGTGAACCGGTACATTATGAAAATTATGAGATTACATAAGTATAGCATAATATAATTATCTGCCGACAATATTGGTTAAGTTCATATAGGTTGGTAATAGTGAATGTAAAGTGATGGATACGCTTGATATTCTAAGTAGAGCTCCAGCGACCCCCGCGCCCCCACGTGACGTCATGTGGATACTAACACCACTTTACGGTTACCTAACTGTTCGTGTGATAAAGTTGAAACTACATTGTGCACTTAGATAATAGTATAATAAAAATTGTTATTATTATTTAGCTAAATTTCTAACAGAACGCCACGTTTCTCACACATAGCTGTCAGCTGTTCATTAGCCTCTAGCTAGATGGCGCCGCCGCCTCGGTCTGCTTCTGCTACGGTGACAGGTGGTTCCTCCCCAAGGTCTGTGCTCATGGAGGTGGAGGTCGTTGAGCGACCTCCGACGTTAGATTCACCAGCGCCGCGCGGCCGCCGAGCATGTTGCGATCACGGCGCGTAGCGGCCCGGGAGAGTCTCGGGTCTCTCTCCCAGGCCTACTCCGGCGCCTCCTTCTCGAGTATCGAAACCTTAAAAATGTGGGTTAATCCCCTTTGCCACCGGTACAGCTATTATTATCTATGTTATAGAATTATATAAATGTGATCAAAAAGCTATTTTCTAAGGGGCTGAAAATTGACATTCTAGTTTGAGAATAAAATGATCGTTATTATCGTAGGGCTACTTTCCAGCCAACGACGTTTAGGGCACTTCCTGGTCATCTATCGCAGCCCTCAACTTCGTCTTCAGCATGTTTATCTGCAATTGCTGCAATTTCTGCGTTTGCTTCATATACTTCATTTTATCATGCATTTTTTGAAAGATACCTTCATATTCAGACTGCATATCAGTATATTTTATTTCTAAGTCTTCCAAAGTCCCTTCGAGGGCCTCTATCTGGAGGCCACATTGCTGCTGCAACGCCTGCAGCCTCTCATCCGCCTGGTGGTGCTTCTCCCGGCGCCGCGCGAGCTCCAGCGTGTCTCGCAAGTCCGCCATGGTGTCGACGTACAAGTCTTCAGCCTTGTGGTACATGTTGTCGCGGAAGTACACCATGCGGGCCCTCTCTCCCTCCGGGGTGCACGCGACCAGCTGCTGGTAGGCTTTGACATACTTCTTCCAGTAGTATCGAATGCACTCCATCCTACTTTGTACATATCCTTTGGTGAGGCTTGATTGAGCGCGCTGGTCCAGCTGTCTCTTGTTTCTGGATATGAGCGTCAACATTTCTCTCAATATGTAAAGTGATGTTCTTGCATCGTTAATTGTATCCATTGTGTCGACCTGTACAACGGCGAGTAGGTGCGGAGGTCCGGCGGTCCGACGGTCCGGAGGTGCGATGCTGTCGGTTCACGCAACTAACACGGCACGTTGTCGGCGATATAATGCCGGAATGCAATGCTCCATAGGTGGAACTGGGAGGTTTCTCTTTCCAATAACTTCTTTAAAGCACGTTGCATTCGGCTCCAGGCATTGTGAACACTACGCATAGGACGTTAAGGTACAGTTTGCGACTTGCTGTCATATTCAGTTGCCACTAGCAACAAGTTTGATGTGAAGTGGACTATAGGCCTCAGTGTTATAAGGTATATAATCCAAGTATAGAAATATCTAGGCGTACAGAATATTGATTCGTGACCTATGTGCAACATGTGCAACATGTGAAATTATTTATACCTACTGCGCACATCCCACGTCATATTGTGGAGGCCAGGATACTAGCTATCTCATTTTATATACCACTTAAGTGGCAGACAAGCACATGGCCCACCTGATGAGAAGTGTTCACCATAGCCTATGGACGTGTGCAACACCAGGGGCGTCACACTCGCGCTACTGACCCTGTAAAAACCTTCGAATTCCTTGTAACGTATTTATTAATTAACCCTCGTGAATGGTAAGTTGACAAGTTTTTTTTAATTTGTCAAATATTTTCTATCAAACAAAACAGTATAATGTTACTCAAATCAAATAATTAGTGAACTATAGAGGATTTTCATATAACTTGATTCAAAGGTATCTAAAAGTAGTTTTTTTTATAGGTACTACGTAGGTGGCAGACAAGCGCACGGCCCACCTGATGGGAAGCGGTCACCGTGGCCTATGGACGTGTGCAACACTAAGGGTGACACACACGCGCTACCTACCCTGAAGGGAAGGGGGAGGGCTAGAAAGAGGTGGGGAGGCTAGGAAAGGGTGGGGAGAGGAGGGATACAGTTAGCTCTGGCTACCCTACTTACCGGCGCGGCGGCGGGAACACAACACGGTGGTTATTATGGCCGCGGTCTTCTATAGGGCGGAGGTACTACCCCAGTCAGAGAGCTCATTTTGGACGGGAGATACCGTCGTATCCTACCTCCTCTAATCGCATGTTCGACTGTAGGTAATTGGTTAGATAGAACCGGGGATGATCAAAAACGATGATTGACGCCCCGGTGGCGGGCGGAGCCGCGGGTCTCAACACTCAGCTCTCAGTAGTACAAAAATATCCTACGAGTATAAGTTGCCAAGGTTTCGGTTTTTTGCACGTAACTGATTTACATTTTGGGTCGTCGGGGCTATTTTAGTTTTGTATTGAACTGGTGGTGACTGAGACACTTTCGGCATACGCTCTCAAACCTATTCATACTCCTTCGACCGACACCATTGTTGTTTGTTGAGGATAGAAGTGTGCTTATGAATTCAAAAGCCCTGAGAAGTCCCCTCCCTCAAGTTTAAAGTGGCTCATTCCAACCGTTGCGCTGCTACTACCACCGAACGACCACGCCCCGGTGTAAGAAAGAGACAGTGTTCATCATTGCTCTCCCGCTCTAGCTACATGACTACTATCGTTTTGCGACGGAGCGGCGCGCGCGCACCTCTAACGCTAAAGGACTTCCACCCCTATTTGCAGTCAGTTGAGCTTATTTTATAATAGCCTGCAAACTTGGTCTTTGTAAGTCCGTGCGCATATGCACTACGCGGGTCAACTAGTAAAACTCGACCAATGATGAGAGGCTTGCGAGCCCGGGATCGGTTTAATGTGATTTATTATGACTAGTTGATTGGGGCGCCTCCGTGTTGGGGCACTTACCGGGAGTAGCGCAGCGGGTAGCTCTGCGCATTTAGGGTAGGTACATCGTCAGGTAGTGTGCCGGTGGAAAGTGCAGAAAACTCCGTCAACAACACAATTTTTTATATATAAAAGTAAACACTAATACCCCAAGTATCTCGGCTCGGAATCGGATATCGGACCATATCACTCTCTATATATAGAGAGCGAGTATACTTACCTACTTACCCCACAGAAAATGTCTGTTCAGGGAGGGTTATTAGGTATACCTACTTGATGTTGCACGCGGCTCTACTCGCGTGAAAGTTCGTCCCGGCTACCCGTTTATAACTATACTATTACAAAATGGTAACTGAGCTGTGTCTGCTGTCTACTTATATCCGAGCGGCAGTGCCGGTTGCCCCCGGCCCGCAGAGGGAGCCCGGCACGGCGGGCCGGCTCCTCCTAATTGGGTTAGGGTCAGTGCTTGACAATATTTGACGTTTAATTCATTGAAACACTTTCATTTTTGGTTACATACCTATTTTATTTTTATAAGCGTTTATCTTATGCTATTACAAAGATTATACTCGTACACTAGCTTACACATATACTAGTCAATGCATTTAAGTGTAAGTACGATACCATTTAACTAAAAACAATTTTTAAAATGTTTGTCTGTCTGTCCTTTTATCTATTTGAAAAGGCGATCTATGAAAGGCTAGGCCAATTTGATCGAGAATTTCTCTGGCAGACAGTTGATTTTAAAAGGCGTACATGAACTACTTTAATTTTGAAAATTAAATAAGAGTTCGTACCCGGTGGTCTATAATACTTAGTAACGGAACAGATTAGCAAGTGTCTTAAATAGTTATACTTCTTCAGTAAACAAATATACACTGATTCTCTGTTGAGAGAGCACTTAATAAAGTTATTAAGTGCTCTCTCAACAGAGAATCAGTGACGAGTTAACCCTTAACCACCCACCGCTTATTTTCGTACCTTAATCACATAAGGACGGTAAATATCACTTATCTTATAAAATATTATAAAATACCTAAATAGTAATAAAAAAATTAAATTTTAACATTTTGTTATTAATAATTATTCTTCTAAATAAAGGCATTAAACTATAAGCGCGATGTTGTTAGTTGTGTAAAAAAGGTTATTGGACACACTCATATTGCACATGTTAAAATATTTACACTCGAAAATTTGACGTGGTCTCTAAGATCGCTAGTAAGTGGTTAAGGGTTAATTTTTTAAAGCTAATGATATTGTGCATCATATTATGTGACAATATTATTATTATTTAAAAAAAATAGTAATATAAATAGTGTTACATTGAACCGAAGCGACATCTATGTGTTACAGGGTGTTCGACATGAAAATTAGTAATGAGTTGATGATTAGTAATGAGCGCGTTATCACACTCTCCCCGGGTAAATTGTGGCGGTGGAGATGGTGCTTCCTGGAACGAAATTGAAAGGTTAGATAATACTTACGTATTATATTATTTAATAACCGCGGCACCCCCAGCGCCAAGGTCGGTTATCGTTTTTGCTCATACCTCCGGTTTTCCTTAACTAATTGCAATCAAATATACGACAGATTTTATGACGAATCAAAACCGTTCTAATAGAAAAACTGCATCGAAATCTGTTCAGTAATTGTGTGTGCCCATTGTGAACAAAGAGACAAACAGACAAGAATGTAATCATAACCCAAGTATTTTATAAAATTTCCAATGTTAAGTTACAATTGCATAATACTCGTAGTAGAGTTGGTAGTCGATAAGAACAGCACCAATATAACGCCCTTTCCGAAGTTGGCTAAGCAATGCAGATTTCATATCAGTTTCAGGTTTTGCACCAAACATCCACCCTGTATACAGATTTGGTAATTTGCGTAAAAGTGTGACGTACTTGAGTTACTTGGGAGGGGCGCGGGGCTGCATGTACTTGTGCCGCCTGGTCTTCCTCGCCCGCACCGGGGGGTAGGTCCGCAGCGGCGGGGTGTAGGACCGCGGCTGCGGGATGCGTGTCGCCTGCATGCGCTGGCCTCCCCACACCCCCTTGCCTGACAGGTGAGGCTTAGTGGCCTGGCTCGGTGGAGAGGCGGGTGACGACGCAGGCTCCTTGCTTTCTCCAGTAGGTTTCGGCGACTCGCTTGGTTCCGAAGCATCTGTGTCAGAGCTTGTTGGTGTGGTGGACGTGCTCGAAGGCGTGGTCGTGTCTTCGGTGAACACTTCGTCGGTGCTGCTCCCAGTAGTTGAGTCTAAAACAAGAATAACTTACTTTTATTGGTTGCACAGCGCACTCCATGAGATAGCTTGAGTGTTAGTGATTCGAACTATTCTTATTGAAGGTGCTTACATACGAGAAGCAAACACAACATAAACATAAACTCACGCCTATATCCCCGAAGGGGTAGGCAGAGGTGCTAGCACCCACATTTCGCCAGTTTATGTTTAGGTCCCAATGTAATTAGGTGGCGAGCCTATTGCCATATACCGGGCACATAAAAAAAAACTTCCAAACACAACAAGGCATCTTTAGTAATTTTTCTTAAATAAATTATTTAAAAAATATCGCTGGAATCCTCCAAAATTTAAGTACCTACCCATAACGAAGTCATCATAAATGATTACTTTTATAAGCAAAAAAATGTATTCCCAAAAATGTTTTGTAAAAAATAAATAAATTCAAAAACCATGATTCGTCACCACAGAGTTCCATTGTTCTTTTTTGGTTTATATATGCCCCTTTCTTTTCGGTCATTTATTACAAAATGACATAATAATGGTGCGTTGCACCCCCTTAAAATACAACTTTATGCGGTACACTTAAGGTAGAGTTTATGTTTAGTCTGGTTTAGTCAGTAAGAACTTATGATATTTTAACTTTTTTTCTTATTCTGAAATTTGCAAGCCATCAGCATTGTAAATTATAAATAGATTATATTTTGTATTTTATTGGTTCCTGATATACCTACCTATAAATTAACAACAATGATAGTATGACATTCATACTATTTACCCATCCGCCAGAAGTTTACCCATCCGCGTAAACTTCCAACGATATTATTTACACTTTTTGAAATGAGAATATTTTTTAACGGATTCCATCGCGATTCATTTGTTAATTATTATTAACATTGAACTCGACGTTTCGGAAGTGGATAATTAATCGCGATAGAATCCGTTAAAAATAGTTTTATTTCAAAATAGTGTACTAAAATAAAAATTGTTCGAATGAAGCACTTAATTAATAATTCGAATGACCATGTAATGTCGAACATCGCATGAACAGGGGCTTATACACTGTAAACTGTTACATGAATAAAATGGTAAAGTCATTTCTAAAATGAAAAGTTTGTAACAAATATTAAATACCTATAGTTTTAATAAAGTTTGCTTTTCTTTTTCATGTTTAACTCAGTAATAATAACATAACTATCCTTTCTTCTTTTTGGAAGTCGGTTAAATAATAATAAAATATTTGGCGCTCAAATTTATTATTTTTTATTCCTTAAAATGAAATGTGTGCCAATAGCCTACTATATATTTTTGGAGGTGGCGATTCGCACACCAATAAATGAACTTCGTGCGAATCGCCTACAGAAAATAAATACCTATATATTTGAAGGAGTCGATTCGCACATTACGGGCGAGTTCAATAAGCCACATTTTTTTTGTTATTTTAAGATAATTATATAAGTGGTTATATGATTAGGTATGTTAACAATAATTTATTATTATTTCCAAGTTTAAAAATAGTTAGTTATGCGTTGGGTTTTAAGCCTAAAGATTGTAATTGTATAGTATGTGACAAGTTTAATCAAAAGCGATCACCATAGCTCTAAAATCAAACATCAAATATTACAAGTTTGTTGTCAGTGAACCACAACAACAAATAAATAATGTTAACAACAATTACTTTACATCAGTTAAAAGATCATGTGCAACCGTACCTACTGTGGTGTTCAATAACTTTTTTCTTGCCCCTAATCCTTTCTTTTATACATCATTGTAATTGTTGTTATGAAAAGGTTTAAAGCTAATCCGTGTACCTACCTAGTTTTATGATTATAACCGTCTCTATTTATCTATAAATTATTTCTTATAGACTAAGATCCCACTGCAAAATCATGCATGAATCGAATATTTGGTAAAAACCAAATTTTACGCATATTTATGATTAGGAGAACATTTATTTACTAGGTTGCCTATCAAAATGTGGCCGCTATATGTTTAATTCAATTTTTGCTAATTCATTTTTCGGAAAAAAAAAATACATCACATGGTTTTTAAATAAAATATCATCCACGTCACGGCAATACACAGAAGGACTCTGAAAAATCACGGTTGCCGTTGCGCACTTCGCCTTACCTCTTCGCAGCCAGGTGTAAACAGGTATGATTTTGATACATTTATGCAATCATAACGGACATTTATTATTTTTATATCAAATTAAAGCTAATTTTTTTCTGATTACTATAATATACGGCTGCCTAATTAAATCTGGCCGCAAATAATGGTTGCTGGCTGTTAAAGATGGTAAATATTCAAGATAGAGTGAAAGAGAGCTAGCGCGTAGCCTCACTAGTCAGACGAGGATAGCGATTGCCAGCTGTATGACGCTTTGAAACCATTGCGCATGCGTCGGATGCTAGGGTTCTCAACCACCGGTTCAAACAGTAATAGGGACTACTGAATAAATACTCCAAAAGAAATGTCTTCTTTTTCAAAATGACAAAGAAAATTACAAAAAAAATTAATATCGGTGAAAAATAAAACCAAGGTTACTTATATAAAAGAAAATTTTATTGAACAACATTGAAGCAAATAAAAATTAAAAAATGTTCTTAATTTTTTGTATTCTTCTTTATCTTTTTGTTTTAGAACTGTAATTTTTTTAGACACTTAGTATGATATCCAAAATCATCAGTAGATTCAATTGTCAATAAAATCTTATGATATTTATATTTTTTCTTACGACGAAATAATAACATTAGTGAACACTTTTTGAATGATGCATTATTGAAATCAAGTACATTGGATTTTTTCTCACACAGAAAACACGCCTTCATCTTTATAATAATTATTTGTTAGTTCTTAGAAATAAAACAACAATATACTACCCGCTCGCCCTAAGTTTGCCGCTGTCAACTGTCACGCGTTTGGCGTTGTCTCACTCACTCAATTCTAGCTCCAGTGAGATAACGCTATACTGACGTTATTTAGTCGCTATCCTCGTCTGACTAGTGATGCTACGCGCTAGCTCTCGTTCACTCTATCGTAAATATTTACCATCTTTAACAGCCAGCAACCCTTATTTGCAGCCAGATTTAATTAGGCAACCGTATATTATAGTAAACAGAAAAAAAATAGCTTTAATTTGATGTAAAAATAATAAATGTCCGTTATGATTGCATAAATGTATCAAAATCATACCTGTTTACACCTGGCTGCGAAGAGGTACGGCGAAGTGAGCAACGGCAACCGTGATTTTTCAGAGTCCTTTTGTGTATTGCCGTGACGTAGATGATATTTTATTTAAAAACCATGTGATGTATTTTTTTTCCGAAAAATGAATTAGCAAAAATTGAATTAAACATATAGCGGCCACATTTTGATAGGCAACCTAGTAAATAAATGTTCTCCTAATCATAAATATGCGTAAAATTTGGTTCTTACCAAATATTCGATGCATGCATGATTTTGCAGTGGGATCTCGTACTATTACACTTTGTTCAAAACTCTAGAATGTAATTTTAGTTGCTTGTAACCATCTAAACAAATGTTCGTAAATCCACTGACAGTATGCACATTGCATATAAATATTCAATTATTGTGAATCTAATAAATAAATAAATAAACAAAAATAAACAAAAGCTAATTATCACGCAGCTAATAAACCACACCATCCTAAACAACGTGTACATCACAATATTCTGTTCAAGATTACACTATTGATTATTAATATGCATATTTTACACACGGATATTTATATAATACTGTTGGAAGTTTACGCGAATGTGAATGATTCTATCGCCATTTATTTGTTGTTATTATTGTTTACATTGAACCTGACGGTCACGGCTCTCCGTGTTGAGATTATTTACACTTCAAGCTATAAGACACAGCCATCTTTAATGGAGACTTAAAGTACCCATACTATGGTGTTACTATTCACACAGAGTGAGCCCATAGTGTCAATAAATTTTGTTGTATTCATTGCTTCTTCGATTTATTCAAGTGGTTGGTTGAGTCCCAAACTGGTGGCACATTTCAAAATTAGAATACTCTTTTTTTATTTCAAAAAGAAGACTATCCCAGATAGGAATTGAAACGTCAATTTAAATAATAATAACACCAAATAAATCGCGATAGAATCCGTTAACTAAACATGTTAATTGTCTCACGGTGAACTGCGACGATCGTTTAAAAAATTAATCACATTAAGACTAATGCGAAGTATGCGAACAGAAGGGTTTCACTGAGTGTGACCTACCTTCGTCTCTATCGTCGTCGGACGTGTCCGGTGTACGTGGCTGCCTCAGCATTTTGTGACTCAAAACACGTTTCAACTTCACCGCCTCCGAAAAGGGAATGGGCTTGCATAAGGATACAAAATAGGGATTGAGACAGATAGTACACAGACAACGAAATGTGAATAAAAAGTGAACTAGAATTTGCTTTCGAGTCCAGTCGAATCGAGTAAATCGAGTACAGGAATCGATTCCCACACTGGAATATTGGGTTTTCGGCATCGATACCCCTGCTCGATTTTCGAACTCGATTTTTTGTACAACTAACGTGGGATGTCGCGATGTAAGTAAAGGGATGCCAGACTGTTAATATTGTGTATTCGAATGAACCGGGGGCGGGGGCGTGCAATTTGAAACATAAGGATAGAAAAAGAAAAATCGAACGGTTTGAAAATGGCTTGCCTTATTATAGTCAGCAGCTGCCGTTTTCCCAGGCTATGCATTTCTTGTGTGGTTTCACATTGGTCAACACACGTAAACTACAATTTCTTCGATTGCCATCAGTTTCTAGGGGCGAAGTCTAATAATGTATAGGGTTGTGAAAGAGTTCGGTGACTTATTAGAAATTATAGTGCGACTTTTACAGAGTATGTCTCATTCAATAAAAATAGCTTTTAATCAGCTTCATTCAAAACCTAAAATTTTCCCAAGAGGAAAATCTTTATTTTTTCATGCGGCAATCGGACTTGAACCGACTAAAACCACTCGCCGTCTCGGGACTTCAAGCGCCGGGGTGTAAAGTGCCCCATTCTTAGGACTACCAAGTGAGGCTGATTTGGGTGCCAAAGATTAGGTGATGTTTATTTTTTTACTATTATAAGACCATCATGGAATGCTCTGACGCCAAAATTGATAATAATATTACAATTTGTAAATTAATGAAAAGGAAAGAAAAATAGAACGAAAAAGCATACGCATATCATAGAGCGTCAAAGAGGTCTGCGTGACCAGGGAGATACTGGCGGATGTTTTTAATTAATTCAATCTCACGAAATTCTTTTTTCTTCACAGAAAATCCTTTGCGGATTGTGTTTCACAGTAATTAGATAAATGAAATAGAATCGGATAATTCTCAAAACTGTCTTGGGGCTATTCGCACCGCAGCCGGCACGAGTCCCTCGTTTTTTTTATATATAAGACACGTCAAATTGACTTCACCTCGCCTGATGGTAAGCTGAAGGCAAAGTCTCAAGAAAGAGGGTCACCATTACATACACGTATTATGTTGGCTAAACACCTTTAAAGAAATGGTATAAGGGTACACAAAGTATAATATTCACCCGTAATTGAAGTATTTTTTAAAAACAAAACCGCATTAAACCTTGTCCGGGCTGGTAAGTGCAGTCATCATAACCCTCACCCCAGGGCAGTTCTAATTTGGAGTGTTTAGAGCAGGCTGGCGACCTACCGTATAATTATCTAGGTACAATGTCGGTCTCTAATTAGTAATGCGGTTCGATGTCCAAGGGTATTGCCTTACGCGTTATATTGAGGCCTTGTTCCTCAATATTACGCGTAACGCGATACCTAATTAACTGCATGCAACTAAGTTTGGACGATTTACAAGCTGTCGCCATGTCTATGAGACAAAAGAGGGGGTCGTGGTGACTAAAAAATTTCTAACTGAAAATATGTATTTATGTTTAATGCTAATTCAAGCTGAGAGCCACCATTTTGGCACTATCGGTTTACAATGGTGACTCCCATTGTAGAGACTTTGCCTCAGCTTACCATCAGGCGAGGTGAAGTCATGTTGACGTGACCGTCATAAAAAAAAAATATTGAATTCATTACCTGAGGGGATATTGACCGCGCGGAATATCATGTACGCGTAATATGCATTGAAATTTGACCCTCGCACCCGGGAGCTGCAGGAGATATTAAAATAATTGCTTCATATCGATATTTATCAGAACAGAGTATTTTGTGCTAATTGGTGGATGTCTGGGAGGGCTTTAAGAGGAGTGCGTACAAATCATTTGGAACAAAGGATAAACAATTTCATGCTATCTACATACTTCAAAGTACCTACGTAATATACGTTTTTGAAATGCAGTATAGTGGTACTATATAGAGGTACTATATCATCCATATTTAACAAACTACGTATTAGGTGCAAAAGTAATGTTCTGCTCTTGAAATTAATAGTCACACGATCAGCAGCTACTTAAATGATAACTCCTCATAATGTTTGGCAGTTTTTTTAAACTCTATCTATTGCGTGTTGGCACCAAGCTGCCATCACCATCATTACGACGTTAATAATTGAAGCCTCCGTCTCCGCTCTTCTACTCTTTCGCGGGAATATCTTGACTCTCAGGAGTTTGACTCTTGACTATTGGGAGTATTTGCTGTACACACAATTGGTGGTTTCGTATTTACCTGATTCATTTGCCTTTTCTCCTTCATTGCCAAGCGGGTGTGGTTATGTTGAACTAGAACCGACTAAAACCGCACACCGGGGTGCAAGGTGACCAAATATACAACATTTTCCTTCGCACTCCGGTTCAATACTCGTACCTGTCACAAATTGGCAATTGTTGGTTGGTTGAAGGTTGAAGGTAGGAATGAAACAACAACAAATCGAAGGATCAGATATTTAATTAGGACATGTGCAACTCTACAAGATTATATGATGGATCCTGTAATGTGTGCGGCTGGTGTTGACCCCTCACTGTTACAGAATGACATCCTGGCCGCGCTGCTCCACGTCCACATCGGGTTCTTCTTCGTCTTCTTTCTTGCATATCACATATACCAGCACAGCCAATATAAATATCATTGTGAATAGGTAATAGAAGAAGATAAAATCTCTGGCCAAAATGGGGCACCAGTCGCAAACTGTCTTTGTAACCGTCGCCGCGTGGTGGGTCGGCGGTACGGAGGTTTTGTTGATCTGCAAACAGAACAATAATTATTCTGTTATTTTCATTCTATTAACAAGCTAATCTAAATATATAAGCTAAAATCTAAATTGTTTGTATTGAGAATGGGTTCACGTAATCGAGAATTTGACCCCGTGACCGTAACGTACGTACGTGGTCGTAAAGCCGTTAAGCTGCCGAAGCTTTTAGAGTAAGTTTGATGCTAACAGCTATCTAGTTCCCAAGGATTAACCCCCGGCCATGTAGAACACTGAGACGGAACAAATACGAGTATCGAGAATACATTTGTATCGATTTCTTTGTTTTAGTCGATACTTTTATACTTTAGGGCACTTCAAGAGTACGCGGTTAAACACAGAACACAGAAAAATCCTTTAATGTTCTGTGCGGTTAAACGTTGAATTCCCAAAAAAAAAAACGAATAAAAGTTCATGTTGTCGTGTTCAACACACATACACACACACATCCATAGGTTACGGTGACCGCTTCCCTTCAAGTGAGCCGTGTGTTTGTCTGCCACCTAAGTAGTATAAAAAAAAATTAATAAAGCGATCTCCCTGTCGAACAGTACTTTGTGTTGTCCAATGTTCTAACCACACATAACAAGTCTGTTTGTCTGCGCGTCTGTATTTGTTTATATTAACTTCGTCGTATTTATAAACCTATAAACCATTGCATTAGGTACGTAAAAGTTTATTCTTTGTTATCGTTACTATCGTAACGGTTATGAAGTCAGGCTCTTAATCAGAAATTAGCGTGTTCGTTCGCACCAGAGACGACACAAGTCTCCCTGACAAAGGGTGGCAACACCAACGCACTTCACGGCTAGATAACCTTATACATGATAGCCTGCATTTCACCCATAATTGGCACCGCGATCAAGGTGAACTGCGTTATCATATTGAAATCAATGACTTTCATTGGCTGAACGGGTGAACGCTCATGACATCCAACCTTAGTCGATTTAAATTCCTTAGTTCCGGGGGGATTTCATTCAACGCACCGAGCTATCATGATACAAATGTACCATGAAGTTGACCACCAATAAACAAAAGTGAGAAACACATCACAACCACAAAAAATCACTAGACTTGCTGTCTTCCTCGCCCAACCGAACACAAACGACGACACTGACACTGGTAATTTAGGATAACGAAAATGTAATCATGTATAAGTATAAATATAACGGGATTAAAAATAAATAACACATATTCTCTCGCCTTTCCTTCCCGAGGCTATTCGTGGAGCTCTGCCTATACAGAGAAGATACTACAGCGCGATATTACAACACTGAACGGCGGACTCACTTTAAATATTCAGAATCAAGAGTTAGGAAATTGAACTGTTTGATTAAAATATATGCACAATAATTTTAAAAGGACATTTGCGTTAAATTTGATGTAATACGCACCAAAGTTAGCGTCATCTTTTACAGATGTCGACCGCAACTAGTTAGTCTAGTATCTGGGCTCTAGTTGTCAAAGTTCACTTGTGCGGTCTGGCGTTGTTGCTCACTTGCGGTGAAGTGAACTCGACAGGTAACAAGGGGCGGCGCTTCTAGCTCAAGCAGACTTCTAGCCTCACGCCTCCAAGAATCGTTGCAAATATGGCATAGGGAGGGGAAACATTCGATAAAATAACTAATATAGTTTTAGTAGAATTTTCTTTGTCATTCAATTCAGATTGTTGTCATTCTATTCCTAAAACCACGCAATTACAAAGAGTAGGTAATGCTGAGACATAATGTTCCTGGCAATTACTAAACCCGTCATGGGTACCCGGGATGGAATCCTCAGCATGGTCTCACTAGAGGGCCTAATGCACATAGTTATAAGAGTCAATGATCGCGGGCGGAGTAAAGGCTAGATGCAGGGCTCGCCACTCTTTTGTATATCAAGTACACTCCACTTGCGCGGCAATGTTCGTATGTATATATATTGCAGTCTACGCGTCACGTTACCTACACAAACATTTCACCACCTATAAATATATTCAAAAACCATTAAGAATACTTAGCATACCAATTGCTTTAAAATTTCATTGAACATCTTATTAATAAGATGCAGGCGGTGCATGGTGGACCCGCAAATAAGCTTATTGATTAATCTAAGTGCAATTTAGATGAATCAACAGGCAACTTAGATTAATTGCAGCTTCAGCATGCTCACATACCTACATAGCTAGCTACATCTATTTAGAATGGGTTTCAATTAACCTCACAGTGTTTGTCGTAGCATTTGCATTGTGACGCTACGCTCGCGTAGCGCTCGTAGCGACCTACGGCAATACATCATTATAATAATGACTCTGCTACGGACTCCCTTTATTATGGAACTAGCTGTTGCCCTTGACTTCATTTGCGTGGTGGCTGCGACTAGCTCAGCAAAAAGATCGATGTAGCTTAAATTTAATATTAAAGTCAATTCTTTGATGATGTGAATTTATGAAAAGCCTGCTTGTCACTAATGTTCAAAACTATCTTTCATACGTGGGTAACTGAAGAGCTTCAAAGTCATTTTACTGCTAGGGACCTCTTAAGTATAGCGATATGATCTCTGGTAGACATAGGTGCCCAAGATCGTAGGAAGTGGAGAAGAAAAAGCAGAAAAGTGGACCCCGGGCTCCAAGGAGCTACCTCAGATGCACATGGGACGCACGCGAGGTTAATGAGTTTGATGATGATGATTACTATTAATTGCTAACCTGTGCGTTGTGCAGTCAAATCTGAACCAAAATATTTTAGAGAAATGCCAGGTCAAGTCACAACCAACGTGAAACAACGAACGACGTGCGTTCACCTAGGTGATTATCACCCAGATGAACAAAGTAGATTTTGTATAGTGTCCTCATTTCACCTTGCCTGTTGCAACAGTGCACGTTACGTGCACGACGGGTTGCAAAATTTCGCGTCTTTCACAACTTACAACATCATCATTCTCTGAACCTTTTCCCAACTCAGTTGGGGTCGGCTTTCCAGTCTAACTGTGATGCGGCTGAACTTCGATATTTTCACAACTTACAACAAATGCTCTATATTTAATCGGTATGAAAGATATTTAAAAGATGTGGTCTTTGCTTACCTCAATGGGAAAAAAAAATTATGTATGTAGTCTGTATGACTTTTGCTCTCAAGTGCATGCTTTTTGAGTTTTCGGCAAATTCGTTTCAAGATGGTGAATGATATTCCACCGGAATCTGTAAAGGTGGGTCTACGCTTGGCAAGCCGAGCACTAGCCAAACACAAATTCGTCTATGGTGGACCGACTTACAAGCCTTGAACGAGGTTTAATATCAATTAAAAATTCGTTCGTGCTCGACTCGCCTAGCGTAGACCCACCTTTAGTATTTTATGTTTTTTACTCAGTAATCCGATCCTTAACGTTATAAAAAAAGATTGAAGAAAAAAAAAACGTTTTCTTTTACTGGCTAATGAGGCTTAATGGAAATGTTTTGAGATGGAATAAAACAACAGAATTGGCTGAATTCCAACAGATAATCACTTCTGTTGGAATATTTTGTATGCTATTTATTGCATTGATTTTTTAAATTCACATAGCGTTTACCAATTTAGGCGTAGTTATAGGCGTTTGACTGATGCTGAGTCAGGGAATGCAGGTTCCATTCCCGCTTAGTGCAAATATTTGTATGCATGATAGATACAAATGGCTATTTGAATTTTATTGGTCTGGGTGTTTGTATTTTAATATGTATGCATTAACAATAAAATGTATCTAAGCACTTTAGAACCCTTTCACAAGCTGGTTAAGGTTTGGGATAGTAGTGGGTAGTTTACATTCAGATGTATGTAAGTATAACATGATAATGTTATGTACAACATGTATATCAAGAAAAAAGTATATAAGATGTTTATCCACATTCTAGAAACCATAACGCAATCTTTTTAAGATGTGCTTAATTGGGGTCTAAACAGCGTTATGTAGAATATCGTAAAATATAAAAAAATGCACATATTTGACAGAATCAAGCTAATCTCATGATAGAGGCATGAAGTGACTAGAGGAACTTTGAAGCACTCAATTACCCCTTAAGTTCGATGACTCATTTGGGCTGTTTTAAAGAGTCCCATACGTTACACATCCGCAGCTGAAAAGAGTTCGATATAACGCTTGTTTTTCAAATTTTAGTGAAATGTGTAAAACCGCCAAATGGGCTATCGGAAGCGCATACAATGTACTTGCAATGTTTGTGCTCCGGGCAATTCATACAGCAGTTTGGACTAGTAGCGACATCTCGTGATACTTAGTCGTAAACCATCACGATAGTACAAAAATGTGTCGCGTGATGTCACTACCCGCTAAATGCTTGAATCAGGGTCGGACGAAGTAGTCTGTACGAGTGTAAAATAGAGGGCTCTTTATTACATCTTATCTTTATTATATCTAGTACTACTTTTGTGAATCTTTACTAATTTTAATACCCAGATTATTTAAATTAGCTAACCCGTCTCGATTTCTCACACGGAAATTCTCTCTAAAAATCCTAAACACTGTCCGTAGCACCACTTACTGGGTCCAAACTACCCCTACAAGTTACGTATGTGAATTAATCTTTATTGTAAGACCCATATAGGCGAGCCGCATTCTTCATTAACTCTGAAACGGTTTACAGTAGTCATGTCGTGTTTGGACTCATTTTGTTCAGCGTTTAATTTCACGCATAATGTGATTATTTATTAACTTAATAAAAATATAGAAATATCTATGACGCAGCGCGACGCGCCGCGGCGTACTCAGCGGCGAACGACAACGCAATTATATGAAATCGAGTAAACGAAACGAGTCACCAAACTCACAAGTCCTCTTTCTTTCTTTTGCCTAATCTTCTTACCTTCCCTTCGCCTTCTTTAATTGATACACTTCGCAAAATACAAGCGTTTGTAGGCTACGGTTCCCACTTAATAATCTTCACATACGACGCTTTTCATAACTTTCTATCTATATGGAAAATAACGATTTCATCCACGAATGATTACTGCAATTTGACAATAAACAAGACTGGGATATTTATATATAGGAGCAGGTAGCGAGAAACAAGACGGCCCAAAGGGCTACGAGAGCTACGCCGTAGAACTGTAGGTGGAAGCCTCGCCGTGATCAGTACTAAATAGAAGAAGAGACATTATTCAAGCACGCAAAGAATTACACGGAGCGGAATGCGAACCTACGACCTCTGTGCAAAATTTGTACGCCTCACAGCTAAGTCACTCAGCCCTCGGTTCAACCTCATCCCCCTGAGAGTAATGACGCGCATGCCCAGTACGCGACACTCGACGCTATGCTACCTAAAAATAACGAAATCATGAGATAAAACTTCACACAAGAGAAGTTTAACTATAACTAATGTATGAAGAGCATGTCATAACGTTTCCTACCTTATAAGTGACTCTAGTACTTTGTGTCATGAACTGTTAGAAATTTACAAAACAATTTTAGCTGAGCCCTCTAACTGCAGTTAATTTTGATTTCTGCTTGAACCTCGATAGTCAAAGCTCCATTCATTCACGTTCGATATTAGACTTAAAGTCGTAAACATACGGTTGATTTTATTTTGGGATTGTGGTAGCAGTTCATATTTTCTTGATATTGTAAAAGTTGTGACTTGAACTCCTCATACATCATGGTTCCCTAGTACTCTAGAGGCGTATCACTTGTTGTACAAACCACCTGCAATAGATTGTTCCTCAGCTAGGCTCGAAGTATCGTGACAAACCTGTGCATTATATACGGGATCACTGATTTTCTACAGGACTTTTGTTTTAGTTAGATCACTCCCACAGCTCTTAAGTTTACTAACATCATCGTTATGAAAATTCGTAGTGTGTTAAATTTGTCGTAGCAAATCAGCATCCTCAGAGCCAATACAATCAAATCCAAACTAAACAAGGCTGATAATAATATGGGTTCACGCATGTGTTAAAACTTTATATGGATACCTTTTTGAACTATTAGCCCCCAGTTGTTTTATATTATATCCTTTTGCTTAGGAATGTTATTGTACTTATTTTTCTTTGCCCAATTTTAACTTCAATACTTATATATTATAAGTAAAAAGTACATTGTCGTATTGGACCTATTCTGTAAGGGCGATGTATCTATAGATGTAAATAAATAAAAAAATAAATAAAAATAAATATCTCCTGAACGGTTTATAGCAACCATGTCGTGTTTGGACTCGTTTTGTTCAACGTTTAATTCAACACATAATGCAATTATTTATTCACCTAATATAATAACAGAAATCTCAGTGACGCAGCGTGAAGTGCCGCGCTGCTCTCAACGGCAAGCGGCAAATGACAACGCAAATGAAAGTAAAGTAGTTAGGAAGTTAATGTCGTTACTTCAGCTATATTGTTACTGATTGATCCTACTTATCACGTGAATTTCCTTTATCCAATTATCTTCTTCCTGCAAATGTTATAGTTTGCATTAAAATAAACTGTTGACCAGTTAGACATGTCGTGTTTGGACTCGTTTTGTTCAGCGTTTAATTTCAAACATAATGCAATTCTTTATTCACCTAATATAATTACAGAAATGTCTGTGGGACAGGGTGACGCGCCGCGGCACTCTCAGCGGCGAATGACAACGCGAATGAAAATAATAAGGAGATGTGTCTAAACGCACATAGTTGCGAAATTAGTGTCGTAACCTCTCCCATATTGTAATCATTGATCCTACAGACTTCTCACGTGTATTACTTCGTTGCCTTTCCTTTATCCAATTCTTTTCTTCCTGCAAATGTCATAGTTTCATTAAAAAAAACTGTTGACCAGTTAGACATGTCGTGTTCGGACTCGTTTTGTTCAGCGTGTAATATCAAACGCAATGCAATTATTTATTCACCTAATATCAATACAGAACTATCTGTGACGCAACGTGACGCGCTGCAGCGTACAAAAATAAAGAAGAGATCCATCTAAAGCTCTTAGTTACGAGGTTAGTGTTATACGCGCAAAATAGACTACACTGCGTAGCGTAGCGCATAGTGCATCTTACGAGCTACGCAGTATGGCTATAGAGCCTTCCACTGTGGCATTAGATGTCGCCAGTCCGATTCCCGTAGGTAACTTCCATAACCTGTGACCGTTTTAGCACCTTGAAAATTTATACTACAGGCGCGGTACTTGATGTCATGTATTTAGCATGTAGTATGAATATAAATAATTATGCAGTCTATTTTTATATTAACCAAGGAAAACTACTCAATTGCATTTTTATAATCATAAATAAATCAATATTCTATTCTACTCCTAATTTCGATGCGGGTTTCAAAACAGAGTTACTCTAAGACTGCCCGAGTGCCATCACTCAGTATTTTGTGGGCCCTTGTTGTCAACCCGATCTTTATGTACAGGAGTCACGGTAGTGGATATGAGGGAGCTCGCTCGCACCCCCGCGCTCATCCCACAGTCAGCCACCCTCACTACATAGCACTCATCGCTTTTGACTATTCAAAAAGCAAATCATGACATAAAACTATAAGCTAAATACGTACAATTTACTGATACGTGAAGAGAATTTCATAACGTTTCATTTTCAATAAGTTATATGAATACTTTGTGTCAGAAAACTGTTATAAATTCACAAAACAATTTATTGCGCCCATTTTAGATGCGCCAGTCGAGAAAACCGCTCGAACCATAATAGTAGAACCTACACTTATTTGTATTCAATAATAGACTTTAGTGCGTGATGATATGGTTGATTATGGTTCGAGGTATAAACGGTGGTTGCTATTTTGTCGACAGTATGCGAGCTCCTCACTGCTATGAGACCCTGGTACTCACAATGAACGACGCGTCGATACTCGCGTCGTCACGTGGTAAACTTTCAACTCTGTGACGTTTCTTGCTTACGTCCTCACTTTTCTCTTTCATTTTAACCGCCTTCAAAAAAGGAGGAGGTTCTAAATTCAACTATATTTTTTATGTTTGTTACTTTAGAACTTGAATCTGGTTGAATCGATTCTGATTCTTTTCAAAGCTGGTGCTTCCCGTGCTTTCCATTTCATTTTGGTACCTACAGTAAGTTATGTTGAATACCTACAGTTATTTTTTTGCTAGAATTATTTATATTAATATTGTATAATGATGTACTATTAAAAATTTTATAAAACAAGACATATTTGATTTTATATTTGCAAATGTTACAGTTTGCATTAAATTAAACGGTTGCTTAGCTAACTATATCGTGTTTGGACTCGTTTTGTTCAGCGTTTAATTTCACACATAATGCAATCGCTTCTTCACCTGATTTTATAAAAAAAAAGACAGCGCGATACCCGTCGCGAATCCGTTCGTACTACATGCACAGCTCAATCTCGTAACAGATGAAATTTCGCAGATTGGAATCTTGAAGAGCACTTTAGCTTTTATTCCGTAAACTTTTGCAGTTCACGAGACTGGAATATGCACACGAAGCCGTGGGTAACAATTAGTTAGGTACCAATAACATTGTATATCCCTGTCAGCAATATCAGCTAGAAGCTCAAGAAAGGGTCGGCTATAGTACGGGGCAACCAAGTTTCTGCCGCTTATCACGCCGCGGTGGCAGACGCGCGTCACGCTGCGTCACAGACGTGACCGTAATTATACTATGTATATAAACAATTGCGTTGTATGTGAAATTAAATGATGAACAAAACGAGTCCAAACACGATATAGCTACTATAAACCATTTAAGAGATAAAGACAATAACATAGCTAAAAAGTTTTACTTACCTACCTTTTTTATCCGTGTGGAAATTTATTTATTTATTTATTTATTTATTTCACATACGGAAAACTTACAGCTAAAATAACAGTAAAAAAGCTAATTAATTAAGAAATCAAGAATACCCACCCCGCGGCCAGTGGGGCAGGTTATGTCGGACTCTTACCGACTAAAACCGCTCGCCGTCTAGGGTCTTCTGACGCCAGGGTGTAAGGTGGCCCAAAGAGCATTTCCCTCGCACTCCGGCTTGATCCGGGCCATCTCCGAATTCGAGATGGCCCCCTCGGGTTTGGGAATCACGTGGTTCCCGTCAGGAAGTCAGATGGTAGTCGCTCCTATAAAAGTCTACTGTTCGCATGGGAATTCCAGAGAGAGAGAGAGATAGATCCTGAGTTTTGGATGCGACTGGGCTTGACACGCAATTGTTTGGACGATATGGAGACGGGGTTTTGTGTTTCAAGTTAATTATTTAGACCTGCTTTCCTGAAAACCATTTTTCATGCGACGTAATGCCATCTCGTAAACTTTTGTGGTACTTGCTGTAATGTTCGGCCCGCAGTTATTCACACTATAATAACTTGGGACACACGACACACTGTGCGTTGTTCCGTCAATCAGACAGTCAATTCAGGACAAAGCATTTTTATGTATGAATTTCAACTTAGAATATATTACTTATTTTTAAAAATTAGCTTATTTGCTTGTCTGAAATAATTTAACATAGTTGACTTCGCTACTTGCCACTAGATGGCACTAGCAGCTTCACAGCTTGAAAAATTAGAACTTTAAAGTTTTGGTTTTGCTATTTGCCACTGGTAGTCACTAGTAGGACGCAAATTCAAACATTTTATTTTGAATCAACAGTTTGTGATATGGATTTTAGTTCTAATTTTTTTTTCGACCAGAACTCATCACTTCGCAAACGAGGATAATATATGTCGGAATCGAACCGAATTGAACATCTTTAGCCACATCGGCTCCAATATCTTGGTGGGAACCCAGGAAATCGGTTTATGAATTTTAAAAGTGAAATGGTCTACATGTTTCTCACATGCCCACAATGGCGAATATGAGGATACTGTTGAATGTAACCGATCAAGTGTAAGTTGTGAGCTTCTGAGCCAATAAACGTTTTGATTTGGTTTGCTCTCTCTAGGTATGTACCTTCAACTCTGAGAGTTGTTTTCCTTATAACGTCATTGATCTCAATGACCTGAAAAATTACATAAAAAATAATAAAAAGAATACCTTATGAATTATTAAATGTCTATTTTGGTAAGATTTCATACACAGTTTGTTTTGTTATTCAAATAAAACTAAAGATAAGGAAAATTGCCATACAAATCACAACATAGTGTATAGTGTAATGTTATGACTTACTTGTGAAATAATTTTACATAACAATGGTTAAGCGATGAGTTGCTAGGATTCAGGTTACAGGTTAAAATTAGTTTTAAAATGAGCCTCCTTAATTTGGCAATGACTTTTATATTTATACGAGCCAAATTGAGTAGTTAAAACATTGCGAATTTTTAATAATTTGGATCATCTATACATACATACATACAAATCACACCTTTTTCCCAGACAACATCTTTTTTTTTAGACAACATCTTTTCACTTGTTACGATCTCTATTTCAATCAGCTTTAGGATACATTAACTTTGGTAGGAACCCACAAAAATCTAAAGATCTCTTAAGGGCTTAACCTCGACCCAACGTCACTTGCTAGCTGGTACACCTTTTGATTAACTGACGAGGTACGAGGTCAGAACCTCGTACCTCGTCAGTTAATTGAAATCCACCCCGGTTTTCTGCGGTTCTGACCGCAGACTTGCCTTTCGGGGTGGAGAGACGAGACGACAGTTGCTCACGTAAAAACCAAGTTAAGCCTAATTATAGTCAATATATATATAGGTATATATAAAAGACTAGCTGACCCACCCCGTTTACGTTATGATTATTGCTCCGCTCCCTTGGGCAGTAGCGTGATGATATTCAGCCTATGACATTTACGGATAATGTGGCTTTCTATTGGTGAAAGAATTTCTGAAATCGGTTCAGTAGATCCCGAGATTACCCCTTACAATTTAACAAATATACAAACACAAAAACTTTACTTCTTTATAATATTAGTATAGATAGAAATAGGAATAAGAAACGGACTGGAAGAAATATAAGATAATGAATTTTAAACACGAAAACAGTCAAGTCTGACCAGTGCGATCTGATATGTAGTAATAATGAGGGGAGTGGTTCACCCTAAATGAGGGCTATAATCCATTCACATATACCAAGGTATACCTTGGCCTCTATAACTGAGATATTCAAAAGGAAATTGATTAAAAGGGGAACTGGTCTGTTATTATTTGATACAAAGTGCGGGCAGCTGTAAGACGTATTGAGAACTCGACTGGCGAGCACCTGGGCGCTGAGCATCGGGGGCGACTTAAGTTAGAGGTTTCGATTTGATAAAAAAATGATTTTTAGTAAGTACTTACCGGCTGTAGCCAACTATTCCCATAGATCAACTTAGATACTCAGCGATTTTTATAAAAAAAAATTCTATCTCAGTATTATTTACTGAAGTATTGTTGTATTGCTTCTATTCATTTTCAATTTGATAGGTACTGTTTCAGGTGAATTATAAACCGCGGTAGCCTAATGGTCTGGGTAATGGACTGCTGAGACGAGGTCTCGGGTTCGATCCCAGGTTCACCATGGCATACACCAATGACTTTCCGATGCTTTTTGAAGTTAGGTGTGTATTTATCGCAGGTTTATAAATGCCCGGTTAATGGCAATAGGCTCGCCACCTATTACATTGGGACCTAAACATAAATTGGCGAAATGTGGGTGCTACCATATCTCTGCCTACCATTTCGTTTATGTAATGTTATGTTATCAGGTGAATTTCTAATGTCAAATTGCTTGACTGCATTGTGAATCGAGTTTCAACGTACGTCGACAAACCCTACAATTATTAGTTACCATTCTTTACACAGTACATAAAGAATGGTATGAAAGTTTCGGTCACGCAGGTAGCAGGAACTACTTTATTATTTCAAATCAATTTTCTTCAAAGCAAAACGTCTATAAAATACTAACATTTGCGCGCTATTTTGCTCGCGTTAAATTCTGTTTCCGATGGCGCTGCGCAAACGTAGACACTTTTGTTTCTTGTGTCAGATACAAGCCACCGATGAATATTTGAATTCTATAGAACAAGTATGAAATCATTCAACTCCCTGCGCATACGTGAGTCCAGTTGCTTCCACTTAACACTATTATTCAGGACGATCAAAAAGTGTTCGGTGTCGGTAACTGGAAACTAAAAGTCGTCAGTTGAAGACACAAGCAACATTCACAAACGTCCATCATGAGACTACGGAAAACAAGCAGATACAGCAACTACAGCTACAGTTTCTTGTGGTGTGCCGTGTCGGTGACAGGGAACCGGCAACTGTGTCCGATTGTCGATACGGGACACAGCAACTACGGTTTCCTGTGGCGGTGTGCCGTGTCGGCAACAAAAGTGTCTACGTTTGCGCAGCGCCGTACTACAGAATATAAAATCAAAAAGAAGTGCCACTTGGCTATCGCCTGAGTCGTAATGCTTTACAGTACAAATATTCAACATATTTCGAAATGCGATTACCTTTTACTGAAATTTACTTTTAAAATTGTCTTTAGATGAAAGTTATCTCAAAAAGTTACTGTTTTGTTTAATGATAGTATTGATAGTAATATGTGAGGGTCTGGATATACTGGTTACCATACTTGCGAGGTTTCAAGCTCTCTGTTCACTTCGCCCAGTCTCGGCCAGATCAATAATGAGGCAATACCAGAAAATACAGACACCGGCGGCGGCGGGGCGGGCGGCGCACGCAGCTGTGTCGGTCATGTAGGCACTTGTTTTGTTTTGAAAATACGTACCTACCTACCTACCTACCTACCTACTTAAAGTCTGAGTACGCCTCTATAGGTCTCTAAGAATTTGATCTATGGCATATACCGGTGAAAGGATAGATTTAATTTGAAGACAGAGAAATGAGCCAACAGAAGAAGATGGGATATTTTTTTTATCAAATAGGTATTATTCGTCTCTTAGATCATATTAATAATCTAAGATTCGTCTATTAAAATGCCTATGATGATTCTCCCAGATAAAAGTGTTCACAGCGTAGCTCAAAGCTATTTATCATATTAAGCTGTTTTGTCTATGTCACTAACTTTGTTACTAAATTATCTTTCTCATGAGGCCACATTCGACTCGCTATTAAATCGATGTAGATGTATTGGCACCAAGAACATTAGAAATTTCCTTGTACATTGGCACCTATATCAATTTACGAGTAAATTATAAAAATACCTAATATTAAATTGCCCGGTACATAAACAACCTCCCTCGTAGAGCTACGCGAGTAGGTACGTTTATAGTCGTGGCTGTATTCAGTCTGTGACTTGTCATTGTCAGTGTTGTCATTAATGCATTTCATCGCTTCATCGAAATATTTTGAAACGATTTCAAACCATAACGATTTCAAAACATCCGTAATGAAATGAAACTAAAATGTTTATTTTTAATTTTACTTTCCAGAAATGTTTGCGGTATTTGAAACCCAAATTACTATGTTGGATATTAGCATTTCATCAATTATATACCATGGTAAGTTATCAATACTTTGCAGTTGCGTAGAGGATATTACCTTTTTGGCAGTATTTCACCATCTCTCTGATCTCCTGAACTGAGTTCCAATGAGCTCTTCCAATTAGTTATTAATACAACAGGTGTAAGGGCTGTGGCCTGAGGTGTCACCACCACATACCGAGCAACCAATTCCATCCTGAACCGAGCGTTAAATAGAAAATGTCCGCACGTTGTGAGTGATGGTGAGGATATGAAACACCAGGAATACTGTATTTGCAGTCCACTCCTGAAGAGGAGTTACTGCTTCCCATTAAAATCGATATGGCGGTAGTTTTGTGCTTAGGTATCGGAAGAATAAAGAAGGAATGAGTTTCTTCGTGCACACTCAAGATGTACAAAAAGCTTAACAAGGTTAGGCAAGTGCATGAACTGCGACACGTCACAATGCACGTGCGCACTAAGCGCTCATCAGAATAATAATTACGTAGATGCTAACATAGTTTTAATTATGAAATACTCATCTTAACATTGCTGTCTAGAATCTCTAAGTTATTAAACTTTTATACTAACCATTAATATTGAAACTCGGTAAACAAATTGGTTAGGCAACCATTTTATTTCGTTAAATAAACATTTTATTGATGACTGTTTATTTTCTAATGTCGTGAGGAGAAGCTAAATCTCAAGCATACCCGCAGCAGGCTACAGTGCCACTAAATAATGGAACACCAGTTCACAAAATTGCTGACATTTTGTAGGCTCCTCGCGAATACCCTTACACTCATTCGTACAGTGTAGATTAGAAAGGGGAGGATGTGCACGAAACATAGTCATAAAAATGATAGCACAGACTGTCGTCGACTGAATCGATTCTAAAGCACTAATTACGTATGTCGAACATACGTAATTAGAAACCTTTCTTTGACGTGAAAGACTTCATAGTGATTTGTTTGCATACGACAGAAACACTACGTTGTAGGCTTACTACACAGCTTAAACGAAACTCACGCTTCACAGGAATGGATTGGATTACTTCGTCATCAAATGTATAGCTCGTATATGTCTGTGTCCAGGCAGACTTTAATTAATGTCCGTGGAATCGTCTGTGCCTGTAAGTGGGTATTATTTGTCGTCGGCTAGAGTATCCCGCGCGCTTCCACTCCAGCCTCCCTCGATGCAATCCCATCGTCTATTAGTACTGAACTCTTTGATGTCTCTTTGAAATTGCGAGTGCAATTTAGTAAAGGCAGAATTAGAATATTGACCTTTATGAGGTACTCTCACCTGCAGCCTGACCGATATCGATTTTAATGAGGTACCTACCTTACTTAATATAAATACATGAAGATATTTCAAATTGATCGTCATGTTATGGTCACCTTTTTAGTGCTATGTATGTATTTTAAGTATTTTTGTTCGGACTGTTTCTTTAGGTAATTGCAAGTTTTTTTATTCTGTCCTAGCATTTTAAGTTTCACTTTCAGATGCAATTTGTAATTGTTTTTTGAATGAATACAAGTTGAAATTGACCACAGAATGTACCTACCATGTCATAAAATGGTCATAAACCTAACAATGTGTCAATCATTTAACATTTTCTATTTAAAAGTTGCCTGGCAGAAATCGCTTTAAGCGATAAGGCCGCCCATTGTACATTAAATGTAAATTATGAGGACTTCTCTCCTGAATCGTAAGGTGCCAAAGCCAATGAATTTGATACAAGTTGTCATTCCTGCTTCATCCCAGTTGCATCCAGAGCCAGAAATTCTGCTGTTGGACGGCAGTGTGCAGCTGACTCTAGGCTCCAAGGTGCAGGTAGTTTTGGAGCCAGGTGGAGTTTATAGGTATATCTTGAATGGGGTAACTACCGTCTGACTCTCCCAACCCGATGAGTGAAGCCTGCGCCAGAATCTCGTCGATCAGTCAGCGGGCGTGTGCATAACTGTATGTTTTTTTTATATTATAGTATCTTTTACACCACTACATAGTCGTCGTAAAATGTTGTCCACCAAACTTCAGCTACGTGGTACGTGGCCTCAACAAAGGTTTAATTGGAGTATCCATAGTGACTGGACTCGCTTTATTGGTGGGCATTAACTCTAAGGTTAGTACCGAGAGCTTATTTTGTTGTCGATGGTATATCATTCAAAGAACTTATGTCAAAACTAGCTTATACCCGCGGCTCCACCCGCGTGGATGTTGGTTTTCGTGTTTTGTGATTATATCTCCGGTTCTACTCAACCGCTTGTGATCAAATGCGTAAGATTTTAAATCTAACCCAGACCTTTCAAATAAAAAGACCGCATCAAAATCCGATAAATAGTATTAATATGAAAGAAAATGTTTGAATTCGTCCACGGATATTGGTGCTATAAGGCGGAAAGCAGACGGCGCGGCGGTCAAAATGACCGCGACGCACTCTTATTCGTACGATTGTAAGGTTGCATTTGTCCGTACAATAGATCTTATCGCTTGTCAGACTTACGCGGCTTAAATGCAATCTAATGTTAGTGATAATAAGAGTACATCGCGGTCATTTTGACCGCCCCGCGCCTCCATCTGCTTATCGCCTATTGCACAAGGACGAAGCCAGACTATCAGCTAGTATACTATAAAGATGAAATTTAATATGTTCACACCACCTATATTAATAAGCTATAGGGTCAAATTAAGTGATAGGTATCAAGCGGGCAAATGGTAACGTTCCTTGAGCGTAAACCTTTACCTTTTTCATTAAAAATCCTTTACAGAAAAGAAGATGGCTGGTGCTGGCTTACTTACTAGTCCAGAACTTGGCTATACTGTACGCCTTCGTCGTGGGCACGCTCTTGTACTCCACGTATTACATAGCAGAGCCGTCATGCATGTCGCTATATCTCGTAGGTGTCTTGAGCCTCTTAAACGTGATATGTGAGTACTATCTGCTTGCTTAGTTTTTAAAAATCTAAATATATAAAAATGAATCCCTATTTCCCTTGGTCACGGCATCGGTCCAGCCGTTCGCTGGACCGATTTGGCTGAAAATTGATGGGAAGGTAGCTTAGAAATATGAGATGGACATAGGATACTTTTTATCTTGCCACGGGAACGAAGTATGCCACGGGCGAAGCCGCGGGGTACAGCTAGTAAAATATAAACATTCTACGACATTCTACACAGCGCTCTGTAGACCTAAAGTAAGAATAGGTGTTGTGGGAAGGGATAAACATATTTTTTACATCCTTTTTTTTAAATACTTGCATATATTATACATAGGAACACCCAGACCAATGCAGACAGACATATTCATGCATACAAATATTTGCACTGAGCGGGAATCGAACCCGCGTCCCTGTCGTAGCAGTTGAATGAACTACCGCTATGCCACAGAGGCCGTCGATATTTTTTAATCAGTAGTATTACTACAGTTGATGATGATTATAAATGATTATTTATTATTTAATTGCCTTAGCCTGAATTGGGGAAACCTTACGCCTATCAGTTTTGTATTACAGTACTGTGCATATACATATTTTGTATTTGCAACTTTGTGGGTTATCTATAAGCATTAAATATATCAGTATTCCCCTCTTCTTCCTAGCCTCCCCACCCCTGCCCAGCCCTCCCCCTTTCCCTTCAGGGCAGGCAGCGCGTGTCTTACACCCTTAGTGTTGCACACGTTCATAGGCCACGGTGACCGCTTCCCATCAGGTGGGCCGTGTGCTTGTCTGCCACCTACTTAGTATAAAAAAAGTATGCATGTATATAATTTCCTGATTTATTGTATTTTTCATTTCAGGGCAAGTTTACGTCTACATATGTGTAAATAGTTTCCGCTACAACACTTTAAATTCATTATGATAAATAAATGATATATAATATTACGTCAGTACTGAAGAAAATAATATACAATGCTATTATATTACAAGTGGAAATTAAATCTAAAATAAATAACTACATATTTTCATTCCATTCTTGTACAGTAAGCTTCAGAGAAAACGAGCCCCCCTTGATAATGATAATCATTATCAGGGGGGTTCGTTTTCTCTGAAGCTTACTGTACTTGACCGATGATTTTGTAGTGCTTGGTACATTGGCACATCATCAGTAGTCTGTCGAAGCTCGGCTGTATGTATGTAGGTATCACGTAGCTTACAGAAAGCTACCGAACCAGCCGCTCTGCTTTCCACTATGCCCTCTGCTAATCAGAGGGACGCGTAGAGCAGCACTCTATACACTTCAGGGTCACCTGTCGCCCCCGAAATTAGCCCCACCGTCAGCCAGGTGAAGCGATGCTCGCCCCACCCCCCTTTCGGGAGGTCGAGCGGTCATCTTAAAACCGTAGATGGCCCAGGGTCAGCTGGGATGCGAGGGATTAGGCAACCTTACACCCCGGTAAATAAGACCCGAGATGGCGTGCGGTTTTAATTGGTTCGATCCCCAACATACGTGGTGGTATCCATGGGGATATCCGCACGATAAAAAAAAGGTCAATCCCGTCTCGGCTGAAATTAGCTTCAGGCGACAGCGTCTCCCTTGTGAGTAAGAGACGCTGCTATCTTCCACGTACCCTAGAGAATTATCACCCTAGACGCAATAAAGTACAGTACCTTATAGCCGGTCTCAACGAATAAATCTGATGATAACAAGGATCTGCATTTCAATACTGTTAGTTAATTAATTTTAATAGCGCCCATTTGAAATTTTACTGTAACTATATAATGGTAGCAATCAAATAAGTTTATGAATCGGAACGTACCCATACCATATACTACGTGTTGTTACCTAACAGTGGTGGAGGATAGAGGATACTCCCTGTATAATTGTAGGTGCTCAGGCAAAGTGACAACCACATGGGAGCTACATTCGACCGCCTGGCCCACACGTTAACGCAATGATTGTTCAACTTGTTACATTACATTTATTACTCTGTAAGTTTTAATGAATGTCAATTTCATTTTTTGATTAAGTATACGAATAAATAAAGTTGAAGTGTCTGTTTGTAACCATTTTTACTAAGTGCATTTGGATATCCAAGGATAAAAATGGTGAACTCAATTTCCATAAATATCAGCCCGCTGCTGGAGGTCGTACGGGTACCAAAAAAAGGGCGTAGGCACTTTTGAAAAAGGGTCTAAACTTTGAGGTCCTACGGGTACGTCGCCGCTTATTTTGCTCGTTAGCTACCAACACGCAGAATCTTTTTAATTATTATGTGTTAGCGCCTACCTAAATGGTAGCTCGAATTTCGTTTTTCTCCATTTTGATGTTATCTCTTTGAAAATTTGGTTTAAAATGATTGCAATGCCTGGGCCTATTTAAGTGATTTTTACATAACCCATCAAAAAACTTTTTTTTTATTCCATGTGCACTGAATTTTTCATACTTTTGACTCGTAGGTGTATCGGTGTCAATCAACGACAAAACTGGTAGTTCACCCGAAGTGCTCACATCCCAATTGGATAAAAATTTACAGTTCGACAATATACCTATAGATGCACTTCATAATATAAATATAGAACATATAGATATTGATAGACTAAGAAGGAAGGTGGATGAAGATTTGCTGAAGGATGAACATAAGTTCAGACCGGTGGAGACCCGACGTGCTCCTTTCTTCCATTTCCACGATGGCCTGAATGCCTACTATCAGGCGAAAACGGTGAGAGTGCGGCGAAGGACGATCGACAACATGGTGCAGATCCTGTACATGGCGCGCTACTCGCTCAGAGAGATGCAGTCCTCAAGTAGCTACAGCACCACCGACACCAACTTCCGCATAGCCTACGTGTACCGAATGAACCAGAAGACCCATCGGAACATGCACATCGCCTACAAAATGTCCTTAGATAGAGCTCCATACTGGTGGAACATGTCATACCATTTAATTATACATTTCAAGATAGTGAGGTTGCATTTGGACTACGTGTACCTGTATTGGATATCGAACAAGATTGACCAGGGAAGGAAAGACTTCCAGAGGCAGAAGCAGCGAGTGGCGGCTCAGAAACAAAGGAGGAGAGGGAAAGGCAGAGGCTAACATTAAAAATAAATATTTATTCTCTCAAATAAAAATTATACATGTCGTTGGGATGGACTTTGAATTGTATTTGTTCCGTTTAAATAAATTAATTTGTTTTTGAAAATATCTAATAGGTACGAAGAATCTAGTCGCAAGTTCAAAGATGTAGATGCAGTAGCTATTACATATGCAAATATTTTTATAGAATATTGCAATACTTAAAATACTTAAGATTCTGGTGAATTTTATTTATTTGCATGAATAATTTTAAAATGAATACTCTCGTGAAACATAATGAATGTGGTTTCTCACAGTCTGTTTTTCAAATGTACAACTTGCAGGTCTCCATGCGGCAAAGGTAGTTAGGGAGAGTTACATATCATTACGCGACAAGGTGTTCGTGGGGCCGGACAAGCGCCTCGAGGAGAAACTGATACAGCGCATGACCTTACTCGACGACCAGTTCTTCGCCATAGCCACCCAGCCGTCGCTCGCGTCAGCGCGGGTTCATTACTCGGCGTTCAACTTATCAACGAGCCAGTTCGACTATCCTCCCAAGAATTCGTCCAAACTTCAGGTCCTCTATCTTATAAAGTTCATTATATACAGTATACAGAATAGAATGGAAGACCTTGAGCCTATAGTTCTCAAATACTACAATGATGACAGACTTCGTATAGGACACATATTCTGTAAACTTGACTTCTGGCAAACACATATGATGACGCTCTTCGCTTCCGTTGAACCCAAGCGCCGCGTCACCGAACATTTCATGTACTACCAGCGTATGCTGGCCACTAATATAGATATCACCTACACTATTGAGTACCTAATACACCTACAAAATGCTATTGGTAGAGCGGAGATTATAAAAACTGAAGATGGGAAACCAGACTATATAAAAATGTCGCAAGACTCCAAGGTGCAGGACGAAATGGCCAAGTACAAAGGGAAAAATCTCACTGAAGAAGATATTAAGGATATAAAGGAAAAGCTGAAGGCGGGTGGAAGCTACTACGATGAACCTTGACATAATTTTGTTTATTAAATGTTTGTTTATAAACTATTTGTGAAGTACTTATGATAAAATTTAAAAATTGTTATGAAAGGGATTCTTATGGTGAAATGAAATAAGGAACAAAAATCTAAGGTCAGTGTTGTTGTGTTGACGGCCTCTTTGACAAGCAGTAGTGCATTCGACTGCTATGGCAGCGGGTGCGGGTGCGATTCCCACTCAGTGCAAATATTTATGTTGTGCATGTATACTTTGGGTCAGGTGCATGTGTACTTGAATATTGAAATGGCTATCACAATAGTACAAAGAGGTAGGTAGTATAAGAGGAGAAGAGCGAGCATTTTACCACCACAATAAAAATGTCCCATGATGTCAAAAAAAACATTTATTTGGTAACATTATTATCAGCAAGTCAAAACACTTCTGGCAGAGAGTGGGGAGCGCTAGGACGGGGTGTTGTTGGCACAGGGGGTCTTGCTGGGCGGCGGGTAGCGGACGCGGTCGAGGGCTCGGTTGAGGCGGTCGATGTGGCGCAGCTGCCTCAGCACGAGGCGCACGTGGGAGTCGCGGAGTGCGCGCACGCCGCCTAGCCACTCGTCCGCGCTGCCCACCAGGCTGCCGCACGAACTGGCGGCGCGCTCGTTCACCACACTCCTACTAACCAAGCTTATATTAGTTGGAGCCCTCAAAAGTCCAACCAGTCTAACTTGGAACTTCGATATCGCCATTGGTCATAGTGACCATTGGTTGTGGAGGTCAGATGGCAGTCGCTCTATGAAAAATATCGAAGTTCAGCCGCATCACAATTAGACTGGAAAGCCGACCCCAACTGAGTTGGGAAAAAGGTTCAGAGAATGATGATGATGATGATGATGATGATGACTTACCACCACGAGCTATTGTTCATAGTTCACCTCGTCAGTTCACCTGGGTGGACCACGAACATAATTTTTTGTTGGTGGACCAACTAACTTTTTCAAAAAAAAAATCTCAAATAATATGGTTCGTGGTTCACCTGCGAAAATTCTGGTAATAAATAAATAAATATTTTTCAACATATCACACAGCGCCATCTAGTCTAAATTACAATAGGTCTTTTATTTTTAATTGTAATTGATTAATTTAATAAGGTTGGTCTATCTACGTGTCACTATGGTTACCCATAAAGAGATGTTTTTAAATGCACAATATCTTTATTTTTTTCCAACTTAAAACTTAAACTTCAGTAAATAAAAAAGTAATGTAAAACCGGCTAACTTAATAAACAAGTGCATAGTACCTAAACTTAAAAGTGCACAGTACAATCTGTTGTCAACATTATCTGACCCACCCTAAAAACAAACGAATTTGGACCGTCTTCAACTAATATTAAGGTTTCTTCAACTTATATGAGCTTATCAGACAAATTATGCTTGTTTAAGAAATAGAATAATAAACACGCAAATTTGATCTCTAATACTTTACGATTAGGATGTTATAACTATTTGTGATAATTAGTGTCATTGCTACGTAGTAATACATTATTTCAATGAACTATTTCATGTAGTTCTGGTCTCGTGGCGTATGTATGGGACTGAGACGAAAAAGTAGCCAGATCTAATCCTGCGACAAAGATTTGTTTCGCTTTCAATTAATATTTGTAGCAAATTTTTAACTCAACTTTTTTTAATTTTTTACTAGCAAATGGTCCATATTTGTTTCTTTTTAAAGTAGGTCAGATAATATTGACAACAGACTGTACAATCAAATATGTAACTATAGGTCAACGCAATTTTTCTAACGCCAAACCGACGGAAACGATTATTCCAACTAGTCCTACTAACAGTTCGATCATCGGACAGTTTGGACAAAAATATTCCAAGTAGTTAGATTGAGTTTGACAATCGAACTACTTGGACAAAAATCTTCCAAGTAGTTAGATTGTGTTTGACAATCGAACTACTTGGACAAAAATGTTCCAAGTAGTTAGATTGTGTTTGACAATCGAACTGTTAGGACAAATATATTCCAACTAGTTAGACTGGGGTTGAGGATCTAACTATTAAGACTGAAATATTTCATTTAGTTAAACTGAGCTTAGGTTTTTAGAAATAAATATTACTATCTAATATACCTAGTAATGTCGGTAATAGATTTACTTAAAAAAGTGTAGTGGGCGATGCAGAATTTGATGCAAATAATAGATTTCCTCATCATCAAACTAGTGTGAAAAAGCTATGTGAACGTGAGTCGGTCATGAATAGTATGGATAGGCTAGCACCTATCTATACTATACACACAAACACACACACAAAAAATCTATTAAAAAATACAATATTTTTCTTACTGCAATTATAATCTAACTAATCTAACTACTTGGAATATTTTTGTCCCAACAGTTCGATTGTCAAACACAATCTAACTACTTGGAACATTTTTGTCCAAGTAGTTCGATTGTCAAACACAATCTAACTACTTGGAAGATTTTTGTCCAAGTAGTTCGATTGTCAAACTCAATCTAACTACTTGGAATATTTTTGTCCAAGTAGTTCGATTGTCAAACTCAATCTAACTACTTGGAATATTTTTGTCCAAGTAGTTCGATTGTCAAACACAATCTAACTACTTGGAAGATTTTTGTCCAAGTAGTTCGATTGTCAAACACAATCTAACTACTTGGAAGATTTTTGTCCAAGTAGTTCGATTGTCAAACACAATCTAACTACTTGGAAGATTTTTGTCCAAGTAGTTCGATTGTCAAACTCAATCTAACTACTTGGAATATTTTTGTCCAAACTGTCCGATGATCGAACTGTTAGTAGGACTAGTTGGAATAATCGGACGGAAATATCATTAATAATTAATTGTAGCTGTATATGACGTATATCGTCATCGTTGGCTATGTAAATATTTTGTCTTTTATGTACTACAATGAAGTGGACCACGAACACAAAATTGTGTTTGTGGTTCACCCAGGTGGACTAAGGTGATCCACTAACAAAAAATTATGTTCGTGGTCCACCCAGGTGAACGGACGAGGTGTACTATGAACAATAACCCACCACCACTTAGGTGACAGACATGCACACGGCCCACAGGAAGAATTTATTTTGCGATCTTAGCAGTGAAATTTCTAAAAACCTTTCTTAGGGATGCCTACAAATATAAATTTACCGCCGCAATTTTATGTAGGTCCAGCGGTTTAGGCTGTGCATTGATGAAACGTTTAGACACTACACTCACTCGGTCGTGTGCGCTTGCGTCGCGACGTGGCACTTGAAGCCTCCGCAGCCACCCAGGGATGATTCTGAAGACAACCTGCCAGGAGTCAAATGGGCTTCAGACTAAACTGATAACTTATAAAGTCAAGTGCGTGACAAACCACGTGCAATATCCGTGTCCCTGATATGAACATTGCATTATCCATTTTATTTAAATATCTACGACATTCTATCACAGCGCTATCTAGAACCAAAGTAAGCATAATAATATTTCAACTAGCGTGTCTTATGGGTTATATAATGAGGATAAACATACTTATATAGTTTATTTTTTTGTAAATATATATACTTATTATACAAAGAAACACCTAGAACAATGCCAATAGACATATTCATTCATACAAATATTTGCACTGAGCAGGAATGGAACCCGCGCCCCCCTATCGTAGCAGTCGCATGCACTACCGCTACACCACAGATGCCATCATAGTAATTTGAACACCATTGCGTAGCCGACAAAATAACAAAACCTATCCTTACTTTATGTGGAGATGTGTGATGGAGAAAAGTAATACTACCTCGAGTGTTTATAGCAGGAGACTGGTTTCGTGTCATGAGCTTCGGCCATGGAGCGCGGCGTCGATGTGGCCGACACCGGCAGCGCAGTGAGGACACCATGCAGTAGCGAGCGCACCATACTCACATTCTTCTCATAGATTATCTCCTATATAAATAAATTTAATTATTTTCCTTCCTAGCCCTCCCCCTTCCCTTCAGGGTAGGCAGCGCGTGTGTGTCACCCTTAGTGTTAGTTGCACACGTCCATAGGCCACGGTGACCGCTTCCCATCAGGTGGGCCGTGTGCTTGTCTGCCTACCTACGTACTATAAAAAAAAATCGTATTACTGCTCGGACAACACGGATGGAATCAGTATAAATATAAGAAATATTCCTTGTGATCCTTTTTCACAAATAGGTGTAACATTGATATTTTACGTAAAGCGACTGCTAGCAGCCCTCCGAAACCTTTGGTAATACCGAAGTTCTGGCGTCACGTGTTCTCCAAATTGTACACTAGTTTGTTGCTCAATTGTTTTCCTAACAACATAATATTACCTATTCAATTCGAGTCAAAAAACTTTACGTACCTATAAAGTTTTTAGGCAAACTTCACCCGCGGCGGTATCACGTGGCTCCGTTTGTCAACCACAACCGTTGGTCACGTGGCCGATAATATTTCCTAGTACGTAACCAGTTGGTTACAAACACAGCTACAAGAGCAGCTGAAGGATTCACCATCCTATCGAACGCTCATCGTAAGGAAAGAGGTACAATAAACACGTGTTTAGCGGAAAAATTGCGTAAAAACTCTTGCGCGTTTAGAGTACGTGTGCCTACTTGAATAATAGTAGCACAGTCGAAGTTCGTGGCGGGGGTCGGGGGCAGGGGGACCGGCACGAGCGTCAGCGGCGCTGGTGGAGGCCGAGATGAGAAGTGTGCCATGCGAGCGGAAGGCGCGCCGTCCATCCTGTGAAATGAAACATGACAAAAGCAAAAATGTTTGATAGTAGTATAATCACATAACACGAACAAAAAACCCGACTGCGTAAAAAACTAAAAAGAAAAAAACAAGCACTTAGATGTCCTGTGGTCTAGAAATATAACAACCTAATAGTCGGGATCCATTGAAAAATTAGATTGGCTGTCGAATATGGATCCCGACTGTTTAGTAGTTACGTTTCTCGGGTTACCGAGGTGATTCTAACGATATGTTAATTAAAGAAATCGGTCCAGTGGTTTGAAAGATATGAGGTAGGTACCTAATAAAAAATCTTACAAACATACATACATACCATACAAGATACGCGCGCAAAACATAATCATTCTTGGCAGTCGGGTAAAAATTGTTATTTATTTATTAAAATTTCAGTAGCGAATGAAAGTCATACGATCTCATAAATTTTAGTCCGCTAGTTTATTTTTAGACAGATCGATGAGTAGGATTTCAGGACGTAATTCTCCGCCCGGTAAGTAAATTCGGGGAGAATTTTCCTGCCTTTGGACGATCTTACGTCCCAGCGTTCAAAGTTTAAGGAAGGAAGGGCGGCGTGAGTTTTAGTCGGTTCAAGTCAGACGGTGGGAATTTCAGTACAAAAAAGTTTCCTTCGCCGGGGTGTGTACTCAGATGGTCGCCGCTCCCAAAGTAGTCAAAAATAAGTTAAAATGCACCGGAGAACTTGCGCTCCAAGGTGAGGCCAGGGTCATCGCTAATGATCATGTTCTTAGAGTACCAATCGAATAGTTATTTTAAACTCAGTTGCAATACTTAGCAACCAGTCAGATAATTTAATGTCTGCACTACACTATCGGCGATTACAGATGCTTACGCGTGAGCAAGATCGTGTCAAAATAATACTTGCCTTTACTTGCCGATCATCGTCTGTGATCAGGTGATCACCGTCAGAAAATGGAACCTAAACTTACATACGTGTATGTTCAAACTAACTTAAATGTTGATGTTAAGTATGGATTCATATTTCAAGTTTATAATTCATATTAATTGAATTTTATCAGCCTAGACACGTCCATATTTGCGCTTACCGGGCGATCGCTCGATCAACGATCATCATCACCGATAGTGCAGTGCAGACATAACGTGCAGGTGATGTACGTACATGGATGGGGGAAACGACGGACTTCTACTAATTGGCGGACGACAGTGGGGTTCCATGCAGCGGGTCGGTGACGGCGGCGGGGTGAACACGTCCACCGGCGACGGTGATCGTGGAAACACTTGGGACGACGACGGTGGCAGCGTGCTGGCAGGAGACGAGACAATCTCACTCATTGCCTCCTGTTTACTACAAAACAATATTAGAGTAAGGAGGGGTCTGCTTAGTAATAATTTTTATATTATAATACTAAACAAGTTATAATTATTATGCTACCAACGACATTCACCACAGCTAGTAAGTTTAGTACTAACTAGCTGTTGCCCGCGGCTCCGACCGCGTGGATTTCGAATTGGGTTACATTATTGAAGTTTTAGTAAGGATCCCTAAATTTTTTGGAGATAAATTATAGCCTATGTTACTCACAGATAATGTAGCTTTCTATTGGTGAAAGAATTATTGAAATCGGTCCAGTAGTTTCAGAGACTATTCGTTACAAACAAACAAAAAAAAACAAAAAAACAAATCTTTCCTCTTTATAATATTAGTATAGAAGTATAGATATAGATTAGTATAGATGGTAAGGTTAAAATTTGAAAGTTTCTAAAATCTTATTTCTAAAGATACTAGAACGCGTTGCTGCAATGTCTATGTCGTCAAAGTTGATATTGTTACCTATTGTAGCTAAATAGACAGATAATTATCTTAGGTACATACTACATTATTATAGACGAGATTGATAAGAAGAGAAGAGAAGAGTCTGACTGGGACGGTTAAGAATGGAACAACTTACCGAACGGGTGAGGAATGCGGTCGTAATCTTCGTTTTTTTCTGTCTGAAAATATTTTCTAGGATTAAGATTAAATATACTTCCTACTGCGGATATAACATTATAAGCTAGGTATAATCTCATACTGTTGCATTAATTTATTCTTTCAATCTTTCTATTTATGATCGCTTGCTTGGCTTATTATTTCGTTATAGTTTCGGATCTGGTTATGGTAGCTAGGACCCTGTGATTTCCAAATCCGAGGGGGTCAAGCCGGGTTGAGTAGGAAATGCCCTATGGGCCACCTTACAGCCTGGCGTCAGAAGACCTTAGACGGCGTGCGGTTTTTATCGGTAAGAGTCCGACATAACCTGTCTCGCGGCCAACGAGACAGGTTTCAAGTGGCCGCGGAGGTGGGGTTTCGGGCTCCGCTGGCACGAAAAAATCGAATTTTAATCAAATCTGGGTAACACATTGCAGTTCATAGGTTTTATAGGTTATGGGCTAACATGACTGTAGAATTAGATCAGTACTTACTGGCATAGTTCGGCGCTAAACTGGACGGCGGACCCGCCATGACGCAGGATGACGCCGCGTGCGGCCAGGGGCACTCGCAACTGTTACGTATATTCCAAAAGCTTTGTGTAAAACTTCATGCCAACTATCTCTATATAAATACGTTCTAGGTATGTGGAAGCGAGGCATGTTTACACCTTTCTGATGTATGTCAGCTACCAAATAAACTACCTACTGTGGTCTACTGTGGTATTCTTTTTCACAAAAAATATTTTTCATAAAAAAACCTTTGTACTATGAATTCGGCGCAGGAATCGTTGCCCAAATATTAGCAGCGTGCGAAAATCTTCTTATTAGAGTAAAAGTTTCATGAGCCTGGCATTGCCTGATGTTGGGGACTGACATAACAAAGCAAACCAGCTGATTATCGTGCTGTGGGCGTGTGATACACTACAACAGTCTTCACCACAGTAAATGTTCAAATACAACAATAATAATAATAAGCAAACAAATTTCTTACATAACGTCTCCTCTCATTTTGATCCAACCTTACTAAACGCTGAGCCTCGATTACTTAGTTTTCCTACTTCAAATACCTATAATTTGTGAAAATACTAAAATTTCCGAAAATTGACATCTCAAAAAATGCCAGACAGCCAGGAGACAGGGGATCGAGGGGATGGAGAACCAAAGACACTAGAGTGATAATTGTCAATGTTCATAAATAAAGCTTGTATAAGAAGGTTAATCCTTGAAAAGGATCCACGGCGTCAATGGAGTACAGAGAATGCACGTGTACGGTCCGCTATTCTACGCCAGCAGCCAGTCTATACAAAAATGTGTCAATAACTAACCTAATAATATTTGTTGTATGATAGCGCATTTTGCAACAGTGGACTGATAATGAACTAGTTCCACCTGGAAAGTTCGTCGATAGCTGGCAAATTGGCCGCTAGATTGGACGGCGGGGTCGCCATGACGCCAACTTTGTGAATAAATTCATGGCAACTACCCTATTATACTATATCATCTGAGATGGCAACTATCTCTACATATACCTTCTATGTGCGTATACCTGCAGCAACTCCACAGGTGAGGCATTCAGCAGTATAAAATACTATGAGTATAGGTGTGCCCGAAGCATACTGCATACCATACGCATAATGATAACCACTCGAGGCAAGCGGCTCTCGATCAGCAGGTCGCCGGGTGGCTCTAATCACCTTTATTCTAGCTAACAAAAAATAATATTCATAGGCAATTTCTGAATCATTAAATCTTGAGCAGGAAAGTGAAAAGAATTGGAGAAATATGTAGGTACTTAGTAAAAAAATAAAACAAAATACACTGAGAACCTTACGTTTTATTCAACAACTATTTGAGACTTCATGACTAAACGGTACAAACTTGAGCATTCACTATAAAATGAGCAAGAGAAAAATAAACGAGAGCGTTTTAACGAGCATTCCAATCAAGCTTTCTGGCGAGCATTCTAGCGAATAGACAGTATATTTAATTTTGCTGCAAGATATTTTCACAGTCAGACTTCATCAACAAGAATATTTTTTGACGAGCATTCGCTAGAGTGATCGTGAAAATGATGGTAGCGATGTTGGACTCTGTTTGTTGTTCAAGCCGAATGCTTTATATTCAGTTTCAAGTGAATGGTCAACAAAAATGCTCAATCTATCAGATGGTTCCTTTATAAAGTCAAATATTTCATTTTAATGGCAAGTGTACGAATTAGATTATAATGTATTCACATTATTTATGTCTCACACACACCGTCGTCATATTAATACATCACAAAGGAACCAGCAAAGTCTGAACATTTTAAAATTGTTCGATCATTTCAAGTACACTAACATAGACACCCGAGCATAGACACACTGTGCCAAAGACAACGATAAAAATATCACGGTAAAGCTTATAATGAAATTTCCCATATTTTTTCGGGTAGCAAAGACAGAAGTCTATGATTCCAGGGAATATAACAGCCAGTAGCGACAAGCAAAGCGCACCCATCAGCGAGATGAATGGTCCAAGGTTCGGCACTGCGACTGCTGCAGCGTCTGTGCAAATATGTTGCGTTATACTCTGTAATCTAATCTATTAACCATAGACTAGTATTGACTTCACAATCACATTGAAAACGAAAACTCAAAACTATAAGGGCGCTTTACATTTCTACATACCTACTGTAAATATGTTACTATAAGTTAGTATAGCACAGTAAGGTAACTATACAACTTCCACGTCTCCAGTAATTTGAGGAGGTCGGATGGCAGTTCCTTCTTAAAAAATATCGAAGTTCGGTAGCGCCGTAGTTAGACTGAAAGTCAAGTGCCAACTTAGTTGGGCGAAGGCTAAGAGGATAAGCGAGGACTATGAATGGCTAGTATACCAAGACTTAGCAGCTGCTTACATGGCACCAGTACCAAGAAGATACGTAGCAAGTAATCCCAGAACTTATTCATCTTGTTTGGAAACTTTTTGACTAATTTTCTCCACAATATCTCGTACGCAACATAGTTCTGCAGAGGAAATGAAAAAAACAGCGCAAGAGCTACTGCTATTTTTGCCGCTTGAGCCTTCCTGAGAATCAACGTAATAGTATTAAAATCCCGAGGTCCACTTACATCCTACTCCTTTAGGATTGACTTATGAAAGCGACTGCCCTCTGGACTCCCGTCCGTCATCAATATGTGATTAGCTCAAAAAACGCTTTTTTTTAAATTTTACTATAAAATACAATAATATACGTTAGTAAGATCCTTTGGGGCAAAACCACCAGTTGATAGGCTTCAAGCATAAGCAATTAGTAGATCAGGAGACTTTAATCAAATCATGGAAGAATAAGGAAGAATAGGAAAGCAGATCTCTAGATAGGCGGCTGAATGAAGAACACTTACTTTTCACCAGGTGGCAGATTCAAAGTGATGGAGGCTTTAGTGTCATCTCCATATTTAAGATAACCAGGTATACCTATTACCAAGAACAGTCCCAGAATGATAATCATGCCACGGGTGAACAGCCCGCAAATCCCGACGAATCTATGCGGTCTCTCCATGTTGTACTCGAGTGCCAAGACCTGTGACACATACATTCAGTTGTACTCACATAAAGTTTTTTACCAATTAGGTGGCAAACCAGGCTCTCCATATAATGTCCCTCTGAATAGCAGAGGACACAGCGGGCTGGTTCTCCGCGCGCTATCTTGAGATGACAGGACGGCCGCACAAGCAATTTTTTGTTTTTTTTTATGCGTAACTGTCACGTCCTCTCTTGGCAAGTTATTAATTGTGGGGAAGCTATAAGACCCGATAGTTGGCCCGGCAATCGTGCAGAAACTGTCTACAGTAATCTGACATGGTCATGAGTTGTCAAGCTCTGGTTGCGAATCCGTCCATTTCGTGGTTAGACCGAAAGTCAGCCCCAAATTTAAGTGGATTATGTCAGGGCTGGGCTGATTCCATTTAAGTCAAATTAATTTTCTAACCTCTAGCTGCAAGCTGCAAGATGCAAAGTATAAAAAAAAATTCAGGGGCTGATGAGGTGTGATGGATCGGTTAAAAGGTAACAAACACAAACATTGGCTAACATACCACTCCAACTGCTTCCATAGCGAATAACGTTGTGCCTATAAAGTGAGGGATTTCGATGATACCCTTGAGTTTAAATTTATTCTCGTCCACTGTAACGTCATCTTCGATCACGTAAAAAAACACGAGACTCATTCCAATCACAGTTACGATGTTAGAGAAGGTCGACATCGGAGTGAGGAGTTTCAACGATTTCACCAAGTTCACCAAAATCTGCAGCGGTAGGCTGTACGTGATGAGCCATCGCACCGAGTATATCAAGCCGTAGTAATCGAGCACCTGCAACGTAACCATTTCTTAATTAACTCAAAGTTATCCTAGCGGCCATCCCGGTTACAACCTAAACTTGAATTATCGAGCCCGAGGTATTGATAATAATGTTTAATAATGTAAAATTAGGATAAACTAATCGTTCCTGTTGTTGCCTGTGACTCCAAACAACAAATCCATCATCAGTTGTCCGGAAGATATCACCTACGATAAGACTGCCTATTGTACTGTAAAATGTTTATTCTATTGCTATCATTTATTCTTGGTGTACAATAAAGCATATTCGATTCCATTCTATTCCTTACCATAAAATAATGAAAGTGACCATGTAGGTAGTAGAATTTGTATAGCGTGGTCTCTTTCTCGCATAGTTGGTGAAAAGCAGACCTCAAAAATGAGTATACAAAATAACCCAAAAAGACTAAATCTCGGCGTGTTCTAAAATGAGCACAACCTAGAATGTCCATAATCGCTGTGTGTGATGTAATAAAAACGTCTATTGTCAATTACATATTGAAGCCTCAGAGCATAATATATTACCTGTTTCACATTGACACTGACGAAAACGAAATAGATGCTGCAGACGCCAAGTTGCCAAAAGAGGAGCATGATGTCCACACCATAGTAGAACGCTGTGGCAAGAAAACGACAGCACTTTGGACCGTCCAACACAGCCAGCTTCATGCTCTTGTTGTACGGCATGTAACCCACTTTATGCCTTTTGCATATTTCATACTCCGAATAGATCTGTGTAATAGTGATAATGGGGTAGTAAGGCAAAGTTTATCGTTCAGAAATCGCAAGTCTAACGTACATGGAGTTATGGTGTCAATTATTTACTGAGGTATCTGCGTACAACTGGCCTCGGTCGATTCGATGTAAAAACATGCACTGAAGATCGCCGACAATCCCATACTTACAGGCAGTGAAGAACCTCCCAGCTGTAGGAGAGATTTTGCCTCTCTGTTCTTCTACCTCTACAATGGTGTACTTTCAGAAGACTGTTTTGATATATTATGATACCCTCGGCCACAGTCTATCATCGCACTGCTTGAACAAAATTCATCCTCACAGGTTCCACCTAACTCTAAATTTTGTGGAGTGACCTTTCTATGGACATTGGAAGTTTTCTCCCTATTTCAAGTGTGATGCCTCTGGTAATGCACACGTCCATAGGCCGCAGTAACCTCTTTTCATCAGGTGGGCCATGCGCTTATCTGCTACTTAGATGATATTTAAAAATAGTTTAAAGGAGCCATGAACGCTAAACTTACACCATAGTATAAAGGCTGTTATGTGTACAGTATGGTAAGTAAGAATATTCGGGTAGTATGAATCTTGAATTTGTGAATATTTTGGCAAAGGTGTATAATGAAGGAAATCAAAAACAGATCCCTTTCTATCTTCAGCCAGATCCTTTTAGAAACATCGTGACTGCCAACCAAGATCTGATCTCCAGTCAACCATAATAACGCCATAATAACCATCGTATTCCCGCCAGTAAGTAAGATAGCCAGAGCTCACTGGAGGGATTCTGTGCTATCAGCGGGGAGATCAAGGGTTTGACTTATCAACACTGACTTGAAATATTCATTTAGGGGTCAGGGAGACCCTGTCTGTGGATCCTTCCACCCACCGCACCAGAAAGTCATACCCATACTTGTCAGTGGTGGAAAACAACCTTTATGCTAGGATGTAGGTCTGTCGTTTACGAACCCAGCAGCATGTACCAACCAATAGTTCTAAACAGTAAGTAGCAAAGCCACCAATCGATAAAATGCCGATCACGGCAATGATGATACCGACTCGCATGCACGCGTCTGGCATGGCCAGTATTCCAGCCCCAATGCTGCCCTTCAGCATATGAATCATGGTTTCACTATACCTGCCGGACAAGTATCAAACATGTTTATGAAGAATGGACTAAAATAAAAATGAACGGTATTCTATAGACAGAAATAATAATAAATAATAATAAATAAATAAATACTAATAATAAATAAATACTAAAACTAACACACACACACACACACACACACACCTGTAACTTTACCCACTAATAAGAGATTATGTTACCAGATTTACGAAATTTTAATCAAATGTTCATGCATTACGTGGTTGGTTGTTTAACTCGCCGATATTTGTATGGATCAAATTCTACCTCTTGCTCTGAAACAGAAAGTATTGCGAGGTACGCACGGGCTGGACGGAGGACGGAGGGCAGTCTACACGTGTGAACACACCTGCACGTACGTACCTCCGCGGAAGGACTCCACGAAACCGGCCATATACTCAAATACAAACATGGTGTCCTCAGTTTTACACTTTTTTTTATTTCACGATTACACTTATACTTAACTCACTATAATTTTGAAAAAATGTTGTATTGGTTTTTATATTTATTTACCGAACTGTCAAAAGTCAGAATGGCATTTTATGAAAGGTAGGTACATAATATACAACCGTAGATAAGAAGTTTCAGTCTACGTGTACAACGGTGTATGTACTAAAGTACTAAATACAACTTACTTAGTTTTGTGTAATTCTCTGATTATTTACTCGGTGATAAAAAACAGTTTCAATAATTTTGTAATGTTCAATTGAACCACAGTAATTTAAAAAAACTAAAATAGCACTGATTAACCTATAATGCGAGCCAGTGATTATATAGTTCAATATATATACTTTGATTGATTGGTCAATGAGACCTACTCATTATAAACATCTATAGAGTACCTACATTGTCAAATGTGGTCAAATGTTGTAGACAGAGTATTAGCCCATCCGACACATTTAGGTTGGTTTAGTTTTAAACCAGTTTTTTCTTCCACGTGAACCAGTTGAAATCCGTCAACTTTTCACATTTCAACTGATATTAGAACTTGATGTCAAACAGAATAAGGCAGGGTTGAAGTACAGTCACAGCCATAGGTCGTCGCATGCAGCGTGACAGTTTGTAATTTCACAGTAATTTCACGAAATAACACCTAATTTTATTGTAATGACTTCACACATCTAAATTATTACATTTATTTTCTTACTCATTATTCTGGTGAACCGTGATGACCCTGCTCTGAGTGAGCAGACTGGAGTTGAGCTTCATAATATATTTATGTGAGTAATACGTAGGCATGTGTAGAGAAAATAACAGGACAGTGTACATAATTACAAAGTGTCTAGAGAGATATGTCGTGCGTCATAGACAAAATTACAATTTATGTTCTGTCGGCTCATGTCGGCTACTATTTAGGTAAGGTATAATTAGGGGTTGATATAATTATTAAGAGTAGGCATAATTACGATGTCTGTGCTCAAATGCGACCGGGATCGTAACAGGATGGGTTTGAAAGGATTATGGAAATGAATATATATCTAAATGAAAGAAAAACATTGTTCGAAACATTTATTGAAATTGACAACATCTATTACACTGAATTTTGATCCGGAAACATCGAGAAAAAATCTACTGTTACATCGATCAACTAACACTGATATACATAAATATGATAAGAACCAATATAATACGACGCAAATTGCGCTCAACATACAATTAACCTCTTACGTTAATAGGTACACGGTTGAATGCCAGCTCAAACGAAAAATAGCCAGACTCCCGGGTGCGACTGATGAACTGAGATCAACCACCTGCCTCGTAGGACAATAATTATTGTAGGTTAATACCTATAATATCAAAAATTGTAAGACCCTCCGGAGTCGGCTGGTTCTGACTTGAGCAGGGATTATTTTATATACTAACACATATCTAACACATAATAGTAGGTACTTGCTTTTGATAAAACTTAGTAAAAGTAGCCTACGGTATTGTAACACACAGTGCGCTTTCTGTAGCCTTGTAGTTTAGACACAAAATTACGGTATTGTAACACACAGTGCGCTTTCTGTAGCCTTGTAGTTTAGACACAAAATTACGGTATTGTAACACACAGTGCGCTTTCTGTAGCCTTGTAGTTTAGACACAAAATTACGGTATTGTAACACACAATGCGCTTTCTGTAGCCTTGTAGTTTAGACACAAAATTACGGTATTGTAACACACAGCGCGCTTTCTATAGCCTTGTAGTTTAGACACAAAATTGCGGTATTGTAACACACAGCGCGCTTTCTATAGCCTTGTAGTTTAGACACAAAATTACGGTATTGTAACACACAGTGCGCTTTCTATAGCCTTGTAGTTTAGACACAAAATTACGGTATTGTAACACACAGTGCGCTTTCTGTAGCCTTGTAGTTTAGACACAAAATTACGGTATTGTAACACACAGTGCGCTTTCTATAGCCTTGTAGTTTAGACACAAAATTACGGTATTGTAACACACAGTGCGCTTTCTTTAGCCTTGTAGTTTAGATACAAAATTACGGTAATTGTAACACACAGTGCGCTTTCTGTAGCCTTGTAGTTTAGACACAAAATGTGGTAATGTTTTATAAAATTAACTCACATATTGAAACACAATATCTATTGTTATAACATTAATTAATAGTTAAAAAGGATTTAAAACAAAAATACGAACGAATGAAAATAGTAACTTATTATCAATTTGAAAGATTCATAAATGAAACTTGTATACCTAACTTAGTAAGCTCCGACCGGAGTGCGCCGGAGTTCAATCAACTTACTTCAATTTTTTTCATGAATCTAGTAACCGACAAGTATTGGTTTATAACTAACTAGAATATTTATTTATGAATTATTATGAAAACAGTTTCGTCAGTAGTTCAGTAGTGAGGGTTAGAGGATGTGGCTGAGTGTATGACTGTTTGTGTGTTTATGACTCTGTTTCTATGAGCGAACACGCGAGTATACGTGTGTGTGTGTGTGTGTGTGTGTGTGTGTGTGTTTATTGTATGGGCATGCTTTGCTGCGTATGTGTCTGTCTACATCTGAATTTGTCGACTACCACTACTAGACTTATACTAGATTTACACTCAAATATTATGACCAAAGTAGTCGATGTCTTGTTATAGTAATACAAAAGATAGAACTTAACCTATGATTACATGTTTCATATTGAAAACTACCCGTTCCTACCCGGACTCCTCCGGGTACTGACTTTATCCAAATATTTCTCAAAAAATTCGTTCATTATACTTGACAATTAATTATACAAAAAAGGTATTTTCCAAATGGATTGCACCTAAGCACAGAACATTAAACTAAGGATTTTTCTTTGTTCTGTGCACCTAAGCGAAGGGCATTTACGAGGATCGTAGCAAGTGGAATTTTGTGGTCCCTGCCTACCCCAGTTGGAAAGAGGCGTGACTATTATGTATATTTACGTTGAAACTAATTTAATTATTCATTTTTAATGGTATGGATTACGAATGAAAGAAACAAAGACGCTGGTACGTCGGAGGGCGCTGGATCGGAGTAGCCGTTACGAAAACAACTCAAACAGCTCATTCGCATTCTACAATAAGGAAACACACTTATGCTTAGTTTGGGTATTTGCCCCAGAATATTTGTTAAGTTAATTAAACTACTTAATTAAAAAAAATTCCCTAATCTATTAGAGTTTCTTTGTAATTTCCTGTATGTTTATGGCATACGTATGCCTTCTCACTTGTTAAACTCTTACATTAAATTGCTTCTAAAGCAAAATGGACTCTACAGTTCAAATACGTTTTGAGAAACACAAAATATTATTAGTTCTTAGGTTAAACAAAACTATTGAAAATATAGCTTAGCTATTCAGATCTAGCTTGATACTTGATTTTATCACATAGCCGCCTTCTGCTCGTGGCTTGAGGGATAATCATGCGACAGTACACAGGCGGCAGTATACTGTGCATACAGAGATTTTATAGTTAATAATTTTTGGCACGGCCATTAATAACGGCTTTTCGACTTTAGCTAGGGAATTATCGCAAATAAAGTAAAAAATCCAAATATCTATTTTCGCGTAACGTTAAGTATAAAAGATCTTGCGGACTTTTAAAATGTCAAGTCAATTAATAGACTACTTTTCAAGTTATACTTTTGAAATGTTATACTCTGTTATACTCGTGGTGTGCTTGAGCCGCGGTTTAATAGTATTTTAGAAGTTTTACTTCTTTAGGAGTCAAATAAGTTTTACAACGTTAATCAATTATAAATAATTATCTTGATAATTTGTGTCCAATTCATTCAATACCTTCTTTCTCACACCGTAAACATCTATCTATAAAACATACATGAGTACACAGTCTTATTATTTTAAAAATTTCTTGTAAAAATAATTTTACTGACAGTTTTGTTTGTTTACAACTTAACCCCATACTGCCAAAAAACTTGCCCTTCTGGACTCAAAAAGTAAGATTTAAATTTTTCGGTGACGGTCGTTGGTGGTTTTGGCAGCAAATTTTGAAGTGCATCGCGTCTTTCCTCGGCAAGGGTTATGTCCGGCTCAGGCAAGCGTTGCGACAGGGGGCAGTCGTAATCTGGGAAGATATTATGTAAGCAACATACTGTTCTGAGCATGTTTTCGACCTGTGCTGGAGTAGCCGATAGAGGCTTCCGAAAGATGCGCCATTTTCGTTTCAAAGTGAGAAACGCTCTACTCGCCGGACCCCTGGCCGTGGCAATACGGTTGTTGAATACCTGTTTAGTGGCATCCTTCTTACAGTCAGCCTTACTGTATTTAGCCAATAGGGTTGGTTTTTGTGGAGAATACATTCCGGCTACAATCACAAATGGTAGCGGATCGGAATTTTCCGTCAATGGTTTGTTTTCCGGAACTTGGTAAACGTTGTTGAAGAAATCGCGTCCCATTTTTGAATTATCCAAGACATTGTTGCCATCGAGGGTCTCGCGGAAATTTCCCACGTCCACCAGTACAAATTTCTCATGAGCATCAACAACGGCTAGGAATACCATTTTCTGGTTATTAACCGACAACTTCCTCCCTTCGAGTGCTCCGATGCAGTTGGGCATATTGTACTTCTGTTGGAACACCTCGGCGATGTCCAGCCACGTTTGTGTCGTAGGAGCCGGCATAGCTTGCCGGTTCAAGTGCTTAGTGATGGTGCCGCACGTCTGGTGTATTATGATCGGGATCATGAAGCCTGGTATATTGTATTTCGTGCTCAACTCCATTGGTGATTTGCCCGAAGCGAGATGTCTGAAAAGATTAAACATTATATTTAATGCAGGATACCATGAGCGAATGGACCCTACCGCTGCAAGCTTAGTTGAGTATCATCGACTTGTAAATTTTAGAATTCACCATCTATTTGATCAGTGTAGGTTCTACGAGGTCGACCCCAGCCACCTGCCGACTCACATGTGTCTTGCTTTGATTCATTATGTTATTAATATTATAAATGAGGGGTTGGGTAAGGACATACGCCATGTTTGTTCATGATGACCAGCAAATACACGGGCGGAGAACACAGCGCTATTTAGACCCAAAGTAAACGTAGCTTAATTTTTGCTTGTGTTATAACTTAGTTCTAAAATGCGAATTTAACGTGAGATGTCTACTTGCATTTTAGAAACAAGTTAAGCTTAGTTTGGGGTTAATGTGTAATTATTTCGTGTGTTGTTTTTCTCTTTACTAACTTTAACTATGTGTGCAGGCATATTTGACATTTAAGTAAATGAAATTATTTAAGAAAAAAATATTATTTCAGAAATTCTCTTTTGTGATACTCGTTATTATACACTGAAAGTATCTACTATGATGTGAAGTGTGACTAATTATAACGTAGCAATATAGAGGTTTGTAATCATAAATAAATGAGTATGGACATCTCTGAAATAAATATAATCATAATAGGTAACTGTTTTCTGTGATTGTGTGTGTGTTTTTTTTTAAATATTGTAATAAATAATCAAAATGTTTAATAGATTACAGGACCGAGGCGTATCTAAATATTTATTATTTAAATAGGGCTACCCCGGATGGCAAAGGCGTGAGCATAATGTATGTATGTATGTTAATAGGTCTAGGTAGAGACTGTCTTGTAAAGCAAAATTACCTAAGGTAAATCCCAAGGAAAAAATATGTTCCGTTAACTGCTTCTACGCGAACTTGTTACTTGCCTCTTCAATAGCAATCTGGTCATAAAATAAGAAACAGTAATCATTGAAAATAGATCACACGTATGTATCTAAGTAGATTGAAAACGTGAAATTTAGGCGGCCATTAAATTTCGCATAAATGATTCATGTGAATAACGCAAGGTGTCGTGAGTGTCCGCTCAGCAACTGGTGTTTCTCATCAATATTGATTTTCGTCGCTAAATACGCAACAGCTAAACCTTCAAATTAAAAAAATAAACATGCGCACAGCCCTTAAAAACTCTGGATCTACTAATCTGAAATGAAACCCTTTTTCACACACCTTTCTTTGTTGTACGAAACCTGAAAAAAAAAAACAATAAACATACCTCAGGCAAATGGCGAGTCGCGCTCTGGTGCCAATGTTGCAGGTGAATCTGGTGTGATAATGTTGGATTCTCCGCTCAACCATCTCGTGAAGTGTTTCAAAATCATTTGGGGCAATGCCAAATTTTCTGATGAATATGTGTTGGTCGACCAAAAATTCCCTCATTATTTCAGGTGCGAAGTGGCCATATTCTTCAATAATCGGCGCGTCTTCTATGTATCCATCAGGATCCCGCCGATGACGCCGACGAAGCACTTTGCTGTGAGCCATTTTATTTTTTATAAGCACCAAAGCACCACACACGCCGCGTGGACAGAGGTCTGACGCGGACCACTGTTATCCTTCGACTGTACGTTTAACGCAGGCGCGGTTTTATTATAAGCAGTGTTTCCCGAAGACAGGGCTTGGTTACGTTAAAATATATCCATATAAGTATTATCGGTACTAATATTCTTGTTCGTTGCCCTATCTGTTATTTCATTGTATTTGGGGTCAACTCTGCTAGTATTTGTGCGCCAGGTCGTGCGGTTGCGGTTTGCCTCTTCTTTTGTATTTATAGGCACTTTAATGAATTCAAAATACTATGAGTAGTTTATTTCCTTCAACTCTGTTGTGGGGTCTGCTCTCAATGGATGAAGAAAGGATGACACGTATATTGATGCCTTAAAATACGCGATACACATGTAGATATTGCAACTATTTGGGTACCGATATATATACCTACTCAGTATTCTGCCTATTGACCTACAGATCCCTTTTTTCCAAGGTTTCGGTTGGATTACAGTCACATCAGTCAGCACACAGTAGAGAACAAAGTTCAGATTAAATAATATATCTGCTGTTATTTAGTGCATGGGCAGGTTGAACAGTAGAGTGTTCAGGATAAGGCAGGATGGAACCAGGTTAGGACATCGCGTAGCTTGTTAGCCACGTGCCTCAACCTTCACCTCACCCTAACAACCCCGCCGGCGGGCACTTTCTGAAGTTCGTTATGACCATTTTAAAACCACAGATGAATCAATAGAAATAATTTTAATTGTAATTGAGACTCGAGACGGCATGCGGTATTAGTCGCTTCGAGTCCAACATAATCACCCCTGATAGCCAACGTTAAAAAGGTCAGTGATGGTATTTTTAACAGTATTCCATGACGTAAGGCAGGTAACGTTATTTTGCCGATAAATACTAGTATCAGAGTAACGGTGATATGAGTATCGGTATCTTTGGTAATATTACCAAATTAACGGTATTCTGAGCCCTGCCCTAGAAAAGGGTGTGTTTTAGGTGTGTTCATAAGTTCAGTGTCCTAGTATTATTCACTATGCAAAAGTGCTTAACCGTGAATTTGTATCATTATCTAATGAATTAAAATATTTAAATGATTTTATTAGATGTCAAATAAAAAATTTGGTATTAGAAATCAAAATAATAATTAATATTCTTTGATTTTATATGAATCCGTACAACATGAGGCACCTTATTGGGCTTTTAGCTAGGCACCACGCGTACTTTGAGCCAGTTTATTTTTAAACCACGTGTCGCCATGGCAACGGGACCGGTCTACCCCTCAGCCTCTTACTGAGGTCTGGATATTATTGTAATGCTGTCTTTATCTATCTATAACTGTATAATGAACACTCAGATCTTTTATATACAAAAATCATTATTAATATGCATGAAATATTTTAGTTTGAACTTCGACTTATAACCATTTGGATCTTTGATCTAAGTACATAGGTACCTTATTCTCATTGGGGTAGGCAGATATAATATCTTTTTTCACTTGTTACGATCTTGGCATTATGCCTTTCGCTTCTTCAACTTTGTAAAGATGTAGATTTCTGGTGTGAAAATGTAGACAATGCTAAATTTCAGAGGAAGATTTTTTCATTTATATTCAAAATTGATTGAAATTTAGTTTTATTATTAACTAATAATACACCCTCACTTCTCATTGGTTTGTATGAGTTTTTTTAAACTTAAACCAACGTATTTACACTTGGCCTGCGCACTGCCATGCGCTTTGAAACTTATTTATACTTGATGTCCATTGGACATTTTGTACTAACTTCAAATTAATAGTACAAGAATTTTACCAATAAGGGCGAAAAGTAAATATTTATTGAACATTTATTTTTGTGTAATTTTATTCAGGCCATGTTTGAAATAATCGAATATAATAAAAAATCTACGGGACAAGTCAACTACTGGGTGACGCCACGCTGGCCTGGGTGAACAACAAAAAGGAATGAATATTTATAGTTTTCGGCATTTTTGCAATAATTCAAGCTATAGTATAGTAGTCACGTACACATAATTTTGTTTATGTTCCATGGCTGCATAGTTCGGTAACGAGTAAACATAAAGGTAAGCCCTCTATAAAGTTTAAGACACCTATTTACTTACTGGAGGTTAGTAGCCTGCAATTTAGAGTCACTAATGTTCTCCTATTGGCCGTTAGATGGCGTATAGTAGCGAAGTGAGTATCGTTCAAGGGGAGTTTTAGGTTTTTAGGTTTTAGGAAGTTTAAATCTAACAAAATGTTATTGTTAAGTTTGAAAATAACGGACTTTCTTATAATCGTTACCTATTATTAAATATCCCAAAAATCCTTCTTACTTATAAAAAATGACTCGAAGACGTTTGGGACACAAATTCTACGGACACTGTGTCCCTAAGTGTACTTTCAAAATTTATTTTTTCGAAGACGTTACGGACACTATCATTTTATTAAATCAGCTCTGTACAGTCTCATGAAAAAATATTATAATATAATAATTATGTGAAAATCGAATAAGTACATTTCTTGTTGTTTTTGTATTCAACGACCTATGGATCGGGGCCCCTGTGCATTGCCAGGAGCTCCCAGTAGTATGAATTACTTGGCGTATGTGTATCATTCAAGGTATATTTTAAGAATAGTGGGTTACCATTATCTGGTCAAGGTTTTCAGTAAGTGAACGGCTCTAGCCGTTTAGCTCTATAAATAATTGTTAAGACAAGTAATTACACACGTTTATGTATAGATGTCTCGTAAGAGTAGTAACTTTGTTAGTAACTTTTTAATTTCGGGCCACTATTTACAAACAAATTAAATGATTATATTATTGCAAGTATAATACAAACAACTCTTATGTTATTATGTCGTCGCTATAAGATCGTTTTCGTAAATAAATAGATGAGTGTCGTCGAATTTCCCGCAGTCAATTCTTATTGTTCGTACAATGTCAACTATTCTGTTTTTAATATGCGTGATACTATACTCAAGTGGGTTATTTAATATAATATTTAATTTTTCAGTGTTAACGATGCATGTCTCACAAATTAGTGCAGGGAGTTTTTGAGTATGCAAATTTCGAGGATCAGATAATATGGTCGGATTCCTATTCTCATGACACAAAAATACAGAACACATCTTGCCACCCAGTGTGATGTCCCTGTCTGCCTTTTTTAATATTTTCGATTGGTGGATATGCTAAGTTGTAGACAATCTCTTCATAAATATGAAACCGTTTGAAAGATCATCGCAGGTTTTTGGCCGCTTGCATTTTGCTTACGTTACGTGAAAACTTAGGTATCGACTATATAAAAAAATTACAGGAAACTTTGTTCTTTATTTGAACTTTATGTTAATTAAAATTTGGATTTTGTGTAGCATCCAATTTGTCATAAATGGTGTCTCGGCAGTAATACCGGCGCTACTGCAACGAATGCAATTCAATCATCTAAATACTCTCCTACTTGCTCAATATATTATATTGTCGAAATCTACTAATTATAAATTAAATTTCAGTCCCGTTTGCTGATTGTTGGATGTACTACGAAACTTTAGATGACTTTGGGGCAAATTTTACCGTCTCAACTCCAGAAATAAGTACGTATTGTTTTAATGTAGTTTTCAAAATGTTATCTAGAGATAATAACTTTAACTTTTGACGTTTACCAATATTTATTATTAATCTATTAATTTTATGATAGTATAAGTAAAACCGTTCAATATACTATACCACAATTTAAGTCATGTATTTATTAACTTTGTATTTGTTTGCTCTTGCAGAAGCTGTACATTCTGAATATAAATACGGCGATTGCGATTCACCTCGTAATCAATTTTATGCTCACATTCATTTGGACAGTATTGAAATTTTAGGAAAAATCTTCGTACGCGTAAGTAGCTGTGTTTGATATCGTACTCACGTCTCAAAACATAATGAGCCCAACTATGTTTGACCATAGGGGGCACCACATTCATGCATGTGTTTCATGGCCAACAACTAGTGGGTTATACATTATTCTTCAATTTATATTTTTTTGAATAAAATTATGCAGAGATCCTGTGTCCTTAGTTAAAGATTTTTTTAATAAACTCAATTGATTGTCTGGTTAGACTAAAGCAGGGCATTCTGGATGGTGTTATAGGGGTCGACCTTGACAACATCGGAGGTGAAAATGATGAAAAATTATAATAATATTTTGTTATTTTTTCATAATTTTTCATCATTTCAGCCGAAAGACGTCTACTGCTGGACAAAAGTCTCCCCCAATGATCTCCACGATGACTGGTTATTTTTTTACATAAACATTAATTGGATTATGTCAGTACTCAAGTAGAAATATATCAGCTTGACGCTGGAAATACCATTCTCTCACTGGGCGACTATGAATGACAGTAGGTGACGTTAGGTGCCCTTTCTTCAGGATTTTAATTAATTACCTAATGAATGTTTTGTCTTCCCAGGGTTGGCTGGATGTGAGGCGGATACCTACCTGCATAATACTGCGGGCCAGGTCGTTCATATACGACCAGCTCGTGAGCACAGCGTTTCCCTTCCAGATATGCGTGCCCCGCGTCGTCTACTGCCACTCGCACATGAGGTACCGCTATTACTACTACGAGTGGCACATACCCTACAATTATGCCGGAGGGATGGAATGGGACTTGTACTTCTATGGGAGTGGTGCCGAAGAGTGGTGACGAGCGTCCAGACGATACACCTTCAGATACAATAAGAGCGAGTCTTATATTTCTTGCAGAGTAAAATAATTATACAATAAATTTGGTATAGGTATAATATAGATATAGTTCAACAATCTGAAGTTTTATTTTTCTAAAAAAGCAATTAAATCCTTACGACTTGTCGGGTTACAGCAGTACCATACACAGCCTGCGAAACGAAATTTTGACTATGTGACGAAGAGAGAAAAATAAATAAAAAAAGAAAGTTTTAAGATCAAGCTTTTATTAAAAAATAATCAGTTATAATTAATTGTTAAAATTATTTTATTTAAGACTTATGTTGATTTCAAAAGCTTGATTTTTTATGATTTAGTAAGTAAAACTGAGTTTGTTATTAAAAGCTTGTTTTTAAAAAGAGTTTCTACGGCTACATTATTACGCTATCATCAGATCAGCTACCGGTGCGAAGGTGCAATACTGAGCTTCTTACTTTCAGCAATTGAATGTCCAGTTTTATACACTCTGATTAGCTTGTGATAAAATTGGTACCATCGTTTGGAATGATGGTAACTTTGAGCTGGGACAAACTTCAATATACTGGACCATAACACTATGAAAAGGAGGCTCTTAATCAGGACAATTAATAAAATGATTCCTAACAACTTTTTAATAAAACTGCTTTTATTAGAAAATGTAATAAATATAAAAATACGCAGACTTTAGCCACACAAACAGAAGCTATATATTATGATCTTGCAGACAAATTGTAGAAATATCGTCTTAGCTGGTGAAGCCAAATTTGCCTACGCCGCACGCTACAAGAAATGCCGTAAGAAGTAACACGCGTGCCAATGGTGTCTTAACTGGCATAACAAAGACTGTAAAGAGTTTTTTTTTATATTCAGTCCGTCAATTAACTTAACCCCGCTGGATGGTAAGAAGCTAGGGTAAAGTCCAGAGGATACGGGAAGCCATTTTCTAGACACGATTAGAGTGAAAGTAGAACCCAGAAAGTGGGCCTCAAACTCCGAGCTGAGAGTCTAGGATGCAATCGGGATACTATCCTTTAGACTAAACTAAAAATTGACTCAAATACTACTGCATCTAAATTACTTGAAAATGTAACACAGCCGTGGTCAGACACACCTGCAAACCTGACCAGAGACCAACCACTATCTGAGTGTGGGGGGGGCAACATTATGTGCTGTTACAAACTAATCTACATTACCTACTCCTCATCCTATCGCCAATCCTAATTGGATCCATAGCTCGCACTTTTTATAATTTGGTTTGGTTAGATTTAACGGGAGTGACTGCTCTGTGGCCTCCAACTTTGAGATAAAAGCATACGTCAGAACTTTGTCCGTCAATCAGCACATGAGATTGGCTTGAGCCACAAACAGCTTGGTAGACCCTAGTATTTCAAAAAAGTTAATTGAAACTAACTCAAATAAATAACAGACAAACAATGTCAGGCAATGACTCCCTATATAGGATAATCACCCCCGATGTCAAGCCAGCTGGGACTATTGTAACAGAGTAGAACCGCTGGAACTTATTCAAGCCGCCGGGGAACAAAGTGACCTAGCACCAAGAGCTGAAGAAGAGTCTACAACGTGTTGATTTGCAATTGAGCATCCTTCACAGGGGGGCTTGAGCTACTGGTGAATTTGGCGATAACAGTTGACAAACACACTATCTACTTTTAGGCCGAAAGCAGACAGCGGGGCGGGGCGGTCAAAATGACCGCGACGCACTCTTATTTGTTGCATTTGTCCGCGCAAAAGCTCCTGTCGCTTGTCAGATATACGCGGGCTAAATGCGATCTAATGTTAGTAATAATAAGAGTGCGTCGCGGTCATTTTGACCGCCCCGCGTCTTCATCTGCTTAACGCCCTATGGACTTAGGACCGGCAGAATACCTTAGTAACTAGTAGCTAAATAGGTACTAGTCTGTAAAGTGAACTGATAATGCAAATATCGCCTGGAAGTTGTATTTATTTAAAAAAATTAAATCAGTTAATTTTTTCTAATGGCAAGGATGCTCAAATGCAAATTAACACTTTGTATAATAGTACAGACGTAGCTAAGGTGATTTTCAATACGTTACGTTTAGATTCTTTTTTTTTTACTACGTAGGTGGCAGACAAGCAGGCCCACCTGATGGGAAGCGGTCACCGTGGCCTATGAACGTGTGCAACACTAAGGGTGTCACACACGCGCTGCCTACCCTGAAGGGAAGGGGGGAGGGCTGGGAAGGGGTGAGGAGGCTAGCAAGGGGTGGGGCGAGGAGAGGTACAGTGAACTCTGGCTACCCTACTTACCGGCGGGAACACAACACGATGGTTATTATTCAACGTACCTTTGCGTATAATTTTTATTTTGGGTCATTGTTTACAAACAAAGTGATTGAATAATAACAATAAATATTGTAGGACATTCTGCAAGCGCTGTGTACTATATATTATTAAAAGTACTTTATAAACATGTGTCATGTTACAGTCAATATTTTTTGATGGAGTTGGTGGGCCATAAATAGCCGACAACTCGACAAGTTCGTTGCAGTCGATCCTTGTTACTCACGCAATGTCGAATAGTCTCTTTTTAATATGCGTTATAGTAATATTAAACATAGGTACGTTAATGTTATAAAATTGGTAGCAAATAAAAAAACATATTATTTGCCATTTTGCTCCTTATAATATTCAGTTAATCGGACGACCGCGGTAGCCTAGTGGTCTGGGTAATGGACTGCTGAGACGAGGTCTCGGGTTCGATCCCAGGTTTACCATGGCACACACCAATGACTTTTCGATGCTTTTCGAAGTTATGTGTGCATTTATCGCGGGTTTATAAGTGCTCGGTTAGGCTCGCTACCTATCACATTGGGACCTAAACATAAACTGGCAAAATGTGGGTGCTAGCACCTCTGCCTACCCCTTCGGGGATATAGGCGTGAGTTTATGTTATGTTATGTTAATTTTATTAAATTATTTATGTGTAAAGTGAACATAAAACTGAATATTCTGTGTACTAGATATATTGCTGTTGCTAGTATTGCGCAAATTATTGTTGCATGGAAACCCACTTTTAAATTCCTTCCTCCTTTTCAATTATTTATTTTATTTGTCTTTAGTAGGTAGTAGGTACTCATATGCATCTTTTAACATGTTGTTTTAATATTACAAACGGACACTTTAATTGACAGCCTCTGTGGCGTAGCGGTGGTGCTACGCAGGGGGCGCGGGTTCGATTACCCCTCAGTGCAAATATTTGTATACATGAATATGTCTATTTGCATTGGTCTAGATGTTTCTATGTATAATAAGTATGTATTTACAAAAAAAGTATATAAATATGTTTATCAGCATTCTAGAACCAATAACACAAGCTAGTTAAACTATGCTTACTTTGGGTCTAGGGAGCGCTGTGTAGAATATTGTAGAATATTTATTTACTTATTTAATTGTATTTGATTGTGTAGTAGATAACATATTATATTTCTTGATGTTGCAGTCCCGTTTGGTGACTGCTGGATGTACTATGAGACTTTAGCCGATTATAGTGTAAACTTCACAAGATCGGGTGAAGAGGAAAGTAAGTTAACGTAGTTTTCAAAAACTTCAATTCATTTTCTTACCTTTTTTATATCACTTAAGTAGCAGACAAGCACTCGCCCCACCTGATTGAAAGCGGTTACTGTGGCCTTGGAACATGTGCAACAGTGGGGGTGTCTGACTGGGTGCGGGCCGGAACCTCCACGTGGTGCACCTGGGCAACGGAGGCGAGCAGCGCCTCCCACTCGCCACGGGAGACGCTGCTGCCTGCGGCCAATCCGGCCGGGGTGGGAGTGGCCCTCTAAAGGGCTGCTCCGAGGCTCTCAGCGTGTCCCTCTGACTAGCAGATGGCACAGTGGGGAGCGAACGGGGGACGAGCTGATTGTCTGCGCGCCGACGGTTGGGTGACAGGACGGCCTCCTGTCACCCTACACCCCGGTTAGGTTGCGTCAGCGAAGTGGCGCGATGCTCGCCCCACCCCCCCTTTCGGGAGGTCGAGGGGGCCATCTTAAAACCGTAGATGGCCCGGGGCCAGCTGGGGTGCGAGGGATATGCCCATTGGGTAACCTTACACCCCGGTTACTAAGGCCCGAGACGGCGTGCGGTTTTAGTCGGTTCGATCCCGACATAGCCACCCCCAATGGCCGACGGGGGTGGTATCCATGGGGATTTCCGCACGATAAAAAAAAAAAAAAAAAAAAAGGGGTGTCTGACTCGCGCTGCTGACCCTGGAGGGGGGAGGGGATTTTCTGTGCTGACAACGCAGGAGACTTTGCTCAATCCCTTCAGTGAACTCTGGCTAATCTACTTACCACCAGCAACACAATACGATGGTTATTATGGCCGTTGTCTTCTTCCATCATTTACCTACTAAAATAAAAAATGTCAATTATGAACACTACGAGCCTTGCTACGAGCAAAACTACCGTGGCTGTGGACTTCTACAAAAAGTTTCATTCAAGATGCAATAAGTTGGTCAAATGTCTTATCAAATGTTATACATCATTACATAATTCCTTCACAGAAGTCACACACAGCGAATACAGATATGGCGATTGCGACAGGGGTAACATTAAATTCTATACACACGTTCACTTGGACAGTCTCGAATTTTTAGGAAAACTCTTCGTGCGGGTAAGTGTGTCACATATTACGCGAGGCTTATATATAAGGGTGCGTCCGGAGTGGCTACGCTCTACGCAGCGTAGAGCGTAGAGCGTTCAAAACAAATGACTGATATTCGCCGATAGTAAAGGGAAAAAGTAGTAAAAAAGTTTGGGTTATCGATGATTCCCCAAATAATCCTTAATTTTGCCATAAAGTCTTCATTAATTCATTCTTTATTACTTCTCAAAATTCGTTACTTAATAGCGGTACTATCGAATGGTACTATAAATACAGGAGGATTTTTTTACAAGCCAATGAGTTCGATATTTGGTTAGGACCTTTGATTTTTGAAATCTAATGATATAGTGTTATTTTCATCAATATCGGACTCGAGATCTTTTTTCGAAATTCTTCATCGTTTCGGATATGGCCATCCACGCCCAGATTAAACATTCACTTAATATATCCACAGAAAAAAAATAAGTGTTTAATTCATTAGACTATTTGAGGAATTGTCGATACTTACTCCAAATTATTTTTTAATATCGATACACCATATCAATTAAATTTTTCCCTTCACTATCAAAAAACGCTCTACGCTTTACGCTTACGCTGAACGCTCGTCACTCTGGACGCACCCATAGATAGATATAAAACTAGAAGTTAGGTTAATAATTGAACTTATTTACTTGTGTGTTCCAGGGCTGGCTGGATATAAGGAGAATCCCCAGCTGTATAATACTACGGGCCCGGTCATTTTACTTCGACCAGCTCGTGAGCACAGCGTATACATTCCAGATATGCGTGCCCCGCATCGTCTATTTGCACTCACACATGAGGTACCGGTATTACTACTACGAGTGGCACATACCCTACAATTATGCTGGAGGCATGGACTGGGACTTGTACTTCTATGGGACCCCCCACCTCACGTGGTAACGAACACCAGTTGTATATCTGCTGTACGGAGTACAACAGCTAATAAAGACAGTTTGAAACTCAACAAGTGATAGAAACATTCAACTTCAACTTTTGATAGTGGCTTGGGGGAGAACACCATAATTTTGCCAATGTCATGTGTCAGATATAAAAACATTTTGTAGAATAAACACAATGTTTGTGCCAAAATCTGAAGTTTCATTTAAATTTTGTATAACATATTCCTTTTCATTCTTTTTCTTTATTGAGAAATTGAGAGAAAGCAGGAGGAATGATTGGGAAGAAATTAAGAAGCGATTCACAAGTATGTATATTTTTCTAATCTTGATAATTGAATTATTTTCTCATACATAAGTCACCATGGATACCACCCCCATTGGTCCAGTTACTGTAGGGGCGGTTTTATTGAACTTGGGCCGACTAAACCAGCGTCTTGGGTCTTCAAACACAAAGGCATTTCCGTCGCACTCCGGCCGACTTAGGGAGAGATTAGGAGGCCCGGGTATAAGCACGACGCACGACGCTCTTATAGCAATTCACAAGCGATGCAGTTTGACTGATAGAGAGAGATGGAGCTATACACGATGTAAAGTGTATTAGATGCAAGAATATAGTCGCTCAAATAAAATTTGTATAGGTCAAATTAGAAGGAGACGGACCTGGGACAGCACTAAGAAGATGATCATGACAACTGTGATATGGTGCGAGCTGATGTTATGTTATTTAGTCGATAAATAGTAGTTGTAGTGACACAACAAAATATTATTAATGTTTAATTATTTTATAATGCCATTTGAACAACATTATGAATGATTTTTATCAACAAGCGACAACTAAGATTAATATGTTACTGTCAAAGTGAGATTTTAGGTCAAATATATTTTGACCGTGATTATAGTGAATCAGCAATATCAACAAGGCTGTGGAACGATCTCCCTGCAGTGGTTTTCCCTGGCGGCTACGATATAGGATTCTTCGAGAAGGGCATTAGAAGGTTTTTGCAGGGTTGGCAGCGCGAGTGTGACGCCCCTGGTGTTGCGCACGTCCATAGGCCACGGTGACCGCTTCTCACCAGGTGGGCCGTGTGCTTATCTGTCACCTAAGTGGTATAAAAAATACTTTGGTGAAAACCCTTATAGAACAGAAACTAAGCCCCTTCTCTTCTTTCCTTGCCAGCTAAATGTATAAAAAATACCTAAGAACGCATTTCACCAATAAAAATAACTGAATTCTAAACAAAGTATTTCGTTCAGGGCCTCGATTCTGCTAAAGACAAACCACTGATATACCACTGAAACTCTAAAAAATGCCATTTAATTGTAGACTTTATTATTATCACGTTAAAGTCTAAAGTCAAATGTTATTTTGTAGAGTGAATGAAAAAGTAAATGAATTCTTTAGATTTGATTTTAGACTTTAACTGTATATCGGTAAAGTCTACAATTAAATAGCAATTTTAAAGTGTCAGTGGCATTACAGTGGTTTGCCTTTAGCAGAATCGAGGCCCTGTAAACCTGAGAACCCACTTCAGTTGAACTGATTTGTCACTGGTGAAATCAAACGTTGTAGTTTGTCAACAGACCCTAGTCATATCTTGCCGTTCATGAAACATCATTTTATCGGTAACATAACCGTTTCTTGTCATGAGTAGATAATATTGAATAGGTGATATAGCATATTCATAAGAAAAACTATGATGAGTGATCAAGACGTCTCTCCTATAAAACAGTTGTTTGGAATATTTTCTTCACTAGTCTTCTATCTACTTCTGTCTCAGTTATTAGCACAATGCAAGTTTTACGCGCCTCAATATGTTTTATACTAATCCGTGGTACGTTGCTTAATTTATCTAACTGCAAGATTGCATTTCGGGGTGTAAGCCAAACCTCTAAAAAAAGACGGTACCTACCTATCTCCCGTCCAAACTGAGCGGTCCCCCTGGGGAAGTACTTCCGCCCGTAAAGAAGACCTCGGCCATAATAACCATCAATCACCAGAGCTCACAATCCCTCCTCCCTTATCACATGATCCCCTCCTGCAACCCCAAACTTCCCAAGCCTCCCCCCTTCAAGGTTGGTAGCGTGAATGTGACACCCTGGTGTTGCCCACGTCCATAAGTCACTGTGACCAATAATAGCCTAGGGATATTATATGACCGTTGGACTACCATAAGTCACAGGTCGTAGGTTCGAACCCCGACACGCACCAATATCTTTTACATCGAATACAATTATTGCTTGTAGAGAGTACTTAACGCTCACTTACGTACCGTTCTCTTGGGGAACAGTCCATGGGCCAAATTGTTCTTTGGGTGAAAAGTTATTGGTCAAAACATTCTGTTGGTTAAGCATTCACTGACGTACAGTAATGCTGGCGAAACATTCGTGGATGAAAAGTTTATGGTTTAAAGATAATGTTGACCAACGGTTCATGGACCAATCGACTGTTGGTAAACTGTTTCAGAGTCGTTTAGCGATTCAAGAGATTACTAACGCCATCTATCGGTGAATAGCTGGGACTATGTTTTGCTAGAAAAGTAAAATAAAACTATGCTTTTTATTTTTCAGTTACACAAGTATCAGGATGGCGGTTTTTTGCCGACATAGCCGATCATCCGAAAATTGGGTTTGACGCACGTAAGTACTTTAACCGCTTTTTTCGAATAACCAACGCATTCACGTTTGCTACGGTCTCACGAAATTAAATAGGTGCCCTATTTAGAAACGCCATAATAGTGGTGTATTAGTAATTACGTTTTTAAATTGTAACGTTTTTACGTTTTACTTTCCACATGAATAATCGTGTATTTAGGTATGTATGTGGCGAATATTATCTTATCTTAATATATATAAATCTCGTGTCAAAATGTTTGTCCTCAATGGACTCCTAAACCACTTAACCGATTATAATAAAATTCGCACACCATGTGCAGTTCGATCCAACTTGAGAGATAGGATAGTTTTTGAAACGGATTTCGACATCCACGCGGGCGGAGCCGCGGGCAACAGCTAGTATTTTAATATACAATAACTATGTGTAAATTAATTATTAACTACTATTAAAATAATACACGAAATACAAACAGACAAAGCGATGCAAAACTCACATTTTTATCAATTTAAAGTTTTGGGATATCTAAATACCTAATTGTCTGGATACACTTATGGTTACACCCGATATAATATATTATATTACTAGCTACAACCCGTGACTGTGTCCTTTAAGTTGCCCTTTATGTAACTTAACTTGTAAAATCGAAACAAACAAGCACAAACTACCACTATAATATTGTATTGTATTGTAATATTTCTAAGGTTTGCTGGCAGAGAACTCCTATCCTATAAGATTTAAGCTCGCCTTTATACATATTGTATTTCTTGTGTAATAATATTTGTGTTTTGTTGTGTACAATAAAGAACTACTTAATAATTTATTTCTGTTTCTAGCCATGCTACACTCCACGTACACGTATGGCGACTGCCACAGATCAGGGATCGTATTATTCACCCACATCCATGTAGAAGGTATCGAGATATTGGGCAAGCTTTTCGTACGGGTACGTCATGCAACTCACTAAAACTAAAAAATAAATTATTTAAATAAAATCCAACTGCAGTTGAGAAGCCTGAAACAAGTTTGATAGCAGGCGGTATCCATTTGCTGCCTGCGGCCAATCCGGCCGGGGTGGGAGTGGCCCTCTAAATGGCTGCTCCGAGGCTTTCCACGTGTCCCTCTGACTAGCAGAGGGCACAGTAAGGAGCGAGCGGGGGCGAGCTGATTGTCTGCGCGCCGACGGTTGGGTGACAGGACGGCCGCCTATCACCCTATATCCCACCGTCGGCGAAGTGGCGCGATGCTCGCCCCACCTCCCCTTTCGGGGAGTATGGTATGGTATGGTTTCACGGGCTGTTATCCGCAACTCCACGTCCTGGCGCTGTTTTTGCGTGTTTTTGCGTTTCGGGGGGTCGAGGTGCCATCTTAAAACCTTAGATGGCCCAGGGTCAGTTGGGGTGCGAGGGATATGCCTATTGGATAAACTTACACCCCGGTAATTAAGACCCGAGACGACGTGCAGTTTTAGTCGGCTCGCTCCAGACATAACCACCCCCGATGGCCGACAGGTTGGTATCCATGGGGATTTCCACACGATAAAAAAAAAGCGATATCCATTTGTAAATCATAAGCCGAAAGAAAATTAATGGGTACCGCCTGCTATCAAACTTGTTTCAGACTTTTCAACTGCAGTTGGTTTTTTTTAATCAATTATTATATTTATTGAATTTGTTTTACAAATCTTTCAGGGTTGGCTGGATATAAGAAGGATACCGACGTGCATTATACTCAAAGCGTACAGCCACGAGAGAGATTTGCTCATAAGTACCGGCTATAACTTCCAAATATGTGTCCCGCGCATCTCGTACTGCCACACACACAAGAGATATTTGTACTTCTACTATGAATGGCACATACCATATTTTTATTCGGGAGGAATGAACTGGGAACTTTATTTCTATGGACCACCCGTCATGCAATGGTAGCAAAATCATCAACCATCAAGACCTAGAATTCTTTACCAGCTCTTTTTTCCTTCCTCCTACAGTCCTGAGTGCTTTAAGCGAGCGTGAAAAAGCACAAGTTATAAGGATGAAGCGTCAAGCTGAGGGCCACCATTATAGCATTATCGGTGTTTGTAATGGTGACTCCCATTCCAGAAACTTTACCTTTAGTCGTTTAAGGAATTACGGTATCACCATAATATCTAAAAGTGAAACCACACTTCGCTATTCGCTATTCGCCTATATTGTATTCGAGGAAATTCTTATAGATGACTAAATCCTCCACAATCCGTCATAGAAGAGTACACGAATAAGCCCTCACGACTTCGATTTATACACGTGAAAAATGGCGAATAGTGAATAGCGAAGTGTGGTTCCACCATAACGTATTATGGGTGTATTAAAACAAGAATATAAGTATCAATCAATAAAATATGAGTGTCATTCCCCCTGGCCCCACTAGTAAGTAAGTGGGTCATCGTCTTCCAGAATAACATAAGTAAACTGAAATGAGGTAGGTATGAGTACATTGAATTGTAGATAGTGTATTGTAAAATATCGTGAGGAAACCCACATGTCCTAGAAGAAATTCTAAGGACATGCCCGATCCACCAACCCGCATTAGGCCAGCGTGTGTGGATTCTCTCACCTCTCTCGTTAGAGGAGAGGAGACCCGTGCCCAGCAGTGGGACATAAATGGGTTGCTATCAATTAAGAAAGTAGTTTCTATACTCACATTTTAACTGATGTAAATGTTTTGGTTTATTAGATACAAATATTTATTAAATAAACAATATTATGTTTACAATTATTAAAAACAATACTATTATTTATGAATATTGAACAACAAAGTGGCTGACAGTGCCGCGCTCCTTACTGATCAGTAGCCCGAGTTATTTTCACAAATAATTGCATTATGCGTGTATTCTTTTCTCGTCTCATGGCGACATACACAATACTTATTCGAGGTATAGAATTGCAAATTGCGTTGAAATAATTCACTAATTTAGACTGATCCACGAAGCATCGAAGTAGTAGTTTCTTGGTGTCATTCTTTATGGTTTAGCGTAACAATAAGTGGTCAAAAAAGTGCAAAAGCAATTTTTCTGGAATAAAAATGGAAGTTTCATTTTACGTTGTAAAAGAAAATGTTTCATAATGATAAAACATGTACGTTTTTGAAAAACACATCGAAAGATGGCAGCCAACGAATAAAGCGATGGTAGTTGAATGGATACGTGGCCTCTTCGCAGAGGTATCGAGTTCGAATCTGGCTGGACAGTACCATTGTGAATTTCAGTTTGTGGAATTTATATGTGCTAATGACATGATTCAGATCTGCTGACGGTGAAGGAAAAAAATCGTGAGGATACCCACTCATGTCCTAGAACAAATTCTAAGGACATGTCAGATCCACCAACCCGCATTAGGCCACGTTTGTGGATTAAGGTCTCAACCCTCTCAGTTCTCTCGTTAGAGGAGAGGAGACCCGTGCCCAGTAGTGGACATAAATGGGTTGCTATCATTATCACATCGAAAGATCTCTAGCAGACGCCATGGGTTGTTTATACCGCATAGTATTATGATACTTGGGCCCCTAAGACCATGGTAGACCCTACAATGGTCCATCCATACATCTATGTAATATGTGCTCATTTGTACAATTTTCAGTAAGACTGGGTTCGAGTTGGACCGCTTATTATTCCACGGTAATTCAAGATAGAGGTGAGTACCTTTATTTTTATTAAACGCTATTTTTAATAAAAGTCAAATCTAGTAATTAAAAATTAACACCTTTCCTGTGGACGGATTGTTCTGATATTTGGTACATATCTTTAGTTCTGGTGACGTCTATATCATTGTGGATCCAAGATGGCCGCCGCTACAAGATGGCGGATTCAAGAACATTAGAAATTTCCTTGTTGGGCGGATTACATATTTTTCCACAACTACCGCAATATGGACATTAAATGAAAGGGTTTGACTAGTAGAATATGATTCACTATGAAAAAATATGTTCACTTTTAGCGTTTAACTTAACAATATTTTTACTTAGGTAATTTATTTTTATTCGGACGTATCTCTACGGATGCTAAGTTCTTCAATAATTGCATATACATAAATACTATACACGGTACTTACAACAGTAAACACCAAACTTGTGTCTGTCTGTCCTTCAGTAAGTGGCGGGCAGTGCTATTTAATTGTTCAATATATCGTGTTGTGTTGTAGGTAAGGCTCGCACCGATTACATTTTTGGTGATTGTGACTTCAGTAAAGATTTGCTACTGTACGGTACTGTGGACTTCGAGCCCATGGACATTAAGAACAAACTCATAATGCGGGTAAGTAACAGCCACCTCTCAGCCTACCGGTAGAGTATTCGACTGCTAAATTAGAGGTGGCGGGTTCGTTTAGTTTAGTAAATCGGTGAGTATAAATACGTAGGAATTTCATGACTTTTTTAGATATAACCGATGTGTGCTTGAACTCCATTTTGACAAAGAAATCTCAGAATTATTTATATGGAAGTAGCTGTACCCGACCGACTCCGTTCTGTCAAAGTTTTTGACCCGTTGCACTCCAATAGGCTGTGTGTGCTGTCTGCCACCTAAGTGCTATATAAAAAAAAATGTTACGCAGACTACTGATGGAAGTTATGTAAACAGTATAACTGAAGCATGCTGCTAGTGTTCATAATTTATCCAAACATTCAAATAACTGGATTTTAAACATTATGATAGTTGGCTCTGGCACCCAATGATCCGAATGTTCACAAGGCCCAAACAAACTGCATATCCAAAAGCCGCGGTAGTCGATACAGTGAGTGTTGTGTTTCGAAATTATGATCGTGTGCGGAGTGAACGCGGACACAGTGTCTATACGGAGTTGCACAAAAAATTTTGACAGAAGTTGTCACTGAGTTGAGTGAATCGAAGACGTTGAGAGCTAACTTGCTCACCAAAAAATGATTCCCACGTTTGCCACCAGGCGGCGCTAATCCAATTCCATACAAAACGTTTACGCGCTCACTAGCGAGTGTGAAATGGCAAACGCAAGTAGGTATAGGCACTCAGTTTAGTGTAGTGGTGACGCGCGTCACCGATACGGTCTGCCTAGTGCCTACCGTCCAGCTCGCCCCACACCAGTACATCCGCGTGATCATTGCGCTTGCAACAGCTGGCAACAACACACAAACAAACATGGTAAATATCCCCTCAACTAGCTGCATTATGTTTATTCAAATAACTGTTTCCTTTTTCAGGGTTCCCTAGACAATGTAAAAAGACAACCTACTTGTGTGATACTGAGGTCGAGAGTCGATAAAGCTGACACGTATCCTGACACTCCATACAACTTTCAGATTTGCATTCCACGTATCACTTATGTATTTGCAAAAAAACGATTCCTTATATTTTTCTTTGAATGGTACATTCCGGCTGGCTTCAATAGTGAAGGATTTCATTGGCAAATAGCGTTTTATGGATCGTCCAAGCCTTTGAAGTTTTGATTGCAGTGTGGATTTTCCAGTTTGGAGGGTAGAATTTTCCTTCAGAAGTGACCTTGTAGCATATCTATTATATTATTATAAATTGTAAATGAGCTGTGTCTGTACATTGGAGATAATCCCGTCTAAGTATATAATAGAGTAATATTATGGATAATTATGTCAATCAATAATATTGATTGGTATATCCATATAGATCGCATAAATAGATTTAGAATAGCAAGTAAACAAATAAAATCAGAAGTCCATTCGACGACCGAGACAGGAACAGGAAAATTTCAGCCAGATCCGTTCAGGCGTTAGAGCGTGATTAAGTAACAAATATCCTAACACATAAATATTTTCACAACATTGTAAAATTCATAAAATAATCATAATCATAATCATAATCATTTATTTATTCACAGAATGCAGGTAGGTACAACAAGTGTGGTCTTATAATTAAAATAATGTTTCCTTGTACATTCTACCACTTTTGTGTGGTATGTAAATATTCAAACAGTCAATAGTGAATTTGTGACACAGTAGATATCATATATAATAGTTAAATGATTCATGCATAAAAATCATAAAAAACAAAATAAAATAAAAATAAAAAAATATCACTATGGTCCAATAAATAGAAGATTATAAACGTCAAATCTTAAAATTGATACTTATTTGTTAAATTTAATGATTGAATGATAATACAAACAATCACATTTTTTATACCACGTAGGTGGCAGACAAGCACACGGCCCACCTGATGGGAAGCTGTCATCGAGGCCTATGAACGTGTGCAACGCCAAGGGCTTCACTCACGCGCTGCCGACCCTGAAGAGGGAAAGGGCTGGAGTAGAAAAGGAGTGGGGGAAGGTGGAATACATTTATAATATTATACAGTAAGAGTACGATAGGAGGAGGTAGTTATTTATTTAACATAACTGTTGCCCGCATTACGCCCGCGTGAAATTATTTACCCTTACTTACCGCTTCCTATGGAAACCTATTTCAAGGATAAAAAGTAGCCAATGTGTTATTCCGGACTATAATCTATACTTGAACCACAGTCAAACCCGTTCAGTTGCTTTCGCGGAATAGAGTAACAAACATCCATAGATCCATCCACAGAACATTTCTTTGTTCTGTGGATCCATCCAAACATTACATACATCCATATTCACAAACGTTCACGTTTATAACATTAGTAGGATTTGTTCCATTTAGAAAATCGTTGGACTAAGTGCGAAAAAGAAATTCTCATTATGTGTCTCATGACCCACTAATATTATAAAATGTGATTGTGCGTGAAGATCATGATAACTGATTACTCGTATTATATTCATGTATTCACTGAATGAGAATCGAACCCACCAATCGAACACTCGCTACCGAATTTATCTTGATATTCAACGGTGCCCTTGCGTAACATTAACTAATCGACTCATGTATGTAATTAAAACAGTTCAGATAACTACCAACTGGTCCCGGAATGGACACATACCCGACGCAATACAGAAACTATTTTATGATGAATCTATTTTTAAGTAAGCGATCATCTCCGCCCGCCATTCCGACGTTTATGCCACAAAAGCACCGACAATTGTCCACTCCCAGACCAAGAGTTCAGTAATTACGCAAATGTGAAGCGAAAAATTGTCCAGTGTAAAAATAAAACTCAGCAGTCGCAGACACGTCGGGAGGACGCGCCGTGCGAGTCCAGGAATACTTCGCGTACTCCGAAAATATTTTAAGATTACGTTTGAGAGAGCGCGCTCGTCGACGGTGGTGATGCTCCAACGAAAAAAGTACCGTACATAAACAACGCGGACCGGAAAAGTTCCATCTTCGGCGTATTGTGTACATGTCAGTGGCCGTAAATGGTGTGCGCCGACGCCGAAGTGTAGTGCTATCATAGTGTTGCGCGTCTGTGATGTTCGCGGGCGGAGGAGCCGGCTTCCAGAAGCAGTCCAAGCCGCCTTGGGAGAACACCAACAACAACACAGCCGCGGACATCCCGCAAACCCGGTAATGCAACAAGTACATGTACGCGCATCCCGTACACGTGCCTGTACGTGTACGGGATGCCACAACTCGCACTGAACTGCGCTAATAGCACTCGTTTTGTCAGAGCGAAACTATTTATTGTTTTAGTTTTACGTGTAGAACATTTATAATTAGAGCAAATAATTTGCTCAGATACAATAGCGTGTACAAATTCCACACTTCACAGTTCACGCATTACAGAGACATAATGAAGTTTATTTATTTCATAACATAGGTTAACTAGTTTGCATGGCGAAACCAAAAGATATACAATTTTTGAACACGACCTAAACCTAAACTAGGTTCAAAGCCTATATCTTAGGGAGCAGTATTTAATTATTATAGTTCGATTCGTACTATTAGGTAATAGTATAACGGCTCATATAAATTAATACTTGTCTTAACTTCGCCGATATCTTATTGAGTGTATGCAAGTTTATATTAGAATTCATTTGTGTTTATTTACTAAATCAAATGTTTACTACAGCTGTTGATTTATCCAGTGTGGAATACGCGGTCCCTGAACCGGTTTGTTATCGTTCACGTCTACGGTCTAACACGCATAAATATTGTCGTTTTATTCATGAAAATTCTCATAATATCTGTCAGCTTAATATAATATGATTGTCCGGAATTATTTTATTCAGTTATAAATTTTTAGCCACTTATTAAATGTCGTTATAATATATTAGGTACATAATAAATAATAATTTAACGTTATATAATAGTAAAAGGTATCATGTATTTGACACATTTTTTGAATCTATAACGTGTTTATTTTTTATATGATTTTGTACTCAGATTATTTTGAGGAAGAACAACAGAGTTCCTTAGATCGTTTATGAATCAGTTCACTGGATCTACTAGCTATACCAAGCTAAAAATTTAGAGTATTAGCAGTAACAGCTGTCTCTTTTATTTACAAATATAAAATCTTCTAGGGTTGGGATGGTAAGTTTGAGGCCCTACTCTACATTCAAGGTCAAGCCAATCTCGCTTGCAAGGTGGTATACAGCAGGTAGGGCGAAAATAGCTCCCATATAGGTGTATAAACTATGAAAAAAAAGAAAGGGGTTAGCGGCTTTTTACTCGAGAACATCCATTCAACTGAACCTTTTCACACGTTTTACTCAATGAAATTCATTCAAAAATGTATGTGAACGCAGTTTACTTCGCCTCGAACTCAGTTCCTTTCATCGGTGAAATTCATCCTTCCCACCGCATATTAGGTATATCAACTTTGTTGCGTGAGTTATCTCTCGTCTATTCAACTGAAACATTGTTTCATTCTCATTTAACGGGTAAAGACAATGACAAATAATAAATCAAAGTTCGAATAATGTGAGCCACTTAGTAATTGCCTGTTATTACTGGTTATTAAGAGTACCTTACCGTTGCGGTATCAATGGACAATCATTTTATAACTCATCTTAATCATCCCTTTTGTGCTCAAACTCGATAAACTCGTGTTGACAGTCGATTCATTATCTGTATGCATGCATGCGAAGAGATTTGTAGGTACACAATAACATAAACCATCGTCTAAAGGGGAGCATGCAGGATGAATAGGGTGGTCATCCGCCCTATTCATCAGCAGGGCGCCCTTAGGCTACAGTATCAAGTAACATGTCCGACAGCTTTTAAAACTTTGTGTAGTTTGGCAATATAATGATGCAAATAATATGCGCGAACGCATTTAGTATAGATCTGTTGACAGCTTTGTTAGGGCGGCTACAGATTGGTATTATAATGATGAAATATGAAGCTCTGAGGCGTGGAGTGATGGAGAGATAATAATATTGTGAAACTACTTTTTGTTATTTGCTACCGAGAACAAGTTCAAGTTCAACGAGATGTAACCCTTTGGTTGTTTTTACGATTAAATTGATTACAAGGATTTAAAACATCATGATTAAACCTATTATGTGCAGTTATTAGTTATTTCGATAAGATTTAGGTATCAATCACTCTTTAATTTAGGTAGAATTAATTTGGTAGGTGATACTATCATAGCTGTCAGCAAAAACCGAGCGTGAACACAATGTGACGTATTCTTGGAGAGGAATTAAAAAAAGGAGTCTCTTTCCTCTCTTCTCTCTTTCCTCTTTCCTGAGACTTTACCTTCAGCTTACCATCAGGCGAGGTGAAGACAAATTGACGTGTCCTATATATTTAAAAAAAGGAGTCTGTGTTTCTGGCAACCTATAACCTGGGAGTTTCGATTAAACAGGTTACTAAATACTAGGCAAGTGTGGTCCACCGTTGATCACGTCATCACTTACTAACAGATGAGATTGTGGTCAAACGTGAGCTTTTACTATTGAAAAAAAAAATCTTTTTAATAAAACATAAACAGTAATTTTTATTGGGCTGAATTCAAAAGCTTATATTGCACAATTTCTTCTCTGTTTACTTATTAAAAGCTTATATTCGCGACACATGCCTTAGTTCTACGTCCATTATGTACAGAATACCTCCATCTACTTCAGATCAAGTACTGTAGAAGTTGGTAGGACACCCTAATTTTCCCAAATTAACCGTGATTCGACAAACGGAAGGTTGACTGACACCCTGAAAAGGTGGCTGAGATGGACTGGACACACAGCACATTGGGGAGAGGCCTGTGTCCTTAAATAAAAATTACTATTTATGTTTTAGTAATGTGTTTATTTTTTCATTGGTAAAAGCTCGTGTTTGACCACAATCTCACCTGTTAGTAAGTAATGACGTCGATAGGCTAATTGTCTGATTGACTGTAGCCATATCACATAGATTCTCTCTCTCCGATGATAAATTAGTATCTAGTACACTGAACCCCAGCGTTGGTCGTGACAACTGAGTTCTACTGAGACATAAAGTAGAAAGTTAGCCGAATGGTATGGGCAGGTCATTATCTTTACGAAACAATCACAAGATCGTTAACTACGTAAACTAAAATAAATGAGTATTTTTAATCTGCATTCCAAAGTTTGTTAATCAAATAAATGTAAGTAAAAATAAAACTTCATTTATTTATTTTATATTTAGCGATTGGTGAAACTGTATTGAAATCAGTGAACGTATTGATTTTGTTTATTTAGTTTAAGATTGTTGCTTGATTTTGACCCCGCTTGTTCAGCTGAGAGTGAGTCAAAAATAGACATGAAATTATACTTTCATTGACTACAATTTAATGGGCATTCAAACATGTTTGCGATACCTATAAAATTATAATTAAGTAATAACATTATTGCCTATCTACTTGAAATTTATAAACGCGAACGTTTGTGAGTGGATGTTTAGATGTTTGTTACCCTTTCAGGTAAAAACGACTGAACAGATATGGCTAAACTTTGGATAGATTCAAGACTTTAATAACACATAAACTACTTTTATTCCTAGAACAGGTTCCCATGGGAAGCGGGAACTAACGACGAACAACTAGGCTAGAGTAACCTAGACTAATTGATTAGGTGTATCATAAGCTACTTAAATTTTGGACAATAGTTAAGTGTTCATGTAAAAAATTAAAATCTTAAAAATGTAAATCCACGCAGGTAATCACGGCTGTGGTGCTATGTAACAAGTTTATTATAAAACCACTGCCAAACTTCTTGGCAGATGAATATATATCTAGGACATACCAGTACTGTAGTAAAATTGAAGTTATATGAGCGTGAACAGCACCCAATTGATTGCTAATGTCGGTCGTTACGACTGCTGTTTATTTGCCATCAATTATAAATTCTATTGGGGGAGTCGTAAAGATGAGTACCTGTAAAATCCGCGTAATGGCGCCTCAGTAGTTCAGTACTCATTCTTCTCTATAACAAATGTTATCGGTACTCGACTCTGTGCAGGGTTCTTAGATAGAAATTCAAAAGTTCGACGAAAAAGTTTGATTTTTATAAAAAATTGAGCCATATTATATTTTTATAGTTACGAATCAATTTCTAGAAATATTGAATTACGAAAAATGTATTTATAACTAACATCTAATGTTTATTATTTAATTATTAATAAAATAATTATTTTTGTAATAATGGAGTGAGCTATGATTGGAGTTTCATTGATGCATAAAATTCGAATTTATTTTAATAACAGTGACACAGTCTTGTCGCGCAATCTATCTAAACCTTTTGTTCGCACATAAATGTGCCACAACGCCATCTTCACCAGGTGATAAGTACTAGTAAGTGAATGTACATCATTCCACCCCTATCTTTCAGAAGTAGGTATATTTTACTTCCTATTCTACTTAACAGATGGCGAAATTGAGGGATAGGTTGGTACATAAGGTTTTTGGAAAATGACTTCCTCTGACACAGCGGTATGACGTTCGAATGTTATGCTGGAGGTGCTTGACTTACTCCTTGGAATATTTGGTTTGCTGATGGACGACAGGCAGCAATATATAAACGAATTTTACAAAATTTCCATTTAATTTCGTTGGACGAAATTTATTATGATGCAAAACAATTCCATCAAGAACCAAGCAGTTCAGTGCCTCTTTTCTTTGCCGCACCATAAAGAACTGGAATTTTTTGCCAGCTCATGTGCTTCCTTCCTACTATAATCTCGGCCCTTTAAGCGGGGCGTGAAAAAAAGCATTTGATATCTAAGGCCGTCAAGCTGAGGGCCAACATTATAGCACTACATTCATGTTTGTAATGTTGACTCCATTTTTGGAAAGCTTCAACCTGGAAGTCTTCAAGTCTTAGAGTGAACAGGTTACTTCTAGGCAAGCGTGCTTCACTGTCAACCACATCACTTACCAACAAGTGAGATTGTCGTCAAACGCAAGCCTTCAGAAGCAGAGAATTCAGAAGTAGGTACATAGTCAATCAATTTGAAATTCAATTTAATTGTATAATGTTTTAAGTTTAAAGATATGAATAGGTACTAAGTGTTTCTTTTTACGTACGTTAGTATTAAGTTTTCCAAGTAGTTAGTGTTTACGTGAAAATATTCAACATCAGAAACCTCCCTAGCTTCACTTTTTATAGTTTAAACGGAATTCAACCCAGTTTTACTACGAACTTGCAAAGTTTTCATATTACTCACGTATTTTCTTTGCCTATGTTCATGTTTAGTGGTGGGTAAACTTTACGCTGTGCTTTGACTCAAGAACATATTTATATTACTAGAACATCTCAGAGGTATTTACTATTTAAGTATATAACAATCTATCAATTCACCTATCGACGTCCACTGCCGGACATAGGCCTCTCATAATGTACGCCATTTAACTCAATTCTCCGCCTTCCGCATCCAGTCTATTTGAAGTCGGCAGACCATCGTGCTGGGGGGCGTCCCACTCTAGGACTCGTTTGCTTCAACGGCCATCGGTCCTTCGACAGATGTGGCCAGCAAATTGCCACTTCAGTTTACTTATTCTGCGAGTAACTTTAGTTCTTTGTCGGATGACCTCATTGCGAATTTTATCCCTCAAAGTCTTTAAGTATTATATCCTTTCACAGTATCATATATTATTACTAGCTGTTGCCCGCGGCTCCGCCCGCGTGGATGTCGAAATCCGTTTCAAAAACTATCCTATCTCTCAAGTTGGATCGAACTGCACATGGTGTGCGAATTTTATTATAATCGGTTAAGTGGTTTAGGAGTCCATTGAGGACAAACATTGTGACACGAGATTTATATAAATATTAAGATAAGATAAGATAAGATTGTTAAACACTAGCTCTGCCCGCGATTTTGTCTGCTTAGACTTTAAGTTGTGTGAAAAATGTGATACGCCGAGACAAAATGCTACGTGTAAACTATTTATGTGCCAATTTTTCACGTTCTTGAGTGACGAACATACAAATAAGTTTGTTCCGTCAGCGTGAAATTCTGATAACTTTTGAAATTCTGATAATTATTCCAGATTATAATCTACCCTGCACAAAATTTTAGCCAGATATTTACAGCTGTTTTCAACATCCATATAATATTACCTCTTTTGCTCGGTGCCTCTTTTCTTTACCGCACCATAAAGACTTGGAATTCTTTACCAGAGCATGTGTTTCCTTACTCCTATAGTCCCAGGGCCTTTAAGCGGGGCGTGAAAAAGCATTTGATAGGACTGTCAAGCTGAGGGCCACTACTATACCAGTATTCGGTGTATTTTATGGTGACCCCCGATTCATTTTGACGGGTCCAAATTAAAAAAATCTAAGTATTGATTTATTTTCAGATTTATTCTTTACATAATTTGGTCGTTAGAGGAGAAAATGGCTAATTAAAATACCTATTTCAAGAGACATGTAGCCATTAGGTCCATAAAATATGCAAGCACTCCGCTTAATGGTCATTAGTGGAATGACTATATCGGTTGGAGAGAGGGCTCTAAGTTGGAATGCATGTTAGGATCGTGCCTTGTGACCGAAGGACACTGGCCCGGAGGTGTGGGGGGGGGGGTGGAGGGGGAGAGACCAATCCCTCACAGAACACGCGCAGCAATATACTGTTACTATACTTACTCACCACACTAGCTGTTGCCCGCGGCTCCATCCACATAAAATTCAAATCCCTCCTCCAACCCCGCCCAAGCTCCTGATCCCCTTACCCCCTCCAGGGTTGGTGGCGCGAGTGTGACTCCTCTGATGTTGTATACATGTCAATAATAGGCCATGGTGAACGCTTCCTATCAGGTGGGCCGTGTGCTTGTCTGCCACCTAAGTAGTATAAAAATTATGATGACTCAAATGTTTAGGTACTTATATCACAATCTGAAGAACACTCATTTACTATTACAAAGAGATTCAAAGAGGTTTCAAATAATTTGGCAACACCTCTCATCCTGTTAGAATTATTACAATAATATTGTTTAAAGTTTACACAAACATGTTTGTGTACAAATTCATTGCAATAAAACTAATTTTATTGAATGTAAAACATTTATTAAATTACTCATTTTCTTGTAGAACTCACACTTCAATAAAACAAGTAGGTAGGTATGCCAATTTTTTCAAACAGCAAAAAGAGCCAAAAGAGTTTCCTTGTATTTCCTTCGATTTCTTTTTTTAACCTTCTCCAGAATGTAAAATATACTTTTCTGAAAACCGCATTAAGATCGATTCAACCAAACGTGACGTATTCGAGACAAACATAGGTACACACAAACATACAGGGTCCAAAAGTAAACCTCATTCTGAACTCGCTTAAAAGAGCTGATGGTTCTCTAAACAGTTCCATCTTTTTGCATCTTTTTTTATATCGGACTTCACCTCGCTTGATGGTACGCTAAAGGTAAAGTCTCAGGAATGGGGATCACCATTACATACACCGATAGTGCGACAGTGCTGGCCCTCAACTTTACGGACTCATCAGATAGCTTCTTCTATTTCTATTTGTATTCTTTCTAATATACTTTTTTTTTATTGGTAATAGGCTCGCGTTTGACCACAATCTCACCTGTTGGTAAGTGATGATGTGGTCGACGGTGGAGCACACTTGCCTAGAAGTAACCTATTCACTCTAGACTTGAAGACTCCCAGGTTGTAGCTTTCCGGAAATACAGACTCAGGCAGGGCATCCCACTCTTTAGCAGTACGCACGTATATACTTTAGTTTCGGGTCTCTCATACTGCTACAGTCTACAAAAGACACTTGACTAGACCAAAAATGCGGTCCATGTTACCAAATCAATGTCTACAACAAACTAGGCAAGCACCTACACTAACTTACATTTTCCGTGCTATTTGTATGCACTCATTTCGTAAGCCAACATCGACCAGCAGTTATTTTCGTGCTAGGGGAAAAAATCCGCATATATACTGTTACCAATTGCATGACGGCCTCCCTCCATCCCTGACACAGTTACCAGATACCCTAGGACATCGTCACACATAACCTAACCTAGGACATTTGGTGACGTCAAACACCAACCTAATGAGTTTAAACATGAAAGGTTCATCTATACTAATATTATAAAGAGGAAAGATTTGTTTTTTTGTTTTTTTGTTTGTTTGTAACGAATAGGCTCCGAAACTACTGGACCGATTTCAATAATTCTTTCACCAATAGAAAGCTACATTATCTGTGAGTAACATAGGCTATAATTTATCTCCAAAAAATTTAGGGATCCTTACTAAAACTTCAATAATGTAACCCAAGGTGTTAAAAATGACCTAAACAAATTACTTACATCGCGTGCGCTGCGAAAGCTATTGAAGATAGAACAAAATAATGTACTGTGGAAATGTATAAATTAAAAAGGTCTACATAAAAGTCCGCGGTAGCATATGTCTACCTAATAAGGGTAGCCCACAGTAACCATTTTTATCTTTACAAATTACAAAAAAATCATGTGTCAATTTCGAAGCTAATTTTAACAATACAGTATTATTTCTTATCCAATTAAATACGTTAGATACGTTGTACGTTTCATGTAGATCAATATAGCCATTCACACTATATAATTACCATAAATAGTTTAAGAGCTATCGCAATATGAAAAATAATGCGCGGCGAAATAAATGCAAGTTGAAATGCGGACATTATAGGTACGTAGGTAGGTACCTATCTAAACTGTGCTCAAAATATTATGCTCTATACACGCAGTACAGTTTTCTTGGGTGCCTTTGAGGATAGCACGGGGTGCTACAGCACTGGACGAGCTCAAATTCACCAACCATGGATTATTGCAAAACAATCCACTCGCGCCAGGACGTATTTGTCTTGCGAATTATACCTATCTAAGATTATGTTTCCTGAGGTATATCTTTGTGTTCCCATCCAAATAAATTATATCTTAATCAAGACTGTTTCAATTGTGTAAAAATTATTTAAAGACTGTTTGAGTTATTGAAATCGGACGTCAGAGGAGGGGATTGGGGAGATGGGGAGGGAGTTTGTGAACTCTGGCTACCCTTCTTACCGGCGGGAACACAACACAATGTATATTATGGCTGCGGTCTTCTGTACTCCCTGTCACCCCATCCCCTCTTTTCCGGGGTTCGGTAGGGACATCATGCTTTTTTTTATACCACTTAGGTGGCGACGAGGATGGGAAGCGGTCACCGTGGCCTATGGACGTGCACAACACCAGGGGGGTCACACTCGCGCTGCCGACCCTGCAAAATCCTTCTTGAAGTACCCCATATTATAACCGCCAGGGAAAACCACTGCAGGGAGATCGTTCCACAGCCTAAGCGTGCGCGGAATGAAATTTCTTTCATACCTTACAGTACGCAATGCAGGTGGATTCGACGTGTGGGGATGAATTCCCTGCCTGTGGCGAGCGGTGCGATGATAGAAAGTGGCTGTAGGCATCATAAATCAAACAATTCCCATCCCAGGGTCAACTGGGGAGGGTGCGGCCCAGGACCTCCACGTGGTGCACCTGGGCAACGGAGGCGAGCAGCGCCTCCCACTCGCCACGGGAGACGCTGCTGCCTGCGGCCAATCCGGCCGGGGTTGGAGTGGCCCTCCAGAGGGCTGCTCCGAGGCTCTCCACGTGTCCCTCTGACTAGCAGAAGGCACAGTGGGGAGCGAGCGGGGGGGCGAGCTGATCGTCTGTGCGCCGACGGATGGGTGACAGGACGGCGGCCTGTCACCCTACACCCCACCGTCAGCGAAGTGGCGTGATGCTTGCCCCACCCCCCCTTTCGGGGGGTCGAGGGGGCCATCTTAAAACCGTAGATGGTCCGGGGTTAGCTGGGGTGCGAGGGATATGCCCATTGGGTAACCTTACACCCTGGTAATTAAGGCCCGAGACGGCGTGCGGTTTTAGTCGGTTCAATCCCGACATAACCACCTCTGATGGTCGACGGGGGTGGTAACCATGTGGATTTCCGCACGATAAAAAAAGGGTCAACAAAGGGAAGCTGGGATATAATATGCTCTAAGTAATCTCACACCCCGGTAACTGAAGACTTGAGACGGGCGGCGTGCGGTTTTTATCAGGTCTGAGTGAGACTTAACCACTCCTGCTGGCTGACGGGGATGATATATATGAAGGAACTTCCGCATGAAAAAAGGATTTGAAACAGAATTCGAAATCCACGCGTGCGGAGCCGCGGGCAACAGCTAGTGTTGAATATAATGGCCGTTAGGTATTATAGCAACGGAATAACCGATTGGGCACAGGGTTGACTGCCTTTGTTCATTATTTTTCATTACTTTACATTATAAAAATCGGCAATTTGCTATTGTGACTGTATTGCTTGATAGAATACTAACTACCCGGGTAGCTATTACGGCAATCTCTACGTGATTCCTCCTGGGAAGCTACTCAGACCAAGATAGCTTGGTAATTTAGTACTAAGAAAAAGTCCATAGACCACGGTGACCGTTTCTCATCAGGTGGACCGTGTGCTTGCCTGCCAAAACACGCATAGAAGATACGCCACAATGGGAATACTACTTAATTGTTTATCCACCTAATTAAGTGCTGTAAGAAATACACCAGAACAAGTGTTTTATTAAGATGTGTTCAATAGTTTCGGTTGTAGCCACTAGTGGCAAGCGCGAAGCTAATAATTACGTATGTATAAGAATTATTGCTGCCGTTCTGTCTCTGTTTAGTGTAACTACAGTTTTACGTTATTTTGCTGACTGACTTGGCGAAGTCATAATCTCACGGATTTATACGCTAGCCACATTTATTATGATGTGCGTTGAATTACTATTAGATCAAATTTTGTCATGTATTAAGTACTTTATGTTTAGATGTTTTTACAACATTTTGATTTGGCGGGTGTTGAAGGAGTTTTGTTAGAGTAATGCCGGGTACAAAACGACCGAGAAAAGGCGAATGAAGAAAATAAAACCTGGGTTTGCCGCCTGGTATTTTTTTTATATTCAGGATAGGCTTACGTTTGACCACTATCTCACCTGATGATAAGTGACGATGTGGTCTACGATGAATCACGCTTGCCTAGAAGGAACCTATTCACTCGTGACTTGAATACTCCCAGGTTATAGCTTTCCGGAAACACAGACTCGGGCAGGGATCATTTTGTTCACTATTTTTTTATTTTGAAGGTAACTTATACATAAATGTGTATGTATAAGTATATACATTGTATAGTTTATACTTGGTTATTGCGTTAACGCTTGAGAAGTTCTGGTGAAGCGCGCTGAAACTCAGAGGACTTATGAGAAATGAAGTAATAAATAGATTACATGTGCAAGAAGTATTATATTGTACGAACGTCGCAACAGAACGACCATTCACCTGTATATGTGTACCTGTACCTGTATAATATTATAGTTCTGGTGTGTACCCGGCATAACAGACTTATCCCTTATCAAAAAACTATGAATGTTAAAAGTCTTTTATTTGTAATAGCAATATGGTTTATCTCTGTCTTTGGTAATTGAAGCTGAAACTCAAAATATAAAAAAATATCGGCCATTTTATTAATTTTATAATCCTCAAAATGTATTTTAAATACGCCAGATATATTATAAACAAAAAGAGAACAGTACCAAATGGCTATTTGATTAAAATCCGCGGCATTCGAACCGTTTGTTTAATGGTCTGCCAAACTGAAAGTGCGATGGCGGCATGAAGCTGCCCTGTCATGCTCCGAGTACTTTGAGCTGACGAGTAGTCATCTTTTCATCTGAGTTCTAATTTTATACTTTAGCCCGGGGTTATAAAGTATGAAGTGACTAAGTGGGGCTGTATTAAGTAGGAGGACTAGTGTTCTACTTTCTAGTATTTGGTTTTTATTATTATGGTATTAGTGCCTCGGAGAGCACGTTAAGCCGTCGGTCCCGGTTGCCATACAAACATCTATGGCAGTTGTTACGGGTAGTTGGAGCCCACAAAAGTCCAACCAGTCTAACTTGGAACTTCGATATCGCCATTGGTCATAATGACTATTGGTTGTGGAGGTCAGATGGCAGTCGCTCCACGGAAAATATTTAAGTTCAGCCGCATCACAGTTAGACTGGAAAGCCAACCCCAACTGAGTTGGGAAAAAGGTTCAGAGAATGATGATGATGATGGTTTATTTTGGCTTTTATGGGCGGTCACTTCCAATCAAGGGGTATAGTGGAAGAGTGGACCCCGAACGTCGAAGTACAAGCAATAGGAATTAACGCTGTGATGGTCAAGATGACGTGATGACGTGTGGACTGATTAAATCTTATCACTTCTAATTAACAACTTAAACCAATATTATAACTTGCTCTTACAGTTATACTACAGTATAAGTTATACTACAGTTATAATACAGTATAACTGTGCTACTATCAAAAGAAAATGCAAAAAAATGAAATTTTGAGTGAGAAGATTATTAATTAGTTCAGCTTTGCTTCTTGCACTTTCTAAAACTCAAAAATTCGAACAGCAATATTGTAAAAATTGATGCATTTAAGCATAACATAAACTCACGCCTATATCCCCGAAGGGGTAGGCAGAGGTGCTAGCACCCACATTTCGCCAGTTTATGTTTAGATCACAATGTATTAGGTGGCGAGCCTATTAACCGGGCACTTATAAACCTGCGATAAATACACACATAACTTCGAAAAGCATCGAAAAGTCATTGGTGTGTGCCATGGTGAATTGCATTTAAGACATTGTCATAAAAGCCCCTGATTTGCTTCATTTGTGTTAAACGCTCTCGACAGTTCGTTATCTGCTGGAATTATGTTCTTCTATTTTTCGCACCCAGGTAGGTTATTCACTTCAATAAATGTATTTGTAAAAATCAGCACGATTGTGACCACTATGTCTTAACACATAAAGCACATTCTTTGATAGCTGTTGTATTAAGATTTTAAGCATTTTAACAAGTTTGTCTGGGATCAAATTTATGCACACTTTATTAAAATGTAATAGGTATAAAGAAATATCAATTTTGCTGATTAAATAAGAGTATACATGGCAATAAATTATAATTATTATAGTCCAACAAACGTACCTGATTGCTCCATTCCACTTTCAAGTATGTGTACAAATCTGCTTAGCAACAATATTACCTAGACTTAAAAAATGAACTGTAGGTTAGTTAGCCTGAATTTTATTAGCAGTCTTGAAGAAGCGCGAGTAAGTCGTAGAAATTAATATTTCACTGTGTACTACAAGAGTAGGTAGAGACAAAGATTACATTTGTTTGAATAACAAGTTTTTTTTTTCTCTATTATATATCATGTAGGTATATGAGTGTAAAATCAAACAAATGTACTTTTTTATATAGGACACGTCGACATGACTTCACCTCGCCTAATGGAAAGCCAAAGGCAAAGTCTCAGGATCAGGGGTCACCAATACACACACCGGTAGTGCTATAGTGGCGGGCCTCATCAATTTCACGCCCCGCTTAAAGGACCCGGGACTATAGGAAGAAGGAAACACATGTGCTGGTAAAGAATTCCAGGCCTGCTTACCATCAGGCGAGGTGAAGTCATATTTTCTTTACCGATATTTAAAAAAACGTGAGCAATAAAAACCTACAGATATCTATCTCCAAGTTATAGAGTGAGGAGATGGAAAGCCAGTCGTGCAGCTAAACGGCTGGCCTCAACACGGTAATGAGTAAGGTGAACTATATTCGCAACGGAAATACCAGTGGCCGCAGTTTGTCCGATATTCACTATTCATGAGTAAGAATATGAAGTTTCTTTCTTTTAGTTGGCGGTCAAGGCCGAGCGCCAGTCTCGTGTTAACTTTTCTTTTATGAATATTGCTTGTATATTATTTTATTCAAAACATTTGTGTGCCTAGTTCTGACGGTAGGTATGGGTAGGATGCCGCAGTAAAATATTGGATTTTTTTCTTTTTTGGATTATAATTGTACCTTTTTTTCCGTGAGGAAATCCTCATGGATACCCACCCTGCGGCCAGCAGTGCTGGTTATGTCGGACTTTTGTAGACTAAAACCGCACGCCGTCTAGGGTCTTCTGACGCCAGGATTTCCCTCGCACTCTGGCAAGATTGTAATGACATAATATAATAACATAAGCTCACGCCTATATCCCCGAAGGGGTAGGCAGAGGTGCTAGCACCCGCATTTAAATAAATAGTATAATAAATTGTAATAAACCTAAAGTTTTCGGTGATGTCTATGCTATTGGTGGGGAGACGGCCAGACGGTAGTAACTCTCATAAAAGCTGTACCTACATTAAAAAGTAAGAAAACCACACTAAACAAATTTATTCATTACCTTTTTTTTTCATTATATTCATTATCTTTTTTCATTTATCCATCACCTTTCTCATTTATCCATCACCTTTTTCATTTATCCATCACCTTTTTTCATTTATCCATCACCTTTTTCATTTATTAATTACCTGTATCTCTGTATCAAACAAACACAAAGGTATAACAAGCGCAGTACTTCGCCTAGGAACTCGCTCGCCTCCACTAAACAATGTTTTATTCAAATTTTTGCTAGTTAGTTCCGTTCTCAAAAGCCCAAATTTCAAAACTGAGATTAAAAATACAACGCAGCCCACGGGTTTTGATTAAAAATCGTTCGCAATAGAGGCGTTCTGCCTGAGAAATGTGTTTGTGCAAATACTGGCCACGTTTATTGATATTGTGCAATGTACATATATTCTGATATCATAATGGTAAAAAAATGAAGTTTTAATTATTTAGCTCAGAAACAGTGAACCCGCGAACAGTCCTTTACAAGGGAAATTGAGGGCCACCATTATGGTACTGTCGGTGTACGTAATGGGGACCCCCTTCCTGAGACTTTACCTTCAGCTTACCATCAAGCGAGGTGAAGTCCGATATATAAAAAATACTCTAACTAACTGAGTTACCTGGCCACGGTCCTAGGTCTTTGAAATTCTCCGATACATTTCGAATATATTCCCTGTAAGGAGTTGATCACGGGTTTTAGTCCCGTCCTGGAAGTTTACTTTTCCGATCTGAATCGTCAGGAATATTGAGCATACTAATTGCTTCAAAATTTCATTGATCTGAAGTTAATAAGGTAAGTTATTTTTTTTTATATTCAGTTCATCAGTTGACTTTACCCTGCTGGATGGTAAGAAGCTAGGGTAAAGTCCAGAGGGTACGGGCCGCTATTTTAGATACGATTCGTCCCAACACGGCGGTACCTACCTTGACGGCCTAGACAGATGCCTTTAGCCCGGGATTGTAGGAAGAAGGAAACACGTGTACAGGAGTTAGTCATCATATAAATCAAATTATTGGATGTTATTCCGAGACCTACGATATAATAAACATTTATTTATAAAAAAAAAATAAAAAAAATAAAAATTGTTTATTATCAAGCTACAGGGGCTCATAGTATGTTAGTACAATTGCTTAAAAACTATGTTAGTAACAACAGGGTATAAAATTAATTATTACAATTCACTGAGAGTACCTACCACAGGCAGATTCATCAAGATGCCGATAGAACATGCAGCTTGATGAACCTACCAATGATTGGACCATCCAACCTCTCAGCATACACCTTCAGGATGCTGTTAGTGCTTCCTCTCACTCTGCGTAATATTGAGGCCACCTTCTTACGCAAAATCGCGCCGTAGTCATCCGTATGCGCGTCAGCGAACATTCCAGATGCACTACAATATCGTGGAAGCCTTAACAGCGCCCTGAAAGCATTATTATACTGGATTCGTAGGGTGTTGTCTGATTTTTGGGTATGATTAGCCCAGAGTCCGCTGGTGTAAAATGTTTGGCAGTACGCCTTGTATAGTGTAATTTTAACAGGAACTGAACAACCAGCAAACCTACGAGCCACCATATTACCCCTCACAGCCAAAGCCCTACGCTCCCTATCCATATCCAAATCATCTTTTAATTCTTCTGTAACAATGTGACCCAGGTATTTAAATTGTTTCACAAGCTCTAGACATGACCCATTCAGCAGAACGGGAGGTACATGTATTGGACATTTATTGTTCCCTCTAAACACTAACAGCTCACTTTTGTTAGGATTATACCTCAGACCATGTATATGTAACTTATAGAAACACTAACAGCTCACTTTTGTTAGGATTATACCTCAGACCATGTATATGTAACTTATAGAAAAATTACTGAAAATTGGTAAAAAGTAACAACTGAGAGTCAATTAAAAGTTTTAGCTTCTGCCTATAAATTTAGATTATTAAAATATATTTTTTTTTGTATTAAATTACAAGAATTATTGCTTGTTTAGTAGTATTAGATAATCATCATTATCCCCAACTCAGAGCTCGCTACCGACCCCTTATGTTCCACGGGTGGAAATCTTCCCCCTCCCCCGCGATATGATCTTCCCTAGACCACAAGGTGAGGTTTCTCGGGTAATACAGATCTGCTGAGCGAATGTGGAGTTACACCGCAGACTATTAACGTGTGCTGCATACCTCTATATCTTCTATAATAATACAAAGACGAAAGATTTGTTTGTAACCAATAAACTCTGAAACAGCTGAACCGATTTCGAAAATTCTTATCGTATCCTCATATTGCGTAAAAAATCGCGTGTCAATTGAAACTATTACAATAGGTAAATTAAATAGTTATGATGTATTAAAACCTTGACCTGTATCAACGAGATGACTCTTTCGACAAACTATTAATCTTCTCTTCTATTTACTACATTTGCCCGAAATAGCATCGATACGTCACTTGCGCAAGCCGGTAGAACTTCACTATACATCTGTAGTTTATCGAAACGGGTGTTGTCCAGCTGTAAACTCCATTTAATGGCCACGTCACCATACGGCTTCTTGTGTGGACCACCACCAGGTCGTAAAGTTTTAGCTGCAGTTCACAATGGCTACTCGATCATCTCAAAACTATTTCAATAAAATAGTGCACCTCTTCTTGTTCTTCTTCTTCAACCTAGCGTTAATCCCAGTCGTATCCAAAGCTTTCACCTCGGAATATGGAGTTCGCTTTACCAGTCTTAACTGCGGATTTGACTGAACCTCGATATTTCCCGTGAAGCGACTGCCATCTGACCTTTACAACCCAATGGTGACATTAGGCGATATCGAAGCATTGCAGCTAGACCGTTGTTGTTGGACTTTTTAGGGCCTCCTACTACCCGTAACGACTGCCAAAAATAGTGCACCTCATGAAACTATAAAACGCATTGAACAATACAACTGAGTCGGCCCACTTGTTTATACGTACAAGTCGCCACGCACACAGTTACTACTTGGCAGCGACTGCCACTTAGTGACCATCAGTCATCATGAGATCATCAGTCTTCCATCTCCCACCCTTCACCCCTCCTCCAAGGTCGGCAGCGCGAGTGTGAAGTCCCAGTGTTTCACACGTCCATAGGCCACGGTGACCGCTTACCATCAGGTGGACCGTGTGCTTGTTTGCCACCCAAGTTCTTTAATGCTATTTTTAAAAAGTGGTTATTGTAATTATTACAAACAGACACTCCACTTTTATTTAATTGTATAGATTTTTTGCAACTGCCACCTAGTAGTATTAAAAAAAATGTTACAAACAATAACAATTGCATTATTAAAATGCTTTCTGTCGGGAAATATAAACACCTCTCGATAGAAGCCATAGCAAGGTAGACCAAGAAATTGTAATTAGTTTTGCCCTCGTCCAAAGTTTAAGTTAACGATGTTATTGCTAGTTTACGCGGACATTGCCATTGCAATAAAATCATTTCATTACGATTTATTTAGTTTGCACTATTAATCGAAAAAAAAAACTATAAAACAGAACATTACAGATCAAAGTACATAATAATTAAGTTTAATAACAGGTACATTGTTCGAAATCTGTGTAAATACTTATTATGGTCGAGAGAAAATTTCTGTAGGTGGGGAATGCGATATCCAGGCTTAATTGCATGAGACTGCGGAACCTCCGTACAGACCATGTAGCATCCGATTTCGTGCGTTTTGTGCCAAAGAAGCCCTATTTCATTATTTATCTACATTGATCACGACGTTTGAGTTGCTTATTAGCAGCTATAGTCATGAGAGACTGCGTTTAGGCAAGTAGCCTTTTTTTCGTGCGGAAATCGTCATGGATATCGCCTACCCTCCCCGCGGCCATCGGGGCAGGTTATGTCGGACTCTTACCGGCTAAAACCGCATGCCGTCTATGCAGGATGAGGCATATAGCCTCGTGGTTATGGTCCCTGGTTCAAATCCTGGTCTCTATACGCCGAGTAAAATACGAGCAGTTTAGATTAGCTGTTAGACGGAACTTCAGTCATCCTTCTAGCTGTGTTTTTTCCCCATCATCAATGCTTATGTCTTTCTCAAATTCAGCTTCAAAGGCAAACCTTCAAAAATTATCTAACATGTTTTTTTATTCTATTTTCAACTATCCTTTGAAGTGGAAAATAATGTACGAAAACTTTTAACAATAATGCATAGGCATAATGAATAGAGTAGCTCAACACAATTCAATTTCCAGATCACTTTAGCTCTTAAATGTTATGAAATAAAATTTAAAACATGAAATATGTAGGTTATACTTTATTCTTTGAAAATTGCCAAACCTTATCAAGTAGTCAAATTCAATTTAATAGACATTGTATAATATCACAGTCGAGTACCTTGCCAAGACAAAAATAAACAATGCTTAACTCGATTGCTTATTTTGTTTAGTTCAAAAGTTTCTATCGGACACCTTCCGATTCCAACATCAGACCAACTTCATAGTACCATGCTGACGCATTGTCACCGAAGATACCCAAGTATACCAAATTTGAACCCAATCTGATGTCAGAAAGTGGTTCTAATTGGACTTCCAAGATTTGACCCATACTAACATACAAACTAACAAATTACAGAGCAAGTTTAAAATAATCTCTCTCCCATCGCGTGTTATGGGTTCTAGAATGCAGATAAACATACTTATATCCCTCTTTTTGTAAATACATACACATTAAATAGAAACACCCAGATCAAATACCTACAAATAGACATATTCATGCATACAATATATTTTAAATAAGTTTTTTTTTTTTATATATAGGACACGTCAATTTGACTTCACCTCACCTGATGGTAAGCTGAAGGCAAAGTCTTATATTTGCACCGAGTGGGAATCGAACCCACGCCCTCTGTCGTAGCAATATGATTGAAATGATTCTTGAACCTGGTCACCTACAAGCTATATTGGAGAAAAGAAGAATATAACTATGCACAAGACTTTAAAAAGAAAGAGGTGCAGGCAAACAGAACGAGAATGTATGCTAAACCGATGTTACGTTTCAAAACCAACATTAAAACATTGTTATCATTGTAGCCAACAGTTTTTGATGAATTTTAATGTTCAATAAATCAGTGGAAAAAAAAATATGGATGACGCTCGCGTTCTGTGTGTTTATTGGTGGAACAGCTGAAAGTGGAGCAAAAAGCTGAAAGTGCTGAACGGCCTTAAGTGGGTCACTGTCGCTAGCTAACACGCACGAGGCCAGCGAATTCGCGGCACCAACTCGTAGATGATCGAACAATCAACACACATTCATTATTCTGATTGATATGCATTTGTGAGTATATAACGGCAGTGCGATGCATATATGAAGTGTTGAAGTTCACTTACTTAATTCCCCAAGAAGTTGTCTAATTGGTGACCCGCAATCAAATTATTTTATATTCATCGCGATTGTTTTTTTTTATATCACTTAGGTTGTAGACTAGCACACCGCCCACCTGATGGGAAGCGGTCACCGTGGCCTATGGATGTGTGCAACACCAGGGGTGTCACAATCGCGCTGCCGACCCTGTAAAAACCTTCTAATGCCCTTCTTAAAGAACCCCATATTGTAGTCGTTAGTGAAAACCAAATACTTGATAGTTGATAGATGTGAAATAACTTAATACCTACTTGTATTATTGAAATGTATTCTCGATGTCGGTCTTGTCCAATAACCGATGCGATTATAATAAATCGGTTATTGGATATTGCGTTGAATTTAACTATTCCTGTGCCAAAAACAACTTAATATTGAATAACGTTATCACAGTTTAACGTCTAGCTTGTTAGTATTAGATTGTACTACAAGCCACCTGTTTTTATTTTATACACGAAGATTCTACTTTAAATTCAAATCAGAAAAATGTACAATAATAACTATACCGAAACATTTCTGTTACATTACAACTTGGATTACTTATTTTGCTGGACAGTGTAGGTATACTAACCCAGTGGTACTTACCTACTTTACATATCGAGAGAGAGAGGAGAGAGGTCGAGAGAGGCATCTTGAAACTGTAAATGTTTGATGATGATGATGTGTTCTTGAAGATTATCATCTAGCAGTCCGACTGGGGTAGTACCTCCGCCCTACAGAAGACCGCGGTCATAATAACCATCGTGTTGTGTTCCCGCCGGTAATTAGGGTAGCCAGAGCTCACTGTACCCCTCCACCCCCCACCCCTTCCTAGCCTCCCCAGCCCTTCCTATCCACTTTTTTATCGTATGGAAACCCACACGATAAAAAGTGGTACCTATATGCCAAGCTGGAGATAGTCCGGGTCAGTCGGGGTGGGTCACCTTAAGCCCTGGCGCTTGAAGCCCCAAGACGGCGTGCGGTTTTAGTTGGTTAAAGTCGTACATAACCACCTTCGATATACCTTCTAGTTCTGAATCTATACCTTCAAAAGTGATGTCTGCATAATGCTGAACTGTTTTCAATATTATGCAGATGTTGCTATCTTATTAAAAACATTTCACGGAGCGGCCAATATGGCGGAAAAGTGTCCAAAAGAAACACCGCGCCGCCAACACTGTGCGGAGTTATATCTAAAATTGTTATTAATTTTCAGTTCAACTCCTTATAATTGCAAATTGTATTACTTTTTGGTATATATATTAGGACAGAAGCCAATGGCGGCCTTTTGTCTCTACTCACATTGAAAGTAAGGAACTTTATTCCGCGCACGCTTAGGCTGAATGATCTCCCTGCCGTGGTTTTCCCTAGCGACTGCAATATGGGGTTCTTCAAGAAGGGCATTAGAAGGTTTTTGCGGGGTCGGCAGCGCGAGTGTGATGCCCCTGGTGTTGCACGCGACCATAAAAGGCCACGGTGGCCACTTCCCATCAGGTGGGCCGTGAGCTTGTCTGTCACCTAGGTGGTCTAAAAAAAAAAGTAAAAAAGGCGTGAGCATTATATTTATGTAGGTAATTTTTAACTGACTTCAAAAAAGGAGAAAGTTTTAAATTCGATTGTATTTTCTTTGTTACAGAACTTTTGACTGGGTGAACCGATTTTGATGATTCTTTTTTTATTTGATAGCAGGAGCTTCCCGTGTGGTCCCTTTTAAATTTGGTCCGTTGAAACAGTTTTTTTTGTAACAATTGTTTTTAATAGTATAATTATATTAAAAATTAAATATAGATTTTTATTCATAAGATCGACAAGTTATATTAACCGGGGTCTACAAACCCGTGATGCAATCTGTTGACATAGCCACGCAGCCTTATAGAATGAGGGGCTACTTAATTGATGGGCGACGGGCCAACAACTACCTGTTACTTATTTACTGCCTCAACAATATGTTTCCAGTCGATAAGTCTCTTAATGTTATAGACAGCTTGTTGACACGTTCGGAATCAACCAGGAAGTTTTTTTTTTATATTTAATCCAGCAGATTGACTGCACTCCGCCTGGTGGTAAGTGAAATAAAGTCTCAGGAAGGGGGTCGGCATTACATACCTACATCGATAGTGCCATAAATTTACGGCCTTATGAAATGCTAGTAAAGAAATCCAAGTCTTTATGGTGCAGCAAAGGTAAAGAAGAGAGGCACCGAACCGTTTAGTTCTTAATGGAATTGTTTGCACGTATTGTTCTGTATTATGGGAAAGGAGAGGCTGGGACTAGTTGGTAGAGCTCATTGGAACACTTGCCATGGTAGAGGCGGTAAAATACTGTGAAAGAAGCAATATCATGCTTTTTTATATTTAGTCCACTGGATTAACTGTACCCCGCCTGATGGTAGGCGAAAAGCAGGAGCGGGAGGGAGGACCGCTGGGTTATCGGTCGGATGATGACGAAAGCATAATTGAACACATCATGGACGCTAATGTGTAAATAAATATTCTAAGTCAAGTGATTATGGAAATGGAGTGTAAAAATTTTCATGTACACCTAAAATTATATCCTCGGGAATATGTGCCCTAACTTCATACGGTTAAAGTTGACAGTTCCCTGGAGAATACTGACATCATAATTCTCAAACGAAATGATTTATTTTGTTTTGATTGGCACCGGAAGTTCTCGTGTCGTAATTTCATTGCTCTCTGAGGAGTTATAACCTAGAGCGCCTCTCAATTAAACGACACACTGATATGAGCCAATTAATAGTTGTATAAAAAAATTATACTACTTAGGTGGCAGACAAGCACACGGACTGATGGGAAGCGGTCACCATGGCGTATTGATGTGTGAAACATCAGGGGTGTCATACTTGCGATGCCAACCCTAGAGTAGGATTGGGAAGATGAGAGGCTTGGGCGGGGGGGTTGAGCTCTGGCTACCGTACTTACCGCCGGAAACACAACATGAGGTTTATTATTTTTTTACGGCCTCTGTAGCGTAGCGGTAGTGCATGCGACTGCTACGCAGGGGGCGCGGGTTCGATTCCCGCTCAATGCAAATATTTGTATGCATGAATATGTCTATTTGCATTGGTCTGGGTGTTTCTATGTATAATAAGTATGTATTTACAAAAAAAAAGTATATAAGTATGTTTATCAGCATTCTAGAACCCATAACACAAGCTAGTTAAACTATGCTTACTTTGGGTCTAGAAGGCGCTGTTTAGAATGTCGTAGAATATTTATTTATTTATTTATTTATTTATTTATTATGGCCGCGGTCTTCTGTGGGGCGGGCGGAGGTACTATCCCAGTCGAACTGCTAAATTTGCTATAATATCGTAATTATACTCCAGACTAATACCGTCGTCAAATTTCGCTCATCATGCTATAAAATAACGACTGTTATAAAAACCTTGAACAAGAAAACCTTTCACCCCCAACGTAAACTACTTTCTAAATCAAGACCTTGAAAGTAGGCCGCAGTTGTAATTATATTCAGCGAAACGTTAACTGCGGGGCCGCACACGTAACGTGTCAAGTACTATGTCAAGGTCAAGCGCGATCGTATCTAAGGGATCGCCGGCAATTTGAATTTTAAACGGTTCGGCTACGCGCTGTTACTGCCTTCGTAGTCGGCCACTTGATTTGTGTGCTATAGATTAACGATAATAGCCCGCTGTGTCTGATAACTGCCTACTGGTAACAACGCTAGCAGCTTTTTATTGCCAGCTACTGGTTTATTTTACTTCTATGATGATTCCGTACCTATAATAATGTATTATGGAAAACTTTATGACGTAAATAAATATTTTTTTTTTTTTTTATATTCAGTCCGTCTATTGACTTAACCCCGCTGGATGGTAAGAAGCAAGGGCAAAGTCCAGAGGGTACGGGCCGCCATTCCAGACACCATTCGTCCCAAAACGGCGGTCCCTACCTTGACGGCCTAGACAGATGCCTTTTCACGCCCCGCTTAAAGAACCCGGGATTGAAGGGAGAAGGAAACACGTGTGCAGGAAGTGCATTCCAGTTTTACAACATTCTAATAAATAAATAAATATTTTACAACATTCTACACAGCACTCACTAGACCCAAAGAAGCATAGTTTAAGCTTGTGTTTTGGGTTCTAAAATGCGGATAAATATTAGGTATACTTATTTTTTTGTGAATACATAGAAACACCCAGACTATTGCAAATAGGCCTGAGCGGGAATTGAACCCGTGCTCCCTTCGTCGTAGCAGTCGAATGCACTACCGCTACGCGACAGAGGCCGTCAAACACGTAAAAATTCATGTACCTACACTTTGTTCTTTCAAGAAAAATAACAGAGGGATTTAAAATGTACCCGAGCACACGGAGAAACTCTTAAAAGCTTTTGGGTTCTCAATTTTTTTTTATACCACTTAGGTGGCAGACAAGCACACGGCCCACCTGATGGGAAGCGGTCTCCGTGGCCTAGGGACGCGATCAACACCAGGGGCATCACACTCGCGCTGCCGACCCCACTCAATCAAGATAACAGAAATAAAACATAAATGAATGATCGTGCCGTCGACAAAAAAAGTGCGAATTTTAAGGCTCCAACTACTCATAACTAATGCCACAGATACAGACATACGGCTAAACGTGCTTTCAAAGTGTCTCCGTTAAGATTGCTCGCCCATCCTAAGACTGACTGGCTAGTAGTACTTAACCTACCTTCCTACCGTTACCTTCTCGGTTACATATAGCCTCGAGCCTCGAGACGGCCTCTTTGGCGTAGCGGTAGTGCATTCGACTGCTACGCCAGGGAGCGCGGGTTCGATTCCCGCTCAGTGCAAATTTTTGTATGCATGAATATGTCTGTTTGCATTGGTCTGGGTGTTTCTATGTATAATATGTATGTATTTACAAAAAAAGTCATAACATAACATAAACTCACGCCTATATCCCCGAAAGGGTAGGCAGTGGTGCTAGCACCCACATTTCGCCAGTTTATGTTTAGGTCCCAATGTAATAGGTGGCGAGCCTATTGCCATTAACCGGGCACTTATAAACCTGCGATTAATACACACCATAACTTCGAAAAGCATCGAAAAGTCATTGGTGTGTGCCATGGTGAACCTGGGATCGAACCCGAGACCTCGTCTCAGCAGTCCATTACCCAAACCACTAGGCTACCGCGGTTATTTACTAAAGTATAATTAAAAATTTTAAGTGTATTTAAAAAAGTACATAAGTATATTAATCCGCATTCTAGAACCCATAACACAAGCTAGCTAAGCTAAGCTTACTTTGGGTCTAGACAGCGATGTGTAGAATATCGTAGAATATCGTGGCCCGTTGACCCAAACACTAGTAAAAAAGTTCCCTGTTGAGAATTTGGTACGGAATGGTACAAGACTAATATACCTCTACAATCATACATTCCCACCGGGTCAATCACTGAGCGACTGCCGCACATTCCTCGTATTCCACACATACCGAGACTCCTGCCTACCCTCTAAACGTTTGCAGTTATCCGCAGTAAGACATTTGCAATTACAATTAATTTTACGGATAGACATTATCGTCAATGGTTATCGATTTAAGGAAGAAATGTTTATTTATACAACTTAGGTGGCAGAGAAGCTCACGGCCCACCTGATGGTAAGCGGTCACCTTGGCCTATAGACGTGTACACTGCCAACTGGTTAGCCACTTCAGGGATTACTACGAACAAACAGACAGAAAGACAGACAAAATTGATCTAAATTGTATTTTGTTGAAAGTAACGTGTATGCCGTTATGTAGTGCAATAGTTAAAAAGTTATTATTTCAATATTACAAACAGACATTTCGATTATGTATAGAATAGATTTTTTTTTTTGGATTGAGTCATCCAAGGTGCTTTTTTGATCTTTTAGAGTTTTTAGACTATTGATAGTTTGAAATTAATGGCAGTCGTAAAATAGAGCTTCTCAACCTGAATGTATAAGAACTATGGGTGGAACGCGTTGAAGGATACAGTTGATCACACTACAGTTAGCCCATTTACTTATGATAGCGCCCCACTTCGTTATTCGCTATTTGCCTATAATCACGCGTATACAACGAAGTGGGGAGAGCCTATTCATGTATATTTGCTTTATGCACGAATTTTTGCCTTAGTCGCTTTTTTATGACGAATTGTGAAGGTTTTATTCGTAATAGAGTGTAGGCGGATTAGCAAAGTGGGGATCCACCAATAAACGTACATACAAGTCAGCCACTACGTGGAAAACGTCATTCAATTCAGTCAGTTTAAGTAAGGAAAATAAATATAAATTACAATATCTTCTTTATCAGTAGTGAAATGGCGAAAAAGCTGTAGTGATAGCAAGAAAATATATCCAGGAATCACGTTCAATCAAATTTGTGTGACACGTTGCAACCCAAAATTTACTCACACATGGTTCGCAGCCGCCAGTTTTGTGAAACAGTCTCATCTCTAGCGAGTTGTGTCGGTGGATTTTATACGTTCATGGTACTCAATATTATATGATGGCTGGTTGGAGTGTCATGGCGTCGAAGTGCTCTGACTAGGTGGCTCCGGGCGGGAGAGCGGGAGTGTTGTGGACTTATGATTGATATTGAATTGTCATGTACCTAAATACTCGTATGATTTGTTTACAACTTTCGTATGACACTAACTATGCCTGCGATTTCGCCCTCATGGCGTCAGATTATTCGGAATGCTAGTTCTTTTACTAAACAGAAGTAACTTAAGTTATGGCTTTTTTTGTGTGGAAATGTTTCCTCATGGATATCCCCCCCCCCCCGCGGCCAGTGGGGCAGGCTATATTGGACTCTTACCGACTAAAACCGCACGCCATCTAGAGTCTTCTGACGCCAAGTTGTAAGGTGGCCCTGGGGGTCATTATCATAATAACACCAATCTTTCAGTGAAAGTCCAATCAAAAACGGCTCAACCGTTCCAGAGAATATCTCATTCAAACAAATACAAACAGACAAATTGAGACAGAGAGTTCAATAATTGGTACATATTTTAAAATCTGTAATTTTGATATTACGAACAGAAGCTTCAATTACCTATATTTATTTGTATTATCAAAAGAAAGTACAGTATAAAATTATATTAACCGACTAATATTTTAATTTTTTTTTTATACCACTTAGGTGGCAGACAAGCACACGGCCCACACTGATGGAAAGCGGTTACCGTGGCCTATGGACGCGTGCAACACCAGGGTGAAGATGAATTTGTGACATGTTATGAAGATGTTTGGGTGTTTGTAACTCAATGCACTTTAAGGGCTGAACAGATCTGGCTGAAATTTGGTACAGGGACAGCTCATAGTCTGGAATAACTCATAAGCTGCGGCAGTTCTTTGCGGCACTTTTATCCTTGGAATAGTTTCATGTGGCAAATTGTGTAATGTAAAAAAGTGGTAAATAATTTGGTAGTATAGAAATATACCTATATTTGTAGTATACCTATAAGAGTGGATAGTACTGAGTATCGCATCGGTTCGGTGTCACCAAAAAAACGTCAACGCGGTCGGGCCGGTAACCGGAGCAAGGCCGCCCAATGCGGTGTTCCCCAGCAATGAATAATAAAAATTTCAAATCGCACCGAACGATGTCTGCTGTTGCATTTTTAACCGACTTCGGGAAAAGAGGAGGTTCTCAATTCGGACGTTTATATTTTTGAGTACTCATAACGGCTCGTAGGCTTAATATAGGTAATCATTATAAACAACGTATGGATTACTTTAATTCAGTATTTGATAAATATAACAAAAAAACTACTTTTAAAAATTTTGTCTCTCTGTCAGTCTGTCTGTTTGAAAGAGGCAATCTCCAGAACGGCATGGCCGATTTGCATGGGAGCTTCGCTCGCAGATAGATTTGTTTATTATAATATAGGCTCGGATTTGACCACTATCTCACCGGTTGCAGGTAAGAAAGTGTGTACAAGGAAATATAGATTTTCAATTCGCGTTAACATTTTTATGTACCTAGTAAGTTTAGTTATTTATTTCAAAACATTGTAATCATGTAACATTTTTTCAAGTTGTTATCATAAGAAAAAATTATATTTTATAATTATAACCATACTATCCTTCCAAACCTTTATTTTGTGTTTGACAGCTCAATTTTCATACATATTTTGTATACTTACATTTTTTTATTGAAGGGCTTTATGTCATACAACAACTGTACAAAAAAAATCAACTTTATTTTTTTTACTCTAAAACCAAAGTGGCTAACTAAATTCATATAATTTCTGGGCTTCTACCGATGCAAGGCAAGATTATTGCAAATGCCAATATATTTTTTATACCACTTAGGTGGCAGACAAGCACACGGCCCACCTGATGGAAAGCGGTTACCGTGGCCTATGGAATATTAAATTTTCTGTATACATTTTGTATGAAACGATATTTTCCTATCTTCATGTTCCGTCCCGTCCGTGTAACTACTCGTCGTACTCTAAACTAGTTTAAGACTTGATAGACAGAAATAAAAATTCACCTTGACGGCGAAGTGGCGGCGAGTGGCCGTTCTACACGTCAAATGGCGCTAACGAGCGGTGGAGCCTCCGCGTGTTAGTCAAACAATCAGTCAAACGCTGTGCTTTAGCACCGCTCCCCGTCGATTACAACTACGTGTATAGAGTCTATGATTTCGATGTTTTTTATGATAAGTATATAAAATGTTCATGTATAACATACCTTTTTTCCTCTGGGGTGTAGGCAAAGACAACAAACCGCCATCTGCTTCTGTCCTTAAGGCACATGTAAGTGGGCAGGCAAGCCAGGGAAGAGAGAAAAGTTTGTTTGTTTGGTTGGTTGAACGCGCTAATCTCAGGAACTACTTGTCCGAATCGAATTTTTTTTTTTAATAGCTCATTTAATTTCTCACGCCCAGGGTAGCAGAGTTGTAATCATATTGTCAACGAATCAGTCAAATTTCCATACGTTATTACAAAAGTAAGAAATCACGCGCATGTATGAGTTAAATAAGTGCCATGGACGCAGTACACCTAGTTTTTTGTTATGACTTGCCGATGCCCGGTGTGGGACTTTTTTTCGTTCGGAAATCCCCACAGATACTACCCCCATCACAAGCATTATGTCGGAACCGAACCGACTAAAATTGTATGCTGCTTAGGGTCTTCTAGCAGCGGGGTGTAAAGTGGCTTAAGGTATTGCCCTCGCACCCCGGGGAAGTAAAGGTAGGGCCCAAAGGTCACGATGGGGCTTCCATACATCCATAATCGTTATCAAATCTACCAGACACTGATCAATAATTACATATATTATGCATTATTCACCGAGGCTCTGAAAGGCACAGCCAATGGAGGCAGAGGGAACGTCGGCGAAATATTGGCAGCTCAACATAACAAATTCCCATCGTAAATACTCTTTCGCGAGGTGAACAAAGCCATTGTGTTGACTGCCGATTGGAAAAAGTAAGCTCGCTTTCTGGTTGCTATAATATTTTCTCACACGGCGTATGTTCAGTTTATAAGTATTTAAAAACGGTCTTTAAACGGTTTTTTAAACGATTTTTAAACGGTTTTTGAAAGGTTTTTTAATTTAGTTTAATTCAATAGGTTTTTTTATTTTTATATTTAGCTTTCAATTCAGTAGGTAACTGAAATTTTACCACCTTTCAGTAGACGGTTTATATTAAATGATTTTTAGATAGTTTTTTATAATTTTTATTTTATCTTGACCTGTTTGATTGGGTCAAATTCAGTAATTAAAAAAATATAATTTAGAAATTAAAAAACCCGACTGCGTAAAAAACTAAAAAAAAAAAAACAAGCACTCAGATGATGTCCGGTGGTCTAGAAACATAACAACTTAACACAGTCGGGATCCATTATTCAACAGCCAATCTTATTTTTCAAAGGATCCCGACTGTTAAGTTGTTATGTTTCTAGACCACCGGACATCATCTGATTGCTTGTTTTTTTTCTTTTTTAGTTTTTTACGCAGTCGGGTTTTTTAATTTCTATATTATATTTTTTTATTTTATACTTTTTAGATATAAGTGTCCTAGCCAGCTATTTACCCGATTGGACTTTCTACTGCCTAATAAAAACCTATGAATTGTTGTTACGCAACTTTAAATCGCTATAGATCCTAAATGGTCAATGGAATCGAAAAATGTTGAAAGGAAACTAAAAATGATTTTTAAATACCTATTCAACGATACCCCACTTGACATAGTTTGCTGACTTTCATTTTTTTTAATTTTCACAATATGGCGGCCAGTGGTCGCCATATTGAATTTTCACTGACGTCATGTCTTTAGTGACACTCGCCGGACTAAGAGGAATCGATTGATGTGTGAATCATGAAAATCGGCCCAGGCGTTTGGCCTGTATAGTGCTTCAAAGGAACATACAAACATACATACATACATACATACATACATACATACATACATACATACATACATACATACATACATACATACATACATAGGCTGTTAAACACATTACCACTCCTTTGCGTTGCGCAGTCGGGTAAAAATGGACCCCTTTTTTGTTGACGGACTGATCATTTTTTTGTAAAATAAAGTAAAAATTTACCTGTGAGCTGTATTGCCTCTTCTTATTCAACTGTCAGTATCGAATTGCAAGGATTCAAAAACGAAAATAAACAAAGTAGATACATATATAACACCAAGGTTTTATGAAAACCAAAGGTCAACGAAATGTTACCCAGAAAAGGGTACTTTTATGTGCTTTAAATACTAAACGTAATCGGCCCTCGAAATGTACCTACAATTAAAATTTATACAGGCAAATCATGAAAGGTTAAAGTTATTATTAACTTAACCATATTCCCTTAAGCTACTTAATTGTATTACCCACTGGTATCATCCGGATGGACGATATGGTGGTAACACCTATTGAAGTATTTGCGGGCCGTAAGGTCACCGATAATCTGCAGTATTAAAAAGGTTATATTAACTTTTATGCAAGCAGATAAAAGTTATTGTATTATTATTCGTAAATTTTCTTAATAAACTGCCAGGCTTCAAAGTGATTTCCAGGCCGGAGTTTGTGAATATATTATGTTTGCATGTTTAGATGTTTGTTACTCAATCCGTTCCAATGACTGGACGGAGCTTTTTACACCATTTAGGTGGCATACAAGCACACGGCCTAGCGGATGGGAAGATGACTTATAGACGTGTGCAACACCAGGGGCGTCACAGTTTCACTGCAATTTGTTACAAAGATAGATTTTAATATGGAATGACAGGGTACTTATTCCTGAAATAGGTTCCTATAGAACACTCTATTGGGAACAGAATATGGCAGCTGGAGCTAGTTTTTTTATATAGGACACGTCAAAATGACTTTACCTCGCCTGATGGTAGGCTAAAGGCAAAGTCTCAGGATCAGGGGTCACCACTACATACACCGATAGTGCTATAGTGGTAGTCCTCAGCTTGACGGCCTCATCAAATGCTTTTTCACGCCCCGCTTAAAGGACCCGGGACTGTAGCAGGAAGGAAACACATGGTAAATAATTCCAAGTCTTTATGGTGCGGCAAATAAAAAAGGCACCGAACCGCTTGGTTTAGTTCATTACTTGTTTACTTCATTACTTACTATATTACTTACTAGCTGTTGCCCGCGGCTCCGCCCGCGTGGATGTCGAAATCCGTTTCAAAAACTATCCTATCTCTTAAGTTGGATCGAACTGCACATGGTGTGCGAATTTTATTATAATCGGTTAAGTGGTTTAGGAGTCCATTGAAGACAAACATTGTGACACGAGATTTATATATATTAAGAAATCTAGCTGTTGCCCGCGGCTCCACCCGCGTGGATGTCGAAATCCGTTTCAAAAACTATCCTATCTCTCAAGTTGGATCGAACTGCACATGGTGTGCGAATTTTATTATAATCGGTTAAGTGGTTTAGGAGTCCATTGAAGACAAACATTGTGACACGAGATTTATATATATTAAGAAATCTAGCTGTTGCCCGCGGCTCCGCCCGCGTGGATGTCGAAATCCGTTTCAAAAACTATCCTATCTCTCAAGTTGGATCGAACTGCACATTGTGTGCGAATTTTATTATAATCGGTTAAGTGGTTTAGGAGTCCATTGAGGACAAACATTGTGACACGAGATTTATATATATTAAGAAATCTAGCTGTTGCCCGCGGCTCCGCCCGCGTGGATGTCGAAATCCGTTTCAAAAACTATCCTATCTCTCAAGTTGGATCGAACTGCACATGGTGTGCGAATTTTATTATAATCGGTTAAGTGGTTTAGGAGTCCATTGAGGACAAACATTGTGACACGAGATTTATATATATTAAGATACTAGCTGTTGCCCGCGGCTCCGCCCGCGTGGATGTCGAAATCCGTTTCAAAAACTATCCTATCTCTCAAGTTGGATCGAACTGCACATGGTGTGCGAATTTTATTATAATCGGTTAAGTGGTTTAAGAGTCCATTGAGGACAAACATTGTGACACGAGATTTATATACATTAAGACTAGCTGTTGCCCGCGGCTCCGCCCGCGTGGATGTCGAAATCCGTTTCAAAAACTATCCTATCTCTCAAGTTGGATCGAACTGCACATGGTGTGCGAATTTTATTATAATCAGTTAAGTGGTTTAGGAGTCCATTGAGGACAAACATTGTGACACGAGATTTATATACATTAAGACTAGCTGTTGCCCGCGGCTCCGCCCGCGTGGATGTCGAAATCCGTTTCAAAAACTATCCTATCTCTCAAGTTGGATCGAACTGCACATGGTGTGCGAATTTTATTATAATCGGTTAAGTGGTTTAGGAGTCCATTGAGGACAAACATTGTGACACGAGATTTATATATATTAAGATATGTTGCTAAAATCGACATCTCAAAACAAGACGAAAAGTTAGTTCAAAGTAAAAGCGAGAACCAGCCCATTCGCAGAGTGTGAGCCCGAATCCAAATTTAACGAGGGCCCAGAGATCGCACATAGCATCCTGTCTACGTTTGCGGGGAAGTGGAAACACATGTTATGGTCTCAGTCTCGGAGACTCGGGTCAAGGTCTGCCAGACCCACAGACCCATTCGCGTGTTGTGTGCGGTGAAATATTATGAATCCATTTAACGAGATTTTATACACGACTAACACGACACGCCAAAGTGGGCGAGGGAGTGCGCCGGTGAATGCGGTGCGGTTTTATGAAATAGGTCATTTTTGTAGTCACGATATGTTAATAGGCGAGCCAATTCGCTGTTGCTCAAATTGACCAGCTTAAGCTAAGTGAAGTGTAAAGCGCACCGTTCGCCGCACTTACGAGGTTTTAAAAATGCATTAATGGTTAACAGCACCGGAACAATTTCATGCCTTTCAGTTTTCAGTGCAGAAAAAGTCGTCAAGAGATTTAAACAGGTAATGAGATTTGTGAGAAATTAAACACTTCAGTTTTAGTAATTAAGAAAATTACTTGTTGGCAACATCTTAATTGAATTCCAGCGCCATAATTTCATAATACTTGAAATTAGGTATTTTTCTACTATTCTGTACCTACCTATGTTGCACAAATGAATTGAATTGAATTGAATTACACTCTTGCGTTAATTACTTATAATAATCTCAGCATTAGTCCTGGTTGTATCCAAAACTTGTTCTTCAACTGTTACTGTAGCTTTTACGAGAGCGACTGCCATCCGTATCTTTCCTCTCTTTCACCCCCTCCAATCACCCCATTCTCCCCAACACTCATAACTCCCCCGGTCCAGTGGCGAAATTGTGACGCCCCTGGTTACCACGTTCATAGGCCACGGTGACCGCTTCCCATCCAATAAGTGGTATAGGAATACAAATAAAATTACCCAAGACAGTTGTCCTTAAAAGCTGCTGTGTCAAATTCTCCCTGTTGACAATTCATAAGTTCCTTTGGCCAAATTTAATACAGTGAAGCGGGTTAACTAGACCCGTTGGTCTAAATTCCAAGCGTAATTTACGGCAACTTTCATAACTTGAAAATTCACCAAATTATTGTCGTAATTCATATTGAGGGTGGAGTGTACGGCTAATACGAATTTTAATGGGCTTGAAACCTAACTAATAATATGAACCTATGACTGTTAATGCTGATGGCTTTCTTTTTTTATTTATTTATTTATACAGAATTATTATTAAACTATCTTAGAAAATATTAAGTATGTACAAATTTAAAAAAAAAGTTTAGGTGTCGAAGAATTCCTCCCCATCGATGTCGACATTTCTTTTTTTATATATTGAACACGTACACATGACGCCACGCCTGATGGTAAGCTTAAGATAAAATCTCAGGATCGGGGGTCACCACTACATACACTGATAGTGCTATTAGTGGTGGCCCCTAGCTGGACGATCCTAAAGGTATGAAAAATTAAGATATGAAAGAAATTTCATTCCGCGCACGATTAGGCGATTGAATGTGTAAATGATCTCCTTGCTGTGGTTTTCCCTTCCCCCTTTAGAAGGCTTTTCAGTAAATAATACAGCCAATATATCAAACACTCGGATAATAAGCATAATATTCGTTAAGTTTGTAAGTTTAAATTCTGCTCCAATGCGTAACATTAGCAAAAAATCTTTTAAAACAGTTATACATGTTTTTTAATTCCAAAAAGTAGCCATGACTTACCTAATACCTCGCCACTCAGAATAATTTATTCTTTTTGCATTTGGGACATAACTTTTTAATTGTGACTTTGATATTTGTACGTGCCACTTCGTAGTATTATATTTACTAACTGTTGCCCCGACTTCGTCTACGTGGATGATGATTATCGCAACCAAACGTAACTTATTTCCAAGGGTAAACTTTAGACTCTAGACTATATAGATCTCTATAATTTTTTTAATTAAAATCTGTTCTGTGGATTAGGCGTGAAGCTTAACAAACAGACAGACTCACCTTCGCATTTATATATATATACTAGCTGTTGCCCGCGGCTCCGCCCGCGTGGATTGCGAATTCTGTTTCAAATGCCTTTTTGCCAAAAAAACCGCACGCCGCCGTCTCAAGTCTTCAGTTGCCGGGGTGTAAGATTACTTAGAGCATATCCCGCGCTACCCAGTTGACCCTGGGATGGGAATTGTTTGATTTATGATGCCTACAGCCACTTTCTATCATCGCACTGCTTGCCACAGGCAGGGAATTCATCCCCACACGTTGCATCCGTCTGCAGTGCGTACTGTAAGGTATGAAAAAAATTTCATTTCACGCACGCTTAGGCTGTGGAACGATCTCCCTGCAGTGGTTTTCCCTGGCGGCTATAATATGGGGTTCTTCAAGAAGGGCATTAGAAGGATTTTGCAGGGTCGGCGGCGCGAGTGTGACGCCCCTGATGTTGTGCACGTCCATAGGTGCATAGGTCACATAGGTGGGCCGTGAGCTCGTCTGCCACTTAAATGGTATAAAAAAAGCATGATGTCCTTACCTCTTTTCCGAACCCCGCAAAAGAGAAGATGGGGTGACAGGGGGTACAGAAGACCGCAGCCATAATAGACATTGTGTTGTGTTACCGCCGCCGGTAAGAAGGGTAGCCAGAGCTCACAACCCCCCTCCCTATCTCCCCAATCCCCTCCTCTGACGTCCGATTTCAATAACTCAAACAGTCTTTAAATAATTTTTACACAATATTATTGAAAGTCTTGATTAAGATATAATTTATTTGGATGGGAATACAAAGATATACCTTTTTTTTTCCGTGCGGAAATCCCTCGCACCCCGGCTTCACCCGGGCCATCTCCGGATTCGAGATGGCCCCCTCGGGTTTGAGAACCACGTGGTTCCCGTCATGACCCGGAATAGGAGGGGGGGGGGGGGGCTTCGCGCGCCGCCGCCTCGGCCTGCTTCTGCTAGGGTGACGGGCGGCTCCACCTGTCACCCCCAGGCCAGCGCTCATGGAGGACGGAGGTCGTCGGACCCCCGACGCGATAGGCGTCCGCGCCCGCCTCCGTCCGGGAGAGCTCTGTGCAGCCCCTCCCGAACCTTTTCCGCCGCCTCTTTCTCGAGTATCACTTGCTCGCAGAAGGAGGCGGCGGCCAACCACGCGTCCGCACTCTGCACCATCGCCGCGATCAGCACCGGCAGTGTGAGGACTCCCACCCCGAGGGCTGCCGAGAGGGCCTGTCTCGGCACCTCCCACGCCGGACACTCTGCCAACGTGTGCAGCCCTGAGTCCTCGCCCGCATCGCAGTGATAATACAATGATATACATAAGGAAACATAATCTTAGATAGGTATAATTCGTGAGACAAACGACGTCCTGGCGCGAGCGGATTGTTTTGCAATAATCCATGATTGGTGAATTTGAGCTCGTCCAGTGCTGTAGCACCCGTGCTATCCTCAAAGGCACCCAAGAAAACTGTACTGCGTGTATAGAGCATAATACTTTGAGCACAGTTTAGATACCTATCTACGTACCTATAATGTCCCGAAGTATATTGGTTTGATTTACGTCCGCATTTCAACTTGCATTTATTTCGCCGCGCATTATTTTTCATATTGCGATAGCTCTTAAACTATTTATGGTAATTATATAGTGTAAATGGCAATTTTGATCTACATTAAACGTACAACGTATCTAACGTATTTAATTGGATAAGAAATAATACTGTATTGTTAAAAATTTGTTTAGGTCATTTTTTACACCTTGGGTTACATTATTGAAGTTTTAGTAAGGATCCCTAAATTTTTCGGGGATAAATTATAGCCTATGTTACTCACAGATAATGTGGCTTTCTATTGGTGAAAGAATTATTGAAATCGGTCCAGTAGTTTCGGAGCCTATTCGTTACAAACAAAAAAACAAAAAAACAAAAAAACAAATCTTTCCTCTTTATAATATTAGTATAGATATATATATTAGAATTTTTATGTCATCATCCAAGTGAAAATTTCGGTTGTATTCATAGATTTTATTGTCATGGTTTATACGGGAGCTGACTCTCAGAATATAAGCCAAGTCGACAAATACTAGGTATTCTATCGATTGTTTTGGTGGACCCATCAGGGTGTATGTTCTTAGAACAAAGTCTTCATATCTATAGTTAATTTTATGTTTGTACGAACTTAAAACTTTTGCATTATAAATATTTGCGCGGGAGCAAAGCTGCAATCTCCACTTAACAATCAAATGCTCTACGTATAGGTTCATTCGTAGCAATAACTTGTTCATGCCATTTTTCGTAGCGTTAATCGTAGAACGCGTAGCGCCTACGTACTGCAATGCTCGTAGCATGTCTCAGTTGTTATTTTCTGATATTTTTTACACCTTTATTTTTTTGCGAAGCTGTAATAATTCACTCAGTAGTTTCTAGAAGTTTATGCATCGAAGTAGATATTTGCCAAAAGTCTGATATTGAGATATAGAATTCATTGTACGAAGTTCACCCGCACCGCTAGTTGAATATATTCAATTTAGTTTCACAATGGTTGTTCACTTACCAACTATTTAAAAAAAATAAAGGTACTATTAACCGAAATTATTAGTATTCTGACTAACTCTTCAGCTAAACGATTGTTTTTATGTCGATAGTATAATTAATGGCCATGATTCAAACCCGGGAACTCTAGATCGTAAGACAGACTCCTTAACTACTAAGCTTAGCATATTAAAACTTTGTAATTGGAGAGTTTTTACTTTCGTGTTCTTTTGACACGCAGCTCAACACGGGCGGCGCTAAAAGTAAATGTAGCCCCTCATTATAAGATTACAATTATTATTTTTATTTTTTGGCCAAAGTTATTATCTATTTTTGGCACAATCTCTAATGATCTGGCCGATAAAAGTCGACAAGATAAATAAAAAAGTCACATAAATTAATCCCGAGGTGAGCAAATACATACATACACACATACGTACATACAAATCACGTCTTTTTCCCATTGGGGTAAGCAGAGACAACATCTTTCCACTGAGCAATAACCACAAAAAATATTTAGCATGGAAGATAAGGTGTGGGTGAATGGATTTTAAGACGGTATTAGGACGATAATATTTCTAATTTGCTCATTTTTAGAGAGATATTACCTTGGTCATAAATTTATAAAACCAACGGACGGAACGCAACGCAGACTACAACAGCTGGCGACACTAGAGTCAGCCAAGTTGCATAAACATACAAGTATGCACGTACACACTCAAACGTGATTTGATCAAGTCAGTCTGCATGGAGAAAAAATTAAAATGCGGCATATTTGTTGTAGTGAAATGGAGTAAGATCTGTTGTGGCGGTTAAAGAAAAATATCCATGAATCACGTTAATTAAATGGTAACACGTTGCATACCAAAATTCACGGTAGCCGCCGCCATTACTGTAAGAGTCTCATCCACGGCGCATTCCGTCTGATATTTTGTACGTTCATGACCTGAACATAGTCAAATAAACCGTACGTATCACATACCAAGCGGTTCGGTGCCTCTTTTATTTGCCGCACCATAAAACTTGGAATTCTTTACCAGCGCATGTGTTTCCTTCCACATAGTCCCTGGGCCTTTAAGCGGGCCGTGAAAAAGTATTTGATGAGGCCGTCAAGTGAAGGGCCACCATTGTAGCATTATTGGTGTATGTAGTGGTGACCCAGTCCTGAGACTTTAGCTTACCATCAGGCGAGGTGAAGTCATTTTGACGTGTCCTATATAAAAAAAGATTCCATTCAATGTCAATTCTTTTTGTTGCAGGTAATGTGTCCTCTTCCCAACTGCATCTGAAGTTGATGAACAATTTCTGATGTTGGACCACAAGAAACATGGTGACAAAATAACTTTTTAAACTGCATTCCACTCGTTGACAACGAAATTGAGGTAAAGCTATCTTACTAGCCCACATAGTACTAGGTTAGAAATGATTTTTTTGAATACTTTGTTCCCTACGAACAAGGTTTTCTATTTCAGAACAGATTTTCAGGATGTTGTTATTCTAACGGCCGTGTTGCCGCCATAAAAATTTTAGCAAACGAACTGCATTTTTTTATACTACATAGGTGGCAGACAAGCACACGGCCCACCTGATGGGAAGCGGTCACCGTGGCCTATGGACGTGTGCAACACTAGGGGTATCACACACGCGCTGCCTACCCTGAAGGGAAGGGGGATGGGCTTGGAAGGGGTGGGGAGGCTAGGAAGGGATGGGGGGAGGAGGGGTACAGTGAGCTCTGGCTACCCTAATTACCGGCGGGAACACAACTCGATGGTTATTATGGGCGTGGTGTTCTATAGGGCGAAGGTACTACCCCAGTCGGACAGCTCATTTCGGACGAGAGGTACCGTCGTGTCCTACTTCCTATAAATATATAGCGGTTATATCGGACTTCAACCGATATAACCATTCGAATGCCGGGTGTATGTTGACTCCATCTCCGGCTTCAAGATGGCCCCTCGGCCTGCTTCTGCTGGGGTGACAGGTGGGTCCACCCGTCCCCCTCAGGCTCACACTCATTGATGCGTTTATATGATGACTAGCAATGTTTTATCATCATCATCATCATAATGATTGCCCAGCAGCGTCTAAAGCCGCCCCAAAAGGCCGTGCGGATACGTGGGGTTTTCCCATGGAACTGGTTTTCCATACCGAAAGTCGTAATATAAAAGATAATCTGTATAAAATGGTAGTGGCAGTGATGTGTATATTGCCTTTACGCGATAAAATATAATATTAAAAAAGAATCGTCTTCAGTAATACAGTATTAATGTTATGAAAACAGTCCTTATTGATATTTAAGGATATTAATTGATCTTAACCGTTTTATTGGTACAATACATTTGTTACAGTACAAATATATTGATTAAGACAATATACTATTTAGTAAATAATTATCTCACGGAACATACCGTAAACGACCTTCGTTATAAGTACAGTCCGTCACCGGTTTAAATTACCTGCCGGTTGGGACAGCGCCATACATTTTTATGTCTTAAAACTAAATTACTGATAAAGTTACAATGAGCTTTTAGTCTGTTGCCACAGGAATTCCTAGGTCCTGTGTGCCAAATTTATCAGACAAACAAACTCTCACATTCATAAAATTAATAGGATTTTACAGTTTCTTGAGAAATTGAGTTTAGTTAATTTTATGAAGTAGTTTGAATGAGATAGTGCGAGTCGCCGACAGCGGTAATATTTCAGCCTTACCAGGGCGACCGGGCTGGACGGATTTAAATGTATATCCCGAGTAGATTGGACGGATCAATATCGTGTTTAAAACTTTTAATTGACACTGTTCTGACATCTCATATATATCTAGTTGAACTTCAGGGCTTGTACAATCAAGGTTTCATATTTTCTGGGATATTTTGGGCTCGTGGAGAAGGAAAAATGGAACCTTTTATACGATCATTTTGCTGTCCATCTGTTGGTTTATTGGCTGTCAAGACTTTCTTGCAGGAACGTATGGCGGTTTCAAGTTTACAACTTCTTTTGTTATTTTCTCCACCTTTCAGCTGTGAAAATAATTAAACTTGGAAGATAATATAATACAATCTGTGCCGGCACCGCGTCGCATACGCGATGTCAGCAAAAGTCCCCACTGTAGAGCGACGGGGCGCCCGCGCCCGGAACACTAGTTCATACTGCAGGCTTGCCATAGTCAGCCGCATATAACTCGCTTCACTTATAGATGTTCTAAGTTAATATCAAGTGTTATAGTAATTCTAATATAAGTCGTACATACAGTGAGACATATGTGTAATTACAAATAAACATTCAAAGCGTACGCTATCTTTTATTGAGATACTCCCACGTAACACCCATAGGTATAGCCTCTAAAGTGGTGACCCCGAACGTGAACGTGGGAGTCGTAGGTTTATAGGTTATATAACCTATAACCTCGTGTGTGAACTTTTGTGAAAATTATCGAACTTTGTGAACATTAGCGTAACAATGGCAAACGACGGAAGTGCGGTTAGTGTAAAATCAGAAGAGCAGGTGATCACAAGCATCGCGGTTACGACGCGTATTCCAGACTTCTGGTGCGACGAGCCCGAGCTGTGGTTTATCCAGGCTGAAGCAGTATTAAATCCGCAAAAGGCGTCGGACGAATCAAGGTACCAAATAATTGTATCGAAATTAGGCAAAGATGTTCTGACGCAGGTCACGGACATACTCAGAGACCCCCCGCAAACAGACAAGTACTCTACGCTAAAAAAGCGATTGTGCGAAATCTATGCGAGGACCAAGGAGCAACAGGTACACAGACTCATGAACGAAATGGAATTAGGAGACCAAAGGCCGTCGCAATTATTGAGAAAAATGCGTGACATTGCACGTGGCAAGATAGAAGACGAAACCCTCCTCATACTGTGGCTCAACCAGCTACCAAGCACAGTGAGAGGGATTTTGGCAGCTACGGAGACGAACGACCTTAGTACCTTAGGAAACATAGCGGACAAGGTCATAGAATCCGTATCACATAGAGAGACAGTCAGCAAAGTAGATGCAGCTACAGGAGGCGAATCGGAAAATTTGATAGCAGAAATCAGGAACCTGACAGAGAGGATAAGAGGTCTTGAAAGCAGGCAGCCCAGACCCAGATTCACCGGCAGAGGTAGAGGCATGTCCGGACGCTTTGGAGCCAGAGCAACGAATCGCAGCCCATCTCGCAGGCGAACACCAGCAGACCGTGACTGGTTATGCGAATATCACTTCCGGTTCCGGCATCGGGCGAACAAGTGCGTGGAACCATGCAACTGGAACAAGAGCAAGCCGGAAAACTAACAGCGGTGCACGAAATGGGCGAGTCGTGCAGGCCGCAAGTGAATCATCGCCTCAGCATCATGGACCAGTACACAGGTACCTCTTATCTTATAGACAGTGGCGCAAATATATCGGTCTATCCGCGTAATCTTGTGAGTGATAAACACATATCAAAGCATAGTGAAAATAGTAATTACAACTTGTTCGCGGCAAACGGCACTAAAATTAAGAGCTATGGACTAATAACAAAAGAATTAGACTTTAAGTTAAGACGAAATTATAGGTGGATATTTGTCATAGCCGATGTTAAGCAACCAATAATAGGCGCAGATTTTTTAGCTAAGCACAAACTGTTAATAGACCTTAGTGGCCGAAAATTAATAGATACAGAAACAAGCATAATGGCGATTGGTTCATTCTCCGATTCTGACCAATCCACAATTAAAACCACACCCGATGATCATCCCTTCATAAACATTTTATCAAAGTATCCAGACATAACAAAACCCTTCTCTTTCAAAGGCATCCCTAAACATAGTGTGCGCCACCACATAGAAACTACTGGGGCACCGGTGCATGCTCGTGCACGCCCGCTGCCTCCAGACAGGTACAAAAAGGTTAAAGCTGAATTTCAACTTATGATGGACCTAGGTATATGTAGACCCAGTAAAAGTGCGTGGGCCAGTCCATTACATGTAGTGCCCAAAAAAGATGGTAATATTAGACCCTGCGGGGATTATAGGAAGTTAAATGCGATAACAAAACCAGACAGGTACCCGGTACCGCGACTACAAGACTTCACTTACTTATTAGCAGATAAAAAAATTTTTTCGAGCTTGGACATCAACAGGGCTTACAACTGCATACCGGTGCACGAGGATGACATCGAGAAAACCGCGGTAATCACCCCAATGGGTTTGTACGAATTCCCAGCAATGCCGTACGGGTTAAAGGGGGCCAGCCAAACGTTCCAGAGATTCATGGATCACAGCGTCTTGCAAGGGCTGGATTTTTTGTTTTGCTTCGCCGACGACATAATTGTAGCCAGTGCCGACGAAGAGTCCCACAAACATCACCTAGAGGAAGTCTTTAAGCGTTTTAACGAATTCGGCATCACCATCAACATATCAAAGTGTTGTCTGGGCCGACAAAGACTTAAATTCCTAGGCTACGAAGTATCAGCAGAAGGCATAAAACCTCTGCATGATAAGGTTGAGGCTATAAAAAACTACCCAAGGCCTAAAACAGTAGAGGACCTGCGTAGGTATTTAGGCATGCTAAACTTCTATAGGGCACACATCCCAAAAGCAGCGCAAGGGCAGGCTGAAATGAACAAATACCTCCACAACTCAAAGCGTAAGGACAAGACGGTCATACAATGGACAGAAGCAGCGACACATGAATTCGAAGAAAGCAAGGTAAGTCTACAGAACGCGACGTTACTGGCACACCCATTACCAGACTCCCCGTTAGCCTTGATGACTGACGCATCAGACAGCAGCGTGGGAGCGGTTCTGCAACAACGGGTAAGTAACAGATGGCAACCCTTAGGTTTTTTCTCCAAACGTCTGACTGAAGCACAAAGGAAGTATAGTACCTATGACAGGGAATTATTAGGCATTTATCTAGCAATCATTCACTTTAGGAAACTCGTCGAGGGACGAGAGTTTGTGGTCTATACCGACCATAAACCATTAGAGTACTTATTTAGCAAAGTAGGCAGTGAAAAAGAAACTCCTAGGAGAACAAGACAAATTATGTTCATTAGTGAATTCACGAACAAAATAATACACGTTCAAGGCAAAGAAAATGTCGTAGCGGATACGCTATCGCGTATCGAAACAATAACATGCCCAACAGGCATCAATTTCACAGAACTCGCCCAGGCACAGGAAACAGATAAGGAACTCTCAGAATTTTTAGTTAACCATAACAATAGCAGCTTGCGTTTCAAAAAGGTACAACTAAGCGGTACCGGGCCACAGAACAACATCCTCTGTGAGACCTCAACCGATAAGGCACGCCCGTACCTACCTGTAGAATTTCGCAAGGCAGCATACGAATCAATACATAACCTTAGCCACCCTGGTATTAGAACGTCTAGGCGTATGGTTACCGATAGATTTTTCTGGCCAGGCATGAACAAGGATATCGGTAAGTGGGCACGGTCATGTGTTAGGTGCCAAAAGGCCAAAGTCCACCGCCACACGACATCGGCTCTGGGAGAATTTCCCGAGTGCGATCGCTTCGAGCAAATCAACATCGATCTTGTTGGACCGCTCCCCAGCTCAAGGGAAGGTCACAGATTCTTATTAACTATGATAGACAGGGCCACCGCCTGGCCTGAATGCATTCCACTCACAGACATTTCAGCTAAATCAGTAGCCCGGGCAGTTTTCGAACACTGGATCACACGTTTCGGTTGTCCCTTAAGGTTAACGAGTGACCAGGGGAGGCAGTTTGAAAGCGAAATATTTAAGCACCTTATGAAATTTTTAGGCATAGAAAAGATTCGCACTACCGCCTACCACCCACAAGCAAACGGCGCGTGCGAAAGAATGCATAGATCGTTAAAGGCCGCACTAAAAGCTAAATTAGACAACGAAAATTGGTTAGGGGAATTACCGACGGTATTATTGGGATTGCGAGCAGCACCGAGGTGCGACACTAACGTAAGCGCAGCGCAGCTAGTGTACGGCTGCACCATTAGACTACCCGGGGAATTCTATGACAGCACAGACAGAAAGTTTTACGACTCACAAGAGTACGTACAACATCTAAAAGAAGTAATTAGTAAATTAAAACCAAAACCGGCGTCTCATAGATCATCCAGACCTATTTTTGTCCATCCAGAACTAAAAAAATGTACTCATGTGTTTATTAGAAAAGAAATAAAAAAACAGGCACTGCAACCCCCGTATGAAGGTCCATACAGAGTAATTACCCGTACAGACAAAACCCTCACAATTCAGTTGCCAGATAGAATTAGTAACGTATCCATTGACAGAGTCAAACCAGCATTCTTATTAAATACGGATAGTCAGGAAAACAGCAAAGCCATCAGCCCCCTACCAAACAGTCCTAACACACAATCAGAGTCAGAATCGGAGAGAGAAACCACACAGAAAGGTATCTTAGTCAAAGAATCCGCTTATGAAAACGCTAACACTCGTACCTCGCGCAGCGGTCGTACCATCAGGCGGCCAGTAAGGTTTAACATATAACATGTGCGCAAATGTAACTCAACACAGCTATTACGAAATAATAAGTTGTAATTGGATAGTGGAATTGCACAATATACTGATACCTTTGTTCAAAAGGCACTCATTCACAGTTTGTCACTGTTAAAAGATAGAGCTTTATAATAATGGGTAATAATCAAGGTAGCGAACAAGTAATCATTGCCCAAGAAGGACCAAATAATTCAGACATACAGTACCAGATATCAAAGTTCAATATAATACTGTTCGCAATGCTAACAATAATAAGTGTATTAATAGCTTATTTGGCTTTCAAGAAATGTAACAAAAGAACAAAAAATTGGATAGGTAAACAGATGACAGCAGCAGCAGTTAATTCCGGTCGAAACCCCGAAGGGCCCAGAACAATTCCACTCTCCAAAGTAGTTGTCACCTAGAACATACTATGTAAGTAAAAACCACAGGAATGCCAGCGGGAGGTATGATGAGTAGTGATGAATGGAAGAAGTTGCAGGCGCTGTCGTGATGGACGCTGAGGATCCCAAGGGATGTAATTAAATATAGCAGAGCGGGTCATCACGGCAGCTACCATTAAATAGGCATGAATGTGTATAGAATAAGTAGTATAGAAGGTCTCTGCTGACCACATGGGCATGCACAATACTTTACATGTAATAATCTTTACAACAGGGCACAGTGTTGCGACACCGGATGTGTTACGTAAACACAGTAGCAGCGCCCGAGTGTGCAAGTCAGCAAGAATCGCACGGAGACCATAAGCGATGCATAGTTTAAGAACAATGTAATGATGTACTGTTTTTGATGAAACTTTTCTTTAGTTATAGATGTGATTTTTTCTCTAAAATTTTTATATAAAATTTTTTAAAAAAATAAGGGGGGAATACTGTGCCGGCACCGCGTCGCATACGCGATGTCAGCAAAAGTCCCCACTGTAGAGCGACGGGGCGCCCGCGCCCGGAACACTAGTTCATACTGCAGGCTTGCCATAGTCAGCCGCATATAACTCGCTTCACTTATAGATGTTCTAAGTTAATATCAAGTGTTATAGTAATTCTAATATAAGTCGTACATACAGTGAGACATATGTGTAATTACAAATAAACATTCAAAGCGTACGCTATCTTTTATTGAGATACTCCCACGTAACACCCATAGGTATAGCCTCTAAACAATCAAAAGATACAAACGTTTATTCAGCATATTTAATTTAATCATAAGGGAATCAAAACCTACACCAAGGATATTCCACTCATACGCATTCCGCTTCAGCAATACGTTAATCATACGTATTGGTATTGAGTAGAAGGCCCTACCTGAGTCTGTATTTCCGGAAAGCTTACTTTTATACTACGTAGGTGGCAGACAAGCACACGGCCCACCTAATGGAAAGTGGTCACCGTGGTCTATGGAAGTGTACAAGGGTGTCACACACGCGCTGCCTACCCTGGAGGGAAGGAGGAGGGCTGGGAAGCTGTGGGAGGCTAGGAAGGGGTGGGGGAGGAAGGGTACAGTGAGCTCTGGCTACCCTACCCACCGGCGGGAACACAACACGATGGTTACTATGGCCGCGGTGTTATGTAGGACGGAGGTACTTTCCCAGTCGGACAGCTCATTTCGGACGGGCGATACCGTCCAGTCCTATCTCCTCTGCTACAACCTGGGAGTCTTCAAGTTTAGAGTGAACAGGTTACTTCTAGACAAGCGTGCTCCACCGACGACCACATCATCACTTACCAACAGAGTGGTCAAACGCGAGCCTATCGCTTCCAGTACCTTCATATCATACCTACTATTAAACTAATCGTATTGAATAGGGCCTTTAATAGTCTCAATTTTTATCGACTACAGTTTGTTGAGTCGCTACGTGTCCCGGTGTTGTGTACAGAGGATCAATGAAATGTTTGTTTAGCTGAATTCATTGAGTTTAATTTTGACCTTCTACAATTACAATTTCAGTAAAGTACATTGAATTATTTATGACTTTAAGAGCTTGTGTTCATTTTTTATATTTTAGACATTATCAACATGACTTTACCTCGCCTGATAGTAAGCTAAAGGTGGACTCAGGTCTGGGGGTCACCACTACATACACCGATAGTGCTACAGTGGTGACCCTCAACTTGATGGCCTCATCTAATGCTTTTTCATACCCCGCTTAAAGGACTCGGGTCTGTAGGATAACACAATGTAGATTAACATATTACAAAGTTAAGCAATACTAGCCGAGTCAGTTTTAGCATGGGTGACTAAAGTTGGGGGATTGAAGTTTTGCTTCTACATTAGTTCTACGCAACTGCTACGCAGCTTCTACGGTTAGCGTCTACGTAGGTACGTAGCCTCTCAAGTACCGTTCAAAAATAAACCCCAATGTTATCGGCTTCCCTGAAGATTGTGTACTAATCTAATGAAGTGAAAAAAGTGATACAAGGAGCAAGAAATGGAAGTTTGTATTATTTTGTTCAAATTCGAAAATGATGCCTCACTACTTTTCTCGGCCACAGAACAGTAATTGGACTCTTATGGCATAGATTATTTGCTAATGTATTCTCAATGAAGGTATAGATGCACACAGACTCACTCGTTATTATTAATACCATTAAATGTTACGCATTGCGTCCAATATTATACACATGTCTGACTCTTAAGAGAACTCGTAAACTAAATCGAAGTGAATGTTCTCTTAGCGACCTTGAGACCCCGCGTCTGACCCAATAAAAACATTATTGCCCGCTCTCTCCGCACGCACCCAGCGGCCGCAGTCTAATTTATCATGACTGCAATACATAACAGCGTATTCCAGTTAAACTAACACTAGCAGAGCTGTTTGACCGAAAAATGATTTAGTAAGGACAATAGCGCGGCTACAGGTACAGGCGGCGCGGCGGGCGCGGGGCGGCCAGGCGCGAGGCGGCGAGCGGGAGCCTCCGCGGCACTCGCGCGCCACCAGTCGCCGCGCTCGCACGCCGCGCCCGGACCCCGCGTTACGTAACCTGCCACCCGACATCTGTTGAGTGAGGGCACGAGCTAGCTCGCGCGACACGCTTGCACCGCTCATCATATCGCGCGCACCCGTCATGACGGCACCCGCGACCACTGATAACAGCCAAGCCGTTGCCATGGCTACCGCACGACTTAGGAGCGGCAACACTTAAACATTATGTAGATCTCAACAGAGTACCCAACCACCAGCCACTAACTATGTACTGCCATCAAATGACAACTGCCATAACATTCCTGCCAACTATTCTAAATTATTCTAAACTTAGATTATATAAGTAGTGTTATCAAACTCGCTTGTTGCTTGTGTTAAAAACTTTCGGAATAGGTTAGAACGAATTCATTGAAGCGATCACAATTGCTGGATACCGATCATCGCTTTCTGTCAGCTTGCACTGCCAGTTAGCCTGCCGTTATGCATAACTTAGCTATAAGAGGACACCTGTAAACCGCCCCAATGACGCCAGATCCCGTGACCGCTGTGGACGCGGCGCCGCTGAGGGTAGTTCGTCGCCGGCCGGTTCTTTGTCAAGATTCGCGACAACATCAGCTCGTGGGTGCTGTGGTGGCGTCAACGCCATCTTCGGATGGGCGCACCGCAGACACCGAAGCCTATTGACGAGGATGAGTGCGTTCCGCGGGTGGCGGTAGTTGAACCCATCCACGACGAGCAACAAGACCGCAAGATGGATCGACGGCGGGCCACCCCGGGCCCTCGGCGGCGCGGCCTCGAGAACGAGCTTGAGGGCGAGCGGAGGAGGCCTCGGCGCAAACCAAGGAAAAGGTGAGTCCCAGATACTCTGCACCACACACTAGTAAACTGAGTCCATGGAAATGTGCCGCTAGGTGAGGCAGCCGGCGCCGGTATTATAATCGCGTTTAGGTAGCGTTGAGTCAATCCGTAGCGTGTTGGAACATGAAATTGCGGCGGCTGCGTGCGATGTGACCAATTTAGTTCTGCGGTCGTTCTGACATTGAACAGTTTTAACGTAAAAAGGTTCATGTGGTGTTCACCTTGAAATAGTGAGTTGTTTGCGAAATCGGCAGGTCTGCCGCATCGACCTCCGTCTGCTATCGATCTTGGTCGGGGCCTCTTCCCAATTTTTTTACTACAACTAAATTATCTAACTGTACAATCTTGGAGACGCGCTCCTTTGAAATTTAACACGCGAACCTCACTTTTTGTAACTTTGAACTTACTTTGTGATTCACGAAACACTTTTAATTATTTATATTAACAACCGTTCACATTTCATCTCAAGGTACGCCGTTATATTGTCTACGATAAGACAAGTAAGCTAGATCGGCAATACCCAAGTTACCTATTTCATCTCTCGGCAACAAATGTATGTTTGCGTCATTTGCTAGTAAGTGAAGCTTACACAGGAACGATGTAATTTGTCATTCAAATCGGATATCCACACGTTTAGAATTTATCGGACAAATTTGAACAAACGGATTACTGCACTATCCTGGTCGTGTACCTCATAGATTATGTTTGTAAAAATGAGCTGATTCCAATATCGTACTATGGTTGAAATATTCTACAAGTTCTATATTGTTATTGAAGTATTCTAAAAGTGCATGTCTGTGCCAGATTTACACTGGACATGGTTGAGTGGTCTGTTAGACTTACTGGTGTGTTCCAGTCGTTCAGCAAAAAGGCAAACATACGCATACATGTAGTTTTGCATTTCATATACGTCTATCACAAAGAGTGAAAAAAAATCATAACAGTTCCGTTTTTTTTCCTGCTTGTTATACTAGTACTTATAACAAAAAGTAGAACAATGGTGAATAGTCCGTTTTTTATTAATTTTTAATTTCCACAAGAGAAAAAAAAATAACATAAGATAGAACTCTATTGACAATAAAAGAGGCACCAGGCCCCGGGTCCTTTAAACAGGGTGTGAAAAAGCATTTGATTAGGCCGTCAAGCTGAGCCCGGTCCTCAGACTTTACCTTTAGCTCACCATCAGGAGAGGTGAAGTCATTTTGAAGTGTCCTATTAAAATTTTTTAAAAAAAAATAATTTATTTATAACCAGCCTCATCTGCAAGCCTGTACACGATCTTTGGCCGACCCTTGTGCTAGACACTAAACATACCCGGGTCCAATATACACCATTTCGGTTAACCATAGGTCCCTTATACATATAAAAAACTAGCTGTTGCCCGCGGCTCCGCCCGTGTGGATGTCGAAATCCGTTTCAAAAACTATCCTATCTCTCAAGTTGGATCGAACTGCACATGGTGTGCGAATTTTATTATAATCGGTTAAGTGGTTTAGGAGTCCATTGAGGACAAACATTGTGACACGAGATTTATATAATATTAAGAATTGAATGTCACAAAAACACGACAATGTTAGAGTGAATTTTATTCACAAGCGAGTCCTTTGTCATCTAATTTGTTGACGTTACACCGCTGCTGCTAGCAAATGAATGTTTTCCGGCGCCGCTTGCCTAGTGTCTGGTGGACAGCTGAGTGCTGAACACAATCAGTGTACGTTTTGTATTGCCAGGATCTGGCAGGCTTCCAGTTCCATGGAAACCGTATGAGTATTAGCCATTTAGATTCATGTGAATACACGTGAAATGGAATATTGAAAAATTACATAATAAATAAATAATAAATATTCTACGACATTCTACACAGCGCTCCCTAGACCCAAAGTAAGCATAGTTTAACTAGCTTGTGTTATGGGTTCTAGAATGCTGATAAACATACTTATAGACTTTTTTTTTGTAAATACAAACTTATTATACATAGAAACACCCTGACCAATGCAAATAGACATATTCATGCATACAAATATTTGCACTGAGCGGGAATCGAACCCCTGCGTAACAGTCGCACGCACTACCGCTACGCCACAGAGGCCGTCATTTTGGAGTTGCAAAAATCAGAGAATGTACGCTGACTGCACATAAACACGAGGTACATCGTAATTAATGTCAGCTTGTATGCTGCCTTAGTAGTGTAGAATGCAATAGCAGGATACGGTGTGAAAAGTTTTAAGTTTACGTCTGTTTTTAAGAGGGAGTGGGAGGGAAGCGAATTTATTGTGGATGTACGTGAAGCCATTCGGGCTCGCAAACTCTCAGTTGCGATGCAGATGTCGTAATTTCAATTTATTAACGCCTGTACATCCACAAGGGAGTAGACAGAGGTGTATGAAATATCTCTACTGTGACAGCTATTTTCAATCGCCACTGAATAAGATGCAATGAACTGCCTGCATGAACGCACATCAATAGGCCATGGTGACCGCTTCCCATTAGGTGGGCCGTGCTTGTCGGCCATAATAATAAAAATAAATAAAACACAGGTTTTGGGGGGAGAGGGAGGGGAGACCGGTGGAGCCACCCGATTACCCTAGCAGAAGCAAGCCAAAGTGGCGGCATTTGGAAGCATCGCTCCCTCTTTTTTCCAGGGACTAAACTGGTCAATGTTGTTATCAAACCCCAATCAGTAAGAAAAATTAAATGGTGCAAGCGTGTAAGGAACTCACCTTACACTCTGGCGTCAGAAGACCTTAGACGACGTACGGTTTTAGTTGGTAGGAGTCCGACATAACCTGCTCTGCTGGCCGGGGGAAGGGGGTGGGTATCCATGAGGATTTCTGCTTTTCGCTTGACTACTGAGTCAGTAAATATTTAAAGACAAATAATTTAGTTGTTTTACGAGTTTATAATAATGTCCTAACTTGTTGGCGTTCAAATGTATTGCGACCGTACAAAGTTAGTTTGTGTATTTATTCCAAATTATGAGGACCCTCGGTGTTTTGTGTTACTAACAACATTTATTATAACAAGTTTCACTTATTTACTCTTGTTAATTGTCTTTGTAATCATACGTAGGAAAAATAGATCGAAGTATTTTTTTAAATGTTGAAAAACAAACTTGCTATACATCACATACTTATAACGTTAACCCTCCCCCGTCTCCTTTTCCGGGGCATGACAGGGACGCCGTGGTTCCCAAACCCGAGGGGGTCATCTCGAAGTCGGAGATGGTCCGGGTCAGCCGGGATGCGAGGGAAACGCTTTTTGGGCCACCTTACACCCCGGTGCTAGAAGACTCGAGACGGCGTAACCACCAACATAACCACCCCCACTGGCAACGGGTCCGATATCCGTGGCGATATTCGCACGAAAAAAAAAGATGGTGTATGGAAAGTAGCCTATAAAGTCGCAAATTTAAAGACCTTTTTTTAAAAAAATATGTCAGATACTAGGTTACTAAATTGGACAGCCGTTTTGTCACTGACTAGCCATCTGTGTTTATGAATACTTGCACCTCTAGTGTTGTACATTAATCGCATGTTACTCCCTCCTTATTCCCCGAGGATCACAAGGCAATATAGTTTCATAGAGGTTTTTGTGGGGTGGGACTGTGAGAGTAGCTCAAACGGGCGAGGGCGACTCTTAATCATATAAGGCAAGTCCCTGTGCCTCGCTAGTGACTGAGCGCGGTGTGACACGAACAGACAAGATAACGAATGTGTCTGTTAGGCGAAGTTTGAAAGACGCTAGGGGCGGTGAATTTGAAGGACACGTGATAAGGTAAGGTGGAAAACATATATTAGGTTTTGTTCGATACTCTTATTTTAACGATTCAAACTTTATGTTAAACTAGTTTACACACGTGGTTTCGCCCGCGAGCATGTCGGTATCGCCACCAAGTCTGTTTGAAAAACTCTCCACTCTCCACTCTCCACTCTCCACTCTCCACTCTCCGCTCTCCGCTCTCCGCTCTCCGCTCTCCGCTCTCCGCTCTCCGCTCTCCGCTCTCCGCTCTCCGCTATCCGCTCTCCGCTCTTCGCTCTCCGCTCTCCGCTCTCCGCTCTCCGCTCTCCGCTCTCCGCTCTCCGCTCTCCGCTCTCCGCTCTCCGCTCTCCGCTCTCCGCTCTCCGCTCTCCACTCTCCACTCTCCACTCTCCACTATCCACTCTCCACTCTCCACTCTCCACTCTCCACTCTCCACTCTCCACTCTCCACTCTCCACTCTCCACTCTCCACTCTCCACTCTCCACTCTCCACTCTCCACTCCACTGCACTCACTACTCCACTGTTGAATCGTCTCTCCACTCCACTCTCCATTCCATTCTTCACTCTACTGGTCTCCACTCGTCTAACCAATTCCTTCCTGGCCTGACTTGACCGGACGTAAAAACTACCGAACGAATTTTGAAGTGGTTTTTTTTTAGAAAGATCTTACTTAGACTCAAAATTTACCATGAGTTTGGTCACAACTCTAGCTTCACAGTACTGACATGAATCCTCTAGTATAAGCAATTTCAAATATTGATAAAATTAGATGAAACACTTTTGTCTTAGAGAAAATAATCTGACAATAAAAGCTTCATAATTTAACTAAATAAAAGTTGACTTTGCTAAGCAAAAACACAGATTTTAGAACATATACATACGTCACATAATGCCAATTTGGTCGCACCGCAAGCCCACATGACACTCCCCATTCTTATTGCCATTAGCGCCATGCACTGATCTCTCACAATGGGTGCTCCTGTTCACAATTTAAAAGCTGTTGTAACATACAGGGCAAGTCAGTGACAGGCCGCGCGAGGCGGTTACGTACTGATGTGCAAACATGAACGTATAGAACCCACGGAAAGGACGCGCTGAAGACGAGACTCTGTCACAAAAATGGCAGCGGCTAACCATGTGTTAGTGAATTTCAATTATATTTGGGTAAATTTTATGTAAAAATGTGATTCCTGGATATATTTTTTTGCAGTTTGTACACCATTTCACTATACAAGACATGCTGTATTTGTTTTAGCTACTTTGATAGCAACCAATTTATGTCTCACTGCTGAACACGGGTCTCTTGTACTCTAACGAGAGAGCTGAGAAGGTTTTGACCCTAATCCACACACGCTGGCCTAATGCGGGTTGGTGGATCGGATATATTATGTCCTTGGAAATTCTTCTAAGACATGTGGGTTTTCCCACGATATTTTTTCTTCACTGTCAGTAGATGGTAAATCATGTGATTAGCACATATTTAGCTACTTAAAATGACTGAATTGAATGGCATTTGCCACACAGTGGCTGACTAGTGTGTGAGTGTGTGCGTGTTGACTTGAACGTTTAAGTAACTGGGCCGAATAACTGTCGTCAGTTGTATTCTTCGACGCGGGCCGTCCATAGGTTTTATTCGTTGATGTGCAAACATCAGTCATGGCGTTATGTTCTCACGGCGAGGCGGCACGGCTCGGCGGAGGGAGCACTTTGTCACTCTTTGCTTACAAACTTTTGTGTTGGTCTAGGTGACAGTTTCACGAGACTAATCTAGACTTGTGTATCTTTTGCTTTCAGCGTTATTGATCTTTGCATTATTTTGCGGAGCTCAATTTCGGAAATAATGTGTTCTTACCAGATTGCGGTGAAGCCTTAAAGAAGGATTATAATGTTTTACATGAGTTTGTATGTTTACTTGCCCCTATGTCCCAGTTTAGATAATAGTTATTGTGTAACTAATAAGGTCATGAAGGGCAATGGCTCGGGTTAGTGATAAAATTTCATAGTGTACCAAAGATTTTAAACTGATTAACGTTTAGGAAAGGAGAGGGTGGAAAGTATGATGAATATGAAAAACTTAATTCTTTACCTACTAATTAGGACGCAATAATTCCAGTATTGTTAATGTAGCCAGATAGAATTAATTTAATATGAAACTATGTGTGTAGTACCAAACTTATTCGAATGAAAGCGCATTGGCAAATGTTGACAGTAATACCTCGTCAATGCTCATGCCGACCTAAATGAGTGCCATGAAAAGGGAACTTAGGCCGGGACTCTACCAAAGCGGAGACGAGACGAGCGGAGATGAGATGTTTTTTACATAACCAATAGAAATGCGTTATTGATACATCTCTCCGCTTAGCTTTAGTGGAGATCGCTATGCGGAGATGTGGAATATTTGTATGGCGCGATAGAAGCAGAGCACATCTCTTCTCGCATAGCAAACAACACACCGCACAAATCTCTGCTTTGGTGGAGTCCCGGCCTTATACTCCGTATCTATATAAAGATCTACTTCAGTGAAACGAAAAATATCTAACCATATGTTTGAGTGTGATTTTTGTCGGTTGTATTCTATTTTAAAACTAGCTGAGGCTCGCGACTCCACCCGCATGAATGTCAGTAATCACAACTTTAGGTCCTATGTCCGGTTCGGTAGATTTTATGTCTGACTATGACTTTTTTAATAAAAGAAATAAGTGTTTCCAGTAGTTTTTACGTGCATCACGAACAAACAGACAAACCGACAGACAATAATTTTCGAGAAAATATTTCTGAGTTCATAATCGTTCATATTATAACAACTCAAGTATTTTTTTAAATATCTCTAATGTAAAGACACAGCTCATTAACAATTAATATAAATTATAAAAAAGTCGTTAGAATAAGAAGGCTAAGTAAAAGTTCAGTTTAATGTTCAAGTCAAAGATTTTTTTAACTTGGGTACACTAGTGAGAAAAAACCTTTAACGAACCAAATAAAATTAGGATGGGATGGGACCACACGGGTGCCAGCTATCAAATAAAAAAAGAAAGAATCATCAAAATCGGTTCACCCTGTCGATCTGAGGTAACAAATATAAAAACAAAAATCCAGTCGAATTGAGAACCTCCTCCTTTTTTGAAGTTGGTTAAAAATGAGACTAATGATGACTAGGTGACACATTTATGTGATTGCTAAAGTTACGACAGCTACCATATTTAGTTAAGAATCCAATTATAAATTGTTGTTGAAGACAATAAACAATTTTATATTCGTACAAAAAAGAGCTCTATAACATTTTCAGTGTGATATAACAAGATGAGGAATAAAAACTCTTTGAAAGAGCAATTCCAAGAAGTAGCGCGTGTTCGTACAATATTTTATTTCTCCTTATTGACATTACTTTAATAAAAATAATGTTTTCTTTATCAATACCTATCGCTTTAGAAGTTAAACATTTCACGCCGTATCACTCGCTTGCTAACGACTTTTTAACAACTTTAAAAGTACCTAGATTCTATCAGACTAGGCTAGCAATACCTATTACCTTTTTTATAGTACTTAGGTGTCAGATAAGCACACGGCCCACCTGATGGAAAGCGGTCACCGTGGTCTATTGACGTGTGCAACATCAGAGAAGTCACACTCGCGTTGCCGACCTTCGAGGGGACAGGGGAAAGGGTTGTGAGCTTTAACTACCCTACTTACCGGCGGGAACACAACACGATGGTTATTATGGCCGCAGTGTTCTGTAGGGCGGAGGTACTACCCCAGTCGGACGGGAGATACCATCGTGTCCTACCTCCTTTAAAGGTAGTGATCTTCGGTAATCAATCAATTAAATAATTGTTTGATCACCGAAGCAGTAGAGATTACAAATTGTAAGCATAAACTAATGAAATGTAATGATATGAACTAAAATGAATGAATGGTAAGCGTTCAGTTGCTAACATTTTTATGGTGTACAATGTCCATCGACTTCCCTCCATTTTCCTTATACTATCTAAATGTAAATTCTTTAAGCCATTACGAGCTGACGTCCTTAGGGGAAACAAAACCGGTATTATTTTACGGCTCAGTGGTTAAAGGGTCGGCTTTGCTTTCGAGAAGTCCCAGGTTCGAATTCGAGTTATTATTTATTACAGACGTGAATTCATTACTAGCACAAGTAATATACATGACAATAATATAGCTGGAAGGGGCATTGGGAATGCTATTATTTTATTTACTAGTATTTTAGTTACTAGTATTTTGATTACCTACCAGTATTTTGATTACCTACCAGTATTTTGATTACCTACCAGTATTTTAGTTACCAGTAGGTACTTTAGTTAACAGTATTTTAGTTACCAGAATTTTAGTTACTAGTATTTTAGGTACCAGTATTTTAGTTACTAGTATTATGTTAAGTATAAGTGCAGTGAAGCGGTACTTATCATCTAACAATGTCACATTGTTTTGCTACAGTACTGGCGTACTGTTCGCCGAAATTGTCCAAAATTAGACCTCTTAACCACAGACCAGCGATAGAATGCAGTTAACTGCCATACGTGTACTGTACAATTTATACAGATCTATGTTATATAATTTTACCATTGATAGTAGAATAAACGTATTTTATTTATTTATTTAGAAAAAATAAATAAAAATATTGATATAAAAATTAATACAAGAGCTATCATCAAATCGTAGACCCACAGTTTCCTACTATGTCTTAAAAACTACACCTTTTTAAGGATTTTGAACCCAAAGGGTAAAAATGGAACCCTATTACTAAGTTTCTGCTGTCTGTCTATCCGTCTGTCTATCTGTCGGCTGGCCGGCTGTATAATGCAATAAAAATTTTCATAGATAATGTATGTAGATATTTCTGCTACTGCCAAAACATAGCAAAAATAAAATAAACTAAAGGAGAGTTGCATATTAACAAATGTGATTTATTATGGTACGGAACTCTACGTACGCGAGTCCGACTCGCACTTGGCCGGCTTTTTCTTCTAAGGGTAATACTTTTAGTCGAACATATCTATTCACAAAGGATTGAGAAGGCAACAAGACCGGAATTAACATAGATATTCCCAACTACTTGCTCTCAATTCCATAGAATATAGCGCGATCTTATTCCTATCAAAGGGCTCTTTTCACACGGGTTGTATTATTTTACTGACAAATGAGAATCCCTTGGTTTGCTTACACAACACCTTGTATTCTTTACCAGAAACCCGTGCTGTTTTAATGATTCATCTTAATGAAACGTTTATACAAAAGAATATTAAAACTCGTGTAGTGTAGGTACACCTTTTTTTAACACAGCGTACAATTTGAAAAAAAACATCCTATTGTTTATACTCTTTCTATGTCTTAATAACTTTTTTATTTAACTGAATTTTGAACTCAAAGTACGGCTTGCATAAAAATTTAATGACAAGCAGTGGAAGCTCGTGAGGTGCTTAAAAACAAAAGCACATCGCCAACTGTGGTACACACACAGAGGAAGATAGGCTACACGTAATATAATAGTATCTACTTTTAGGACTGCACCTCAGCTTCGTCAATCTGGTGAACTAAATATAAAAAAAATGAATTTGAAGTCGCAGGATTGAATGAATACGGATATCTTCATCATTCAATCAATAAAGTTCATCGTGCGTACAGCTAAGGAGTGGAATTCCTTGCCTGAGTCTGTGTTTCCGGAAAGCTATAACCTGGGAGTTTTCAAGTCACGAGTGAATAGGTTCCTTCTAGGCAAGCGTGATTCATCGTAGACCACATCGTCACTTACCATCAGGTGAGATTGAGGTCAAACGTAAGCCTATCATGAATAAAAAAAAATCTAAACTACTATTAATTGTAAACAAATAGTTCGGCCCATCTGAAGCGGGTGCAAGTTTTTGAAACACCTTCATTTAGACTGTGGACTATCATTGGGGGTTTGCGGACTGGTTGTTTGTATTTAATCACGAAGCGCAGCGTCGGGCTGACCTCTATAAATTGCACAAACAAACGGCACTGTTCACAATTGTAATTGAAACGTTTCGGGTGTTATTACTTATTGGTAATGGGCAGTGCTTGTGCGAACGTAAAAAAAAAGTAAAAAAAGACTTTACATAATGTAGATTATCAGCCATCGGGGGTTGTTATGTCGGAATCGAACTTCGCCGATGTGGGGAGACAGGTGATTATCCTGTCACCCGCCATCAGCGCGGGTCGTTCCTCTTCTACACCAATAAATATTCGGACCATGGTGTGAATCGTGGAATAACCTCTTTTGAATTGGCTGTTTGACACCAAGATCTAAACAAGCCTGTCCCCACCCCCACTGCACTGTACCCTCTGCTTATCAGAGCGACACGTGGTAAGCCTTAGAGCAGTCTCTTGCCGCAGGCAGCTACGTCTCCCGTGGGAGGAGAGGGAGGCGCTGCTCGCTGCCGTGGTCCGGGTGCACCACGTGGAGGTTCCGACCCGCACTAACAGTATTCCACACTGGCAGATCTGTGGGCGATTAGAAGCGATATTATTTTAAGTCACCTATCCGTAAAAATTAAAATGGTGTACCTCTAATAGTAAATATGTAATCGCCCTAAGCCGTAGATTATATCGGAAAATTTCGAGCATCTAGGATGGGTCCAAGTAGCTCAGTTGGTAAGAGCATTCCCCCGGTAAGGGACTGGTCACGGGTTCGAGTCCCGTCCTGGATGATCATTTTTTCCAATCAGAAAATCATTGGAAATAGTTAGCATGCAATTGATTAAAAATTTCATTCAAATATTCGTTCTTAATAGTTTATAATAAACCACAGATGTATTTCAAGTAACGGCAAGTCACCATGTTGGAACAAATCGAAAAAGAAAAGGTTTTCCTCGTGCGCGGATGCCGCAATTCCCATCTGAAAAATATAATATCGGAGACTTATATTTTATCTGTGGGATGTTCTGCTTCTGTAAATACGATTATGTTGTGCGTTTTCAGTACCTAATCGCCTATGCTTTCTAACTAAAATAATAATATTCATCTCGACTGCGAGGTATTTGCCTTAGAGATACCTAATAAGTAAATACTTTCAGAAAGTTTCTGTTTATTTACTATCTCTTTTTGCAATGGACTCTGTGGCGTAGCGGTAGTGCATTTGACTTCTACTACAGAGGCACGGGTTCGATTCGCTCAGTACAAATATTTGTAGGCATGAATATATCTATTTGCATTGGTATGTGTGTTTCTATGTATAATAATGTATATATTTACAAAAAAAATATATGCATATTTATCCGCATTCTAGAACCCATAACACAAGCTAATTAATCAATGCTTTTCGGGAGCGATTGCCGTCTGACCCCCCTCTCCCCAACCCTGAGAGAAAAGGCTTATTCGTAAGGCGTTTAGCAGACGGCGGGGCGGGCAGATCTTTTTGACCGCGAACTAACGACCGCCGACCGCGTCTGCCCGTCGATGCCCGCGACTGCCCTCACCGTGAAAACAAAGCACCGCCAGTGACCTCCGGGCACTTCGTGTGCGTTAGTAGTAATAGGATTCCTAGGACCGGCCCTGCCCGCGCCTCCGTGTGCTCAATGCCTTAATCAGCGGGTGTGTTAGCAGCTTATGTTGATAGGGCCTCTATATACCTTGGTTACGTCTCGTAAAGGTTCAAACTCCAACTTGTTAAAACAATGAATCGTCAACTCTTTTATAACATTAAGTACATTCATATCCAAGTGATCATCGTTTGCCTTATTGGACGATTCGCACGAATTGAACTCGCCCGAAACGTGCGAATCGACTCCTTTAAATATTTATTTATTTTCTGTAGGCGATTCGCACGAAGTTATTTTATTGGTGTGCGAATCGCCTCCTCCAAAAATATGTAGTAGGCTATTGGCACACATTTCATTTTAAAGAATAAAAAAATAAAAGTACAGTCACTGAAATAAAACTTAAAAGTAAGAAAAATATGCATTGCGTGCATGAAACATCTATGCATGAAACATCGTTTCCCAATCAATCTCTATTCAATGTTTTACTAAGCGCTCAGTAAAAATTGCATTTAAAACAGTCCCAGTCGTTTGGGAACGTTTTACAAAATGGACGTATACACAGCTGCGACCAGTAACAGTGTAGCAATCGAGAGCTTTTTTTCATGTACCTAGTTTTAACATCACTTCGCGTATATATAGTTTAGGCGAAGGTAGCACAAAACGGTATCTCCCGTCCGAATTGAGCAGTCCGACTGGGGTATTACCTCCGCCCTACAGAACACCGCGGTCATAATAACCATCGTGTTGTGTTCTTGGCGGTAAGTAGGGTAGCTAGAGCTCACAACCCCACCATCCCCCCGATGCCTTCCTCCAACCCTCCCTCCAAACTCCCTAACTTCTACCCTCCAGGGTCGGCATTGCGAGTGTAACACCCCTTTTTTTCTTTCTTTTTGTCGTGTGGAAATACCCATGGATACCACTCCCGTCGGCCATCGGGGGTGGTTATATCAGGATCGAACCGACTAAAACCACACGCCGTCCCGGCTTTTAATTACCAGGATATAAGGTTACCTTACAGACATATCCCTCGCACCCCAGCTGACCCTGGTATCACCTCCGTTGCCCGGGTGCACAGTGTAACACCCCTAATGCTGCTCATGTCCATAGGCTACGGTGACCGCTTCCCATCAGGTGGACCGTGTGCTTGTATGCCACCTCAGTAGTATACCTCTTCTTATACTCACAGACTAGTCAGCCACTACGCGGCATTCCTTATTCGAGTCAGTCAGTTTAAATAAATACATCATCTGACTATGTAGTGAAATGGTGTAAAAACCATAGTGACAGCAAGCAAAAAAAGTTGACATCATATTGCAACTAGTCGTCGTAATTTTTGTGACATAATCTCGTCTTCAACACGTGCCGTCCGCAGGTTTTATAGGTTTATGGGGGCAACACTGTATTTATTTTATGTCTCTTGGGACATATTATAATGTTATTAAGAAGTGATGTATTTTGAGAAGTTTGTGTACTATACAAGACTTATCGTTATATAGCCAAAGATTTACTGTGAAAACGTGAGTAGTTTTAGTTGCGGAATATTTTTTTTATATATGACAAAATGACTTCACCTCGCCTGATAGTAGGGTAAAGTCTCAGGACCGGGGTCACCACTACACACATCGAGTGCCTCAGTGGCAGCCCTCAGCTTGACGGCCTCATCCAATGCTTTTCACGCCCCGCTTAAATGCCCCGGGACTTAGGAGGAAGGAAACACATCGCCCGCTCGCTCCCCACTGTTCCCTCTGCTAGTCTAAGGGGCACGTGGAGAGCCTCGGAGCAGCTCTCTAGAGGACCACTCCCACCCCAGCCGGATTGGCCGCAGCCAGCAGCGTCTCCCGTGGCGAGTGGGAGGCGCTGCTCGCCTCCGTTGCCCGGGAGGAATGAGACCCTTGGATGCAAGACGCATACCTCTTGTGCAACCAAGACATCACATAAATGACATTGATGAGGAGTTCTAAAACCTACCGTACTCATTATAAGATACCGTCTACCAACATAAGCCTTAAGCTCAATTGCCGCCTTAGTAGTGTAAAAAAGAAACGATCTTTTTATAGAAATAGTCGCGAAGTAACGTCCTTTCTTGTAACTTCAGTCTCATAAAGTTTGATAATCACGAACAATGTGCAGACGGGGTGGGGAAATCGATACGGGCTAAGGCATATATTACACGAGCGATTCTTGTAGGTACTACTCTAAAGGTGGGTACTCACATACGGTTTTACTCGATAGTTTTACTCCATAACGAGTAAATATTAACGTGCGGACCGCAAAACTCATAGCTCGAAAGCTGGCATCTCAGACCAATAAAAAAGTATAGACGGAGCCATTGTGAACAATAGCGACGAAATAAGTGAAGCTTCTTGTGCAAAGTCAAAACTCGTCACACGCTGACAATAGCTCTTCGGCCGACTACCCAAAGACTACCAAACCGAGCGCCCGTCATAATTCTGTCATAAGATTACCGAATCGTCATATGTTGGTGGGCTTCAAAAAAATTTTCCAAAACTCCGTCTATACTTTTTTATTGGTCTGAGGCTGGCATCAAGCTCAATGGAATTAAATAAAAGTAATTTTTTTCGCACCTACTCGAAGCGAGCCGTCGATTTTGACGAAATCTATTAGAATGGATCCCAAATGCATTCTCTACTACGCTACTAGCTCTGCTGAGCCGATAATTATAGATCTTCTCGAATAGTCAAGTGATAGTGCGCTGTATTCTCGATGAATACTGAATAGTGCGCGTCACTCGATAGATTAATGCTGAATGTGTGGATGAAAGCCCATGCCATGGCTTTTACTCGACATGATAGCTCGATCGAGTAATACCGTATGTGAGTACTCACCATTAGAGTTTTGACTGGGATAATATTTTGAGAATCAATTTTATTAACATGAGATGTACGATATAGACAGCCTCTGTGGAGTCGCGGTAGTGCATTTGACTGCTACGTCGCGGGTTCCATTCCTGCTCAGTGCAAATATTTGTATGCATGAATTTGTCTGTTTGCATTGGTCTGGGTGTTTCTATAAATAATAATTATGTAGGTATGTATTTACAAAAAAATGTGTGTAAGTAAAATATGTTTATCCGCATTCTAGAACCCATAACACAAGTTAGGTAAACTAATCAATGTATGAGCAGACTCTGACACATTCATCATATTACACAGTCGCATGTATGTTTTATGAGTAGGTATACCATTTCATAGTTTTTTTTTTCTTTATTCATTATAGAGGGCTTAATCACTAGGTGATTACACCGCCCTAATTAGAGCAGTCAAACCCAAAATTACACACGATTATTGAAACTTACGAGAAGAGATGAAAGTACTCTTTTAAAGTTTAAAGAATAAATGCGGAAGGCTTTAAGTGCAGAGGTACGCCTAATTAAAGATAGATGGAATGCGTAAAAGAGGATAATGGCAAGGAAGGGAGTGACTGAGGAGTTGACATCTGACAGGAATGTATGAAGGAGAATGACATGTTGCGCCGACCACAAATAAATGATTGAGAAAAGGGTAGGTAGATGATGAATTATTGAAACAGATTTTACAGTTTTCGATTAATCCTTTTCGTAATTATGTAAAAATTTAGAAAATACTTATTACAGCTGAGGGCCACCATTACAGAACTATCTGTGTTTGATCGTCTTATCTTCTTACCATCTTGAAACCGTAGATGGCCCGGGGTCAGCTGGGTTGCGAGGGATATGCCTATTGGGTAACCTTACACCCCGGTAATTAAGACCCGAGACCGCGTGCGGTTTTAGTCGGTTCGATCCCGACATAACCATCCCCGATGGCCGACGGGGGTGGTATCCATGGGGATTTCCACACGATGAAAAAAATGGGCACTATCAGTGTTTGTAATGGTAACTCAATTCCTAAGACTTTACCGTTAGTTTACCATCAGGCGAGGTGAAGTCATATTGACGTGACCGAAATAAAAAATAAAAAACGTTTTCTTTATTCGCAAGGAAACCCAAATGTCTGGCGTCTTAGATATATTACGCTTTTAGTTTAAGATAGAGGGTAAATCGGCATGCCTGCTACAATCCACGTTGGTTGTCTGTGGAAACAGCTTAGCCAAACATTAAATCTAGTTCATGCAGAGAACACGACGTCTAGAGCGCTCCGAGAATTCGGGTGTATCCCATCTGCCCCGGTGACTTGGCCCGGTACCGGGCCACATGGGAAAAAAAAGTTTTAACTGGCCCGTTGATATGTTGACCGGGCCAGATGACACAAATCAAGTGCCATCGTGCCCGGTAGGGAAAAATAGAGAATACGCTTCGTAATTTTTTTTATATATAGGACACGTCAATTTGACTTCACCTCGCCTGATGGTAAGCCGAAGGTAAAGTTACCATCAGGCGAGGTGAAGTCAAATTGACGAGTTTTTTCCCTTACCGGAGACGATGGCACTTGATTTGTGTCATCTGGCCCGGTCAATATACCAACGGGCCAGTTAAAACTTTTTTTGCCCATGTGGCCCGGCACCGGGCCAAGTCACCGGGGCAGATGGGATACACCCGAGAATTCCTCGTGTTAGCAACTTGCTTCCACGGGCTACAAGTGCAGTCGATATTTCTTTTCTTTTATATAGGTCACATTTGACTTCACCTCGCCTGATGGTAAGCTGAAGGTAAAATCTCAGGGTCACCATTACATACACGTACCGTTAACAATGGTGGCACTCAGATTGACGGCCTTATCTAAAGAGGATTGTTGTCGCAGCATCGCGTGACACCCACCGGTCCCACTAGTGCTGCGACCACAATCCCCCCTGCCCAGCTATGCACTTACTGACCACTGAACGCAATCCAACCGAGATTGGATTACTATGGAGGGATTTTCATAATCGTGCACGATGGTAAACTTTCAAAGGATAAACTATCGTATTCTACAACAATCTACAAAGCGCTTCCTAGGCCTAAAGTAAGCTTAATTTAACTAGTTTCTGTTTTTTTTATATAGGACACGTCAAAATGACTTTACCTCGCCTTTTGAATGAGTTGTTATGGGTTCTAAAATGCTGATAAACATATTTATACCTTTTTTTTGTAAATACATACTTATTATACATACATGATTGCTACCTATTTGATATAAAGTGATATTATACAGAGCTGTCTGAAGTCCCCATCATACAGTGTAGGTACAGCGGTGACGAGATAATAGGATTTATATGGAACAAGGCGAAGAAAGCCAGCTAAAGTTGTTTCATTTGAAAGAGAGGCATGAGCGGAATAGTGATGTGTTATAGCCCGGCCCCCTCTGTTGCGGTTTCAATGTGCCTGAACTTTAAGGGCTGCTAGACGGCGCTTTCTACGTGTCACATGCGTAGTTACTAATTATAATGAAGGTTATTTTTACAGAATTGAAAGTATTTTTATACCACTTAGGTGGCAGACAAGCGCACAGCCCTAGGCCCGTAGACAAGTGGCACAAGCCTAAATCGCTAAGGAATAGATTAGGTCGACCAATCACACTCACGCTCGTGATCCCGCCGCGGCGCGCGCATCTTACGCCGGCGACGAGCTTGGATGTGAATGGTCGACCTAATCTATTCGATTCCTTAGCGACTTACGCTGTGACACTTGTCTACGGGGCTGATCGGAAGCGGTCATTGTTGTCTATGGATGTATGTAACACCAGGTGCGTCACACGCGTTGCCAACCCTATGAATCTGTGTTAATGTTATCTGCAATTTTTACTATTAAAAACAAATCAAAAGTATTGAAGTCATATACCCCGGTGCGCAATAAGCAGATGCAAAAACTACTGAACAGATTTTGATGCGAATTTTTTTATTAGAATGTTCTTGGTCAGAGTTAAAATCTGCTGTTAACGATTGCAATTGGTCGATTAGAACCGGAGATATTGCGACATTCACGCCGCGGAACCGCTGGCATCGGCTAATGTTTCATATTTTTGATTTTTAGGTATCTTTTGACAAAAGCAACTGATCGCATTACTATAGGCTTCAGTTACTATGTATCGTTCATCTTTATGATAGTAACAATTTCTTTCAAATTCATCGATATTATGTTCTCCTTTTTTTTTATGTCGGTCACGTCAACATGACTTCACCTCGCCTGATGGTAAGCTGGGGCAAAGTCTCTAGAATGGGAGTCACCATTGCAAACACCGTGCGGAAATCCTCATGGATACCCACCCAGCGGCCAGCGGGGCAGGTTATGTCGGACTCTTACCGACTAAAACCGCACGCCGTCTAGGGTCTTCTGACGCCAGGGTGTAAGGTGGTCCAAAGAGCATTTCCCTTATCTCCTAGGGACTACAAAGATGGTTATAGAGATGAAATCGAAAAGTGACAATATAATGTTATATTTACAGAAACCCACATCCATTTCCATCGACTATTTATAATCTACACGGGCTTGTACACTGCACATACCCGCACAGGTAGATGGGCAATGGGCAGTACCCACCGGCAAAACGTACATTAATATTCCGAAGCAGAATCCAAGTTAATCTGAGGATCGGTTCGATTTGAAAAATGTTTTTGTATTGGATCGCCCGTTTATTGATGAAAAAATGGCTTTTTAGCTATCAAGCTACGGACATAAAATCTTAGCAATATTTATAGATGCGAAAGTTTGTGAAATTGTTTAGGCGTTAAGAGGTATGGATGTTTGGGTTTTTTTTATACTACGTAGGTGGCAGACAAGCACACGGCCCACCTGATGGGAAGCGGTCACCGTGGTCTATAAACGTGTGCAACACTAAAGGTGTCACACACGCGCTGCCTATCCTGAAGGGAAAGGGTGAGAGCTAGGAAGGGGTGGGGAGGCTAGGAAGAGGAGGGATACAGTGAGCTCTGGCTACCCTACTTACCTTGGCCGCGGTCTTCTGTAGGGCGGAGGTAATTCCCCAGTCGGACAGCTCATTTCGGACGGGCGATACCGTCGTGTCCTACCTTCTTGAATTGGGTGTTTGTTACTCGATCACGCTCTAACGGGTGAACGGATCTGGCTTAAATTTGGTACAGGGATAGATTATTCCGGAAATAGGTTTTCATTTAGTAGCACGGAATTCCACGCGGGCGAAGCCACGGGTGACAGCTAGTAACACAGATAAACACCAGTCCCAAGCAAATACTGTACAGTAGTGGTGGGTACAGTCGGCGATGTTAACGGATCCTATAGTATTTGTCGTACAGATTGGATCCATTTAATATATTGTGTACACGATACACAGATTGACATAATCATCAAGATTAAAATGTGTGTTGAATATTGAAGAGCAAACAATACCCAACGTACAGCGAACCGAAATTGTGCTCAGCAATAATATTTAAACCGACCTAACCTCTTTTAGTACCTAGTTACTCCACAAATTAACGTCCTGAACGGACAACAATTTGGTTACACAATTGCTCGATTTTGTCCTTTTTTGTGTCTAAATTTACACACACCCTACATTTTTAAACTAACCATTATTAAACTGTGTTAAATTCAAGAAGTGAAAAAGTTACGTAGCGTACATAGCTACTTCCTCGTGCCCCTTGAGTGTTTCTTAGTGGGGGTTCCCACACTTAAAAGCACCCTACTTAAGTAATATTACTTCCAAGCTCAGATTCATAAGATTACGCAAGATGTTGTCAGTCAGGCCAAATTTGAAACAAGCCAAATAACTAGGCGAACTTCATACTGAGCTTACTTTACAGTGAGTAACCAATCATTCAGCCTATCGACGTCCAATTACTGGATATAGGCCTACCCCGCGCGTCGCCAAAAGGAGCGTAGACACCCTCCAGCCAAATGGACCGAGGACCTAAAAAAGATAGCTAGGATGGTCTGGATGCGGAAGGCGGAGACTTAGGTGGTATGGCATACATTGTGGAAGGCCTATGTCCAGCAGTGAACATAGGCCTCCCTCAGACATGTTTTCTTTCGACTCAAATTTTCTCGAACTAGCTAAAGGCTGCGGTTCCGCCTGCGCGGAGTTAGATTATCGTTTTGTGATCATATCTCTGATTCAACTTAATCAATTGCAAAGAAATACCTACGGCAGATTTTAAGTTTGAGCAAAGCCTTTCTTATGAAAGAAAAAGTTACTTCAAAATCCGTTGTTGCGTCCATCACAAACAAATAAAAAAAAGCTCAAAAATGTTTCTTTATTCAAACTTGTTCATATAACTCAACCCAAATATTTTATACCTCCAATGTATTATCATAAAGAGTCGTAGTTACCCGTAGTGTCCAATTTTACAAAATTTCCAATTTGGGATCAAACGGTTGCTGATCTTAGCAGTGATTTAGCCACTAAGCTAAAAATGCTAATAAATATTACAGCTTCACAAACAAAACTTTGAACCTAACATTAACCGAATTCAGCTTTAGATCCGTTAGGGATAGCCGTGCTCCAATGTGAAGGCACCCTTACCTTCTAAATGATATGTTTTTTAACAAAAGACTCGGCTCATAACGGCATTAATTAGGAGAAGATTACGGATTTGTCAACGTCAAAGGGTTATTAACGCATAATCCCAGTAACGTGTACACCGAGCGTGTACTGTGCATTAAATTGGAACAAAAGCCTTTTAAATGGGCAATTGTTCTGTATAGATCCGGTTTGATTAAGAAGTGCGGTTGTGATTCTCAAAGTTAAGACTTTGTTAATTGCCTACTCTGTTGCTTGGACATTGTTTTCTCGGAATTTCAGAAACGCTTGATTTTCTTATAAATTGATATGCAATGGTAGCTGAATGGATAAGGACTCATAAAATCTTAAAGTGATTTTAGAGAGGAGTATTATGTTGTTCGGTTCGCGGGGCTCCAGGCTGTCTTCTTAGTACCGTCCATATTTAATGTTGATGTTATCCACTCCTGGCATATTTATCAGCCGCTTTTAGGTTTCCTTATGAATTTAGATTATAACATAAACAAAGATTCATACAAATTACTTGTTTAATATTGAAACATTTCAAGCTAATTTGCGAAATTGTTTAAAAACAGAATTATATTTGTAGCTTAGTAATTATTGAAACGTTAAGAAGTCAGTTTGATTAAGAGGTCCTGGGTTTAAATCCTGGCTATAACACTACCGATATAAACCAGTGGGTTTACATCGGTAGTGTTATAGGCATAGGAGTGTCCTAGCACAAGCAATTTAGCATAGCGGTAGGGTTTCATTAAAGAAAAAAAAATGTGCCTACACTACACTGTTGCTTGATAAATAAGTAAAAAATACATACATACATACATAAAAATCACGCCTTTTTCCCATTGGGGTAGGCAGAGACAATCTTACCATTTGCTACGATCTTGGCATACTCCTTTCGCTTCTTCAACTTTCATAATTGTTTTCATACCTGCACGCCGGTTCCGGGTACTCTTGACCTGGCCTTGCGTATATCTATTCGTGGGTCAAACTAATCTGGTGAGTCTGGTTTGGGCTCTAGCACGCTGATACACTCATATTACAGGGATACATCGGTCAAGACTGGTTGGTTTCTATCATATCCATAGTAGCATCTCGTCAGTATCTTCCTGCTGTCAATATTTCCTGTGGTTTCCTCTAGCATCTTAAATATGGGGTTCTTCAAGAAGGGCATTAGAAGGTCTTTGCAGGGTCGGCAGCAAGAATGTGACGCCCCTGGTGTTGCACACGTCCATAGGCCACGGTGACCGCTTCCCATCAGGCAGGCCGTGCACTTGTCTACCACCTAAGTGGTATAAAAAAAGTTCAGAGCAGAAACAAATAATAGTTTTAGCTATAAACATCTCAGGTTTATAAATAAATCCAATAAAAACTACGCAGTCATTCGATTAAGCTGTCTCCCATCGAAATAGTATAAAAAACTTGAGTCTGTAGACTGAAGTGCTCAATTCAGCTAAACCGTTTGCCCCGATTCCTCCATTCCATCCGAGACATTTCCTGTTCTTGCGAATATTGAATAAGCGGCGCACACCTTAGTGAAAATAAAGAAGTTCGAATAAAAGTTGACAGCACTTGACTTATCAGTGCAATGGAGAAGCAAGGACTTATCATAACACAGAAAAACTCCGTATTACTAACGTATACATAACGAAGCGATGGTAGCTAAATGGATAAGGACGCCTACTCAGAGGTATCGAGTTCGAATCCACCCGGACAGTACCAATGTGAATTTCACTTTGTGGAATTTATATGTGCTAATCACAACATGATTTACCATCTGCTGACGGTGAAGGAAAACATCGTGAGGAAACCCACGTGTCCTAGAAGAAATTTTAAGGACATGTCCGATCTACCAACCCGCATTAGCCCAGCGTGTGTGGATTAAGGCCTAACCCCTCTCAGCTCTCTCGTTAGAGGAGAGAAGACCCGTGCCCAGTAGTGAGACATAAATGGGTTGCTATTTTTATTTTTTACTAACTCACACAACTGCGGCAATGGCGTTATGGCAAAGGTAATGGGCTTGCAATTAAGATGTTGCCACCCATTGTACCACTGACGTGACAGGCAATTTAGCTTGCCTGAAGTTGCCTGGGTTAACGAGAATACTAGTAATGCCGCACCCGTCACCATATCAAACTCCATTTGTTTGTCGAGTTCAATTTCAATTCCATTTCAATTTCTTTATTTCTCAAAATAGTGTAACGTAATTACATCTTTTTGACGTCAAAAACTACTTTATACTAAGTTTAGCACCGCTTCCTAGGCGCTAGTGGAGAAGAAACGGCGCAACAAACTCTGTGTGAGTGATAAGTTTACCGAATATATTGTAAATACACGTTGATTTTATAGTAGTTTTGGATCGAAATATTTTGGGCACAGTTTCGATAATAGAATCGATTGATTAAAAATTTCGAACCCTGACCAATCACAAAACATCCCGGACGACCGCGAAAATGCCAGCACCGACATGTATGACTCGAAATATGCCTATGAGCGCACATTCATTAGGTAATTAAAAATTGACAGTGACTTTTTATCGATGTTCTAATGTTTTTACTCGAACGAGTGAAAAAGATTACAGCAAGTTAATTTTTTAATTATAACTCGTACAGCAATTTGGACATGTCCAAATGGTTTCATATATCATTCCGAGTGACCACCTTTGGGGTCCAAAATATAATAATTTAGCAATAGTTTAAGTTAAACGAAACGGTTTTGTCCATTTATGATTACTTACATTTGAAAGGGGTTGATAATAAAATCATTTGAGCCGTCACCTACACAGCCTGTCTTGTTTAATACCTATATCATTCCTAATAGTAGTAAACAATACTATAGATAACACATTTCAGGTTGTTTTTATCATTCAAACAAGCGCTGTATTAGATGTTCTATAGATATTATCCACGTCAGAACCCAAACAATCACACGAAAACAGGAATAAAGCGAAAAATAGCGGCATATTGTGGCTCGCCAGCAGCTGTGGCGAGTTCCTCTGCTGCTTTGGTCGGCAATCACTATTTATTGAGCTTTGCTTGTGTTTGTGCGCGGTAAAGGAATGTTTTTCTACGTTTGGGTACACAAAACATTGAAATATTATCTAATATTATTGAGCATTCTATTAAATTACTCACGATTAAAGCTTTATACTACTTTTTTTATATTAGACACGCCAACATGATTTTACATCGCCTCCCGGTAAGCTAGAGGTAAAGTCTCAGGACGGGGAGTCACCACTGGATCACGAGCTGGAGTGTGATTGGTTGATGTGATGTATTCTATGCGATAGCGATTTAGACTTTTACCACTTGGCTACGGGCCCTGACCTCCTAGGCTTGGCTTGAGCATGGTGCAGGCCCCTCCTAGAATGCTAAAATGCTACAACTATAGCATAATATTGTAGTAGGCACGCGACCTTTTTTTACTATATTTTGTCTTTTCAAAAATTTTTTTATCATTTAATTTGGGTTAAATTTTTATTATAACTTATTTTATATATACCTTTATTTATATTGACACGAGACAAAAATGTACATTCGTCCATATTTGGTCTGAAAATGCAGCAGTGGAGTTTGTTGCGACGTTTCTTCTCCACTAGCGCCTAGTAAGCGGTGATAAACTTAGTATTAAGTAATTTTGACGTTAAAAAGGTGTAAGTATGTTGCACTATTTTGAAAATAAAGATTATACTTATACTTATACCTAGACGAACAAGTTTGAAACATAACAATTTCGTCAAGGTCTACTCCCTGGGCAAAAATTATGGATATTCATTTTTTTGGCCAGGGAGTAGACATTTGTACTTCTTCGTTACGTTTAGAGCTGCTACTTTCATAATAAACAAGTTGAAATAAATACTTGCGATCTTTTCATTAACGTTGGAAATAATTTCGTCTTCGATGTTATGAAAGTAAGCAAATGTACTTAATATGTATGAAGCAAATACCAAGCAAAGTGTAAACATAACTGAGAATTTTGAGTTATGTGATAAGGTTACACGCCTACACTGTTTTTGTGCTAACGCCCAAGCCTGTTTCTATGATAACCGCGGTGGCCCAGTGGTTTGGGTAATGGACTGCTGAGACGAGGTCTCGGGTTCGATCCCAGGTTCCCCATGTCACACACCAATGACTTTTCGATGCTTTTCGAAGTTATGTGTATATTTATCGTAGGTTTATAAGTGCCCGGTTAATAGCAATAGGTTCGCCACCTATTACATTGGGACCTAAACATAAACTGGCGAAATGTGGGTGCTAGCACCTCTGCCTACCCCTTCGGGGATATAGGCGTGAGTTTATGTTATGTTATGATTATCTTTTTTAAATTTGTTAGTGTTCAGCTACTTCTGAAATCGACTGTACATTTTCAGTTGGTGAGTATGCCACAATAAAGTCCCGACCACACTCGGCGCTCCAATTCCAACACCCGTGGTCTCTCTGGCCTGCATGGGTGAACACGGTCGGTCGTCCGCGGTCAATTTGCACCGCAGACTTGGGACGAATACATTATGCTAATAGTATGGTGTACCTACATCTCTAATGCAATGCAGGATCAATTCTGGTACTTGTGTGTTAGTTTCACTTATCTATACAAGATGGCGCTGAACACAAGCATGCAATTTCAATTTTCTAATTCTACTTCCTCCGATGTTTGGATGTTTGTTACTCATTCGCGCTCAAACGGCTGAACGGATTTGGATGAAATTTGGTACAGGGAAAAATTATAATCTGGAATAACACATAACCTAGGTACTTTTAGTCACTGTAATTAAATAGGATCCTACAGGTTGTAGGAGATGAAACAGAACTCAACAAAAAACAGTGTGGGCCGTGTGCTTGTCTGCCACCTAAGTGGTATAAAAAAAAAAGAAACATAACCCTTCTTGGCAGTCGGGTAATAAAATAATGAACTGTTAATAATTATTATATCCCGATTTATAATGAACCTAATTTTATTTTTAACTAGCGACCCGCCCCGGCTTCGCACGGGTGCAATGCTGATACTAAATTAGCCTTAGTATATGATGCATGTATTATACATATAAACCTTCCTCTTGAATCACTCTATCTATTGGAAAAAACCGCATCAAAATCCGTTGCGTAGTTTTAAAGATTTAAGCGCACATAGGGATATAGGGACAGAAAAGGCGACTTTGTTTTATACTATGTAGTGATTAAAGTAGTTTAGCACTGAAAAGTGTGTGAAAGTTTTATTCAAATCATTCCAGGCGTTCAAGAGATTACCTCATTCAAACAGAAAGACAGACCAGACAGAAATTTTAAAAATTACATTCTTTTTAAATACATATCGTACATAGACTCATACATACATACAAATCACACTACACTTATATGCTTTCATTCAACCCCAATTATTTCAATATCACAAACACACACTTCAATTTCATTTATCTGTATGTACGAAAAGTGAGTCATACAGGAGCAAACATTCCACATTCAGTCCATCGAGATAGTACGAGGTTAGTCTTTGTGAAGCTGTGCCGGTGATCGTAACCGCGGCTAAGCTACTTACTTGTATACTGTGTAAGGTGTATGTGTGTATGTATGGATGTTACACTTCCGTCCTTACGTAAGTCTGCCCGGCTACTCTCAGAGATTGTACTCTTATTATTTGTTTTTTTATCTAGAACACGCTTGCAACAGATTTACCTTTAATATTGCAAGTGGAATTCAATTACATATTGTCTTCTCTTTGTCATTTGATTTTAAACTTTGAAGGGTTTTTGAGATCTTACCATCTTCATTCCTCTATAGAACAACACGTGCAAGGCTGTGATATCACCCTCATATGGTGCAAACAATTCCATCAAGAACCAAGCGGTTTGGTGCCTCATTGCTTTGCCGCACCATCAAAACCTGGAATTCTTTACCAGCTCACGTTTTTCCTTCCTCATACAGTCCCGGGTCCTTTAAGCGGGGCGTGAAAAAGCATTTGGTAAGGCCGTCAAGCTGAGAGCCACCATTGTGGCACTATCGGTATTTGCAGTGATGACTCCCATTCCAGAGACTTTGCCTTCAGCTTACCATCAGGCGAGGTGAAGTCATGTTAACGTAACCGACATAAAAAAACCGGTTGATATTATTTTATACATTAAGTGTATGTATGTAAGCGAGTGTATTTACTAAATGGTACAATTTGATGGTACAGTTTTACAATTTATGTACAATGAGCTCTGGCTACCCTACTTACCAGTGGGAACACGATGGGTATTATGGCCGCAGTCTTCTATAGGGCGGAGATACTACCCCAGTCAGACGGCACATTTCGAACGGGAGATACCGTCGTGTCCTACCTCCTTCAAATGGAAAGAAACACCTAGCTAGACCAATGCAAATATACATTTCATGCATATAAATATTTTCATTTTTTCACGCCACAGAGGCTGTCAAATTGCAAGGTATTATTGACGTACAGGAAACGCAGGCCTAACTACATATATAAACAATGTTTCCATGTTATGTAACATGTACGAACTTGGCTAATGATGTCGTTACCACCTGTTGCGTTGATAACCGCGCCAGTTAGCCGCTAATACGCTACTGTCGTACCCGAGGCAAACTTCAAGCTTATAACAATTTGATGGCTTTAGATTCGATAATGTGTTTCGGTATTATGTTTCATATCATCGTCGTCCTTTTCCCTTTTCTCTACTAAACTACAAAGGGATTGAACCTCGATATTTTCCTTAAAGGGACTGCCATCTGACCTCCACAACCCACTAGCATTATCGAAATTCTGTATTTAGACTAGTATCATAATTTAATTTTAATATAACCGCGGTAGCCTAGTGGTTTGGGTAATGGACTGCTGAGACGAGGTCTCGGGTTCGATCCCAGGTTCACTATGGCACACACCAATGACTTTTCGATGCTTTTCGAAGTTATGTGTGTATTTATCGCAGGTTTATTAGTGCCTCGGAGAGCACGTTAAGCCGTCGGTCCCGGTTGCCATACAAACATCTATGGCAGTCGTTACGGGTAGTTGGAGCCCTCAAAAGTCCAACCAGTCTAACTTGGAACTTCGATATCGCCATTGGTTGTGGAGGTCAGATGGCAGTCGCTCCACGTAAAATATCGAAGTTCAGCCGCATCACAGTTAGACTGGAAAGCCGACCCCAACTGAGTTGGGAAAAGGTTCAGAGAATGATGAGAATGATGATCATAATTTAATTTTAATACTTGTAAATAGAATAGGTAGGTATTATTAGCCGAAATTGCTAATTATCCCCGCTAGCCCCTCCAATTTAACTTTTCTTGTAAGGCGTGGATTCACTTCGTTCTATACTTGAACCATGTGTCACAAATTTTCGACCTCGCAAAGTATACACTGACCAAATTAAGGAGTTATTGCAAAAAGGAAAGGTCAAAAGCACTCGAAACCGGCAGGCTTGCATGAAAGGCTTAATGACAGTAGAGGAAGCGCATGAAGTATGTCAGGACAAAGGCAGATGGCGGTCTGTTGTCTCTGCCTACCCCGGAGGGAAAAAGGCGTGAGCACAATGTATGTATGTAAAATTGTCGAAGTCTAACTATTCAAAAATATAACTAAATCACAAAATTCGATTCAATTCCCGTTAACCGGGTGCGTTTCAAATTTCATGCGCCTTAAGCGAGAACTTGCAAACGAGAACTCGATATTACTTTTGCAGACCCATGATTGCACTCAGGATTGCTAAGTAATTGCATTCGCCACCGAGGCACTCTTGATGGAAAGGAATCATTTCACTATTTCCACTGCATTATTTTTATTTCTAGGAATCTTACAACACTATATTTTACCCTAGAGTGGCCTAGAGACCTTTTGTTTAGTTCTAAGTAATTCACTAGATGGCGTTGTTATTGTTTATTGAATTTGTGGATCGCACTAGTGAGATTCTCCGGCAGTATCCTATAAGTTTTAAGTGAATAAATTTAGTTTGTCCTCGCTGGAAACTAGTGTGTTTTCATTTTTAACCCGTTCTAACTGCGATTTTTGGGACTGCGGTCCACTTTTGACAAAACGCGAGAAACAAACTTGAAGTAGATTAAAAATCTTTCACATCACTATTAGTCGGTTGTACCGTTTAACTTTAAGACCCACGGTACCACGAGGGGTGTGGCCAGGGGTACCGTGGGTCTAAAATGGAAATTTTTATATTTTTAGTAGATGACACTAATCTCTGAGATATGTCTCAAGCGTGCACTTGAGATACTTTCCGCCAATAGCTCAATTCGTAGAGCACCTCAAGTGCATCCTTGAGACATATCTCAGAGGTAAGTGTCATCTATTAATACGGGCCTTAGAAAGAAGTCGGTTAAAACTTATGCAGTCCGGCTTATCTTAATATATATAAATCTCGTGTCACAATGTTTGTCCTCAATGGACTCCTAAACCACTTAACCGATTATAATAAAATTCGCACACCATGTGCAGTTCGATCCAACTTGAGAGATAGGATAGTTTTTGAAACGGATTTCGACATCCACGCGGGCGGAGCCGCGGGCAACAGCTAGTTGTATAGTAAAAACCAATTACTTATAACAAGCTTGCATACAAATATTTTCAAAACAATTGCATAAAGTGGTTATGCAAATTCTGCAACTATACGGGAATATGGAAATTGTTAGGTATTTAAAATGTGCAAACGCGTTTATGAACGGGTTTAGCCGTGTACCTATGGCGCCAGTACAGCGCTGGTATCGCTTCCCTTTATTTTGAACGAACCATCACACACTAATAGGCTGGAAGTTTTGGGTCATGGAATAATGTCGAGCCTATAGGTTATCGCGCAAGTGAATTTTGGGGACAACAGAAGGTTGTTTGACAACGAGGTTTAAACATTCAGAATAGAAAATTTGGGTACCTCCGTCTTAGATCACCGCGGCCATAATAACCATCGTGTTGTGTTCCCGCCGGTAAGTAGGGTAGCCAGAGCTTACTGGAGAGATTCTGTGCTGTCAACGGGGAGACTAAAGTCACCAGGGTCGGCAGTGCGAGTGTGACGCACCTGGTGTTGCACACGTCCATAGGCCATGGTGACCATCAGGTGGGCCGTGTGCTAGTCTGCCACCTAAGTGGTATGAAAAACAAACTAAACGAACGAATACGACAGATATTACAAACGTTTATGTAACAAAGCCAACTTACTTTCTGGCCTTTTATATCTATTTGATGTGTCTGGAAAATTAATAATGTATTCTTGATGTCTTAGCATCATAAAACTATAAAACCTCCACGTAATCATATTTTATAGCACTCTCCCTCTTACATAATATTTGCCGTTAAGTTTATGAAAGAGGGCTCGTAGGCCTCCCTAACTCAGTTTTTTAGGGTTCCGTACCTAAAGGTTAAATGGAACCCTATTACTAAGACTCCTCCCAACCATCATTGTTTTGACAGATTGAGTCAAAACTAGATAGTATCACCAAATTTTTAGAAATATCGGTGAAAACTAGCATAAAAGCCTCTTAGCTTTTATGGGAGTGACTGCCATCTGACCTCCCAAACCTTAAAGCCTGCACGAGTACTTCATCCATCAATTAGCAGGGTTCAGAAACCAATATTTTCAGCAATGTGGCACAGGCATTAGTTACTAGAAAAAGTAACCTCTCTTTTAATCATATATTACGTAAATACTTATTAATAAATACTAGCAACTGCATCCAACCAAGTTGCATATCCCATTTCTACCGCAATACAAGAAATACGATAGGCCTACTGAATTATTGTACGGCATTCGATTGCCTAACAAATCGCCCACGCTCATCGAGATTGATCCGGTATTCTCCAGAGTTGCAACGTGCTCGCACCTGTTATTAACCTTAGCTCGATCTCTCGGTTCTGAGATCATCAAAGCAAAATAAAACATAGCGAGAAGTAATACGGCATAAAATAGACTGCACGAGACAAATAGAAGATAATTTTCTGATTCTGCTAGATTGCCATGCGATGCGAGCTAGATTGTACTTTACTGCGTGCTTGAGAAAGTCGCTTTTTATTTAACAGTAATATTGAACGAGGAGAAGATACTGTATGTGATGCGAAAACCTATTTGTGCTAACTCCTTTTTGCAGCAGTTAATGGAATTATTCATTAAATGTAGGGTCTTTGAAAGTCGACCGAATCTAATAATACTATTAAATGAGCAGTTCTTGTATGATAATATATTTATACATCACTATCTCGGAAACGGAGATTTTTGGAGGAGGCAGGACACGATGGTATCTCCAGTCTGAAATGAGCTGTCCGACTGGGGTAGTACCTCTGTCCTACAGAAGACCGCGGCCATAGGCGGCAGTAAGTAGGGTAGCCAGAGCTCACTGCACCCCTCCTCCCCCCCTTCCCTTCAGGGTAGGCTGCACGTGTGCGGCACCCTTAGTGTTGCACATGTCCATAGGCCACGGTGACCGCTTCCCATCAGGTGGGCCGTGTGCTTATCTGCTACCTACGTAGTATTAAAAAAATATGATCTGTGAAATATTTGAGATACTTTGAGTTTCACCAGGTATTAAGCTTAAATCTGGTGTTAAAACAAGAACAACCCAACACAGCTAGTTCACACAGGTACCCTGTCATGAACAGGCAAAGTTATCGGATGAGGTGATATACAGTGAAGAGCGGCACCGTGTTGTTCCAATGCCTGACATACTTTGCCAGCTGACAATGGCGTTATGGCGAAGTTGTCTCCCGGCAAAGTTTGCGCGTCTGTCGCCGGAGACGGCACGCCTGGCGTTGCACAGTTACAACTCGTAACTACTTTAATCTTTGTGTTATTCTGATATGAGGTTCCGAGTCGGAAGTTTGTATTTATGTATGAAATCTTTACCAGCACACGTAAAGAATATACAATACTTTTTAGCAACTGGTTGCCAAACTCAGTTGCCATGGCGGCCGGAGGGTTATTTCCTTATTTCCTCATAAAATTCCAGGTCTTTTAAGCGAAGCGTGAATGCATTTGATGAGGCCGTCAAGCTGAGGGTCACCATTGTAGCGGTATATAGGTATCTGTAATAGTGACCCCCATTCATCAGAGTTTAACTTTAGCTTACCATCAGGCGAGGTAAAGTTTATGATCGGTTTCGGTTAACACGATCACTTTAATTCACACTTTTAATTATGGTGCTCGTGCACCTAAAGATGGTTATCTGGTGGTGAATCTACCTACTTGCATATTGCGCGCATTATCTGCCACTGCCATCTGATGCCGCAACTCCGAGAGGTAAACCTGCATCATAGTTATGCGATAAAACGTTTTATTGGAAGTATGCCGTAGCACGTCCCGAGTACGTCGTTTATTTGTTTTTATCAAACGGTTTTATTTAACTCGACCAGATTGTTTGGGTCAAATCTAGTAATTGAAATTTGACCTCCTTTCAGTTGTGTGATTGGTCTGATATTTGGCAGAAGTCTTTAGTTCTGATGACAATACAATTTGAAACCGTTTAACTTAAAAAATATTTTTTCACAATTTTTTATGTTTGTTGAAGCTTGGCAATCTGCACACACAATATGCTACTGGGTATTTGTAGAAATACGGCATAAGCGAGACGAATTTGTGGTTTTCTGGGGCTAGTTTATTAGGTTATTGAAATGTGGGATGGTCCTCACTAATGGAGGGACGATTGGCCGTCTTCATCTTGACTGGCTGATGCCCATGGTTCCACTCGCGTGAAGGTCGGTTCTACTTAAAAAATCTCACCAATGTCTAATGTAGAGAAATAGCTTCTTTACAATTTTATAATAATACCTATAAAAGTAGTGTATAATTTGTCAGAATGTGGTGATTTTTCAGCTGATTGCCTTTTTCGGAAATTGTACTTTTGACCTTTGCGGTAGAAAGCGATTTTTTTCCACCATACCATAAGCGTCGCGTCGTAATAAAAGCTTTAAAAATCACTTCGACTAAAGTAATGACACGCCTACAGTCGTAAATATTATGCACAATATAATAGTGAGCAAATCGCGTGACATAAAGGTCACTATACACTAACGCGTTTTCTTTTATGTCTAGAATACAATGTATGAAAAGGTTCTTTAGACTGTGATATGACGCAGTAATCACGGAGTAAGGACGGCTCGTTGGGGTGTTTAGTCGTTTGACCCCACGAGTTATTGGGACCGCGGCGTCAATCGTCCCAAGACACTGTTTGTCGTTTGACACCATGGTGTCAATCGCCTCATAAAAGATATGCAGTAATAGTGATGTATAACATTCACATTCCACCTACCTTTATACTTTCGTAACTTTGTTTTTTGTCGTCTAGTTTTCCAGACTCTGTGGGGCTACGGAAAATCCCAGAAAATCCCCATAATCAACCCGAAAATCAACCTATACCTACCGTAAACGAGTATAACAAAGAGCATTAAGGGTCCGTTTTGGACAGTAATTACTTAACCCTTAATTCTTATATTTGCCATCTATCACTATGAATTTGTGACTTTTGGCATAATTGTGTGGCATGCAAATATTTGTAATAACGTATCAATTTTGCCTCATTTCACCTCGCCTGATGGTAAGCTAAAGGTAAAGTCTTAGGACCGGAGGTCGCCACAACCTACACCGAATAGTGCTATAGTGGTAACCCTCAGCTTGACGACCTCATCAAATGCTTTTTCACGCCCCGCTTATAGGACCCGGGACTGTAGGAGGAAGGAAACACAGTACGCTGGTAAAAAGTGCCATTATTCGATCCAATCCAGAATTAACTCAGATATAACATAACATCAACATAAGAGGGTATTCCCCAGGATATAAGTAAGTCATGTTGACGTGACCGACGTAAAAAAAGCAGAACATCAATAATCAATCAATTAATTAGTCTATTTGCAGTCCACTGCTGGACATAGGCCCAGTGTGCAGTGCCCTCGTCCCAGTGTACCCAATCCCTCCTAACTACACTAACCAAATTAATGAGTTAATTGAAAAAGTCATGACAGGTTTAATGACTGTAGAGGCAGCACTTGTGAAGTGTGTAGGGCAGAAGCAGATGGTGGGCTGTTATCTCTGCATATCCTAGAGGATAAAAGGCGTGAGCATATGTACCTAATACATAAGTTTCCAATTCACTTTATAAATACAATCAAACCAATAAAAGTAGTTTTGCCCTGTAACTCCATCATATTTGTAACTTTCACGCAAAATATTATTCTGTCGACAGCTGTACATACAAACGTACCCGAGCCACGAGCTCACAATATAGCAGTCATCATGACTTATCGAGTATTTGCTGTCAGTTATCAGAACAAAAAGTGAATTATCGTCACTCAACTCAGACATTTTTTCACAGCCCAATAACTTTCCCTGTTTATAAGAGACTAGCTGACCCACCCCGGCTTCGCCCGTGGCGTATTTCGAACCCCGATGCACCCTTTTTAACTCATTTAATATGCTCATAATTTATCAGTTTTCCTAAAGAGTATGGGAATCTACCGGAATTGTTTACATTTTATGATTATCGCTCCGCTCCCTTGGGCAGTAGCGTGATGATATTCAGCCTATGACATTCACGGATAATGTGGCTTTTTATTGGTGAAAGAATTTTTAAAATTGTTTCAGTAGATCCCGAGATTACCCCTTACAATTTAACAAATATACAAACACACAAACTTTACCTCTTTGTGATATTAGTATAGAAGTATTAGATAGAAGATTTGGCAGACTTTTACTGCCTTTAGATTAAGCAGTCAATCGAACGAATAATTCGGATCAACTGCCGGAGAAGGTGTCGGGTCAATCTGTCAATGGGTGTTTGACTCACTGACCCCGATTTTCTCAGCCTTCCGCCGTCTCTCGGTGCGATTCATTCGAACGATATTCGAGTTCCATACATTTACAATACAAGAAATATTAATGAAACTTACGTATTGTTATCTCATCATCACTATCCTTTTTATCGTATGGAAATCACAAGGAAACCATGATTATGTCGGATTTCAACCGATTAAAAATCACACGCCATCTCGGATCTTCAAACGCAGGGTATAAAAATAAAAAAAATAAAAATCTGTTTATTTCAGTAAACTTATTTCTAAAACAATGCTGAGTCTTCCCAGTATAAGGTGACGTAAATCCCATGCCATCCTCGTCTTCGACATGGCCCTCTTGGGCTTGGAAACCACAGTGTCTCCATTTGCCCCTCCCCCCCCCCCCCCTGAAAACGGAAGAGGCCATAGTGCTTCTTCGGCCCTCGGCGGTGTTTATGTCAAACTCGAACCGACTAACACCACACACCGTCTCGGTCTCAATTACCAAGTGTTAGGTAATTAAAAATGATATTTCCTCACACCCAGGTTGACCTTGGACCATCTACGGCTATAAGATGGTCCTCTTGATCCCCACGCAAAAATATTGGCATTTTTCGGGCGAATCGACCCTTTCTAAAATTGATAATTATGTTTTAGCTGTAGTCGACTCGTACGTTCTGAATGCATTAACCTCGTCACATTTCGAAAAATGAAGTGGCGATTCGCCCGGTCAGTATTTGAACGCGTAAGAAATAAAAGTACCAAGACACGTTCGTGAACGTTTAATATTTTCATGGTATGCTATGCGTAATATATAAAAGAGGCAAGATAACTCGCTCAATCGGCAAAACGCAGGAAGCATCGCGATATTTCTGTAGCAGTTGGATGTAACCTGCTGTGTTACGCATACTAAAACTCCGGCTGGATTCTTATGCGAAAACCAGATGTGTCGATTTTTTTATTTGCATTTTATTTTATTTATATTTAAAATATCTGCAAGAGTTTTGAAAATCAAATATGAAATTAGTAACACTCAGTGATAAAAGATCGAAAATCGAAAAAATCGCAAAATTTTCCAACGGACCCAGTTGACCTAATTAGTCAACTGGGTCCACGGGCCGAGTTGACTGCTACCGACCCGAGGGTATTCCCAGCAGACTAAAGAACCCTAAATAGTAAAAAAATATTTTTCTTTTAGGCTTTGTTTACATAAATTAGGTAATATAGTAAATTTATTTATTTCTGTCTGGTATGTTCTATTGAGTTAGAGGTCATAGCCAAATCTAATACTTACACGCACCTTAGAAAGCTCTAACGATATATTTCTACGTAGCAACGAATAATGATGTGATTAGCACTAATTTTGCCAAATATCCTTTTTTATACAACTTAGATAGCAAACAAGCACACAACCCACCTGATGTAAAACGATAACCGTAGCCTATTGGACATGTGCAACACTTTTATGCGTATATTATACTCACGCCTTTCCCCCTGTGGAGTAGGCAGAAGATTGTCAGCTGCTTCTATCCGTACACACTTCACGAACTTCCTCTACTGTCATGCAAGCCCGCTGGTTTCGAGTGATTCTATATTCCCATAAAGATATTATGCCTTGAAAACGATAAAAGTAAGAGATTGGTACATCTAGAGAGCACGCTTAGTGCGACTGCAAATGTCTACTCTACAGTCGAAATAGTGACAGTCCGATGACGGCGCATAGCCTATACAACAATAACCATTACTGAGGGAGGCACCTAGCTAACCTAACGGGGTAGTACAGATTATAATCAGTATTTAACCTTGAGCGCTACCGCAGCGCAAGACCTTGTGCCATTGTTATAATTAAAGTAAATTTGTCAACTAATATAATTGCCGTTTCGTGTTCACCAGTGATATTTTTACGATTTGGTTCATTGTTGTTTATGTAACTGTGAATTTACGTTATTCTCACTTTTATGGAGGTCACGGTGGAGTTAGAAATAGAAAATTGGTTGTAGTTCACCATACTTACTTTTGTCTCCCCTTGGAGAGGCTGTCACCACGTAACAGAGCGATTGTCGCATGTTTAATAAGTAATGTGCCTATTCGTTTACTTATCATTCTACTCGCGGACCGCGGTAGCCTAGTCGTCTGGGTAATGGACTGCTGAGACGAGGTCTCGGGTTCGATCCCAGGTTGCCATGGCACACACCAATGACTTTTCGATGCTTTTCGAAGTTATGTGTGTATTTATCGCAGGTCTATAAGTGCCCGGTTAATGGCAATAGGCTCGCCACCTATTACATTGGGACCTAAACATAAACTGACGAAATGTGGGTGCTAGCACCTCTGCCTAAAAAAAAGGGCGTCACATTCGCGCTGCCATTCCATATTCCATAGTTCCTTATTTCAATCCTATAAACGCCGTTAGAAGGCAAGGTGATTTCTTCACGATAAAATAAATGCAATTATTCTGAACTGATACGTACAAAATTACTCTAGCAGTACCTATTTGCTGAATAACATTCATATTTAAATTAACGCTACTACTCGTATTACAATTTTATTATGTTCAACGGTAAATACCTTTCGAAAATAACAATTCAAAAATTCGGAATGTTACAATGCAAAAGAATTAATACTATAATTTAGGCGATTTACCATACATTTACCTGTCAAATTTAGAAAGAAGATGTCTGTCTGGTAATAATACAACTATAAACGAACGGTCACAGTACGAACACGTCTCAATACAAATACAGACGCAACAAAAAGACTGACGTAAGAACATTTCAATTTTAAAATGTTACGCTTCTAAGTATTATTGTGACCACGTCACACGCGTCAGGTTCTGTGACTGAGGCGAACTGTAGCAAAGTCACGCTTGTCAACCAAAAGATCAAAAATGAACTCGTTAAACTTTTTAAACTACTTCCTATTTACATCACAATAATTTTAGAGTGTGATGCTTAGCTGACTTAGACAGACGTAATCTATCAGCGTAGTGAGTGATACTGCTTAGTGCAATATGGGGAAAATCAAATCGAGCTTGGGTTCAAAAATGTGCCCTAATGTCAGGTATGGATTTATGTATTTTTAATCAAATTCAAAGTCAAAAATCATTTATTCTGTATAGACCATTTAAAGCGGAACTTACAAAACGTAAAAATAATAAATATTTAAAATTAAAAGCAAATAGACCACCGCCGGTTCGAAACGCGGCCCACACCTGAGAAGACTCCGGCAAGAAACTCAGCGGGCTGTTTTTTTTGGTCTATTCACAACAATAAAATTGCCTTAGTCTAGATACAGTATTAGTTCGAATGTAGATAAGGCCGGTCACATCTCACTCTAAATCTCTTATTAGAACTACTTTTTTACTCATCCACACTAATAACTCCAAATAAGTTAAATTAAGTAAAGAGTCATGTTTTCCTTTTCAAAACAAATAAAATCAGTATATCTTCAGAATTGAAGGCCAGCTTTTGAACAGCGATGCTAATAAATTTGAATTTGGATCTTCATTATTTATAGCTATAAACTAAAGTGTTTTCTATTTAAACTACGTTAGATGTTATCACCCCTTTAACAGGATTAAATCACTACTAAAGCGTTCCTGTTGTTAGGATTACACAATTACGTAAGGTAGCTCTCATGTAATAAATAGAACGAGATTCACTTTATGATACTCTTCTTGCTACGTCTTTACCTAATGACACATTAAAAACTTCACAATCAGTACTTTTGCAATGATATAAAAAAACTTATACTTCAAAACCAGACGTTAAAACTCACTACTGCTTTCAAGTTTTAAAGTAATATTAAAAACTAGAGCGAGCCGTCGTACATCAAATTTTCAAGAAACTTCATCCTGCGGCATACTGAAAGTATTTAATAGTATAATTTATTTTCCTTGCACTAGGAAATCATTGAATTCATTCCTCATTCTATTCATTAATCAATAAAAAAGCTACCAGACTTTGTGACAGTAAATTAAGTCTTATTAATAAGTTTTAGATTCTTTGCACGCCACGTTTTTATGCGCTGACGACGTGCGTTTTCTTTTTGTGAATCCGTGCGTTATTAACGGATATTGAAAGAAAGAAAGCAAAAAAGAAAGAAAGAACTTCTCTCTTTTTTCTTTCTTCCAACTTCTTTTTTCTTCTAACAGCCGAAGGATGCGAAGCTGTGTGCTGTGGGGTAGGCGCGCATAAAATCGCAAAGATTATGTGAAAATGTCATTCCTTGCAGATTGCAATGCGTTTGCTGAGCGTGCTAATCATGTTAGTGTGCGAAGGTCCTTAGTTACTGCCTACTACGCTAAAGGGAAACTTAACTCAAATTTTGGTATGCAGTAGAGCATCCAACTGCTAAGTCTAACTCTGCGGTTTTGATTCGTGCCAGTACAAATATTATATGCGTGAATGTGTATTGGTGGCACCCCACTTCGTTATTCGCTATTCGTTATTCGCCTTTGTTCACGTGTATAAATCTAAGTGGGGAGGGTTTATTCGTGTATATTTGCTTTTGCCTTGGTCACTCTTATGACGAATTGTGGTAGGTTTAGTCGTTTAAAAGAATTTCGTCGTATACAGTATTAGGTGAATACCGAATAGCAAAGTGTGAATCCACCATAACGCATATTGCCAGAACGCATGCAATAACTGGAATTCACGCAGATATATCATAAAATTGCAGAGGAATTTGTTGATAATTCGGTTAGTTGGACGCGAGGTAGTTAACTCTATTTACATTTATCACTAGGCCAAAGGTAATTTGGAATTTCATGGTGGTGAGCATAACAGTCTAATTAAGGGCGTTATTATCAGCGGTACGTGGTTATATCCGTGAAAATTTAAGCTTGTACCGATGAAGTATTACGTGCGAATCAATAAATAGCTTCGAATATGAGGATTCTAGCGACTGGGACCGCAATTGCTGGGACCACAGTTCCAGTTGCCGGTTCTATTAAATTTAAATATTATTCTTCTGGCGACTGGGACCATCCATAAAAAAAATCAAAAAAATATTTGTTAAAGCCAAAAACAGTATTTAAAGATGTTATTAAATGCACTGGACCGATATTGGGTCCACTAAGATCTACAGATAGACAAACAGACAAAGAGGCTCTGGTGCAGATGTTACTGTCAAAGTTAGTAGGTCTAAAGGCAGTTGAGAGGTCAGCTTTAAGCATATTATAATCAAATCAATAGGAGACTTTTTTCAATATCCATTATAGTAAAAGTTTGTATGTTTGTTACTCAATCATGCTCTAACGTCTGAATGTACAGGGATAGATTAGAATCCCAGGCAGGCTATATTTTATCCCTGGAATAGGTTCCTATACCAAGCCAAGGCCAACAACTAGTATTATAATATTTTAAGCTTCTTTATTTACCTACAACATGGCAAAATAAACAAAATAATGAGTTGTACTCCACGATGTTATCGAAGCTATAAATTTGTTACCACTAAGTCTCCACTCAAATACAGTGCTGATAGCATCAGCAACTGTGATAGGCTGATTGATTGGTCTTTAATATGCTGGTTTAAAAGAAAAACATTTGTTTGGTTGGTTGGCGCGATTGTGACGCCCCTGGTGTTGCACACGTCTATTGTGCAGGGTGACTGCTTGTCTGCTTGTCTGCCACTTAAGTAGAAGAAAAGAAGCAATGGGTACTGTTTATAAACAGCTAGGTACGCCCCCGTAGAAATCGATTATCGCGCGTGTGCACCCATACTAACCATTACCTCCGGTTCATCCCCACCAATCCCCAACAGGTTAGAACTGCAAAAACTAAATCATATTTATTTATTACCTCGTGTCTATAATAGTACAAACTTTCATCCTCTATTTCAAAATCTTCAAGCCTTTTCGTTTCCCAAGTCGGAGTCCGGGGTCCTCTTTCCGAATTTTACTTGTCTGCTGTACACAGTCTTGTTATCTACGACGTCAAGCCAGTACTTCAAGGTCCATGGTCTACCCCTCTTACCTGGGTCCGGCAGATGCGCAGTTACCAGAATAGGTTTATTTTCCAACTAGAAATATTGAGATATAAAAATGTTTTCACCCAAAGAAGCGTGCGTGACAAATTACGATCGATTGCTATGAAAAGTTGGTAAGAGGGGGTTAGTTGGTCGCGCTGTTCTTTATTCAGAAGGTAATAATTTATTTCCTTGATTTAATATAGTTGGTGTATTCTTTAGGGCCCTGTTCACTAATTTCTTTGAATAGTTTCAACAATCACGGTATGGCTATAAATAATTTTATGATATACACTAAGTAGTTCTTTTTGCATCTATACTATAAATTATACTGTCCGCACATTGAAGATATTTAAAAAAAAACTAGGGTTGTGTTGAATAAATAATTTTATTCTGAAAAGTGAAATATTTTTTGGAATTCTTGTCTGTTTGTTTGCGATTGACGCAAATATTTTGATACGTTTTTTGTAATTGTCTTGATCAGACTTTAAAATCTACCGTACGTTTAATTGCAATTGGTTAAGTAAAACTGGAAATATGATCAAAACCCGGTAACCGACCCCCACGCGGAAGGAGTTATAGGCATCAGCTGAGCTAGTTATAAATCGCAGCAACGAAAACCGGGCTAAGTGGGGTTTCCTGGAAAGGGAGAACATGCGGTGTGAATCACTCCACAGACATTGGCCCACCTACTAACGTGTGCTAGCCCTAGCACATGTACACCGGAGGAGTTCATGAACACCTCTGAGAACGCATTCATGTTAGCGGTACATTGGACATAAATTTGATAAGCTACCGACACGACAGAAGAAGAAGTTAGAAATACATACTTTATTTATAACAACAAATAGTTGTAAGGTGGATAGCCCCTGGCAATAGTCAGCTTTAAAAACACCAGGCATAAGACGCATAGTTGTTTCAGAGTACAGTATCAATGGCAGTGCAGGCACTAGAGGTGCTGTCACTGTCAATCACATTGTTCTGCACAAAGCTACAGTACCGGGCTTTCGATTTGGCAAGTTAGGTACAAGTGTCTGAGAGAGTCCAGTCAACATGGTTTTGCTTCGCTTTTGTACATCGTTTCGCTATTTTGCATTGGACTGACAGACAGTTTGATTCTTTTATACAGTAGTTATTAACTATAGCTTTGGTTTTAACTCTTGATATTATAGATATCTCAAACTACATCAATTACTTTGCAGTGAGTATCACATATAAATAATTGGTAAAATGCCATAATGAAGATTCATAAGAAGAATAGAACTGTTATTTTGTTCTTATTCATATATAGACCAGTGCAGATAGCTATGAAAATGGTAAAAAGTAAAAGAAATTTATAGTAGGATGAAACCTGTTGTAAAAGGAAGAGAATATAATAAAAATGATAGGAAAAATAAATTACGGGCGATCTGAGCTCGGGAAGGGGGGAGGGGGGTGAGTTTTAAGGGTAAAAACGGTTTATCTCGATTTCCGGCAAAACTACAAGTCCTATGGAAAAAAGTTAAATGACAAAGTTGTAGGTAATAAAGAGACCTATAACTTTTCTATTTACACTTTTTTCATATAACCTCAAAAAGTATGTGAAAAATTCAAATAATCAAGTTTTTGGTTTTTTATTTTTATCTTAAGCAAAACAAATTTGTTTTCCACGAAATTTGGTGAAAACTTAGCTTTTTATGTCCCAAAGACACTGTAATTTTTTTTATTTGAAATACTCTTTTTTTCAGCTTATTTTGACTAAATATCGAAAAACCACCCCAATTTTCAATCGAAAAATCTCACGTCAAAATATCAGCTTTTTAAAAAAAATTAAGGAGTTTTTTGTTCTCTGAAATCTCTTCTTTTTGATAATGTAAAAATATATATACATTGCTATGGTAAATGTTCCCAGAAAATGCAAAGAAGAAAAACTCGAATTCGAAATTAACATTTTTGTATTAAGTCATTTCCTCGTTGAGGTGGGATGAAAAGTTACATGTTGCACTATAACTTCATGGTTGCACTCGAGTGCAAAGATTTTTCACCTTGTGCTCTTCTGATTCCCTCGCTAAAGCTCAGGGTTCTATTTTGTGAATCGTGTGATTATTAGAATTTTTCACATACTTTTTGAGGTTATGTGAAAAAAGTGTAAATAGAAAAGTTGTAGGTCTCTTTATTACCTACAACTTTGTCATTTAACTCTTTTCCATAGGACTTGTAGTTTTGCCGGAAATCGAGATAAACCGTTTTTACCCTTAAAACTCACCCCCCTCCCCCCTTCCCGAGCTCAGATCGCCCGTAATTTATTTTTCCTATCATTTTTATTATATTCTCTTCCTTTTACAACAGGTTTCATCCTACTATAAATTTATTTTGTCTCAAAGTCTATCGGCACTGGTCTAATAACAAAAACACTTAATGACATTGTAACCGTGATTCTACAGTTACAGGACTTTTTTATAAGTTCGATTTCCTTTATTTATTTCTTTTTATATATACGTACTTTTTGCACATACTTACGTAAACTGTAGTATTTATATCTGCTGCATATACAACATGTAGAATTGCGGAAAGCATTACAAGGTCAGATTTCTGCAAGTCAGTCAAGTTGCTGTATTCGAGGTTGTCACTTCTGTGATCACCTCGGAGCCTGCATCTTTCAAGATTTAGGTTCAATTGGGCATTGACAGTAACTGCCACCTGCGACTGAAATAGGCACCTTCATCAGAACCTCGTTAATAGGCCAGCAAGTCCATAAGCCATAAGGTTGACTTGAGCCCCAAAACTTTGGGTCGAGCTCTTTTACCAAGCAACTACTTACTTACCAAATTGTGGTCTGTATTTAAACACATTCAATTTTTTTCCAAATGATTTTCTGATCGGAAAAAGTGATCCCTTGACCCTAAGCCGTAGAATATATCGGAAAATTTCGAGCATCTAGAATGGGTCCAGGTAGCTCAGTTGGTCAGAGCATTCCCCCTGTAAGGGACTGGTCACGGGTTCAAGTCCCGTCCTGGATGATCACTTTTTCCGATCAGAAAATCATTTGGAAATAGTTAGCATGCAATTGCTTAAAATTTCATTCAATTTTTTTTTTTATATTACTTAGGTGGCAGACAAGCACACGGCCCACCTGATGGGAAGCGGTCACCGTGGCCTATGAACGTGTGCAACACACACGCGCTGCCTACCCTGAAGGGAAGGGGGGAGAGCTGGGAATATAGTGACGAGCTAACTCCTTTCTAATTAATAGGCGTGTTATTTACTTAACATTAAAATACACAAATTCTAAGAAGCTGTACGAAGTTATGCCTCATACAATGTATGCCCTGATATGTAAACTTTAATTTACATTCATAATACTAGGAACATGCTTTTCTTAGAGAAAATGTTCTGTTATTGTTGATACCATTAATTAATATACTAGGAATATTTTATTATACGCCTTTATGTTCCAGAAACTTCTGCGTAAGTCATGAATAAAACATTTGATAAGTTAAATAATAAAGGTCTAGGCAATGCTTATCAAAATATTATCTTATCTCTATTGAGTCGTGTAGGAACGTGCGTCACGTTTTTGGACACGTTATTAGCCGCGTATGAAGGAGCGAACAACTCGCGAAGCAATTGATTGTTAGGTCAGACAGGACGTGCCTCGCCCGGGGCGAACGCACGCGCCACCTCGCCCGACCGCGCCAGGGGCCTTACTCCGAAAAACGAAAATATTCGTATCCGTTGACGTTTTGACCATTTAGCTACCCCGAAAGTGTTTCGTTTCGGATTTCGGATCCGTCTTCGATCGTTTGACATTGAGGTTGTCGATCGTTATCAGTACACTTCCTGCTCCCAAAATACATTTGACGTTTTCGCTTTCGTTGTTTGACAAATGGTCCGTTTTCGTTCGATCCGAAACGTTCATGTTCGATTTTCAGAGTAAGGCCCCTGGCTCGATCCAATCGCTGTCGGTTTTCATCAAAACATACCCTAACTCACACACTTACATATATACATATTCGTACACATGTACAAAGAAAGATATGCACGTAGGTACACACACACACACACACAAGCTCTCACTCACACAAAAGTAGGTACTTTACTTTTATTTGATAACTAGCTGATACCGGTGGAGGTTGGTTTTGAAATAGAAAGAATAATAAGACCGGCTACTCATACACCTGCCGCAGGAGCAATTTAGGGTTTAAAAGTGGGGTTCCCCTTTTTTTTTTATCGTGCGGAAATCCCCATGGATAACTCCCCCGTCGGCCATCGGGGGTGGTTATGTCGGGATCGAACCGACCAAAACCGCACGCCGTCTCGGGCCTTAGTAACCGGGGTGTAAGGTTACCCAATGGGCATATCCCTCGCACCCCAGCTGACCCCGGGCCATCTACGGTTTTAAGATGGCCCCCTCGACCCCCCGAAAAGGGAGGTGGGGCGAGTATCGCGCCACTTCGCCGACGGTGGGGTGTAGGGTGACAGGAGGCCGTACTGTCAGCCAACCGTCGGCGCGCAGACAATCAGCTCGTCCCCCGCTCGCTCCCCACTGTGCCATCTGCTAGTCAGAGGAACACCTCGGAGCAGCCCTCTAGAGGGCCACTCCCACAAAATCTGGCCACGTTAGATGCCGCGCACTATAACTACTTGTAACTTTTGTCCAGCAACTGTTTTACATAAGAATTAACCGCAATCTCCGCAACTGCAGTATGCAATGCTGATTGTTAAATAATTGTTTGACTGGCTTGCAGATTTGATTACTGACGAATGCAATGGGATTTGCATTTCATTCTGTATTGCTTTTAATAACATATTTCAATACAGTTGGGATTTTTTTGAAATTAACGATATCGTTTGATTTTGGTCCTCTGAATGTTGAAAAACTCCTGAAAACTTTCTAGGGATATTTTAGTGTTTTATAGCTAAGCAGATTTATTAAATAGAATTGATAAAATAGTCTTCATGGAAACAGTATATAGAATATATCGCGATCCTGTCAATTATATTGATGATATTGGCGTGCAATCGCTATATTATTGATGTGTAAACAAACACTATTGGACTTTATAACTATGCACTATGCAGCCATGCCTGATCATACATTGTTTACGCGCCTTTATGCAATATTATGAGATTATTTATTAAACAAATATATATAAGAGTGAGGTATGAGTGGTAATTTATCGTGTGGAATGTGTGGTATTCAATAGTGTCTACAACATGTGGTTCTTCTAGCAGGGCATTCGAAGGTTTTCACAGGATTAGTAGCGCAATGTGACGCCCTTGACCGCTTCCCATCAAGTGGGCCGTTCACTTGTCTGCCACCTTATTTGCATAAAAAAGTATTAACTCCCAATAAAAGTAGTTATTGATTCAACATTAGGAGATCCATACTGCCACTCCGCCCGAGGGAACGGATAGGAATTCAAGAATACCGTTATCTATTAAGATTCCACAAGCGCCTCCCTGATTTACTATGCCAACTGATTTACGCGAGGATGCAGACGGAATTAATGTTGATATAACATTATTGTGGCGGCGCCATATTGTGAGGACTTTTATGTTTTAGCCATATTGCTTAAAATGTTAATATTTTGCCTCTGTGGCGTAGCGGTAGTGAGGCGCGGGTTCAATCCCCGCTCAGTGCAAATATTTGTATGCATGAGTATGGGTATTTGCATTGGTCTGGTCGTGCCTCGGAGAGCACGTTAAGCCGTCGGTCCCGGTTGCCATACAAACATCTTATGGCAGTCGTTACGGGTAGTTGGAGCCCTAAAAAGTCCAACAACAACGGTCAAGTTGCAATGCTTCGATATCGCCTAATGTCACCATTGGGTTGTGTTCCCGCCGGTACGTAGAGTAGCCAAAGCTCACTGTAACCCTCCCTCCCCACCCTTTCCTAGCCTTCCCACCCCTTCCTTTCACGGTAGGCTGCTTGTCTGCCACCTGCGTAGTATAAAAAAATTGAAAATATGTTCAATATAGGAACTAACAATTCAGGAAACAGTTACAAGGTAACTAATTTTATAAGTTCTGTCAAAGCTAGTTCCATGTAAGAGGATTAACTCCCCCCCCCCTTAACAAGAACCTACATAATTAGCATATCGCGAAATCCCGCTAAGAGAATACGAGCTAACGTATGATAAATACGTTAGCACGGGATTACGTAATCCCGAGATGCATAGGCAAATTTGCCAGAGAACTGACGCAATGAATAAGGAAACGGCAATCTCAAACATTACTTTATTAGAAAACTGCATAGTCTGTGTTTTCGGCAAGCTATAACCTGGGATTCTTCAAGTCTAGAGTGAACTGGTTACTTCTAGGTAAGCGTGGCTCCACTGTCGACCACATCATCACTTACCAACAGACAAACGTCAGCGAGCTCATCCTACTAATATTATAAACGCGTAATTTTGTAAGAATGTATGTCTGGAAGTATGCTTGTATGTTTGTTACTCTTTCACGTAAAAACGGCTGAACGGATCTGGCTGAAATTTGGTATAGATAATAATAATAATAAATATAAATATTCTACGACATTCTACACAACGCTCCCTAGACCCAAACTAAGCTTAGTTAAACTAGCTTATGTAATGGGTTCTAGAATGCTGATAAACATAATACTTATATACTTTTTTTTTTGTAAATACATTCTTATTATACATAAAAACACCCAGACCAATGCATAGATTATAGATTATAGTCTGGAATAACACATAGGCTACTTTTTATCCCGGGAACTAACAGGTTCCCGGATTTCACGCGAACAACTTAAACAGATTTTGTAATTAATGTTTTCAAACTTTGCTTTGTCCTTATCTTTTAGATCATGTAACATTGTCATATTCCCAGGAATCTCGGGTCCTTTAAGCGGGGTGTGAAAAAGCATTTGATGAGCCTGTCAAGCTGAGGGCCACCACTGTAGCACTACCGGTGTATGTGTAGTGACTCCCGATCCTGAGATTTTGTCACTAGCTTTCCATCAGGCGAGTTGAAGTCATGTTGACGTGACAATATAAAAAGATTTCACTATTACCTAGGTACTGAACTAAATTAAGGAATTATTGCGATATTTATACACTTGGCTAATTTAATTGTTGTTGAGGACGTGGAGCGCGAAGCTACGTTCGTGTTGTAAACTAATTAAAACCCGTTCAACTTTAACTTGCCTGTTTGGTGTCACATGTTCAATTAATTACGAGCCAGGTCGTGGAGCTACAGTCACGGAACTATCATTATCAGCATACAAGCCGATTTTTTAATATACATATACATATAGACCGCGGTAGCCTAGTGGTCTGGGTAATGGACTGCTGAGACGAGGTCTCGGGTTCGATCGTAGGTTCACCATGGCACACACCAATGACTTTTCGATGCTTTTCGAAGTTATGTGTGTATTTATCGCAGGTTTATAAGTGTCCGGTTAATGGCAATAGGCTTGCCACCTATTACATTGGGATCTAAACATAAACTTGCGAAATGTGGGTGCTAGCTCCTCTGCCTACACCTTCGGGGATATTGGCGTGAGTTTATGTATGTATGTACCTATGTATGTATATACATATATTATGTACCTATAGCTGTCCCCTTACGGCTTCGCCCGTGGACATACTTAATCCCCGTAGCACTTTTTTAAACCATATACCTACATGTCCATAGTTTCTTAGTCGTAGTTTCTTACTTAGTTATATGATTGCAACTCTGCTCTCTTGAGTAGTAGCGCCATAATATATAGCCTTCCTCGATAAATGAGCTATTAAACTCAAAAAGAATTTTTCGATTCGGACCAGTAGTTCCTGAGATATTATGTTAACACCTTTCTCGGCGGTACGTCTTCTGTGCTTCACGAGCTTTCTCGACTTTCACGTAAGCCCGCTGGATTGAGATTTGAATAAATTAAATGATTAGGAAATCAAAAAAAAATCAACTACTATCAAAAAGACCGAAACCAGTTTGATAGGAGGTAGAACCCTTTTGCAAATCATAAACCGAAAAATAATGGGTACCGCCTGATATCAAACTTGTTACGGTATTTTCAACAGCAGTCGGGCTTTTAGTCTTTGATCATTTATTTTATTTAAAGTCGGTTAATATTATCCCAAACCTCAGTTATGATAGACTTTAGCCTTCAGCGTATGTTTTAGCTAAGTCTGATGCAGTAGTCTCTCAAAGAAACCATGTATTGGCAGCCTGCGGGCATAAGCAAAGTGCTTTCAAGTCAACCACACTACCGCAACTATACTTAGTGTTTTGTATTACCCACGGTTTTATTTAAAGTTTGAATATATTGAGATACTGTTAGTTCACAGTACTTTGCTTTTAATAGCAGCATCTTCAAAGTAAACTGTTTGTTGTTACATATCCATTAAATCTTAATATATATAAATCTCGTGTCACAATGTTTGTCCTCAATGGACTCCTAAACCACTTAACCGATTATAATAAAATTCGCACACCATGTGCAGTTCGATCCAACTTGAGAGATAGGATAGTTTTTGAAACGGATTTCGACATCCACGCGGGCGGAGCCGCGGGCAACAGCTAGTATTGATATAATAAAAGCTACACATTAAAGAGAAAGCAAATAATTGTTATATTGTATTAACAATTCGGAACTGAATTTCAAAATTATAATTTTCGACTATTATTTTTGACGTGACAACGTCTTATAAATTGGTTTGCCGGGTGACACTTCAAGAAACTGCGTTACGCTCCGCTCACGTTATGCGCTCACAATGAGAGCGAGTGAGAGGCACGCGTCCCTTCCACTCGGGCATGGCTAGCCCGCCTAAGAGCGAGAGAGACAGACATAAAAATTATTTTACCACTCAAAGTCGTTGTCACGTAAAACTTTCGCCCGTATACCGACTTTACAGGCAACCAATTTTTTGTCTATTTGTCTGTTTGTTCGCGATTGTAGCAAGCACTAACTGAAGGACACTTATTCTGATTGATGTATCACAAGCTTTCGCATTTAACTTGGTTTAGTTTTACACCTGGTTCCTAATTCTATGTTAACCAAATTAATAATGTGATTAGAACTCAATGTCGAACAGACATTTTTTATATAAATTTTATCAATAGAGATATAAAGCCTCTATTTTATTGCAGAACAATCTATCTCCATGTCAAAATTCATCCGTTCGTCCGTCAGTTTTTACGTCATCAAAGATCCATGTACAAGGAAATTTCTAATGTTCTTGGATCCATGCCTTCTCAAATCAGAAAAATAAACCCATACTGAGTTATTATTGGTGGAAGCATCGGAATCGCCAGACATAAAAAAAACAGCCATACTTTCGTGTTTAAAATTTCATTAAAAATATACGTGGCAGTTCTTCAAACCTAGTACTAAATTATGTAATTAGGTATTTCTAAATATTAAAACAGTCCGAGAATTTTCACGTCTGCATTTTAATTAAAATATTTTTTACTTATCTTGTGATACAGGAATATGATTCGACGGGTACAAAAAAACGCCATAAGGGTTTTTAATTAAAGTTTTTTATTCTTATTCCACTCGGCCACACAAGTTTTACAATTTCGTAATTATCAAAGAACTGGGGCCTTACCACAAACTCTTAAAGCAGTATTATTTCAATATTACTTAACTTTCATAGTGTGACGGACCATCGACGTCGACGGATACTAGTGTTATGTGGTCTAGCAATCTCTTACTTTTATAGTATGTTTTGGATATGCTTATTTTAATAAATTTGTTATGAGATATTTACAAAAAACAAAACATTTATTTAATAACGGACGACGCTTGACCGAGAGAAAGTTAAGTAATATTGAGATAATACTACTATAAGAGTTTGTGGTAAGGCCCCTGTACTGAATAACTAAGTGATATGAAATAAATTTTATATTTTATTTTCTCTATGCGACAGGAATATTAAAAACAGTAATTACGTAAGTAACACGTTAACTTTGCACGAATAAAGCTAGTTCACACAAGAGTTAACACCGTTAAAAAATAGTCAACGGTCTTGATAACACCGTTAATTAGCAGTACGCTATGTATTTTAGGTACAGACAGACAAATAACACTTGAACAGTTTCTCTATGAAATATATGTGAGTTCGGGCAGATGTTTGTTATTGTTGGGTAAACGGTTTAACGGATCTCTCAAATTTAATACAGGGACAGATTGAGTCTGGCATAACACACATAGGTTTTTATCAATACAGAACGAATGGAATACGCTAAGTGTAATCATGAGAACGGCTCAACCAATGATGTTCGTAATTTTTTGAACGAGGTTCAAATGAAAGAGAATGTTGGAATGAAGATTGGCATATGTTGGCACCCGAGTGATGCTGGGAGTGAGCGTCTAGTAAAGACATAAAAGTTTATTTTCAGTTTAAGTTGCGAAATTTTACAGTTCGTGTATATTCCTGGCAAACTTATTCTTTTCAGTTGGTTCTGGTTCCAGTTACAGTTTTCTTAAAATATTTCAAATATTTTAAAGATAGCATTTTGCTGAAAAATATTTACTCAAAGCATAGACCATTAGTCGTCTATTTTTTTATATTGGTAACGTCAACATGACTTCACCTCGCCTGATGGTAAGCTAAAGGTAAAGTCTCAGGATCGGGGTCACCACTGCATACACGCTAGTGCTACCGTAGTGACCCTTAACTTGACGGCCTCACGAAATGCTTTTTCACGCCCCGCTTAAAGGTCCCGGGACTACAGGAGCGCTGGTAAAGAGTTTCAATTAAAACAAAACAAAGAATTGCTTAAAGTAAGATAAGTTATGCCACAATTCAAACACAATCAAAGTAAACTTTACCTACAAGACAGCTAAGTATGTACATACTTATTATACTTATAATTCAAGAATATTTAGGCGAGAAATATTCTTCGAAATGAACTGTTTGCTCTAACATGTTACTCAAACAAAATAATATTATAATTTTAATAACCAAGACTAAAGTAAACATGTTTGTACTTAAATACACCAAAAAAAACCCGCTGAGTTTCGCAGGAGTCTGTACCAATCGAAAACCACTCAATAAATACCGTTAGTATATTTCTTTTGTACTCATATTCCACAGACATGATCCGTTACTAAAATCTTATTTTATTGTTTAGAATCCGTACCTACTCCGGAAGGAAAAAACGGAACCCTTCGTCCGTCTGTCTGTCTGTACTGCCCGTGAACTCAGAATCTTGAAATTTGGTATGAAACAATGTCTTATAGAACATAATATATAGAGTATATACAAAAGATTAAGCATTCACTCTGTTGGAACAAACATCTATTGTGGCCGGAGTATCATTCGAAAAATATGCTCACTTCAGTTTTATGTACGTACACACTTATCCGCCATCTGTTGGAACGGATACGTACTATAATGTGCTCTATGACCGAATATCCAATAAGGCGGTTTTGAGCACGTAAGAATAGAATGAACAATCACTGCAAGCCTCTATATTACATTTTTGTATAGGTACCTATATTATATTTGTATTTACTTTCTGAGACAATTTCTTTTATTATAATATTTTTTTTTCTGAGACCAATAAAACATTAAGAAGAATTTAGAGTTGTTATATATAATATTTGCTTTTGCCCGCGGCTTCGCCCGCGTGGAAGTCGGTACGCCACCAATTAAACGACTCTCCACTCCACTCTCCTCTCCACTCTCCACTCCATTCTACACTTCACTCGCCACTCCACTCCACTCTACTCTCCACTCCCTATGTCCGTCTCCTGGTTCTAAGCTACCTCCATTCCAATTTTCAGCCATATCGGTTCAGCCGTTCTTTAGTTATAAATAGTGTTACTAACACGACTTTCTTTTATATATTATAATTCTGTAACAATCGTTAAATTATAATTTATCTGAAATATTTATGACATTTTTATTCATTTCAGGTAAGAACACCATGGTTCCATCGTCTTGAAGTGGTATGTTATTTTTAATATCGGGACTGAGTTTGGTTGGAGCTATCGTGAACCAAGCAATGGATTTCCAGTGTTATCGAACCGAGAATATAAAGCTACTGAAATTTAATAAAATGCAATAATGTTTTGTGGATGTAACGCAGCTAGCAAAGAAGCATTATATAAGCGGTTAGCATAGACTCTGAGATATTTATTATTCCCACTTGTTGCATATTTAGCTTCCGGAAACCCCTACCAATAGTGGTTAATGGAATGAATTGGTTATTTTGGAATCGAATCAACTAAAATGACACGGTGTCAATAGGGCGAGCATGAAATTTCTTTCAAATAGTAAGCGTATCGTATTTGTAACAAGCGACTGGAGACAGTTCAATGATATTACAATCCTACATAATAATATGTGTTTGACCAATTGCCTTTGTTTGCACATTAATATAATCAATATTATTGACCAGATTGCGATTTGACTATCTCCAGTCCCTCGTTACGAACACGATACGCTTACTGATAGAAATTTTGTGCTTGCTCTACTAACAGGTCACGGAAAGTTCATGGCTCGTAGGTAGCCAACAAGTATCCCTGCTCCAAGAAGCTGTTGTATAGGACGTTCTTCTTCTGTTCTTTCACCTTCAAACCTGTATTTATTAATATGCTGGACATCGCTGTGCGCTCATCTGTATCTACGTTATAGTAAACTTCGGCAGGATTGATGCCAGAAGATACAAGTTTGGTTATGACAATAACCAAACTTGTGCCACTCTGTAGGTTTTGAGGTGGAATTCAGTATCATAGCCAAACTTACAACATAGAATATCATTGTTCATATTTTTTGAAAAAAAATGCACTATTGAATATTGGGAATTCCCCACAAATACCGCCCTCGCTGAGCTAGCGGTGGCGGTATCCGTGGGGATTTCCACTCGAATAAGAAATGATGTCGGACTTGAACCGACTAAAACCGCACTCCGTCTCGGGCCCTCAAGCGCCGGGGTATAAAGTGACCCAAAAAGTATTTTGCCTTGCACCCCGACTGATCCGGACCACCTCCGGCTTCAAGATGGCCCGCTATAGTACACATTCTAGAGAATATTTTATTTGGTATACTGTAGAAATATTTTTATGACGATAATCGATTCGCATTATCGTTCGAAGGGCTCCGTGATCTAGCGGTGAACGTTTTATGACACTTGTGATCGTAAACTGACGACGTCATTTTATTATCTATTTACTATTAAAAAAAATAGTTTTAGACACTAAAATGCGAGGGTAAATCAATCGATGGGGAGTCAAACACCTCCTGATATTGCAGGAGTTATTTATTTTCAGTCCATGGATCTAAAGAGCCCTGTATAGAATGTCCTAGAATAATTTATAAATATAAAAGAAAGTCGTGTTAGTTACACTATTTATAACTCAAGAACGGCTGAACCGATACGGCTGAAAATTAGTAAGGAGGTAGCTTAGAACCAGGAGACGGACATAGGATACTTTTTATCCTTTATTTTCGGAGTGGAGAGTGGAGTGTAGTGGAGAGTGGAGTGGAGTGACGAGTGAAATGTAGAATGGAGTGGAGAGTCGACTGGAGAGTCGTTTATTTGGTGGCAATACCGACTTCCACGCAGGCGAAGCCGCGGGCAAAAGCTATAACAAATAAATTAATTTAAATTGAGGATTCCAGCGACTTGACACTATCAAACTAATCTAATGATGAAACTGTGATGTAGATAGTAGTAGCCTACTACGATAACTTTTGCCTAACCGTTGTAGTAAACGGTTAAAGTAACTTTTAACAATGGTTAATGATTTAACACTACCTGAAGAGGTAGCAAAATACAGACTACATGTCAATTTGTAATAGCATCGATCAACTGAGGTTAGGCTAAATAGGAAACCTAACTTCAATCTATGAGCTATCTATAACTAATACGTTGTACATAGAAAGGCTTTTATCTGCTTCTAAAAGCTAGTGTAGTACCTATACGTGAATAGTTGTTAGGCGTTACTTTAAAAATGAATCTTGTGTAGTGTGTAGCTAAGTGCAATTTAGAATAGCACGAGATTCTGTAATTAGTGTAATGAGTGACCGATCGAGGCGTGTGTGAGAACTGGTCGCGACTGTAAATATAATCATTTATTGAGTGTGTATTAATTATTTACTGTAACAACTTAATATTCTTGATTAAATTTGTGAAAATGTATTTTATATAAGTGATGTTAATTTTAAGTGATACTTTTTTCTTTTTATCGTAGAATTTGATCACACAATGTTATTTCGATTAACTAGCTTGTTTTATGGGTCCTAGAATGCGGATATAATATACTGAGACACATTTTAACATACATAATTATTAGCAATGCAAATATACATGGGTATTCATGTATATAAATATATTTACACTGAGCGGAAATAGAAACCGTAACCTCTGACTTAACAGTCGAATGCTGTACCACTACGCTACAGGGGCGAATAAAAATGAATTGTTTGTTTAAACGATCGAAATTATTTCTATCATTTTATTTGTATAGATTAGTTAATAATGTTTATATTTAAGCGGATACAGGCTGCGGTAACCGCTTCCCATAAGGCGGGCCGTCTGCTTGTCTGCCACGTAAGTGGCGGCCGAAAGGGAAAAAATCTCAGTCACCACGTTCAAATACTCAACTATGCGGGTATTGGGCGTCGATAGCATTGTTGGTAGTTCGTAGATATTAGCTTAGGTACAGATTATACAGGATGAATTTTTCAAAAGGGCTTGGATGGCCAAATCCAAAACTATAAGGAATAGCGAAAAATGCTCAAAGGAGTCACGAGCCCGATTTTGATGAAACTTAAAACCTCATCCTTAGATTTTTGAAAAACCAATAATCCTAACTAGGAATCGAACCTGTTGATTTTGAAAAAAAAAGCACACCCTATATTATTACACCATACGATAGTGTTGCTATTAAGGATCTTATTCTGGGAAGTAATGACATACCGCAAATTAAAGGAAAGAGCTCATCTTTAAAAAAATAAAATTTTTTTTACATTAACTGATTAATTGTTCAATACGTAGACCATTGTTTTCAATACATAGCTGGATTTGAGACCTCAAGGTCTGCATTCAATATTACAATGTTATTGATTCCGTTTAGAATATTCTCCAAAAAACGTTTCAAGTCAACAACTGTATCTCTGTATCATTATGTGTCATCGTAAATTCAGTTTTTGACATACCCCCAGAGAAAGTAATCTAAGCGAGTAAGATACAGGGATCTCGCTGGCCTGTATAATTGAGTCAGGTAACTGGGATCCTTCACTCCAAATACATTTAGTGTAAAGGTCATGTATGATCTTACGATGCGTAGGTGCCTACAAACAGATACGGCACAGTGGTTTAAAAAGTGAATGTTGAGATGGATGTGTGGCGAACAGAAATGGATAGGATACATCATGATTATATTTGAAGAAGGCTTATTGACAGAGGGATATAAAGCAATCGTATATCGCGTGGTGTTACAGATTACACGGAATTGAGAATCCAATATTCGATCGACGATGTATGTCTATATACAGGGTGGAATCTTTTATTGCCACCAGGAAAGAATGTACTTTAAATATTGGAGCTTAAAATAGAGATAGCGGATTTTTCTCAAATGAAACATGCCTTCATTTTAAAAATAAACAACACATTCAAAGATATTCATCAACTCTTTTTCCACACATAATAATTAAACCAGCGGAAACCGAAAAATTAGCCAAAGTCAAAAATCATTTATTCTGTATAGACCATATATGCGGCACTTACAAAACATCAAAATTTAAATTAATTTAAAACTACAAGCAAATGGACCGGTTCCGGACCGTAATTATTATAGGTATATTATTTATGAATTCATATTTTTAACTAACAGTTTGTCTCGTCGGGGACAGACAGACTTACAAACACACACACACACACACACACACACACACACACACACACACACACACACACACACACACACACACACACACACACACACACACACACACACACACACACACACACACATCAAACTTATAACACCCCCTTCGGGTTTCCGTCGGGAGTTAAAAACAATTGTGCGTCCCCATGAATCATCGTCACTTACCATCAGGTGAGATTGAGGTCAAACATGAGCCTATTATGAATAAAAAAAAATCCCAGTGCTTGTTTCAGAACAAGAAGTAAAGTTCACAACGGAATTCTTATATCGCGTCCTCTCCTCTTTTATCGAGAGGGAACGGGTCACGCATACTGATGTTGTCTACGGTATCCCCGCCGCCCGATCCAAACAGCTACGACTATGTACCTCGATAATCACAAACTTGTGTACTTCGCTTCGCGTGTGTTCGCTCATTTTAAACACATATTGACGGCCTCTGTGGCGTAGCGGGTTCGATTCCCGTTAAGTGCAAATATTTGTTTGAATGAATATGTCTATTTGCATTGCTCTGGGTGTTTATATGTGTATATAATAATGTACTTATATATTTATGTATTTACAAAAAAATGTAGTGTGTATGTATATCCATATTCTAGAGCCCATAAAACAAGCTAGTTAAGGTAAACTTACTTGGATCTTAATAGCGCTGTGTATAATAGAATATTTATTATAATTTTAATTGCAAATTAAAATTTAATAAACTATAAAAAAGTAAATATTACAAGGTTACAAAGTTAGGCTAAGCAATATTGGTCAGAGTTAGGATGTGTGACCAATCTTTTTTTATATACCACTTAGGTGGCAGACGAGCACACGGCCCACCTGATGGAAAGCGGTTACCGTGGCCTATGGACGCGTGCAACACCAGGGGCTTCACACTCGCGCTGCCGACCCTGCAAAAACCTTCTAATGGCCTTCTTGAAGAACCCCATATTGTAGCCGCCAGGGAAAACCACTGCAGGGTTATCGTCCCACAGCCTAAGCGTGGAAGAAGAAAAATAAAGTTAGATATAAATTACCTATTACTCTTTTTATCTTAACACTAAGTAGTGGAATGCTTTGCCTGTGTGTCTGTATTTTGGTAGTCTTTAAGTCCAGTTTAAATAGGTCCTTCTAAATAAGCGGGCTATTTCGTCAACCATATCATTGCTTACCATCTGGTAAGATGGTAGTCAAACGTTGGCCTATCGACTATAAAAAAAATCTATAAAGAAAGTTCCATACTTTCGAAAACTAATAATTCGAGTGTGCCGTACTAATGGAAATCACCATCTAGACTGCGATTATGGTAGTTGGTGCATATTCTAGCCTAATGGACAGGGGCGGGCGGTCAACAAACCGAATTATTCAGTGCACATACAGCTCACATAATAGTTGGTGAATGTTCTCGTGTACTTAGAGACTAAATCCATTAATCGATCAGGGCCCTTATTCTGTTTGACAAATCGTACCGTAACCATCCACGTTCGTATTAACCGACACATTTAGGTTGGTTTAGTTTTACACCGGTTCTTTCCTCTATGTTAACCTATTGAAATCAACTGACTTCTCACGTTTCGACTGTGATTAGAAATCAATGTCAAACAGAATAATGCCCCTGATTGGAACCCGTTTTCAGACTAACGTTGAGATAGGGATGAAAGTTGAGGCGTGTTTTTCTACAAGCTTTTATTTAGTTTCACCTGTACCGTTGTCTGTAATCAAATCTTGGAAGCCATTTTTCGACCACTTCTGGTTAAACGATTGAGCTGAAATTTGGCATACTTATGTAAGTCCCATGACAATGCGGGTCCGTAGACTTAATTCACTTTGTGTTATTCACCTAGCCTAGGGTAATTAAGTATACTACTTAGTAGACTTAATTCACCTGTTTCTATTTTTTTTCCATAGGTGATTTATGTATACCTACTGTTAAGTAAACTTAATTCACTTGAGCTAATTCTCCTTTGTGACTTAATTCACCTGCTTGCGTAGGGTGATTATGATACCTATTCTCTTTTTAGCCATGAACCCGGCCTAGCCTTTTTTAACATATTTTCTAATTTAGTCTTAAATAATAATAGCTTGTTTTTAAAAAGGTTTTTTTTTAAACAGCAGCTTGTTTATATACAACTTAGGTGGCAGACAAGCAAACGGTTCACCTGATGGGAAGTGGTCACCGTGGCCTGTGGACGTGTGCAACATCAGGGGCGTCATACTCGCGCTGCCGACCCTTGGTTGGGAGGTTTGGAGTGGGGTTGGAGATGGGTATTGGGGGATGAGGGGGATTGTGAGCTCTGGCTACCCTACTTACCACCGGGAACACAACACTATGGTTATTATGGCCGCGGTGTTCTGTAGGGTGGAGGTAGGGTCAGACTGCTCAGCTCGGACGGGAGATACCATCGTGTCCTACCTCCGTAATATTCTGATTATATTTCGCCAATTTCGAATCATCTTTTATTTATTCATTTTTTCATGCTGCATTTTTTGTTCCAGCCTGACGCGGAGAGAAAAAGGCGTGAGTGTGGGAATGTTGTTAGAGCATGTATTGTCGAGATTGAGAAAGTATAGTTTGTGTGGCACCCGTAGAGTGTAATAAAAAAAACCCTTTTTTTTTTATATTCAGTCCGTCTATTGACTTAACCCCGCTGGACGGTAAGAAGCAAGGGCAAAGTCCAGAGGGTACGGGCCGCCATTCCAGACACCATTCGTCCCAAAATGGCGGCCCCTACCTTGACGGCCTAGACAGATGCCTTTTCACGCCCCGCTTAAAGAACCCGGGATTGAAGGAAGAAGGAAACTCTTGAAATACCAATATAAATATCCCTTAGAATATATTATTTGATGTCTAGTACACACCAATCGAAGACATGGTGGCTACCACGAATGTCATACCGAGAAAAGCTACCCGTAGTTATCGCTTGTGTGCCTGCTTCAATAATGCCGTGAATATACATAAAATTATAGGTGGTCCCAGTCGACAGAAGAAAAATATTTAAATTTAATAGAACCGGCAACTGGAACCGCGGTCCCAGCTTTTGCGGTCCCAGTCGCTGGAATCCTCAACATAATTCTACTGTCCAGGCGTTAGCATTTTTTAAACGGTTTATTTAACTCGACCTGTTTGTTTGGGTCATCTAGTAATTGAAATTTGACCCCCTTTCAGTGGTCTGACTGGTCTGATATTTGGCAGAAGTCTTTTTAGTTCTGATGACAATACAATTTAAAACCGTTTAACTTGAAAAATATTTTTTACAATTTATTTCTGTTGTCAATTAAAACCGGTCATAGTACTGCGTTATGTGTCATGATTGATTATAATGTGAGAGATGGCAACACCAGTTTCAATACTAATGAAGTTATAGGGTACCCCGCCTAGATGTCAAATTCCATGGCGAATAATGAATCAATATGGATGTCACGGCAAAAGATAGTGAGTAGGATACTCATTTATCCAGTACGTGAGATAGTGTACGGTAATGATTAGTGAATACCTCTCATTTGTGATTGTCCGCCTTTTTTTCATTTGGTGTGTACCCTATTAGATTCAGTTGACGTAAGATTGGTGCAGAATTCCTGTATTCGAATCCTATGTTAAGAAAAGTTTTATTGATGTTTTTTCTATGTAAGGGTACTCTTAGTAACAGAACGAATATTACAAAAAGTGTCCGGTCGCCTTCTGTTACCTGAAATTGTAAACAGTTGGCGAAAAGTGGGACTTAACACACCAGTGTTAGTCTCTCTGGCAATATACACGCATGAGTGTATTTACAGATATTTTCATAAGTGTGTTAGTTATATCTGTTTGTAATATATTTTAATCATAGATTTATTACGCATGGCCCCAGTCTTACAATGGTAATTTTTAAGCTTACCGAAAATAAAGCGCTAAGTTAGCATGTCCATAACTGGTGTCGGATACCAGTTATGGACATGCATTTTAATTGATAAACAAGTCCGTCCATAAGTAATAAATCTACGATATTGCATGTTATGAAAGATGTGTTAGCATGTCTACAATGCAGATGTATTTGGAGTGTTTCGTTGTAGTGTGTGTGTGTTTGTGTGTGTGTGTGTTTCCAATGTATGCACCCCCTACCTTTACATTGTGTATTCTGTAGGTTGGTTTGTAGAAGAAATTCTTCACTGTGTGTTATATCCCTCACGTACTCATTGTTGTGATAATGTAAATAATAAAATTAATTTAAAAACTGAAGTAAATTTTTATACTAAAAAAGGGTTTTTAATGTTGGAACCCATGAAAACCTGTTTTAGGCAGTAATTCCATGTCAAATTTTCATAAAAAGACCAGCATGGGGATCGCCTGTCCCCTTCCTCCGTGACGTGTCTTGCTTTCTACAAACAGCTCGTGCGCACCTCGACCCAATGGTCGAGAGTCTTGACCATAAATCTAAGGAATTCACCTCAAGATAACTATATATATAAATATGTTATTATAAGCGGTCACCGTGGCCAATGGACGTGTGCAACACCAAGGGCGTCACCCACGCGCTGCTGACCCTGAAGGGACACTTTCCTACCCCCGCCCGGTAGGAAAGTGTGGGAGAGAAGCGGAGGATTCTGAACTAAGAGATTTGTAGTTTTTAAAGAATTTGTCGTAACAAGATCATAGATAATTTTTCAACATGCTTTTTACAAATTTAGAGACTCTTTTTTTTGTACCTATTTTCGTCTGTTTTTATACCGTAGAGGCAAAAATTATTGAACGGATTTTAATGTAGTTTCTTTTATTAGAAAGGTCAGACTTAAAATCTACCGAATCTTTGATCACCAAAAACTGCAAAAAAGCATTAACCGAACTCCGCGCGTCGCGGGCATCGGTTAGTACAAGACAAAATTATACAAATTCTAGTTTAATAAAAAATGCGAAGAGTACCCGGACGGTCACATAGTCAGAACATTAACTTTGTCGCCCAAGGAGGAGCCGACGCGCTCCGAGAGACAATAACTAACTGTTGTGATTGAGTTACCGATTGTAATTTCCACTCCATTCCAACAGATTGGATTACTTGTATTGGAATAAATATTAATGAGTTATATATCAATTATTGCGATAGGGTTTGGGTCAGAACATCGTAACTTGAGATTAGGCATTTATTTTGGACATTATGATAAGGTTTTCACTAATTGACTTATTCTCTCACACTTTTACAGATTATTTAAAGTTCAGATACTAGTCTCTTCAAAGGCACATGCTGCCATAAATCATAGTATGTTTTGAAATGGTTAAACATTATTATTACACACACAAACACACACACACACACACACACCACTATGATTTTGGTGATTATAATGAAAAAAAACGGAATTATTAAAAAAAAGTGTGTTTAAATATACAAAGTATAACAACGACTGCACTGATTTTGCGACAAAACATAAAAATTCTTATCCGTTTTTATAGCCATCACTTCTTCAAGTACATTAACCCTGCACTTCGTCTATACGTTCAGTTCCCCACAATACCCACATCGTCAACACTCGCGAATGGTGTGATAAATCTATACTTATAATAAAACTGTAGAGAGGTCAATTCTGTACATTGAATATATTTACAAAATAACTATTGGGGGATGATTGGTGATCGATACTAATGCAAAAAATGCAATCAGTAATTTTTTTGTCTTTCTGTCTGTCTGTCTGTATGTGCACGCATGGATCAAAAACTACTGGAGAGATTTTGATCAAACCTGGTACGATCATAGTACTTCTGGGCAACATATAGGCTACTTTTTACGCGATGGACGTAAAAGTACTGGACGGATTTTGATGCGGTTTATTTTATTAGAAATGTTTTGGTTAGACGAGTGGAGACCAGTGGAGTGGCGAGTGGAGTGGAGTGGAGTGGTGCGACACCGACTTCCACGCGGGCGAAGCCGCGGGCGGAAGCTAGTATATAATTATAATTGCAGTACATTAGATGGGTGCAGAGCACGACGCGACGGTCTCCAGCGATCGCATCTGGTGTCTGGTGTGCTGGCCACCCGCCAAACACAATTTGTGAATTTTAGATACACGTTTCGGTGGTCGTGTACGTAATGCATTTCGTCTAGGACACAAATTTTCGTTGAACTAGTTTCTAAATTTATATCGATCAGCTACTTACACCCATCTGGTGACAATCTGATTTTAACTTTATGCATTCCAGTGTTAAATATAATATTCGAATGACCGTGGCCTTAATTGTTATTTTCGTACCAAGGATTCAATTGTTCTTATTTTAAACAAATGATGATTGACTAATAAACGATAAAAATACGTAAACATAAACATATTATAAATGTGTGAAATATTATATATTATAATTTACCGGGCCCATTAACCGGGCACTTATAAACCTGCGATAAATACACACATAACTTCGAAAAGCATCGAAAAGTCATTGGTGTGTGCTATCAATGGTGAACCTGGGATCGAATCCGAGTCCTCGTCTCAGCAGTCCATTACCCAGACCACTAGGCTACCGCGGTTATAAAAATACGTAACAAGTATGTATTTCATTTACGTAATAAGTATTTAATTTGAATGAAACCAATCACAGCCGAACAAAACAGTTACGTAAAATTCAATCCAATTTTCTGTGCGGTTTCATATCGCTATACGATATTATTATACCCCATGTAAATTGGCACAGTAATATAATATTACTAGCTCGTCTCATCTGCCATCCTGGTGACGTCATCTACCGCCAAGGTGGCAAATTAGTAACTTGTAAATCGTTATCAACATCATCTTAGCATCTTTCCCAGTTGTCCCTGAACTTCCACTTCGGTTCACTCCTTAAATTCACACCCTGGGAGGAAAACCAGCCCAAGAATCTCATCCATCAAAGTCGTCTCAGGTAGAGAGAGTTTTTATGCTGACAACGCAGGGGACATAGGTCTCCACGCTGATAGCACGGAAAACCACGGCCATAATAACCATCGTGTTGTGTTCCCGGCGATAAGTAGGGTAGCCAGAGCTTACAATCCCCCAAATCCCTCAAATCTCCCAACCCTTCCACGTCCATAGACCATGGTAACCACTTTCCATCAGGTGGGCCGTGTGCTTGCCTGCCACCTAGGTGAGTAGTAAAAAAAAATCCCTCCAGTGAGCTCTGGCTACCCTAATTACCACCGGGAATACAACACGTTGGTTATTATGACCGCGGTGTTTTGTAGGGTAGAGGTGCAATCGTGTCCTACCTCCATAAATATCCATTGACTATCCACGTTAAGACCGTGTTTAAAACTCGTTTATATGATTTACTAAAAGCTTATTTGTCATTCTATTCTCGTCAAATTAATAAATTGCATGTCCATTCGCTATTCACACGTTATGACATGGGATGGACCGACTAATGTTTCATTAAAGTAGTAGGGGTTCGAGATATTAAACATGCTTCAACTAGATAAGAGCTGTTATGATAATTTGGTTGGAAAATCAACACGCCTACCTGGTGGGTTTGAATAGGTTAGGTATACTTAATCGAAATAGCTGGTTATATAATTCTATATTTTTTATACAACTTCGGTGGCAAACAAGCACACGGCCAATTTGTGATTAGGCCGAGGCGACGGCGCGCGAAAGCCCCCCCCCCCCTATTCCGGGGGTAGGACGGGAACCACGCGGTTCCCAATCCCGAGGGGGCCATATCGAATCCGGAGATGGCCCGGGTCAAGCCGGGGTGCGAGGGAAATGCTCTTTGGGCCACCTTACACCCTGGCGTCAGAAGACCCTAGACGGCGTGCGGTTTTAGTCGGTAAGAGTCCGACATAACCTGCCCCGTTGGCCGCGGGGTAGGTATCCATGAGGATTTCCGCACGGAAAAAAAAAAAACGTGTAGGTATGAATGTCTGAGTTGTTGTATTGTCGCCGGGACAGGTGTGGTTGCCGGTAATGTGAAATATCTGTAGGGATCGCTTGTGATAACCGTGGTTGGTGAGTAACAGTGTAAGTGCAAAATTGGTGAGTGTAAAAAAATGTGTACATACCAAAAGTTTTCCTACATTTTCAGCAAATTGTACCGAAGCTAGAATATGAGTTTATTCCACCATCATCATCTTTCAATATTCGTCATACGTTATTCAACACAGTAGTTCGGCAAATTGGCTCTGAGACCAATCAGTGCCGGCGGAATATCGTCTACCTTCATAAGGCTTGTTAGGCGGTGGATATCGGAATTCCCTCAGGACATAAATTAGCTCTGTTACATATGGATTAAAGACAGTACATGACTTGTGATGCCGAAATTTACCTGTCCATTGAAAAAAAAATCAGATATATAAATCCTGATTATAGTGCGCGGCATCTAACCTGGCCACATTTTGGAGTAGTGTGAACCCCACTACTCCAAAACCTTGCCAAGTTAGATGCTGTACACTATACTTGTTTCTAGGCGACGCATTTAGCCACAAACAAGTACAGTGCACAGCATCTAACTTGGCAAGGTTTTGGAGTAGTGGGGCCCACACTACTCCAAATTGTGGCCACGTTAGATGCCGCGCACTATACAACGCCATCTTGTAAGTGCAATTTTAAACATTAACCATGAACGCATTCGGTAAAAAAAAAAATGAAAATAGGTAGGTAGGTATTTTAGATTTTTTTATACAACTATACGAGAAATATAAACCTAAAAAACCTACGGATGGAGAGCGATGAAGACAAGACTGTGTCACAAGTTTACACGCAAGTGATCCGACTCTAATGTCGTTAGTTGTTTGTTTCAATGTGTTCCGTCCATATTTTGTTTTGTTTATGATTCTTAAAACGTTTATTGTATCGGAAATTTTATCATAACCGGTTCAGATATTTTATTTATGAGTTACACACACACATACGGTTTTTACATACAGGCAGGTAGGTTATATAGCAAATTAACGCGAGCTTTCCTCTCTTGTCAAATAAAGTTAGTCAGGCAGGTGATCTAACATCGTGACGTGTTCTACTTTTCTACGTAATAGGTTAAGACGCCATGACATTTATCTTGTCACTTGTTTAATATATATTCAAGAACATTAGAAATTTCCTTGTACTTAATATTATTTCATTTGACACTGACGTAAGTATATTATACACGTGTTAATGGAGGTAGGACACGACAGTATCGCCCGTCCGAAATGAGCTGTCCGACTGGGGATACTTCCCCCTACAGAAGACCGCGGCCATGATAACCATCGTGTTGTGTTCCCGCCGGTAAGTAGGGTAGCCAGAGTTCACTGTACCCCTCCTCCCCCCATCCCTTCCTAGACTCCCCACCCCATCCTTGCCCTCCCCCCTTCCTTTCAGGGTAGGCAGCGCGTGTGTGACACCTTTAGTGTTGCACACGTCCATAGGCCACTGTGATCGCTTCCCATCAGGTGTGCCGTGTGCTTGTCTGGTATAAAAAAGTAGGTACTATAATTATAATAAGCATTACTTTTCTTACTAAGGTCTTCGTTCGCGTGGTTTTAGCTTTTGATTTTTTTACGCGGAACCCTATTTATTTTTCCAAAATTAAAGTAGCTAAATTACTCCTTGTGATATCAGCTACCTGCTAGTGAAAGTCCCATCAAAATCGGTTCAACCGTTTCAGCGTGGCATGAACCAAAATACTTATTGGACCGGGCTGATCGGTAAATAAAAAATTGGTTGCCTGTAAAGTCGGTATACGGGCGAAAGTTTTACGTGACAACGACTTTGAGTGGTAAAATAATTTTTATGTCTGTCTCTCTCGCTCTTAGGCGGGCTAACCATGCCCGAGTGGAAGGGACGCGTGCCTCTCACTCGCTCTCATTGTGAGCGCATAACGTGAGCGGAGCGTAACGCAGTTTCTTGAAGTGTCACCCGGCAAACCAATTTATAAGACGTTGTCACGTCAAAAAACAATTGATTGAGAAGACCTATTTAGGCACTAGTGGTATATAATTTACCACCCTGTCATTGAGTAGGGAAAATGGATGCATATAAACTTTTGACATTGGTCTAACAAAATGATGTATTCACTACGAACTTAATTAAGATGCATTATTAATGAAGTGGGGTATTATAAATCAACATTCACCTGAATAGGATGTGAATAGGTACATGCGTATACAGATGAAATGATTGATTACGAAGATAATAGTAGAATAATAATAAATCTCTGATCTGATCAACGATCGTTTATGTTTGTAGAGGAAAATCTGTGGGGCACCAGTACAAGTTAGCTTTTCTCTTTCAATAATTTTAAATATTTTTCCACATTTTTGAAAGCAGACCCACTTTACAAAAGTCTTTAATCAACTGGGTCCGTGGGCCCAGTTGACTAAAGAACCCTACCTACTTATTATGTTTTCGATAATTTCAATCGTGGACGTACGATTCAACTGATTCAACAACAAAAAAGGATAACAATAAATACGACTGTTATTTATTCATCTGAACCATTGGCAGCTGAACTAACCGAAAATATCTGAAAGTAAATACACACAATTGATGGATAGGATAGGACTGATCGATTTAATTCACGATATCAAGTGCTTGGCAAAAGTCACATTCTGTTACAATTCACCTTTATGATAAAATAATGAAGAGTTTTTAAAATATTTTATGATCAAATCTAAATTATTTTACGAAGTCGCTTCACACCTCGCTAAATAATAAAAATCCACCCTCTTAAAAATGACCTCCAAAGTAGTGAGAGTTCGGTCGTAGGTGCGGAGCGGCATTGTCTTCGGCGTATTTCGCAGGCGACGTTACGCAAGACTGTTGCGTAACCCGCCCGAACCGCCCTTGCAGTCTTTGTACTAGTAAGACTTTATTATTCGTAATTAGAATACAACATTGCTCTCTTTGCAATATGCTTACAGTATCCGAGGTAACCGTGATTAACATAACAATAACAGATAATTATTTTGTGATTCAGGGAACTGTGAATAACTTTATTATCACAGCTGTGAACTTCAGCTGATATCAGGGTAAATATCTAGGAACTTGACCTTGTATAAATTTGAATACTGAGTAGGTTGCTCGTTGGATGAGGTGGCGGGTTGAGTTCCCGTCTGAGGTAAGGCGTTAGATTTTTATATTGTTATTTTTAAGTAACAGCTATTTGTCAGGCGAACCTATCCAGCGTAATAGAATTGATTGCATAATAGTTGATGTTGGGTTTATAATTTATTGTTACATTTAGTCACCCTTTTTATCAAATGATCTAAATGTATAGTTCGAATTTCTTTCGAACGAAGTGTAATGTGTCGTCTTCGGGTCTGATTGTGGGATAAATGTGGTTTGATACTATTGAGTTAGTTCAACCAATACATAATGAGCGAGATTTAAGCCGGCAACCTCGTGGTCGCAACTCCGCCGTCACTAAGGGCAAACAGACTTTTATTGGGGGCTATTTATATAATCGATTGCTATTAATGAAATTATTTAAGCTATCAAGGGCAAATAAGTTTAGCTAGTCTGCAGGATAGGTTTAGGTAGGCATTAATTGGACAGGGTGGAGTTTGCTCTATTTCTGCAGTAGCGCCTCCAGCGATGGGCAGTGAGGGTAGTGTCTAGACATCATTCAGTTAACATTATGTAGCTCGCACGCCATCTAGTGCGCCTTCATTTTATACCAAAGTTATATTAATGGTTCAATTGTGTTATACATAATCACATACACCATTCTTCTTCCGGGGTAAGTTGAGATAACAGCCTGCTATTGAAAAAAAATAAAGCTAATTTTTCTAAAATTCGTAAAATGTACTCAAATAAAAAAATGGTTGAAAACTTTGGTTTGTGTTACCTAAGCAGAACTAGGGAATAATAGCGCTTCACTCTGTAAATTAATCTTAATGATCGAAAGCAATAGATTGGGTAGTAAGTGCCATGACACCGAAAATGTAGCTTCGATATATACAAGAGTCTGCATGTATTACATTATTATAAAACGCTTAATACATTAGTAATTCAATACCATTCCTCCTCCAACGTCAAATAAATAAGTTATTTTATCCAAGTTATCATGAGTAAAAAATTGTTAAATAATATAAAATAGCAAATTTATGTTTCATCTTACCTCTAATATGTATTATTTAATACCAATTTGTACGCATCATTTACAAAGGTTTCCAGTTACCCGCACTTATTTTGTGTACCATTATAGCATTATTGGTGTTATGTTGAACTCCATTCCTGTCCCCTGCGGCTTCGCCCGTGACATACTGTGGCGTGATGATTTAAATAGCCTATAGCTTTCCTCAATAAATGAGCTATTCAACTTAAAAATATTTTTTCTATTCGAACCAATAGTTTCTGAGATTAGCGCGTTCAAAAAAACAAATAAACAGTTCAGCTTTATAATATTAATATACTCGTAGATACCATTACAGAATATAAAAGGCAAACCTAATTGGCAGTTAGCTATAGTCAGAATTAAAGCTATTTAACCGATTGCTAAGAGCGGATTAGTAGGTAAATTGAACTCTTACATAGCTGAGTGTACAGAGCTACTGACCTGACTAAGCGCCGCCGTGGGCCTCTGGTATGTAATTGCTATGTGATTCGGAAACTAGGTAAGTCAACTGTGGATGATCGGAAGGAATCGCTTGCGGTTACCGTCTGTTCGCTATTTAACGACTGATGACAGGAATTTTGATTTCGCCCGATAGAGTAATTTTTAGCCACAAACAAAACCACTGACCACATTATTATAGTTGTGATCAACTGACCACAATATAGTGTTGTGGTCAGTTGATCTAACAACTGTACATCTCGTTAACGTTTCGAATTTTAGGACAATACATTATGCAAAATCAAAACTACTAATCCAGTGTTAGTTTGGAATTGCGGTCAGAAGGTTAGAGATATTATATTCAGTAAAATAGGCAAAGGTGTATAGGTATGTCAAAATTTCGACTTGCAAGCCGAGGGCCACCACTGTAGCACTATCAGTGTATGTTGTGGTGACCCCTGTATTGAGACTTTAACTTTAGCTTACCATCAGGCGAGATGAAGTCATGTTGACGAGTCCAATATAAAAAAACTAGGCTTGTAATACAAAATTTGCCTAATGCGATATGGGATGGGTTAACTGGCGTCATGGGATCTAAAAATAAATGGAAATATTTGCAACTATTTCTTGCGATAATAAGATTTGAAATTTTTTAACTTCACGTTTTACTTTTGGGCTTATTCTATAATTAGAATTATAACCAATCACGTTTTTGTGATTCATATGACTAATAAAATTTTGCGAAACTTTGCTAGAATATCTCTCATATTAACTTTAACAGCATTTTCTCTTATAAAATCCAATTTTTATATTCCGCGTGCAAAGGTGTTCACAGCCAAATGTCGACAACTACATTTTTTATTTCCCTCGAGAAGTGGGGACGGGTCAGCTAGTATAATACTATTTGCATAACAATTGGTTGAACTAAATTCAATTTAAAGAATAACAGACTGTCAATTAGTGCTTTCAAATTGTTGGTTAACTTTGTTATCGGTTCGGATGTAAACTGTGGCCCATTGTCCTCCCTAGCCGAAACCTGAAAACTGTTAAATTAAATTATTTTAAGTTACTTATTCGCACTTCAATAAATAATAAATTTACCGTTTTGTATAATATGCATTCCCTGTAAAAGATGTTACTACAATTTTACTAACAAAATTTATTCATTTTGATAAATTCTCCTTTCTACTATGTTAAAGTCTCGGGCCCTTTAGGCGCTGCGCAAACGTAGACACTTTTGTTTCTTGTGTCATATATAAACTACCGATGAATATTTGAATTCTATAGAACAAGTATGAAATCATTCAACTCCCTGCGCATACGTGAGTCCAGTTGCTTCCACTTAACACTATATTCAGGACGATCAAAAAGTGTTCGGTGTCGGTAACTGGAAACTAAAAGTCGTCAGTTGAAGACACAAGCAACATTCACAAACGTCCATCATGAGACTACGGAAAACAAGCAGATACAGCAACTACAGCTACAGTTTCTTGTGATGTGCGTTGTCGGTGACAGGGAACCGGCAACTGTGTCCGATTGTCGATACGGGACACAGCAACTACGGTTTCCTGCGGTGTGCCGTGTCGGCAACAAAAGTGTCTACGTTTGCGCAGCGCCGCGGGGCGTGAAAAAGCATTTGATGAGGCCGTCAAGCTGAGGGCCGCCACTGTAACACTGTCGGTGTATGTCGTGGATACTGTCGTTATTACCTACGGATCACACAACATGTAAGTATCTACACATATATTGGAAATCCAAAACAACACACAAAAAAAATATAATTATAATAGTAATAACAGCAGCAACTGCTGAGGGCGGAAACCCAGTGTTAAATTTCGTTCCTCAATGAGCAGGGTGTACCGGCTTACAGGTTAAGTCGGTTTGGGTCCCGAAGTACCCTCTGAATATATTTTCAATTTTTTTTATTCCATTGAGTCTTATAAAAATTACGGAACTTTTATACGTTTCTTTTTTTAAATAATACGATTGACGGGATTATTATGATTGCGTGCGGACTGTGCGTGTAATCTGACAAGTTTCTCATAAAACGATCTTGTTTCTCTTTATAATAACCGCGGATACAAAAATAGATAGCTTTGGTTAAAACAACATATTGGAAAAATAATGTTTTATGGACCACCTGAATTCTCGAGACGGCGTGCGGATTTTTTTTATGCAACGTAGTTCTTGCCACAAGTAGGTGTGACAAGCACACGGCCCACCTGATGGAAAGTGATTCCCGTGTGCAACAATAAGGGTGTCACACACGCGCCTTGAAGGGAAGGGAGGAGGGCTAAGAAGGGGTGGGGGAGGAGGGGTACAGTGGGTTATGGCTTCTCTACTTACGGCCGGGAACACAACACGATGGTTATTATGGCCGCGGTCTCCTGTAGGGTGGAGGTACTACCCCAGTCGGACTGATCATTTCGGACTGGAGGTGGTTTTAGTCAGTTCGGGTCCGAAAAATAAGGAATAATATTATGTTGGTGGTAATACAAACAGGTTTCAACATATATAAGCCTCCGTTTTGGCTCCTAAGCATTTGAGTAAAAACATTTCCCCTCCTTTTTTCGGCAGTCTGGTAAAAACCAATATTATCTCAAAGTATATAGAATTATATTAGTTTTAATATGATACAGTTTATGCAAGCGAAAACTCAGCCTAAGATAACAGGCACAATATTTGAAGGAAAGCGAGGCCTGTCCTTCAAACTACGCATGGATTACGAAGTTATTAACATATATTATCTGCTGCTTAGCACAAATTTCCTACAATTACTTAATTTAGATCTTATTTCATACTAGCTGTGCCCGTAACTTCGCCCGCGTGGAATGTAATAAAAAAATAAAAAAGTAGCCTAAGTTACTCCTTATTACATAAGCTATCTGCCAGTGAAAGTCCCGTCAAAATCGGTCCAGCCGTTCCAGAGATTAGTCAGAACAAACAGACAGACAGACAAAAAAATTAAAAACAGGTATATATTTTGGTGTGTGTACCGGATAAACATTCATTTATGCATGAAGTAGAAAACGGTTATTTTAATATTACAGACACTCCCATTTTATTTATTTGTATGTATGTATGTATGTATAGATAACTAGGTGGCATACGAGAATACAGCCTCTCTGGCGTAGCGGTACTGAACGCGGCCGCTGCGCAGGAGGCACGGGTTCGATCCCCGCTCAGTGCAAATATTTGCATGCATGAATATGGGTATTTGAATTGGTCTGGTCGTACCACGTTAAGCCGTCGGTCCCGGTTGCCATACAAACATCTATGGCAGTCGTTACGGGTAGTTGGAGCCCTAAAAAGTCCAACAACAACGGTCTAGCTGCAATGCTTCGATATCGCCTAATGTCACCATTGGGTTGTGAAGGTCAGATGGCAGTCGCTTCACGGAAAATATCGAGGTCCAGCCAAGTCCGCAGTTAAGACTGGTAAAGCGGACCCTAAATTCCGAGGTGAAAGCTTTGGATGCGACTGGGATTAACGCTAAGTTGAAGAAGAAGGTGGCATACAAGCACACTACCCACCTGATGAGAAGCGGTCACCGTGGCCTATGGACGTGTGTAACACCAAACCAACACAAAAATGCATTGAGCAGGAATTGAACACCCAACATCTGACTAGTTGAACTCGCTACTACACTACGCCGCATAGGTCATCAAAGTAATGTAACGATTTTGTGCACTTACCGTGAAGTGCGTACGCGCAGTCAGCTTTCTTAGTCGCGTTACTTATTTTCTTCTTTTAACTATTTTTTTCTACGACATTCTACATAACGCTCTTATAATCCAAAGTAAGCATAGGTCAACCAACTTATGTTATGGGTTCTAATGCGGATAAACCACAGAACAAAGAAAAATCCTTAGGAACATACTTATCTTTCGTGAATAAATACATAGAAACACCAATGCAAATAGACATATTCATGCATACAAATATATGCACTAAGCGGGAATCGAACCCGCAACCCCATGTCGTAGCTATCGAGTGCACTACTACTAAGCCACAGAAGCCGTCGATAGTAATGCAGCACGCATATAAGCATCGTATTTTCCTTCCAAAATCTTAAATAGATCTACCAATTTGTATGTAACGCTGAGATCAATAGTTCACTGAACACAATAGCCAGAGTTATCATCTAATCTGAGTTCGTATTGTGGTGTAAATGAGTCTTACCGCTGGAGTGGGTAATCTCGGCTGTGTTACACAGACACACACGTCTATTATTATACTGTTATTTAAGACAATCGATTTAACACACAATAGCAGTGTGTTGAAGCAAGCGACTATCATGCGACTGACACTTACCATCATCAGTTTGGGTCATGAAACTGTAAAACTTATGGATGGAACGCATTGAAACTTTGTCAGTTGTACTGAAGAGACTAGAGTCAGCCCAATTGCTTATAGTCTGCACGCAAACGGTCACAAACCAGTGAGCCACTACGCGGCAAAAAAATACAGCATGTTTTATTTTTTGTATATCGGTCACATCAATATGACTTGGAATTCTTTACCAGCGCATGTATTACTTTCCTCCTACAGTTCCGGGTCCTTTAAGCGAAGAGTGAAAAAACTTTTGATACCTATTTTTTTTTATAATAGGGCACGTCAAATTGACTTCACCTCGCCTAATGGTAAAGTCTAAATCTAAGACTAAGGGTCACTGTGGCGCCCCTCAGCGTGACGGCCTCATGAAATGCTTTTTCGAGCCCCGCTTAAAGGCCTGGAAGTTCCAGGCCAGGTCAAGCTGCGGACCACCACTGTATCACTATCGGTGTATGTAGTGGTGACCCCGGTCCTGAGATTTTACCTTTAGGTTACCATTAGGAGAGGTAAAGTCATTATAGATATAAAAAAATGACGGTAAACATTTCGGACATTTGACAATTCGCTTCAAAGCAATTTCACTGATAGATTGTGACTTTACTAGAGGCCTATAGTTGCTGAAAAACAACGAAAACCAATCATATAAAAATACTTCCATTAAAGCTTTAAACGAACGTGGCATGGAAAGGTTTAGACAGTTAACGTCAACATGTCCCACCGTCCAACGTTGCTGCCGATTGGCTCAACTATTTCTACACTCCTATTTTTATTAATACCTGAAAAATTCTGATTTAGTTTCACAGGTATCGCCAACTGTTAGTACATAACTGACAGGCAACGCGAAGCCTTTAATTCAGTTGATATGCCTATTTTTGTCCCCAAATAAATTTAACCTTACACAACTAGGGTTTTTTTTCAATGAAATTGGAAATTTTAAAGACAATTCCTTTAAAATTTACTTTTACTTTACTTTATTCATAATACTTACTATCCAGACTTTACTAATATTATATAAATGCGAAAGTAACTCTGTCTGTCTGTTTGTCTGTTACGCTTTCACGCCTGAACCGTTGAACCGATTTTGATGTAATTTGGTATAGGAGTAGATTTAGACCACCCTCGAGAATGAACATAGGCTATGTTTGGTCGCGATAACCGACATCCACGCGGGCGAAGCCGCGAGCGGAAGCTAATTCCTAATGATTGGAAAAAATGGTCATCCAGAACGAGACTAGAATCCGTGACCACTCCCTTACAGGGAGAATGCTCTGACCAACTGAGCAACCTGGACACATTCTAGATGCTCGAATTTTTCCAATGTATTCTACGGCTTAGGGCGCCGGTGGAGCCATCTACCGTAATTCGTTCAAACTACTAAAAAAAATTAGGTTTTTTTGCTTACTTAAGAGCATATCCTAGCATTTTATGCCTTACTGGAGTTCGGACCCTGAGTCTTCATCCACATCAGTCGCAATCTCTACTTTTTTATACCACAGGTGGCAGACAAGCACACGGCCTATCTGATATGAAGCGGTAATTGTGGCCTATGGACGTGTGCAACACCAGGAGCGTTACACTTGCGCTACACTGGGGAGATTGGGGGTGGCGAGCGGCGATTGGGAGGGGGTTAGGAAGGGTGGGAGAGTTTTCTGTGCTGATAACGTAGGAGACTGGTCTCCCTGTTGACAGCACAGAATCCCTCCAGTGAGTTGTACTTTGCTAAACCAGCGCAACTGTAAAATTAAGCAGCCCTAAAAAGTTTTAACGGAAAAATAATAATATCGAACTCTATTATTTACTGTTATTAGGTACATATTTCCTTATAATACCTAAGAATAGGTACAAAGGAATAATCTATGGTAAGATTGGGGATAAATTACCAACATTATACTCTCCACGGTGCTAATAAATGAAGCAACAGGTGTATCGGACATATTAAGCGACGCCATATATTTTGTTGTGAGAAACATCAGACGGTAAAGCACATTAACATAAATATATTTTATTTTTGTAACTCTCACACTGCACTTGCATGGTGGATAGCTATCTCTTTATGTATTAAATACTCCATTATCTATTGAAACAGTAGTTGTGACTCTACTATACCTACTTATATTATAAGGCTGAAGTGTTTGTTTATTTGGTTGAACGCGCTAATCTCAAAAACTACTAGTCCGGATTTTTTTTTTTTCAATTGAATAGCTCATTTATCAAGGAAGGCTATACGCTATATATCATCACGCTGATACCCTGGGGAGCAGAGTAGTATTCATATAATGTCAAAGAATCGGGTAAATTTCCAATATTGCAAAACTAAGAAATTTCAGGCATGTATGGGTTAAATAAGTGCCAGGGACGAAGTATGTCACGGGCGAAGTCGCGTGGAGTAGCTAGTCTTAGCATAACTAGGTACGTCATGTTATAACACAATAATAATTGAATGCCGAGCTTTTGCTTATATAGTTACAGAATTTTTAACCAAGTTCTCCCGGGACGTGTCAACTAGTCAAGCTAAGAAAAACTGACTAATAAAAAATAAAGTTAATAATTCCTTCGACCCACAACTCGACGTTTTATTATAAAATAGGTCACTCGTAATCAGGCCATCTTGCACCTTCAGATGCAATTTTCAATACCTTTGAAATAGTGAGTCGAGCAATAAGGAATTTATAGCAAGTAGAGCAGGACCTCATTATGCGTTCGAAGTCCTATCCGTTCCCCTTCACCCGACGGAAAAGTCGCTGTTAGGCCCAGCGCCACTGGAGTATTTGTAAGTCAACAATTAAATTTGAACCTTAAAACTTCTTAAATACGGTCAGTAATTGTATATCAAGAATTTAGGGGCGCTCCGAACGCGATTAATATACTTTATTTTTTTAGTATTAAATCACTTGCGAAGTGTAGGATTTCTTGAAGACTGGCTGTATTGGAATATTATTAAGCTATGATTGCGAGATAATAAAGAATTTTCATTTGGAGTTTTAAGTTTGAAATCTGTATAATCATTGATCATTAAGCATCATGGTCACCGTGGCCTATGGATGTGTGCAACACCAGGGGCGTCACAATCGCGCTGCCTACACCTTTTTTAATGTTTGAAGCGTTATACAAAATATAGGTACTTAATTAATATTTTTAATTCAGATTTTTGAGTTTGAAATCTGTCATTGTCATCTGCGTTTGCCGTTGACTGTACCTACGTGGTTTATAAACACATTATAATCTATTTGCGTACTTTAGTGTTTCAGCTCTGTCTATTTTGATGCGTCTATTAAAGGTTGAAGGATGCTGTTTTGGTTTCCACTAGATCTTTTTGTTCTTAACCGACTTAATAAAAAACAGTCATCGCATTGTACGATGAATGATAAGAAAAATCTATCGTAATGTCAATGAAAAATAATATTAATCAGCCACGTTGCCACAGTGTCTTTTAACCGACTACAAAAAAGGAGGAGGTTCTCAATTCGTACGCTATTTTTTTTGCAGGTATGTATTTAACGCGATAGCGGCGCCAATTTATGGATGGATTTTGATTTTTTTTGTTTTAAAGAGGCTACTTCTGATGTGATCCAGGGTATCAGGATCTGATGCTGGGATCTTGGGAAAATCGAGGGGAAATCATCAAATTTATGGCAAGAAATTCTCTGTTTTTAGTTTGTGAAGTTGGTTCTTTAAACATACCCAGTTGTAGTATTATAAACATTACCTAATTCATATCAAGAATTTATATCTATCTTGAATGATTGTGATATTAGTCCCAAAAAACTCCACAATAATACGCATATTACAATACATACTACAATGTAATATTATCACGAGTGTGTGAAAAAATTAATTACCCTCCTTTCTTCGGCAGTCGAGTAAATATCCTCATATCTAACAAGTTTAGTGTACTAGCACATAGTCCACACCGGTATGCACATTCGGTAAACCGGTTAAGCAGTATTGTCATTAAACCTCACGAATTTGAAAAGGCGCTTTAGTTGCTGGTATTGCATTGTTAGCGTTAGTTAGTACTAGTTAGTCGGGGAGCTGTGTGTTGGTTCCATGTATTTTGGACCGGGATAATTAGCACTGACACCGCACCGGGTGAAGTTTGCAACTCTATCCGGCAACTGCAATTTAATTTTCATGACAAAGAGGCTATATTCGCAAGCATTACACGCGAAACCACGGAATTAGTTGTAGTTTAAGCAATTATGAATTTTATTGAGTCAAATAATCATTCTGTTGATTAGTACAACGCACTATCCCTGGCGGCTACAATATGGGGTTCTTCAAGAATTAGAAGTTTTTTACATGGTCGACAGCGCGAGTGTGACGCCCCTGGTGTTGCACACGTCCATATAGGCCACGGTAACCGCTTGCCATCAGGTGGGCCGTGTGCTTGTCTGCCAACTAAGTGGTATAAAAAATGGATTTTTACTACCACTAATAGAGTAATAGTCCGCAATGGTCAAGGGCCTAAACTCAATGCGCTTAAAACAACTCAGTTTTGGGCAATTGAGTTGGGGAGAGATGGAGCTATACACGGATTTTTTTTTTAAGTTAGACACGTCAACATGACTTTGCCTCGCCTGATGGTAAGCTAATGGTAAAGTCTCAGGACCGGGGGTCACTACTACATACACTGATAGTGCTGCAGTGGCAGCCCTCAGTTTGACGGTCTCATCAAATGCTTTTTCACACCACGCTTAAAGGACCCGGGACTGTAGCTACATCACTCTCCCTCAACCCTACCCCTTAGATCCCAGTCCTTCCTTATTGTATAAAAACTGAAAGTGTATCTGTGTACATTCCCAACACAGGCTAGGATGACTCGTGACTATAAAGTTTGAATGATGGTTGCGTAAAGTTTGAGATCACGTTTATTTTTCAATGAATTAAGTTTAACGTGATCAAATTAAATCCAAACTTTGACTTATAGAACACAAGATTGTTAATCTTTAGAATTGTAGGTAAACCAAAGAGTGTTGTTTCGACTTTGTTATAGTTATTAGAGTTATTAGGTTCCAAGGTTTTCCAATAATTGGAAATGTGTTTCGTGGAACACGTGGCCACGTGTTTAATTACACAACCTGTATTTGCAGAGCGCGTGTCGGAAAGCTCTTTGCCTATAATGAAATAAGAAGCCAATACAAGTAATGCTGAACTTATGATAACTTTGCTCGATGACCTCCATATAATGGTTGGTCACCTTCAAGCTCAAATTGACATGAAATGGAACAAACATAATCAAAACTTATTCAGTAAAGTTTACGTTTATAAAACTTGATATTAGTTTTTATAATGTACCTGCCTGTACACGAGTATACATGCAATGAAATTAATTTAATTGGATTGAAGAATTTAATTGAAAATTATGTTATAACATCATTAAGTAGGTACTTTGGTCCCAATTAAATAAAAATGTTTATTGATTTGTTTGTTGATTTATTGATTGCTGTTTTAAAGTACGTATTATGTACGGCTAATTTTTGTTCTTTTTTGTTAAGTTTTTTTTAGTGTAGCGCCCTCTATTGGCTGCTCTCAAAATATAGCTACCAGTATGTAAGGGTGAATCTTGAAATATACGTGGAACCAAAGACGATAGATAATATCGTCACATGAACGAGGTACTGATATCGTTATCTATCGTCTTTGGTGGAACCAAGGTGGAACCCTATAATTCTTTTTCCAAAATTGAAGTGTTGTTTGTGAATTATTTGTTGATTTAAAACCTGTTATTTTATTATTACAAACAGACAATTTATTTTATTGATTTGTAATAGATATTAATCATTTTCTTCAGAACCATTGGAGCTATAAAATACTTAAGTACCATAAAGACTTGGAATTCTTTACCAGCGCATGTGTTTCCTTCCTCCTATAGTCCCGGGGCGTTTAAGCGGGGCGTGAAAAAGCATTTGATGAGGCCGTCAAGCTGAGGGCCGCCACTGTAGCACTACCGGTGTATGTGGTGGTGGCCCCAGTCCTGAGACTTTGCCTTTAGCTTACCATCAGGCGAGGTAAAGTCATTTTGACTTGTCCTATATATAAAAAAAAAACTTAAGTTCAAATAAGATTAATCATGTAGTACACCACTCGGCCAGTGACCCTGAAGCGGCTGTTTCAGTGTTTGTCTTTATGTTCATCTATTTTAAGTGAGCAGCGCAAAAATAACTGAACTGGCGCAGTGCCAGCTTATAAATGTACCACCCTTGTGCGCTCTAAACCTCCTTGTCAAGGCCGCCATTGTAAACAATTAAACTGCTGTATTACTATTATTTTACGACTTTATATTATTGAAAACTGGCGTAGTTCAAATTTCTACTACTGATTATTATAAATTCAAAATACATGTCAGTCACGCCTATTGCCCGATGCTCTTGCCTTGTAAATAATATAAATCAGGCGAGGTGAAGTCATGTTAAAATGTGCAGTATGAAAAAAATCTGTGAATAATTATGTCGAGCAAAAGACAGCAAAAAATTAAGTTTTTTGTAAGGGAGCCCTGAACATTTTTTTAGTAGTTGTTCTTATAGCAGCTTTCAAATTCCCCTTTGTTACCCTCTATGAAAATTTGCGAAATTTGCAAAGAATTCCCGTAGAGCCAGGTGAAAATAGTCCCATAGATGGATACGATTAATACTAAATTATGCGTGAGTGAACTAGGTATATAAAATATTTCTCTAAAAAAGTTACCAGTGCCTAAGCCTTTTTGATGTAAATTTATGTTTACGACGCGTCCTTGTAGTTTAGCATACTCTTTACAATATGGCTTAACCTTTGAGCCTGAAACTAGTTCACCCCGTATAGTCTACTACTTTTTAGGGTTCCATAACTTTTTTTTTTTTTTATGTCGGTCACTTCAACATGACTTCACCTCGCCTGATGGTAAGCTGAGCCAAAGTCTCTAGAATGGGAGTCACCATTGCAAACACCGATAGTGCCAAAAAGGTGGGTCTCAGCTTGACGGCCTCATCAAATGCTTTTTCACGCCCCGCTTAAAGGACCCGGGACTGTATGAGGAAGGAAACACGTGAGCTGGTATGTAACTAAAGAGTAATATAATCGCGGTAGCCTAGTGGACTGCTAAGACGAGGTCTCGAGTTCGATCCCAGGTTACCTTGGCACACACCAATGACTTTTCGATGCTTTTCGAAGTTATGTGTGTATTTATCGCAGGTTTATAAGTGCCCGGTTAATGGCAATAGGCTCGCCACCTATAACATTGGGACCTAAACATAAACTGGCGAAATGTGGGTGCTAGCACCTCTGCCTACCCCTTCGGGGATATAGGCGTGAGTTTATGTTATATTATGTTAACTAAAGAGTAAACACGGAACCTTATTACTAAGACTCTACAGTCTGTCTGTCACCAAGCTGTATCTCATAAACCGTGGTAGCTGGAAAGTTACTGCCTGCAGTAATCTAGCAGGCAATTTCAACTGTCTAACTATATAATATATCATTCTCTGAACCTTTTTCCCAACTCAGTTAGGGTCGGCTTTCCAGTCTAACTGTGATGCGGCTGAACTTCGATATTTTACGTGGAGCGACTGCCATCTGACCTCCACAACCAATGGCGATATCGAAGTTCCAAGTTTGACTGGTTGGACTTTTGAGGGCTCCAACTACCAACTTTTGAGCTATATATAAATGGGTTGCTATCAAACACATGACAAAATATCACATATTAGTAGGATAGAAGTAGGATTCAAGTTGTGCTTTATTTATGACTATTGAACTACAGGGTCTTATAACGAGTGCACAATAAAGCTATATTTATATAGAAAGTACTTTTAACAAGGCATAACGGTGCATCATTACACAGTATTCAGAATCTACGTTCGCTTTGCGATAGTACTCAAGTTTTATTTACACTAACTATGTCGCAAACAAGCAGACGATAGTACACAATAGGAAATGACAATTTCTTGTCATTTTAATAAGATTTATGTTGTTGAAATACAGGTGATATTTGCCTTTGAATTATAGGTGTATATCATCATTCTCTGAACCTTTTTCCCAACTCAGTTGGGTCGGCTTTCCAGTCTAACTGTGATGTGGCCGAACCTCGAAATTTTCCGTGGAGCGACTGCCTCTGACCTCCACAACCATTGGTCCAATGACCAAAGGCGATATCGAAGTTCCAAGTAAGACTGGTTTGACTTTTGTGGGCTCCAACTACCCGTAACGACTGCCATAGATGTTTATATTATACTAGCGGCCCGGGACCCAGCTTCGCTCGGGTGTAAATTCCAGTTTTTCAATAAAATATAATTATACAGCCTATGACACTCACGAATGACGTCAATTTCTAATTGGTGAAAGAATTTTTAAAATCTGTTCAGTAGATCCCGAGATTACCCCTTACAATTTAACAAACACACAAACTTTACCTCTTTATAAAATGAGTATAGATAGGTGTATATATAAGACGATAATAAGATAGATAGAACTTTAAGAGGTTTATAGGACGGTGGGTAAGATAATAGTGCGCGCTTGGAGATGTATAATCTAAAATAATATTAACGTACCTTAAACAATGTTCTGACATACTACGAACTGTTTTAGTATAATTTAATAGGCAGAATGTCTATTGTTGACAATAGGCATTTTTATTATTATTATTATATATTATATTAATATATATTAGAAAAAAAAGAGAAAAAGAAAATAGACGTGAAAAGGCATCTGTCTAGGCCGTCAAGGTAGGGGCCGCCATTTTGGGACGAATGGTGTCAGGAATGGCGGCCCGTACCCTCTGGACTTTGCCCTTGCTTCTTACCATCCAGCGGGGTTAAGTCAATAGACGGACTGAATATAAAAAAAAAAAAAAAAAAATAGGAACACCTTTTGAAAATGTTGCTGCTAAGAATTAGGTATCGGAAAAACTCAATTCCATAATTTTTTCGTGCGGAAATTCCTTCGAATACCTCCTCCGTCGGCCAATGCTGATGGTAATGTTAGAGTCGGACCGACTAAAACCGTATGCCGTTTCGTATCTTATGGTGCAAAGTGACTCAAAAAGCACTTTCCTTGCACCCTGGCTGACCCAAGGTCATCTCCGGCTTCGAGATGGCCCCCTTGGGTATAGGAACCACGGTGTCCCTGTCTTGCCCCCGGAAAAGGCAAGCATCACGACGACGTTACGCTTGTATTCTGGTTGCTATGGTAACAGGCGATCGTTCTTTCCCCAATTTCCAACAGGAGCTTGAGACACTAAACTAAATCATTTAAGTACAGTCAGCGTCAAAATAATCATTTTTAGATTTTCAACAGTAGTTTTGAGCAAAGTAACTTCTTAATGAAAATGATGTTTATTTACTTAGTTGGCTCTATTGAACTACCTTTAAATGATTACAATATAATGAACCGCTTTCATTCGAATTTTTAAATTTGAAATCTTTGCAATCATGATAGACTTTTGCCGCTGAATGTACATTTTGTTCCAAAAACCAAAAAGAAACCTATTGTTTAACTTGTTACTTGTGAATTCCTATATCCATAAACTTAGTAAGCTCTCTAATTTGAGGTTGCTAAAAGCAAAATTTTTACAATCGATTGATAATCAAAGTAACCGCAACCCATTTAGAACAGCGAAGCACAAAATGGAACTGATCCATTAATGGCTTCCTGTGTACATCTTTCATAAATCATTCTCATTAAATAAGATTAAGAAAGCATTTGGACCACTACCAAGTAACTGGTAGTACGTACTGTCTAGTCTAGACTGTCACAGTTGATAAATATTATGAAAATGTTTAACGGCAGTTGTTGTAATGCGAACATGAAATTGATGTCTGGTGACTCAAACCAGACTATTGATATTTGTACCGAGTTTTATGAATGATAAGGGTCCGTTTACACCGACCGGCTCGGAGAGGAGAGCAGATTCTTGTCACGTTGAAAACAGAGTTTTATTTGTAGTAAGGTTTATTTTTGCATCTTCTTTTGCCATTATGAAAATCATTTGTCAGTGTGAAAAAAAAAATGCGCGCTGATGTTCTCCGAGCCGGTCTGTGTGAACGTACCCTAAGTTTTTGTTGAGTGTGTGGCCCCTGCGGAACCCCGAAGATCTTTTCTTTGGGACCCGAAGCAACTTTATCTGCAAGCCGGTACACTTACTCATTGACGGATGAGGTTTTGGCATCGTCTTACTCTCGAGGGCGCACGAGAATAGGAGGGTTATAATGACCAAACTTAGCAAAATCATAGGCAGAAGGAACGTGACTTCAAAGTGCAAGTTTTGGGTGCAAGAGTTAATAATATTACATCTAATATGAGTTGACTCTTTTTTATACAACTTGAGTGGCAGACAAGCACACGGCCTACCTGATGGGAAGCAGTCGCCGTGGTCTATGGACGTGTGCAACACCAGGGGCATCATACTCACACTGCCGACCCTGGAGGAGGGTTTGGAGGGAGGAAATGGGAGAGGAATAGGTTGGAGGGTGGGTGAGAGTTTCTGTGCTGACAACGCAGGAGACTAGTCTGCCCGCTAACAGCACAGAATCCCGCCAGTGAGCTCTTGGCTACCCTACTTACCGGCGGGAACACAACAAATGGTAATTATATCCACGGTCTTCTGTAGGGCGAAAGTCTTCTTCTTCCAACCCTATAACACGATTGCAGCTCTGGGTAGATACAGATCTATTGGGGATATTCGCACAATAAAGAAATAAAAAAGGTACAGATCATATCACTCCTGTAACCGCCCTACAGAAGACTGCGACCATAATAACCATCATGTTGTGTTCCCGCCGGTAAGTAGGGTAGCCAGAGCTCATTGTACAGCAGTCGAATGCCACTACCACTGAACCACAAAGGCCGTCAAATGAAATTAATGTATTTGGTTCGTGTTTTACCATTCGTCTAATTCTATAAAATTATGTCAACTTACTCCCACGTGACAGTTATTAAATTTTTTCACGCAAAGGATTTCACCTCTAAAATCTTTTATCCTAACAGGCAACTTAGGAAGAAGCCTTTCTGAACCTAATAATCAACAAACAGTATCTGAAACAATATTCAGGAGACTCGCAATTAATTTACCTCCTATAAACCGTACCCAAGCAGTAACATTGGCGAAATGTGGCTATTATACACCTGTAAGGTAGCCCTCATAGGCGTAAGTACATAATTATGTTTGTTTGTCACTAGCGAAGTTCTAAATAACCTGTTATTATACTATGTTTTATTGATCTTTCTCTTCTTGGTATCGTTACTGCAATCCTAAGTTCCACGAGAATGGTGCACCATTTTTGAAGACATTTTGTCGTATAGAAGGAGATCCAACCATAGAATGACCCACAGTATAATTTTATTAGAAATTAAAAGAAAATAAGGGATCTAGATTTTAGGCAACCTGCTTTGAATATTTTTTTAAGGGTAGAAATCCAAAAAAATAAAACTGAAACACAAAATTACGCGCAAAACTTGAATAATTCTGCACCAAATTGAATAACTCTTTTTACTATGTGTTTTTTGTTATCAAAATAAGGTTTGAATGAAAAAAAATTTTTTTTTTTTTTATGTCGGTCACGTCAACATGACTTCACCTCGCCTGGAATGGGAGTCACCATTGCAAACACCGATAGTGCCATAATGGTGGCTCTCAGCTTGACGGCCTCATCAAATGCTTTTTCACGCCCCGCTTAAAGGACCCGGGACTGTATGAGGAAGGAAAAACGTGAGCTGGTAAAGAATTCCAGGTTTTGATGGTGCGGCAAAGGAAAGAGGCACCGAACCGCTTGGTTCTTGATGGAATTGTTTGCACCATATGAGGGTGATATCTCAGCCTTGCACGTGTTGTTCTGTATAGGAATGGAGAGGGTGGGACTATTTTGAAAAGTCCACTTGCTAAAATTGTACCGGTGCAAAGCCAGGGTACGCAACTGATTTTACATAAAAATACTTTCAACCCATAACCCGATGGATGAAGGTTATTCTATGGTTACGTCTTAAACTAACCAGTTCTGAAACCAGTTATCAGGTGGATAGTAAAAAAACTGGTCAATAGTGAGTCACGGTTCCTTACTGAGGGTTCCGTACAAGACTGAATTGCAGGACGAACCATAATGTTGTGTCTAAATATGCTGTATATTTTGATGGCGTTGTCAAAGACGTTTAATGTTTTCACAGACCAGAGTATTTGGTGTAAATATTAATAATGCACACACGTATTCTTGAGAAAAAATTTGACAGACAGACGGATACCAATGTGATCATTATAAGGGTTCAGTTTAGTTTCGTCCAGGTATGGAACCATAAAAATTAATAACAATAAAAAAATATTATACACATTTCCTATTCTTCATGTAGTTCATGCAATTGACTTTATAGCAAGAAACTCTAACAACCCAATTATATTATATGCACAACTTAGCTTCAGCTAAATCGGTTCGGGAGAACTGTTCTAGTATTCACTATACCATACATACATAATACCTAACATGTGGAACACTGGACATAAATGCTAATAATTGGCTGATAAATCAATAACTGTTAACATGTAGCTCTTTCAGTATCTTGTTATAAACTTCAACTTATATACAACTTACATAATTTTACGCACAGCGCGTAATCGTAGCAGACCTTACGCGTAGCATACCTCGTAGCTGCAATCGTAGCTACGGCGTAGCAGTACTCGTAGAGATGCCAGAATGGTCAGCCCAGATCATTATAAGGTGGTAAATTAAAGATGAAATTTACTCAAAAAGTTGAACAATTTGTTCTGATATACAGGGTCTGAGGATAGTGACCACTTTGTACAAAATTTATAAACTACTAGCTGTTGCCCGTGGCTCCGCCCGCGTGGACGTCGAAATCCGTTTCAAAAACTATCCTATCTCTCAAGTTGGATCGAACTGCACATGGTGTGCGAATTTTATTATAATCGGTTAAGTAGTTTAGGAGTCCATTGAGGACAAACATTGTGACACGAGATTTATATATATTAAGATTGACTAGCCAATCCTACGCCTGCTTGGTTTTCGGTATTTTGGTCGTATCTTCGATTCTACTTAGCCAACTGCAATCTAGTATACGGCAGATTTTAAGTCCGATCAAGATTTTTCTAATTACCAAAGTTGCATAAATTCAAATTCAAATTCAATTTTTTTTTCTGTATTAAGAATCATTCATGTAACCTAATTGAAATATTATTTTTAAATATCTTCCAACGAACAGACACAGCTACATTACAACTTTAGATTTTTTATCTATTAAAGTATGAATAACTATATTTATCGGCTGCATACCCGTTGACAACAAATTATCACCCAGGAACATATTAAATTATTAGTTAATCTGCGCTCACTGGGCCGTGAGCGCTGCGTTCCCAAACCGCAGCCAAGTCGACGTGCCGCAGGTGTTGACGCCGGGTATCCAGTACCCGCTCCATAATAATGTTCGCATGACTTCACTAATACCTTAATCGAATTAACTTCATTATAAATATTTCGAACTACGGCGTGCAAGAGGAATATTATAACATCGCCGATATTCATCGCTACCATCTGTTTATTTATTTTTTATTTATGAAGGTTTATAGTTTGTTTTGAATACTATTCATCACCCAAGTTTTAATTTTTTTATTTCCCATTACAAATATGACGGTGTCTTTACAATAAAATACTTTTCACCACAATTTAAATAAAAGTAACACAGTGGACAAATTAATTATCACTATTACGAGTATGATCTTAAACTAATAATTATCACTAGTATGATCTTGAACTAATATTTGTAACGAATGTTTAATTAAAATATTATTTAATCATGTTTCATTGTTCCAATTTATATTTTGATCCTTTTAGATGGTAACTATAGTGGAGAACGCGAACCGGCAAACGGAAGGTAGGACCATGGGATAGGACGTCCTCTAGCACGATGGACGGACAACCTGAAAAAGGTAGCTGGGATAGACTGGATGCGCAAAGCGTATGGTAAGGTGATATGGCGTTCATTGGGAGAGGCCTATGTCCAGTAGTGGACCGCAATAGGCTAATTAATTGATGATGGTAACGCAGAGGACTGACCTGTGAAAATATACTACCAGATTCTTTTTCACTGATCTTACCCATTGCCTTGAGAATCTGGCTCTAAATGTGAATGTGAAAGTGATAATCTTGACGTTCATAAGTATTAGTTTTGTGACCTACTTGACTAAACTTGTTTGATTTGACGACTATATCAATCTGACCTCTACACACTACTTTAGTTATTAATATTTGATGAAATTTTTACGATCAATTTGTCAAATTGATTGCTTTGCTCGATTGAAGCCGGCGTTTTACCGACCCAACATTATTTACTTCAATATTTTTTTAGCAATATAGCTAAATACACATACTATAAACCTTCAAGGATAGCAGCGAAAGGGTTGAGTAGGTAGTGTAATGCGATTTGCAGTTACTTGAAATAATCGCGTTAGTCAGGTCAAGGTACAGCAATACAAACAATGACTATTTTTTTTATACTACTGAGGGTGCAAACAAGCGCACGGCCCACCTGATAGGATGCTGTCACCCTGGCTCTCTCCTTCGTTGAACTCGATTTAATATTATAAAACACACAACTATATATTTGTACAACAACGACGCTGTGTATAGAAATATGGAGTTAGTTCACTTGTTTGAAATAAACCTTGCTAGTGTTTACTTTCTAGGAATTTGGCATAAGTGGGTCACTGCACCTCATAAGCGCAGTGTCGGACTGGTCATATAGTCAGGGTGGCACTTGCCAGCCGGGCCCTAACCTGCCTGGGCCCCTCATGGGCCTTGCTTGCGGCAACCTTAAAGAAAATCTACGCTACAGCTACCGCTACGCCACAGAGGCCGTCGATATATAATATTGGCAGTCTTACTCTTACGATGTGCAAGCATCTATTACATTTGATTACCTCACACCCTGTCCTGTATGTAAAAACAAACGTCACAACTTAAATTAAACCTTATTCACCGCAAAGAAAATCGTAAATCATTAGTTTTTACGCTTCAAATTCTCACAAGGTTTTAGAAGATACCTATCAATGAGTTAGGAATCGCAAACCCAACTTCAATGAGAAAACTTTTTATAAAAGTCAACTGAATCGTTTGCCGCCATCTGGTGAGTGAACTCAGAATCAAATGAAAGGAACACAAGTTCACGGTCTCACAGAGACCTCTAAATGACAATACCAAAATTTTGGTCCTTTGCCAAAGCTAATAAATATAACTCAATCCGCCGAGGAACTCAATAAAAATAATATATTATATATGCCTACTCAACTAACATATTTTTTTCTGTAACAGCAACTAAGTAAACTTTCTTTTCATACGAAGACGTGTGATATCACGTCGGCAAGTGTACATACAATATTGACAGAAGAAAACTTTTGTTATTTAGACTAAGTTCTATAACATAATTTCGGTCGAAGAAGAAGAAAGAAAAAGTAAGTTGTCCAAACTGTAACAACGTCACCTGGTAGAGGGTCAGGGGAACAGACTCTCGCAACTGGCTCAAGGCCAGCAAAGGCCAAGCTTAGGTCGTTAAAAGGGAAAATCAGAGATTTGGGGCTTTGCCAAAACATCTCTAATGAGCTACGAAGTTAGTTGAAAATATGTCGCGAAGGCAACTTCACAAAAATGTACCTATTAATGTCCCGTAAAAGCCAAAATTATGAGGGTCCACTTGTAACTAAATTCTTTTAGCGGTGAATTTTACGAGTATATTCTACGTTTATGCTTTATTTCTATCGTAGCTTCAAATTATTTCCCTTATAAAGCATTTATAAAACAATCATAATAAAATTAAGCTGTAAAACACTATAAAACAGGACGAGAACTAGGTTACTTGTTGCGCCATCTACTAGAAAATGTGTGAACCGTGTATAATTTGCTCAGTACCTTAATAGTACTGCACTAAACGTATTGATGGCAGCACTTTCGTAATGGCACAGGAAAGGTAAGTTTGTAAATATTGCCGTAGAGTAATGATAGATGGCGTGGATTTCAACGCACGAATCCTTTTATTGTAGCTCACACGTGGAGTGACTGCCATCTGACTTCGTAACTCTTCATGCATCAATCAGCAGATACACCGACTTATAGGTTACATTGCCTTATTCTGGTTGGTCTAAAGGTCATGGTGGGGCCCATATATATTATACTCACTAGCTTCCGCCCGCGGCTTCGCCCGCGTGAAATTCGGTATTGCCACCAAGTCTATTTGAATGAAACGACTCTCCACTCGACTTTCCACTCCGTTGTTCACTCCACTCTCCACTCCACACTCCACTCCACTGTTCACTCCACCCTCCACCTCCACTCTACTGTCCAATCCCCTCTCCCGACTCCACCCTACATTGCACTCTCCACTTCAATATCCACTACACTCCACTCTCCACTCCACTTTCCACTTCACTCTCCACACCACTCCCCACTCCACTCTCCACACCACTCCCCACTCCGCTCCACTCAGTACTAAACGGATTTTAGTGCGGTTTTCTTGGTCAGACCTAAAATTTGGAGATAAGACCAAAACTTTTTTTTTCCTTATTTATTGGTTTCACCTTACACCATCTTTACCGGGTTCACCTAAGGCGACAGTGTGGACATCATATATTATCCCTTTATAACAGTACTTTTAGTTGTAACAATCGATATTTGAAAAAAAACTTGGTTATGTTTGACCACTAATATCTATTTTTTTGCAATCCTTGTCTGTTTGTTCGTGATGGACGCAAAAACTGCTGAACAAATTTTGATGTCGCCTTTTCATTAGAAAGGTCTTGGTTTTACATAAAATCTGCCGTATGTTTGATTGCATTTGGTTAAGTAGAACCGGGGATATGACCAAAAAACGATTACCAACCAATCGACTCCCACGGGCAGAGCCGCGGGTATTAGCTTGTATAAAAAGTAGCCTATATATTATTCCAGACTATAATCTATCTCTGTACCAAATTTCAACCCGATCTATTGAGCCGTTTTTACGTGAAAGAGTAACAAACATACATCCAGATATCCCGACTGATCGACTCCATGGGCGAAGCCGCGGGTATTAGCTTGTATAAAAATTAGCCTATATGTTATTTCACACTACACTCTATCTCGGTACCAAATTTCAGCCAGATCCATTCAGCCGTTTTTACGTGAAATAGCAACAAACATAATATTTGGACATCCCGACCGATCGACTTTGCGAACGGAGCCGCGGTATTAGCTTGTATAAAAAGTAGCCTATATGTTATTCCAGACTATAATCTATCTCTGTACCAAATTTCAACCCGATCTATTCAGCCGTTTTTGCGTGAAAGAGTAACAAACATACATCCAGACAGCCCGACTGATCTACTCCGTGGGTCGACTGATCGACTCCGTGAGCGAAGTCGCGGGTATTAGCTTGTATGAAAGGTAGCCTATATGTTATTCCACACTTTAATCTATCTCGTTACCAAATTTCAGTCAGATCTATTCAGCCGTTTTTACGTGAAAGAGTAACAAAGATATATCTAGAAATCCCGACCGATCGACTTTGCGAGCGGAGCCGCGGTATTAGCTTGTATAAAAAGTAGCCTATGTGTTATTCCAGACTATAATCTATCTCTGTACCAAATTTTAGCCAGATCCATCAAGCCGTTTTTGTGTGGCAGAGTAACAAACATACATCCAGACATCCAGACATCCAGACATCCAGACATCCAGACATACATTCTTACAAACTTTCGCGTTTATAATATTAGTAGGATAGGACTATCTGGTACTTTTACCAACTAAATACTTTTTTATGGAGCGTAGGGCTGGTAGGCAACAGTCAAACCAGTCCATTTTTCAAATCTAGGTACTAACATTAAACTTCTATAAATATTATTGGGATGTATAGGTATAACTGTTGATTAAACGAGGCTCAAGCATAAATTTTAGGCCCAGGGTGGCAGTCGCACTCAAAAAAGCCAAGATGAACTAAATTAGGAATAGAAGAGAGGTCTCCAGGCTCCAGAATATACCTACGCTTGCTAATGATAAGCGGATGATGAGGATTTGCCCGATATTGTGAGATAAATAATGGGTGCTAGGAAGAGCTCCTTAAGTGTGAAGGCAGGTTATAGTATAATATTGAAGATAGTTAAAATTATGAGGATTTTTTTAAATGAAACGAGAGTTATTTTAAAAAATGCATCACTTTACCTAAAGAAATTATTGCTACAATAATTATCGGTAATTATTGTAATTTGTATGATATCACTCGGCTTATATAAATCTGTACTAACTGTTGGAGCATGAAAAAAAAACTGTTTTTTTTTTTCTTCTTCTACTCTCATTGACTGAATGTATGACATTAGGCATACCCTAGCTAGTGATATAAAGTGGTTAGGTTTAAAAAAAATAAATGTACGTGTAACTAGTAACTACATTCGATTTTTCTCTTTTCCAGGTAAGTCTTTCTGATGCGCCTAACGATGAACCTCAGCGATGGTAAGCGTATTTTATATTTTTGTAATGAGTACCTTTACACTCATTTTAACTACATCACACGATTCTACAGCTCCGTATAGACTGGTTACCGCTTCGCCTCAGACAGATGGCCACTTCGAGATGACTCGTCGCTTTTTTTCTTTCTTTCTAGTCCTGTAAATATACTTCGTCTCTACCCACAGGAGCCTATTTTCGGGATGAAAGCAAGCTAATCTATCTCTGTGTCAAGTTTCAGTATGATTCGTTCATCCATAAATGCTCAAAAAAAAATCTATCCTTTTTTATACAACTTTAGAAATCTAGGATATGTGGGTTTCCTCACGATGTTTTTCCTTCACTGTCAGCAGATCGTGAATCATGTGATTAGCACATATAAATTCCACAAAGTGAAATTCACATTGGTACTGTCCGGCCGAATTCAAACTTGATAACGGTAGAAAAGAGGCCAAGTCCTTATCCATTCAGCTACCATCGCATTTGACAAACCTTAATGGACTATCCATTTTTCAACACTTTCTTTAATGCATTTTATTTCAACAAAACAATGCACGCCGTTCGCTTTCGTCTCGCCTCTTTCTCACGACTTGTTCGTTCTTTTTTTTACTTTACACTTATGGCTTGAAGTAGTAAAAATGAGAAGCAAAGTGCACTTGTTTCATTTAAAATACTTACTATTTTAAAATGTCTTGAGAATAAAAGAACAATGGCAAACCTCATATTTTATTTTAAATGTAATTTTAATAAGTTGTAACTTAAAATTGGAAAATATCGCAGTAAATAAATTTCAGCCAGATCCATTCAGCTGTTTTGCGAGAAAGAGTAACAAACATACATCCATACATCCATCCTTACATTCTTACAACCTTTCGCGTTCATTATAAATTAGTAGGATAAAATAAATCGCTATAGAATCCATAAAATTTTATTTCAATTTCAAGACGATCGAGGTAGCGCTGGAATTGAATCTACAATACAAAAATACGTCATGCGAATTAAATCGCTCAAGATAATGCAGCAATAGCGAGTTTATTATAGAATTTAAATGACAGACAAGCGCACGGTCCATCGGCTCGTGAGCGTTTATTGGTGCATAGCATAAGCGCTAGTTGTTTCAGAAATATCCCCCTCTGTTTGCTTCAGTTACAGATCTGCGCCTTCCTTCAGCCAAGCGGCTTTAAATTGTAACAAGAAATCGTATTATGTTAAAGCGATGGTAGCTAAATACGCGGCCTGTACTCAGAGGTATCGAGTTCGAATCCGGTCGGACAGTATCAATGTGAAATTCACTTTGTGGAATTCATATAATTATGTGCTGATCACATGATTAGCTTATTATATAGATATTCCCCAGGACATCAGATTTTTTAGGAACGGATATAGGATTTCTTGCTGTCAAAGTCAAAGTCAAAATCAAAGTCAAAAATCATTTATTCTGTATGCCTAGACCATTTTAAGCGGCACTTACAAAACGTCAAAATTATAAATATTTAAAACTAGAAGCAAATGGGCCACCGGTTTGAAACGCGGCCTAGACCTGAGAAGACTCCGGCAAGAAACTCAGCGGGCTGTTTTTTTTTGGTCTATTTACAACAATTGCCTTAGTCTACATACAGTGTTAGTTCGAGTAACATAGTTGAGTGAACAATTCATTTCCAAGCTTCTTTATCATCCAAATAATCTTAAATTTTATAGTACCTACGCTTTTTAGGAGAGTTTTCTTTTAACAACATTTTTAAATCTGTCACTAGGTACGTTTTTTACTTCATTTCACTACACAAGAACTGTATTTTTGTTAAACTGACTGATTAGAATGACGTTTAACCGCATAATGGCTACCTATTGCATGAACATGTGCGTGCCGACTATTACTTATAAGCAAAGCAAGTGGACCATCTCAAGTGACGTCAGTTGTATTCTTCAGTACGTTCCATCCACAAGTTTTATACGTCCATACCTCTATCGTAGTGATGTATCTACACCATGTTAAAAGAACTCCATCGGACATAACAAATAATATTGACAAGCCAATCGCTTCCCAACCTAACCGCATTGTTAAAAATGCTGTCAGACTCGCGTTCGTTTAAAACTCGGTCAGATCAACCGGAACAAGGTATTGTAATAAAATGACGTTCTGCAGGCTTTCCGTACGTCCAATATGTGACGAAAAATTCAATATTTTACTTACCTACAACGTTTTGTATAATATACTAGGTTTTGTTCGTGGCTTCCCCTGTTTTAGAAGTAATGTCGCAATCCAGGTTTATGTGTTTGCCAAATTTCGGTTGGATTGTTTATTCATTATGTTTTAGGAATAATAATAATGAGATTAATATACTTGGTAAATACTTGGATTACGTTTAAAAAACCGGCAACTGGAACCGCGGTCCCAGCTATTGCGGTCCCAGTCGCTGGAACCCTCACAACACAATATCACAATATTGATTTTGGAATTCTTGTTTAATTGACTATTAAATTTGTTCGCGATGGACGCAAAAATTACTAAACAGATTTTGATGCAATTTTTTTTCAGTCAGACTTAAAATCCATCGTAAAATTTTCGATTGCAATTGGTTATGTTATGTTAAACCGACAATCAATCTACGCATAATAGAGACAGTTTTTCAATTTTCCGACCGTAATGAACCGGAATAAAATAATCAATTTTGATTTTACTGAGAACAATATTACGTGGCCACAAATGAAGTATTTATTATACGTGGCCACAAATGAAGCGCTTAATGTTCGTGGCCACAAATGAAGCACTTAATATCTAATGTTCTGATAGATTTTATAATAACACTGGTAATTAAATTTAATAGCGTCTTACCGGAGCTTAACTTATCCGATAGACAGCCAATGTTGGGGACTTAGGTGGCGACTGAAATAGCTGGTACAATTTAATTTACCGTTGGATACAAACTTAATGAATGGCCTTCCAAGGAAACAAATTAAAAACGCAATCGTTGTAATTACGTGCGATCGAAAGAGATAAATTGCCTATCTTGTGGTAAGTGAACCAGTAGTACCACAGATTACCTAATAGTTCGTAGTACCACAGATTACCTTAGTACATTGTAACTATGTGACTCTATTCTATCGTGTGGAAATTCCCATAGATAGCACACCCGTCAGTCATCGAGGGTGGGTATGTCGGAATCGTATCGCCTAAAATTACACGCCGTCACGGATCTCAATTACTGGGCAGTAAGGTTACCCAATAGGCATATCTATCGCAACCCAACTGACATCGGGCTATCTACGGTTTTAAGATAGATAGATACTAGTCAGAAAGACACGTGGAGAGCCTCGAAGCAACCCTCTAGAGGACCACTGCCGCCTCAGCCGTGCAGCAGGCAGCAACGTCTCCCGTGGCAAGAGATTGGATTACTATGGAGGGTTTTTCACAATCGTGCACGGTGATACCGACCCGGCCGAATTTGCCATTATATTTCCACCACCAGTACTGTACTGTATGCAGTACTGATGCTTAGTAGCCGAACTTTATAGATAGAGATTACTTTAGTTTTAAGTGAAGCTAACGCTGACTCTATATTTTTTCAAAACTATAGCAGCCTATGTTACACTTTATAAAGTTACCTATCTGCAAGCGAAAGTCCTGTCCAAATCGGCCCGGCTGTTCCCGAGAATAACCTCTTTCAAACTGAAAGACCAACTAACATACAGATAGATAACATTTAAAAAAAATCGTCACTCAAATGCATTGATTAAAAAATTGTTATCTATATATATATAAATGAATCCCTATTTCCCTTGGTCATAGCATCACGCGTAAACTACTGGACCGATTTCGTTAATTCTTTTTTTGTTGTGCTTGTTATTGTCAGGAGAAGGTTCTTATGAAAGAAAAGTCAAGAAATTTGCGCGGGACGTTAGAAAATTTAATTTAGCTTAGAACTGGGAGATGGACATAGGATACTTTTTATTCTGCCACGGGGACGAAGTATGCCACGGGCGAAGCCGCGGGGCACAGCTAGTTTAATATAAAGAGTACAAACAGACGCTTCAATTTTATTTATTTGCATAGATTGTATAGATAGCTGCTTTATGTGACGTGGCTCACCGCAGTTCACGATAATGAATTAGAAATGAATATAATCGGTGCCGTGCATCGTAACCCCTGGAAAAGAATAACAAAAGGTTTTAAATTTAAATAAAATGACTGGCTTCTCTAAGTAACGAGTCACTTGTTCCATTCCACTTAATCTTTAGATTATTCATACCAGCAGGTGGTGATTTCTCACAAGACTTGGGCTTGTAGCGCTAAACTGTTAATTTAGCAATCATTTCATTATATAGGCGGCTTTTATTATGTTAGTCTGAAGGTACGTTTCCACTGTTGCGGAGATGAGCGAAGAAGTGCAGTGCGGAGCGGTTTTTATAAAAATTTAATAGGAAAATAGAATCGTCTTACCTCCTTTTTCAAGTCGGTTAAGAATACTAAAATCTTCTATAGAATGTAAAAAATACTTTATTGAAGACCGCATCAAAATTGATTCAACCAAACGCGAGCTAATCGCGGACACATATTAAGTCAACTACTTATTAAGTCGGTTGAATAATACTTTTTATTTCAGCCATCCCATATTTTATTGGTAACACTTAAGATCAAGTGTTAGTAAAACAGTTTAGGTGTAGAGTTTCATCTAATGTCACAGCAGTGGAGACTGCCATTTTGTCTGCAAATACAGACAACAGACTAGACCTCGAGACGGCCGTCCTGTAACCCAACCGTCGGCGCGCGGACAATCAGATCGCCTCCCGCTCGCTTCCCCACTGTGCCTTCTGCTAGTCAGGGGAACCCTTGGAGCAGCCCTTTATAGGACCAATCCCACCCAGGTCGGATTGGCTGCAGGCAACAGCATGTCCAGTGGCGAATGGGAGGCGCTACTCGCCTTCGTTGACCGGGTGTACCACGTGGAGGGTCCGGCTCGCACCCAGCTGAGATTGACCCTGGGTCCGCTTGGGTGCGAAGGAAAGGCCTCTTAGGTCACCTAGTCAGGTCACCGGGGCATACCCCGGCGTCTGAAAGCCCCAAAATGGTGTGCAGTTTAATCAATCAGAGTATAACATAACGAGTGTGGTATTTTCCCACGAAAAAAAGTTGTACATGCAGAATGTTAGTAACTGCTTACTTACTTGTGTAGTTCCTTAGCATTTTAACGTTTTCACTGTTGGCAATTGACTTTACCCCGCTGGATGGTAAGAAGCCAGGGTAAAATTCAGAGCAGGCCGCCATTTTAGACACTATTCGTCCCAAAACGGCGGTCCCTACCTTGACGGCCTAGACAGTACCTGTCACGCTCCGCTTAAAGAACCCGGGATTGTAGAAAGTATAATAATCTTTTCCATTATTATAATTGAAATGTAAATATAAGCCTACTAATGGTGCCCTAAAAAACATTGTGTTTGTAATTATAAGACAATTCTCTAGCAATTCGTTTCAACCCTTACATATTTAAATTAATTTTGATGTATGCTGACACACGTACCTCATTAATCAGATTTTTCGCCCACTCCATACCATCTTCAAAACCCTTTCTCATTTGGAGATTAAATTTGACAAAATTATTGTTAGCAACTGTTGCCCGCGGCTCCACCCGCGTGTCACAATACATCTCCGAGTTCTATAAGCAAAGAAAGAGAGAAACAAGCTGCTGTTTAGAAAAAAACCTTTTTAAAAACATTACATTGTCATGAGACTTACATAAAGTATACCCAGCTCAATTGGATAACCAGAAGTGGTAAAAAAATGGCTTGCAAGATTTGATTACAGACAACGGGACAGGTGAAACTAAATAAAAGCTTGTAAAAACGGTTAATCAAGACATGCAACAACAAGACAAACAAACAAACAGCAAAAAATATCGCCATCTCAGTATACTCGTAGATATAACTGCCCATCACATACTGATGATGTGATAGGCAGTGCTGATATTCTTATGGTGTATGCAACCAAACGATTTTGAGTCTGACAAAGACCTTTCTAGTAAAAAAACCGCATCAAAATCCATTTACTAGTTATTGCATCTATCGCAAACAAACAAGTTGACAAACAGAAAAGAATTTCGAAAACAAAATTGTGTTCAGAATCGTTCATTTAACATAATGCAATGTACTTACATAACTAATTTACAATGTTATCTACATTAATATAAAATTGAAGAGTTTTGTTTGTTTGTGTTTATCGAAAAATTTTATTATAGTAATCATATATGTCAGTGGTATGTCACGGGCGAAGCTACGGGGGATAGCTAGTGATAGTATAAGATAGATAGAATCTTCATTTTTAGTTCTATTATCGGTACTTTTGTCTCTACCATGATGACCTATACGAAAAATACTTTCCTGATATCTCTTTACATTAAACAAGCACACGGCCCACCGGATTTGGATAAGAAGTGGTCACGACGGCCTAAGGAAGTGGGCTGCAGCAGGGGCGAACACACTCGCGCTGCTAATCCTGCAAAAACCTTCTAATGCCCGTCTCGACGAACCATTCGCAAATCAAAACAAAAAAAAACTTCCAAACTTTTGCTGATCTTCACAAAGCAAAAGTGTACCCGGGGTGGTGTGGCGCATGCGCGACAGTTGAGGAACTCGCGGTAGTCGCGGCGAGGGTGACAGATACAGCAACTCAGTGGACTGACGGTATCTGGTGCGACAAGTCGCCGCCTCCCTTGCCGACGTTTCGCGCGCGATCTCCCGAGGTACTAACCGCCTCTCGCCTCAAGTTTGAAACACTCCTGCCATTGTTGCTAGTACCATCTGCTTTTATAATTAGAAAGATGGAGAACCCGGAGGAGCTGCCACCCGCGTACTCGATTTTGCTTTGCGTTGCCTTCATTGTCCTGTTCTTGGATATCGTTAGAAGAGTAAATCGGTTGTGGCAAAGGTGCCTTACTTGCTGACGTAAGTTCACACTGTTTACCAAACGATTACAACTTTGTTTTGTAAAACCTATGTAATTTTACTTGTGATTTTAGGTATTGGATTCTAATTTAAAAACAGTTTTGTAATTTATTGGTTAACTTTTATTATACTTGCAGATTCTGTGTGAAACAAAGAGCCTACTTTTAAAAAGCTATAGGTTCGAAATACAACTGGTATACACTTTCAGTATATTAGCGATCCAATTAACAGAACAGCTTATTAAGGATATAACTCATGGTTTAACTGCAATAACCAACTAGTTGTAACAAAAGATTTATTTTTTCAATGGACCAACTCACTCTTTAGTTGGACTACATAAATCTCTAAAATTAATTCCCCATGGCTCAACTAAGATTGAAACCTTTTCAATAACTGTATCAGTATGTTATTCAGAATATTGGTTGTATATTCATGGTTGCATACAACTGAATATAAGTACAGAATAAATCAAATTAAATAAGTACGAAATTGTACAGGTGGTCGCTGCTTCTTTTTAAAAAAGATTGTATGTTGGTCTGTAACTAGTTTCACATTATGATGATGTTTTATTATGATAAGTAGGTAGTTAGCTAATTAATTGTAGATATAGTTTAGGCCTAGATGGCGCTATGCTTTGTCTTTTTGAAAATGTAGTTCATATAGTTGAACATAGATGAACCAATAAGCAATGAAAAATAGCTGCACATTGATTAGTTGGACCACTATTCCCCGTAGACCCCATATTAGTTAGTTTTAGAAAAATTTGATAGTAAGTAGTTGTACTGGTTTCTTGCCAATAACCAGCTAGTCTCTTCAGCAAATGCGATTAACGAACCAAATTAGAAAAAATATGAGTATCACTTGATTCTCTTAAGTTTGAATCAGATTAACGTGTAAGGACCATTCAACGATTTCATCAGAAAAACTGTACGAGCTATTTTCTATGCAAATAATAAAATCGTAGAGAAGAAAAAACTGTATACTACCTATATTAAATAATTCCAAGGACATTATGTTCAAAATTCAGTCTCAGTCTGGCCACGATATCATATTAATATCTCAATTAAAAAAAGAATATTCTTAGATACATTTTTTTACTTGATACCCACATTGAGGGCTTTTAAAAAAAAAAAATCGGCCATTTTGTAGTGGATATTTGGAACGATACTAAATATAATTATATAAAACTGTAATGTCATCCAAGCTCAAGATGTATTTCAAATATCAAATATCTATCTGATCAAAGAGCTCCGCGCAAAAAAACCTAAAAAATCTAAATTTACTTTATTTCTGATAAGGGTGACGACATCTTGTGACTGGTATAATATTGTATGTCCTGGCCACCGTGACAAACATCAGTACCTATCTGACCTTTATACTGACCTATAATAGGTGCAGTATGCAGCTATAACAATCCCGGTGGGTGGACGGGTGGCATTCTATTCCGTTACTGGGAGAGCAAACGAGTCGCTTTATGGCTGAGTCCCTTGAGCTCAAATTAAGGACACCTCATTATAAGCCGACAAAAGCACTGAATGGATAACGGAGACATGTGGGTACTGCAGCATTTATCTAGACGAACAATGATTAAGTAGCTAGCGCAATGAAACAATAATAAAATACTCTGAAGATAGTTTAGGAAATGCAAAACATTTTTAAAATTTCTTTCTTTAAAACTTTACCCGACGCATTTCTTCCATAAACCAAAAGTTTCAAATATTCATAAACTTTTAAACTGAAAACTGTATCCTACTTTTCGTTCCTGTGCAATTCCCCCCCCCCCCCCCCCCTATTCCGGGGGCATGACGGGAACCACGCGGTTCCCAAACCCGAGGGGGCCATCTCGAATCCGGAGATGGCCCGGGTCAAGCCGGGGGCGAGGGAAATGCTCTTTGGGCCACCTTACACCCTGGCGTCAGAAGACCCTAGACGGCGTGCGGTTTTAGTCGGTAAGAGTCCGACATAACCTGCCCCGCTGGCCGCGGGGTGGGTATCCATGAGGATTTCCGCACGGAAAAAAAAAAGGTATCCATATTACAGTAGTTGTGGAAAATACGTAATAATACATCTTAGATTTACAATGTTATAGAATACTCGTAGATTAACTTTTTATAGTCACCAGAACTAAAAATATGTGCCAAATATCAGAACAATCCATCCGCAGAAAGGAAGCCAATTTTCAATTACTAGATTTGACCCAAATAAATAGGTCAACTTAAATAAAAGCGTTTAATAATAATAAAAACCAAAGTCTTCAAGTATACTGTCGAGTTTGTGTAACCATTGAATTAGTTAATTAATTGATATTAGCAATAAACTCGGGTATACCCATAAAGCTAAATCACAGCACTCATTGAGGAGATGTCTGAGAGCAACATAATTTTTTGCTCGTTAATCCTGTCAGTAAGCCAAATAGACTTCAATCTCAGATACTAGGGGGCCATACCATAAAATCAACATAATGTGTTGGACTGTTGCCATGAAATCCTTGAACGCGGAAACGATCACTTTAATGATTTCCCATTCAGAGTGGCGCTGATTCATTTGTCTAAAAAATGAAATTAACTTGAAAGCTATATTTTTGGTTCCACATTATAAAACTGTACGCCTGCCATCAAATGGGTACTTTAGAATGAAAGGCAAAAATTGAGAGTAATGTACTTCATTTGGAGAGCGTTAAAATAAACTCAAAGAAACTTAATGTTACACTAGTAATGCTTGATGGTAAATAAAACTATACGAATATTAGTTTTCCTTTGAAAGCGATCATTGCAAAAATTTAATTCCGTGTTCCAGGAATGCTGGAAGGTCTTGTCGAATTGCCACTCAACATTCACCGATACCATTAACTTTGTCCGCGCAGCGCTTCAAGAAAAGTGCATTTGAAAAGGGATTGTATTATTTATTCTAAGATGTATTATAGGGATGTAATGCAACTACTTACTAGAGAGGTTTTGAACAGTCAAAGTGGATTTTATCTGTATACATTCAATTTACAGTATAACCCATGGTTTAGCCTAATGATGAGTTTGCTAATTGTGAATCGAACGGTAATCTAATGCTTCTCTATTGAGAATTTAACTACAAATATTTATCTTCAATTCTATACTGATTTACTTACCATAACTTTCTTTCTGCTTTCTTTAAATTGGGCAATGAAAATATTTTTGGTGGCACCTTGTCAATAAAATTGTGGAGTTTTGAAATATTTATTCTCCCTTCTTTAGGACTAATGTTATAACCTATGTTTTATTAAAATACAAAGTAGAATTGTTATCATCATCTCAAATCTCAACTACATTTTCGTCTCAAACATGTAAAAAGTTTCAAGCGTCAACACAATTCTTTCGTATATTTCATATATACTTTCTTTCGTATATACTTGAAGGTTCTTGTTAGTACGACTGATCTCAGAGCACACGATCTGCTCTTGTAAGTTCACAGTGCACAGAAAATAACTACGAATGTTTTCCATTTATATTAAAGTTCTGTGCGATATTGAACACTCGCCTCTTCAGGACCTTTGGACTACACGAAGCTGTGACGTCATTATTATACTTTAAATTCCTTCCACTAAACAAACAAGTTAGACAAAAAGATCATCTTACTTTCATAAGACCTGGCTTACTGGTGATATCTGAGTTCTATAATTGGAATAACTTTTTTATAGTCGATAGGCTCGCGTTTGACCACAATCTCACAGTGACGATGTGGTCGACGATGGAGCTCGCTTGCCTAGAAGCAACCTATTCACTCTTGACTTAAAGACTCCCAGGTTGTACCTTTCCGGAAACTCAGACTCAGGTAGGGCATTTCACTTAAATTGTTGGATATTCAGGGCTCCAACTACCCGTATCAATTGCCAGAGTTGTTCGTATGGCAACGGACCGACGGCTTAACGTGCTTTCCAAATCACAGGGTATATAGCTGCTGTAAATATCGTACAGCAGCTGCGGCCGATAAACTTGATTATGATAAAATGATTATCGGTTTCTTCGGCGCCGCTGTCGCCGTAGGGCAAGCGAGATGCAATTCTGTCAACGGATAAGCTAGTTAGGCGCCATGATATTACATCCGGATATTTTGATCCCGCAGGACGCTGCGCGATATTCAACCTATCGGATATTAATAGCTTTAAAATTGACGCAAACAAATTTTCGTCAAGCTGAGAGTCACCATTTTGGCACTATCGGTGTTTGCAATGGTGACTCCCATTCTAGAGACTTTGCCCAGCTTACCATCAGGCGAGGTGAAGTCATGTTGACGTGACCGACATAAAAAAAAATTAACTTTAAAATATAGTTCTTGTACAAGCTTGTGCAAACTTCCCGGTCTCCAAGATCCTCGGAAGCGACTGGGACTAACGCTAGGATGATGATGAGATGAATGGTGGTAGTATATTAGTAACTAAGGTGGTCACGGGTTCGAAACCCGATCATTTTAGACCGATGTGACCACTCCTAACATAGGCAATTTTTTATGACAACTTAGGTAGCCGACAAGCCCACGGCCCACCTGATGGGATAGTGAAGATGGTGACCCCAGTCCTGAGACTTTACCTTTAGCTTACCAGCAGGCGAGGTAAAGTCATTTCGACGTGTCCTAGGTATATAAAAAAAATTTAGCTGTGAGATGGAGACCCCCTCCCCTACACTCCTTTACAGGAATACAAGTAATTGTAATTTTTTTTCATAAATTCTTATCCAGTTGGTCTCATAACATAAGTTCGTGATACGTGTGCCGCGCCGTGAGCTCCTGGGTTCGATGTCCGGATCGGGAGGTTGAGGAATTTTTGGTTGATACGATATTGAGTACGGCTAATAGTTATCCCATATCTTTATAATATAGAATTAGATAGGTACTAGAACAGATAAATTGGAAGGTGCCAACTCGCTCGGATAAGCGAGTTCCAAATGAGCTAGTTGATGAATAAGACAAAGTTGGATCAAACCAAGCACTGAACTGATTATTGGGCATATAAAACGATATTCGGGGAAATACAGACTTATGTAAATGACACTTGAAAGATTTGTTGGATGAAAAAGTAGTAATTTGGGCCAGTGCCTACTCTACTGGGTAATATGATCTGTTTATATTACAAGTGTTATAGGGTATTTACTTATCAATAAAATATATTACGTTTATTGTAAAAGTAACTAAATATTTTCTGGAAGTTTGCCATATCAAGCTTCTGATTTTGTCAACATATGCAAACCTTAATCTCCCTTGCTAATAACAGTGATACCATATAGGTAGGTACCCAGAAATATATTACTACTAGCTGTTGCCCGCGGCTCCGCCCGCGTGGATGTCGAAATCCGTTTCAAAAACTATCCTATCTCTCAAGTTGGATCAAACTGCACATGGTGTGCGAATTTTATTATAATCGGTTAAGTGGTTTAGGAGTCCATTGAGGACAAACATTGTGACACGAGATTTATATATATTAAGATAGCTGTTGCCCGCGGCTCCACCCGCGTGGATGTCGAAATCCGTTTCAAAAACTATCCTATCTCTCAAGTTGGATCGAACTGCACATGGTGTGCGAATTTTATTATAATCGGTTAAGTGGTTTAGGAGTCCATTGAGGACAAACATTGTGACACGAGATTTATATATATTAAGATAGCTGTTGCCCGCGTTTTTTATAGTATATTAAGATATCTAGCTTAGCCCTAGGGAATTTCGTGATTAACCTATAAAATATTAATATAATGGTGGAACCACACTTCGACCATAAGAACTTGATTATTCGATGTAAGAAGTTAGTTTACTGTACCAAAAATAGAGTTCTATACATAGTGCTCTCAAAACCTAAAGTAGGCATAGTTTAACTAGCTTGTGTTATGGGTTCTAGAATGTGGATAAACATACTTAGGTATATACTTTTTTGTAAATAAATACAATTATTACACATACAACAAACATCCAGACCAACGTAAATAGACATATTCATGTATTCGAATATTTGAACGGGAATCTAACCCGCGACGCTTGTCGTAACAAACGGGACTTTGTTTCTCACTAGTTCTATGACTGTGAATTTTGATTAGAATTTATTTTTATGACGTCACCAAGGTGTTGCGAGTAAATAAAAAATACGTGAAAACTATACCCTTGGGACATGACATGCATGCAATCAATTTGTTTAGCAATAATATCTATTTGATACTGATTTCAGCTTTTCGTAGGAATTCCACCTGTTGCTAGGCACGTTTCCTGGAAACGCACCTAGCAACAAGAAAAGAAAAGAATCCTCTAACATAAATGTTTTTCACATTATGACAACGTACCGTTATTTCATCTAAAAAACTGTTTTGCTTCGGAAATTTCTTAAATAGAGGGAATTATAAGAAAAACATCATTATTATCGATGACTAAACATGGAAAAATAAGTTAAATTAATTACTTATTGCTTTCTTGGTATCGAAAATATCATTGTTTATCAAAAATATGAAAATGTTAAGCACCAATCAAATTGTTTTCTGAGAATGTAATAATTTGGAGTCGAATTAACTTTGAATCGACTGATAATTTCTTCATAAATAAAAATAATCCCTATTTCCCTTGATCACGCGTGAACGGCTTAGACTACTGGGAGATTGACCTACTATACTTTTTATCCTACAACGAGGACGAAGTATGCCACGGGTGAAGCCGTGGGGCACAGCTAGTGATATTATAAAATTACAGTAAGCCACTTCACTCAGTGTTATAGGTCTTATGTTTAAGACTACTGATGGTACCTGAAAGGTTTGATATGAAAAAGATGGAAGTTACTTACTAATATATCAACATTTTATAATCTCACGATGACATAATGATTTATTTGGGGATCGATCAAACACATTCCTCTTTGACGTTCAAATTGAATTTTGTCATTTTTTCCGCACCGTTTTTGTTATAATTCAACGTCATTTCATATAAAGTCAACTATATTCACAGGGTCATATTTCAGGATCTACTGAAGCTATATCTATGAAATTTGGCATACTGTTTTAGTACTAGTATATGATTACGTAGGTACAATTTCATCTCTGTACTTGCAATAGGCACTGAGCTACAGGGGGGTGAAAAGTGGGTCGAAATGGTTCGTGTAAATAGTGCACGGCATGCGCGCGGCCTGTTGCTGGAACTTGTCCTGCGCACTATCGTACGCTTAGATAACTCTATTATGTCTACCTCACATAACATTAAAACTTCAATGCCTACCTACTTTAGGTCATTAGATACCGTATTCGTGGATAAAATAATTGAATTGAACTTTAATCGAACTCTAACATGTGTCAACTTAATTGCAATTCCGAAATTTTTGGTGTTCCGACTAACCAAAAGCGCTATGCAATTTTCAACCAATAACTCTCACGGGCTCTCTAGCAAACTTAATTAAAACGTTGAAAACCAGCGGATAGTAATCCTCGCCAATTCTGATCAGTGGTTCCATCTTCTTTCTCCAACCTAGCGTTAATCCCAGTTGCATCCAAAGCACTCACCTCGGAGTCTGGGGTCCGCTTTGCCAGTCTTAACTGCGGATTTGGCTGGACCTCGATATTTACCGTGAAGCGACTGCCGTCTGACCTTCACAACGCAATGGTAATATTAGGCGATATCGAAGCATTGCAGCTAGACCGTTGTTGTTGGGACTTTTTAGGGCTACTACTACCAGTAACGACTGCCATAGATGTTTGTATGGCATCCGGGACCGTCGGCTTAACGTGCTCTCCGAGGCACTATCTAGTTTCGTTTAAAGTACTTGTGTTCACCGTTTTATAGAACTGTTATCTTCCGTGGATTAGTTTATGTGGTGAAAGCTGAAATACAAGTATGTACCTACTTAGCTTTGTTTCCAAGAGTCATTACTTCATTACTTCCAGCTTATATTTTCAACACTTTCCTATTTTATATAGTCAAATCTAGACTCAAAATAAGTATAGATTTTGATCACAGAACATTAAAAAACCTAAGGATTTTTCTTTGCTCTGTGATTTTGATAGTTTCTGGATAACGGTTAAGTCAATGCATTTCTCATAACGCGTAGCAGTTTATACCACCCCTTCGCCACTGAAGTTGCGGTAATAAGATACAGTTCATTTATATAGAGACCACCAAATGACCTCACCTATAATGGGTACAAGAAAACTCGCTCATAGTAGTCTCGTAGTCTAACTCAGACTAAGATTGGCCGTGTGGTCCCAGTATCCATCTCCGTATAGATTGCTTTACAATTTAGTTAAGATGTTCTCAGGCAATAGAGAAAGTTAGCGAAGTTTCAACATGTGAACATAGTGTGAGATAAATTGAAGCAGATAGGTAGGTAGGTATGGATGAAGACCTTTATCGAAAGGATATAGAGAATTTAATTGATGATTGATTTAATGAAAGGAAGGGAGCGACTGAGGAGATGATATCTGGCAGGAACGTATGGAGAAAATGTCATGAAGCGCCAAACACAAACCATTGGGAGATGGGTACCTATGTAGATGATGATGATGATGATGAGATATGACCTTTGATCAGCAAGTAATGGAAAACCATGTGTGCAAGCCAGGGTTGGACAAAGACAAAAAATAAATTAAGAAATGTGTACGTTTTTAGGAATGTCCCTCTTACGAAACGGCCAAACAGCTTGACTAGGGTGTAGGAAGTTAGTGACCAGGTGAGGAATGAAGAGGCACATAAAGAAGAAGAAGCAGAATTTGTAGAGAACTAAAATTCTATGTTGAGAGTTATAACCTGGAAGTCTTTAAGTCAAGAGTGATTAGGTTGCTTCTAGGTAAACGTGCTCCATAGTCGACCACATCATCACTTACCATCAGGTGAGGTTGTGGTCAAACGCGAGCCTATCGACAAAAGAAAACAAATTTTCACTTAAATAAAAATATTTTCAAATTAAAAGTTTCTAATTTGATTCTTGTCTGTTCGCGACAGACCCAAAAACTAGTGGATAGCTTTTGATACTGTTTTTGTCAGACTCAAAATCTGCGCTATGTTTGATTGCTATTGGTTGTAAAACTAGAGGTACGGTAACCAACTTCCACGCGGACGAAGCCGCGATATAATCAACTAGCAATATTTAAGTACCAACCAAGTAAGTTGCCTCAGCTTACCATCAGGCGAGGTGAAGTCATGTTGACGTGCCGACATAAAAAAAAAAAACAACATGTGGACTTAAGTACTTACCGCTATTCATTCGGACTTTACGTCACCAAAATTTTATCATAAATACAATTTCGCCAAGTTTGTTGTAACATTTGAAATTATTTGAATATATACTTGTTTTTCCCGAATCTCGCTTTGTGCCTGAGTGCTATTGTTTTCTCAAAATATATCTTAAAGTAGGTACTTAGAGGCTTTACATTTATTTTGTTATACCTTGAACACGTTTGGTAGGTATTGTCGTGCGTCGTAGGAAACGCGGCTTATGGAGGTACTATCGGCAGCTGTTGGACTACATACGATCTCAGATATTTGTGTGTAGGTACAAGATGAGTATTTTATTTAATTTTGAAAAGTTGGGGAGGTCGGCTCGGGTGTTGATTGTGGTAAAAGTGGTATTGTTTTCGTTTTTTCATAACTCATCTATATTAATATTATGAAGAGGGAGGTATTTTTTGGGAATTTGTTTACATGTATATACAATAGCTTGAATTTAACCAAGGGGACGCTGCTATTAGTTCCTTTCCCTTTTTTCAGGGGCAAGACGGGGATATCGTGGTTTGCCGAGTGCCCATCTCGAAATTGAAAATGTCCCTGGATTAGTCGTTGTGGGTACGAAACGACTTAAACCCTGAATCCTTATCAATCAATTAGTCTATCGCAAATAATAGGCCTCTAACAATGTACGCCATAGCTCCCGATCCTCCGCACCAGTCTATCCGTTAGTTAACTCGTGGTCTCCAATCCAGGACTTATTTGCTCCAACGCAGCAATAGACATCAGTCTTTAGTTAAATTTGGCCACGCCGTTGCTACGGCAGGTTGCTAATTCCTCGAGTTATGTTGGTAACTTTAGTGCTTTATCGGATAACCTTATTACGTTTTTCATGCTAACATCTTTTTACCACTCGTTGCTTAGTGGCAACCAAACACTAATAGGTGGATGCTAGTAAGGAAAGACAATTACCGATGCATCCTTTGAAAATTTAGTGGTAATTCCAATGACTAGCAAGAATGCAATATTATGCAGTAGGTAATGGTTGAATGTGTTCTTCAATGCGAAGGTCTTTCCAAGTTTCGCAGCTTCACAAATAAATTCAAAAAGTCTCTCAAGGACTCGACTGTATCTCCCGCTGGACTGAGCTATCCGACTGGTTTAGTACCTCCGCCCTACAGAAGACCGCGGCCATATTAGCCATCGTGTTGTGTTCCCGGCGGTGATTAAGGTAGCCAGAGCTCACAACCCCCTCTCTCATTCTCCAATGCCCACTTCCAATTCCTTCCCTCCCCCTCCAGGGTTGGCAGCACCGTCATGACGCTCCTGGTGTTGCACATGTCCATAGGCTACGGTGACCGTTTCCCATCAGGTGGGCCGTATGTTTGTCTGAAACCTAAGTGGAATTTAAAAAAAAATGGCCGTGAAATATAGTCCATGGCAGTATTAAGACATTACGGCAGGAGTTCTGTTTTTTCACCATACCTATGATTGTACATCTAAAGTATTTTATTGTCTCCCGTCCACAAAATGATTCGGTACAAGGCACGGGCCCAGGACGGGGACGAAACGCGACGATATCAATTTTTATTATGTATTTTCTGTAACACATTGTCATGGTTACCGATATTAAGTATATTTTTGTTCGAACATAGTTCTCTCCGTATGGAGAATACTTCTGGATATAATATTGACATTATTTGCGCTCTAAGTTTAGGAGTTAGACAGAATTTTTCCTCTTGAGCAATCTAGATTATTTTATTAACTATTCTTTCAAGTCGTATTCAATAAAATAAACGGATATGGTAGGTATCAATTTTGATAGCTCGCTCCCCAAAGTTGGCGTATCAAAAAAGATGCATAGAGTCAAAGTCATGGAGAGATACACATATAAAATTACTGCTTGCTCAGTAAATATCAAAAGGCATGTTGTTTTTTTATCAGATTGCAAAACCATTCGGTCTGTTGTGAAATCCTCTTATGTCTGTAGTGGTTTTGCTGTACGCAACTCGATCTGCCGAGTAATGAACGTAGCCCTATGGCGGCCTCCTCCGGGTAGTAAACATAATCTAAAGGTGAACCTTACTTAGGTGCGGTTATTTACTGCCGGCGTATCATTACTTTGTTATTGTGTTAGATTTTGGCTTTACTTTTTTTTTTTATACCACTTAGGTGGCAGACAAGCACACGGCCCACACTGATGGAAAGCGGTTACCGTGGCCTATGGACGCGTGCAACACTTATTGCGTATAGGTCAAATAATTGAATCGAATACATTCTTCAAGTTCAAATGTAAGTTTTATAAAAGGTATGGACCCAGTCGACCAATTCAAAATCTGATTCCTAGAGTGACCCTGCGGTACCATCAAGTAAGCATCTGTCAAGACCATCGTCGGGTAGAGGTCTCCATTCTGAGGTCATCCCTTGGGAATGGTGACCACTACTTTTTGGACTCCACCTCAACTTACCATCAGGCGAGTCCAGTTTACCAACGACTCTAGGATCTACTTTATACATTGTCTAGTTAACAACGCAAACTGACAAAGTTTTGTTTAATCGTTTCAAATTCAGCGAGAATTATATTGTGGTAAATGCTACAAAGTTGGCACCATATGTGTTTGGCACTGTCATCAAGTTATAATTTTTCTTGTGAAGAAATATTGGCAATAGTTATACCTACTATAAACAAATGCCAATAATAACGGAATATAGTTAATACCAAAAACATCCTGATCGGATAAGGGAATTAATATTTTGTCTAATAGCCATAATATACGTATATTTGAGTGCCTGGAGATGACAACAGTAGGTATACCAGATTGGTATTTCCAAGAATAGAGGTCGGTTAGTTGACAGATTCTGTGGCGTAGCGGTAGTGAACGCGGCCGCTGCGCAGGAGGCGCGGGTTTGATCCCCGCTCATTGCAAATATTTGTATGCATGAATATGGGTATTTACATTGGTTTGGTCGTGCCTCGGAGAGCACATGTAAGCCGTCGGTCCCGGTTGCCATACAAACATGTCGTTACGGGTAGTTGGATCCTAAATAGTCCAACAACAACGGTCTGCAATGCTTCGATATCACCTAATGCCACCATTGGGTTGTGAAGGTCAGATAGCAGTCGCTTCACGGAAAATATCGAGATCCAGCCAAATCCGTAGTTAAGACTGGTAAAGCGGACCTCAGACTCCCAGGTGAAAGCTTTGGATGCGACTGGGATTAACGCTAGTTTGAAGAAGAGCCATATTTGAGTGTCTGGAGATGACAATAGTATACCAGATTGGCATTGCCAAGAATAGAGGTCGCTCTATCTGTAAACACGAGCTAGCCGCCGACCATCCCACTGTGCAAACAGTGTTGATTGCAATCAAATCAAATCTCACTTAAATACATCGGAGAGTATAACGGTTACATACGTATATTGCGTTACCTAGGAATCTTGCATCTGTATTAGTAAATTAGTAAGATTAAAATGTCAGAACGATCGAGCGAGTTAATAATGAAAAACGGAAAGTTGGTGCCAACTCGCTCGAATGAGCAAGTTGAACGAGCCAGTTGACGAATAAGTCATAATGGTTGTTACTTTCGACTTTTTAATCTCTTTGATTAAGCTATTTCGATATTAGAATATTTTCATTAAGGATATATTTTCTTCATGAAACAGATCCTATGAAAAAAATATCTTTAATTAAAGTAATGAACAAAAGGTTTTCTTAACTGTATCAATATTCTCTTCCGTATTTATCCCGTTAATTAGCATTTAACTAAGACCTTAGTATGGTAATGTTTTCAGTAGGTATTTGTACAAGCTGTTGCACTTCTTATAGTTTTTAGCTTTTAGACGAATTTCAACATTTTCCGTGAAACAACTGCCGTCTTTTTTTCCGTACGGAAATCTTCATGGATACTCACCCCGCGGCCAGCGGGATAGGTTATGTCGGACTGATAATGTCTGGTGTTCTTATGGCAACCGCGGCTGAGGAACCAACGCATTCTCTCGAACGCGGCGTCAAAATCATATTTTCGTAAACCATTTTTTAATTTGGTAGATTTCAAAACAAAGAAAAAGTAATTAATTCTTCTTCACCTTTTCTAATTATTAACACATTTTAATCTCAGCTACAATTAGTACCGAAATAACTTGTTTACTTCGATAAACGTTGGAAGTTGGCATCAAAAGGTTCACGATGTTTGCTAGGTATGTCGCGATGCTTCTACAGTTTTAGACCGCTTCTCTTGAACAGGACTTTCACACAGACTTTGTACTTCAACTGTGTAACGCAACATTCAATATTTTAAATAATTTTGATGTTTACAAGAGTATAGTAATAGCAACCCACTAGTTATGTCCAACTGCTGGGCACGGGTCTCCTCTCAGCTAACGAGAGAGCTGAGAGAGTTTAGACCTTAATCCACACACGCTGGCCTAATTCGGGTTGGTGGATCGGACATGTCTTTAGAATTTCTTCTAGGATATTTCCTCACGATGTTTTTCCTTCACCGTCAGTAGATGTGATTAGTACATATAAATTCCACAAAGTGAAATTCACATTGGTACTGTCCGGCCGGATTCGAACTCGATACCTCTGAGTAGAGGCCCTTATCCATTCAACTACCATCGCTTATTTAGCTACCAGCGGGTCATAATAGCCAATGTAAATTATCTCAAGGAGTTTGATTGATGTACCCGTGTTGAGATACAGTGGGCCGAGGTCGGGTCCCAGCAGCCCGGCGCGGCGTCGCTCCGTCTGCCAGTCGGCGCCATCGCGTCTGCTGTATACTAACATAAGCGCGGGCTTCTATTTTACTTATCCATAAGGGTACTTACGATCACGGAGTGCACACTCTGACTGCAATAACAAATGAATATCAAACAAAACGTTTAAAACTCAGTGAAGTGACAGAAACCAATGTCATTGAAGATAGTGATGTTCGGGTAACTCCTAAATCGATTTTTTATGTAAGTACGATGATTTAAATTGGTCGATATTACAACATAATTTCTCTTCGTTATGTGTAATCTGACGTGGATTAAAATTGACATAATTTAACATTATCCGATACAAAAATGGCCTACCCGCAAAATTTAAATCAATGTAGATTGTAGAGTATATCAATGGAAATTATATATCATTTTAAATAATTATAAAAAATACATCATCCGCTCATACAGCCTAACAACTTATTTAACACAATTTTAGAATTTTTTTTAATAATTATATAATCTTGTAATATGTAGGTAGGTTTAAACATTAACTATTTACTTATCTTACTTATTTAACCCACAATAACACTCGTTTAAACAATAGCAGTAAAAGTTCTGCTATCTTATAATTTATAATGCCAATATAAGTAGATTAAAACCGCCATTTAAATTAGCAATCATTTTACCTAAATAAACATTTAGAGTAACCCTAAAACTCTATCACAAACTAATATATCATCAAAATATCGATAAATAAATCAAATAAGTACAAAGAATAAAATAATAAATAATTCCTACGCTTTGTACGAACTTTGACTTTCTACAAGGCTAGGATAGGCACATACATTGAAAGCAGGAACATTTAATAAATGTTTATTTATAGTTCATAAATACATACAGACGTTTAAGGGTCAAGGATACCGTCCCCTAAATTCAATTCACAAGCATTATATATTTATTTTTCACTATTTAGGGGTTGTTAAAGTTACCTATTGAAGAAGGGCTTTTAAATATATCAGATATGTTTGTCTCTGTTAGAGTTAAATTCTGTTACGAAGCATAAGAGGTACATAGTAACCAACATAAAAATTATATAAGTACTACATACATACTTACATAGTTATATTCATAATGCTCATGCCTTTTTCCTTTTATAAAAATATATTCAGAGGGTATAAAATATTACAAAAAACTAGATAAGAAATAAACTACTTCATATAAGAACTATTTCTGAATTTTGGTTTTGGTCATTAAACATTATGATATTTATTTAAATTATTGTAAGTTGTTAATTAACTTATTAATTTAAATAAAATATTGTACATAGAAACAGATCATTTTTGTTTAGCTTGTTGCTTGCGATGTTTATTTCTTTTAAGTATATTTAGTTTAAGTACAATTTAACCATTACCATGGCGAGGCTGTTTAATGTTAAATGCTGAGTACAGACATAATTGGGTGGCAGATTGTACAAATGTACTCTAAAGTTGTATTTTCTGTTTATTGTAATCTGTTATCTGTTTCTGTACCAAATAAAATAAAATAAAATAAAAAAATAAATAAATCAATACCAATAGATATAACATAATATATTCATGCATATAAATATTTACACTGAGCGGGAATCTAACCTATAACTTTCAACGAAACAGTCGCACATCTACGCCACAGATGTCGTCACAGAGAATTAAAAGTAGAGTCATGTAGTTATCGAGACATCATGGCCCAATATTTGAGTATTAACTGTCGTAATTTACTATTTACGATTATTAAAGAACTGGGCCTCGATTCTGCTAAAGACAAACCACTGATATACCACTGACACTCTATAAAATGCCATTTAATTGTAGACTTTATTGTTATCAAGCTAAAGTTTAAAGTTAAATGATATTTTGTATAGCGAATGAAAAAGTTAAGTAAATTCTTTTCATTTGATTTTAGACTTTAACTTTATTAGGGTAAAGTCTACAATTAAATAGCATTTTTAGAGTGTCAGTGGTATTACAATGGTTTGCCTTTAGCAGAATCGAGGCCCTGATCGTACTACCTGTTATACAGTACAGCGCCTGACACCGACGCGACAGGTCGCTCCGAGTCATGAAAGTGATGGAACTAAATATTTATGTTTTCACTATTATTTTTAATACGTGTTCCTCACTCCCCACACACGCTCGACTTATGAGGTTACGACCTAGACCTTGTCAATATACCGGTACAGTTTAAAAAAAACAACTTGATAATTTACCAAGATATCCTTTAGACGGTGCTTATATTTTTACAGCCCCATTTTATATTACCCATTAATATGATTATGATTATAATAAATAAAATGATCAGTGAAAAAACAATTGAACATCAAAATATTATGTTTTTTAAAAGAAATTGTGATTTATAACCATTATTGTTAGGTTACAGCGTTTATAAAATTTAATATGTTGCTACGCAAATTTTTCAATTTCGATACAGACTCTCAAAGATAAATATTATAAGTGATTGATTAGAGTGACAAGTGACGTAACCACGTTAGAATTAACAAAAAGCAGTAATGGAGGGTAGTTTTAATTATACAAATGGATCATATGTCTGTTGTACAATGTTTATTCTTAATTTATGGTCACGCGAAATTAATAGCCGCAGTTCGACCGCATCGTGGACGGTTATTAGTTAGGAGTACTTCACATGAGTACTTAGCAACGTGTTAGTCATTAGAAGAAGCTGCGAGGATCGAAGTGATGAAGAAATGCAACAGTGGTTCCATGTATAGCTGTCACAAAGTTCACAAGTTACAAAAATTTATTGTCATTTTAACTATTGGAGAAAAGGAAAAAAGTAAGTTTGGTGATATAACCACGGTTGGATTGCATTCAGGGTTCAGCAGGTGCATAGCCGGGCTTAAGGTGATGGTTGTCGCAGTACCTACGGGACCAGTGGGTATTGGCGTAGTCTAAACCAATATCTGCGCTTTGTCACGCAGTGCTGCGACAACAATCACCTCTTCTTTAATGAGGCCGTCAAGTTGAAGGCCACCATTATGTCACTGTCGGTGTATGTAATGTGGACCTTCCTGAGACTTTACCTTTAGCTTACCATCAGGCGAGGTGAAGTCTTATTGTGAAAAATAAATATAATGTGATAGGTATCTAGTTTATATATAGGTTTTATTAGACGCTCATATCAGTCTACGTCTATTATAATATATTAATCGAGGGACATAATAATGTATTGATTAAACTGAGATTGTAAGTCCGTTCTAACCACTAAATTAAAACACAACATATTGACGGGAACGTACAGGTGACAGTTTGAGGTTACTGGCAGTTGAATTTCCTGCTTTCTAAGCACCGAAACGTCCATTTAAAATTTCATATTCACTATTTTTTGCTTATTGATAATAAAGGTCATACATAATTTATTTTCTGTTAAGTGTGTTAACAGAAAGAAATAATGAGTTTCCACTATCATTATTATAAATGCTTTTGAAAGTTTCTTCGACACAATAAGTAATTAACAATTTATCCAAACAACGTAGTTACTGGATATGAGAACTTAAAATGTATCTACTAGTAGCTACAGTTCCATTCCTTTAATTAATAACATTAAAAAAGTTACAGTAGGTGTTTAAGTAGTATAAACACTGACCAACAATTTTTACGTTGATGATAAGATGATGATGTTAAGCTCACATCGTTGGTCTAGGTCTAGATCTGATCCCCAAACAAATCAATTTTGTTCTATACTAGTACTTGGTCTTTACATTTCTACTTATCCAAATAATAGATACAGAGTGAATATTTCAACTTGGCGCGGATGACTAAATCCGAAACTACGAGTATGAGGAACAGCTGAAATGATGTAAGAAGCCTTGGACCCGATTTTGATGAAAACTAAAATCACATCATTAGATTTTGAAAAATTCATGCTTCTAGTCAGGAATCCAATCCATTGATATTTTTTTTTGTTAAGGATGAAATATTTCCTTAAATTTAAATTCGTTCCATTAATACTTGGTGTGTTTTTAAATCCATGGGTTCGATTCCTGACTAGGAACATTGATTTTTCAAAAATCCAGTGATGCAGTTTTAGTTATTATCAAAATTGAACCCGAAAAATCAAATCGTGCTCGAAAGAGCTCCTTTCAGCATTTTTCGCTTTACGCCATCCACGCCAGACCACAATCGCGGCGTAAAATTAGCACAAGCAGTACACTTTTTTCGATGAAACAAAGTAAAGTTAATCACATTTGCTGAAAAGGGTAATGCTATATTCGAAAGTAAAATTACATAGCGTCGTCAATAACTAATGAGTCCAAGAACGTCATTACTTCTTAATATGTTTTTCTCAGATTTGCGGAACGTCGGCGATCAGTCAATCGGACTCGCCGACGTGTACACCCGCATCCACAGTCAAGCAGAGGACACGGTTACATGGGAATGTGAAACTGCCATCAGAGCAGACCGCAGATCACCCTTGTATAGCGAAACCGCTGTCTAAACAGTGTACTGTGGACAAAAACATTTTACCTTTCGTGTTACGTGTCTTAAAACATTTACCTATGTACATTACTCCTTGTCTAATGTTCAACATAAAAAAATACTACTTGAAGACTGCATAAGTGTTTTTGAAACTAATGACGTAGTGAAAAGACTCTCAACTGGTGAAGAGAAAGTTGCGAATATGCAGATGATCCTGGCTGGAGGCGGTGGAGGAGGGTAAGTCTTCATATTTATAAAAGATTATCATAAATACTTCAGGTTATTAAGTTTATAGGTATTAGAAATTATGTACCGGAAGCTGGGATATTGCTGCAAAAGCCCCACTACTAAACGCGAGATATCGGAAGTTCAAAGTTTAATTGTAGTATATTGCTGCAAAAGCCCCACTACTAAACGCGAGATATCGGAAGTTCAAAGTTTAATTGTAGTATATTGCTGCAAAAGCCCCACTACTGAAGGCGATCCATTGGAAGCTCAAAGTTTAATTGTAGCATATTGCTGCAAAAGCCCCACTACTGAACGCGATACGTCGGCAGTTCAAAGTTTAATTTTTTATCACCACCTCATCGTTTCTAATTTATTGTGTAGGTTACAGCTTTGATTTATTATAGATTCACAGTGAATGGATCATTCATCATCGTCATCCTCTGCCATCTGACCTTCCAACCCTGAGAGGCAAGCCTACGCGCTAGAGCCTCGTCATTTGTTAACAAGTGTACCGACTTGTTACTCTTGCACGTAAAAATGGCCGAACGGATCTTGATGAAATTTGGCACAGAGATACATTATGGAATCTGGAATAGGATTTAGGGTACATTTATCCTGGGAATAGATTCCTGTGAAAATTGCGCAATAGCTAATGCTAGCTATTTGATAATCATATTTGACCCGTGGAGGCCCCAACACCAAGTTAAACACTCTGGAACAGCAGATATATCCTAAAATAATATCACATAAACGAGTGATAAAGACAGTACTGTCACTGTGTCCTGGTGGCGCAGAGGTTGAAATGGCAAACTCCCCTGTTTTAGCCTGCCAATTTTGTCCCGGATTTCACATGCCCAGGGTAAGTCATCAACAGGGGTGCTAGGTTGAGACCTCCACGTGGTGCACCCTGGAGAACGGAGGCGGCAGTATGTTCCCCCAAGGGTGGGAGTCTGTCGTCAACGGCTGACGTCAATCAGCGGACCCCATTGCACGAGGGGGTCGTGGTATGGCGGACCTGCAAGGTCCGCGGTCGCCGCTTCCAGTACCCCTCTAGAGGGGAAATGGGAGACGGCGACATCAACAGCCCTTTTCAGGGCTAGCTGACCCAAGGAGGGGTCGTGGTATGGCGGGCCTTCAAGGCCCGCGGTCGTCTCTCCCGGTATCCCTCTGTTATCAGAGGGGACATGGGAGACACGAATTGGATCCATTGGGATCAGAGACGGGTTGGCCCACTGCTCGCGCAGGGGCTGACTGGCTTCTGTGCCACCGTCGGAGTTGGGTGGGTTGGCTGCCCACCCGCGTCGCGTAACCCCCTGGTGATCGACCGTGACCTGAGTGCTAGCCACACTCGGGTAGTCGTGACCTGGGGGAACGTGGGGCTTGCCTTAATTGGCCGGCCCGCGTCAAGGAAAAGACTTTAAGACCCGACAGCGAAGTCGTAAAAACCTGCAGACACCTGGGGCCCTCTGCCAGTATTTACCCCGTCTCTCGGAATGAGCGTCACCCGGGAGACGTAGTATATATCGTCTCTACTCGTGGGACTTTTATGGAGTTGAACAATGAAATAAAACCCCCCCCCCCTAGCGAAACAGTCTGCGCGAAGGCCGCGCAGCACCACGGCGTGGAGTTCACGCCCCCCACCGCGGCGGTGTCGGAGAAATTCGACACTGCAAGCGAGAAAAGCGGAAAGAGCGGCCCGTCGGGATCTGCTGCAAAGCAGACCCGTCGGGCAAGCTTAGTGGAGAGGAAGCGCAGATGGCGCAAGCCCTCCAAGGCGACCGACTCGGATTGGGAAAACATCCGGACCGGGTCGGTCGAGTCTTCGTCCTCGAGCGGCGACGAGGTGGCCAAGCCGGCACGTAAAGTGTCGGCTGGACGCCAAAGGACCCGAGGAGGAGGCATAGGGGCTGGGCCAGTCGTCCGGACCGTCCCCAAGAATGCGGAAAAGCCGTCGTTACCGAGGCCAACCACCTCAACGGCATCAGCACTGAGCGGGGGCGGAAAGACCCGAGACCTGGTGGAGGGGCTTAGGGTCAGGATAGCCCAGTCCTACAGGGGGAAGCCAAACCCTGAGCAGGAGGAGATGCTGGACGTCATGTGCAGACTCGCCTCCGAAAACGAGGCCCTCGAGAGGCGGCTAGCCGAATCTCATCGTGAGATGGCACGGATGGCTGCGTCTCTTGAGGAGCTTCGCAAGGAGGTGGCGAGCGCGGCTGGGAAAGCTGTGCAGGTGGAGCAACCGGCGCAACCGGTTCAGCCGGCGCGAGTTACTCGCTCTTCACGGGCAAAGCAGCTGGCGCAACCGGAGCAACCGGCGCAGCCGGAACTCCCTGCGCAGAAACCGGCATCGCCGGACACGAAGCCAACACGGCCTGAGGCTCAGCCGCAGGAGCCGTGGATGGCGTATATGGTGGCGCTCGAGGAGCGTATGTTGAGTCGGATGGAGGCCGTATTGGACTCCACCCGCCGACCGCCTCTGGCGCCACCGGTCAACTACGCGGCAAAGGCAAAGGCGGGTCCGAGCCGTCAGGCTGTCGCACCGTCCCAGCCGAAAATATCTCAGCCGAAGACGTCCCAGCCGAAACCGGCTCCCCCCCCTCCTGCTCAGGGTAAGGGGAAGGGCAAAGGGAAGGGCAAGGGCAAGGGCAAAGGGAAGACGTCCCCAGCCCAGGCTCCAGCCCCAGCAGTGGCTCCAGCCTCTCACACGCAGCCCCGATCAGCTGGGGAGTGGGAGGTAGCCGGAGCCGCTAAAAAGAGGCGGAAGGCCAACAAAAAGGCAGCCAAAAAGGCCAGGAGTGCCGCTGCCGTCGCCGCGAAAAGAGCGCCGGGGAAGCTCCGTGCCCCTCGATCCGCAGCAGTTGTCGTCACCCTGACGGCGGAAGCTGCGGAGAGAGGCATGGGGTATGCCGAGGTGTTGGCCAAGGTGAAGGCCAACATCGATTTGAAGGCCCTCGAGATCCCGGGTGTCCGGTGCAAGAACACACGGACGGGAGCCCGGCTTCTGGAGGTTCCCGGCGCCACCAGTGGTCCCAAGGCTGATGCCCTAGCGGCTAAGCTCAGGGAGTCGCTGGATGCAGCCGACGTCCGGGTGTCCAGGCCCATCAAATGCGCAGAAGTGCGCATAACGGGACTGGAGGACTCCGTCACGGCAGTGGAGCTTAAGCTCGCTGTGGCGGAGGCCGGAGGCTGCTCCCCTGACACGGTCAAGGTCGGAGCTATTCGCTTCGGCCGCGGTGGACAGGGGGCAGCAGTTGTCGGCTGCCCTATCGCGGCGGCCCAAAAGGTTGCCGATGGGCGGAGCTTCCTGGTAGGAGGCTTCCTGAGGGTGCAGGCACGGCTCCTGCAGGTCCGACCAACCAGGTGCTTCAGGTGCCTGGCGGTTGGCCATGTGGGGGTGCAGTGCACGGCGGAGGTGACGGTCGGTGACCGCTGCTTCCGCTGTGGTCAACCCGGTCATAAAGCCGGCGAGTGCGGGGCTCCGCTGCACTGTTTCAGGTGTGCAGCGGGGGGAAAGCCGGCTGACCATAGGGTTGGCAGCAAGGCCTGTACCGGAGGGGAGCCGAAGCCGGGAAGCCGGCCTTCCGCCTCCAGTTCGCGGCAGGGTGCGGAGGTGGGGGTTCCATAATGGATCCCCAACTCCGCATCCTGCAGGTGAATGTGGGCCACGGTGCCTATGCTCAGGCCCTTCTGCTCCAGAGCATGGCACAGTGGTCCATAAATGTAGCTGCTGTCGCCGACCCGTACACGCATCGGTTTCTCGGGCCCGCTTGGGAGACCGACGTGGACGGGCAGGCGGCACTGGTCCACAACGCCGCCGCCGGCACCCCTCCCCTTGTTGTTCTGGCAAGGGGACCCGGCTGCATTGCGGCGTTGGTGGGTGAAATAGCGGTCGTGGCCGCATACTACATGCCTAGCCGAGGCGAGGGGATAGACGCGTATGAGCGATGGCTCGTACAGCTGTCCGTCGTCGTCAGAGCCTGCCAACCCCATCCGGTTCTGGTGCTCGGGGATTTCAACGCCTGGTCACGGGCCTGGGGTTCCCGGTACACGAACCCAAGGGGCACGGCATTGGAGAACTGGGCCGACAGATCCGGTCTAGTTCTCCTCAATCGGGGAGCCGAGGACACGTTCGTGACCTCGAGGGGCAGTTCCATCGTGGACCTTTCGTTCGCGAGCCCCTTGTTGTTCGACCGTGTCCAGGACTGGCGCGTCGTCGTGGAGGAGGAGACAAAGTCGGATCACCGATACATTCGGTTTGATGTCTCCCCTCCTGCAAACGCTGCGCCGGTCACACCGGCTCCTCAGGCGCCGCGCTGGGCGCTTAAGCGACTAGATCGGGAGCTCCTCCTGGAAGCCGCCATCGTACAGGCCTGGGCCCCTGCGCCGGACAGGCCTGTCGACGTAGACGATGAAGCGGAGTGGTTTCGGGAGGCAATGACCCGTGTCTGCGACGCGGCGATGCCTAGGGCTCCGCCCTATAATCCGAGGCGTCAGGTCTACTGGTGGTCGATGGAGATCGCGAGGCTGCGTCAAGCCTGCGTGATCACGCACCGCCGGTGGGCCCGATTCCGTAGGAGGCGTCGCCGCCCCGCAGATGCGGAGGCCCGACAGGCGGAGTTATACGCGGAATACAGGGAGGCCCGAAAGGCCCTCCGAGCGGAGATAAGGCGGGCCAAAGCCGAGGCCCGCCGTGAGCTGTTGGAGACGTTGGAGCGGGATCCGTGGGGGCGGCCCTATCGCATGGTGCGGGGCAAGCTGCGCCCTTGGGCCCCGCCGTTGACCCAGTGTCTCCAGCCAGATCTCCTCGGAGGAGTGGTTAGCTCCCTGTTCCCAGCGAGAGCGGTGGAACAAGTTCCGCTGCAAATGACTCCACCTCGGTCGCCTGTGGCGCCCAGCGTGGATGACGACGACGTACCCGAGGTCGCTTGGGTAGAACTGGAGCTGGCGGTGCGAAGGCTCAAAGCCAAGAACACCGCCCCGGGACCCGACGGCATTCCAGGCCGAGCGTGGGTCCTAGCTCTAGACGACGATGCTCTCGGGCCCCGACTGAGAGGGCTTTTCAGCGCATGTTTGGAGCGGGGCCAGTTTCCGAGACTGTGGAAGACGGGGAAGCTGGTCCTCATCCGAAAGGAGGGGCGCCCGGCGGACTCACCGTCCGCCTACCGGCCCATAGTGTTGCTCGACGAGGTGTGCAAGCTCTTTGAAAGAGTGATTGCGAAGCGCCTCGTCGAGCACCTCTCCAGAGTGGGGCCGGACCTGTCGGATGGCCAGTACGGCTTCCGGCAGAGGCGCTCCACCGTGGATGCCATCATGCGCGTGAAGGCTCTGGCGAAGGATGCAGTTGCCCGGGGTGAGGTGATGCTGGCGGTGTCCCTGGACATCGCCAACGCGTTCAACACCTTGCCCTGGAGTTGCGTTAGGGAGGCGCTCGTTTATCACGAAGTGCCTCTCTACCTTCGCCGCATAGTCGGGGCGTATTTGTCGGAGAGAGCCGTCATCTACCCGAGCATGACCGGTCTCGGCAGGCGTGAGATGTCGTGCGGTGTTCCGCAGGGATCGGTCTTGGGGCCGCTCCTGTGGAATATCGGCTACGACTGGGTGCTTCGCGGTGAGCTCGTGGACGGGGCAGCCGTCACGTGTTACGCGGACGACACGCTAGTGACGGCGTGCGGGGCGTCTCACAGCGAAGCGACCCTGAAGGCCACGACCGCGGTTGCCCAAGTCGTGGGTCGGATCCGGCAGCTGGGTCTCGAGGTGGCTCTGCATAAAACCGAGGCCCTGTTCTTCCATGGGCCTCGGAGCGTGCCACCGGCGGGATCCAGTATCGATGTGGGAGGCATATCCATCGGCATTGAGCCCCAGATGAAATATTTGGGGCTCGTGCTCGACGGCCGATGGGACTTCGGGAAGCATCTCCGAAGGCTGGCCCCCAAATTGAAGGGCACGGCTAACGCTCTGGCGCGGCTGTTGCCCAACATGAGGGGGCCGGATGACTCCTGCAGGAGGCTCTACGCGGGGATCGTGCGGTCCATGGCCCTGTATGGATGCCCAATCTGGGCGGAGGCCCTGAATAGCCGTAACTGGCGTACGCTGCGTGCGCCGCAGCGCGTTATGGCTATCAGGGTCATCAGGGGGTACCGCACGATCTCCTTCGAGGCGGCGAGTCTCCTTGCCGGGACTCCACCGTGGGACCTGGAGGCGAGAGCCCTTTCGCGCCTATACTGGTGGCGAAAGGAGGCGCAGGAGCGGGGACTGGACCCGGAGCCTCGAGTAATCGAGGCCGTCCACGCCCAGCTCCGCCGGGATACCGTGGTGGAGTGGAAGGACCGACTTGGGCAACCAAGCGCGGGGCACGCCGTTATAGCGGCGGTAAGACCCGTCATGGAAGACTGGCTGGAGAGGCCTTACGGGGGCCTCTCGTACCGGCTGACGCAGGTGATCTCTGGTAAGGGGTGCTTCGGGGATCACTTGTGTCTGATTCGGAAGGAGCCAACGCCCGAGTGCCATCACTGCGATGCGGGCGAGGACTCAGGGCTGCACACGCTGGCCGAGTGTCCAGCGTGGGAGGTGCCGAGACAGGCCCTCCTGGCAGCCCTCGGGGTGGGAGTCCTCACACTGCCGGTGCTGATCGCAGCGATGGTGCAGAGTGCGGACGCGTGGTCGGCCGCCGCCTCCTTCTGCGAGCAAGTGATGCTCGAGAAGGAGGCGGCGGAAAGGGTTCGGGAAAGGCTGCATAGAGCTCTCCCGAACGGCGGCGGGCGCGGACGCCTAAGGCGTCGGAGGTCTAACGACCTCCGTCCTCCATGAGCGCTGGCCTGGGGGTGACGGGTGGAGCCGCCTGTCACCCTAGCAGAAGCAGGCCGAGGCGGCGGCGCGCGAAAGCGCGCCCCCCCCCCCCTATTCCGGGGGTATGACGGGAACCACTCGGTTCCCAAACCCGAGGGGGCCATCTTGAATCCGGAGATGGCCCGGGTCAAGCCGGGGTGCGAGGGAAATGCTCTTTGGGCCACCTTACACCCTGGCGTCAAAAGACCCTAGACGGCGTGCGGTTTTAGTCGGTAAGAGTCCGACATAACCTGCCCCGCTGGCCGCGGGGTGGGTATCCATGAGGATTTCCGCACGGAAAAAAAAAAAAAAAAAAAAGGGTAAGTCATCAACATAGTGACGGCCTCTGTGGCGTAGCAGTAGTGCATGCGACTGCTACGCAGGGGGCGCGGGTTTGATTCCCGCTCAGTGCAAATATTAAATTTGTATGCACGAATATGTCTATTTGCATTGATCTGGGTGTTTCTATGTATAATAAGTATGTATTTACAAAAAAAAGTATATAAGTATGTTTATTAGCATTCTAGAACCCATAACACAAGCTAGTTGTTAGTAGTCTAGGGAGCGATGTGTAGAATGTTGTAGAGTATTATTTTATAGTGTTATTTCCTATTGCATCTGAGACTTCACCAGGGGTCCGCTTACGTCTTCTCCTCATTTTGGTTTACGACTGCCATCTAACTCCCTAACCCCCAAACGTCAAACAGCAGATGGACCAGCATAACTTGATCTCGCAGGTCTTAGTGGACCCATACAATCATATTATACCGTAAGTATTTGGATAATAGAGCCTTAGTTCTTTAGAGTATTATAAAGTATATACAAGTATAATATACAAGTTTCTAGCATTTATTTTCTTAGAGCTGGCGTTCTTAGGCAACGGTTGTTTATTCGACATGAAGTTGTTTTTTATTTCCTGTTGTATTTTTTTTATTTTAAAGTTAGATGTCTGTCATCGCTGAGCGAACATTATACAACTTTATACTAGATATTATTATCTTCTTAATATATATAAATCTCGTGTCACAATGTTTGTCCTCAATGGACTCCTAAACCACTTAACCAATTATAATAAAATTCGCACACCATGTGCAGTTCGATCCAACTTGAGAGATAGGATAGTTTTTGAAACGAATTTCGACATCCACGCGGGCGGAGCCGCGGGCAACAGCTAGTCTTAATATATATAAATCTCGTGTCACAATGTTTGTCCTCAATGGACTCCTAAACCACTTAACCGATTATAATAAAATTCGCACACCATGTGCAGTTCGATCCAACTTGAGAGATAGGATAGTTTTTGAAACGGATTTCGACATCCACGCGGGCGGAGCCGCGGGCAACAGCTAGTATTCTATGTAATTTAAAAAAGAGTGAAGAATATTGCTAAGCTGGGAAATTGTTTAATATTCAAAAAGAGAGACGATGATGCAAATGAAATATTAACTTGTAGTAAAATTGTATTGTATTCAACAAAATGAACATTAAATACAGAATTTACCTTTGTAGTCATTTTCTGTACAATACACGTGATGTTAAAAGTCAATTAACGCATGAATTGGTTAAAATAATGAGTGTCTACACTATACACTGTTCAACCAGAAGTGCCTGTTGAATAATATTGCAAGCTCTATTCGTGATTGCTGATTGCTGATAGGCAGTCGAACACCACAGACGGACCCCCTCAGAAGTAGCCTCTTTCAAACAAAAAAAGAATTTTCAAATCCATCCATAATTGGCGACGCTATCGCGTAACATACATACAAAAAAATATCGCACGAATTTAGAACCTCCTCCTTTTTGAAGTCGGTTAAAAAGTCGTTCATCTTTTGTGCCTGCAAAACTAAATGTAATAATGAATGGATGATAGAGGGACTCTCTTCACTTATAGTTATGTTATCTAAGTAAAGAGAGTCTTTAGCTGTACAATAGTTGAGCAGTCGTATTCATAAAGGAAAACTTTTAGCTTACCTATTTGACGAATTATGTAGTTTCCTTTTAATTAAGGGAAAACACACACGAGTTTTCACTCAAATTAAATAATTATGTTTAGCGCATTTTCTAATAACACTTTTAGAAACTTTTTCAAACTCAGTACTGCTTGTAGTTTTTATGTGTAATTAGGTGTTCACTTACAGAAAGTTTTGATGACTTTTCTAGTGTTTTGACCACTTTATTAACAGCAATAACACGGTGACCGCTTCCCATCAGGTGGGCTGTGCGCTTGTCTGCCACCTAAGTTATAAAAGAATTGCAGTGCACAGCATTTCCGTGTAATTGCCAAATTACAGAAATGTATTAGCAATAAATAAATAATAAATATTACATCATACAATCTACACATCGCTTTCTAGACCCAAAGTAAGCATAGTTTTACTAGCTTGTGGTATGGGTTCTAGAACGTGAATGAACATACTTATATCCTTTTTTTTTGTAAATACATACTTATTATACATAGAAACACCCAGACCAATGCAAATATTCAAATTCATGCACACAAATATTTGCACTACCTTAACGAAATTGAAACCCCATAACTACGGATGTCTATAAAGCTGAATTGCTTAAGACAAACCCTGAGATTGACACCATACGTTAAGCATTTCAATAATATATTTAAACAAAGCCGTACTCAAATTGATCGCTATTTTTTATAAATGTGTGTGTGTGTTCGTGTGAGTTTATTGAGTGCCTCGAACACATACAAGGTTCGAATAAAAAAGTATCACTTATTCAGCTTCCGGAGAGTAACGTTACGCATATCGTTAACATTTATGGTCGCTGAAACGTTTGCTCCTGATCTGCTTACTTTTTTTTTAAACCTCTCTCGGAAAATACAGCACATCATTTTATTTTGACAAGTTTAGAACTCACAGAAGTCAGTAGATAACTGACTTCTGGGGCCTTACCACAAACTCTTAAAGCAGTCATTCTCTGAACCTTTTTCCCAACTCAGTTGGGGTCGGGTTTCCAATGTAACTGTGATGCGGCTGAACTTCGATATTTTCCGTGGAGCGACTGCCATCTAACCTCCACAACCAATGGTCATTAAGACCAATGGCGATATCGAAGTTCCAAGTTAGACTGGTTGGACTTTTGTGGGCTCCAACTACCCGTAACGACTGCCATAGATGTTTGTATGGCAACCGGGACCGACGGCTTAACGTGCTCTCCGAGGCACTAATAATGCGATAAATACACACATAGCTTCGAAAAGCATCGAAAAGTCATTGGTGTGTGCCATGATGAACCTGGAATCGAACCCGAGACCTCGTCTCAGCAGACCGTTACCCAAACCACTAAGCAGTATTATTTCAAGATTACTTATCTGCATATAAGTGTTATGTGTCTTGTAAATCTAATAACAAAAATGAGATAACATACAACATACCATAAAATTAAGAGAATGCTAGACCACATAACACTAGTATCCGTCGACGTCGATGGTCCGTTACACTATAAAAGTTAAGTAATACTGAAATAATACTGCTGTAAGAGTTTGTGGTAAGGCCCTGCATTTAAAACGAATTCGACTGGTGATAGATTGAGTAAATAATACGCACGAATCGTGTTGCAGACACATTAATTATGGATACAGCTAAGGAGTGGAATTTCCCGCCTGAGTCTGGTTTTCCGGGAATTCTTTAAGTCCTTAGGAGAGAAATTTCTAAAAATCCTTCCTCCATCATTTATGCATCCATTAGATGCCTACAACATAAAAAGCATCTCAGCTGCTGCCGACATTTCAAAAATATAGGTCCAATAATTTAAGCACCACGTTAGTGAATCAGTCACTCAATATATAATAATTATGTTGGTATAAATAACAACCCATTGAAGTCCCACTACTGGACACGGGTCTCCTCCCTAACGAGAGAGCTGAGAGCTGAGAGGGTAATCTACATAGGCTGGCCTAATGCGAGTTGTGGATCGGACATGTCCTTAGAATTTCTTCTAGGGCTTGTGGGTTGCTTCACGATGTTTTTCCTTCACCCTCAGCAGGTGGTAAATCATGTGATTAGCACATATAAATTCCACAAAGTGGAATTCACATTGGTACTGTCCGGCCGGAATCGAACTCGATACCTCTGAATAGCGGCCGCGTCCTTATCCATTCGGCTACCATCGCTCTCTAAAGAAGAATATCATGCTTCCCATCACGTGGGCCGTGCGCCCGGCACCTAAGTGGAATAAAACAAAAAGAAATTCAGCGGCCTGTTTTTTTGCTCTCTACCGTATAATAATGTATTTAAAAACATGACATTGAGGAGCCATTATGAAATAAATGTCACATAAGACGAGTCTTTTCCGAGGCTTTCGTGTACAACACAAATGGGTCAAAGTCTTGTGTAAAGCAGGCTTAAAAATGTCATCACTTAGCTTATTGTCCATTCCAGAATATTACGTAAAAGCATCTTGCCAGTTGCATGGACGTCAGCGCGCTAAGCTTGATCAGGCAAGACCGTGCGGCTAATCTCAAGCCGAGCGTGACACGGAAAATTTCTTTATTGTCACAACAAAAAAAATAAAACAAGCAAACGTTAGGTAAATTAAACCATTGGGCAATATAATTATAAAAAATGTTGATTTGCATTTTGAACATCACAAGGAGACTTGAGTTACTTATACTCCTCAAAATTTCATGAAAAAAAAACAGTGTTGTGAAAAAAAAGTGTTATTGTACCATCTTTTGACGATGAAGGAAAAACATTGTGAGGAAACACACATGTTGTTTCCTAGAAGGAATTCTAAGGCTCTGTCCAATACACGAACCCGCATTAGTTCAGCGTGTGTGGATTAAGGTCTGAACCCTCTCAGCCTGCTGTATCGTTAGAGGAGAGGAGACCCGTATCCAGCAGTGGCAATTGTATCATTTTCTAAAATTAGTGTAAAATGTAGTTATTATGTGTAAAAACGGTGGATTTTTAAACATAACATCTTCGGCAACGTGCATGAGTTCGTGAAAGTGGTATATTACCATGAATTGTGCTTTTCAACGTTGATTCCAAAACTCCATAGAAGCCTCTAGTAAAGTCTCCACTATTTTACTGGGGTAAGACTATGACTGACTGATTTGACTATTGACTGACCTTGACTATGACTATGACGAAAACGCTGTGCAACTTATTGCATTCGTAATTAATTCTAACTTGATTTATCAATTTACTTGACATTGGCATTCATACAATATTTGCCAAAGTAGGTGAAAAAAAAAATCGTAGTATAGACCTATAATATATCATTAATAGATGCAACGATACTTGCAGTCCCAATATCGGACTCCCCTTTGTGGCGCACATATCGAATAAAACATGTGATAGTTTGGCACTAGAGTCGGAACCAAACATGGTAGTTGACTATTAAATCTAATTGCTCAGTTTCAAATTCAACGCAAGCTTGCGCGAAATAACAAGCTGTGACGTCATCCAGTGTTATTGACAAACATTTTGCTATTACTCAGTCTGAATAATTGAAAGGTGCAATCTGATAACCCTATCTGAAAGTACCCGCAACCGACGCGCATAATGTATGAAAACAATGAAAGTTGAAGAAGCAAGAGGCATATGCAAAGATCGTAGCAAGCTGAAAGGCGTGATTTGTATTGATTTGGCATGTATGTATGTATGTATATCTATATCTTCCATAGTTTTCCGTAGTTTAGGGTTGGGTGCCAACTTTCTACAAATCGATAGCGAAAAAAACCGCTGAAAGGATCTGGCTGAAAATTGTTAGAGGGATAGATTATACATAGTCTGTTGTCCACGGTACTTACATAGAGTTCTACTCCCGGTCCGCAACCCAAGGAAACCTACTCCAGAGATAAATGTAGCCTATGATAAGATACAAACAATTTTATTATTACCACCCTTATTTTACTCCAGGGATGAATGTAGCCACAGGCCCTCCTGGCAGCCCTCGGGGTGGGAGTCCTCACACTGCCGGTGCTGATCGCAGCGATGGTGCAGAGTGCGGACGCGTGGTCGGCCGCCGCCTCCTTCTGCGAGCAAGTCATGCTCGAGAAGGAGGCGGCGGAAAGGGTTCGGGAGAGGCTGCACAGAGCTCTCCCGAACGGCGGCGGGCGCGGACGCCTAAGGCGTCGGAGGTCTAACGACCTCCGTCCTCCATGAGCGCTGGCCTGGGGGTGACGGGTGGAGCCGCCTGTCACCCTAGCAGAAGCAGGCCGAGGCGGCGGCGCGCGTAAGCGCGCCCCCCCTATTCCGGGGGCATGACGGGAACCTCTCGGTTCCCAAACCCGAGGGGGCCATCTCGAATCCGGAGATGGCCCGGGTCAAGCCGGGGTGCGAGGGAAATGCTCTTTGGGCCACCTTACACCCTGGCGTCAGAAGACCCTAGACGGCGTGCGGTTTTAGTCGGTAAGAGTCCGACATAACCTGCCCCGCTGGCCGCGGGGTGGGTATCCATGAGGATTTCCGCACGGAAAAAAAAAAAAAAAAAAAAAAGGGATGAATGTAGCCTATGTGTTAACAGGCTACATTCATCCTATATATGTTAACATAGGCTACATTTATCCCCGTAGTAAAATAAGGTTAGTAATAATAAAGTTGTTTGTATCTTGTCACAATCCAGTACACCAAACACAAGTGTACAGTCAGCAGCAAAAGTCTATGATGATTGCACAGATTTCTTACTTAAAAATTCGAATGAAGATGGTATATTATATTGAAATCAAAGTTTAAGGGTAGTTCAATAGAGGTAAAATTTTTTATACCAAATAGGTGGCAGACAAGCACACGGCCCACCTGATGGGAAGCGGTCACCGTGGCCTATGAACGTGTGCAACACTGGGCTGATTACCCTGAAGGAAAGGGGGGAGGGCTGGGAAGGGGCGGGAAGTCTAGGCTAGGTAAGGCTAGGAAGAAAGGAAAGAAAGTATTAAACGTTATTTTCATTAAGTATCATAAGTTACTTTACTCAAAACTACTGTTTAAAATTTGAAAATAATCCTAAAGAACTTTGAAAGCTAACATTGAATATACTCGTAGGTACTTGCCAACTGAGTGGCAGTAACGGACAGATGACACAGCGGGTGGTATGTGCCCGCCTTTGTTTGCCAACAGTTCTGGCACAGCGGCCATTGTTATTGACTTGCCAGATTACTTGCTAAAGCCAAACACTGATACTACGTGGATTGCTTGGTACATATACCTATAGCTGCTTACGACGATTTACATTTTGTGTATACCGTGGTCGCCTCTTTGCAGTCGACTGCTTCCTCAGGATGCACTGGTTCGATTCACTATTAGTGCAAAAATTTGTATTATGTATTTGCATTAATCTGGATGTTTATCTGTATGTATCACTACAGTAGCATCTTAGTGAAAATGTTGTCGCCAAAAATACTCTCACGCTGATTTCTAGTACTTCTTATTGGATGCATAATATTTATATTTTACCTTAAAATATAGGTAAAGTGCCCCCTAAAAGCCCGCGATAAAAGCTATGCAATAGTTAAAAATTTAAGCTTAATATATAAGATTTAAGGACATTCATTCTTAATCTATACGCCCTCTCTTGTAGTTCTATCAAGCAATCGTCTATGAATAAGTTAAAAAGCACGCTACGCCAGAAGCGACGTCTCATTTTCCTGACGTACGAATCTTTTGATATATCTATTGCCGAGTTACCTTTCTTTGAAGTGATACTCGCCTTTATATCACTAGTCCTATTGAATTCCATTCTATAGTTGGAAGTAGTTGCAGGTTACTGTGATAAATATAGCCTGTTCGAATGAACTTTGAGTAGTTTAGATAGTAGGATCTTTTAGTTCTCAGTATTGCTAAATAACCATTATACTAGATTGGTATTTCATTTATCAAAGAACATAAATGCGTGTAAAATATTGTATGTATGTATATGTAAAAGTATGGAACAGAAGACCAATAATTATTCACGTTGTAAAAATATAATTATGTTCAAAATTAAACTCTAAATCAATTCCCAAAAGAATACCTTTTTGACATTTGGAAGTTCGATATGAGATCGTATTTGCTCTTTAGTCAAAAGTATCCAACCTATCACCCTGCATCCAAAACCGAGGTAATACGGGGACACTGTGGTTCCCAAACCCGAGAGGACCACCTCAAAGCCCACGATGGGTCCTGGGTCAGCTGGGATGCGCGGGTAATGCCTCTTGGGTAACCATACACCCGTCTGAAGACCCAAGACGGCGTACGGTTTTAGGTGGTCCGAGTCCGACTTAATCACTCTCTAGGTTTTAGTTGGTCCGAGTCCTTATGGCCCAAAACCGGCGAGCATGTATAAAAACAATTATAAAAATAGAAAGTTTAGATAGATTTGTATTAATAATATTTATCGACAACAAAATAGATACATTTATGATTTCACAAACAGGTTTTTCTCCGCTCCCGTCAATGTGTCACTAACAGCATTATTGGCGATGGCGTCACCTTCATTACCGTATTGATTATCTTGAACGAGTCGTCACATTCAGATGATACGGGATATAGCCAATATAACAAGGAATATAGCCCACTAATATTATAAATTCCTTTGCCGCACCATCAAAACCTGGAATTCTTTACCAGCTCACGTGTTTCCTTCCTCATACAGTCCCGGGTCCTTTAAGCGGGGCGTGAAAAAGCATTTGATGAGGCCGTCAAGCTGAGAGCCACCATTTTGGCACTATCGGTGTTTGCAATGGTGACTCCCATTCTAGAGACTTTGCCTCAGCTTACCTTCAGGCGAGGTGAAGTCATGTTGGCGTGACCGACATAAAAAAAAAAGCAAAAGTTTCTGAGTATGGACGTTTGTTACTCTTTCACGCAAAAACAGATGAACGGATTTGCCTGAAATTCGGTAATGGAATCATCTCAAAGCCGGCGATGGCCCGGGTCAGCTAAGGTGCGAGAGGAATGCCTTTTGACTCACCTCACACCCCGATGCCTTAAGACCCGAGACGGTGCGTCATGTGCGGTTTTAGTCGGTCCAAGTTGCCCCCGCGCGTGGATGGTATCCGTGGGGATTACCGCAAGAAAAAAAGGAATAGATAAGTCTGGAATTACACATAGGCTACCTCTTATCGACTGCTTCCCATCAGGTGAGCTGCGTGCGTGCTAAGTTGTTGACAAAGAAAAAGACAAAAAAAAGAAAATATCCGGGATGGGACTTGAACCTGCGACGGGTCCCTTACAGGGGCGATACTTTGACCAACAGAGGTAATGAGTCCCGTCCTGCTATATGTTACGCTGTCGTTGGGTTGTTATAATATTGTATTAGTTTTCGGCTACTGGGTATTGTGAAAAGTATCTCCAATTTCAAATTTGTTTAATCTTGAATCCAATTAGTAGCCATTATTGTCCTGGACAGAAAGATTTGATTCAAATCTGTCTTTGAATATCTTAGAAGTTGAGAGTTTAGGTCTAAGTTTCGGCATTCTATTTAAGTCATTTTAATAATTACGAGTAAATTACGCCATCTAAGATTTTTTATGCGACTTAGGTAGCTGACAAGCACACGTTCCACCTGATGGGAAGCGGTCACCGTCGGCAATGCGAATGTTATACCCCTTTTTTTCTTACGGAAATCCTCATGAATAACCACCCCGCGGCCAGCGGGGCAGGTTATGTCGGACTCTTACCGACTAAAACCGCACGCCGTCTAGGGTCTTCTGTCGCCAGGGTGTAAAGTGGCGCAAGCATTTCCCTCGCACCCCGGCTTGACCCGGACCAACCATCTCCGGATTCGAGATGGTTCCTTCGGGAACCACAGTGTTCGCCTTCGCGTGCCGCCGCCTCGGCCTGCTTCTGTAAGGGTGACAGGTGACACCACCCGGCCTAGTGTGACACTGTCCATAGGCCACGGTGTCCACTTCCCATCAGGTGGGCCGTGTGCTTGTCTGCCGCCTAGGTGGTGTAAATAAAATCATATTTTATTTACGTCAATAGACATTCTGGGCTGTTATAATAATGTATGTAAAGTGGCCTACGTTACACCTTAAAACCTCAACTATCTATCTATTCTATGGTAAACATCCCGTAACTTCAGCCGAGCCACTTTGGAGATTACCCGAAACAAACATACAGATACAATTTGATTGATGATTGAACTGTTTTTGTTACAAGTGTCGCACAATACACTTAACTAATGCATACATACTAAAAAGCAGTTATTTTAAAAGTAAAAGCGATCGTAGCTGAATGGATAACGACGCGGCCTCCACTCAGAGGTATCGAGTTCGAATCCAACCGGACAGTACCAATGTGAATTTCACTTTGTGGAATTTATATGTGCTAATGACATGATTTACCATCTGCTGACGGTGAAGGAAAGACATTGTGAGGAAACCCATAATGTCCTAGAAGAAAATCTAAGGACATGTCCAATCTACTAACCCGTATTAGGCCAGCGTGTATGGATAAAGGTCTAAACCCTCTTAACTCTCTCGTTAGAGGAGAGGAGACCCGTGCCCAGCAGTTGGACATAAATGGGTTGACTTTAATTGTATTCATAATTATGCCCGCGATTTCGCCCACTTGGACGACGACTTTCGCATTTTTTGTCTTTTTTGGTAAGCGGTCACCGTGGCCTATGGACGTGTGCAACATTAAGGGTGTCTCACACGCGCTGCCTACACTGAAAGGAAGGGGGGAGGGCTAGGACGAAGTGGGGTGGCTAGGAAGTGGTAGGGGATACTGTGAGGTCTGGCTACCCTACTTACCGGCGGGAACACAATACTATGGTTATTATGGCCGCGGTGTTCTATAGGTACTACCCTAGTCGGACAGCTCATTAACGGACGGGAGATACCGTCGTGTCCTACCTCCAAACAGACTCCTACTCTATTTCTCTGGCTCGTAATCGATATTAATAAAAAGTACTTACCTCATATGAGGTTCACAAATCATCCGACGCTACGTTTTATGTGCCGGATAACCCATTTACTGGATAAACAGTGCAGTAATCATGACCCTAAAAAATCCACAGACGGTGTCTAACCGACTATGTTAACATAACCATACATGCAACGCCATATTTTATAAGAATAAAATTACTTGAACTTTAGTACCGCAAGGTAAAATAGATGGCGTTGTTATAAAGATTTTGAATCGCGATATGGTTTCGTTACAGGTCAGGATTATATATAGAGCATTTTGACAATGATTTTTTGTGAAACAATATTGGTAACACCGCGGATTACAAGAGTTGCTACCAAGTGAACTTGTATTATTCAAAACTCTCCCAACCTCGCTCCCTCGTTGGACAGACGGAAAATGTTGAAGACAAGGCTGTCACTAAAACTTTTCAAAGAAAAAATCCGAGTTCATCGGACCAAATTAAAATGGGACTACAAGGGAAGCGCGCCAGCTATAGGAAAAAAAAGAGAATCATGAAAATCTGTTCGCCCAGCGGAAAGTTCTAAGTTAACAAACATCCCCCGCCCCCCTTCCCTTTGGGGTCGGCAGCGCGTGTGTGACGACCTTGGTGTTGCACACATCCATAGGCCACGGTGACCACTTCCCATCAGGTGGGCCGTGTGCTTGTCTGCCACCTACGCGGTATAAAAAAGCATTTAAAAAATAAAGTCGAATTTAGAACCTCCTCTTTTTTGAATTCGGGTAAAAAATGGCGTTGGCTAACTATTTTGAGTTGCAACGTGTAGATTGAAATGCGATTTTTGGATATGTTTTATTACTGTCACTGTAGTTTTTACTCCATTTCACTACACAAGACATGCTGTATTTTTATCTCGATACTAAAACTGACCGAATCGAACTCAAAAATAATTTATTCTGTATAGACCACTAATATTGCACTTACAAAACGTCAAAATTAAAAATATTTAATACTAGATCAGCAAATGGACCACCGCACCGGTTCGAAATGTGGCCCAGACCTGAGAAGACTCCGGCAAGAAACTCAGCGGGCTGTTTTTTTTGGTCTATTTACAATCATTTACTTAATCTATTAGTTTGTGAAGTGTGCGTGCCGACTTGTATACGTATACGAAAGTGGGCCGACTCTAGTAATGCAGCTGCATTGTTCAACGCGCTCCATCTTTAGGTTTTTTAGGTACATGGCAGTAATGTTAACGTTTTATGAGTCCACCGTTAAAAATTCGATGTCTGTGTAACATTTAATGTGATAACTAAAATAATACCGAGCGTTCTATTGTCATCGCCGAGGCCCACACGCATCCAAACTATTTCGGATACACTTCGATAATTTTACGTTCAAACTCACATAAACTCTTTTTGTGATATTGTGGGAGAATGGTGCCGATTTACATGTTACGAAACCCTCTAAAATAGCTTAAAATAGGCTGGCGCAGTTTAGAGTCCAAACTTAAGACTTATCGCCGTGCTGATGCAGAGTGCAGAGTGTTTTTTTTATATTTACCATTTAAGTGGCAGGCAAGCACACGGCCCACCTGATGGGTAGCAGTTACCATGGCCTATGGACAACACCAGGGGCGTCACACTCACGCTGCCGACCCTGTAAAAACCTTCTTACGCCCTTCTTGAAGAACCCCTATTGTAAACGCTTGGGAAAACCACAACAAGTTCGTTCCACAGCCTAGGAGTTTCCCATTTAGTTGGGCCGTGCGCTTATCTGCCACCTAAATGGTATAAAAATTGACTTTTCTCTCACACCCCAGGTGGTCCAGTGCCATTTTGTTTGAGATGTTACCGGTCTGCAAATCATTTGATTCACGCTAAAAATCGACAGAATATGAATCGCGGCACAGTACGTGTGAACACGCTTTAAGGGGTGATTAGAAACAAAATGGTCATTTAAATATTGCAAATTTTGCGAAACTGTAAACCACTTCCACGTCACAAAGAAGAGATTTTTTTTATACTACGTAGGTTTTAGGTGGCAGACAAGCACACGGCCCACCTGATACGAAGCGGTCACCGTGGCCTATGAACGTGTGCAACACCAAGGGTGTCACACACGCTCTGCTTACCCTGAAGGGAAGGGCGAGGGCTAGGAAAGTTTTGGTGGCTAGTAATAGGAGGGGAATCATCGAATATCCGGTTAAATACTTGAAAATTTCTAAAAGAAATTACTAGAGTAGGTACCATGGTCCTAATAACTAAGGTATGTTGTGTACGATAAAGAGTTATCTATCTATCTATCTAAGCAAATTCTAAAAACCATTTTATCACTATTCACCCCCTTTTATACGGTAACATAGCCACAACATATATATTTCTGCCCCAACTTTTCTCTAAATAGTGGGATACACCCGCTTCTACCGCCGCCGTATGTAACCGTAAGACTCAGATATACCTAAGTACAGTTTTCGGTAATAACTCGATACATAAAAAATAATACAATAATGATATTGTACCTACAACACACCACACGAATGTACCGTGATCCAATGTAAGCATGGCTTAACCAGCTTGTAATAAGGGATCTACAATGCGGATTAATAATACTTGGATAGATTTCTTTATCCAGTAAATACATACATGAGCTTATTGTTTTTATTTATACTTAGTAACAGTGCGGAGGTTGGAAATGTGCCCGAGAGGGACCATCAGCCTCATCCCTATTACGTAAGATGAAAGTATGACTGGTGAGTGTGACGCCCCTAGTATTGCACACGTCCATAGGCCACGGTTACTACTTCTCATCAAGTGGGCCGTTTGCTTGTCTGCCACCTAAGTTGCAAAAAAATGTATTAAGTATTATACCTACATATTATTTATAGTTCCTATACCCTTCAATCTATGTAGGTATACTCTTATAAAAATTGTAAATTAGTTGTGTCTATAAAAAGCACTTGGGTTATGTATAGAATACGGACAAACATACATAAATAATGTTATAAGTACATACCTAATAAACTAAATTAAAAAAATATATATCTTAAGTTAAACGGTTTCAAATTGTATTGTCATCAGAACTAAAGACTTCTGCCAAAGATCAGACCAATCAGACTACTGAAAGGAGGTTAATTTTCAATTACTAGATTTGACCAAAACAAACAGTCAAGTTAAATAAAACCGTTTAAAAAGTCTAGACCAGTGCAAATTTATTTATCATTTATGTATAAAAATATTTACACTGACCGAGAAACGAACCCGCAAACCTCGCGACCTCTATGCTACCGCTACGCCACTGCAGATAGCGGCATTGGAAGATAGCCAAGGAAACAGGAGGGAAGGCAGATGTGTGTACCCTTTTACGGGAACACAGCCGCCCTTTGTAGGTACTCGTATATATTTCATTTGTTTTGCAATTTTATTGTTGTCTTTTTATACTTTACTAGCTGGCCCGACAGGCGTTGTCCTGTCTTATGTGTTAACAACGAATAGCGAGTACAAATTTGGTCCATTGAAACTCCCATTGACTATCAACAACCTAAACTACCAAAACTCCATATTAAACTGAACTTTTGACAGCTAAATATTGAAACAACTGTCATGACAGTTAAGTACGCCATGAGGTTACATTAGAAAAGTGTTATTGTCAAAAGCACTAAAAAGGTTGAATTGGAAAAGTTAATACTATGGTCGTTAAGTTTTCTTAAATTTTCTAATGTCCCGCGCAACTTTCTTAACTTTTTCTTTCATAAGAACCTTCTCCTGACAATAACAAACACAATAAAAAAAGAATTAGTAAAATCGGTCCAGCCGTTCACGCGTGATGCCGTGACCAAGGAAAATAGGGATTCATTTTTATATATATAGATTTTTTGTCGTATACCCTTCGGCTAGCGACCTAATGGAGCGCTAATTAACGAGTTAAGAGCTTCTTCAATAACAACCTCATTCTCATGTTTACTGTTTCTTTAAAATCTCTTTTAAGACACATTTTTGACTAAAGACATTTTGTATTTATCTTGACGAATTGTTACATAATTTTCTCATCAAGTTTTCTTTAAAACCTTTTAGACAAGAATAAACCAATTATTTGTCGAATAGCTGTATCTCGCGGCTTAACTAATTAAATAAAAAGAACCCTATGTGTTTTTACAAATCATGCCCTGTAATAAATTTCAGACAGATACCTACATCTAGTCGTTACAAACTTTTCCATTTATCTTAATATATATAAATCTCGTGTCACAATGTTTGTCCTCAATGAACTCCTAAACCACTTAACCGATTATAATAAAATTCGCACACCATGTGCAGTTCGATCCAACTTGAGAGATAGAATAGTTTTTGAAACGGATTTCGACATCCACGCGGGCGGAGCCGCGGGCAACAGCTAGTAATATTATAGATAAGAAGTAGGATAGTATTTTACTATTCTACTACATATTTTACTAACTTATACAAGTTCCCAAGTATTTGCAGTTTTGATGTTCAAGTTCCGTATGAGTTTTGTTGTGTATGCAAGGAAGTGGCGACATCGTATATGGTAGAAAACGCTAGTGATAACTCCATGGAGCTATTATAAGAGGATAACACTTACATCACCTATTTCGACCTTTTCCTTTTTTCGTGGCCCCAGCCTGACCCGGGCCATCTCCGGGTTCGATGTTGTCTATACCTACCTAAATAACAGAGTCAGCAAGTTTTGATAATTAGCAAGTTTGAGTTAGCAAGGTTTAATAAAATAATAACTGTGATTTATCAAATCACGTTTCACTCAATGATTTTCATGAATTTCCTTACCCATCCGACATTAATAATTCTGTAAAAGAATATTGACGAACTTGTGTTAGCGCCACCTATACGATTACTTGTGAACTATTTTCTTATAGTACGCCATTTTAACTCGATCGGTGCTCTGTTGAGTAGTCTGCAAAGAAATAGAAATGCACCAGATTTCCGTTTTGCATGCGTCATAGCGCCATCTACCCGTCACATTTCACACTGCTGGAAGCGTCACCTATTCCCTGTGAACTAGTTAGATGGCGCTTTACAATGTAGCGGATTCATTTTAGGTTTTTGGTTCCTGCGCAACGCCATCTATCCTCCATATACCATACTACTAAAAGCGCCATCTATAACTCGGCACTATAACTTTTTTTACTTCCACTATTACCCGCTAGATGGTAGTAACAGTGTAGTATGCAGCAATAATATTGACTGGCTCAGTACCCGCCGTTTTCATATTACTTGCCAAACTATGTGAAGCCTATACCTACTATTTATTTCTATGATATCAGCATTGCAAGGGAGCCACCATCAGCGCTGCAGTCATCATACTTTCTTGTGAGCTTTGTGAATGATTATGATTTATTGACAATACAAAAAGTATTTTGTATTGATAGTATTGCGCATAGTATTCCAGACAAGATTATGAAGGTTCCTTTTTAAATAATAATAATTACAATTTCTTATTTGTAATTACCTGCCAAGAAGTATGGGTACCTACAGAGGTAGCATTGCCTCTGATTCTACTATGGCGAGACACAATATTATACCTAGTATTGCATCCATCAGGGACTTCTCTCGCTCTAATAAATTATTTACTTATGAAAACTCAACCTACTACCTACCTCTAACCTTTTTTTGACATTTTAAAATTTCCACGCTCTATGAAGCAGAATACCTATGCTGTACCAACTAGTTTTAAGATATCACCTCTGTGACGTTTTGGAGAAAGGTCAGGTCAAGAGTGTAGGTACCCGCAACCGGCGTGCGTGTATGAAAACAGTTATGAAAGTTGAAGAAGCGAAAAGTATGCCAAGATCGTAGCAAGTGGAAAGATGTTGTCTCTGCCTACCCCAAGGGGACCCTTCCAAGTATTACTTTACTCGTTAATCGATTGGATAACTCCCTGGAACCTGCAAACGCCTTTTTAGTAAGCAGGTACATAAATGTGGGTACAAAATATAAACTTCATTTTTTAAATTGTGTTTTTTCGTATATTTGAATAGATTTAGATGTTATGTTTTTGATAAGAACGCAGGGGTTATAAATAGGGCAAACCCTTCGCCCTAGCAGAAGCAGGCCTAGGGTGACAGCGCGTTGTGGGAGGGAGGAATTTAATCCCCCAAGAACATGTCGGGGTCGGCTATGTTGGCGGCCAAGGCTCTCTGGGATATCCTTCTTAGGGCGCACCAGATTCCCCGGCCACACAGGCCGATATGACGAGACACAGTGCGGTTTTAGTCGGTTCAAATCCGACATAACCGTCCCTGTTTCCCGGTGATTTCCGCACGATAAAAAAAACGGTTGTAAGTTAGATTGAGTAATATTGTGTTTGTTCATATTACTGTTTATTTTGTAGGGCTTGAGTTTGAGGTTGGTAGGTAAGTATGTACTGATTGATTTTTAATTTTGGATTTTTTGCATAGAGCTTAGATTAGTCGCTATATTTGAATGTGTAGTTATTCCAAATTTAATTACAATAAAAATAAAATACCTTTCCCAATAAATTGAAAGCTACCTCTTAACCGGTTAATAATAAACAAATGTAACTACGTGTAATGCCACAACGTGTCGTGCGTCGCCCTCAATGTCACACGACGTGTCAACAGCCACGAGGGTGTCCACACTCGAACGGTTCATCCCTCCGAGCACTTAGTTAAGTGATTGGATACCAGTTACCCGTGCTTTCCCAACTTTTGGCCCAAAATATTTCCGCTGTATTACGGAACGGAAAGGTACTGAAGTTTGACCTCAGATTCGATCCATTAGTTACGGATTACTTGAATGGAAAAGTTGGTTTGTTTTCATGCTAACAACGGGTTTCACGAACGATAGAAACTGCGATCAAGGCGAACTGAACTGCGTTTACCTATCGAACAACGAAATCTGGCATAGACTGCCCTTTGGGAGATCAAATAGCAGTCGTTTCCGAAATAGGCAATACGCCAAACAAAAAAATGGTGAGGAGTAGGAATTCTTGGAAGACTTGGAATTCTTTATCAGCGTTTCCTCCCTCCTATAGTCCCGGGTCCTTTAAGTGGGGCGTGTAAAAGCATTTGTCTGCCTGTAGAAGGAAGGAAACACGTGAGCTGGTAAAGAATTCCAGGTTTTGATAGTGCGGCAAAGAAAAGAAGCACTGAACCGCTTGGTCCTTGATTGAATGGTCTTGTGTGCTTGTGCTGTAACATATTTTTCATAGATATTAATATTTTTTTTCTATTTCCAGGTAAGTTCTCCGAAATTATTCCAACAGACCTGTATTGGTAAGTTTAGTTATAAGTAAACCTTATGAGGTTATGAGGTATGAGGTACGACATTGTAGGATATGTCCTACAATGTTTTAAGACTGATTTATTTGCTCGAAAGTGAACACTTATAAAATTTTTAACAATTATCTTAAAATATACATCATATAACGAACCTGACGATTATTTTCTACATGGACGGTATTTTTATATACTCTCAGTATTAACAAGCTAAATTCATTGTAAAACTAAAACGAGCCTTATGTATTAAGTAATTACTTGAAACACGAGTAACAAATTTAACATCACCGTAGGCAAGAAAAACTCAGTAGTAATTTCACAATCATAAAATTAAATTTATATCTAAATCCAGTATATACCTAAATATATTCAAATATAATCATACATAGGTAATAGGGAATTTATACATAGGTAAACAAAAATCTATTTACTGTGTTGCCCTTTTTAAAGTACCTAGCTGGTATTTGTAAGTTAATACTAGAATTATGTTTAATCCCTTCAAAAAAGGTGAGTTAAAGAAAATTATAGTAAAAGTTGGACTTCTTAAAATTTGGCGTAGTCAGTTGATTCCCCTGGATCCACTTTGAAGATTTAACAAATAAGAATGAAGTTTTAAATATAACATAATAGGTATACACACAATTTAATTTATGTTATTCTTATGTGTTAAAAATCTTCTTAGGGAACCAATTTTATTGTATACGTATAATTTCAAGATTCACATTAATTAATTCATACCTAGGTACTTCACTGGATGTAGCACAAACTTGCATGCTGACTAAAGCATAACCTAAGTATATTAGGCCATTAACAGTTGAAAAACAACGCATTTAAAATCTTACAGTAGCTTTTAGATGTCACTGCGTTTGAATCTAACCAATCTAACAAAGAAATATTCGTCTCCGTAACAGATGTCCTTTCCAAGGTTGCCACGGAGCTGACGTCAACATGGCAAGCAGACTGACAATGCCAGCGTCATGATAAACCGTGGACGCACTCCGTCACACCCACGCATAAATCAACGCTTATCTACTAGTGAACAGCTTAGATGATTTTGAATTATAGTATAGCTGAGAATATATCGCTGCCATCTTATAAGAGCTCTTTTAGTTGCACGTTTAGATGTTCACTATTTTGTTCCGTCTTAATATTCCTATGTCTGGAATTTTGATTTACTACTCCTGTTTTTATTAGCTACAGAAATCTATTTTAATAGTCTAAAACCATTTACGTAATAAAACCGGTTGGCAGCACTTTCTTTGCATGGTGTCAAAGTCTATATCGGTATGGTCATAGATTGGTTGTGATATAATAATATTATAGTATTATAATATCAATTTACAATACAGCTCACAATTTACTAAGAAAGAAACTTCAAGAACCAACAAAGCAAAACAAAAAAATTACATCAAGAATCATCAACGAAAGTTAAAGTCATCAGAATATCAAAACTTTGCAAAGTAAAGATTGAATATTTACATACATCGCGTTGGATTGGATTCTTCATAAAGAACTCGTCGCGGTTAACGCACTTCAATTTACAAAGTCTTATCCGTCTTATTCCAAAGTAAGTAAAGTGACGCTGAGCTCAAACGTTGTTTTTTCAGACAAGGAACAGACAAGACTAACATTTTTTATCTTAATACAGAACATTGCTTCAACTGGTAAAAACATAAGGCGTTAATATTATTTAGGATTTCGTTTTGAGACTATTTTTTTTTTCAAAGAAAATATAACATTATAATTTTTTACATTGATGCAGATTACTTAGTACAGATTATCCATAATGTCTGTCTGTCTGTTACGCTTTCACGCCTGAACCGCTGGACCGATTTTAATGAAATTTGGTATAGGAGTAGATTAGACCTCCGGAATGAACATAGGCTATGTTTGATCGCGATAACCGACATCCACGCGGGCGAAGCCGCGGGCGGAAGCTAGTTCTTTATAAAAGAATATTAGTCAACAAAAATTACAGGTATCCCCCTAATTTGCTTGTTGGAAGTAGGTTCATATTGGTGGTGTAATGGGCAGGATTTGAACCCATGACCTCTTGACAGAAATCGATTCGCTAACCAATAAGCTACTGACGCTATGATAAAAAGAATTATATCAAAAGCAGCTTAAGGAAGTTTCATATTTCTCTTACTGATAAAAACGTACACAAACGAACAGAAACTGTCCATTAACCATTAGACCGTAGAGTTTGAGAGTGGCATAATTGCTCAGATTTCGTAGATAATTATCCTATTGAAAATAATGTAAGTATTCGATAATATAATATCGGATACTCAATAAGAACCACACTATGGTAAATATCCCGTTAGCTATTATAATACCAGTGATTTAAATGACCATGTCAATCTAAACTCCTGTAATAATATGTAAGTAGTTTTGCGTAATAGTTGAACAAAACAATTCATAGAATATCATTTTGTTAAAAGAAGGTTGACTTTAAATTCATTTAAACAATAATAATGAATATATAGGTAACTAAAATCTAACCGTGTATAGTATATTGCTTCATTTTTGTGTTGAGTATTGATATTCTCGCATTACCGCTTGCCAAGTATTATCTAAATACGGCAGCAATGTCTAACACACATTGACTAAACTAAAATAGGTACAGTCATTTTGGGTAACTTTGAACATTTTTAACGGATTATTAATGTTTACTCTCTGATTATATATATTGCATCTTTATTTTATAGAATAAATAGTGTTCTTTTGAGTTGATTTATGTTTCCAAACCCACAAATTTATGGAAAAAACAAAAAGAATGCCCAAAATTTGCCCCAAAACTCACATTCAAAGTTAGCACGAGTTTTGGGTAACTTTGAATATATATTTTTTTTTGGATTTAAAAACCTTTATTATCCAAACATTTTAAGTTTTGGATAAAATTGAATGATGTATTCTTGTAAAAAGAAGTCCAATCTATGAAAATCATGACTAACTTGATGTACCTACCTGTGAAAAATAGCGTGGTCTTGCCATATGAAACAAGGCGGACCAATTTGGTGGAAAAAAAAACATGGTTATTTTTATATTTTCTAATAAAGTAAGATAAGTAGGAACGTAGTGTACAATATAATAAATTATATGTTTATTTGTCTATCAGATGAGATCAGAATCGAAATGACTGCTGATAATTTTTCTGGACATTTTATTTTTTAAACAAAACAAATCACCCCTTTCCATGAACAAAATGTCATCGTCAATACGAATTTTTCCACCTTTTTAGGGCCAAATGGCAAAAAACAGAACCTTTATAGATTCGTCATGTCTGTCTGTCTCTCTGTCCGTCCGTCCGTCCATCCGTCCGTCCGTCTGTCCGTCCGTATGTTACACCCACTTTTCTCCGAAACTATAAGGCCTATGCGGTTGAAACTTGGTAAGTAGACGTATTCTGTGAACCACATTAAGAATTTTACACAAAAATAGAAAAAAGCAATAAATTTTAGGGGTCCTCATACTTAGAACTGTAACTTTGAACCATTCAATGTTACCCAAATCACTTCGATTTTGATCGTCGTTACAGCTTTATCAGTTTTAGACAATTTATGTAAACCGTGTACGGACAGCGATTTAATAATAATATTTTTTTTAGTAGATTTTAAAGATAAACACCAAACATACCTGTTTACAGCAAGTTTTGTACAAATAATTCCGATATTAAATTCAACTAACAAACACTGCTAAGAACTTCACTCGAAAAAGGCGGTTAAATTACAAAATTATGACTTTGAAAGCTTAATATTTTACGTTTCGTTTGTTAAAAAACATTATGGCGATCCGTTTAGGCAGTTATAATATTGAAACAATAAAACATTTGCATCAAATAAATTTTTAAATCTTTTTCACAACTTTATTCAAAGTTACACTGCGATTCAATGTTACCCAAAATGACCGTATACTTACCATTTTAATATTATGAAACGGACATTTGCGAAACTATAATATTACTTGTCGACTGCTAACTGCTGCACCCACTTGCGACTCACAAAGCGCTTCTCGTCACTCAAACATTTATTGTTCTCTAACAGATTAGATTGTCTACAAAGACATCCTTTCTGAATTACCGCCTGTAACATTGTTCAATTAAAATTAAAGTTTATTTATAAAAGTCGATTCACAATTCATAATTAAGTGAAAGCTGCCAGGTAAAATGGAAAACAAACAAACTCTTTTGTGGATTCGCACCGTTCACAAGTTGATACGTGTATTAATTTTATATAAATAAAATCGTGGATGAAATCACACGATAGGAACGATTAATTTTAAGTCTATAGGTTTTTCTATAACTTAATCTAACATTTACGGGTAAAAATTCGTTCGAATACTCTATATCGGGAGAATTTATTCATCGCATAGAAATTTTATGAAAACGTTATTGTTGGAAATTAAATGAAATTCTGTACAAGTTTGGGTTTGTAACTTTCAATCGTAGAACCAAAAATAACACTGTTTTAACTAAAACGAATAAAAATTTGCGAGTGATATTTTTCTACAACCAGATGATTTTTCTTTTCAAACTTATTTAGTAGGGTTTGTATAGCGCAGAACTGTTACAATTCTTAAGTTGAGATAGTTTTAATGATAAGGTAGGACTATTAGCAACTATAATTTGTTCACCTCGAATTTGCGATCTCTATTCGATCTGTCAAAGTTCAATAAAACTACCAAAATTCCTCAGAAACACTACAGATTATTACTTTGGATAATTCAAATCAAAAACATTCATTCTTTGAACCTTTTCCCAACTCAGTTGGGGTCGGCTTTCCAGTCTAACTGTGATGCGGCTGAACTTCGATATTTTACGTGGAGCGACTGCCATCTGACCTCCACAACCAATGGCGATATCGAAGTTCCAAGTTAGACTGGTTGGACTTTTGAGGGCTCCAACTACCCGTAACGACTGCCATAGATGTTTGTATGGCAACCGGGACCGCAGGCTTAACGTGCTCTCCGAGGCACTAATAAACCTGCGATAAATACACACATCACTTCGAACAGCATCGAAAAGTCATTGGTGTGTGCCATAGTGAACTTGAGATCGAACCCGAGACCTCGTCTCAACAGTCCATTACCCAAACCACTAGGCTACCGCGGAAAATGAAAACCATTATTCAAATGAAATGTTTCGAAGGCGTATCGACGCAGCACAATGTAACAATTCGTTCGATAAATAAATTACGTACAAATACCTCGCGGCGAGCCCCGGCTATGAGATACCGTTCCCGACATGACTATGTATCAATATTTTACTTTTACTTTCGATTGGACCCATGGGCATGTCATTGAAGTGAAACAAATTCTCAAATCATATCATACTCGTATTCAGTACAGCCGCGGTCTTCTGTAGGGTGGGGGTACTACCCCAGTCGGAAAGCTCATTTCAGACGGGAGTTACCGTCGTGTCCTACCTCTTAAAATGTCAACTTTTTTATATTTGACACATCAAAAGACTCCTTAAAAACTCAAAAAATTCTGCATCGATTTAGCTCAAATGGTACACACGATATTTATGCTTCAAAGATTGTTTTCAATACTTAACGCGTCGGTAGATGGCGCTACAAAAGGTTATTTTACGAATGTATAAAAATTTAACTTGTAAAATTTAAACCATTTACAAAATGTGTCATTAAATCACAATTTCAGAACGTTAAAACTCGTTAAGAAACTGAAATAAATAGCTATTAGTCGGTACGTCATTAGGGGCTTGTCGCCGCCGATTATCGACGGAAAACGGCTCAACGAATCTAATCGTCACTTCCTCCGTTCTTCCGTTCGAGGCACGCTAGTGTAGCACTACCGTGGTAAATACCCCCATTGTGTTGTACGACAACATTATTAGTGAACACTGGTATCGTGATGTGATTGTCCTAACCGACATCGTTACTTCCTGCTAATATTATAAACGCGAAAGTTTATGTGTGTTTGTTACTGTTACACGCAAAAACGGCTCAATGGATCTAGCTGCAATTTGATACGGAGATAGATTTTTTTATATACTACATCGGTAGGCAGACAAGCACACGGCCCACTTGATGGGAAGCGGTCACCGTGGTCTATGAACGTGTTCTAAGGGGGGGGACACACGCGCTGCCTACCCTTAAGGGAAGGAGGAGGGCTAGGAAGAGGTGGGGAGAGGAGGGATACAGTGAGCTCTGGCTACCATACTTACCGGCGCGGCGGGAACACAACACGATGGTTATCATGGTCGCGGTCTTCTGTAGGGCGGAGGTCCTACCCCAGTTGGACAGCTTATTTTAGACGGGAGATACGGTCGTGTCCTACCTCCTCTGAAAATAATCTGAAATAACGCATAGGCTAATATGAATAGGGTCCTTTGGATGCGGGAAACGCGTTTAGAATTTCATACATTTCACATTGGGATTCATAAATTAACTAATGTGGACATTGTCCAAACTTTCATTATACTACTAAGGTGGCAAACAAGTATAATTCCAGGTTTCTACTGCAAGCAGAGAGAGCTCCGCATAGACTGCTAACACCTTTTAAAGACTTTAACTAATTCAACATATATTATTATAGCGGAGTGATTAAAGTAATGTAGACGGAGTTTTTTATTCCGCTTCGCTCGCGGTGGAAACTCATCTTAAATTTTATAAAGTCTCTAGTTCTCTTAGTAGGTAGATTATTTTACAACCCTAAGATATAATTATATGTGAGTTTTTATTGCTAAATCATTTTCCAACAGGCTTTAATTATTGCCTTGCCTATCTGGCTCTAGATCTATGAGTGAATGTAGAAACAACAGTGTATTCAAAACATAGGTGTCGCTTGTGACCTAAATGAATAAAATATGTTAAAGACTTGGACGGTAATTAAACATATATTTTAAAACACTGTCATCTACCCACGAATTAGTATTTAGGTACCTACGTGAATCAGGTTTAGCGTATGTATCAGGTTTATAAACTATCTGCGTGAAAAAATATATCATCTACTTGCTTTTGCCCGCGTGGAAGTCGGTATCGCCACCAATTAAATGACTCTCCACTTGACTCTCCACCCCACTCTCCACTCTATTCTACACTTCACTCGGCCCTCCAATCCACTCTCCACTACACTCCACTCTCCACTCCAAAAATAAAGAATAAAAAGTATCCTATGTCCATCTCCTGGTTCTAAGCTACCTTCCTGCCAATTTTCAGCCAAATCAGTTGAGCCGTTCTTGAGTTATAAGTAGTGTAACTAACACGACTTTGTTTCAAATATAATAGATATTTCACATTTCATATTAGTAGAAATTATCCTAGTGTGAAGTCTTCAAGTCTAGAGTGAACAGGTTACTTTTAGGCAAGCGTGCTGTTAGCTCTTGCCGGGGCGCGAAGGAAATGCATTTTGGGTAACCTTACATTCCGGAGCTAAAATACCCCAGACGGTGTGTGGTTATAGTCGGTTCGATTCCAATATAATCCCCCTCGCTGGCCTCAAACCCGAGAAGGCGTGCTGTTTTAGTCGGTTCGATTTCGGCAACTGCTGCCGCTAGCTGCGGGGGTGGTATCCGTTGTGATTTCTCCACGAAAAAAAGGGCAAGTTTTTAAAACATATAGAAATGAAAATTTAATAAATGTCCAGAATGTGCGGGTGGTTGAAGAACCTGCTACCTCACGGACTCGACGACAAAGAGTGTTCACCGCTGAGCCAGTCAGCCTGTGACATGATGTACCTATACCATGATCGCGTTAATTCCCGCTAACATTATAGAATACAGTTAATAGAAATGGAACGCGAAAGTTTAAAAGTTAGTCTTTACTAGAACAAGGAAGTTCGTTGTGTTATTATCAACTTAACAAGTTGGAAAGCATGCGAGGCTGTGTCGCTGTGTAGTGAGACTAACAAAAATATATAACAAAATAAAAATTTGGACCAATTAGCGGCGTGTGGGGCGGAACGATCGATATTCGGCGACCGGCCGACGCACGTGCTCCTACCAAATCGATTGCTTACATGACATTCTAAGTGTGAAAACATAGGGGCCATAAGTCGCGACTTACAGGAAATGCAAAATAGTCCCCTTACATTACTGGCGCATCAGGCAAGTACCTACATGTTGCCTAGAAACGGCGGACAAACAAGTCTACTTCAACACCAGTCCAAAACTTCGTATACGAACAAAGTTTGTAATATACCTTCTGTTGACCTCACTTCAGGTTAAACTTGCATAGATTGTTTTGTACGTAATAACTCAAAAACGGCTAGACAAAGTTCACTGAAACTTTGCGCTCAAGCAAGATAAATAGCTTTACAATTCAACTAACCACTTAATTATGCACCTACTCGTAAGTACCTTTTTGAGATACTTCCTTAATTTGTGCATACCTATTTGAAGATTTTATTAAATTGAGATCGGTATATCAGGTTTGAACCGATTAAAACCACACGGTGTTTCACAACATCCACGCATGTTTTGCTTCTCGTGGTCTGTCACCCTTGAGTTTTTGCTATTGTTTTTTTTTTTTTTTTTTTTTTTATATAGGACACGTCAAAATGACTCCACCTCGCCTGATGATAAGCGAAAGGCAAAGTCTCAGGACTGGGACCACCATCACATGTTAATTTTCATGAAATGTTATTAAAAATTATTTAAAGAGACAGACCATATCGCACTGATATATTTAAGATTAAAATCTTTCACAACACCTAGGTAGGTACAATGTAACGAGGCATCACAAGTTGGAAGAGGCTCAGAGGATGATGATGATGACGTCACATCAATAATCTTAAACATTTTTCCAAGAAAAAATATTAAAAAGGAATATTTTGTTCCCCCGTGTGTTTCCAAACATACCGTTACAACTTACAACAGTGCGTTGAAATAGTACAAACGTTGAAACGCACAAAGTACGCCCGAATTCTATCATTTGAAAACTTGTACTAATTACATTTATTATGATTCCGATAATGTTGGACTATAACTACTCGTTTAATATTATACTACCTGTTTCCCTCGGCTTTACTCGTGTTATACTTCGCCCCCGTGGCCCACATAAACAAAACATACAATTTATTAATTCTACAATAATGTATGGAAATTTTGCTCGATTTGTTGGCATATATGTTTGCTACTACACTCCCCTGAATAGTAGCGTAATGATATATAGTCTATAGACCCAAAATGAGCATAGTTTAGCTTGTGTTATGGGTTCTAGAATGCGGATAAGAATACTTATATACTTTTTTTTATAAACACATAGATACATATTGCACGATATTGCATATGTTTTATTACGCGCACGCTTAGGCTGAGGAATGATCTCCGTGCCGTGGTTTTCCCTAACGACTACAATATAGGGTTCTTCAAGAAGGGCATTAGAAGGTTTTTACAGGGTCGGCAGCGCGAGTTTGGTGCCCCTGGTGTTGCACGCGTCCGTAGGCCCCGGTGACCGCTTCCTATCAGGTGGACCGTGTGCTTGTCTGCTACCTAAGTGGTATAAAAAAAAGAAGATAATATATTGAATATCATTCTCTATCATACCACACTTATAAATAAATAAAACGTACCTATAAAAGCCTTAGATAAGGCTAAATGTTATTTAGTTTCGAGCAATATGTGAGCAACAAGCTGCATGTGGAGCATGTTCACGTCAAGTTGCGCGACGTGACAGCCTGCCCGGAGGAATACAGCAATCCTAGCCTAAACCCTAAACCCAAGTCTTGACATCTGTTCGGGCCTCGATTCTGCTAAAGACAAACCACTGTATACCACTGACACTCTAAAAATGCTATTTAATCGTAGACTTTACCGTTATACAGTTAAAGTCTAAAATCAAATGAAAAGAATTCATAGCACTTTTTCATTCGCTCTACAAAATATCATTTGACTTTAGACTTTAACCTGAAAACAATAAAGTCTACAATTAAATGGCATTTTTGGAGTGTCAGTGGTAATTCAGTGGTTTGTCTTTAGCAGAATCAAGGCCCAGTTGGACAGGGATTCTTTATAATTAGCGTGCTAAAATGTGTCTCACACTGATACATAGTAACAATAAAGTTTTGGACAAGTCAAAATGACTTCACCTCGCTTGATGGTAAGCTAAAGGTAAAGTCTTAGGGCTCATCAATACATACATCGGTAGCGCTACAGTCGCGGCCCTCAGCTTGACGGCCTCATCAAATGCTTTTTCACACTCCGCTTAAAGGCCCCGGGACTATAGGAGGAAGGAAACACATGCGTTGGGAAATAATTCCAAGCTGACGACCGCCACTGTAGCACTACCGGTGTATGTAGTGTTGACCCCGGTCCTAATACTTTACCTTTAGTTTACCATCAAGCGAGGTGAAGACATTTTTACGTGTCCTATACATAAGAAAACTAGCTGTTGCCCGCGGCTCCGCCCGCGTGGATGTCGAAATCCGTTTCAAAAACTATCCTATCTCTCAAGTTGGATCGAACTGCACATGGTGTGCGAATTTTATTATAATCGGTTAAGTGGTTTAGGAGTCCATTGAGGACAAACATTGTGACACGAGATTTATATATTATGTTAACTCTGTTACCGCCTAGCAACAAGCTCCTCGAACAATACACCAACACAAACAATTTCATTTGTTTATAGAAACACTCAGAGCAATGCATATTCATATTCATGCATACAAATATTTACACTGTACGGGAATTGTTACCCCAACCTGTGACTTATCAGTTATCGCTCTACCACCGCTGCGCAGCTTGTCATGAATCTGTTTGTTTATTCGTATTTAAGGGTGGGTCCACGCTAGGCGAGCCGAGCACGAGCCGAGCACGAGCCGAACACAATTCGTCTAGTGTGGTATAAGTATAAGTATAAGTATAATCTTTATTTTCAAAATAGTGCAACATAATTACATCTTTTTGACGTCAAAACTACTTAATACTAAGTTTACCACCGCTTCCTAGGCGCTAGTGGAGAAGAAACAGCGCAACAAACTCCACTGCTGCATTTTCTAGACGTCATACATAAATTAATATCATAAGACTAAATATGGACGAATGTACATTTTTGTCTCGTATCAATATAAATAAAGGTATATATAAAAAAATCGTGTGGACCGACTTACAAGCATCGAACGAGCGCGCTGCGAGCATTTCGTTCACGTTCGGCTGCGTTCCGCCTTTTGTCAGTTTTTTGACGAACACAAAGGGATTTTGAGGACAGTGACCGTTTTAGATTCGTTGTACGTCCACACTTGACCCGCGAAAGACGAAGCCGAGAACGGCTCCGCTCGTACTCGGCTCGTGCTCGGCTCGCCTAGCGTGGACCCACCTTTATGTTTTGGCTTGCATTTTCATGAAGGTTGCAGTGTATATGGTTTAACTATAATTATTGAACCTAATAGGTTGTTCTGCAATCGGGTCCTAAAATTTTTTGAAAATTTCTGTCTTCAAAATCATTCATATAACATAACCCAAAAATACTTCTTTTTAAATTATTATATCCAATGTAAAGCACAGCTACTTTACAAATTTATAATAGTACTTAGCAAACCCGTTTACAATTTTATAAAAATACTAGGGGTTCCGACAGATTTTGTCCTGGATACCGACTGCAGCGCCAGCGCCATCTGCCGGGCTGATTTGTAAATCTAAACCATCCAGGGCACCACCCAAACGCAAACAAACAAAAAAATCATTCATATCGGTCCAGCCGTTTAGGAAGAGTCAAGTGACATACACACATACCTACAGTAAAAAAATAGATCGTAACCACAGAACATTAAAAAACCACTTTGTTCTGTGATCGTAACATAATTATAAGTGTCCATTGTGTGTTAAGTTCAGATTATACCAAATATTTCTTATAGATATTCAATCGACTGTGATAAATAAACCTTTGTGTGATGCTACGAATATCCGATTGTTAATATTCGTCTGGAACATAGGACTCGCTACAATCTGTTGGGTGCTATGACGACGCGATTTACCGTCCAACGAACAATTATTGGAATTCTGCACAAATTTAAATTGACATTAAATTAAATTCTCTGATTATGACATGAAAATTCCCTAGATTTGGATAATAGTTGGTTATTAAACAAGAACTGTCTGACTATATGGAAATGAAGAATTTGTGATTTAAAATGCATGTTATTTTGTATGCCTATCGGCGGAACATAGTATGTACTTACCATAAGCACCCTGTAAACATCTGTAGCAACCTGTGTTCACGAAATAAATTTTGAATTTTGAATTTTGAATTTTTGAAAAACTATTGTCATATTTATAAGAATATAGTTACAATCACCCATCAGATTCTTATTTTTACGGAGGTAGTTCACGGAGGTAGGACACGACGGTATCCCCCGTCTAAAATGAGCTGTCCGACTGGGGTAGTACCTCCGCTCTACAGAAGACCGCGGCCATAATAACCATCGTGTTGTGTTCTCGCCGGTAAGTAGGGTAGCCAGAGCTCACTGTATCCTCTCCCCACCCCTTCCTAGCCTCTCCACCTCTTCCTAGCCCTCCCCCTTACCTTCAGGTTAGGCAGCGTGTGTGTGTCACCCTTAGGCTGGTTTTATCGTCACGCCGCTAGACGCGCTGTTGAGCAGCGCGCTGTTAACAGCGCGCGTTTGAACAGCGGTGCACTATAAAATGAGATTAGCAGCACGCGTTCCGCTGCTGTGAGACAGTCGTGTACAATATTATGAAGGTTAATGCGAGTCGAGTACTGGCTAATTACTTGTTATGGAAAAGAAGGCAACGGCGAAAAAGAGTAGTTGATCCTTATAACGTAACGCTACAAGGTTACTGAAAGGCTAACACATAACGTCTTTCTCCGATTTACGAGAATTTTTTTTTTTCGCCTATCAACAAGCAGTTTGTATCCTTATTTTTGTATAATTCATCGGCCGGGTCCCATAAACACCTTCTGGATCGAACTTCCTCGATTACTCGTCCCGTATCGATGTAATTAATTTCTCAACTATACCTACGGCGCGTCTCAACAGCGTTACACTAAAACGCACACTGGCCGTAGAAGCGAATGAGCAGCGCGCGTTTGGACAGCGCTGCCGAACATCGCGCGTTTATTAAACGGCGCTGCCCAAGCGCGCGACACAAAAACGCAACTTCTACTCCCATATATCTCTGAACGCGCGCGCTCCAACGGCGCTGCCGAAACGCGTAACGATAAAACTAGCCTTAGTGTTGCACACCACAAGTGTGCTTGCCTGCCTACCTACGTAGTATAAAAGAGACATATTTATGCATACGAATATTTGCAATGAGCGGCGATCGACTGCTACAGGGCGCACTGGCGTAGCAGTTGACTGCCCTACTGCTACGCCACAGAGTCCAATTGAAAGTGAAATAGGTTCATCGATTTTATACCCACACAATAAACTTAAATAACCTTAGACACAGCACGAATTCGCACTGGGCTCTCGGTCTGGCGCCAGGACCAAGGAACCAATCATTAGAGCAAGCTCGTTCAATTTCACGCTGTTGAATTTAAAAATTTCCACAGTCGCATTTTTCAATAATTTTTTAGGGATCCTTAAAGTCTGAACCGAAACTGTAGGCAAGATTTTGGAATAAAATATTTTAACGGATTCTGAGCATAACATAACATAAACTCACGCCTATCCGAGAAGGGGTAGGCAGAGGTGCTAGCACCCACATTTCGCCAGTTTATGTTTAGGTCCCAATATAATAGGTGGCGATCCTATTGCCATTAACCGGGCACTAATAAACCTGCGATAAATACACACATAACTTCGAAAAGTCATTGGTGTGTGCCATGGTGAACCTGGGATCGAACCCGAGACCTCGTCTCAGCAGTCCATTACCCAAACCACTAGGCTACCGTTTCTGTCCCGATTTATTTTGTGTTCGGTTTTGTACGGTATTTTAGTTATTTCTAGGCGTAATTTTAGACAATGTGTGAAGACACACATTGTCTAAGAGGTTCATAAAATAGGACGCCACATAACGACAACACCAAAACCGCCTAATTACCAAAGTGCAGCTCACCCTCTCTGAAAGATCACACCTAAACACTCATTTGCCTAAATAAAGCTATGAGAAACGGCGTTCGTTACATGGTTTACGTATAGTGCGCGGCATCTAACGTGGCCAGATTTTGAAGTAGTATGGGCCCCACTACTCCAAAACCTTGCCAAGTTAGATGCTGTACACTACACTTGTTTGTAGCAAAATGCGTCGCCTAGAAACAAGTATAGTGTACAGCATCTAACTTGGCAAGGTTTTGGAGTAGTGGGGTCCACACTACTCCAAAATCTGGCCACGTTAGATGCCGCGCACTATAGCTGATTATTAAAATGAATGTTTATTTATTTTATATCGAGTAGGTAACAGAAAAAGTGCTTTATACTACGTATACTAGAAAAACTAATCAGTACGGACCCCGGACGCTGAGGTGATAACCTCGGATTTTATCGGGACTAACGCAAAGATGGTGGTGATGAATCAAGACGAAATCCATGAATCCACAACGTGGTAACTTCGAATGCATCAGGGACTTACGCTAAGATGATGTTAGGGAATCAGGAGAAAATCCGTGTAATAGCGGACCCTAGACTCCGAGGTGATCACCTCGGATGAGAAAGGGACTTGTGCTAAGATGCTGGTGGAAATCAGGATAAAATTCATGGACCACCCAAACAGATGAAATCGGTGAGATTGTCTTGGTGTAAATTAGAAATAGTAATTAAATAGCATTAAGTTTAGTGAATAAAATAAAAATATTATTATGTAAAGTCAGGTAGGTATTTATATAAATTTGCAATTAAAACGCCTCTGGCTCAAATCCAGTAACTATCAACAAATAAGTATCATGTTACCAGTCGCAGTATGGTCAGATTTCAATTGAAGATCGTGATTCAATTAATTCTAAAAAATAAATAACAAAGCAATAACAAAAAATCTATCAATTACATTCCTTTCCTCGCTTTTCTTTATTCGAGTGCCAATCAAGGTTATAGGTATCTAAAGAAAAAGAAAGAAATAAGAAAGAAAATATTTTTATTCAGCCCAGCTTACATACACAAAAATATACACAGCTGAATCTAAAGGTTTTACTTTGAATGGGCGAAATAATAAATAAATGAACATATACATAACATAATCTCACGCCTATATCCCCGAAGGGGTAGGCAGAGGTGCTAGCAGTGCTAGCACCCACATTTCGCCAGTTTATGTTTAGGTCCCAATGTAATAGGTGGCGAGCCTATTGCCATTAACCGGGCACTTATAAACCTGCGATAAATACACACATAACTTCGAAAAGCATCGAAAAGTCATTTGTGTGTGCCATGGTGAACCTGGGATCGAACCCGACCTCGTCTCAGCAGTCCATTACCCAGACCACTAGGCTACCGCGGTAAATGAATCGGGATGGAATCCTTTAAAATATTTATATTCCAATAATTACAATTACATATAGGATTGAAGCTACTATCCATCATTGTCAGTCGCTACCGTTTATATAATGTGAACACGCCGCCATATTTTCTGACGAAATGAAACTGACACATCCATTCTGCTTCTTTACACTTATTTTACAAGCATAATAGCGGCCACATACCCATTTTGTACGATAGTCTGTAGTTTCTTTAAAATTATCTTGTGTAATATACTTTCGTAGGCAGCTTTAGACTCTAGCGTAATTAGCATCGCCTTTGGTAAGTTTCATAATTTACTAAATTGCTATCCAACCGACGCAGTTTACATTGTCTTTATCTTACTTATATAGATTAATATTACATAGATACCATGTACTCATGTAGATTACCGCGGTAGCCTAGTGGTCTGGGTAATGGACTGCTGAGACGAGGTCTCGGGTTTGATCCCAGGTTCACCATGGCACACACCAATGACTTTTCGATGCTTTTCGAAGTTATGTGTGTATTTATCGCAGGTTTATAAGTGCCCGGTTGATGGCAAAAGGCTCGCCACCTATTACATTGGGACCTAAACATAAACTGGTGAAATGTGGGTGCTAGCACCTCTGCCTACCCCTTTTTTTTTTTTTTTTATCGTGCGGAAATCCCCATGGATACCACCCCCGTCGGCTATCGGGGGTGGTTATGTCGGGATCGAACCGACTAAAACCGCACGCCGTCTCGGGCCTTAGTAACCGGGGTGTAAGGTTACCCAATGGGCATATCCCTCGCACCCCAGCTGACCCCGGGCCATCTACGGTTTAAAGATGGCCCCCTCGACCCCCCGAAAAGGGGGGTGGGGCGAGGTGAATTTGTATGTTATACTCATGTAGTTTTTGAGGGTCGACAGAGGTGATAGTCTGTCATCTGTTTCTGTCCTTATATACTCTACGAGCTTCTACAGTCATTAAACCTTTCATGTAAATCCGCTTGATTCGAGTGCTTTTGATCTATCCTATATTATGATCGCAATTAATAATAATCTTATTCATATCTTAGTAGTACGACTATGTACGAGGCTTTCACCTCAAAGCCAGGAGTTACAATGTGGCAGACAAGCACACGGCCTACCTGATGGGAAGCGGTCACCGTGGCCTATGGACGTGTGTAACACTAAGGGTGTCACATACGCGCTGCCTACGGGACGGGAGGCTAGGGTAGAGTGGGGGGAGGAGGGGTACAGTGAGCTCTGGCTACCCTACTTACCAGCGGGAACACAACACGATGGTTATTAATGCCGCGGTCTTCTGCAGGGCGGAGGTACTACCCAGCTCATTTCAGACGGGAGATACCGTCGTGTCCTACCTCCTTGAAAAGTCTAATATGTTTGACTTACTTTGACTATTACGAAAACGACTTCCATCTGACCTTTTACTTTGATAGCCTTTTACTTCAGCCTTCTCCGTTTTCACCTATGGGTTTACCGTTCACAAAATAGGTTGGTATTTTGACCACGAACCCTAAAAATTTCAAAAGGTAACATCATGAATACGTTACTTCTAGGCAAGCAACCTCCATAGCTGTTGCTGAAACGTTGAAAAAAAAGTACTCAGCAATAACATCGATATTGTTAACCTAGCACACAATAATTTTTCTTGACCATTACAGAACTACAGAAGCGAAAAAATATCATCAACGCTATACAAACAGAAAGAAAGAAATATCGCTATCTAAATTAAACAGTCGAGCTTGTAATAAGTCTCGCTCAGTATTATTTCTATTAAGAGTCTAGGAAACTAGATACTGGTGCGGTTGAATGAATGGAAACGGATTTCAATAGCAGCTAGACGTATCGCTTCAATGTATTGCACATTTGATTTAACCCATCGTTTTATGCTCAGCGGTTAGCTCATTGGAGGGTTAAATCCTCACACGTTTCAAATATACCTTTTTTATACCACTTAGGTGGCAGATAAGCACACTAAGCTTGCAATAAGTCTCACTCAGTATTATTTCTGTTAAGAGTCTAGGAAACTAGATACTGGTGCGGTTGAATGAATGGAAACGGATTTCAATAGCAGCTAGACGTATCGCTTCAATGTATTGCACATTTGATTTAACTCATCGTTTTATGCTCAGCGGTTTGCTCATTGGAGGGTTAAATCCGCACACGTTTCAGATATACCTTTTTTATACCACTAAGGTCACAGGACAGGCACACGGCCCCCTTTTTTTTCGTGCGAAAATCCTCGTGGATACCCACCCCGCGGTCAGCGGGGCAGGTTATGTCGGACTCTTACCGACTAAAACCGCACGCCGTCTAGGGTCTTCTGACGCCAGGGTGTAAGGTGGCCCAAAGAGCATTTCCCTCGCACCCCGGCTTGACCCGGGCCATCGCCGGATTCGAGATGGCCCCCTCGGGTTTGGGAACCGCGTGGTTCCCGTCATGCCCCGGGGATGGGAAGCGGTCACCGTCAGGGGCATCACACTCGCGCTGCCGACCCTATAAAAACCTTCTAATACCTCAGTCCTTTGGCGTTTTCTTAAGCTGCTATAATAATCAAAGAGCCCTATTTAAAATTTCATACAATTGGTCCCGTTTCTTCAAATTGAAATGTTTCAATACTAAGATGGTAAAAAAGATGGTTCTACATCGATGTTAAAAATTGTGTTGAAGAAATATATTTAAACTAGGCATAACTGGTAATATGGGTTTCACATTGCAACAGATATACTTTTTTAATACATACGTATTATAGTAGTAAATAGATACAAAACTAGCTAAATGAAAAGTGTGTGGTAGCCAGTTTTACGACCCAAACGAGCATCACACGTGTATCTAGCATTAGACGATCTTTATGACGTAGAGCGTTCGAATGCCGCTCGGTTCGATTCCCGCTCAGTGCAAAAAGCAAGCTAGTAAAGCTATGCTTACTCTTTGTCTAGATAGCGCTCTAAAGAATATTGTGGAATGTTTATACTGATGTGAGTGTCCTGGTAACATTTTGCTACCGCCCGAACTAAGTAGGGAACTATTATGTCTACACCTAGCGGGATCCCCTGTCTGGGAGACTTATGAATGATGCAGAGAATTAGTTCTGGATTTGTTCTACTGAATTATGCTGGAAACAGAATTTGTTCCGTATGATAAACGGAAATATAAACTTTTCTAACCGACCTCCAGCCAGCGGGATATTTACCAAAATTAAGTCTGGGGAACTATAAATTGGTATTACCTTTTAGTTCTGTCTTTGTTCTGTTTAACAAAACAAAAAACATACTTCTAGCGTCCTTACTTCAGCCACAATCAAGCTGAAATGAAACCTCCAGTCAGCGGACTTTTTCTCTCTGGGACATTTTTTTGTAACTTTTACACTAAATTGATAACATTTAAACTATATACGACTATAATTTTACTTAAATTACCTATTCGTACGTCTAGTATGAAAATTAAAAGTATAGAATTTGAAAGCTAGTAAGTGGGTAGAATACAAAATAATCTCACCGGTCTGCATTATCTTTCATAAATTAATATTATAAATGCGAATATTTGTAAGGATTGATATTGGTATAATTTTCATACTAGATGTACGAATAGGTAATTTAAGTAAAATCATAGTCGTAAATAGTTTAAATGTTATATACATCACCTTAACACATAATAAAATATAATGTATGCAAGTTTATTTGTTCAATGTTTCCTAATCTAAATGCATCAAATAAATATTTCTTTCTTTCTAGTCTATATACGAGTATATAAAAGAAAGTCGTGTTAGTTACACTATTTATAACTCAACAACGGCTGAACCGATTTGCTTGAAAATTGGTACGGAGGTAGCTTAGAACCAGGAGACGAACATAGGATACTTTTTATCCTTTATTTTTGGTGTGGAGAGTGGAGTGTAGTGGAGAGTGGAGTAGAGTGGAGAGTGGAGTGGAGAGTCGAGTGGCGATACCGACTTCCACGCAGGCGAAGCCGCGAGCAAAAGCTAGTTTTAGGATAATCAATGAATCTAATCCAATTTTCTGTCAAGTTTTCAATCTACAAGTTAAGACCGATTAATCCACCCCATCGCTTCGCATCGGGCTCTTAGACGGCGGCGCGGAGATTTCGCTCCGAGGGACGGTTCTAATGTTCTGTCCTTTAAATGTCATGCCTTGTTGTCTTTCACGGATGTAGTAATAACGTAATATCTTTGCATTGTAGATGGGCAATAAACACGTCAGAACTTAGGATAGGAATCGTTAAAATTGAATATATTTTATTGTTTGATTTGACGGTGCAGAAACCAGGAGATGAAGACAATAATAACAAGTCTTGAGACTTTGAGACAGTGATAGTTCTTAATTAGGATACGCTGGGACTGCTTAGTGAGATAGATGATTTTAGTGTCTCAGAATTTCTTGTTCATTTTCATAATAAGTGATTTCTGTCTGTATCAATTGAGTAATCTCCGATTTTGACGGGACTTTTACTGGTAGTACGAGTAAGATAATAATATTATACACGTATCATAAGCTACCTACTTTAATTTTAGAATAAATTGTAAGAGTAAATCACTATATAGTGAGGTAATGCGGCTAGCATAATGGGCACCTTTGCACCGGGAACGATACGGGGTGGGTTGTTTGACGGGGGCGACTCAAACCCATGACGGGTTTATGGTTTGATTATTTTTAAAAATGATACGTACCTGTACTTATAATTTAAATAGATAAATAAAATATATGAATAAAGTGAAAAAATATTTTTTTACCTAAGTTTCAAATTGTATTGTCATAGAACTAAAGACAACTGAAAGGGGGTCAATTTTCAATTTCTAGATTTGACCCAAACAAACAGGTCGAGTTAAATAAAACCGTTTAATAAAAATAATTAGTGTGCCATGCAAAATTAAAACCTTAAAAATCTAAATTCACGGGAGTAAAGTTGCGGGCACACATAGCAACTAGTCCATACAAATAACTACAATTGAAATCTGAATTACAATCCAAAATAATATTTTTATTATGTGAAAGAACAAAGAGACGCGAGACGTAGCGGACTCTAGAAACTTTTACAAAAGAAACGCGATAAGACTGTGGCAACATCTGCTGCTAACATGATTAAATAGTTGTTGATCTGTTGACGGAGTTGATGGATTGATTGCTGCCTACGGATTAATTTGGAGATATTGCTAATGGATGTCGCCAATCTACTGATTACTACAGTTGCCATAATACAGATAGATGATCCAGCCTCGTACGAATTATCAGGGCCTCAATTCTGCTAAAGGCAAACCACTGTAATACCCCTGACACTATAAAAATGCTATTTAATTGTAGACTTTACCGTTATACAGTTTAAGTCTAAAATCAAATGAAAATAATTCATTTAACTTTTTCATTCGCTCTACAAAATATCATTTGACTTTAGACTTTAACCTGATAACAATAAAGTCTACAATTAAATGGCATTTTTTGGAGTGTCAGTGGTAAATCAGTGGTTTGTCTTTAGCAGAATCGATGCCCAGATTGCAATGCAATATCACTAGCTATTTTCGACTACAAGACGCTTAGGCATTTAGCTTGTCAGGTACCCATCACTCGTTCAGGTATGGACAGCGATAATCACCTACAGAATGCGACAACTTAAAGTTGTCTAGATATTCGGGGCTATTATTAAAAACTCAATAAATTATAACTACGTTTAAAAAACTGACTTCACAAACTAATATTTTTTACTTTTTAGTGTACAGAAATAGAAAAGTACCTATTTATGAGGTTTATTATGTACAAAAGCATGGCAGGCAAAGGCTAAAATAGAATTTTTGCCGTAAATTTGATGATTTCTACTCGATTTTTTGATACCCTGGATATGGGACTACCTCAGAAGTAGCTTCTTTCAAACAACAAAAAATCAAAATCCACCCACAATTGGCGCCGTTATCGCGTACCTAACATACATACAAAAAAAATAGCGTACGATTTGAGAACCTCCTCCTTTTTTAAGTCGGTTGAAAATGAAATGAAGTCGCGGGCACAGTTAGTGCAACATACGACTTTTTTTTATTTAGCGTTTCTACATAAATACGAATACGAATCTGTTATTAAATTTTAGTTGTATGAATAAAATTTCTGAATGAAATTTTAAGCAATTGCATGCTAACTATTTCCAATGATTTTCTGATCGGAAAAAATGATCATCCAGGACGGGACTTGAACCCGTGACCAGTCCTTTACAGGGGGCTCAATTGGTCAGAGCATTCCCCCTGTAAGGGACTGGTCACGGGTTCAAGTCCCGTCCTGGATGATCATTTTTTCCGATCAGAAAATCAGAAAATTTCTGGTTCTGTTATGAATACATGCGAACATGTCACTCACAATAGCGTGACGTTGTCATTCCGAAGGAAATCGAGTGTGCCCGCAACTTTATTAGAAATACATTTCAGGCACCGCGGGTATGGCATTATGTTCATTGTGATAGGCAAGGAGGGAGCTACGCGCACTCGCTCTCAGCCCACATTCTCAAGCACTAACGGTACATCTCCCTGTGGCTCGAATCTGCTCGAAGCTTTGTTGTGTGTTGCTCAATGCAGATGCGCTAACCCTATACGCATCCTACTGCACACTAATATTATAAATGTGAAAGTTTGTGAAGATAAATATAAATTATGATTATCAACTGGAATATTAACTCAAAAGTATCAGTGGTCAATTAATATTTTAGTCAAGACAACAAAAAAAAAATCATACAGTTTTAGATAATTGAGATGTAGATGTAGCTATAGTTTACAGGGTTCTCTATCATATCATCAAAACATTTCTGGATAAGCAATTTCTTTAGAATTTTAATAAACAGTCATTGCAGCTGTAGTTCTCGCAACGTCTGCGGCGTTTTAATATATTTCCGGAAAGTTACAACCTGGGAGTCTTCAAGTCTAGAGTGAATAGGTTACTTCTAGGCAAGCGTGCTCCACCGTCACTTACCAACAGGTGAGATTGTGGTAAAACGCGAGCCTTTTACCAATAAATAAAAAATTACACACAATTGTTGAATGCATTCGTGTGACATGGCGTTGTTGATAATAATACAATCATTTGAATGAAACTTTAAAGCAATTACATGCTAACTATTTTCAATGATTTTCTGATCGGATAAATTGATGATCCAGGACGGGACTTGAACCCGTGAACTCCAGTCCCTTACAACCTAAGCCGTTGAATATATCGGAAAATTTCGAGCATCTAGAATGGGTTCTGGTAGCTCAGTTGGTCATAGCATTCCCCCTGTAAGGGTCTGGTCACGGGTTCACAGCTAGTTGGATAATACAATCAATACAAAATGACACTGTGCATGACATGATACATTTAATATTCGTGAGAATTCACTCCGCTCCGCTCAGCTCCGCTCCGCTCCAGCAGAGGCAACTTTAATACTATTATGTTCGCCCCGAGTGCCCAACAGAATGCACCGCTATGAGCACTGTGCACCGAGCGTCTTTATAGCGCAGCTTATTTATTACGTGCCGGCTATCGAATCCGATACTTGAATGTTAAGGTAATAAGTTTTACTATCGGATACAATTCAGCTACATTTATCAGCTCCATTTTAGAAATTAGTTATTAATCTGACGTCAGAAAATGGTTCTAACTGAGCTTCCAAGATTTGTCCTATAAAAAAAACAGCCCGCTGAGTTTCTTGCCGGAGTCTTCTCAGGTCTGGGCTGCGTTTCGAACCAGTGGTCCATTTGCTTCTAGTTTTAAATAACTTTGATTTTGACGTTTTGTAAGTGCCGCTTAAAAAGGTCTATACAGAATAAATTATTTTTGACTTTGACTTTGAGTAACAAACAACAAAGCAAGTTTAAATAAAGCTTGTAATAAACACATTATCCTTTGCGTCGCACAGTCGGGTAAAAATAGACAATGTTACTGAGACAGACTGACGTGGAAGGAGGAACAAGCGCTATGCGCTAAGTATAGCGTACATTAGGAAAGACCTGTGTCCAGAATTGAACTGCAGTAGTCTTGTTGATTGATTGATCTATAAATGGCGGTGCGCCTTTTCCAAGCCAAGTCTAAATCACTAAGGAAATGAATAGATTAGGTCGACCAATCACACTCCAGCTCGTGATTCCGCCGTGGCGCACGCATCGTATGTCGGCGACAAACTTGGATGTGATTGGTCGACCTAATCTATTCGTTTCCTTAGCGATCGTTAGAGATTTAGACTTTTGACACTTGTCTACGGGGGCTGTTGTCTTCGCCTGCGAAACGGTTATAAAAGCAAAAACCAAACAAAAAAAACTGGTTATTTTATATGTTACTGAAATATCGTTTCAGAGTACAACGTGAAGTAGCAGTTTTTATTTATTGTTGGCGACTTTGCAGTAGGCATCCACCTTGTATTGTTCACCGGTGCGTGTAACCATTTCTAGATAAAACTTCGTCGGTGTCCCGGCGGACAGCTAACGCGCAAACCGCCCCATAACTTGGCCAAACTTGTCTTGAATACGTCTTTGTTTGCAGTCGCTTAAACTGTTTGAGGAGTATACATTTAATTATATGACTACAAAGTGTAAAGAGCTAAATATTTAATGACTGTGAGCTGACCTTTCCAAAAAGTCATTCATACATTATATTTTTTACTCAAAAGCCTCAAACGGCGTAAATATTCCAACTTAGGTAGTGATTATATTTTTGAGCCGTTTGCGGTTGAGACGCTGGGGTCATGGGGTCCAAGTGCCCGCCTTGTCTATAAGGTTTTGGTGAAGCAGCTGATCGATGCTACAGGTGACCAGAAGGCTGGATTCTATCTTGCACAAAGAATCAGCATTGATATTCATCGTGGCAATGAGGAAGAGGAATTTTATTTCGCCATGTAAATATTTATTTTGTTTAGTTATTTAGAAACCATAAATTAATTTAACAATTTTTTTGTCTACGTTAAACAGGAATCAGATTTTGTCCTTACAAACTACGCGAGGTTTTTAGATTATCATAAAACCTTTCATACAAGGCGAGCCAAGTACCTAATTTAAACAGTCAATTTTTCAATGCAGGATCAATTTAATCAATGTGTGTTCCGCGAGGTCGACTACGGCCTGCCTGGCTGAAAAAAATGAATTCATTCTAAATTTCATGTAAAAATTCTACACAAAAGAGACGTTCGCCAAACTTTTCCAATTTTTCTTGCCATAATCAGCTAATTCGGACTATGGCAATGGTTTTAAAGAAAGTAACGGTTAACATAACACAAACTCACGCCTATATTCCCGAAGGGGTAGGCAGAGGTGCTAGCACCCACATTTCGCCAGTTTATGTTTAGGTCCCAATGTAATAGGTGGCGAGCCTATTGCCATTAACCGGGCAATAATAAACCTGCGATAAATACACACATAACTTCGAAAAGCATCGAAAAGTCATTGGTGTGTGCCATCGTGAACCTGGGATCGAACCCGAGACCTCGTCTCAGCAGTCCATTACCCAGACCACTAGGCTACCACGGTTGTTTTAAGCGATAGATTTATATAAGCGCTATTAGTATCTCCCCACTGAAACATGTTTGATTAAATTCAAGATCGATATACTGAGATCGGTTTAGTGTCTGTTTATCAGAAGGCTGGATCACAAACTACTTCATTTATCAATAAATGGCCTACATAATCTGCCATTCTCTCCACATAATTACATACCTAGTCGATTTTAATTAAATTCGCTCCGGACTCGTGGTCCCCCTGTGATTTTTCCCTGGGGGGACCACGAGTAAATCGCATTCGCTCGTGGTCCCTCCAATTCATTCTTGACCATAAAGACTTGAAAAGCATAATAAAATTGTGGTATGTAACTGGATGAACACTTCACATCCCTACTTATTAGTGCATAATAATATATTAGTCCGAGATCCCACCTCACAGGTACCTCTTCGTACCTGTTTACACCTGGCTGCGAAGAGGTACGGCGAAGTGCACATCGGCAACCGTGATTTTTCAGAGTCCTTATGTGTATTGCCGTGACGTGGATGATATTTTATTTAAAAACCATGTGAAGATTTTTTTTCTGATAAATGAATTAGCAATAATTGAATTAAACATATTAGCGGCCACATTTTGATAGGCAACCTAGTAAATTTATATGTTCTCCTAATCATAAATATGCGTAAAATTTGGTTTTTAGCAAATATTCGATGCATGCATGATTTTGCAGTGGGATCTCGGACTATATGTTCAAGACAGTGATTCCCACCGTACTGACCGCTACATTCTGTGCTATTTTATAGATAACTAGCTATCCTCCGCGACTTCGCTCCTAATATACTTCGTCCCTGGCACTTATTTAACCCATACATACCCGTAATTTCTTAGATTTGCAATAATGTACCGAAATTTTCTCAATTCATTGTCATTTCTGATTATTACTCTGCTCCCCTTCTTTTTTTTTTTTTTTTTTATCGTGCGGAAATCCCCATGGATACCACCCCCGTCGGCCATCGGGGGTGGTTATGTCGGGATCGAACCGACTAAAACCGCACGCCGTCTCGGGCCTTAGTAACCGGGGTGTAAGGTTACCCAATGGGCATATCCCTCGCACCCCAGCTGACCCCGGGCCATCTACGGTTTTAAGATGGCCCCCTCGACCCCCCGAAGGGGGGTGGGGCGAGCATCGCGCCACTTCGCCGACGGTGGGGTGTAGGGTGACAGGAGGCCGTCCTGCCACCCAACCGTCGGCGCGCAGACAATCAGCTCGCCCCCCGCTCGCTCCCCACTGGGAGGGACACGTGGAGAGCCTCGGAGCAGCCCTCTAGAGGGCCACTCCCCACGGGAGACGCTGCTTGCCTCCGTTGCCCAGGTGCACCACGTGGAGGTTCCGGCCCGCACCCTACTCTGCTCCCCTGGGCCTATAGTCTTCCTTAATTAATAATAAAATTCCTAACTTCATAATATTACTATACATTTGTCGAATTACTCTAACAAAGCGGACACGTGTAAAATTTTCAAATATTCGAAAATACACATCGTGTGACAGGTGTCTAACCTGTCACACGATACCCCAATCAGCATTCATCTGGGTATTCCCAGTTGACGGTGAAGGGACGTTAGTTTTTGCTAACAGTTTCACATTAAAATTTTAAATTTATGTCGCTCTGGAGGTTTCGTGGCGAGATATCTCTCAAACTCAGGACTTTAAGTGACAGCGCAGTTGACGCATCGGCGAGTTTTATGATAGGTTCCTTGTTAGTTTGCAATATATATGTATAGAGGGGGTATGTGGGGCCCCACTGAGACTTTTAGGGTCAAACCGACCTCACCTGTGAACTGCGATACTTACCTTCTGATTGACGGGTGAGGCTTTAACGTACGTTAAATTAAATTAAATTAAATTAAATTAAATTTCTTTATTCAGAAGCAACATAGGCTCATTTTTAGGGTTAGTAACAATCTCTTCTTACTTTATCTATGTTAGTTAAATATGATAGGTACAATGATTTATATTATTAAACGTAATTCAGATTATAATTATTATGAAAAATTAAAATTGAAATAAAGTCAGTGTGTAATAAAATTCAATAAAATTAAAATTAAAATTCTACAATGTCCAAATGAGTTAAAATAAAATAATAATAAAGTATGGTATACAATTTCATTTAATATATTGTTTTATAAAACTTTTGATTTTAATTAATAATAGGTAATAGTAAATAATTTAATAGTTCATTCAATTTCAATTTTAAATCCTCACTTAATAGCCCCAATAGCAAATTTTACCCAGTATGCCTGGATAGGGCAGTCATATTTATCTATTAATGTGCTCAGAATGATGTTACTGCTGCCACGCAGTCTGCATATCAAAAAGGAGTAATCTTAATTTATACTATGTAAAGTATTATAAATGAGGGCCGCCACTGTAGCACTACCGGTGTATGTGGTGGTGACCCCAGTCCTGAGACTTTGCCTTTAGCTCACCATCAGGCGAGGTAAAGTCATTTTGACGTGTCCTATATAAAAAAAATCTGAAGAGTTTGTTTGTTAGTTTGAACGCGCTAATCTCAAAAACTAATAGTCCAACTTGAAAAATTTTTTTTGAGTTAAATAGCTCATTTATCAAGGAATTATTTTCTATATATCATCAAGCTACTGCCTAAAAGAGCAGAGTAGTATTCATATATTATTGTTAATTGCAAAACTAAGAAATTACGGGCATATATGGGTTAAATAAGTGCCTCGGGGACGAAGTATGTCACGGGCAAAGCTGCAGTAGACAGCTAGTTTTAATAATAGTATGTTTATTTCCTAACAACATGCCAGAAATAGAAACATATACTTCATATTTACAGTTTTTTATACCACGTAGGTGGCAGACAAGCACACGGCCCACCTGATTGGAAGCGGTCATCGTGGCCTATGGACGTGTGCAACACCAATGGTTTCACCCACGCGCTGCGTATCCTGAAGGGAAAGGGCGGGGGTAGGAAAGGGTGAGGGGAGGTGGGGTACAGTGACTTCTGTTTATACATAAGATTACCTTACACATTCAGTCTGTGAATAGACCTGGGCCTCGATTCTGCTAAAGGCAAACCACCGTAATACCACTGACACTCTAAAAATGCTATTTAATTGTAGACTTTACATTTATACAGTTAAAGTCTAAAATCAAATGAAAAGAATTCATTTAACTTTTTCATCCACTCTACAAAATATCATTTGACTTTAGACTTTAACCTGAAAACAATAAAGTCTACAATTAAATGGCATTTTTTAGAGTGTCAGTGGTATATCAGTGGTTTGTCTTTAGCAGAATCGAGGCCCTGAATTACAGGTTACCAGGTACACCCCATAAACTTTAAATATAAGCGAAGTTAGTATTTTTCTCTACTTTTACTACATACTTTATAGAGCTGAAATTATACAGTGTGTATTACTACTGCAGCTATAAAAATTTAAAAAAAAATTACAAATTGTTGTATATTTACGAGGGAATTTGTTATTACGAATGTTTGTTAGTCTTTCACGCTAAACGGCTAAATGGAACTGGACTTGCACAGAGATAGATTAAAGTCTGGGCTAATTTTCTTACCGAAAATAGGTTTCTTTTGGTGACAGGAATGGGATCAGAATTACACACGGGCGGAGCCGCGGGCAACAGCTAGTAATATGTATTACATACTGAAACCCTCGTGTGTGAATCGGACTCACACTTGATCGTTTTTTTTAATTTGTCAAATGTCTACACGAACATGCAAATCATTAATCAAACCTTGACATCTATCATGAATATTATATCCTGGGCTAGAGAGGAGCACTCTCGGAGGACGGAAATTATTGCATAAAGAAGGACTTTGCCAATCAATTACCTCGCCAATTAGTTGCAATCTGCTGAAAAGGAACCATTAGCTATTCATGTCGGAAGCTGATTGTAAATTATATAAATTAAATAATATTCTACGACATTCTACACAGCGCACCCTAGACCCAAAGTAAGCTTAGTTTAACTAGCTTGTGTTATGGGTTCTAGAATGCTGATAAACATACTTATATACTTTTTTTTTGTGAATACATACTTATTATACATAGAAACACCCAGACCAATGCAAATAGACATATTCATGCATACAAATATTTGCACTGAGCGGGAATCGAGCCCGCGCCTCCTGCGTAGCAGTCACGTGCACTACAGCTACACCACAGAGGCCGTCAATAACACTAATAATAATGAGTTTTCAATTCGGCTGCTTGCTATTTTCAATTTGAAATTTCGGTAGCATAGTGATTTATAGTCACCATTGGGTTGTGACGGTCAGATGGCAGTCGCTTCACGGAAAATATCGAGGTCCAGCCAAATCCGCAGTTAAGACTGGTAAAGCGGACCCCTGACTCCGAGGTGAAAGCTTTGAATGCGACTGGGATTAACGCTAGGTTGAAGGAAGGAAGCATAGTGATTCATAAATATGAATATTATATCGATGTCCACTGCTGGACATAGGCCTCTTCCAATATGCGCTATACCACCCTCCCGCATCCAGTCCATCCTAGCTACTTTTTTCACAGTCCATCTGGCTGAGGACATCCCACCTTCCGTTTGCCAATTAAGGAGTTGGTTTCGTGATCGTGACGTCCTGGGTTCGATTCCTAGTCATTACTCTATCAACGTGGACCCACAAGAATTTAGCTAAGCTACAGGCATTAACAGGAATATTAGTAATTTTAGTTCTGTTTCGATTCTTACCCGACTGCCGAAGAGAGGATGGTAATGTTTTTTTTGTTACCGTGGCCTACGGACGCGGACAACACCAGGGGTATGATGTCACACTCGCGCTGCCGATCCTATGAAAACATACTAATGCCCATTTGATGTAGTCGATTGGGAAAGTCACAGTAGGGAGGGGAGATCCTTACATAGTTTAAACGTGCGTGAAATGAAGTTTCATACCTCATTTGTTATAATTAAGGATTGAGTTTTTATAAAACCCTACTTTTAATTTACGTTGTTTAGTAAAAACATTAAGACGAACGCTTAATTGTTCATATTTCTTGTTAAGCACTTGCTTTTACTAAGAGAAATCATAAGTAATTGAATAAAATAGAACATTGCTTCTTTCAAAGAATGTAAGCGCATTCTGTGAATGTCCGCAGGTAGGAACGCCCGGTGGAGCATTTTAACGTGCAGCTCTTAACAGGATCGTGCTTTCTGTAAATAGTTTCTATGCGGCGAGCGCTCTTGAAGGCATGTAGTTAATATGAATAGTTTGTTGGCTAAACAACCACAGCTAAAAGGCAAAATGTGGCGAAGCGCTAACTCCATCTTGGTCCATTGCGAATGTATATCATCATCCACCCAGCTTTTCAGTTTAGCAACCCATTTATGTCCCACTGCTGGGCACGGGTCTCTTCTCCTCTAACGAGAGAGCTGAGAGGGTTTAGACCTTAATCCACCCACACTGGCCTAATGCGGGTTGGTTGATCGGACATGTCCTTAAAATTTCTTCTAGGACATGTGGGTTTTCTCACGATGTTTTTCCTTCACCATCAGCAGATGGTAAATCATGTGATTAGCACATATAAATTCCACAAAGTGAGATTCACGGAAATTCATCCCACACCCACCACCTGATGGGAAGCGGTCACCGTGGCCTATGGACGTGTGCAACACCAGGGACGTCACATTCGTTCTGCCGACCCCGTAAAAACCTTCTGATGCCCTTCTTGAAGAACCCCATATTGTAGTCGCCAGAGAAAACCACAGCAAGGAGGTCAATATTACCGCTATCAACATAATAAAATTCAACTGTTTGAGTATTACAATTCTGTAAAAAATCTTATACGGAAATTCATCTGAGCTTAATATTGACCTAAAAAACTCGACAAATTGTGAAATAAAAATCAACAAATCTCACAACTGTCTTAAGAAAATACTGGAGGGTAGAAATCGTGGTGCAAGCAAATCAAACAAAGCCAGTTGAAGTTAAATGGATTTACTCGGCCGAGATACGTACCTACTACCTTACTTTTCGTACTTTTGTGTTAAACTTGACATTTTTATTAAAACAATGTCGAGTTTCTTTCTCCAGAAAAGTGTATTAAAATATCCACTAGAACGAAATCAAATAATAAGTATTACAAAACTGGATAAAAGCTATGAAACGCTTGCTATACAAGTAAGAAGAGTAGTGAAAGTAAATCGAAGAAACGATATTAAAACTCTCTGGCCTATATTTGCGGCGCCAGAGGATCTTGGAGCCTCGCAGTCTACGAGGTACCTGCCAAACGGCCTGTGGTGACCGACATTCATACGATATTCAAATCACTTCTGAGGCAAATAGAAGCGACATTACTCCGACATCAGTGCGGCCGGGCTCGTATTTTTGACGAAATTGAGCGATTAGGGAATTGGGATTAAAGATGCCAATTGCCAATTTTTAGTTTCTTACTGACTTTATCTTTAAGTACCGTAATTCTATCTTGACTTCTTAGGGTTCTTTACTTTAAAAGGTAAAACGGAATCATTTGGAATCACTTACTTTGTTTATTCGTCTTGTTAATTTTAGGTATATTTTTAAAAATGGCCAATCCATTTAATCCCAGTCGCATCCAAAGCTTTCACCTCGGAATCTGGGGTCCGCTTTACCAATCTTAACTGCGGATTTGGCTGGACCTCGATATTTTCCGTGAAGCGAATGCCATCTGACTTTCACAACCCAATGGTGACATTAGGCGATATCGAAGCCTTGCAGTTAAAGACCGTTGTTGTTGGACTTATTCCACCAATCATTGAAAATTGTAGAGTACTACGAATCAAAACAATTGTCTGGTTTTTTGTACCTCAGTAACTACAATTTTCGTTGCTGTTTATACTGAAAACATATCAGATACGTTCGATTAGATAGTTCTAGATCAGATACTAGTCTGTAAGGAATAATTATGTAGTTAACCTAAATAGAGGAGGCAATCTTGTGACATCTCTAATCGACTGATTGCTCTATCGATCAGATTGCTGTTCCGTTTTGCTAATTTATACCTTCATATGCCGTATGACGAGGTTCGAAACCACCTACAGTATTCTCTGACCAACTGAGACATCTTGACACGTTTGTGGTGGGTACTCACATACGGTAATACTCGATAGTTTTACTCCAAAACTAGTAAATATTAGCGTGTGGACCGCAACACTTACAGCTCGAAGTGTGAGTTTTGCCGTCTACACGTTAATATTCACTCGTTTTAGAGTAAAACTATCGGGTAATACCATATGTGAGTACCCACCATTAGATTTTGGCATTTGCGTCGCATCTTGGGCGATGTATCGGAGAATTTCGAATATCTAGGACGTATCCAGGTAGCTAAGTATGTCAAAGTTTTCCTCCTAAAGGACTGTTCGCGGGTTCAATCTCCGTCCTGCATATCCAGTTTTTCCAAACAAAATGTATAGGAAAAGATGGCGGACTAATGGCTTCACATAAGATATTTACAGTAAGAGAGAGATTTAAGCTTACTCTTATTTTTTTGTAAGATTCACTGCCTGATGGTAAGCTAACGGTAAAGTCTGTGGAATGGGAGTCACCATTACAAACACCGATAGTGCTATAATGGTGACTCTCAGTTTGACGGCCTCATCAAATGCTTTTTCACGCCCCGCTTAAAGGAAAAAAAAAGGCAAAAAAAGCATAAACTGGAAATGTATGTAACGCGAAAATTGGTTGCCAAAATCCACCTTTTTTTGGATCCTCACCCAAGGCCTTAATTGCTGTTCAAAGGGGTTTATTCTTGAAGCTTAAAGGTTTAAGTATTCATTAAGTTAAGCTTAACTTATACTTAGTGCTTAATGTAGAAGAAATCCATGATCGGAGATGGAGACAAGATTGTTTACTTCCACAGTAAATAAATCACTAATTGTTGTTTTCGTTGATCGATTAAATTAAGTTATCTGTTCCTATAACATAGATTTTTGTATTCAATCCGTCAAATTATTGCACCCCAATGGATGGTAAAAAACTGGGGTACTATTTTACAAATTCTGTCTTATATTGACCTAGGTACTTACATGAAATAGTTGAGGAATCGCTTGAAGTATGTAGGGATAGAGGCAGGATGGATGTTGTCTTTGCCTACCTCTATGTCATATTATTAGGTATGTATAGTTTTAAAATAAGGTAGGACACGACGGTACCTGCCGTCTGAACTGAGCAGTCCGTCTGGGATAGTACTTCAGCCCTACAGAAGACCGCGGTCATAATTATCATCGTGTTGCGTTCCCACCGGTAAGTAGGGTAGCCAGAGCTCACAACTCCCCCCCTCCCTCAACCAAGCCCAAATTCGTCAATCCCCGCCCTCTCCAAGGACGGCAGCGCGAATGTGATACTTCAGATGTTGCACGCGAACGCTTCCCATCAGGTGGGTCATATGTTTATCTGCGACCTAAGTACCTAGTATAAAAAAAAATTCGAAAGTTTGCATGTAGTAATAAATGTCAACATAATTTAGAATAGCCCAGCCCTGCTACGAACATGGCATAAAGCGTTTAAAAACGGTGAATAACGAAAAATTTGGCTCTACATTCCTATAAAGGTTTACCGGTTATCCGGTTTAATTGACCAAACTGACCGTACTGCCGGCAACAAAAATACTACCCTATAATTTTCAGTTCATTTTTAAAAACATATAGGTACCCGGGCATTTTATACTTTAGTATTTGGTTTGCTTTTTATACTACTTAGGTGGTAGACAAGCACACGGCCCACCTGATGGGAAGCTGTCACCGTGGCCTATGGACGTGTGTACTCGTAACACCCGGGGCGTCACACTCGTGCTGCCAACCCTGGAGGGGAGTTTAGGGGTGTTGGAGGGGGATTAGGGATAGGGGAGGGGGGAGTTTGTGAGCTCTGGCTACCCTACTCACCGCCGGGAACACAACACGATGGTTATTATGGCCGCGGTGTTCTGTAGGGCGAAGGTACTACCCCAGTCGGACTTCTCATTCGGACGGGAAATACCGTCGTGTCCTACTAACTTCAACACATAATATAAGTCTACTACCATCACAGCTGTTTAGTTAATCGTTGTTCTCAACGATCGAATAACAAATTAATCAATTTACTTAGTAATGGCGCACCAGAATAATCAAAAACTCACCGGAAAAATAACAAATTAAATCTTTGTGAAACGTTATTCGAACACAGTCCCATAAGTACCCTTGTCCTCCGAGCCCCTAAACGGGCCAGCCCTCGATAAATAAAAGAGAATTTAAAATTCAGCTTTTCTTTAGCAGAGGACTCGAATTCCTTTCAATAAAATAGAATTCGTCACGAATCTATAATTTGGGCCTGAGTATGACACGCATGCACAGACTTTGAATATTTTCAGCAAATTGAGAAATTCTCAAATTTAAAATTACTTACATAATATCTCAAAAGGTAAGCTTTGTCGAAGATAGTAAAAGCTCAAACAATGTTTCTTAGAAAATATAGCAGTAATCTGGGGTATAAAATTGTTTGTAACAATACGAAACACCGAACTAAAGACATGGTTCTAACTGCCGCACTCAGAAAGGTTCCTTAAATTAGTCCTAAATGATACTTAACTAATTATCATTAAATTTGTTAATTGATGGAACATCCCAGAGTCATAATTTAAGGGTACATTAGTTAATCACAACTTTAAGTTTTGTAGAGCGGTGCAGTGACAAAATCACAGTATCGATAGGGCATCGATAAGGCGTCGGTGTAGCCACACCTAAAAAGCGTTAACAGTAAAAAGTAGAAAAATAATATTAAACATATTCAAAACTTTTATTTATAGTAGTATAAATTACAATCCGTTCTTTTACAGTTAGTTTTTATATATAGATGAAATTAAATACCTATTTTCATATACTGATAATAAAACATCTGGACTCTTTTATTCTATGGCATCACTGACAACTGCCAATGTCAATATAGCCAACGTCAAATTATTGTGCATTGTTCAACAGACACAGAAATAAAGGAATTTTGAAATGATATTGTTAGTTGCGATGAAAAATGAATTCTGTTTAATAATCGCAAGCGCTCGGAAAGTTGGTTGGATCCTAGTTCAGCACGTAAACAATGCCCTAAACGAAAACTTACCCCTAGAAAAGTGATGGTGACTGTTTGGCGGTCTAGCGCCCGGTGTGATTCATTACAGCTTCTTACCAAACGGGGTGAGCATTACTGCAGATGTATACTGTGAAGAACTGAACACAATGATGGAGAAACTAGCACATCTGCAACTAGCATTCAATCGCTCGTCTCCGTTGCTCCTACACGACAATGTGCGACCTTATACTGCACAGCAGACGGTCTCCAAGTTGCAAGAACTGGGGTTAGAAGCTCACCGCATCAATAAACTGCCGCTGCGTTGGCAAAGATGCATTGATTGTATGGGTAATTACTACTTCGATTAATACAAATAAAAATACATGAAAATAAAATCGTTTAATTTTTTTCGTACATAACGGCAATTTCATAGGTAAAGACCTAATTGGGGCACGGCTAGCCACGAGGTGGGTATCCATGAGGATTTCCTCACGATAATTCTATTTTTTTAGATGTAAAAATCAATCCTTAAAAGTTAAGTAAGGGTTTTGTATCACTTAACTTTAAAGTGTCATTAGAGGTGTTAATGAATCCTTAACTGACTCTGAGTGGTAACTTTTTTCAAATTTTACTAAGGAACAACTTAAGTATCCGTTAAACGTCTCTGAGTGCGGCAGTAACAGTTATATTATGAGAGCTCCCTCAAAGCTAACAGTGACGTCACTATATCGGATTCGAAAGTACTAAGTATTTATTATAACCGTAAAGTGTACTAACAATAATATCAAGTTGATGAAAGTTTGTGTATTCAAAGAAATTGTTTTTCGCTTTCTCTATAACGTTGACTTGAAGTAATACAAGTCGTGATGTGCTCCTGTGACTTGAGCTTACGACGAACAGAGGCGAGACGAAATAAACAAAGATTCTCAATGTTGGGAATAAGATGTGCTATACAGTGTGTTGTGAAATACGTGTAAATTGCATTGCGATTTTCACAAGTTCGGCAACTGTATGATGCATGCGCTGCGAAATCCGCAAAAATTGGAGCCTCATGCATAACAAATGATATACTATGCCATCGCTGGTTCTATCACGTAGACTTGTATATCGTGAAGTTGTGTGTAAATCATTGTTGTACAATCGATTGCATTCATTTAACACCTTAAATTTTGCATATCGATTCTCAGCTTGAGAATATTAGTCGATTTGTAACGACAGTCTTACTAAAGAATAGTTTCGTTCAGTTACGATGGTTGATACTGAAAATGATGAAGATTGATTTTTCTATACTAAATATTATAAAACTGAAGAGTTTGTTTGTTTGGTTGAACATGCTAATCTCAGGAACTACTGGTTCGAATTGGAAAATTCTTTAGGTTGAAGCCAGAGCTCACTGTAAATCCTCCTCTCCCCACCCGTTCCTAGCCCTCCCCCTTTCCTTCAGGGTAGGCAGCGCGTGTGTGACACCTTTGCTGTTGCACACGTCCATAGGCCGCGGTGACTGCTTCCCATCAGGTGGGCCGTGTGCTTGTCTGCCACCTACGTAGTATAAAAAAAACATTTATTGAGGAAGACTGTAGGGTATATATAATCACGCTACTGCCCAGGGGAGCAGAGTAGTAATCATAATATTTGTTAACGAATGAGGCGAATTTCCACACATTATTGCCAAACTAAGGGTATGTATGGGTTAAATAAGGACCACGAGAACGAAGTACGTCACGGGCGAAGTCGCGGGAGACAGCTATGCGCAGTTTGTTATATTGAGCACCTCGTCACGGCTAGTTTGCGATTTAGTTGCGGAAATCGTAGGGCCATTTTTCATTCAAGTCTTATGGTGTGGATGACAAATTAATTTCTTGTAGCAACACTTAAACTTGCCATTACTGAATACACTCTTCAGTATACTGTTCATCAGTGGTTTGATGTTTATATAGCTGGAAGAAGCATGTCATGTAATTTTTTTAGCTAGTAGACCTTGAGTCTGAAGGCCAAAATCTTAATATTTAACGAATTTGTCTCACAACTACGATAATCCGTATTCAACTCTTCTCGTGAATATCAGCTGTCGCGTTTTTTTGACTTATCTCCGGTTCTACTGAATCGATTGTGATCAAACATTATCTAAGATTGAAAATCTAATCAAGACCTGTAAAAAAACCACAAAAAAATTGTTTAATTGTAATTTTTGTGTCCCTCGTGCACAAACAGACAATAATTTCAAAAAAAAAATTTCATGCGCAGTACTTATCGTACATATAATACCTTGCCTAAGTTTCTTTTTAAATATCCAATGTGCAGACACAGCAACTTTTCAATTTTTTAATAGTGTAAATAATCTTGATACATTACACAAAGACTATTGCGAACTCTGCATCCAGGTTGCCACTTACCACAGTCCTAATTAAAGCAAGCTACACTTTACAGCGACTGAGTCGAGAACTAAGCAACAAACATAGACTATTCAATTAATGTAGATATGACTGCGCATTTAGCTCAGTCGTAGTAAGTCTGTTTGCGTAATTTATTTATATGATTGCTCTATTTGTGTCCGTAGAATAAATTTAATGTGAATTGTACGTCAAATTTAACGAATGATATAAATAAAACTAAGGAATATGTTTGTGTCATATCACTTTATAACAACTTACAGTAACAGATGTAGCTACCTATCAAAATTCCGTTTGAGAGTTTCGTTTGGTAATCAATTATTTATATGTCAGTTAAAAGTGAGAGGAATGTCGCGTCTGCACATTTACGAGCCAACTATATCAAAACAAGATTATAATAAACGTACATATTACGTGATTCTTTTATAATATATGGGCGCGCGTACAACGCGCGAGTGGGCCACTCCGCCGTCTATATCTGACATAATATTATTTTTATTATTGTCTTTCAGATTATTTTTGTTGTCAATGTCAATAAAATGGTTTGGGAAGTTCGAGTTAGGGCTTGTACACCCTGTGTGATCTATCTTTCTTCAGTCTAAATTAACGGTCAGATTTTCATATGACTGATATTCGTACCTACTGTAAAAACTAAACATAATTTAGGGTTAAGTAAGCATAGAGTCAGGTAATGTTTCTTCGCAAATTCTTTTACTAATGAAATCCACTTTAAAATATCGAGACATACCTACCATTATAGGAATCTGCTGTCTTGATGATCACATAAATATAAAAATGCAATAATTGTATTTACATACATACATACATACATACAAATCACGCCTTTTTGCCATTGGGGTAGAGGACAGAGACAGCATCTTTCCACTTGCTACGATCTTGGCATACTCCTTTCGCTTCTTCAACTTTCATAATTGTGTTCATACATGCATAATTGTATTTATGTTGCATTATAACGAAAAATTACAAAAGATGCATTTTAGAATAAACAATGAAAGATTCAAATGTACAAAATCGAATAGATTACCAATATTCAATATTAACTATAATAACCAACTGTTATATCAAACCATTAAATATTAAAGTAAAATATTTACAGCAAACTAATAGAGGTTATGAAAGTCTTCGACGCGCGGTTACGTATCGCGTGGTTACGTATTCAGGAGACTGACAGCATTGACATATTGAGTAGCCATGCTCATCCTTTGTTCCTAGAAAAAGCTCGACTTTTAGTCACGACAAGCATCAATCAGTGGCTCAGCTACTTACTAACTATGTAAGTATAATATATTTTTTCATCTTTTATCCTAATAACATTTAAAAAAAATTAAATCGACTTCAAAAGCATATCGGTGCATAAACAATAGCTGATGTAGAACTGAATTCACATCAGTCTGCGAGCCCATTTAGCGCGTAAAGGCGTGATGTTATGTTATAAAATTGCATAAACAATGCCAATCCTATAGCAGCGATCGCGGATGATTTGCTGGCGTTTATTGAAGAGTTTCGTTTTCTGTCTCTAAAACTCAACATCAGAGGCCTCACCATAAACTCATAAAGCAGTGTTTTAACTTTCATAGTGTGAATCGGACTTGTTCAAACATCGTCCGTTATATAATGAGTGTTCTGTGTCTTGTAAATCTACTAACAAATTTAATGAAATAAATATATATCCACAACATACCATGAAAGTAAGAGAATGCTAGACCACATAACAGTAGTATCCATCGACGTCGATGGTCCGATTCACACTATGAAAGTTATAACATAACATATCATAAACTCACGCCTATATCCCCGAAGGGGTAGGCAGAGGTGCTAGCACCCACATTTCGCCAGTTTATGTTTAGGTCCCAATGTAATAGGTGGCGAGCCTATTGCCATTAACCGGGCACTTATAAACCTGCGATAAATACACACATAACTTCGAAAAGCATCGAAAAGTCATTGGTGTGTGCCATGATAACCTGGGATCGAACCCGAGACCTAGTCTTAGCAGTCTATTACCCATACCACTAGGCTACCGCGGTTATGTTATGAAAGTTTTGTAATAATGAAATAATAGGTACTGCTTTAAGAGTTTATGATAAGATCTTTATGAAACTTAATTCGAAAGAGACATTTCGGAATTTTGCAAATCAGTCTATATAATTGAGAACCTCTTCCTTTTACAAAGTCAGTTTAAACCTGAAATTTACATAGAAGGACATCAGATTATTCGTGCAGTTTGAGTGTCACGACTTATATGCATGATGGTGACGTGACGGCCTATTCATGACGTCATGTGCCAAACCACTTAAGTTTAACTACAGTTGGCACAGAATCAGTGATAGCGAATAATCCAAATATTGTTGAGACAAGCATGTTGTATAGTCTGGTTCCTGCTTCAATGCAGGTCACAATGTTTAAGACTGCTTCTGCCATTTGCTTCTGTCCTTACATAATTCACAAGTTTCCTCTACTGTTTTACAATCGCAAATTTGCTTAGGTCATAGTTTTCAAGACTGCTTCTGCCATTTGCTTCTATCCTTTTTTTATACTATATAGGTGTCAGACAAGCACACGGCCCACCTGATGGAAAACGGTCACCATGGCCTACGGACGTGTGCAACACCAGGGGTATCACACTAGCGCTGCCGACCCTGATAGGGGAAAGGGGCTAGGAATGGGTGGGTTAGGGGAGCTAGGAATGGGTAGGGTAGGGGAAGGAGGGATAAGCTCTGGCTACCCTACTTACCGCCGAGAGCACAATACAATAGTTATTATTTATAGAATAAATCTGTCCAACTATGTCCTTAGAATTATCTTCCTTTTTCTGCAAGTCACAATTAAAATACACACAGGTAATTGGTTAGATACTTAATTAATTAAATAGCTTGTATACTAAACAATATCGCAGAAAGGACGAGCAATCCGATGATAGGTACTACGGTACCTATGGTGATTATAAGAACGGCCGTGAGTTTTTATTGCCAGAACCTTTTCTCACAGACTATAATTATATTGCCTTGGGAATCAGACTGTAAATGTAGAAGCATTAATCTTGATGTTCATAAGAGTTTGTGACCTAAATGAATAAATACCTTCTTTATTGTTTATTGGATAAACAAACAACATCACAATAAAAATACTTATGTGATGAATACATAGGTAGTAATTTTAAAGGTTAACAACAATACATCTGTTTTAAGATGGTAGTGATGGATTAGATTAGGTTGGGTTACATTGGGTTACATTAGGTTAGGTTACATTAGATAGAGATAATCTCTAATTAGGTTACATTAGAAGAGACACGTCCGGGACACTATCCTTATTCCTCTACTGTCATTAAAGGAAAAATGTATAAAATGTAAATGTTTGATTGTAAAGGTATTGGTGGATAACACATGATAAGATAGGAGGCTCCTAACACAGGCATTATTAGTTTGCCTATAAGGAGTCCCCAAGAATCATTTATGCTATTTTATATTTTTGGTCAATAAATTCATTTCAATAAAAATTAAGCCTTTCATGCAAGCCCACCGGTTTCGAGTATTACTTATTCCAATAACTTATTAGTTAATTGGTTTTTAGGTACTTAGCTGTTTTTATTCTGTGTTATGACGTAGCGGTCTGCTACGCCCTACGTAGCAGTCAAACGCTGTGCCATATTTCAAGGGTTCGACTCCCACTGACCAAAAAATTATAAATAAAACTAACTAGTTATATTTATCTACATTCTAGAACCTGTTACGAGCTATGCTTTCGAATCAAGATAGCTTCGTTTAATTTGTGTTACCGAGCATAAATATAAATAATTAATCTATATTACATATAATAAAATGGTAGAAAAGTCAAAACTGTACATTGAATATTTTTTTAAAAGAATACTTGGGGTGTGATCTACAATCGATACCGAAGCCAAAAATATAGTTTTTAGAATTTTTGTCTGTTTGTCTGTTTGTCTGTATGTATGTCCGGGATAAACTCAAAAAGTACTGCATGGATTTACTTCAAATTTGGCAAGAATATTATTAGGAAGTCGGGTCAACACATAGGCTACTTATTATTACGCTCTCGCCTACGGGGAACGAGCAGTGAACGTTTATATCTTCAACGCATTCTGTAACAACGTGTAATCTAAACACGCATATTTGAATAGTGTTATTATGTTAAACATGCTATAAGCTAGCTTCACACTATAAGTAACTTGACCGATAAATTACAAAATAAAAAACAATCTTAATTTTGCGGTTCAATCCGTAGACCCGATTACTGCACCAACCGCAAATAATAAGTTTGTCGTAGGTTACGTCAATAAAACTGTAGAGAGGTAAATTCTGTGCATTGAAATATTTACAAAATAACTATTTGGGGAGGATTGGTGATCAATATCAATGGTAAAAATGCAATCAGTAATTTTTTTGTCTTTCTGTCTGTCTGTCTATCTGTGCACGCATGGATAAAAAACTACTAGAGGGATTTTGATCAAACTTGGTACGATTTATACGTTCATACTTCTGAACAACATAATAATATCAACCCATTTATGTCCCACTGCTGGGCACGGGTCTCCTCTCCTATAACGACAGAGCTGAGAGGCTTTAGACCTTAAAATGGATCGAACATGTCCTTAGAATTTCTTCTAGGACATGTGGGTTTCCTCACGATGTTTTTCCTTCACCGTCAGCAGATGGTAAATCATGTGAATAGCACATATAAATTCCACAAAGTGAAATTCACATTGGTACTATCCGGCCGGATTCGAACTCGATACCTCTGCCGCGTCCTTATCCATGATTCAGCTACCATCACTTACAGGACAACATATAGGTTACTTTTTATACAAAGCCGGGGTGCGAGAGAAATGCTCTAATAGGCCCCCTTTTTTATAATAATAATAATAATAATAATAAATCTCTTTATTGTACACCAAGGACATAAGAAAAAAGAAACACAAGTTAGAGGTACAGTTAGTGGTACGTACAATTGGCGGCCTTATCACTCCATGGCGATCTCTGCCAGGCAACCATATTTTTTCCGTGCGGAAATCCTCATAGATACCCACCCCGCGGCCAGCGGGGCAGGTTATGTCGGACTTTTACCGACTAAAACCGTACGCCATTTAGGGTCTTCTGACGCCAGGGTTTAAGATGGCCCATAGAGCATTTCCCTCGCACCCCGACTTGATCCAGGCTTCTACGGCTATTCAGGGCCTCCGCCCAGATCGGGCACGCCGCCGTACGGGGCCATGGACCGCACGATCCCCGCGTAGAGCCTCCTGCGGGAGTCATCCGGCCCCTCATGTTGGGCAACAGCCGCGCCAGAGCGTTGGCCCCCTTACACCCTGGCTTCAGAAGACCCTAGACGGCGTGCGGATTTAGTCAGTAAGAGTCCGACATAACCTGGCCCGCTGGCCGTAGGGTAGGTATCCATAAGGATTTCCGCACGGAAAAAAAGGCTATTTTTTATATAAGCTGATACCCGCGACTCCGCCCGCGCGTCAAGGTTTAAGGTAGGTCATCATTTTTTGGTTATATCTCCAGTTCTACTTAGCCAATTACAACCAAACATAGGGTAAATTTTAAGTCTAAGCAAGAACTTTCTTATAAAAAAACCTCATCAAAATACATTTAGTAGTTTTTACGTCCATCGCGATTATCGGCTTTTGATGGGGTCTTTTTAATAGGAAGGTATTGGTTAGACGAGTGAAGTGAAGAGTAGAGTGGAGAGTCTAAAGTGGAGGAGTGAGTGGCGTGGAGAGTTGTTTTATTAAAATAGACTTAGTCGCGATACCGACCTCCACGCGGGCGAAGCCGCGGGCGGAAGCTAGTAATAAATAATTTCAGCTTACCATCAAATACTTTAGTATTTGATGGTAAGCTGAAAGTAAAATGTACAGAATGAATGCTGAGTCGGTAAGTCTACAGCATACACCACACAGGTCTATTTGCCAGGGTCCCTCACACAATAGGAAAAGCCCCTATGAATGAATGAATGAAGCTCTTCGAAGATTAGTGCCCCGTAAATTGCTCGTCGGGACAAACACTTTTATATTGTGCTACGCTTTTCAAAAGACAGATCATTTTGAATGTCTAAAAATAAATAATTATGCTATTCAATAAAACTCCAAAGGTATGTTATTAAATTGAATATTTATTTATAGCTTCCGTCATAGTCTAGCTGTAATGCTTCGATATCGCCTAATGTCACCATTGGGTTTGAAGGTCAGATGGCAGTCGCTTCACGGAAAATATCGAGGTCCAGCCAAATCCGCAGTTAAGACTGGTAAAGCGGACCCCAGACTCCGAGGTGAAAGCTTTGGATGCGACTGGGATTAACGCTAGGTTGCAGAAAAGAAGAAGACTTACGTGTACATTCATTTGTTATGTTTTGTCACCTGGCAGTCATTACCCTGATATGGATAATTAAGTAGTATGTTATGTATAACTAATATAAGGTCAGGCGTCGGGGCCTCACTGAACAAACAGTTAATGAGGCCGCCTTCCTTCGTTTTTTTTTTCATTCGCTGCTCTAGTCTGCCGGGAGCATCCCGCAAGTGACACTCGGGTGTTGCAAGTGAATATTAGGCCACGGTAATTACTTTCTTAAATGCGTTGGTAGCTGAATGGATAAGGACGCGGCCTTTACTCAGAGGTATCGAGTTCGAATAGTAGTTAGTATAATGCATATATATTATACCATCACCATGTTCTCATTTACGGTTCTTCTATTTGCAGATTTGGTTTTATGCTCACCCGTTGCGAGACTTGCGAGTACTTCTAACCTCGATCTGATTGACATACGCCTAAGTTGACCTCTACCAGGTTCCCTCCATCCAGTAGTCTTTGAAGATACAAAGTCATTAATTTCCTGCCAAAACTCTTCGCTCTATATCACAGAGATACTTTCCAAGTCTCGTAAACTTCACATAATATCGATAGCAATGAAACTTGTCAACAGCGAAAACAAAATTATAAAACTGTTGACAGTGGGGAGAAACAGGCACAGAGTAGTTTTGTCTATGCTTTATTTGACGATAGATATTACAGGTAACTTGCAGGTAACTTTCAGATAACTTGCAGGTAATTTGGGGCGTTTCCTCGTGGTCATACTAGTTTGTCACACCAGTAGGTAACTCACTGACTATTGCCACAATTAATTCGATGTTTGTCTCTGCTTTACATTTTATGCTTTATGATACCTTTTGTTTCGCCAAGGTTTTGCTCGGATTGAACCGATTGTGGTCACTCAAATTAAGTGACAATCGTGCAAGAATTTGATGGATATAGTTTTTATTAAACTTTATGCACCATAGGCCTTCTCTAGCAGTCAACCAAAGGTGGTAAAAAAAAACATTGTCCGTGAAAATTTTGTTTAATGAAAAAAAAAACTACTGTAACTTTAAATTAATTGCTGATTATTTCTGCATTTTTTATTAATATATAATTATTATGATATCTCTAGGCAGACATGTATAGTGTAATATCCACACTCACATGCGATCTTGTTTCATTGGAGAAAAGAAAACGCCAGCCATTATAAATCAGTGTAATGAGGAACTTTTGTAGGAACTGTTACCATAAGTAAAGTCTCCAAGTTTCTTAACGACGTACTGAGCTGTTGGCGAAGCAAATTTTCCTTTGAGGTGGCAACGAACCGTTTTAGTTATTTCACCGTTTCGGACGCATAATTGGGTACGCCTCAGTGATTGCTGTGGTCTCGCTGTTGGTGACAACCGTTTAGCTTCAGATTAAGTCAAAAGAAAATATTACTACTAAGGTATTTTTTTGGTCTCAGTTTTGCTAAATCGCTTGTACACCCTAATCGACAAAATGCTTCAGTACTTTATGAAGAGCGCAATGCGCCTTAACTGAGATTGTGACGATGGCTTGGACATTAATTGGTTCAGATAGGAATTAAGTGAATAACAATAAAAGAAATACAGTCAGTGATGACTCTTAGATCATCACGCTCAAAAAAACGAGAGACACCGGCAAATTTATATGAGAGATCTTTTAATACAACTTAGATGGCAGATAAGCACATGGCCCACCTGATGGGAAGCGCTCACTGCAACCAGGACTTGTAGAACACCAGTAACGTAACATTCGCGCTAGCGACCCTAAAATTTAATGATAATAATATTTATGATACTAGCGATAAGCAATGTCGTGCCTCGGAGAGCACGTTAAGCTGTCGGTCCCGGTTGCCATACAAACATCTATGGCAGTCGTTACGGATAGTTGGAGCCCTAAAGAATCCAACAACAACGGTCTAACTGCAATGCTTCGATATCGCCTAATGTCACCATTGGGTTGTGAAGTTCAGATGGTAGTCGCTTCACGGAAAATATCGAGGTCCAGCCAAATCCGCAGTTAAGACTGGTAAAGCGGACCCCAGACCACCGAGGTAAAAGCTTTGGATGCGACTGGGTTGAAGACTAGCGATAAGCAATGTGCGAGATATTATCTCTACCTAGTGTATATGCCTGCAGATAAACTCAAAATATCATAAGTAAAACAATATGTTAAGATCGTTGTGTGCAACTCCTTATGAAATACAACAATTTTATGAATACACCCGCTATAAAGTGTTGACACAGGTAGCCCACGCCTCAGACACGACGTCACTTGCAGTAGCGCGGTTTGTTAATATCTACGAGACGAGACGCTACGTACGACGGCGAGTACGACACAACCGTTATAATTCTTCTTCTAAAACTAGGTGCCGTGACCTTGGCACCTCTGAACAACTAATCCGAAGCTTCTAACTTGTTCATGTCTACCAAATTTTTAAGGAAGATTGCTTTAGTTCACAAGAGGTTTGTTTCAAGAGATTTTTCTTGAAAGTTATTACTGGACGTCTGTAGCTCCGCATAGGTCGCTGTTTGTCGCAGTAATGGTGTCTGGAATGGCGGCCCGTACCCTCTGGACTTTACCCTTGCTTCTTACCATCCAGCGGGGTTAAGTCAATTAACGGACTGAATATAAAAAAAAAAAATGTTGGCCGAGGGTATAGCGAGTGAAATTTATTAAGTTTTTTTATGTCGGGCACGTCATTATGACTTCACCAAGCCTGATGGTAAGCTAAAGGTAAAGTCTCTGAAATCGCCATTACAAACACCGATAGTGCCATAATGGTGGCCCTCAGCTTGACGGCCTAATCAAATGCTTTTTCAAAGGACCCGCTTAAAGGACCCGGGACTGTAGGAGGAAGGAAACACGTGAGCTGTGCGGGAAAGAAAAGAGGCACCGAACCGCTTGGTTCTTTATGAGAGCATTTTATTTATATTTCGACTATTTGTCAGCCTTAATGACGGCTAATGTCTCAACATTTCCGCTATTAATTTTTCAATGTACAATATCTTATATTTTGTAAAATGATTTGATGACATTCTGAATATTATGACGAACGTAACATTTACAATCAGAAGATTTTAAATTGGGATTGAATTGCTGAGTAATTTCAGCTGTTGATAGTATTCAACATGTTGAATCATAAATGGCGTATGAAAATTTATTAGGGTAGCAAAAATAGTTTTAAGTGGTGGACTAAACTGTTTTCCAACTGAGAAGAATACTCAAAAGTAAAGTAAGGAATTGAACACCACTACTCTCAATAATCGCATGCAACGCAGCATTCAGCTTCTTAAATTCCTCGGTCCTCCTAAATTCTTCATTCCAGCTAGAAATTCAGTGCTCGTCCACCTAGCAAAGTGATTCGTCCTCCAAGCTCTGTCAGACGCTTACCGTAATTAATTTCATGTGACAAGCATCTAGTACTTTGAAATTGAATCTAAACTCAGACATGCGAACTGAAATATAAAATATCACAAATTACTTACTATTTCCCAAAAAATATAAGTCTGTAATGTAATGTTATCTACCAGCTGTTGATATCTCCTTAGACGGGAATTTTGCCAGAATTGGCAGACTTTTTTGTAATTGATCCTTATGAGGTGTTGCCATCTCAAGTATCATCACTTACTAATTAAAACGAACACTGTAATTTAGTTTTAATTGAGTGCCAATTTGTATTACACGTAAATTGCGAAGATTTTAATATAAACGATGAAGTGGATCTATAGCGTATTATGTTTAATCTGTATATTTTGATTTATTAAATTTGACTCGTATTTCATTGAGGGACGGAACTTTGTGAAGGGCTAATACCTTCCCATCTCCCTTGCCGGGGTTAAATGTTTTCAATTCGGGGAATATCCCACTGTTAACGCCACTCTAGGTACCTACTATATTATCAGAAACACATATTTTTAACAGACTTCGTTACGAGCTGAGTTCTAAGTTAGCGCTGGCAGTACTGCAAAGCTGGCACTAAGTATTCAGACCTCGTAGTCCACAAAACGTTTGCATTTTCAATAGGTTCTGGTGCCGCACTAGCAGCCTCTCCGCATCCCATTTGCAGAACTAAATTACTTTTAGGCGCGCTACTTCAAATTAATTGCACTGCAGTGAATTTCAGCTGTTCAAACCGATAGAATAATTATGTTCAAGAAAGCATACTCAAAACGAGACTTTAATTTCCGTATTTATATTTTTTTTAATCTGTAATGACATCTGCAATGTAACATGTGGCTGCTGAATGCCCGTGAGCGGCGTATTGCAGAAAGCTTGGATAAAGTCGATGTGACGTAGACGCCCCGAAAGCGGTCTAGGCTCTTTGTGCGGGTCGGATCCGCGCTTGAGGGCGGGCTGAACGCAAGAATGCGGCGTGCGTGCGGGTGGTAGCGCGGTAGGGGTGCAAGGCGGGGGGCGCGGCCGGGGGATGCGTTGCGGTGGCGCGGGGCGAGCGCGGGCCGGGCGCGTGCCGCAGTAGCGTGGAGGCGCCGCCGCGGCCGCTCGGCACCAGTCGCCACCTCCCGGTGTCCAGCTGCCGCCCGATGCGAGCGCGGAGCATCGCCGGCTCCGTAACGTCGCTTACGCTGGAAGGCCAGTTCAAACTTCCCGCCGGTGCCGCGGTACAACGCGTAGGGAAACGACATGTGGAAAGTGATGGCGCGTTGATTAAAATGACGCCTTCGTTGCCGCAAACAGCGAGTTCGAACTTTTATCAGGTTAAGTGTATGTAATTCTCTGGGAAGACGAGTTCGGTTGGACAAAGCAGGCGCGAGGGAAACGGTAGATATTACATTGCCTCTATATCTACAAAAGCTTTCCCATTCTTACTATTATAGTAACAGGTCTTTCCAAAGTTTTGTGCCATTGTTTGGATATTGCAAATTCAAGCACTCTAAGTTATTATGCCAAATACTGAGCGTCTTAGTTATATAAATGGTAATCGTCTCCAAATATCATGTTCCTTGAACAATAGATTAGCGCTTGCGGACTGGAAATTGTCACGGGGTCTCGACGGCTTGTACGAAAGGGGTTACGTGTCATTTTTATTCATAATTTAGAATTCTACACACCGTAGGTAATAAAATGAGAGCTCCCTGTTGCTAGATGGTATGTCCCACCTATAATTGATATAAGCGAGGTATTTAATTGAATTATTTTGCGGTTCTATTTGAAATGCCGCCAAGATTTCCACTGACAGTGCTATCTTATTTGAATAACTAAATATGCTATGAAATTATAGACAGTCCCTTGCGGTAACATTCAATTTGCCATGAACATACACAAACCTAGCTTTACTTATAGAATATTTTTCAAAGACAATGATTTAAGGTATAAAGAAGTATATCTTCGTTAAACCAATGATGTTGAGAACACTTTGAGCTTGGTGTTATTTAAGCACATAATATTCAGAAAATCCCGAACCGTCCTTTCTGTTGGGATATTTCTCAAATCGTTCATTCTCGACGTGACTGCGGGAGTTTGAAAACTGTAGCGTATTATGTGAACCAACAAACCTTGGCATTCTCATTGGTCCGGTATGAAACCGTGTTAAGTATTTAAAACTACCTGCCGAACTATTCACTAACGACGTTAACCGTTCGACGAAATAACACTGCTTAAGTGGTACATTTTAAAATGAAACTTTTATCATCAATTTTCCATTATGTAACATTTAGGTAGGTATTCAGTTTTCGTTTTAATTCTTACATTTGTGTAACTGTCATTGTCTGTACATCATACAATGTTTGTAACCAGCAAAGATTTATTTTGTACTAGACTTTGAAAAGTCGCATTTTAAAAGTAGTTAGATAGGTACCTATTTGATTTTATTTAGCCAGTTTTATCCCACTGCTGGACAAAAGCCTTTTTTTTTCGTGCGGAAATCCTCATGGATACGCGCCCCGCGGCCAGCAGGGCAGGTTATATCGGACTCTTACCGACTAAAACCGCATGCCGTCTAGGATCTTCTGACGCCAGGGTGTAAGGTGGCCCATAGAGCCTCCCCAAAATCTTAACTTCTCCTTCTCTTCTTTGCTGTATTCCAACAATCTGGGACAAAAGAGTCTATGTCATCCCGCTGTTTCCTCGGCCTAACAGGCTTCCACCTCCCCATCTTCTGGCTTCGAGGGTGTTAACAGGTGAGCCTACTTATCAGGTGGCATTCTGTGAAGTGTTATTCAGTTTTGTATTACTTACTAGCTGTTGCCCGCTGCTTCGTCCACCCTGAGATGGGTTACCGCAACTCTTGGTCATATTTCCGGTTCTCCTTAACCAATTACAATTTTAATTCTGACTAGAACCTTTCTGATTAAAAAACCACACCAAAATCCGATTATTAGTTTTTGCATCCATCGCGAACAAACAAACGGACAGACAAGATTTTTTTTGTTTTTGTAAATAAAACCTTATAAAAATATAGACAGCCTCTATTTTCCTAACTCAACCTAGGTGCGTGAAATAGCATTCATATTTAAGGCTCATTCAAAAACTGTTCTATTCCTTTATAGGAATAGATTGGATTTTTGATTGATTAAACCATCAGAATTAACATGATGTAGGGTTCCCACGCATTCCTTACTTACTTCACACACAGCGTGGGTAGACATCACTTCGATGTAAGTGATAACATGAATTAATTAAGGCAAACATATTCGGGAATTTAACTCGTAAGTAAACGTTTATTATTTAAACTAAACAGACCAACTCCAACATCAACAGTTTATGTTAGATGCCGAACTAACTAAGTAGTCAATAACTGCTTTAATGAAACAGAACTTGGAGCTTTCTTAGAAACTCTTGTGAAAACACATCTGATATTCAGATGTTATCAGTAATAATAATGAACTTAATAATCATAATCTTGGTAGTACAGTCTGAGCCATATTCTCGCAAGACTTTAAAAAAAAACAAGTACTTACATAACTGAATATATTATTATCGCCCCTAGTTTGCCAAATCCCCCCAATCCCTGTCTTCAAGGGTGACGTGACACCCCTGGTGCTGCTCACGTCCATAGGCCATGGTGACCGCTTCCGCTTCCCAGGTCTAATCTACTCCCACTATACCAAATTTCATCAAAATCGGTTCAGCGGTTCAGGCGTGAAAGCGTAACAGACAGACAGACAGACAGTTACTTTCGCATTTATAATATTAGTATGGATAGTCCTACATAGAAAATGGTATGATCTATAGTCGCGACATCCTCTTTACTCTTAGCACCAGTAAATCAAGGGAAGTATGCGTAATACTATAACTATTATTTCTGCCGAGCCCGTAATACGTTATAAATATTCATACCTTTACTTGAAAGCAACATTAACAAACTTGTATTCATTGTGTGCTTGTCTGTTACCTTAGTAGAATAGAAAATACAATTGAAAGTTACATCATAGAAAATATACTTATTATTTTTTTCTGGGGGGTATTTTTAAAGTAGTCCACGAAGAGCACCTTTTTTTTCCGTGCGGAAATCCTCATGGATACCCACCCCACGGCCAGCGGGGCAGGTTATGTCGGACTCACCGACTAAAACCGCACGCCGTCTAGGGTCTTCTGACGTCAAGGTGGGTGCAAGACAAATGCTCTATGGTTAGTTATGAGGATTTCCACACGAAAAAAAATCGTGTAAGGTGGCCCATAAAAGAGCACCTGCCAAAAATTTTGATAGGTACTCTTCGGACTGACCGCAATTATTATTTTATTAATTAATGGGAATTAGAAATACAAAAAAAACCATTTACCGAAGAAAAAAAATGGTATACAAAGAAAAAAAAAGCTACACAGTTTTGTTAGGTGTAAACAAAGTGATTACGTTGACCTCAGTCTAGTGTCAGATTATATCAGTAACAAACTGTCGCTTACATACACATATACCTGTGTGTGTAAGCGACAGAGTATTGATATCCACATAAAGAATATTCTAACTTCACTGCAACGACCCCACGAAGAGACTATCCAAATGAATATGACAATCAACGTGATGGATAGTGACATCTAAATAAGAAGTTCGTACCTAGTTCAAATACAAGTTATATCGAATAAGTGAGTGGCATATGAAGTTGATAATTACAAGGCACAGTTACATATATTTTATGCAGACTACTTACAAAGGCTCTCTGTGGAAGGTAGCTTGTCACTCTGAGCCGGTCATTGATTCTATTTTCGAGGAATAAAAGGGGTTATTTCTTTTTGTTGTTTGAACCAAATTAGACCGCGCATATAAACGACCTGAATAATAAGTAAAATTTTCTTAGCATAATTTGAAGGTACCTATCTCCTGATTTCCATATTTGAAACTTCGAGCTGTTTGGTTCCAAATGATATATAAAGCATTCGAGATTGTAGTAAATTCCGCAAATCTTTGCGAACTAAATACTTTCTGCAGACAGGAATAAAATGAAAAATTCTATCGTGCCTACTCCACGTAACACCATAAAGATAATATCATAATGCATCTGGTTATGCCAAGTGTTGGTTCAGTAAGCCGGCCACTGAAAAATAAGGTAAAGAATCTTGTAAATAAAAATGAAATGGCACCTTGTTTGTTTTTAATATCTGGAGTGAGCAAACGGTGAGGTGTGGGGATGACGGTTGTTTTGTGTTTGAGATCATAACAACTAGAGCCGGCCCATTAGCTTTTTAATATATAATTCAGGGGCTTGCAATGGCGTACGGTGTTATGCGGCGAACCGCAATGAGTGGTTGAGCTTAGTGACGGATTTAAACTAAATATTATTAAACCAATGCTTACAGTTGTTAACTATTTTAAATAGTAATGTCTCCTTAATTATTCTTTACTAACTTAGTAATTTATTTACTTACCAAACAAACTGATTTTCATAGATTAACATTCTGATCGCAGAACTAATTTGCATATGTAGATTGTATTATTCAGAAGTTATTAATGAAAACCAAACTGAATTTTAATTTTGTACTGAAAAGTAAAAGTGCTTGCTAAAATTACCCAAAATTTGTCTATTTTCTTTTACGAATATCACAGTTGAAATTTGGTCGTTTTCGCAAAGTCACAATTAGTAATTGTGCGATATTTTACATTTCGGTATTTAATTACCTACTAATGGTATTTATACGGATATTACAAAAATATTTTTAAAGAGCCGTTTTTTCGGCATAAATTGCTATATTGCATAAATTACTAAAGTACTCATCTTATGCTAATAAAATTATAAACACTTAAATCTTGGAAATAGTCACAAATTTTTTGGTCGAAGTATCTTCTATCTAACGTAACAGTAGCTACATTTATTATTATTTATTGGTTGGTGGGTCGTGTATCGTGGGCTTTTGCGTCTGTTGGTGGTAAAAAAAAAATCTTTTGAATTGCTTATAACCTGTGTACGTTTTGTGTTCATGAATAAAGTTAGTTTTCTTTCTTTCTTTCTTTTCTTTTCTTTCTATTTATAAGGACCATCGTCAGTCAAACGATTTGTGGTTTATCATAACAAATATTGGATGGTACGGTTAACTTGTGCAATGAACTGGCAACCAGCTACTTGGTTGTGAGAGCGAACTGGAATGCGAAACATGTCAGACACATTCGTGAGGGATCCGATTCATTTTGCACGAGATTTTCTATACATTATATGCCTATATGTATCAGATTCAGACCACCACTAACTTCACTGTGCAGCGATCAGATAACATATTTTACACAAACTAGATTCAATCTACGTGATATTCGAAAAGTAAATATTACTTACTAGCTGTTGCCACGGCTCTGTCCGTGTGGAATTCGGATTTCGTGCCTGCAATCCATGGAAACCTATTCTGGAGATAAAAAGCTTAATGTGTTAATTCAGACTGTAATCTATCTACCGAGTATCTATCGAAATATAATAATTGTCAAATTGTCTATATCCAAGAAAATAAATTAAATTTCTATATTTTTGATATTTTTTTTTAATGAAAAGTAATGTATTGGCTATTATAACTGAACTTTTTAGAGGTACTCCCGAATAATTTATTAGCCTTTATATATTTTGGAGATGTAATCAGTTCGAGTCTTATAAAGCTTAGCAATTTTACATAAATCATATTTGGTACCGAATCCCTTGTTGAAATTTATGAACGTTATTTCAGTATTTGTTACGTTGCCAAAATCAGTATTAATGTACCATCAAGATTACCTTCATATTACTGAGAAATAACAGTTTAAATCAAATTTAAATAAACATAATTTGGTTGGAGGCAATACAGGAATAGGCGATACGTATCTATAGAAATAGACAACATGAAAAAAACCGCAGACGCGATTCAAAGTGAGACATTTAGAATAAAATAAATGCTCCCTATATTTTACGGGCAATTTAATTATAGATCTGGAGTGCGCTATCACGTCAGTATATTTCTAGACTATTGCAATACATTCAAAGTCGCGTCTGACATTCATTACGGACTTCCTGCTACAGTCTTCTCTTATACGTCACCCTCACCGTTCCACGACTAAATGATACTTAATTACAGAGATCAACTTGATATACGGCCGAAATATTGTGTCACCACGCTGTCTGCGTTACGAACACGCGAGCAAAAATAAGAAATGATTACTTGTGTTGTGACAAATTAAGTTATTTGTTAATAACATGTTTATTTTGAACAGTACTAATTCAACCTGTTTGAACATCCAATTGCGCATCAACCTAATTTGAACTGCACAAATTTCATTTTCGCGATTTGCAGTATCTTGAGGGTTATTTGGATATTTAATAACAGAATAAACCTCGTGGAGGCCTCTCATAGCAGCTCTGAGCCATAGTTAATTCTCTCGGGACATGTGAGCCCGCATTCTAGAAGTGCTCAATACTGTGCCAAGCTCGTCAACTTAACCTCCGTTATTGTTTTAAGTACAATACGTGCCGCATCAGCCACAATTGATGAGTACTTTAGAACTATCTTGTTTCCTCTACTTTCAGACTCGAGTTAACCTTGACATGTCTTTTAAACCAGTTCGTAGCTTTCTCGAAATGCACAGAGTTAAAATTTCAGCTCCAGAATTAGTAGCTGTACGAAGTAAATTGTACCTATCCTAAGACATGTTTTCCTTCGGTTTGATAACAGAATCCTGCAAAAGGTTGATGTGCTAGCAGTTCCTATCCGAAGTGTTTTAACAAAATATAAATATCAAGACATGACAATTTATCGATCTTTATCTACAAGTTCGTTACAACATTCAACATAGCATACATAATATTCTCAGTAATGTGTCGCTCCATTGCGACGGAATAGTTTGAAAGCGGGATTTAGGATTAAATCAGCTTACGTTATATCTTTCCAGTTGGATCGAAAAAGAACAGGAATACTGCGGGCGCTGATTACAATTCTCATTCATTCGAAACTCAACGCCCCATTCTAGAAACAATCGCTTTTTCTAGCTCACCCGACCGTTTCCAACTTCCTAATGGCTTGATGAGTATCAGGTCGCTAGGCAAATTATTTTTTTTATTCATTTTTCATTGTTCCTCTCACCTTCGAGTTAAGACTGAATAATGTTAACTGCAGTGCAGCTGCATTTACATAATTTCTCTTCAATGAATCTCTTGGCAGGGCATTTAAGTTTAGCCAAACAGATACACCGGATTGAAGTAGCTCCAGAATATTGATGTAATTACCGCAAGAAGGATTGTCCAACTTCAGTAGCAGTTCCCCGAGGGAATTGGATCAAATTGCTATTTTCGAATGCCAACGTCTATTTAAGAGAAGGATGCAGTCGAGGGCTGTGAATGACGCAGCGAACTCGTTACCATCTGGCTGAAGCCGTCCTCCCACTGCCTCTAACGCCCAACTAGCACTAACAATAAATTTGCCACTGTCATTCACGATTTTCCGGGTCCTATTTTGTAAAGTTTCTCAACTCTGTATTTTAAACATGGAACATTTCAGAGTATGATCAATGTTCATGTTGTCATTTTTGTTACTGAATGGTATTGATTGGGATTTGCGATTATTGTGACACATAATATATAAGGTATTAACCAATTTCCTTAACTTGCATCATCATCATTTATATTTTAGATATTCAATACACGGTTGTAAAATGGTTGTAATGTATTAACACAAAACGTTACATGTTTCAAACAATTACCTGTCTTGGGTACAATTTAATTGCAACCAAGAAACAATGATCCATTTAATAACGTTATATTGTAACCTCTAACAACATTTGGGTCTTCACGAATTTACGAGCTTGACTAACTGACAGCACTTTGTACAAGGCTTTCGGATGTTAGTGAGCTCTCATCAAATCACTTCGCCAGAATTGAACGCGGCCTTTAAGAGAGCAATTAACATTTTTGGGCATTTCTATTGTTGAACAAATTTCAGTTATGTCATCATTATCATATCAATGATAGAAAATAGAAGCTACTTCAGTCAGATATGGCATATCAATTATACTTTCAGGTATAAGACTCTTCAATGTGTTTCTACACTCAGTCTAGTTACTTTAAAAGTTTTTCTAGCTATCAAACACTGTCACATTTATGCAAATATTTTTTAAACACGAGTCTACCATCAACCTTGCTAACCGTACTTTGCATATCAAAACTATTTACTTTTTAATGCACATGGCCGCGAATAGACGGCAGCTTTAGAAAACTCTCGTAATTAAATTCCAAGTTTATTTTCTTTAGCATAATATTCGCCTCTCGTGGCTGCTTCTCGCCGCGAGACATTTATAAGAAACACTATTTCCGCAATGAGACCGTTATTCATAAACTCTGCAGAAATCAGCTGCGACATTCAACACTTTGTTGGTTTAGGACTTTATCCATTCATCTTGATTGCAATTTGTTAATTCAGTTTCCTTAGATTACTTACTATTCATACATTCTGTGTCTTTAACAAAACACTTTCGAAGTACTTACTCTACGTTTCATAAGTAATCATAAGTTGTTATGTCCTTGTGCGTGTACCGATTAAATATTTTTCTTTCTTTCAAAATTCCATTTATTTCGATCAAATAAAACACATTGATATAGTAGACCGGTGTACTTTTAATAGTCTAATATTTTCCCAATTTATAAACCTTTTGTTTTTTATTCATAAAACCATAACATCTACATAATCTCTTCGATGCAGCATAAAATGGATTTCATAGTCAATTTCGAAAAATGCTAAAAATTTTCAGTATTTTTATAGTTTATCATCAAGTTTTTATCGTCATTTGACAGCCACTGATCAAGTTCAAATTTAAGAGTCAATTATTTTTAACACCACTTATTATAGAAAGATTATAGACAACAAATAGATTTATAGAAAGAAAGGGTATAAATAGCAGTGTGTTGGCTGATAGTATGTATAGGACGTTTGTGGCCGCCTATGTTGGCAACAAGCAAGCTAAGCACAAGGTGTTGCCTAGTTAATTACTTGTGGCACCCATGTGTGTGTGACGTGTGGGCTATTAGGCAGCCTGGTTGTCGTTGCGGTTCGCTGGTCACACAGACGAACGCGTCTACACAAATACCTATATCCTTTAATAGCCGAGCCTCTTGGTTTCGGAATGTTGATCGAGCGCTCCCTTAATTGTTTAGCGTTCGATAGACACAAAACTTATGTTATTAAGGGTATGAAGACAGAGACAGATTGAGTCACGTGACTATAAATAAGATAGTGATAAGTTAAGAATGTTATCGAATTAAACTTAACAAACGGAGGTTAGCGGTTAAGTTTTTTTTTGTCACAGCTCCGGTTGTATTCAACCAACTGCAATACACATAATCAGGATTTAAAATATTTTTCTTTAAGTTATTTTTAATAGATCAAATTGCATAATAATCCGTTATGTAGTTTTTAATTTAATTAAATCAAAATAAAATACTTTTGTGTTTGGGATCGTTCATTTTTGGCTGTTTAATGTTAAATGCTGAGTACAGACATAATTGGGTGGCAGAATGTACAAATGTACTCTAAAGTTGTATTTTCTGTTTATTGTAATCTGTTATCTGCTTCTGTACCGTACCGTACCGTACCGTACCGTACTTCTGCTTGTGTAAAAAAAAAAATAAAAAAAAAATTTAACATAATTCAAGTTTTTTTTTCAATAATATCTCCAATGAACAAACACAACTTTATAATTAGATTTTCGTGTATTTTTATACCCAAGTGACACATCTCATGTTGCAGATGTACTGGCAGGCCATTAGTTTGTTTACCACCTTAGTGGTATAAAACATATAGCTATGTTGTTCTGTGGTGTTTACGGTAGTCTCACCGAATATGGTTATTTAGTGAGGACATAAAACGGTTTATACACGGTTTACATTTCACTACAGCCGTTTATTAGCATGCGAATGGCACACCTGGCATAATGGCCTTCCTAGCTACTCACTCCTCCAGGAATGAAAAGGTTTGCTTTAGTCACTCGAGACGAGTTTGTATAAGCCATTAAGAGATAGAAGAAAGAGAGAATCTTTGGGTCCCAAGCCAACTTCACCTGCAAGCTCTTAAAGTTGGGAAATCAGACAGCAATCGCCCCTATAAAACCAAGGCAAAGAAATATTCCTTATAGTCGTATTCAAGGCTGGCATTTTGAAGCTGTCAAAATGCCAACCTTGAATGTGACTAGGATTGGCGCTCGGATGGAAGACGATGTTTGAGCTACAATCGTTGGTCGTTCGAAATTCAATCCTATCTCATTAATATATAATATATTATAGTGTTTGAATTTCATTGAGGTTCTTTGACGAAGATTATGTACAATCGTATACTCGTACTATTGAAACTTGCAAATTAATTGTGTATGTATATTAGAGATATGTTAAAAACTGAAGTTATAGTTACTAAATGAACGATTCTGAACATACTGTTACTTTAATGTTCTATTAAACAGGTCTTGATCAGACTTAAAAGCTGTCGTATGTTTGATTGCAATTGATGAAGTAGAACCGGAGGTATGACCAAAAAACGATAACCAAATTCCTCGTAGCCCTCAGCTAGTAGGTAATTTCATACATTTGCAACACATTATATTTTAACTTTCCATGCAAACTTCAACTACGCTAACTCTAGAGTAGCTACAACATTTTCACGAACAGAGATATCGAAAACTAGTTTCAATGCTTGTAGTTATTAAAATGACGATAAAATACGGCAACTTAGTTTAGAAGTTCTGTAACTGGTGCCGAAATGAGGTTACTGGTGCAAAAGTCCGCGTTGGCTGTATTAACGGTACAAAAATAAATGGGGTCGCATTATACCCGAAGTGCATGCGCCCATGGGGTTGTGGGTAACGTTGCCAAATTTGGAGACAGCTGGCACTATTTATTACATGAAACTACTGTATTCAGTTCTAGGTTTTACTTTTTTTAAATATAATAAACTGTTGAACTGTTGCAGTTGTAACTGAACTCTTAATATTACTGTAGATTTCATTGCCTTTGGTGTATTTTAATGTAATACAGGATTAATACATTTATCATTAAATAGGAACTATTTGAACAATAACCTAAATGGATCTATTTTAAAACGTACAATCAAGGTATGATATTATCTTGTTTGAAAACAAAAAAATATGCGTAAAAGTTTTTAACCTAAAAATACTTTCATAGTGGCCATCAAATAGTTTGACAACATTTTTTTCATTACGCTAAAATCAATTTTCAAAATCTGTTAATGATCATCAACCTTTGATGCTGAGTATACTTAAGTGTCTAGTGTGTCTACAGTATGTTTTCCTGAATCTTCCTTTGACTTCGGCTATGTACCCGTAGGAACTCCAAGTTTAGATCTCTACCTCATTATAATTACCTTTTGGACCTTTTTGCATCTTGAAATGACGTTTGGACGTTAAAACTCTACTCGAGCTCATTAGATCCTCTATCATAATTATAATGTATTCTATTGGACCTTTCTTGCCTTTTTCTTAAATTGGTGGTAGGGCCATTTTTTTCTCATAGTACTGCTTAGAGGAATAACTACCTACGCATTCACTATGGACGTTAAATTTCAATTATGTTACATAACTTATTTCATTTTATGAGATAACTTTCTTCAAATTCTGTTTTTCCTTGCCTCTTGAAGGTGTTAATGTGTTGTCTCCGCTGTTGAACTTGTTCACAAGCCACGGTGATAGGTGGACTTCAGGTAGACCGTAACTGCAACAAAACAAATTTCAATTAAACTTACTGTCGTCTAGATAAGCTTGTGCAAACAAATCAAGCACTGTCCATTTGGATCATACATATTCTAGGGATTTAAAAAAGTCTACACTGAGAGTGGTGCGCCCTCTCGCGTTATTCAATATCGTTGGATTACTCTGCCAGTCAACACTGTACCACACAGAGTTCCTATTTTAACGAAATTTCAAAAATTTGTACCAATATTACAAACGCGAAAGTTTGTAATGTATAGTTTTTGTTACTTTTTAAGCAAAAAAATGGTTTCACGCATCTTGATGAAATTTGACTCGAGATAGATTACGTTCTGAAATAACCTTTGTGTTATTTCAGACTACAATCTATCCCTGTACTAAATTTCAGCCAGATAGATTCAGCGTTAAAGCGTGACTGAGTAACATACTTCCGAACATCTTCACAAACTTTCCCGTTTATAATATTAGTAGGATAATAAAGTGGTACATTACTAGCAATAGAATTACTTATATTGGATTAAGTGCCGGAGCTCTAAGAGGCGATGCTTGTTGATGAGAATTACCATGTAATTAATCCTGACATAATAAGAACAAATATAGCTTTATTGTAATGCGTAATATTCACGTAAAATACTATGAGTATTATGTCATAATAATATAATATTATGGATACTTTATAGAAAATAATAGTTTTAGTGACGCAGCATTAGTGGGGAACTGCAGTGGATTAGGTGACGGGATCAATTCCTAGGTCAGGCAAAGTGCTATTCAGTTTTTCTAGTAGGAAATGTTATCTTTGAGACAGAGTGTATTTGATTGGCAATGGCAACCCACTATTAAAAATACGAAGGATTTTCTGAAGTATTTATCCACTATGCTCAGTTTTTCTTCTATGTTCAAGTTGGAACATGTTGTTAATGAAAAGTGAAGAAGGAAGCAAAGGCATCTCTGAATACACAAGCGCGAGTCTTTAGGAAACTAAAGTAAAAAGAAATACTTATTAGCAAAAACTTCCAGATTAAATGTGCAACAGAGAACCGTTACACCTTGCTACAAAGTTTAGCCAAGTTCCATAATAATAAGTAGCTAGTTTAATCTTTATACTTTGGTGTATTACTCTTACAGTCTTTTTACACCGTAATGCATTTAATATGTAAGCCTGAAGTCTTAAAAAAGTATAAGATATAAACACAATTGGTCATGAAACGTGACAAATCAACAGAAATAAAATATATCAAATGAAAAAGGGCATAAACGAACAATAGATTCAAGTCGACTTTTTGATCCGGGATAAACTAAAATGAATAAGATGAAAAATGTGCTCGGGACGTGGTCTGCCTCATAATGCAAGCGTCAACATGTAGGAAAATGAATTCAGTAAATAAATTAGCACAAATAAAAGTTTTCAACTTTACCTATTTAAAAACGCAGAACTAAATATGAACGCTATATTTCACACTGTTGTTACAACACATGTGGTATGTTAGCATAACAAATATTTACATATATCGATTGCAAAAAACTTCGTGAAACGGTTTCCTGCTTTTGTAGTTACCGTGACACATTTTATTCTGTATTTAGTTGGGTTGTTATTTATTAAGTGAGCGTAAGGTGATTTTATGACGGTTTCTTTCCTCGCACCGTTACCATCATGTTTTTAAGACCGATGGGTAGAAGCGATGGGTAGAATAGTGTGATTAAGAAAATGTTTGGACTAAATTCTTTTCAGGGTTTCTTTATTATACTCTGTTAAACAGAGATTAAGACAAAATCAAATTTAAGCAAAACTTACTGCAACTCTGGTAGAATCAAAGCGCACGGCTGTGCGTAGGCCAAGTTCCAGCAACAGGCCGCGTACATGCCGTGCACTATTTAATTATTAACCGTAAACAGCAACAAAAAAAACTGCGTCCATTACCCGTTTTCTACTAAAAACTAAGTTTTCTGGTCAATCAATTAGATTTCAAGATCTTAGAATGCTATAAGAAAAAGAAAAAGAAATTTCGATGGTTCCCTAGTAGTGGAATAATAATATTTTGTCCTAATACGATGGTAATTCATTTCTACAAGCTTTTATTGAACCTGCAATGTTGGTACGTAAACTTGGGAAGGTTTAATCTTGCAAGCTAAATTAAACAACTTTCTCTTATTCTAAGGATTTACACTTTGGTTCAGTTTCGATTAAAATTCATATTTATAGCAAGTCAGGTCTACATCGATATCAGTATAAACTTCATATTAAGGAACTCTTAAACAGCGAAAGCACAGAAACAATATTCGGAATATTAATTTTAAAGTTTGTTTTAAAAAATATTTTTTATTATTAATTCAAGCTAGTCGTTAGAAACACGCTACCCTTAGCCCTCGAAGAGTCATAAACCACCTACCCCAATAATAAGTGACAGTAACGTAAGTAACTACTGCCTAGGGACAGTCATAGCACCAGACTTACAAAATTGGGACATCCAAAAATCAAAGAAGGCATTATAGCACAAAAGATGATATAGAATCTCCTTTCCTATAAGTAAACTACACACGTGTCAGGTATTATACTCACACAGTGCAAACAATTCCATCAAGAACCAAACGGTTAGGTGCCTCTTTTCTTTGTCGCACCATAAAGACTTGAATTTTTTTACCAGGGCATGTGTTTCCTTCCTCCTATAGTCCCGAGTCCTTTAAGCGAGGTGTGAAAAAGCATTTGATGAAGCCGTCAAGCTGAGGGCCACCATTGTAGCCCTATCGGTACACCGATAGTGCTACAATGGTGGCCCTCAGCTAAAGGCAAAGTCACATACATGTGACTTTACCTTTAGCTTTCCATCAGGCGAGGTGAAGTCATGTTGACGTGTCCAATATAAAAAACGGACTCTTCAATGACTCTCCGATAACTCCAAAGATCGTATTTTGTCATTTCAGCAGTCTATAAAGATTGTTTTGACGGGTAAACATTTCAACAGCAGCGCACTTCTTAAATGGATGAAAAGTAAAGCTCTTTGAAACTGGATAAACTTTACTCGGAAAATATTTCATTTCAAATATAGCTTTTGTCAACCTCATATCGACACAAGCATTTTACTATCTTATTTTATTACTTATCAAACTAGATGGTTCTTCTTCAACCTAGCGTTAATCCCAGTCGTATCCAAAGCTTTCACCTCGGAGTCTGGGGTCCGCTTTACCAGTCTTAACTGCGGATTTGGCTGGACCTCGATATTTTCCGTGAAGCGACTGCCATCTGACCTTCACAACCCAATGGTGACATTAGGCGATATCGAAGCATTGCAGCTAGACGACATATTTTATTATGCCAACAAATTTATCTGTTATAGATAACTAAATTTTAAGAGTAAATTATACCACTTTGTATGAAAAAGATGTAGTGGCGATGTTTAGACGTCGGCAGAATCAGTACTTTACGAATATAAGCAGCCCTCCCTTAGATAGCATCTTTTTGTTTGGAAATATTTGTTGTTGAAATGCACCAATCGAACTTATCAGATGTAAAAACAATTCAATTTAAATATTATACTTCGTCCCATTAATTTTTATTTGCAAAAACCATTTCCAGTAAAGAATCCTAACAGGTTATTTATTTTTACTAAAAACTATTTATCTCAACTATTTGGTTTAAAAAAGAAGTTTTATTTCTATGTAGAAACAATTTAATTAATTAATTAATTAATTATTAATTATCAAACTAGATGGTTATGAACTTGAAATGCAACTTAATGTTCAGACATACCAAACATAGTATATTCCTTTAGATGGTAATGTTAGTATCTTGTAAGCTATTATTTTACAGTGCAATATTGTAAAATCAGAGACAGACTTTTCATACAATGACTAATCTATCTTACAGCAGGCGAAATTATTCCCTAAAGGACTGCTGTGCTACTAGCAAGATACTGGGATGGAAATAGAGTTATTATATCTATACTATATAATTCAATGTCCTGACAGGCTGATTGACTGACTGACTTAGATACAACGCACAGCCTAAACCGCTGGTCGTAGAGACTTGAAATTTGTAGGGAGTGTTTGTTTTGATGCGTAGAGGTGTACTAAGAAAGGATTTTTTGAAATTCGAGCCCTAAAGCCCTAAAAAGGGCTAAAAACGTACTTTTGCTAGAACTCAAGAACGGCTGAACAGATTTTCATGACCTATGATTTTTTGGATTTGTCTCCGCCTCGAATAGCATATAACATAATTAAAAATGTATGATTCATTTAGGAAATTTAGTAATAAAAAGAAAATTAGATATTGCAGACGTTTTTAACGCCATCTATAATAGTTGTCATGGCAACAGGAACTAAAAGTGACTGTCTCAATTTTCATAGAGTAATAAATATCCTTTGCTTTTGCTTCTTATTGCTCAAAGACAAAGAGAATTTATATATTTTTAAGGGTTCTGTACCTTATTAGGAAAAAATAACTCTTATAGCATCTCTTTGCTGTCCGTCAAGACCTCTTTCTCAGGAATGCATCTTAGTGGCATCAATTAGAATTGGTTCGTGCTGTAGGTATGCTAGAAGATACTATGCAAAGGAATGAAATGCATCTACAGAGTACTTTCGTTGAGGTAAAATCATGAAATTTGGTAAAAAGCAAGGTCTTATAGCACAAAGTTAGCTTCCACCACTGATCTGTATTATCTCTTCCACACAAAAATATATATTATTTACGTCTCTTTGTCAAGACCCTTTTCTCAGTAACACGGGGAGATTAAGTCAAAACTAATATGCAATATTTAGGTCTGCATGTCTTGAAGCTATGAAAAAATCAAAAGTCAATGCAAAAGATGCTGCCGTTTGGGCAATATGTTTAGACAATACCTCCAGGACATAAAGGTTTGAGCCCTGCCACAAGAGAAATCGAGGGGCAGTGATCCCAATTCCGTTACGTGGAATGGATAAACGACTTGGGTAATCAAGCGTAGAGCAGGCCACGATTGTAGTGGTAAGACCCTTTATGAAGGAATTACCGGAGATGCGAAACGATAGCACCTCCTGCGACGTGACGCAGGTGCTCGCTGAACATGGCTGTTTTGTTGAGTTCCTGCTTTGTATGGGCCGGGAGCTGACGTCTAAGCGTCACTGTTCGGGTTGCTCCGTGGACACACCGAGAATTCACATACTGGCAAAGTTTTTTCTTTTTTATTTTTCGATGCCCACTTCAACGTTGGCTCCGGTGAAGTGAAGTCTGAGGGGGTTTTCGTACGAAGAAAAGAAAGAGCACATTCCCTTTGGCATAAGTAAAGGGAAAAGCCCGAAGACCGTAGTACTTAAATATTACCCACATCACCATAAAAGTCTGTATCTCTATCTGTCAAGACTAGAAGCTCTGCAGCAGCGTTTAGTTCCTTCCTCAGTCCAGTTTTATACGAAACCCTCCATGCACGAGTTCAAATCGCACTTGACCAGTTTTTTATTATTACAACCTTACAACCTCTTACAACATACTCTTTTTGTCAATTTTATATCTATTGTCAAATGTCAATGTCTGCAGCAATTATTTCAATAATAAAAACAGTTTTTCAAAAATAAATACGTAATGATTAACTGAAAGGGTTTATGAGAATCATGTTTTTCAAAGGGCAACTTCGAATCACACATAGGTACTTTAGCCAGAGTGGCTATCTAATCCAGATAAAATTCAGAAGACAATGAAAAAGGACAATGATAGTATGCACTATAAATTATCGACTTTCTGTCGCGATGCATGGAACTCGGGATGAAATGAATACCTACTACTACTGTTTGCCAAGGAATAGACATTGAAAGTTAGTACGGGCAGTCCCTCGGGGTTTAAAAAAGATTGGTGGCGATAGCCAACATTCACGCGGGCGGAGCCGCGCGCGGGTACGCTAGTTTCTACATAAATTGGCTACCTTGTTTCATATCAGAATAACTTAATAAAAAATAGTAAATTAATATCGCATGTGAGAAAATATTGATACATCAAGTTTTTATACGAATGCCTCGCCTATTGGATTTAAACGTTACGCAATTGCATAAAAAATTCCAAAAATTATCAATCATTTTGTACAATTTTCAATATAAATGAAACCACTTTGGATGTTTTCCTACAATTTAGACGTGTAACATGCCTCAATACAACATCGGTATGTGGTATTAAAATTGATTGCTAAGATATAACAAAAGACTGTGTACCAATAAAGAAGAGTTCACATACCTAAGGGGGTTGTGTGAACCTGTGTGGTGTGTGCGGGCCCTCAATTGTGAAGACACGCCCGCAATACATTTGATATTCGTTAGAGGTATGCGTGAAATGAATGTGGTGTGTCTCGACCGAGATAAATCTATTAACAATGGTAGCTGCATTAAATTGGCAGGGAATTTGTGATTGTGATGCCGATTTGATTTTATCAGTACATGTAGGTATGTGTGACGTTTGCCACAAACACAATCAGCCGCAGTCATAGATATCTATACCTATATCATGTCATGTGGTCGCAACCACAAATAGTATTATTTGAATTTGGTGGTTTAAGTTCACAATTAAATCCAGTGGCACAATCGGGTTCTATTTGTTTCGAGTTATATTGTTGATGAAATTTAAAATTGGACAGGACAACGTCTCGTCTGTAAGATCGTTTAGTAAAAATCCTATACGTTAAGAGTTTGTGCTTTCTAAAATTTGAACCATTTCTTGTGGTATCATGTTTAGTAAAGACACAATCAAAATACATTCATAATTGCGATGTCGGAGATCATGCATCATCATATTATATTAAAATGTAATTGAAACATGAATTTTAAATATTCAAAGTCACAGTGCATACGTTGAAATGAGGAATCGTGAATCAAAGTAGGAGACAGAAAATAAATGGTTTCCAAAGTTTTTTGTTGATAATAGTAACGGTCAATAATAGCTACTACTCAAAGAAAAATGGTTGGCAAATAATGCAGCGAGAGGTTCACAAAGTTTTCGTTTTGCGTATTAATACGGATTACCTCGTGCCCGAAAGAGCTTTTAGCTCTATTTCAATGCATTTTAAAATATACTCGTAAAAGAAAATATTGGTAGTTGCAAATACTAGGATTTAACTTAGTAAATGCAGAACAGTACTAACAGTTAGGCAGAGATCAAAAAATACGTATAATTAATGTATGTTTTATTTGGAGGCGTGATACCTACAGTTTGAAACAAAAAAGTATTATAATAAGAATGCAAAAATGAGAAGGTAGGTACAATTTACTACATATTGCGTACATTTTTCAACAATTTTTGTTCGAATGCTATTCTGTGCCCGTAGCCAAGTGGAAAAATTATTCTATTCGATCGAATCGTATCGAATAGAAACGTTTAGGTCGACCAATCACACTCCAGCTCGTGATTTCGCCGCGGCGCGCGCATCGTACGCCGGCGACGAGCTTGGATGTGATTGGTTGACCTAATCTATTCGAAACGATAGCGATTTACGCTATGACACTTGTCTACGGGGGCAGGTTTCATAACTAACATTAGTACGTTGTACGACGTGTAACATAACATTTGGGAATAGAAATACTTTACTGAGTCTTCTGGCTGTTTTACTGTGTCTGTATTTCCAAAATGAATTATTATGCCCATATTTGTAACAGCATTTAGGATACAGAGGACAATTACTAGGAGAGATGCTTTTATTAATGAATTTCTTGGAGACCTGTGTAATCAAATTTAATAAATTTTAATGATACGTTTGACATACCCTGTTTCTGACCTAGATGTGCAGTGTGCATGTCTACAGATGCAGCTTCAAGACTATTGCTTTCAGTAGATAGCAATTTTGATTATTTTCCTATCAAAGCGCTTGAATGTCAATAGAATTCAATTTTGGAGTTAGGTACTACTGCCACTCTGACTACTTGCAACTGGAGCTTTAGAATTGAGCTTAAAGTATTTTCCACGTTTCACTCTAACACTATTTTACAGTCTGAGCAGGATTTCTGTAGATATATTAGATGCTTATTCTGAAATATTGAATGTTGAATTGAAGATATTCGCATTCAGTGGTCATCTATCAGATGAATCTTCGTATCTCAGTGAATATTTATACGCTCACAGAATCTGACAATGTTGGACTAAAATCAGGTCACTAAAAAATTTGGTTATTATTGAGACGATACTTTGTCAATTTTTAATCCTTAGTTAATATCAATATTATCTAAGGATATTATCTAAGGATCTAAGGAAAAACCGCGGTAGCCTAGTGGTTTGGGTAATGGACTGCTGAGACGAGGTCTCGGGTTCGATCCCAGGTTCACCATGGCACACACCAATGACTTTTCGATGCTTTCGAAGTTATGTGTGTATTTATCGCAGGTTTATTAGTGCCTCAGAGAGCACGTTAAGCCGTCGGGTCCCGGTTGCCATACAAACATCTATCGCAGTCTTTACGGGTAGTTGGAGCCCACAAAAGTCCAACCTGTCTAACTTGGAACTTCGATATCGCCATTGGTCATAATGACCATTGATTGTGGAGGTCGGATGGCAGTCGCTCCACGGAAAATATCGAAGTTCAGCCGCATCACAGTTAGACTGGAAAGCCGACCACATCTGAGTTGGGAAAAAGGTTCAGAGAATGATGATGATGATGAGATAATACAATATTACCATCCAAGTCTCTTAGTATTTAATTAAACTGCTTCATCAAATTAAGGTTCTTCAGTTTCGTTTGCTGCACGTAGTTTCATACACAAAAGCGCCTATTTGTGAAGCTGGCCAAATAACGCAAATTGTATCGTAGTTTTCCCGGTCTATTTTTCGTGCATTCAATCAATTTATTCATTCGTCGTTCAGTCGGTCGTTCGTCGTTCTCGTCCACTCCCATCAATGTAACAACTAGCTTCCTAATGGTTCAATTGTTGAGACTGCGACTACACAAATACATATTAAACCACTCTAGCCGTTTGGCACGAAAATTTCCCTTTCGGGGTGGTGGTCCAACTACTTTGTTCAAAGGAGCAGGAAGGAAAATTTCTATCTACTTAGAAAAAGTTTTGCTTTTTGAATATATATGTATAGATATATTTCCTGAAGAAAAACGAATAAAGCTGCAGCGAAGGATTCAGGAATTATTTGTATAAGGAGCAACAGCATCGGAGCTAGTTTCAAAAGTTTGGCACGGACTTGTAAAAGTAAATTGATGTGATACTTTAAAGTTCTGGAAACTTCTACTAAACTATACCTGTTCATCGAATATAATATCCTAGTTGCTAAGGCTAAGAACTCACGAAGCGGTTTTCACCCGCGTCCGCCGCGGTTGCGAACCCGCAGCCTTTGTAGAATACAGATATTTATGCAAAAAATTTAAAAATTTAAAAAAAAATTACGCTTAGGCTGTGGAACGATCTCCCTGCAGTGGTTTTCCCTGGCGGCTACAATATGGGGTTCTTCAAGAAGGGCATTAGAAGGTGTTTGCAGGGTCGGCAGCGCGAGTGTGACGCCCCTGGTGTTGCACGCGTCTATAGGCCACGGTAACTGCTATCCATCAGTGTGGGCCGTGTGCTTGTCTGCCACCTAAGTGGTATAAAAAAAAAAGAAAAAAAAAAGCAAATTTCACGAAACGTTTTACGCTCGCGTATTCTACAAAGAAAATTTTTCTGCGCTTCGTGAGTCCTTAGCCTAAATCAGTTAAAAACGTTTGAATAAGACATCTGCCATACTTGCATATACCTAGGAAAAGTGCTAGTATAATTAGTTTTGACAACACATTAATAATGAGGCAGTATTTTGTATTCGCGCTGCATTATAAAGGCACGATATGTATAATGCCGCTCGTAGTCACGTATCTTTATCTAAAGAACTTACTATACCGTCTAAATAACTTTGCAAAACTTCCGAATTATCTAACGGTGAGCTTGAAGCAGTGTGCAAGCGCTGCATGGTATTTTAAACTTTAAGTACGGATGATAGATGCCATTGTGGATTAACAATCATGAAGTTTTCCTGCAGTAATTAATCAGGGATTAAGTTTTGAAATAATGTTATAGGTAAGTGAAAAGCACATACTTGAACCGCCGCCGCCTTCAAGTGCCTACCTGGAAAGGTTGAAAATAATGTAGGTATACTTTTAAAATGCAGTTAAGACAAAGTTGCTGCCAAACATTAATATAAACGAAATTATATTGCAACTTTTAAACTCTCATTTCTTTTTTTAGACTTAAATTCATAATATAGTCATTTATTTCATGATACACAAATAGAGGGTAGCAGTACCAGTTCAAAGGCATCTACAAACCTTTGATTATTTACCTGACAAACCCATATCATGCTTACGCTAATTCCATTAAATATAAACAATACATTATTATTCAGATATGATAATAGCTTTAAAATCGTTCTCATTTGTTAGTATAATATAATATAATCCAAATAACTCTAGTACCCAGTTTGCCCCTCAATCTGCTTCAACGAATTCAACATCATTTTTAAGCTTACGTAAGTATTTATATATACTAGCTGGCCCTTCTCGGTTTCACACTAGAATATCTTGTCTACCACCTAAGTAGTATAAAAAATGTACTGAGCTGTATTAGAAATAAAGTAGGTACCTATGTTAACTTTTGTTTTCAAAAAGCTTTCCTAACTTCGGTATTCATAGTGCAGTGCAGCTGCATTTCGAGTTTTGCGAACTATGGATATGTATGCTGTATCTATAGACTAGCTAATGACTGTCTGAGTGCAGTAAAATAAAGTTTTATAAATCTAACTAGAGCTGAGCCGTAATGTGTTTTTGAGATTGAGATATTTTCAACATATTTCTTAAACCAGAAGACTTTCTTCATTAAATTTATAGAACGTTTTAGCTTGGCTGTTAGTGCTTAGTATATTAGGACAGATGCCAATGGTGGATTATTATCTCTGCCTGTCCAAACTCACGTATTTTAGTGTAACATTTGACGAGCCATGTCACCTTATTGAAATTTCGAATGATTTATGGGGAGGATTGCCCAAAATTTTTGCTTTGATGATGCTAGCAAATATGGTGCGATATAATTTAGCCTTAAATGAATAATAGGCTTAGAACAATGGCATATTGAATGTCAATAGAGCCCGCCCGAATAATTTCACCGTTTCTCCACGAGTTGGTCGCTTGCTAACAAAGCTTGACTATTGTCTAAATCAAATCATTTGATATGTCGGAAAATCAGTTCAATAGTTTTAGAATCAATCCGATAGATTTTCATGTTGACATTACGTACAGGGTAAAAATAGTTTAGACTTTAGATCATGATGTTATCGATATATTCGGGAGTAGGTAGCAAACAAGCACCTGATGGTGTGTGATTACTGGAGCCTTTGATCGTTAGCATCCATCAATTTTCTTTCGGATTATGATTACGGTACCGCCTGCTATCAAACTTGTTTCAGGCTTTTCAAGAGTAGTTGGGATTTTTTTAATCATTTATTTTATTTTATACTTTATAGTTACGACATATATCTAAATATTATATTTTTGAAATCTCCTTTTAATTTCGTTCATTTTGATACCCTACTCGAAAAGTTCAAGTAAAAAGTTTTTTTTGACAATATATTTTAGCACCAGAAATCAAAATTATGATTTTTATTTAAATTTCATGTACCCTATGACACTCGGGAGATAAATACCTTTCATTTGAGACCTCAATTATCGAAATCCATCGAGCCGTTACACCTCTAAAGGGGAACAAAGAAAACTAGATACATACATACATACATACATACGCGCGAAACACATTAAAATACAACTTTTCATATTAAAAAGTAATAAGCACTTTAAAAATAGCCCGACCACAATGATTTTACTACATGTCATGTGTGGCCACGATCGAACACTTGCCTTTAGGTACGTCGTTATAAAAACCTGCGTGTGGTTGCGTGTGGTGTCGACACCAAACTAAATTCTTACGATCGCTTTAACGACCCTTTTGTGGTCACTTTGTGGTCTCAATACACTGATAGTAAAAACTGGATTAATAATAGCCACCTTGCTCCTTTGTGTGATAAACAACACCTGGATTCGGTAGGAATGGGAGTGTACACTGTCGAATGCAAAGTGTGATATTTTTTATACTTACTACATAGGTGGCAGACAAGCACACGGCCCACCTGATGGGAAGCGGTCATCGTGGCCTATGGACGTGTGCAACACTAAGGGTGACACACACGCGCTGCCTACCCTGAAGGGAAGGGGAAGAGTTAGGAATAGGTGGGGAGAGGAGGGATACAGTGAGCTCTGGCTACCCTAGTTACCGGCGGGAACACAACACGACGGTTATTATGGCCGCGGTCTTCTGTAGGTCGGAGGTACTACCCCATTTTACGGGGGGAGATACCGTCGTATCTTACCTCCTCTAAAATTCGTAGTACGTGAATTCATACTAGGTACTTGTTGAAAAATTGCACTACTTACAAAATACCTACTAGATAAATAGCATCTCTTATCTTTGCGCATTGCAGTGTAAACTAACAAAATAATTGCCTCTCGTTAGTGAGCGAATTCTATTGTGTATTGAGTTTCTACATCTGCCAATTTCTTTTACGCCTAGTTTTCAGGACCTAGGGTTGTCACAAAAGTAAATATATACTAATATTATACAGAGGTAAAGTTTGTGTGTTCAAGTAGGTATATTTGTTAAATTATAAGGGGTAATCTCGGGATCTACTGAACCGATTTTAAAAATTCTTTCACCAATAGAAAGCCACATTATCCGTGAATGTCATAGGCTGAATATCATTACGCTACTGCCCAAGGGAGCGGAGCAATAATCATAAATGTGAACAATTCCGGTAGATTCCTATACATTTTAGGAAAACTGATAAATTACGAGCATATTATGTGAGTTAAAAAGGGTGCATCGGGGTTCGAAATACGCCACGGGCGAAGCCGGGGTGGGTCAGCTAGTATATAATATTTACTTAGGTATATACTTAAACAGGAGACTTTAGTTGTAGATATCTTTGATAACTTCTGAAAGACCTATAACTTTTACAGACAAGAAATAATAGGTAATTGATTCAATTATCCAATCAATTAGCTTATTTCAGTCAGACATAGGCCTCTCCCAATGTGGGCCATAGAGTCCAATTCTTCACCGTCCACACTCAGTCTGTCCCAGTAACCATTTACAATTCCCTACCCACTACGCATACCACTAAATCTTGCCTTATCCAAGATACCCTAGTACAGGGTAGGCGAACCTTTATGCATCAACGAGCCATTTTTTTCTAAAACATGTTTTATGGGGTCACTGGCGTGCCATCAAAAGAAGTATATTTTTGAAATGTTTTTATTACACGATACAAAATAATAAATATTTTTCGTGTTTTGTCACTGAAACATGGTTGAATTTATTGTCAAATCAATGAAATTATAGGGATGAAAGGGATGAAACGTTTAATGATTATATTTTATGTCCCAAAGTATTTTTTTCATAAAATAATGGCCATTTTTCTGACATAAAACCTCTTTGCTTAAAATTTAAAAAAAGCATTTTTCGTTATAAGACGGAGCTAAATTTTGTCTGATCGGCGACGTGCCCAAAATATTGTGCCGCGTGCCACCAGTGGCACGCGTGCCACTGGTTCGCCTACCCTGCCCTAGTAAAACAATGGCGTCGATTCTGACGTGCAGATTCACTAACCCTAACTAAAATCTTTAAATTTCGATTTCGATTTTATCTGGATTTACTTATTTCAGAACTTCTTTAAACCATAAAATATTACAAATGTCTGCACCGGATTGTTTTTGCCAATTTTGAAAAAGAAACAACGTTTGAATTGGCTCTAAAGTTAACATAGACTCAGCTTACCATCAGGCGAGGTGAAGTCATGTTGGCGTGACCGACGTAAAAAAAAACATAACATTTAAAGATGTTAGTTAGGTTTAGTGAAAATGTACAACGGAATTGACACCAATATCTGATAAAATACAGAACAATCGATTATTAAGGGCCAGTTAATAAAGCCGTTCACAGACAGAATTTGATATAATAAAGCTTAACAAACTAATCCGTGAACTGATACAGACTAAACCTATTAAATCGTTGAGCGGTGAACCAATCACACCTAATACATAGGTACTACACGTGCGCTATAAGTTGAGACCTGACCGCTATGGCACGTCATAGCGGTCAGGTCTCAACTTATAGCGCACGTGTAGTACGTATGCCCACGAACGGGTTCAGTCGGACAGATCACACGATAGTGACACTTCTGAGTTATGAATCGATTCGTCCTCAATGCAGTGTCCTCACATTAGTGACGTCACTGGCAGCCGGCAAAAGCTCGACAGTCCCTGGTAGTTTGTAGGTGAGAATTATTACCTAATCGTTTCTGACGTATTGATCGCTCATAGTCGCTCAACAACACGCTATCTGCTATTATAATAGCTGCCTATTTATAGCTCGATTTTTATTATACGGTCTATTTCACTATAACATGAACTGAAGTGTCTAAATAAGTACCTTATAATTATATTGTTGCCTTCCCACTATACCTTTCATGCAAGCGCGCCAGTTTCGAGTGGTTTTGACAGTAGAGGAAACGCGTGAAGTATGTAAGGACTGAGGCAGATGGCGGTCTGATGTCTCTGCCTACCCCGCAAGAAAAAAGGCGTGAGCATTATGTATGTACGTATTTGTCCTCCTATAGTTCCGGGTTCGTTAAGCGGGGCGGGAAAAAGCATTTGATGAGGCCCTCAAGCTGAGGGCCACCACTGTAGCACTATCGGTGTATGTAGTGGTGACCCCCGATCCTGAGACTTTGCTTTTAGCTTTCCATCAGGCGAGGCGAAGTCAGGTTGACGGGTCCAAAAAAAAAATAGTGGGTACTCCCGCCCGACACATGGCAAGATGTATTGTGTTGTTTGCCAATTTAACCAACATAATATACTGGTATTCAAATAACAACTGTATCCTATTTAGTTTTGACTTTTAAATCTATGGAAATATGAAAATATAATATGGAAACTGTCCACTTCAGTAATGATACAAACTCATCCTCTATGTGAAAAATTTCCATGCAAATATTTGCAACTACATAATAAACTCGTATAATGCTATTTTTCAAAAAAAATATGCAGATGTGTATCAGATGCATATTGTGATGTAAAATAATACGATGGTTTTGGTATAATTTTACCATAGAAAAATGACCCTTGTGTATCTGAATTATCAATATTGTTTTGATTCTAATTAGGTATAAGTTTGTGTGTCCATTCGTTTTGCATCCAAAATTTATCTCTTCACAGATAATAAACACTGTATTGTATTTGAAGTTTCCCTCTTGAATAGGTCCCTTAAGTATATACTAGCCGAGAGCCTTTTTGCTCCACAAATAACAATTGCGGAATCCTTTGGGAAAACATCTTTCTTACGCTCAATTGAAATACAAGGGCTATTTGTACTACACAATCCTTAGCAAATATACATATGAACTGATAAGATAACGGTTTAAAAGATTATATTGAAGTAGTTTTCAATTTTTAGAACAAACGACAAAAAAAAAATCCACAGAAAATAAAAGTAAAAAAGGAATGTTGACTCTAATCTCTCATCAAATCAATCTTTATTTCACTCCAAAAAAAAAGAAAAAACGAGTCATATAATCGCTCAAATCATCGCGAAATTAAAGATTTAATAAAGACACAGGAAGTCATGTACCACGTAAGGACAAGTAAAAGATGCCTGAAAACCGGAAAATGACTGTAAAATTGTTCATGAATATAATCTATTGGCGACACAATCCGCTCATATTACATAAAAACCGCGCAAGTTGTTAAAATATGTACGTGGAACTCTAAAAATACTGTAAAAGCTTCTTTAATTCATAATTTTAATTAATTTTCCAATTTTTATGAAACATAAAAAATGCAACCTGCTAGTTTCAGTTCCAAATACGATATCGACAATCAGGGCTGACGATAACAGACATCAAACCACTTGCATCTAAGTACCGTGACATGGAGTATTGAATTGCCGCTTAAATCTACCAATTAACACGATAATTCCACAGCTATGGTAACGATAATCCTATTAATAAGCATTTGCTATGTATTAAGGATTAAATGTACTTGTGATGTGTGAAGTTCTGTACTCCACCTGACAATAATCGGTGAATTATACCAATGATGTGGCTTAATTCAAAGCACGTACAGCCTACGTGGCTGTACGTGCTTTCACCACCACGCATCATTATAGAGGATTTTACTTCGCGCACAGATTGCAATGGGACTAAAAACTTAAAAACAATGCAACAAACCAATTAATCTTTCTATAATGATGAAGGGGTAATAGAAACAAAAAGGTCATTAGTACCTAATAAAAGATACTTTGTCTGACTCAAACTTTTCCTGAGAATTTCGTATTAAAATCCAAAAGCAGCTGCACTTTTTTCCGAACTTTTTTAGGGTCGGTAGCGCGAGTGTGACGCCCCTGGTGTTGCACATGCCCATAGGCCACGGTGACCGCTTCCCATCAGGTGGGCCGTGCGTTTGTCTGCCACCTAAGTGGTATAAAAAAAACCGGTAATCTAAACCGGAACCTCACATACCTACAGCAGCCGCACTGTTAAATTGCACCACTTCTTAATTTATGTTAAACTTAATAGAATTAAATACAATTTCCCTTGAAGATTAATAATCTCATTTCCTCATAACAGTTTATAAGCTTCTTAAGTGACGTGTTTTCCATAAAACTGCAGTGCGGTTTAAAAGTAGAGTTACGTAGCCCGTAAATTACGAATTTTATACGCAGCCCGTGTTGTTAGCGCGGCAAATTAATAAATTAACTACGATAACAGGATGATAAAAGCCAATTCAGTATGAATACTTTTTAATTGAATAACTGATGCGGTTGTGACGCGACGTCCTTGCATCAAAAGGCATCATACATAAGCCGTGACGATGTCGTCTCACAGTCGGCGCGTAACCGCGTCGCATCACACATTACAAAGTAATGGGATTTAAAATTAAGCTCATTTGCGTAACAGTTGCCTTACACCTGTGCCACGTTATATTATTTCACAGCTATAATTATTTTCGCTATACTTGCAAAGAATATAAGAGGCGATCATTAACAGGAATAAAGATTTTATGGTCCTTAAAAAGAAAAAAGAAACACTCAACAATCTTTGAATGCCCATAAGTCACGTTCTGTCATACTTTTAACATCTAAGGAAAGGTTTCTTGCAGTAAAAATGGTTCATTAAAATTTACATAATATCTTGTTTTTTTATTGGTATTGGCTCGCGTTTTACCATAATCTCACCTGTTGGTAAGTGATGATGTGGTCGACGGAGGAGCATGCTTGTCTAGAAGTAACCTATTCACTCTAGACTTGAAGACTCCCAGGTTGTAGCTTTCCCAAAATACAGACTCAGGCCAAACGTTGGTTTATTCCAACTAGTCCTACTAACAGTTTGATCATCGGACAGTTTAGACAAAAAAACTTGTGTGTAAAAAATACTGCTCTGTTTATTAATAAGTTCATATGAACATGTTGTGTCATAAGAATAATAATAATTATAACTACGTTTAAAAAACAGACATCACAAACTAATATTTTTAACTTTTTGGTGTACAGATATAGAAAATTACCAATTTATGAGGTTTATCATGCACAAAGGCATCAAAAACAGAATTTTTGGCATAAATTTGTTGATTTCCCCTTGATTTCCCCAAGATCCCAGAATCAGATCCTGATAACCTGGATATGGGACCACCTCAGAAGTAGCCTCTTTCAAACAAAAAAAAATCAAAATCCATCTATAAGGCACCGCTATCGCATGCATAACATACATACAAAAAAATAGCGTACGAATTGAGAACCTAATCCTTTTTTTTTGAAGTCGGTTAAAAAAAGGGCATGATGGCAAAGTAGCTAAGCATATAATATGATATTAAAATATACTCAAAGGAAATATAAGCCTACTTTTATCCTCATAGCATTTTCAAAGGATATTTTACTAAAGTCACATATCACGAAAGCCTTAAGCCGCGCTCAATAGGGATCACTAATGAATACACGTAGACTGGAGCACAATAATCTTCGACGGATACGTAATAAAGTATTACACAGGAAAGATGACTTATATCGAGAAATACGATCACTATACATGCAACGTGTTAGCCCGCCCATTTCATTTGTCTTTTTTAACCGACTTCAAAAAAGGAGTTCTCTCCTCAATTTGTACGCTATTTTTTGTATGTATGTTACGCGATCGCGGCGCCAATTATGGATGGATTTTGATTTTTTTTGAGGCTACTTCTGAGGTGGTCCCATATCCAGGGTATCAGGATCTGATGCTAGGATCTTGGGAAAATCGAGGTGAAATCATCTAATTTACGGCAAAAATTCTGTTTTTGATGCCTTTGTACATAACAAACTTCATAAATAGGTACTTTTCTATTTCTGTACACTAAAAAGTAAAAAATATTAGTTTATGAAGACGGTTTTTTAAACGTAGTTACAATTATTTAACCACATAGGTGGCAGACAAGCGCACAGCCCACCTGATAGGAAGCGGTCACCGTAGCCAATGGACGTGTGCTGTGCAACAACAGGGGTGTCACACTTACAATCACAATTGAAGTCTTAGCTTTTACTAAGAAATGAACATGTTTATGTTATAGTAAAAAATACTACAGTGTCTTTTCAGTTCTTCTTCTGTATTTTCTTTTACTAAATTTTACCGGCCCAAATCTGGGCCTTCCAGTTAAAATATTTATTCCTTGTTATGTCATGCTCCACTCCCCAAAAATCTGCGAAGATTACGTCACATAAATGGCCCGTTAAAGCCTCGATCAAGCGGACTTGTCCCAATGACGTAACAACATTTAACTACTCCCGAAGTGACATTGGCGCGCTGCGGAACCCACAAAACCGGTAGAATAATACAATAATTCTGCGACCTCCATTAAAACCCGCATATTTAATGTACTTTCTTTCCGATGGTGGCGTATTTTTGTGGAACCCCAAGCTGGCGCGGTGCCAACGACACGGGACCTTAGGGCACGAGTCCAGCGCCTTGAGATAAAATTTGATATATCGCTTATGACGTCCACATTTTAAAAATACAAAATCGGAACACATATTTATCATTTATCTATATTTCTATGTAGTTTCCACCTGGTGACTTAAATCATTTTATCTCGGAAATATCGCGTCATAAAATTGTCGTAGTCGTATTAGAAGACGCGTTCTAAAATATTTTATCGTCTAAGGCGAATATATTCACTGAGTATAATGTATATAATGAAGATTGATATTTCAACGTAAATTGTTTTTTTTTTTATATAGGACACGTTAAAATGACTTCGTCTCGCCTGATGGTAAGCTAAAGGTAAAGTCTCAGGACTGGGGTCACCACTACATACACCGGTAATGCTACAGTGGCGGCCCTCAGCTTGACGGCCTCATCAAATGCTTTTTCACACCCCGCTTAAAGGCCCCGGGACTGTAGGAGGAGGGAAACACATGCGCTGGTAAAGAATTTCAAGTCTTTATGGTGCGGCAAATAAAAGAGGCACCCAACCGCTTGGTTCTTAATGAAATTGATTCCACTGTGTGAGGGTGATACCTCAGTCTGGTCGTTCTCATACTTATGCCAAAATGTTAACTCGCTTATACCAATGATTCTTCCAGTACTATCCGGCTGGTGTAGTACCTTCACCCACCAGTACCAGCGTTAAGTAGGGTAGTGACAGCTCACTGGAGGGATTTTATGCTATCAATAGGGAAAATCAGTCTCCTGTGATGTCAGCACAGAATCTATCCTAACCCCCTACTCGTTTTTCTCTCCCCCCCCCCCCCCAATCTCTTCTGCCAGGGTCGACAGTGTGATGCCCTTGATGTTACACACGTCCATAATAGGCCACGGTGACCACTTCCCATCAGGTGCACCGTGTGCTTTTCTGCCACCTCAGTTGTAAAATACTTTGATTAGAACTTGATGTCAAACAGAATAATACCGGTTGGAAATATATTGATACGCCAATGATTATTCCTTCTAAATATAAATATTATAATAAGACATATTAATAAAAATCTACCAACACTTATTTTCTTTAAGAAATATCATGTCACATATATGGCTTATGCATAAATAGCTCCCACAATCGTTTCTAAATAAACCGCAAAATGAACTACGTAATTTTGTAAAGCGATTCCCAAACGCAATAAATTGTACTGTAAGGCGCTTTATGAGATGTACAATGCCCATTCATAAGTTTGTGCCAAATTTGGAACAAAATAAAGTTGACTGTGGAAGTGTTCGCTGTAACGAATACTTTATGAGAGTATGATGAGATTATGATAACGTAACATAACATAAACTCACGCCTATATCCCCGAAGGTAGGCAGAGGAGCTAGCACCCACATTTCGCCAGATTATGTTTAGGTTCCAATGTAACAGGTGGCGAGCCTATTGCCATTAACCGGGCACTTATAAACCTGCGATAAATACGCACACATAACTTCGAAAAGCATCGAAAAGTCATTGGTGTATGTCATGATGAACCTGGGATTGAACCCGAGACCTCGTCTCAGCAGTCCATTACCCAGCTAGGCTACCGCGGTATTATGATTAGTACGAGATATTTTAATATGTGTACAGTTACATAACTTTCTTTAAACACAAGGACAAAGTTTGCAATGACGTCATCCGACAAAGAACTTAAGTTACATAGCTCGCTGAATCAGCACACTGAAGTGGCAATGGACTGGCCACATCTGTCGAAGGACCGATGGCCGTTGGAGCAAACGAGTTCTATAGTGAAGAACACGTGCGGTGGTAAAAACGTCCACATCTTTATGGTGCGGTAAGTGATAAAAGGCACTGAACTGCTTGGTTCTCGATAGAATTGTGAGGAGCATATAATGAGGGTGATTATTTACTCATCATGCACCTGCCCTTGTCCTATATTTGTGGTCGGCGCAACATGTCATTCTCCTCTATACATTCCTGTCAGACGTCATTTCCTCAGTCACTCCCTTCTTTTCTATATCATCTTTCACGCATTCCATCCATCTTCTCTTAGGGCTACCTCTGCCCCCTCTCCACATTCATACTTCGAACCTTTTTAACAACATTCTCATAACATGTCCATACCACGATAGTCTCAATTTATCATTTACTGGTGCAACTTTCAAATTGCCTCGAATATACTCATTCCTTATTCTGTCTATTCTTGTCACAACACACATCCATCTTACAGGGTGATTATTTACTAATTACATAGAAATGTTTAGATAATTTGTACCACTCTTTACTATTTGATTAGTTATGTTAAACTATTTAAGTATAGGAAACTTCCCAATTGCAAATTGGAGATAGTCGGCAACAGGAAGGGACCCGCAACTCTTAATACCTCTGGGACTCTGGGCGATGAGTCCATTGATCGGCCAGAGACCCGTACTTGTTATTCTGGATTTGCCCAATTTAAAATTTATTTTTCTCTTTCATGTCCGTGTAAGCTTAAATATGAGTTTCAATTTCCTTTGTTGTGTGTTTTTGGGCATTTCATAGAGCATAAGAAATGCTGATTTTTGTCATACTTTTTCCTAAACTTGTCTTTTTAACATTATGTATAAATTAAATAAATAAATATTCTACGACATTTTACACAGCGACCCCTAGACCCAAAGTAAGTTTAGTTTAACTAGCTTGTGTTATGGGTTCTAGAATGTTGATGAACATACTTTTTTTGTAAATAAAAACTTATTATACATAGAAACACCCAGATCAATGCAAATAGATATATTCATGCATACAAATATTTGCACTGAGCGGGAATCGAACCCGCACCATCTATCGTAGCAGTCGCATGCAACTACCGCTACGCCACAGAGGCTGTCAGTCAGAACTACGTATAGTTTTACAATATACCTATACAAAAGGGAGGGTTTGCTTTCATATAGAGGCTGAAGAATCCTTGCGCGACTGACTTCGGGTATTATAACTCGTAATAGGTCGAATATCATGCTATCCTATTAATATATTCTAATGTGAAGATGTTTGCATATTTGTTACTCAATTACGCCCTACCAGCAGAATAGATCTGGCTGAAATGTATATAGTCTGGAATAATACTTAGGCTACTTTTTATCACTGGAATAGGTTAACCTATTCTAAGGCATGGGAATAAAACTTCACGCAGTCGAAACCAAAGTCAAATAATTACCTATAATTTTTACTTTTCTCTAACGTTCATAGTTTTTAATTTATCCAAAAAATATAACGTATAGTATACAATAGAAAACAATTATTCAATTTGCAATCAAAATGAATAAATATACGTCTAGTCCCTTTAACTCGTTCTCTCATTGAATCTTTCCTAAGAACCCTTCAAAGTATTGGATGATACTCCGTCGCCAAAATAACTTCCTTATAGAATACAAGTGGTCCGTGATAACATAAGTCAGTAAGCTCGGCCCGCCTCCCCCTCCCCCCCCCCCCTCCCCCTCGCCCCGCACTCAGCGATGTCCCTTTCATAGATACGACCAAATATTATATCTTTATTTACTTTCAATTTCGCTTTCAAACTTGCTATAATAAAAGATTATCATTTCGTCACTTCATGAGTGTCCAATTAAGTGTTAATTTATCGAAGATAAGTTATAAATATTGTTGACTAAACATGCCATTATTTTAATAGCTAACAATTTTGGAGATGTACTAGAATTGGCCGCGACTTAGCTCGCTTGAAATTCTATTCTTGTTCCTATTTCCCATGGTCCCAATTTCGTCTTTGGTATTATTTTGGATTATACTCGTAATCTATACCTGTACCAAATTTCAGCTAGATCCGTTGAGCCGTTAGAATGTCGAGTAACAAACATTCAAAAATCTTCACAAACTTTCACATTCATAATATAAGAAGGATAGTAGAATTCTGTAGGATTAACAAACTAAAACATAACAACACATTCAAGATTATTTGGATGACAAAGAAGCTTGGAAATGAACTGTTCACTCAACTATGTTACTCGAACTAACACTATATCTAGACTAAGGCAATAAAATTATTGTAAATAGACCAAAAAAAAAGCAGCCCGCTGAGTTTCTTGCCGGAGTCTTCTCAGGTCTGGGCCGCGTTTCGAACCGGTGGTCCATTTGCTTCTAGTTTTAAATAATTTTGATTTGACGTTTTGTAAGTGCCGCTTGAAATGGTCTTATACAGAATAAATGATTTTTGACTTTGATTTTTGACTTTGACTTTGACTAATACTTTAAAGAGCTATTATTATTCACGTATACCCTGAGAACAAAATAAATAAGTCGAGTTTATTTCAAAACAGTGAACTATTTTTATATAGTTTAAAAAATAAAATAATATACAAATATGCCTTTAATATATTCAACAAGTCATAGAAGATACTATAATATTCTTCAACGTTTTGTAACACGCCAGGAATAGCTGGTAATTTTCTTGTCTATACGACCTAATAGAATATGATTATAGCTGAATACAGTCAACAAAACACCTTGTGAAGCGTCTAGCACGATAGCTGCTAGAATAAATAATGAAATAATAGTCACAAAGTGGTTATAGTGACACTCAACTGATAAAGTATTACAGTTGAATTCACGTGAAATCTATAGGTACTATTATAAAGAGGTAAAATTTTGAGTGTTTGTATATTTATTAAATTGTAAGGGGTAATCTCTGGATCTACTGAACCGATTTTAAAAATTTTGCACCAATAGAAAGCCACGTCATTCGTGAGTGTCATGGGCTATAATATATATTTTTCTGGAAAACTGGAATTTACACCCGGGCGAAGCCGGGTCCCGGGTTGCTAGTATCAAATAACTTTATTAGGAAAATAGTCAACAAAATTTCACAGCCATTTTTAATCAAGAAATAGCACTTTTTTACATTGTAAGAAAAGTAAGGTATCGTTACCAATATATATATTGTGAAATAAGTATCCCTAAAGTTTCTAAGCGAGTATATCAATATTAAGGTTATAATAAAAGATATACATTACAGAAGACAGTCAACATATTATGGCTTTTAATGACTTATACCAGGCACGAAAGTCTGCTAATACCCACGCACGGAGTGAAATGGTTTCAATCCCTTCCAGCAATTATGTGTAGATTTCTGAGAGCACGGGGCCTTTATTTCTGTGACTTTGTATATTCGTTAAGAGTCTAATAATTACCGAAGTTGTCTTTAGAATGCCTAGAGCGCCTTCGTTAACAAGGTTTCTGATTAAGATACCGAATACCGTATCGGTATTATATAATTAATCATGATAAGGTTACTTTAAGATAACATAAAACCGTTATTAATTATTATGAATACAATGTAACCTATTAATTAACTATTGAAATTTTATAAAATATGCGATATGATACAAGTCACAGTAAGACTTCTTCGCCATTATTATTAAGACTTAATGAAATTTTGTAGTCTGTCCCAAAATTTTCCATCTCAATCCAAAAGCAAAATTTTACTGAGTGTATTAGCAGTCTCCCTATTATTTTAACCAGATTTTTGGACATTATTCCTTTGAATGGTCGGTTTTAATGTACAGAGATAACCTAAGTACTGTAATATTATTATTTTATAGACTGAAAATCTCAAAAGAGATTGAAGAGTTAGATACGTCAAAATTGATTATAATGTCCTAACGGTATAAGTCAAACCGTTGTAATGTCGTCACGGCATCAGAGCTTACCCTTCGATAGATATTTTAAATTCAACAAAATGTTTATATAGACGGCACGTTATCCGTTTATACCACAGAACAAAGAAAAATCCTTTTTTTAATGTTCTGTGGTTTACACTGAATTAACCGCAATCATTTTAACATAATATGTTTTAACATAAGCGAAATTCACTACCGCCAAGGGGGGCAATAGGGACGAAACCGAAGTTGAGATTACAACTTCAAAATATCTACCATAAAATATGGTGTCTTCCCTATTTTTTTAACGTATATTAAAATAGACTACCAGTTTATTGAATTGAAAACAGCTAGGAAACATCAAAGTCCCAAGAAATTGTCCGTTGAAGGCGCCAAAATTTGATCTGCTAACGTGCTCGGAAATTTAAGCCTCGTATTTCAATTTTTTATTTTTTTATTTATTATTACCATATTACAAAATCATTACAAACATTGTTTATACATACTGCATTTTAAAAAACCACTGAGGTTTGTAAAAAAAATAATTTAAAAAAAATAAATAAAAAAAATTGTAATAAAAAAATTAGTTTTATGTGTAATTGTTAAGGAAAAAGTAATTTTGAGGGAAGTGTATTTATTCTCAGTAGTCGTAGTAGGCGTTGGCAAGGTTTCGTGTACCGACTCCGTTTGGAGTTGGTGGACATGCCAACACCTCTAGCAATCTAACTTTAGGCCAACATTCAGTGCCAACCCGTCACTTATGTTGTTACCGAGAGTAACTAGTGTGAACTCATTCAAGTTCATAAACTAACTTAGAAATGGGACTAAACAAGATACGTAAGCATTTCGTGCGAGATGTAGGACTACATACCGTCCGGTAATTTTTATTGTTAGATTTTTTTTATACTACGTAGGTGGCAGATAAGCACGCGGCTCACCTGATGGGAAGCGGTCACCGTGGCCTATGGACGTGTGCAACACTAAAGGTGTCACACACGCGCTGCCTATCCTGAAGGGAAGGAGGAGGGCTAGAAATGGGTGGGGGGAGAAGCGGTACAGTGAGCTCTGGCTGCCCTACTTACCGGCGGGAATACAACTCAAGGTTATTATGGCCGTGGTCTTCTGTAGGGCAGAGGTAACTACCCCAGTCAGACAGCACATTTCGGACGGGAGATACCGTCGTGTCCTACCTCCATAAAAGTTACATACATACATAATACTCACACGTTTGTCCTTGCGGGGTAGGCAGAGATAACAGCCCGCCATCTGCTTCTGTCCTAACGTACCCCCGAGCCACCCCGAGCTTTCTCTACTGTCAATAAACCTTTCATGCAAGCTCACCGGTTTCGAGTGTTTTTTTAATATTCTATCTGAAAATTGACCAAATGGAAAACTATATCGTACTTACTGAAGTATTTATGAATCAAACTTGATGGCACCTGGCTATATAAATATGTGTATAGAATTAAAAACAAAGTACAAAATATAATATAAGTAGTCTCAACTCAATGGGCATTATTTTTAGGATAATAAGTCAGTAGCAACTAATTGTCATAATATTAATTTCAAAACAATTTTGTTCGCAACTATACAAAATGCAAAATTTATCAACGAACCCAGTTGACCTATTCAAAGCTGTTTTGAATTAACTGGGTCTGCGGACCAAGTTGGGTAGACCCAGCTGACTAAAGAGGCCATACATAAAAAGTAAGAAAGTTCTTAGTTGAATATAATGACGATTTACTGACTTAAATATGCATTGCATTATACAGAACGAACATCGATATAATGTGTATAAATTAATGAGTAATTTAGATAATTAATAACAGTGTATAATCTAAAGAGGCAAATTAATAGGTGTTCATTATACGCTTGCGAAATCAGATCAGTCATCGGTTTGATGTTACCAGAGGAAAAATGAGAGGGAAATATAGGAGGAAAATTCGAAAAGGGAGATGGGAGGAATGTTCTCCATCAGCCTCACCAATCATACGTTGTCTACAGCATAACGTTGATATTAAATAAGAGGGTGTCAAGTCAGCCCATTTGTTTTTCTCCACCTAAATGTAAATTGAATTTGTCTCTCAAGACTTATTAATTTTCTGCCTTATAAATAAATCGCCTCAAGTCACGAGTGAATAGGTTCCTTCTAGGTAAGCTAGATTCATCGTAGACCACATCGTCACTAACCATCAGCTGATATAGTGGTCAAACGTAAGCCCATCATGAATGAAAAAAAAATCGCCTCCTTTGCAAGGAGTATGTTTAAAAGTAATCTTAAAAACCGAGGCAACCTTATTTGCAAGCCAGCATACCTGCTGAGCTGATTTATAGACGAGGTTGCAGCACAGGCTTTCGTTTCAAGGTCAGACAGTCGCTCTCGTAAAAGTCAAAATAATTAACTATACAAAAGAGTTATAGAATTAGCACGCCTTGGATTTCAAAGTGAGTGGTGAGACCTTTTGGACCCTTGACACCACCGTCTTGCACCACCGGTGGTGTCAAGGGTATTTTTAATACCCATTACACTACCAAAGAGCTGCAGCAGCACTGGAGATAGTAGTCAAACGTAAGCCTACCTGAAAAAAAAAATTGGTTGCCTGTAAAGTCGGTATACGGGCGAAAGTTTTACGTGACAACGACTTTGAGTGGTAAAATAATTTTTATGTATGTCTCTCTCGCTCTTAGGCGGGCTAACCATGCCCGAGTGGAAGGGACGCGTGCCTCTCACTCGCTCTCATTGTGAGCGCATAACGTGAGCGGAGCGTAACGCAGTTTCTTGAAGTGTCACCCGGCAAACCAATTTATAAGACGTTGTCACGTCAAAAGTACTTGCTTTGGATACATCCAGGATAGCAGCTCGGATTGAAATGACTTTATTAAATTGAAACGTAATATCCAAAAATGAGGACAGGCATTTCAGGTTTCCTTCGGGCTATTAACCTTACACATTAATAATTAATTACACCTGAAAACATCTATCATCGAGTTGACATTAACATACACTGGAAAGTCTAAGTTAACGTAACGACCTTTCTTAATGGGAGTACAGTTAAACTGTCTAAAATTTTAATAAATATTATTATGGTACAAGGGTGTGTGTGTTCAGGGATCGTTGACAAAGAGCATTCTTAATTCGCTAATTATGATCGCTTGTGTAAACAATTTTCTCCGTGAATACAATCTAGCGAGGGTTAGTTAAATGATCAGGGCCGTAGACAAGTGTCAAAAGTCTTAATCGCTAAGGAAACGAATAGATTAGGTCGACCAATCACACTCCAGCTCGTGATTCCGCCGGCGACGAGCTTGAATGTGATTGGTTACTTAATTTATTCGTTTCCTTAGCGATCGTTAGCGATTTGGACTTTTGACACTTGTCTACGGAGGCAGGCCTTTTTTACGCGACTACGATGACAAACAACGGTTTTTATTTTATTTTAATTTTTTCACCTCACCTGATGGTAAGCTAAAGGTAAAATTATCAGGACCGGGGGTCACTATCACCACAGCATCACCGATAGTGCTACAGTGGTAGCCCTCAGCTTGACGGCCTCGTCAAATGATTTTTCACGCCCCGCTTAAAGGACCCGGGACTATAATACCTACCTTATGATAAACAGTCAGGAAACTTGTGATTGATTGATAGATCGTATGGAGGAGATTAACATGTTGCGCCCGACCCCAAATAATTGGAACAAGGCCAAGTAGATGAAGATGAGGACCTTAATTTCAAAGTTATTGCAATGTCTGCAAATCATGTGAGTCAAGAAGCACTGAAATACGTCGTAAAGTCGAAAAAAACGACTTCAACGGACCAGAATAAAATGACCACACGGGAAGCGCCAGCTATCAAACAAAAAAATAATAATCAAAAACGGTTCACCCAGTCCAAAGTTCAGAGGTCACAAACTTTAACATAAAAAATACAGTAAATTGAGAGCCTCCTCCTTTTTTTAAGTCGGTTAAAAACCACACGGGGAATGAGACCACACGGGAAACGCCAGCTATCAAATAAAAAAAGAATCATCAAAATCGGTTCACTTAGTTTAAAAATCACAGGTCACAAACTTAAAAAATTCAGTCAAATTGAGAGCCTCCTCCTTTTTTTAAGTCGGTTAAAAACTAACCTTACTCGTGCCTATCAAATAGTCTTTCTTTCAAACAAATAATAAGAGAAATAAATATATACCTAACATCATGACATGACATCGCTCAAGGGCTGGGCAGAGATGATGCGTCGCAGGTCGTAGAATTCTGGCGTTATGCGTCAAAACGATCCAATATGATCGTACTTGCACAGGACACCATTATTTCGGCAAAGGCGGCTCTCTCTCAGCTTCCATTTCCCGGTGGTGATGATGGTGATAGATCTCAGTCGTTCGAGGTGATACCCTGGAACAAACCTTTTGAAGTTCAAAAAAGGGTCAAACTCAAAGTCAAAGTCAAAAATCATTTATTCTGTATAGACCATTAAATGCGGCACTTACAACATCAAAATCAAAAATATGTAAAACTAGAAGTAAATGACCACCGGTTCGAAACGCGGCCCAGACCTGAGAAGACTCCGGCAAGAAACTCAGTGGGCTGTTTTTTTTGGTCTATTTACAATCATTTCCTTAGCCTATGCCGTGGTTTTCCCTAGCGAGTACAATTTGGGGTTGGTAGCGCGAGTGTGACGCCCTTGGTGTTGCACACGTTCACAGGCCGCTTCCCATCAGATGGGCCGTTTGCTTGTCTGCCACCTAAGTAGTATAAAATAACTAAGAATAACAGGAATGGAGGTCAGTCTACAAAGCGGTAAAACAATTGCATGTCAACCGATATGGCAACGCAAAAAGTTTTTGCGAGTGTTTGCAGTACAAGTTGAGACCAACTTGCCATCAGCAGGTTGTCAGCTTGTTTGTATGAACAACTTCTAATGCTGCAAGTATGATTTATGTACCATTCCTTACACAGATAAAGTTGTAACTTCAATATATACTGCCAGAGTTCTTTTTGAACAAAATAATTAATCAAGAACGTCATCTTCGCTTTCATGTTCAACTTTTCAGTAAGTGCATAACCAGACAAATCAAATGAGTCCAAACATGACTGAAATTCAGAAGTTCCTATGGATACCTTCTTATCTTCAAATCAGCTTCATAGTACCATATTATCGCATTATCACTGAAGATTGGCAAGTATACCAAATTTGAACACAATCTGATGTCAGGAAGTGGTCATAAACTAGGCTTCCAACATTTGTCCAACAACTCAGGCAAGTTTACCTAAAGCTTGTAAGAAGAAAGTAACTATCATACTATTATTGGCCTAGTACTGAGCTTAATATGCTAATGTTCCAGCCCACTGTTACCAGTAGCTCAAACAACACTTAAACAGTTTCACAGTCGCAGTTACACCGAGCGTAAACTTTCACTGAGTTGCTACCGTGTCTTGTTCTATCTAGAGAATATTATATGTTCATTGAAGTGACGGCACAGGGGCCTTAAGACCGTAAGCCGAAAAACGAAAATATTCGTATCCGTTGACATTTTGACCATTTAGCTACTCCGAAAGTGTTTCGTTTCGGATTTCGGATCCGTCTTCGATCGTTTGACATTGAGGTTGTCGATCGTTATCAGTACACCTCCTACTCTCAAAATACATTTGACGTTTTCGCTGTCTTGTTTGACAAATTGTCCGTTTTCGTTCGATCCGAAACGTTCATGTTCGATTTTCAGAGTAAGGCCCCAGATGCTCCTAGTGTTTCGCTGCAGCTACAATATCGATCGCTGATTTGCCGCGTCATGCTACCTCGCAATCGCCTTAGCTGAATGAATTATCGGAAACTGCTGGGTTCAAAACGAAACGGCAGCTGCTGTCAACAGCTCAAATGCTAAAGCGAGTAGATTAATGTTATGATGCTAATCTATGTTAATCTATTTGAGTAAAAAATTAACATACATATAAATCACACCTTTTCGCCATTGGGGTAGGCAGAGACAACATCTTTCCACTTTGCTACGATCTTGGCATACGCCTTTCGCTTCTTCAACTTTCATAATTTTCTTCATACATACACATTGGTTACGGGTTCAACTTAAATGCAGTCAATATTTTTTACAGTCGATAGGGGCTCGTTTGATCATTATCTCACCTGATGGCAAATGATGATGTGGTCAACGATGGTTCACGTTTGCCTAGAAGCAACCTATTCATGCTGCCTATGACAGACTCCCAGGTTATAGCGTTCTAGAAACACAGACTCAGGCAGGGCATTCCACTCCCTAGCAGTAGGTACGCATTATGAAAGTATGTATTGCTGAAGTGATTTGCACGTCTGAACGGAATATTCCACTATAATATAACGATGGTGCATCGCTGTACGTCTGGTCGTTCAATGATTATTCAAATTAATCACTTGATTTTAACACGATACTAAATATTTCTCATTCCATGATATACCTACAGGAATTTAATGTCAGGCCTACAGAAGACCGCGGCCATAATAATCATTGTGTTGTGTTCCCACCGGTAAGTAGGGTAGCCAGAGCTCACTGTACCTCTCCTCCCTCACCCCTTCCTAGCCTCCCCACAAGCCCTCCCCCATTCCCTTCAGGGTAGGCATCGCGTGTGTGACTCCCTTAGCGTTCCACACGTCCATAGGCTATGGTGACCGCTTCCCATCAAGTGGGTTTGCTTGTCTGCCACCTACGTAGTATAAAAAAGGCAGGCTGTATATACCTACACCATGAAGTGTTAATTCCCGTACACATCATTGTATAAGTCAGAAAGCCAGTAACTGAATATTTATATTCTGTGAATGGCATATAAATTTAACTGTCGCTGACATATTATAGCAATTCACGGATTAATAGCTGCAATAAGTTTTGCTTCAGGTTTTTGTATCTGCTCATTGACCTTTATGTAGCTATTAGCTTTCGCCTGCGGCTTCACCCGCGTGGAAGTCAGTATCACCACCAATAAAACGACTGTCCACTCGACTCTTTACTCCACTCTCCACTTCCACTCTGCTCTCCACTCCAGTCTCTATTTCATTTACCACTCTACTGCACTCCACTCTCCATTAAAAAAAGGATAAAAGTATACTATGTCCATCTCTTGGTTCTAAGCTACCCCCCTGACAAGTTTCAGCCAAATCGGTTCAACCGTTCTTGAGTTATAAATAGTGTAACTAACACAACTTTCTTTCATGTATATATAGTGATGTGTGAAGAGATTTTAATGGGATCAGCAATTCTTATGATAATTATGCCTAATAATCTAACTCGGGCAAAGAAGTGCGATTGGGTTCTCGAATAACTCGTAAAATATAATGTCTTATCTGATGAAGGTCACACATTATCACTAAAATTCTCATAATATATTGCTATTATACGTTGTTATTATTCTCTACATATTATATTTTTGTTCCCCAGATGTAGTATTAGAAAAATCACAAAAATTACCTTACGAAAATAAGATACGAGTACAAGGATTCCACCAAAGTAATTGGTCTAGGATACAAACCAAACCCATTACCCAAGATGTATTATTTCATGAGATTTTATAAAGAGAATAAAAAGATTTCGACGGCCTACATAGCGTAGCGGTATTGCATTCGTCTGCTGCGACAGAGGGCGCGGGGTCGATTCCCGCTCAGTTAAAATATAGGTATGTATGAATATGAATATTTGCATTGGTCTGAGTGTTTCTATGGTAAGTATGTTTAGTATATCCGCATTCTGGAACCCAACTCATTACACAAGCTCTTTGGGTCTAGAGAGCGCTATGTAGAATGTCCTAGAATATTTATTTTATTTATTTATTTTACTGTTTTAACAGCTATTAACCTCACTCTGTATAAAGCTGTAACATTATTCCACATTATTGCCATATTCCATAAGGATCGATAAACAAATGAAGCGAACAAATGGTTTCTCGCCCACTGTACTACCGCTGTTATTGTATCAACATATGCCCACAATGTTTATCAAGTAAACTCTATCCGGAGGTGTCGAACACGAAGTTTGAGAGCTCATTCATTCATCCTCAGAGTATAAAGGGATGATAAATAGATTTGGGCATGACGCAGACGATTGAAAGAAAGCACGATGTGGTTTGAAAATTGATTAAGCTACTTATATTTTTATGTACTTTTCACAATTACTATCGATAACTGAATTGGCTGACTCTGAAACGGTTAACCAACAGTCGATTGGTCCATGACCCATTGGTCAACATTATCTTTAAACCATAAACTTTTCGTCGAATGAACTTTACATCCACGAACGTTTCGCCAGCATTACTTTACGTCAGTGAATCCTTAACCAACAAAATGTTTTGACCAATAACTTTTCACCCAAAGGACAATTACTGGCCCATCATGGACTGTTCTCCAAGAGAATGATACGTCAGTCAGTGAGCGTTAAGTAATCTCTACAAGCAATAATAATAGCGAATTGGCTTCTTAATTTTTGGTTACTACCAACTTTAATTGAGTATCAATATAGAGCTCTAAATGGATTGTGTGCTCTGGAAGAGAAGCCTATCGCTAGCAGTGGACTGCAATGGGCTAATTGATTGATTGATCGAATTAGGAATCGCAACGAACTAGTGCTACGACTTTCACATTGTAAAATTGGTCCATTGGACGTTACCACTTACCAACTTACTATATATTATTGAGTATTGTAAACTTCCTAGATGGCATAAATATTGTGCGGTAACAAAGTATTCAATGAACGTCCATAATAAAACAAACCCCTCAAACATATATAACCTGTCTTTAAAAATGGACTCGGCTACTTTAAGAACTGATACTCCAACACAATACTTAATGGCATTGCCGAGTAATACCGACTTTGGTTTATAAATTTCCAATGAAGGCAGCTCGAACTGAACTCTTCCACGCCGTCTGCTCTCTGCGGAGCTGTCAATTATGTAGTCATCCAAGAAAACTTATGCTAACACTTTATTCACACTGTGACAATTTGACACAGTTCAAGTATCTTTAATTTTTTTTAAATAATATAGAACAAGAACATAATAAAAGATAAGCATCACAATAAGCATGTTCGAATGCTATGAAAATTGGAGGAGGCCGCGTAGTCCGACCGCATTGTCCGACTGATCGGACGTCGCGGACATTTTTTTCCAGTTTGTACCACCGATCAAACTTCGCGGAATTTTCTTGCCTGCCCCATTTGACAAGTGTCACAGCGTAAATCGCATCCTAGCTCGTCGCCGGCGCGGCGTACATTGCGCGCGCCGCGGCGGAATCACGAGCTGGAGTGTGATTGGTCGACCTAATCTATTCTATTCCTTAGCGATTTAGACTTGTGACGCTAGTCTACGGGCCCGGTTGATCCGACTGGCGGGACGTAGTGGATTTTAATAAAACAATTGCATAACGTATAAAGGTATTCATTGCAAGTATCAACGTTATACGAGAGTCTTGTTGGCTACGTCAGGTCGTGACCTTAGTCTCTTGACATCCGTATGTTGAAGCGCAGAATAACTGCTGCGTACTGATTTGATGGATCGTCTCGCCAAGCTGACCATAAGGGTAGTATACAAACGTTTCTAGGCACTTTATGCGTACTTTCCAATAGTAAAGACAAAAATTCCTAAAATTGAAATATTTTTGTTGGTTTGGTGGCGTATCAATTCTGATAGAACATATTTTCGGTCTGAGGGTGACGAAAAATCTATCGTTCTGCACACGCACGTTCCGGTCTGCGGGTGACGAAAAAGGCCTAGTTAAAGACCAAGACGACTAACTGCTATTAGTTGATTCTGCACACGCACGTCTCACATTTCCCAGGGGTAAGTCCCTGTAGCCAAGATCCCAGGGGATTTCATTCCTACGTTTTATCAAAGGTTTAACCTTTAATTGGGCCGTGAAAAAGCATTTGATAAAACCGTCAAGCTGAGGGTCATCACTGTGGCACATCAGTCGGTGTGTGTAGTGTGTATCTTTGGCTTACCATCAGGCAAGGTGAAGTCATTTTGACGTGTCCTATATAAAAAAGATGCCCATATTAGAATAGACAATGGTTCGATGCTGGTCAGCCACTTCACTACTAGGTGCAGTGAAGATTTCCACAAGCCAAAACAAAATAAATTGTTGAACAAAGTAGGCCTAAGTATACCCTAATTAAAAAGCGTTTAAGTACGAGGGAATGAGGATAAAAAAGGACATTAATTTGTAAAAACAATTGGATACTTTCGGTTCTTTATTTCATTCTTTGCCCGTGTTGTTTTTAGGTTCATCTTTTTTTTCTTTTGCACTATTTATATGGCTCTATATATCCCGGATTCGGCGCGAACACATTCTATCGGCGCTCATAAATTTAAATCCAACACAATTTACTTGAAACGTGCAGACTTTGGGACGATCAACAAAATGTGTGTATGTGTGTATGTATACGTCGATACACCGTACAGTACATTTATAAGCGTTTACTCCTTTCTGTTACTTTAAATAATTTATTTTATTATTAGGTAGGTGACAAAGAATTTTCTATTAATAAATAATTTAAACCTTATAGCGTTATGTACTTTAGAACGTTTTTAGCTTGTAACTGGGCCTCGATTCTGTTACAACAAGCCACTGTCATGGCACCGACACTTCAAAAAAATACCATTTAATTTTGGACTTTATTGTTATCAGTTTAAAGTCTAAAATTAAATGACATTTTGTAGAGCGATAGAAAAAGTTAAATGAATTATTTTCTTTTGATTTTAGACTTTAACTGTATAAAGGTAAAGTCTACAATTAAATAGCATTTTTAGAGTATCAGTGGCAAGACAGTGGTTTGCCGTTAGCAGAATCGAGGCTCTGTAATTGTAGAATTTATTCAAAAACTTCACTTTGCGTCACTAGGAGTTAGTGAAATAATATTGACATGTTGTATAAAAAATGTTCACGCTACTGCCTAAAAAGCTAAAAATTCCCATAAAATTTGTAGCACGAGTTTGCAAATTAAGCGAGAACCTCTCTCAATTCCTTTGTAAATTCCCTTTGGTGCGCTAAAAGACTTTTTTGTGATATTAAAATGAAAGTTTTAGCGCGAAGGCTCAGCTTCTTAAATTGCTTGGCCAATATTCATAAACGACTGGCAAGTGTATGTGTTTTAGTAAGATTTTTTAAAATATACCACAGCAGAACACAAAGTTTTGTTGCACTAAAAACCCAGTATAAACACAGTATCTAAAGAGAACCAAACATGGCCATCATGAACGTAATACAATTGCCTAATAATAATATAGGTTAATATAAAATAGAAGCAGCTTCCGAAGCAACATTATTCTTCTGTATCGTGGCAAATATTCAAGAAAGGAACCGCATAGTGATGTGGCAATTTGTTAGCGTATTCGAGTAAATTTAAGTCCAGTCTGATGTCACAAAGTCGTTCTAATTTACCCCATACTAACAAACTAATAAACAAACAAACTAAAAAACAACAGAGCAAGTTAAAATAAAGCTTGTAAAAAGAAAAAAGTAAGTTGAATTAAAATCCCGTCTATTTGTAAACAAGCTGGGTCTCGATTCCGTTAAAGCAAGCTATTGATTCTTCAAAAAGTGTCATTTAATTTTGGACTTCATTGTTATATTTTAAGGTCTAATATTAAATGATATTTTGTAGAGCGAATGAAAGAGAATTCATTTGATTTTAGACCTTAACTGTATAACGGTAAAGTCTACAATTCAATGGCATGTTTTTAGAGTGTCAGTGGCATGACAGTGTCTTGCTTTAAGCAGAATCGGGGCCCTGCTCGGTACTGTCCAGTGGCGACATCAAACACTTGATTATGTCCACATATTACATCGCATCTATAAATCGACGTTTACCCAGCTCGGGCTCCTAATGAGTTTACATTAGGGCAATTCTCACTGAAAGTGGAGTTGTATGCAGTAGGAACTTTACCAAGGTGTGAATCACAGACCCAATAAGAGAATAGAAGTGTTATCGCTAGCATTTTCTAACAGATACAATGTCGCCACTTTCTTGCAACCCGACTATACAGAACTTAAACTTCATTCAATGCCTGTTTAAGTGACACACACATAGACATCGCTCATGGACACGAATCTCGGAATACGCGGTAACTTGTACGTGATCTAATACCACCCGATTATGGATGTTTAAATTAAACTAACGCCGCAAGAGCGACTCGCGTTTTTAATACGTATCGCACTTTATACCTATTTATTATTTCTGTTGTATGAATGCGGCGATTGTTTTGCTCATACAATCTAACACTTCTATAATGTTTGTTCCTCAACTTACTTAACTGGGTGTCAACGGTACGTGCTAGAGTAAATTGCAGTAATAACAGGTATACAAAACAAATACTGTTATAACCGATAGCTATTAATATTAACTTATATAGTAAGATAATAGTGGTCAATCCAGTTCTATATATTCTAAAGCATGTATTTTTGATACAAAACCTAGACTAGGTCCACAGAATAAAAAAAAACATCTACACGTAGAAGTAGCAAGAGGACGGGGTTGCATCGCCAAAAAGTTAAGCGTTACCAGAAACAATCGCTCACTTGAAGGGGTTCATTATTATATACATAGATAAATATTTATCAAAAATTAAGTTTGTTTCAGTAAAATAAGGTGTGTAATTTATCCTTTTCCTATATTTATGGTACAATATATGCATCCAATGAGTATTATTATAAATCTGTGTGAGTGAGGAGACCGCAGTAGTCTAGTGGTCTGGGTAATGGACTGCTGAGACGAGGTCTCGGGTTCGATCCCAGGTTCACCATGGCACACACCAATGACTTTTCGATGTTTTTCGAAGTTATGGTGTGTATTTATCGCAGGTTTATAAGTGCCCGGTTAATGGCAATAGGCTAGCCACCTATTACATTGGGACCTAAAAACATAAACTGGCGAAATGTGGGTGCTAGCACCTCTGCCTACCCCTTCGGGGATATAGGCGTGAGTTTATATATGTATGTGAGTGTATTTTTTGGCGTCAACGATTTCTTTGTATTTTTACTTAGATACTACTTCTACTGCCTTTTAATGTTCTGTGACTATAATAAACCCGATCGAAGGCCTTCTATCTAACTCACCTTTCAAGCGAGACACACAAGAAGGTCACCAGTTGAGTGACCTGGAGGAAGCCGTACTGTTGCTTACGCGATAAGTCGTTACCTTTAAGGCCATGACTTCAGTTACATAGGTAACCTGGTACTGTTCTAATTAAATATGACATTGATGTCAGCCAGACGGCCAGACGACCTCTGTGACGTATTGTCTACCACTTTTGACTGGTAATTCAAAGTTCGCGGGTTCGATTCCCGGTCAGTACACATATTTGTATAGGTTTTTTTTTATATAGGACACGTCAAAATGACTCCACCTCGCCTGATGGTAAGCGAAAGGCAAAGTCTCAGGACTGGGGCCACCACCACATACACCGGTAGTGCTACAGTGGCGGCCCTCAGCTTGACGGCCTCATCAAATGCTACGTGATTCTACGTAAAATAAGTGATGGGTGAATTTGATGACACAAAATCTCCGTTAGCAAAAAGATTTAGCATACCATAAATTGCAGTCGATTCAAATAAAAGTATTTTAGCTAGCGTGTACCAGTTCATTTATAAATGAGCAAAATATATGTCTACGAAGTCAGTAAAATCGTGCAGCAAAATAAGTTTGTATTTCCCTGATAGCATAGGACATTAATCACAGGGTCCACTCGGTGCAACCCGGCTTTATTACTAAGTCCACAGAAAATACTTCCAACACAGATAAAATATTTAAAAATTAAAGTGGAAGCAAATTAACTGAATGTGGAACCAGACCAATCGGGCTGTGTATTCCTACCGTTCGTGTAATAGTTTAAAACTTCGAATTTCGAATTCAAAGTTGGATATTCGAACTATTTGAAATGTGCCCGAGGACTAACTTCGACCAATAGGAATAGATTCACGTTTTATATCCGAAATGATCCTTCCAAATTATCTTCTGTCTTTTAACCTAATTTTTTTTTATACCACTTAGGTGGCAGACAAGCACACGGCCCACACTGATGGAAAGCGGTTACCGTGGCCTATGGACGCGTGCAACACCAGGGGCGTCACACTCGCGCTGCCGACCCTGCAAAAACCTTCTAATGCCCTTCTTGAAGAACCCCATATTGTAGCTGCCAGGGAAAACCACTGCAGGGAGATCGTTCCACAGCCTAAGCGTGCTAATTTCACATGTAATGAGTGCAAGTCTTTAGATATTGTATGATTTTTGCATTTGACTACTCACAATATTTATAAACCTTTAATCCCAATAATTCTTACAATAAAACCGAGACTTCAACGGACGAAATTGAAATGGGACCAAAAGAATCATCAAAATCGGTTTACCAAGTCGAAAGTTCTGTCATAGTCCCAGTTACCCAGTCAGTAAGAAACAGACACTACAGTCGAACTGAAAACCTCCACCTTTTTTGAAGACAGTTAAAAATTGATATCTTAGTATTTTCGATTCAATAGAAATTTCTATAGTTTAAACCTCGAACTTTAGGGATGACTTAGTACCGAATAATGTATGGCAACACTTTCTATAATTTATGTCTTAATTACAATTACGAAAAATAGCGTATATATAACTAAACAAGCCGGGCAAGCCGGGGTTAACCTCGCAGAGTATACGCTGAACAAATTAATGAGTAATTGCAAAAAGAGCAGGTCAAAAGAACTCGAAACCGGCGGGCTTGTATGAAAGCTTCATTGACAGTAGAGGAAGCGCGTGAAGTATGTAAGGACAGAGGCAGATGGCGGTCTCTTGTCTCTGCTTACCCCGGAGGGAAAAAAGGTTTGAGCATATTTATGGATGTATGTATGTATACTTAAACAACAAACAATTTAAACATTTGACATTGATTTACAACACTAAATGCGGTTACTAATTTAGTTAGTTACATCACATCACTAAAACTTAATACTGTTCAGCTAAAGTCAACTTTGTACTTTATCGTTTGAAGTTTGACTTCGAACCATACGATTTTTTTAGAAGTCGTATTCTACGATACATTGTAGGGATATTTGTGGCTAATTTCTCCGAAGTAAAGTTTTTACAGGGTTGGCAGCGCGAGTGTTATGCCCCTGGTGTTGTATACGTCCATAGGTCACGGTGACCACTTTCCATCAGGTGGACCGTGCGCTTGTCTGCCACTTAAGTGGTAGAAAAAAAGTAAGTAGTAAGTATTGAATTAGGGTATCGATACGATAAACTTTACTTCAAGATTATGGCTCTGACAGCTTAAACATTGCGTGACGCCTGATGGGGGCGAAGTTTTTATGCATTCACCTACTGAGCACACAGCCAGACTTAAGCTATAGCAAATATTCTAACAACAGATGTGAAGCTCCTTTATTTCTATAAAGACCAGATTGGTATCTATTTTTGATATAGGTTACTTATTTTTCTCTTGACTGTACTTTCATGATTTTTATATAATTCTTAATTTAAAATAAGAACTATTTACACTGATTCTCGCTGGATTTCCTGGGCTGCAATCTTGTTATAAAAAAGTCAATAAAATTGTCTTTTATAATATAGTAGGTACAAATAAATAGCACAGCTGGGGCTATACTGTATTATATAGAGTTGTCAATATCAACAACAGAACCGATTGACACAATATAACGAATACAATGAGAATCCAAACTAAGTGATACAAATTAATCGTTTCAAGACGCTTTGCGAAAGCGACTTGTCTCGGAACAGAACAAACGAGCTATTAATAGAAACTCTTAATCGGATCTAAAGTACTGAAGCTTAATAAGTCTGTTAGGTACTGCCAATATTGAAAACACTTCATAGAGCAAAACTAATTAACTGCACGCACACGCACTCGCACTCATACACACACGCACATACATACATACAGATCACGCCTTTTTCCCATTGGGGTAGGCAGAGACAACATCTTTCCACTTGCTACGATCTTGGCATACTCCTTTCGCTTCTTCAACTTTCATAATTGTTTTCATACACGCACGCCGGTTGCCGGGTACTCTTGACCTGGCCTTTCTTCAAAACGTCCTTCGTCACACGTACACACACACACAAACCCGTTGCCCTGGTGCTTTAAGCGGGGCGTGAAAAAAAAAGTATTTTATAAGGCTGTCAAGTTAAAGGACACCATTAGGCACTATCCGTATAAATGTACCTCCTCCTGAGACTTTGACTTTAGCTTACCATCCGGCGAGGTGAAGTCATATTGACATGACCTATATTAAAAAAAACACACACGCGCGCACACATCGCTCGTCATAAGTTATTATGTAACAGATTCATGTTTATAAATATTATAATTTGTTATATACGATAGGTTCTTTGATCGTTTTGACCACTCTTTTAATATTTCCTTCTTTTATATATACCAATGTATTCATTACTCAATTATGGCATACATGAGACCATTAACGCCAACACCATTTGACCTATCTTGAAAATATCACATTTGAGCGCACTTTCCTGTTTTTATAACCCATAATCATGGTTTTTAAAGGCTTAAAAATACGGCGGCAATTTATTGATGGGACTCGTCTAATCAATCAAAGTCTTTTTGACAGCCTCTGTGGCGTAGCGGTAGTGTATTCAACTGCTACGACAGGAAGTGCGGGTTCGATTCCCACTCAGTGCAAATATTTGTATAAATAAATACCTATGTGTTTTTATAATGATCTGGTTGTTTTTGTGTATAGTATGTTGTATGAAGAAGAAGTAAGAAATTACGAGTGTGTATGGGTTAAATAAGTGCCATGGGGACGAAGTATGTCACGGGCGAAGCCGCGGGAGACAGCTAGTACTTTTTTAATCATTTCAGGGTTTCACGTAATTGGCAACATAAAATATAAGCTGATGATCGTTTAAATTAACTACTGATAATTATTATTAATGAGTAGCTTCATATATATATTCTCACATCATAAAATGTTAAAATATTTGCGCAACAAATATAAATATAGTATGGCGGACATTTTGTATTTACTCAACGAAGTGTTAACAAATTTGCATAGCAATACGAGTTCCAAACAACCCATATTGCTGTGCATTTTGCAAGTTATCCTTACAGCTGATGGTAAGGTATCTACGGTTTGGATAGTGGCAAACAACTATCTGATGGTAAGCGGTTACCTGGCCTACCATAAAAAAGGACTAGCTACCAGCGGCTTCGTCCGTGTTGTATCTAGTTCCTGTTCCAACTGCCCATTGGACCTATTGCAGATGTAAGTTGATTGACAAACATACAAACTCATAAACATTTACAACATTATTAGTGTAAAGAAGTAAAAAATTTAAAAATAATTTTGATCTCACGGGAAGCACCTTAAAAATTGTGTCTGTCTGTTCCGGATAATCTCTTAAACGGCTGGAACAATTTTGTCTTAACTTTCTCTGGAAGAAAGCTGATAAAACGGCGAACTTAGGCTACTTTTATTTCGGATTTTGCGTACAGCTAAGAAGTGGGATTCCCTGCCCAAGTGTATAGTGTGTTTCCCGAAAGCTATAATAACCTGGGAATATTAAAGTCACGAGTGAATAGGTTCTAGGCAAGCATCACCATCAGGTTAGATAGTGGTCAAACGTAAGCCTTTGAATAAAATAAATGGATAAAGAATTAGGAATCCGCATAAAAAATTAAATCCTTAAAAATCTAAGAGCAGGCGAACGAAATCGCAGACATAGCTGATTATTAATATACTAGCTGACCCACCCTGGCTTCACCCGTGGAGTATTTCGAATCCCGATGCAACCTTCTTAACTCACATTATATGCTCATAATTTATCAGTTTTCCTAAAATGTATGGGAATCTACCGGAATTGTCCACATTTATGATTATTGCTCCGCTTCCTTGTGCAGTAACGTGAAGATATTCAGCCTATGACATTCACGGATAATGTGGCTTTCTATTGGTGAAAGAATTTTTAAAATCGGTTCAGTAGATCCCGAGATTACCCCTTACAATTTAACAAATATACAAACACACAAACCTTACTTCTTTATAATATTAGTATAGATAAAGAACCTAATGGCCTTCGCACACTGACAGTAATAGTCGTGTACCTTAGCATGAGCACAGCTCAATGTTAGACACAATTTTCCAACTAATTGGTAAGTTGGAAGGCTTCCCGTACAATTAAATTAACCAATAGACTTGTTTTTGCTAAACAATATCGGAAACTGCTCAAAGGTATTAAGTAACAAGAAAGCCAGCTAATTAACACAACTTGGAAACCAATTTAATAGAGTAAATTGTCGACTTTGAAGGCTTTGACGCTAAGCGAGCGATTACAGTAGGCCTATTATTATATTCACCTAAAATAACACCTTTCGTCATTGACACCAGCTATTATGCATGTTGAGTTCCTGGTACCTCTTACAGTCGATACCTCTATGATGTTGTTTTATAACAAAAGGCAACAAGTACTACCTGTTGGTAAGTGTTTATCATAATCACGCATGTAACAGAGATGCATATAAATATTTAAAACAAATTAGTAGTTTGGTTTAAATGAAAGGACATGCAATTGAATATTATAAATAATGAGAGTTTGTGAAAATATTCCTTATTCTGAACGGATCTGGTTGAAATTACTGGTGGTAGAAATTTGATGGCACAAATTTGTCACAAAATTCGGCCGGGTAGGTACCCTCCATAGTAATCCAATCTCGGTTGGATTGCGTTCAGGGTTCAGCAAGTGCATAGCCAGGCAGGGGGGTTGTGGTCGCAGCACTAGTGGAACCGGTGAGTGTCACGCGGTGCTGCGACGACAATCTTCTTTTGATGAGGCCGTCAAGCTGAGTGCGACCATTATTAACATGGTCCGTGTATGTAATGGTGACCCTCTTACCTGAGACTTTACCCTCAGCTTACCATCAGGCGAGGTGAAGTCAAATTAACGTGATCTATATATAAAAAAAATTGTTACAGGGATAGGTTATAGTCTGGAAAACTTAGGTAATTTTTGTCTCTGAAATACACTATATCCTTTGGGAACGGAATAAAAATTCTATACGGGCAAAGCCACAGGCAACAGTTTTTAAATTATAATTAATGAAACGTCTCAGAATTTTGCAAATTCTAAACGAAAATTTGGTTCAGCGGTCTCGGTATGAAAAAGCAACAGACAGACAGTTATTTTCGCATTAATAATATTAGAATAGACTTAGCGAAAATTAAATTGTACCTCGTTCCGTCGGTTGAATCCTTTATCACGCGATACTGCATTCCTTGCCCGTGTTTTGTCGATAACTTATGCAAACGATTTACTGCAACGCTTAAAAACACTGTAAATGCATAAACCTTCCTATAAAACTGATATAAACAGCTTTTGATGTAATCCTCGCGGGCGTTTTGCACACTGTTTTGATAACGTATTTTTAACCAACATCGAAAAGGTGATATTATTATTAAAAAATTATTAATAAAAAACTTCCCTACTCCCAACCCGCATTAGGCCAGCGTGTGTGGATTAAGGCCTATACCCTCTCAGCTCTCTCGTTTGAGGATAGGAGACCCGTGCCCAGCAGTGGGAGATAAATGGGTTGCTATTATTTAATCAAAAACCTCAACCGTATAGGTTCCGTGCGGATATCATCACGCTACTGCCCAGGAGTGATCTCCTGGACAGTATAGCGTTGTTGACATAATCGTCATTGACATAATTTGATTACTACGCTGATGCGTAATAATCATAATATGATTATATTATGTCAACGAATTGGTCAAATTTCCTTACATTATTACAAAACTAAGAAATTATGGGTATTTATATAAGTGCCATGGGGATGAAGTATTTCACATGTGAAGCCGCGAGGGCAGCTAGTATTACATAAAGTGCTAAAATTTCAACTTTGCAACACCAGCACCCAAGGTTTGCGTTAGTAAATCAGTCCGAATAAGTTATTAAACATGATTTTTAAGTAACCTATAGTACGTAACCTTTACGTAACCGCATAAGTGAATAAAATACTGGATTCCCTGTACTTCTCATGATTTCCTCATTTCAATGTGCATTATTGATCGCAAGGGACAATTTCAGTGCAATTTCTTCGAAAAATGTCGGCAAGTAGACCGATGATTACTGAATTAAGTATTAGACAATGAACGTATTCAACTTTAAACAAGTTTCTGTTGATGATTACAGCAATTTAAATTACTATCAAACTAAAGCGCATTTCACCATTGATAGTGATCGAGATCATGTACCTACACTATAATCACGCACAGAATTTCACAGAGTAAAACATTAAAACGTAAATACTGTTATTTAAATTGAATTCTTATGTGAGCGTTTGCATAACGAAATGTTAAAAAATCAAAATCGGTTTATCCGTTTGGGAGCTGCGATGCCACAGACAGACTTACAAACACACACACACACACACACACACACACACACACATGTCAAACTTATAACACCCCGTCCGGGTTTCCGTCGGGGGTTAAAAATAATATTAAATTCCATCAAAGACATTGCAAATCATTCATTATACACGTTCTAATGCAATGACTCCGTCTCTTCAATCAATTATTCAAACGTTAAGTTACAATTTATAATGCTAACAGATCTCCCGACCCGAATATTATATAATCCTCCTACCATAATCTCGAACACTTACTACTAGTGGTATCGGATACTAGTATAACACTTGAAATATTTAGTAGACAAATAAGCCGCTGTTTAAAAAAACCTTTTTAAAAACATGCTTTTATTAATTACAATATTGCATTGTCATAGGATTTACATAAGTATGCCAAATTTCAGCTCAATCGGATAACCAGAAGTAGGGAAAAAATGGCTTTTGATTAGGTACATATAACGGGACAGGTGAAACTAAATAAAAGCTTGAAAATTGTAGGTATATAAAATTGTTAGCAATTATGTATGGACTGGATTTGGAAGGTGCAAGATCGGGTGCTATGGCGTATATTAAGAGAGGTTTTTAGTCCAGCAGTGGACTGCAAAGCTATTATAAAGCTGAAGTTAATTAGTTTGGTTGTACGCGTTTATTATTAACAAAGTATTATGTACCTACGTATGTAACGCAATATAGAAGCACTAAAGGGCTTCCATCTTGGATCAGGTTAAACTGTCTGTAAACTAATTAGTTAGTTTAAACCCAATACTGAAATCTGTACCTCAAGCTAGGTACTGGTTTAAGCTAATAGCAATATTGTACTCACACAGAGGAATCAATTTCATCAAGAACCAAACGGCTTGGTGCCTCTTATCTTTACCACACCATAAAGATTTGGAATGATTTACCAGTGCATGTTTCCTTCCTCCTATAGTCCCGGGTCCTTTAAGCGGGGCGTAAAAAAGCATTCGATGAGGCCGTCAAGCTGAGGGCTACCACTGTAGCGCTATCGGTGTATGTAGTGGTGACCCTCGGTCCTGAAACTTAACCTTTAGATTACTATCAGGCGAGATCCAATATTTAAAATAGTCCGTATGCTATGCACGGCGGGTTGCTAGTAAAAACCACAGTGAAACTGTCTAAAGAAAAACTCGATTCCTGAAAGCTGGGCGAATGGCGAACTGGCAACACTTGGTAAACATTTTCGCTGCTTTTTTTTAGCGCGCTGACTGGGACCGGCGTATTCCATTGTTTGTGTTGTTTAGACTCCCGTCCGCGTCCGACGCCCTCGTTAATGCTGCGATTCTTTTGCCTGCCTTAAGTGCGAGATGCCACCATGTGGGTTTTATTATTCAATATTTTTTGAATGAAATCGACGTGTAGAGTTGCTAGACTTTCGGTGATTTATCATAGCCTAATTCTTTCAAGACCTTTTCGTCACTGGACGACCAGACGTACGACGGCGGTACGCCATCAATTAAATATATGACGGATATTCTCGTTATTTTTGCTTACCCCTTTTTTTCCGGGCATTAATCCTCATGGATACCCACCCCGCGGACAGCGGGGCAGGTTATGTCGGACTCTTACCGACTAACCACACGCAGTCTAGGTTCTTCTGATGCCAAGGTGTAAGGTGGCCCACAGAACTTTATCTTACCCCTTACTTGTATGGCTTTTATAGGAGTGACTACCGTCTAACCTAAACGTTAATCAGCAGGTGAGGTGGGCATCTGATTATAAAATACCTCATTATTAGATTCATTACTTATCAGATCAGCAATCAAAATGGGTTCACCAATTTAAAATGACACTCTGAAGATAGTTTTGTGCTACTCAATTATTATTTTTATATAGGACACGTCAAAATGACTTCACCTCGCCTAATGGTAAGCTAAAGGTAAAGTCTTTGGACTGGGGTCACCACCACATACACCGGTAGTGCTACAGTGGCGGCCTTCAGCTTGACGGCCTCATCAAAAGCTTTTTCACGCCCCGCTTAAAGGACCCGGGACTATAGGAGGAAGGAAACACATGCGCTGGTAAAGAATTCCAGTTCTTTATGGTGCGGCAAATAAAAGAGGTACCGAACCGCTTGGTTCTTGGTGAAATTGACGGATTTTCTCAGAATATTAATGAGCCAAATATCTTTCTCATTCCGCCGTTTGTTCACATAGATCAAACACAATGTTATTACACTCTCTTCTCATTTTATTATTCATGTTTCAGTAATGAATTCTTATAATACGACTGTATATTAAATTTAATACAAATCGCGCCGGATAATACGTATCAAGGCTCGGGATAAAATGAAATGAGACGAAATCAAAGGACGTTATTTTGAGCACATTTTTTCTCAATCTTATAATGAAACTAATAGTATCAAAGTTATCTGGTAGCGGAGCAAGTTTATGGTCCGCTTGACTGTAAAGGGTGGCTAGTGCCTATAAATACAAGAGGTGCGATGTAGCCGCTATTTTCTCAACGCATGTGTGGAAAATATCTGCTGCCATAGTATAATAAAATATATAATATAATATAATAATATAATAAAATAAAAAAATAAATAAAAAAAAAATTTAAAAAAAAGTATAATAAAAAGTAGTATAAAAAAAAAAAATAACACTATTGACTTATGTCTATCGAGTCTCAACGACCAATGATGTGTGTAGTTTTTATCACTAAACGATTTTAAGTAAATTCAAAATAAGATTTTTTATAAATATCGCGTTTTCACTAACGTCAACACCTTTTTTCGTTTTCGCTCTAAAACCTTCCCTAAAATAAAGTTATTTTTTTCTTGGACACTCTCTTCACCTCGCTTATGATAAAGTAAATGTAACGTCTCAGGAGTTTTCATTACATACACCGATAGTGCTACAATGGTGACACTCAGTTCTACGACTTCATCAAACGTTTTTTCACGCCCCGCCTAAAGAAGTTACATTTCAATAAAAAATTGTTAGTGTTCAGACACTTTTGCCGCATACTTAGTTTAGCTAAAATTTAATTTAGATGTAGCCAGTTGGCATCGGCTTAGGAAGCTGTACGATATTATTTCGTGTTTCACTTTGTCATTAGCCGCAGTTAGGTCGAGAGCCGTTTAGACTAGCTCGCCTATAATTTGTCCGTCGCTCTGCCGCAGTTCAATTACCCTGTCTGAGACGTAACCATAATTTCTGCTAAACGTATCTTTAGAATTAAATGTAGTTCACTCATTACTAATAACTTTTGAGGCTGTGGTGCCATCTCGGTTTTATGGTTTAGCCAACTTCTTCAATTCATTTCTGTTCAAATATTCTCGACTCAAAGCGATGGTAGCTGAATGGATAAGGACGCGGCCTCTTCTCAGAGGTATCGGATTCGAATCCAGCCAGTACCAATATGAATTCCACTTTGTGGAATTTTTATGTGCTAATTACACGATTTACCATCTGCTGACGGTGAAGGAAAAACATCGTGAGGAAACCCTATGTCCTAAAAGAAATTCTAAGGACATGTCCGATCCACCAACCCACATTAGGCCAGCGTGTGTGGATTAAGGTCTAAACTTTCTCAGCTCTCTCGTCAGAGGAGAGGAGACCCATGGGTTGCTATGGTTTTTGACTCTTAAGTCAACGCTATTGTGCCCTTTCGACTAGTTTGTGTAACATCATCGCTGTGTTAGCATGATATGTGTCATATACCTACTCCAATTAATTAAAGTAATGAGGCTATTACTCTAATAACGGTGAAATAAGGTACTTTCCTCACTACCTTCATAACTTAAAATGTTTGTGAGGAAGTAGCCTTGAAGGGAGGATGGTCAGCTATCGATCCCTCATTAACTAATCGCCTTACGTCAATAACCTTACCTGTAACAAACTAAATAATGACTTAATTTAATGTAATGTTAGTACAAGTGTCAGACTATTAGACTATATTTAATACAGAAGCCGTTGTCCACCAAGTTTAAAAATAGAAGCCTGTGTAATGAAATGAAATTAATTAATTAAAGCTTACACTTTTAGCATAAATGACGTATTTAAGGCTTTTTAATTGTCACGTAGCTTTGCTAATTATGGACATTCATTACGCTCATGCTTGTATATTTTAAAAGGGTAGGTAGAGATGTAGTACAACTTACATTTAATAAATAAATAATAAATATTCTACGACATTCTACACATCGCTCCCTAGACCCAAAGTAAGCTTAGTTTAACTAGCTTGTGTTATGGGTTCTAGAATGCTGATAAACATACTTATATACTTTTTTTTGTAAATACATACTTATTATACATAGAAATACCCTGACCAATGCAAATAGACATACTATATTTGCACTGAGCGGGAATCGAACCCACGCCTCCTGCGTAGCAGTCGCATGCACTACCGCTACGCCACAGAGGCCGTCAATTTACATTTACTCAACTAGATTTTTGAATATCACGAAACAGGGGCTCTCACACGAAAGTAAACAGGACTCGTCCTGTTCACTTTCGTTCGGAGAAAAGCTTTATTTCTTAGTGGTCTTATGTGAGACCCAAATATCATCACAGGGCATCAAATGTGAGGTAATACTGTCACGCCTCAATGAAATCTTCATAAATTTATATATCATTTGTTAAGTTGCAATAACGCTGCTGAAATAACTGCTGTCTCTTCACATAAGTTGGAAATATGTAAAAATGTCTTCAAGAAATTGCTATCCGTTCCCGACAGTATTTCAGCTTAGTACGTCAATATAGTCGCAGCTAAGCCCTGGTAGCCACCAAATGGCTCTTCCGATAACTTTATAGCTTATTGAATTTTCTTTGAAAACTCTTGGCGCTATACTCTAGTTATTCTAGTACCTACTTAAATACTTTCAATTAAACTAACCATAGACATTTGGTTAGATATACAGCTTAACTAAAAATGGATAGACTATTGTTTTTTAAAGTCAATCGCCAGAAATGTGAAACATTTTAGGGTGAATCGACTACTACCTTTACCTTTAGCTTACCATCAGGCGAGGTAAAGTCATTTTGACGTGTTCTTAATAAAAAAAACTAAGCTATTAATCACAATTATGCGTTACACATTGCTTGATATAAATAAAAATACGAAAAAAAAAAACTTTAGTAGCGCATAAAGCACATGTATGTCGTCGGCCTGGTTCGGTTAACACAACTAAGAAATATCACCAGCATTAGCACCTACTATGCTTCAAAGAGTCTCAACAAGAACTTGACCCAACGAGTGACCGGCACAACACTAGCGGGGGAGGGCTTCAAGTACATTCCATTCGACAGGGTTCTCAATGGGACTGAAGTATCTTTTCACAACTCCGTCCGTTGCTGTACCTACAGCCAGCAACAAGTCACGTGAATAGATGACAACAGACAATCACCTTTTCTTCATTATATTTGGGAAGTCGGTAGCATAAATAAATTCACACTTCTTTTTTGAACACCGGTGTAAAATAAGTTATAAAATGTTATGTTAAAACTTTTTAGCCTTAACTAAGGCTCTAATCTAATCTAAATAATTTGAGTCCACGATAAACCATGCAAATTAGATTTACACATAAAAATTTATACCCATCAAAATGAGAACCTTCCTTTTTCACAGTTAAAAATGAAATTCTAATTTGCATATCAAGTTGGATAAGTTAAAAAGTACAGAAGTCACAAGACTTTCATAAATTATATTTTATAATATAATTCGAGAACTGTATCCCAACTCAAAGTGGATATAACATCAGAAAAAATAAATTAATTACACGACGCCCGCTAGACTAAAACTCATAATTATATTTCTTGCATATCTAGTAGAGTAAAATATTTAATATTATCTGTGAAAGTTAGTAAACATTATATGAATATTTGTTGCTCATATTTAATCATAAACCATCTGAGCCGTCTGAAACGGCGGGGGACCTATGCAATAGATAGCCGTTCTTCTCCCCACGTCAGAACCAGCCCGCCCTTTACCTGCTCTCCACTGTGCCCTCTGCTGGCCAAAGGGACATGCCGAGCGCCTCCAAGCAGCTAAAGGATCACCCCCGCCTCGATCGTAATTACTCGTAGACGCAGGCGGTAGCGTTTCCCCTGCGAGCGGTAGGCACGGGAGGTCACGCACCCTGCTCTCTACTCTGAATTAAAAGTTTGCATAACTACTTTTGGAAAGATATTTTTAAACGTGTTATGCTAGGACGTGGAATTCATGTTCATTTTAATTAAATATTAAGTTTGCAAAAGTGTCATTTGCACACCGCTCCGTCGCAGTAGTCGGTGTGAAATTCACATCGAGTATGGAAATTTGCCGCTATTGTGTTATGCGTTTGTGCCGCAGGACATTTGTTAACGACTCAACATTTTTGATAGCACAATAGACAGGATGAAACCGTTTTTCCGCAGAGTACCGAAGTTATTAAACACCATCGTCGTTGTGATTCTTTCGAAGGACTCTTTTCTTGCTGGCTCTACCGATTGCCTTGTGAAACTGGCACTAAGAGATCTTTATTGTACACCAAGGATATAACAATACAAGTAGTGCATTTTGGTATAAACAATTTGCCGGATGCCATCTCCTCAGTGACTCCCTTCCTTTCCATATCCATAACCATCTTTTCTTAGGCCTACCTCTTAACTAAAAATTAATAGTAGAGGGCTTTACCCTTTACTATTAATTTTTAATATGATTTCGTATAATTTTAGCGGATTAATTGCCTGAAATAAACATATCCATTCATTCATTAATCCTGATATAGACGTTGACATTTTCCAATTTAAAGTATCAAACAACTGATCAACTATTAATAAAACAAAATTTAAACTCGTCTAGAAAATCTGATCAAATAATATCACAGTAGAAAATTATGCACAGCAAAATTTCTCGTCGCATCGCGTCCAACAGTTTACTAAAAATTAATTCGGTCGCATAAATGTGTCAAAATGTCTGATTAATTAATGAATACAGAGTTATAAAATGGGCACAGATGCATGAACTGCCAGTTTGACTGCATACGAAGCAGCGATTATGGCATCGCTTTAATAAATTAATTTATTTCATTAACGCCGTGTAGTTGGCAACACGCTCGCGTGGCTTTTGTGTTGTGGTATCAGGGCTATTGTACTTGTACTGCCAGCGGGAGCAGTGACCGTGGGATCATACTTACTGCATTTATACCTATAAAGTGTTGATTTGCATTTCAGCATCCTTCACAGGGGGGCTTGAGTTACTTTTAATCTTCAAGATTACATGAAAAAAAAAACATTATTTTTAATAAATGCAACTTTCATCTCCTAGTCACTATATTTAGCGACTAGTACCTACACAACAGACCACCATCTGCCTCTGTCCTGACATATTTCACGCGCTTCCTCTACATACTGCCACTAAGCCTTTCCTTGGTAAGGTTTCCTTGGTATGCCTGACAATAAATTTAAAACATTTGTTAAGGCCACCTTATGCAAAAAAGCATACTATAGGACTGCTGATTACCTTGAAGACAAAAATGTCTGGCTTGAGCATGGTGCAGGCCCCTCCTAGAATGCTAAAGTGCTACAACTACATAATGCTGTAGTTGTGGCATTTGCCTACTACAATATATTGATATTGTGGTAGGCACGCGACCTTTTTTGCTATTTTTTTTTGACATTAGTATATTTTTGACATTTTCAATTATTTTATTGTTTAACTTCGGTTAAAATTTATTATATTTTTTTTTTTATATACCTTTATTTATATTGACACGAGACAAAATGTACATTCGTCCATATTTAGCCTTAAGATATCTATGTATAACCTGACGTCTTAAAATGCAGCAGTGGAGTTTGTTGCGCCGTTTCTTCTCCACTAGCGCCTAGGAAGCGGTGGTAAACTTAGTATTAAGTAGTTTTTGACGTCAAAAAGATGTAATTACGTTACACTATTTTGAAAAATAAAGAAATTGAAAATTGAAATTGAAATTTCATGCAAGCCTACCGGTGTACAATATACAACATAGATACATGATACATACAAATCACGCTTTTTTCCATTGGAGTAGGCAGAGACAACATCTTTCCACTTGCTAAAATCTTGGCTTACTCCTTTCGCTTCTTCAACTTTCATAATTGTTTTCATACACGCACGCCGGCGTTGCTCTTGACCTGGCCTTTCTCCAAAACGTCCTGGAACGTCTGTTATAGAAAAGGTATTAGGGTTCGACGCAAAAAAGCCAATATCGAGGTTCATATGACCAAAGTGCCGCGTACATCTAGTAAGGTAATAAAAATGTCATAAATTTACTATCGTACAGAAAATACCAGCTTTTAATAACGTTTGTTCCTGTAGCGGACGAGACGTCTCGAAAGCTCCTCAAGGAGGTACTTCAACATCAATGAGAAATCTATCTTTTTTAAACTGCTAGTGTAGGAACGCAGTTTGCAATTTATTTCTCACTAACAGTTGCTCGCGGCTTCGTTTGAAGTTTTAGTTCCTATTCCCACTAGAGAACATAAACTTCCGAATACATAGCTTATTTATTATTTCATATTACAATCTATACCTGTAGCAAATTTCAGTCATATTCTTTACCCTCTTTTCTGGACTTTACCCTAGCTTTTTACCATCCAGCCGGGTTAAGTCAATTATTGACGGACTGAATATTTTAAAAAAAGCCGTCATAGGACGGTTCTGTTTTAATATAAATTTCTTTTAATTTCAAACTTATGTATTCCGTATGTGTTCAAGGTTAACACTTAACCACCTATGGTTATTTATAACAGTGCACTTTTATAGCTATTAATTTACTAACGGAACTAACGCTAATATAAGTTCAAATTAAAAAGGTTTAACGTTGAAAAATGTTAAAAATACAGTAAAATTTTTGTTCCTAACAGTATAAAAATATTAATTTATTCGTAGTTTGAATGTAGGTATATTCATAAGCCGGACACCCGAACTATCACGTCACTCTCATAGGCTTTTAGGTTTAAAACGAGCAAAGCTAACCTATATTTTTGAACTGTTCTCACACAATACAATAATATGAAATATTTTTCGTATAAAAATATTTAACATCAGTATTAAAAATATAAAATGATTACAAAAATTTTCGTGTGGTGAAAACTCAGTGGTGTTTGTTGTCAAACTTTCCAAAACAGATTAATCGATTCTTAAGACATTTCCTTTGTATATTGGTAGTTTTGAGAATAGGTAGTTGACTATTTTCATAGCCCTAAATGAACGATATGAGAATTCCACTTGCGCGATGCTGCGGACAGCAGTTTAATACCTGTCTTTATTTTTTTTTTCATACCACTTGCCAGACAAGCACACGGTCCACCTGATAGAAATTGGGAATTTTCGTGTAAGCAGGTAAAGTGCTGATATTTATAGCCCGCACACTTAAAATGTCATGTCACTCACATTTATATGATTTTAGGTTTACAATTAAAATGCCAAAAGTTTTTCCATTTTAAGACCTAAAGTTCTGAAATTTGAAACATGTTTGTGACAGCAGTTTGTCACGAATACTTTTTATTTGAAATTTAAATGAAATACGAATTTGCTTCATAAAAGGGTTCATTCACAAATAGAATTTCACTTATGAAAATAATTGTTGTACAAGTTTAACTTAACTAAGTTTAACACATTTTAGTGAGTGAGTGACAACACATTATAGTTTAAATTTAATCTCAGTTAATAAATAAAATATTTTATATAAATATTCCACGACATTCTACACAACGCTCTCTAGACCCAAATAAGCACAGCTGAACTGGCTTTTGTTATAGGTTCTAGAATGCGTATATAGTACATACTTATATACTTTTTTGTAAATACATACATATTATACATAGAAACACCCAAACCAATACAAATACAAACATTTATACATACAAATATTTGCACTAAGTGGGAATCGAACCCGAGTGTCTTATGGTAGCAGTCGAATTCACTACCGCAATTCAATATCATTATCGAAACTCATTCTTAGATATACTTGTAATCACTTAGAAGTTAGATTTAAAATGATACAAACAGGCGAATAAAAGCTTCACATGAGAATTTACAGACCATAATGCGAGCTGTTAAAGTAAGTACAATAAAAATGAACGGCGTATCCTCAACAAGAAATGCAGTGGTTTTACAGCCCATTGAACTTGCCGGAATACAAGTCACGTGTTCATGCGGTACACCGAAGTGTTATTATACTTTTAGATAGTGGATACAACTTTGAGCGACCGAGTGTACCTAATATTACAATTGGACCGTGTTATGCAGAGATGAGCCAACCCATCAACTGACCGGGATTGGAATGTTTATTTGTTATTTTCTGTTCCATGGCTGTTCTAGAACCATAAGCTACTGTGTTGTCCAGTCATCAATCACAATCTCAAGATGTGATGGTGATTTTATTGTCAGAGACCTTCCTACCCCCAAATAGAAAACTTGGTACAAAGCGTCAATCGCCTATAAGCAAGTGAAATTGACTTATGCCCCGAAGATTTTAGTAGGGTTGGAAACTCTGACCTAAACTATCACAATATATAGGTACATTACCAATCCTACTATTTTATTCAAATATTTTGTAATTTAACGCGATACTGGAAGCTGGTGGTTATAGCATAGCCGACATACAAAATTCATCGGATGGTTTGAGAATACGCCACAAATTGTGTGTTATGCGACCCGGTTTGGCATTCATGGCGGTATTCCCATTATGTAGGTACGTTCTATACGTACTCTCGGCAGAAAAATGTACACAAAATTAATACGTACTCGTATTAGTTACCATACTCTAAAACATAGTAAATGTCCTAATAACTCTAATAAAATTAATAATCGAAAAATTACAAAAAATATAATTAAATCAAATAAAGTTAACACTAATTAAACAAGGTTTAAAAAAACTGGGTCCCCCTCGGCTAGGTGCCTAGGATGCAGACAGCATTCCCGCGCTGAATGGCGATGGAATGCCTTTGCGCGAGAAAGAAAACCAGTTTCCTAATATTACCTAATACGAGTACTAACTCTAATACTAATATTAGTGGCCGTTATATTTTAAATATCTTTATCATACTTTTACTTTATAAAGTGGTATCAGGGTGAAAAAACCGCACTGTATTTTTACTGTCTCAAAGGTTACTAAGTATTACTAACTGAACTTCACCACGAAAACCTGTTTCCAAGTGAAATTCATTAAAAAGCGGTACACGCTTTAGTTATAATTAATGACCGTTTCAAGCATTGGTGAAACCGCTCAGTGTGTACTGTCTATGAGTAGGATATTAAAACTATCTTCATCTAACGGCAGTCGCTCTCTGAAAACAAGCCAAATTAGACGTAACGCACCCGGGACTGACATGGGAACACCCAACTTACAAAAAACTATATTAATTTTGCACTGAGTGAGAAGCAAATTTTTTTGGTGGCAGACAAGCACACGGCCCACCTGATGGGAAGCGGTCACCGTGGCCTAGGGACGCGTGCAACACCAGGGGCATCACACTCGCGCTGCCGACCCCATAAAAACTTTCTAATGCCCTTCTTGAAGAACCCCATATTGTAGTCACTAGGGAAAACCATTTTTGTAGCTGATTGTACACAAATACGTGAGCTTTTCACGACAGTAACAAAATTGAATTGGAATGTGCCAACTCGCTCGAATGAATGAGATCCACGTGAGCCAGTTGACGAATAAGTTGTAACCTCTGACGAAGTAGTCAGCTCGTTTTAGTATAAAAAAATACTAAACTGGGCCCGTAGACAAGTGTCAAAAGTCTAAATCGCTAAGGAATAGAATAGATTAGGTCGACCAATCACACTCCAGCTCGTGATTCCGCCGCGGCGCGCGCATCGTACGCCGGCGACGAGCTTGGATGTGATTGGTCGACCTAATCTCTTCGTTTCCTTAGTGATTTACGCTGTGACACTTGTCTACGGGGGCTGTTCAACTAACTTTCATAAGTAACTACACTCGAGAGCAATGAATCCGGGTCACTTAAAGAATGTTAAAAATCTCGGAAACTAAAAATGATAGGTTAATGCAATAAATTGTATTTAATAGACAATGTAATACTCCTTAAATGAAAGTAAAAAAAATATGAGTCACCATACATTTTATTAACACAAAATTACATAAAGAAAAAAACTGCTGATCTCTCCTTAAAACAAAAATTGGAAACATGAAATTTTTGAACTTTATTACGATTTTCTTGAATTTTAATACTTCGTATTGCCTCCTCGTGCTTCCATTACTGCGTTTACGCGGTTTGGCATGCTGTACACCAAGTTCCTTATACGATTTTGGGGAATATTCTCCCATTCCTCTGTGAGAGCAATTTTGAGCTCACGAAGCGTGATTGGGGGAGGGTTTCGTTGTTTTACGCATCTGCCTAGCTCGTCCCAAGCATGCTCGATCGGGTTGATATCCGGGCTGCGCGCTGGCCACTCCATACGAGTAATGTTAATCTCTTGAAGGTAGTCATTCACAATCCTACCTGTATGAGGTCGGGCATTGTCATGCATAAATATAGCATCCTCACCTAAATTGACCATAAATGGACCAACGTGATCATTGAGGATTTCTTCCACATATCTTACGCTAGTTAAAGAGCCGTTTTCTATGATCACCAGCTCTGTGCGACTTTCAGAAGAAATTCCGGCCCACACAAGTACAGACCCACCACCGTAGGCTACTTTTTCTTCGATGCATGCTTGCTTGAATCTTTCCCCTGGTCTTCGATACACTCTGTGTCTTCCATCGTGCTTGTAGAGCATACATTTTGATTCGTCGGAGAACATAACTTTTGACCAATCTTCAATACTCCAATTTACGTGGCTCTGGGCATATCTTAGTCTCGAAATACGATGCCCACGCTCCAGTTTAGGGCCGTTTGCAGGTCTAAGGGGTTTTAAGTTAGATTCAGCAAGCCGACGTCTTACTGTCCATGCACTTGGGTTACTTCCTCCGAGGCGTCGAAACTGATTGGTGAGTTCAGTTCCTGTGAGAAAGCGATTTCGAAGCATGGTGTTCACCAAGTATCGGTCTTCTCGTGCTGTGGTACACCTGGTTCTGCCCGTTCCTGGTCTGCGTAGGTTAGAACCAGTTTCTTCGTAACGTCGGAGAACTCTTTGTACTGTTGACAGCGACACACCGACAGTCCTGGCTGTATCGCGCTGACTCCGGCCGGTTTCCAGCATTGTAAGTATTCTGGTGCATTCTTCAGGCGTAAGCGACATAATTTCAGCTTGAATAATGAATATAGAGCACTATCAACATGGTTTATGTACCCACATAAATGACAGATTACAAACAAAAGCAAAACCAAATGCTGTAATTTCGTAGTTCCATCTTCGAAAGTGGCCCTTTTTCAAATTTGATGTTTTTATGATATAACTTTACAATAACTAAGAAGTTTTAATACCTTCATTTAAGGAGTATTACATTGTCTATTAAATACAATTTATTGCATTAACCTAGCATTTTTAGTTTCCGAGATTTTTAGGATTCTTTAAGTGACCCGGATTCATTGCTCTCGACTGTATTATGATACATAACGGTGTGAGCGTATTCGAATGTTAAGGTACAAAAACTAAACTACCTACCTACAAAACCGACATCCCCACACGCACGGTGGTATTTCGATAACCCCATTTGAACCGCGGCCACGTGGCCATTGCTTAAGACTTATAAACACGGCATTCTACATCCTACTAATATTGTAACCTTTAAAGTTTTTGAAGATATTTGGATGTTTGCGACTCAATTACGATCAAACGGGTGAACAGATCAGGCTGAAATTTGGTACAGGGATAGATAGATTACAGTGGAATGACACATAACTACTTTTTATCCCTGGAATATTTTTTTCATGGGAATTTGATCCACGTAACAACTAAAATAAAAATAATGAAAGTGCTCTTAAATCTCGCTAATATCGTAACTATTGTCGCCAGCCAAAAATAAATCCATAATGTTTGAAGAACTTCTTTGTAAGGAAAACTAAATAAAATGTTTCTTTTTAACCGACTTTAAAAAAAAGGGGGTTCTCAATTCGTACGCCATTTTTTTTATGTATGTTACGTGATAGCGGCGCAAAAATGATGAATGGATTTTTTTTTTTTTGAAAGAGGCTACTTTTAGGTGGTCCCATATCTAGGGTATCAGGATCTGATGCTGGAATCTTGGGAAAATCGAGGGGAAATCGTCAAGTTTACGGTGAAATTTCGGTTTTTGATGCCTTTGTGCATAATAAACCTTATAAATATGTAGGTACTTTTCTATTTCTGCACACTAAAAAGTAAAAAATATTAATTTGTGAAGGTGGTTTTTTAAACGTAGTTATAATTATTCACAAGTAAAGTGGTCAGCAACATTTCTTGCTTTCCTATTCACGTCCGTTTGCATCTACAATCTCAAGACAGCAAAGTTGAAAAGTAGTTCGAAAGAATGAAATTGAAACTTGAGAACTCAAAACGAACGTATTGCGAAGTCGAGTGACCCTAGTCCCGTCCAGTTTAGTTCGAGAGTTTAGCAAGAATACTAATAGTAGTCCACTTGGAGTTAGCCCGCACAAGGGTCACAACGTAATTAATGGACTTAGTTCTGCTAACACTTAGATGCTGTAATCGGTTAGTACAAGCGCTTGAAGTGTGTTGCTTCATCTTTGCAAGAAGGTGAACCTTGACTGTTATGAGTTTATGACACAGTTTTCGACTCTAAAAAGCCGGTCCTTTTGTACAACTTTTTTTTAAATAGGAAACGTCAAAATTACTTCGCCTCGCCTGATGGTAAGCTGAAGTTATAGACTTAGGTGGTAGACAAGCACACGGCCCACCTGATATAAAGCGTGGCCTATGGAGGTATATAGTACCAGGGGCGTCACACTCGCGCTGCCGACCCCGTAAAAGCCCCAACCCTTCTTGAAAAACCTCTTATTGTAGAATTTAAGCAAGTGACACTTGGTGTGATCCCCATATTAAGGTTTATGACTTGTAAAACGTACAAGTCACAAACACGGTACAAGCACGGCATGTGATGATAGCAACCCATTTATGTCCCACTGCTGGGCACGGGTCTCCTCTCCTCTAACGAGAGAGCTGAGAGGGTTTAAACCTTAATCCACACACGCTGGCCTAATGCGGGTTAGTGGATCGACATGACATTAGAATTTCTTCTAGGACATGTGGGTTTCCTCACGATGTTTTTCCTTCACCGTCAGCAGATGGTAAATCATGTGATTAGCACATATAAATTCCACAAAGTGACATTCACATTGGTACTGTCCGGCCGGATTCGAACTTAATACCTCTGAGCAGAGGCCGCGTCCTCACTCAGCACGGTATGTGAATGAGATATATTTTACCATCGCATACTTGAATCTCACTTTTTACAAATAACGTGGCATTGTAAGTGCCTTATAATGGAGACTGAATTCAAAGCTGGTAATTACGAACATTATGTGTTAACAAATTAAAATGCAGTACTAATCAATGCGAACAGCCGGTCATTAGTGACAATTTCCGCGTTGCAACACGCCAATATAATTTAAACACTAAACAGCTATCGGATTGGTTGAGTGACGCCCGTAAATACTGAATTTACGGTGCAGCTCGAATTATTTAAATTGAATCATAAAATAGTTGGCAGAAAATTGTAGTGCAAGTGCGAATCGGAATGTTTGTGCCATAATATTTTTTATAACGGGTATAAATCTTTCACTAAACGTACCTTTTTTTTTTTTTTTATATAGGACACGTCAAAATGACTCCATCTCACCTGATGGTAAGCGAAAGGCAGAGTCTCAGGACTGGGGCCACCACCACATACACCGATAGTGCTACAGTGGCGGCCCTCAGCTTGACGGCAAAGACCTTTATTTTGATAAGCTTTATCATGGAATACGGGTTGTAGTATTCATTCCTCTAACTCAAGCCTGAACAAGGCGTTTTTATATTTCTTATTACAGAGCCAATGGCCTCTTAAGAAACCTCTTCTTATAAAAAGTATTTTTAGTTTTCTGCCTGTAACAGTTTCTCAAAACTTTTACATAAACTCTTCCCACAGCTGTAGTCCCACTACAGTGTGAAAGAAGCCTAACTTACTTTCATACTTTTCACAAGTTTCTTGAAGTGTTAACTCTAAGTATTTATAGCAGATACTTCACTTTTACGACGCGGGTGAATAGTGAAATTACACTGTTGTATTTGCTTAGCTACGGGACCAATTTATATTTGTTGCTTGTATTCTCTTAACTTTCGATAAGTAATTACGCCTCTTTCCCATTTTGCGGGGAATTATCTTTCCACCAGCAATGATCCTGTCATATATCTTTTATCTTGCTTTTCTTTCATGCTCACCGATTGCAAGTGCTCTTCACGTACGCCTCCGTTGAACGTGCTAGATCTTGTTAATTGTACAGTGAAGCTAATTTCAAGCAATTTTTTTAGTTGTATGTCTAAATTATACCGAAATTTCGATTGTTTTTAGGGCCAGCCAGACATTAAAATGGTGATGTTTACATGTCTTGAAGTGTCTGTGTATCATAAAGTACCCAAACGTTGTTCAATTGTTGGTGTTACTATTTACGGCAAATGTTCGTGAAACTCATAAAAAAACCAAATACAGCCAGATTTTGCGTAAACTTTTGACGATATCATAAAGTATGCACGCTCAGGTCAAACCTCGCCAGCCTGGCCATTCACACTCGTAAAATAAATCTTCTGCTTTCATTCAATTTCTTTACGTGACCGAATCTTCTAAGCGTCCCTCAGTAATTACTTTGCTCAGAATGCTTCCACGGGACTAAAGCAATCTGATATGAATATGAAGTAATTTTGAACAGCTACTCACCGACTATTTTTGTAGACTACCTCCAGCTAAATTATAGTGTTGTATAATAGGACTGCTTTCATGTATCCACGCGACTAATGGTTACATTTTTAGATCATCCCACTTAACTCACTTGTTAGGTTTGAAATATTCTTTATTCGAAATAAAATTTACGTTCAGAAAAGCTCGCCGGGCTATAAGTAAAGTTGATTTATCAAATAATTAGTGCAGCCGTTGGTTCACCTTTATCTCGTGCTTGTCTCGACGGCTTTACTGAGTGCTTGTCTTCGCTACGGAAATGGAGTTTATTCCAACTAGTCCTACCAACAGTTCGATCATCGGACAGTTTATACTAAAATGTTACAAGTAGAAGTTCACCCGACAGTTCGATTGTCAAACACAATCTAACTACTCGGAAAATTTTTGTCCAAATCGTTCGATTGTCAAACACAATCTGGCTATTTGAAATATTTTTGTTCAAACTGTCCGATGATTGAACTATTAGTAGAACTAGTTAGAATAAACCAGAAATGGTGCATTGGAGCGGGAATGGCTGGGATTAAGAATGTCACTTGATTTTCTGGCATGCTCTATTCAGTTAGTACTTACTGATGAGATATGGAATCTGTATTCACAAGTTCGTGACTAATTCGGGCAGGGATATTCGCTTCGAGTCGATCAACTTGAGCCACCGAACAACAGAACGTGACTTCGACAACTTAGTGCAACTTAGTGTCATGTAACTGTGTAATCAAATCTAGGTTTAATTTAATATTGTAGAAAGTTTTCGTGAATATTTCTCCTAATTTTGTAGCGATTTATTTTTGTATAGGCCCACAGTAATTTCTCAAGTTTTATTTTAACCTGTTTGTTATTATACAAACCCCCTTAATATTCCCTTTCGGAGTCGGCAGCGGAGATGTGACGCCCTTGTGTTTCACACGTCCATAGGCCATGATGTCCGCTTTCCATCAGGTTGGCCGGTGTGTTTATCTGCTACCTAAGTTGTATAAAAAAGCTTGGAAGCCCAATTAGAACGATTTCCTGACGTCAGATTGGGCTCAAATTCCTACTTGCATACCTTCGGCTACAATACGATAATAGGAATACCTTTTTTTTTTTTTTTTTTTTCCGTGCGGAAATCCTCATGGATACCCACCCCAATAATAGGAATACCTACTATGAAGTTGGTCTGATGATGGAAATAGAATCCATAGGAACTTCTGAACTAAACAAGATAAGCCAATTGAGTTTAGGCCAATGTCAAAGTCAAAGTCAAAGTCAAAATTAAAAATATTTAAAACTAGAAGCAAATGAGAACCACTGCACCGTGCACCGGTTCGAAACGCGGCTCAGATCTGAGAAGACTCCAAGAAGAAACTCAGAGGGCTGTTTTTTTTTATCTATTTCCAATAATTTCCTTAATAGGTAATTAGTTTGAGTAACAGTTGAGTGAACAGTTCTAAGATTCTTTATCATCGAAATAATCTTGATTTTTATAGCACCCTTTTTGGGAGAGTTTTCTCTTAGCAATATATTTAAATTTACCTACATGTAAATCTCTAAATCTCATGTAATCTCATGTGAATATCAATCGTCAGATCGTCCATCAAGTTACTATGCTAAGCTAAGCTATTATTTCAATGCATTTTCTACATAATATTGTAACAATTTCTACCCGTATTCTTAAACATCTAATCCTCTGTACAAACTCGAATAACTGTTCAAACTTCAACAGCGCAATGCAGATACAGTTTACCCAAAGTAGTTCAACAAATTTTAATCACTTTTATATTCCTTGCTAACTTGAGTGTTAATATAATTAATGCGCTCACAATTTAAATTACACTTCAAGTTTATCTTTAATTTTAACCATAAAGACTTGGAATTCTTTACCAGCGCATGTGTTTCCTTCCTCCTATAGTCCCGGGGCCTTTAAGCGGGGCGTGAAAAAGCATTTGATGAGGCCGTCAAGCTGAGGGCCGCCACTGTAGCACTATCGGTGTATGTGGTGGTGGCCCCAGTCCTGAGACTCTGCCTTTCGCTTGCCATCAGGCGAGGTGGAGTCATTTTGACGTGTCCTATATAAAAAAGAAGAATCAAAGAATCAAAGAATCAAAGAATCAATTTCATTTATTCAATTTAGGCACACAAGGAGCACATATGAACGTCAAAAATTTACAGTAAGAAAAAATAATATATGTCAAGAAATATAAATACAATAAATAATAATCATTAGAAAATGATTCTTTCGCTGGTTCAGTATGTTGGTTCTACTGAGAAGATACCAACAAGAAACTCAGTGAACACGATTATCCATTATTTATTTTTATATTTTTTTTATGTTTTTATTTAATACAATTTTTAAAGTGCGAGCGAGCAAGAGATTAGGATGACCATGCATTTTTATCATCAAAATATTCATTTAATTTATAATAACCTTTTTTCATTAAACAATTTTTTACTTCAATTTTAAACTTATTAAGTGGCATGTCAACCAGATCCTGAGGAATTTTATTGAACATTTTTATCCAGTTACCTACAAACGAATTACCAACCTTATGAAGCCTTAGCATTGGCACTACAAGTTTATTCTTATTTCTCGTATTATAATTGTGAACGTCCGATTTTTTTTGGAAGAGATCTAGATTTTTGCGTACATATAAGATATTATCGTAAATGTATTGAGAAGCAACTGTTAAAATATTAATTTCTTTAAATAGTTCTCTCAGCGAGTCAAGGGGTCTGAGGCCATAGATAGCTCGTATCGCTCGTTTTTGTAATATGAAAATGGTCTCAATATCTGCAGCTGAGCCCCACAGCATCAGACCATACGACATTACGCTATGAAAGTAGCTAAAATAAACTAATCGTGCCGTTTCCTCATCAGTTAGTGATCTTATTTTTCTAACCGCATAGGCTGCTGAGCTGAGTCTTCCTGCTAAGGCTGTGATATGAGAACCCCATTGCAGTTTACTATCTAGAGTGATTCCAAGAAAAACTGTGGTATCGACTATTTGAACAGTTTCATCGTTCATTACAATATGAGTATCTACCTGTTTTACATTAGGCATCGTAAACTTTACACATTTTGTTTTCTTAGCATTGAGTAGCAGGTTATTACTTGTGAACCAATACAATATTTCAGAGAGAATATTATTTACATCGTCAAATACTAGCTTTTGCCTGTTAGTTTTAAAAATTAATGATGTGTCATCAGCAAATAATACTATTTCACAAAGATTTTCAGTGAAGTAAGGAAGATCATTTACATATATCAAGAATAAAAGGGGTCCTAGTATCGAGCCCTGGGGTACTCCCATGACTAATGGGGCACCAGATGAATTGGTGCCATTAATGTTGACTTTTTGTACTCTGCCAGTGAGGTAAGACTCAAGCAAGCTAAGTGAACCGTTCGAAACACCATAGTGACCTAATTTTAATAACAAAGTCTCGTGATCAACACAATCAAAAGCTTTCGAAAGATCACAGAAGATACCGATGGCATCCTGCTTCTCCTCCCAAGCATCAAATATATGTTTAATGAGTGCAACGCCTGCATCCGTTGTGTTTCTACCTTTAGTGAAACCAAATTGTTTATCATGAAGTAACTTATTGCACGTAAAATGTGAAAGCAGTTGGTTAAATATTATTTTTTCAAAAATTTTACTGAGGACTGGGAGTATGGAGATAGGCCGAAAATTTGATGGATCACTTTTTTCCCCTGCTTTGAATAACGGAATGATTTTACTGTACTTCATGAGAGTAGGAAACTGTTTATCATCTAAAAAAAATGTAGAGTAACTCAAAAATTTTCTAACACACGAGATTATTATAATAATTGACGACTGTCAAAGCAATTATAACTTTCGTATAAGTTACATATTTCATACCTACATCATATATTTACACTTCGATATAAGTTATTTTTCGGATGACAAGTATTTGAATAAAATATTCTGGGAATACTTAACACACTGTCAGACTAATTATAACTTTTAATATGAGTTCTAAAATATGGATAAAACTTACTTATTCATCGAATTGAGCATAGTCTGACTTAACAAACAGCCTATTTTTATCCCGGGAATTAGATTCTGTGGTACGTGGGAACAGGATCGATATTTCACGCGGACAGAGCCGTAGGCAACTGCTAGTTATTTATAAAAATATACACATATTATAAATAGTAGCACCCAGATCAATGCGAATAAACATTGAAATTACACGTACAAATATTAGCCCTGTGTAGGAATAGGAATTGATCCTGCGACCTCTGACTTAGCAAACAAACGGTGTACATCCACGCAACTCATGTTTGCACTCATTAATCATTTCCTGGCTCTTAAGCGACGTCCTTTGATGTAACCTCCGTATCGCGAAATATTACTTATATCCGTAGAATAAGTATGACACGAATGAATGTTTGTTAAAAAAAAAAATAACCACTCTAAGGCTGAGCGCTCATTAGAGACGACAGAAAGACTATTAGCTCTACAGAAACATATAAAAATGCAAAGACTTTGCATTAAATTGTTTCATAAACAAAGCTGTCATCTGCACGGCGACAATGCTGATTTAAGACTAGCAGATGGTAAATCATGCGATCAGCACATATAAATTCCACAAAGTGAAATTGTGAACTCGATACCTCTGAATAGAGACCGCGTCCTTATCTATTCAGCTACCATCGCTACTCAAAACTCAAACCTGTTACAATATACACAAAAGTAATCCAGCTAAAGTGTATTAAACACGAACAAATACAGCTTTCGAATTAATGAAAAAGTAGACACTTCCTCAATTAAACAAACGGTATAACGCGCAAGACAGGCGTGACATAGTTCGCGCGACCCCACAATTGATCTCTGAATAAAAGATAAACCTCAAACTGACAACTTACGCGGCGACCGCGATGAAATACTGCCGGCATACGGACCCGAATACCAAAATCGTATGTGACACATTCTAATTTATATTTAAACACTTCGTTAGCACACTTTTGCCTCTATAGCGTAGCGGTAGTGAACGCAGCCGCTGCGTAGGAGGCGCGGCTTCGATCCCCGCTCAGTATGCATGCCCAGTATTTGCATTGATCTGGTCGTGCCTCGGAGAGCACGTTAAACCGTCGGTCCCGGTTGCCATATGAACATCTATGGCAGTCGTTACGGGTAGTTGGAGCCCTAAAAAGTCCAAAAACAACGGTCTAACTGCAATGCTTCGATATCGCCTAATGTCACCATTGGGTTGTGAAGGTCAGATGGCAGTCGCTTCACGGCGGCCAGCCAAATCCGTAGTTAAGACTGGTAAAAGCGGACCCCAGACTCCGAGGTGAAAGCTTTGGATGCGACTGAGATCAAAGCTAGGTTGAAGAAGAAGAAGTTGTTAAATGAATACCTATGGATACACATTCTGAAAATGACATACAAAACTCCACACATATATATCTTAATGTAATATTATATAGAGAAGACTGTGCTACAAAATATTAAGTAGGACCAGTGAACATCCATTAATATTTTTAGTATTCAATACCCGAATAGAGTTTATGTTTTTGTTTACGTTATGTTCAGAATGGGATATGAACATACAATCTGTCGATTCCAAAACTACTACAGTAAACGCTAAAAGTGGGTCATTACAACTTTTATGACGCAATGGATAGGTCTTGCTAAGGTAGACAGGTATTCGGTAGAACATTTGCTAGATGAAGGGTCGGCAGCGCGTCCATAGGCCAAGGTGACCGCTTTCCATCGGGAATCTATTTCAGTGATAAGAAGCAGCGTATTTTTTTCGCTTATTTATTCTTCTTTCAAACACCGAACGACTCTTTTCGATGTAGTTAATTTGAACCACGAATACAAAATTTAAAAAAAAATGGTTTTTAAAACAAAATAGGCATAATGGGCACATAATTAAAAGGTAGTCCACTCAGAGTACCTACGCCTACCGTTTTTTTTTTATCGTGCGGAAATCCCCATGGATACCACCCCCGTCGGCCATCGGGGATGGTTATGTCGGGATCGAACCGACTAAAACCGCACGCCGTCTCGGGCCTTGGTAACCGGGGTGTAAGGTTACCCAATGGGCATATCCCTCGCACCCCAGCTGACCCCGGGCCACCTACGGTTTAAAGATGGCCTCGACCCCCCGTAAGGGGGGGTGAGGCGAGCATCGCGCCACTTCGCCGATGGTGGGGTGTAGGGTGACAGGAGGCCGTCCTGTCACCCAACCGTCGGCGCGCAGACAATCAGCTCGCCCCCCGCTCGCTCCCCACTGTGCCTTCTGCTAGTCAGAGGGACACGTGGAGAGCCTCGGAGCAGCCCTCTAGAGGGCCACTCCCACCCCGGCTGGATTGGCCGCAGGCAGCAGCGTCTCCCGTGGCGAGTGGGAGGCGCTGCTCGCCTCCGTTGCCCAGGTGCACCACGTGGAGGTTCCAGCCCGCACCCTACCTACACCTACCCTAGTCCACAAAAAGCACCCTATAAATAGTCATGTCATTTTCAAATTACTAACAGCAAACTAAACACAAACTGTTCGTCTACAAGATTACTTTGATTTTAAAGTCTTATTGAAAATATGAGTGAACTCACTAAGTGTGGATTGGCGGTAATATCCTTTCAAGTGCAAATAGCCCCAAGGGCCTCCGTCAATTTGATTCCGAAGTTCGACTGTCACTGCTTAGGGAAATGACACGGCTCGGGTCGCGTTCGTGCGCCCCACCTGCCATCTTTGATTGATCTGCCGAACGCGAACTTGCAACGTAATATAAAACAAGCTGATTGAATAGTTGAATAGTTGTTTTTTGTAAATATACGGAGGTAGGACACGACGGTATCTCCCCCCCACCTCCCTCCAATAGGCTTGTGTCCATCAAGAATAAATCGGGTTGGTATATGTTCCTAGCGGCTATTCTTGTTATAAAGATAGCAAAAAGCAATGTAGTTTGGTATACAAAATAAAGATAACTTTCATTTTCACAAAATAAATTTGGAGAAATTAGACATTCAGTCACGTGACATCAAACACCAATAACGACGTCACAACTTGCATTATTGTTAGTGTTACGATACGAGTCTGTGGTGTTTACGTCAGCTTACCTACAATAAGAACACGATTCCACTTTATTGTTTGTGGTAAATTGCAAAGCAAAGAAGCCATTTAAAAAAAAGAGTTTAAAAGTTCCTTTGGGATGTCGTGACGTCACAAAAAACGGCCATGACAGTTTGGAGTGTTTTCGACATAAATACAAATCGACTTTTAAATCTCAATATAAGCTATGTAAATGATTATGTTTTAAATCAAAATAATGTATTTTTAGGGTCATTTGGGTATAGAAGTATTGTATTAACCATTTTTTTCAAATTTAGAACACAAGCCTATTGGTGAGTAAAAGAAAACAACTCATTCGTTTTTGTACTAGATTGTAATGAAGTGGCAACCAAAATGAAGCATCGTACAACTCTAAATGGATTTCAGTTCGGTATTCGGCGTGCGGCGACCTTTGATCAATCGGCACGAGCCGACAACGTGTTGTTAAAACGATAACTGTGTTACAGCTGAAAAGTGACTGTCGTTAATTCGATTTAAAAAAAATTGTCACACAACCGTCGAACATACGCTCGCGACGATGTTTTGTTTCATTCATTTTTGATGTGACACAATATCTCATTGGGTTTCTTTTCGGCGATTTCATTTTGATCTTATATATTTTTTTGTTGTTTCAAATTATGAACTCATTATACACTAGTCAATTATTGTTGTTAAGTATTTAAGATAAATATGCAATTATTATTTTTTCAAAATATTTTTTTGAACTTTTAAATTAAATTTTATTCAATTTTATGTGTGGACTGTCATTTTGACTTTATATAAATTGAGTATTTTATATTTTTAATTACATTTTTGCCATGAAAACAATTCCAAATATTTTAATTTTGCTTAGTACTCCTTTCTGCTAATATTATAAAGAAGAGAGTTAAGTATGCATGCATATTATTATGTTTGTTATTCTTTCATGCAAAAACTACTTAACGGATCTTGCTGAAATTTGGTACAGTAATACACCATAACCCATAATAAAACATAGGGTACTTACTTTTATAACCCTTGAATAAGTTCCTTTTTGAAATGGAAGCATGATCGGAATTCTTGAAGGCGAAGCCGCGAGTATTAACTAGTAAATTGTAATTACATAACAAGCCCGCGCGTTCTAACTATAATATCCACTTAATACAAAATATTGTGCACACAATATAAATCATTAGCACGTTTACATCGCAATAATATCGAGTTTCGCATGTTGCAGCAATTGCAATCGTTATGCTGCGTAACACGTGGCAATCATTACCGCTATCGTTTAACGAATTCATAAATATTTGCTGTACTCTCAATCAGTAACACTGATTGTAGTGATATATTATACTACCTTTTTTATAGCACTTAGGTGGCAAACTCTCTCTTAAATTGTATATTGGCTCTTTTTTTCTTTGTTTTTATTTATGTTATTTGTTTGTTTTGTTTTTACCCAATTCAAGATAATCAACAAATGCACGTACAACACAACAAATATATATATATACAAAAATACAGCTCAAACAGAAAACCTCATTTTGAAGTCGATAAAAAAATGCTACGAGTATGTGAACGAAAAGCATTAAAAAGTAACATCATAACATAACATAAACTCATGCCTATATCCCCGAAGAGGTAGGCAGAGGTGCTAGCACCCACATTTCGCCAGTTTATGTTTAGGTCCCAATGTAATGGGTGGCGAGCCTATTGCCATTAACCGGACACTTATAAACCTGCGATAAATACACACATAACTTCGAAAAGCATCGAAAAGTCATTGGTGTGTGCCATGGTGAACCTGGGATCGAACCCGAAACCTCGTCTCAGCAGTCCATTACCCAGACCACTAGGCTACCACGGTTATAACACAACAAATATATAAATACAAATATATTATATAGCTCAAACAGAGAACCTCATTTTTAGTCGATGAAAAAAATATGCTATGTGTACGAAAAAGAACATCATTAGCATTAAAAAGTAGTGAGAATAAACACTTTTAAAATAATAAATTATTATTTTCCGTACGTACCCAGTCAGGTGTAGCGTGTAAGGGTTGTCTGCGTCCGCCAAGCGTTTCACACGTTCGCTGCAGCCATTAACCCGTGCGTCGCCGTCAGATTGTTTTGTCACGATTTTCATGTTCGTTTTAGGTTAATTTTATTGAACGGAACAAACTGTAGATAAATTAACAACTTAAAGTTTCTTATTGGCAAGCGTTTGAAGTTATGTTGCATGTGTAGTAGGTATATTTAACAATCCCAACACTTATCACATTAATTTATAAGTTGAACTAAATGAAAATATTTGCACGCAATCCTGGATTGCCATTAATCGGACACTTTTTGTATATTCTACTGAGAACAAAATATTGAAGCTCTCGGAGTTTGGAGATCAGATGGCAGTTACTCCCATAAAAGTCGTATAAGTCAAACCATAAAAAGGAGATTGTTTAAATGGATACGCCGTAAATAACGTTGACATGAAACGTTTCTATACCGGTTACGTTATTATCATCAAAGATACTGCACCTCTCTCCCTCAACAAAACTGGATAGTTATAAGCTCGTCATGAACGCAGCTACGTTCCGTGTCGATTATTTCCAAAACGCATATAATTTTAGTGAAACTCCGTCGCATTAGTACACCTCTAATCGTGTAGAGTATTGTGCGTAAAATCACCGTTCCTCGCGATCTCTAGGTTTAAATGATCAATGATTTAATTTTGTCCAGCGGCAGTGGGTGGTTGACTACATGCGCCGCTATTTTAAATTTGTCTCAACCTTGTAGTCTAGCCGCTCATTAGGTGTTAATAAACTGGAGAAACTAAGCTTGCGACATATATTTATTCTCCTTTATTGCCCACGGTTTCACCCGCATGGATTTTTATTTCCCACTAGTGCTGCGACGACAATCCTCTTTTGATGAGGCCGTCAAGTTGAGTGCCACCATTGTTGACATGGTACGTGTATGTAATGGTGACCCTCTTTCCTGGGAATTTACCTTCAGCTGACCATCAGGAGAGGTGAAGTCAAATTGACGTGTCCTACATAGCTATAAAAAAAATTACGTGATGGGAATTCTTAACACATCAAGAGCTTGTTAAGCCATCGCTCCCGGTTACCATACAACTATGGCAGTCGTTATGGGTAGTTGTAACGCTCAAAAGTCCGACGAAAAGTCTTACTACAGAACTTCGATATCGCCAGTGGGTTGTTGAAGTCAGATGATAGTAGTCGCTTCACGGAAAATATCGAAGTTCGACCACTTCGTACTTGACTGAAAAGTCGGCCTCAAATGAGTTAGGAAAAGTCTCGGAGAATGATGAATGGACTTGGGAATCCTCTAAAACTAGCAAACATTTATATTGACTGAGATATTTGAATTGCAGGCAAAGAACTACCCAGGGAACCGCTGAAAAATGTAGCTCATAATTTTATAAAAGCGTCCGAACTTGGCGCTGGGCCACGACTCATTAAGCTTCGTATGCACCTGCTGGTAAATTTATCCTTAATGAAAAATGCAATAATTAATATTTTTAATAAAGCTTCACATCCAAGTAAGTGGTAAGACTACCTTTTTTTTTTTATCGTGCGGAAATCCCCATGGATACCACCCCCGTCGGCCATCGGGCGTGGTTATGTCGGGATCGAACCGACTACTAATGATCGAGATGTTCACCATTTGAAAGGCACATTACATTAAGCTATACTGTATCATAATATATTATGTAAATTACTGTGGTTTGATAAAAAAATCGAAGTGAAGTAAGGGTGGGTTTACATCCTACTTTCTACTATCCTATCCAACTATACTATTATAAATGTGAAAGTTTGTGAAAATGTTAGGATGTTTGTTACTCAATTACGCTCAAACAACTGAACATGTCTGACTAAAATTAGAGTATTAAGGGTACAGGGATAGATTAAAATCTGGCATAACCCACTAATTTCATTCCTAGAATAGATTCCCATGGGAAGCAGGAACGGTAATGAAATTCCACGTGGACGAAACTACAGGTAACAGCTAGTTTCACATCAGTTGAGTACCCATTATCCACCTGCGGCAGCTCATATTCCAAAACTCAGGTTTCTATCTTTTAATAATGAGCCATTAAACTAAAGATAATATTACAAGACACTATTGGACCCTACACCCTTACACATGCTAACGAGAAGAACAGTAACCCTACAAATACAACTATATCATACAAGAAAAGAACCTCACACTTATTTTTTAACGAGGGGAATATTCCCAGGGGCACTCGGGGGGTTAAAAGTATGTGGGTATAAAAATAACAATGATAAATTATTTGTACGTGAGGTTTCACTAACCTGTTGTAACATTCACTTTATTTATTTTTAAAAAGAGTACTAGTAACAGAAATTACTAGTATTATAGTTAACCCTGTCATTGCTTTGTCAGCTAAGCCAAATTGCCAGTGTTAGTAGCGGGAATCGAACCCTGAGAAGCCTCTCTCAAGAATGACATTTGCTTTAGGAACTATATTTTTTAAAAGCATATCCTAGTACCGAAATTATTAGTGGGAATACCTACTCAACCCCTCCAACTAAGCTAAATTACTTTTGTTATACGTTGGTAGTGTAGTGGGCAAAAATTGAACCGGGGACATTGCGATCCCAACACAACACCCAACCTCTTAACCACTAAGCTACTGACGCTAGGTCAATAATTTTTTATACCATGAGTACATCATGATATCATTGATATGCGTAGCGCTAAAAAATATCAATTCGTCCCCGAGTGCTAGGAACCTAGTGACTAAATTTCACCCTCATTTGAAAAGCTTTTTATTAAAAATATCTGAAATTTATATCTTTATTTTCGTGTGTATATAACATCTTATTAATATAACAATCCAGTGTACAATCACTTATTCAAACAACAATAATCCTGACTTTTTCCCTTTACGACTGGGCAGAGTTTCTAGCGGCAATAAGTCGGCGCCCACAAAGATAAGTACCCAGTCGATACAAAGCGAATCCTTCCTCAACGTTGAAACAATATATCAACCGGTGCCCTACGGTTGAAACAAATCCCTTTACCTCCGTCCATAGTATGTGCATACAATATGTACGAAGCTGGCTATTAAACGCCTCTTACGAACGTCTCAAGACCCTCAGTCCTATGTCAAGCTTTAACTTGTTAATTGGATTAAAGGTCCTAAGACCAGAAGTGCAGACCAGGGAAAGTGTCAAATATTTGAGAGGACGAGTGGGCATAGAGTGCGAATTTCAGGGGACCGGTGGGTCCTGACACGTTATATTTTTTGCGCTTATATTCTTTGCGAAAGAAAGAAATTTAAAATTTTAATGAGTACAAGGGGTTATTCAATTATGGGTTAAAAAAAGTTGTTAGTTTAGTTTTAACGTATTTTTACCTAATTAATTACATTTGAAACTTATAGTAAGTAAATATTAAGATATTTAAAGGGTAAACTTAGGTATCTCTGTTATTTAGGAAACATGTCATGTCTAAATCGAAGATTAAATGTCTGTGTTAATCAAAAGATAACTTCACTAAGTTCATAATGAACAATAGGAATCAAATTTGTATCTATAGAGGAGGGATACAGGAATCATCACCTAAGTAAAAACCATTATCCATTCCAGCGCATCAACAATACATCGTCCAAGTTTCACGTACAATTCTTTATTTGAAAGCAGAAACTATTCGAACCACGTATGGTAGTGCTCACAAGCCGGAGTGACAGATGGTCCTGAGCTCGGTCCGAAGAGAATTACATTTCGCGGATGACGTCAGAACTCGCACATTGCGGCCGCGAGTTGCGCTCATACGACATAATATTAAAAATGTTCGTCCGTCAACAGATGCAGCGAATCGCGCTTATAAATCCGAACCTACACAGCGACAGGAGGCAACGATAACAATAAAACAAAACCAAATGTAGCCTAGCTAACAGTCACCAACGACAACTTATGACGCGATACAATAATTCAAAATTGTGATCAAAATTATAATTAGTAAAAGAGAAATATATGAACTGTTCCAAATTATGCGTCCAAAATTTTCTCATAGAGTTTTAATTAGATGTTAGTGTTGTGATGTGTCAGCAGAGCTGAGAGGACCAGGTTGTGATGACAGTTTGAGGTAGCGTCGGACGTGCAGCATGAGAGCGAACTTACTCCGGCTATTGACTATGTGAGTGTGGGGGAGAGCGAGGCGCTAGGGCGACATGGCGGCCGTCGCCGGCCTCTACGGGCTTGGCGACGAGCAGCGCGCTCGCCACCGTCGGGGTCAGGCCAACGCCGAGCGCTCCGAATCCCGAGATGACAACACTGAGGCGTAAGTCACTTTTCTTCATTTCTGATCTTAATCTATACAGCTATTATGACGGTTTGATTGATCCGGCGGATTACCGTGTCGCCAGTAAGCTGACACCGAGGATTACCACCTAACGACTGGTCGCTTAACTTAATTGTTTCACCAAAGGCCGGTACTACACGGGCGGCGACAGCCCGCATGCCCCTGCCGGCCGACTTCGATCGAAACATGTATTTGTATAGACTCCATTACATTTGACTACACAATGGTGTCAATCCTGTCATTACACGAACTGACGTTGAGAGAAGTAGAATGTATCGGTCCTGTCCTATTATTTATTGAGGATACATTTTAGTCCTGTTAGACCCATTTATTGAAGTTATGAGTTTTATATAGCCCCAATCAAATCTTTTGGGCCCAAGTTAACCTTATGGGCTTGCGCGAGAGATTTTTGTCCGCGGAATTTTTTGTCCTCTAAAATAGATCGCTTAAAATTGTATCGAATTGTAACGAAGCATTAAAAGTACCGCGTACAAAATGTTCCATTGTAAGCGATCTATTTTAGAGGACAAAAAAGTCTGCAGACAAAAATCTTTCGTCCGCGTAAACCCTATCTGCGAGCCTGTATACTTGCTGATTTACGAACGAGGTGTGATGATCGGGAGGTCAGGCAGCAGTCACCTTCAATCAAGGAAGAAACAGAAGAACGGTCTCCTGGCTTCAAACCACGAGTTGGAGACGAGTAGCGAACACGTTGCCGTAATATACGACTGTAGTCTCTTCTCACTTTAGTTTCCTAATGTAAGAAGGTAGGGGGACCATAATGTAATAATAACAGAAACATTATTCTCAGAACGAATTTTCCGTTCGTATTACGGTTTAATTGGATTACTTTATGAAACGTATCTTGTAAACTTTGTAGAACCTTTTACTGTGGATCAAAGTTTGCCAGATCGTGCCTTTGATCAAGAACATCGGCAATTATGGCACTTGACACAACGGTGGCGCGAATTGTGAGGAGACTTTATTCATGAGCAATATCTGTACTATTATAAAAATTGTAAATTAAGTATATACCTACTTGTGTTTGTACATTAGAGATATTTAAAAAAATACTTAAATGAACGATTACAAAACACATTTTTTTTAATCATTGTTCGCTCGCTTTTACTAAATAATGGATTTTGTATCGGTTTTTTTTTTTTCTATTAGAAAAGTATAGTTCAGACTTAAAATCTTCTGTATTAAAATTGGTTAAGTACAGTAGTTAATGTGGCCAAAAAACATTAACTAACCTCCTCGATAGCGAGAGGCCATACAAATAATAAGACAATTTAAAATTAATTAAATAACGAATAATGACGTCATATATAACTTCAATTAAGAGTGTTGGATATTCTATAACACTGTCCTACATATGCTTGAAATTGTAAGCAGCCTACTAATACCATACGTTTATGCCAGCAGTAATTGTCCGTGAACCAAGTTAATCAGTGACGGCCAGTGCTACGTAACGACATCCCGAAATAATGGTCACCCCATAATTCCAAGGGTGTGTGAGAATGTGCCGCGGTATCATTTCTGTGTTTTTGAGAATCTGTACTTATGAGAATAGGTCCTTTTAACAATCTGTTCTTATAAAAATTTGTCCTTTTAACACTCTGTACTTATGAAAATTAGTCCTTTTAACAATCTGTACTTATGAAAATTTGTCCTTTTAAGAGTCTGTACTTATAAAAATTTGTCCTTTTAACAATCTGTTCCTCTAAAAATTTGTCCTTTTAAAAACCTGTCCTTATGAAAATTTGTCCTTTTAACAGTCTGTAGGTACATATAAAAAATTGTCCTTTTAAAAATCTGTCCTTGTTGGTTGACTTTGTAAGCCTACAACCATTATTCTTACATGTTTTACCTATTGCCCCGCGAATCTGGCTGTAAATATAAACGTACAAACAATCTGAACGTTCACACGGTTCATAAGGTTAACGACCTGTAGCGTAGCTGTAGAGAGTTCGATTACTTAGTCCCTCTTACTTAGTGACTCTAACTCGCGGGTTCGATTCCCGCTCAGTGCAAACATTTGTACGCATGAATATTTACATTAGTCTGGGAATTTCTATTTCTTATAACCGCGGTAGCCTAGTGGTTTGGGTAATGGACTGCTGAGACGAGGTCTCGGGTTCGATCCCAGGTTCACTATGGCACACACCAATGACTTTTCGATGCTTTTCGAAGTTATGTGTGTATTTATCGCAGGTTTATTAGTGCCTCGGAGAGCACGTTAAGCCGTCGGTCCCGGTTGCCATACAAACATCTATGGAAGTCGTTACGGGTAGTTGGAGCCCCCAAAAGTCCAACCAGTCTAACTTGGAACTTCGATATCGCCATTGGTTGTGGAGGTCAGATGGCAGTCGCTCCACGTAAAATATCGAAGTTCAGCCGCATCACAGTTAGACTGGAAAGCCGACCCCAACTGAGTTGGGAAAAAGGTTCAGAGAATGATGATGATGATGGGAATTTCTATTTCTTATACCGCTTAGGTGGCAGACAAGCATACAGCCTGTCTATAGGAAGGAACAATATTTACGAATTTATAGAAAAAATAACCTAAAATGTAGTGGATCTTCCGCTTACTTTGGGTCTAGCTAGATAGCGCTGTATAGAATTTCGTGGCATAGTTATTTATTTGTAAGGCGTTACTTGACCTACATAATAAATGAAGATATCTGATATACCACCAACTTGTATAACAAACTGTAACAAAATTAACCACGTAGGTACCAAGAGTTTTATCTAAACCAAACTTTACCAAAATGGCTATTTTTTTATATAGGCCATACGTGTCAAAATGACTTCACCTCGCCTGATAGTAAGCCTAAGGTAAATTCTTAACCAACTTCTAAAAAAAAGAAGGTTTTCAATTCGAAAATATTTTCGGGTTTAACTAAAATATCTAAAATTCTTATTAACACAATCATTTGTTCTGAAATGGTTCCATATAAATTTTGTAAATATCTGATGACAAAAACAAGCAACGGAACTTTTCAATAATAATGTCAGCCCGTCATCCGCATTTATGCTATCATAATTATTATATTATTTACTAGCTGTTGCCCGCGGCTCCGCCCGCGTGGATTGCGAATTCTGTTTCAAATGCCTTTTTGCCAAAAAACCGCACGCCGCCGTCTCAAGTCTTCAGTTGCCGGGGTGTAAGATTACTTAGAGCATACCCCGCGCTACCCAGTTGACCCTGGGATGGGAATTGTTTGATTTATGATGCCTACAGCCACTTTCTATCATCGCACTGCTTGCCACAGGCAGGGAATTCATCCCCACACGTTGCATCCGTCTGCAGTGCGTACTGTAAGGTATGAAAAAATTTCATTTCACGCACGCTTAGGCTGTGGAACGATCTCCCTGCAGTGGTTTTCCCTGGCGGCTATAATATGGGGTTCTTCAAGAAGGGCATTAGAAGGATTTTGCAGGGTCGGCAGCGCGAGTGTGACGCCCCTGATGTTGTGCACGTCCATAGGTGCATAGGTCACATAGGTGGGCCGTGAGCTCGTCTGCCACTTAAATGGTATAAAAAAAGCATGATGTCCTTACCTCTTTTCCGAACCCCGGAAAAGAGGAGATGGGGTGACAGGGGGTACAGAAGACCGCAGCCATAATAGACATTGTGTTGTGTTACCGCCGCCGGTAAGAAGGGTAGCCAGAGCTCACAACCCCCCTCCCTATCTCCCCAATCCCCTCCTCTGACGTCCGATTTCAATAACTCAAACAGTCTTTAAATAATTTTTACACAATATTATTGAAAGTCTTGATTAAGATATAATTTATTTGGATGGGAATACAAAGATATACCTTTTTTTTTCCGTGCGGAAATCCTCATAGAAACCCCTCCCGCGGCCAGCGGGGCAGGCTATGTCGGACTCTTACCGACTAAAACCGCACGCCATCTAGGGTCTTCAGACGCCAGGGTGTAAGGTGGCCCAAAGAACATATCCCTCGCACCCCGGCTTGACCCGGGCCATCTCCGGATTCGAGATGGCCCCCTCGGGTTTGAGAACCACGTGGTTCCCGTCATGACCCGGAATAGGAGGGGGGGGGGGGCGCCTTCGCGCGCCGCTGCCTCGGCCTGCTTCTGCTAGGGTGACGGGCGGCTCCACCTGTCACCCCCAGGCCAGCGCTCATGGAGGACGGAGGTCGTCGGACCCCCGACGCGATAGGCGTCCGCGCCCGCCTCCGTCCGGGAGAGCTCTGTGCAGCCCCTCCCGAACCTTTTCCGCCGCCTCTTTCTCGAGTATCACTTGCTCGCAGAAGGAGGCGGCGGCCAACCACGCGTCCGCACTCTGCACCATCGCCGCGATCAGCACCGGCAGTGTGAGGACTCCCACCCCGAGGGCTGCCGAGAGGGCCTGTCTCGGCACCTCCCACGCCGGACACTCTGCCAACGTGTGCAGCCCTGAGTCCTCGCCCGCATCGCAGTGATAATACAATGATATACATAAGGAAACATAATCTTAGATAGGTATAATTCGTGAGACAAACGACGTCCTGGCGCGAGCGGATTGTTTTGCAATAATCCATGATTGGTGAATTTGAGCTCGTCCAGTGCTGTAGCACCCGTGCTATCCTCAAAGGCACCCAAGAAAACTGTACTGCGTGTATAGAGCATAATACTTTGAGCACAGTTTAGATACCTATCTACGTACCTATAATGTCCCGAAGTATATTGGTTTGATTTACGTCCGCATTTCAACTTGCATTTATTTCGCCGCGCATTATTTTTCATATTGCGATAGCTCTTAAACTATTTATGGTAATTATATAGTGTAAATGGCAATTTTGATCTACATTAAACGTACAACGTATCTAACGTATTTAATTGGATAAGAAATAATACTGTATTGTTAAAATTAGCTTCGAAAATGACACATTAATTTTTTTGTAATTTGTAAAGATAAAAATTGTTACTGTGGGCTACCCTTATTAGGTAGACATATGCTATCGCGGACTTTTATGTAGACCTTTTTAAGTTGTACATTTCCATAGTACATTATTTTGTTCTATCTTCAATAGTTTTCGCAGCGCACGCGATGTAAGTAATTTGTTTAGGTCATTTTTTTACACCTTGGGTTACATTATTGAAGTTTTAGTAAGGATCCCTAAATTTTTCGGGGATAAATTATAGCCTATGTTACTCACAGATAATGTGGCTTTCTATTGGTGAAAGAATTATTGAAATCGGTCCAGTAGTTTCGGAGCCTATTCGTTACAAACAAAAAAACAAATCTTTCCTCTTTATAATATTAGTATAGATATCATTATTTATCCAATTTCATAACAAAATCACGGGTACATGCTAATAGATAGCCTCGTTTATGCACCGATATGCTTTGAAAGTCGGTTTATTTTTTTTAAAGATTACTTATTGACGTGATAATCGTCTAAACAGTACACGATATAAGACTTAGCAACGGATCGCAAGGTACAGTCAGCATCAAAGGTCTAACATATTCAGATTTTGAACAGTAGTTTTGAGCAAAGTAACATAGGTTCTTAATGAAAATTATGTTCAATTAGTAAGTTGGTTCTATTGAACTACCTTTAAACATGTGTGTGACACCCTTGGGGTTGCACACGTTCATAGGCCACGGTGACCGCTTCCCATCAGGTGGGCCGTGTGCTTGTCTGTTACCTACTTAGTATAAAAAAAACTTTGATTACAACATAATGAACCATTTTCATTCGAATTTTTAAGTTTGAAATCTGTAGCATCATTATAGAATTTTGCGGCTGACTGTACAAGTGTAATGCCCCCTTGTTCAAGATCGGTTTTAAGTAGCAATTTGCTGCATTCACACAACTGATGAGGTTGCCAGAAATCTTTCCTTCTCCCCTTTTAACTCTATTTCCCAACCTCTCCACTTAACAATCCCTCCTAAAGCGAACAGGCGTGAGTGACACCTCTTTTGTTGTAGGGTTAAATCGTTTAGAGGTACAGTTCAATTGTGAGCTGTGAAAACGTCTGGTGCAAAAATTTGTTGGGATATTTCGATACGATTTTCTGTAGGAAGAGCAACCTCCCCGAAGGGTGGCGCCAAATTTAAAGCGTAAATCCCGTTTAGCCCACCCATTGTAATAATATAATTATTTATTATTAAGTGCACAGATTATAAGGTTATGACGAAGGAGAAACAGCTAGGGGCACCTAATCTCATTAATTTATTCCACGATGGCCATCTCCGCTACTCGAGAGACTTCATAGATGGAAGTGTTGCCAACAGTCACGTCTGATGGCTTATCAAGAAATGCGCTCACAGATTGTGTTGTTAAACACATAGTTCGATAAAATTTGGTATGATCCTATCTTATAAATATTTATCAAGAAACAATTTCATCAATAACCAATCAGTTCTGTGCCTATCTTCTCTGCTACACCATAACGACTTGGAACTCTTTACCAGCGCATGTATTTCCTTCCTCCTACAGTCCCGGGTCCTTTAAGCGGGGCGTAAAAATGCATTTGATGAGACCGTCAAGCTGAGGGCCGCCACTGCAGCACTATCGGTGTATGTAGTGGTGACCCCTGGTCCTGAGACTTTCAATTTAGCCATCAGGCGAGGTAAAGCCATGTTAACGTGTGTAACTTAAGAAAAAATATGAAAATGTTTTAATGTGTGTTTAAACATATTGGACTAAAATTCGGTGCAGTGATGGAATATAGTTTGAGATGAAACATTATGGTTTTTTTTTTCATGAGTCACGGGAACGAAATGGGCTTTGTTTTGCATTCTTCTTTTCATCAGAATGCCAATCCGGCTTGCATCAAAAGCTTACACTTGAAAGCTCAAACTTTGCCCACTGTCCCATAATTTGATGTACTTGCCCGCTATATGGAAGCGACTACCGTCTGATCAGCTAACCTTGACATGAAATCCTCCATCAATCAGTAGGTATACCTTTTCACATGTGAGGTTAGCTTGGGCTCCGACAATATTGGTGGGGCTCATGCACCCAAACAATAAATTCGAAATACCAAATACAGCAACATTTAAAATAATAACTTAATATTTAACATCAGCAAATTGAACCGCAATCGTTAAAACCGTAGATGAATTGATTTTCATGAATTAACATAATATTTGTGATATGAAGAGCATAATTATATTTGGTTTTGCGTAATTCGATTACTGCCCGTGTTCCATGAATGACAATAATGTATCAATTATTTTCATCCCTAATCACTTAGTCGAATAAGATCCTTCCGTTATGCAGAAATAATATCTATTAATGTAATAATTAATACGCCTGAAAATGTAGCAGTGGAGTTTGTTGCGCCGTTTCTTCTCCACTAGCACCTAGGAAGCGGTGGTTAACTTAGTATTAAGTAGTTTTTGACGTCAAAAAGATGTAATTACGTTGCACTATTTTGAAAATAAAGAAAATAAATAAAAATAAATAAATTGGTGTTGGTCGTTCTAGGAATAATTATTATGTACCTATTTATTTAGATTCTTTAATTTGAATAATATATAGATATGCTAATGAAAAAATATACTGATGAAGTAAGCAGTATACGCCCTAAAGCATGAAGTTCACCTAGCAATACTTATTACATCATACCAATTATTCCACAGGTGAATGGCCTTTACGATAAAAAATTTACCCTAAAATATAGTGGAATGCATTAGTATAATGTGATTACATTCAATTTCATCAACAAAGCGGTTATTTACGTTGATACACAGATGTTCCATCAGGTTATTACAGAATAACCTGATGGACTGTATTATTACTGATTCGGTGCATTAACATAGGTACACCAAGTTTGTCAACTGGTTACTTCCAAGCCAGTTGTATATCTTTGAGAACTTTCCTAACATATTCAAGCAGCCACAAGTTAGCTCTTCGTAAACTCACGTATGAACGTCCTCAATTTTAAATTTCAACAATTTTGCGATGAACATGTTTCGTATTAACAAGCGCCCAAATAACTAATTTCATAAAACAAAGCCTTTACAAATATTAAAACATCGCTCTTTAACTCGTAAAATTCACAAAACACCCGGCCATAAACACGGAATGGGTGCCATAACCTACGCAGCCCCCATTCACAATATAATTAATCCGACCGACATTCAAAAAGGACTGTATTTGACTTAAACATTCGTCTAGAAAGCGAAAATGGTAATTGTAAGTTAACCTTACCTTCAACGTTCGAGAGCTAAATTGATTCTCAATAAAAACTAGTGTCTCTCTCTAATAAGTGCGATACGGAAGTGTGTGAGAGAGCCGGCATATTTCGAGGTTACGGAGACTATTAATACACTTTTGATCTTGTAACGAAAACTTTTTTTAGGTTGACACTTTATTATATGAACGACGAAAGAATATGAGATAGGTGTGGGTTCGAATTATTCTCAACAGTTTTTTTCTTTAAATGCGAGGCGGTGACGCATTTATCACAAATACATAGCAAAAAAACTAACTCATTTTAAATGCTAGACTGTTTTTATTACAAAGTATATCTTTTTGTGACGCACTGTATTACTTCTGACATACTGAAACACATTGACTCGAGATAAAAATAATCATACACTAAAAACTAAAATAACGTAATATTACATGGGCAGGTGAAGTTAATTATGGATGGTTTATCGACGGTAGAATGAGTTATGAAGTACTGTAAGGATAGAAACCAATGGCAAGCTGTCGTCACAACTGTAGATGTTTGCGAAAGTTGGGTCAATCCTCTATCGTCAGAACTATAAGTGCTTGGGTGGAGACAATAGGTTAGATCCTATTTCATAAGACTATAAAATAGCAGAGCGATATGTGGATATGTGAGATACAATCTGACTAGCCTTCAGGGCGTTTAGTTTATAAAAAGAGTGTTGGTTTAAATAGGGATGTCTGATTTTACGTCTATACTAACAGTTTGGAGGTAGTGTTTGATTCTCACTCATTAAAAATATTTATATGCTTGAATATGTTATTACATTTAATTGGTATAGGTATCTCATATCATTACATTTTATATATTCCGCAATACTGAGTATGTTTATTAGCATTCTATAAGCCAAATAACGAGGTTTTTTAACTTAGGTCTAGATAGGGTTGTGCTCCTATATAAAAACAGTGTCCCTGTTATAGTTAAAACAAAACGCATAATTTTAGTTAAAAGTTAGTTTGAAATTCGTAATACGTTCATATTCATATAAAACTTGTTCATAATAATTTGAAAAGCAAAAGAATGTACGAGGGAACCTTTTGAGTTTATAAAATCCTCTCGTGGTGTTATAGCACCAGTAATGAAACATTTGCCAGCCACAAATATCAGTATTTTGTTGACACACTCACGCCGTTAGTAGCAGGGCGCGTCCACAGAATACAAAACGAAAGGGATTCCTTACTATGAAAACTCATCATCATCTTAGTGATAGTCCCGGTTATGTTCAAGCCTTTTCGAGAGTATCCAAAGCCTCGTTCATCAATCAGCAAGCGTCTTCTACTGCCTATTATAATGGTGTGTGTTCAGAAGAATTGTTCGACATGATGCCTACAGCCACTTTCTATCATCGCACTGTTCGCCACAGGCAGGGTATTCATCCCCACACGTTGCATCCGCCTGCAGTGCGCACTGTGAGGTATGAAAGAAATTTCATTCCGCGCACGCTTAGGCTGTAGAATGATCTCCCTGCTGTGGTTTTCTCTAGCGGCTACAATATGGGGTTCTTCAAGAAGGGTATTAGAAGGTTTTTACAGGGTCGGCAGCGCGAGTGCGACGCCCCTGGTGTTGCACACGTCCATAGGCCACGGTAACCGCTTTCCATCGGGTGGGCCGTGTGCTTTTCTGCCACCTAAGTGGTATAAAAAAACAAGCGTACCAGTCAGCAGGTAAATACAGCAGCTTGGTGGGATCCGATAGACCTACAAAACATATCAGTTGCTTTCCAAACTATCGTTGCTGAAATAATTGTTTTCGAGCCAGATTTAATAGCAGTTGCAATCAATAATGCAGGTGTATCAGGTAGCAGAAATTTGCTTGGATCCCGAAGATATAGGATACACCGACTTATCTGTTACTAGTGTTGCCAAACTCCAATATAGTTCGATGAATAACATCCCAATACTTGATGTGATCCTACTTAATATTGATAAAGTTTATGGCGATGTTCGCATTTTGAGTGTTTGGTACTCAATCACTCTTTAACGGCTGAAAGCATCGGGTTGAAATTTTGTTAAGTATAGATTATAGTCTGAGAGGGTTTAGACAGCTCTCTCGTTAGAGGAGAGGAGACCCGTGCCCAGCAGTGAGACATAAATGGGTTGCTATCAGGTTATAGTCTAGAGTAACACATAGGCTACTTTTTACCCTAAAATAAGTTTCCGAGAATTGTGTGAACGGGTTAGAAATCCTCGTGGATGTAGTCACGCGGCCAATAGTTAGTTGACTGTAATTTTCAATAGAAAACAATCTATACCTACTAATATTATAAAGAGGTAAAGTTTGTGAGTTTGTGACGTTGTAGGGGTAGTCTCTGGATCTACTGACCCGATTCTATAAATTCTTTGACCAATAGAAAGCCACATTATCTGTGAATGTCATAATTTGAATATCATCACGCTACTGCTTAAGGGAACGGAGCAAAAATCATAAGTGTGAACAAATCCGACAGATTCCCATACATTTTAGGAAAACTAATAAGTTATGTTATACTGTAAAAAAAATCATGGTATGAAATACACCACGGGCGAAGCCGGGGAAGGCCAGCTGGTCCTATATATATCGGTAGTAATCACAAAGCGAATTTTATTGAGCATCTTCATAATATCATGGTAGAGACGAGATGGCTGCAGGGTAACTCCTACAGATTTCATATTACTTGTGTCCACAGCAATATGAAGTGAGCCAATATCGACAAATAGACTAACGTCGGCACTGGCTGTGTGCACATCAAGCTTTTGTTAGAGCGAGACAGAACAAAACCAACAGAATTCACAATTTTATTAATGCTGTCGCGAATGCTATTGCGAATTTTTCTGTACTACTATATCTTTTTTTTTATGTCGGTCACGTCAACATGACTTCACCTCGCCTGATGGTAAGCTGAGGCAAAGTCTCTAGAATGGGAGTCACCATTGTAAACACCTATCTATAAGTAAATCATCTATAAGTAGATATTTTGTTTTATAGAGTAACAAGACGGTTTACTTTCCATGTTAGAAAAATGCTACACGTACTGTCTATTACTATGGTAGCAAATCATTGCTCATCCAATTTGTTACTATGGTGGCAAACTGCTTCAAGTTTTTGAATTCTTTACCAGCGCATGTGTTTCCTTCCTCCTATAGTCCCGGGGCCTTTAAGCGGGCGTGAAAAGCATTTGATGAGGCCGCCACTGTAGCACTACCGGTGTATGTAGTGGTGACCCCGGTCCTTAGACCTTTAGCTTACCATCAGGCGAGGTAAAGTCATTTTGAGGTGTCCTATATAAAAAAATGTAGGAAGTAAAAAAATGTGCCCTAAAACATTATATGCCCAATCTGTGACGTAATGAACCTGTTGAATGAGTAATGATATCTGAGAATCTGTTATTTTAACACATTCTCACAAGGGTATGAATGACGAGGCATCTCTTAGTGTTTTTTTGTTTGTCTGTTTTGTGAAATCCAACTTCTAAACAAAACTTCATCCATCATCTACGCGTTCATCTCCATCGCATCCGAAGCTTTCACCTCGGCGCTCTAGGACCGCTTTGCACTTTATATTTGGTTTATTTTGGCTATTACGAGACCGACTGAGCCGTTAGACCTGCCAACGCCGAGAGGTAGCCTAGACCGTCAATCAGTAGGTATACCGGCTAGCAGACAACCTTGCTTGGTGGAATCCCATACACCTTCTACACAAAATATCAGTAGCTTTCCAAGTTTTCAAAGCTAAAATAATCGATTTCCAGCGATAGCAATGAGTACCATTATCAGAAACTCTTCATACGGAACCCAAGAGCTCATTAAACAAGCCATCGCATCTACACATTTATCTAAACCCGACAATTTCACGCTCATCCAAGTAACGATCACACCGCGCGTCTACGATAATTCGTAGCGACGCTACGCGTACGTCTACGCTCGCTACGAACGCCTACGCAATCCGTATCGGTAGACCGCCCGACGGCGGCGCCTCGGACACCCTACTCAGATTTCATGGGTGTTTTGTTCTATTATTATTGCAATCAGGGAGCCGGTGGCTGGGAATGATTAGATAAAGATTTGGTCGGAGTCTTGCCGCTAATTAAGGAGGCTTCGCTAGGCCTCTTATCTTAGTGTACGAATAAGGTTCGAGGTTCCATTCCCGGATCACTCGAGCCCTAGTCCACGAATGCAAAAAGGGTAAAGACAAATTACAAAATCAAACTAAATATGCGGGTTTCGGTTTAAAAAAATATCGATTTTCTTAGCATGCTAATATTTCAATTTGACTAGCTTCGCCGAGAGAGGGAACGTTCACGGGATCAAATCCCTTTCCAATTTCAATTTATAGTAAAACTGGCTGATACTCGCGGCTCCGTCCGTAAGGAGGCCGGTTACCGTTTTTCGGTCATATCTCTAGATCTACTTATACATTTGCAATCAATATACGGCAGATTTTTAGTTTCAAATATATGGCACATTTTCAGTTGACCAAGACCTTTCTTACAGAAAAAAACCGCATCGATATAAGTTGAGTAGTTTTTACATGCATTGCGAATTAACAGATAAGTCGAAAAAATAGGTGTTTGTGTTTAGAATCGTTTATTTAACATAAACGCAAGTATTATTTTATAAACACATAATTTTATATGCCTAATAATTCATAACATAAATAAATGTATGCATGTACAATAACAGTTATTAAAAAATGTGGCACCTCTAATAGATTTCGTATACTATAGAGTAAGGTGTTCACATTCAAAAAGCAACGCTCTGTTTAGTGAGCAGCTCGACCTTGACCTTGTGCAAGTGGTCGGTGGCGAAGGGCCCGCGCCGCAGACACGAGGGCCGAGCGCGAAGGGCCGCCACGCACGATTCCGCAAAGGTATCGAGCTATAAGTATAATATATTAAGGTTTAACTTTCTTTTAAATACCTACTTTGTGTTAAATGACGTCAACCTTTTTTTTTAATCTTTATTATAACAATTCATTCGCACGTCTTGCTCTTTGCAAAGATTTGTACACACAGCATCTTGCTACTTGATAAATATATCGTATTTATATTTAAAACTCTTTAAAATTATGTGCCTTTTTTGTAAAAACAGCCCTTATTTGGTGCGGAAATTTGCAGGAATTTCCGCACGAAAAAAGGGCTGTTTTTATAAAACCCCACCCCCGCTGACTCAGTGGGGATACCCCTATGGGTATCCCCACTGAGTCAGCGGGAGACAACTAAAACCGCACGCCATCTCGGGTCTTCGAGCGGCGGGGTGTGACCCACGGCTGTGAAAACAGCCCTGAAAAAATTAATCAGTGAAAATTTTGTTTAAAACAACAAAATCAGATTTATAATTTTAAAATCTACGCAAGTATCGTCCACTGACTGTTGTTAGTGACTGTACTGTGATTGGTGGCTACGAACGTGTGATGTAATCGAAATACTTAATTTGTATTTCTTCGGACCGCTTCACACGTCATCAATACAATTAACTGATTAATTTTTAAATTACTGTCAGCCCTGGCGTCAGAAGACCCTAGACGGCGTGCGGTTTTAGTCGGTAAGAGTCCGACATAACCTGCCCCGCTGGCCGCGGGGTGGGTATCCATGAGGATTTCGGCACGAAAAAAAAAAAAAAAAAAAAGGCTTTAAAATAAGCTGGAAAAATGCCATTCGAATTTCGATTTCAAAAAGTTAATTACTGTGTCCAATAAAATATGAAAACCGCGTATTCGTAGGTACACGCTAATTCCCGAAAAGTATATACCTATGGGTTCAAACTCGCAATTGCTTGGTCGTAAGGCCGATATTTTACCCACTAGGCCACCGTCACTTTCACTTCCTGGGTCAGAAAATGATGGAAGCGTAAATTATAGCTGCACGGAAACGTGCCCATTAAAACGGCTACAAATTTGCTTCATATTCAAAAATATAGATAGCGAAATGTGGGTCTAATAAGAGAAGAAAGCAATATTTTTCATCAATTTCAACTGAAGGCAAATTTTGTCATATTCTTGCAAATAATGTTTAAATGCTATGCAGTATACAGTAAAACGTAACCCTTTAAGTCTTTAAAACGAGGTTTAAAAGTCGCAATCAAGTAGTTGAGTGCCACGTTGACATTTTTAAAGTTTCTTAAAATTCAATAAAGTTACGATTTCATTCCTGAAACTATAATTTCAATATGTGCCACCTAGCGGCCGATAAACCAAGTAACGAAACTAGATAGTATCCAAGAATGCTACTAGATGGCATTGCTTTGCCGTCCCACAATATAAACTAGAATGTTTCCGACATTAAGTTTAGTCATTATAAAATATTATACAGATAGCCTTTGTTTAAAATTTTGCTGCAAATTTATATTACGAATATTAACTTTCAGACCATTGAGTTATTAATATTACTCTCGAACGGAATAAATGAGAACTACGACGTGCTTGGGTTAATATTACTCGAGCACAGAGGGCGCTGTAACAAAAAATAGTTTTTTATTAGCACACTAGATGGCAACACAAGAACTGTAGCAATGAAGCAATAATATTCGCCACAAACATTGTACATTTTATCATAGCTGCCTTCTAACCAAACCAAGGAATTAGTTTGCATATGCAAACAGAATTCCATTGTTTTATTATTCAAAAGGGAGTTTCTTTTAGATTTAATTTTCTATTCAGACAGCACTTCACTGTAATACCGCACCGTTCAAATTATTTTACTTTGAGTTCAATTTTTCTATTTAATTTAAAAAATGTCGACTGCAATCGGATGCTGTAAATAATAAAAATGTAGGTCAAAAAGAGGATGCGTAGTGATATATTATGGCATTTTCAACATATATTTTAAAAGAGAGTATTCCCGTAAGCCTCCAGCTTTGATAAATGGCTTGTGTTAGCCGTACGTTGACGTTAGTAGCCAGGATTCAAACCTTAGACCTCTCGATCATGTGGACGACTCTTTAACTACTAAGTTAATGAACGTCGAGGTTTGAGACAGACTTTCCTTTCGATGTTGGGGGGGTCAGACTGCATAATATTAGAATGGTCATAGAATTTCTACCACCAACTATGATGTTATACTACTCTAGGCAGGCTATATTTTTCTATGGTCATTTTCTTAACTTGTATTAATTATTAAGATAGCAAACAAAGGATGGTAAGCGGTTGCTGGCAAATAATAAACACCTTCAACCATGGGTAGATAACGAACTGGTTCTGGTTAGTTAACTCTTTGAAAAATAACCGTTTATGTTTTGAAACACTCAATGACCCTGTCCTATCGTATTGATTTAGTTTCAATACAAAGCATTTCTGTATGGAATTGAATGTTGGGTATGGCAGAAAAAGCATGAAAGTAGAGTGAATGCAATTGAGATGCGGTCTTTGCGAAGTATATGTTGTGAAGTAAAGTTAGTGGATATGTAGAGGAATATGGATATACGAGAATGGTGCGGCCTGAAAGAGAATGTTGTAACGTGAATTAACCTTTAAGTACCGACATGCCATTTTAGTAACATAAGTACCGACGTGAGGTCTGCTAGACCACTATAGCTTAAGTAAGGAAAACTTTCATTTTACCAAATATTATTATTTTTTAAATGTGTCTATGTATTAATAATATATTTAGTTATTGTATAAATAAAAGAAAATAGAGAAGTTTTAACATTTATTACTTATTAATTACACGAACTTAAATTCTCAATTTCTTTGGCAGAAAAAATTAACTCTTAACGTTTTTATTAACATTTATCAACTAAGTTTTTTTTTGTTCAAGATATTTTTTTTCTTAAAGATTAATAACTAAGAAATCAACTAAAATTAAAATTAAAAAAAAATAACAAGTTTCTTTGAAATCGCAAGGCATCATTATAGGAGCTATTACAATTATTTACAAACACTCTTTGCATACAGGTTTACTGCACTGCAAGCACACATGCTCTTCCGCCACCTCGCTATCTGACCCTTCCTGTTCAGATGTTGAATCATGGTCACTCTCAGCAATAAAATTCGCATCGATGTCATCAGAATCTGACTCTGAGCTCTCATTTAGCCATTCGAACATCGGCTCTTCTTGATCTTTATTTCGAGGCCTAGTTTCACGTTTCTTAGTGACAGGAACACTTATCATTCACATATCATTTCATTTTTATAATTAGCTGTAAACAAAAGAGAAATATAGTAAAATCAGGAAAAAGTCGTACCCAAATAAGTTACGTAAGTACAGACGAGTGGTCTGTCAGACCACGCGCGAACTTATACAAGACATAACTCACCAGAAACGCAAGCGCCGACACAGCCACACTCCACGAACGTTGCCGGGCGACTGCCTGAGGGGTACACAGAAGCACGGGGGGTTACGTCTCTGTTAACAAATGAAACCACCGTATCCGAACGCTCCAAGTGTCTGTCAGACCACACGTCGGTACTTAAAGGTTAAAAAGGGTATGCTAAGGTAGTTTGGGCACGTAGAGCGAATGAATACTGAGCAAATGACACACCAAATATGTAAGGCACATGTAAGTGGGCAGGCAGGTCGGAGTCGACCTCGTAAAGTATATACTGACCAAATTAAAGAGTTATTGCAAAATGGGCAGGTAAAAAGCACTCGAAACCGGCGGGCTTGCATGAAAGGCTTAATGACAGTAGAGGAAGCGCGTGAAGTATGTCAGGACAAACGCAGATGGTGGTCTGTTGTCTCTGCCTACCCTGGAGGAAAAAAGGAGTAAGCATATAATATGTATGTATGTATGTACAAAGCATTTCTATGGTTAACATGAATCGATATCCAAGATTAGCTCCAGATAAAGGTTAAACACAACACAATAGCTGAATATGGGGGCTCAATGGGCGTAGCGGTAAAACGCTCGACTGCAGTTAGAATTAGAGTTCACGGGTTCGATTCCCAATCGGTGCGAATATTTTTTTGCACGAATTATTTTTGCATTGGTCAATGTTTTGCAGTATAAATTGAAAATGAAAAAAAAAGTTTGTAAATATGATTATTCTCATTCTAGAACATACAACACTAACTAGTTAGGTTATGCTTAGTTTGAATCTAGATAACGCTACGTAGAATATTTATTTTAATCTCGCCTGCTATTAGGTACTTCTGCCGACTAATAGACCAGCGGAACCCAGGTGCAATTCACTGATGCTAAAGTCTTTGATGAAAAGATGAACAGTCAGCAGCACAGACACGAAATTAGCTGTACCTGCTTCCTACGTATTACAAGAGTTTGTTCCTAAAAAGATTTGAATATAAATATTTCCCCATATTTCATGTTATTCGTAACCAAATACAATTCCGTGTGCAAACAACACTGTCTTGTCATTTATATCATTTTGATTGTACAAATAGACGCAACGAATATGTTTCGCGACCAAAGCAAATATTTCCTTCCAAAATTGATACTACTCGTATACTCGAATACACAAAGAAAGGCATCTTAGCTAATACTTATCGGTATACGTAGGAGGTATTGGAATCCTTTCAGAATACCTTGTGTATCTACGCCTTTGAGGTCCGTATTCCGAGAAAAGTTCAATCTCACAAATGGAAACATGAACCCTTGGCACCCTTCGCGCGGACCAGGTACTGCGGAAAACTTGATACTAAAGGTCACCGATACAATATATTTATTTGTTGAAGGCCAATAGCGTTATCAACATTCGGTGTGTACCTATTGGAAGAGTTTTGGCTTATTTGATACAACTGAGATAGTAAACAAGTTGGATTGTTAAGGGAGCACGTGGGTGGGTCCTGCCAAAAATTTTGGAAGTCCAACCAACCTAACCTATGATTGATTTGGGTCTAGGTGGATTATATAATATGTGTTAGAATCTATATATTGTATGTAAAAAATTAATCCCTATTTCCCTTGGTCACGGCATCACGCGTGAACTGCTGGACCGATTTGGCTGAAAATTGATGGAGAGGTAGTTTAGAACGAGACGGACATGGGATACTTTTTATCCTGCCACAGGGACGTAGTATTTCACCACAAACGATAGCGCAAAAGGAATCCTATACTACCAACGCACACGAAGGGCAAAAAGACCGCACCGCGGGTGCCCGGCGGGTACTAGCGGTGCTTTATTTTCGTGGTAAGGGCAGTCGCGGGCATCGACGGGCAGACGCGGTCGTTATTACTTCGCGGTCAAAAAGACATGCCCGCCCCGCCGTCTGTTTAACGCCTTAACGTAGTTTCTGGTTGCGGTGGCTTTCAAGTTGGACCCCGGAGTTTCCTTACTGCTTCTCTTTTTGATTTGGTTTATACGTCTATCTTGAGAGCGACTGCCTTTTGACCTCCAAAACTTGAGAGGAAAGCATGCGCCATAGCCTCCTCCTTCAATCAGCAGAGGTACATTCAGAAGAAATTGGATCCTCAATATCTTGCCCATACACCTATCGCAATGTTATTATTATCATAGAATTAAGATTTATTTCTACTCGTCACATGAAAAGCCTTAGCCGTACCATACGGTGAAATCAGCGCTGAGCCATAAGGCGCTTATTATGATCCGGCTCGGGCCACGTTCACTCGACCGCACTATTCGCTTAATCCGCGAGGTTGCCACTTTGTCACGGAGCCCTCGGTGTGTGCGGAATGTTGGTCGGATCCGACGATTTAGTGGACGAATGCTGACCTCTTGCAAAATCTAGGCCAGCGTGATCGTATCGTATCTAATGTTGAAAAGCCAATGTTTGTTTGCTTGCTTACGTTTTTAAGTATACTGTAGCTTAACGTTGATTTTTTGTGAGAATGTTGTACTTTCTTATGATGATGGACATTTAACGTTTAAAACTAAGTATGAAACGTATAGAACTAAATGAAAGAAATTCGATAATGGTGCAGTATGATAAAAAATCTTGAAATGTAACCTGTAGGCTACGAAATGACTTCTACGGTGTAGAGTCTCGTAGCGTTTCGTAGCACGCCATAATCGAAATACACAATAGAACCTTTTTAGCTCCGTCAGCAATACAGTAAGGGCATACGATGGCATACTATACGTAATTGCACGACTATCTGGTTGTGTGTCTAAAGGCCAAACTGCTCAGAGAGAATAAAAAAAATAAAGCGTCATTCTGAGTTAAGAAATAAGACATCTTATTGTAAATTTATATATTTTAATCGTTTTGACAGTGAATAACTTTAAATTAGATGGAAATTAATACCAACCACAGAGAATAAAATTTTCGTCGTAAAATATTTATTTATTTATTTATTTACTTACAATAGAAAAAAACATGGTGCGCAAACTAATATTCGCAGTTGGTATGTATTAGAAAAAAAGCATTTCCGCAACGTTAAATTTGTTCTTGAGATAGATTTTTGGCACTACTCTGCCGACTAAACTAGGCCAGACACCCGTCACTCCTCATACTTCGTGTAATCCGGAAACGTTCATACTTTTTAATAACTGCAAACAAATTTAGGTCAGACTTAAAATAAATAGTTTTTGTAAATCCAAAAAAAAATATTTTTAGAAGTAGGTAAATACGTGCTTACGAATTATATTTTCAGTTTCAATTACTCTACAAATATACCAAGTTATAGGCATGCGCTGTGCTGTTGAGAAAACGTTGAAATGTACATAATCTATTGATATGCCTAATAAAAAAAAACGCTTTACGAACCCGAAGTAATCCGATGTTAGCCGAACTGTCACTTTTAGCCCGATGCGCCAAATCAAAAGCCAACTTCCAAAGTTACTTCCATGCAGTTAGTTACAAATGAACCTAATAAAAGCGTCGTAACAAGATTGTAGATTGAATAATTCATTGTACGAAACTCTCTCGAACCGAGTTCAACTCATTGAACCGCGTTCAAGTTGAACTAAACTAAGTTATAACATTTTGCGCAATGGAGATCGATCAGATAATATTCTCTTACAACATGCGCCATAACACCAATTTCTTCTCTTTCTCCATCCATAATATTCTAGCTATCTATTCCCATAAGGGTATTACTTATTTTTCTACTTTTGAAATATTAAAGTCAAAGTCAAAGTCAAAGTCAAAAATCATTTATTCTGTATAGACCATTTTAAGCGACACTTACTAAACGTCAAATTATAAATATTTAAAACTAGAAGTAAATGGACCACCGGTTCGAAACGCGGCCCAGACCTGAGAAGACTCCGGCAAGAAACTCAGCGGGCTGTTTTTTTTTTTTGGTCTATTTACAACAATTGCCTTAGTCTAGATACAATGTTATTTCGAGTAACATTACAACATTAAATAAGACACGTCAACATGACTTCACCTCGCCTGATGGAAAGCTAAAGGTAAAGTCTCAGGAGCGACGTCACCACTACATACACCGATAGTGCTACAGTGGTGGTCCTCAGCTTGACGGCCTCATCAAATGCTTTTTCACGCCCCGCTTAAAGGACCCGGGTTTATAGGAGGAAGGAAACAAATGCGCTGCTAAAGAATTCCAACTCTTTATTACAAGTAACTAAGTATAAAACATATACTTCTAATACTTCCAACTTCTTTCCTCGACGTAAGGACAATATTCCTCCATCTGCTATCCTTATACACTTGACAAACTCTATTTAATGCCAATAAACCTTTTATTCAAGTCATGTTCTATTTTCAAAACATCATCAATTTGTTCGCTTGCCTTTGTATTTGCCTAACCCACCGTCTAATGATAAATAGAATATAAAACTGGTTCATTATCAAAACATCGCAGTGGTCCCATTAGGTTGGTGTGGCGTGGTGTAGGCGATCCGACGTGTCGGCAGTGACTGCATCCCCCCGCGCGCCCCTCCCCTGGAGCCTTCCGTATTGTTATCTTGGTACTGCAACGCTCGGCTCAACCTTAAAGCGTTAACTGGGCTATGTAACTATGACGACGCAAGCTAATCATCACTCTAACAAGGAATTGATACAATAATAATATTTTAAAACAGTATAACAGAGCTATCTGTGCCCAATGGGATCCAAAATACGGATTAACATATATGTAGACACTTTGTTTCAGAGATAGATAAATGTAAAAACAAGTATCTTCTTCTATAATAGCTGGATGTGTTGCTATGCGATAATCTCGAAAACACAGATTTCGCTAATTCTTTTTTTTAAATATTCCTTGAAGTACGAGGATGATTCTTACGCAGAGAAAACTTTCAAAAATTGTCTGAAAATCACAGGGTCGAAATATGTCACAGGCGAAGCCGCGGGGCATAACTAGTAACTTATAATAATAGATACTAGGTTGCAGATTAACATACTAAGATACACGTTTTTATGAATGTCTACATTATACATAGAACAACCCAAGCCAATGTAAATATTTGTACGAAGCGGGCATAGGAAAGCGACATCTACACCTTATAGTCTAGCTATCATCTCTTGGGCCCGCGGGCCTTATGTGACCTACGGGCCATGGACGCCCAAAACAAAAGCCGGAAGGCGGGCCGGGCATTTTATGAGATTGTTTTCATGTTTGAGGCAATATTCGAAACCACTGCACTTATTGGCAAAACCTTTTGAAAGGTACATTATCCCGATGAACATAGACTATACGATTATTTGTAAATTACGATGATTTGAGTTAGAATGAACTCATATAAAACGAAGCGAAGCGAGGGTTACTAGTAACAATAATAATGGTATTTTATTTTCTATCATAATAATAATTTAACAAAGATAATACAACATGTGATATTGATAACCAAGCTGCCATTCCACAAAACAAATCATGAGCAAAAAGTTGTACAAAAACAGTAAAAATATGAGGCGTTTTTTTTAAACGGTTAAGTTTCAGTTTAAAACTCAACCATTATATTGACATTGCATTCATTGTCAGCGATTGTCGTAAACACTAATACGTCACGTCAAAGCTGCACAGGTTCAAGAAAAATAGCATCACACCGCACGATAATAAAACCGGTTCAGCTAGAATTTCGAGTCAGCGTGGAGCCACAAGGGTGCCGCGTCGGAGGGATGGGTGGGCCCGGCGAGGGTGGAAGGGGGCCCTCACCCTCCAGCGTTTCGGGAATGATACAGCAGTGCGACGCTGTAGCAAGGACTGGGCAGACGCGTTGACGCCAAGCCGGCCTTGGACTTTCTAGGTCACTCGGGATCGTCGTTATTGCGCTCCCTATGATAATGACAACTGCGATTTAGAGAGGACTTGGCTTTTATTGTTTGAGTAGTTAATACAGAGCTATAACATTTGTTATGATTAAGATGTTATCTTCTCAGGCCTGTTTACTTTTTAAATATTCAGTCTTCTCTTTATATTTGGAGATTAAACAACTGTCAGATTATATAGGTAAACTGTGTATAATGTTAACTATTTTCTACATGACAGTACCTTTGACGTACAAAATACGTCATATTTAGTAGTTATAATTTTGGAGGTCCAACGGGTTCTAATTAAGAGGTCGTACGGGCCCCTTTTTATTAATTTTTATTTTGGAGGTCGTACGGGTACCAAAAAGAGGTCGTAAGGGTACTTTTGAAAAAGGGTCCAAACTTTGAGGTCCTACGGGTACGTCGCCAGTGCTATGATACGTTCACTGCACTATAGATATGGCCTCTTGGCATAGTGGTAGTGCATTCAAGTACTATGACACCCCGAAGGCGCGGGTTCGATTCCCGCTCAGTGCAAATATTTTTTTATTTATTAAATGGGTTTACCTCGGAGCCCGGGGTCCACTGACAACTTCTCCATCTGTAGGTTTGGTATAGACCGCTTTTATGGGAGTGGCTGCTGTCCATACCTGAGGGGAACGCTTACGCCAGAGCATCGTTCGTAATTTAGCAGGTGTAGCGGTTTGCAGGTGAAGTTGGCTTATCCTTTAGGGAATCTATAGTCATGATGTTAAATAACAAAATAAAGTAAACAAATCAATTTTTATCTGTACTAATATTATAAAGAGATAAAGTTTGTGAATTTTTGAGTTTGTAGGGGGTAATCTTTGGATCTACTGAACCGATTGTGAAAATTCTTTCACCAACAGAAAGCCACGTTATCTGTGAATGACATAGGCTATATATTTTATAAAAAAATAAGGATCTGTACTAAAACCGCAATAATGTAAACCAAGGTATGAAAAAACTTGCCATAAAATGACTTGGTGCCAATGTCTAACTCCACGCGCGCGAAGTAGCGGGCGGAAACTAGTCGGTAATATATCAAAGTAGCTATTGCCTCCGAATATCAGGTAAACATCCTACTATATCGAATATTATAATGAGATTAAGTAGGTACCTATATCAAAGAAGTCTGCAAATAAATTTCCAAGAAATACAAACGTGAATTGAACCAGGGGGCGTCCAACGCGTCTCCTAAATAATGTCTTGGAAAACAAAAGGTTCCTATATACTCAAGGCTACCTTTGGAGCTTCGATCATGTTTTGTTCAGAGGAAAAATGTTTCATTGCGAATAAAAATATTGGTAGCTTGTTATTATTTGAAGTACAGATAAATAAGTTCAGGGGTCAAAGAGGATTTCTTAAAACTGTAGATGGTCCAGGGTCAGCTGGGGTGCGAGGGATAATTATAGGTAACCTTACCTTACCCCAAGTTTTAGTCAGTTCGATCCCAACATAACCATTGGTATGCTATATTAAAGTATGCTATATTAAATATATGCTATATATATTTTACCAATATTCCTACGGAATTAGGACATACACGGGTAAAACCGTCTGGCGACGCTAGTATTTACTACAGTTACAAGAATATCCGACAAAACGAACGCACTCAATCTAGCTCATCAAATATTTAAATAGAAAGTTCTATCCGCCACCAGTGAAGTGCAGAGAACCGATTACTCTGTGGGGAGCTAGCCCAGCTTCAATATTATCTTTTTTTTTTCACCACTTCCTGATTATTTCGATTGCCCGCTCGACTGGTGGGTGATTGGTTAGAAAAAATTGAAGTAAACTCTCTGGGAAAAACTGTTAAATCCAATCAACGACTTTGACTTTCAATCGATTAGCCGGATAAGTGCAAATGCAATGGAGAAGCTTTGGTTATTGTCATTTTGGGGTACTACTAACGGATATTAGAAAGAAGAAAGAAAGAAGAAAGAAAACCGTCTTTATTTATGAACATAACGCACATTAGGATTTTATACACAGATAAAATAATAAAAAAAAAATATCAGCAAACAACAACACACACAAAAATCCAGGAACTCCAGACCCACCAGCCAATAGACTAACCCGTCTATGGCCCAGTCTATGCTCTATTATCAATTTTTTTTTTACACCTCGTATGTGGCAGACAATCTTATAAAATACTACTCTTAAGTTGGCGGCATATTTGTAAAACTCATGTTAAGCTAACCCTCCAAATACTGTGCGCTCATTAGCTGCTTCTTGATCATCAATCATGTTCAACCAATGAGCGTTCAGTTTTTAGTTGACGCGAGTTTGGCAATCGCAAAAGGTGTAAGAGGAGGAAGGAAAGAGATAATTTCCCTGTTGTCGTCACAGGAACGTACTCGTAACACAAGATTCCGACGGAGATACCCCCAGCCTAACCCCCAACTCACCCCTGCTACCCCGCGCCAGGTGGCCTCTTTTGAGCGTAGATGCCGCTGTGCCCTAAAAATGTTATTGCACTAAGCGTTGGCAATTGGAGAACTGTTGACCTAATTTTGATGAACTTTTCTTATATGTTTCGGAGGTGTTCCCTTGGCCACGAAAATAAAGATGAAGAAAAGAACGCACGAATATAAATTGACATTTCAAACAATGAAAAGTTATGCATTTTTTTTTATAAGACACGTCAATTTTGACATGTTTATATAAAAAAAAATTACAAAAAATTATTTGACTTTACCTCGCCTGATGGTAAGCTAAAGGCAAAGTCTCAAGACTGGGTGCAATAAACGCAAGCCAGTTTTCGTTTCGTTCGGTCAAAATCTAATACTTGGCATGGATCGGAATTCATAATACCTAAGCATCGCTTTGAGAAGACAATGAAATAATTAATTAATTTGGTTTGACTGGATTCACCTCACGTACCCTCGTTCATCAATAATTGATCGGGAATTATCCGTAGTTGTTGAATATACAGCTATATCGCGGTGTTTTGAGGATTCCAGCGACTGGGACCGCAAAAGCTGGGACCGCGGTTCCAGTTGCCGGTTTGTACTGTATATAGAATCCTCGATTCCTTTAGTCACGCCATAATTTGAAAACGACTTCATTCATCATTTTTAACCGACTTCATAAAAGGTGGAGGTTCTTAATTCGACGACTGTACTTTTATGTTTGTTACCTCAGAAATGGGTGAAACTATTGTGTTTATTCTTTTTTTATTTGATAGCTGGCGCTTCCTGTGGGGTCCCGTTGGTATTCTCTTTGAAAAGTTTTTAAGGATTCTACTTTTTTTAATTTTTTTTATGGAAAAGACTTGAAAACTTAAGGAAAAAAGAAATAAGTAGGGTAGCCAGAGCTTACTGTACCCCTCCTCCTCACATCCCTTCCTAGCCTTCCCACCCATTCCCAGCCCTGCCCCCTTCCCTTCAGGGTAGGCAGCGTGTGTGTGACACCCTTAGTGTTGCACACGTTCATTAGGCCACGGTGACCGCTTCCCATCGGGTGGGCCGTGTGCTTGTCTGCCACCTAAGTAGTATAAAAAAACCACTCAAAAAATTGGTAAACTTAAGAAAACTTAAGGTGTGGACAAAACCTAGCTTTGTTATATAAAGAGAGCTGCAGTGAACTCATAAACATTATATATCCCGTTGACGTTTAAACTACCCACTAAATCAGAGCACAAAGCGTGGACACCTTTTTAATAGGGTGACCGCATCTGAGAGGGGGACAAAGACCCATTTTATTCAGCAATATAGGCCAACCCGGCAGGTCACCCTCACGTGGAACTTCAATAAGGCACGCGGCTGTCCGGTCCAGGTGAAATATTGTTCAGTAGAGACACAATGACAACGTTACGTATTCAAATATACGATACTAACGACCCAACCCTGTTCCGCTCGGGTGAATTATGCACACAAACCTTCCGTAAAGAAATATTTAGATTTCACTGAGAACAGTATCAACATTGACTGTGTGGCTTAGAAATGTTAGCGGGGATCAATATATAAACGCGTAAAAGTGACCCTCTTTTATGACACGTACATAATTATGATTCACCTAATATGTCCTATGTCTATCTTACGGCTAATACCTACCCAAAGTGCGGCTGCAACTAGTTTTAGCCGGTTAGGTTAGGTTAGGTTAGGTTAGGGTAAGTGGCTACACCTAGTTCTAACCGGGCTAAAACTAGGTGCAGCCGCACTTCGGGTATACTAGGTTTAACCACGAGTAAGTGGCTACACCTAATATAGAAAAGTATACTTCGAGGGTTAAGCCAGGGTGCAAGGAAAATGCTCTATGGGCCGCCTTATACACTTGCGTCAGAAGACTCCTAGACGACATGTGTTTTTAGTCGTTAAAGAGTCAGACACAACCTGCCCCACTGGCCAGAGGATTACCGCATGAAAAAAAAACGGCTGATGACTTATCCGTGGGGTTTTCACACGAACAGATCTTACAGTACATAATAATCCGGAACAGTACCAGTAAACAATCGATATGAAACACAGCCGTCGGCAACGTTGAAAAGGAGATGTTTCACAAATGTATGGACCTTGGGCCCGATTGTACACTACTTAGAAAAATAGCTAGGCAATGTAGTTTTCATTTTTCACTATTCAATTCTTATAATATTGCCTCGTAATATTGGCGGAATATAACTAAATAAACACTTTCTTGCAACACAACAAACATGGCGGACTAAAACTATAAAAATGTACTCGTAGGTACTTTATTAATTTATGCCTTGAATTTTGTAGGCGAATAAATATAATTGTATTTTTGCCATTAAGCGGTATTATTTCTCCTTTTTTCTGTATTGTGTACAATTAGGGGACCCAGAATGAAACATCTCTTTTATAGTCATGACTAATATGAGTTCATTCTTTTATTAGCAAATTATCTGCCCATCCGACCACACTCGAGTGCGCTGGTTTAAAAGCGCTTGTCGTTTATTTTAATTGAACGTCCGTCGTTCCACACAACATGTTCGTGCTCACACCACTGAAATTTAAACGTAATTGACATGGTATAATAGTCAATCATTTTATTTTTGGAACACATGTAAGTGAAAGCTGCATTTCACTTTCGTTTACTTTCATAACAACGTCTAAATAAAATTGAGCACTAATATATAACACTGGATGCATTGTATATTGTACAACATAATATAATGCAGTCACTAACGTAGAAGCTAAGCAAACCAAATAATAGAAACGAGAAGTGTGAGAGCGGACTTTGGACTTCAAAGTACAAGGTTTTCAGAGCTTCAAAGCTTGAAAGTTATCAAAAACTTTACATGTTAGTTTGTTAGCCACACATCTAACAAACCCCGGTTAATAGAGTGACAATAAATCAAATCTAAAACGTATTTTGCTACATCTACAGTATTTTAAGATCTTTTGTACGTATTGTAAAGCCAGTGAAAATTTTTACTCAATCCCATGAATCCTGGCTTAACGAGATTCTTCCATTAGTAGGTGGTGGTCATAATAACAATTGAGTCTGTGCAGATAAATATTTAAAAGTAACACCAAAGAAATCGCATAATACTTTTAAAAAAGTGGGCAGGTCAGTCGGGGTCAGCCTCGCGGAATATGTATAAATAGGTCAGAAGCGCCCGAAGGAGGGCACTTGTCTAAAAAGGTTACAAAAAAGAAAGCTGAAGACTTCTGCCTGTCTGGCGGTAAGAAAATCGTGAATGTATGTCAAAATTAAGTCTGTCTTTTATGGTGCTTACTCTATACGGTTATATCAATACTTTTACTATTATCAAATACAGGACTGGGTTGATATACAAAAAAAAATTGCTGCAATGACAGGACGGGGTGGCAATGTGAATCGGGTATCAATTTGATAAACATTCGTAATATAGTCTAGATTTCTTTGATTGAATTATTAATTTTTTGTATTGTTTTTGCATTTGTTTTTATAATTTTATTGAATTTGTTATTGTGTATTGTAATATGTAATGGATGACATTAATTTGACATTAAGTTGTATGGTATCAACTATTGTGGAAATTCAATGACACTGAAATTTGAACATTTATTTGACATCATTTTAGATAATAAGTACTTAATATGTAGTTAAAACATTTATCTTAGCCTATGTGCAGATAGCTATTGCATGCCTATAATAGGTGAGACATGTCTTACTTTGATATCATAAACACCTTAGATGTATAATTGATATTATGTTACTTGTTCGGCAATAAAGTTTGATTTGATTTAATTCTTTTCTTTTTAGTGTTAGGTGTTTACGATAAATTCTGTAAATATTTCACATCGTAGCAGATACCGGTGAGGGCTTAATAAGTCCTCGACACCGAACTGTCTGTTCACAAAAGCTGATCTTGAAACCTTTGAAACTGATATAAGAGCAGCTTCAATGCGGACGAGCCAGCGCGGCGCCCAGCCCCGTCGGACTCTGAGACTGGCGTCATTCACTCTGTGTTTGCACAGCTCTGCCTCGATTAAAGCCTTCATAAGAAATATCAATGGAGGATCATTTTTGAGTCGTGTATTCAGCCGTATATGTCTAGCCGCCCCTTACTCGAGATAACTTAAAATTACAATATAGTTCTGGACTAAGTGTTCCTGTAACTACATCACCACTTTTGTAAGTCCCTAGTTCTGGACTATATTTGATTTGAAATGTTAACAGAGGTTAAACTGCAATGTGTGCAATACTCCATTGTATTATATTACCATGCATGGCGCTTATGCAAACTTATTGAGCAAAATGTCATAATTATCGGCTGGCCTTGTCAGTCATTCTCCTCGATACATTCCTACCAGACATCGTATCTGACCTGGAGGAGTGATAATTCCTTCATCCTCTTTCAAATCTCTCGCAATTCAATTTTTATTTATATAAGTCCCTTATGAACATCAATAAATTCACACGTCACAGATTCACTAGGTAGGTAAAGTCTGTCGAAAAGAATCTGCAAATATTAAAAACTCACGGCCTTTTTTTTCGCCTAATTCTTTCTAAGAGTGTTACAGTAATCTCTTCTCATAATATCTCCATATTATCGTACTTCAGTCACTGCTCCGAACGCAATTTATACAAAGTTGAGGAAGCCGCCTGGCGTTCGCTTTGCTAACTTCACTTATTTGTCGCAAAGTGGTTCGGGCGCTTGTTAGCGAGAACTCGCCTAACTAAGTCCTAGGTAGTACACGATTTGTCATAATATAACTTAGAGAAACTTCATCACTTTTCCTATTGGCTGTAGATCTTGTTAAACTAATGGATACAAGATTAAACGTAGTAAGTAGATTTAAGCCTCAACTTATTTCAAACCGTCTCCGATTATTTTTTTGAAAAGTGTTTTCTTCTATTCGATTGACGGCTTCATCAAAAGAGGATTGTCAACGCAGCATCGCGTGACACCCACCGGTCCCACTAGTGCTGCGACCACAATCTTCCCTACCCGGTTATGCACTTGCCGACCCCTGAACGCAATTCAGCGAGATTGGATTACTATGGTGGGTTTTCAATCGTTAGTGGGACCTACCCGGCCGAATTTTGTGATAAATTTGTGCCATCTAACTTCTACCATGTATGTAGTATTTATACACTTATGCACACATAATAAAACAGGAATTGATCGAATCTTGAGACATAAATATTGCGACAGTATGTAAACCAATCGCGGTTACAGATACAACCCATTTATTAACTCCAAGTGTCATGAGTGACGCGAACATACTGCATTCAATCCATTATCTCAAATGTCCGGGAATTAATCAGTTTACAAGACATGAAGACGATATCGTGTTAACCGATGTCGAATAACTCGTAGCGAGAACACGGCAAGTAATATTTACATTACATAAATAGCTAATTTATTAGGCGTTGTTTGCATTAAGCACCGCAAAGGTCAAGTCCGAGTAGTCGTAGCAATATTGTCGACTCCGTCATACATAATGCAGAGATGTGCTCTCAGATCTTTTAAATAATAAAATATCCTAAGGAAAATAACATTATAATATGTTTTTCTTACCTTTTTCCATTTACATAAATTTTCTTCAAATGAATATCATTAACATTCTTTGAACCTGCTTTCTCGCCTCCGAGACTACGCCCTACACATAAACGTATAAAACATGAGGTCGGAACGCGTTGAAGACGAGGCTGTTTTTTATACTACATAGGCGGCAGATAAGCACACGGCCCACTTGACGGGAAGCGGTCACTGTGGCCTATGGACGTGTGCAACACTAGGGATGTCACACTCGCGCTACCAACACTGGGGAGAAAGGGCTGGGAGTTGGGGGATTGGGGAGATAGTAGAGGGGTTGCGAGTTCTAGCTAAAAAGGTGCTAGCAGCGGGTTCCTTCTGTTGTGTAAGCAAGTGCTAAGAAAGAAATTCTGAGAAATTCGACGCTTGATGGGTGAAAATCCCTTGTCCTAAATATAATGAAACACCAGTATATTTATCAAAGATCTTCATAAGCTTTTTCAAAGAGCGATACCTACGCACGGGCCCTCTTTGTAAGCAGCGACAACGCCGTGAAAGAAATTACTACCCTACGATGGCAACATCGACATGAGAGAAGAATAAATTTGGAGTAAAATATAATAAATAATCTTCCCAATACTAAGACACGTAATGCTTCCATGTACACTTAGATGCGAAAATACCTGTCACGTATTTGTAAAAACATCACACCAATAATGATTATCCAATGAAGAAACGTGTTGTAGCCACGTTGTTAATTAAGCCAAGTGTACACAGACTTATATAATAATTAAATTGACACGTGCTGTTATATATTTCAAGCACGTTTGTGTAAGAACGCTACAGTAGTTACGGTAGCAACGCACGATGTTAGGTCAGGCAGGCAGGTGCAGTCTACACGTGCTCATTTTATGCAATTGCAGGCAGAGAGGGTACCTAGACAGAGGGTACTCGATATTTCCAAGTGAGTGGGCGTAGTATTCGTTTAGCTAGTTTATTGAATAAGGTATGTGAATAAACTCTTGCTTTGTTCGACTTTTGTTTTATTTGAAGTCTCACTTATCGTTCGCTATCGTTCAGTATCGTTAGTTCGACACTAACGATACTGAACGATAACGAACGATAAGTGTTATTTGCTGGTTTGACAAGTAGTATTGAATAGATAAGGCCTATAAGCAAAGATTTCACTGTGAATAGTGATTAAAATTAATCTTTGTCCTAACTCGATAGATTACCTACAGCATACCTACCAATGTCTATCCTAGGGTTATACAGGTATGAGCAAATGAGCATATAAACAATGTGGATGTGTTTAGGTTAGTCAGGCTAGGTTAGGTTAAGCTTTAATATTCTTTTTTTATACTACTGGGGTGGCAAACAAGCACACGGCCCACCTGATGGAAAGCGGTCACAGTGGCCTATGGAGGTTTGTAACACCAGGGCAGTCACAGTCGCACTGCTGACTAGTGGGGGAGGTGTTGGTGAGTACGAGGCGTGGGTTGGATGAGGGAATCGTGGATGGGAGGGGGTGTAAGCTCTGGCTACCCTACTTTCCGGCGGGAACACAACATGATGGTTATTATAGCCGCGGTCTCCTGTAGGGCGGAGGTACTACCCCAGTCGGACTGCTCAAATTGGACGTGTTCTTAACATACCAAATTGTATTTAATATCTAAACTCAGTATAACGAAAAAGCATCCAATTATGTTACACGAAACGTTGTTACCAAAACCTCCTTTCTCGGAATACGTAGCTACGGAGGCGCTGCGGCGAGACAAGCCCTTGTTAGCTGTTCGTTATGTGGCTTCATTAGCGCCTTCCTATCTCGCCTATCTCAAAGTAGAGCATAAACAAACGTATCGTATGTCGACAAGCCCTGTATGTACAAATGCTTTCAGCAATTACACTAATTAGCTAATCTATCGCTTTCATCCTTGGCCAGCGTTTGAGTTCAGGGCTAACACGGTGCTGGTAATAAGCCAGTGATTAGTTAATTGATTGTAAGTAAGATTGATGTAAAAGTACCTATTAGATAGATGTTTAGGGCCTGTTAGAGATGCGACAGTGAGTTATTTGCGAGTCAGACGTGTAAACAGCTGAATGGATTTTTTTTCATATCGGTCACGTCAATATGACTTCACCTCGCCTGATGTATCGGTAAAGTCCTAGGAATGAGGTCACCATTACATACGAGTAGGTACACCGTCAATAATGGTGGCCCTAAGCAAAATAAATTTGGAGATCGGTAGGCTGAGGGTAATATTTTTTTAACCGAAACGCCAAAAGATTAACGCTACGGTTAGAAGCTGTATTATACATTCTACTATCATAGAGCCCTCGCATCCCAAGAGATCGGAGTGTTTATAAATATGAGACGGTGTTCTAAATGTGTCCACTATAAGTTGAATGAATGGAAGTACGAGTGCGTTGAGAGCGTCAGGCCTAAAAATATTGTGAAGTATCGTCTAGCCGCAGTGTTGAGCTAATAAATGGTATACCTATCTTTATCTGTAATTCTACAGTACGTGTGTATGTCACTGAACTCCTCCTAAACGGCTGGACCGATTTGAATTTTTTTTTATATGCGATAAATCAGCCCGACAGATGGCGCTGCAGTCGGTATCCAGGACAATATATTGTACGCTCTGCTAGTACTATATTATAAAATAGTAAAGTAGCTGCATATATACATGAACGATAAGCAAATGTGTTATATGAACGATACTGAAAATTTTTTATTGTATGTTTGTCGGTTTGTGCGCGATTGACGCAAAAACGACTGAACGGATTTTGATGAATTTTTTTATCAATTTTTTCAGTTATTATCGATAGGCTCGCGTTTGACCACAATCTCATCTGATGGTAAGTGATAATGTGCTCGAAGATATAAAAGACGCTTGCCTAGAAACAACCAATTCACTCTTGATTTTAAGACTCCTAGGTTTCCGAAAAAACATATATTTTGATAGACTTATCTTACGCATGTTTCATCACAATCGGTAGAGTAGATTCGGAGATATAGGCATGAAATGCGAAAGCCGACGTCCGTGCGGGTGAAGCCGCGGGCATCGGCTATATTTATATTTGTAGTCGGAGCGCTGTTATAATCGGATTAGCAATTAAGTTTACTTTCGTATTGTAAAGAAGCTGGGGAGATGACGCGTGCTCGTTATTTAGACGTAATGTCGTTTATCTCTCGGCTTTGATGGGGTGTTGCCGTGACTTTAACAATTAAAGGTTAAGGCCTGTTTAACTTTATTTAGTTAATTAATTAAATACAGTTTCGTACAAATTGGTCAACTGTCCAGTATACTTATATTAGTACGGAATAACAGGCTGTGGTACGCTTAGGCTGTGGAATGATCTCCCTGTCTGTGGTTTTCCGTAGCGTCTGCAACATAGGGTTTTCAAGAATATACTGTAATAAAAAATAGAAAATTTTCACGTGGCGACGCTCCAGGTGTTGCATACGTCTATAGGCAGAACCCGTCTTCCATCAGGTGGGCAGTGTGCTTCTCTGCCACCTAAGTGATATAAAATGAATAAAATTATTAAATGGCAATTAGTATGCTAACTAAATAGACATACAAATATTTGCACTAAGCGAGAATCGAACCCACGCTCGTAGCAGTCGAATGCACTACCGCTACGCCACAGAGACCGTCAAGAGTGAAACACATCGCAAAATACAATGTAATAACGTCTTTCGTATTCACTTGTAATGAATTAAAAATACATCGAGTGTATAATTTACGCGTATTTAACCGGCTGCTAAGAGCTGGCAATGACGTCGCGTCACTCAAATAACTGTCAATGATTTAAAGAGACGGTTTCTATTCTGATTGCTGCGATGACAGAATATTATCTACGACAGCATTGATATGTATACGTGTTGGCTTGAGCTACTTATTTATTTATTTATTTATTTACTAGCTGTTGCCCGCGGCTCAGCCCGCGTGGACGTCGATTTTCGCGTTTTTTACTATATATCGCATGTTCTAATGAGCCATTGTGATCAAATATGCGTAAGATTTGGAGTCTAATAAAATAATAAAATATCGAAGTTCAGCCGCATCACAGTTAGACTGGAAAGCCGACCCCAACTGAGTTGGGAAAAAGGTTCAGAGAATGATGGATTTGGAGTCTAACCAAGACCTTTCTAATGAAAAAAACCGCATCAAACCCCGTTCAGTACTTTAGTAAAGTACTGAACGGGGTTTGATGCGGTTTTTTTTATTAGAAAGGTCTTGCTTAGACTAATAATTTACCGTATGTTTGGTTGTAATTGGTTAAGTAGAACCGGAGATATGACCAAAAACGACCTAAAAACGAAGCGCGGGCGAAGCCGCGGGTATCAGCTTGTATAAAAAGTAGCCTATATGTTGCCCAACACTATGAACTATAATCGTACCAAGTTTTATCAAAATCCCTCCAGTAGTTTTTGATTTTAGCGCGCACAAAGATTTGCGGACAAACAGACAAACCGACAAACAGACAAACAGACAAAAATTCTAAAAATCATTGTTTTGGCATCTATTACATTCATAAAGTCCCCTAATATTTTTTTTTCTCATATATCTTCCATGTACAGACACCGATCAGTTACAGATTTATTATATGTATAGATTTATTTATTTAGTTATTTCATACATACATACTCTGTCCTAACAGGTAAACCCAATGCGACAGAGCTGCAACAAAATAATTATACTTAACAAATTCACTTAAATGCATCATGCTTCAAAACTAAATAACAAATCTCAAACACTATTAATGATTAAAAATTAAATACAAAATAATTCATGCACATTTCATATCATAGTAAATAATAATTATTCAATTGTAAAGTAATAAGTAATTCCATTTATAATGTCAAAATTAAATTAAATTATATACTAGTCATCATAAATTCACTAGTGCATTGAATATTAGGATTTCGTTCACGTAATTTATGGGTGGTAACATTGATCAGCTAACGCGAATACTACCCATTTTTATGGACTTAGGACCGGCAGAATACCTTAGTAACTAGTAGATAAGGGCTATGTAGGTACTAGTCAGTAAAGTCAACTAATAATACAAAATATCGCCTGAAATTTGTATTTATTTAAAACAATCAGCTTATTTACCGTAAGAAAAAAAAATAACACAGTTACCTATCAGAATAGTTATGTTCTTATTTTATTTATTTATACCACGTAGGTGGCAGACAAGCACACGGCCCACCTGATGGGAAGCGGTCACCCTGGCCTATGGACGTGTGCAACACTAAAGGTGTCACACACGCGCTGCCTACCCTGAAGGGAAGGGGGGAGGGCTAGGAAGGGGTAGCTCTGGCTACCCTACTTATCTTAACACAACACGATGGTTATTATGGCCGCGGTCTTCTGTAGGGGGGAGGCACTAAGCCAGTCGGACAGCTCATTTTAGACGGGTGATTATGATAAAGGTTTGCGGCATAACTCTACAGGCATTTATAATAACTTATGTCACCAGAGAAAGCCGGTAGAGCGCGCCACTAGCCAGCAATCCAGCATTGTAACAAAGAGGATTATCCAATTCAACACCTTGATCAAGCATTCCCGCGCGCTCAGTTAGTTAGTTCACTTTATTGAATTGTCACTCAACTCGGAGCTTAACTGCACAGTTGATTTGTTTGAGGTAGCACATAGAGCTAAATGTTATCCTTGGGAATACGACCGTAATGTACACTAATCTTTACCAATATTAAAGCTGAATGGTTTGTTTGATATCTCTAGCCTAGTGGTATGGGTAATGGACTGCTGAGACGAGGTCTCGGGTTCGATCCCAGGTTCACCATGGCACACACCAATGACTTTTCGATGCTTTTCGAAGTTATGTGTGTATTTATCGCAGGTTTATAAGTGCCTGGTTAATGGCAATAGGCTCGCCACCTATTACATTGGGACCTAAAACATACACTGGCGAAATGTGGGTGCTAGCACCTCTGCCTACCCCTTCGGGGATATAGGCGTGAGTTTATGTTATGTTATGTTATGTCTAACATCACGCTAAGGAGCCCGCTTAGGACGATACGTAGAGGATCTAGAACTAACTTTCTTTTGTTTTATGTGTATAGTACTGTGCACTCTTTAGCTATGGTTGCACATCAACTATCAAACCAGTGATGTTTGAGTTCATATTACAATTTAACACTACAATATTTCTCTTCAATGCCTACCCCGTGGCAAAGGCGTAAGTAGGTACAGATACCGGCACGTAAATTGGCCAGACGCGTCATATGCGCAAAGGTCGATTTTTAGGTCCCCTTTGAGGTATGAGCGGGTTGCGGGAGACGCGGTTGCGCCGTCGCGGACATATGATTGGTCCGTCACTTGACGGACCAATCAGATGTCTCCGAGAGACGTCTTGTAGCGAATCAACGTTCCGTTCGTTCGTACTTTGAATCATTTGACTGGCTCAAAGTGCACGATGCGCGAACTTACCCCAAACCTGGCCAAGTTACGTGCCTGTATCTGTATAAATATTATTTTTATGTACGTAAAAAAATATATTTAAAAAAGGAACGTTTATTTTTTAGTAAATACACGTCAACACCTACGGACGGTGTGTAAATATGAATTTAATTGCTCCTTAAATAACACCTATTAGATAAAAAAAAGTATGCATCAAGACATCGATGTAGCTGTTCCGCAAAGGGGCTGTCCGCAGACCGAGTGTATAATCTGCGTATTGATTTACTCTTGCTCGTAATTCTGCGGCGCTGGCATATCTTACATTAGCCCAGTGTTCCACTTCACACGTAAGGGGCGGACAGGGGACACGTCAGCAGTACTCACTTTCCTTTCAAAAAATAGTCGCATCAGCTTTTAACCCTACTGCGGCGAAGCAAAAAATGGGGGTTATGTGTTTCACCTGGTAATATGTATGCTCGTCAATCACTAACTTCACTCTTAACTGAAACTCAATTATATAAATAAATAACTGAAATTCTATTATATTACTTTTGTTTCAATTCAATTCGTGATTTTTTGACGAAACATGAACACAACGTTATTTTCATTCATAGTGCGTTAATAACGTGTTGATAACATTGTTAGAATAATCTTTTGATTTCTTTTTTTTTGCAAAAAGGGTCTTGTGATTTCTTTTTTTGCAAAAAAGGTGCAGTTGACTAAGATTTATCTCGACCGATTCATCACTTCCTACGTGGGATCAAAATATAATTTTCATAGTTATGGAATGGAAATAATTTAGCGTCTTTTTTCTTCCCTACGAATTAATATTATTGGATTCGTTGGATTTTCGCCTTCATCCTGTTGGTGTCTACCTGGCATAAATCAATTGTGTTCAACATTGTAATATTTTATTCGCGAGCGAAATATTGGCATCTTAATCACTCGTGTAGTAAAATAATTTCTTCGATATTACACTATGGACAAATTAGCTATGACATCAGCTAAACGATAGATTTGTGCTGTGAATGTGCTGACCTACTTCCATGCTCGGGTTAATCTGGTAACACTTGTATTGAAATGTTTAACGTTAATTCCATTTGATGATTTATGAGTGAGCGTACAAATTGTGATAGATGTGTCGTGCCAGTAGAGCGATGCGCGTCAGTTTGTTCCGCCGCGCCAGGTGACAGCGGGATGGAGTTAAGTGCCTCAATTAATCCTCTAAATTGCACCCAACCAAGCGAAATTAGGTCTCACGGGCTCGTATTAGGTAACGAGTAAATTTCCACCTTAATTGAAGTAACATTATCATGTAAGATATCCTCATAGGTAGAGGTTCTCTATATACTCAATTCGTAAAGAATGCCATTACCTTTTAAATAACTTTTAGATACTTCATATTAACACTACGTAGGGTTACAATTCGTTAGCGATGTGCTTACAATGTTTACAATAACATCAGCCCTAGAAACTTTTACGTAACTTGTATAACCTCGTCTGGAAAAGTGCAGCGACAACGATCCGATTAAATGTTGTTCACTTCATGCGAAGGTCGAACTACTTGGCTCAAGTTGCCCTCACGAGCCGCAGCAACCTTTGATCTAGATAAGTGAGCGCATCGGCGTCGGCCAGTCTGCTCTGCCACTCCGATGCACCACGGCATCGCGCCACTCGAGCTAGTGAATACAAGCGGCGAGCACCCTCCTGCTCGGCCCGGCCCGCGGACGAGCGCGCCGGTGGCAGCCGCCCTGTCGGAGCGAAGTAGCCTTGCTGCAGCTCATGTAAACTTTACTTACGTAATTATGTCTCAGCTTTTCATTCAAATGCTGCTTCACGCTTATCTACCTTTAAATGTGCAAAGAGCCATGCTTTAATATGCTCCGTGTCGAAGGGGACGGAGCACCGAGACGGAAAACATTAGAAAGTGAATGAAGTTCCAGGAAGTACTAATAAGGGCAAGGAAAGTGAATGTTTTCCTGAAAAGACGATGTGTAGGGGGTTGCGTGTGGCGGTGCGGGTATGCAGCGCCGCGGCGTGGCAGGCGCGTGGCAGGCGCGGGCCGCGCCGGGCGCGATGCAGTGGTTGGCCGGTGTCGATACGTCGGCGGGGAACAACGGGCGAAGGCGCGGCGCGCGGGTGGGGACGTGGGGAGCGCCGGGAGCACGCACGCGCGCCCGCTCCAGTACTCCTCCGCCGCGCCAGGGCGACACACTCGCTCGCCCGAGCATAGCGACCGCCACGCGGCTTTCTGTTGAGACGATGATTCGGTGAGGCGCCGCCACACGCGCCCCGAATACGCATTACGTAAGGAACAAGCGCTTACGACCCGCCCACGACCGGCGGTCACTCAACCAGACATATCGGGACGTATATCGAACTTTCGCACATAATCAACTTAATATTAATTAATGAAAGTTGTCCATCCGCGGCGATAGTTGATCGCGGCAAAATCACAGTCGGGCGGGCGCTCGTAATTCGGCGGTAAAGTTGCGCATCCATCGGTGAGTGCGCGGCGTGCGAGGAGGGTCGGGCGTAAGACGGTACCGGACGGGTGTACGGGCGTGCCGCATTGTAGCCAGCGGCGCGATGCGGCCTCGGGACCGCGCACCGCTCTGAGCCATTATGAGGCCCGTCGCAGAGAGTCGCGGAGATCAGGCGTAGCGCGGCACTGCGGCAGGCAGGGCGCTAGGCGCAGGGTCGCGGACGCGGGCATGACTCGCGAGTAAGGTGGCGGCCGCGGCGCGCGCTGCGAGTAGGCCGGGGGGCGCCGCGGGCCAGCCGGCATCTCCGCCGCGTCCCCGCTGCACCGCACCTGCTCGGAGCCGATGACACATTGACGTGGAGCAGCCACCATTGCTCGCATAGAGTTGGTCGAGAAATGGGGGCTGACGCCTGTCCTCAGGCCGAGGCAGGAATGCCCCCGGGCCCCGGAGGAAGGTGGGGACCAAAGGTATGTATAGACCATCCCGTAGAGAGTAGAGTTACAGCATAGATCTAGCGAGACGCAGTGGTCACGCCAGGAGCGGAAGTGTCCAACGGTCGTAAACCAGTCTGCGGTCAGGATGTGTCCCGTTTACGACACAATAGCCGGTGTTTCGGCGGTTTGCCTCGAGCGACGCCGCTGCACGCACACGCATGTTGTTGCTGCCGATCGCCATGGACTACTTCGCCATGTGTTGGTGAGTGACGGTCGACGCCGGACGTCGCGGCGTGCTAACACCTCACCACCTAACCGTTGTCATCAGACATGTTGTGAATGTCGCCTTGAGTAATCTTGTCCTGTCTGTTGAATATTGCGCAGATGCTCTACATTTTACATTTGCACGTATTGGCATTCTGGAATGCCCACAGAACGATAATTGCACCCATGGTCGCACCTGACAATAACACTTCGTTAGATACGCATGGCTACACATCGGTTGCACTCGCAGATGCTTGCGGTGCAGGCTATAACATTGTCCATCTTACTAACTCTCGTTCTTGCATAGCTGTATTGAATTACAAATGGTTTTGTGAGAACACGAAACATTAGTTCCACTGCGGCACCGCGCCAGTCACGTTCAAAGATATGACAACAGAGACACGATTGCTTGTTTACCGATCTCCGGGAACTGTAAAAATATCGATGATTGACGTCGTAAACGTTACTCGGTGGATGCTGTGCTCCGGCCACACAAATTACGTTCGAATTACAGCTCTCAAACTGGATCATATTATAATTATCTAGTGTGAGTCAGGGATCACTTACCTTGCGCGAAGTGCGGTGAGCGAGTCATCGGCAATGATGGTATTAGCACACAATCCATAAGTCGCGGCTCGCGGCTCATTATTTGTTGATGTCGCAACGCGACGCCCGCCTCCGCCGCGCTGCTCCCCGCGCGGCGTACACCCCTCCCTTACACACAGGGACACCCAGCTGTACATTGCTTTAGTGTAGCCCTAACGATCTCCAACTTTTAACACGAACAAACGCAAACGGTGAAATATAGGTCATAAAGTAGGTTTCGTAGACATGAATTGTCTTTCTCAATCTAATTGATATAAGCTGTTACTTTACACAGGGCTCGAATACTGTGTTACCAATAATTAATCTTCGTTGCTCGACTTTTCTTCATAATAGTATTTTTGACGTCGAAATGACGCCAAGGTATATGAATTAATAATACGAGTATAGTAAGAAATCGGCCGCGCGATGCAAGTGATATTGAGGCATATTGCAGTATTCCTAAGAGCGCATAAATCAAATGGTTGGCATGTAAAGCCTGCGCAGCGGCCCATTCGAATCCCATTGGCTGCAATATTATAGGCCGGATTACTGCCCAGTAGTTAGGTGAGATCTATGATACTCCTAACACTATAATGCATTCCAGAACAATTTCGATCTAAAGCTAAAGCCATCCGTTTTGAGACTTACGAATGTGTTTCTCTGTGAGCAGGCGTCCAATAAAGCACAATATCCGACCTTGCCTTTCTTATTATAACATATTTCGTAGCCGACAATATAAGCTACGAATTACGGTTTATGATTATATTCGCTTCAGAATAAAATTATTGGATACATGATGTATTGGTCGTGTTTAACAGTTAACTCATGGATATTATTAGACCTGGAAGAGAAAATTTGTCCACTGAGGTATAGGCAATGCCTAATAGAAAACAATGTTTGTAGGTACTATGCAGATCGTAGCACTGTAACAGTAGGTATGTTTGAATTGTTTGATTGTCCGACCAATAAAATTTGCAGCAAAGTTTTAACTTTTACCAAAACGACGCACAGACATTTATTAGTTAGATATTATTATTTGACGGCCTCTGTGGCGTAGCGGTAGTGCATGCGACTGCTACGTAAGGGGTTCGATTCCCGCTCAGTGCGAATATTTGTATGTTTAAATATGTTTATTTGCATTGGTCTGGGTGTTTCTATGTATAATAAGTATGTATTTACAAAAAAAAAGTATATAAGTATGTTTATCAGCATTCTAGAACCCATAACACAAGCTAGTTAAACTAAGCTTACTTTGGGTCTAGGGAGCGCTGTGTAGAATGTCGTAGAATATTTATTTATTTATTTATTTATTAGACATTCTATATTATGATGTTCCGTGTAGAAGTATATTTCGTATAGTTAGGAAGAGTACCTAAATAAAGAGTATATTAAAGCACTGACTGTTTATTTCACACACTGAAAGTAAGTTTCATACTTATTTACTTAATATATTTTATACCACTTAGGTGGCGTAGCAGACAAGCACATGGCCCAACTGATGTGAAGTGATTACTGCGGCATATGAACGTGTGCAACGTAACGTCTATAATGATTTTAAACGGAAAATAGTGTTGTTGATTATAGTGTATTACTTCGATTTTATGAAACATATTTTTCTTCTATAACAAACTTAGCCTCGATTCTGCTAAAGACAAACCACTGATTTACCACTGACACTCCAAAAAATGCCATTTAATTGTAGACTTTATTGTTGTCAGGTTAAAGTCTTAAGTCAAATGATATTTTGTAGAGCGAATGAAAAAGTTAAATGAATTCATTTCATTTGATTTTAGACTTTAACTGTATAGAGGTAAAGTCTACAATTAAATAGCATTTTTAGAGTGTCTGTGGTAATACAGTGATTTGTCTTTAGCAGAATCGAGGCCCTGGTCAAGTGCAAGTTCAAACTGAGAGTTCTAAGAACGCCTATACCTACGCTATTAACGTTCATTTAGTTGTAATTTGCTTGTATCAGAAATGGTTCATATATAGGTATGTAAGGGTCAAAAGCACCCAAAACCGGCGGGCTTGCATGAAAGGTTTAATATCTATGTAGTAATGGTTCACATCGGTAGTGTAATGGCCAAGATTCAAAACCGTAACCTCTCAATCATAAGGCCGAACATGTTTGCAACACCAGGGGCGTCACACTCGGGCTCGTGTCCCTGGAGGGGGGGGGGGGGGGATATGCGGGAGAGAAAAGTATATGAAAATGTATTGATAACGTGTTTTATCCTCCTTAAAGGAGAAGTAAAAATCACTACGCATCAATCGGAAGAAAGTGCGATTTCCAATGAGTGTGTATTGAAGCCTTAAAGTAGACCCTCGTCGATGATCAATCCCATTTTCCCATCAATGAACAATGTGCGATTGTTCGCCACTTCAGGGAATACAATCAAAATACTGGTATAATTAACTTATGCGCTATTAGTATCGATTCTGACGTGCATTTTCACTAAACTTAACTAAAATCTTTAAACGTTATTTTGACTTTAAAGCCAACTCAAACGTTGTTTTGTTTCCAAAATTGGCAAAAACAATAAGGGTCCGTTCACACAGACCGGCTCGGAGAGGAAAGCAGATTCTTATCACGTTGGAAACAGAGTTTTTAGTATTTGTAGTAAGGTTTATTTTTGCATCTGCACTGCTTTTGTCATTAAGAATGCTTCAGTCAGTGCGAAAAGAACGATGCTCTCCGAGCCGGTCTATGTGAACGGACCCTTAGGTGCAGGCCGTAGTAATATCTAATTGTTTTAAAAAGATAAAATCGAAATTTAAATTTAGAGATTTTAGTTAGGTCGGTTAGGTAAGTTTAGTGAAATTGCACTTCAGAATCGACAACAATTATGTTCCAAAGGATTTTTAAACTCTAGCTGATGCTCTCAGCTCCACCGGCGTAGAATTTAGGTCCATTTCTCGCAACACATGGAAGCCTAAATACAGGGATAAAAACTTATGTGTTATTCCAGACTAAAATCTATCTCTGTACCTACCAAATTTTAGCTGTTACAGCGTGCTAAGTAACAAACATTCAAACATCTTCACGAATTTTCACGTTTACGATTAGTAGGAAGTAGGATACGATAGGAGGAAGGATAATTTATTAGGACAACGTAATGGTGCAGATATGGCGCAGAGAAACTGTGACGTCATCACAACACGGAGCCGTATGCACCAGCACTTGGCTATACGGCTTCCCCTTAAAGTTAGAAGGTAGACATCTACTAATAACTCAATGCTGAAGTGTGTTACATTACATCACGCTGCGGGCGGGCGTCAGAAGCCGCGTGGTCTTAACGGGCAATAAATAAAATAAATAAATATTCTACGACATTCTACACAGCGCTCCCTAGTCCCAAAGTAAGCATAGTTTAACTAGCTTGTGTTATGGGTTTCTAGAATGCTGCTAAACGTACTTATATACCTACTTTTTTTTTGTAAATACATACTTATTATACATAGAAACACCCAGACCAATGCTAATAGACATATTCTTGCATACAAATATTTGCACTGAGCAGGCATCGAACCCGCGCCCTTTGCGTAGCAGTCGCATGCACTACCGCTACGCCACAGAGGCCGTCGCAATGAACCACAAAACAAAGAAAAACCCTTATGTTCTGTGCAATGAACCTAAGTTGCTAGCAGTTTGCCTAGCGAAACTTAAGTTAAATGCACAATATCCCAATTCAATTGAATCAAACATCTATTAAAATTATGGAACTAACGAAACAAAATGTTGTCTAATAATGTTATTAAATAACTAGCCTACGCCCGCGGCTCCGCCCGCGTAGATGTCAGTTTTCACCAGTTTTCACGTTTTTTGACTAAGTATATCTCCGGTTCTACTTAACCGATTTTGATTAAACATACCTGATATTTTAAGTCTGACCAAGACTTTTTAAAGTTTAATAGGCATGATTTTAATTGGTGTCTAAAACTTAGTGAAGGCATAGTTCAAGGTAACCCAACCAAACGCCCTTGAGCACACATCATTTCCTCTTCACCGCAAGACTAGTCAATACTCACTATCATATTTGAAATCAATTTCAGAAATGAATACGAGCATGACGCGTTAGGTAGATAAACCGGCCAAATTGAAACTAACGACTATTTATTCGTCAACTCGCTCACGTGGAACAAGCTCATTCAAGCGAGTTGACACCTCCCAATTAGCTAATTTTTGCTGTCGTTAAATCGCTTGAACGAGAAAATCTGACATAAATATTTGTGTACAGTCAGCTACAAAAACCTATTTGCTACTCGAAGTGGTGACCTAATTTATTATACAGGTCATTATCAAACTGTGTAATCCATTAATGTCAGTTAAAATGAAAATTATGTGAACTTTAAGAGCATGAATTTATCTTTCTGATGTTTCTTTTCTGAAGATTTTAATTGAATATTGAATTAATTTAAGCATATTTGTAGACTATTTTGTAGAAATATAGACTCTGATTGTTTAACTATGAACATCTTGACAACTTTTCCGTCTAACTATGAAGCAACCAACTTCGATATTTTCTGTGAAGTAACTACCATTTGACCTTCACAAGCTATGATGAAGGATTCTAGTTGGACTACTCATTTCTTCACCACTTAGGTGGCAGACAAACACACGACCCAGTTGATAGGAAGCGGTCGCTGTGGTCTTTGGACGTGTGCAACACCAGGGGCGTCACACTCGCGCTGCTAACTCTGTGTAAAAACCTTACCTGAAGAACCGCATATTGTAGTTTCTAGGGAAAACTCCTGCAGGGAGACCATTTCACAGACTAAGTGTGCAGGGAATGAAATTTCTTTCATACCGTCCGTCTGTTCTAGACGGCCCGGTTTCAGACTGCGTTTCCATAATAGATGTGCGAGGATGCGAATCGAAGGATGTGTTTGTTCATTGGAATCACAAGTAAACACTCGCTACGTATCCTAACACATCTCTTGTATAAACACAGCCTTATAGTATACCACAGTGCCCCGTTGCTAGTACCGGCCATCTTGAAAATGAATCCTTTGTGCGCCATACAAGACTGATAACCGGACTTAGTTTGCCGGGTCTTGTCCGCGCGAGAAACCGTCTAGTGGAAATACAACCTTAATGTTTTCCGCTTAAGCGTTATAATACTTTGACACACAAATGGAATAACAACGTTTTTGTAATTGAGTTGTTCTAGGTTCATAATTTAAAACCAATCTATCTCCGTGTCTTGTGTTTCGTGGAAATACATCTTTAGCCTTGCTGAATAAGTGTGGGAGTATTTTAACAAATATACCAATTTCGAAAATGTACACGCAGGCCAGAGTTATGATACCTATTAAGAGCGGGTTACCAATGATAGTAACCGCGATAAATTTTAAATAAACTGAATTATCACATTTTCCTCAAAGACTTTAATTCTTCTTCAACCTAGCGTTAATCCCAGTCGCATCTAAAGCTTTCACCTCGGAGTCTGGGGTCCGTTTTACCAGTCTTAACTGCGGATTTGGCTGGACCTCGATATTTTCCGTGAAGCGATTGCCATTTGACCTTCACAACCCAATGGTGACATTAGGCGATATCGTAGCATTGCAGCTAGACCGTTGTTGTTGGACTTTTTAGGGCTCTAACTACCCGTAATGACAAACTTTCTCTAAGTAAAAATAATGTCATATTGTGAAAGTAAGTTTGTTTATTTCTTACGAGCTGTTGCCCATAACTCCACATGTGTGAAGGAACTGGCTTCCCATATTTCAGGTATAAAATCTAGCCTATGTATTATATAGGCTATAATCTATCCCTATACCGGCTCAGCCCTTTATGCGTGAATGAGTAACAAACATTTTCACAAACTTTCACATTTATAATATTTATTCATGCAAAAACAGTAAGATTGTCTACCGAGTATGGCATGAAGGCTATCTTTTATCCTTGAAATTGGTTCCTTTAGGTTACGTCACAGAACATTAAAAAACCAGGATTTTTCTTTGTTCTGTGGGTTACGTGAACGAGATCAGTTCAGGATGTGTGGGCACAATCTAGTAATACTAATAACGCAAGAGTTTGTTTGTTTAGTACTTTAGTATAAAGACCTGGAATTCTTTATCAGCTCACATCTTTCCTTCCTCCAACAGCCCCGGGTCCTTTAAGCGGGGTGTGAAAAAGCCTTTGATGAGGCCATCAAGTTGAGGGCCACTATTATGGCACTGTCGGTGTATGTAGTGGTGACCCCGGTCCTGACTGAGACTTTACCTTTAGCTTACCATCAAGCAAGGTGAAGTCATATTGACGTGACCGATATAAAAAAAGTATTTCAATCACGTAAAACGACTTACCCTTATCCTGTAGGATACTTTTCATCCTGTAAATAGTTCTTGTCAAGAGATAGTAAGTCTCAAACAGTAAATAGTAACTATTATAAAATGTTGACATCACATTCATCTCCCCAGCAGCTACGACGGCCTCTGTGGCGTAGCAGTAGTGCATTCGACTGCTACGATAGGAAGTGCGGGTTCTATTCCCGCTCAGTGCAAATATTTGTAGGTATGAATTTGTCTATTTGCATTGGTATGGGTGTTTCTATGTATAATATGTATATTCTATTTACAAAAAAATACATACATGAAATTAAAAAAAAAATTCGTGTTCAGTATCGTTCACATAACATGACCCAAGTATTTTTTTTAATATCCAATGTACAGACATAGCAACTTTACAATTTTATAATAGTAGTAGCTTTCAGCCGCGGCTCCGCGCGCTTGGAAATCAGTATCACCATCAATAAAACGACTCTCCTTTTTACAAGCTTTTATATTTAGTTTCACCTGTCCCGTTGTCTGTAATCAAATATTGCAAGCCATGTTTCGACCACTTCTGGCTCAAGCTGAAGTTAGGCTGAAAATAACCGCGGTAGCCTAGTGGTATGGGTAATGGACTGCTAAGACGACGTCTCGGGTTCGATCCCAGGTTACCATGGCACACACCAATGACTTTTCGATGCTTTTCGAAGTTATGTGTGTATTTATCTCAGGTTTATAAGTGCTCGGTTAATGGCAATAGGCTCACCACCTATTACATTGGGACCTAAACATAAACTGGCGATATGTGGGTGCTAGCACCTCTGCCTACCCCTTCGGGGATATAGGCGTGAGTTTATGTTATGTTATGTTATATGAAATTTGGCATACTTACTTATGTAAGTCCCATGACATGACATGACAGTGCAATATTGAATGAAATTTTCAGTTGGTCAGAGTATTCCCCCTGTAAGGGACTGGTCGCGGGTTCAAGTCCCGTCCTGGATGATCATTTTTCCGATCAGAAAATCAGTGCAATATTGTAAATAATAAAAGCTTGTTTGAAAAAAGGTTTTTTTTTTTAAACAACAACTTATTCAACGCGCGTTTTTAAAAACAGATTTGGATTGGATCCTTTGTCTCTAGCGAAGCAATGAGACGCCACGGTCTAGAGATATTTGCAAGACTAAAATAAAAATGAATGTGGTACGGGCGGCTGACTGCGGGAATCCGGCGCGTGTGCTCGTGTGCCCATTCATCTGTGAGTTTTTGTTTGTTTCTCTTACAAACGTTCGTTTATATACATCGTCTTAATCTATATATATTCTCCTTTATTTTTAAGCTGGTTTTCCCCTCTTTACTTTTTCCCTAGTGAGACTTTTTACGCGCTTTCTATGGACCCCACGGTACGGAGATGTCCCACAATATGAGCGAGCGTGGACATTAAATATGAATACTGTTTTACAAAGTTTTAGGTCAGAAGCACCTTGAAGCTAGGCTTACATTAAAGGTTTATTACAATATGCCGTTGAGGAACCTCCTGAAGTATGACATAAATGCCATTAATTTTTTTTGCGGTTAAAGGTTATAGGCATATCCATACTAATATTATAAATGCGAAACTAACTCAGTCTGTCTGTCTGATATGCTTTCACGCCTGAACCGCTGAACCGATTTTGATGAAATTTGGTATAGGAGTAGATTAGACCACGAGGATGAACATAGGCTATGTTTGGTCGCGATAACCAAAATCCTCGCGATAAACGACATCTACGCGGGCGGAGCCGCGGGCAACAGCTAGTAGCCTATAAGACCTTAATAAGACTGAAAACATAGTGACAAAATGTGTATATGATGCACATCTGCGTATCCCTTTTTGAAATATATAGGCGTGAGTAATGTTTATTTTTTACTATCGATCTCATTTTAGCAGTTCAGTGTAGGACATAGTACAGTAGCTCCTGTACTATGATGTGATCGGTTGGTTTAAAGACTTGCTCCTAAACTAACAAACGATATTTGTTTAAACTATCGAGTGCCATCCTCGTATGAGGTCGAAGTGTGGGGTTCGATTCTCGGTTCGGACGTTGAACCCGGACTGGTAGAAAATATTGATAGCAGCACGGTATAGAGTATTAATTTAATTTAATATTACCTCCTCTAATGGTGAAACCACACTTCACTATTCGTCTTTATTCACGTGTATAAATCGCAGTGGGGATGGCGTATTCGTGTATATTTGCTTTATTCGCACGAATATTCGCTTTAGTCACTCTTCTATGATGAATTGTAGGGCGTTTAAGTCATCATAAGGGTCCGTTCACACACCGGCTAGGAGAGCATCGGTGCGCATTTTTCTTTTCACACTGACAAATGATTTTCATAATGACAAAAGCAGTGCAGATGCAAAAATAAACCTTACTACAAATACTAAAAACTCTGTTTTCAACGTGATAAGAATCTCCTCTCCGAGCCGGTCTATTCGAACGGACCCTAAGAATTTCCTCGAATACAAAATAGGCGAATAGCGAATAGCGAAGTGTGGTTCCACCATTACGGAATATCAATCGACAAACCAATCCATCTCTTACACGTGTAAAGGATAAGTTATAAAAAATAAACATTCGCCGCTATTTGCCGTGTGTGCCACATAATTCTCAAACAACATAAAGTTCTACACCCTTTGTACCATATTCTGGCAAATAAATGATTGATTGATCGATAGATAAACATATTGATGTTCTGGTTGATTGATTTGTTTATTAATCAATCAAAACATTAACTATCGTAGGAATGCTGTACGTATACCTATAGAAGAGAAAAAAAATCGTTTAACTAGTGTTATGAGTTCTAGAATGCGGATAATTAATATACTTTTTTTTAATACATACATGAAAAAAGCACAGACCAATGCAAATTTCACACACAAATATTTCTACTGAGTGGGAATCGAACACATTGCTATGCAAAGCACTACTATATTTCTATTTTTTTTTTATATTATAGTATTTTCTTATTGGTGTACAATAAAGTTTAATTCTATTCTATTCTGCCGCTAAGCCTGAATACACTAAAGATTAAATAGACTAAATAAATTTGTATCATAATACACAGGCAACCCACATCCGCCAAATTGATACCGAAAGCAAAATATTTCCAGTATGTTACCTCGCGCTGGAGAGGAAAATCTCTCATTTACTCGCTAAGGGAGGACTCCCGTAAGTTCGCGGAAGCAATTGCTGTAGTGCGAGCAAATTGTTATAATCCAGTTCAATAGGTACCGACTACCGACAGCATTTACACGAGTCACTGAATCTTGATTCAATTTTATCAATTTCAGCGTCACATTTCTCGATAACAAAGTGCAACGAGAACTCTTCTGGAACTAGAAAGTGTTTTTATATTGTGTTAGGTATAAGTTTTTTTATACCACTTAAGTGGCAAACGGTAGCTGAATGGATAAGGACGCGGAATCTACTCAGAGGTATCGAGTTCGAATCCGGCCGGACAGCACCAATGTGAATTTCACTTTGTGGAATTTATATAATACTAGCTTTTGCCCGCGGCTCCGCCCGCGTGGATGTCGAAATCCGTTTCAAAAACTATCCTATCCCTCAAGTTGGATCGAACTGCACATGGTGTGCGAATTTTATTATAATCGGTTAAGTGGTTTAGGAGTCCATTGAGGACAAACATTGTGACACGAGATTTATATATATTAAGATTATGTGCTAAATCACATGATTTACCATCTGCTGACGGTGAAGAAAAACATTGTGAGGAAACTCACATGTCCTAGAAGAAATTCTAAGGACATGTCCGATCCACCAACCTGCAGTAGGCCAGCGTGTGTGGATTAAGACCTTATCGTCTCAGCTCTCGTTAGAGGAGAGGAGACCCGTGCCCAGCAGTGGGACATAAATAGGTTGCTATTAAGTGGCAGACAAGCATTTGGCTGAATGGAAAGTTGTCACCGGTGTTTTAGTATTGATATCTCAAGCAGGTTAAATAATATTATGCATACACGGGATAATTAGAGGGATATACATCGAGATCGTTGTGGCTTAATTTAACCTAACCAGCAAATACATAATTATTATATGCTTTGTACTGGCCACGTTCACACGGCACACGAACGAGACAACATGAACATAAGCGCCACTGCGTGTCGTATTCGATAAAATCGTTTCGAGACGCGGCGTTCCAGTGACAACTTCGCACGGTATACGTTAAAATATATTTCTAGAACACGGGATTTTCCCGTATGAACGCCGTGTGAACAATTTTTAAGTTTTCATATATATTCTGTTGTCACTACTCTATTCGATAAAATCCCGTTTACGGTATACGGGAAAATAATCGCCGTGTGAACGTGGCCTAAGTGTACGTTTTCACGTATTTAATATTCGAGCGACTCGATCCATTGCATCTTTTTCACTTAATCTATAGAAAAACAACGTTATAAATATAATAATTTGTCGGCAATACATGTTCAGTAAGCTTCAATATCCTAGTTAAGTACGGGTAGCACATATTAAGGCGGGGAGCGTTGCGCGTCAACTATTCCTTATAATAAAAACGTGATCGCTCGACCGACTCCTAATGAGTAGGTAGCCGCGATGAATGTGAAAGGTTCTGTATTATTCAACCAACCTATAATTTCCGTTGACCGGATTAATGATACATTATATTGTTTATAAACATGGACTGTTTGTTGGTAAACATCACACTGGATCGTGTGACACAGCGGCTGTGAGGCAGTGAACGACATAATAATTATTGTACCTACCTTAACAGTAGTTGTTCCATAGATAGGTACATTCAATTCCCATTAGTACAACTAGTTGGACTAAGACAAAAAACCCAATCGAGTTAAACCATTAGTAAAGATATTTCCCAATAGAACAACCAGTTGAACCATGGGTAACTTTATTTCTCCGTAGTACAACCAGTTGACCATCACAGTTGTACCACGGGTCAGGAGTGAATTAATCGATGTATAATGTAGAGTATATGTATTACATGGGTCTAGTTCATCATATTTTTCGTTTACTTCTTTAGTGGCGGCCTCTGACCTGTGGCGTAGAGGTAGTCCTTTCTACTGTACTCAGTGCAAATATTCATTATTAGCATTAGGGTCCGTTCACACAGACCGGCTCGGAGAGGAGAGCAGATTCTTATCACGATGAAAACAGTTTTTAGTATTTGTAGTAAGGTTTATTTTTGCATCTGCACTGCTTTTGTCATTATGACAATCATTTGTCAATGTGAAAAGAAAAATGCGCGCTGAATGCTCTCCGAGCCGGTCTGTGTGAATGGACCCTAAGGACTGATTGTCAGTTGTTACCTTAAACTATAGACAGCCTAGCCCTTCATAAACCCTTATACAATTCGCAAATTGAATTTCGATAGCAAAGAAACAAGCCCAAGTTGCCTACTAATCCGTCGTCTTGACCCCCAATCGCCTGAACTCATCGACGTGTGAAATCTCCACAAGACGGGCACCGCCGACGGTTGAACGACTATAGCAAAATCAGTGACGTAATAGATCTCAGAAACTGTGTGTTAATTATACGCTTCGTTACCTCTGAGAGAAGGGAAGTGGTTGCGAGAGCCCTGTAATTGCTCGGGTCAGATTTATCTATTCGATTTTATCTGCACAATTTGGAATATTTATTGAGTCATATTTATAGGTATGTTATAATAGGGCATGTCTTCACCTCGCCTGATGGTAAGCTAAAGTCTCAGGACCGGGATTACCACTACATACATCGATTAGAGCTACAGTAGCGGCCCTCAGGTCGACGACCTCATCAAATGCTTTTTCACGCCTCGCTTGGTTCCGGATTGGAATATTGATACAGTACGCGGCTAGAACAGTCACCTGAGGTTGGCTTGCGTGCTTTTCATTTTACTCGTAACCGGTAATAAATTGATAAAGAAACGCATTTTATCATTTAACATATTAACTTATTTTATTAGGGCATAGTATTAATATTGGATTATGTGAAAACTAGTTCCTAACCGTGGCGCCCAACGTGGGATTCGTCAGGCAGAAAACACATAATTATATTATGTCGCTTATTATATAATAATAGATACGCCTGCAGCGGTACGAACTTTAGAAAATAAAAATTTAATACACTTCGACATCCTTAGGTGTCCCTACAGTAATCATGATCCTCTTAGCGATTTTCCAGTTGCCATAATTTGCACTTTCGAGTCCCAAGTCCGCTTATTATTGTATTTGTGTATGATATGCTGGCTTTTTTTGGGAACGACTGCCTAACTTTCCAACCCCGAAAGGAAAGTTTGTGCCATCATCATTCTCTGAACCTTTTTCCCAACTCAGTTGGGGTCGGCTTTCCAGTCTAACTGTGTTACGGCTGAACTTCGATATTTTCCGTAGAGCGACTGCCATCTGACCTCCACAACCAATGCTGCCGTGCATATTATAACCGCCGTATCCAACATTTTTCACGATATTGAGTTAGTTACATATTCGGAATCGCCGTATCGAGATCTATAACTTTGTCTTTGACGGTTTGTTAGAAAAATGCTTCTATCATACATTTTAGATTTTTATAAGCGCAGTAACTTAAAAAAAAAATAATAGTTTCCTTAATATCTTAGCCGCAAGTGCTGGATACTGCAGTAGTCTTCTAAAGCCCCAGCATATTAATCATGTAGTACTTAACATTACCGCGCTATCTGTTAACGCTGCTCTGATACGAATGAATTCTGTATTGTAGAGGAAACTTTTTCCTTGACATAAGTGCTTTAATCACCACTTGCAGCGATTATAATAAGGAAACTGTATTAATTTGTTTCCATTCATTATCGCCGTATGTGCATATACGGCGCTTATAATAAGATATTGATAAAAATTAACGGGTTATTTTATTCTGCTTGAGTGATAACTGCGTGTTACTACGGTAATAATAAGGCAGTTTTGTTTTTAAATAAATAGTATCAGTCATATACGGCTCTTATGGCAAGGTATTCGAAACAAACGTTTGTGTTATACCGCGTATTTGTGTAAAATAACATGTGGGGAGAGAGTCCGGGTTGTCGCCGTAAGACCTGGTTTCGTTCAGTTCAGACGCTCAGTTGTTTGTAACTTTTGAGTGGCTACTTTTACAAATTATTGGTTGATATCTACAATTGTTTGAGAACTTCTGCTAAAGGATGACACATTCAAAGGTTCAAAATACGGTCATTTTAAAAATGGTCCCTTAAATGGGCACGCAGGCTCACGTTGTTTGCTGACAAGCCGAGGAGCACGTTATTGTGTGCGGTGAATTTAGCGGAATTGGCGGTAAACCATTTTTTCGTAAGTGTACTAAATATACAATTACAATAATTTAAATGCATATTTATTTTATCGTACATGTTGTAGGTTAGTGCTGCATTTCGATCGATCTTTTTTCGTGAGCTGGGACCCACTAATGAATCAAAGTAATTTGATCAATCGCGATCGACTCAAACTATTATAGGTATTATCATGATTGTGACATCAATACAGTCTGGGTGCCTGTAGTTGTGCTGTCATTAGTCTGAAATTCTCTGAATTCCGCTATTTTTTATTAAGATAAGTGAAGTAGATTTGCAATTTCTTTTCATACTCACTTTTACTCAAAACTGTATTCTCGAACGCAATTTTGAATGAGATGCTATTGCGATTAAATCAAAGAAATAGCGAAATGAGCCTTCTGATCATAATCGCAGTCATACAATGAAGTTCATGTTTTGTTGCTAATTATGTTGTGTTCAAAATAAAATGTACGTTTTATTTTACGTGAGTATTTTCTTGATGCAGGTAATAATGTAGGCTTCTTCTTCTGGTGCTACACGTAGTAAGATAATTGCTTTGGCAATAACAACAGACTACCAACCCAGCAACCGATAATACCTAAGACAGATATAGTCACACAGCTTAAACCCACTAATATTCCTGAATTATGGAGCCGAACATTGGATTTTAATGACCATGGCGTTGTATTTGATTGTCATAAAGAATACGAAAATTCATTGAACCAATATTTACACACTTATGACTTTTCACAAAATTAAAGCTGTCATTTAATTTTCACGATAATAATGAGTCAAACATGAACACTCATTATTATCGTGAAAATTTTGGTTCAATGAATTTTTGTATTCTTTATGATAATCAAATACAACGCCATGGTCATTAAAATCCAATTTTCGGCTCCATAATTCATTAATATTAGTGAGTTTAGGCTTTGTGACTATATCTGGCTTAGGTATTATCGATTGCTATATTATAGTAGAATCCTTGTTTTTACTGCTGGGTTGGTGATCTGTTGTTATTGCCAGAGCAATTATCTTACTACGTCTAGCATCAGAAAAACAATCCCACATTATTACCTGTATCAAGAAAATGCTCACGTAAAATAAAACATAAATTTAATTTTGAACACAAAATAATTAGCAACAAAAGGTGAGCTTCGTTGTATGACTGCGCTTATGATCAGAGGGCTCATTCCGCTATTTATTTGATTTAATCGCAATAGCATCTCATCAAATTTGCGTTCGAGAATACAATTTTGAGTAAAAGTGAGTATCAAACGGAATTACAAATCTACTTTGATTATCTTAATAAGAAATAGCGGAATTCAGATAATTTCAGACTAATAAGACTAACAATAATATATTAAGTCGTTGATTATAATCGTAAAATATACGAACTAATTTCGTTAAAGTTAAATAAATACTGTTATAATACATACACAATAATTATTGTTTTATTTTTATTCGTACCTTATATACAAATATAATATTATTATATCGTTTGTCCATATTTAACAGCCTGTTTGAAGTTAATCTTGCACTCGGTGCCGTAAACAAACAAATATTTTTACCATGAGTTTCTTACCATAAGAGCCCTAAGTGACAGTGTTACGACGGTTATACTTAATTACTTGAACTATACTTTATCTTAGATTCGCTGTCAAAAGCGCAATAGAAGAAGTTCCATGGAATAAGCGCTCTATCTATGTTACTTAAAGCGCTTATTCTAAGTGTTTGTTTTAAATGATACGCAGTTTTCCTTACTATATCATATATTTACACCTTTTTTTATATAAAACTATGACTTGGAATTCTTTTATAACTATTAATACAAAGTACAACCTTTTAACCAATCTACAAATTCATCAGATTTAAAAAAACATTATTTATATGTGTGTAGTCGAAAAAATAATTTTTAAAACTTTAAGCGCCATTTTCTCGAAATTGACTCTCATGCACTTATCGCTCTTATCTTTAGCACGGCAGAATGGTCATTATGACTAATGGCGATATCGAAGTTTCAAGTTAGACTGGTTGGACTTTTATGGGCTCCAACTACCCGTAACGTTTGCGCCAAAGCCTCAACTTGCAGGTGATTATGGTGGGCTTCATACAAAACAACATGTTATTTTCTTCCATACATTCCTGTCATACGTCAACTCCTCAGTCTCTGTTTATACTATCATGCGACTGGGAACAACTAAGATAATGATGATGAAGTAAATGTCATGTGGCATTACTTAACGAAACTGATCTCCCCGTCGGCGCTAATAGGAATAATTATCTATTAATAAGTCGACAACATCGTCTCCCACTGGGTCCACATTTAGGAAGAATTTCTTTTTTGGCACTAAACCAATACGTATACTGTGAACTGACTCACTCCGGTCCATAAATACAGTGTGTCAGTTGCTTGCATACAACGGCACCCTACCGTGTTTACATATAAACATATGGTGAGGCAGGCAGAGACAACATTATCGAGAAATTTGGAGATAAGTCGATCCTCTACACGAAATTTAATATACAGTCAGCATCAAAAGCTGGTGTTCTATAGCGTCATCTTTGGATACCTGGATGATCATCAACTTTTGACGCTGATTGTACTGTACATCCCAAGAAAGAGAGTTTAGACGATGATATCGAGCTAACCTCCTTGGGTAAAAAAATAATGGTAATTATGGGTACATCTGACAACAATAAAATTGCACTTTGGAGCTCAGGTTCAGTACTCCCTCCTTTCAAAATTTGGGTGTTTTTTTGCTTTTCCGGGAACGGCTACTAACCCCTAAGTCCGAAAGAAAATATTACACCAAAGCCTTGTCCGTCAATGAGTGATAGCACCAGCTGGGGCCGAAGAAGATCTTAACAGGATCATGCACCCAAAGACAAAAAGATACGCCAAAGGATAGTCCATTTTAGACACAGTCTTCTACATCACAGGCCAAGAGCACAGCTTGTTCAACAAATTTCTTCTTATTGGTGGATTATGACAATCGTCTCATTACTTTTTCAACACCAAACACATCAATATGACTTCACTCCATCTGGTGGTAAGTTATAAGTGTAGTCTAAAGTGCCAAAAATGATGAACTTCAAACTTCAAGTCGCCTTTTAAACCCCCTTAATCTTGAAGGATGATCGGGATGGTCGGGAGACGAACCAAGTATTGGCAAAGATGCCAAGTTTATATGGCGCTAAAGAAAAGAGGTGGTGAACCGTTTATTTTTGGATCAAAACAACATTCCACATGTCGACAAGTTATTATTTTACTCACACCTATACAATTATGCTCCCTGAATTAAACAAAGGTTATACCCACATTTAGACAGTCTAATTTTAACCTAATATCAGACATTTATTAAAAAAAAAATTAGGTACTTACATATTATACAAAGAAACACCTAGACCAATGCAAATATGCAGTTCATGGACAAAAAATATGTTTCTACTGTGTGGGCATCGAACCCGCGCCCCCTGACTTAGCAGTCGAAAACACTACCGCTTCGCCACAGAGGCCATCAATGAATAAATGAACGAACCAAGAAAATGTTCTTCATTCTTTATTGTACACAATATTTTTTTTATACTACGTAGTTGGCACACAAGCACACAGCCCACCTGATGGGAAACGGTCACTGTGGCCTATAGACGTATGCAACACAAAGACCATACAACAATAGACCAGTAATTACACGGAAAATAAAATATATACGAAGGCGAGGTTAACTCTACAAGAGTTCTCTGCCAGTACCCCTTCGAAAGAGAAAAAAATTAATTAGAGAGGGAAGCAAAGTGTGGGTACATACAATGTTAAATAAAAAATTTTTAGGAATAAAATCACAAATTACTACCGGGTTTATCCTGTAGCAAGGTTGTTACATGAATTCCAATTAATCAATCCTCCATAGCTCTCAAAGTGAATGCAGCATTTCTAGTCCTCTACAAATTCCTGTCTCATCCTTCCAATATCATTGAAACAGTGTTTGAGTGCATAACTGGACAGCTTTGAACAGAACGGGCGAGCATAACAACGTTTGTCGAACCCAATTGAATCTCAAATATCTTGATTTATTAAGTTCACAAAGCTGCTGTTCGCTTGCAAACAAAGATAGACGAGAATTTATCTATCTTAATATATATAAATCTTGTGTCACAATGTTTGTCCTCAATGGACTCCTAAACCACTTAACCGATTATAATAAAATTCGCATACCATGTGCAGTTCGATCCAACTTGAGAGATAGGATAGTTTTTGAAACGGATTTCGACATCCACGCGGGCGGAGCCGCGGGCAACAGCTAGTACTATTATACAAATGTAAAGTAGATGTGTCCGTACATTGGAGATTTTAAAACAAATTTTGCTACACAAACGGTGCTGTGACGACAATCACCTCTTTTTCATGCGAGGGAAATGCTCTTTGGGCCCCCTTACACCCTGGCGTCAGAAGGCCCTAGACGGCGTGCGGTTTTAGTCGGTAAAAGTCCGACATAACCTGCCCCGCTGGCCGAGGGGTGGGTATCCATGAGGATTTCCGCACGGAAAAAAAAAAGGCCGTCAAATTGAGGGCCACCATTATGTCACTGTCGGTGTATGTAATGGGAACCCCTTCCTGAAACTTTACCTTTAGCTTACCATCAGGCGAGGTGAAGCCATATTGACGTGACCGATATATAAAAAAATACTTAGGTCTTGTTATATGAACGATTCTGAACACTAAAATATTTTTTTGGAATTCTTGTCTATTATGTTCGCGATGAGCGCAAAAAACTATTAAATGGATTTATATGATATACAACCAATGGTCATTATGACCAAAGGCGATATCGAAGTTCCAAGTTAGACTGGTTGGACTTTTGTGGGCTCCAACTACCCGTAACGACTGCCATAGATGTTTGTATGGCAACCGGGACCGACGGCTTAACGTGCTCTCCGAGGCACTAATAAACCTGCGATAAATACACACATAACTTCGAAAAGCATCGAAAAGTCATTGGTGTGTGCCATGGTGAACCTGGGATCGAACCCGAGATCTCGTCTCAGCAGTCCTTTACCCAAACCACTAGGCTACCGCGGTGAAGTAGAACCGGAGATATAGTCATTAAAACGACCGGGCATATGCAAGTATTTCTATATTTACATTTAAGTAGTCAGTTTTCAGTACAGCTTGTGGAAAAGCAATTGGCAATTAAAACCAACGGCCACTTTCTTTTAATCGCACGTAATTATAATATCTGTTTACACATTTTTTTCAACAGGCGTTAATAATGTTTTACGAGTACGATATACTACACACCGCTAGCCTAAGTAAGCGTAATAAAACTTGTAGTATGGGTTTTAGAATGCAGATAAACGTAGGTATAATCCGCGCGCGATGAAAATGTGAAGGAACCTTGTCAAAGTAAATCGAAAATGACAGTTCTCAAGTAGCGTTAGCGTGTTAACACCGACTTTGTTCTTGATTGAAATATCTATCAAATGCCAGAACTATTTCGCGAGATTGACTACTCAAGATTTTACCCCTTTTTCCACTAATTATTAATCTTAATCTATAATGAAAATTAATTGCAATTCTGTTAGTATCGCAAAAACTCGAGAACGGTTGAATTGTTCTTATGTCTTTAAATATTTCATAAAAAACCCCAAAGTAAAAAAGATAACCATAGGTTTATTTTAGTGCTAAAATTAGTAAAGAATGTTTCTTTAATAATTAGTAGGTACTCAACCAGATAGTCATTCATTTAATACATTTTACGTACAATAAAAAATATTAAACCCATCAAGGATTTCAGTTCAATAACCGGGCACCTTTGCGCCGGGGACGAAACGGGATTGGCCCCCGTATCTTTCCCGGTGCAAAGGTGCTTATAATGCTGGCAAAATTGCCTCGCTGTACTTAAAACGGGGTGAATAGGGACAAAATGGTCGGTCAAATTATGCAGTTATTTTCTTTTAAATGAACTATGAAACGTTCGAATATCCCAATGAACAGAATCATAAATATCTGGTTAAATTCTCGAAATATAGTAAAAGAAATTATTGAACAAATTGACTGGCAGGATAAGTTAGTTTTGAAAAAAGAATTAGAATTCCGTGTAAAAAATAAAACCTTGAAAATCCATCCTCATCATCACTTACCATCAGGTGAGATAGTGATCAAACGCGAGCCCATCGACTATAAAATAAGTCTAAGACCACGCGAACGAAGTTGCAGGCATAGCTAGTAAACAATAAAATAAGGTACATACCAACAACGACGTATCTCCTTCTTCCACTCTCGTAGACAGTTGTATCTGCTCGGTGCAGGCGGATCCGCGGCGCAGGCCATGCGAAGTATCTTACTTCTCACCAATTTAGTCAATAACATTCAAATTTAACACAATCACCTTTTTTGTACCACTTAGGTATACAAGAACACGGCCCACCTGATTGGAAGTAGTCAACGTGGCCTATAATAGACGTATGCAACACCAGGGGCGTCACACTCGCGCTACCGAGACTTGAGGGCAGGTTTGGAGGGATCCGTGGGGGGGGGGGTAGATTGGCGTGAGGGTTGAGAGAATTTCAGTGCTGACAACACAGGATATTTGTTTCCACTGATTGAGCTTCTATCTGATCATTTTGAGTCAGGTATAGTTCATAGTTCAATTTCATTTAGGTATTATGTGAATTTTGTAGCGTTTTGCACTAATATTGATTGAAGATTATTTTAACCCTTACACAGAAAATTTTAATCGTCTACACACACAATTTTTTTAGGACTAGGATCAGTAGAAATGAAATTACAAAAAAAAAATTACAGTCAGGTCAAAAACTGACAGATAGAACTGAAGTTAGCGCGCTTTTATCTTGAGCCGGCTCGCAGATAAATCAATACAAACTATAATTATCAAAATGCAATTTTCTATTAACGTCAGCGATCGGTTCGCACTTGCATCAATACTATTTCCCGTTTTGACGACTTCTTACATTCGGTATTGTATGTAAAACCCGCGATCAACAGCGTTTGAAACGGTTGCATCGTGCTTTTACGGCGATGCGTAGGTCGTAGCGATGATGCATTGGCGCGTGGAGAGACGCGACTGGCATCCGAATCTAGTGCGCGTAGCGATTGGCTGTTGCATCGAGACGAGCCCCCCGCGGCAGTCCACTGAACTCTGTGTTGGTGTGCCTGGATATCAGGGGTCTACTCACTGAAGCACTCGCATCCTTTGTGATTGTAATCCTTGCCTAGAAATTTCGAAATTCATATTCCATTTAAGTAATATTTAGGTAATGGCACACCTATGATCGTTTTCAAAATATCAGATGTATCACTCATTATAATATAGATGTAAATTAATACTTTGTATAATACACTAGATACCTAAGTGTTTTGTCATTTAATAATGATAATATTATCATAGACACAGCGATCCAGACCCAAATTAATAATTATCGTATAATGCGTTCAAAAACACAGATAAACATACAAACATCCGGACTATTCTGTGTCCAAACCAATGCGACTACTTCTATTCGAAGGTACAAAAATGTGTATAGATCGGGCATCGAACCCCGAACAATTGAAACAGCAATCAAATGCTCATAGGTTTGACCATATACATAGTTCGTCGAAAATGAATTTGGTAGTCTCACCAACCATGCTAGTATACTCGTAGTAGGTATAATATTGGCTATGTGTTCGATCATTTTTGTTCATCCTCCTTTTGACAATTATCCGCAAGCCACAAGTACTTGTTTGCCACCTGAGTGGTATAAAAAACCGCTATCAAAAACCGCTATCTTTGATCGCATCTTGCATACAAATATTTGCATTGAGCGAACCCAAGCCCCCTGTCGTAGCAGTCGAATGCACTACCGATACGCCATAGAGGTCGCGAATCACTGTCGGTGTAAGTAATGGTGACCTTCTTGAAACTTTACCTTTAGCTTACCATCAGGCGAGGTCATGTTGACGTGACCGATATAAAAAAACTACATTGTTTTTAAGTGAACAATGTAGTTTTTAAGTAGAAACAATACATATTTAGAAAAGGTTTTGATTAAGTTAAAGGGGTTGCGTGCATCTGACTGATCTTACCTTGTTAATTGAGGAGTGGCTTAACCATCGTAGGGCAAGTATTGGGCAACACGTACTGTATGGGTACGGTGTTGAACAAAGAATGTAATATTGCAATGCACAGAGTTACGTAGTTCAATAAAATTCGCAAAGCAATTTGCTACTATTATACGTAAACGGGAATTAACGCGATCACGTTAAAGGTATATACATACCTTTAACGTGATCGCGTTAATTCCTGTTTCAAAGTCAAAGTCAAAGTCAAAAATCATTTATTCTGTATAGACCATTTTAAGCGGCACTTACAAAACGTCAAATTATAAATATTTAAAACTAGAAGCAAATGGACCACCGGTTCGAAACGCGGCCCAGACCTGAGAAGACTCCGGCAAGAAACTCAGCGGGCTGTTTTTTTTTGGTCTATTTACAACAATTGCCTTAGTCTAGATACAATGTTATTTAGAGTAACATAGTTGAGTGTTTACGTATAATAGTCATGGAACGCGAAAGTTTAAAAGTTAATTTGCTACTAACTGGTATTTTTGAGCTCTCCGTTGGTAATTTTAAACAACAACTCATTAATATATTTTGGTTTAACAAAGCAATCACTGCACTGTACATACAGGTAAGCCCTGCACAGTAAGAGCGACGAAAATTCTATAGTTACTCACGGCTAATATTTTAAAATTATCAAAAGATGAATAGAATTTCATTGTTTTGTGGGCGGTGATTAGTGATTAGTTATAATGTGTGTGAGTCAGCGGGTTTTTTTTAAATATATATCAGTCACGTCAATACGACTTCACCTCGCCTGATGGTAAACTAAAGGTAAAGTCTCAGGAAGGGGGTCCCCATTACATACACCGACAGCGACATCATTTTATATGCACTAATCATATGATTTACCATCTGCTGACGGTGAAGTAAAAACATCTTGAGGAAATCCACATGTCCTAGAAGACATTATAAATAACATGTCCGACCCACCAACCCGCTTTAGGCCAGCGTGTGTGGATTAAGGTCTAAACCCTCTCAGCTCTCTCGTTAGAGGAGAGGAGACCCGTGCCCAGCAGTGGGACATAAATGGGTTGCTATCAACGCCCCTTTTTGCACAATCTTGTAAACGTGTTTCCTTCCTCCTTCAATCCCGGGTTCTTTAAGCGGGGCGTGAAAAGGCATCTGTCTAGGCCGTCAAGGTAGGGGCCGCCATTTTGGGACGAATGGTGTCTGGAATGGCGGCCCGTACCCTCTGGACTTTGCCCTTGCTTCTTACCATCCAGCGGGGTTAAGTCAATAGACGGACTGAATATAAAAAAAAAAAAAAAAAAACGATTCGGCACGTGTTTCACGCGGAAACATACTTTGACCACGACCCTCGTTGACATTTAAACTTCGTACTAGAAGCCGGGCAAATGTAATGAACGAAATTTCAAAGCTCTATTGTCTAGGAAAATGTATTGCAAAGTTGGATAACCTGTTGCATGGTTGAGAAACTCGTTATTTTTTTTCTAAAAGACCGTAAATAACGTGAGCAGTTGTTCCTTGTTAACCTCTCCAGTAAACGAAATTGGTTATGTTAGGGGTGCGTTCACGGTGGTGGTATACTATATTTAAAGCCGCAATTGTAAGTCCAACGCCTTAGGCTGAATTTCACTGATGTATATAAACGCGTTTATCTTAATTTAAATTGCGTTACTGCTATTACTACAGTTTAGTTAAACGAAGTTTAACTGGTGACATCTTCAGGTTGTATATGGTGAAAGGCGTGTCTTTTACTGCTTATCATCTTTAAGGACAGCGTGTTAATTTATGTCTGAATGAACCATGCCCGAGTTTTAAAAAATAAAATAAAACTTTCAAATACATTTTCAGCATCGTAGCATCGGCGTCATTGCACGTCATTTGCACGTACAGCAATATTTTTTGTAAAAAAAATCACTGTACAAATTTTCCTCGTAGCGATTTTATTATATGTGCGAATATTGATGGAGAGATTCTGGGAAAATAATTTAAATTAATATGAAACATTCGTCTCATATTTGCATCCATAACTCATTAATTTCAGCGATATGACGACTTTGTATTGGAATATTTGCAACCAGAAATAAACACGCAACGCTATATTCAGTTCTCTGTAGCCGTAGCCCGAGAGAGCTAATTAATTAGCAGAGTTACTCATAATTTATTAATTAAGTGGAAAATTTAACGTAATACATCAACTTTTGTTCAAACCAATCTCATATCGAATACATTTTACATCATTGCATAGTCTATACATATAATAAATCTGTAACTGATCGGTGTCTGTACATGGAAGATATATGAGAAAAAAAATTTAGGGGACTTTATGAATGTAATAGATGCCAAAATAATGATTTTTAGAATTTTTGTTTGTTTGTCGGTTTGTCTGTTTATCTGTTTGTCTGTTTGTCTGTTTGTCTGTTTGTCTGTTTGTCCGCAAATTTTTGTGCGCGCAACTATATAAAATAAAATCGCTTTCACATGGTCTGTCTATTACTCCGCTAACTTCTTCTAAATTGCAAAAGGGATTATGAATATTTATTTCTGTAAGGCTGTTGTCCACTGTTGCCGACACCGGGACGGCACCGAGAAACGAGTTTTGTATTTGGCGGCACATCGGCCCGTCATCGGTGATGGGCGTGCGGTTGACACGTGGCCATACAAATCACACGTACACGGTACATTCACGACTGTACCGTGGACGTCGCAAAATGTTGTCGGTCCCCGCTAACAACTCTTCCAAACCCAATCTGAAAAAATATACGGGTACAGTCGTACACACAACTGTTACATACTGAAAGATATCGATCTATAGTTGTCACAAAATAAAAGGCCCACTTTGACAGTTCGTGCCCATGAAGTTCTTATTTTTTACATTTTTTATCAATTGAAATGTTCTAAAGGTAATTACATTTTTCATTGACAGGTACCGCCCACTCGGCTAAGTGCTGTGCATAACGATTTTTTCATGTAGTCCACAGACTATTAATAATCAGTTAAGGAAAGAAAATATCGAGTGAGATATTTTTTTTCAAGCCCGACGCGCACTTTTATTTTTATTTATTTTAATACTTGTGTTTAGATTCTGAAGACTGATTTAATTATTCTTGTTGTTTTGTGATTGAGTGAATGTTATAGTAAAAAAAAATATTAAAAATAAGTAAAATGACCTATAATAACATTGTATTGTTATAAAATACCTACAAAATCAAAGGTTAAGCTAATTTTTTTAATTAGAAATTTAATCCAATGCAGTTTATATACATTTTCAAATCGATTCAATCCCCATGCAAACTGGATTTGATTCATCGTGAGTATCGAATACCGAATCGTATAGGTACATAACTAGTTACGCCACGAGGATAAACGTCAAAACGGGCCTTTTATTTTGTGTTGAGTATAATCGGATGAATAACTAGCACCAATGAATCAATCGTCGCCCTACCGCCATTCCACAGCGTCGATACAAACGTGTGAAAGATGAACATGTACGATAGTACTTCAGTGTGTACTGTTTGTCTGTACTGAACACACGATGCTATTAATAATTGTTCTAATCTTCCAATACATCCCAGCACTGAGTACGTTAAGACCTGTTGTTGAGGGACCGTCACGCACGCGGCCCACAATGTGTGCCTACTAAGGCACTGCTAGTGTTGTGCACTATTTGCCTGAACGTAGTTCTTATCGATTTTCACTAATTCCTGACGCTAATAATAGACTGTACTATCTTCTCCTTGAACGTATGACGTTTGAGCTCAATAATGTCATCACCCAGGTTTAGTTATAAAGTTTAGTTAGTTGCGTCGGTCTACTTCTTTCGCGTCAATACTAGCACCTCTGCCTACCCCTTCGGGGATATAGGCGTGAGTTTATGTTATGTTACAATGACTCACCTAGCTAATCGGGCATAAAACTCTGCCATCTTATGGTCCTTTTATGGTCGTCTTGACTACAGGCATATAGGCAGAAAAGTGAGGAAAGTAGGTGTATCACGAACTGCACAGGGGCTCCGCAGTCACAAGCGGTTAAGCTCGGATCTCGCATTAGCCACCTGCATAGGTTAATATATAAAACAGTAAAAAACCTTTAAGCGGGGCGTGAAAAAGCTATTGATGAGGCCGTCAAGTTGAGGGCCGCCACTGTAGCACTACCGGTGTATGTAGTGGGGACCCCAGTCCTGAGACTTTACCTTCAGCTTACCATCAGGCGAGGTAAAGTCATTTTGACGTGTCCTACAAGTTCTACAAGTCTTACAAGCCTATAAGGCTTAATAAGGCTAATCGAGAGATCTCGGATTCAAATCCTGGCTATTACACTACCGTCGTAAACCCAGCTATCACAAACAATTTAGCATAGCTAGAAAGGTTGAGATGATTACTATTAAATTCGTTTAAAGGTACTCTTTAAGAAAAAATGACTCGTGACCTATTCTAAATACCCATGAATTCAAGCTACATTATCTTTAATTTAAATGTCAGACAATTCTTATCTGAGCGTTACATAATTAGCACTCGAACAATACTGAGACAGAGGTCGCCATTTACTTGTTTGATAACACAAATTGATCTGCTAGATTGAATAGCTCTATACCGATAACTGCGCATGCGCATACGTTCGGTCATATAATAGACCGCGGTAGCCTAGTGGTCTAGGTAATGGACTGCTGAGATGAGTTCTCGGGTTCGATCCCAGGTTCACCATGGCACAAACCAATGATTTTTCGATGCTTTTCGAAGTTATGTGTGTATTTATCGCGGGTTTATAAGTGCCCGGTTAATGGCAATAGGCTCTCCACCTATTACATTGGGACCTAAATATAAACCGGTGAAATGTGGGTGCTAGCACCTCTGCCTACCCCTTCGGGGCGTGAGTTTATGTTATTTTATGTTATATAACACACATTGACACCAGCCCCAGAAGCTGATGCTGATTCCGTCATTCAAAAATTTAATAAACTAAAAATCACCAAAACTAGGTAGGTACCTACATACATACAGTAAACCACTCTATAACAACAATGTTTTACTATAAGAGACTCCTGTGTGACAAGGTCGCACTCCAGCGCGTCCCTGGAGATACGTACACATCCCCAAGCAGCCGCTAACCTCCAAGCGAGCCTTGTGCTTATTAGCAATCGCAATACAAAAGTCATTTTACAAAATAAAACAGCCTCGACTCAGACTATATTATTTTTATTAACTCTCCAAGCGAAATAGAAACACTTGGATAACAAACTATTTAAAAAAAACCTTCATGCCACCTGCATAGTAAATCTTCTAGTATAATATTACATGATAATAGTTTCATGCCTACTGCGGTGATACTAGTGAAAGATGATGTGAGTTATTCTTAAAAAAAAAACAACGGTAATTAGATTCAGATCAATATATACAAGAGTAGCTCAAACATTAACAAAAAATTTAATAGAAGCAGCGGAATATGATAAAAAATAATTAGAATGTGAATCTCCTCCCATTTTTTAGGTCAGTTTTTGCAATGTGCAACTTCGTAGATTAGATTTTCACACCACTCTTATTTATTTATCGCAGGTTCATATGTGCCCGGTTAATGGCAATAGGCTCGCCACCTATTACATTGGGATCCAAACATAAACTGGCGAAATGTTGGTGCTAGCACCTTTGCCTACCCCTTCGGGGATATAGGCGTGAGTTTATGTTATATGTATTATTTATTGCAAGTACACGACCACAGACTAGTGATGTGCTGTAAAGTTTTTCATGAATATTCCAAACCACACGCGCGCCCGAGACGCAACGATGTAAACTTCAACATAAATTGATAACGGATATGCATGCATAATGCATTATCCTCTATACCCCCGTCACTAGTTAGCCTACGCCACAGGGTTCCATTTTAATTATATTACTCAGCGGCAAGAGCCTGTGGCTGGCAGTTCCTATTACTGGTGACAACTACCGTTCCGTATTTACAATTAAATTCACATGTCCAGTGATTAATTAACACACTCATATTACATACGAGTAGTTATGACCACAGTTTATATATACGCACGACACTATACATGCTTCAAATAATTAGTTATTAATTTAAAAAAAAATTAATAAGCGATGGTAACTGAATGGATAAGGACGCGGCCTGTACTCAGAGGTATCGAGTTCAAATCCGGCCGGACAGTACCAATGTGAATTTCACTTTGTGGAATTTATATGTGCTAATCACATGATTTACCATCTACTGACGGTGAAGGAAAAACATTGTGAGGAAACCCAAATGTCCTAGAAGAAATTCTAAGGACATGTCCGATCCACCAACCCGCATTAGGTCAGCGTGTGTGGATTAAGGTCTAAACCCTCTCAGCTCTCTCGTTAGAGGAGAGAAGACCCGTACCCAGCAGTGGGACATAAATAAAGGATATTTATAGTCTAATGCGTTTTCTGTGTACTTGCATTTACATTGTCAGCACCTGTTACCTTCCATTGCAAAAACCTTCAACCTCAAGTACGATCTAACACCTAAAAGCATTCTAAATGAGAGAGGAAACACTCGCAGGAGCAGTGGGCGAAAAGCTCCTACACTTTCTGTGAAGAAATTGTTAGAAGTTTATTTATCAGAAAGTGTGTGGGATACGGTACATTGTAATTATTTACGTCAAACGTTGACATTTCATCCTCGGGCCCCGCGATTCTAAAATTGGTTATTAGCTCTCTTTTATGTATTTCAAAGGCGATATTGAATACGTCAAGAATATTTTAATAATAATCAAGACTTTTTATGATAAGAGGGAATATTTTCATCCTATTATAGAGGATTGCTGACATAGACTGGATGCGCAAGGCGGAGGATCGGGTGCTATGGCGTACATTGGGCTCTCCCAATGTCCAGCAGTGGAATGCAATAGGCTAATTGATTGATTGATTACAGAGGATTACTTAATAAAAAGAGACCTATTTATATCACAACCACGGTAAATAATTAGATACGGCTTCCGTTTCCAGACCATTACAGCGCTGAAAATAGCTAAAGAGTGGAATGCCCTGCCCGAGTCTGTGTTTCCGGAAAGCTATGGAAGTCTTTAAGTCTAGAGTGAACGGGTTCTACTTAAACGTGCTCCATCGTCGACCACAACGTCACTTACCATCAGGTGAGATAGTGGTCAAACGTGAGCCTATCGATTATAAAAAAAAATTGTAACCTATGAAATTCAGGAGCACTACTGTCAGTGCGTCACATGTTCAACGACAGCTACGCATTTAGAAATTGCTGTAAAAAATCCTTAAAATGCGTTAAACAACCAACATTAAAACGTGAACACTTTACATGTTTATATTTATCCGCTTATCTGCAAAACAACTGGGCTAGTTTTAACGAAAACCTTGGAGACACGCCGGCTACCGACCGACATTGGGTGAAGCGTGACCGTGCCTAATTTAAATATGTCAAGTGGAGAAAGCGCTAATGCTACGTAATACACGGAATTAGCTCGAAGTGCATTCGACATTTGTTTCGTTTTAGCGGGCAGCAATTCTGGATTTTCTGAGCTGGTATTTTTTTAACCTGACGTATAATGTACTAAGGGTGCCTGTATACGCTTATCCTTTCAGGTGATGGAACCGCCCGTAATCGTCATACACTTTGGTATATCCATCGATGTCTACAAGTAGAATCTAAGCAAACTAACCTATCTTCTTAATATATATAAATCTCGTGTCACAATGTTTGTCCTCAATGGACTCCTAAACGACTTAACCGATTATAATAAAATTCGCACACCATGTGCAGTTCGATCCAACTTGAGAGATAGGATAGTTTTTGAAACGGATTTCGACATCCACGCGGGCGGAGCCGCGGGCAACAGCTAGTATATTATAGGTACATAAATTATTCATGACAAAGAAATGACATTGTACAAAAGGACGTACATTGAAAGGCAATTAATTTTCTATTTTAATAAATAATTACCTTGTATCGACATTTTTTCCATACATTTTTAACACTGTATTAGAATTAAATGGAGGCAAGGCGTCCGGTTTGTAGAACAAGATGCAATTTGTCATCTTCGCCGCGACCACCCACGCTTGTATGATTCTATTTATTATGATTTACCAATCCAACGGTACGTTGAATACTCGTCTATTTATAAAACAACCTTATTTTAGAGGTTGCCTGAAAACTCACTTTGTTAATGCGCAAACGCACAAACATAGTTGTTAAATGGAAAATTCGAATCTCTAGTGTTTGGATTACACGTTCGGCTCAGATATTTTAATAACGCATATAACATTAAACTAGGCAAAGTTAGGCCCTAGGACTTCGGTCTTGTAATCGAGAGATCTTGGTCTCTAACTTGAACCAACTCTTTTTTAAATATTTTGAGCAACTGGCAACGAGAATATTAGTAAAATTAGACACATCACATTTTTTAAAATTCATGCGTATAAATATTTTTGCCTTGATCGGGATTCAAAAGCGCGCACCCTGACGTACCAATCGAACTTACTACGCCGCTACGCCATACAGGCCATCGAATATAAAACGTGCTAGTCGTACTTATGCGCCGCCAACACCACCAACGATCTCTTGCAACTCGGTTGATTAGATTACTTTTCAATCAGGATTAGTGTTAAAATCAAAATATTTTTTTCGTTAATTCACGGTATGAAATTTCCCCGGTCCTTTCACCGAAGTTCAACAAACAGTGTAAAGGTTTCTTATATTTTCAGTTCTTTTAAAGATCTTAAGATGAATGTAATGTAACACATTACAAAAATGAGCGACCATTGCAAGTAAGTTAGACTTTTAAAACAACAAAAAAATAATTAAAGTAACAAAATGAAGTAGTGCAATCGACAATGCACTCAATTTTCTTATTGAGTAGTATTCAAAATGTCAGGCCAGGGGTGGGCCAGGCGCGCGAACTAGCCCGAGGCACCGCCGAGCCCCGAGCCCCGAGCCTCGGGGGCTGGGGTCCGGGGTAGTGCACCTCACAAGCAGCGCTCGCAAACAGTTAGTCTATCGAGATCGGCCGACAGGTTAACACCGCCCACCAGCACCGCTCGGTGCCGTCGACGGTGCGCGGTCCGGCCGCCGCTCGCCGGCCGCGGCCGGAGAGATGTACTCGCTTTACCGGGGCTACGTGGCACAGCAGAGGCGTATGAGTGCACTTAGCACCATAAGCTTCCGTAGCAGAGTGTGAGTTTTGAGCATTTCTTTGTTTGTTAAAATTATTTACTATCCTTGCATTTTTTAATTGTTTTTATTGAATTATTTAATAATTGAATTTTATATTTGTGTATTTTGTTGAATTTATTAAATATTTATGTTTATTATTTTATTTTATTTCCTTTTCATTTCTTACAGTTTTTTTAATTTAATTTATATTTTAATAACGTATGTCATTTTAAATTGCCATCATTTAATTTTTTTTAAATCAATAGGTACCCTTATAACATCTTTGAACTTATTAAACTCGGATTAACAATATTTAAAATGTTAAATACTAGTAAATTTTTAGACGGAATAAAAATAAAAATTGTGAAGTACTCGTAGCTAGATCGATATCATGTTCGCGGAATTAGCTAGGGCCAGGACAAAGACTTGCAGTACTCAACGCATCGGCGTAGATGACAGCAGCCTGTTGCGCAAGTGCACCCCAAATCACCCGAAATCAATCTAGCTCCGGGATACCCTTATTGTAGGCCATCATCAGTACCACGCGCCTCAATATATTTATAGTTTTTAAAGATCAATCTTATACACATTTAGGATATAATTTAGAAAATTACATCACGAAAAAAATAGGGTTACTTTGCTCCAGGGTGCACAGGAAATGCCTTGTGGGTCACCTTTCACACCGGTGTTTGAAGACCCTAAATTTTAATCAGTTCATCCCCGTTAGCAATGAAGGTGTTATCCTTGGGGATTTTGTACGAAAAAAAATGGATTACTTTGTTAATTTTTAGGCGCAAAAAATATAATATGACTATTTTTTATTATATGTAATGATCACTATTTTGAAAATAATCTTTTTTATGAAATAGTTAAAGGTTGGTTTTTTTGTGTAGTGCATACAGCAAGGTTGATATTATAACCGGATATTTAACCTGTCAAACATATCTTTGTGTCGTCGCAAAGATATAAATGATCACAACCTCAATGGCATCGCGGTAACTTAATTTTGCAACTATTGCGCTTGTGGTCCTGACTTCAGCCGCCGGATCAGGCAACGAGTCCGGTTGACGGCAATTACCGCGATTGCCTTAAAGGGAGCAAATCCCGGTTAATAATATAACTTAATACATTCTACATTTTACATTTGTCGCAGGTTTATTAGTACCTCGGAGAGCACGTTAAGCCCTCGGTCCCGGTTGCCATACAAACATCTATGGCAGTCGTTAAGGGTAGTTGGAGCCCACAAAAGTCCAGCCAGTCTAACTTGGAACTTCGATATCGCCATTGGTCATAATGACCATTGGTTGTGGAGGTCAGATGGCAGTCGCTCCACGGAAAATATCAAAGTTCAGCCGCATCACAGTTAGACTGGAAAGCCAACCCCAACTGAGTTGGGAAAAAGGTTCAGAGAATGATGACATTTTACATTTCTCTATAATGTAAATCAAATTTTTAAAACCAGCCGATGTATCAGACAAACTAGTTTCATATAAATTTCATTGCTAATTGGATTAATAAAGCCTTTCCAACAAAGTGCTTTCAATTATGCGCTGGCTTTTATTTTTTGCAGCAAAAATATATTGTTACTGATAATGGAAGGCTATTAAAATATGTTCATAATCGGGTTAAAATCTATTAAAATAATTCCATTTTACTATGTGGTTTATTGCGAAAGGCCTACGTCGGGCAGTGGACGTCGATAGGCTAATTGATTGAGGTTACATTTGCATACACTGCCAGCAATATGTACTGGATCTATCTTTTTATATAAACAAATACTCTGATTCTAGTATAGTAAGTTGAAGCCAGCCGGTATACCGACTTGCAAGTTTGACCCCGATTGGTTGGGTCTCATACATCCAACTGCTGACAATAATTATTACCAAGTAACTTAGTAATAGCAAGTGCAGGTCTCGGGTTCGATTCCTGATTTAACTAAAATATTGTGTTAGGTTTTTCGGTTAGGAAAGTTTCAATCGCAGTAGTAAACGTACAATTGGCGGTAACAGGGGCCTTACTCCGAAAAACGAAAATATTCGTATCCGTTGACGTTTTGACCATTTAGCTACCCCGAAAGTGTTTCGTTTCGGATTTCGGATCCGTCTTCGATCGTTTGACATTGAGGTTGTCGATCGTTATCAGTACACCTCCTACTCCCAAAATACATTTGACGTTTTCGCTGTCGTTGTTTGACAAATGGTCCGTTTTCGTTCGATCCGAAACGTTCATGTTCGATTTTCAGAGTAAGGCCCCAGACTCATTTCTTTTTACGTGAGGTTAAAGGTACCTGTATCTTATATTGGTGTGTGTATTAAGGTCTAAACCAACTCAGCTCTCTCGTTAGAGGAGAGGAGACCCGTGCCCATCAGCGGGACATAAATGGTTGCTATCACAGAACAAAGAAAAATCCTTAGGACGTTGCTATCGATGGTACCTATATCTAGCTAAGTTATTGATAAATAATATGTACCTACGCTTTCTGGTAATACTAACGGGGTACAATTTCATTGCCAAGTGCACAATGAAAAGTGAAAATCGATTTTTGTATTGAATAAGTAAATACCCGTTGAGGCCGCTGCAGGCATGCCTGTCTTGTGAGGTTAAGTCAGAAGGTGACTATGAATTACTTATCATATATTATAACCTAGGAATGCTCATGTTCGTGGCTAAAATATAATCTATTGTAAAGTATAATAAGCGATGGTAGCTGAATGGATAAGGACGCGGCCTCTACTCAGAGGTATCGAGTTCGAATCCGGCCGTGTACAGCACCAATGTGAACTTCACTTCGTGGAATTTATATGGGTCGTCTGGGTAGAGGTCACCATTCTAAGGTACTCCACCTCAGCTTACCATCAGGCGGGGTGCAGTCAATCTGGTGGACTACATATAAAAAAACTTACAAATCTAAATCTACACGGTAGAGGTCGCGGGCATAGCAGTAAAATATATTAATATAAAGATATCCCGAGGAGCTCTCGTCCAGTTCCATTTCTCTTTGTCCTTTGAGAAATAATTTAACGCGAATATTCCTTTAGTTTGGTTCACTCCTAATTAACTTGCATTTGTTCAAACACAAGCCGTTTGATTAAACATCACAAATTCATAGAGCAAATTCCAACTTCCGTCTTTGTGTCTGGCACTGCATCGACTGCCGACTCGGACATGAACCGAGTTTGTATAATATAGTGACTTTGATAAATTGAAAATTACGAGCTACAGGCAGGTAAGCTAGAAAATAATGGCAGGTATTTCGTATAATAAACTCAGTACTTGCATAACCGTTGCTATTTTATTACTTACGTAAGAGCTAAGCGCAGGCTTAACCTTTGAACGGAAAGAAAATAGACCGGAGATAGAAAAATATAGCATTGATCTCTCATAGAAAAGACAGCAGACTGCTACTTAACGTTGAATCTTACTACGAGAAATGCTGAGTATTTCATTTTACATACAGAGTACAGTTAGTTTGTTTCAATATTTATTTATAACATGTTTTCATTGAATAGCTTGCCAAAATAACTATCACGATCGCTTTGATAAGCTCGAACCATACAAATATGTATCAATATCCAAAAATCCTTTCAATTCTATCAACATACTAAGGCTCTCCGCTGCGTTGAGCGTGCGACAATCGCGTGCGCCAACGCGGTGTTTTGTTTTCACGCTGCGTGATCGAGCTGGTAGCCCGGAGTGAACGCACGCGACTGTTGCACGCTCTATGCAGCAGATAGCCTTAGCATGTTGATAGAATTGAAAGGATTTTGAGAGCTTTTTTCAAAGCGGGAGCACTAATCAAATAAGACTAACCTACGCAGTAACATGATTAATTAAATAAAATCCAGCGTAGAGTGGCTAGGGTTGGTAGTGCTCGCGTATACAAGAGGAACTATTGAAGCGAGCTCTAGTGGCATATTAGAGCACGTATGGCCGCTGGTATGCGCTGTAACAACCCTACGGTACTTGTACTTGAGTGGTTAAAGATGCACTTTGATATTTGATGCCTGGAGATAGAGTGGAAAATGGATTGCACTTTTTACGTGTATAAATTGAAATATAAAAGTGGGCGACGTCGAATATTGTGTGTCACGGTCACGTTCAAGTTAAGGCCCGTTTATAAACATGAGCTGCTTCGATAACGTGCACCGGATGAGATATTTATCGAAGATGGACTGTTTTGTTTTGTCAATACTATTTATTATTATTCATGATATTGGTATGGGTAATTAAAAAGTTAAGCTTTTTAGACATCGTGGACTATTCTACTATACGTCAAAAGGATTTAGTTCGGTACGAATCCGAACTCGAAATCAGCGGGCTTGCATGAAAGGTTTAATGTCAGTAGAGGAAGCGCGTGAAGTATGTAAGGACAGGGGCAGATGGCGGTCTGTTGTCTCTGCCTACCCCGGAGGATAAAAGGCGTGAGCGTGTATATGTGTATAATTCCAAACATCAACTTCTATGACAAGTAATTTAACTTATCATCGGTACCAACAACGAAAAAAAAGGGTTGCGGAAACAAATAGCTGCGAAAGGGTTCAATTAATATTGCGCAGGGAAGTTGTGAATAAGTTATGGATAACAAAGCCGTTTGTAGGGTTTCATCAATTTATCCAAACTTTGGGTGTGGTGACGCCTTGGGTTTGCCGCAATGGACCACGTTATAGGATCTGTGGACTTACCACAAACTCTTCAAGCAATATTATTTCAATATTACTTAACTTTAATAGTGTGAACCGGACTTGGTAAAACGTCGTCCGTTATTATATATAAGTGTTCTGTGTTTTGTAGATCTACTAGCAAATTTAATGAAATAAATACCTATCCACAACATACCATAAAAGTAAGACAATGCTAGACCACATAACACTAGTATCCGTCGACGTCGATGGTCACTTGAAACAATCACTCTTTTACGTTAGTACCTACTATTATAATATTCTGTGACTTTGTATAAACTGATAAAGAACTTGAACTTTCAATGCATATCGTCGACACTGAAAAGCATAGTCACATTTCAGATTCACCTTTAAAACTGTGACGTAAAACATAAATATGTATATGTTTTACATCAAAAGGAGCTCTATCAAAACATACTCGTATCATACAATAACATTATTTCCCAACATGTTTTGTCATTATGGCCCGGGTTATTTTAAAACTGCCAGTACGATGTGGGTGTTAATACGCTTGTGGGTGATCCTTTAGGAATATTTCTACCTTCGCGAGCATTAAAAAATACCCTATGCGATGGCGGGTATTATTTACTAAAATAGATAACACAAGCCGATAATCCGATATCAAATTGAATAAGATTTCTATTTCTAAATTTAAATTTAAAAAAGCAGCGAAATTCGCAACTGCTTTATCTTGTGATGTAGGATAGGTATTAGATACGCCCCGACATAAATATCTAACGATATGTTTTTGTTTGTCCGTACAGGTCGCTGCCGAAATTGTGCAACACAGACGAAGAGCCTGGAAGGCCCCCCCAAGGCGGGGTATTGACATTCGAGCCTATTCAACACGATCACGACTTCTGCGAAAGAGTGGTGATAAACGTAAGTACCTATACTTATAGTCACTTTTCTCTTACATCAAGGTTTCGCAAAATGGGGTAGGTACGCGTACGTCAGTTCTTCGTAGGTATGCGACAAAATTTGCGGAATGGCGGAGGTTTCAATACATTTTTAGACGATCATTTGGAGCTATCACATGAAGCGATAAAATTCCTTGTACGGGATTCGAATCCCTACTAATAAAAGATAGAGTTAATTGAATGGTTGTTCAATGTTAAGTCATAAAATACTGGTTTTATACAAAATGAATAGGATCCTTCTAGGCAAGCGTGATTCATCGTAGACCACATCGTTACTTACCATCAGGTGAGATAGTGGTGAACCGAAAGCCTATCCCGAATAAAAAAAATGCTTTAATTATATCGCGGAGCTAATTTGGTGGAGCCCGATACCTAACATCTTTATGGCAATCAGACCGACTGCGCTATGCTTTACTGGAGTATGGCTTACTCCGCTTACTTCAACATTTTTAATAATTACAGTGGGCACGTCCATTCTTTTTGTCCTTTGTGGCTATTATCCACATGAAGTAAGAATAAAATACATCAATCGATTAAACCTGTATGGATGGTTAAAAAGCGTATTCATCTTAAAAATACAATATTTTGTTTTATTTGGTTCGCCGCTTGAATATACATACGTAGAGTTATGAATATGAGAAAGCCTGTTTCACAGGAAATGCACACAATAGGTCATCATTTTGCAGACTCGACTTACCGAGTCGAGGTACAGCGTATGCCAATAAACCAAATCAAACAGTTATTCATCTCCATTCCTAGGTGCAATGTTTTTTTTTTTATTCATGATAGGCTTACCTTTGACCTCAATCTCACCTGATGGTAAGTGACGATGTGGTCTACGATGAATCACGCTTGCCTAGAAGGAACCTATTCACTCGTGACTTGAAAACTCCCAGTTTACAGCTTTCCCGAAACACAGACTCAGGCAAGGAATTCCACTCCTTAGCTGTACGCACGATGAACGTGTCAGCAAAGCGCTTTGTGCGTATGTAGTCTAGTTGTAGGTATACGCTGGACTACAGGAAGTCTGCATCCTTATTACCTATGATAGAGTTGTCACGAGCCTTTATAAATTCCTACAAACAAGTTTAAACTCATAAGCTTGCTAGCAGGAATTCGGTTAGTGCGTTTCGGCGTAAGTGAGAGTTCTTCAAGCATACGGAATGCCTGTGCTGAGATGCAGCTGGGATTACAGGATTTAACTTTCTACCTTTCGTGATAAACGATGAGTGTACAAAGGAACGCGTTGTATGAAATATTTTGGACAAGAATTCCTGCCGCTAGCCTACTAATAAATGAAAACCTACGAATAAATTAAAGGAATATTGCAAATAGGTATAGGATGTTAATTAGCCTTTTACACAAAAACGGGTTTTTTTTATTGGTAATAGGCTCGCGTTTGACCACAACCTCACCTGTTGGTAAGTGATGATGTGGTCGACGGTGGAGCACGCTTGCCTAGAAGTAACCTATTCACTCTAGACTTGAAGACTCTCAAGTTGTAGCTTTCCGGAAATACAGACTCAGGCAGGACATTCCACTCTTTAAACGAATCTAGTTGAAATTTGCTCTGAGCTACTTTGTCCTGAATTAGATTCCCGTAGGATGTTAGAACGGGATCAGACTTCCACAAGAGCGATGGTTCCTTAAAAACTTTATAACTTCCTGCGTACTGTTTTCAACTCATTGATTTTTTCTCCACATGACAACAATTACTTATAGGTACTTATGGGAAAATTATTTCAAATAGACCAAAAAAACAGCCCCCTGAGTTTCTTGCCGGAGTCTTATAGTATATATATATATATATATATAGTGCCGGAGGTACTAGGGCCCGTAGCCAAGTGGCAAAAGTCTAAATTGCAAACGATCGCTAAGGAAACGTAAAGATTAGGTCGACCAATCACACTCCAGCTCGTGATTCCGCCGCGGCGCGCGCATCGTAACACCGGCGACGAGCTGGGATGTGATTGGTCGACCTAATCGTTCGTTTTCTAAGCGATCTTTTGCGATTTAGACGTTTGCCATTTGTCTACGGGGGCTGGCCACGTTTCGTTCCGGTGGTCCATTTGCTTCTAGTTTTAAATATTTTTGATTTTGACGTTTTGTAAGTGCCGCATTTAATGGTCTATACAGAATAAATGATTTTTGACTTTGACTTTGAGTTTGAAAAGCCACGTAATGCACTTGGCCGCACAAGGTCACTACCATATTATGAGGACCCTGTTTTACCTATAATTGAGTTGTCAGACTTGTCAGTAACATTGACGGTTTCTCACGAGCGCCATCGGTGAACTAATGAACTATTAACGTACTTTATTGATTCGTATACGTCATATATTATAACCAGTTCACAATTCACAATTACGAGTCTACAAATAAATATAAAAAATATTAAATAAATATTCTACGACATTCTACACAGCGTTAACTAGACCCAAAATAAGCATAACTTAACTAGCTTGTGTTATGGGTTTTAGGATATAGAAAATTATACTTACATACAATTTTTAAATGCATACACGTTATACATAGATACACACAGACTAATGCAAATATATATATTCATGCACACATAAATATTTGCACTGAGCTGGAATTGAACCCGCAACCGCGGCTTAGCAGTCGAATGCTCTACGCTACGCCACAGAAGAAAGGATGGGAAGATAGGTCCACATATTTGCCAAGCTGCAAGCCGCATCAAGCATTTTTAAATTTATACATAATATTTAAATAAATACAAATCACATCTTTTTCCCATTGGGGTAGGCAGACAAAATCTTTCCACTTGCTACGATCTTGGCATACGGCTTTCGCTTCTTCAACTTTCATCAAAACGTGTTTTTAGTTGCGAAAATTCTGAAAATAAATTTATTTATAAAGACATCAATTTATCAATATCAACAGATATCGTTCAGGAGAGCTGTTTAATTTCAAATTCTTTAAATTCTCATGTATTGTTTTGAATTGCCGCATACTCTTAGTTAATTCAGTTATCAGATAGACCTTGTAACATCGTTCGCACCACTTCGATATGCGCAGTGCATGTTTATTCTAGCTTACAATGCGATTCTATCGGTTTCAAACAATTTCATTTTGTTTATTTTATTTTTAACTGTATATATGAGTACGGTATTGACGATGATTGATTGTAATGATGACTCTGTGAAGGCGGTAGAGCGGTTGACTTGAGCTCGTGAATTCGATTCCTGCTCAGTGTAAAAATTAACCATCATACCCGGTTGCCTTTATATAAACATCTATGGCAGACGGTACGTGTAGTTGGAACCCTAAAAAGTCCGAAAAACTGGTCTAACTGCAGAACTTCGATATTGCCAATGAGTTGTGGAGGTCAGATGGCAAACGCTTCACGGAAAATATCGAAGTTCGCTGCTTCGTAGTTAGATTGAAAAGTGGACGTTTATGTTGGGAAAAAGTTCGGAAGATGATGAGTTTTCTATGGACCCCCCGTGTTTCCTCTTAATAGGGTCCTAGTGTACACCTTTCGAATTTTAATCTTCTTCGTAAAATTAAAAGGTACAAAAGACCCATTTTTCGTACCCGCATAAAGAAATGATATTAAATGCATAAGACTAAAAAATGCAATTGAATGAGGATCCAATCATTCAATATTTTATAACCCGAAGAAGGATTGTGAAGTCGAGTGAATTTAATCAAAAGCGAATTGCAATCCGGACGGACTCAGCCTTTAATTTTACATCGGGCTTGGTTGTATTTTACCCGACTGCCGAAGAAAGGAGGTGCGCCTAGTGTAAAAGTAAAAGAATGAAGACCTCCATCTAGATGAGTCTCCTGCGTTGACAGCACTGGAACTCTCTCAACCACCGCCAGCACACAACCCTCCCATCTTTCCCCAACCCCTTCCAGCACGACCACACGTCCATATAGGCCACGGTGACCGCTTCCCATCAGGTGGGCCGTGCTTGTCTGCAGCCTAAGTTGTATAAAAAAATTATCGCGATCATTGCTCTTTTATTTTTCTCTCTTTTTTTTTACAAAGTACTTACATTTGACGAGGCTATCAAGCTGAGGGCCGCCACTGTAGCACTACCGGTGTATGTGGTGGTGAGCCCAGTCCTGAGACTTTGCCTTTAGCTTACCATCAGGCGAGGTAAAGTCATTTTGACGTGTCCTATATAAAAAAAAACATAATACAATATTTTGTTTCGTACATAACTCTTTGTATGCGAGTCCAACTTGCACTTGACCCGATTTTGAGCAATACCTCGCTTTATTTATCAAAAATCCAATGGCCTTGGCACTTAACCTTGGCAATATAATCCGTCAACAGTATGTTTTGGCTACATCAAGAAGTCGTTCAGTGGCAGACAGCCCAATTAATGGGAAGCGGTCACCGTGGCCTATGAACGTGTGGAACACCAGGGGCGTCACACTCGCGCTGCCGACTCTGAAGTGGGGGAGGGTTAATGGTATGGGAGGTAATTGGTGGGGTTTAAGAAACTTTAAGAGACTTTAGTCTCCCCGCTAATGGCACAGAATCTCTCTACTGAGCTCTGGCTACCCTACTTACCGCCGGGAACACAACACGATGGTTATTATGGCCGCGGTGTTCTGTAGGGCGGAGGTATTACCCCAGTCGGACTGCTCAATTCGAAAGTGACATACCGTCGTGTCATGCCATCTCTGAAACGCACACGCACTCATACACACACTGACACACGTCTATACACACATGAACCGTTCCCTAATTATAGCTTTGTAGTAGTCGCGTAAAAGTTATGTCAGATTTAGGTCAATCTCCCGCATTCGTGAAGTTCGTCTGCGAAACTAATGTTATACGATAATCACAACATTTGTTTATTTATAGACAAAGCTTTATACATAAGTCGCTACACGTGTCTAAAATTAGAAACTCACTACGTAATATTATGATTGAAATATGTATACAAGTTGTCGAAAACCTAACCGAATGTTATTGAAACAAAATTATTTTTAACGTATTCTTTGTTTTATTTTGTGGTTTCGAGTGTAAATAATAAAAAAACCATAGAATAAATAGCGATACAATTCGTTAATATAGATTTTTTCCAACAAAGACATATACTGTAATTTACGCTTATAGGCATTTTTTTTTTATTTTTTAGGTGGCAGTCAATTACATGACCCACCTGATGGAAAACAGTTACCACGGCCTATGCTATGGCTATGGCCGTGACACCAGAGGTGTCGCACCCTGTAAAAATCTTCTAATGCCCTTCTTGAAGAACTCCATATTGTAGACGCTAGGGAAAACCACAAAAGGGAGATCATTCCACGACCTTAGTTTATATTATCTTTTTGAATAAATCTATATGCTATTCCAGAGAACTATAATCTATTACATGTACCATATTTCAGGCAGATCCGTTCAGCCGTTTTTTTTCTGTGAAAGAGTAATAAACACCCATACATTTTGCATTTCAATATTTAGATATAAACAAAGCAAAACTTTGAATTGCCTGAATTTTAAAAGGCGAGGGCATAAACGTAGGCAAGGGCTCGGTCGACCGTTTCAAGTGTCCGCGTCGCCCACAGCTGAACTTGGTTCACTTCTGCGAACTGTGACGTCAGACTAGGCGTTCATAGGTCGTTTGACGGCCTTGGGTATAGATGTTCTATTTCACGAAGGCGGTTTAGCTGTCATTGTAGTAAAACATTATAATACACATTGCTTTTAAAAATGAATTGGATAGCCGACCCCAACTGAGTTGGGAAAAGGTTCAGAGAATGATGATAACTGCTACATGAATTTCTTTTGACGTGACATGAACTTTCGCACACACATGTACGCGTATTTACAAGATACAGTTATTAATTGCTCACCTGCCTGATGTTTTCTAACCTAACCTAACCTAACACAGCAGTCGAATGCACTACCGTTGTGCCACAGAGGTCGTCGAGACTAAAATAATTTCGGTGTAAACTGTACACATCCATCAGCCACGGTGACCGCTTTCCATCAGGTGGGCCGTGTGCTTGTCTGCCACCTAAGTTGTATAAGAAAATCTCAAAGTTTTACAATCGTTTTGCAGTAATTATGTAATTTTAGAACTTACTGGATCTTGAAGAACTTAGGTAGTCCTATTTCCTATTAATATTATAAATGTGAAAATTTGTGAAAATGTTTGGATATTTGCAACTCTATCACGCTCTAACCGCTCAATGGATTTGATAAAGATTTATCATTCAAAATATCAATACGCTTCTTTTTATCCCTAGAATAGATTCCCATGCGAAGCGAAAAGAAACAGAATTTTACACGGACAAAGCCGCGGGCAACAGCTAGTAGTATAAAATATCAAAATTTCATATCCAGGTCAATTGGAAACGCGATGTATCCAATAACAATATAAAGTGCATCGGATTTATTCCTCCATTGCTTTGTGCCAGCACTCTCGCCACTTCTACGTACGTTTATGTGAAATACTCGTAATATTGTGTAGGTACAGATACAGGCACGTTACTTGGCCAGGTTTGGGGTAAGTTCGCGCATCGAGCACTTTGAGCCAATCAAATGATTCAAAATACGAACGAACGGAACGTTGATTCGCTACAAGACGACTCTCGGAGACATCTGATTGGTCCGTCAAGTGACGTCAAGTGACGGACCAATCATATGTCCGCGACGGCGCAACCGCGTCTCCCGCGACCTAAAAATCGACCTTTGCGCATATGACGCGTCGGGCCAATTTATGTGCCGGTATCTGTACTGCAGTAAAGCGTATGTCGTTATTTTCCTTGTGTACTGTTTGTTCATAACAGATCATTAACGACTTCAGAAACACGGTGCGAAGTTATATAAAAGAAACTTTTTTCACAATTATCGTCCCTTAGCTGACAACACCGCAGTCATCATCATCATCTTCCTGCCCTTGTCCCAATTATTTGAGGTCGGCGCAACATGTCATTCTCCGCCATACATTCCTGTCCGATGTCATCTCCTCAGTCACTCCCTTCCTTTCCATATCGTCTTTCACGCATTCCATCCATCTTTTCTTAGGCCTACCTCTGCCCCTGAAGCCCACCTGAAGACAACACCGCAGTTTTTTAAAAAAAATCCGCGGTGTATTTTTTCTGTTATGTATCTATAGGTACTGTTATAAAACCGTAAAGTAGCTGTATCAGTACATTGGAGGTATTTAAAAAAAATACTTAGGATGAACGATTCTGAATCCAAAAATAATATTGGAATTTATGTCTATTTTGTTCACAATGTATGCAAAAACTACTGAACAGATTTTGATGAGCAAGTTTAGATCTAGAATACAATATGTACTTTAAACTAGTTTAAATTCGAGACTCATAACTTAAAAAATCCTTGGTTTAGCCAACGAGAAAAAATACAGAGAGATTTATTTACATCATGTTTTAAAGATGATTTCTTATTAAATTTAATTTTGCTACTTTTACTGCTTACATCACACCTATAATAGCGTGATGATATGACCACACTCATGGAGAATTGTGATGCAAAATCTAAGCTGAATCTGTTCAGGGGATTTTAAAAATTGTAAAAAATACAGTTCCGGCGTCCGGATTACAAATAGTATTAAAAAAAACGGTGGATAGTGACGGCACGTGTTTTACTAGCGGACCGAGCGACCGGTCAGAAAATGGAAAATATAATTCTGCCTCGGATTGTGAATGTAAAATCCTGCAGGTGCCAACTCAAATACTGTCAGTTCGTCGGTTTTAATAAAATTGAATTTCTTCATTCTACAAAAGTAACGAACTTTCAACCACGAATTCACATTTTAGGCAACATTTTGATAACCGCCATTTATATTATAACATACATACTGTACATATGGTCACGCCTTTTTGCCTCCGATGTAGGCAGAGACAACAGACCGCCATCTGCCTCTGTCCTAACATACTTCACGCGCTTCCTCTCCTGTCATTAAGCCTTTCATGCAAGCCCGCCAGTTTCGAGTGCTTTTGACCTGTCCTTTTTGCAATAACTCTTTTATTTGTCAGTGTAAACTCTGCGAGGTCGACCTCGGCTTGCCTGCCACACTTGCCCACTTACATGTGCCTTACATATTGTTAATGACTATATACTTGCATATAGCTATGTTATATGAACGATTCTGATCTTGTCTGTTTGGCGATGGACGTAAAAACTACTAAACAGATTTAGATGCAGTTTTTTTATTGAAAGAATTTTGGTCAGACTTAAAGTCTTACGTACCTATATGTATTGTGATCACAATCAGTTGAGTAGAACCGAAGATATAGTATAGTAAAAAACGCGAAACCAACGTACACGCGGGCGGAGCCGGAGGTATAAGCTAGTTAAGAGTCTAAATGAACTTCGTAATACTTAAATAATTTCCGGGTCTTTCTTATATAGTGAGCGTCGTCATCCTAAGCTGCACTTGCCCAACTTTGTTTAATTTTTTTTCTTTTTTATATAGGATACGTTAAAATGACTTTACCTCGCCTGATGGTAAGCTAAAGGTAAAGTCTCAGGTAACATTAATATTTACCTACACTGGAGAATCAGTACTGAAAATAGTTCGAAGTTCAAGTGTGTAGGTGATGTGCCGTACCCACGCTGCTGCTATTGATTTAAATCGAAAGCCTTCACATTTAAAGTGCACACACTGCCACTGGCAATTATAAATGAAATACCAAGAAATTACTAATAATAACTGATAATTACAGACTACGACTTTAAAGTTGCTGCGCCCACTCTGCCCGAGCAATTAATATAATGCTGCCTATTTATTAATCGGTTGTATAGAACCCCTTGAAGGAATTTTCAGTTTCTAAGTTGGTTCAAAGTTGGTTAAAAATTAACAAATAGGTTTTAAATATATATATAATAAATTTAGATTAGAAAACAGAGTGAACCAAACATTCATTTTATTTTTAAAAATACCGATCGAATTGAGAACCTTCTCCGGTTAAAATGTGGAGTGCTCACAGCGACTATCGTTGAGCACTGCGCTCTTCAATTAGCATTCTGTTTCTATTTGGCTATTTTTTCTGTGCACTCTGGAAACGATAGAATAGTATGCAGGGTTCGAATACATCCAATTAGTGCCCCTCACTAGTATCAACTTTGTATAGGCTACCGTTGCTTTGAGTAGATAGAATTATTTTTTATCTTGTTTAGCAAATAAAATATGCGATTTTTTTATGGGAGCCTTTCATACTCTGAATTCACCGATTGCACAGCCGAGGTTTTGTTTATTAAGTCGCTCATTGCTCGACAACCCAGGACTGCTTGCCATTGCTACGTCTAAATAATAGCATAAAAATGATTATAAAAAAATTGATGCAAATAAAGCACTACAAAGAAAGTATTCTTATTAAACAGTTTTATTTAACTCGACCTGTTTGTTTGGGTCAAATCTAGTAATGAAATTTGACCCCCTTTCAGTTGTCTGATTTGTCTGATATTTGGCAGAAGTCTTTAGTTCTGATGACAATACAATTTAAAACTGTTTAACGTAAAAAATATTTTTTCATAATTTATTTTAAACTTTGTTTTGCATAGACAACGGTCTAGGTCAGCTTTGTAAAATTTATTCATAAAGGTTCTAGAAAATAACGTATTAAAAACCGACATATAAGTAAGACTTAATTTTGATTTTATGAAAAAACTTCTTAAATACAAGTAACACTTCTTTGGGGTAAGCAAAGAAACATCTTTCCGCTTACTACGATTTCGCTAATTCTACTTTCATAATTTTTTTTATAACATGAACGCAGGATGCGGGCACTCTCGATCTGGCTCTCCTTTAAAATGTCCTCGATCTGATTAACATACGTAGTACAACGTATGACTAGGCCGACCTTTACCTGGTTACTCATTTACTCTCTCCTCATTATCTCGTTTCGTCAATCTTCTTTCATCCATCCTCTCTACATGTCCGAACCAAACTGTGACCTAGTTGCGGACCACATTTAAAAAAAAAAGTAAAGGAAAAACTGAGAATTTTCCGATTTTTCAGTCCACTACGTTTTTGAGTCACCTTCATGTTACCTGTTATCGATTTCACCCCATTACACAAGGCCCGATCGCGTGATAATCCTGTTTAATTTGCCCTCCACGTTGGTCAACGACTCATAATTTAGCACCATAACTACCTGTTGATTTATCACAGCTTCGATGCCTTGTTAGTAAATAACGTTTGTAGTTTCGACTCATGACGAAACGAGCGAGAAGCTCTTTGACACGGTCTTCTTCTTCTTCAACCTAGCGTTAATCCAAGTCGCATCCAAAGCTTTCACCTCGGAGTCTGGGGTCCGCTTTACCAGTCTTAACTGCAGATTTGGCTGGGCCCTCGATATTTTCCGTGAAGCGACTGCCATCTGACCTTCACAACCCAATGGTGATATTAGGCGATATTGAAGCATTGCAGCTAGGCCGTTGTTGTTGGACTTTTTAGGGCTCCAACTACCCGTAACGACTGCGATAGATGTTTTTGTGGCAACCGGGACCGATGGGTTAACGTGCTCTCTGAGGTACGACCAGAGCAATACAAATACCCGTATTCATGCATACAAATATTTGCACTGAGCGGGGATCGAACCTGCGCCTCCTGCGCAGCACACGATATAGATATAGAATTTTATTTAGCGTTGTGATGCCCTATCTTTTCGATTATGGGCTCTATGTAGTCTGTAACAGTAAACAAATGCATTTACATTACACGGTTTTGACAAATCGCCTATGTAAGTGCAACGCATTATGGCAAGTGCGTGGGAGTTAATGGCCGCACTTCGCTTATAGAAAATTTTCAGACCGTGGCTGATTACCTTTAGGCTTACATTCCAAGTTCCGTTTACTGCGATCATTTGCTCAATCGTATGACGTAGGTTATAGATGAATGAAATCTAAACATTGGTAATTAGTTCAAAAGTTTACCACCACACTGATGTAAAAGTTTGATTAGTGGCTGTGTAATGAAGTTAATGCTAAGAAATCTTGAAACTGTATTTTATACTAGCTTCCGCCCGCGGCTTCGCCCGCGTGGAGGTCGGTATCGCCACCAAGTTTACTTACAGTGTGAAGCTAGCTTATAGCATGGTTTTAACATAATACATAACAACATTCAAATATGAGTCGTTAGAGTACACGTTGTTACAGAATACGTTGAAGAAATAAAGGTTCACTGCTCGTTCCGTAGGTGATAGCGTGATAATATGTAGCCAATGCGTTGACCCGACTTCTTAACAATATTCGTGTAAAATTTGAAGTAAATTCATACAGTACTTTTTGAGTTTATCCCGGACATACAGACAAACAGACAAAAAATCTAAAAACTATATTTTTGGCTTCGGTATCGATAGTAGATCACACCCCAAGTACCTATTCTTTAAAAAATATTCAATGTACGTTTGTGACTTTCCTACCATTTTATTATTATCCTCCATCGCCCAGCCATTATCTTACTTGGTGACTATGCAGAACGCTCGTTGTTAATTTTGTGAGTACTCTATAAAGAACAATTCTATATCATGAATTTGCGTCGAAAATGATGTAAACGTCAGAATAACATTGTGAAAGAATAAATGCGTAACGTGTGTTCCTCACAGTAGTTAGTGCGCGCGGCTGCTGACGCTCTCCGCGTTGTACCGACAACACCACACGTCATGTCCAACCGCAATATAAAAAGCAACCCGACCTTAAAACATGGAGCCATTCGCGGTTGATGTTTATAACGGAAAATTAATTAAAATCTCTTCATAAAAGCTGCAGTACAACTCCGTCGCCCTTGGGGAACACACAATTAAATGTATTTTTGGATACGCCCAGCCACGCTGCGGAGTAAGATGCACGCTTCCGAAAGAAATATAACGTGTAACGCTGTGAAGAAAGTTAATGGGTGCTCGGTTCACGCTTGGAAATATGGATGTTTAGATGTTTGCATGAGAATAAGAGTGAGTTCCGGTGCGCAGACGCTTATAGCCGGCAAGTGCCAGCCCACATCTCGCGGGAATGTTGTTACACACTACAGTCGCACTTAGCCACACGATCATATTCATCTGTTAACCAAGCAATTTACTCAAACTAACTTCTGCTTTGAGAGAAATTTCGTATTCCTTCAAAGGCGTATGTTTGTGAAAGCATATTAGCTTCGAATAATTTCAACGTAACTGTGCTGAAATGTAAATATGTTCAAATAGATATACTATTAAACTATATTTCATGCTCTACGTCCGAAATGACTAATGTTTTATTTCATAGACAGATCAACATAAAAAATACATATAATTTATTTGAATACGTACCGACTCGCCACAATATTTTCGCTGCAAACATAAATACGACCATCATAACTGCCGTTACTGGTACATTACCGTTATTTTTATCCCTAACGAGAAATCTATTAGAAAGACTTGAACCACTTAATTGTAAACATGAGCACAAAGCCGTCTATAAAATATTTTTTTTAAATTTCATAAAGTTCCCCGAGATTCCGCAACCTGTTGCATCTTCAACGGCTACCGTGAACAGGTCAAACACCTTGAACAACTAACTGCCCTTGTACCCGGTGCACCGGTCGAGGGCTACTCGATACACTCAATCAATGAACATTTCGATAGCGTTAGGCGAAGTGCGAAGTACCAATGCCACACTTTCCGATTGTGAGTTATGCCACACGCCACGGGTTATTTATAAAGTGTTTTCAAATTGAGTGTTTTATGTAGCGCAACTGTACACATCATAAGCTTTATTCGGTGCCTCTTTTCTCTGCCACGCTATGAAGACAAGCTAAGGGCCACCACTGCAGCACTATCGGTGTATGTAGTGGTTATAAATTCAAATTCATTCACCTTTACTTTACCTTTACCTTTAGCTCACCTTCAGGCGAGTTAAAGTCATGTTGACGTGTCTAATATAAAAAGGAATGGTCCACTGTACCCCTGAAGGGAACTATGGAGCATACCAATTTTACCCGTTCTACCACCGAGGGTATAAACCAGGGGTACAGTGGAGCAGAACCCGTACCTTCTATCTCTAGATGTACTGTAGATGTCCAATATTGAGCGAATGATACTCGCATCATTTTCTTAACCTGAGACAAAAATCTCACAAAAAAATTTCAGATCATTTTCTAACGTTGTTTCCACTGGAGAAGTATCGACAACACCGCGCCGTTAAAATTAATCTTCTTCGGCGTCTAAAATGTACGAAAATAGTGTACCTTGCGGCCCGTAATCAGCCGTCAGACACCTAACTTTAGCCTGTTGCTGTCAATAGTGACATTCAACCGTCTACAAACTTGACCCTGATACTATATTCGTTGATACTGTGCCTGAAGATTGCATTAGTCGAATCAATTTAGACACCGATTATATAGGACAGCATTAAAGTGTAAACATGTCTGGGTCACTGCTAGTAACCATACTATGTAATAACAACAAAAAAGGAACATTAAAATAAGTGAAATGTATCTTTTTACGATCAACAAATCTAAGGACAAACGTATAAACAGAATGTAGAGGAACGCCATGATTGATTTCTTAAAGATTGATCATAATTATATTGGATACAGGCCTCTCTAGAAAATAAATGTAATCTATATAATATAAAAGAAAGTTGTGTGAAAAGAACGACTGAACCGATTTGGCTGAAAATTAGTTTAGATCCAGGAGAAGGATATAGGATACTTTTTATACTTTTTTTAGTGGAGAGGAGTGGAGAGTGAAGTGTAGTGAATAGTGGAGTAGAGAGTCGAGTGGAGGGTCGTTTTATTGATGGCGATACCGACTTCCACGCGGGAGAAGCCGCGGGCGAAAGTTAGTATCTAATAAATGTAATATGCAACGTTTGTATTTTGTTAACAGATCAGCGGGCTCAGGTACGAGACCCAACTACGCACACTGAACCAATTCCCCGAGACGTTACTGGGGGATCCATCACGAAGAATCCGCTACTTCGATCCGTTGAGGTCTGTATTATTTCGATTATTATTATGTTAATTCAGCTTGACCTAACGCTCCTAAACTAACTGATTGGAAAACCCAATAACTTGCAGCTGTAGACCCCTCTCATTATTGATGCTGTTGTTGAAAGTTGCGCTTCGGTCTAAACTGTTGCATTATAATCGACCATATCTATTAGCCAAGAATACAAGAATGCAACGTGTGATTTACGGTACTGTAACATTTTCTTGTAGGAACGAATATTTCTTTGACCGAAACCGCCCATCATTCGATGCCATCTTATATTATTATCAAAGCGGTGGTCGGTTGAGACGACCCGTAAACGTCCCATTGGATGTATTTTCCGAAGAAATAAAATTCTATGAGCTTGGGGAGCAAGCAACTAACAAATTCCGGTAAGTAAAGTACGCCGGATTGGCAAAATTCGTCTGTTTTAAAATTTTTGTAACATTGGTAAACTCGTCAAATCGCTTGCAGGGAGGATGAGGGATTCATAAAGGAGGAGGAAAAGCCACTGCCCTCCAATGAGCGTCAGCGCAAAATCTGGCTGCTTTTTGAATACCCCGAAAGCTCCCAGGCCGCGCGCGTTGTGGCCATCATCTCGGTGTTTGTTATTCTGCTCTCCATCGTCATATTCTGTCTGGAGACCTTACCTGAGTTCAAACACTACAAGGTATTCAACACCACAACCAATGGCACCAAGATTGAAGAGGATGAAGTACCCGACATCACCGACCCCTTCTTCCTCATCGAGACGCTCTGTATCATCTGGTTTACTTTCGAACTGATTGTCCGATTTCTGGCGTGTCCGAATAAGTTCAACTTCTTCAGAGACGTCATGAATATTATTGACATCATTGCCATTATTCCGTATTTCATCACTTTGGCGACGGTGGTTGCCGAAGAAGAGGATACATTGAACCTACCCCGTGCACCTGTTTCTCCCCAAGACAAGTCGACCAATCAGGCGATGAGTCTTGCCATTCTCCGTGTGATCCGTCTCGTGAGGGTGTTCCGTATTTTCAAGCTCTCGCGACACTCCAAAGGTCTGCAGATCTTGGGCCGCACGCTCAAAGCTTCAATGCGGGAACTCGGCCTATTGATCTTTTTCCTGTTCATCGGTAAGTCCCTTGTTTTAATTAATTGTAGGCATATTAACTTTACCTGTATTCTAAAGCATATTAGAATCATTACCCCACAGAGTGGTCAAATAAGAGCAGCAAAGTTTTAGGGTAAAAGATTAGCATTATAACAGGTTTATTATGGTACATACACTATACCTAATTGTCATTTGTTTTTTGTCAGTAGGCACTAGAGATGACAATGTCAGGGCATGAAGAATGACAATAATGTATTATCAAGGGTCGGATTAAGAAAATAAAAATATTGAGATCTCTTATTTGGCTAGCCTGTATTTTAAGTACATCTTACATTGAAAAAATATTAGGCTCTAGTCGAGTTTACTAGAGACTGACGTAAAGAAATTCAACATAGATCGATGTTGACGCTGATAAGGGTAATCGGACACCAGTGATTGTACATAATGACGTGACGCTGGCGCTGGCCAATAGCAGATCGTCCCCAGTAGAGACAGACTGGGCATGGGCACGTCGCCAACTGAATGTGCCCCAGCGTGCACATTGTATTTTGTGTTTGCAGGAGTGATCGTGTTTTCGAGTGCTGTATTTTTCGCTGACAAAGATATCACAGGCTCTAATTTCGAATCCATTCCTGACGCCTTTTGGTGGGCCGTCATAACCATGACCACCGTCGGGTATGGCGACATGAGGTGGGTCTGCCTCCACCTGTCGCTAACCCGCGATCCGTGGCCGTTGCCTTCCTTACTCTTCCTGCTACCCTGCTCGCAATCCCGCCAATGAATGTCGCACTGTATTCTCCGTTGGTGTGTGCTTGTTCTTCAAGGTGTGGTGCTGTTTTCGTCGGCGGTGTACTTCGCCGAGGCCGGAAGCGAGAACAGTTTCTTCAAATCCATACCAGACGCCTTTTGGTGGGCGGTCGTGACAATGACGACCGTAGGATACGGAGACATGACGTATGAGACAGCGATTTCACCCTAAGTTTCATAATTGCCTTCTCGTTCTCCTTTCATTTCATTTTATTCCACAACCTTGCAATGGTTTATTTAACACTTCTGTGATTATTATCTGTCGCCACATCATGTAACCACATTAGCTTCAGTTTGGTTTTATGGTCAGTTCGCTTAGAACTAAACTAAATCACACTTTTTTTTTTTCACATTTATGCTGAGACTTGCACGTTCCACAACGTTCCTTGTCTTGTTATTATTTATTTTATTCAGTCTTTGTGTCATTATTATCTTCCTGAAGCATTCAAATTTTACATGGAAGCTGAGTTGTAAAATTTCCCACTAAAACACCCGTAGGCACACGCTCGCGTGTGTGTGGACGACACTAGTCGTCGGAGTGACTATCGCCCTTCAAAACGCGTATCCTATTATTATATATTATGTAGGAGAGAGAACAGCCCGCGTAGCACACTGTTGAAGTGATAGCATCCCCGTGTATCAACTACACATCCACTTCCCGATGTACGCACCTACGTAACGCTTTTGCTAAACGGTCGATGTATTTTGTATGATGTTAACTGTATCGATGTTGTTATGTTGTGGCTATTACGAACTGTCCAATATTAGCTCATCGAAAATGGTGCCTTATATTGAATGTGCACACGTCGATATTAAATTCAATATGTTACTTGTTTACAGCGCGCATTAATAGTAATGAATGGCTTGTGTGCCGACGCTCTCACCCTGTATGTCTCTCTCTCTATGTATAGTTGTCCAAGTGCCCTGCGCTCTCTCTGGCGGTAAATTTTATATACAGATGCTACTATGTAAAATTGATGTTCAGAATGATTCATTGCTTGTTTATGTCATTGGCTTTCGATCATTAGCTTTCATACGCCATTTTCGATAGAGACCATTATGTTATATTTACGTTTAGACGTAAAATTATCAATTGCATGACTGTGAAGTCGTTAGTGTAGGTTGGAGAACGATCGTCATTGTTCATGTTTAGCACTTTTCCGTCTAGATCTTAGGAGTAGTTTTTTACTTACTTTTATTTTACCTTAAAACTGTAGCATCCTGTGAGGTATTTCACCGGCAAGAAACGTTACACGAATAGTATTTTCTCTCGGTTATTTGCTGAGACCAAAATGTTATTGTATAATGTTTTTAATATCAACGTTTTATACGTCACAGGTATGTGAATGCTGGCGATAAACAATAAAATCCACTGTTTTAACTTCCCAAAGGTTAAGGAATTACTGGAACACGCTGGCGAGAATGTATGATGATGAATGAACGTCAACTGCTTGCGACCTACTTGTTGCTTAATGCGAATAGTACCAATATATAAACATTATCAAAACCTGTAACTATTCACCGATTATTTTATTAGCTCCCTTGATTATTAATAAATTACTAGTAACTGATATGTAGTTAAGCAGGGGCCCTACTCTGAAAATCGAACATGAACGTTTCGGATCGAACGAAAACGGACAATTTGTCAAACAACGACAGCGAAAACGTCAAATGTATTTTGGGAGTAGGAGGTGTACTGATAACGATCGACAACCTCAATGTCAAACGATCGAAGACGGATCCGAAATCCGAAACGAAACACTTTCGGGGTAGCTAAATGGTCAAAACGTCAACGGATACGAATATTTTCGTCTTTCGGAGTAAGGCCCCAGGTATGGTAAGTATTGAACACAATTAACGCATGAATATCATCAGCGTTTATGTTTGTTAACATGATATTAGTTGGACTCAGTTTGTTTGGTTAGCTGTCACGCGCGGCGGTGCGTTTCGCTATTTAAAGATGTGTTTCTGGCGCGTAGGCCTGTCGGAGTGTGGGGCAAGATTGTGGGCTCGCTGTGCGCGATCGCCGGCGTACTCACCATCGCGCTGCCGGTGCCCGTCATCGTGTCGAACTTCAACTACTTCTACCACCGAGAGACCGACCAAGAAGAGATGCAGTCGCAGAACTTCAATCATGTCACCAGCTGCCCGTACTTGCCGGGGACTATGGGCCTACCTTACCTGAGTAAGTGCGCCACGATTTTTAAACACCACCGTTATACGTACTTAGTATACTTTGTCCAACATTCTGTTAAATGGCCACATTAGCGAATGTTGTCACTTATAATAGTGCATTAACTCCTAAATGTTCATTTGTGAATCGTCCCTTTTCTTTTTTCAAATTACAGTTCACAGCATGTGTAGCTTACCGATTATATTTTGACTGCATGTTTCATTTTGAGTTTTAGTATTCCTTGGTTATTGTTTCTTTTATGTTCATTTTGGGTAATTTCAGGTGGCAAGGACGATGAGAAGGACGAGGTCTGCAGTGACCAATGACTGTATGACAGTGTAGCTCTGTTGTACTCGTATTTATTATAAGGACTTGAGCTATCGACAGGGACGATATTTGTGATATTACCGTGTAAGAGACGAGCGAGTGCACTGTGTTCTTTGGTTTTTTGTGTAAATATTTTTAGTTTTTAAGCGATGTAAAATAATTGAATAAAAATTGTTATTCATTTTCTTTTTAGTTATATTTGAGTTACATTTTAGTTCAATTGATTTGATATTCGTCAGTTCTGTTATATTTAAGCAGGTGCGTAATCTTTTTATTTTTTTTATTAATGTATCAGTTTTAGGTCGGAGCTAAATTCACTGTCTTCTCGTTGACACGGTATGAACTAAAGTAAACCAGTTTTGTAGTAATTATAGTAATTATACTGCTCAATAATTGTCGATCTCATAAAATTAACATTAACTTTACATGGGAATTTTACTTACGCCTGTCCCGGACTGAGCCACTTCCAGTTCACAATATAAACAAGACACCATTTATGTAAATAAGCATTATATATTACTCATCGCGTGTCAATAGAGACAGGATCTCTATCCTATATGATTGGTTCGCGAGGTGGCTCGTTAGCGAGTCTGCTTCGATTTCACATTCAACTTGTCATCAACCTACAACTTCTAATTACGCGTAGCGGACAGTCGAGCCGCAGTCCCGGGAAGAATGACCGTGCTCTGAGGATAACTCACAACCAGGTCAAGGCTTGTAGACCTCTTCCCCCGTTATTAGCGCGCAAAACAAACATTTACTTACTTTGAATTGCATTGTAACCGCCGGGCAAATTAATTTCAGCTGAACTGAGCCAATATTGCAGAATAAACGGTGGAAAGTAATAAAACTGTAAAGTCGATAAAACGTCAATATCTTTGTTTGCGGTCGACTCACTTTGTGTGTTGATCAACTTTAGTTGATCGGAGAAACTAAAAAACATTTTAGTTATAGCACACGCAATGATGGCTTAACAACACTAGACTCGTATACAATAGAAAACATTATCAAACCGCGTAGAGCCCGAATGCCTTGAACGACTTGAATCTTGGCGCTCACATTCACGCGGTCCATTCAATAGATTGGTTCGCCGGCATGTTGGCATGTGAATGGTCCTTGTCACTAAATAAACACGCGTACCGAAATAGCTTAGCGGCATTTTTTGTTTTGAATTTTATTTATGTGAGACTACATTCAGTTATGTTATGATGTAAGTAGCTTTTTATTTTTATTTTGTGACAGTGCATAAGTGACGTCAGCTTATAGAATCTGATTAGCCAACCATTTCATAGGAGATTAACCAATAGTGAAACATTTCAGCAGGTACATTAGAGTCTGCGTTTAGTCGTCTCTTCCATGGTTTTCATTATAGTATTTCTATGTATTATACAGTCAGTCTCGATGGTGCAGTGGTCATAAAGTTTCGGGTTCGATTACCGGGTGGGCTATTCTAAAAATAATAATTAGTGACGACTAATTTTGATGCAATATGAAAATTAATCGACCTCTACCTAGGTACTCCATCCCGACTACCGGTGAGAATTTATAAAAAAATACTATTTCGTGTTTTCGCTATTCCCTTAAAACACAATTGTAAAGATATATACGTATACAATATCACCATACCAGCTCAATTAATCACGCCAGCTCACGATTAGATACAAAATATGTGAACGACTTATATTAATGAATACTGTATATTGTCAAAATGTATTATTACAATTAAGTTGTAAAGCATTATGTGAAAGCAATAGTTGGTGCGGTGTGCGGTGGCAGTCAGCCAAACATCGTACTCGATGTAGGTACTTCAATCCGTCTCGCATTCGCTTCAGCTCCTCTCAATGTGTCGAATAATTTAATGAACATGATCTCATCATACAATATAGTACGAAATTTTGCCTGCATCCATACTTCTTTAGTAGATATCGTTGACTACTCATAAATCGGAGATATTTAAAAACGTAATGCATTTATAGTAGGTAACAATAATTGATGATATTGTGTATCAAACTGCTATAGTTCACAACGATGAATCAATTTAGTAGCCAGTAGGTTGTGGTCCTCAAACTAGATGTTGAGTCGTTGATGCTAGTGATGCTACACGATAACCACTGCTAAACAGTACAAGTCCATAGTCCATGATCAGATAAGCTAGACCAATAAATCACTTAGGTAGTAATTTGCACCATAGCCAAAGACTTTATATTACACATTTTAAAAACCACAGCATTTAAAGACTTAGCCGATATTAACAAAATTTAAACCTATAAAATAACAGTATTGAGATAACTTTTATTAATAAAATATTAATTTAAAATGTACGGTAAACAAATCAAGTGAGAGTCCAATTTTTTTTTTTTTATTACCAAATTATACATGTAGGTACAGTGAAAATATAGTAGCGTGAAATTAGAGGACACGATAAATAATGACCTGCTGCACAACAACAAACAGCGCATTCAAATAATAGCCAATTAACACTAAAATCAGTAAACTTTTTAACAACTGAGCTTATAAATTGTTCGTGGTGAACGTCAAAATCAGAATCGAACAGGTATTATATCTGCTGGATAGTTTCAGGACGGATCCACAAAAAGTCCTCAGTGAGCGACGACTCATCATCAGACATGATGGAGTTCGAGGAAAGCGCGCTGCTGGCTGATTCTCAACTAGAGCAGAACCTGCGCCGGCTTCAAGAGGAGGAGCGTCTCCTGCTGGAGCAGCAAACTGCTATGGAGAACGGCCCCTTCGACGACATTGCGGCCCTCGAGCATCAAGACGCAATCCGTCTGAACCAAGTAAGTTAGCGGTAGACCAGTCAAATGCTATGAACAATTTAACATCACATAATTGTGTTGGATAAGTTATATAGGTAGGCAGTTGTTTTTGTTAGATTGGCCTTCAAATAGGCGTGTGTGTGTGTAATACTCAACAAGGGCATGTAGAAAAGACAAGACATAAGAAGGAATTGAAGACAGACCTCCGGTAGCCACACGCTACACCAGCCACACGAGTAGGTACAGCCACACAAAACACATGAGTATATTCAGTGAGAGGACGGTAATTCCTGATGGAACTCGCCTGTGTTTAAAAAACCATGGTTCTATCAACCTATGTTCTGCTACATACATACATACGAATCACGCCTTTTTCCCATTGGGGTATTCAGAGAAAACATCTTTCCACTTGCTACGATCTTGGGATACTCCTTTCGCTTCTTCAACTTTCATAATTGTTTTCATTCACGCATGCTGGTGGCGGGTACTCTTGACCTGGCCTTTCTCCAAAACGTCCTGGATCTGATTAGAATATGTACGCCTAGGTCGACCTTTACCATTTATGTTCTGCTAATGTGGGCTTAATCGCCTTGCTTATTCGGTGAATCCTCTCTTTGTATCGGAGAGATGTCACACCCCATTCGTCCACACTAACTTTCCATTTGTCACAGTTGCAGCAGAAGGAGCTGCAGAAGCTGCAGGCTCAGCGCCTCATGATGCGCCAGCAGGGCCGCTCGCACTGCGCTGAGCACGCGCACAGCTTCGCCCATGGAGTCCGCCGCGAGCAGATCGTGCGCCGCCGCGCCACCTGCACCGTGCGCGTCAACAACCTGCACGCCGCCGAGGCCATCGAAACGGATGTCTGACTAGCGGGTGAGTCCCCCTCGAACTCAGAGCCAGGTCGTCATCCATCATCCACACCTCCATTTAACGCTTTACTAGGCGACTGATGGCCCTCGTAATTTACTAAATACACTTGCACGAATTGGCTTCTTTTTTCAAACTTATCTTGCCTTTTATAACACAAGGTTTCATACATATCTACCGCTAACACAGACAATGGGTAAGTCATTATTTACTTACGAGGGCATACAAATGCCATTTGCTTGGTAAAGAGTTAATTTTTTTATCCTAATCAGTACCTTTTTTCCATTCAGTCCTAATATTCCTATTTGTATTTTCGAATTAGCTAACTGCTTATAGAGAGAGAACAAATTAGATTCATATATATATCACTAGGTAGATTTCTCATCATAGCAGACTATTGGTACCAGAATATCCTAGACACAAGTGAGGAGCGAATAAAATAGTTTACTATTCATAGGTAGCCTCGCATTCAGTTAACTACGATGCCTCGGATCAAATAGACCATTAGTGGTAGTGAGGTGGAATTCCATAATGAATGCTATTTCAACAGCAAGCTACAACATAAAGGCTTTTGGCGAACCACAGCACCTTTAGCAGGCAGACCTTCGCACGCCCGCGCCGCTCCGTACTATTTATTATCTTGTATCACATTGCTCTTTGCGTTTATCTCATGTTTCGTTCGTCACAAACATGATACGCAATGTAACATCAGCTTAGAATAATTTTAAAACTTCACTTATATCGTGCTTATAATAACAGCTGTAGTATAATAAGCTTCTTTCAAAATCGTTTAATAATCTAAACAGTTTTTTCTTCTATAGTATTAAGGATTTTAAATTTACATTTTAAAGGTAATCTGCTCTGGATCTTGTTTTACTTAATTAAAGTAAACTTGGTCGATTCTTAAGTTTTTTTTTTCAGCGACCCCAATATTATTAGATTTTCAGAATACTAGAAATAGTGTAATTTTTTGCCACACCTGTAAAAAAATATACCTACTTATATTATGTAACCATGTAAATGTAGACGCAGGACTGAACGTAATTGAAGTCTAAGGAATTCCTCGTCGAATAAAAAATAAATATAGGCGTTCCTGTAAAGTTAAGAGTGCAGGTACAAAGGAAATGCATTTCGCTCTAAGCAAACCATCGCAGGTGCCAGCTGTCGAATGTCCCCAGTGGGTAGTTGCGTAACTTTACGCTACGAAGAGTATTATTTTTTCAATAAAATAGAAGTTTACACCGTGTGGCGAAAATTAAATACCAGCTCTAAATAAAGCCATTCTCCCTATGGCCTTCTTTATCAATAAAGACAGTCATCTTTAAAATAAATTTGTTCATAATGGGATTATCCTAGATCAGTTTGGAACTGCCAAAATTTCTCTTCTACAGAAAAAGGTACCAATATTTACAAACAGATTTCCCTAGTACCCAAAAAAAGTTTATTCCAACTAGTCCTACTAACAGTTCGATCATAGGTAATTTTGGACAAAAATATTCCAAGTAGTTAGATTGTGTTAGACAATTCCACTATAAAAAAAATTGTAGAAATCTTATGCGCAGAAGTCCCTGAAAAACAATTAAAGTTTCTCCGTTTTATGAGTAATGGTGAATTGTGGATCAAATGGTACCATTCCACGTCGCCTTAGATGTACCAGATATTACTTACAGCGTGACTTAAATGGATACAGGAAACTTGATCCATAGTCTTCAAAAGGCGAAAGCAGAAGTGGATCCAGGCTCCAAGCTGTAGCTTTCTTGTGGAGTTTATCAGTGTCAATTTCAATTTCCTTATTTTTCAAAATAGTGCAACGTAATTACATCTTTTTGACGTCAAAAACTGCTTAATACTAAGTTTACCACCGCTTCCTAGGCACTAGTGGAGAAGAAACGGCGCAACAAACTCCACTTGCAGTGTAACGGAATTAAGTGTCCATTGGATTATAACTGAACTCTGTTAGTTGCAATAAGTCAGTATGCGAGACTTTAGTATGGGGATGTGGTGAGTCTGCAGTGGTTAGAGGCTGGCTGCAATATAGGTAAGCTCTTCTTACATGGACTGTACCAGTTCCGTTACGTTAGACTGACTATTGCCATAATGGCTACGAAAATATCTAAGATGGAACTGCCGCTGTAGCCTGCTTATCAGTATAGCCGGCGTCACCAGTATGACTGGCTGACGGACTATAATAGGATTTTTATGAATATTAACCTAGGTAGAATAGTAAAAATTCGCCTTTAAGTACTAAAAATAACCTTCAGGAAAATTTCAAACGATCTTGAACATTTCAAACGGTTCTATTTCTTAAAAAATATGAAACTAACCAGAATGTACGAATATAATATATATAGGCACCTTCTGGACGCCGATAGGGTAAGGCTACAATATCTGCAATATAATCATAAGTACAAAAGCATACCTACGCAAAGTAGCCATATGATTTCACACACGCCGTCTTTCGGCTGCATGCAAAAAAAAATTGTGTTTGTGAGGAGACGAGAGTGCCCATGGCAATTAGTTGAAATTTAATGTTATTGCCTAACTAACTAAGTTATCACCAAGTGCGTTGTGTGAACTGTCTTCTGGTGCCATTACTTGCAATAGGAATTAAAATTTGCGGAGTAGGTGAAGAACAACAAAACAGTCCGACTAGCTAGTTGAACCGTTAGGGACTAGTAGGGACGTATCCTGATCCCGGCGACCTGGCTGATAACTGTTTTGTGTGCTAGAACTCGTTATGCTATGTTATAAAATAGCCCGTTACGCTTTCAGAGCCGGCGAGTCGGTGCGAAGGCGTAGCGACGGTGTGGCGAGGCCGGCTGCCGGCGCGCTCCGCACCACCATGTATCGTGTAACAAGCGTCTAACTCCGCTGTCGCCCCGACAGCACCGACTCGGCCGACCCTGTTCAGCGTAGCGTCGACCAATGCCCTGAGGCATTGACTGTTTCGACTCATGTTTCAACACCTCTAACCCCGCTGTCCGACTACCTTCTATTCCACTACACACTCAAACCCTTACACCGCGGTCCGTACACCAAATACCGACTTGTGAACTTTTATAAATAGCAGCTTTATTACAAATCCCGAAACAATCCGTTACTTAGAATAATATCGTATATTAGCGACAATGTGTTTTCAAGTACTCAAAAAAATAATAAAATAACATAAAAAAATAATTCTTCTAGGATAAAAACGCTTGTACGGTGAGCGCGACCCGCCGCGGCCCTCGCCTCCTTTTGTAAATATAATTGATACAGCTTAATTACCGCTTAATACACTTTCTATACATTATTGACACACGTGTAATAGATGATAAGAAATATTCTTTGTGACAAATAATCAAAATAGGCCTACAAAGTTGTCGCTCTGTTCACAGAGGACTATTTTCAAGTGTCGCTTGGACGCTTCTACTGCTACTTGTACATAGTAATACGGGCGGGAGTCGCCCACCAGCGTACTCACTTGGATTGTACACTACCCGGACGTGACACTCTCTCGGGCGATCACACAGATCACAGCCACCATCGTTGCCCCGACGGCCCAGACCTCAAGCAGAGCCGCCTTCCACGCCATCGGACGGCCGCCGGACTCCGTGGCCTGCACGTTACCGCTGCAGCAAACGCGCGAAGCTTACAACTTTCTCAAATGTTCGTTAGTTCAAAACGTCCGAACGGCAGCTACGGAACCTGGCTGCAGAACGGCAGTACCTATTTACCACGATATTGAAAGGAATATTCGCGATACTGGAAGATGAGTAGTTATAAGTTGTTTATGTTGTAAATCGTCGTTCGTGATTTAATATCAGTGTATAATCGTTGAATATACAGACACGTGTAAACGTCATCCTGATCCCTCAATGTACCCCGCCCTCGGTCCCGCGCCCCGTGCACCCCCGAATCGCGCAACAGTCTCGGCCACAATATATTACTAGACGTACTCACAATTATGTATTTAATGTTATAGTAGTAGTAAGACGGCATTGCCATCTTGTCTATCATCGTTCTTGTTGTTTTGTACTATTAATGTTAGGTCATCGTAACGTGTAGGAGGTGCGGTCACTGCGCGCTGGTGACGCCGCCTGGCGTACCTATGCCTGTACTTTCTGCCGGTTTCAGGTTGCATTACGATAGTATTAGCTTATAATGTTACAGTTTACATATCTAGAAAGAAGTGAATTTATTATATGTATGTTTTGTAAGTGATAGGCGACAGACCCGACACGTTCCTTGCCAACAGTTCGGGCATCTCGTTGGTCCCGTTGTTGTGGACCATTCCCACGGTACACTAACTTCATACTGAAATCATATTTGACCTTGATTACCTCATTTTCGCGATACGCATAAAACGGATTTAATAATAAATTTATAAATTCAGTGCTGTTTTAACTTGCAGTGACAATACCAAAATGTATGCAATAATGTGTCAATTCTAATTACGTTACCTGCCATCGGTCTGTCGGTCTATGGAATATCGTTTACACTTGTGTTGTAATATCGACATAATCATTATTAGGTATAGATTACATCCAAATAATTTTTATCATATCATTCTAACACATTTCATAGCGATAAACATCTAGATGAAAAGACATAAAAATATTTACGCCCTATATTATAGTCTAGCGTAGTTAGTAGTTATTGATAGTAGTTAAGCGCTGCCCTTATACTGGGTGCCGGTCCTTCGACTCAAGCGATTCTTCGTTCATGCGATGAGAACACTCTTATTATTAACATTCGACTCTTGTCTAATACAAAACCTTTCATGACGCGCATCTATTAAATATATATTAAAAAACTGCAATATCGTTATAGTAATTACCTAATTGTATTATAATGCGAAAAAATCTGTAGTCAATATTTTTCCTGAGATACAATGATCACCCAAAGCCGTCAGTTCGAAGTTATACATCTTAGAATTTGATCTATGGTCCCAAGCATTCCTTCAACCACAATTACATAAGGTTAATATTAGGTAGCTATTAAAAATCAGTGTTACATGTAAATCGGTGTTTAATTAATTATTGACGTCTTAACGGATTTTGTGTAATATGTTATAATTGTTAATGAGACAGCGTGTTCTAGCAGTGGCTGTTGCACTTGACACTTGAGCCCCGCACCCAGTCAGAGTCGCGAACAGTACGGTCTGAAGTGTTAGTCCGTTGTGTGATACAGGCAGGTTGATTAAACGCGAATTTATGCGCAGAACGGAACATTAAGTTGGAGTAGAGAAGCGAATTGTAGTCCTACAAGCACTCACTGTTAGAACCCGTCCAACCGATTTGAGACACCGAGCCCAGCTCGACACCCGGCCACGGCGACAACTGAACACAGTTTGATACATTAATGTTACTAATGATCACATTTTATAAATTGTAATCATTTGAGTGTCTTCTTCGTAATTGATATCAATAAAATCTGTCAATTAGAACTACGAATTATTTGGCAAATTAATTTATTATGATAGTCTTTGACTTACTGCAAGTTAAATTACGTTGCAAGTTGGCGATGATCACAAAGAAGCACTGAGTATTTGAACCTGACGCATGAGTTGGTGGTTTTTGCATATCCTTCGCGATATGCACCACACACTCGCGTAGGTTTAGCCAGCACACAGCTATCAGGCTGCAGCTCGATATGGAATCAAAGAATATCCAGAGGCAGCTTGGCCCATACTTGCAAACACTATCATATGGTTACTTCATTTGTCAATATAAATTCGATTTTAGTTAGTAGACAATGTATGCTACATAGCATGTTGCAGCGTACGTATAACTCCGAGGCTGTTGCGACGAAGTATTTAAATATCATCAATGTTAATATATCAAAGTTAAAATGAAGTAAGCACGTTAAGTTATGTGTTAGTTTAATAATCGGATAGCACACGGGTCCTGTATTGTATCTTGTGAAGGATGCTGCAACGCGGCAATAACCAACTTACTCAACTATGAGCTCGTTGAACATCAACCTGGGCCTCGATTCTGCTAAAGACAAACCACTGATTTACCACTGACACTCCAAAAAATGCCATTTAATTGTAGACTTTATTGTTATCAGGTTAAAGTCTAAAGTCAAATGATATTTTGTAGAGCGAATGAAAAAGTTCTAAAATCAAATGAATTCTTTTCATTTGATTTTAGACTTTGACTGTATAGCGGTAAAGTCTAAGTACAATTAAATAGCATTTTTAGAGTGTCAGTGGTATTGCAGTGGTTTGTCTTTAGCAGAATCGAGGTCCTGGTGCCATGCGTGGATACAGGATTGGGCGCAGTCGGCACGATTGCCACTTGACTCACAATCCAAGTACTTTGTACTGAACAATTTCTTCATAGTTTATCTCCTTCCTGTTTAACAGTCTACATATTTGCCTAGCAATTATTTTGTATATATATCACGCCTGGATGAAATACTTTGCTCCCCTCATCTTTCTAAATAGATCCTGTATCCGCGCCTTCCTAATTGTTTTAGCGAACTGAACAGTGACTGGTGTCGCCAGCAAACATGAGTGCCTAAACAACGTAGGAATAGGTAAAGGCAAAATTCTTGACAATGTAACGTAGTTCTTTGGCGATAACAGCGGGGCAAGTTGGCAGAAGCGCATGGCCAATTACTAAACCAATCACGGGCTCAAGGGGCTAGTCATTAATTGATCAGTCCTTTATATTGGTTTCGTGATTGGCCACCTAGTGCACACGTGTTGTGCACCTAGTGCGATTTTTGCCTCTAGAAATACCTAATATATTCTTTGAAATTAACTCACACTATTCAAACTTCAGCCGTTATTAGGATATCTGGATTCAGATTTATGTAAGAACTAAGCAGATTATTTGTCAAGTGGTATTTAGAGTTGGTGGCACCGATGACAGCGCTGTGCAGGTCGATCGTAATAATATCTTTCATAGGATGTCTATGCAGGTGCGGATACAGGCAAGGGGGCTATAAGTGCAATTGCCAAATCCCCCTTGACTCACAACCCGAGTACATCAATTAGACCAATTACTTATCAATAAGTAATTTAAATTTTATATTCGGATAAACTGAGGAAAACCAACCAATTAATGTTCATGCGTCTTATGAAAATAATAACGTAAGTTTTTCAATTTTAGACTCTTAACACAGAATGTCTAAGAAATTTATTTTTTTGCTCCCATCTCTATAAACTTCTGTAGGTATATTTGCACTTACCCCTTTTTGATGAGAACATGGTGTCCGCGCCTGCATCCATGTAATGTCTAAACACGGCTGACAATATCAAGCCAGGTGTTTACGTTTCCGTTGTGTTGCAGTAACGGTATGATGTTATTTGAATGACTAAATCTCATTTACATTATGTATGTCTGTTTAATCATAGTCAATATGTGTACGGTAGTTAGACACCCAGCAATTAGCATTCAGACTCAAGTACAGAGCTCTGCCACAATGTTCTGCTTAGACGTCTCGCGCTTCAGAATGTAATTAGATTAGAAATGTGGTGTAAATGAGTCTTGGTCGATTGGAACCTATATATTTTAAACAGGTTTTTGTTCAATTATAAAGAGACAGACGCGCCTATCGACCGATAGTCGTGAATCTAGCAGTCTCGCCTCTCTAACTCCTCTCCGCAGTAAGTAATATTGCTGCGTTGTTGCGTAATAAATATGACAAGTGGTATGTTATAAAGAAATCCGGCTGAATGACGCTCTAAGCAGACGTGGGTTGGCACGCGCGTACCCCAGGCTCCCTCCGTGACCAGTCCGGCGAGGTCCCCCGGCACAGCTGTTTAGAGCGCATGTAGAGCGCGCGACTTACGCGGGCCATGTTTCAGTAACGCTCTCACGGAGAGCACGGGTTGGTGCAACACCTGTGTGGTCGACTCTCATATACAAGAAACAGATAGTGGTAAATTGTGAATTACTCATGTTGGCCAAAATTGTAGTTACGCCAGTTCAAATAGGCGTATTATAATTTTCGCTCAGTATTATTAGTTGATATTTCGTACGTAGTATGTATACAGAGGCGGCTAACACGGGCCCGGTGCATTACACAAAGATTTATCAGTCAACCATCACTGTTCGTAAGACATTTTCAAACGACTTTTGCGTTACTGAAACCAAAAACATACTAACTAACAATTAATTATCGTAGATAGTTAATTAAACCCACATAGATTTCACAAAGGAAATCACCTATTTCTATTTACTTGAGTAATATCAATCTCGTAGTTAGGAAGGAGTTGGAAATTTTAAATTTATTAAGAAGTCTGAAATGTCCGTTACGACAGGCTGTATTTGATATGGTCTATAGGAAAAACTGTACTCGGTAATTTTATCTGTAAATTAAATTCAATTTAATTTAAGACTTATAGTTAGGTGATATCTGCAAACTATTAGCAGTGTGTGGTATATCTAAAATATTGTTCATTTTTAGAGCAGTTGTAATAAATATTGCCTCGATAGTGTTGGGTGAGGGATGCGAGCGGCCGAAGTTTGCATGAATTCCGAAACGTTCCGATGGGGCCGCACCCTTTCAGTTGCATTTCTTAAAACGTGCCACTTCACCTCGTTGGTGGCTGCCTCTACGCGTGTCTTGCGCTTACTTCTCACTATATAGTCATCGCAATGCTGAAATAATGCTGAAATTAATGTTATTGCCTAGGGCTTGTCACGCTGGCCTCAACTAGCATTATGTAGTTTTCCCATGGCCGACATACGACTAGTGTGACAGGCGCTAAGAGTCGGTATATTATGTCCTAGTGGTACTAACATATGATTTTCCTTATTCACTGGCCTCCTCTCCGTCCAGGTCGAAGCGTGTTCAAACATATATTGAATATAATGTCACAAAAGTCAATCAATATCACTTTAAATGCTAGTATCAATAAATTTTTACATTATTTATTTTATATAATATTTTCGATCGTAACACTTTTGGCGTTACATATACTTACTAAAATTTACTCGTAATTCAGTACTAATATTAAAAGGTGTGACAAACAAGCTTGTTTAACAAATGTTTGATCCGTTGTTTGGGTTACCATGAGCAAATAGGTCGGACACACGCTAGCTGCGAGCTTACCATATAATTTCAAATTTGATATCTATTAAATAATAACTTGTTGTATTTTATTCAACACTAATGTAAGTTAATTGGGGCGAACTCTCTAGATACATAATAACATTATCCTCTTACAATACATAACGTTAAGGGTTTATAATATTAAGAGCTTTTCGACTAGTATACTTACAAAAAAAAACATGAGATCTTATGAAAATAATCTGAATTTTTCGCGATAATTTATTGTATTTAATATCCATCCAGTATTATTAGATAAATAGGTGTAATGGTGAAATGTTACCATTTTCTAGCTCCTATAGAATGTTAATGTAACATAAGTTCAGTAATTGGCCAACAAGTTAATACTTCTTAATTAAATGCAAGTTTTTCAGAGTAATTTTATTTCAATGGTCCCATCGCTCGAGAATCGAAAAGTGCACGGTATAGGTACATGATGGTCGACACGTCCATCACAAATATGGCATGCTACGGGATAAGGTGCGGTTTAGGAATACCTACAATATAATGTGTAGGAGAACGTTGCATTGCTCCCTTCTTCATATTCTTGCCTAATTATGTTAAAAATTCTATCCTTTCTCAATTCGCCATTTAAATAATCAGAAACGAAAACACCAAATATAATGATCATTTTAAAACCTAATTCTCCTTTCAAGGTTTTAACGCTCGACTCATAAAGGTATATTAAGTCAAAATATGTGAAGAATAGGTACACGGCTCATAATTTCCCAAATACTGCGTTTAGCAGTGCTTGTGAAGTGGCTGTTGTGTCAGGGATTGTAGAATATAGCCAAGGGTGCAATGTGTAGTGCTTAGCAAGTTAACAACTGACGCTAATTTCAACATTGACCTATTTTTAGTTTGAAGAAGTTGTCGTTGTTTATGAGTCTGTTTCGGAGTTCATCAAATCATAGGTCCAGCATCTGAATGTAACGAACGATTTCATGGCAAGCCCTGTTCAGAGTGTTCAGTCAGACTTATTAATTTTATAATCACAGGTTTATTTATATCTTAAAATGGCGACGACATAAATGGAACCGTACGTACGTGTGAAGGTATTACCGTGGAATACATGTAAACTGTCTAGAACCCACTTATCATAGACATACCTAGCTAACTGTCGATTTAGCTTAATTGTGATGTCCATGTATGCGTACCTATCACGAGTATACTATTCTGTAATCGCGATCGATCGTCTACGTGGAAGTGAATCAACCTAATTGTATGTAGCTCCACGGTAGACCTGCGCGTGCGCACGTGTCTGAGTCGTTTACAAACGCGCCGCCCGCCGGTGAATGCATAAAGAGATATACGCTGTAGATTGAACACTTTGTTATTCTTTTATTCATATCTGATCACCTCCGCCACAGTGTAGGTACATGTTTCAAGGCACTACGGCCGGTGATCTATTAAGTTTAATGTGGTGGTTGTTAACTACGTCTGAAGGCTAATGAGGAATAGTTACGGATACATTGTATTTAAACGCTTGTGTAAAAGACAACTGTGTTACTCAGAAATGTTAACTGTCCAGCCATCTGTTTGTCGATGGAAAAAGTTATATAATGTGGAATAAATATGCGTTTCTGACGAATGCAGGCGTTGTAACTCTTTGAAAACTTTGTGAGGAGCTGTCTGGACTGTAGACCTCATTGTTGAATCCGCAGATATGGTTTACTAAACTTCGATAAGTTAGGCCTACGTAGCTTCTATTAGCTATGATCGAAAATATATAATTAAGCGTTTACAAAAAAGTTTATATCAGTGTAACGATTAAAGTAGGCATCTAAGTTATTTTTATACTTATAAACTTGTTAGGTAGATACTATGTCAGCGTGGAGAACATCCCTATGTTACACCTCTACTTAGAAATGAACCCAGATATAAAGTGCTGACAGCTATCTACCACACATGACTGACTACTTATTTTCATTTTCACTATCTGCCAATGAGCTCTACCAGCCCAAACACTTCGACACGGAATGAATTGCTTAAAATATCCATTTCGATAAATTCCATGGTATGTCTGGAGCTTTTTCCAACTTTTATACTTAATTTAAATGTAACAGTGTTATGCTGTTCTGCAATGTATGGTTTTCTTTTTCTTTAATCGAAATGTATAAATGACTCAATAAAATGACAAAAGTGTTTTATTTAACAAAACCCCAACTGGCCTTAAGAGTATGCAGCAAATATTTACCATCATCATCATCATTCTCTGAACCTTTTTCCCAACTCAGTTGGGGTCGGCTTTCCAGTCTAACTGTGATGCGGTTGAACTTCGATATTTTCCGTGGAGCGACTGCCATCTGACCTGCACAACCAATGCTCATGACCAATGGCGATATCGAAGTTCCAAGTTAGTCTCGTTGGACTTTTATGGGCTCCAACTACCCGTAACGAATGCCATAGATGCAGCAAATATTCACATCCCATTCAAATAATTGCGTCATTTACCTTGTGACAAAAACTAAGCGAGTTTGATTTCAAGTTCTCTCTTTCTGCCAATGAAGGTAAGAAGTTATTTTAAATTCGTTAATGATTTATATCAAGAGACTTATCTACAATATCATTATGTACTTCTTTGCGTCTTTGCGTCTGTAACTATCCGTGAGTATCAGTCATTTGTTTTAAACCAATGCTCTACGCTGCGCTGAGCGTAGCCTGGCGTAGCCACTTTGGACGCACATGAGAGTGTGACGATCATTCATAAATAATATAATAATAATAGCAACCCATTTATGTCCCACTGCTGGGCGCGGGTCTCCTCTCCTCTAACGAGAGAGCTAAGAGGGTTCAGACCTTAATCCACACACGCTGGCCATTAGAACCTACGAGTATCTTTAGCGTAGCAACTGTATGTAACGTTTTACAGTAATAAGTTCACTGAACAGTTACATTTGGGGGTGCAAAATTAGGGAAATGCCCTCTGGGCCACCTTACACCTCGGCACCGGAAGACCCTAAACGGAGTGCGGTTTTAGTTGGTACAAGTCCGACATAACCTGCCCCGCTGGCCGCGGGGGAGGTATCCATGAAGATTTCCGCACGAAAAAAGGGGTTGCAAAATTCAGAGAACGCAATTTTATTTTTAGGATCTCAAGAGGCAGTTAGTGTAAAGATAAAAAATCGTTTATGAGGTCGCAACGCAACGCTACCCACTTTCTCATATCCATACGCAAGTCAAATATATCATTATCGCGATGCAGAATCGGTGGTTCTTTATCTGTACCTACCTACACACATACCATGTTTAAAACATTTGTTTGAATGAGGTAATCTCTGGAACGGCTGGGCTGATTTCAACTGGACTCTTGTAGGTGGATAGGGGATAGATAATATTGTGGAGTGTAACATAGGCTACTTTAATTAAATCTAAAAAAAAACTACATCTACTTACGATAGGAATTTGAAAAACTATAGAGATATATTTTAACTCCCTCTAGTGTCAACTCTTCAATTTCTCGACTAGACTAACATCCGAGCTAGTGTCCAAAAGATCAACGAGATGGCGTTATTTTATTCATTTTCAATGTTTTGGTCAATTTAATAAAACCGTTTTATAAAAGCTTTGCCATATTTATTATAATAAAAGAAAATGAATAGAGTATGGCCACTCATCAGCCTCGATGATCTTCCTCCGATCCGGAATCCCTGTGATGTGTGTGTGCCTTAACTAAATATGTAAGGAGGTAGGACACGACGGATCTCCCGTCCGAAATGAGCAGTCCGACTGGGGTATTACCTCCACCCTACAGAACACCGCGGCCATAATAACCATCGCGTTGTGTTCCCGCCGGTGTAAGTATGGTAGCCAGAGTTCACTGTACCCCTCCTCATACCTCATACATTTAAGGTGAGAGTGCCATGTCAGTCTCTGGACAACCATTACACCGAAGTATTTTATAGTCGTTACTTTATGTATACTCTGACAGTTGCAGTTTAAACCTAACGCGTTGGCACACTCATGGATAATAACACGACCGCGGCAATAGCTTTCAATATTGCACAATTCGTTCATGTAAATCAGGAACACACGTATTCTTCAACGCATTCCATCCAGCGGTTTAAATGTCCATGGTGCTACGTATTACTTGTAAATAAGAATGCATATAGCTATACTAAATTAACAAAAATTTATATTATTTAATGTTTTTAATATTTAATCTGTTCTGTGAATATTTTGTCAACACGACTCATATAAACTATATCTATACAAATAAATAAAATTGGAGTGTCTGTTTGTAATATTAGAATAACCGCTTTCTATATACGGTACACATACCAAAATATATATATTTTTAAAATTTTTGTCTGTCTGTCTGTCTATTTGTTCCGGCTAATCTCGCTGGAATGGCTGGACTTACTATCAGACGATATGAAATCCATCTCGTCTGATAGTAAGCTCACAAAATCTCAGGAATGAAGGTGACAGTTATAGACGCCGATGAATACTACAATGGTAACTCTCAGCTTGACGACATTATCAGATCATTATTTCACTCTACGTGCAACGTCGCACATAATAGTTCCTAGCGACTCCACAGTCACACACATAAATGGATCTATACATGTGGCTAAAAGTAGCATAAGTTTTCGTTGTATGGTTGTACGTCAAATAATTATGTAAAAACAGGTATAATATTGAACTGTATTAGTATTTATAGTAAGATTAGTAGTAATAAAAAAAGTCAACTTATTTATAGTTATTAATAAAACGATTGTCATTAGAATCACAAGTTTAGCCGGGCGGGCGGCGCGGGCGAGGCGAGGCGTGCCGCTATGAGGCGGGCGGGGCGGGCGACGCGGGCGACGCGGGGCGTAGCTCGAACACGGCGCCCAGCGCTAAGTGATCGGAGCCGTATACGCAGTTGGGCAGGCGGCCCAGCACGTCACACTCGCTCGCCGTGGGCAGGCGCAGCCTCTCCGCCAGCCGGAGCGAGCTGTGGCAACTGCGGACATTCGTACCAATCCAACTATGTTATAGTACACGGCATCTAACTTGGCAAGATTTTAGAGTAGTGTGTGTATGTTATCACATATAAATTCCACAAAATGAAATTCAGATTGATATTGTCTGACCGAATTCGAACTCGATACCTCTGAGTAGAGGCCGTGTCCTTATCCATTCGCTACCATCGCTTTACTATTTTTCAAGTTCCTACCCAATTATTTATTCTTATTTCAAATATTGGTGCTTCATAAAGCAGCCGTGATCCAATCGTACAAATATTACAATTTCTTACCTGAAATAAATATAATCGACGGTGACCCAATAGTCTTGGTAGGTAGTGGCTTCGCTCCCTTCGTCCGTAAACTTATTATACACTGATGAGAGGCTGAGCGAGTGTCCTATGACGTCACTGTTGAACATCTCCTTGAACTTGTCCGTGGACGTGTGTGGACGCCCGCATGACTTGGGAGAACTCGTCGCACAAAATTCAGAATGGTATATCTGAAAAAACAATTGCAAGAATCAACCTTCAACCTAGCGTTAATCCCAGTCGTATCCTAAACTTTCACTTCGGAGTCTGAGGTCCGCTTTACCAGTCTTAAATATTTGGCTGGACCTCGATATTTTCCGTGAAGCGACTGCCATCTGACCTTTACAACCCAATGGTGACCTTAGGCGATATCTAAGCATTGCAGCTAGACCGTTGTTGTTGGACTTTTTAGCGCTCCAACTACCCGTAACGACTGCCATAGATGTTTGTATGGCAACCGGGACCGACGGCTTAACGTGCTCTCCGAGGCATGACCAGACCAATGCAATTACCCATATTCATGCATACGAATATTTGCACTGAGCGGGGATCGAATCAACACCCTAAACTAATTCAATGACATTTATAAACAGTGATAACATAAATTAACGCTGTATATTCTGGCATCTTACACCAAAGCGGCCAGCGCTGGTATTGATAGCATCCCATTTATGTTTTTTTATACTACTTAGGTGGCAGACAAGCACACGGCTCACCTGATGGGAAGTGGTCACCGTGGCATATGGACGTGTGCAACATCAGGAGCGTCATACTCGCACTGCCGACCGTGCAGGGGCAGGGTTGGCAGACAGGGGGATGACGGGGTATTATGTCCCACTGCTAGGCAAGGGTCTCCCCTCTTCTAACGAGAGAGCTGAGAGGGTTTAGACCATAATCCACACACGCTGGCCTAATTTGAGAATGCCTTATACAAAAAATCGGCCAACACACGGACGGTGGACAGTTAAATACTAACCTTAATATTGGTAAAGGTGGTAGAGCGGCCCTCTTTCCTATTCAAGTATACGGACAAATGCTGACAGTTGTCCGTCACGCCAATTCGCTTCCAGTCTGAATTATCCCGAAATGAACCCGCACTGCAACAATACGCATAATATATGTTATATCATATCTATATAAAAGAAAGTCGTGTTAGTTAAACTATTTATAACTCAAGAATGGCAAATCACCTTAGAACCAGGAGACGGACATAGGATACCTACTTTTTATCATTTTTTAATGGAGAGTCTTATATTGGTGGCGGTACCGAATTCCACGCGGGCGAAAGCTAGTATATATTATGTTCATCACTCGATTCTCTCTCTCGAGTATTTTCTTTTTTTTTTTAAGAAAAATGTGTTTCATTCATTTAGGTTTATCAATGAAAATGTGTGTTAATTTATTTTTTTTATATAGGACACGTCAAAATGACTTCACCTCGCCTGATGGTAAGCTAAAGGTAAAGTCTCTGGGGTCACCACTACATACACCGGTAGTGCTACAGTGGCGGCCCTTAAACTATATAAGTAGTGCTTACCTGACGTGCCCTCGATCTAGTAGTTTTACAACTACGCTGTCGGGGGTCGAGTTGAAGTCGCCCGTCATTATTATTGGAAGATGACCTGATCTGAAATTGAAATAAAACATTAGTAAAAAATAGAGATTATTGGAAGGTATTTATAAGGACCACTGGACTGCCGGTCTAGCTGCAATGCTTCGATATCACCTAATGTCACCATTGGGTTGTGAAGGTCAGATCAGATGGCAGTCGCTTCACGGAAAATATCGAGGTCCAGCCAAATCCGCAGTTTAGACTCGTAAAGCGGATCCCAGACTCCGAGGTGAAAGCTTTGGATGCGACTAGGATTAACGCTAGGTTGAAGAAGAAGATTGTTGGAAGGTATTTTTTTTTATTCATGATAGGCTTACGTTTGACCTCAATCTCACCTGATGGTAAGTGACGATGTGGTCTATGATCACGCTTGCCTAGAAGGAACCTATTCACTCGTGACTTGAAATAGGGACCACTGGACTGCCGACTGTCCCCTGTAGCAACACTGTCGGTAATTGAGACCCGACATGGCATCCGGTTTTAGTCGGTTCGAATCCGACATGACCAATCCCCAATGGTGCGAAAAAAAAGTCGTCTAAAAGTAAATACTTACTCCCGTCCATTATTATAGTACGCGAACCGGTCGATTTCAGCGAGTAACACCTGCATTTGAGCCAGGCGTACGTCCGTTCTCTTCGGGTTATAGAGCAGGTGCGTGGTAGCCACGACCACTGTCACATCCGGCAAGTCTCGAGGCGTCAATTTCACCATAATACCGATGTTGTCTCGATTCAGTATTGGTAGCTCGGGCTGATAGTATTCCACCTGCAACCAAGACAAAAAAAAAGGTAGTAGGTATAGATGTTCTATTTCACGGAGGCGGTTTAGCTGCCATTGTAGTAAAACATTATATACACATTGCTTTTAAAAATGAATTACTTGCAATGCAATTGTTGTTCTACTAACTGCTACATGAATTTCTTTTGACGTGACATGAACTTTCGCACACACACACATGTACGCGTATTTACAAGACACAGGTACTACTATTTAATTGTTCGCTCGCCTTCGTGAGATAGAATATCATACTAATATCGCCAAAAGAAACAATCGAAAAGATTTTCGAAAACTTGCCACACTCAGTAATCAAACCTGCTGAAATCCAAATGATAACCTTCTAAATATTTATAGCATCAACCGTAAGGACCGGATTTTAGCTGGTTCGATTGCCGACTGTGGCAAGTTTTGGAACATCTTTTCAATTGTTTCTTTTAAAAATAAGGTAGTTTCCTTTGAGTAGAATTCGTTATCTCAAGTATTTATAGTACTTTCCCTCTAGATAAATTCCAAAATTCCCACTTACAATCTTGCTCTAACTTTGCCCCAAATCTCACAATAAGTTGCAATTGCAATACATTACTTTCAACATCATCATCATCATCCATCACCGCCACCTCGTCCATAGTCCCCCCAGAAGGATCGAAGACTAACTATAACAAGTCGCCAGCATATTGATGAACATATCTATATCTATACTAATATTATAAAGAGGAAAGATTTGTACCTATTTTTGTATGTTTGTATGTTTGTAATGAATAGACTCAAAAAGTACTGGGACGAATAAATAAATTTTCACCAATAGAATGCTACATTCTTCCAATTTGACATAGGCTACATTTCATTTTGAAAAAAAATAGGGATCCTTGGTAAAATTTGAACAATGTAACCGAAGGTGTAGAAAAATGAGTCTTAAAATGTCTTTCGTCGCATGCGCTGACGAAACTATTAGCGATAGAACAAAATAATGTACAACAATATTGAAGAACATCATAATGTCTACAAAAAACTCCGCGGTAGCATATGTCCAACTATTGTAGTTATGTCACTACAACAACTTTTTTCATTTTAAAACCCCGTGCGAAGCCGGGACGGGCTGCTATATAATATATTTTGAATATAAACATTAAGTATTAATATTTGTCATTGGAATAAAACTATTTTATATTAAACTCCCTCATTGTGTATTATTTGTCGCCCTATTTGTCTTTTAACTTAGGTCATCATCATCATAAATTACAATTTGAAAAGTACATTAACTCTCCAATAAGTACAGTTCTGAAAGTTACCAAACACATACTCGTAAATAAACTCACAAAATTGGGGCCCTTTATGATAATTAATATAGAAGATAATGCAGATAAACTACGTCGACATTATTTTCAAGGCTTCAGAGAACATTATTCACAGAGAAGTACTTATAACTATATGCATGACATGGGACCATATAACATAAAAAATGGAGCAGTAAACAAGATACGCACAGCCTAAATATAGGATAGATGATAATAATCTTGACAGTTTAAAATTCCAAACTCAACAATACAAAGAGTTCCTATATACATAACATGACTTCTGGGCCTCGATTCTGCTAAAGGCAAACCACTGTAATACCACTGACACTCTAAAAATGCTATTTAATTGTAGACTTTACCGTTATACAGTTAAAGTCTAAAATCAAATGAAAAGAAATCATTTAACTTTTTCATTCACTGTACAAAATATCATTTGACTTGGACATTAACCTGATAACAATGAAGTCTACAACTAAATGGCATTTTTTAGAGCTTCAGTGGTATATCAATGGTTTGTTTTTAGCAGACTCGAGGCCCTGAACAATTGCCACTAATGAAGTCAGCCCCAAATATGAAGCAGAGAAAAATCGCACAGCTCAAATAGATGATAAGGTGACAAGGGTCAAGGCTTGTATGTCTGTATCTTCAGAGCACTTTACATACATTGCTAGTCATGCAAGATTTGACAACATGATATACAGCAACATGCACCATGTAGTATGTGTAAAATAATAACGAAGAATTTCAACTCACGCTGATATGGTCCTTCATTTCAAAAAGCGACCGTTTGAAATAGATAGCGCAACCATCTTGTCTGTGTCCTGTTTTTTGTTTGAAAATTCCACTATAGCCGATCTCTTCAAATTTCGAATAAAAACTGTTCAGATGTGAAACCTGAACTTCTTGCAGACATAAGATCTGAAACACAGAATTAATAAAATTGATCGATTTATTTGAGGTGAATAGGCTCGCCCCTATTATTTCAAAATGTGGGTGTAAGCACACCTCTACCTACGCCTTTGGCTATAACTTTGTAAAAAGAATAGTTGCTTAGTGGTGAAGGAGGCGGCCTTACAATCGAGAGGTCCCGCATTTGAAACCTGGACATTACACTATCGATGTGAACCCATTCATAACACAAGCAATTATTTAGCTTAGCTGTGGATTAGGGTGTACCTACTAGTAATTTTTGTTGCTAAAAATCTGAATTAAAAAAATAACTTACATCTGGTGCGTAACTGGTGATCTCGTCATACAACCGCGACGCTCGAATCTTCCATTTAAGGTCGCGGGGCGTACAGTCCGTGTACAAGTACGGATGACATTCTAATAAGTACTGCGCCAACACGTTGTATGATAGAATTTTAAACCGGAATGGTGATCCTGAAAAGAAACAAAAAGTTATAACACCGTTGCCAATGATCCTACCCGCGCCATCTGAAATATCGTTTACGCAACCAACACTATGAATGTGAAAGTAAATCGACTGTTAAATAATAAGCACAATTTATCATCCTCATAGCAATTTCCAAAAGTTGCACCAGTAAATGAAAAATTGAGAAGTGAGCGACTGTCGTGGTATGGACATGTTATGAGAAGAGATGAAAGTAATGTTGTTAAAAAGGTTCAAAGTATGAATGTGGAGACATATAGGGGCAGAGGTAGGCCTAAGAAAACATAGATGGAATGAGTGAAAGACGGTATGGAAAGGAAGGGAGTGGTTGAGGAGATGACATATTGTGCCGACCCCAAATAACTGGGACAAGGGCAGGAAGATGATGAGCGATTTCCCAATTGCACGCAAAATTTGAACTTTGTAGTATTTTGTGTTTGATGGGTGTACCACTTTTTTCCAGGAGTGACTACCGTCTGACCCCTAGAGGAACGACTCCGCAAGAGCCTCGTGATCCTTATGAAACTCTCCAGCTAAACTAAATTGCTACCGTTAGGAGTTCATGTTGGTATACAGTTTGAGGTATGAATCCAGCATCTAAATTACAAGTTTAGCCAAAAGAGTATTTCAAAGACATTCTTCACCTTCTGTCTGTCTGGTACTGTTTCTCCTCAGAACGGACTCCCAAATCCTAAAGTTAGGTGGTAATGTGAAACTTCCTTTCTCCTCTGAGCGCGAACCCTCACCAGTCTGTTTTCGCCATCTCTCCAATGGATCGTCTTCATCGCTGGAACTAATGCATGCAAGCATTTATTTAGTTTTTAATTTACAGTATGTTCATGTTGAGTAATCAACTTGTGCATTAATGTGCTTCAATATTATTTTTCCGAATTTCTGCACACCTACACACTACACGTCAACATTTATTTACATAAAGTAAGTTAAAAATTAAAATAGAGGCTTCTAAACGGTAATTTATCAAATACTTACACATCGAAACAGCCTCCATAGCTAGCATGTTTAGCAGTTGGTTGCAATGGATCAGTCATTGGCTTGCGCGGCTCACACTCATTTATATTGAGAGACGGTATCTTGATTTTCAACTGTTTCTTTCCACGGCTGTGTTGTTTGTGGTACTGTGCACTCGTGTGAAGTCGTGCGGTTACTATCGTGTGAGTGCAGGCCGCGGCGCATATCTTACTCTTATAATTTAAATATGGAAATCTTGTCTCTTTGTCAACCGTCTTACATGTAAACCAAAGACATCTGTAAAAACTATTTGTCAATTTCAGCATAGCTTTTATGTATCACTAAGTACAAATCATATTTTAACTTTCACGACTAGCCTAGCTCTAGGTCTTATGAACCTGTTTTGTACATGCATTAACATAATTCTCATTATATTACATTATGCTTAAAATACTTTATTGTAGCCATGGAATTTGCTCTGTGGAGTATCTATCCTGAAACAAAATTATTGTAATTTGTAAAGAAATATTCACAAGTATAATAATGTTGCCCACATCTGTACACAAGACATGCATGACATACACATTTCTATGGAAAACACATGCTGATGCTCCGAACTCACGCCTCTGATCTACACAGTGCTATATAGACCCAAAGTAAGCTAGTTTAACTAGGTTGTTTTATGGGTTCTAGAATGCAGATAAACCTACTAAGGTACTTTTTTGTAAATACATAGGTACATTTAGAAACATCCAGACAAATATTGGCAAATAATTGCCTAATTATTAAGATCTTTTTAGGGATAATGCATAATTTAAAGTATTAACTGTTTTGTTCACTGAAATGTTTCTTGATGACTTTATGGTTAATAAAGGATTGTCTGTGATATAAAAAGACTTGAATACATTATAGATTATAGGTTTTCAATCTAATACAAAGCTAGATTGACAGACAAACGCAATAACTTACAAACATTGATATAAGCCAAATTGTTTAAATAAATTAAAAATGTCATATTGTCATTAAACCCTAGGTACATCATTAGTAAATTTCAAACTATCCATTGATATTACATACCTATCTATATTAATTTTCAAACATATTTAATGTAGAAACTTAAAGGAAACAAGATGAAGATGGTTGGGAACTGCTAATTTAAATATTTATTTTAAATAGATGAAGTGGACTACTGCATCGATTTTATTAAGGGATAGCGAAACTGTAATTGACCATTGGTTAAAGTAAATTATAGAATACCCGTAATGTGTAAATGATATGATAATAGCAACCATGTAAGTATTATACTTATATTGGTAAGTTTAATATAAATGAGAATGTTAGTCCAATAATTATTTTCATAGTCAAAAGGGCATAGCATTTATCTATTATATAACTTAATTTCGACAAATATATTAATAGAAAACTAATAGAAATACGAAAAAACAATGTAACATTGGCATCAGACATTTTAATGCCAGAAAATATTTAGAATGTGAACAAAATTAACTTACATGCATACAGACAAAATCATAGTATTATAACGTTTAATAGTGAAGAGCAAAAACCATGACGGACATCTAAAACCTACACCAAAAATATAGTTTTACTGACCCATCGACCTTTCGTATCGTGTCTCTCATTCATTTGTCATTTTTGACAAAACAGATTAATACTGAATTAATTTTGCGAAAATGTTGCTAGGTTACATTAGCAATAATTGCCAAAATGCTCGTTATTAAATCTTCCATTATCTGCTGACTCACTGACTGCTGAGGCTGGGATTTTTTTTTGTGTGATTCTACCTAGCACGACCCCGGATGATTATCATAATTTTCATGTGGTACAAATAACATATTATTTAACTTACTGTTGCCCGCGGCTCCACTTGCGTGAAATTTTGTTCTCGCTACCCGTGACCCACACAGGAACCTCGGGAATGTAGCATATATTATGTTTATGATATCGCCATTTTTGCATGAAAGAGTAAAAAACATACATCCAGGCATCCAGACATACATTCACACATTCTTACAATTTACTTTAGCGTTTGGTGAATCATTGTGTTAAAACTACGGAAGCCGCACACGAACATCCTGTTGCGTTATGACTGTTATGAGTCTCATTATGGAAGGAGAGACTCCCACCACCTTCTAGCTTCGTACCCCCTAAGGAACGGCTACCTCGTCACGACCTCCAGTGGCCGGTATGGAGGTCTCTAAATCGCCTACGCACTCAGGTCGGCCGGTCGAGACAAAACTTATGCAGGTGGAATATGCGAGATCCGGGCTTAGCCGCATGTGACTGCGGAGCCCCTGTGCGGTCAATGTCGCACCTACTTTCCTGCCCCTTATGCCCACCACCTGCAGTCAAGACGACCTTAACAAGGCTACTAATAGCGCAGTCAAGATGGCAGAATTCTACGCCCGTATAATTTGATGAATCATTGACACGAAAGAAAAAGAACTTTAGCGTTTAAATATCATTATAGGTCACTGTTATATTTTATTAGCTTTCTTGAAATTATAATTTCCGAACGTGTACTAAAATTTGTCAAAATATTTTTGAACGACTTGCAATCTTGTTGGCAGACTTGGCAGTTGAATACTTCAGAAGAGCGAGAAAAATCGGAAGAGTGCGGTGTTTCTGTTTATATGTTTACATCATCCTAAAAATTGTATTTGTAAATTACAGTAATTTATTTCAACCACCATCCTAAAATTGTTGTGACCTCTAATCTAAAGCGAAATGGATATATAAGTCCATAATACCACCTGTGCTTTATCTTACAAGTAAGTGAAATTTGTTTACGAGTCCAATTTCGGAATGAAAACATTAGGGAATCGATTTTTTTATTCACTTTTAGTAACTATTTTTAATCTTATAAGATGCTAACGATGCGTACAGTTTTACAGCCATCTGAGTCTACTGACTCCTGCCCAACAGGGTTGTCAATCTCCCTTCTAGTAACAGTATTTTAAGGCTTCTTATTAAAATGGTGGGAGGAAATAATTTTGGTGTCGATTGTAAGGCAAGTGACGATGTACCAAATCTGCTTGCAGCTATAATCTCAAGCAATCCCTCAGGACACTTTAAATAAATGAAAAATACACAGACACACTCCTTTTTTTGCAGGGTCTTGGTTTTTATTATCAACTCTATCTTTATGGTAAATCACTGAGATAGCTTCTTCAATATATCAACAGTTGAAAGGCTAAAAGGTTGAAGCGATAATTGCAGTTCACAAGAAAATCGCTTTTCAGTAAAGTGTTTATGATATCTTCTGGGAGCTATTCCCTTTGAACCCTTACCCTTACTACCCTTTTGACTTTCAACATTCAATATTGCAAACTTCTGCACAACATACTTGGGCCGCATAACTGTAAGTTTCTTCGATGGCAGTGCTAGTCATAGATTAGATTAAAACAATTACAAGCTCAAAGGTCTCAAATCTTCAGTCGACAAGTCTTTTAATTGGTTGTGTTGTTGATTTGGTTGGCTTGAATTGTTATATGCAAATTTTTCAATTTTACATTACCCAGGTGATTTATTTCCGAGGTGATCAAAGTAAACTAATCAATTCCACTTTGTATACCTAGATGATCACCCAGGAGTGGAACAAAGTGAAATATACTTTGTTCACCTAGGTGATATCATCCAAGCTTACAGTATCTAGCAGTTGCTCAGTTACCACCTTCTGACCACCCGACCCCAAGAGGAAAGCCTGTATTTGAACCTCGACTACCCTGGTGAGGTTCAACAGGCATCAAAAGTCTTGTTGGAGCCTCATGCAACCCAACTAAACCCTAATATTTTAGTACAGAGCAGTAATAGAATTTATAATTATTTACCTTTGGTTTACAATCTCGACATTTCTCCTGTCCAAAATGTGCTGTCCGACTGGGGAAGTAAAACCACCCTACAGAAGACCGCGGCCATAATAACCATCTGTTGTGTTCCTGGTGGTAAGTAGGGTAGCCAGAGCTTCCCACCCCTTCCTAGTCTCCCCACCCTTTCCCTTCTGCAGCGCGTGGGTGACGCCCTTGGTGTTGCACACGTCCATAGGCCACGGTGACCACTTTCCATCAAGTGGGCCGTGTGCTTGTCTGCCATCTACGTGGTTTAAAAAAAATTACAAAGGTCAGGTCAAGATTACCCCAACTGGTGTACAGTGTGTCTGTAATATGTGTCTGAAAAGAATTATGAAAGTTGAAGAAGCAAAAGGCTTGCGATTACCTACCCCAATGGGAAAAAGGCATGATTTGTATGTATGTATGTATGAAAAAAAATTCTTTTGTCATTTGTTGCAGTTAAATCATGGTCATAATGTGGATTACCAGACCATAGCTGCTAAGTCAAAATGTTTAAAATAGAATCATATGTTACTCCCATACTCTTGAGCTATGTGGACAAGTACGTGCGAGACTTCAACCCTGCTAATGCTCAGGTAAGTCTCAATGCCATTTATTTCACACTAGCTGATGCCTGTGGCTTCGTTCGAGTCATGGAGTGGAGGTCACTTGTCGTTTTTTGGTCATATCTCCGGTTCTACTTAACCAATTGCAGTCAAATATACAGCAGATTTAAAGTTTTTTGTATGTTTACATGCTCATGTAAATGTACAGTTTCAACTAATTTACAATTTTATAGTAGTATGTTTATTTATTTATTTATTTATTTATTTTTCGGATTCAGCCTGCTCGAAGACTACAGACGAGTCCAATTCGCTAGTGTAGTACCAAAACAAATTACAAAAACAATTACAGAAAAATTGGAAAAAAAAAGAAAATTTGTTTTTCTTTTTTTTTCAATTTTTCTCAGATCAGTCAGATATAACAAAAAGTCACTACTAGTCAAAGATTGTCAAACAAACCACATTAAAGGTAGCACAACACACATAATCAATGTAGATGGTTAAAGGAGGCCTCAGTGCGTAGGCATTAAAGGATATAGGTAATTAATTTAATCAACGAACATAATAAACGACGTAATTTTATTGCGAGCGAGTACTATGTGCAGATTAGATTACGTTAAAGGTGTGAGAATAAAATATGAATTGGATATAATATTGATATCCTACAAAAATCTAGACATGGACATGAATTGTGTATAATATTCGTAAAACAGTCAGCAAATTGAATGAGGTAACAACTGGGCCGATTTTGAGAAGACTTTGGTTAGCAGTTAGGTAACATTTATTAGCGAAATATAGGCTACATTTATTTTAGAAAAAGGATTAGGGCTGCGCTAAAAAAAATTAAATCATTAAAAATTCTAAATCCACTCAGATGACGCGAACACAGCTGGTAATCAATACACTTTATTTCTACTACGGGCAGTAATCACCTTAGCGATAACACTGTATGTACATTGGAGTTAAGTTTCTTGTTCTTCTCTTGAACGATCGATGTATTGAATAAATCACTAGAGCTACCAGGCCAGATTTTGATAAAACCACACACGTTCATATGTGTTACACACGTCCATAGGCCACGGTGACCGCTTCACAACAGGTGGGCCGTGTACTTGTCTGCTACCTAAGTTGTATAAAAAACCATCCGAACATTTGAAAAATGTCTCTATGGCGATAAGGCTGCCAATTAATTGTTGATACTATACTACTAAAAATATATGGCGAGTCTTAATGACAATTTTTGTGTCGTCACCCCAGTTTTTTTTATACTACTTAGGTGTCAGACAAGCGCACGGCCCACCTTATGGGAAGCGGTCACCGTGGCTTATGGACGTGTGCGACACCAGGGGCGTCACACTCGCGCTGAGTGACGTCACAAAAATTTGATTTCTTTCGACGGTCATGGTTAATGAACTTAATGTTCCAGGTATCGCTATGGGGAGGCGGCGTGGCATTACACAACCTGGTGCTCAAGCCAGACGTGCTGCAGAAGGAGGTGGCGCTACCCTTCACGCTGATCTCAGGACGCATCCACGAATTACTCATACAGGTGCCATGGACCAAGATCATGTCGGAACCCATCATCGTCACCATCGATACTATTGGTAATTTTAAGTGTTAACATATAAAAGTACTTACACACATTTATCTGAAGTATACTGTGAACCGGTTATGTAGGTATCTTAATTTGGATATGGTAGAGGTTCAATGTCAGTTTTGTCTTCATTGCAGAATGCGTCCTAAATCTAAAGCCGCCAGTGTCTCCTGATGAGAGCCCGCCACCAGCAACACCTAGGTATGCGTAGGTTAAACTACTAATGGTTAAACTAAAAATTTCGTAGACATCTTTTTGAAAATCTTAATTGGTACTATAGTCAGAAATTGCAAAGAGAAACAGCAATAACAATAACTGACAAATCAGGAGACTTTAGTCTCCCCGCTGACAGCACAAGATTCCTCTAGTGAGCTCTGGCTACTCTACTTAGGGGGCGTCCATAAATTACGTGAGGTGGTTTTTTTTAATTTTCTGTCCCTCCTTCTCCCCTGGTGAGATGTCGGGAGATTTTATCCAACCCCCTCACCCATCCCCCAATCTTACGTGAGATTTTTCAAAATGTGTGTTACTTACGTTAACGCGTTGTTATTGTAAAAAGAACAAAAAAATTAAGCATGAAAATCTGGATTAAATGGACCAAAATAGCATTTTTTTTGTTTCAATCATAAAAAAGTTACGTGATATTTGCCGAGACCCTCTCTCCAACGTAAGATTAGATGAGATTTGACTCGACCCCCTCCCCCTTAAACATTTCACGTAATTTATGGACGCCCCCTTACCGGTGGAAACAACATGACGGTTATTACCCCAGTCGGACTGCTCATTTCGGACGGGAGATACCGTCATGTCCTGCCTCCTCTAGTGAGGTTGGATTGGTTTGTACGTTATGTGTGTTGTTCGATGCAGTCACAAGACGCAGGAGGTGGAGGCGCCGCCGGGCTACATGCAGGCCCTCGTGCGGCGCGTGGTGAGCAACATCGCACTGCGCGTGCACCACCTCATCGTCAAGTACGTGCAGGACGACATCGTGCTCTCGCTCAACGTCAAGCACCTGCTTATCGACAGCGCCGGGCCCAACTGGGAGCCCGCCTTCGCAGGTCTCCAATCATTATTCCTTCTGAAGCTTGCTCCTATAGAAGCTATGGACGGTTCACTTACTAACACATGCAAGTCGGCATGTATACTCTAGTCAGCCAATACGCGGCAAACGTCATTGGATTCATTTTATTTCAGTAGCGAAAAAAAATTAAAAAAACACAGCACGTCTTTTGTGAAAATCGTAGTGAGAGCAAGAAACAATATCCATGAATCACATTTTAATTAAATTTCGTTGCAACCCAAAATTTATTCACACAAGGTTTGCTGTCGCCATTTTTGTGACACAGTCTCGTTTTCAACACGTTCCGTCCATATGTTTTATAGGTTCATGTTCTGAAATCGATATCAGTTTCATCTGTAATTGACTTACCTACTAAATCATGATCTGATCTTTTCATGATTTTTTTTTTCAAATCTATCCAGACGTTTTTGCATGATTAGGAAACCTTCACAATTGAAAAAAAATCTTGGAGAATTAATCCTGAGTTGTATGACTCAATGTGCACTACTAGACCAGCTAAACGGTATCGTGAAAGGCCACAACCCGACCACTAACTTTTTAACATGCCATTACAAAAAGGCGCGCTATACCAATAGTAATAGATATCAGAATTCATTAACTTATTTATCGGTAGAAGAGCCGTTAAATATCGATCTTTTATCGATTTATTTTTTTATCAAATTTTAATCGACCATTAATATGTCTATGATGACTAGCCTATCAAAATACGACCTTCACCGGCTCTTTGTCCATATTCACTTTCTTCGTCCCGTTCCAAATTCAAAATTAATTTCCATTTCACTCAGAAACCGTGATACAATTTTTGTTCTAAAAAGCTTCTCTAGTGGTATACTGAAAGCTCATTATTGAGTGCATCGTTAATATATTATAATATTATTTCCTACAGATATTGACCAAAACCAGCCAACGGTGAGAAGGCTAGTGCGACTGGACGACCTCACTCTGTGTCTCGACAAAGCTGATGCTGACGGCAAAATACGTTACTATCAGGAACCGCTGCTGTATAGGTGCCAGCTGGACCTTAGGTAGACATTACATTTTTTTTTTATACCGCGTCACCCACGCGCTGCCGACCCACAAGGGGCAGGGGTAGGAAAGGGTGGGGTGGCTAGGAAGGGGTGGAGGGAGGATGGGTACAGTGAGCTCTGGCTACCCTTCTATCATTTCATGTGTAATAACTTTTTTCTAATTTAGGGTAGCTTCAGATTACTTCTTTAGCTATCTTTTCCTTCAACCGCAAATTGGTAATGACATGTACGTCAAAGTTACGTGTAGCCAGCAGAAACAACTGAACGAATTTTGATTTAGCATTTTTTTTTGTTTAAAAGGTCTCGGTCAGATTTAAAATAGGCTGAGTAGAACCAGAGATATAGTAAAAAAAAACGTCTAAGGTTAGATGTTGTCTCTGCCTACCCCAATGGGATAAGGCGTGATTTGTATGTATGTACAGATACCGGCACGTAAATTGGCCAGACGCGTCATATGCGCAAAGGTCGATTTTTAGGTCCCCTTTGAGGTATGAGCGGGTCGCGGGAGACGCGGTTGCGCCGTCGCGGACATATGATTGGTTCGTCACTTGACAGACCAATCATATGTCTCCGAGAGACGTCTTGTAGCGAATCAACGTTCCGTTCGTCCGTACTTTGAATCATTTGATTGGCTCAAAGTGCACAATGCGCGAACTTACCCCAAACCTGGCCAAGTTACGTGCCTGTATCTGTATGATACCGTAATACTTGTTGAGCGACATGCCTTATGTGTGGCAGGGTGCTAACTCGGCTGGTGTCGGCGCATACCCGGCGCGCCTCGAGCCTGAGCGTGAGTCTGCGTTCTTGCAAGCTCGCGTTCAGCGTCACAAGTGATCAGCTGACGTTGCTCCTGCGGCTGCTGAAGGAGCGCGTTCACGCCGACCCCAAGGCGCAGGCCGCCTCACCCAAGCCCAACTCGGCGACAAACGCTAACACACGTAAGTCACCTTTCTAACAACCCCCACAGCATGGCGTACACAGACATATGACTTCTTTTCTCTCGACCAATCAAATCGCAGAAAAAAAATTGATAATTTTTTCTGTGATTTCATTGAACCATGTGAAAAAGGCGAATAGTTAAAATCCCACCAAAAACATACCTGTTAAAAAGGGGGCCAAGTTCCTATCGGCCAAAGGTTCAAAAAAGGATTGCAATCCAATCCAATGCCAAGTTTAGATGCACTTTAAAATCGATCATAATCATCTAAATTTCTTCTAAATTTTAACTTGGCATGGCAACCGTAATTTCATTTCTGTACTTGCAATAGGCACTGAGCTACAGGGTGGTCAAAAGTGGCTCGAAACGGTTCGTGTAAATAGTGTAAGACATGCGCGCGGCCTGTTGCTGGAACTTGTCCTGCGCACTATCGTGCGCTTTGATACAAATTTTGACTACTGCTATTTTTAGTAACTAAAAAATAGGTTTAAATAGACCATAATAATATTTGAATTGTGTTGAATTGTTAGCGAATATTATTATGCATAAAAACGTTTACAGAACAATCAGCAAACATGAATTCATTGGAGTCTACGCGTTCGTCTCACAGTTGGAGCGAGTGGGCGTGGTCTTGGTTGCCCACCTGGACGGACAAGGAGGGCGGCTTAGAAGACATTCCCGTGCCTCCAACACCATTGCCGGTTTACTTCGACGCTTTTATTGATGACTTGACGCTAGTCTTCAAGGTACGTATAACATCTTAACAATCTCAGTTGTAACATAACATAAACTCACGCCTATATCCCCGAAGGTGATAGAAGAGGTTCTAGCACCCACATTTCGCCAGTTTATGTTTAGGTCCCAATGTAATAGGTGGCGAGCCTATTGCCATTAACCGGGCACTTATAAAACTGCGATAAATACACACATAACTTCGAAAAGCATCGAAAAGTCATTGGTGTGTGCCATGGTGACCTGGGATCGAACCCGAGACGTCGTCTCAGCAGTCCATTACCCAGACCACTAGGCTACCGCGGTTGTTCATCTCAGTTGTAAGACATGTAATGTAGTTATGTGACCTATTGCGTCGATACGTGCGAAAATCCCCACGAATACTCCCTCTGTTGCTAGCGGGCACGGTTATACAGTAGAACCCGTTTAAGACGATCACGCTTAATACGATTTCTCGCATAATACGCCACTTTACGCCAGTCCCTGCAACTTGGAGACATATTTCATACATTTCTTAACGCTTAATACGATTCGCATCCCGTTTAATACGCCCGCGAGCCCTTGTTACAATATGACAATATGACTACAATTAATTGAGATATTGAAAGTATGTACCTACCATTTAGAAGAATAGAGAAGAAATTAAAGAAAAATACAGATTGGGAGGTGTGCAGAGAAAAAATCAAAAGGTAGGAAAGTTTGATAATTTGGAATTTTTTTTAGTGGAATGGTTTCAGCAAGCACGAGCTTTAAAACTAAGCGTAAGTAGATAAGTGGCCCCATAATATGCGAGAAAGCACGTAAGATTGCTGAAAGCTTACAGATCACTGATTTTAACGGGATAGATCGTTTTAAAAATCATATTTTCCCTATCCCGCATAATACGCTTTCCCGCTTAAGACGCGTTTTTGGTAGGGTCCCTGAGAAATCGACTTAAGCGGGTTTTACTGTATATATAAACCGCACTTGACCTCTTAGATTTTGGAGCGTCGGGGTGCAAGGTGCCCCAAAGGCTTTTCCCACACTGGGATATCTCCGGCTTCTAGATGACTCCATCGGGTTTAGTAACCCCAGTGTCCCGTCTTACCTCCACAAAAGGGGAGGGATGAATTGGAATTCTTTACCAGCGCATGTGTTTCCTTCCTCCTATAGTCCCGGGGCCTTTAAGCGGGGCGTGAAAAAGCATTTGATGAGGCCGACAAGCTGAGGGACGCCACTGTAGCACTACCGGTGTATGTGGTGGTGACCCCAGTCCTGAGACTTTGCCTTTAGCTTACCACCAGGCGAGGTAAAGTCATTTTGACGTGTGCTATATAAAAAAAGGGAGGGAGGGTTGTACTTTCGCGTACCGTTCGCGTGAATGCTATACCTGACGATATATTAATATACCATGGTTTCAGGTGATGGAGATAGTGGAAGGCTACAGCCGCAAACGTTCTCGCAGTGTGATAGAGGTGGGCGCGTCGCACGCCGCCCTCAAGAGCGCAGCGTGTTCGCCCACGTCGTTCTCGCTTCGCTTCGGCGCGCGCGACCTAGAGCTGCGCTCTCACGGGAAGTGCGTGTGCGGCGTCACTAATTTTGATGCGGTGAGTTGCCATATATCTATATATATAAAAATCTCTATTTCCCTTGGTCACGGCATCACGCGTGAATTGTGTTTGTTATTGTCAAGAGAAGGTTCTTATGAAAGAAAAAGTCAAGAAAGTTGCGCGGGACATTAGAAAATTTAAGAAAACTTAACGACCATATTAACTTATTAGGAGACGGACATAGGATACTTTTTATCCTGCCACGGGGACGACGTATGCCACGGGCGAAGCCGCGGGGCACAGCTAGTCTATAAATAAAAAAGAAACTCGTGTTTCATGATCTTTAATCCATACTAATATTAGAAATGCGAAAAGTAACTCTGTCTGTCTGTCTGTCTGTTACGCTTTCACGCCTGAATCGCTGAACCGATTTTGATGAATTTTGGTATAGGAGTAGATTAGACCTCGAGAATGAACATAGGCTATGTTTGGTCGCGATAACCGACATCCACGCGAGCGGAGCCGCGGGCAACAGCTAGTTTTTTATAACGTTTATTGTAACTTACTGTGTTTTTTGTTAGTATAGGTTTTGACCCGTACTAACAAACAACAACAACACATCGTCTGACGTCAGGAAGTGGTTCAAATTGGGCTTCTAAGATTTGTCTTGGAAGCCTAATTTGAACCGCTTCTTGACGGTATTAGATATTAGGTGATTGTATGGTACTAAGCAGTGGTATTTTGGGGCACCTAAGCTAGTCCGATGATGGAGTCGGCAGGTGTCTATAGGAACTTCTGAATAAAACAAGATAAGCCAATCGTGTTTAGGCTCTTTTTTTCTCTTAGCAAATATTCTGCTACGTGATATCCAGGGTCTGAGAATGGCGACGGCAACCAATAATAAGTAAGGGCTGTAAATTTGAATGCGGAACGTACATGCGACACGAGTATCGATGTCACATTGGGCATTTATGGGGCGTTTATTTATTTATGCCCAAAATGCCAGGACATGAACCCATCTATACACAGGTTTACACCCGGATGGATTGAATAAATGCCCGATTAATGTCCAAAGTGATAGGCATAAACTTTAGTCATGAGTGTTCACGAACGGTACTCTATGTCCCTAAATGCCTTTTTCCCATTGGGGTAGGCAGAGACAAAATCTTTCCACTTGCTACGATCTTGGCATACTCCTTTTGCTTACTGTTTTGCTTTACTTTAATGAACATAATTGACTTGTATTGTAACAAAGTGATATATTTCAGTCGAATGACCAACCAACGAAATATCTAAAGAGAGTAGACTTCACGGAGTCAGCGGAGCCCTGGACGTGGCCCGTGGAGACATTCGCGGAGCCGACTGTCGCTGAGTACAGGGTTGAAGTGGCGCAGGCTGTCGACGAGGAGTTCCGCGCTTCCCCCGAAGCGGTGGGTACCTTTGCTTCATTTTTTTTAAACGTAGTCCGCCCTTGGCTGATGTTAAGCTAATGGTGGAACCACACTTTGCTATTCGCCTTTATTCACATGTATAAATCGAAGTGCAGAGGGCTTATTTATATTTGCTTTATTCGCACGAATATTCGCCTTAGCCACTCTTCTATGATGAATTGTGGAGGGTTTAGTCAACTATAAGAATTGCCTCGAATACAATAATAGGCGAATAGCGAATAGCGAAGTGTGGTTCCACCATAAGGTGATGTCCAAAAAGTAGTCGGAACCATTTTCAAGGGTTGCCCCTAGAAATGAAATGGATAACCGTACACCCTTGTCATTGAGATCCGAAACGGTATTGTCGATTCGAATCTGACATAATCCGCTGGCTGATTTTTGGCAATTGATTTGAGATTAGACTCAAATTAACCATAGTGAATAATCTATACTAGTATTGTAAAGAGGTAAACTTTGTGAGTTTGAATTTGTAGGGGCTAATCTTTGGATCTACTGAACCGATTGTGAAAATTCTTTTATCAATGGAAAGCCACATTATCTGTGACTAACATAGGCCATATATTTTACTAAAAAAAATAGGGATCATTTTATGTCAAGGTATGAAAAACCTTGCCATAAAATGATTTGGTTACAATACCGACCTCCACGTGGGCTAAGCCGCGGGCGGTAGCTAGTGTTTGTATATTCTTTTCGATACTTCATGTAGTTTCCTAATTGCTTTGTTGGTAGGCCCCAGAAGAGGCACGTCCAGAAGTAATAGATCAACCGCCGTCCGCCCAGAAGGACGAACCCACGGAGACGTCGGAGGAGCTGGACATGTTCTGGATCAAACTGTGCCCTTTAATCTTCGTGGAATTCACTCACGAGCGCTCACCACCCTCACCTAATATGAACCCTTACGACAACCCGCCCAAGGATTTCCAATACAGGTATGTGAGAACTACCCTAATAGGGGGCCAACTAGTAGTCGTAGATGGCCCAGGTTTAGCCAGAGTGCAAAGGTCATGCCTTGGGCCACCTTAAATCCTGGCGCTTGTGGACCCAAGATGGCGTGTGGTTTTAGTCGGGTCAAGTCTGACATAATCGCCCCCGTGGTATCCGTGGAGATATGCGCACGGAAAAAAGATAATAATGAAAGCGTTTTGTGCTTTAGCTTTTTTATATTGAACGCGTCAACATGACTTCACCTCGCCTAATGGTAAGCTAAAGGATAAGTCCCAGGACCAGGGGTCACCACTACATACACCGATAGTACTACAGTACTGGCCTTCAGCTTGACGGCTTTTTTGCGATTTGCTGCTAGTAAAAAGAAGGATGCATAGATGCATAACTCTGTAATCCCTCGTAACCACCCTATCCTTCCCCCCCCCCTCCAATCCTCCCTCCCAATCCGCCCGAACCACCATCCTCCCTCCCAATCCCCCGCGAGTGTGATACTCCTTGGTGTTGCGTAAGTCCATAGTCCACAGTGCTCGCTTCCCTTCAGGTGGACCGTGTGCTTGTCTGCCACCTAACTGTTATACACTAATGTATTTTGTTATTTACAGTGATTGGGTCGAACAGTGTCGCATTAGGATCAAGCTGGAACCGCTAGAGCTGCGCGTGTGCATGGGTCTTATACACCGGCTCATGACGGTTCGCTCCATATTCAAGGAGGGGTATCCGGTACCCCCCGGTAAGTCAAATGTTTTTTTTTTATTACTATTTATTGATTTCTCGTATAGTTTTTCTGATTGTACAAAATTATGTGCCATATTTCATTAACTAGCCTATGCCCGCGTTTTCGTAGACAAGTGTCACAGCGTAAATCGCTAAGAAATCGAATAGATTAGGTCGACCAAGCTCGTCGCCGGCTTACGATGCGCGCGCCGCGGCGGGATCACGAGCTGGAGTGTGATTGGTCGACCTAATCTATTCTATTCCTTAGCGATTTAGACTTGTGACACTTGTCTACGTACCCAGTAGTTTTTGCATCTATTTTATTTACGTCGTTATTTATTTGTACAATCAATCAATTAGCCTATCGCAGTCCACTGCTGGACATAGGCCTCTCCCAATGTACGCCATAGCACCCGATCCCCCGCCTTGCGCATCCAGTCCATCCCAGCCACCCTTTTCAGGTCGTCCGTCCATCGTGCTGGGGGGCGTCCTACTTTACGTTTGCCGGTTCGCGGTCTCCACTCTAGGACTCGTTTGGTCCACCGGCCATCGGTCCTTCGGCAGATGTGACCAGCCCATTGCCACTTCAGCTTGCTTATTCTGCGAGCTATGTCTGTGACTTTGGTTCTTTTTCTTTTTCTTTCTTTCTCTTTTTCTTTGGTTTTATTTGTACACGACAAATAAACTAGACAAGAATTTAAAAAAAAATTAACATAATCTAAGTTTTTATTAAATACATAATTTCCAATGTACAGACACAGCTACTTTACAATTTTATAATAATAAAGAATAGAATTTGAAGCTACTTATAATAGTATTTCTATTTATTGTGTGCAATTGATGATAAACCTAGCTTCTACTGGTATAAAACTTCCAGTTTCATTTCAGAGTTACCAATGCGAGTTTTGACCGTTGAAGAATGTGATTCTTTGATGGACAACCTGCCGGAGCGGCGGATCACAGTCGAAGGTCGAGGGTTGAGGATACGCGTGGTACCATGGAACCATTACTTTACCGCGAAGCCTATAAAAGCGCCTGTCGTTTTAGGTATTGACCTACCAAATACCTCCGTGACGATCAATGGTCCGCTGTATCCGCATAGGTAAGCCTTTCTCCACATCATCATCATGTTACCCAAAGGAGATGTTTCATTTTGGGCCCCCTAATTGTACACAATACAGAAAAAAAAGAGAAATAATACCGGTTATTGGCAAAAATAAAATTATATTTATTCGCCAAGGACATTCAACGGCATAAATTAATGAAATATGAGTAATTTTTTATAGTTTTAGCCCGCCATGTTTGTTGTGTTGCGAGAAAGTGTTTATTTAGTTAGATTCCGCCCATAATACGAGGCAATATTATAAGAACTGAATAGTTAAAAATGAAAACTACATTGCCTGACTATTTTTCTAAGTAGTGTACAATTATCCTATCCTGCCCTTTGATTGAAATTCCTTTTTATTTTTTCATGCTGTCACTACGGTTTTAACACTAATTCCTACACAAGACAAGCAGTATTTTTTTTCGCTACTTACATAGACCGAATTACCGCGAAGTGGTTAATTAGTAGCTACTACGATTAGGTCAGTTTAAGTAACGAAAAAAAATTGAATTACAGAATGCCCCCTTCCCCCTTTCAGGTTAAGCGCGACTGTGATGCCCCTGTACACTTCTATAAGCCACGGTTACCGCTTTCCATCAGGTGGACCGTGTGCTTGTCTGCCACCTAAACAGTGTTAAAAAAATGTCTTGTGTAGTTAAAAGTTGTAAAAATCGAAGATCTTACTTGTGTGCGTACCGACTTGTACGTATAAGTGGGCTGAGTGCAGTGTCGTGAGGTTTTATAGGTTCATGTTTATTTTGCAGGGTGTGTGCGGCGGCGTGTCAGATGCCGAACGACGAGGGTCCGTTGTGGCATGCGGCGCGGGTCCACGTGAGCGCCGCGGTGCGGGACGCGCAAGTCATCCTCACCACCATCGATAACACCCAACTACGGCCCTGCGCACGCGCATCCATACAACTAGTCACGCACATTCTACTAAACAAACGGTTCTTCAACAAGAAAGAGTCCATACTCATCAGTAATTCGTTGAAAGTTTGTAAGTGTACTTATTTACATTTATTTATGTATTTTCTCGAACATAATTATGTGGCAAGAATTCGGGGAACTCAAGCCCAAGTCGTTACACATGCTGATCAACGGACTGCGCAGGCGCAGGCTTTCCTCTCAAGATTGTGACCATGACGGTGGTCGCTTTTGACATAATTAAAGAAGCATATGTAACGCCTTTTAAGACTAAAATATAAACCCACCTGCTAGCGAGTCCCGTCGAAAGCCGATCCATAGCCTCATGCAAACGTATTCATGCGTATAAACGTACGTATAAACGTACTCATGCGCTGTTAACGTATTCGGTGAGAGAACAACACGATACATTGTACCGCGCCTTATTAATCAACTACCCCCAAATGTAAAGGAACTTATAAATGAAAAAAATTTTAAACATAAACTAAAAGGATTCTTTTTAGAAAATATGGTTTAAATGTTTCGGTTAGTAACCCCTCCTCACTATCGACTTGGAGTTCACTTCACTACTCTGCGCCATTTCAAGCTACCTACACAAAGTCGAATGTAGTTTGTAGCTACCTACCTTAATGTATTTTGTGACTGCCTTAGATTATTGAACTTGATGTACATAACTAATTTGCTTGATGTGTAATCGGTTGCATTTTCTTTTTTACAAACCTCAGTGGTTTTTTAAAATGCAGTATGTATAAACAATGTTTGTAATGATTTTGTAATATGGTAATAATAATAAAATAAATAAAATAATATAAAAAACAGACAGAAAGAAAGACAAATATCACGTGTGGCACACTTATACGACACACTGGGGTGTTAGGTTTTTTATTTTCGTTACGGAATTTCTTGACTCGGTCGCCGCGCTCAAAGCCCGTGATAAAAGCTATACAATAGCTTGAAAATGTTAAAAAATATTTTTTTACTACTACACTCAAATACATTGATTTAAACCCTATTATTTTAATATTACAAACAGACAATGTTTTTATTACAGCTCACGGCATCTAACTTGGCAAGATTTTGGAGTAGTGTGGGCCCCACTACTCCAAAACCTTGCCAAGTTAGATGCTATACCCTATACTTGTTTGTGGCAAAATGCGTCGCATATAAACAAGTATAGTGTACGGCATCTAACTAGGAAAATTTTTGGAGTAATGAGGCCCACACTACTCCAAAATCTTGCCAAGTTAGATGCCGTGAACTATAGTCGATGTAAAACAGCACAATTGGTCCACAGCTGAGATGAGTATAAGCGGGTCGTCGGCGCGCCTGCAGGCGGCCTGGTGTGCGATGGAGAGCTTGCTCAACGACCAGATATCCGTCATGCTCAAGCACTCCTCCTTGGCTAAAGACGCGCTCAACGATGAGGGTAAGTCATACTGTGTAGGACACGACGGTATCTCCCGTCCGAATTGAGCAGTCCGACTGGTGTAGTACCTCCGCCCTACAGAACACCGCTCCTATAATAATCATCGTGTTTTGTTACCGGCGGTAAGTTGGGTAGCCAGAGCTCACAACCCACCCCATTCCCCCCCCAATCCTCTCCTCCAACCCTCTAAGGAGTATGGGTATAAACCCTTCTCTATTGATGGGTTCATACCTTATTTTCTTGCGGAAATTCCCATGGATACCAGCTCCGTCGTCGGCTATCGGGGGCGGATGTGTCGGAATCGAATCAACTACAGCTGCAGAGGCACGTAAATTGGCCAGACGCGTCATATGCGCAAAGGTCGATTTTGCGCCGTCGCGGACATATGATTGGTCACTTGACGGACCAATCAGATGTCTCCGAGAGACGTCTTATAGCGAATCAACGTTCCGTTCGTTCGTACTTTGAATCATTTGATTGGGTCAAAGTGCACGATGCGCGAACTTACCCCAAACCTGGCCAAGTTACGTGCAACGTTATCTGTACAACGGCTCCGTTTCAGTCAGCGGGGAGACTAAAGTCTCTTGCGTTGTCAGCACAGTAACTCTCAAATCCTCCTCCCTTGACAGTCAACCCTGACTTACATGATTGTAATTCACCAGATGCTGTAGTGGTGGACTTTACACTCGAGGAATTAATCTGCCGCTCGTACATCACTAAGAACATCAAAACATTCATCGTGTCCCTACAGTCCGCCAGAGCTACAGCTTTCCACGAGCCCAGTAAGTATTTATTAACTTGCAATGTTAGATCGGGCCAAGCAGCTTAAGCCAAAATGTGTCTGTGTTTAGGTGTTCGTGTGTGCGTGCGTGCGTGCGTGCGTGCGTACGTACGTGTGTGTGTGTGTGCGTGTGTGCGCGCGTGTGTGTATGTGTGTGTGTGTGTGTGTGTGTGTGTGTGTGTGTGTGTGTGTGTGTGTGTTGGTGTGTGTTATAAAAAACCAATGACCGTCATGCAGGCCCGTGTGATCAGTCCCCATCCATGACTGTGGCCCAAGTTGCTAGGTGCGACCTATGCTAGCTGTTAGTTTGTGTCCTAGGCGCTTGCCGAGTTAAGTATGTCATACATACAGGTCTCTTACCCCGTGGGGTAGGCAGAGAGTACGTTCCCGTAATATCGTTTGTATTTCTTTCAGCGCCCGGTGAAGTAAAACAAGCTTGGCTCTTCTCAGCACCTGACGCTCCGACCACAACGTAAGTTTTAGTCATGTATAAGTACATATCTTACTAGTATACTATTGGATTTAAGGCGATAAGCCGACGGCGGAGCTGCGGTCAAAATGACCGCGACGCACTCTACGATTATAAGGTTGCATTTGTCCGCGCAATAGCTCCATGTCGCTTGTCAGAAATAGCCGGGCTAAATGCGATCTAATGATAGTAATAATAAGATAGTGCGTCGTGGTCATTTTGACCGCCCCGCACCTCCGTCTGCTTAACGCCTAAATAAGATATAATGCCCAAGGTTCACAATTATACTAGTCATCATAATTATGATCCATTAATAGCTTGCAATTTGAAACCCGCAGTGCCTACACTTTTTTATACAACTTAGGTGGCAGACAAACACACGGCCCACCTGATGGGAAGCGGTCACCGTGGCCTATGGATGTGTGCAACATCAGGGGCGTTACACTAACACTGCCGAACCTGAAGAGAAAGTGGGGTTGAGGGAGATGGGGGGTGGGGGAGAATAGGAGGGAGATTTCGGGGTTGAGAGAGTCTGAGGACGCGGAAGACTTGGGTCTTCCCGCTGACAGCAAAGAATCCCTCCAGTGAGCTGGACTTACCGGCGGGAACACAACACGATGGTTATTATGGCCGCGGTGTCTGTAGAGCGGAGGTACTACCCCAGTAAGACTGCTCCAGTTCGGACGGGAGATACCGTCGTGTCCTAAATGTGTATTTCTTTTGACTTATCCCACAGCCCTTACCTCCGCATGGCGCTACAATGGTGTAGCGTGGCTTCACCCAACTTCTTCGACTACCTGGGGTTCTGGGCAGAGCCTACCGCCGTGTCCATCGATCCGCTATTTATTTCATGGCTGGCGTATAAGCCGGTCATGAAACCTGTCAGTAAGTTCTACAATATGGTTTTTTTATACTACTTAGGTGGCAGACAAGCACACGAGTCACTTAATGAGAAGTGGTCGCCGTGGCCTATGGGTACGGCTTTTTGAGGCCGTCAAGCTGAGTGCCACCATTTTGGCATTATCGGTTTTTTTCAATGGTGACTCCCATGCCAGAGACTTTGCCTTTAGCTTACCATCAGGAGAGGTGAAATCATGTTGACGTGACCGACATAAAAAAAAATATGGACGTGTGCAATATCATGGGTCTTACTCTGAAAATCGAACATGAACGTTTCGGATCGAACGAAAACGGACCATTTGTCAAACAATAACAGCGACAACGTCAAATGTATTTTGGGAGTAGGAGGTGTACTGATAACGATCGACAACCTCAATGTCAAACGATCGAAGACGGATCCGAAATCCGAAACGAAACACTTTCGGGGTAGCTAAATGGTCAAAACGTCAACGGATACGAGTATTTTCGTTTTTCGGAGTAAGGCCCCAGGGGCGTCACACTTGCGCTGCCGACTCTGGAGAGGGGAGGTTTCAGGAGGGTTGGAGATGGGCATTGGGGGATGAGGGTGGATTGTGAGCTCAGGTTTCCCTACTAGGTGGGCCGTGTGCTTGTCCGCCACCCAAGTTATAATATGAAAGGAAACACTTCTATATACACTTGTTTTATTTTCAGATTTGCACTCAACGTCGCTCACAAATACACCAAAAGGTTCTGTCACGTACTTCGCTAGAAGGAAACTATCGGTAATTATATGTTTTATTTAACACTTTAGTCGTGGCTCTAGGTAAAATATACTATAACTGACTTTCGCCCGCATGGAAGTCGGTATCACCGCCAATAAAACGTACTCTCTACTCCACTCTCCACTTCCATTCTCCACTCCACTCTCTACTCCACTTCACTCCACTACACTCTCCACTCGACTCTCCACTACGACGATATGGAAAGGAGGATGACTGAGGAGATGACATCGGATAGGAATGTATGGAGGAGAATAACATGTTGCACCGACCACAAATAATTGGAAAAAGAGCAGGTGGATGATGGGAGTAAGTATAGTAAATATTTCCTTCCTCCTATAGTTCCGGGTCCTTTAAGTGGAGCGTGAAAAAGCATTTGTTGCGGTCGCTAAGCTGAGGGCCGCGATTGTAGCACTTTCGGTGTATGTTAGTGGTGAGCCCCGCTCTCGAGACTTTCCTTCTTCTTCAACCTTCAACCTAGCGTTATAATCCCAGTTGTATAAAAAGGTTTCACCTCGGGAGTCTGGGGTCCACTTTACCAGTCTTGACTGCGGATTTGGCAGGACCTTGATATTTTCCGTGATGCGACTGCCATCTGACCTTCACAACCCAATGGTGACATTAGGCGATATCGAAGCATTGCAGTTAGACCGTTGTTGTTGGACTCTTTAGGGCTCCAACTACCCGTAACGACTGCCATAGATGTTTGTTTGGCAACTGGAACCGATGGCTTAATTTGCTCTCCGAAGCACGACCAGACCAATGCAAATACCCATAATTTGCGCTTACGTAAATCCATCTTTCTGTTGTCAAAAGTAATTGTGTCATGTTCAGTGGTCCAGCGGAGTGGGAGGCGGTCGTGGTGGGACGGGCAATCGGTCCGGGTCGGGCGCAGAACTCGTGCACATCCGGCCCCGTGCCAGCATGGGCTCCAGCAGTGAACCCAGTGAGAAAAAGCACCCTAAAAATGCGGTAACTACATAGTTTTAAATAGTTTATTTTAAGATATAAAAAGGTCGATTTGTATTTATGTCGAAAACATTCCAAACTGTCATGGCGTTTTTTGTGACGTCACGACCTCCCAAACGAACTTTTAAACTCTTATAAAGTGGATTCGTGTTGTTATTGTACGTAAGCTGACGCAAACACCACAGACTCGTAACACAAACAATAATGCAAGATGTGACGTCACGCCCTCTGATTGGTGTTTGATGTCACGTGACTGAATGTCTAATTTCTCCAAATTTGTTTTGTGAAGATAAAAGTAATCTTTATTTTGTATAACAAACTATATTGCTTGCGCTATCTTTATAACAAGAATAGTCGCTACGAACATAATATACCGACCCGATTTATTCTTGATGGACACAAGCCTATTCATGCCACGGGCGAAGCCGCGAGTACAGCGAGTGTATTGATAAAAAAAGTGATGCTGTCATGATAATTAGTGTCAATAATATGTGAGCGAGTTGGTGCGATGTGACAGACGCAGAGCACGCACTGGTGGTGTGGGGACGGGCTGCTGGCGCTCCACCAGCGCCTGCGCGAGATGCTGATCCACGTGGAGATGGGCCTCATACAGGTGTACGTCACCATGAGCACGGCCTCCGCCCTCGACTGCGTCACGCTTCGGGACGCCATGGAGCGGCACGCTGTTGGATCACACAGAGTTCTAGCGATCAGGTCAGCAATGCTAGGAAACCAAATAAAATCTATACAAATATTTGAAATTGGAGTGTATGTTTATGATATTAAAATGACTGCTTTTCACTAAGTGTATTAATATATATATAGCTGCTCGTGCTGATTCACTCACTCATTGGTCACCTCTCCTGAACAATTTTGTATGAAAATTTTTTTTTTCACCGATGGTTTCGTATAGAGGATAGAAATTCATTCGGAGGAAAAATATGGAGAGAGCTGATGACGGAGGATTTCGGAGACGGGTGAAGAGCACGCTTAAGGTATTGAAGATAGGTTGGCGGTGCTTGAGCAAATGTCACTCGAAACGTCATTCAATTGCCAGTGACCTGAAAAAAAATTCAAAATGGCGAAAAAAAAATGGCCGCCATAGAAATTTCCTCGGTGTCCATCTCGGAGAGTATAAAAGATGGAAGAGTAGTTTCTTCGCAAAAGATGATCAGGATCCAAAGGTCTACTCGATGAATAGAAAAAAAATTCAAGATGGTGGAATTTATTTTTCTATAGAGAATGTATGGCGAACATTGAATAGACTACAAGTTTTGAACTATGCAAGACTTTGATTTATACATAGTTTCTTTTTAAAATGTTTTTGTGGAAGAACTCTTAGTCAGAAATATGTAGATAGATGATGATCGAGGGTTTGGAAGATGGGTGAGAAGCACGGCCAAGGTATTAGACATAGGTGAGGGCTGCTCAAACAAAAAATACTTGGAACCTCATCCAATTGGCAGGGAGATGGAAATAAATCCAAAATGGCGGATTCAAGATGGCGTCAACACAAATGTCATGGGTGTCTCTCTCAGAAAGTATTAAAGATGGATGAATTGTGTTTCGGTTCACCTCTGCTGTATTTTTTTTCCCTGATGCTTTCATGTAAAGGACGAAAATTCATTCGGAGGAAAAATATGGAGATTTTGGAGACGGGTGAAGAGCACGGCCAATGTATTGAAGAGAGGTAGGGAGTGTTCAAATAAAAACCACTCGGAATCTCATCCAATTGTCAGTGAGCTAAAAATATAACCAAAATGGCAGATTCAAGATGGCGCCCATACAATTTTCGACAGCGTCTATCTCACAAAGTATAGGTAATAGAAGATAGAAGAGAGGTTTTTTGGCAAAAGATGATAAGGACCTAGCCTAGAGGTCTACTCGATGAATAGAGAAAAAATTCAAAATGGCGAAATTTATTTTTCCATACAAAATATAAGGCGAATATTGAAGAGACAAATGTGCAAGACTTTGATATGCTTTTAACCGAGTTTTCGTCTTGGTCCCATAAAAAAATCTGGATCCAACTCCTTAATCCTGATACTGAAAGATTACCCGCCTAGGCCCTAGGTTATCAAGATTCAGAAAGGGTTCATTGTGAATTAATATTATAGATACCAAGCAACGACTTCATGGTTAGATTTCAAGTCCCAACCCCTCAAACCTGATAATGCAGGGTACAGCTGCGCTCACAAACTATAGTGATTCAGAAACTGCGGATGGTGCAATGCAATAATATTTTAAGTACCAAGCATAGACTACATAATTGAACTTCGGATCCCGACTCCGCAATCTTGATACTGCAAGGTGCTGAACTCTTAAACCATGGGGATTCGAGAATTTCTTATATTTTTATTTATTTATAAAAACTTCATGCACATATGCAACAGGCATTCTCTACCAGTCAACCTTATAGGTGGTGTAGAGAATAACATAGCATAGCATAGCATAGAGAATAACATAACAGCATTTTAGGCATCAAGCAACAGCTTCATGATAACACTTCAAGTCTGAATTCCACAAACCTGATGATGCAGGGTACAACACTCCTAAACCATAGAGAATAAGGCACTGTTCCTGGTGAAATAATAGGTACCTATTGTAAATGCCGAGCATAGACTTTTGTTAGGTATTGAATTCCAAGTCCCAACTTTTCAATCTAACCACAAATTCACGGTTTTCAGATTTTTCCCCCTATGTCTGCTATAAGGCATACCGATAGGTAGATATGCCAAAGTGATTTAATTCAACGGGATTTCTTGACACGACACGACAGACAGACAGACAGACATTACACATTAATAACGATGTGATCCTATAAAGGTTCCTTTTTAGGGTTCCATACCTCAAACCCTAAAACGGAACCCTCACTTTGTTGTCTGTCTGTCTGTCGGTCTGTCCAGAAACCTACAGGGTACTTCCCGTAGACCTAGAATCATGAAATTTGGCAGGTAGGTAGGTTAGGGGGAAAATCTGAAAACCGTGAATTTGCCTACATTACACAAAAAAAAAATTGTGGTCATGAACTAATAATTAGTATTTTAAGTAAGATAACTATACCAAGTGGAGCATCATATGAAAGGGCTTCACCTGTGCATTCTGAAACAGCTTTTTGTTTATTTTTATACGTCATAGGTTTTGAATTATCGTGCAAAATGTCGAAAAAATACGACTGTAATACGGAACCCTCCTTGCGCGAGCCTGACTCGCACTTGGCCGGTTTTTTCCTTTTGAGATACGGAACCCTAAAAATGACTCCTCACGATCCATTTTAACTGTTTGTGTTAAAATTCATGTTAAAAGTACAATTTTAGTTCTTAATTTAAAGGTGAACCATGAACCGTACTTTTGACATGATAGTTGACCCATAGAGTTAAAATAGCTGGTGAGAAGTTATTTTTTACGCATTAAAAACACCTTTCTTAAGTTACCCGTGACTACTGTAGTAGCCTACTGCTAGCGGTACTTTAGTGTTTCTTGAAAAGAATCAGTGCTGGCAAAATAATGGGTAATTGTTATCCTACCGGTTATTAGTCAGGTATGCAGAATATTTTTATTTTATAATATTTTTTTTATTTTGTTTTGAATGTCTGACAATGGGAGAACCACGTAAAAAAAAACGAGCTGGGGCTATACCTCCTGGGTGGCTTGGAAACTGGCCCACTACTCTTTTTTATATTATAATAAAGACTTATTAAGTACACGAAAAAGTTTATATACGTAATATAAAGAATTGTAGAGGGCCAGTTTTCAAGCCACCAAAGCTAATATTTTACTGTTTCAGATATTCATTTTGTAAGAGTTCACTGTTCAGTAACTTATGAGTTTCTTTAGTGTTATAGCTCCCCGGGGTCACGTGACCTGAGGAATATAACTACATTCTTAATATAATATTGAAAAATCGGTCAAGTGCGAGTTGGACTCGCAAAGAAGGGTGCCGTACCACCGTACAAGAAATAACACTTTATTTTTTAAATTTTCATGCTATAGCGGCAATAGAAATACACATTTTGTGAAAATTTCAACTCTCTACCTATTGCGGTTCAAGAGATACAGCCCGCTGACGGTCAGAAGGATGGACGGGTAGCGGAGGCTTAGTAATGGGGCCCGGTTGGAACCTTTCTGGTACAGAACCAAGAAAAACTGTTACATAATTACTTACACACCAAAACTTTAAATCCAAACGGACCCCTGTTCCAGGTTCCTGTTGTCCACTCATCTACGTGGTCCGCTTTAGCGGGCCGCGCACCCACGCGCCCTACTAGTTTGATTATATACATGGTACATATACCAAAACAACATTTTTTCAGTTTTTGTCTGTCTATTTGTGCCGAACACGGGCCGTGCCGCGGGCATAGGCATATTGTAGTATAAAAAGTCAAAAGTCAAAAATTATTTATTCTGTATAAACCATTAGACGGCACTTACAAAACGTCAAAATTAAAAATATTTAAAACTAGACAAGCAAATGGAGCATCGGTTCGAAATGCGGCCCAGACCAGAGAAGATTCCGGCAAGAAACTCAGCGGGCTGTTTTTTTGTCTACTTATAATCATTATAATCGTGTATCATCCTACTTCCTACTTCCTACTAATATTATAAACGCGAAAGTTTGTAAGAATGTATGTCTGGATGTCTGGATGTCTGGATGTCTGGATGTAAGGATGTATGTTTGTTACTCTGCCACACAAAAACGGCTGAATGGATCTGGCTAAAATTTGGTACACGGAAAGATTATAGTCTGGAAGAACATATAGGCTACTTTTTATACAAGCTAATACCGCGGCTCCGCTCGCAAAGTCGATCGGTCGGGATTTCTAGATATATCTTTGTTACTCTTTCACGCAAAAACGGCTGAATAGATCGGGTTGAAATTTGGTAACAAGATAGATTAAAGTGTAGAATAACATATAGGCTACTTTTTATACAAGCTAATACCCGCGACTCCGCTCACGGAGTCGATCAGTCGACCCACGGAGTATATCAGTCGGGATGTCTGGATATATGTTTGTTACTCTTTCACGCAAAAACGGCTGAATAGATCGGGTTGAAATTTGGTACAGAGATAGATTATAGTCTGAAATAACATATAGGCTACTTTTTATACAAGCTAATACTCGCGGCTCCGCTCGCGAAGTTAATCGGTCGGGATGTCCAGATATAATATGTCTGTTGCTATTTCACGTAAAAACGGCTGAATGGATCTGGCTGAAATTTGGTACCGAGATAGATTGTAGTGTGAAATAACATATAGGCTACTTTTTATTATACAAGCTAATACCCGCAGCTTCGCCCATGGAGTCGATCAGTCGGGATATCTGGATGTATGTTTGTTACTCTTTCACGTAAAAACGGGTGAATAGATCGGGTAGAAATTTGGTACAGAGATAGATTATAGTTTGAAATAACATATAGGCTACTTTTTATACAAGCTAATACCCGCGGCTCTGCCCGTGGGAATCGATTGGTTGGTAATCGTTTTTTGGTCATATCCCCGGTTCTACTTAACCAAATGCAATCAAACATACGGCAGATTTTATGTAAAACCAAGACCTTTCTAATGAAAAGACGGCATCAAAATTTGTTCAGCAGTGTTTGAGTCCATCACGAACAAACAGACAAGTATTGCAAAAAATACATATTTGTGGTCAACATAAAGCAAGTATTTTTTCAATAGGTCTGACCAAGAAAACCGCACTGAAATCCGTTTAGTACTTTTTATTCGAAAGGTTTTGGCTTGACGAGTGGAGACCAGTGGAGTGGAGAGTGGAGCGGAGTGGGGAGTGGTGTGGAGAGTGGAGTGGGGAGTGGTGTGGAGAGTGGAGTGGAGGTGGAGAGTGCAGTGGAGTGTGGAGTGAAGATTGGAGTGAACAGCGGAGTGGAAAGTCGAGTGGACAGTCGTTTCATTAAAATAGACTTGGTGGCGATACCGAATTCCACGCGGGCGAAGCCGCGGGCGGAAGCTAGTAGCACATAATTATATTGATATGTTTTACAGTTTGGGACGTTTAGCGATGCATTCAAACTCGGCCTTCAAGCATTTATGGCAGGAACTGCGACATGATGGACCGACCTTTGTTAGCCAAAGTAAGTGTTATCTCCTAATCACAATATTTATTGGAGTCCGATGGTTAGTTTTCAAGGTTTGAGTGTTTGTATTTATAGTATACCAGCTTTCCCGGCAAACTTCGTTCTGCCTTATTCAAGTTATATTAGTTGCCTTATTATTTCAGTCAAAAAAATTAGCACACAACACACACGCACGCACGCACGCAAGCACGCACGCACGCACGCACGCACACACACACAACCACACACGCACACACAACCACACACACACACACGCACACACACACACACGCACACACACACACACACACACACACACACACACACACACTCACACACACACACACTGCTCAACATAATGATGGGCAGCCCTGGTATTCTGGCCTATGAGTATCGCACGTAAACAGAACCACTGTATTGCGCACAGAGCCGGAGACGGAGTCGTTCCCGTGGAAGATGCGTATAGCGGACGTGTCGTGCTATACGCTGGAGCCGACGGCGGACTACGACCAGTCGGGCTCGGCGCTGCGCTCCACGCTCAAGACGCAGGCGGGCTTCGCACACCCCCGCACCGTGCTGGAGCTCGTCACCACCACCGTCACCGTCTCCGTGCTCACCAGGGCGCTGCAGATCAAGAACATCGAGCTCATACCGCAGCCCCGGACCGTCTCCACCGTCATCCATCCCGACAGGAATGATGTAAGTCTACACAGAGCTCACTGTACCCCTCCTCCCCTACCCCTTCCTAGACTCCCCACACCATCGTAGCCCTCCCCCCTTCCCTTCAGGGTAGGCAGCGCGTTTGTGACACCTTTAATATTGCACACGTCCATAGGCCACGGTGACCGCTTCCCATCAGGTGGGCCGTGTGCTTGTCTGCCAGCTACGTGCTCGCTGTGCCGACCCTGGAGAGGGGGGGGGGGGGTTTGAGAGAGTTTCTGTGCTGACAATGCAGGAGACCTTGGTCTCCTCGCTGGCAGTACATAATCTCTCAAGTAAGCTCTTACACTTACTCAGTCGGACTGCTCAATTCGGACATGAGATACCATCGTGTCCTACCTCCAGTACATTAACGCGGAACCCAAATTCTTTTTCCAAAGTTAAAAGTAGCCTAAGTTACTTCCTGTTACAGTGAGTTGAATGTTTTTTTAGAATGAACTAATTCTGAACGCTTTGGTTACGAAATTTTAATGAAACTGATAATAAAGCTGTTCTTTTTTCGTTTATTAACAGAAGACAAAGTATTTTACGGCCGGTTTGGAGTTCAAACCCACAACTTTGAAAGAATTCTTCCGCGGTCCTCAGAGGTAAGTAACTATGTTGCATAATTATGTATTTACAAAAAAATATATATAAGTATGTTTATCATCATTCTAGAATCCATAACACAAGCTAGGTAAACTAAGCTTACTAGGGTCTAGGGAGCAATGTGTAGAACGAATAATATATTTTTTTAAATTATATTTCTAGATTTTTAATATTTTTAATTGTTTATTTTATTGTAGACGGAGCACGAGACAGGATAAGAAGACAGAGGTAAGTCATTTTAAATTTATTTCATTTTTTTGACCCACCTGATGGGAAGCGGTCACCGTGGCCTATGGACGTGTGCAGCACTAGGGTTGCCACACTCGCGCTACCTACCCTAGAGTGGGGGGTTTGGGAAGTTTGGGGGGTGGGTTGAAGTGGGAGATTAGGGTGATGGGTGGGTTGCAAGAGGGGATTATCTTGCGATTTCATATTTCATATAAAAAAAACACACCCTTTATTATTACACCATACGATTGTGTCACTGTTAAGGTTCAAATTCTGCGAAGTAATGACATACCGCAAGCTAAAAGAAAGAGCTCATCTTTAACAAAATACATTTTATTTTTCTTACATTAATGCCTACCTAAGTAGTATAAAAAAAATAGCAACGACTGAGTGAATGGATGACATAAATAATTTACTTTATAGCTTTACTAGCTGTTGCCCGCGGCTCCGCCCGCGTGGATGTCGAAATCCGTTTCAAAAACTATCCTATCTCTCAAGTTGGATCGAACTGCACATGGTGTGCGAATTGTATTATAATCGGTTAAGTGGTTTAGGAGTCCATTGAGGACAAACATTGTGACACGAGATTTATATATATTAAGATACGTTTTAAGTTATTTATGTTTAAAATTATTAGGAGCCGAAACCGGATCCACCGGGGATGCAGAAGGAAGCTCGTGAAAAGGTGACCGTGAAGGAAGGGCCCGTCGTGTCGCTGGGTGTACACCTGCACGCCGACACTCCGCCTGTCATCGTCAAACTTGAAAAAGAACAGGTCAGTTTTTCCAGGACCAAGCCAATCCCACCTTTTCCTCTCGGGGTTATAGGCCGGAAGTCATTCTCATAAAAGTCGTATAAGCCGAATCAAAAGGAGGATAAGGAGCTGGTATACTCCGTGCCCCGAGGTGAAAGTCTTGGGTGCAACCGGGAGCAACGCTAAGATGACTATGAAGGATGCCTTCTTCCTTACTGATTTTAATTCCCTTTTGTTTCGTGCGGAAATACCCAGTGGTTTAATGACAGTAGAGGAAGCGCGTGAAGTATGTAAGGACATAGCCAGATGTCAGTCTGTTGTCTCTGCCTACCCCGGAGGGAAAAAGGCGTGAGCATATGTATGTATGTATGATACCTCCCTTGCGGCCAGCGGGGGTGGTTGTATCGGAATCGAGCCGATTAAAACCGCACGCCGTTTCAGTTTTCTAGCGCCAAGGTGTAAGGTGGGCCAAAAGGCATTCCCCCGTCATACCCCCTGGAAAAGGGGGAAAACGCTCGGTGTGATTACGTATATGTTAGTTCCTGTTAAATAATCTACTCTCGTAACGTACGAAACTACAAGACGCGAGCTATTTTCCATCCACAGTATATAAGTATCATGTTTATCCGCATTTTAGAACCCATAACACAAACTATTTGAACTATGCTTACTTTGGGACTAGGGAGTGTAGTGTAGAATGTCCTAGAATATTTAATTTGTTTAATAAATAAATAAATAAATATTTTACGACATTCTACACTACGCTCCCTAGACCCAAAGTAAGCTTAGTTTAACTAGCTTGTGTTATGGGTTCTAAAATGCTGATAAACATACTTATATACTTTTTTTTTTGTAAATACATACTTATTATACATATTAACACCCAGACCAATGCAAATAGACATATTCATGCATATAAATATTTGCACTGAACGAGTACCGAATCCGCGCCCCCTGCGTAGCAGTCGCATGCACTACCGCTACGCCATAGAGGCCGTCAATTATTTATTTATTATATCTCCTAGTCTTGTGCTTCAATATGTTTACAGCTTCACGTGGTGGCCGTGGCGATCCACTGCTTCAGCCACATCATCACTTTGCTAAAGCGAGGCCGCGAGGACGACGACAAAGACGCACATTTCAACACACAGACCGCACCCACCAGCTCGCAGAGATCCTTCCTACCAAGGTATTGCATGTACATTATATTTACGAAGCAGGAACCTGATTCAGATAAAATAAGTTTTCAAAACGTGCGATTTCAAAGCTTACGAAAACTTATATAGATATTATTAATCAACTTACTTAACTTATAGATATAGATTTATTTAAAATCGAAGTGAAAATGTATCAAACTATGAGTGATTTTAAAGGTTTGATAACCTAACGATAACGTTGGTAGATTTTCTTTTCGACAGATACCATTAGCGGATAGTAGCGGGAACAACATTTTACGCTTCCGCGGGCCACAGCTAGTATATTATACAATATATCCGTCAGAAATCAAATCAACCAAATTAAAATTTCTGAGGGTGACTATATATTTAACCTTAATTTCAGGTCAGTATCAGAGCAGGAGCCAAATCAAACTGCTTCCGAAGAATCCATGAGCAAGAGTTCCGAATTAATTGAAATATTCGATCGAACTTCAGAAGGTAAACATTAGAGCCGGATTTACGTTACAAAATTAGTGGCATGCAATTACTTTCATGACATTAATTTCACGTGTAAATGTCAAATTCCATAATATATGCATCATCATCATCATCATTCTCTGAACCTTTTTAAAAGGAAAAAAGTTAGTCGAAGCCATTTATGTGACAAAGTCTCGTCTTCAACAATTTTTTTATTACAGCGACTTCAAAGAAACCTATAACGACCTTCCTATGGTGCCAATGGGTTGTGAGCCACGCGACGGTGATAGTGGCGTCGCGTACGGTGAAGCTGGCCTTCGACATCGACGACATCATCTCCACCGTGGACCTGCAGCCGCACTACAACCAGCTCAAGGTCAAAGTCGCATCCGCCTCCGTCAGGCACTACGAGCTGTGAGTCTCATTCACGTTTATGATTTTTATATCGGTCACTTCAATATATGTGACTTCACCTCGCCTGATGGTAAGCTAAAAGGAAAGTATCAGGACTGGGGGTCATCATTACATACACTGTACGTGCTATAAGGCCTCATTCGCACGAGCGCTTTTTTACCGCCCGTTAAAACGTTCAAATAGAACAAATACATTTCTCCCGTGCGAATCAGACCTAACGCTAGAATATATCGGAAAATTTCGAGCATCTAGAATGGGTCCAGGTAGCTCAGTTGGTCAGAGCATTCCCCCTAGTCTGACTGGTCACGGGTTCAAGTCCCGTCCTGGTTGATCACTTTTTCCGATCAAAAAATCATTAGAAATAGTTAGCATACAATTGCTTTAAAATTTCATTGATTGACACTGTTAGTTTCTATGAATACGACTTTCTATTACACACAAGATAACAAAATAATAATATCCACAAATACACCCACACATAGTGTATAACAGTCTTATGACTGAGTTTCAATGTGTTATGACTTCTACTTGGTCAATTAGGTTTCGTACTACCGCATTGACCAGGTAGAAGTGCCGCTCCGGACGAGCGCGCCGCCTTATATCCGCCGCAGCGAGTACTCGCCCGCGAGTACGTGCCCTCCCCCTCACCCTCCCTCTGCCCTCCCTCACCGCCACTGGCGCATGCGCGGTAGCTACGTCCCAACTTCAAGGCGACCCCCAGATATGGGCGCCTGATTTAAGATTACTGTTCGAGACAGGCGCCACCAAGTTTGAATGGCTCTATGCTAATGTGCTGGTTTTGTCTCGGTCTTATCATAGAATTTAAGACCTCAGTTGAACTTGAATATTTTGAGACTGAATTTTGATAAATTTCTCGGATGCATATATTAACATAAATTAGACGTACTGGGCCTCGATTTTTTTTTATACCACATAGGTGGCAGACAAGCACACGGCCCACCTGATGGGAAGCGGTCACCTTGGCCTACAGACGCGTGCAACACCAGGGCATCACACTCGATTCTGCTAAAGGCAAACCACTGTCATGCCACTGACACTAAAAATGCTATTTAATTGTAGACTTTACCGTTATACAGTTAAAGTCTAAAATCAAATGAAAAGAATTCATTAAACTTTCCCTCACTCTACAAAATATCATGTAATTTTAGACTTTAAACTGATAGCAATAGAGTCCAAAATTAAATCGTGGTTTTTGAAGTGTCAGTAGCATAAAAGTGGCTTGTTTTATCAGAACCGAGGCCCTGTATATCCTGTACTATGGTGTCCATATGGCCTGTGCTGTATTATTGTAACCATAACTTAAATATTGAGTGTATCATCGCATTCAACGACGTCCGCATATCGATAGCTTATCGGGAGATGCAGTCAATTTGACATACTAAGTATAAAAATGATTCACTTAATATGTTATGCTCAAGCCTTTTTCCCTTCGGGGTAGGCAGAGACAACAGCCCGCCACCTGCGAGAGCCGCGACTCATACTGATAATAATGTTTCATTGAATACTGATGGTATAGTAATTGATTGTCTAATTTCGCAGGAACAGCGATGAAGATTGGATCCCGGGCGTGTTAGGAGGCCGAGTGTTGGAAGCCCGGGAGATGACGGGCACCAAGGATGAGGACCAGTTCCTCGCAGTCACCATTACACAAGCGCAGTGAGTATCAGCCATTTTCAACACATGGCGCCAAATGCCACGTGGGGGTATACGGTTACGTCCACGCGGTACACCCGGGAAACAAAGGCGAGCATCGCCATGGGTTGAGGATGCAATTGTAAAACCGTTGATGACCCGGGGTCAGCTGGGGTGCGTGATGTGCCTATTGGTTAACCTTACATCCCGGTAATGCTACAATGTTTCGATATCGCCTAATGTCACCAATGGGTTGTGAAGGTCAGATGGCAGTCGCTTCATGGAAAATATGTCCAGCCAAATCCGCAGTTAAGACTGGTAAAGCGGACCCCAGACTCTGAGGTGAAAGCTTTGGATACGACTGGGATTAACGCTTGGCTGAAGAATACTTTCCTAGATATGACTAATGTTCCTAGTTATCGGAAAAAGTGAACATCCAGTACGGGAATAACTAATGTTTTTCCTATTTTCAGCATATCTCAATTACCAGACAGTTGGAAACAAGAATTGCACCCAAAGTTGATAGAAAACAAAAATGTAAGTTTGTTTTGTATGGAATAACCTTTTGATTTTGTGACATTTGACCCATTTTTTTAAACCACTAAGTTGGTAGACAAGCACACAACCCACCTGATGGAAAGCAGTTACCATGGCCTATGGACGTGCGCAACACCAGGGGCGTCACACTCGCGCTGCCGGCCCTGTAAAAACCTTCTTATGGACCTTCTTGAAGAACCCCATATTTTTTCAATTAACCTTGAATATAAACTATGAAATCTACTCTTTATCATGTACTTTTGACGCTGACTGTACATAAAAAGCCCTTATTAATTATTAATCTTTGTTTCGTCGCACGCGCAGGGCGAGGACGTGATGTGGGAGGTGTATGCGACGCTGGCGCCGCTAGAAGCAATTGTTCAGCCGCTCATACTGGATAATATCGCTACGCTCATCAAAGAACTCATGCCACGTGCTTATTGCCCTATTAGGGTTGATATCGAGAAAAGGTACGAGACTAACTTACTACGAGTATTATTATTGCACCCGGATTCGTCTCAGTAACGCCATCTCTAAGTACCGATTTAAAATTGTCAAGTTTAATTATTCTCACAACCATGGTTGTTTGACTGGACTGACAAGTGGTATGATCTAAGTCATGTTTTTTTTTTTATAATGAATACCTCGCCTGATGGTAAGCTAAGGTAAAATCTCGGGAATGAGGAGTCATTATTAAACAAACAGATAGTATCACAATGGTAGCCCTCAGCTTGACGGCCTCATCAAATGCTTTTTCGCGCTCCGCTTAAAGCACCTGGGACTGTAGGAGGAAGGAAACACGTGTGCTGGTAAAGAATGTCAAGTCTTTATGGTGAGGCATAGAAAACAAGCACCGAACCGCTTGGTTCTTGATGGAATGGTTTGCAGCATATGAGGGTGATAATTTAGAACACTTGCCATCCAGAACAACACAGACTGGGCTGCACACAGTTAAAACAATTTGGTCCCGAACTAAGCGATTCGGTGTTTCCTTTATCTGTCGCACGATACAGAACTGCAATGCTCTGCCTCTGAAAGGTATCGAACCTCTTGATTCTTGATAGAATTTATTGCACCAATGAGGAAGTTCTACGTGTCTCAAAAGAGATGATTTACAAATGTATGGACCTTGGGCCCGATAATTGTACACTACTTATAAAAATAGTTAGGCAATGGAGTTTTCATTTTTCACTATTCAATTCTTATAATATTGCCTCGTATTATCTGACTAAATAAACACTTTCTTGCAACACAACAAACATGGCGGACTAAAACTATAAAAATGTACTCATATTTTATTAATTTATGCCCTTGAATTTCGGAGGCGAATAAATATAATTGTATTTTTGCCAATAACCGATATTATCTCTCTTTTTTTCTGTATTGTGTACAATTAGGGGGCCTAAAATGAAATATATTCTTTCAGTAGTATTCTTGTATGTATTCCTTTCATAGGTTTTATACGTTTAGTACAGATACCGGCACGTAAATTGGCCCGACACGTCATATGCGCAAAGGTCGATGTTTAGGTCGCGGGAGACGCGGTTGCGCCGTCGCGGACATATGATTGGTCCGTCACTTGACGTCACTTGACGGACCAATCAGATGTCTCCGAGAGACGTCTTGTAGCGAATCAACGTTCCGTTCGTTCGTACTTTGAATCATTTGATTGGCTCAAAGTGCTCGATGCGCGAACTTACCCCAAACCTGGCCAAGTAACGTGTCTGTATCTGTACGTATGTTTGTGTGATAATATGGTGTGTATGTCATACAGCAAGGCGACAAAGCTATGGCCCTTCTGCTACCTGTCCGTGGGCAGCGTGCGGCTACTGATCACCGGCCGAGACGTGGTCGACGAGAGCTCCGAAGATGACGATACTTTCGTCTTCACTGTAAGTTCACTTTTTTATACTACCACCTGATGGGAAGCGGTCACCGTGGCCTATGGATATGTGCAACTATAAGGGTGTCACACGCGCTGCATACCCTGAAGAGCAGGGGAGAGGGCTGGGAAGGGGTGGGGAGAGGAGGGGTAAAGTGAGCTCTGTCTACCCTACTTTCCGGCGGCGGGAACACAACACGATATGGTTATTATGGCCGCGGTCTCCTTGTAGGGCGGAGGTACTGCCCAGTCGGACAGCTCATTTCAGACGGGAGACACCGTCGCGTCGTGTCCTACCTCCTCCAAAAATCCATCGACTATTGTAGTACCGAATTGAGCAGTCCGACTGTGGTAGTACCTCCGCCCTACAGAACACTGTCCCCATAATAACCATTGTGTTGTGTTCCCCAAGGTAAGTAATGTAGCCAGAGCCCACAAACCCCCCCCCCCCCCCTCATTCCACCAATTCCCTCCCTAATAAAAGTATTCTATATACATAAAATAAAGTCGTGTTAGTTACACTATTTATAACTCGAGAACGGCTAAACCGATTTAGCTTTGAAAATTGGTAGGGAGGTAGCTTAGAACCAGGGGACGGACATAGGATACTTTTTTTAAGTTACACATGTCAACATGACTTTACCTCGCCTGATGGTAAGCTAAAGGTAAAGGAGTGGAGAGCGGCGTGGAGAGTGAAGTGGAAAGTGGAAGTGGAGAGTGAAGTGGAGAGTGGAGTGGAGAGAAATTTAATTGGTGGAGATACCGACTTCTACACGCGCGAAGCCGTGGGTGAAATCTAGTGTTGATATGAAATAGAGAGACTATTGATATAACTGGTTGGCAATTTGAAAATATTTTTGTTACAGCTGGACAAAATAACCATGAACCCGCACCCAGAGAATCCAATTTGTAGGTATGTAAACACTTGGACACTTACGTCTTAGCTTACATACGGACAATAACAGTATAGTACAGTCGCCAAAATATTACAGCTTAACACATTCCAAGTTACAGACCACCGTACAGATTTAATTTGTAGTCTGGAGAATATTTCTTGATTTATTTCAATGCAAAGAACTTCTGAGGGTACTTACAAGGTTATAGCATTTATTTATCAAACTGAGACGGACCACTGGTGATGGATATAATGACATACTTTCGTACGCACGAAGTTGAAATGCCTTGTTGCTAACTAGGAGATTCAATTTACCTGTAAAATTAAGGCATCGAGCACACGGAGGCGCAGGCGGGGCCGGTTAATGTCGCTGCGATCAATTGCGCAAAAGGAATCCTGTACTACTAACGCACACGAAGGGCAAAAAGACCGCCCGGGTGCTCGGCGGGCAATGGCGGCGCTTTGTTTTCGCGGTGAGGGCAGTCGCGGGCATCGACGGGCAGACGCGGTCAAAAAGACCTGCCCGCCTTGACGTCAGCTTAACGCCTAAGGGTTATTCCTATTCTATTTATCTATATGGGCAACTGTGTCGAATACTAAGTCAGGTGTAATTATTATAGACGTCTGGTGAACGCGGGCGACAGTGGGTGGTTGGGGCCCGCCACTAACTATGAAGGGCGCCAGTACGAGATGACTGTGAAAAATATCGAGATACGATCCGCGCAGTTCAAGCAACTAATAGCAAAGGTACTTTTATAATTGTTTACGTCAATATTATACAATAATCATTAAAGGTGTCAAGAGACGTCAATATTTGTTAATGTCAAGGAGGTTATAACTTAATGTATACTATTATCTGTTAAAAAGTCTATTACACTCTATAGTATGCCTTATGCAGAAAAAGGCTTCTTACTTATTTTTTAAAAGCCGTGATACTAAGCATTACTCATTTAATAAAAATCTCTGCTATTGTAACCCACCATAGCAGGGATTTTTGAAAATTTCTACTACAGCAGGGATTTTTGAAAATTTCTACTATAGCAGGGATTTTTGAAAATTTCTACTATAGCAGGGGTTTTTGAAAATTCTTACAGTAGCAGAGATTTTTGAAAATTCCTACACTATTGTGACTTGAAATTTTTAGTAGAAAACTGTTCTTCCGGTTAAAAATACTTCAATTCTATTTGCATCTGTACCCATAAGTGTTTGGATTCATTCCCTTAATTTGTGGTAACGCTCCCCGTTGTTATCCGCACAGGCGAATGGTGAAATAGAGAAGAATGTAAATTCAAATCCAGCCGTGAAGTGGAACCAAAGCATTGAAGAGCCGACTGTCACGCCTCTCCTTTACTCGTAAGTACAATCTACTATGTGTATCAGCTAAGAATAGCGCTGTCAGACGCCATTTTGATTCTGATTATTGTGTCAATTTCATTGAATCAAGCACATTCATTACTTAGAAGTACCAAACTTGTGAGATCCTTCTTATAAAAATACTTGCCCCAAAATTGTTTTTTACATTGCGATTTGTCTAAAGTAGATTATAGTATAATGTTTGGATGGAAGGCGGAGAATCGGGAAGTCTGGCGCATATTGGGATAGGCTATGTCCAACAGTGGACGTCGATACGCTGATTGATTGATTGATAATGCTAGTACGATCGACTGTAAAGAAAGGGTCTCGGCGCACACAGACACCTCTACTTGTGTGTGTAATTCCGTGCACCAGCCGCAGCAATAAAATATAAACAACGATTGTGTGATTTGCATGTCATCGAATTAGATAGTACATTTTTTTTCTGCTTAATAAGGAGCCTCGTGGCCGAATGGTATGTGAGGTGAACTGATCCTACGTTAGAGCATATCGGAATAACACACACACGTAAGGTGTCTGTGTGCGTTAAGACCCTTTCTTTGCAGTCGAGTGTACATAAGTGTGTACTACAACTACAACTACAAAAACGTAATATCAATTATTTTAATGTGGTCGCAGCTTGGACGTGTGTTTGGTGCTCGCGCCGGCGCTGTACACTCGAGGCTCGCTGACGTGCGGGCCCGCCGTAGAGGTGAACTTACTCACCGACTGCGTCATAGAGGTCAGCGTCGAGCAGATCGTCTTGTGCCAGAAACTTGCGGCCGCCATGTACGCCGGACTCACTTACAAGTACGTCACAATAACTGACCATTTTATGAACCTTTTTTCCGTGGTAATCCTTATGGATACCCTCCCCCCGGCCAGCGGGGTAGGTTAAAACCGCCGCCCAAGAAAACATTTATGTCTCTTGATACCAGGCTCCGTGGAACTCCGCCTGTCACCCTACACCCCACCGTCGGCGAAGTGGCGCGATGCTCACCCCCCCCCCCCCCCCTTTCGGAGAGTCGAGGATATCTTAAAACCGTAGATGGCCCGGGGTCAGCTGGGGTGCGACAGGTATGCCTATTGGGTAACCTTACACCACGGTAATTAAGACCCGAGACGGCATGCGGTTTTAGCCGGTTCGATCCCGACATAACCACCCCCGATGGCCGACAGGGGTGGTATCCATGAGGATTTCCGCACGGAAAAAAAGGGTGTGCCTCGCTGAGGCTGAAGGATATAATAATTATATTCCATTTCAGAGATTTCGTCAAAGTCAGGGTGTTCGCGGACCATGACAAATTCGGTGTCTGCCCCTACGCAGAAGTACTCAAAATAACTATGCCGGAAGCCAGTGATAGCGACACCACATTGCATGACGGTACATTTCTTACGACTATCATTTTTTCATAACACTACGGCAAGCTAGCACACGGCCCACCTGATGAGAAGAGCAACATCAGGAGCATTCATACTCACGCTGCTAACCCTGTAAAAACTTTCTAATATCCTTCTTGATTAACCCTATATTGAAGTAGTACAATACATGGTAATAAGTGACGAATATAGCAGCAGTTGACTAATGCGTATGGTTTCTGACTTGTAATCGAAAAGTTGCGCATGCGCAACTATTGCCGATGTAAACACATACTGCAGGGCGAGCACAAAATTTCTTTCGAATCGAGTTCGTAACGTGTGCGATTATATGAAATATTTACAGTTCCTTTAATGCACTTGAGTAGAACCGGCGATATAATAAAAAACCGACGTACGTGCAGGCGGAGCTGTGTGCATATGCTAGTAGAGAATAAGATATTTTAGATGCAGTGGCACCTTCTAAAAATATTGCAGTTTTTTTTGTGGTAGTTCTAACTACAGCTCAATGTGACAACTAGTATTTCTAGTTTTAACTAAGTATTTAAGTAAAAATTAGTTTTAACTAGGGAAATCGAGTTCTAGCAAAAAACGGGCTTTAACTATAACATATTTTTCAACAGAACAAAGTCATCACAGCGTGGGCGGAGACTCGGGCGTCGACACAGTTGCGTCTCAATCTACGTCAGCGAAAGGCAGGGCCTTCTTTGCAGATGAGGTGCCTCTCAAGAAATGTGTCTCCATAGCGTTGTCAGAACAAACGTGAGTATGGAGTCGAACATTTGAGTTGGTTTAGTTTTACCCGTTTTTTTATGAACCGCGGTTTAACAACCGCGATAGCCTAGTGGTCTGGGTAATGGACTGCTGAGACGAGGTCTCGGGTTCGATCCCAGGTTCACCATGGCACACACAAATGACTTTTCGATGCTTTTCGAAGTTATGTGTGTATTTATCGCAGGTTTATAAGTGCCCGGTCCGCCTTCGTGAAATAGAACATCTATAACATCCTCTTTTTTTGAAGTCGGTTAAAACGTAATAAAAATAGAGGATACTTTATAATTTTTTTCTGGACCTCGAGAAAATTTATACACAGTATCCGGACCCCATTTAAAACTACTTGCCGACCGCTGGTTTAGGGTAATTTGAAATAACGTATCTACCACTTAGGTCAATTAATTATTCTATAATAAATTATTATTAATCAATATTAAATCAATTATTATTATAATGATAATTTTAGGGTGTATAAAAATGTGTACATAAAATGTTATGTACAGGTCGGCGCCATCGGACAACCTGGAGCTGTTCGTGACGATGGGCACGGTGGACGTGTCGTTGTACGCGCGGGACGACAACAGCCCGGAGGTGGCGCCTCTACGCGTTCCGTTCTACGCGAAGAGCATCCAGTCGCCACTGCCCAGACCCTCTATAACAATGGTTAGTCTGGCTATTATCATTTTTCAAATTATATTCAGATTTTTTTCCCCGGCTTTTATGAATGTGAAACGCCAGTATGGAGGGCTGTCCGTTCGTGTTAGTAGAGAAGTAAGAAAAAAAGGGAATAGGTGGATAAGAATGGAAAAAAATAGGAAGCGTTAGCCATACATGACGATGTGTAAGTTTGTGGAGGAACGGAGTGTGATGTTCCTCCCACACAAAGGAAGGATCCTCCGACCAGGCAACGTGATCAGGGCGGCCCAACAGATGTTGTTGACTGAAGTAGTGGGAATAGATCGTTTTAACAGCAAATCACTTTCGCGATTCAGAATCGTAGTGATATAGTACTAGTATCGAAGTAGTTCAGCTTGCTATCACTAGATGGCGCTGAGTATATGTGGTGTGTTCACACTGAATTTTTGTATTTTTTTTTTGGCAACAAGGTTGGTACAGATGCCGGCACGTAAATTGGCCAGACGCGTCATATGCGCAAAGATCGATTTTAAGGTCCCCTCTGAGGTATGAGCAGGTCGCGGCAGACGCGGTTGCGCCGTCGTGGACATATGATTGGTCCGTCAATATGTCTCCGAGAGACGTCTTGTAGCGAATCAACGTTCCGTTCGTTCGTACTTTGAATCATTTGATTGGCTCAAAGTGCACGATGCGCGAACTTACCCCCACTACTTCAAAACCTGGCCAAGTTACGTGCCGGCATCTGTACTTGATATATGATTTTAGTGTTGAGATATACCCAAATACATGATGTTATTTGGTGGGTGTGTTTTGTTATGTGCTGGGTATGTGTTTTTTATTGGTATTGGATACCTATGTATTCTGTTTCTTTGTCAGTATCTTATAGACAGGTTAAAGTTAAATTCTGTTTTCGACAGTGGCATAAAGCAGCAGCGAATACTGCAAAAGCTGAAGACAATCTCTCCGGCACCTCAAGCAGGAGCATCACTGAGGATGTCCGCTGTGATCAGGAGAAGTCCAAAGTCGAGTTATCGGTAAGTTTAGAACGGAATACAATAGCCACAGAAATGATATTAGATAGAATGGGCAAGTGGGCGTGACATACGTGCCAAGAGCGTGCAATATATTACATGCTTTCCTAATCGTGTTCATGAGAACGCGCTTGCGCGCGGAAGCGGTCGCTTTAGGGTCCGTTCACACAGACGGGCTCGGAGAGCATCGGCGCGCATTTTTCTTTTCACACTGACAAATGATTTTCATAATAACCTGTGCAGATGCAAAATAAACCTTACGAATACTAAATACTCTGTTTTCTCTCCGAGCCGGTCTGTGTGAACGAACCCTTAATGATAAAGCGACCGCTTCCGCGTGCAGGAAATAAAAAAATAGTAATTCAATATCCATTGCAGATAATGAATATCGATAATCTCTTTTGTGTCTCCTCACTATTTTTCCCGTCACAGCATGAAAATGACGTCAAATTGTGGGTGTGGCTTGTCGAAATGTGATACGCGCGAAATGTGTGCATCATAACCATTCTATGGATATAATGTGTTCCGGGACAATATCAAAATGGGTCTTTGAACCTCGTTAGTGTCGAAACTAGTGTCGCTATACTTACACGTTCACGTCATGACAATGACGTCACATAAAACAATGAATCACTTTTTTTTGTATGTATTTACAAAAAAAAAGTATATAAGTATGTTTATCAGCATTCTAGAACCCATAACACAAGCTAGTGAAACTAAGCTTACTTTGGGTCTAGGGAGCGATGTGTAGAATGTCGTAGAGTATTTATTTTTTTATTTTATAATCAATTTATTAATACTTATTATCAGAAATTCACTAAAAAATGTTGAGTTTGCAATTAGTTTTTTTATACTACTTAGGTGGCAGAAAAGCACACTGCCAACCTGATGGGAAGCGGTCACTGTAGCTTATGGACGTGTGCAACACTAAGGGTGTCACACACGCGCTGGCTACCCCGAAGGGATTGGGAGTCTAGGATGGGGTGGGGGGGGAGGGGTACAGTGAGCTCTGTCTATCCTACTTACCGGCGGGAACACAACACGATGGTTATTATGGCCGCGGTGTTCTGTAGGGCGGAGGTACTACCCAGTCAGACAGCTCATTACGGACGGGAGATACCGTCGTGTCCTACTACAATCATCTACATTATTTATCGCTGACTGTACGCCAGTTTATGATAAAATTTATAAATGTTTTTAGCATTTCAGAGGTTCAAGTAGCATGAGATTCGAGAACCAGATACCCCTGTTCCACGCCATACTGCAGCAACCTAACGTGTACTATTGGAAAAAGAAAGACGTTAAGAACTTTCAGGTGAATATGTCTAGCGCTTTTTGTTCTTTAATTAAGGTGGCAGTTACAAGCACACGGCTCGCCTGATGAGAAGCGGTTGCCGTTGACTATGGGGGGATTGGAGGAGATTGGGAGTTTCTGTGCTGACAACGCAGTGGAGACTTTAGTCTTCCCGCTAACAGCACAGAATCCCTCCAGTGAGCTCTGGCTACCCTACTTACCGCCGGGAACACAACACGATGGTTATTATGGCCGCGGTGTTGTGTAGGGTAGAGGTACTACCCCTGTCGGACTGCTCAGTCCGGATGTGAGATACCGTCGTGTCCTATTTCCATCTATTCTTTTTTTTATGTCGGTCACGTCAACATTGCTTCACCTCGCCTGATGGTAAGCTAAAGGCAAAGTCTCTAGAATGGGAGTCACCATTGCAAACACCGATGGTGCCACAATGATGGCTCTCAGCTTGACGGCCTCATCAAATGCTTTTTCACACCCCGCTTAAAGTCCCGGGACTTTATGAGGAAGGAAATACGTGAGTTGGTAAAGAATTCCAGGTTTTGATGGTGCGGCAAAGAAAAAAAGCACCGAACCGCTTGGTTCTTGATGGAATTGTTTGCACCATATGAGGGTGATATCTCAGCCTTGCACATGTTCATAAATGTATATCGAAAAAAATATAATTTTCTTATGGAAAACCGGTACAACTTCATCTAATACTCTGTGTAGTAGCATCCGCTCTAACGATTTGGATGAAACTATGTTTTTAGATATCATTGTTTGATGCCCGCGCTTGCCTGGGCCTCTGGCGAGCGGAGGGATACTGGAACGCTGCTTTACTATCTACGGCGAAGGGAACACCAGACCCGGTCACGGATATACCACCAGCGCTCGCCACTTTGAAGATCGTAGCACCCACTTCTAGTGAGTCTCTTAATCTATACATATGCCGTACACTATACTTGTCTGTGGCAAAATGCGTCGCATATAAACAAGTATAGTGTACGGCATCTAACTTGGCAAGGTTTTGGAGTAGTGGGGCCCACACTACGACAAAATCTTGCCAAGTTAGATGCCGTGAACTATTATAATTGTTAATGGGATATTTACCATAATATTTGTTTGTTTTTATCAAGAATCCGATACACACAACAATACATCCGTGATCATGGCGCTTGCAACAGCGTTGAAATATCGGATACTCAATAAAACAAACAAATATGTTAATATCCCGTCAACTATTAACCAGTGAATTTAATTTCCTCATTCAGGTAACCAATATACGTGCAATTCGAGCCTGAAGGGTTCGATCCGATTGGACGTGGAGCGGCCCGTGCAGGTGGAAGTGTGCGTTGAGAGGGTGAAGCGACTCTTGAGCATCAACAGACTCGTGAGTGCCTGATTGGTTAACACATAGTTCAATAAGATCGAAAAATTTTAAAGAAGTATTTCACCTCTTTGACACGAACAGGGTACAGATACGTAAATTGGCCAGACGCGTCATAATTATGCGCAAAGGTCGATTTTAAGGTCCCCTTTAAGGTATGAGCGGGCCGCGGGAGACGCGGTTGCGCCGTCGCTGACATATGATTGGTCCGTCACTAGACGGACCAATCATATGTCTCCGAGAGACATCTTGTAGCGAATCAACGTTCCGTTGTTCGTACTTTGAATCATTTGATTTGCTCAAAGTGTACGATGCGCGAACTTACCCGCACTACTTCAAAACCTGGCCAAGTTACGTGCAAGAAAAAAATTACGGGCAACTGAGGGCCACCAATATAGCATTATCGGTGTATCTAATGGTGACCCCCCATTCTTAAGACTTTACCTCAAAGTCAAAAATCATTTATTCTGTATAGACCATTTTAAGCGGCATTTACAAAACGTCAAAATCAAAGTTATTTAAATTTAGAAGCAAATGGACCACCGGTTCGAAACGCGGCCCAGACCTGAGAAGACTCCGGCAAGAAACTCAGTGGGCTGTTTTTTTTGGTCTATTAACCTTTAGCTTACCATCAGGCAAGGTGAAATCATATTGACGTGACTGATATAAAAAAATGTATGTATTCTATTTACAGTTGATGGCGAAATTAATCTTCGATGACGACATTATAGGCACGCACGAGGACGTCTCGCCTATTTACAAGTTACGACAAAAATTCCGTAAGTATTATGTCGACTCACACTTTGTTGGTAGGCAGATATAGTGCTCTGATAATAAAATGAGGTAGATAGGTTATGGTGATTCTATTGTTATGTCAATGTGCTTGTTACGCATATGTAAATTATATTTATAAAAATGACATTACAGCACGTAGAACATTTGAGGATAATATCGAAGAAAAATAAATAAGTACATATTTTTATACCACTTAGGTGGCAGATAAGCACACGGCACACCTGATGGGAAGCGGTCAGCTTGGCCTATCGACCTGTGCAACACCAGGGGCGTCATACTCGCACTGTCGATTCTGTAAAAATCTAGTGCCCTTCTTGAAGAACCCATATTGTAGACGCAGGAAAAAGGCAAACCTATTCGTGGAGACCTATAATTGGCTCTCTGTCACTTGTATGTGTATTTGGTTATAGCTTGGCTGATGTTTTCCTAAATATAAATTTAATAAAAAATTGGATGTGTTCTCGATGTTGTAGTGCAACACAACATCGAGAGCGTGACGCTGCTGACGAGTCAGTTGGCGCTGGTCGGCAGTGAGGGGGCGCTGGCGTGTGACGCGCTGAGCGCGCAGCTGGGCGTGAGTGCGCGTGCGCCACGCCTGGCTGCGCGGGCGCTCGTCACTGCTCTCAGCGCCGCCGTTGGCCCCCCCTCAGACACCAGACACGTCGTACTGCAGCCGCTCATGCTCGGGTAAGCTGATGTCCGTTATTTTATACAAATAACTAAAATTGGAATGTCCATGAGAAATTGCCACAGTGTGATAAGGCTCCAAATTGTTTATACCGGCGGTGGTCAGGAGGTACTTTTAAGTGGGGTCCGGATATTGTGCATAAATTTTCTCGAAGTCCTCATTCAAAAATATTTCAGATATAAGTACCAAATTTAATATTTGGCTGTCCGAGGTTTGACCTCTCGCGGTCTGAATTGAGACCGCGGTCCGGAGTTTTTCGACCCCTGGTTTATACCATAATATAGCACTTTTTATACAACGTAAGTACACGATCCACCTGCAGGAAACGGTCACCGTGGCCTATGGACATGTGCAACACTAAGGATGTCACACACACGCTGTCTACCCTGAAAGAAAGGGGAGGGGCTAGGAAGAGGTAGGGGAGGTGGGGTACAGTGGGCTCTAGCTACCCTACTCACCGGCAGAAACACAACACGATGGTTATTATGGGCGCGGTCTTCTGTAGGGCGGAGCTACTACCCCAGTAGGACTGCTCGTTTCGGACAGGAGATACCGTCGTGTCCTACCTCCTACAGATGCCGGCACGTTTTGCAGTAGTTGGCGCATCGTGCACTTTGAGCCAATCAAATGATTCAAAGTACGAACGAACGGAACGTTGATTCGCTACAAGACGTCTCTCGGAGACATCTGATTGGTCCGTCGAGTGACGAACCAATCATATGTCCGCGACGGCGCAACCGCGTCTCCCGCGACCCGCTCATACCTCAAAGGGGACCTAAAAATCGACCTTTGCGCATATGACGCGTCCGGCCAATTTACGTGCCGGTATCTGTACTAACCACCACTTATATTGAACATATCCATATTAACTACCACTTATATTGAGATATCCTTGTTGTGCAATAAAGAGTTATATTACCACTACTAACCGGATTATTGATCGATCCTTACTGTCCACTTATGCAGTGCAGAGATGGAAGCGACTTGGGAAGCGTGGCGGCGCGCGGAGGGCGGCCCCACGTCGCGCGACCCCAGCGTGTGCGTCAGCGTCGAGATGGGGTGCGTCGTCACCGACCTCCGGCCCGGCGAGCTCGGCACCTGGCTCCGACTACACAACGCCATCAAGGACGTGCACGAATTCAATAGGGTAGGACAGACAAACACACGGCCCACATGATAATAATTATAGTCTGGAACACATTCCATGGAAAGTGGAATCAGGAAAAGAATTTTACACGGGAGAAACCGTGGATAAAAGCAAGTTCCTTATATTGAATAAAATTTTTAAGCAATTGCATGCTAACTATTTCCAATGATTTTCTGATCGGAAAAAATGATCATCCAGGACGGGACTTGAACCCGTGACCAGTCCCTTACAGGGGGAATGCTCTGACCAACTGAGCTACCTGGACCCGTCTTAGATGCTCGAAATTTTCCGATATATACTACGGCTTAGGGCGCCGGTGGAGTCATCTACCGTAATTCGTTCGAACTACGGTAACAATGAACAATATTGCAATTGTTTTTAAACATTATTTTTAGATTCTCCGCCCGATTAATTGAATGAAATTTTTAAGCAATTGCATGAAATCATTGGAAATAGTTATATTTCCAATGATTTTCTGATCGGAAAGTTAACCTTCCACGGCCATTTTGAAAATTCACCTTGTATATTAGATACCGGGTAAAATAGGGTGAATAGGGATCGAGAGGTGAATAGGGATAAAATGATCATCGATTTTTTTTTAAATAATTTCTTTTACAAAATTTCAAGTATTTAACCGTGTATGTGATGATTTTGTTTATTGTGATATGGAAACAGTTCATATAAATAAAAGATAATAACTGCAAAATGTATCTGTCGTGCCTCGGAGAGCACGTTAAGCCGTCGGTCCCGGTTGCCATACAAACATCTATAGCAGTCGTTACGGGTAGTTGGAACCCTAAAAAGTCCAACAACAACGGTCTAGCTGCAATGCTTCGATATCGCCTAATGTCACCATTGGGTTGTGAAGGTCAGATGGCAGTCGCTTCACGGAAAACATCGAGGTCCAGCCAAATCCGCAGTTAAGACTGGTAAAGCGGATACGACTGGGATTAAGTCTAGGTTGAACAAGAACTGCTAAATGTATCTGACCATTTTGTTTCTATTCACCCCGTTTTACTGTATCTGTAAAAGCTGCTCTACATAGTAAATAACTAGTTGTGTATGTCTGTATCCAAAGACTCTACGACAGAGCAGCCTGGACTCGCTGCCCCGGCACCGACACAACTCCCTGACACGTTCCGCGATGCGCCGCCCCTCCCCAAACTCCGGCGACGGCGAGTCCAATGATCATTACTATAAAGACGACTTGAGGTAATTTTTAACCGAAACTTATAAAATAGACTGTCAGTAGATCAGCACGAAATTTTTCGAATAGTAAGCGTATCGTATTCGTACTGGAGATAGTCAATATATATCGCGATACAGTCAATAATATTTATTATATTGATATGCTAACACGATTGGATATGCTAAGCATCTAATCACGATATAAGATTGTAATATAAGAATAATAATGTTGCCTATTTGCAGTCTTTCGGTACGAATACGATGCGATTACTATTCGAAAGACATTTCGTGCTAGCCGTACAGTTTTATAATTGACATTTTAAAGTTATTATAATGTCGTACTTGACATTAATAAGATTATAACACGATAGAATTGTTTTAAAATTTAATGTTCATAATCTTTGTGAAGGTTTACTAAGGCGCTGCGCAAACGTAGACACTTTGTTTCTTGTGTCAGATACAAGCTACCGATGAATATTTGAATTCTATAGAACAAGTATGAAATCATTCAACTCCCTGCGCATACGTGAGTCCAGTTGCTTCCACTTAACACTATATTCAGGACGATCAAAAAGTCGTCAGTTGAAGACACAAGCAACATTCACAAACGTCCATCATGAGACTACGGAAAACAAGCAGATACAGCAACTACAGCTACAGTTTCTTGTGGTGTGCCGTGTCGGTGACAGGGAACCGGCAACTGTGTCCGATTGTCGATACGGGACACAGCAACTACGGTTTCCTGTGGCGGTGTGCCGTGTCGGCAACAAAAGTGTCTACGTTTGCGCAGCGCCTAAACCGTAATTAACCAATGAACGTCGATACACGAAATGCAGTGAATTTGTCTAACAGTTAGTTCACAGATTATTTCAATTTCAATTTCTTTATTTTTCAAAATAGTGCATCTTTTTGACGTCAAAAACTACTTAATACTAAGTTTACCACCGCTTCCTAGGCGCTAGTGGAGAAGAAACGGCGCAACAAACTCCACTGCTGCATTTTCAGACGTCAGCTTACATAGATATCTTAAGACTAAATATGGACGAATGTACATTTTTGTCTCTTGTCAATATAAATAAAGGTATATAAAAAAAAGAGACAAAGATTAGATAATTGATACGTTTTCAGGAGCGGTGCGTTTAAGATCCTACCCGGCGCCCAGTTGCCGATGGCATACCAGATCATGCTGTGCGGCAGCACCGTGTCCTGGCGATACCCACACCCTCGTGCCATAACACGCATCGTCGCCTACCCCTTGCCTGGAAAGGTACGGACACTTGTTGTACAACCATGAACCTATAATGTATACTAATACTAGCTGTTGCCCGCGGCTCCGCCCGCGTGGATGTCGAAATCCGTTTCAAAAACTATCCTATCTCTCAAGTTGGATCGAACTGCACATGGTGTGCGAATTTTATTATAATCGGTTAAGTGGTTTAGGAGTCCATTGAGGACAAACATTGTGACACGAGATTTATATATATTAAGATTATAAAGAAGTAAAGTTTGTGTGTTTGTATATTTGTTAATTTGTAAGGGGTAATCTCGGGATCTACTGAACCGATTTTAAAAATTCTTTCACCAATAGAAAGCCACATTATCCGTGAATGTTATACGCTGAATATCATCACGCTACTGCCCAAGGGAGCGGAGCAATAATCATAAATGTGAACAATTCCGGTAGATTCCCATACATTTTAGGCAAACTGATAAATTATGAGCGTATTATATTATGTGAGTTAACAAGGGTGCAGTCTCTGTGCCTCTGTGCCTCTGTTTGTCCGCACTAAATTTTTGTTCATGCTAAAATCAAAAACTACTGGAGGGATTGAATGAAATTTTAAGCAATTGCATGCTAACTATTTCCAATGATTTTCTGATCGGATCAGTTGGTCAGAGCATTCCCCCTGTAAGGGACTGGTCACGGGTTCAAGTCCCGTCCTGGATGATCATTTTTTCCGATCAGAAAATCTTTGGAAATAGTTAGCATGCAATTGCTTAAAATTTCATTCAATTAATCGGGCGGAGAATCTAAAAATAATGTTTAAAAACAATTGCAATATTGTTCATTGTTACCGTAGTTCAAACGAATTACGGTAGATGGCTCCGCCGGCGCCCTAAGCCGTAGAATATATCGGAAAATTTCGAGCATCTAGGATGGGTCCAGGTAGCTCAGTTGGTCAGAGCATTCCCCCTGTAAGGGACTGGTCACGGGTTCAAGTCCCGTCCATGGATGATCATTTTTTCCGATCAGATAATTACTGGAGGGATTTTGATGAAACTTGGTACGATTATAGCTCATGGTTCTGGGCAACATATAGGCTACTTTTTATACAAGCTGATACCCGCGGCTTCGCCCGCGCTTCGTTTTTAGGTCGTTTTTGGTCATATCTCCGGTTCTACTTAACCAATTACAACCAAACATACGGTAAATTTTTAGTCTAAGCAAGACCTTTCTAATAAAAAAACCGCTTCGAACCCCGCTCAGTACTTTTTACGTCCATCGCTAAATCTTACGCATATTTGGGTGGGTTGCAAGGTGCTGCTTGATGGAGGTTATTACTCACGCCGACATGATAGAGTACTTGAAATCATACGTGAAGCTGTAAGTCTTTCAGTAGCTAGAGCCCAAAAAGGATTGACTACAAATAAACGACCAGAGGATGTTGGTGTCTCGTCATCCAGACCGGACATATTCCTCTTTTCTAGACACATTAAACATATAATACTAGTAGAGCTTACTGTACCGTGGGAAACCAACATTCCTAAAGACCACACAATAAAATTAAATAAATATTACGACCTAACAAATGAATTTAACAAAAATGGCTATGTTGTTAATTTATACGCGGTAGAAGTAGGAGCGAGAGGTATACCAGCAAAATCTCTCTATAACCTTCTGAAAGACCTTGGCCTGTCGAGAACTGCAGTAAGTTCTGTTTTAGAACGAGTATCTAAGGCTGCATTAACAGGTTCCTTCCAAATTTGGCTAGGCAGGGCGGGAAACTCGAGCAGTGAAGGTGAGCGTTGATGCGCATCTTAAAGGGGGCCTCCTTAAACCTACACCTAGGTCGCAAGTCCTGGGAACTGCTCGGAGTTTCTCCCTCTGCTACACGATGGACCCGGCACCCGCACGGTGAATCCATGGAACGCTAAGAAGTTCGTCTCTCTCTCTTTGATCACAATGGGCTGATTAGAACATGCGATATAGTAAAAAAACAGGAAAATCGACGTTCACGCGGGCGGAGCCGCGGGCAACAGCTAGTGGATAATAATAATTATTATTTAACTGTTTTTAGGATCAAGAGACGGACTGCGCATTGGAACTATTCTGTACGATGCTGGGTGAATGGGAACCCCATACCTATTTCAAAATTCCGGTCGGTGAGCCTAGAGAGATACAACTTCAGCATAAACCACCAGGTGCAGTCATACTTCCTTTTATGTATTAATAAGCTACGAAAATTCTGCCTACCCCAATGCAATAGAGGCGTGACTGTATGGTCTGACATCTGGCTGTATGTATGTACTACTATTATTCTGTTTTTTTTTTTTAAATAAAAATACGAACAGAATTTCGAATCTATACTTCACTACATAGTATAAAACAAAGTCGCCTTTTCTGTCCCTATATCCCTATGTGCGCTTAAATCTTTAAAACTACGCAACGGATTTTGATGCGGTTTTTTCCAATAGATAGAGTGATTCAAGAGGAAGGTTTATATGTATAATACATGCATCATATTCTAAGGCAACATTGCTAATTTTAGAGGTTTCTAACGTGATGTCGTAAATTATTTAATTTAGTATCAGCATTGCACCCGTGCGAAGCCGGGGCGGGTCGCTAGTAATATTATAAAGAGGAAAGATTTGTTTTTTTTTTTGTTTGTTTGTAACGAATAGGCTCCGAAACTTCTGGACCGATTTCAATAAGTCTTTCACCAATAGAAAACTACATTATCTGTGAGTAACATAGGCTATAATTTATCTCCAAAAATTTAGGGATCCTTACTAAAACTTCAATAATGTAACCCAATTCGAAATCCACGCGAGCGGAGCCGCGGGCAACAGCTAGTATTGTATACGAATATTGTGTACAGATGCGGTATTTGCGTCGATATGGCGGTTCCGCGTGTGCGTCGTCCCAGAGCTGCCACATACGCCATACGACTTCAAAGTTGAGAAGTTTATGCTGAAAGCAAATCCATTGGTAAGTTTTCAACCTACATCTCGTGTGGCGTAGCGGTAGTGCATGCGACTACTACGCAGGGGGCGCGGGTTCGATTCCCGCTCAGTGCAAATATTTGTATGCATGAATATGTCTATTTGCATTGGTCTGGGTGTTTCTATGTATAATAAGTATGTATTTACAAAAAAAAAAGTATATAAATATGTTTATCAGCATTCTAGAACCCATAACACAAGCTAGTTAAACTAAGCTTACTTTGGGTCTAGGGAGCACTGTGTAGAATGTCGTAAAATATTTATTTATTTATCTATACTACTGTAAAGTAGCTTATTGACTATATAAAAAAAGAAAACATATTTCTGTACGCGTCGCGTACAGTGTAGTTAATGAGGCTGGTGGTATTGGTGCAGTTCGCGGAGCCGGCGGCGTCGGAGACCAAGGCTCGGGTGGTGGGCGGCGTAAGCGCAGAACAGCTGTCGGGCGTACTACGCGTGGATTCGTTCTTCGCACCGCGGGACCTGCCGCGTACTAAACTCGTCGTACGCGTAGCCGACACGGAACTACACCTTCATAACTCCCTACCCTCGTTTACAAGGTAACACCATGTTTCTCCTTATGTTATGTACTATACACTTCTCCTGATCCTCACCGTGTGTGAAAGTCTACAAGAATATTATACTATTTATTTATTCATCCACACTTACAACACTATCTTTCCATACAAACACCCAATGTGTGTACTTTTAACCGACTTGAAAAAAGGAGGTTTCTCAAATCGACCGTATATAATCATAATCATAATCATTTATTCGATAATTTATTTTTATATTTATATAGTATTCCTACACTATTGAATTGGGTGTAAGCCTTTATAGGAACTACGTACGTACGTAGGTATGTACGTACGTAACGTATACGCTATACGTATACTTTTCTTTAATGCATATTAAATTACTGTTTATGTCCTATAACTAATATCAAATAGTGTCACTGTAGCGAATTGTACAAGAAAATTATATGTCAATTTACTCAGCTATGGCACTAGGTTCAAAGTGTAAATCACCCGTGATAGCTACTACATACATACATACATAAACTCACGCCTATATCCCCGAAGGGGTAGGCAGAGGTGCTAGCACCCACATTTCGCCAGTTTATGTTTAGGTCCCAATGTGGCGAGCCTGTTGCCATTAACCGGGCACTTATAAACCTGCGATAAATACACACATAAATTCGAAAAGCATCGAAAAGTCATTGGTGTGTGCCATGATGAACCTGGGATCGAACCCGAGACCTCGTCTCAGCAGTCCATTACCCAGACCACTAGGCTACCGCGGTCTTTGTGATAGCTACTAATATACATGTATATTGGAGATATCAAAAAAAAGTACTCGTGTCGATGTTGCTATCGTGGTGTAGTAATTGCTTTCACGCAATACCGCTACTCACGGAGAGGGACCGAGCATAGACAATTTTTTTATGCCACTTAAGTGACAGACAAGCACACTGCCCACTTGATGGGTAGCGGTCACCGAGCCCATGGACGCGTGCAACACCAGGGGCATCACACTCGCGCTGCCGACCCTGCAAAAACCCTTCCCTTCTTGAAGAACCTCATATTGTAGTCGTTAGGGAAAACCTCGGCAGGGAGATCATTCCACAGCCTAAGTGTGCGCGGAATGAATGTAACTGTATAATATTAATAATAGACTGTATATTTTGGTCGGTATAGCCAGGCGACGTACCTGGAGGGCTACTACGTGTCGCGGCCGCTCATGCGAAGTCACCGCGTTCTGAGTTTGTACGCGCGTAACTCCAAGTGGCACGCGCGTCTCGCCTCGCCCTCCGGCGTCCTGTTGGTCGTTAAAACCGAGCTGTTGTGAGTTATCCTCAACCATATCTATTTATACATACATACATACATACATAGACATATCAATCTACGAATAATGTATCCTATAACACTTTTCAGTGCCGACATAGCAGACTGTGCGACCGGCACTATGGAGGAGCTGGTACATAAGTTCTTGCTGCAAGCTGCGCTAACGAGCAGCTCTTGGTCAGGTGACGAGGCGCGCCTGCGCATGTTTGCATCACCCGTCCAGGTGGCGCTGCATGTGTCGCGCCTGCGCACTATACAAGCCCTCGCCACCGACTGGAATTGTGCCATCAAAGAGGTATTGTGTATAATCAAGCGTTTCTCATGCGTACAGCCAGCGTCAAAAGTTGATGATCATTTTCAGATTTTTAAACAAATATGCTGTTCGGGCTATGTGGACAAAAGTACATTTGGCTCTATAAATCTATACTACATGCCATGGAGAAAGCCGCGCGGATAGCTAGTTTTATATAAACCTTTGATATATTTTGGAGTTGAAACCGCAATATAAATTATTCTAAATGATAATCCAGGTTAAAGTTTATCGAAATTACATACATAAAATTACAAAGCCACATCACGGAATAAGACTGACCAATTTTATGGCTGTATTGGCGGGCACACCATCGGTATGTCCCCCGTAGGAGTCGTAAGCAACAGCTAGGGAATAAACAATTGGTCTGATTGCAGTACATGTCCGATGAAGACTCCATACTCGAGGCGGAGTTGCCTAAAGAGCACTCTACTCACGAGGTGGCGGCTAAGGCTGCGCAGGCGCTTGAAGGCCGCGTGTCCCTATGGATACACAACAGCTGTATGTCCGCTCTGAGGATTGGCCAGGAGGGTACGGATGAGGTCGTCCCCTTGGGTCCTGGCGTCAGGCTTTCGTATAGGTGAGTCTATTGCTTCAAATACATTTTTTGGTGGCAGACAAGCACACGGCACACCTGATGGAAAGCGGTCACCGTGGCCTATGGACGTTTGGAACACCAAGGGCGTCGCTCCCATGCTGCCGACCTTAGAGGGAAGGGGAGGTTTGCAGGTGGGGATGGGGGGAGTGGAGTTTGTGAGGTCTGGCTACCCTACTCACCGCCGGGAACACAACACGATGGTTATTATGGCCGCGGTGTTCTATAGGGCGGAGGTACTACCCCAGTTGGACTGCTCAGTTCGGACGGGAGATACCGTCGTGTCCTACCTTTTTATAAACAAAAATAATCCTGCAATAGGCTCGCGTTTGACCACAATCTCACCTGTTGGTAAGTGATGATGTGGTCGACGCTTGCCTAGAAGTAACTTGTTCAATCTAGACTTGAAGGAATTTGATAAACTTAAGCAGTTTCTCTTGACGACTAAAACCAATTTTATTGTGAAACTCACTTGTGTGTGTGATAATACTGATAATAAACAGTGTAAGATGAGAAAAGGTTTAATTTGATGATTTATTGCAGGTGGCGGTGTCCAAGGTCTCCGAAGAAGTTACGCATAGCCCTCGCAAATCCGACAGCTAACTGGCACTGGTCGACAAGTGAGTTTGAGTCTTCTACACTATCAGTTATGCCTAGAGACGAGTCTCGACTTACTTGACTAATGTATGTACTCGACTGGTTTAGGCGCATAACCTTCACAACCGAATGGTGACATTAGGCGATATCGAAGCATTGCAGCTAGACCGTTGTTGTTGGACTTTTTAGGGCTCCAACTACCCGTAACGACTGCCATAGATGTTTGTATGGCAACCGGGACCGACGGCTTAACGCAAATACAGACCAATGCAAATACCCATATTCATGCATACAAATATTTGCAATGAGCAGGGATTGAACCCGCGCCCCCTGCGCAGCGGCCGCGTTCACTACCGCTACGCCACAGAGGCTGTCTCATTGCTTTCTATGTATTTCTTGTAAATACTTTGTGTAGGTATACCATTCACGCCCGGTTCGACGCGGGTGAGGCTAGAAGACCCGGCGCTGGTGGACAAGGAGGATGATACCCGCGGTCTCGGCATGTATGTACACGTGAAGGTGGACGAGACCGGCGGCAAGAGATACATGCACCTGTGCGGCAGGCTGTTACTAGCGAACATGCTGCGGTTCCGCCTGCTCTATAAGGTAGTATTTATGATAGAAGAATAAGCTACATTTTGAAGTCATTAGTTTTCTTTTTGTGTTTTTTTTTATGAATATACAATATTGTATGTTAAATTTTATAAAATATTTTACAAATACAGGTGGTGTTTTATAATATTTATAAATTTTTGAAAAATATTATAAAATACCACCTGTACCTACACATGTTTCCGCAAATAAATTATCTTTATCTTTAACTTTATCTTAATTTTTTACTAAGAAAGAAAATTACAGAGGGCGGTATTTTAGTGTGTCCGTAGTTTGCGTATATGCTCGTGCACGTGCACGAATTGTTCGACTTTAGTACAAGATTTTTACCCTCTTTCCTGAGACTTTACCTTCAGCTTACCATCAGGCGAGGTGAAGTCAAATTGACGTGTCCTATATATAAAAAAACGTATACTACACCGTAGACTATATTTGTATCTATGTACGGCATAGATGTTTGATTGTCTTATAAAGGAAAGTTCTGTGGTCGCGTAAAAAGGAAAAAATATCACGTTCATCAGTACTGCTGTTATTGTTATTATATATATTTTTTTTATTTTTGTTTTGAGTTTTTTTTTATACCACTTAGGTGGCAGACAAGCACACGGCCCACACTGATGGAAAGCGGTTACCGTGGCCTATGGACGCGTGCAACACCAGGGGCACCACACTCGCGCTGCCGACCTTGCAAAAACCTTCTAATGCCCTTCTTGAAGAACCCCATATTGTAGTTGTTTTGGATTTCGTTTATTTATACGTGTGCATGTTGTCATCCGCAATAAAAAACATTTTCTTTGTTTCTTACTAAAATTGCAATCTATGGTGCAGGTGCGCGCGCGGGGGGAGGAGGCGGGGGCGTGGCGCACGGTGTGCTCGGACGAGATGGACGCCGAGCACGTGGGCCGCAGCGTGCTGTGCGCCGCCGACGCGGAAATGGTGCTCAAGTAATCACCACTTGTTATTCTTCTCGTGATTCGATGTTGGTGAATTAAATGCTTTCACGGCAATACCGGGGGGAGGGGGGGGAAGTATCGCTCTATGGAAAGACTTACTATGGATATAGTAAGCAACAAAACAGCGGAGATTGGGGGGATCCCCAATCTCCGCTGTTTTGTTACTTGTCTTATTAACCGTAATGGGGAGATGGGAGATTATTGGGGAGTAATGGAGAAAATTACCCCACCAGGTGGCCGACTATCATGTTATTAAACAATATTATTATTTTTATACCACTTTGGTGGCAGATACCTGGTGGAAAGCGGACACCGTGGGATTATAGACGTGTGCAACACCAGAAGCGTCATACTAATGCTGCTGATCCTGGAAGGGAGCGGGTTGAAGGTGCCTTTTCAAGTTGAGACACTTGTTTCAGAATAAAATTCGCGAACCATGACACCGGCTGGTCGGGTGATATACCTCTGAAAGAATGTCCCAAAGAAAATGTTCCATGGCTCGTCAAAGGTACGTGAATAGCAATCCTATATGAACACACACGAACGCACGCACAAAAACACACACACACACACACACACACACACACACATTTGGGCAATTATTGGACGGAAATTTTATTCAATACGCCCGATTTAATGCCAGGCATAAATCCATCTACATAGATGGGTTTATCAGGGTATACCTTGACATTTTGGGCATACAAAGAAATACAAGATATATGTTAGCAATGTCTCGTCTTTAGCTCGTTTTGCGGAGTCTTCTCAGGTCTGGGCCGCGTTTCGAACCGGCGGTGGTCCATTTGCTTCTAGTTTTAAATATTTTTTATTTTGACGTTTTGTAATTGCCGCATATAATGGTTTATACAGGATAAATAATTTTTGACTTTGACTTTATCGGTAGGTTTTATACGTTCCTGGATGTGTAATGTGGTACTTGGTCCACAGTGCCGAGCGACGGAGAAATCCCATACGTATCGGTGTGGTGCCGCGTGGTCCGCGCGCGCTCGGACGGCCGGACCATCGCCACAGTATGGCCCCTGTACGTTCTGCATTCCCATCTGCCATTGGATACTGATGTTAGTATTATACTTTATGTACCTACTAGCTTTTGTATGCGGCTTCGCCCGCGTGGCAGTCGGTATCGCCACCAATTAAACGACTCTCCACTCCATTCTACACTTCACTCCCCACTCCACTCCACTGGGTGGAGTGGCGAGTGTCTTTCGACGATGGTCGCGTGTTTAACTCCCGTCCTGGGGCCACAGTCCCGACATTTATCGCTACGACTTTGCTACCGAAATCGTAAGTTAAGATAGCGACAAAAATCAAACTTCTTGCGTCAAACGGTAGTCTGTGCATTTGGGATGTTCAGCAATATGGAGATAGCGATAAATCGTTAAGTTTGCTATGATATTCGTTAATATACCGACAAAAATCGTTAGTTTGGAAATTAGAGAGTACCAAATATAGTTTGTTTGCGTCGCTACAACGAGTTAGCGACTGAATTCGGTAGCTAAGGCGTTGCGATAAATGTCGAGACTGCCGCCTCTGGATGTTCTCTTTTAACGATCTTAATCATTTTCCTTCTACTTTCATAATTGTTTATGATTATAATTCACTTACATTTTTATAAATGGCGGGATATTGTCTCTGGCTACCCCAAAGGAAAAAGCCATGAGCATATATGTATGTATGTATGTACATTTTTAGGTTCTAATAGTGACGGAGAAGGGCCGTACCCTGGAGACCCCACTGACCGACAAGCCGCCGGCGCCGCTAGTGCAGTCGACGCCGGGCCGAGGCCAGTGCACGCATCTCCTCGCTCCTGGCACCACCGCCAATAAACACAACCTGTCCTTCCAGTACAGGTACTCTTCAATACTCAATATGGACTCCTACAGTCCCGGGGCCTTTAAGCGGGGCTTGAAAAAGCATTTGATGAGGCCGTCAAGCTGAGTGCCACCATTGTGGCACTATAGATGTTTGCAATGGTGACTTCCATTCCAGAGACTTTATCTTCAGCTTACCATCAGGCAAGGTGAAGTCATGTTGACGTGACCGATATAAAAAAAGATATGGTAGAGGATGACTCACGACACGATGATTAACGACCAACAGGACGCCGGACACCTTGCCTGATGGTAAGCTAAAAGTCAAGTCTGGTGTCACCACAACATAGGTGACTAGACTAGAATTTACTTTGAGCTTACCATCAGGCGAGGTGAAGTCATGTTGAGGTGTCCAATATAACAAAAAAAGTTAGATAAATTTATAGAGGTGTACGATTGTATATTTACTCCGTCAATTTACTTTATCCCGCTGGATGGTAAGAAGCTAGAGTAAAGTCCAGAGGATATGGGCTGCCGTTCCAGACACTACTCATTTCAAAATGGCGGTCCCTATCTAGCCTAGACAGATGCCTTTTCACTCTCCGCAAACTGACGCGGCCGCATTTCGAAACGACCACCGTTTTTATTAAAATTTGTATTTTTGACGTTTTGTAAGTACCATTTTTAGCTTTAACATTGATGATCGATCACGACCGCGTGAGTCCAGCATAGTCTTCATCACAAAACTACCGAGAGATTTTAATATTTTGGTTTTTATACGCAATTCGTATACTTTGCTAGGAACATCCAGTGTCCGGTGACCCGCGAGGCGGTGCCGCTGCACTACGGCGTGACGGACGTGTCGGTGTTCGACAAGCGGACACCCGTCATGCACGTCGACGAGGTCATACAGGAAATCATGGCTTGGTTTGTACTGCTTTGTATTAGCGATTAGTGAATTCCTCCCAATCTCCCCCCGTCCTCTCCCCTCCCCAAATATATAGCCTATGACACTCACAAATGACGTGGCTTTCTATTGGTAAAAGAATTTTTAAAATCGGTTTAGTAGATCCAGGGCCCTTATTCTATTTGCCATTGGTTGCGCAAATCACGCGAAAATTACGATTAAGTCACGGAATGGTACAAACGTCTATTGTAAATTGTCATCGTAACCGTATCGAGCCTCGATACGGCCGTGATACGGCTGTGAAATAAAACTATAATTGTTATGCGCGCGCATTTAACTGACATTTGCGTAAGACTGGACTGACAGACTGTGATATTTGAAAATTTTTGGCCATCTTAACCACGTCTTAACCGTAGACAGAGTCTGTCTACAATCGTACCAAACCGTCAAAATGACTGAAATACATGGGATTCTAATCGACAAATCAAAGCGCGCGGTTGACTGACATTAGCGTAAGACTACCAAATCTATATTATTTACTTATGATAAATCTGTAGAAGTTAAAATTCTGTACATTGAAAATATCAAAAAAATAAACGGCAGAGGGTGTTAATAGACCGACACCAAACCCAAAAATGTGATTATAATTTTTTTGTCTGTCTGTCTGTCTGTTTGTTCAGGCATCACGCAAAAATTACCGTTTCGATTACGATAAAATTTGGTATAATTATTCTTTAATATTCTGGGCACCACACTGGGTACTTTTTATTCCGGAAAAGTACATACCTACAATAAAAAACAAACTTCACGCTGCTGCCTGCGGGCAATCCGGCAGGGTGGGAGTGGCCCTCTAGAGGGCTACTCCAAGGCTCGCCACGTATCCCTCTGACTAGCAGAGGGCACAGGGCCCCCTTTCGCGGGGTTGAGGAGCCCATCTTTAAACCGGGATATGCTCTAAGCAATCTTACAACTGAAGACTTGAGACGGCATGCAGTTTTTATGAGGTCCGAGTCAAAATTAACTACTCCTGTTGGCCGATGGGGGTGTTTTTTTATACTACGTAGGTGGCAGACAAGCACACGGCACAAGTGGTATCCGAAGGAACCTCCGCAAGAAAAAAGGAATTTGAAACGGAATTCGAAATCCACGCGGGCCAAGCCGCGCGCAATAGCTAGTACTAGATAATCTGTGGTAAGACTGGACTTCTTCAACTTAGTGTAAATCCCAGTCGCATCCAAAGCTTTCACCTCGGAGTCTGGGGTCCGCTTTACAAGTCTAACTGTGGATTTGGCTGGACCTCGATATTTTTCGTGAAGCGACTGCCATCTGTCTTTCACAACCCAATGGTGAAATTAGGCGATATCGAAGCATTGCAGCTAGACCGTTGTTGTTGGACCTTTTCGGGCTCAAACTACCCGTAACGACTGCTAAAGATGTTTGTATGGCAACCGGGACCGACGGCTTAACGTGCTCTCCGAGGCACGACCAGACCAATGCAAATACCCATATTCATGCATACAATAATTGCACTGAGCGGGGATCGAACCCGCGCCTCCTGCGCAGCGGCTGCGTTCACTACCGCTACGCCACACTTGGAAAACTTGACGTGCCCGATAATAGATATTTTGAAAGGAGTTTTTATTTTTGTTTGCTTTGTTTGACATTGGCATACACCTACCTATTTGCCATAAATTGCAAAAAAAAAACATTGATGTCAAATACGGGAAAATAAACAAATCATTGTCATTTATGCGAAAAATAGGTAAATGGAAGTTTTGTAAAACGATTACTAAAAGAAGAATATAATTATATAATAAGAAATAACACGAGTTCAGTATGAACGTTTAATGTGAAAAGAATACCCAGTCTTTCATAGGTAACAAGGAAAGAACATGAAGGAAAGTTAAAAAGTAGAGTAGTGAAATATACAAGATTATGTGGCATTAAAATGTAAATAAATAAATAAATCTAGCCGTTGACTCAAAGAAGAAGAAATAAAATGTATTTTACATTTGCTGTGTTGATTGCATGATATTTCTCATAAAATCCTAAAAGGTATAAGCACAGGTATAAGGTATATAATATTCGTTTTTACAAGCTTGCAGATGTAATAAAAGATCTTAGCTATAATAAAAAATATTAAAGAATCATGTTGTTTTTTACTTATCTGATCCTACATGCATAGGTACATAATAAATATACTATATTGATTACTACTAACTTGATTTCTGCAGCTCTTTGATTAGATCTCTCAATAGGTTTCAATCTAAAGGATTGGCTAAGAAAATGAAACAATCCTTTAATAATAATAATAGTTACCTATAAGCCTTTATTTCAGACATTACACAACATGACATTTACAGTTAGATTTACAATATTTAGGGTATTTTGCCTATTGGTATAGGCCTCCTCCAATGCCTTCTATCCCTACCTGTCTCTGGCCAGTCTTTACCAAGTGTGGCCTGCTACGGCTTTTATCTCATCTTCCCATCTCTTGAACTGGCAGCCCCATAATATTTGCTTTTCATATTTTCCTTCAACGTCTAATAGGTACCTATCTCTTCCATGCTTTGCCAACTTTTAGTGCCAATTTCGAAACAATTCTTACTTTAATTTCGTATGAATAATTTCTGATCTAAGGACAGCGGATCTGATGCATCTCTCTGCAATTTCCTTTGACGACGGAATATAATAAATAATACTCATCCATTTTGGTTTAAGTTATTTAGGTATGATTCCAAAAAAACGGCAAAAAACCGTAAACAAAGTCGTTGTCAAATGACTGTACAATTGTCAAAGTTGACAATGTCTGAATGTCACAGTCACCTCATTATGAGTTCAGAAATTATATGAAATTCCAAAAAGTTTGGATGCGATTTTCATGGAAAAACAAGTCCAAATATTGATGTAGGAACCAATTAACACTATTTCATCTTGCATTATACGCAAAGCTTATCAATTATCATACCTCTAAATTAAAACCGGGAAAATGATCACTGTCAGAAAAGTGATAATTACTGACAGTTATTTTCAGAACGAAACCACGGTACAATCGTATGGCAATTAGAATACACTATTTTGCTTTCGATAATTTGATAAGATTAGAAAATGACGTTTGGGTGTGATACAATCACACATTTTCTACGGTTAGTAATCGATGGCAAATAGAATAAGGGCCCAGATTTGGACTGCTGAGACGAGGTCTCGGGTTCGATCCCAGGTTTACTATGGCACACACCAATGACTTTTCGATGCTTTTCGAAGTTATGTGTGTATTTATCGCAGGTTTATTAGTGCCTCGGAGAGCACGTTAAGCCGTCGGTCCCGGTTGCCATACAAACATCTATGGCAGTCGTTACGGGTAGTTGGAGCCCTCAAAAGTCCAACCAGTCTAACTTGGAACTTCGATATCGCCATTGGTTGTGGAGGTCAGATGGCAGTCGCTCCACGTAAAATATCGAAGTTCAGCCGCATCACAGTTAGACTGGAAAGCCGACCCCAACTGAGTTGGGAAAAGGTTCAGAGAATGATGATGGTTTAGTAGATCCAGAGATTATCCCCTACAACGTCACAAACTCACAAATTTTACCTCTTTATAATCCATATCTATAAAAATGAATCGCAAAAGTGTTTGTGAGCGCATAACTCAACAACGCTTGGATCACTTTGGCCAATTCTTTTTTTTAAATGTTCGTTGAAGTCCAAGGATGGTTTTTACGGCGTGAAAATATGGAAAAATTAAATATAGTAATATTAAGAAAAAATATTTGTAAGAAAGCCTGAACGCCATCTATATTTGTTGTCATGGCAACGGGAACTAAAAATGACTTTGTGTAAATTTTCATTATCATAAAATCTCCTTTGTTTCTTTTTGCTCAAACACAAAGTTTACCTGATTACGAAAAAAATATTATTGCAATATCGTTTATTGATACCCTGGGTCATTTATAGTTTCAATGGTCGCTTCGGGTGCGGCAACTATACTCAACACAAAATAAAAGGCCCGTTTTGACGTTTGTTCTCGTGGCGTAACTAGTTATGTACCTATACGATTCGGTATTCGATACTCAGGATGAATCGAATCCAGTTTGCATGGGGATTTAATCGATTTGAATATGTATGTAAACTGAATTGGATTAAAGTTCTGATTAGAAAAAATTGCTTAACCTTTGATTTTGTAGGTATTTTAAAACAATACAATTTTATTTTTATTTATTTTTTTAAAAAGCCTAGTGGTTTGGGTAATGGACTGCTGAGACGAGGTCTCGGGTTCGATCCCAGGTTCACTCTGGCACACACCAATGACTTTTCGATGCTTTTCGAAGTTATGTGTGTATTTATCGCAGGTTTATTAGTGCCTCGGAGAGCACTTTAAGCCGTCGGTCCCGGTTGCCATACAAACATCTATGGCAGTCGTTACGGGTAGTTGGAGCCCACAAAAGTCCAACCAGTCTAACTTGGAACTTCGATATCGCCATTGGTCATAATGATCATTGGTTGTGGAGGTCAGATGGCAGTCGCTCCACGGAAAATATCGAAGTTCAGCCGCATCACAGTTAGACTGGAAAGCCGACCCCAACTGAGTTGGGAAAAGGTTCAGAGAATGATGATGATGACAATTTTATTAAAGGTCAATTTACTTATATTTGATATTTTTTTTACAATAACATTCACTTAATCACAAAAACAACAAGAATAATTAAATCAGTCTTCAGAATCTAAACACAAGTATTAAAATAAATAAAAATAAAAGTGCGCGTCGGGCTTGAAAAAGAAATATCTCACTCGATATTATCTTTCCTAAACTGATTATTAATAGTCTGGGGACTACATGAAAAAATCGTTATGCACAGCACTTAGCCGAGTGGGCGGTACCTGTCAATGAAAAATGTAATTTCTTTAGAACATTTCAATTGATAAAAAATTAAGAACTTCATGGGCACGAACTGTCAAAGTGGGCCTTTTATTTTGTGACAACTATAAGTATTAGTATAGATATATAAAAACGTAATGTTGCAGGCTGAAGCGGTCGAGTCGCCAGTCGACCTCGACGTGGCCGTACTCCTTGGTGGCAAAGCACCACGTTGGACCCTGGCAGGCGGCTCTGCTACAACCTCGCTGTGACGTCACTGTGAGTTCACTTACACATATTGTTATAAATAGATTATTTTTTGTATACTACTTAGGTGGCAGAGAAGCGTCACCGTGGCCTATTGATGTGTGCAATATCAGTGTTTTAACACTGGCGCTGCTACCCTGGTGGGGGAGGGTAGTTGAGGAGTTTGGGTGGGAATAGAGGAGGGGATTGGGGAGATGGGGGGGGGGGGGGTTGTGAGCTCTGGCTACCCTACTTACCGGCGGGAACACAACACGATGGTTATTATGGCCGTGACATTCTGTGCCTTTTCATTACTGAAGGTTGACCGCTAGTTTCCTGTATGTATCTCTGTCTGCAGCCAACCGGAATAGCCAATAATGAAGAGGCATATAAAGAAAGATGTTTTATTCCTGGTGTATTGATTTTCAAAAAATCCAGTGAAGCAGATTTAGTTTTCATCAAATTCGGCCCCGAGACTCCTGACTCCTGAATAATTGAAAAAAAATCCCTCTTGTATAAAAATCTAATGTCTACTTTGTCAGGTGCGTTACCAAGCGATCCGTGCGGGCGGGGGCTGTTCGCTAGAGATCCAGCTGTGTCCGCTGGTACTACTGTGTAACGCTGCTCCCCTGGCGCTGACGCTGCGGGCTCACGACGCCGCCCCCCTCTGTGTCCTCAAGTCCGGTTCGGCGATATCACCTCCTTCTGCTATACTCACGGTTAGTTGACATTATTTTATGATTAAGAACCCCCTACTCGGGGACCAAACCAACCTCACCTCAGTTTCAGTTCTTTATATTTGTTCAGAGTGACGGCCTCTGTGGAGTAGCGGTAGTGCATTCGACTGCTACGATGGGGGGCGCGCGGGTTCAATTCCCGTTTAGTGCAAATATTTGTATGCATTAATGGGTCTGAGTGTTTCTATGTATAATATCAGAATCAGAAAAGAGCATTATGTATAATATGTTTATCCGTATTCTAGAACCCATAACACAAGCTGGTTAAGTTAAATTACTTTGGGTCTAGTGAGCGCTGTGTAGAATGTCGTAGAATATTTACGTGTGCATGTGTGTGTGTATGTATGAGGGTGTGTATGAGTGCGCGTGCGTAAGTTACTTAGTGTATGTCAAGAAACAATGTCTTCAGTTGTTTTATAATTCAAACCCAACTCTCATCTTGCAGCAGTATCTAATGAGGCTAAGCAGATTCAGTCTTTCACTTTCTGTTTATAGAAGCCGTTCTTCATGTCGGTGGAGATCGGGCGCGAGACGTTCGTGAGCGAACAGCTGCGCGTGAGCAAGGAGGAACCGGGCCGCTACGGCGCGCCGCCGCCTGGCCACGTGGCGCTTGACCACGCCGCGCACTTCTCAGTGCTCTGCAATCAGAAGGTACATCACACGTTGGCAACCAGTTTGCGACTTACATACAACATGTTGGACCAAAATGTAATTGTAACTTAACATTCATAGAGACAAAGGCCTTGGATAACCTTACATTCCGGTAATTGAGATTCAAGACGGCATGCGGTTTTAGTCAGTTCGAATCCGACATAACCGCCTTCAATGGGCAACGGGGGTTGTTATGTAGGGATTTTCGCACGAAAAAGAAGAGACAGTGACTGAAAAATTAAACACACACAATACACATTATAGTTATATTCTTTTTACCCGACTGAAGGGAAGAGGGGAAGGCTTGGAAGGGCTGGGGGAAGAGGGGTATAGTGATCTCTGACTACCCCACTTACCGGGGCGGGAACACAACATACTGGTTATATGGCCGTGGTGTTCTGTAGGGCGGAGGTACTACCCTAGTCGGACAGCTTATTTCGGACGGGAGATACTGTCGCGTCGTGTCTCTACCTCCTAAAAAGCGCTCCTTATATGCGTTTGGGTGGCGCTCTGGATGGTTTAGATTCACAAATCAGCCCGGCAGATGGCGCTGCAGTCCGGTCCGCTAGTTTTGTATATACTTTTGACTTGCAGGTTGCCTTACTGACGATGTATTACGAAATCAAAGAGGACATCAACGTCCTCGGCATCACCTCCACATACGTACTGATCAACAGACTCAACATAGATCTACGGGTATGTATCACAGTTGCGTACAGACATAAAGACACAGACCAAAAAAAGGTGGGCAGATGGTCTTAAGTGGTAAAAAAAACCGGAATTGCTTCAGGTATCTGCCATCGCGGTCCCGGACGACAACGCGGATGTGCACAACCTCCACGCTCAGACTTTCAAAGTGGTGAAACCTACTAAAGAGGGCAGGTGAGTTTTTTATAGTTGATAGCTGTTGCCCGCGGTTCCGCCTGCGTGGATTTCGATTTTCTTAATTTTTTGAAAACAAATTATAGCCTATGTTAGTCCCAGATATTGTAGCTTTTATAGGTGAAAGAATTATTGAAATCGGTCCAGTAGTTTCGGAGCCTATTCGAGACAAACAAACAAACCTTTCCTCTTTATAATATTGGTATAGGCTAGCTGTGCCCGTAACTTCGTCTGCATAATTTTAGATTTAATTTTTTAAGTGGAACCCTAATTTCTTTCCAAAATCAAAGTAGGCTAGTTACTCCTTCTTAAATCAACTATCTGCTAGTGAAAATCCTGTCAAAATCGGTTCAGCTGCTTCAGAGATTAGTCATAACAAACGAACAGACAGACAGACAAAAATTAAAAAAAAAATGTTTTGGTATAATGTTCTGGTTTTAATAAACTGAAGTTAAGTTTTTAAAAACCGAAGTACTTGAATTACCTTTAGCTTACCATCAGGCGAGGTGAAACCCAATGTAAAAAAAAATACAATTTTTTAGAGATCCATATGATTGACCCCATCGATTGAAGCCATAAAAGTGAAGTGTTATTTTTTTGATTACTGAGTATTGCAAGTGAATTTTCGAAAATCTTTGAATACAGTTCAAATTATTTTTGAAGTCAAAATGAGGTCTTCTTTCAGTAAAATTTTCTATCTACATTATTTAATATACTACTCATCTATGTGGCATCACTGTGAAACAGTTTGTATATGAACAAATATTAAATTAACATCTTTATTTAGAACATAAACAATAAACAGAACAAAATCAAAATTGGATCGATGATAACTGTGAAAGTGGTACACTGTGGCACAGCTATCAACGCCACTCTTATGGGTATGAGACATATGGCCGACTTAGGTACTCACTAGTACTTAAAAAGTTAACTAAAACCAAAATTAACCAACACAGAAAATCAAGATCAAACCAAATCAACGATACAAAACAAAAATAAGTTGGTTATGTTACCTATTTCAAATTAACTACATTTGAGGAGAGTTATCGGGGAGTCCACTCTCACTTATGAGGAGATGAGTACGTTGCTTAGCCAAGTGGAAGCGTGTTTAAATTTTAGGCCTATGACCGTAATTAACAGTGAGGCTCTCCCAGGTCACTTTCTCGTCGGTGAACCTTTAGCGGCTGTCCCTGAGGCCAATTATGAGAACGCAAACATCAGTCCTCTTAATCAATGGCAGCTTTTGCAAAAAATGTTGCATAGCTTTTGGCGGCGTTGGTCATCCGAATACCTAACCACACTAGTTCATAGGTATAAATGGTCTTTTCAAAAGCCCGAACGTTGGCCAAATGTTGGTGATGTAGTGCTGGTCAAAGAGAACGACTTGCCTCCTGCTCGTTGGTTGCTTGGTCGAATCGTGGAAAAACATCCAGGCCCTGATAATTTAACCCGCGTAGTCACATTAAGCGTAAAAGGGTCCGCCTGCAGTGCGTACTGTAAGGTATGAAAGAAATTTCATTCCGCGCACGCTTAGGCTGTGGAACGATCCCCTGCAGTGGTTTTCCCTGGCGGCTACAATATGGGGTTCTTCAAGAAGGGCATCAGAAGGTTTTTGCAGGGTCGGCAGCGCGAGTGTGATGCCCCTGGTGTTGCACGCGTCCATAGGCCACGGTAACCGCTATCCATCAGTGTGGGCCGTGTGCTTGTCTGCCACCTAAGTGGTATAAAAAAAAACTTTTAAAACGACCAACATCAAAAATACGCATTTTACCAGTCAATGAATAAATGTTTGGTACGGTTAATACAATTATTTTTTTTTTCAATTTGTTGCTTAGATCAAAAGTTTAGGTTTGTTTACACTTTGATGGTTTTATATGATCTGCTTAACTGTTGGTCAAGGATGAGGCATTAGACGTAAATTTTATTTGCAATTCAAACATACTGTAGTCGTAAATGTTATTTTAAGGTCTACCTGTATAGTACTAGTAAATAGTCCCAGTTAGTGCTCAACCGTCAACCAGGATATTGTCCTAGCAAAAATATAGTTGCCATTTATCATGATATGGTATTTAAGGACATATTCTTCGATAATGTCCTTGGTGGGCGGTATGTTCACTTAGTTCTAGTAATTTATGTTAGATATTTAGTTACATGTTTCCGCACTAGATGGCGCTGTTCGCAAGCGGTCAATTTCTGGATGGCGATGTTAAGATTAGTAAGCTACTAGTTATAAGGGAAACGTTGTTTATGCTACTGCTCATTGGTGTACTTCTTAAAATACAGAGCAAGATATCCGATCAGGCGTTTCATTTAATTACCCTGGTGGATATCCTTCCAAGTGTGCTTGACCTCGGGCTTTATACACAAGCATTTAAAAAAAAAACCCCACAAGCATTATATGACACAATTAGTTCCTATGAGTATTACTTTTTACCAAACAATAAAATTAAAAATTCACATAAAGCAAGTATGGCAAGTCTCTCATGAATTTGTTTATGTTTTGTATGACCGTACTGCAGTCAATTAGGATTCCTATCGACCTAATTGACTGGAGTACAGTGACGGACGAGCCGCAAGCGCCGGCTTTTATTCGAAACCTCATCCCCACATCGCTGAATCGAGTGAAGTTGGCTGCGAGTCAACTTCACGGCGTCGTTGCTATTCTATCTATATACTACTAGCTGTTGCCCGCGGCTCCGCCTGCGTGGATGTCGAAATCCGTTTCAAAAACTATCCTATCTCTCAAGTTGGATCGAACTGCACATGGTGTGCGAATTTTATTATAATCGGTTAAGTGGTTTAGGAGTCCATTGAGGACAAACACTGTGACACGAGATTTATATATATTAAGATTGTAAAATTGTAAAGTAGCTGTGTCTGTACAATGGAAATATTTAACAAAATACTTGGGATGTTAAATCAACGATTCTAAATACAAAAATTATTTATATTTTTGGAATTCTTGTATGTTTATTCGCGATGGACGCTAAAATTACTGAACGGATTTAGATGCAGTTTTCTTTTTGTTTTGGAAGATCTTGATCGGACTTAAAATCTCACGGATATTTGATCAGAATCGGTTAAATCCAACCGAAGATATAATCAGAAAAGGTGAAAACCGATTTGCACGCGGGCGGTGCCGCAGGCCTAGGCTAGTACAATTTGTTATTTTGATACGTATTGTATAGGTTCAGTGACAAATATTGGGTAGCGGGTAGTTGCTCGCACTCCTGTTCGACAGGAGTGGCTAATGTGAGAAAATTCGTGGAGGGTAGATTGATAAATAAGTAGCTGCGTTTACGCAGCGGTCCGGTGCTTTTTTAGAGTTTAAATACATGCCCGGTTGTTATAAGAACACTCGTTGCAGATAGTTGCTCTAAAAAGTCTGATAATCGGGTTAAACTCCAGAACTTTGATATTGTTAAGTTATGGAGGCTAGGTGGCAGTCGCTTCACGGAAAATATGGATAACATTAAATATTTGTAGCGTAGTTAGACTAAAGGTTAATTTCAATTGTGTTTGAAAAGGCTCGGGGAATCTGTGTGCAGTGGAATACATTTCTATTTTTTGCGCTTCCTGTATAGATCTCTTTGAGGCGCGCCAATATTATGAAAAAACTTAGGTTATGTTAAATGGACGATTCTGATTTCTTAACACAAACATATTATATTTATTTTTAGAATTCTTGCGATGGACGCAAAACCACTGAACGTATTTTAACGCGATTTTTTCTCTTAGAAAAATCTGGATCAGACGTTAAATCTGCCATATGTTTAACTTCTAGAACTAGAGATATGATCAAAAAATGTTAACCGAGCTATACGTGCGTTGTGAAGTGACAGTAGTGATGGTGTTGTTTTAGTACGCACGGCGCAGCGCTGTGCCGCTTCTGCCTGCGCGGGCGCTGGCGCGGCGGCAACCCGTCGGAGCTGAACAAGTTCGTTTGCCTGGCGCTGGCGGGCGAGGGCCAAGCGGCCGCACCGGTACCCGTTCGCCTGGCCGACGCCACTTCACGCCGCGCTATCACACTCGTCAACGAGGCCGACGTCTCCGTGAGTCACTGCACTACACTGCTATCATTATGCGTTTTAATTTTTCTTTATTTTTTACTAGCTGACCCACCCCGGCTTCGCCCGTGGCGTATTTCTAACCCCGATGCACCCTTTTTAACTCACATAATATTATGCTCATAATTTTATAGTTTTGCTAAAGTGTATGGGAATCTACCGGAATTGTTCACATTTATGATTATTGCTCCGCTCCCTTGGGCAGTAGCGTGATGATATTCAGGCTATGACATTCACGGATAATGTGGCTTTCTATTGGTGAAAGATTTTTTTAAATCGGTTCAGTAGATCCCGAGATTACCTCTTACAATTTTACAAATATACAAACACACAAACTTTATTTCTTTATAATGTTAGTATAGATTCAGGAAACAAACAGTTTTAGGGTCGACAGCGCGAGTGTGACGCCCCTGGTGTTGCACACGTCCATAGGCCACGGTGACCGCTTCCCATCAAGTGGGCCGTGCGCTTGTTTGCCACCTAAGTAGTATAAAAAAAGTCTTACACACTTATTGCTAAATAAAAAATATCTACAAGACTTAGAGTTTCGTAAACTATTATAATTACAATAAAATATCTGCCATCATGATGCACAAAATGAATAAGAAAGAAAAAGGCCTAGTGTGACACTAGGGGCATGACAATTGGGTGACAGGACGGCCGCCTGTCATCCTACAGTGCACCGCCGGCGAAGTGACGCGATGCTTGCCCCACCTCGGGGGGTCGAGGGAGCCATCTTAAAACCTTAGATGGTAAACTTATGGATGGAAGGTAACCTTACACCCCGGTAATTAAGACCCGAGACGGCGTGCGGTTTTAATCGATTCGATCCCGATATAACCACCCCCGATGGCCGACGGTGGTGGTATCCATGTGGATTTCCGCACGATAAAAAGGGAATCGCACTCGCGCTGCTGACCCTGGAGGGCGGATTGAATGAGGGGATTTAAGATAGTAGGGCGGACGTACTACCCCAGTCAGATAGCTTGGACTGGCTGAGGTGACTTTACATTTGGATGGATCTATTTGTGGGAGTAAATTGGTTTATGCATTCATGGCAGATCCCAGCGACGGTGACGCAGATAAAGCACGACAACCGGCACTTCATAGTGGTCGCGTACGACACGTGTCCGCAGTTCCTCGTGCAGAACCTCACGCGCATGCCCATGTGCGTGGCGCAGCCCGCGCCGCAGCCCGACGACCTGCCCACCAGCACCAGGGTCGTGGTAAGTACTACAGGTGGCTAACATTTTTCAGACAGACAAAGATGAACAGACATATAGTCATACAGATAGACAGACAAACATACGGACAGGTGGACAGACATTTAGACAAACATACATACAGACAAACAGACGAATATACAGACATACATACAGATAGACAGACAAACAGACATACAAAGGACAGATAGACACACATACAGATAGACATACAGACAGATATACAGACTGACATACAGACAGACAAATAATAAGCCGTCGGTCCCGGTTGCCATACAAAAATCTATGGCAGTCGTTACGGGTAGTTGGAGCCCACAAAAGTCCAACCAGTCTAACTTGGAACTTCGATGTCGCCATTGGTCATAATGACCATTAGTTGTGGAGGTCAGATGGCAGTCGCTCCACGGAAAATATCGAGGTTCAGCCGCATCACAGTTAGACTGGAAAGCCGACCCCAACTGAGTTGGGAAAAAGGTTCAGAGAATGATGAGGACTAATAATGATACAAATTGTGCAGTTGACCGAAGAATGTCCGGGCGCTCAGTGGTGGTGCGTGATTCCGGCAAACTCCGCGCTACATTACTCGACTCCGCTGTACAGCTCGCGGTACCCGCCGCCCACGCCCCCGGCGCCTCACGTCGTGGTCCCGGCCGTCACGCTACTGTCTTTCGGCAAACTTATAGGTAAATACCTATAAAACCTGTGGACGGATTACTTTGAACACGAGGCTTTGTCACAAAAATAGCTGGGTAACCGTGTGTGAGGGTTAACCAATTTTATGTTGCTATGTGTTATCCAAATACAATTGAAATGTGATTACTGGGCCCGTAGACAAGTGGAACAAATCGCTAAGGAATAGAATAGATTAGGTCGAGCAATCACACTCCAGCTCGTGATACCGCCGTGCCGCGCGCATCGTACGCCGGTGACGAGCTTGGATATGATTGGTCGACCTAATCTATTCGTTTCCTTAGCGATCGTTAGCGATTTAGACTTTGGACACTTGTTTACGGGACTGGGTGTTTTTTCTTATTGCGCTTGAAGAATATAACTGACGACACTTGAGTCGGCCCACTTGCTTATACGAAACAAGTAATTCGGTACTCACCTACTAGTCAAAACGTGGCAAAAGTCGTTCGATTTAATCAGTTTAAGTAGCAAAAAAAATACAGAATGTCTTGTATAAAAAACGTAGTGACAACTTAGAGTTATTTGAGTAACCCATTGCAACCAAAAATTCACTTACACGTCGGATTTTAGAATATGGTCACTTTCAAACATGCCAAATATTCCGTCAACTATGATAATGTTAACTTACACGTCTTCAGTGCGTTCTATCCTTAGATTTTATACGTTCATTTGTTATTATAATTGTGGTACTACCACAGAGGATTCAATACGAGTGTACCACGAGTGGAGCGCGCCGGTCGCGATCACGGAGGGCGAGCAACTACTGCAGTTCGCCGGCGGCGTCACCATCAAACTCCGCGTCAAGATACACCCGCACTCCACACTCCTCGTGCTCAAAGACACAGACCAGGTACACTCGTATACCATAACAGTAAATATATATAAGCTAAAGTTATAAAAAAGAAATAATAAAAATGAAAAAAAAAAAAGAAATAATGGCAATAGGCTCGCCACCTATTACATTGGGACCTAAACATAAACTGGTGAAATGTGGGTGCTAGCACCTCTGCCTACCCCTTCGGGGATATAGTCGTGAGTTTATGTTATGTTATGTAATAACAACCCCGGAGCCTCGTCCTCGACCCTCATTGCGTCCGTAGACATTAATATTTAGTTTAGTTTATTTATTTATTCATTGTCAGCAATATAAGCTTACAGTATACACCAAAGCGCTTATGTGCTGTAGATTACATTAGGCATTACATTAAATTGCGTTATAAACACATTAAAATTAAAAGTACTTAGTTACATTCTACAGTTTGTCAAATAATCAGGTAAACAATCATTCAATAAAAAAATTTAAAAAATGTCCAGTACAATACAAATTAATGTCAAGCGAAAAATGTCAAATGGAAGGCAAGATATTATGTCTTTTTTTTCTCTAGAAGACCAAAGAAATCGCATAAAAATGTTATCACGTGACCGAAACGTCATGCAAACCTCACCTCCGATCTTTTACTGCGATTTCATTGGTCGAGAGACGAGAACACTACGAACGCCATACTTAGGTTGCAGGTGTGACGTATTGGGCCCAGATATTTGACAATTTCACCACAAGTATCTCTGTTTGCAGCACGATTTGTCGGCGAGCGACATTAGGCGAAGACTGCACGGCGCGCTTGGCGTACAATCTTCCATGATTGATATGCGCGTGAGTATAATTTTTTATAAATATTATATAGAGAAAATAAATATTACATGTATACATATATCAAATATAGGTACCGCGGTAGCCTAGTGGTCTGGGTAATGGACTGCTGAGACGAGGTCTCGGGTTCGATCCCAGGGTCACCAATGGCACATACCAATGACTTTTCGATGCTTTTCGAAGTTATGTGTGAATTTATAAGTGCCCGGTTAATGGCAATAGGCTCGCCACCTATTACATTGGGACCTAAACATAAACTGGCGAAATGTGGGTGCTAGCACCTCTGCCTACCCCTTCGGGGATATAGGCGTGAGTTTATGTTATGTTATGTTACATATATCAAATATATTTATATACTTGAATAAAAGTCGGTTTGTAACAATACAATTATTTAATTTCAGCGCGACAGCTGCAGAGAGTCGTTACAACAAACCCGTGCTGTATCTCACCGTAAGTATCACGCTTTCTCCCTCCAGGGTAGGCAGAGAATAGCGCGCGACGTTTTCTTCTGTCCTTACACCACTGCAAGAGTTTTCTCAAGTTATAATAATTTTTAAGTACACGTTAATCTAAACATAAATAAAATTGGAGTATCTGTTTGTAATATTACAATAACTGCTTTTCAGTAAGTTAATTTGGATACATATACACGGTACATTATACCAAAACAACATTTTTTTACAATTTTTTTCTGTCTGTCTGTCTATTCCGGCTAATCTCTGGACTGATTTTAACCTGAATTTCACTGGCAGATGATGTAACAAGGAGTAACTTAGACTACTCTAATTTTGGAAAAAGAATTAGGGTTCCATGTAAAAAGTTAAAACCTTAAAAATCTATAACCACGCAGGCGAAGTCACGGGCAACAACTGTTCACTCAACTATGTTACTCGAACTAATATACTGTATCTAGACTAAGGCAATTGTTGTAGATAAACCAAAAAATACAGCCCGCTGAGTTTCTTGCCGGAGTCTTCTCAGGTCTGGGCCGCGTTTCGAACCGGTGGTCCATTTGCTTCTAGTTTTAAATAATTTTGACTTTTTGTAAGTGCCGCTTAAACTGGTCTATACAGAATAAATGATTTTTCACTTTGAAAACTAGTAATAAAATATAAATTCCATTGTTTCAGTATACAACGCTCCAAGGGAGTATGAACTTGAGAATCATAGATCATCGCTAGTGCCGCTCATACAAAACACAGATGAACCGAGACCGAGCGAATCTATGTCGCCGCGAGACACAATGAGTGAAATAAAACCGCTGGACATGACCTCCTCAATACAGCCTTCACAGGAACAGATCAGACCGGCTGCCTCGGTACACACCCCGCCTGTAAGAACCGAAGAGAATATATCGATACGCAGTGAGAAGTCACAAGTTGAAATCCCGGAGCCATTTGAGGTACCAGAAGATGAGCCAGTGGACGGATGGGGCCAAGTGTCGGAGGTTCAACCTTCGTCCGGTAACCTGCTTGACAGATCTTCGCAAGAGCTGCTAAGGACTGAGTCAAAGGGCGGTGTTATGTTTGCTGGCCCCACCACTAGTAAGGGTGAGTCTCTAGTTTTATTTGTGATGTGATTTTGGTTTTGAGAGGTTATGGAGGTAGGACACTACGGTATCCGAATAGAGCACCCTCCTCCAGACCATAGTTCCTTGCCTGAGTCTGTGTTTCCGGAAAGCTATAACCTGGGAGTTTTCAAGCCACGAGTGAATAGGTTCCTTCTAGGCAAGCGTGATTCATCGTAGACCACATCGTCACTTATCATCAGGTGAGATTGAGGTCAAACGTAAGCCTATCATGAATAAAAAAAAAAATAGTCTCCCCAGCCTGGGGACCAGTACTGCTATATCCGAATAGAGCAGTCCGACTGGGGTAGTACCTCCGCCCTAAAGAACACCGCGGTCATAATAACCATCGTGTTGTGTTCCCGCCGGTAAGTAGGGTAGCCAGAGCTCACTGGAGGGATTCTGTGCTGTCAATGGCGAGACCATATTCTCCTGCGTTGGTAGTCAATTGCATTGTGAATTATTCTTGGTAGGTATAAAATTAAACTTATACTATTATTACAGGAGTCGGTTTCAAAGATGAAATACATGAAAAGAACGTAAAGACCACGCATCGTAGTGACATCAACCTGAGTCGACCGGAGCTAGCGTTTCACGGTGAACCAGAGGGTGAGTTAGATTTCCTCACACTCCTAGATTGCTTTCATCTATCTGGACTACACATCTTAGATTATGATGAACAAATTAGATTGGGAAATCTATTTATTTTGCCACAGGGCGCGAGCGCTCGCATGTCAAGTTTCTAACTCGTTAGGCCTTTACCGTACCCTTTAAATTTTGATCTGCTTTTGACGCTAAGGCCCAGCGCAAACCGCTAGAGGCGCGGCGGAGCGTTTTTAAGTCCACAATTTAATATGAACCTTAAAAGTGTTGATTTACGGTCAATAATTGTATATCAGCAATAAAGCCGCACGCGCTCCGAGCTATGCACGCAGATTTATTCTTGAAATACAATTATTGACCGTATATCAAGACTATTAAGGTTCATATTAAATTGTTGACTTAAAATGCGCTCTGTCGCGTCTCCAGCGGTATGCGCTGGACATAACTACATATACAATTTTTTTTTTTTTTTTATGTCGGTCACGTCAACATGACTTCACCTCGCCTGATGGTAAGCTGAGGCAAAGTCTCTAGAATGGGAGTCACCATTGCAAACACCGATAGTGCCAAAATGGTGGCTCTTAGCTTGACGGCCTCATCAAATGCTTTTTTACGCCCCGCTTAAAGGACCCGGGACTGTATGAGTTTTATATAAATTTTCTTTCCTACGCCTATTTGCGGATATAGAAATGGACACGTCAGCTCTGCTGGAGTGCGAGCGCCTGCGTTGCGTCGTCGCGGGGCTGGTAATCAAGATGGCGGCGACTGCCGACGTGCCGCCCCTGTTCGCGCTGCACCTAGACCGCACCGCGGCACTCATCATGGCCGATAGCAAGGTATACATGTTGCAAACATCTTGACCCTTTGAGCCCATGGTCGATTTCATGGCCCGCCTGATGGAAAACGTTCCCCATGGATGTGTGAAACATCAGAGAAGTCACATTGGCGCTCCTGAACCTGAAGGAAGGATTAAGAAGGGGTGGAGGGAGGGGTTCAGGGTCGGCCGGGGTTCGAGGGAAATGCCTTATAGGCCACCTTATATCCTAGCGTCTGTAGATCCAAGACGACGTGCGGTTTTAGTCAGTTCGAGTCTGACATAACCGTCCCCGTTGGCCAGCGCGGAGGGGTGAGAGGTATTCCTGGGGATGCCCGCACGAAAAAAAAATGGTTATCGTAACCTAGTAGGATGCATTCCTAAACAATGGAAGCTTAAGCCGTAGTAACCTACCCATTAGTAATGTACCAATGATTTTCTGATCGGAAAAAATGAACATCCAGGACGGGACTTGAACCTGTGATCAGTCCCTTACAGGGGGACGGGCGCCCTAAGCCGTAGAATATGTCGGAAAATTTCGAGCATCTAGGACGGGTCCGGGTTGCTCAATTGGTCAGAGCATTCCCCCTGTAAAGGACTGATCACGGGTTCAAATCCCGTCTTAGATGATCATTTTTTCCAATCAGAAAATCATTGGGAATAGTTACCATGCAATTGCTTAAAAATTTCATTCAATGTACCAATTGTTTTCTGAAAATAAATCAAATAAATTTAATCATTGTAATTTCATTTCATGTTTTCAGAAAATAAGATCGGTGATATCAGTAGCGGACGTACAGATAGACAACCTGCAATACGAGACCGGGCAGTACGACTTCGCCGTGGTGGCCAGTACGCGGGCCGCACCCGCCCTGGCCGAGCCGTGGCCGCCTCTGTGGGGCATGTTCGGCGAAGAGCCCGCCTTCTCCACCAGGCACAAGGACGCTAGCCTCATGCTCAAGCTGCAGCAGGACAAGTGGAGCGTGGTGGGCCGTCACCATAGCGGTCAGTAATATATACTAATATTATAAAGAGGTAAAGTTTATGTGTTTGTATATTTGTTAAATTGTAAGGGATCTACTGAACCGATTTTGAAAAATTTTCACCAAATATATAACCTATGACAGTCACGAATGACGTGGCTTTCTATTGGTGAAATAATTTTTAAAATCGGTCCAGTAGATCCCGAGATTACCTCTTACAATTTTACAAATATACAAACACACAAACTTTACCTCTTTATAATATTAGTATACATATATAATTGGCCAACCACAACCCTACTTCTTACATCTATAGGCCCAGCGCACACCATAAATTGCGAATTTATTATGTTTATACGATTATTGAACGTGTATCAAGATTATTAAGGTTCATATTACATTGTTGGCTATAAATGCTTTGCGCTGGGCCATGCATACATAACGGTAATATAGCCGTGTCTGTTACATTAGAGATATTTATAGATTTTTTTTTATACCACGTAGGTGGTAGACAAGCACACGGTCCACCTGATGGGAAGTGGTCACCGTGGCCTATGGACGTGTGCAACACCAAGGGTGTCACACACGCGCTGCCTATTCTGAAGGGAAGGGGGGAGTGCTAGGATGGGGTGAGGAGTCTAGAAACCACGATCACGACTTTTTGTCTGTTGTACGTGATGTACGTAAAAACGACTAAACGGATTTTGATACGGCTATTTTGTTTGATAAGTCTTTGGTCAAGCTTAAAATCTTACGCATGTTTGATCACAATCGGTTAAGTAGTACCGGAAATATAAACAAAATTACGAAAACCGATATCCACGCGGGTGAAACCGAAGGCATAAACTAGTATTTTTTTTTTTTTATGTCGGTCACGTCAACATGATTTCACCTCGCCTGATGGTAAGCTGAGGCAAAGTCTCTAGAATGGGAGTCACCATTGCAAACACCGATAGTGCCAAAATGGTGGCTCTCAGCTTGACGGCCTCATCAAATGCTTTTTCACGCCCCGCTTAAAGGACCCTTATAAGACCACCACTCATTGTTACATAATTTCATATTTACAGAAGTGACTGAATTAGAAGTGCGCCTGGGCAGTCTCGCTCTCTACATAGAAGACGCGTACGTGTCGGCGCTACTGGAGCTATCACGGCTGGCGCTCCCGCCCTCGCCCGGCGCCGATGACGGCCATATCACCGAAGAGCGCTCGCTACAGAACCCGCTGCGCCTGCGCCTGCTCTACATACACCCGTTAAACCTCACTCTCACTCTACATACCGCTGTAAGTCAAGCCTCGCAGAATATACACTGACCAAATTAATGAGGTATTAAAAATAGGCCAAGTCAAAAACACTCGAAACTGGCGAGCTTGTATGAAAGGTTTAATGACAGTAGAGGAAGCGCGTGAAGTATGTAAGGACAGAAGCAGATGGCAGGCTGTTATCTCTGCCTACCCTGGAGGGAAAAATATTTATGTCGATTTTGCCGACAGTACCATTGTTACCAGTAATTTTTTTCAGAACTTAAACTGGCTTACGCTGTTTAGTGTGTGAGTGTTGTGTGTGTGTGTGCGTGCCGACGTGTGCGTATAAGCAAGTGCCAACTCTAGTGTTGTCAGTTGTATTCTTCAACGCATCCATTCCTAGGTTTAATAGGTTTACGGCGTGAATATTGAGAACTAGCTGACCCACCCCGGCTACGCCCGTGGCGTATTTTGAACCCCGATGCACCCTTTTTAACTCACATAAATTATGCTCATAATTTATCAGTTTTCCTAAAATGTATGGGCATCTACCGGAATTGTTCACATTTATGATTATTGCTCCGCTCCCTTGGGCAGTAGCGTGATGATATTCAGCCTATGACATTCACGGATAATGTGGCTTTCTATTGGTGAAAAAATTTTTAAAACCGGTTCAGTAGATCCCGAGATTAACCCTTACAATTTAACAAATGTACAAACACACAAACTTACTTCTTTATAATATTATATTATCTACACTACAGGATAGGGGTCAGTTAATAAGAATCTGGTTCATCATGAAACAAATGAATGCTTTTATTCCTTTTCCTCCTAATTTACTTACAATAAAATGGGCTACACTTTACTTACACGCTCAACGACAATTCCATGAGGGCTTTCTTAAAATATCATATTCAATAACATTGAGTATAAATTATTTATATGAATTGGTAAATATTATAATCATATTAGGTATTTTCCTCAAAGACGTCCTGAAAAACCATGAATCGGTGACAATGTCAACTATAATTATGTTTTTTTAAGTATTTAAAAATAAAACCTTCGATCACATGCGACAGTTAATATCAAAGAGTATTTATATATTTACTGAAGCTTACTCGATACAAGCTAACAATTAGTATAGATGAACAAAAATACTTGTATGTTTGAAGGTTCGGATGTACATCGCCCTGGACCAGAGCCCGCTGCGCCTGAGCGCGTTCAAGCTGCACAACATGATGACGTCAGCCGAGCGACTCACGCACGCCCTCACCGTACACTACCTGTCTGCGGCCATACTGGGAGCAGGTACCTCACTTCTTTCAAAAAAGGCAGAATTTTATAGTCAGCGTTAAAAGTAGATGATCATTATCAAATGTTCAAGGTTCGCTTTTGAGCTAAGTTATTCATATTCTTTATTTCTAATCAGAAAGTGATGAAAGTGACGAACTTTCCTAAAAAAGTTTATCGCTTATTTTGCCACCTTAGAAGTGGAATTTCTAAAAATCCGTTCTTAGTGGATGCCTACAACATAATAAGCATTTACTATCAAAATTTCAAGTTTGTAGGTCCAGCGGTTTAGGCACTGCGTTGATGAATCGATCAGTCAGTCAGTCATCGGGCCAAGCAATTATATAAAAGTTTAGTGATTTTCATTCAGATTTTCAAGTTTGAAAAATATTCGTGCTATTTTCGTAGAGCTATATTTTAAGTGAAATATCTAAATCATTTACAATCTACATAAACATGCAATCGATTATATTGTTTGTAAGAGTACTGGAGGCCCTCCCACCTTCCTCTGATGGTCAAAATTTTCATAAGCCACAGTAACCGCTTGCCCTCAATTATCTATGTGCTTATTTGCTACAATTCACATCATTGAATTTCCATAATAATGGGAAACTCAACAGCAATATTCAGGCCCCAATTTCTACGATAAGATCAAGGAAAAACCAGCACATTTGCATAGCGCCATTCATACGTGTTGGCGCCTGTCTCGAAGAGTAATCTTAAATCGGGCGCCAATATCTGAGTGTCGCCTTGAAGTTGGGACGCAGCTACAGCGCATGCGTCAGCGGCGGTGAGGGAGGGCAGAGGGAGGGTGAGGGGGAGGGCACGTACTCGCGGGCGAGTACTCGCTGCGGCGGATATAAGGCGGCGCGCTCGTCCGGAGCGGCACTTCTACCCGGTCAATGCGGTAGTACGAAACCTAATTGACCAAGTAGAAGTCATAACACATTGAAACTCAGTCGCAGGACTGTTATACACTATGTGTGGGTGTATTTGTGGATATTTTTATTTTGTTGTTTTGTGTTTAATAGAAAGTCGTATTCATAGGAACTAACAGTTTTATTAATGGAGCATTCGATTTCATAACTAGCTGTTGCCCGCGTCTATACCCGTGTAAAATACTGAAATACTAAATTTTCGTCATTCTTCTTGCCCGAGGACTCCGAGTAGTCACTGCCGTCTAACTGCCCTAACTGTTGAAAACATTTTTTTTTTTCAATGCAAATTTTTAATTTTAGAATTTGAACAATCATCATCTTCATCAATTTTAACGCTAACTTTTTTCGTGCGGGAATCCCGACCGATACCACCCCCTCATCAGCGGGAGAGGTTATGTCGGACTTGAACCTACTGAAACCGCACACCATTTCGGATCTTCAAACGCTGGGCATAGGGTGACACAGAAGGCATTTCCCTCGCACCCCCCTTTTTTCCGTGGGGAAATCCTCATGGACCCACCCCGCGGCCAGCGGGGCATCTCGGACTTTTGCCGACTAAAACCGCACGCCGTCTAGGGTCGACCCGTGGTCGTCTCTACGTGTGCCATGACACTTTTGAAGCCTCTTTAAACCTACACTTTCTTGTCAATGGCAGGTTGGGTAGTGGGTGGTTTAGAACTGCTGGGTGCACCGGGAGCTATAGCCGCGCGGTTAGGTGAGGCGACGGGCGGTGTGAAGGGCATGGCCTCCGCTACTGCCGCCGCCCTGCTGCGCTCGCTCAGTGCCTGGGCCGGCTCCCTGGCCAGGAACCTGGACCTGCTGGCAGGAGATGAGGAGCATGCCAGGAGAGCTGCTGCAGCCCGACGGCGCCCCCCCACAAGCTTCATAGCTGGACTTGTCACTGGAATTACTAATTTTGCTATCAATATACTCGGTAAGATATTTTTTTTAATTAATTTTAGTGTAGAAAATTTCGGTATTGGTAATGATGATCCTTGAGACTTTGTTTTAGTATCAGGTGAGGTGAAGTCGTGAAACATAGCTTAACTAGCTGTGTTATATGTTCTAGAATGCAGATAACAATATTTTTTGTGAATGTGTGTGAATGCATATTTTCAATGCAAATATTTCATTATCGTGGATGTCCAAGATCGTGTGCACCGGAGAAAGATAATCAAGAAAGCGGACCCCGGACTCCGAGATGAACGCCTCAGATGCAATCGGAATATAATGCTAAGATGATAAATGAATGAGTTTCAATGGATGAATAAATTTGAATGATGTATTATAAATGATGAATGAATTAGAATAATAGAATGAATTATGCGCACAAACATTTACACCGAATGGAAATTGAACCCGCAACCACAGACTTAGCAGTGGAACTGTCTACCGCTACATCACAGAGAATGAACTTCTTCAACCTAGCTATAATCCTAGTCGCATCCAAAGCTATCACCTCGGAGTCTGAGGTGCTTTACCAGTCTTAACTACGGCTTTGGCTGGACCTCGATATTTTCCGTGAAGCGACTGCTATCTGACTTTCAAAACCCAATGGTGACATTAAGCGATTTCGAAGCTTTGCAGCTAGACCGTTGTTGTTGGACTTTTTAGGGCTCTAACTACCCGTAACAACTGCCATAGATGTTTGTATGGCAACTGGGACCGACGGCTTAACGTGCTCTCTGAGGCACGACCAGACCAATGCAAATACATTCATGCATACAAATATTTGCACTGAGGGGGGATCGAACCCGCGCCTCCTGCGCAGCAGCTGCTCTCACTACCGCTACGCCACAGAGGCTAAACGAGCTAAGAATGAACAAGATTCCTAATGTATTGTTTTGTCAGGTGCCGTGGGGGGGCTAGCCCACCACCCGCTCGTGGGGGTAGCTGTAGGCGAGACGGACAGCAGTACGGTGGCGCTACGGCGCGGTATCCTGGGCGCGCTGACCAAACCGCTGAGCGCTACGGCCGACCTGGTGGCGTACGCCGGCCATGGCTTGCTGCGCCAGACGGGCTGGGACCCCGTGCTACAGGTACCACACGACTGTTCCAATAGCAATAACCTGAGTCTTCTACGCGGTTTACATTCAGCCATTCCCGTTGCCGCTTGCCTTGCCGTACATATTTCCCCGTACATTGCTGTGGCAACGTCAGCGGAAATGAGTGTTTACATTGCCGCTTCATATGTACTTTTAATTCGACTCTGGGCGATGGATAACGTGGAAATTGTCGCAGCGTCGGCGCTCTGCCTTATAAGTTTAATTAATTATTTAAATGTTTAAAAAAAAATATAATTCAAAAGAGACGTCGTCGTCAGAGAAGATGGTGGATGATAGCAATTCATCGTAAGTAATAGAACAATGTAAGTATTTTGAGTACTGAACGAGAGAGCAACATGTAAACACACGTTGCCGCTCGCATTGCCGCGCTTTGATGTCCGCTAGAAAAACCGCCAAATGAGGGATAGCCGGGCAATGCGAACGGCAACGTCAAAGGCGATGGAAATGTCTGTTTACATTCTCGCGTTTCCCAGTTTATTTCCCATGTCCCTGCTCGTTGCTGCGGCAATGGGCTGAATGTAAACGCGGTATTCTAGAGTGCACAGGTCAACGAAAGACCAGATGAACAGCCACACGCCACCGCTATATGGTCGATATTCCACTCATACGCACGAAGCACTTTGCTGACAACGTTCATCGTGCGTACAGCTAAGGAGTGAAATTCCTTGCCTGAGTCTGTGTTTCCGGAAAGCTATAATCTGGGAGTATTCAAGTCACGAGTGAATAGGTTCCTTCTAGGCAAGCGTGATTCATCGTAGACCACATCGTCACTTACCATCAGGTGGGATTGAGGTCAAACGTAAGCCTATCATGAATAAAAAAAACATTACTTCTAGCCAAGTGTGCTCCTCCGTAGACCACATCATCACTTACCAACAGGTGAGATTGCGGTCAAATACGAATCTATTACTGATTCAATGATTTCAAATTACTTTTCGTAGTTAAAATATTTTTTGCTAACTTTTCATGTTACCACCCTATTTGTAAAATTAATCGATTCCTAAGATTATCTGGAAGAAATCACCTTTAGCGATAAGACCGCTCTATAATCTGGTATTTATTGATTGATTCACCTATGTCATCGCGTCCCACCAAACATGTAGAAAATCCCTTCTTTTTATACCACGTAGGTGGCAGACAAGCACACGGCCCACCTGATGGGAATTGGTCACCGTGGCCTATGGACGTGTGCAACACTAAAGAAAAGGGGGGAGGGCTAGGATGGGGTGGGGGAAGGAGGGGTACAGTGAGCTCTGGCTACCCTACTTACCGGCGGGAACACAACACGATGGTTATTATGGGCGCGGTGTTGTGTAGGGCGGAGGTACTACCCCAGTCGGACAGCTCATTTCAGACGGGAGATACCGTCGTGTCCTACCTCCAATCTCCACGCAGTTCGAGTATATAGTCAGGAAGTTTGACGATCGCTATAATATGAGTCATGTGTGTTTATAGCCACGTAGTAGCTGGAGCGGGCAGGGAACACGTGACGGGGCGGGCTGGCGACGCGACTGCGTGCGCTGGTCCTTCCGCCTGGCCGACCTGCATGCGCTCGCCGGCTTCGAAGTCATGCTCGACAACTCGCCGCTACACTTGCTCATCACCAACAAGGTTAGTCGCACCATGCCTCCAAGAACACGTTAAACTGACGGTCCCGGTGACTATTTGAACATCTATGGGAGTCGTTACGAGTAATTAATGTCCTAAGGCGCCATACAGACGCGAACAAAATTTCACGGCGAACGATAGTGCAAAGGGAATCCTATACTACCAACGCACATGAAGGGCAAAAAGACCGCGCAGGTATAGAATTCCCTTTGCGGTATCGTTTGCCGTGCATTTTACCGGCCCGCCTCGCCGTCTTCAAATCGCCTAAATATCGCCTATCGTGAAAAATATGTTCGAAATTCAGTTTCTAGCTAGTCTCGATGATGGTAGATAAATCGAAGACAGGGTGTATTTTTAACCGAGAATTTTATTGACCCTCTAACTACAGAAATTCGATATCACCAACGATTTGCGGAAGTCGGATGGCAGTAGCTTCACAGAAAATGTCGAAGTTACGTCGATTCGTAGTTAGATCGAAAGCTGAGTTGAGAAAAGCTCGGAGACTGATGACTGTACTAATAATTTAGTTAGGATTTGGAGCCCGTTTCATTTAATTTTTCTTCAAAGTGCTTTTTTTCAATTTTAGTACTTAGTGGTGGCAGATCCCGAAACGGAGCGGATAGTAGAAATGATAGATCTCAAATCTTGTACCCTCTCGCCGTACCGCGGACAAATTGTTGAGGTAATATTGGTTAAATTATTTTTTATCTCATATAAATCTGATATTCATTTAAGATGAGTAATTGCACTCAAGAATTAAGATTCATGCAATAATCATTATAAATCTATATTACATAACTACAAATTTCATAGCTTTGATCCTTATTAAACGGTTTTATTTAACTTGACCTGTTTGTTTGGCTAAAATCAAGTAATTGAAATTTGACCCCCTTTCAGTTGTCTGATTGGTCTGATATGTCTGATATTTGGCAGAAGTCTTTAGTTCTGATGACAATACAATTTAAAACCGTTTAACTTAAAAAAGATTTTTCACAATTTATTTATCCTTTACTTTTATGATATCTATAGATAGGGTAAGTGAAGGATATTTTTTTTGCCGTTTCGATTGCCAAGTCTTTCTTATCCCGGGAATAGATTCCCACGGGAAGAGTGGGAACGGGAATAAGATTTCACGATGCAAATTATATTATAAATTTATTAATGTGTGGCTCTTGGTGTTCTCAGTTGAGCGTGGCGCATAATCGAAAAGCGCAAAAGAGTAGTGAAGGCAAAGGTGCTGACGAGGACGACGAAATTCAGGTGAGAAGGCAACCAGTAGCGCTACCTCGAAACGTATAGGTCGCGTCGAACTATTTGTCCGCTCTGAACATAGCCGCGAGTTCGGACTTGCGCCTGGAGCGGGCAATACATCATGTCCAAAGAAATTATTATAATATAAGAAATTAAATATTTTAGAACAATCTAGGTAAATCAAAAATTTTTCGATGTTGCCGTTGTTGTGATTCACTAATTAACTGAATTTTGAAGCATAGTGGTTTCGTAGCACTATAGCACTAATAGCACTATCGGTGGATGTAGTCGTGACCTCGATCCTGAGACCTTTAGCTTACCATCAGGCGAAGTGAAGTCATATTGACGTGTCCTGTATAAAAAAATCTACCGATGGAGAACCGAAATACATACCTAAATGCGTTGTCTTTCGAACTGTCTCAATGTTTTTTTCGGATCATCGGATGTATCCGCCCAGTTTAATACGACTTTGGTAACGCAGGTTGAGGCTGAATAGGAGGCCTCCTTTGCAATCGTTATTTTAATTTGGGATCGCTTTCGACGGCAGTCACTTCCATAAAAGTCACAAACGAAATAATGAACTTTGTAGTGGACACAGAATTCCACATAAAACCGAGATTGGCGCTCGAATGGAGAAAAAAATGGAGATGATTGATGAAATGTTTCAGATAAGCGCTGCGGCAATGGCGCGAGTTGCGAGGTACACCGGCACGGAGGGCGCGGCCTCCAACTCCGAGGTCCGCTTCCTCTCCCTCATCACTCCTCCGGGCCGCGACCACGCTCTCTACGCCGCGCTGTCCACGCTCCTGCACCAAAACGCTGAGACACACCTGTCCTTACTATGACACAAGAAATTAGACACACTACCCCGTACAAAGACAGTGCACGAGACGCCACACTTTATTCTTTAGACTGAAGATTTAATATTGTATTTACACGGTAAATTTACATTAAAACCTAATCTTATTATTAATTACGCTAAAATTTCATATTATATTTGTATATTGAGATATTTCTTTTTGAAATTTTAAAATTTTCACGCATATTCTGCTCCATAGAGGGAACAGAATTTGCTGTACCTACTATTTTTAAGATATCACCCTTGTAACCATATTCGATGCGAATAAAAGAGGTGATTTGAAAGGAAAATGCTGATAAATGTGGCGTGCATTGTTACACACTAATATAGACTTTATTTTGTCTTTGTTAAGGTGAATTATCGCAGTTCCGTTATCACGTGAATGTACTGTGAGTATAAACTATAGAACGTCTTACCGTCAAAATTGATGTCTTTGATTTTGTCTCTTAGATTTAAGATATCAAGTTCGTTTTGGATATATTAATTTTATATAAAAAACGTTACCAAATAATGTAACGGACTTGACGCGCAATGCATTTTAAAAGTCTGATCAAGTAAAATTAGTGTTAGACACGGTATTTTGTTAACTGTCGGAGTATAAAAGTTTAAAAAAAATTCTTGTTGGCTCTTTAATAGAGCTATGTTTTAAGTGTGAAATGCCACCCTCTCACTATGATTGACATGTATGTAGACATTTATACTGTTTTTGACAGTACTTGAGACCCTACTTCCGTTATCTAATGTTGCAATTTTTCACAAGCCACGGTAACCGCTTACCCTAAAGTATCAGTGTGTTTATTTGCTACAATTGAAGTATTTTTTATTTCGTGCTCTCCACAAATGAACAGCAATATTCTGACCTAATTGAGGTCTTAAAATCTGTTTTAAAATTGAGATAACCAGTACTTTTGCATTCCGCTTTTCAAATCTTGTAGCACCTCTTTTAAACAATAAGTTGAATTAGGCGCCAATGGCCATAGCGTCGCCTTGAAGTTGAGTCGTAGCTATCAGACATGCGCTAGTGGCGGTGGATGGGGTGAACTCAAACGTCAATATTAACACCTGATTGACATCAGATAATAAATTCATAATTTATTACCAATATTCCAATATTTTATTAACGCATTTATATTTCTAAAACAAGAGCTTTATATGTCATCAATTGTCGTTGTTTTTAATTAAGTTTATTTTATACTGGTACACATTCCACTAAGTGCTGTTAAATAATAGTTTGGCGCCAAAGAACATGGCAGCTACGTTCATAGTACACAATTTACAGGTTATTGGTCGAAATTGCGATTATAATATGTACATTCAGGTAGGTATACCGCTAATATAAGGCGGCGCGCTCGGCCGGAGCGGCACTTCTACCCGGTCAATGCGGTAGTACGAAACCTAATTGACCAAGTAGAAGTCATAACACATTGGAACTCACAGTCGCAAGACTGTTATACACTATGTGTGGGTGTATTTGTGGATCATCTAATTAGTTTCGTGTGTAATTAAAATCATATACATAGGAAATAACAGTTTCATATTTGGTTCATTAACCTAACTTTTCTTGAATCTGTCATGAGTGAAAACTCAATAAGTATACATTTATCACAGCCTGCTATCCGACTGCGGTAGTACCTCCGCCCTACAGAAGACCGCGGCCATAATAACCATCGTGTTGTATTCCCGCCGGTAATTAGGGTAGCCAGAGCTCACTGTACCCCTCCTCCCCCCACCTTTTCCTAGACTTCTCACCAAATCCTGGCCTTCCCCCCTTCCCTTCAGGGTAGGCAGCGCGTGTGTGACACCTTTGGTGTTGCACACGTCCATAGGCCACGGTGACCGCTTCCCATCAGGTGGGCCGTGTGCTTGCCTGCCACCTACGTGATATAAAAAAAAACATTTATGCTTGTACGTGACGGGTAGTCAAGTTTACAAACTGTGCTTATAAACAGTCTGATGGTTTTGAACACTAATGTCCTCTTCAAATAAATTTCACGTTTATTTTTGAGTCGTATCTAAGCTCACACTAATGCCAGGTACATACCAACCGAACGCGGGCAAATACATACACACTAGTAGGATACGTTGATCAATATCTCACACTTACAATAATCACAAAAAACATTACCCTCCTTTCTTCGGCAGTCGGGTAATTACTCTCGTTTGCAGTCACTGTGTCGACTAGTATAAAGGCATGATTGTTTGTTGATGTTGGTATGTACCTGGCGTAATATATCATAGCACTTTTCAGCATTATTTATGAAACGTAATCATATTATATTTGAGATGTGTGAAAAGTTGAACATTCCAAACGTGTGCAAAATCGTTCGAGAAATTGTAAAAGTTAATGGTGTGTGGTGTGTTAGATAAAAGATAGTATTGTATATTTTGTATTGTTGTTATGTATGTATATTTCTTACTTATGGTTGTATAATTATTATACGAAGACTGTATATGTGTATAAAAGTAATGTGACGTTTGTCGAAGAATGCGCCAAAGCGCATTCTACACAAACTTACATTTATTTAATTATTATATTGATTAATGTACGAATTATGTTTTTTTATAAAAAATATTGAATTAGAGACAAATCGTTGGACAACTATTTATTTTTCTTTATTATTTAGTTTATATAAAAAAGAGGCCAAATTAAATTAAAAAAGACATAATTATTTATGAAAATTTTTGTAATTTTATTTCATAAAAACATCCATTTTGGTAAGTGTATTATGTCGATGGCACCATCGAATAGACGAATTATTGTCTCCTGGGCCCGTAGCCAAGTGTCAAAAGTCTAAATCGCTTAGAAAACGAATAGATTAGGTCGACCAATCACACTCCAGCTCGTGATACCGCCGCGGCGCGCGCATCGTACGCCGGCAACGAGCTTGGATGTGATTGGTCGACCTAATCTATTCGTTTTCTAAGCGATCGTTAGCGATTTAGACTTCTGCCACTTGTCTACGGGGGCAGTAAAGTTGTAATTTTTCGATTGCACGAATATTCGACGAGAGCCATCGGTGTGACCTCAGCAAGATTATAGTCAACACTGTGGAGAATCTCATGACATTGTATTTATAGATCTCTGCTAAACTGCAAAAAGGCTCAATTAATGTTACGATTGCTTTAATGAGGTCCTTTATGTCCTATAATCTAACACAAACATCTGTGCATCATTGTGGCATGTGTTAGTTGCGGTGGATTTCCTCTTGATTTGATATTCCGTAGTAGATATAATATTATTATGATTATAAAATTATTTGGATGTAACGTTTCCTCTACAACAAAATGGATATTTTTATCGTAAGATGTTTTGAATGTTAATGTAAATAAATAACTATTGATTGTAATTATGGTTTTATTTGTTACTTCCCATCGATTCGATTCAATTCTAGAGCTTCCTCTGCCTGAGCTATTGTAAAACAAAACTTCTTTTTTCCGCTTCTCATCAGGTATGCCGTTACTACTTATGTTTATACCAATAACGTTACGTCCGCGTCCATATGTTTCCGAGCATACAAAACTACTACAATTTATCTATCAAAATTCAAAACTCCTTCAGATTAATATGTTGATTTGAACGTGCTAAGAAGCTTTTGTTTTTTTTTAAGTTAAATATCTATAAATAGTTCAATTCATTATTGTCGAGTTGTCTGTACTTTTGCCTTAAAGCGAATCTGTCGTAAAGCGATTCTGTCGTACAGTGATCTGTCAAAAAGCGATTCTGTCGCACAGCGAATCTGTCATAAAGCGAAATTTTTTTATTTTATTTTTTTATGTCGGTCATGTCAACATGACTTCACCTCGCCTGATGGTAAGCTGAGGCAAAGTCTCTAGAATGGGAGTCCTAAAGCGAACAAGGGGTGCTTGTCTACCACTTACGTGATATAAAAGAAAAAATACTCCTTTTGTCCCTCCGGGTTAGGCAGTCGTCAGCCCGCCATCTGCTTCTCTTCACAAGTGTCCTCAACCATCAAAACACGCTAGCCCACGGCTTCTACTCCTTTCAGCCTATACACTATCATTTATTTATTTGATCAGTGTATGTTTTTTTTTTTTTATTTAAAGAATTTACAATCAGTATAATAGTTTACCTTAAATATAACACATAAAAAACCACTAAGGTTTGCATTGTGCTACTCAATTCGTCAGTACATAATAAAATAATAAAGTAAAAGTGGGTAGGACTTAAACAATTCTCGCAATTGCATGCATACAAACTTAAGAGTAAAACTTACCTAGTTCTGATTTTCTATGATTTTCTGATCGGAAAAAATGATCATCCAGGACGGGACTTGAACCCGCGACCTTTGTAAACGCGAACGATTGCAAATAGTTAGCATGCAATTGCTTAAAATTTCATTCAATTACCTAGTTCTATTCCAACTTGCATTTATTTTTAAAAAGAAAGTCTTTTAGCTTCAATTTAATATTCTCTTTTGTAAGAATATTAATTAGATATGTTGGCAATTTATTAATTAGCCGCGGAACAATGTAGGTAGACGTTCTTTCACCGTATCTATTTTGTGCGCGTGCCGTGCATAACCGTTTTTGCGCCATCGCTCGAGTACATACAGGATGCTCAATTTTGGTTTTTAATTGATCATTAAAAAAGTGTTCTTTTAATATGACGTGCTTAACTTTAGTATGAATGGGTAAGACTTCACAATATGTGAATAGGCCAATTTCATCAAAACAGTATTTTTGTTTAATTTTGGGTGAAACAATATTTTGAAGTATTTTTAATTGCAGTTTATAAATCTGATTAATATAACCTTCGTAGGTACGACCATAACTAGTAAGACCATATTGTATGCGCGAATCTGCTAGAGCATTGTATAACATTAGCTTCACTTTCAGTGGAATTCTATTATACAATGTTTTGCGAGGTCGTCCTATAGGGCTATAATTTACTAATTGAAGGAATGAAAACGCCGGCAGTGATTGAACTCAAGGCAATCGGGATGTGGGCCATCGACAGGAAACTGGTCATTTGCAACACTCGGGTTAATGTGGTATATTTATATCATTTCCTAATGAATGAATAGCCTTTGTGAGGAGTTAGATTAACTTTCAAGTACTTTTTTGGTGCGGAAATTTCTACAGTTGCCTACCTACCTTCCTCCTACAGTCCCGTGTCCTTTAAGCGGGGTGTGAAAAAGCATTTGATTAGGCCGTCAAGTTGAGGGCCACCATAACAGCACTGTCGGTTTAAGTAATGGGGAGCCCCATCGGTACCTATATGTAATGAGGACCCCCAGGACTTTTTTTATAGCAGACAAGCACAACTTTACTTTTAGCTTACGATCAGGCGAGGTGAAGCCATATTGACGTGAGTAACATAAAATAAAACCGCCGCGCCGCGCCGTCGGCTAGTGGGGTGGTTATGTTGCACTGGAACCACCACACGGTGTTTCGGGTCTCGCATGCTATGTGTAAAGGGACCCATAAAGGCATGGTATACTAACCTGTACGCGCGGGCGAAGCCTATCTCTCCACTGGCTTCAATCCTGGCATACGCCTTTCGCTTTATACAAGTTACGTTTATAACTAACTAGCGACCCGCCCCGGCTTCGCACGGGTGCAATGCTGATACTAAATTAGCCTTAGTATATGATGCATGTATTATACATATAAACCTTCCTCTTGAATCACTCTATCTATTGGAAAAAACCGCATCAAAATCCGTTGCGTAGTTTTAAAGATTTAAGCGCACATAGGGATATAGGGACAGAAAAGGCGACTTTGTTTTATACTATGTAGTGATAGTGAAGTGGGTGGACTTGTTCAATCAAAGTACGTCGTGATATTGATCGAGTAGTCAGTAGCTACTCAATAATAAATCAACAAAGTTGCATCACCAACAATAAAGATTCGTTATTTTTTCTGTCAATTAGGTATGATAAGAGTGCATTCTGCATTTGCTATGTAGTCTCACTGCTAGCGGAGCTTGAAACGTCGATATTAGCTCTACAAATTTTATTTAATTTTAGACTTTAAATTGATAATAAGATATATTAGCATGACAGTGGCTTGTTTTAACAGGACCAAACGGCAGGGCCCCCCGTTTAACGGTTATGGCTCTGGCGGGGATTTTCCACTGGGGTTGGGCTGAAAGACGATAGTGATCCCCGTAATAGCCAAGATAAGTCAGAAAAATTATGGAGGAGGAAGAGAAGCAGAGTTGACACTGGGATACTAAGTGCTAGCTTCGGATGTTCGGGGTTACCTACTCTAGGATGAAGGAGAAGAGACTAAGAGAGTTTTGTAACGGCGCGGCGGTAGGATTGATACCTTTGTTAGTGTTTAGTCAGTTACATATATATAACCGCGGTAGCCTAGTGGTTTGGGTAATGGACTGCTGAGACGAGGTCTCGGGTTCGATCCCAGGTTCACCATGGCACACACCTGCACACAACAATGACTTTTCGATGCTTTCCGAAGTTGTGTGTATTTATCGCAGGTTTATTAGTGCCTCGGAGAGCACGTTAAGCCGTCGGTCCCAGTTGCCATACAAACATCTATGGCAGTCGTTACGGGTAGTTGGAGCCCACAAAAGTCCAACCAGTCTAACTTGGAACTTCGATATCGCCATTGGTCATAATGACCATTGGTTGTGGAGGTCAGATGGCTGTCGCTCCAAGGAAAATATCGAAGTTCAGCCGCAGCACAGTTATAGGTACTGGAAAGCCGACCCCAACTGAGTTGGGAAAAAGGTTCAGAGAATGATGATGAGTCAATTACAGCCAATTGTCGCCTTACGCTGTCAGTAAGGTGATGCTTGTTCACTAACTGATCATAACCGACTCGAGGCAGATCAGAGTTATTCTCGGCACATTAAATTCAACTCGTGCAAAGTGGGAATGCCTCAAAATGATGTATGATTGTCTGTTATATTAATTGACTGGAATTGATGGACGTCAATAAGAATTATCACAGCTATACCTCTTACTATATTGATTCATATTGACGGTAATCAATGCTAGTCAATAGTGTAGTCTGTCAAGTATCATTCTGGTTTGATTGAGTAACAAAACATCTAAGTATTCATCCATCCGTACCTACCAACAAACTTACGCAATTTACACCATAAGTAGGTAAGATAAAATTATAGTAGTAAATTGTCAGCTCTAAGCTCTAGGTGGAAAGGGGTGCCAAAAAGTACTATAAAAAACAAACGGTAAGTACTGTTAGACAAAATATGTAAATCAGAAAACTCGAACGCCTAAAAATTAGTTCTAGCAAAATAACGGATCTCACTATTTCAATTAGCAGCAATATATTGCTAGCAGCAAATCTGCAGGCGTTTGTGAGGAACTATACAGTACCAGCCGAATAATCGACGGTTGAAGGACAAAGGGTGCATAAAGGGTACGGTGACATCGACTATTCACGACGAATAGGTCCCAAATAGTGGTATGATCACTTTACAACACAGTGGAGTGTAAAGAGCATTACACAATATCCTTAAGGCCCAAGCCGTCCTCACCTCAGTTACCTACTGCATGCACTTCGAGGCACTGGCTCAGGCTTGCCCACTACGTAAATTAGTAAATTAGAAGATTGAGTATACTATTTTACATACATAGGTACAAACCTACATAATGCTCACGCCTTTTACCCTCTGGGGTAGGCAGAGACAACAGCCCGCCATCTGTGGAAGGACAGAATCTTGTACCTACTTATATAAGTACAGAAGCAGATGGCCGGTTTCACGCTTCATATCATTTATTTATGTGTAATCTTTATTATCAAGCAAACGTCTAATAATGACCACTCAATAAAACTCTAGAGCAAACAGCCAGATATTTCTGCCACCGATTAGCAATTGCATCAAATGTCTCAATCAACTTTGGTATTTTCAACTATATTGAACATGCGACTCACTTACGAAGCAATTCATAGAAACTAATAATTACCTATATCTATCTTATTCTTAGATCTGTGGAGCAGTCTGAGATCTACCGTAAAATATATATCTTCCATAGTTTTGATTACTTATAACATATCAAATCAATTGGTCGGGGTAAGTAAGTTTGTAACGTGAGTAACGTGACGCGAAGGCGACCGCGTGCATCAAACGATCAGGTAGTGTTTTGAAGCTGGATTTCACCACAGATAATCTGAGTGGACAAGCACATGGTCCACACGATAGGAAGCAGTTATATACCGTTGTCTATGTAAGTAGTTACGTGTGCAACACCAGGGCCTCGATTCTGCTAAAGGCAAACCACTGTTAGTAATACCACTGACACTCTAAAAATGCTATTTAATTGTAGACTTTACAATTATACAGTTAAAGTCTAAAATCAAACGAAAATAATTCATTTAACTTTTTCATTCACTCTACAAAATATCATTTGACCTTAGACTTTAAGCTGATAAAAATAAAGACTACAATTAAATCATAATGGCATTTTTAGTGTCAGTGGTATGTATATCAATGGTTTGTCTTCAGCAGAATTGAGGCCCAGGGCAGGGCGTCAGGTGAGGTTGACATGGTTCCCGAAGTTCTTGGTGGATTTCCAATAACTCCCTCTACGAGCACTATAGACTCATATAGTGGGTATTATATTTAGCGATGGAAATTTGTCTCATAAAGTTCATAGTAATATTAGGATTTACTGGTAAAAAACCAGTCAGTCACACATCACCTCACGACATTGTATTATCCACTCTATGACTACGTCTGACTATTGTGAACGTCCATGTGACGCTTTCACGCATTCCATTGTTTTATAATACCATCATCAACGCATCATCACTTCGTGGTCGGTACAATATTAGCAATATGTAACAATTAGCTATGGTCTTAGGTTCAATATTCTAATTATGGTAATTCTTCTTCAAGTAGGTAAAACTCGAATTCATTTTGTAGTTACCTATTGATGACAACTAGTAATCCAATTTGTTAGTAACACTTTGTCTTAGTAAAATATCTCATAGTAACAAGTTGACCCAAAGTTCACAAGAAAAAAAAGGTAGTTATTCACCTAATCGTCACCATACCAATTGGAATAGGTATTATAATTTTTGTTATTATCTACCAAGTAACTCAAGAGCATAACATAATAACTTCAAAAACAAAAAGAAATACTTAGTTAAGTATGACTCGTTTGCTAAAACATTTATTTTATTGTTACGATGCAGGGTAGCGCTAAAGCCTGCACTGCATTGTTCATGTGCAAGCAGCGCAGGCGACGCGTTGGTTTCGTGCAAATAATATTGATATTAGATTAGATTAGGTTTTTGTGTAGAAAATTTGCTGAATCGTGCAATTTGCACTACATCCGGACTAGGCGGGCGGCTTCCGCAAGCGTTATACCTTCGCAGGACGAAACGCATGCGTCAAAATTCATCATTCTGCATCTACCTACTCATGATGCCATCAATCCTAATTATGTTAAAAGAAAGTAGGACACGACGACGGTATCTCCCGTCCGAAATGAGCTGTCCGACTGGGGTAGTACCTCCGCCCTACGAACACCGCGGCCATAATAACCATCGTGTTGTGTTCCCACCAGTAATTAGGGTAGCCAGAGCTCTCTGTATGTACCCCTCCTCCCCCCACCCCTTCCTAGCCTCCGGTCCACTACCTAGCACAGCCTCCTTCCCTTCAGGGTAGACAGCGCGTGTGTGACGCCTATAGTGTTGCACTCGTCCATAGGCCACGGTGATTACTTCCCATCAGGTGAGCCGTGTGCTTGTCTGCCACCTACGTAATATAAAAAATAAAGGTAAAGTAAAATACTTTTAGGTACTGGAAGGTGGACACTTCGATATTGTGACGTCATGTCAGGGAGTATTACGTGGTACCTCAACTCTTTAGGAAAAATGAGTAAGTACATAAGGAAATCACAGCCTAGATATACCTACTAACCGCATTGTGTATATAAATCACTTACTTAGTTAACAGTAGGTAGTTTTGTTTGGTTGAATTATATTTTTCCTTATAGATGGGTAAATTGTCTATGGGGCCGGATACGACGTTGGCGAACTGTGTGCGTCAACGTCAGAGGTCGTGGGTTTGGGTCACTATTACGTAAGTAGAATAAAATTTCATAAGGGTGTCTGGCAAGGGGGGTGCGGGCCGGAACCTCCACGCGGTGCACCCGGGTAACGGGGCTGCCCCGAGGCTCTCCACGTGTCCCTCTGACTAGCAGAGGGCACAGTGGGGAGCGAGCGTGGGGAGAGCTGATTGTCCGCGCGCCGACGGTTGGGTGACGGGACGGCCGCCTGTCACCCTACACCCACCGTTGGTGAAGTGGCGCGATGCTCGCTCCAACCCCCCTTCGGGAGGGTCGAGGAGGCCATCCTATAACTATAGATGGCCCGGAGTCAGCTGGGGTGCGAGGGATATGCCTATTGGGTAACCTTATACTCTGGTAATTAAGACCCGGGACGGCGTGCGGTTTTAGTCGGTTCGATCCCGACATAACCACCCCCGATGGCTGACAGGGGTGGTACCGATGGGGATTTCCGCAAGATAAAAAAGGGCATCTGGCAAGGGGTTGTCACGACGTTAAGTGTCTGGCATAGACAACGTGATTTTTAATAATACTCTGAGCGTAATCACACTTCATTATTTGATGAATTTAGATCGGTATTTTTTTTATACTACGTAGGTGGCAGACAAGCACACGGCCCACTGATGGGAAGCGGTCACCTTGGCTTATGAACATGGGGTGTCACACACGCGCTGTCTCGCGGGCATGGAGGCTAGAAAGGGGTGGGGGGAGGAGGGTACAGTGAGCTCTGGCTACCCTACTTACTGGCTGGAACACAACACGATGGTTATTATGGCCGCGGTGTTCTGTATTTTACACACCTAGTACCGTCTACCTGCCAAAGCCACGGTGTCCCTACTTCAGATACATCGCTCTTACCTGTGTTGGGAGCATACACTGACTGTTATATATTGATACTTTTATATATTTATTAATAGACAATAAAGAAGTAGTCATCTGACACCTATTACATGGTGACAGCGGTGAATATTCATTATAGATTTTTATTAGATTTTTTTTTGTATAAAATACCTAATTGCAATGGAGCACGCCAGAACGCCTGCGAAGTTCCTGGACGTCATTTATTGGATGCGTCAAGCGATGGATTTATTAGAATACTTTGATCAGGGATCAAATTATTTGATGAGTATATTTTGATCAGGGATCAAATTGTCTCATGGGTGGTTCGACAGCCCACGGTCTGGGACCGGCTGCCATAGATTTTGATCAGGGATCAAATTTTTTCATGGGTTCGACACTCCACGGTCTGGGACCGGCTGCTATAGATTTTGATCAGGGATCAAATTATTTCATGGGTTCGACACTCCACGGTCTGGGACCGGCTACTATAGATTTTGATCAGGGATCAAATTGTTTTATGGGTCCGACACTCCACGGTCTGGGACCGGCTGCTACGGACTGAAAAACTAAAAGTGTTGTGATATTTGTGTATATTTGTTATTTACTATGTTTGTACTTATAGAAGTTTATAGAGTTGTGTTTTTAAGTTTAGTTTTTTGTAGGGAAGATGTTGTATATTTGTTATTTTTTAAGTTTTGTTTTTGTGGGGAAGATGTTATATATTGATACTTTTATATATTTATTAATAGACAATAAAGAAGTAGTCATCTGACACCTATTACACTGACAAACTGTCAGCTTTTATAAAATAACAAAGGTCTGGGGTTCACGGGCTCTTAGACTAGTAAAGAGACTGCAGATTTCCGCTGCGGGTAAGCTAGGCCTATGACAGTTATACATAGAAACACTCAGACCAATGCAAATAGACATCTTCATGCATACAAATATTTGCAATGAGCGGGAATCGAACCTGCGCCCCCTGCGTAACAGTCGCATGCACTGCCGCTACGCCACAGAGGCCGTCACAATATACTTTCTGACGTTCTCACCGATGTGGTAGACAAACAAATGACTGTACCTATTGATCTATAATAACAATGATTCTACTTTTCAAGGACGTAACAACTATGGGAAACCCGCTCGGGATCTGCGTGTGCCCCTTACGGTGAAACCAAACGTGCCGCTAGTTGAGTCACAGGTACCTAGGCTATTTTTTAAAATTTTATATTACAAGTTGTATTGGTCTTTAGATTGGGGGGATGAATCGACTGCGATCTAATAGAGAGACATATTTTTTGTTAGTCTAACAGCTATCTACCGGAGCCTGTCTGGTAGATAACTATGAAAATGTAGTGGGTGGGCCTGGGCAGAGCCCAAGTAAATGTCATCTGCTAGTTGAACCTGCCTAACAATGGAAGAAGTTCTGGCGTAGGCTTTTCTCTCGCAGTTTTAAGAAGTTAGACGGCAGTTACTTTGGGCACGGGCTCCAGCCAGCTGCAGCATTGTGGTACATACTTATCCATTTTTTTAGGTAAACGGACGCTCTTTTTTAATGAAATTATCATTATATTTGGCTACGCGATAAAGCGTGAATGGTAACAAAAATTTAAAAAAATCTTCAACCTAGCCTTATTTCCCAGTCGCATCCACTGAAGGCACACATATATTGAAGTGGTGTCAAAACCACCAAGACCAAATAAAAATGGACTGTCTAGCATCACACTATGCCAATAAAGACTTTAAAAATTTTTGGAAGTCAACAAACAAATTAAATATTGCTCATAGTCTTCCTGTGAGCGTCGGTGGCGTGACTGATCCTCAGATGATAGCTGAGTCTTTTAAGGCACATTTTATGGTACAATCGTCCTTGGGACCAGCACAGGGCGTGCTCGATGCTGGGACACATCGTGGCCCGGTATCCACACTCATCACCGCCAAAGAGATACGTCACATACTTAATAGTATGAAAAGAGGCAAATCACCGGGGCATGATGGTCTGAGCATTGAGCACTTACGACACGCGGGCTGTCACATGCCAAGGGTACTGGCACTATTTTTTAACCTCTGTGTGGGACACTCATATTTGCCGTCTGAAATGACGCGAACGGTGGTGGTGCCAGTGGTCAAAAATAAGACGGGGGACGTATCAGACCAAGCGAATTATAGGCCTATTTCCCTGGCAACTATAATAGCAAAGGTTCTTGACGGTGTGCTTAATTTACATCTTGACAAGTACATCAGGCTCCACGATGCTCAGTTCGGGTTTAGACCAGGTTTATCGACTGAGAGCGCAATCGCTTGCCTTAAGCATACCGTCAGGTACTATGCTGATAGGAAGACGCCAGTATATGCGGCGTTCCTGGACCTTTCCAAGGCGTTCGACTTGGTCTCCTACGAAATCCTGTGGGATAAACTAGAAGCAACAGGGATCCCTAGGGAACTGTTAAACGTTTTTCGCCACTGGTACCAACATCAGACTAATGTGGTCAGATGGGGTACGAATGTATCGTCACCATATATTATGGAATGTGGGGTACGACAAGGTGGGCTAACCTCCCCAAAATTATTTAATTTATATGTAAATGCGCTGATAGAGGAGCTCAGCAGCACACGTGCGGGCTGTTTCATTGATGGAGTTGCATTTAACAACATCAGCTACGCGGACGATATGGTGCTGCTGGCCCCCTCTATCAGTGCGTTAAGAAAACTGCTCAACATTTGTGAAAAGTATGCGGAGAAACATGGGTTGGTATATAATACCAAAAAGTCCGAATTCATGGTCTTTGGGGCCGTGGGCACCAGGCGTCCAGAGATGGTACCAGAGGTGACTATATATGGAGTACCACTACGTCGAGTCGACCTCTTTAAATATCTAGGACACTATGTTGCGCACGACCTCAAGGACGATGTAGATATTGAGCGGGAACGCAGGGCATTGGCGGTAAGGGCGAATATGCTGGCCCGCAGGTTTGCTCGATGTACGGATACCGTAAAAATAATGCTGTTTAAGGCTTACTGCACGTCCCTGTACTCGAGTGCACTGTGGGTCAGTTATACGCAGCGCTCCATCAAGGCCCTGCGTATACAATATAATAAGGCGTTCAGAGCGCTGTTGCGGCTGCCGCGCTTCTGTAGCGCATCGGCTATGTTCGCACACGGGCGTACTGACAGCTTTGCAGCTGTCTGGCGCAAGAAAATGACGTCGATGATGTATGGAATGCGCGGCAGTGGCAACAGGATGCTCATGGTTCTGGAAAGAAGGAACCATGAGTGCCACATTTTAAGGCACGTCCTTAAAATGACTAAATCTTTTGTTAAATATAAGTACTAACATAGCTATTAAGTGAAAATGTTACTAACAAAATGGATTTTTTTATCTAAATTAAATAAAAAAAATTATTATTATTATTATAAAGCTTTCACCTCAGAGTCTGGGGTCCGCTTTACCAGTCTTAACTGCGGATTTGGCTGGACCTCGATATTTTCCGTGAAGCGACTGCCATCTTACCTTCACAACCCGACTGCCATAGATGTTGATATGGCAACCATTAACCATGGACCGATGGCTTAACGTGCTCTCCGAGGCACGACCAGACCAATGCAAATACCCATATTCGTGCATATAAATATTTTCACTGAGCGGGGATCGAACCCGCACCTCCTGCGCAGCGACCGCGTTCACTACCGTTACGCCACAAAGGCTGTCCTGTGTGGAAAAAAAATATAAGAAAAATATATTTATTCCCACTTTAAGCAGTTATAAAAAATACATTAATCAGACACGTTTAAACGGGAGTAGGTATTTATGTATAAATAGTAATACAATTTCGCGATCTGCGCCTGAGCATGTCAAGTGGTGTCAATTGGTCGAACAATCGTGAAATATCCAGTTATTGCAGACCAGCCATTGATCAATGACAAAGCACCTAACCACTTCTCAATGTTTGAATATAAAAGAAGTGTATAGGTAACTATGTGATAGGGTACCCGATATACAGGTACAGTACCGATCATCTGTCGCCTTGGGCATGCTTGAAAGGACGTTTATGCAAGAAATAAATAAACAATTGCCAGACTCGCCGACGAGCCACAGGATTACCCTCCGAAATTTACTGGTTTTTTTATGTCCGTCACGTCAACATGACTTCATCTCGCCTGATGGTAAGCTAAAGGCGAAATCTAGTTAAAGCCTTACTTTTTAGAAAATTTAACGTTAATCGTTAATCTGATAACACGTGATAAAAATTGTATCTATACATACATATAAAATACTTTGTATGACCACGGCTCTACCCGCGTGAAAGTCGGCTTTCCCGTTTCTTGACTATATATTCGGTCTAATAAACCGAATATTCCGGTCTATATCGATAAATCCTACTAATATTATAAACGCGAAAGTTTGTAAGAATGTATGTCTGGATGTCTGGATGTCTGGATGTCTGGATGTATGGATGTATGTTTGTTACTCTGCCACACCAAAACGGCTTAATGGATCTGGCTAAAATTTGGTACAGAGATAGATTATAGTCTGGAATAACATATAGGCTACTTTTTATACAAGCTAATACCGCGGCTCCGCTCGCAAAGTCGATCGGTCGGGATTTATAGATATATCTTTGTTACTCTTTCACGTAAAAACGGTTGAATAGATCTGACTGAAATTTGGTAACGAGATTGTTTGAAGTGTGGAATAACATATAGACTATTTTTTATACAAGCTATTACCCGCGACTCCGCTTACGGAGTCGATCAGTCGACCCACGGAGTAGATCAGTCGGGATGTCTGGATGTATGTTTGTTACTCTTTCACGCAAAAACGGCTGAATAGATCGGGTTGAAATTTGGTATAGAGATAGATTATAGTCTGAAATAACATATAGGCTACTTTTTATACAAGCTAATACTCGCGGCTCCGCTCGCGAAGTAGATCGATCGGGATGTCCAAATATTATGTTTGTTGCTATTTCACGTAAAAACGGCTGAATGGATCTGGGTGAAATTTGGTACCAAGATAGAGTGTAGTGTGAAATAACATATAGGCTACTTTTTATACAAGCTAATACCCGTGGCTTCGCCCATGGGATCGATCAGTCGGGATATCTGGATGTATGTTTGTTACTCTTTCACGTAAAAACGGCTGAATAGATCAGGTTGAAATTTGGTACAGAGATAGATTATAGTCTGGAATAACATATAGGCTACTTTTTATACAAGCTAATACCGTGGCTCCGCTCACAAAGTCGATCGGTCGGGATGTCCAAATATTATGTTTGTTACTCTTTCACGTAAAAACGGCTGAATAGATCAGGTTGAAATTTGGTACAGAGATAGATTATAGTCTGGAGTAATATATAGGCTACTTTTTATACAAGCTAATACCCGCGGCTCTGCCCGTGGGAGTCGAATGGTTTGGAAAGTCGAGTGGAGAGTCGTTTCATTCAAATAGACTTGGTGGCAATACCGAATTCCACGCGGGCGAAGCCGCGGGCGGAAGCTAGTTTATTATATTGGATGTATATCAAAATACAGGATATTCCGAATCGCTATTTAAGTATAGTTACTACGTATCGTGATGACTAAAGCTTGCCACTGAAAATAGCACCACGAACTATGGAAAGGATTATCATAGCCTTGAAGACACATAATTATCCAACTGTGGCAAGGAAAAGGCGGTCTTATGTCTATGACCTGATCAGGCTATTGGTCAAAGGATGTTGGAGGTTTGTTACTGTTCCAGGAAACAACGGCCGAACGAATCCTACTCAATTTTGGCACAGAAATAGATTATTAGTCTAATATTTACAACAGTCTTACCATGGGTAGATTGCCATGGATAGTGATTCTAAAAATTCTGAGATTTCATGAGATTTGCAAAATCCAGTCGCAATCCTGAGAAGAGTTCAAACATCCTGGAATCTCAAGAGATTCCAGGATGTTTGAACTCTTCTAGGTTACTTTAGGTTCAAATGGATAGGATTTGTCTTGACAAATCCTATCCATTTGAACCCTAAATCTAAATAGGAGGAAGAGTACTACAATTATTACTAAATGAGAACCTCGATACCGGGAATAAATACCAGCCGGTTTGTCTGTTTGAGCGTGAATAGTACTAACAAAAAATTCAAAAAAAAAATCGGATTTTGATGTGGTTTTTTTTGTTTGAAAGCTCTTGGTCAGACTTACAAAACGGGATATTTTTTTTTATACCACTTAGGTGGCAGACAAGCACACGGCCCACCTGATGGGAAGCGGTCACCGTGGCCTAGGGGCGCGTGCAACACCAGGGGCATCACACTCGCGCTGCCGACCCCAAATATTACGACCACGCGGTCGGAGCCCGTAAAAAAAAGTTACGTTACTAGAAAATACGAAAGAAAACATTACGATTAAACTAAAAATTCTAGGAAAACTTTACACAATATGAAACTGGGCCAACGATAACTTCAGTATTACGTTTGAATGGGGGAATTAGGGATTTTAACGGTAAGAGGTGATAATTGCGATCATTACCGCCCGTCATAGACGGTAACTGGAAAATCACTGGAATGGCGGCCGTGGAAGATTTACTCTAGTTATATGGCTAGTTACATAGTTATGAGCAATTATTCTGCAGAGGTAGGGGACTGGATAAAAGTTTCCACTGTGTCAATATACCTACAGTCACATCTACCGAGCCCTTTTTTTATCGTGCGGGAATCCCCATGGATACCACCCCCATCGGCCATCGGGGGTGTTTATGTCGGGTCTTAATAATTACCGGGGTGTAAGGTTACCCGGGCACAGAGGGGTCACCACCCGCTCGTTCCCTATTGTACCCTCTGCTATTCAGATGGACACGTGGAGAGCCTCGGAGCAGCCCTCTAGAGGGCCACTACCCTGGCCGGATTTGCCGCAGGTATCAGCGTCCCCTGTGGTGAGTGGGAGGCGCTGCTCGCCTCCGTGCCCGGGCGCACCACGCAGAGGTTTTGGCCCGCATCCCATCTTCCGAGCCCTTTCCTAACATATTTTCTTGAAGCGACTCCTATCTGACCTCCACAACTCAGGTGATATCGGAGTAGTATAGTTAGACCAGTGTTAAGGTGTTAGAGGTCCAACAACGAGTAATAACTAATAGAGTATTAACAGATGTTCGTATGGCAACCGAGACCGACCGTTTATCGTGATCTCCAGGGCCTTTTTTTTTCGTGCGGAAATACTCATGGATACCCACCCCGCGGGCAGCGGGGCAGTTTATGTCGGACTCTTACCGACTAAAACCGCAGGCCGTCTAGGGACTTCTGACGCCAGGGTGTAAAGTGGCCCATAGAGCATAGAATAGTCACCTATCCTAAGACTGACCTGGTTAGTATCACTTAAGTTTGCCGTCAGCCCAGTCCTTGTCTTGTTTACTATATTAAAGTATATAATATGTTAAGGTGTTACTATGCGACCCAATAGGGCGATATAGGCAATTGACAACCGCTAACTGTTGTCAGTTGCCTATATCGCCCTATTGGGCCACTTTACGCCATGGACTTCCTTTATTTTCCATATCTGTCAGAGTTATGATTAACGATGATGCCATAAAAATACAGGATGTTATTTTTCAGAATTTATCTAGTTTGATTACCGAGTATGGTAATGATATTTATACATACGTTATATTATACAAATAAGTAAAATTTAAAGTTTCTATTGTAATATTAAATCAACAGATTTTAATTTATAACAAAAAGGTTTGTTAATAAGTGAGCGCATAAGTTTAATACCTGCTCAGTGCCTTGCTTACTTTATTTTACTTATATTTTAAACGCTTTTATTTAATTTGACCTGTGTGTTGTTTGGGTCAAATCTAGTTATTGAAAATTTAACCCTTTCCTGCTGTGGACGGATTGTTCTGATATTTGGCACATATCTTTAGTTATGGTGACAATAGGTAAGTACAAGTTAATCTATTCTGTATCTTTGTAAATCCGCTGCTGCAAAATGGCGACTTACGTATTTTTCCACAACTACTGCAATATGAATATTAGGTAAATGAAAGGGCTTACTTGACTAGTAAAATATAGTTTACAATTACATGTGGAAAAAAAATTCAATATGGCGACTTTTAGTGCATAAAAGCTAAAACTTCAAAAAAGGAGGAGGTTCTCAATTCGTACCCTACTTTTTTTTTTGTATGTATGTCGATAGCGGCGCCAATTATGGGTGGATTTTGAATTTTTCTTCTTTGTTTGAAAGAGGCTACTTCTGAGTTGGTCCCATATCAGAATCTGATGCTTGGATCTTGGGAAAATCAAGGGGAAATCATCAAATTTACGGCAAATATTCTGTTTTTGATGCGCCTTTGTACAAAACAATACTTTTCTATTTCTATACACTAAAAAGTAAATAATATTAGTTTGTGAAGTCGGTTTTTATACGTAGTTATAATTATCTTGTTACTTAATTTATTTTATGTAGGTAGGCACCCTAAGCACTGCGTCACCTTTACCTATTACATGACATCGGCGAGCTAGCGTAATATGGGTGTTATTTACACCAATCTCATCTTGAGGAGGGGGACTCCGTGACGTTCCTCTGCTACGTCAGAGAGCGGGTTCGATGCCCGCTCATTGCAAATATTTGTGTGCGTGAATATGTATAAGTATTTGTATTGGTCTTGTTGTTCTTGTTGTAGGTATAATATGTTAGTATTAATAAACAAAATATATAATATTTATCTAAGTAAAGTTATCAGCATTCTAGAACTACTGCACAAGTTAGTAATTTTTAAATAATTACTTTTTCACACTTAGTACCTATTTAATTTCGAAATTGCCTTGATCATTGCATATTTGAGCGCATGGAGTCCAGGTGTTACGGGTCCAGTCCTGCAGGTCCTTTCCTCAGAGCAAGAGGTCGGATAATAATCACTTCCGTACTTAACAGTCAAATAATCATCCTCCCAGCCTCCATTGGCGGTGCCGAACTTCTTAGTTAAAGTATGTAGATCTATCGGACTTCTTAAGGGTTCGACTACCCTTAACGTCTGCCATTAAGCAACCGGGACAAACGGGTTATCGCATTCTTCGAGGCTCGGAGGGGGTCTCAATATGTTAAGAATGGTCACTGATCACCAATCTTAAGACTGACCTTAGCTAGGATTACTTAACTTTGCAATGTGTTAACCTAATCGCTTGCCACTTCAGCCAAAACCGGCAGCCAGTCCGGGGTATCCGGCCGGAATCATCGCTAAAATGATGATGATAACTATTATATATTTAAAGATGATACTTCAATAACAAACCATTTGGATGTATCGTATGACGCAGCGAATAAGGAAATAAAAACATAAAAATATTAATGATAAACTATGGACAATAAAAATAGGATATTAAAATGAACGTGCTTTGAATTCAGGGGGAAAATCACTGCAAATTATACAGAGTGGTTTTTATCAAGGGGGAAATTATTCTTAATACTTAAAATAGACGATTTTATTCTACGGAAACATCCCTTTAATTATTATGTGTATGTGATGTATATATATGAAGTGTGATGTGTATAGGAATGTGAGTACCAGTACAATACCTTCCGGTTCACTGGTATCTACTAAACTAATTATTTATGTCAATTACGGTATAACAAAAAAAAACAAATCTGCATACAAAGATTTTCCGAAACTCGCTTGCCTCACTCGGCAATCGAACCGACTGAAAAATCGAGTACTTTAATGGCACTAATTGATATGAGATTAATTATAAGTTAAAAGATTTAGGTAAGTACTTGACATATTGACAACATAAGTACTAAGTACTCATGTCATCATCATTATATCGATCTCCCAGTTGTGTCTAGAGTTTGTACTTGAGCACTGGGTCCGCGTCTTGGGTCTGGTTGTTTTTTTTTTTACTACTTAGGTGGCAGACAAGCACACGGCCCACGTGATAGGAAGCGGTCACCGTGGCCTATATGGACGTGTGCAACATCAGAGGTGTCACACTCGCGCTATGGACCCTGGAGGGGAGAGGGTTGAGGAGTTTGGGAGTTAGAGGTAAGGCTTGAGGAGATGGGGAGGGGAGGTTGTGATGGGGAGGCTTACCGCCTGGATCCGATACGATGGTTATTATGGCCGCGGTCTTCTGTAGGGCGGAGGTACAACCCCAGTCGGACTACTCCTTCGGACGGGAGATACCGTCGTGTCCTACCTCCGACTAATGGTAGGTATGTTGGCTTTTCAGAGAGCGACTGCTGTCTGACCTCCCAACCTCGAGAACAAAGCCTGCGCCAGCGGCACGTCGGTTATTCAGCAGTTTTTCCCTTAAGATGTTGGTATAGCTCTTCCCACCCCTGAAGTTAGTACTTTTATCCCTTCTGTGCTTTCACTCAAAGGTCCGTCAGATAACTTAATATTAAATGTCTTTGTTTCAATAAATACATAACATAACATAAACTCACGCCTATATCCCCGAAGGGATAGGCAGAGGTACAAAGTACAGGATGCTATTTTTTCGAAATTTAGCCGGTTCGAACACCGTGTGTGGCAGCGGGTTTCTAAAAACCCGCTGCCTCACACGGTTATTTTTTCTCAAAAATAAAATAATGTTACCTTTGTGTACCTAATGAGAATGACGTCAATGAAAAATCCTTCATGTGGTCAGGATTCACCGCTGCCGCGCTGGTCGTATGGTGCAGGGTGCAGGCTGTGGGCGCACGCGCATGCTGGTTGTGACGTCACATGCGCCTGCGCGGTTATAACAGCGCCCAAGCGGAACCGCGCGCTCATTCGCTCGTCTGCGCGCACGCCGCGCACCTCGCGTCACCTGGACCACGGCAAGTGCAAGTACGCGCGAACTTTCAAATATTATACTATAGTGGTTCGAACTGTTTGTACTGTGACAAAATGCCTAAGAATATTTTAGCCGAGATGGGGTCCCAAGTGGGCCTCACACCCCGCAACACGCAGGCCAAGACGGTAAGTCTTATATTAAAAAGCGTAAATAATAAATAAAAAAAGCGAATTTGTGTAAAGCTGGCGTTGTGATTGTGACATATAACATTCTTACGTCTAAATAGGTATTTTGAGATATTTGAGCCGAAGCTCACGGCCGGACTAAAATAAACTCTACCCGCACGTCAGTAGTACAATGTCAATACCGAATACCCTCGTCCGAGAGAGTTGGGATATGTCGGCCGCACAACACCGGCTGTACCATACGCGATACGTTGCCTGTATCTATGGTCTACTCCATCGTATCAACATCCTCACTGATACTTCGGCATATACATAATTCCAAAAATATCTAATATTTGGCGCCATCTGAATATAATTATCAGTGCCCAGAAACTGAGTTAAATATACCAATAGAACATGAGTGATTTTTGAAACAGTAATTTTTTTATAAAATCAGTGTATAATTTGTGTGTGGAATGATTTTTGTTAAGAAAATTAAATATCTAAATGGAAAATTGTTATCTAATGTACATAATTTAAAACTAGTAAATATTAAAGTGTATCGCACTTATCAGCTCAATACAATCAAGCTTTATTGGAAGCCGATAACTGATCTATTAATCATAAGTAACCAGATCGTCAGCGCTTCCAGCGATTGTTTTAGCAATAAAATACTGGCTGTTTGCCAATTTTCCCACATATTTTCCAACTCTGTATAAGACCTAGCGGTCCTCTATTTATTATGGAATACGTATAAATATTGAGGGCAACGAGTGTTCGTATTTGTGATTAGTCGATGAAAAATTAAACTGTCGATGTCGTCGAGTACCTAATCTATCCATTAATCTTATCCGTTAGGTATTATAAGCATTATAGACAACGGTTCATGTATGTACTGGACATACCATTATATATTACGTAGGAGATTAAAAGTTGGACATGGGTACTTACCTATAAATATCTATATATTGTACATCTGCTAAGAGTAAACTATTAAAAGTACTTGCGTTTTTGTTGGATATCATAGATTATTATAGATTAGCTATTTACAAGAACCCTTATAATATACACTTGTTATAAACATAACATAACATAAACTCACGCCTATATCCCCGAAGAGGTAGACCTGCGATAAATACACACATAACTTTGAAAAGCATCGAAAAGTCATTGGTGTGTGTCATGGTGAACCTGGGATCGAACCCGAGACCTCGTCTCCAACCACTAGGCTACCGCGGTTTTTGCGGTGCGGTGTTATAAACATGCACAATAAACATTTAGCCTTCAACCTTATACTTAACTAACGAAATTTTGAAATTTCACTTTAACCGATTTTATTATTATTGAAAATATGATGAAAATTCACATTTTTCTCATATTTTCACACTCTCTCTATCACTTTCATCTTTTCATAAATGAGATTGTTATCACAAGTAAAGAGTGTCAACACTGTCAACTGCTACTACACAGGGATAAACAGTAAATCTATTTAAAAATATAAAGAGGAAATGATTTGAACTGACTGAACTATTTTATCAATAAGAAGTTGTATGGTCGCCATTTCACCATATCATTATTGAAAATATATTATTAAAAAATATGAACAAAAGGGTGGGAAAAACAAGCTGTTTATATTATATTTTTAAATGATACATAATGGCATGGGTACTAAAGCTCGTTTGTATTCCTACTGAACCAGAAAAAGATAAATAATATAATTGAACTAGCTGCCTACCGCGGCTTCACCCGTGAAACACTTCGTACTTAATTTTTAATCTTTACTATGAACTTTTCAATTTTTTTTCCTAAATTTTTCCTTAATTTCGTAGAAATACAACCACTTTAAAAAATGAGCCCTCCGTCCACACGCAATCTACGGAATATACCTACTTTCGGAAATGTGCCAGTCTTATTGCAAGTTCATTATGTCCTTATTCAAGTCGCTATGTCAAATTTCATCAACTGATTCGGTCAAGTCACTTTATGTGATCGAGTGACCAACAAACAAATTCTCACATTTGAAAGTGTAGTAGGATAATACTTAATATTAATTAATTCCATTGGCCTCAGATTGACGCCTCAGGATTGCCTCGACACTGTTTGACGAGATAATCAAAGATTTATAAAAAGTTCTCCTTAGCTTAAGGAGTTATACTGTTAGTAGTACTAGTACGTATTCTTTATTCCGTGGTTAGTACCGACTATTAGGTAATAGGTGGTGTTAGTTACACAATTGAATATGATATAGGCACATCACTTATTATTGACGTGGAAGGTCAGGCGGCAGGCACTCCCATAAAAGTCATAAAAGTAGGAAAAGGAGTAACGAATTCCGTATTACGAGTTGAAAGTGACGGATGCAGTTGACTACCGGAATATGATGATGATGATCAATGATGTTATCACTGTATGCTGTCATTGCGGCCGATTTATAACAGAATCATTATCAGCCGAACGAGCACCCGTCCTGATGTTTCCAAAATGGAGCCTAGGTTGCTCCTGTTTTCAAATTTGAGTTACATAGGCTTTTACGAGAGCAACTACCGTCTGTCCAGATTACCGGCTTGTACGAGTTGGCTTCGGGTCAGCCTACCCGCATACCTATATATGTTAGTTTTATATCAATACTAGCTGTGCCCCGCGGCTACACCCGTAGCATACTTCGTCTCCGTAGCAGGATAAAAAAATATCCTATGTCCGTCTCACCCCCACCAATTTTCAGCCAAATCGGTTCAGCCGTTCTTGAGTTATAAACAGTCACAGTGTAACTAATACGACTTTCTTTTATGGCGGAACCCCACTTTGCTATTCGCCTATACTGTACTCGATGAAATTTATAAAGACGACTAAACCCTCCACAATTCGTCATTTATAAGAGAGACTAAGGTGAATATTCGTGCGAATAAAGCAATTGTGTTACACAGGAGTGTACGCCAGTGTTCCGTATTGCGTCTCTTTATGTGATTGACTTCTTCGTCTCAAACCCGTTTATATGCCACACGACGCTGCACGCCACATACATTTGCTGTAGCCTTGCTTTACCGCAGTCTGTTGCTTCAAGTACGAATCGGCGGCGTGTCATGGCCGACCACTTAATTGACTGGAGTGCAATGCCTCCAATCCGTCATTATAATTACTAGTGACGAACTTTGTGGTGTAATTGTTGACTGGTACAGTATTCGACTGCAAGTCAAGGGTTCGATTCCTGCTTGGTGCGAAAATAGAAGCACGTTATTTAACGCACCAATGTAGAATTTGCACCAAGATTATTCTACACTATTATAGGCTAAGAGCCGGTGAAGATTGATCATAGATCGACCACCGACGAAAAATATTGTTTTTTTTTTATATTGGACACGTCAACATGACTTCACCTCGCCTGATAGAAAGCTAGAGATAAAGTCTCAGTCTTAGGATCGGGGGTCACTACTACATACACCGATAGTGCTACAGTGGCGGCCCTCAGCTTGACGGCCTCATCAAATGCTTTTTCACGCCCCGCTTAAAGGACCCGAGACTGTAAGAAAAAGGAAACACGTGGGCTAGTAAAGAATTCCAAGTCTTTATGGTGCTGCAAAAAAAAAGGCACCGAACCCCTTGGTTCTTGATGAAATTGTTTGCACGGTATGAGGGTGATACCTTACTTTTACAATTTACTATCTAGAAATAAAGAAAGAAAATCACTTTATTCGATAGACACGTAAAGTACAAAAACAGCTTATTATCTGCAGCAGTATAGCGCCATACCACAGAATATATCGTGGCCATACTAGGGATATTACTGCAGCTCTCCAACTATAAACGGTTGTAAACCTCAAATACGATATGTATAAAAGCTCATTACTTTCTAAATCCTTTATTTACAGTACCTTCTGACATCTCCACAAATGTGCAGTTCCCACAGTTACAACCAAACTTCATAGATGTTACAGTCTACTATTAGAAGATAGTTATATCAATCTAACTTTATTGTTTTTCTTGCCGCAATGCCGTTATTGTGGTTTCATAGTCAGTTTTATTGAATCAATAAACATCTTGTTTTGCAATCGCGGAAATTGCATAGGTAGTTTTTTTTCTATCCTGCAATTTTTATGTGTAGGCTGAAGATACCATTATAATTTATTTAAGCAAGTAGTAATGTTTCTTTTTTCTTTTTATAGTTAGGTTTAATGGCACCAGAAATTTGGTAGGTAACCGAAATATGAAACGTTTTAATCCAACAGCTAAACACCCACTTGAATAAGAATCTAAACACTTATTGACATTTTGAAGTCAAAGTCGAAAATTATTAATTGTGTATATACACCATTAGACGGCACTTACAAAACGTCAAAATTAAAATTATTTAAAAGTAGATAAGTAAATGGACCACCGCGTACCGGTTTGAAACACGGACCTGAGAAGACTCCGGCAAGAAATTCGGCGGGCTGTTTTTTTTTATAGTACGCAGGTGGCAGACAAGCACACGGCCTACCTGATGGCCATTAACTATGCTAACATTATCTAAGGATTTAGATTAGAAAAGTCGAGACGGGATTTGAACCCTCGAGCACTTAGGTAGGTAGGTACTCTCTAGAAGGAATCCTCTGGCGGAATACTTATAGAAGATTTTCGAATATCTAGGACGTATCCAGGTAGCGCATTTGGTCAGAGTACTCCCTCTAGAAAGAAACTGGTCGCGTTTGTTATTATTTTTTCATTATAATGCTTACGCTATCCCTGATTTTTAGTCAATATTACCCCGGGGTAAGGACTTACGTAGATGCAACCGCTTGGCGATGCTAGTTTTAGTATTATAAAAGACCAAGTTATCATGGTCTTTAGTATTATTCAATTCGCTACTCAATACCTACACTGAATGTATACAAGATGTTAATAATAATTAGTCGCGAAACATTGCATCACTAATGGAGCAGGCGTTTACATGCGCGCGCAATGCATACATCATACATACTTATATTTGTGAGGCTGATTGCTCATCGATATTCCAAAACTAACGAAGTTTACTGAAATCTCTTGGATACACAAACATACATACATACACATGCGTCACATTCTAAAAATAGATGAATATTTTAGGACATACTGCACAGCGCCATGTCGACCCAAACCATCCAGAATTAAGCTTAGCCTGTAATATGGATTCTAGAATGCAGATAAACTAAAGGAAATAAGATAAATCATCACCTTTTCAAATGATTACTTACTTACATTTTTATACAATCACTAGCTGTGACCCGCGGCTTCGCCCGTGAGATACTTCGTCCACGTGGCAGGATAAAAAGTATCCTATGTCCGTCTCCTAGTTCTAAGCTACCTTCCCATCAATTTTCAGCCAAATCGGTCCAGCTGTTCACGCGTGATGCCGTGACCAAGGGAAATAGGGATTAGGGATTCATTTTTATTTATATAGATGTAGTACGTAACCACCTACGAGTACCTATGTAGCTTAGCTGTAAAGTGCCCTACTGTTATTTCAAAGGACTCAAGTTTGATTCAACCATATGGAACCACGGTATCTCTCTTAACCGGGAAAATGGGGGGAGGGAGGAGTGCTCAGATCCTCATTCTTCAATCAGCAGGTGCCCCGGCTTACGGGGAAGTCGATGGAACGTCTTGGTTAGCCAAAGCTGCCTATGACCTTACATTAGAAAATGTTAATTCAGATCTTCAAATTAGCTGAACAGGTTATATTATAAAACAGTGGAATTACGAATCATGAGAACAAAATTTTATTTTATTATAATGTATTCTACATAATTTAGTATTTTTGTACTTATATGTAATTAAGCTTAGTAATTATACCTAAATTAAGAAGTTATCTTAATTAGGTATATACCTACAGTTTATAGATCTACCTAACTACCTACGTATTCATATATCCTCTCATTTCAAGTGTCGTGTTTCCAAGTAATTATTAATTAGGATGTAAATATTTACATACCTACTAAATAATAATTACAGGGGGTTTAAAAGTGGGTCGGAACGGTTCGTGTTAATAGTGTACGGCATGCGCGCGGCCTGTTGCTGAAACTTGGCTTGCACACTACACTGTCACACAACCTAAGTCAATATATTTTATACTTTACCTACATTAACGAATTAAATAAGGAATAGAGAGTAATATTATACGAACGCGATAACGCTCAACCGGGGTATCCATGAGGATTTCAAAAGGGCAAATACATATAAATTTTTAAGGTATCAGACATATTCAACGCGAGAATCAACCCTTCTCCTAAGTCAAACTATCGACTCGCCAATTGATATGAAAGTAATAATTAATTTCAACTAAAATTTACTCTCTTGCATTCCTGGCAATGTTCACTATCGTAAATGTAACACTTGTGTTGTGGTAAGTCACGTTTCTGATGCGCACGTGCTTCTGTGAACTATTACTCTTCGCATCCGACGAGACGTATCACCTGAACCCGGCTCAGCCAGCAGCCGGCAGGCGGCCAACACAGCGCTTGCCAAACGAAATAATTCTTAAGATTAACTAATGATATCTATAATTTCCGTACTATTTGTTTGTTTTTTATTATTAGAAAACGATAATATTCGATGTTTGAAAATGAATTGTTTAATTCTAAAAGCGGCTACTCACATACCTGCCGCACGGGCAATCTAGGATGTAAAAGTGGGGATGCCCTTAATTGCCATCTGTGTGTAGAAAAGCAGGGACAATCTTAGCTAAATAGCAACCCATTAATGTCCCACTGCTGGGCACGGGTCTCCTCTCCTATAACGAGAGAGCTGAGAGGGTTTAGGCCTCAATCCACACACGCTGGCCTTATGCGGGTTGGTGGATCGGACATGTCCTTAGAATTTTTCTGTGGGTTTCCTGACGATATCCGTCAGCAGATGGTATATATCATGTGATTAGCACTTATAAAATCCACAAAGTGAAATTCACATTGGTACTGTCTGGCCGGATTCGAACTCGATACCTCTGAGTAGAGGCCGCGTCCTTATCCATTCAGCTACCATCGCTAATCTTAGCTAGATAGGTGGCAATTATCATCATCCCCACATTTACACCGTAGGCCCCCGCGGCAGGTGTGTGAGTAGCTGCCTTTACACAGCTAGACCGGCTTCAGATGTACGGAACTAATATTAATAATGGTCAATGAAAGGTACATTTTGTTAATACACGTTTAACTGTCTTAATGTTTACTGAATTTTATTACAGATTATTATTATAAATATGCAAAATTAATCTTCTAGTTCGAGCTTCGATCAAAAATACTTTTTCGTAAAATAAAAAATATTAAATGTAGGTACACTCGCATTGAGAATTTTAGAAGTAATTTTACAAAGGCTACGCACTATTTCTAAGTAATTAGCAGTAAAATTAAAGCGGCTTAAGTTTTTTTGCTAATATCTCAGAAATAATGCGTCTTGGGATAAAAAACATACGATACGAATATAAAATATAATATTGTCTATGACAATAAGTCACAGTGTACTAAGTACTTGACTGAAATCGTTCGCTACTTAGTTTGCGGCACAAAATCGCCGCGCATGCTTCGGTAGAGGGTGGATCTTCAAGAGGCCCAAAATTAATGTCTCGCCTTACGACTCCTATAAATTAAACAAATTCAGAACTTTTACTTGTTAATCTACAACCTAAATAAATTTACTAGAAGCAATCAAAACCTTTCTGTGATTAAATTGCAAAATAACAAACTATTAGAAAAAATCCTCCGAAAACTACAATATTTCATATGTCGCCTTTGCTAGATTTTAGATATTTTATGGCATAAAATAAATATTTTTATAGTAATGTAGACCCATCTAAGTATTTATTACTTATGACTAAGTACGCATGGTATTTCCAACAAAATATATTTAAAAATTAAGTCGCAAGTTAATTAAAAATAAAATCAAACAATGTTCAAAAAAATTCCGTCATTAGCAGCAACACGATTGTTTTTCATTATTTTAAGAAATTGGGACGCACCTGAAGCCTCTCATCTGGCTAAAGGGACGCACCCCCCTCGTAACTCAGTCGATCGCCACCCATTACAGTGAACGGACGCCTTTTTCACCAGCGGTAAGTTGTTGAATATCATTCTCCAAAGTTTGTCATTTTAAACGTCATTCGAACATAAAGCTATAACTTAATTATGTGTGCATGGTAAACTCTTATTTATTAACGATAATGAAGTATTCTGGAAACAAATGACGTGCACTGTTTGTTTTTTCTTATAGTTACTTATTTCGTTTGCTGCGTGCGATCTTTCCAGAATTTGTCATTGTTGGTATCATCATTATTAGCAACATCACACAAGTCGACAATGACATCTGTTGCTAATAATGATGATTTGTACTGTAAATTTCAACCCCTAATCCTATTTCTCCCTCTGGGAGGTAAAATTTCGAAAAACGCTGATTCACGTGTTCACTTATTTGTAACCAGAGGTAGGTGTATGAAATTTCATGGGTCTAACTTTGAAAATGACTGACTTTCCATTCAACCTGTCATCGCCTATTTTACCCCTTTAGTAGTGAAATTTAAAAAATGCTGATACACGTGTATATTTATTTCTAACCAAGAATCGTTATGTAAATTTTCATGCTTCCATCTTGAAAACTGACGAACTTCCCATATAAACTTTCAACCCCTATTTCACCCCCTGGGGGGTAAAATTTGGAAAAACGCTGCTACACGTGTTCATTTATTTCTAACCAGAAATAGGTGTATGAAATTTCATGCGTCTAACCTTGAAAATGAAGGACTTTCGATTTTTTAAAGTGTTTATCGATTATTTTGCCACCTTAGAAGTGGAATTTCTAAAAATCCTTTCTAAATTGATGCCTACAACATAAGAAGCATCTACTGTCAAAATTTCAAGTTTGTAGGTCCAGCAGTTTAGGCTCTGCGTTGATGAATCAGTCAGTCAGTTAGCCAGTCAGCCAGTCAGTCAGTCAGTCATCGGGCCAAGCAATTATATATATGTAGATGTTGTGTGAGTAGTCATTTAAAAAATAGTACTTAGCTGGTTGTAAATAATGTCAATAGAAACTGTTCGTTTACGTTAAATTAGTGTTGTAAAAGACTCGAGTCCTGGAGTCTCATTTAATAGAACTTGAGCTATTTTTGAAGACTCGAGTCTTATAAATAAAACTGAGAACTCAAGTCCTACAGAATTTTGAGTCTTTTGTAAAAAGACTTGAGTCCTGCTAAAAAGAACTCAAAGACTGAGTCTTTTAAAAGAACTCATGACTGAGTCCTCCTAATCCATGGTTGTTTAGTGAAGCATTAAAATCACAATGAATATAATTTGTATGGTATTTTTATTTATAAATGATAGACTATTTTAGTACAGCCGCCATCAGATATATTGTAGCAGACAAGGTGACAAATTCTTCTGAATTCAAACTCAATTTAAAATGTCAATTGGATCCCACTAAATCTCTGTCAAATATACTTTGGCGATTTTAAACTGACACTGACAACATTATGTTCTTTTGTGTAACAAAAATATAGTTATTTGCTTACCATCTTTCCGTTAACATTATCAATTTACTCATTTATTGTGTTGCCAGATTAATCATAAGATATGTTCACTCAGATCGGTATCACCTTGGATAATGTCATAAAACAACTCAAGTTCATGACTCAGTCTAGTTCAAAGAACTTAAGACTCGAAAGGACTCAGAACTCACGTGACTAACGAGTCCTAGTCTTGACTCAAGCCTCGAAATGAAGACTAGAAGACTTGAGTTTTTTACAACTCTACGTTAAATCAATTTAGTTTTCTGTAAAAGTAAAATTAATAAGAATCAAATCTGTAATTTAATATGTATTCATATGAAATGTTTTTATGTTGGTATATTATAAAGCACATTTACTAACGTTCCGCATTAAATTTCTAGATATCGCCAAAAGAAGAAGGAAGAGTCTATTGGAGAGAGAATTGATCCTTTTAATTTAACACTGAATCTGGTTAAATCATCAGTCGAGAAGTTTATGTATATTTTGTTATTGTTTATTTAGTTTAATGCTGTTGAATTTTATACAGTTGATGTTTGCAATTAATATTAAAGGTAATTTCATTTTTATACATGCATTTTATTTTTATTCCTATCAATAATTTAAATTTAAAATATATTCGTCACTGTCGGCAACAATCCGTCATTACATTTTTCGACAGCATAGTCATTATTCTCATAGATCGTCATTATCAGCAACCCTATTTTTTTTATATTTGCAAAAATTTTCTAAAATATTAAAATATTCAGCGTGCCTTAACTATAACATAGCATGAATTTGATGTATTTATATGTCTAGCTTAAAATAAAGACTATTCTCGCAATAATAGGTGAAAATATTTTTTTCCATACAAAGAATAATCTTGAGTAGATTCACCCTAGACCGGTAGCTGTGCACGTCTGTACTCAATGAAACCAGACGGACAGACGGCAGACGGGGTATGTCTACACTTTCAATTAAGCCCCGTCCCTGCGGCTCTTGCGCTCGAGTGTGCACAGATACAAGCCACGCATTCGCTACCAGCATTTATAAGATAAGCTGTTTTTGCGTTCAACGTCTACTGTCATAAAATTATTAGCTCATAAACTGAACAATGATTATCTGTTTCACTTTATTTAATGATAATACAGTAAATAAATTTTATTTTTTATTGGTCTCTAAACGGCAGTATATCAACAAAATAATGTAAGTTAGTTTGTTGGACGTATCCGTAGCGTATAATAGGTAGGTACCTATTAGAGACATAAAAGATATCTGTTTCTTTAGTGCCAATATATTATAATCACAGCGTTAACAATTGATAATAAACAATGTTCATTGCGCGCTTGGCAATGAATCTGCGAACGAGCGATTTAACCTCTTACCTTGATAAAAAAAACTTTACCTTTGACTTACCATCAGGCGAGGTGAAGTCATATTGACGTGACCTACATAAAAAAACGCTAGAATTTCAATGAATATGTCTACATTACATACTCTTGTCATAGTGGAACTATTCGTCTGACTGTACCTGTAAATAAAACCCTAGACTAATAACGATAAAACCTTACGTAAGAATTAGAAGTGGGATCATTCTTGTGTATTTATATACCTACCTAATCGTCCCTAACCACCAATGAGCATAACATAACATAACATAAACTCACGCCTATATCCCCGAAGGGGTAGGCAGAGGTGCTAGCACCCACATTTCGCCAATGCGATGGCCCATTAAAATAAAATTGTGTTCATCATTGCAATAACACAATTTTTTTTAATGTCTTCAATGTAGGTACATACACACAAAGCTACTTTACAATAGTGTAGATACATTAAATCACCATGAAACCCGGTCTCATTTTAAGAAAAGATTTAATACAAAATGTATTTTCAAAAGAAAATGCAAAGCACAAACTACTAGAACAATACAATGTATTCAATCAACCTAGGAGAATACAATACATCCTGCTGGTTGTAGTAAGTAGGTAATAAAAGTGAGGTTGGTTGATCCTACGATAGGTCATCGACCCCTGTCTGTAAAAAGAATTTAGTAGTCCATGACAAACATAAAACATAGGTATATGAATTCTCACAATAACGGTGACAAACATTCTTTTATATCTAAAAGAATCGGCCCCAAAATATTAAAAGATTGCTGCCGCATGCCGCCCACGCGGGGTATTTGCAGACAAATCCATTACCTAGTCTAAAGATATAGCGCACTAAAATAGAGAAAGTATTTATTCCGTCTAAAAATCTACTGTTCAAAGATATTTATTACCGATCCCATTCGTGCTTTAAAGTCCTAATTAATCTTACAGTCAGGTGACTTTATCGCTGCGGCGCTATAAGGGGCCGTCCATATAATACGTCTCAAAAAATTTTACCATTTGAGACCCTTAACTCGTTCACGTTATATCAGATTTTCTGCGATTTTAATAGCAGTATTCAAATTAAGTCACGAGTGTTAATATATATTCCAGTACTAGTACACATAATTAGGTATATGGACTCCCACCAAAATCTTCAGGACTCAAACCAATGTCACCTGCAAGACGATACATCTGCTCGGATTTTTCTTTCCGGGTTGAGAGTTCAGACAGCTACCATTCCTGTAAAAAGATGAATCAAATTAAGTTAAAGATTTCAAGAGCGAGTGGTCCAAAGTGCTAGCTTAGGATACAACCGTAGATAAAGATGGAGTAGACATATAAGAAGAAGTTTCTAATACTTGTTCATATTTAACATTTTATTACATGTACAATAATAATTTGTAATAAAGAACAATTAAATATTTCTCTTCAACAAAAACAAAGCACAAAACGCGATAGAAAATAATATTAAACTATTTTATGAGCTGCATCATTTACAAAATCACATTTACATAAAGATTTTCTGAAAGCTCTTATCAAACCAATAAGTTTATAAGTACGAACGTATTTTATGGACGGCTCCTAATGTAAATTCCAATCTCTCCCGAACGGGTTTCACTAATTCTTTAGTCTCAGAAAATCCCCAATTTGATTTCCCGGTCTTGGCTAGAAACTCCCAATACATATTCTCGTAGTTGGGATTATTATGATAAATTGAAGTGCATTCGAATTATTCTTTTTTACATCTACTTTCTCTTTACAAGGTGACTTGATTTGATATAATATATCTAGGTACTCATACATAGCAAAGCGAATTTGGCTATTGCGAACGAGCCATGGCGAATGCCTTGTGTTTTTCATTTCAACAGTAGACACTTTTATTTCCTTCGCTATTTAGTGGTGTACAAAATTATGTATACTTTTATGCTCATTTAATCTTAAGACAACTTTTACTAATCAAAGTATTCAAAATTCTATCCTCAAGTTTTGCTTAGTTTTACAAAGGAAAATTTATGATAAACCAGTTATTTCTCCCATGAAATCTAACTCTAAGATTCACATAAACCTCTTAGCAAAAAGAGAGAACCACTCAATCAAGTAGTTTTCTGTACTTTCGATAGGAAATTACAATGGCTATAAATAGTTCAAGGAACTATATTTTTAACCATAATATACCTACTCATACTTAAATAGAATTCTTACCTTGCACCCGTGCGAAGGCTGGAAGTATTAAATATTCCGAAAGTCGCAGGCGCACATAAAAGAACGTGAAATTCTAAAAGTTAACACTTTGTTTATTATATTCTAACGTGATAATTGTGAGAGCTGTCAGCTGTCCTCGACCGCTGAGAGGATTGTTGGCAAGTTTCCTTTGCCATCTCGAGAAACTACGCTGGAATATTTCCCGCGAAAGTGACCTATGTAGCGAAATAATGTCATCGGAATATTTGCCATGGACTAATTCGGCACTCGTAAAGCCAGCTGTACACTGTGGCTCTACATGCACCAATGATATTACCTAGATGCCAGTAATACTTTCTGGTTGATGATTGATATCTGGCGCAGGCTTTCCTATCGGGGTTTGAGTGTCATGTGTAAGTACCTTATTTAAATCAAAATCAAGTGTCCTTAAACTTCATCAGTATGAAAACTAGTGTGACCAAACTCTTACAAAACAATGATGTAACATTTGTATCTTTATTTCTCAAAGTTTTTACAGTCCAAAAAAAAAAAGTCTAATCTATTAACCCGCCCCTCATCGTACCTGGTGCAAAGGTGCCCATAACGCTGGCGGCATTGCCCATGATATAACATATATTATCGTATATTATATGAGTTCGCGCCAATTAGGTACTATTCTAAAGAACACTAGCATCACTACGTAGTTTCACCCGCGTACACGTCATAGTATTGTGGTACACAAAGTATAACTGCCGGGCACTTCCATCTAATTTCATGTTACATGACTGATAATTTTACCTAAATGACGGTATTCCACATTCCACTTCTAATAAAAGTATACGCTCTCCTAGTATAACTACTCTGTATCACATTGGCTAACTTTGACCCAACGTGTACGGCCGGCTTAACAAGCTGTGAGTATATTGATTTAATGAGTTCACTCGGTTAAGTGCAGCGAGTGCACGCCGCGGTGCCAGCGCCAGTGGGGCCAAGTTCAAGGCCATTGTTACGAACATTGTGGTGGACGGATCCGACCACGACATACTTCCGACTCATATACTTCTGCAACTTTAAAGAGCATGTAGGTTCTTACTAGGGGTCTGCGCTAATCCTATTAAAGAAAACTAGTAGTAGGTATCTACGCGCTGTTGACCTCGACTTTATCTGTACGAAATAGTTCTTCCACGAAGTTGATCGTATTCAATCTACCTCTTCTTATATCTGTGACCACGATAATTCTATTCTATCCTACTTCCTACTCCTACCAATATTATAAACTAGCCTATCCCCAGGCACCGCCCGAGTGAATGTTAGTTTTCGCGATTTTTGTGTATATAGGGCCTCGATTCTGCTAAAGATAAACCACTATAATACCACTGACACTCTAAAAATGCCATTTAATTGTAGACTTTACCGTTATACAGTTAAAGTCTAAAATCAAATGAAAAGAATTTATTTAACTTTTTCATTCGCTCTACAAAATATCATTTGACTTTAGACTTTAACCTGATAACAATAAAGTTTACTATTAAATGGCAGTTTTTGGAGTGTCAGTGGTAAATCAGTGGTTTGTCTTTAGCAGAATCGAGGCTCAGTTCTTCTGTACTAATTGTGATCAAACATGCATACGATTTTAAGTCTGAGCAAGACCTTCTAAACAAAAAAAAACGCATCAAAATCCGGTCAGTAGTTTATAACACACGGGCTACAGTTAGTAAAATAAATAAAACAGTATTCTAATTTCGTTGGTGAGCACAATAAGTAAGTTCAGACAAAGATTCATGTAAATCCGATCAGTTTTTCTATTTATTGGCGCACGAGTGGTTCATATCTGATACCTATCTAAGAATAGATTCAAACCTACGCTGTCTGTTGGTTTAGTATAAACTAGCTGTGACCGCGGCTTCACCTGCGTTGACTTAGATTCGGGTTTTAAGTAATATTTTTTTGCGTAATTTATTTTTCTAAGATTAAGCCTATAAGACACTTTTTGCAATACTAGCTAAATTAACCAGTAGAAGTCCCGAAAATATCGGCCCAGCCATTTCAGAGATTGTTGGATTCAAACTGACAGAAAGATAATATAATAGACAGACAGACAAAATAACAAAATTAAAGACTTTTTGATGTAGTACCTACCATGTACACATTCAAACTGTTATTTTGACGACACAGCCAGACACTTCAATTTTATTTATTTTTTAAGGATATCATCCATTTAAAAGCAAGAGTCATCAAACCTGCGATAAATACACACATAACTTTGAAAAGTCATTGGTGTGTGCCATGGTGAACCTGGGATCGAACCCGAGACCTCGTCTCAGCAGTCCATTACCCAAACCACTAGGCTACCGCGTTATTATTTAAAAGCAAGAGTAGGTATGTGATATTAACCTCTCAATCAGAAAGGTTCTCTATTCACTAAATGACTTTGTGATTTCCTCTACCGAACAATTCTGTACGTAAACATAGCATAATACCTACCTATGCATAGTCACTAAACAAAACAAAAATACGAAAATATATACCTAATGCATTTGCATATTTTTGTTTATATCTAGTTTTTAGATCCGGTATCTAGTTATCATTCGCCAAGTCAATAAAAAGTAAGAATTGTTATTCTTTTATTAGAAAAATACCTACGTTGTTATGTTGAAGAACTTATAAATTAATCAATCAATTAGCCTATTGCAGACAGTAGGTATACTGCTGGACATAGGCCTCTTTCAATAATTAGCCTATTCATATTCTCTCACAATGTGTGTCATAGAATCCGGTTGTTTGTCTTGGGTCTATCCCACTTACTTTTTAAAGGCCATGCGTCCATCTGCTTCGGATATGTTAGGGATATTCCCACCCATGATTTGCTGTTCCGCAGTCTACATTTTGGAACCAACATACGAATCCATGAATGCGAAACTAATCAATTGTAATACTAGGGTCGGCAGCGCGAGTGTGACGCCCCTGGTGTTGCACACGTCCATAGGCCACGGTGACCGCTTACCATCAGGTAGGCCATGCAATTGTCTGCCACCTAAGTGGCATAAAAAATGGTACGTTTTGCGAACCCGTCCTTTCTTGCTTTTTTCTTTTTTTCTATAGTTTGCGTTTATTCTTCCGTCCGTCCGCATATTAACTCCGAGACCCTTAGTTCTAGAAAGCTGTAAAGCTAAGCAGGCTTAACAAGTTTACGAGTAGGTAGGTACCTAATAGCCGACCAACTTATAAAATGTACTTGGAGAAGTAAACATTTCATACAAATACCATTAAACTATTTATTGATAGTTGTGTAATTTAGATAATCAGTAAATATAACTTTATGATGTAGACAGTATTGATTCTGAAAATAAATAACAATAAATAATTTCTAAATTGTTCTAAGTCTGTAAGTATACCTATTTATTTACATTTACCTAACAGAAAAATACACATAAGATCTTACGCACCAGTAGCATAAAAAACCAGTGATATTATGGGCAAATACTTACACACCTTAGCCGGTTTTTTACTTCATTATATTTTTTTATAGTAATTTCAAGCCATTCGTTAATTTTCTTAAAGCACTAAACCGACGCTAGTTCCTCATAATGTCCGCCGCACATGTGATAGTCCCACAAGTCTACATGCGCGAGAACCAACTCGTGCCCTTGATTACTCGAGCGAATGCGCAACTTTATAGCGCATAAATATATTTATAACGATGCCATAGGATATCGAAAACTGTTCCAAGGTAAACCTATTTAGGTAATTTAAATGCAGCAATTACAATAATAATACTTTATAATTCATGCACTAGAAACATAAGTATAAAATTATAATGTAAGAATTATTTACTAGATCCCCGCTCAGTGCAAATATTTGTATGCATGAATATGGGTATTTGCATTGGTCTGGTCGTGCCTCGGAGAGCATGTTAAGCCGTTGGTCCCGGTTGCCATATGAACATCTATGGCAGTCGTCACGGGTAGTTGGAGCCATTAAAAGTTCAACAACAACGGTCTAGCTGCAATGCTTCGATATCACCGAATGTCACCATTGGGTTGTGAAGGACAGATAAGGAAAATATCGAGGTCCAGCCAAATCTGCAGTTAAAACTGGTATAGCGGACCCCAGACTCCGAGGTGAAAGCTTTGGATACGACTGGGATTAACGCTAGGTTGAATGAAAATAAAATATTTACTAGAACCCTACGCACCGCCAAATAAATAACTCAGGCTGGGTTACAATATCAGTGACAATCTATATAAGTAATTAAACTCATGTATTATATGAGTAGAATATGCTAACTTAGTTTAAATTAAATTAATAGAAATAAAATAATTAAAAATGCTAAGAAACAGCGCTAACTGAAGACACATTTTTATTTTCTCACGACCACCAAGTCCAAAGCGTCAGCCTAGTGCAAAGAAACATATCGCATTATACTTTACAAACACATTGCATTCATTTATAATAATAACAGTTACATAGGTAATATTACTCATAGACTTAATAATGAAGCTATTTTATTGTATAAACTTGAAACAATATCTTATTTACAGCCACCATTGTCGCCCCGTTTGTCTTCTTGTGCAGGTGTTGGCGTATAACAGGTGCGATAGTAGGTGCTCCATTGTTTGCCTAGGCGTAATAAACCCCCCCCCCTCCACTTCTGCATCCATGAACACCATTTCACCTGGTTAGCCCAGCAACAGACGATCTGGGTCCCTAGTCCCAATGTGTTAAGGGATTTCCAGGTCATAGGTTTTCGGCGGGCTGAAAGTGAATTAAAAAGATAGCATTTTCTGTGAGCCACCTTTGATTATGACAAATTTTATAAAATAGGTAGTCTAAATGATGACATAACAATTGGTTACCTAAAACCTGGTTTTAAAAGTACCCCTTTTTTTCATAACCCACCCCGCGGCTAGCGGGGCAGGTTATGTCGGACTCTAATCGAAACCGCACGCCGTCTAGGGTCTTCTGACGCCAGGGTGTAAGGTGGTCCAAAGAGCATTTCCCTCGCACCCCGGCTTGACGCGGACCATCTCCGGATTCGAGATAGCCCCCTCGGGTTTAAGTACATTGAAATATGCCAGAAAAGACTTAGACTTAGGTGCCTCCAGAAATACTCTCAGCTAATTGGATACCAAAAATTAGTCAACTATATATACTTTTGTGCCATATTGGACGTAATCGGAGGTAAGCCTATTGCCAAATAATAGTTCAAACAATCATGGAGGAACCTTGGACCCAATATGGCTGTAGAATATTAGAACCGAAAGTCAATAACTCGACTACAAGCTTATTCGCTCGATTAGAATCCTAGTTATGGCAATGGTCCACTAATTACTAATGACGCATACATCAGTTATAAACACAGGTCTATACTCACTACTATACTAATTTCGCGAGTTTATTATCTGTTATAATATAGGTAGGTATTCGGGGTAATTTTGGGAAACACTGCTCATATTGGGAAAAATCTTTCACTATTTTGAAAGATACATTATCATCGACGGATATTAAGTTTATGTAAATTACAATACAATTCACGGTCCGCTTAAAACTCGAGATGATCTCGGCCGGAGGGAACCACGTGTGTTGGCAAAGAGATCCAAGTCTGTATGTTTCGACAATAGAAAGTGGTATGAAACCATTAAATTCGAGATGGCATTATTTATAAATGTGTTTTGGCAATAAACATTAATAGACAGAGCCAATTATATTTCAATGTGTAATATTCGCGTAAATTTTCGACAATACATTGCCAATTATGTAATGACTAGCTGTGTGCCGCGGCTTTGCCCATGACATAGGTACTTTGACCCCGTGTTCCAAATATGCATGTAAATTATTAGTTCTAATTATGTATGGCAATTTACCCGATTACTTATACTTATAATTACTGCACTGCTCTCCTAGGTAGTAGCGTGATGATTTGTTATAAACAACCAATGATAGAAGTTGATTGCTTTTATGTTGCATTGCACCATGCCTCCAGTAAAAGGCAATAAAAATTAATGAAACACGCAACTATATAGCCTGCTGAATCGGCATAAACTGCCTCTAAATACATAAGCTATCGTCACTATAATATCCCAGTGTAAGCGGGACAGTCCCAATTTTAAGTTTTGTCATACCAATGAGATGACCATGGCTTACCTTGAGTTTTTATTGCCAGGTTCTTTTCTCAAAGGCTTTAATTTTTGTATTGCCTAGCGAATCTGGCAGTTTTAATGTATTGAAATAATAATCTCGATTTCGATCGATTCATAAGTGTTACTTTGTGATCTATAATAAAATTACCACAGACAACACAACCTATAATAGACTACGCATTGCCGGGGTTATGCATTCACCCATGAGTATGTAGACTACATATAGAGGCTGTCACGCCCCCACAGGAGTACTTGCTTTTCTTGTGGATAGCGGGACTCGCGGGAACCAAAATGAATCATGAAGGTTCTATGAAAAAAAAACACAAAAAAAGCATTGCAACGCATGCCAAGTATTAGCTTGTATTAATCTGATCTAACAAAACAGGTACTTATATGATTGAAGTAATAATATAATTTACGCAGTAAGTAATTTATTCAAACATTATTAAGAACGATGCTTCTACGTATCTCACTCACTGCTAGTAATTAGTTAACGCATATAGGTTGAATAAATCAACTCAAAATAATCCAATTAAAATAAGTAGGTACGGATATTACTAACTATTTGAATCGCCTTTTGGATAAAATGCGTTTCAAATAGTTCGCACGCGATCAGTCTTCGTGTGAATTGTGTAAACACACCGGTGACAAGCGTATATAGACTGACTGGTATTCCACAGAAAACTGCATAATTCTGTCGTATACTTACTTATAACCTGTTACTGCATAGCCTAAGAGGAAATGTCGCTGGTAAGAAGTAGCGAATGCCGTACCCATAATACCTGTTGGATTTTCCTCATAGAGGTTTAAAAATCATTATGCATCTGAACTGTATTTTTAAACAACTATAGGTAGCGAAACACGTGCTCAAATAGATACGGAAGATTCTACAGTATTATTGAAACATGCACCTCACGTGTCGATGGTTTGTAGCATGTCCATTATACCACGGTATTAACATACATATTTCTATCGCAGTGGGGTTGGCAGAAATCACAATGTTTCCATTTGTTATGACCCTTGCATACACCTTTCGCTTCTTCTATTTAACATTTAGGTAGGTACTTACTATATAATGGCATTTTTAAACGCATGCAACTTAGTTTCATTTACTGAAATGCTGTCAAACTCGAACATGTAATGTAATGAGTAAATATAGTTTGGCGCAAAATTCGCAAAATTCGAATCATTACCTAATCTTATAGGTAAGTACATTATAATAAAATGATAGGAAAGTCAAACTGATTCAATATTTTTTGGAAAGAATACTTGGGGTGTGATGTACAATTTGATACCGAAGCTTAAAATATAGTTTTTAGATTTTTTGTCTGTTTGTCTGTTTGTCTGTATGTCCGGGATAAACTCAAAAAGTACTGCATGGATTTACTTCAAATTTGGCACGACTAAGAATTCGATTAAGAAGTCGGGTCGACACATAGGCTACATATTATCACGCTGTCACCTACGGGGAACGAGCAGTGAACCTTTATTTCTTCAACGCATTCTGTAACAACGTGTAATCTAACGACTCATATTTGAATGTTGTTAGGTATTATGTTGAAAGCTATAAGCTAGCTTCACACTATAAGTAAACTTGGTGGCGATACCGACCTCCACGCGGGCGAAGCCGGGGGTGGAAGCTAGTTATAAATAATTCATCGTAAGTAAAGATTATTTATTTAATTATGGATAAAAACGGTCTAGTCTAGGGCATTGTACGCGGTTATTAAAAGTTAGTGTAATGGACCTACGCTCGCTACGCAATTAATTGTAGCTCCATTCGAAGGGTAACAAGTTTTGTTCCGCATTGGCTGCTCATGACTTGCCTTGGACCTCATTTCTTAAAATCGAGCGCACCTGGTACTCAGTTTTTTATTGTGCACATTTTGCTTTTGTTTAAGTTCTTGTACATAAATAATAATAATACCATAAAAACTCAACACAAAATAAAAGGCCCGTTTTGACGTTTGTCCTTGTGGCGTAACTAGCTATGTACCTATACGATTCGATATTCGATACTCAGGATGAATCGAATCTAGTTTGCATGGGGATTTAATCGATTTGAATATGTATGTAAACTGCATTGGATTGAAGTTGTGATTAGAAAAATTAGCTTAATCTTTGATTTTGTAGGTATTTTAAAACAATACAATGTTATTAAAGGTCAATTTACTTATATTTAATATTTTTTTTACAATAACATTCACTCAATCACAAAAACAACAAGAATAATTAAATCAGTCTTCAGAATCTAAACACAAGTATTAAAATAAATAAAAATAAAAGTGCGCGTCGGGCTTGAAAAAAATATCTCACTCGATATTTTCTTTCCTTAACTGATTATTAATAGTCTATGGACTACATGAAAAAATCGTTATGCACAGCACTTATCCGAGTGGGTGGTACCTGTCAATGAAAAATGTAACTTTGTGTACCTTTAGAACATTTCAATTGATAAAAAATAAAGAACTTCATGGGCACGAACTATCAAAGTGGGCCTTTTATTTTGTGACAACTATAATATTATAAATGCGAAAGTAACTCTGTCTGTCTGTCTGTTACGCTTTCACGCCTGAACCGATTTTGATGAATTTGGTATAGAGGTAGATTAGATTAGACCTCGAGATATAGGCTATGATTGGTCGCAATAACCGTAATTATACACGCGGCTGAAACCGCGGGCAAAAGCTAGTACTACAATAATACTTACTAACTTTTGCACGCAGTTCTACCCACGCGTAATACTATGCCCGAAATGTGTTCAGCCGTTTTGTTGTGATAGACAAGCTTAACTCACAAGCACATAATTGGTATCATATCAACTCATTTATGTCCCACTGCTGAGCACGGATCTCCTCTCCTCTAACGAGAGAGCTGAGAGGGTTTAGACCTTAATCCACACGCTGGCCTAATGCGGGTTGGTGGATCGGACTTCGGACATGTCCTTAGAATTTCTTCTAGGACATGTGGGTTTCCTCACGATGTTTTTCCTTATCGTCAGCAGATGGTAAATCACGTGATTAGCACATATAAATTCCACAAAGTGAAATTCACATTGGTACTAAACTGTACGGCCGGATTCGAACTCATTACCTCTGAGAAGAGGCCGCGTCCTTATCCATTCAGCTACCATCGCTTGTACATAATTATTCAAGTTAAACTTAAGACGCCGTCAATGAATCGTAACATCAGTAGTCGCTGATTTTCATTGGAGAAGCATCAAATAGTTGATGAGATTACTTCTGAGAACTGCTGCCGCGCATGGCTACTGACCGCACCATAGATATCTTATTCTAGAGACACGCCATTAGCGCCAATACGTTCGAGTTCCAATGTTGCATACCTACTCGATTTCAAACAAACCGTTTTATACTATTTTCTCTTTAGACGTGTGTGCACTGAAAGACTAAATCATACCACATAACACAATCAAACGGGTAAAGAAAGTCGTGTTAGTTACACTATTAACTCAAGAACTGCTAAACCGATTTGGCTGAAAATTGGTGGGGAGGTAGCTTAGAACCAGGAGATGGACATAGGATTATTATCCTTTTTTTAGTGGAGAGTGAAGTGGAGAGGAGTGGAGAGTGGAGTGGATTGGAGACTGGAGTGGAGTGGACTCCAACAAAATGGAACGAATGGACGGATGAACAGAAAAGGGTGGCGGGGCAGGGCGAAGATAGGGTGCTATGTCCACTTGGTAGGTATCACTTATGACGTGATAGCTGACTCACGTAGTGTACGTACATTATTCTTATCTATACAGTATATATTGTTCTTTGGACTGGACTGGAAGTGGACATTAGGAAATGTTCGACGCACATTAACGGACTGCAATGGAATGTTACGTTGAGTGCGGTGCGAATGGTTTCCAGGAATGAAAATAAACCTTGTCACCCTATATTGTTTCAATGCTCATAAATTACTTCACGATAGAAAGTCTTCTCGGTGTTGGTATTTAATTATTGCGAGGCTATCGGTACTTAGAGATATAGTGCGAATTTTCATCGTTTACTAGGATTACGTAGTACTTCTAATTCAGAATCTAGGCTTTTCAATACTTTTGTATAGTAACAAAAAACTCGGTATAATTTCCATAAATAGCAGTTATATCGCTTGTGGGTTCAATACCGCACGTTCAATTTAGCTGTGTGAGTAGAAAAAAGCAGTAGGGGAAATAAGAATCCTTTTTTCGTGTGGAAACACCCAGGCTATGCTGGATTTGAGCTGACCAAAACCGCACGCCTTTTAGGGTCTTCAAGCACCGAGGTGTAAGGTTTTGACTAAAATCGCCCTCAGACCCAAGGCATTTCCGTCGTACCCCGGCTGACCGGGGTCTTCAAGATAGCACCATCGGGTTTCGAGGAACACGGGGTCCCCGTTTTGTCCTCCAGCAAAATCCTGCCTCAAATATTCTAGGCCATGAACAAAATCCTAGAGCTCGCGTCGACATAAATTCGAGGAAATATCCACTTCTTCCTCATCTAGCCGGATGCAATGACAATTGTAGTCTTTATACTGTGTGCACCTCTGCAAACAATGGACCACCTATTGTCATGTTCACTGTGCCCTGACACCTGCACAGCTGGAGACCTTAACGAGGCTAAGAGCTGTGAACGGCGCTAATTAATTGCTATCGAAACGAAGAAGAAGATAGTGTGTAGGTATCACTTCAGTCGGTAGTCCCATGACTGAGTACATTTTTTAGTGTTGTTCTTGAATCTGCATCACACTCGAGCTTCACCAAGTTCGTTTATCGTAATCACAAAATATCTAATTATGTAAATGTAACTACAGCTCGAGAATGCGTAGGCTGAGCTAATTATGTGTTCCTGCAATTTGCTGGCATCAGACGAATTTATTTCGGTTTTGATACATTACTTCTTAGCGTGATTGTCTAAACTAAAATGAGGATTGTTAATATTTTTAACGTGCTGTTTTTAAGCTTTGTGTTAAATCAAATAAATCAATTATAATTCGGCAAAAACATGCAAAATCCATTGTTCTTAGCGTTAACATAAGACTAATTAACTAATTAATACAACTTGTAAAGTATTTACCTAATAAGTCATGTGAACAGAACCTGTGCCCGTAGCCAAGTGGCAAAATCATTCTATTCGATCGAATCGTATCGAATAGAAACGTTTAGTTCAACCAATCACACTCCAGCTCGTGATTTCGCCGCGGCGCGCGCATCATACGCCGGCGACGAGCTTGGATGTGATTGGTTGACCTAATCTATTCGAAACGATAGCGATTTACGCTATGACACTTGTCTACGGGGGCTGTTGTGCGATTGTTTCTCTGTGGGACTGTGGTCGACGTTTTTTCTTCTTCTCAATTCCCAAGTACCTACCATAAACTGTTTTTTTCTATAACTACCTTACCACGCTTAGGAGCCTGCAATGTATTCTTGTACTGACTGAGTATGTTAGTTCGAGAACTTAATCGATGTGAAAATTACCGTGGTTTGAAAGTTTAGCACGACTCATTTTCATCAAAGATGATTTTTATAACTTTTCAGTCAGTGACGTAATTTATCACTCACAGTTCACCACACGGGGTCATTGTCCGGTGCTTGCAGCTTGCCTGTCGTCGGGGCATTTTTGCTAATCGAAGGCGAAAATTTAACCGCGGCTGCACCTCGATGTGTATTTTATGTTTACAGGTGACGGTGATAAATTTGACTATTTGACACAGCGAGCGTTTAAAATTACAACGCAATATTGATAGGTACTTTGTTTCTTAATTCTTCCGATTTTCTTTCGGAAGCCTCCAGTTTTTTATTAAGCAATGCCTTATCGGTCTTCAGTGACATTAAATCTTTTACTGGGACTGTAACGTTCACGTAGTCGAAGCTGTCGAAGGTCACTGGCGGATATCATTGGGCTCCGTTTCATTAAACACTTCAAAAGTGTCCTGGTGTCTCTCAATTTTGTGCCGAGTCGTACCTAAGCTGTCTTGCCAAACAAATTCTTAGTAGGTATTTCGTTCCCCTTGTAGCTGGATTTCACGTAGATTTAAACAAAAGAGACCTACTTCTCTAGATGCTTCTCACTTGACTAGACGATGATTTAGTTAATTATGCTTGCTCGCTTGTGCCTTGTCTGTAAAACAGCTGTTGTACCGGCTTGCAGATAAGGAAAATCTTGTGCCCCGAAGATCTTGGTGGATCCCCAAACACTACGGAGAAAACTACGTTTGGACAGTTTAACGTGAATTCAACGCATTTATAATTATAGGCACAATCCAGATTTCTGCTAATACCTCGCACAGTCGTTTTCTTATCCATATCCAAATAGATAAACATGTTTGACCATGTTTAAATACACAAACGTAGTTTGTTTTAAGTATGTTATATTATTTGGTAGGTATTTAATCAGTGCTGCGTTAATACTTCAAGGATAAAATTGTAGTTTAGAAAGGCCAACCTTCCAAGTGTGCAGAGACCATACCTAATAGGTGGGTCCTATACCTACTTAAGTATGTAAATACAGTCAGCGTTGAAAGTTAATGATGATTACACTGATCAGATAGTTAGGGGTGGCCTTGTTAGTACCTAAAATAATAACAAATAGTGGAGTCTCTGTTTCTCCTTTCTGTCTTTTCTCAAATTCAAACTTAATTACAAGCCTTGCCAATTCTTTACCAGCGCATGTGTTTCCTTCCTCCTATAGTCCCGGGGCCTTTATAAGAGGGGCGTGAAAAAGCATTTAATGAGGCACTGTAGCACTATCGGTGTATGTAGTGGAGGCCCCAGTCCTGAGACTACCTATAGCTTACTATCAGGCGAGGTGAAGTAATTTTGACATGTCCTATAAAAAAATACCATTAGGATTTCCGCACGAAAAACATGGTAAGTACCCTACCTATTCCTTAACTGAACTTCAGTTCAATTCAGATTTGGCCGACATAGTTACAATCACAAATTTCTAAGTCGTGAGGTAGGTTGCGATCTCTCGTCATATCCGCTGAGATGTAACAATAGAATTAGCAGCAATGTCGCTAAACAAATAGCTAGTTTCCCTAGCCCCTAATAGATCCTTTTATTCGAGAGTCTGAAACTACATTTTAATTTCATCATAGCTTACTGACAGACCAGACAGCTAACTTCGCAGAAAAACCAGTTATCCGAGGGTACGGAAAGTGTCGTTTACGACTGTGGGCTAGTTCTCACCAATTACTGCAGAGACGGCCTTGCTGCCATTTATCACTATCTCACTACACACAGACCCGCCTATTAGATGTATAATGATAACCGTATGGATGTACGTATCTTACACGTTTAATTGCTTGTTCCGACTGACTGGTTGATTCATCAACGCAGAGCCTAAACCCTAGCCCCACCCTTTTGTACCCTGGCGTACAAACTTAACTAAAGTACTTAGGGTCAAATGTACGCGCGAATATTTTTGAACACAATCACTAAACCAAACTGAGCCGTTAAGTTTGGGCAGTTTTTTATATAAATCAAAATGCTTCACCTCGCCTGATGGTAAGCTAAAGGTAAAGTTACCACTACACACAGCGATAGTACGGCCCTCAGCTGGACGGCCTCATTAAATATTAATTTCATTATCATTGCAGTTGATGCCTTTTATGTTGTCGTTAGAATTTCCATCCCTAAGGGGGTAAAACAAGGATTGAGCGGTTGTATAGGCCGTCATTTATAACCTAAGTTGCACGAAATTGCGTATTCAGAGTGAAGTGGGCAAGGATGGTCAAATTAGGGTAAAATGATTTAAAAGTAAACACGTTTATACTCTTTGATGAATCAAGCCCATGAGTATCCAATTTTACACTAGATTCATCGGATATCACAATAATAGGAACTGCAAACAAGTCACAAGTTCACATTCTTAACCGACTTCGGAAAAAGAGGAAGTTCTCCATTCGGGTGTTTAAATATTTTTTTATGTATGTCCTGGTTTCTTATACTTGTAGTAGACAGATTCGCAAAATTATTTTTTTGTTAGCAAGACTTTTATTCCGAAATAATTCGCGATTGCTGCTATCGTACATTTAGGCATTGTTTATACAATTTTATAACATAACGTCACGCTTGTACCTGTACGCGATAAATGGGCTTGCAGACTTATGCATATACTGCATTCGATTCTAGCATTTCGTTTATACACCGATATGCTTTTGAAATTGGTTTAATTTAACTACTTGTACGCGTTACAATTCTCTTTAGTTGAACGAATTTTCACTTGTTACTATAAAACCTTTTTTTCCGTGCGGAAATCCTCATGGATACCCACCCCGACTCTTACCGACATGCCGCCGTCTAGGGTCTTCTGAGTTACTATAAAACCTAGGTTGCATAATAGCCGGTCAAGTTTTATTTAGAAGTCTTTGATCGCGTGTTTTTGAGTCAAGTGTCGATTCATTACAATGTAGGTATTTAACTGCACGGATGGCCCAGTGACTTAAGTACTTGAAACCTTGGAGTGTTATTTCGTCTATAATTTGGTTGTGAAGTTGCGTGAGTCAGGGATAATCCCCATTGCGGCACTTTTCCTCATTGATGGAATGGATGGAAAATAAGAAAATTATTACGGATAATTAGATGCGTTTAATTTACAAAGTGAGTTTTATGGGGCTTCATCAAAGTCTTTGGCTTCTGAGCCAACCTCATGAGTTTTCCTCTCCATAATTGGAGAGGGGATGTCAGTAATTAATATACATATTTATTCACATTCTAGAACCCATATACTATGAGAAACTCTACTTAGCTCGGGCTAGTTACCACTGTATGATGAGCTTTTTTTCATACCTACCGCTTTGGCAGCAGATAAGCACACCGCCCAAAGTTCTAGAATATTTAGGTGTTCAATGAAATTTTTATGTAAGTAATTAGTACTTATGCTAACTATTAGGTACTAATGATTTTTGAGTGGAAAAAGGGAACATCTAGAACGGGACTTGAACCCGCGAACAGTCCCTTACAGGGGAAATGCTCTTATCAACTAAGGTACTTGAACCCGTTCTAGATGTTCGCCGTAGAATAGGTATATCGGAGAAATTCGAACATCTAGAACGGGTCCAGCTAGCTCAGTTAGCCAGAGCATTCCCCCTGTAAGGGACTGGTCGCAGGTTCAAGTCCCGTCCTAGATGTTCACTTTTTCCGATCAAAAATCAGTAAAAATATATTTATGGTATTCTTAAAAAATATATAAATAGGCACAGTCTGTCGTACGTACACCTAAGACGAAGTAGTAATAAATCAATAATAATGACAAAATATGATGAAATGACCTTGGAACCGAGGTTGTTCTATGCGCGATGTTTATTCCGCCATAAAAATACAAGTGGTTTGCACACTGGCTTTGCTGAATAAAGTAATGTTAAGTAAATCTGCGTGAGCAGTAAGGACCGTGGTTACGAGCGACGGGCGCTAGGCTGGCCTCAAACCCGCGAGTAGAAAATACAGCGTGTGCGCCGAGACCGGTTGGCGCGACGCGACCGGTATAGCCAGCAGCCTGGGAATTTTCCATGCTTTCCTCGACTCAGCTCCGTCAAGGGAACACATTAAGTGATTGCATCTCTGATATGATTCGCGCGCTTGTAAATAAGGAAAAAGTTGGCAAACCTTTTTTAATATTGGACTTGGTAATACCTACCTATCTGACTAAAATGTTGGTGGAATGTCCAAAAATCCAAATAGAGGCACTTATAGGGAAGTTACAGATGAACAAATATAATGTAGGTTTTACCTACTAAGCATTTTAATACAACCGAATACATGTTATGTTGTGTACTATGTTGGATAAGCGAGGAGCCCAATGGAGTTGGCATATTCTATCAAAAAATCCTGAATAAAAAGCTGACTCCAGTTTTAAATTATGTGGGTATAATCTTAAAAATAGCAGTTTTATTACCAGATTTATTAGGAAATGACGAAACAGATATATGAGGCGAGGGTGAATGGGCAATCTGGTAAAGGCCGACCTAGGCGTATAATATTCTAATCAGATCCAGGACGTTTTGGAGAAAGGCCAGGTCAAGAGTACCCGCAACCGGCGTGCGTGGATGAATACAATTATGAAAGTTGAAGAAGCGAAAGGCGTATGCCTAGATCGTAGCAAGTGGAAAGATGTTGTCTCTGTCTACCCCAATGAGAAAAAGGTGTGATTTGTATGAATTTATGTATGTAGATATAGGTAGGTAGGTCTGTCCTTTAAAATTAAGGACGTCTAGAATTAGAATGTCAATTACAGGTCATGATCTTCAAGTCGATGTTTATAACTAAAGTGGATATTAAAAAAAACAATACCAAGAATTTATCATAACTCATTGTCATTACATTTGCATTAAAACAAATTCTTGAAGCCATTGTCTCATTTACAGTCTATAAATAATGGTCACACTAATAAGTAAACTAATATATAAGCGTATTATGTAATGAAATTAAGTTCGTCTTGGTAGATAATATAATTTCTCTGCAGTGAACAACAAATTTTCGCACTATTTCAGAAGCCGCAAAAAATGTCCTGACTTATGATAGATCAGCAGTCCGTTGGCAGACTAAACTAAATCAATTTTAGAATGCTTAAAAGCTAATGATTTAAAGTTGAATGGCAGATGGTCGACAGTCGCTTGGCAAGTCGGCCAGCGGTCGCGCCAGGCGCCCGAAAGACTTGGCAAGCCAGACCGTACGGAACTAGCCATTCAACTCTTTCCCTGTTCGGAGTATAAGCGTCACTTGGCGTCACTCGACCAGTTAGGTTTGGTTTTCAGTTGTGTGCGTGCTAGAAAGAAAGTAAGATGAAAGTAATTCCAAGGATTCATGAGACATTTCAGATTTAACACAATATCTATTTAATTATGTATATAAATGAACTGTGTATACTTTTTGTTTTATTATAATAATAATAATAGTGAACGAGACCAACTGTAATCTCCTGGAATCGCCACTGGTATCCAGGGCCCGTAGACAAATGTCATTGTATTCCGTAGCGTAAATCGCAATCGAATAGAAACGCTTAGGTCGACCAATCACATCCAAGCTCGTTGCCGGTGTACGATGCGCGCGCCGCGGCGAAATCACGAGCTGGAGTGTGATTGGTCGACCTAAACTATTCTATTCGATACGATTCGATCGAATAGAATAATTTTGCCACTTGGCTACGGGCACAGGTAATTCAGTTGGTCAGAGTATTCCTCCTTTAAGGAAGAGGTCGCGGGTTCAAATCCCGCACAAATCGTTAGAATTAATATCAAAATAATGCATCTAAAATATTAAGTACTAGCGTCATCTCTGTGTACCTAGCTGCATAAGTATATTCTCCTTAATAAAATGTTAGTCTATGAAAAGCCACTGCGTGTGTTTCAATCTAGGTTATGGGCCCAGAAATTTTAAATGTTTTAATACAAATAATTATACATGTGTGTGCATGGTGCATGAATATGAATATTTGCAATGGTCTGGTGCTTTCTACGTGTTATTATGAAAAAAAATGAAGCTGGTTATGCTACGCTTACTTTGGGCCCATACTTCCCTCCTCTGCACCTCTTAACCGGAGTCCGCGGTTCACTCATCTATTCCATCGAGATTTGGTCAATTTGATCAATATTCTAGCTTGCATAATGTCTCAAATGCCCATCCATCCAGTGACTCGATTCTGCTAATGGCAAACCACTGTAATACCACTGACACTCTAAAAAATGCCATTTAATTGTAGACTTTATTATTAAGTATCAGGTTAAATTGACTATTTGCTATATCAGCAAGAAATATAGTTAATCCCAACATATCATTAAATAAATAATAGAGTTGATGATATTCTCTGCTCCTGTATTTTAGGATGGTATATTTTAATACGAAATACAGTGTATGTATTTCGTATTCTGCGTTACAGTGATGCAGCTTTTTTGCGAATAACAGTGTCAAAGCCCTCTGCCCTTTTCAGTGTAAACATTGGCGAAACCCTGCAGACACAGTACAGCACCTAGGTGTATAATAGTTGACCTCGTCTAGAATAGGAAATAAAAACACACGGTATAGTCTGGTGATTCACATCACAAACGCGGCGTGTTTACTGCTAGCGAACATTGCGAACAACTAGTAATTCATGAGTTTGCACAGTTGCTAATATTTGTTTGCAAAATTATTAGGCAGACGCGAATACTTTACCAATGTTATACCTATGGCATTTAACTTATTAAAATTGTGAATGCTATGAATGACCCCGCATTAGTCAATCTTAAAACTTGTTGACTACATTTGTCTGCATCTATCTGACGATTTTTTTCCGGATCCAAGAAGACATTGAATTTTTTCTTCGTACAGCAGTGCAGTGACAAAATACTTCTCCCACACTGTAGTTAGTAGTCACATTCACAACATAACTATAAATAGTTGACTACAGTTAGTAGTCACAACATACATATAGATACTAAAGTTAGTATTCACAGTCGCAACATACCTAACTATAGACAGTTGACTACAGTTAGTAGTTACAACATAACTATAGACAATTGACTACAGTTATTAGTCACAGTCACAACATACCTAACTATAGACAGTTGACTATAGTTAGTAGTCACAACATAACAATTTAGACAATTGACTACAGTTATTAGTCACAGTCACAACATACCTAACTATAGACAGTTGACTACAGTTAGTAGTCACAACATAACTATAGACAATTGACTACAGTTATTAGTCACAGTCACAACATAACTATAGACAATTGACTACAGTTATTAGTCACAGTCACAACATACCTATAGACAGCTGACTACTTACAGTAAGTGAGCATAACAGAATTGCGCAATGAATCTGACTTTAACACATACGTATTAGCAAACAGATAATTTACAGATAAATTAAGTTCTGTGTGTTTATGTCCCTTGGTGGTACCTACACTTGATTACTATTATGAAACTAGCTAAGGGTGTGTCCACAAGACGTAAGTATAACAATATTCTGTGCCATTGACTTCACTCTTCTTCATCCGAATGCAAATTCCGATTACTTCCAAAGCAAACAATAACAATATTTTAGTATGGATACATTAATTTGTGGTACATACAACCGACTTACATATTTTAAAAGAAGTATCGAACCATTCCAAATAGACATACCTATTCAAGCACACCGACACACACTAGCCGAGAAGATTATAAGTAGAATAACGCATCTCGCTTGACTGATTTTTTTTTCTGAAAATTCGTGGGCGTCTTATGTTTTGGCGCCAAGTGACTGATAATTATTTTGTAAATAGTTACACACGTAGCAATTTTGGCATACATAAAGAGTTGATTTGCATTTTATCATCACTCACATAATAAATGAAAGCATAAAAAGCATTGTTATTTTAATAATAAATTTTATTATTAAGTATTTGATTTAGTAATAACATGCAAATGTAGTTCGAAAATGTGCTTTTGTCGACAAAAGTGGCTCAACTCGCGCCTCCATGGATGATTCTCAAATAATCTTTTCTAATCAATACAATAAGTAAGTTTTAACAATTTGCATTGCAACGAAAAAGGACAATGAACTTATTACACCTCATTTAGCAATTTTGTACGTCCTCGACCAATTAAAGCACTTATAGTCAGTCATTTATCAATACAAAGCGGTTACAAGTCATATTGCTAGAATATTTTTGCCAAGACAGTTTAGACAGTTTCGTATTGTTTTGGGTTCCGGATCCTAATATGCATTGGATTTAAGGTAGTTCCCTGATTATTTTTATATGATGCCTGATGGTAAGCTGAGGTAGAGTCCCTAATAATAACATAATGCGATGATACGAAGGAGGATGCCCTAAGAATGGTGACCTCTACCCAGACGGCCTTGACAGATGCTTTCTCACGCCCCGCTTATAGAACCCGGGATTGTAAGAAGAAGGAAACACGTGCGAGGGTAAAGCATTCCACTTCTTTATCGTACGACAAAGAAAGACTTGGTTCGCGATGGTATATGTACTGCACCGTATGTGTGACCTAAGACCTGTGCGTGATGATTTGATTTTTAAATTTGATCTTCTATTCAAACGTGTTTTTAAACTGTTATATTCTTTTTATGTAAATGTAAAATACAGTGATCGCTTACTGTGAAACGACCTTAAGGTGAAGTCAACCAGGCGACTTAATGATATAGGCGATCAGTCAGCAGCCCGTCGCGCAATAACTTCGTATTAATGATACATGCAGCATTGCTTGCGGGCACCCTCGACGTGGCCATCGTCTCGCGTTGTATAAAGTTTAAGCTTAGGCATTACCAAAAGGCTTCAATGTAAAAATTGCGACACGAAAATACCGAGTGCCAACCTGTTGACAGATCGACAAGGCTCTGACGCAGCCTTTCGTTTCGGGGTTCCTTAATCCCGAAGACCCTGAACCCCGGTCAAAGGTCACACCTGTCAAAGTCAAGATAAACCAGTCGATGAGGATATGAGAAATATGAGAGAGGATTCCATCCGCTATCCCAGCGGTTATCCCGAAGTCCAGTGGATGGCCTAAGGACACTATTTTTCATTTTATGTATTAGCTGTACATTTATTGATGCATCACGCTGCACATCTCTTCCATCGGCTGCAGAGACCACTTTCACTGCAAGGGACCCAACATAAGCGACATGTCATAAGCGACTAAAATGCAAAGCACTTGCAATAACATTGATTTGATTTGCTAGATTATGTATACCGATACATAATCGTATGGTGTAGTTACAGTGTACACTGGTATAAAACTGATGAATTATTTTATTTTTAAAGTGGCAATTGAGTAATTACCACCGTGATGAAGATGTAGAAAGTACACCATCATCGATTTATCCAGACGCAGTGCAACCCCCATTTGGTTACAATCGGTTGACTAGAACCGGAAATATAGTCAAAAATGCGAAAAAGACGTCCATGCGGGCGGTTTAATTTCAACAGTTTATTCAACTCATACAAAATACCAGTGATAATAAATAAATAGGTATTAGTTATTTGTTTTCAATCACAGGGTTTTTTCAAAGTGTATGACGTAAAGTTTACATACCCGTAAGCAGTCAACGAACTCGTACAAAAAATGTGACCCAACGTTGACTCGCAAAAACGTAGTGCCTACCGAATTAAATTTAAAATTCGTCTGCACCTTGCAACTTGCAACTAAATAGTAAATATAATTATAAGACTGACAAGTTGGTGTTTCGGAAACCTGTTATGAACGTTTATTTTCGCAAGCACTGGCTGGCGATCAGGTGGACAATTAAGGCGAGTCGGCGATGCATGTTGGAAGTATGCGCTCCTAAGTGCGGCCCCCACAGTGCGTGGCTGTGTTGTTAGGAACAAGTGGTCGCCTTTATAGCTGCTGATTGCACAAAAATCAGCACGTGGCGTAAACGCCATTGGGAGATTTTGTTGTGAATTTGTGATTGATTTGGACTTGAAAGTAATGATTACGTACTTTATGAGCTATAGACCTTTTCACTCTCTGCAAATCCCTATTCAATTAATTTTATATTTGCTTACTTTTGGAGCGACTTTCATCAATGACAAGAAACTCAATTATATCAAACTGAACTGGTTCCTTGATTAAGAACCGAGTAAGATTGAACCTTAGGAAAATTAGATCTCGAAAATCCTTAAAATATTTTACTGTGTCCACGATTTTGTCTGCGTGGACTCAAATTTAAGACAAGGTTTCTATGAAATAAGGACTCAGGTGGATAAAAAAAAGTATGCTAGGATCCATCAATGGAGCCATAGCAATGGATCCAAATGGACGGAATGCCTTTTTTTGGGAAGTATGTATATGGATATTAGTTTTGATCGATATTTCACCATTATTATTCTTCTTGATCATCAAATCAAATGTTATACTTGCACTGAATTATACCTCTACAGACTACCTTATCAGTCTTATCCACAGAAATAATATTGTGGTCTTATCAGTCATCAGCAGATATGTATTGTATATGTATATTAAAATACAATACTCAATTCGATATTAGATCGCAGAATAAGTACTAACGTGATAACGGTCAGCGTCTGTTAGAGATGCAAATTATTTTAATGCTAGCATAACCACCTTGGGCCACATGTCATAAGCGGCTAAAATGCAAAGCACTTGCAATAACATTGATTTGACACCTTTTACTTGCTAGATCTATTCACAAGTGAACTGCATAATATCGTAAGCGACATTGAATAATAATTGGATGGTTATAAGAAAAATGTCTTAAGCGACATCGAGGTTTTACAGATGAAAATGTCGCTTAGAACTTTTTGCCAGTCAACCGTTAATAATAACCTTACATAACATTCTAAGCTACCGTCTGTTATTGCAGCAATAACTGAAGCATCGCTTATCCTATTTAATTGCAATTTTGATGCAATTTTTATATAACTAGATACATAATTTAAAAATAGACCACAAGTTATTTTTGATATATTTTTATAAACTGTATAATATATGTGTATATCATTCAGGTATTGTTTAGATTGCTACTATTCGTGTGACTCATCTGTCAATACAAGATTTAACAAAATCCCCGAATGCAATAAAATACAATTTAGTGTAATGAGGAGATTTACATGCACTGCAGAGATCGCAACGTGAGTGACGGCAACCGCAACCGGTGACGTCAACTCATGACGTCATTAGTTCCCAGGCTCTACTTTGAATAAGTAGGTATTTATATATTGTTATTTGAAACATTTTTAAGGCTTTTAATAAAATCCCCGAACGTAATAAGATACAATTTATTGTAATGAGGAGATTTACATGTGCTGTAGTGGTTGCAGCGTCAGTGACGGCCACTGCAACCGGTGACGTCAAAAACTCATGACGTCATTAGTTCCCAGGCTCTATTTTGAATTTGTAAGTAGGTATACCCGCATTTTAAATATTTACGCGCGCATCGTACGCCGGCGACGGGCTTGAATGTGATTGGTCGACCTAATCTATTCGATTCCGTAGCGATTTACGCTGTGACACTTGTCTACGGGGGCAAATGAGAGTATACATTTTTTATACCGGATCTTAGCCTAGTAAATGTAGGCACTCAAGTGATTTTACAGCTCATTATTTATTTTGCTTTTTTGCGCTCCGCATGCCTTGGTACTCAGCGGTACTCAGCCATAAAAAACAACCATTGTTTTCTGTTAGCTAATGTACCCACGGCCATTACATTCTTAAGGAAATTAATTCCTAATAACTACAACTAGAATTAAATAAAACTCAGTTAATTGTGGTTTAACTGTCTAGTTTTTATTATCATTGTTTGGCAAAAAAAACAGTTGAATAACGTAAATGTTTAAGTAGGCAGGTATACTTATAAGTTTTTTGTTACAATTGACGAATGTATTTAAAAGAAAATCTACTAAGCATGTTTATCCGCATTCTAGAATCCACATTATAAATGCTATGTTTATTTGAAGTCTATATAGCGCTGTGTAGAATGACTTTTATTTTACATAGTAAATTATACCTAACATAACTTTGTTGGAAAATAAAACATTATTATATTACGACTTTATTTATTGAGATACCAATGCAAGATGTAAAAGTCATAATATTTCCTTTTTTAAATAACGTCAGCGTCACCGTAACATCTAACTTTACTATTATGAAATTGTAAAATAGTTTGTAAATAGACAAAATATTTTAGAGTTCTTGTCTGTTTGTCTGAATTCTTTACCAGCTCACGTGTTTCCTTCCTCATACAGTCCCGGGTCCTTTAAGCGGGGCGTGAAAAAGCATTTGATGAGGCCGTCAAGCTGAGAGCCACCATTATGGCACTATCGTTGTTTGCAATGGTGACTCCCATTCTAGAGACTTTGCCTCAGCTTACCATCAGGCGAGGTAAAGTCATGTCGACGTGACCGACATAAAAAAAAATGTAAATGGACGCAAAAACTACTTACTTATCGGATTTTGATTTGTTTGAAAGGCTTTGGTCGGCCTTAAAATCAAAAAGATATACAGGAGATATAGTCAAAAAACGCTAAAACCGACGTCCGTGCGGGCGGAGCCGAGAGCATAGGCTAGTGAATTATAAACAGATTTTTTATACCTACAAAATAACCTGTTGATTTAGGCCCGCCTGTCAAAGGTACATCATATAAAATTATGCTAAGCCATTGACGATGATTATAGATAAAAAAACAATTGACAACTAGTACGTTTTTGTTACCATTGGGAGCCTTGGGTTACAAATGGGAAATTACCGCGGAGCCTAGTGGTTTGGGTAATGGACTGCTGAGACGAGGTCTCGGGTTCGATCCCAGGTTCACCATGGCACACACCAATGACTTTTCGATGCTTTTCGAAGTTATGTGTGTATTTATCGCAGGTTTATTAGTGCCTCGGAGAGCACGTTAAAACGTCGGTCCCGGTTGCCATACAAACATCTATGGCAGTCGTTACGGGTAGTTGGAGCCCTCAAAAGTCCAACCAGTCTAACTTGGAACTTCGATATCGCCATTGTTCATAATGACCATTGGTTGTGGAGGTCAGATGGCAGTCGCTCCATGGAAAATATCGAAATTCAGCCGCATCACAGTTAGACTGGAAAGCCAACCCCAACTGAATTGGGAAGAAGGTTCAGAGAATGATGATGGGAGCCTTGGGAATATAAAAAGCACTCGTGATATAAATAGCACTTATCAAACGCTCACAAAAACCAACAATGCTTCAAATGCGTAGGTGTCACAGTATCCTAATCTTACCCTTTGAGAGCCCCGCCCACTGAAATTTCAGTGGGCGGGGCTCCCGCCGAAAAGGATAAGCCGACGTTATACTTAGTTTTTAGTAAATCCCTACAAGAAGTAGGTTATAGCTTTACTCTTTTTTCTGTATAGTACCACGTCAACATGACTTCACCTCGCCTAATGGTAAGCTAAAGGTAAAGTCTTAAAACCGGGAGTCGATAGTGCTACAGTAGTGACCCTCCGCTTGACGGTTTTTTGAACTCGTGGCTGTGTTTTCTTCTTCAGCCTAGCGTTAATCCCAGTCGCATCCAAAGCTTTCACCTCGGAGTCTGGGGTCCGCTTTACCAGTCTTAACTGCGGATTTGGCTGGACCTCGATATTCCGTGAAGTGACTGCCATCTGACCTTCACAACCCAATGGTGACATTAGGCGATGTAAGATAAAATCAACCCACGCGGTCGTCATCCTTATACTGCTATCTATTTTATTTTTTCGTGCGGAAATCCTGACGGATACATCCTCGCAACCAGCAGAGCGATTAATATCGTACTTGAAACGAATAAAACCGTACGCCGTCTCTTCCGCCGGGATGTAAGGTGGCATTTCCGTCGCACCCCGGCATCCTGATACTGCCCTAATGATTTCCCAGTAGCGTCCAAGATTAAGTACATCCGGATTTTATGCTTCAATGGTACCCGGGACCAACTGCCGTCGGATAGGAAAACCTGCGATAAGGCCTCATTCATTTAAGTACATTATGGAACGCGAAAGTTTAAAAGTTAGTTTTTTCTATAAATACATATTAACATGAGTTTATGTTATGTTAATATGTACTTATTTACAAAAAAAATGTATCGCAGTATCCTATTCCGTATTCTAGAACTCATAACATAACCTAGTTAAACCATGTTTACTTTGGGTCTTGGTAGCGTTATTTAGAATGTCGTAAAATATTCACTAAATATAAATATGTAATAAGTAATAAATAGTATAGAATAGCAATAATTTGCGATCCTTGTTTACCTACAATACAAATATTTGTTACCCAAGAGATTGTTGTGGCGTGATGTCATTTTATCGATGTATTATTACGCATTATCGGTCATTATCATTTCAGCAGTACCTCTAAGTGGACAAATAACAAAGCGAGCCGTCACTGCTGATGATATTTCAAAACTAAATCCTTTATAAATGCCATCATTTTTTTAAGGAGGGTAAACACCAAGCTAAAACGCGTTGAAGTCTATTTAAGTAAACTACGTGAGTAGGTACAGTTACTCAATAAATTTCAGTGAGGAAAACTCTGCAATCTGGGACTAAATGATTCGAATGCCTTTTTTGCCCCATCTTGACAATTTGAAATTGCTTACCAGAATACGACTTTCCGTCTTTCTACAATCCCGGGTGGTTTAGGCGGACGTGGGAAAACGAAGAGGAAGTCGAATTATTAACTATGACCTTATTTTCTGATAATATACTTTTAGAATCGAATAAAAATAAACTTTATTGTACACCAATTTTAGCTTTTAAGTTTTATCTTAGTCGTATTAATTTTCATACTTACATACAATCATGCCTTTATCTCCGAGGGGTTAGGCACAGACGAATTAATACATGACGTAACAGGGATATAAGCTACTGTTATTCAAAAAAGAGAATTATGATTTCGTGCGTGAAAAATTTATCGCAGGTTTATAAGTGCCCGACCAATGGCAATAGGCTCGCCACCTATTACATTGGGACCTAAACATAAACTGGCGAAATGTGGGTGCTAGCACCTCTGCCCACCCCTTCGGGGATATAGGCGTGAGTTTACGTTATGTTATATGTTATGCAAAAGTCTTAAAATCTAAAAACATGTGGACGAAACCACGGACACAACTGGTATACAGTCATACAAGCGTGATATACATATTAACATAGCCCTTGTAATCATGCAAATTAGTGCGTTGAACATCAATAGGCATCATCCCGGACAGTTCGTCATCATGGCCAATGATCACGATCCATCATATACTGAATATGTAATCAAGAGGAAGTATCCTTGAACTTTGAGAATGATTGCGGAAAATAGTCACCAGAGTCTCAAATACTAAGAACAATCGCGTCACAGATGTGTTTCCTTCTTCCTACAGTCCTTGGGTGACCTTCATTCTGTGGAGGAACGGGATATAACGTCCCTTCAACACAAAGGTAGGATCCTCCGACCAGGCAAGCCAAGCCCAACTGTTATCGTTGGGATCTTGTATATAATGCTATACCAGTGCGTGAACTTCACTTCCGCGATTCAGGGCCTCGATTCTTCTAAAGGCAAACCACTGTAATACCACAGATACTCTAAAAATGCTATTTAATTGTAGACTTAACCGCTCTAAAGTTAAAGTCTAAAATCAAATGAAAAGAATTCATTTAATTTTTTCATTCACTCTACAAAATATAATTTGAGTTTAGACTTTAACATGATGACAATAAAGTCTACAATTAAATGGCATTTTTAGAGTGTCAGTGGTATATCAGTTGTTTGTCTTTAGCAGAATCGAGGCCCAGGATTGTAGTAACGTACCTATATGTAGTATAAAAATGAAGTGCCTGTTTGCACTCATAACATTAAAATAACTACTTTTTACTAAGTGTATTAGGATTTATACACGGTATATAATACTAAACAACATTGTTTTCAAATTTTGACTGTCAGTCTGCCTATTTGTGCCGGCTAATCTCTGAAATTGTTGGCCCGTTTGTGCTCCGAAGTTGCCACTCATACGCAAAAAACGTTTTCGCAGTACGTTCATTGTGCGTGCTGCTAAAGAGTGGAATGCCCTGCCTGAGTCTGTGTTTCCGGGAAGCTATAACCTGGGAGTCTTCGAGTCTAGAGTGAACAAGTTACTTCTAGGCAAGCGTGCTCCACCGTCGACCACATCATAACTAACCAACAAGTGAGATTGTGGTCAAACGCGAGCCTCTTGCCCATAAAAAGAAGTTCTTGGTTTCTCAAATATTTAAGTACAGTATGAACACTAGCTAATCTTCATAAAGGATTGTTCAGCATGGAATCGTACAACGGTCACCACGGGGCACGGTGTCAATTCATGCCATGAATGCACTCATTGAGGCGCGCACTCAAATCGGTTAAATCACTCCGTCGTGATTGCAATAAAAATATATTGATAACTTCAGTCTCAGTTTTAACTGGATATAAGCTGATATGAGAAGTTGTTTATTATGTCAGATAAGAAGAAAGTCAGTGTAAGTTTCCACTGATATCAAGATGGTACAATACATATAATTATAACTACTGAGATGATGATATCAATCTGTGATGTAATAGTCTATACCATCGCGAACCAAACGGTTTGGTGATTTCTTTATTTGCTGTAGGTACGATAAAGAAGTGGAATGCACGTATTCCCTTCCTCTTATAGTCCCGGGTTCTTTAAGCGGGGCGTGAAAAAGCATCTGTCAAGGCAGTCTGGGTAGAGGTCATCCTTCTAAGGACATCCCCAGGGAACGGTGACCCGAGACCACTACTTTTAGGACTGCACCTCAGCTTACCAACAGGTGGGGTGCAGTCAATTCGGCGGACTAAATATAAAATAAAAACTTATGTACTATGTAATTTCTGATTCCCTTTAAGGGAATCAGAAATTACATTCTAGTGTTAATGCCATTTTTTCGTGCGACAACCTCCGTCGCCAGCGCAGCGGCAAAGTTTGTATGGGACAACGCGATAACTTGATCCAAACTACTTCTATGTTTTTAACAAAATTGATATAAACGTACGTATATTGAAATTTATCCCCTATGTAACGGGATTAAAAGTTATTTTGAATTACTTTTTATTTTGACTGTATACCTATCTAAGTCAAAGTAAGTAAAAGTCAAAAGTACGGCAAGCTAGTTGTACGGTAATATAAATAACAAGTGAATACAGATATACGTTTTTTATTATACCTATGTAACCAAAGGTAATAATTATTATATTGTGTCCTGCCCGGACTCATGCTCGAGCAGCGTACCTATCTTAAAACACGTTTCACCGACTTTCCTTCCCCTCCCAATCATTGAAAAACGTCTCACGTTCTAATAGATCATAAAAACGCTACCGATAGCGATCAGTAACTAATAATAACTATGTATTTTATGTGCCTACGTACTTGTAGACGAACAAGCTGCTGTCGAAAAACAACAGTTCGTACGCGCAAATATGGCTAAATAAAAAATATTTTACGACATTTTACACAGCGCTATCAAAAGCGCCCAAAGTAAGCATAGTTAAACCAACTTGTGTTATGGGTTTTACAATCCGAAAAAACATTTTATATAAACACAGATATTATACATAGAAACACCCATACCAGTTGCAAATATGTATGCATGAATATGTAATTCATGCATACATATTTTTTCACAAACTTTTATATAAATACTATCCAACTATTAGGTAATCGGTGGTACTACACTACAATGCTTCTGCTACCGTGCCGCTAAGCTACGACACATGAATGAATTTATGTGTGTAGGTATTTATCGCAGGTTTATAAGTGCCCGGTTAATGGCAATAGGCTCGCCACCTATTACATTGGGACCTAAACATAAACTGGCGAAATGTGGGTGCTAGCACCTCTGCCTACCCCTTCGGGGATATAGGCGTGAGTTTATGCTGTGTTATGTTATGAATGAATAAGTAAACAAGATTACTACGAAGGGAAAAATTTCCGTCGCTAATATATTTAATTCACACATAGGCACTAAGTGAGTGCTATAAATAGGTGCACGATATTATTTGCGGTAATAACGCTTTCGTGTCTTTGATATAGTGCTCGGCATCTAACTTGGCAAGATTATCGAGTAGTGTGGGCCCCACTACTCCAAAACCTTGCCAAGTTAGATGCCGTGCACTATAACGATAGTTTAGATATACCTAAACAGTTAACGTGTGGTCCAGTAATACTCAACTGATTGTGATCAAACACGCAAAGTCTGACCAAGACCTTGCCTTGCTTGAAGAAAGGTCTTGGTCAGACCAGTCGCATTATACAATAAAATATATATATTTTATTGTATAATGCGACACTCACGAATGACGTGGCTTTCTATTGGTGAAAGAATTTTTAAAATCGGTTCAGTAGATCCCGAGATTACCCCTTACAATTTAACAAACACACAAACTTTACCTCTTTATAATATTAGTATAGATAGGAGGTAGATATTGATGTCAATTTGGTAGCCGACAGCTATCGACCTACCACAAAGGGAGGATGTTAGGAATCACTACGAGACGCGTGTGCTACTTGCATAGTCGGGCAGGAAAGCCCTCATTGTGGCCACAATACGACAATGAATGGACGTACTATTATTCATTCTACAGCCTCGGCGACCCAGCGGTAGTACATTCGACTGCTACGACAGGGTTCGATTCCCGTTCATTGCAAATATTTGTACGACACCCCTAGTGTCGCAGACGTCCATAACCCACTGTGACCGCTTCCTATCAAGTGGGTCGTGTGCTTGTCTGCCACCTAAGGGTGTCTACACACTAAAACTTTTAGTAGCGACCGGACTGCATGCCGCCAGCAACGCTTCTCCCACGCGTGTCTGACTACTGCTTAATGCAGATATTTTATCCTGTGTATAAGACCAATGTAAATATACCCAAAGACCATGATAACTACTACTACTACTAGTTACTACTAGTTATCATGGTCTTTGATATATCTGCTAGGTATTCATGCAGTCAAATATTTCCACTGAGCGGGTATCAAATCCTGACTTGACATTCGGACCTTCTTCAACACACAGAGCCATAATGTTTACACCTAGTACCACTAGTACCCACCTGGATATAGGTAGGTACCAATATACTAACGTCAATCAACAATGCAACCAGTCTAACTTGGAACTTCGATATCGCCATTGGTCATAATGACCATTGGTTGTGGAGGTCAGATGGCAGTCGCTCCGCGGAAAATATCGAAGTTCAGCCGCATTACAGTAAGACTGGAAAGCCGACCCCAACTGAGTTGGGAAAAAGGTTCAGAGAATGATGAATCGACATTGCAAATACCTCAAAGATTTGAGGTGGTTATATGATAAAAGCGAGATCTTTAGAGTTCATCTATGTTCTAGATATCATAATAGAAGCAACACGCTATAAGCCATCGAAGGCCGCGCTCAATCAAACCTCGCGTGTGAGCACCGCCGCCCGCACAACTGCACTACTTAAATTACATAATACATAACGTCGAATCAATTGCGCGAAGTTATATTTACGTTGATTGAGAGATTGCATCCTCCGCGTGAGAATAAAGACTGACCTGAACTCTCGACAATGGACCCCTTAACCAATAAAGCAATTCAGCCGCCTCCTGTGCTTAGATATCATTGCAATATTTACTGTATACCTACCAACGACATGTATTTTCCTACGAACGTGTATGGTTTTACAAACGCATGCGCATATTTAAAGGTTGATTATTGATCAAATGCTCTTAAATAGCTTATTAGAACATGTCTTGAATGTTAGAGTACGTTTAAACAATATTAAGTGGAAAATAATGAATAATGAAAATAAGGTACTCGTGTACGGGGCTCTACTGGGTGTGCCGTCACTTGCAAGCCAACTTGTTGATTGATGGGTGAGGTTCTGGCGCAGATGCAGGCAATCCCTCCCCCCCCCCCAAACATCCCAATCCTCCTCCTCCAGGGTCAGTAACGCGAGTGTGACACCCTGGTGTTACACACGTCCATAAGTCACGGTGACCACTTCCCATCCAGGTGGGCTTGTCTGCCACCCAAGTAGAATAAAAAACAGACTTTCCTCTCGGAGTCAAAAAACCCATTTTTTCAGAAATGACGGAAAACTAATTAGGCCACAATACAAACGGCTTACATGACAACTAAAAATGACGGAGTAATGTTCGCGTTGTTCAGCGAAAAGTCATTCACTAAAAGAAATATTTCGCTCCATATTTCGATAACCATCGAAGTTTTCGTTACATGAGTTTTAGCCCCATGGAGGTATTCATGTCGAGATTTCAAAAACGCTATCAACTCAATTTAAGCGCTTTTTGAGTTAGTGAGGTTTAGAATATGATACCTATATCGTAACCTCTGAATTAATCAAACGGTGACTGATTCACTCAGTCAAAACAATATCGCGGCCGTCACTCTTCTGTTGCATTACCATGTGCTTTTAATAACAGTTCAAATGCGATGCAATTCAACTCACGAAGAGGGATGGCGCCATACACGATGCATAGCTCCATCTCTGTAACTGATTGAACCCTGAGTTGAACTGCTTCTCATTTAAATTACTAATAATATTATGGTAAGACCCATGAACATCAACATTAACATCCTTCGAGCTCTTTCTTAACTCAGTTGAGGTCAGTTTTTCAGTTTAAACTTTGATTTTTTTTACCACTAAAAGCACACGGCCCATCTGATGGGAAGCGATTACCGTGACTTATGGACGTATGCAAAACTAAGGGCGTTTCACTCACGCTACTGACCCTGTAAAAACCTTCAAATGCCTTTATTGTAGAACCCCATATTGTAGTCGCTAGGGAAAACCACAACGAGGGAAATATCCCATGGGCCACTTTATACCCCGGCGTCATAAGACCCTAGATGGCGTGCTGTTTTAGTCGGTGACAGTCCGACATAACCTGCCCCGCTAGCCACCGGCGGGCGGGGTAGGTATCCATGAGGATTTTCACACTGAAAAAAAGTGGCTTCACACTCGCGCTGCTGACCCTGTGAAAACTTTCAAATGCCTTTCTTGTAGAACCCCATATTGTAGGTGCTAGGGAAAACCACAGCAGAGAGATCATTCCATCTTTCCGCGGTGTGATATTTTCCGTCCAACATGAATCAAAAATGATAAACACCTGCGAGTAACTGAAGTGTAACTAGAGGCTAATTGAATGTGAATTTTCATATCACGACTGGGTCTAAGAGGTATAGGTGTACGTGCGAATTCCCAAAACTATTGAGCAATATTATTCTAGGGCCCCTCAGTGTATTTAAGTCCAATGACCGTCACAAGTTTCGTGGAATATAAAACTCTGTTAAACACACCCACACACACACACACACAAAATCTTATATGCTTATTATTGAATACACCCTACTAATTGGTTTAGAATTACTATTTATGTGTTGGGTAAAAGAGTAAATGAATAATCCCAGTCCTGAGAATTTACCTTTAGCTTACCATCAGGCGAGATAAAGTTAGTTGTTTCGTGTCCGACAAAAAATCATACATGATGTTCTGCCACTACAACATCCGATTAAAAAACGGACACGACACACGACAAGTGGGAACGGGGTGTTAGACTGACCTCCTGGGATTGAGGATCATATAAAAGTCGCCGCCGTAAAAATCAGTATAAGGAGTTATATAAGTATATTTGCCAATTTCAAAATGGTACAAGTCAACATTGGTCAAGTCAAAGTCAAAAATCATTTATTCTGTACCTATACTATAAGCAAATGGACCACTGCGGCACCGCACCGGTTCGAAACGCGGCCCAGACCTGAGAAGACTCCGGCAAGAAACTCAGCGGGCTGTTTTTTTCTGGTCTATTTACAACAATTGCCTTAGTCTAGATATCCATCAACCATCCATATAACTATCAACATTATACTCGTAGTGAGGTGTGAATATAGTACTATCTATTAATACCCGTGTTTATGTATTGTAAATAATTTTTGGACTAGAATAAACAGCTGTCGTTGCTGGTCATCAGTCATATTATTATATTTACAAACAACAACAGCCAAAGTTGGACGTTGTCCAGTTGTGCGGTATCCAGCATCACACTGTGTCGTCACCTATGTTAGCATTCAGATAATAGCAACCCATTAATGTCCCACTGCTGGGCACGGGTCACCTCTCCTCTAAAGAGAGAGCTGAGAGGGTTTAGGTCTTAATCCACAAACGCTGGCCTAATGCGGGTTGGTGGATCGGACATGGTTTCCTCACGATGTTTTTCCTTCACCGTCAGCAGATGGTAAATCATGTGATTAGCACATATAAATTCCACAAAGTGGAATTCACATTGATACTGTCTGGCCGGATTCGAACTCGATACCTCTATCTAAGAAGAGGCCGCGTCCTTATCCATTCAGCTACTAGCGCTTGTTTTAGCATTTAGATATTTCTCTTTTATTAACCGATTTCCAAAAAGGAGCGGTTGTCAATTCGAATGTTAATTTTTTTGTATGTGTGTGTAAAACTAATTTTGCGAATCCGTCAATAGGACGAGAGTATACCCAATATAACTCTCGTCCTATTGACGGATTCGCAAAATTAGTTTTTTTTTAGACAGGTATTACTATTTCGGAATGATTCCTATGAAATTTGGTAAAGACCATTGCTGCCCATGTAGGTATTGTTTACAATTATGAATAGACAAAACGGTAAATCGTTATTATATTTATAGAATCTCGGAAATTTTAGGAAATCTTTTCTGTCATGTAATAATATAAATGTTCGGAACTTATATTAACATGTTTTAATAAGGTTGAATTACGTTAACAGATGCTAAATGTAACTACAGCAGGGTTTCTCAAAGTTAGTTAACCGTCCGTTTAGGGGTCCAGGAGTTGAATATTGGCGGTGGTCGGTGAATCAGAGGTACCTATTACACTCTTTGCTTAATTGAGTTTAGGCAGCTAACAAGACAAGAATATTATCCGGCGCTCACATGTTAAGCTATGAAGTTTCCACTGCCCTTTGAGATATGACAAGGTTTTCACATTGTTTGACAAAGATTCGATTGAATACCAAACAACGATTTTGCTCAATATCGGTTGAAATTAAGCAAATAATTTCAAGAATCCCCGGCGGATCGACAGTACGGCAAAATATTTATGTTCTTTTGTATTATTTTAAATACCATACGTCATTTGTTGTATCTAAACTTAGCATTTTAAAGGGAATTTGCCATTGTCCTAAAAATCTAATATTTAGGAGTAGGTGGAGCTATAAGTTTGAGAAACCTTGATTCAATGGGTACCTATATATAAAGCGCTGCCCAAGCCTCGTTCGTCATTCCTGTTCGGTCAATTGGGTTGTTCGGATGAAACCTAATTGACTATTCAGAAGTCTGTAAATAAATAAATCAAACAGTCATTGAGCTTGTAGGAGTGTAGGTATAGTACTTTTTTTATCTAACTTGTGGTCTTTCAGCTAGTGAACAATATTAGTTATATCTAATGTAGGTACCTAATAGGTATTAAAATATTTGGCTAGTATGAAGCTTGAATCGTGGTCAGTTTGGTAGGTAGATAACAGCTGTAAAAATGTTTAAAATAGTTGAGCAATTACGTCATAATATAGTGTGATTTTTTTATAATTCCCACGTAATTAATTGCCATACAATTGCTACCTACATCATTATGTTGAAAAATCTTCAACGAATATATCTATCTTAATATATATATAAATCTCGTGTCACAATGTTTGTCCTCAATGGACTCCTAAACCACTTAACCGATTATAATAAAATTCGCACACCATGTGCAGTTCGATCCAACTTGAGAGATAGGATAGTTTTTGAAACGGATTTCGACATCCACTCGGGCGGAGCCGCGGGCAACAGCTAGTATATATAAAAATGAATCCCTATTCTCTTGGTCACGGCATCACGTGTGAACGACTGGACCGTTTGGCTGAAAATTGATGGGAAGGTAGCTTAGAACTAGGAGACGGACATAGGATACTTTTTATCCTGCCACGGGGACAGGTGTTCACAGAATTTTTGGCATTCATGGAAACATTGTTGGCATTTATAATGATGTAAACTTTCGTTTGGCTTACAACAGAACTTAATTACCACGACGCGCAGAACATAAAAAAATCTGATCAACCCAGGATAGAGTCCTGAAATTCTCCCTGCACCAGTGGGTGAACGCTCGTACCCTAATTACTTATAATTTTTTTTATACCACGTAGGTGGCAGATAGGCACACGGCCCACCTGATGGGCAGCGGTCACCGTGGCCTATGGACATGTGCAACACGAAAAGTGTCACACACGCGCTGCCTAATACCCTGAAGGGAGGGGGGGAGGGCTAGAATTGGGTAGGGAGTCTAGGAAGGAGGGGTACAATGAGCTCTGGCTACCCTACTTATCGACGGGAACAGAGCACGATGGTTATTATGGCCGCGGTCTTCTGTAGGGCGGAGGTACCCTAGTCGGACAGCGCATTTCGGTTCACCACGTTCAACATTCATGTTTACCAACGTAATCGCGACAGTAAACTGTAATGTGAAACGTTTACACAAACAATGTTAAATTTAGTTATATGAAAAGATCTATTTTTAATACGAATCTGTTTCGTCAGTGCGCCGGCGCCGCGCCGTCACCGGCGTCGGTCAGGGGGCTCGCCCACTAGTTTATGTATTTTATACACACATGAATTGTGGTATGTATATACTCATGCTGCTATATCCCCGATTAGATAGGCAGAGGTATATCAATACCCATATTTGCCCGCGTAACATATGGTGCCAAAACGGAGAGATAGACAGTGAGGCTAGCCTACAAATTTGCTATGGAGCGAGCTAGGCTTGGGGTTTCTTTGAAGGATAAAATTTGCAATGAGGTCATCCGACAAAGAACCAAAGTTACCGACATAGCTCGCAGAATAGGCAAGCTGAAGTGGCAATAGACTAGCTACATCTGTGGAAATTCCAAATGAAATAAATTCTAAATATTTTACGACATTCTACATAGCGCTATCAAGACCCATAGTAAGTTTAGCTTAACTAGCTTGTATTATGGGTTCTAGAATGCGTATAAACCTACTTATATACTTTTTTGTAAATACATACATTATTATGCATAGAAACACCCAGTCCAATGCAAATATGCATACAAATATTTACATTGAGCGGGAATCGAACCCGCGCCCCCAGGCGTAGCAGTCGAATGCACTTCCGCTACGCCACAAAGAGGGCAAAATCTTATTCCCCTACTGAGTACATAATCCTTCCTACTAATATTATAAACGCGAAAGTTTGTAAGAATGTATGTCTGGATGTCTGGATGTCTGGATGTCTGGATGTCTGGATGTCTGGATGTCTGGATGTCTGGATGTCTGGATGTCTGGATGTATGGATGTATGTTTGTTACTCTGCCACACGAAAACGGCTTAATGAATCTGGCTAAAATTTGGTACAGAGATAGATTATAGTCTGGAATAACATATAGGCTACTTTTTATACAAGCTAATACCGTGGCTCCGCTCGCAAAGTCGATTGGTCGGGATTTCTAGATATATCTTTGTTACTCTTTCACGTAAAAACGGCTGAATAGATCTGACTGAAATTTGGTAACGAGATAGATTAAAGTGTGGAATAACATATAGGCTACTTTTTATACAAGCTAATACCCGCGACTCCGCTTACGGAGTCGATCAGTCGACCCACGGAGTAGATCAGTCGGGATGTCTAGATGTATGTTTGTTACTCTTTCACGCAAAAACGGCTGAATAGATAGGGTTGAAATTTGGTATAGAGATAGATTATAGTTTGAAATAACATATAGGCTACTTTTTATACAAGCTAATACTCGCGGCTCCGCTCGCGAAGTGAATCGATCGGGATGTCCAAATATTATGTTTGTTGCTATTTCACGTAAAAACGGCTGAATGGATCTGGCTGAAATTTAGTACCGAGATAGAGTGTAGTGTAAAATAACATATAGGCTAATTTGTATACAAGCTAATACCCGCGGCTTCGCCCATGGAGTCGATCAGTCGGGATATCTAGATGTATGTTTGTTACTCTTTTACGTAAAAACGGCTGAATACATCAGGTTGAAATTTGGTACGGAGATAGATTATAGTCTGGAGTAATATATAGGCAACTTTTCATACAAGCTAATACCCGCGGCTCTGCCCGTGGGAGTCGATTGGTTTGGAAAGTCGAGTGGAGAGTCATTTCATTCAAATAGACTTGGTGGCAATACCGAATTCCACGCGGGCGAAGCCGCGGGCGGATCTAGTTATTTATAAAGTTGCCTTTTGTGTGCCAAATTTTAAGATTCACCTTTTGATGTACCTATCCAGCCCAGCCCATTGTTACGAGGAGTTGCTAAACAGCCTCTTTTATGTTCCAGGAGCCAGCGGAATGGAAGCGACGGCAGAGCGGACCCATGGTCAACCCTTCATTCGAACCCGACGACTTCCTACCACAAAGGTAAGCTCAGCATTACATGACTTCACCCCGGCGTTACTTAACAACAGGCGGAGTGCAGTCACTCAGTCGGATTGAATATAAAAAAATACCATAATTTTTTATCTTGACCTTACCTCGCCTGATGGTAAGCTGAAGGTAAATTCTCAGGACCGAGGGTCACCACTACATACACCGATAGTGCTTGACGGCCTCATCAAATGCTTTTTCTCGCCCCGCTTAAATGACCCGGGACTATAGGAGGAAGGAAACACATGCGCTGGTAAAGATCTATAAAATGCGCAAGCCTCTCTCCCTTACGGAGTAGACAGAGACAGCCCACCATTTACTTCTGTTCTCACACACTTCACGAGCTGTATCATTAATACTTATATAAATACTAGCTGTTGCCCGCGGCTCCGCCCGCGTGGATGTCGAAATCCGTTTCAAAAACTATCCTATCTCTCAAGTTGGATCGAACTGCACATGGTGTGCGAATTTTATTATAATCGGTTAAGTGGTTTAGGAGTCCATTGAGGACAAACATTGTGACACGAGATTTATATATATTAAGATATATTATTATTTGTATCTCAAATCTTAACAATAAATGTCATACAATGGGTGATTAAGACATGACGTCAATGAACGTGGCATATCTGGTTCCCGGTATTAGAACTGTATGGTAGATATTCAGTTTTTCTGGTTTACTAAAACCTATGTGTTTTAGTAAACTAGTTTGTAGCTGAATGGATAAGGACGCGGCCTCCACTCAGAGGCATCGAGTTCGAATCCGGCCGGACAGTACCTACCAATGTGAATTTCACTTCGTGGAATTTATATTTGCTAACAACATTATTTACCATCTGCGATGAAAAAAAAACATCGTGGGGAAACCCACATGTCCTAGAAGAAAATCTAAGGACATGTCAGATCCACCAACCCGCATTAGGCAGCGTGTGTATATTACGGTCTAAACCCTCTCAGCTCTCTCGTTAGAGGAGAGGAGACCCGTGCTCAGCAGTGGGACATAAATGGGTTGCTATCATGTGTACCTATGTGTATAGTACCTACCTATATACGGTGAATGGGGTTCCACTAAAATCTTGGCAATCCAAGCCAACGTCACTTGCAGGTCGGTACACTTGTACATTAGCTTACTAACGAGGCGCTGGCACAAGCTTTACTCTTGGGGTTAGGAGTTTAGATGGCAGTCACTTCTGTAAAAGCCAAAATAAATGAAACTGTAAAGAGGAAAGCACATTCTAGATTATAAAGTGGAAGACTTTGATGCATTTGGGATAAGCGCTCGGATGGAGAGATTCTTTAACTTCCATGTTTTTATTCACACATGCACGCCGGTTGCGGGTAGGTACTCTTGACCTGGCCTTTCTCGTAAACGTCCTGGATCTAATTAAAATATATATAAGTAAAAGATACATAAAAAGTATTGTAATTTTTTAATAATTTAATAACATTTGATGTAACTTTTACTGACTGAATTCGATAAAGCTCTGTAAATAACATTCAAATGCAGTTCCAAAATGTGCGGTTCTATTTTTCAACATGAATTTTTGACTATTTAAACCTATATGGAGCTCCAACCATTTCGGAAAAACAGTAAGAATAGTTACATAAAAATATATTTAATGTTTATGAACAGCACCGACTCTTGATCAGATTAGAGCTAGATTTTTTTCAATAGTCTTCACAACAGCCAGTTTGTTCCTAAAAGCTTTTCACTAAGTATTATTTACGCCTTTAAAAACGTGAAAATTTTCGAATTTGGGTTTTTGGTACCCCTTTCCATCAGGGCGCCAAAAACCCAAGCCAGAAGCGCTCCTCACTGTTACTCAGAACCAGCGTTGAATTCAAAATTGGAACTTTAACTTCATCTTTCAAGATATTCATAACGGTCTAACAATATGGAGGCTAACAATCAAATTGACGCGTGAAAACTTTATAAGTTAAGATTCAATTCAAAACACTGAGAACACAATAGGTATTCTAAACTTAAATAAAATAAAATAAAGTAAAATTTGAATTTATGACAAATTAGGACTCGGATTTTAATAATTGGACTTCATAATATTCATCCTTTGAGAATGTTCTTCTTAACGTTCGCGTCCTTTCAAAGTTATAAATACTTATATGAAATCAATATAAATATTACACTATCTCTTTCTATCTTAAAGGTATACAACAAGCAAACTGCCCACACTAGAATATTGCAAGAAGTACAGTCAGCAACAAAAGTTACTTTTTCACAGTTTCAGTTATTCTACAGTTTACAATAGCTGTAAAACCTTTAATAATTATTATAAATAAAATATGTGACGTATGTATTATATATAAAATGTGTAATACTTTAACCTAGTCCATTGAATTATTTTACAAATACTGCTCAAAAATTATCAACTGTTTAATGATGTTTTTAAATTTTAAAATCGTAAATGATTCGTGTTCAACAACTTATGCTGCGTACTCTCAGTGTCTTGTTGTACTCGAAGATGTAAGTACTTTGTAGGCCGGCAATCAATAGAAAAAGTGTCTACCCACACATGGCTACCGATACAGCCTTTCTACTGAAATTCGCAACAGTAGACAGGTGCCAGTGGTCGTTGGAACATCTAGCTCTTCTAAGTCGCTATTAATTTAAAAAGTCTTGCATGTTGGTTACTAACTAGTTCAAACAGCATAATTGTAAATCAATAGAGTCAGTTTTCACCGTTTCCTAGCAATACCAAACGCGAAGTTATTATGGAGGGGTACGTCTATAAATAACCTTGAACATTTTTGTATTTCATCAAAAATTACGTTTATTTCGCTATGTTTTTTTTTTTTTTTTTTATAAATCATATACAATAATATTCATTTGTGTTTAAATAAGTGATTATTTGCAAATTATGTAAGTAATACGTACTGTTGTAAAGTCATATCATATCCCATTTTTAACTGACTGTCATTGAAGTTAACGCAATATGAAGTTCTGAAAGGATTCCTGTTTGCCTACAGTTTATCACCGGTGCAGGATGAGAAGAAGCGGCCAGGAGATAATGGTATATATCTCGTTAATATGAAAGCGAAAGACATCCAGGAGACTGAAGAATACGAGCCGTATGACAACAGAGTCGTCGAACATCCTACAACGTAAGTACATACATCTATTTTAACATACTTCCACATGTATATTAGGAAGAAACCAGCACTACCCATTTAATGGTATAGGCAACAATTTATGCTGAGGTGGCGCCCACATTTCGCGAGGCTGCGTCAAGCCTGCGTGATCACGCACCGCCGGTGGGCCCGATTCCGTAGGAGGCGTCGCCGCCCCGCAGATGCGGAGGCCCGACAGGCGGAGTTATACGCGGAATACAGGGAGGCCCGAAAGGCCCTCCGAGTGGAGATAAGGCGGGCCAAAGCCGAGGCCCGCCGTGAGCTGTTGGAGACGCTGGAGCGGGACCCGTGGGGGCGGCCCTATCGCATGGTGCGGGGCAAGCTGCGCCCTTGGGCCCCGCCACTGACCCAGTGTCTCCAGCCAGATCTCCTCGGAGGAGTGGTTAGCTCCCTGTTCCCAGCGAGGGCGGTGGAACAAGTTCCGCCGCAAATGACTCCGCCTCGGTCGCCTGTGGCGCCCAGCGTGGATGACGACGACGTACCCGAGGTTGCTTGGGTAGAACTAGAGCTGGCGGTGCGAAGGCTCAAAGCCAAGAACACCGCCCCGGGACCAGACGGCATTCCAGGCCGAGCGTGGGTCCTAGCTCTAGACGACGATGCTCTCGGGCCCCGACTGAGAGGGCTTTTCAGCGCATGTTTGGAGCGGGGCCAGTTTCCGAGACTGTGGAAGACGGGGAAGCTGGTCCTCATCCGAAAGGAGGGGCGCCCGGCGGACTCACCGTCCGCCTACCGGCCCATAGTGTTGCTCGACGAGGTGTGCAAGCTCTTTGAAAGAGTGATTGCGAAGCGCCTCGTCGAGCACCTCTCCAGAGTGGGGCCGGACCTGTCGGATGGCCAGTACGGCTTCCGGCAGAGGCGCTCAACCGTGGATGCCATCATGCGCGTGAAGGCTCTGGCGAAGGATGCAGTTGCCCGGGGTGAGGTGATGCTGGCGGTGTCCCTGGACATCGCCAACGCGTTCAACACCTTACCCTGGAGTTGCGTTAGGGAGGCGCTCGTTTATCACGAAGTGCCTCTCTACCTTCGCCGCATAGTCGGGGCGTATTTGTCGGAGAGAGCCGTCATCTACCTGAGCATGACCGGTCTCGGCAGGCGTGAGATGTCGTGCGGTGTTCCGCAGGGATCGGTCTTGGGGCCGCTCCTGTGGAATATCGGCTACGACTGGGTGCTTCGCGGTGAGCTCGTGGACGGGGCAGCCGTCACGTGTTACGCGGACGACACGCTAGTGACGGCGTGCGGGGCGTCTCACAGCGAAGCGACCCTGAAGGCCACGACCGCGGTTGCCCAAGTCGTGGGTCGGATCCGGCAGCTGGGTCTCGAGGTGGCTCTGCATAAAACCGAGGCCCTGTTCTTCCATGGGCCTCGGAGCGTGCCACCGGCGGGATCCAGCATCGATGTGGGAGGCATATCCATCGGCATTGAGCCCCAGATGAAATATTTGGGGCTCGTGCTCGACGGCCGATGGGACTTCGGGGTGCATCTCCGAAGGCTGGCCCCCAAATTGAAGGGCACGGCTAACGCTCTGGCGCGGCTGTTGCCCAACATGAGGGGGCCGGATGACTCCTGCAGGAGGCTCTACGCGGGGATCGTGCGGTCCATGGCCCTGTATGGATGCCCGATCTGGGCGGAGGCCCTGAATAGCCGTAACTGGCGTACGCTGCGTGCGCCGCAGCGCGTTATGGCTATCAGGGTCATCAGGGGGTACCGCACGATCTCCTTCGAGGCGGCGAGTCTCCTTGCCGGGACTCCACCGTGGGACCTGGAGGCGAGAGCCCTTTCGCGCCTATACTGGTGGCGAAAGGAGGCGCAGGAGCGGGGACTGGACCCGGAGCCTCGAGTAATCGAGGCCGTCCACGCCCAGCTCCGCCGGGATACCGTGGTGGAGTGGAAGGACCGACTTGGGCAACCAAGCGCGGGGCACGCCGTTATAGCGGCGGTAAGACCCGTCATGGAGGACTGGCTGGAGAGGCCTTACGGGGGCCTCTCGCACCGGCTGACGCAGGTGATCTCTGGTAAGGGGTGCTTCGGGGATCACTTGTGTCTGATTCGGAAGGAGCCAACGCCCGAGTGCCATCACTGCGATGCGGGCGAGGACTCAGGGCTGCACACGCTGGCCGAGTGTCCGGCGTGGGAGGTGCCGAGACAGGCCCTCCTGGCAGCCCTCGGGGTGGGAGTCCTCACACTGCCGGTGCTGATCGCAGCGATGGTGCAGAGTGCGGACGCGTGGTCGGCCGCCGCCTCCTTCTGCGAGCAAGTGATGCTCGAGAAGGAGGCGGCGGAAAGGGTTCGGGAGAGGCTGCACAGAGCTCTCCCGAACGGCGGTGGGCGCGGACGCCTAAGGCGTCGGAGGTCTAACGACCTCCGTCCTCCATGAGCGCTGGCCTGGGGGTGACGGGGGGAGCCACCTGTCACCCTAGCAGAAGCAGGCCGAGGCGGCGGCGCGCGACAGCGCGCCCCCCCCTATTCCGGGGGTATGACGGGAACCACGCGGTTCCCAAACCCGAGGGGGCCATCTTGAATCCGGAGATGGCCCGGGTCAAGCCGGGGTGCGAGGGAAATGCTCTTTGGGCCACCTTACACCCTGGCGTCAGAAGACCCTAGACGGCGTGCGGTTTTAGTCGGTAAGAGTCCGACATAACCTGCCCCGCTGGCCGCGGGGTGGGTATCCATGAGGATTTCCGCACGAAAAAAAAAAAAAAAAAAAAAAAAGGTGGCGCCCACATTTAGGGATGCACAAGGGCAGGTGCTTAGAGTTTAAGAGGTTAATTTTGTTCTGTACTTGTGTGTGTTCTTAAAAAGTCTATTACTTCCTTCCTTTCTTCTTCTTTCTAGGATATGTATATTTATATCAAAGCATAGTAAATATATACAACAGGTTCCTAATGGCGGACATTAAACTCTATGTGTGTAAAACTTGTGGTGTATAGGGATGATGACATGGTCGTCAGATTCTTACCAATACAGTTGAGTTTTAATTTTTTTCTCTAAAAAAATGTATTCTAAAATTAAATATTGCTCGATATCTCGATAGCTAAATAATAACTATGATTTTATAACGTTTGGTTGACAAGATGGGCTGAAAAATATACAATCAGATTTGGTCAAAATGTAGTCTCATGAGATCAATAATAAATTTTTATTAATGCAATATAGATGAGAATTGTGATATTTTCTTGGACCTTTAGTCCCCTAGTTACCTAGCTAGTCACTACTAATCACGATTTTGTATGAAACAGTTTTGGGTGGCTCGAGAAATTAAATTTTCTTTTTTAAAACTATTTGTCAAGAAAACATTTCATATAAACTATTATCACATGTACATTTTTCAACAATTTAAAGATTCCTTTCGTCATCCTATTAAAGAAAATTCAGTTAGCTCCATCACGTTACTGCTGACTCCTACTCTGAGATTCATGGTGTGGGTCCAAGAGCTAGCAAGTAGACAGTTAGGTACTGTTCCTGATTAAGGTGTACATACTGTACATTTTAGATGTAGGAAGATGTAGGTTAGTACCAGCAATTTGCCGTCAAAATGGCGGCTATTTTGCGGGGGTGGCAGGATCCATTTTACTTTGTTGTGTTCCATCGAAATCGATTTCTGTGGATATCAGGCTCTACTAACAATATTAATTCGAACTATATATTATAAGGAGCACAGTACCTAATTTAGTGACTCTTTAGCTCAACAAAAACTTTTTGATTAAAAAAAATGTCGGTGCATATAACTGCTGCATACTTCTGCGAGCCTATTTAGCGTTCAGGCGTGATGTTATGTTTTGAAATTGCATACGACAGCTGCAATCGCGGATGATTTTCTAGCATTTATTGAAGAGTTCCGCTATCTGTCTCCGAAATTCATCATCAGACTATGAAATTTAAATGGGACCATTTCGGAATAAAAATGTCTGTCTAACAAAAAATAATTCTTCAAATCCATCTATAAATAACAAAGTTACGCCCGAACATACATAAAAATCGAATTGAGAATTCCTCCTTTTTATAAGTCGGTTAAATACTCCAAAACCACTGAAGATGTTACAAGTGATCAGTATAGTAACTAGTAACGCAAGTACCTACCTAAGGCTTTTGATAGCTTCAATCGGGCTTAATACATGTTATAATAATGTACCTACCGCATCCCATTAAATGGGCCGTGTGCTTGTCTGCAACCTAAGTGGTATAAAAAATGTTCGTAATAATTTAGCTGAATGTAAACTTTTGTGTCACAACATGCCTGCAACCTGTAGGTACATAGGTACTCGCGGTCACTTTGATCTAGTTGCGAAGGCTTCTACACTCGAGAGCAATGAATCCGGGTCACTTAAAGAATGTTAAAAATCTCGGAAACTAAACTTGATAGGTTAATGCAATAAATTGTATTTAATAGACAATGTAATACTCCTTAAATGAAAGTAAAAAAAATATGAGTCACCATACATTTTATTAACACAAAATTACATAAAGAAAAAAACTGCTGATCTCTCCTTAAAACAAAAATAGGAAACAGGGCATATCTTAGTCTCGAAATACGATGCCCACGCTCCAGTTTAGGGCCGTTTGCAGGTCTAAGGGGTTTTAAGTTAGATTCAGCAAGCCGACGTCTTACTGTCCATGCACTTGGGTTACTTCCTCCGAGGCGTCGAAACTGATTGGTGAGTTCAGTTCCTGTGAGAAAGCGATTTCGAAGCATGGTGTTCACCAAGTATCGGTCTTCTCGTGCTGTGGTACACCTGGTTCTGCCCGTTCCTGGTCTGCGTAGGTTAGAACCAGTTTCTTCGTTTAAGTGACCCGGATTCATTGCTCTCGAGTGTATATGCGGTTTGTATTGACATACGGGTAAGCTCATTAATAATGCAAAATAATCGATTGTAATCGCAATGCCGCAGTGTAGTCATACCAATATAGTTTTTATTTGTATTCGTGTTCATATATAGCGTCAGTCAACAATCAACTTAACTACTCGTATAAGCACACGAGTATAGTATGTTTCGGGTTCGATCCCAGGTTCACCATGGCACACACCAATGACATTTCGATGCTTTTCGAAGTTATGTGTGTAGCAGCTTTATAAGTGCACGGTTAATGGCAATAGGCTCGCCACCTATTACATTGGGACCTAAACATAAACTGGCGAAATGTGGGTGCTAGCACCTCTGCCTACCCCTTCGGAGATATAGGCGTGAGTTTATGTTATAGTGACCATTAGTAGGAGCACGCCTAGCCATTTTGTGCCATTTTTCTGTAAAGTCTGGATTTAAGAGAAAGACTATTCAGAATGGTTCAGAAATTATCCTGTGCTGCTACGATAATGTTATACAACTTTTAACCGACTTCAAAAAAGGAGGAAGTTCTCAATTCGATTGTATTTTTACCCGAGTGCCGAAGAAAGGAGGGTAATGTTTTTTAAGTTTGTTGCCTCAGAACTTTTGACTGGGTGAACCGATTTTGATGATTCTTTTTAGTTGCTTCCCAAGATACATTGTTTTCTTGTTCATTGTATTTGGATTGATGTATTTCGATTCCTATAAGCTTTATGTTGAAAATTTTAATGCCAAATTATTAAACACCTTAAGAAATACGGAATAGCGAGAAAAGAAAGAAAAGCTTTTAAAAAATACACTGTATTCTAGAATACAGTGTTTTGGCTTTTCGCGATAGTGCCCGTGTGTAATACATTTCAATTTAGTCCATTCAAAGTTTTTTTTTTTAAGAATTTTATTAATAGGTAATATAGTAAGGTAAGTACTATTTTATATACCTACATTACATGTAAAACTATAAATGAATAATAAATAAATATTCTACGACATTCTACACAGCGCTCACTAGACCCATAAGCATAGTTTAACTAGTTTGTGTTATAGATTCTAGAATGCGGATAAACACACTTAGATACTTTTTTTTTGTAAATACTTCATTACATTACATAGAAACACCCAGACCAATACAAATAGACATAAATATTCATGCATACAAATATTAAATTTGCACTGAGCGTGAATTGAACCCGCGCCCCGTCGTAGCAGTCGAATGCACTACCGCTACGCCACAGAGGCCGTATCTATCGCTGAAGTAGGTAATTAGTTGGGGTCAGGCAAGTGGGTACTAACCCCTATTCCTTCCATTGCACCACCGTTTCAGACCCGCTTCTGCCAATGCGTCAGGAAGCCCTACTTGTCGATCTCAGGCTCACGCCTGTAGAACCGCCCGGGCACGGCAATACTTTGGACAGCAAATATTATTGAACGGAATTCTATTTTCGTTGTAGCATGTGGGTTTTAATTCCATAAAGTGAAGCTCATAATACCTTTGAAGTATATTCTTGCTTATAATGATTATTATTAATGATCATTACAATTCTTATGCAATTTTATTAAGGCACAAAGATGAATCTTTTCATAAGTTAAATTTTATTTGATTAATATGTTTTTGTGTTACTTTATGTGGGTGAAATTTTACAAGCTGAATTAGAATCAATTACTTTTATCATGAGAATTGAATTGTTTTATGTCGATTCAGTTTTAATAACAATGCAGGAACTGAGTTGATATATACGAGATTAGCTTCAGACAAAGATACTTACTACTCTTCAATACCTGGCCCTCGAATCTGTTAAAACAAACCACTGTCATGCCGCTGAGACTTCAAAAAAAGCCATTTAATTTTGGAGTTTAAGTTATCAAGTTAAACTCTTAAATTAAATGATGTTTTGTTGAGCGAATGGAAAAATTTTATGAATTCTTTTCATTTGAATTTAGACTTTAACAGTACAACAGTAAAGTATACAATTAAATAGCATTTTTAGAGTGTCAGTGGAATGACAGTGGTTTACCTTTAGCAGAATCGAGGCCCTGCTAATCGGTAGTGTTGGTACACACTAGCTGTTTAATAATAGAAGAAGCTTCTTTTATGGAATTCTTGTCTGTTTGTTCGCGATGTACTCCAAAACTACTGAATAGATTTCGATGCAGTTTTTTTTTGTAAGGGATTAGTCTGACTTAAAATCTTAAGCAAGTTTGATCACAATCGGTTGAGTAGAACCGGACGCGAATACCGAGTGCCGACGTCCACACGGGTTAGCTATAATATAAGTATATCTTATAGCTGTTGCCCGCGTGGATGTCGGTTATCGCGACCCAACATAGCCTATGTTCATTCTCGAGGTCTAATCTACTCCTATACCAAATTTCATCGAAATCGGTTCAGCGGTTCAGCCGTGAAAGCGTAACAGACAGACAGACAGACAGAGTTACTTTCGCATTTATAATATTAGTATGGATAATATTTTTCTTTGTTACAGGAACATAGAAACATTTCTACATCTGATGAAAGGGAGTTTGGGCACGGGTATCCTGGCGATGCCCCACGCCTTCTCCAACGCTGGCTACGTTGTCGGCTCCATCGGCACCATAATCATTGGTGTCCTCTGTACCTACTGTATCCATATCCTCATAGATGCATGCTACGTTTTATGCAAGAGAAGGAGGGTACCTTCAATGTCGTACACGGTCGCCGCCGAGGCAGCGCTGTCTGAAGGTCCAGCTTGGTGCAAGGCCTGCGCGCCGTATGCTGCGTAAGTACAGCTTTAAGATGCGGCGGTGGACAAACGCGTCCACCGCCGCCGTCACCTTTTTTTTTATAGTGCGGAATTCCCCAAGGATACCACCCCCGTCGGCCATCACGGGTGGTTATGTCGGGATCGAACCGACTAAAACCACACGCCGTCTCGGGTCTTAATTACCGGGGTGTAAGGTTACCCAATAGGCATATCCCTCGCACCCCAGCTGACCCTGGGCCATCTACGGTTTTAAGATGGCCCCCTCGACCCCCGAAAGGGGGGGGGGGGCGGACGTCACCGAGAACGAGATGACGGCGCCAATTTAGCGATACATACATTTACTATGGCCTTGTGTCCACCACGCCCGGCACCGATGACGGGCCTATGTGCCGGCAATACAAATCCGGCCCGAAATTATCTTGTTCTCGCTGCATGCCGTCCCAGTAACTGTGGTGGTGGACAAACGCTCTTAGGATTTAAATAGAATTCAAAGAGAAACAAGGATAATAGTCATGATCATGGATTTATCAATGATCGGGCATATTGTATTATTTGGTGCGTTCCGTCCTTTAGTTTTATAACAGTCCATGTACTGTTTTATTTTATTAGTTTCTTAACTTTTCACAAGTAGAAATATATCGCAGAATAATATTTTAACAAGTTGTTATTCATTACAGGCATGTCGTCAACGCCTTCCTGCTGATATACCAGATCGGCACCTGCTGCGTGTACGTGGTCTTCGTGTCAGACAACATCCACTACGTGTTGACTAGATACTTCCGCATTGAAGTAACCGAATTCCAAGTGATGCTGTGCGTCCTCCTGCCTCTAATCCTGATCAACTATGTGCGAGACTTGAAGTACCTGGCGCCGTTCTCCGCCATCGCCAACGTGGTGACGATCACCGGCTTCGCGATCATTCTGTACTATCTGTTCAAAGACACGCCATCAATGGAGGGCAAGGTCCCTGCTGGCAAATTGGCCAACTTCCCGCTGTTTTTCGGAACTGTGCTTTTTGCGCTTGAAGCTATTGGCGTGGTAAGCATGTTTTACATCTGTTTTTTATACCACTTAGGTGGTAGATAAGCACACGGCCCACCTGATGGGAAGCGGTCATCGTGACCTATGGACGTGTGCAACACCCGAGCCTGGAAAGGATTGGCGGGGGGATTCGGGAAGAGGGTTGAGACTGTTGAGAGAATTTCCGTACTGACAACGCAGGAAACTTCAGTAGATGTCATCAAATTCTTCCATAGACATGAGTCTCTTACCTAGAAGTAGACGTTTTACGGCAATTTGGGTGCCGCTGCACCCGCAGCAAAACCCTTAGGCAAGAAAAACTGAGATTTACTAAAATAAAAAGTTACCTATAAGTTATAAACTATCTCTATGCTAAACTTTAACTATCTAGATTATGTGAGATGGGTAAATACAGACAAATGTTTTCGCATAAAGTCCGGCGCAGAAAAACACAAGACCAGGCCAGGCCAGACCTTTTTTTGCCCGTGGTTTCCATACCAAATGACAAATTCAATAAAATTCCATATTAACTTAAAGGGTTTTTTCCACGGTCGAACCGACTAGGTGAAACATGACTATGTATTACGAAGAATACTTATGAAATGTTCATGATTCAGTTTGTTGGTTAGTTCACTACATTGTCCCTTTATTACCTTTGAGAAAAATCCCTTTAACGAAGGCAGAAAATTAATAAATATACTACGGCGATTGAATCATTGTGGTTATGGATGTTTCGACTCGACGAAAACAAGCGAGTGGGATGCGTAGTGCTCGACGACGTGCGGCGTGTGATAATGATCAAATAATCCCACCAAATCCCACTCGTTTGCGTTTTTTCTTTCCGTTTTCGTACAAATTCGTGCAATTCCATGGTCAGATTTTCCACGAAAAATACTGTTAAGTATTTTATGTCATGATTATCTAGAAATAAATATTCGATACTTACCTACGTACAGTCAACAACAAAAGTAGCTTTAAAAATTCTAATTTATTATCCTCCTATAACTCTTAAACCTTTCATAAATAAAATAATAAATAAAACATGAAATACCTTATAACTTTGTCCTCTAGGGAATCCAGTAATACCTACATCAATTTATTCCACTGTAAAAAATGTTTGTAAATATTTTAGTGTTAATCAGCTTGTAATAGGTATAGTCGATTGTGCTTTAATGAACCTCTTCTGTTTTCCAGATCCTGCCTCTGGAGAACGAAATGAAGACTCCGAGGGCCTTCGTGAAGAAATTCGGTGTACTGAATATTGCCATGGCCAGCATTATTGTGTTATACGTCGGTATGGGTCTGTTCGGGTACCTGCGCTATGGCGATGCCGCGAAAGGCAGCATCACCCTCAACCTACCTTCGGATGAGGAGATGTGAGTTATACCTACATTTTTGTAATTAGTAATTAGTTACTAGGTACCAATGAGATTTGGCGACAGAGTGAAGCTGACTATCTATTTGAAAGAATAAAGATGTGTAAAATCTCTGTTAATATATACATGCTACAAATCATGCCGTTTTCCCATTAGTGTAAGAAAGACAAAATCTTTCCACTTGCTAGTTGCTACGATCTTGACACACGCTTTTCGCTTCTTCAAGTTTCATACTTATTTGTCTTCATATAGGTATCACGTCGATTGCGAGTACTCTTGACCTGGCCTTTTTTTAATTCAGGATTTTTAAACCCGGATTTAACTAGCTGGAGTTTGAGATTTTTTCAAGAAAGAACGCGTAGGTATGCCTAAGATAAAAAACATTTCTATGTTAGTTTTCTTTTATATAGGACACGTCAAAATGACTTTACCTCACCTGATGGTAAGCTAAAGGCAAAGTCTCAGGACTGGGGTCACCACCACATACACCGGTAGTGCTACAGTGGCGGCCCTCAGCTTGACGGCCTCATCAAATAACGCCCCGCTTAAAGGCCCCGTTTCTAAAATATTATTGTTTGTTTCCAGCCTCGCCGTCGTAGTGCAATGCCTGCTGGCCTTCGCTATATACATCACACACGGCCTCGCCTGCTACGTCGCCATTGACATCATGTGGAACGACTACATCGGAGCTCGGCTCCTCAATAGCAAACACAGACTCATCTGGGAATACCTTATTAGGACTATTATTGTTCTAATGACCTGTGAGTATAATGATATGAATATTTTTCAATTCGAACCAATAGGTCTTGAGATTATCGCGTTCAAATAAACAAACTCTTTAGCTTTATAATTTTAGTAGGTGTAGATAACATCACATTATATAATATTATAATCATGCCAAATGAGGGAAATATTAGGCTTCTGGGGTTCTCAAGACCTTCGGGGCAAAGCCAACCTCTCCTGCAAGCAGCTGTAGCATAAAACTCATTAAAGAACTTCTTCATAGCATCTTAGGTTGCTGTTCCCACTGTTTCCTACCAATTTTTGGACAACGAAGAAAAGTTTCTAAATCACTTAGCATCGTATAACTTACCTACAAATAAATAATTAGTAAAATAGCAAACACCAATAACCGAGATGAATTTGTCAACAGTCGGTATCGCAGCGGCTGTCCCCTCACTGGATTTGTTCATCTCGTTGTTCGGCGCGCTCTGCCTGTCTGCCCTCGGCCTGGCCTTCCCTGCCTTCATCCAGAGCTGCACCTACTGGTACTACGTCTCGCGCTCGGAGCGCCTGCGCATGATCGTGAAGAACGCCATAGTCGTGGTGTTCGGGGTTCTAGGGCTGGTCGTCGGCACATGGACCTCGCTTGAACGCATCGTTGAAGAATTTGGCTCTTCACCAGAACAGCACCTGATGAACAACACTCACAATGAAACGCTGACCAACTAAATCTCCAAATTGGTTGTCAACGTTCATTGTTACAAATGATATTGAAGTATTTGATTATTATTATATAAGAAATGTATTATTGATTTGTTGACTCATATTATTATTAAGACAGATTTATGTTAGTCTTATGATTATGATATTAGTTCATAATTACTTTTTAAATTGTATATTACAGTACAATTGCAAGTTATCAAATAAATAGTTTATATGTAGACAAAATGTAAGTCATAATAATATCTTTGTTTAAGTTTAATTGTTTATTTTTTATTTTGAACTTTATAACAAGGTATATTATGGCTGTAGGATAAATCTTTGCGGGTAAATGGAAGCCGCAATATATAAAATAAATAATATAGGTAGATATGTTTGTTAGATTACCTACTGCTCGATCGATATGCAAGCAGTAGGTTATGTTAACAAACATTTTAAGATTATAATCATGTAGTGTTAAGCTCAGATTGCCATAATGGAGTGAGTGACAATGTTCAAGTGTGTTCTAGCCCACAAACAAACTTATCCACGTACCTATGCACATCTGCTTACGCTATGAGAATCCTAAATGTTTTTCATTCCAATTGAACCAAACTTAATCGAATGGAATAGAAATTTGGTTTTTGTTAAATTCTCTTCATTATTTTCAGAAGTTTTTTTTTTGATCAGAATGTTATTTTGATATGTGGAGGTGAAGTTTGTTAGCAGGAGCATATGAATGTGAAAATAATACAGTGGAACTGAGGGGTCTGAAAATGAGGAGCGGTGTGACGTTAGCACCTCTGCCTACCCCTTCAGGGATATAGGTGAGTTTATGTTTATGTTATGTTATGTGATGTTATGATAGAAGATGTTTGACCAAGATAGCAAAGTAGATAACGTTAAGATGATTAGGAAACGCGGAGATGATGGATGGAAGCAGATTCATGAAGAGATGCTAGTGTGAATGGATGAGCTGTTAAGGTTGACCTACAAGTATCTCCGTGATTTGACTGATTGAAAATGATTTAACAGAGCCAGATCGAGAAGCTTCTCTGTAAAATAAGCGTGTTTGATATTCCAATAAAACAGTACAATGCCATGATTGTGTCAATAGGGGGTTGTGTTATTGATTTTGGACAAACTTTGGACTTATTTCTGATTTATAGACCACTGACATGCAAATGAGAACTGTTGAGTATTTCAAAGGGGTAAATAATAGGGGGCATAAGAGTTTACCTCTAGTATAACAAAGCTCAAAAGGTAACCGTTTCCCATCCGACGAGCTCAGAGTCGGACTGGGCAGGAAGGGCCCGGGTGGCTGACCATAAGCCTGGGACCGGTTTGGGTTCGTTTTTCTTTAAGTTTGCCGTAAGACGGGCCCGTAAGGGATCCAACCGGCAAATGCCACCTTGACTATAGGGCCAGTCCGACACTGGACAAGCTGTATTATACTTGTTGCATGTTACGAAGGTGCATTTAGATACCGTCAAATCAAGGAAAAGGAAAATCAAAATCTCAGTTAGTTGTTAGGCTAGAACCACAGCCAAATTATTGCTACTAATAGAAAGATGTTATTTTAGTATTGTATTGTTAAGAGTTTACCCATTAGCTGTGAGCGCCATGGTCATTATTAAGTAACAATTCTGGCATTTTAATAGTATAATAATGTAAGTACAATGGTAGTAGGTATACGTTTAATTTTCCATTACATTTTTTCCATGTTTCCACTCGGTAATGCTACTATGAGTTCTGTCAAATTAATCAGATCACTGACGAAGATTTATTTGATTCCGATGGTGCACTGCTGTGATCAAAACTTATTTTGAATACGATAGTGTGTGATAGACGTCATTTCTTAAATTCCTTGAAGTGAAGTTTACATACAGAATATACTAGTGACTTTATATGAATAATGCCATACTATGATTTAATTAGCATAGACCGTTATCTTAAGTTATTTTTACTACAGTGACGCGAGTATTGCAAACCTTATGCACAGATACCGGCACGTAAATTGGCCAGACGCGTCATATGCGCAAAGGTCGATTTTTAGGTCCCCTTTGAGGTATGAGCGGGTCGCGGGAGACGCGGTTGCGCCGTCGCGGACATAATGATTGGTCCATCACTTGACGGACCAATCAGATGTCTCCAAGAGACGTCTTGTAGCGAATAAACGTTCCGTTCGTTCGTACTTTGAATCATTTGATTGGCTCAAAGTGCACGATGCGCGAACTTACCCCAAACCTGGCCAAGTTACGTGCATTTATCTGTAAGTAGTACCGACTACTGCCATTTACATTTGCCACATAGCAGGAGTTCTGTGAGCGTTGATTATTTACGGATTGATATGATTTACCTCAAGTACCATCAATTGTAACAAGTTGAACGAATATAAAGGTTAGGTAGACGCCCAAAACTTACCTAATACAGTATTGTCCGGTAATGTTAGGTACTTAAGCCTTTCTTTTTGGCAGTAGTCGAATTACTTGTAATAAGTGGATAGGAGTACTTTATAAATTGTATTCTTATTAAACCTCAAAGTGTTTGTTTATTTGGTGATATATTACTTTACTATAGTTTATGAACGAATAGGTAATTTAATTACTGTGCTATTCGTCGATTAATATAATTTATAGGATAAAGTGGTTTATATCGGATTACAGAATATTTATTATTTAATTATCTGCCTGTTTAAATTGTTACCGATTAGTTTTGGTTGTAATGTGACCGGATTTAACGCAAAATTAATAGTTCGCATCCCAGGCAAAGTTAGAGTGCTCATTACGTTAATATCATGTCGTACCGATCTTGCTAAGTTTTCTAAGTTATACTTAGATAGCGCATACCTACATCATGGTACCTACCTACATGTAATACCTAATTATGACTAATTTTTCGACATAAACGCAATGCCAAATGATAACTAGGTAAGTCAAGTAAATTAATATTTTGCGTAGAACCTTCTTAATATTTAGGTAAGCTTTCGAACAAGTACCTGAATGAATAGAAGTGCCAGAAAATTATAATTTTCACTACAGTAGGTATATAACTCAAAATTAATGATTTATTTTTGTTCAAATTTTTCAACAGATTATTTTTCGAGCCTTTAAGATGCAATTGAACAAATGAAACAATATAATTAGTTCCTATATTAATTTATTATTTAATTAATTACTTTAAATTATTCATAAAATCGTATTCCGGTCACCAATTGATAGAAACTGTGATGTTGATAGTTGTTAATATATTTTATTAGGGTGTATTATTACATACCTAGTTTTCTAATATTATGTTTGAAAGCGTGACTGTGTGTTTGACACTACAGTGAAATTGTGCTCATGTGAATAGGGTCATACCCGTGGTGAAATACCTAATCAATGTAACAATGTAATAATATCTTGATGTTTCTAATTATTAGGAATAGCGGCCAATGTATCCGGCTTTGTTATTTCAAAAGAGAAACATAATTGATACGAATAAAAAATAAGTATACAATTATTTAGACGTAGTTTCATTTATTACATAAAATACTCAACGATCCCTCGAAACCTCGACAATAGTCATAAAATTGGTTAACTAAAAAACCAATACAGGACTGATGAGATGACCCAACGTCGCGAGCCTTTGAGCCGTCGCGCTTCCAACAGAGACCTACTAGTTCGCGCATCTAGAGTAGGTCTGTACCTACTATCCTACATTGTAAAGATTTTTGTTCTTAGTTAGAAAGGGTCCACTGACACACCAACACACAGAAGGACTAGTTACAGGAAGAGAGGGCTCTTGGTGGCCCGAGAGTTCATCCTAAAACCATACATGGCCCGTGGTCAGCTGGGGTGCGAGGAATACTTATGCCTATTGGGTCACCTTATACCCGGTAATTGAGACCCGAGACGGATCATTCTGTACTGAATATTCTGCACGCTCATAAGCACGAGGGAACTTATTTCACGACAAGAACGCCAAGAAAACATTATTGTCGTACAATAATACCTAGTCGAGGGATATGGGGTTACCAACAATAAAATAACGAAAGTTTCAAAATTCATATCGCTTTAATGCTTAATCGTATTGCCACTTTCTTAAATCACATGGAAGAAACAATACAAGTATTGAACAAATACTTTAAAAACTTACAATTTACCAAATTAAATAATTCATAATTATTTTTTTATTATCATCATTTCGAATAACAATAACAAAGCGAATAAGTGTGTATCTACTTGAAACGGCACAGGGCCGGCGATTGCGCGCAAGCGTCACCTCGCGGCCTCATTACATTCGAACGTTTCGATCCGCATTTCTACAGCAGCCGAACCAAGTGAACAAAAACTGCTTTTCCAAAACTAACTGAGGAACTCCATACTCAAAATTCGTCAATAATTAAAGTGATAACCGTCTTCGTATATAAGATTTAGCGGTTTACACAACATTCTATAAAAATAAATATATTTATAAACAGATATTTTAAGCCAACTCTATAAACGCCCCTCGCTGTTTGCATTCACCTCGTTCGGCCGAAACTGCCAGTAGCTTGCACTATATATATGTTACATTAGAACTGTTCTTATTGGAAGAGTATCTACTTAACCCGTGGGTACTAAGACTAACAGAAAAGATAATAAGTAAGCGTCAAAACTGAGTTCGAACGCCACCCTCAGTGTTACCAGTGAATAAAATACATAATAATTACATTTTCTGATTGCATGTATATCAACAGAATTAGAATAACCCATTCTAAATTAAGTCGTCCGCTAGAGGCCGAAATTAATAAGCAATCTAATCTAAAATCTATTTACGACATAACAATATTTGTTGATGTCAAATTGGGATTTGAATTTAGAATATCATAGTGTCATTTGACAAGCGTGCAAGTAAAACTCCGATTGGATTGCTTTTTAATTTGTAGAGTAGACAACGGCCTCAAATAGTGTTGTTATAACAGATAAAAGAAATTTGCATTTAGTTTACTTCAATAAATACAGAATGATGTTCGTCGAAGCGCGAAACTTGGTACCGCTTCGCCGTCTATGTGTACGTCGAACTAGTCAAATAAAATTAATTAAATTACATTTAAATTAATATTGAATTATTGACAAAGAAAACGTAGTAATTGAACTAAATTTAATAGAGTTAACACTACATCACTAAAGGGCCATTCGTGTGAACGGTGCGTTCAGTCTCCTCGCATGAAGTTAGTGAGACTCGCCTACTTATAGCCTCTATATCAGAGAGAAACCTTACACGTTAAATAATCATGACTATACTAGATACTGATGTACGTCACTTCGGTTATAGATCGACAAATGTACAAAATAATTGACCCAGACCTTTTGTCACATGTGTGCAACGTTCTCAGAAACTCAACAACTTGTACAGAACATTGCGTGGTATGAGACACCGAACATATTCAATGTGTAATTACAGTTTAGCTTGTTCGTTCGTTTCATCTTCTGTTTTAATAAATACATGTAATTAACACAGTTAACTTAGATAACAATAATATAGTAGATGTGATACGACCAGCGCGTGCGCATCGAGCCGCGCCCGTTCGAACAGCCCATCTCAATTCAACTAAATTAACATCATTTTAGTTTAGATACATATAACCGTAAATAATACACAAAACAGCTAAAATTAAAATGATACAACACCAAACTTGTCATATTAGTACTACAGCTAAGCACTAGGGCACTACTACAAAAGTATCAGTATTAGTCTGCAATCGTCTTTAGACGGTTGAGACTCTTGAAGAAATGTAACTTATCTATCAGGTTGAAAATGTACACCTGTACGTCGCCGAATGAGTGTTGAACTTCGATATCGGCTGACTGCAGATGGGTGATCCCGATAATGATGGGTAGACTCCCCAAAACGCATGGAACAAAGCGTGAGGCTGGATACATACGAGTACATTATGATGTTACCATTTGTACCATAAGTATGATTGGTGATTGACACCATGATTGTGCGACGTCAGTAGCGCCAGCTACCGGTGCTAACGACGTCTCAATATATGCAATTAAAATGTACTTCATTATAAACTACAGAAAAGAATTTGTCAGTTTGTACAAGTTTATATTACGTAATGAGAATTATAATGTGATTCCTATGTTAGTGCAAAAATATTATAGAAATATTTTGTTTTTAGTTTTCTTTTCTTAAACTATTAGTTTGAAGTTAAGCGCTGAATGTGAACTGCCGATGTAGATCTATGAATTATTATTTTTACAAGCTTTTTTATACCTATATAATTACCATTTTATGTTTTAATTACGGCGGAACCACACTTCGCTATTCGCCTTTATTCGCGTGATTACAACGAAGTGGGGAAGGCCTATTCGTGTATATTTGCTTTATTACCACGAATATTCGCCTTAGTCGCTCTTATATGACGAATTGTGAAGAGTTTAGTCGTATGTAAGAATTTCGTCGAATACATCATAGGTGAATAGTGAAGTGTGGTTCCGCAAGTAAAAGATTTTGCCACAGATTACGTGGCAGTTGCGTAGTTTGAAGTTTGCGGCCCTATGTCTCTCTAAATGCAGGTACTACATTAGAAAGACGCGCTATGCTAGTCTAAGTAGCCTTATATGCCTAAACAGCAGTCCACATCCATTGCTACGAGTTAATCTTACGTATTTCAGTGATGCCGTTAAAATGAAAATCCGTACCTTTGAGTAACTAATAAGTTAATGCATCTATTACTATACGCTGCCGACTGTCAAAAATAGAGTTCCAACTCATTGATATGCATACGGAGATTGTGCCCATTTCATCCTACCTCATTGAGAGGAACTCTAAATTAACGAATTGATCAGATTGATTGATATGCCACAGGTATCGATCAATCACTTGTTTATTTAGTTCGTATAGAAAACTCATAGTAAAACCTGTGACGAATGCATGAAAGAAATTTTAGTTATTATGTGATATATAAGAAATACTTGTGAGAAATGACGTGAGTGAAAACACATCAAAGTTGAATACTGTTATTATGATAATTACCGAACCAACTCAAGAGTTCTTCTTCTTCTTCAACCCAACGTTAATCCCAGTCGTATCCGAAGCTTTCACCTTGGAGTCTGGGGTCCGCTTTACCAGTCTTAACTGCGGATTTGGCTGCACCTCGATATTCTCCGTGAAGCGACTGCCATCTGACCTTCACAACCCAATGGTGACATTAGGCGATATCGAACCAACTCAAGAGTGATCGTGATGAAATTCTTTTTAAACGTTTGCTAACAGATATAAGGTACAATATAATATTAATTTAACAAACGCGAAAACATACAAGAGCACAGATATCTCTTCAAACAATATTAACGTAGACCTTTTTTATATACCACTTAGGTAGCAGACAAGCACACGGCTTGATGGGAAGCGGTCACCGTAGCCTATGGACGAGTGAAACTCGCTTTCGAGTTGGTGTAAAGTGGAAAGCCACCTTAGTTTGCCAACTCGTCTCAAATACTTCGGGAGTAATCGAAGATGCCTTTTTTAGGCGTACTGGCCAGCGTTACACGGGGTAGTTTAACACCCCGTTCCCACATGTTGTGTGTCGTGTCTGTTTTTTAATCGGATGTTGTTGTTGTAGAACAATATGATTTCTTGTTGGATACGACACAAAATCGTGTTCCGACAAGTGTGAACAGCTTCATACATAATGTTCTGCGGTCTGCCACTGCAAAATCCGATAAAAAAACGGACACGACACACGACAAGTGGGAACAGGGTGGAACATGTTACGAAGCGAGCATTCGTGCAGTGAGTACGGGGAAAAAGCGAGCAACGAACAGCTGCTGCTGCATGATCGCCGCGAATGATACAGACCTTGTAACACGTTGAAACTATTCGTTCTTAGAATATATAAATGTTATGAAATGGATGTTATGTGATGGTTGGATTTATTTAAATACGAGACTACACTCAAGCTGGCCAGGTAAGGCTGAAGTAGGAAAAATTCCATCGGCTAAGAGTCCCTATACTAGTTAAATACATGTCGATAGTTAACTAATTTATATCTTTGATTTGATTTGTTTCGATACACAAGCGGTAGGTTCGGAGATGAACGTGGTTATCGCTGTCTTAATGCTTTCAAACAAGAACGGCCATTCGCGAACCCATCAAAGATCCTGCCTCGATTCTGCTAAAGGTAAACCACTATCTTGCCACTGACACTCTAAAAAATGCTATTCAATTGTAGACTTCACCACTATACAGTTAAAGTCTAAAATCAAATGAAAAGAATTCATTGAACTTTTTCATTCGCTCTACAAAATATCATTTTATTTTAGACTTTAAACCGATCACGGTAAAGTTTAAAATTAAATGGTATATTTTTTGAAGTGTCAGTGGCATGTCAGTGGCTTGTTTTAAAAGAACCAAGGCCCAGTAAGCTACATATCTTAGCCCCGATCGGTTATATTACGCGATAATAGCAGTCTTTACACGACACAATGTATCGCGCGTTCTAGGAGCGTCCAGGCTTGCGCGACGGCATGCTCGTTCGCTCAATCGTGCGTGATTATCTTTGTGAACTAAATCTTTCGCGCGCGATTACGTGCGGCCCTTTTTGATGTATCGGAAAATCGGTGTATAGGCTGTGTAAGGGGAAGAGAGACAACAATATAGGACGCCATTGCACGTGGATGACAGTCCTGAAACGCGCGCTCTTTCCCGCTCTCTTTCAACATCTTTACATGCGCGTTCTTTCAAACGCGAATCGGTTTTCACTCGAGATAGCACTTGCGGTAGACCGTGCGTGTAAAGGGCATCATTGAACTACATCTGACAGTAACGAATCAAACTTTCCTTACTTCTTTCTTTTTGTACATACATACTCGTTATTTTACTAGAGTGAGTAGGAGAGCGGCACCCGAGCGCTTCTTTGATTTCATCGCAAGCGTTCTTTTTCTCACTATAGTAAAAGCACAGGAACCGTAAGATTCTCGCGTGTCATCATCACTGGTACGTCATCATACAATTTAACTCCCACGTACAGATGCTGGCACGTCACTTGGCCAAGTTTTGGAGTAGTGGGGGTAAGTTCGCGCATCGTGCACTTTGAGCCAATCAAATGATTCAAAGTACGAACAAACGGAACGTTGATTCGGTACAATACGTCTTTCGGAATGTCCGCGACAGCGCAACCGCGTCTCCCGCGACCCGCTCATACCTCAAAGGGGACCTAAAAATCGACCTTTGCGCATATGACGCATCTAGCCAATTTACGTGCCGGCATCTGTATCTAGTTTACTGTCTTACCCCCACTTACAAACCAAACCCAGGAATGCCACTCCCTCTATACAAAGGTGATATCGCGAAGAGTAATCTTTAGGTTCATAAGAATATTTCAAATGGCGGCGTCCCATAATATAAATTTCACTATACATTTTATTTATTTTATATTTATAAAATGGCAGTTTCCAATGCGAATCTATATAATTAGGCGGTTTGTTTGTTTGTGAGACACGTGTTTGTTAACGTAACGTTTAGTTGTGTTTGTATAGGTAAGTGTTGAAGAGTTAGTGTTGTACATCTAAGTATTTACTTGATATTAGTAATACGCATTCAGTATTCACGATAAATATATAATCTTTTGTATAATATATTTTATTAAATTACTGTTAATGTAATAATTTGGACGGAATGCTATTTTGAATGAATTGAGCGGCGGTATTTTTTTAATATAGGTACATTTCGATGGAGTATTAGTGTAGATATATAAATAAATAAATAATCATATTTAGCTATGGAGATATACGATTTATTGAGAAGGTTCGGCATTCCTGGTTGTTTTTTTTAGTTCATTCGTGAAATAGACGACAGACATGTGCTTGACCGCCCAAATGAGAATGTAGAATATAATAAAGCATAAAATGGTAGTCCAGAGTAAACACTTAAGTAAACTATCACAGTAATGCGTCATGCACACTCAAAATACTTTAGCCAAGTTGCCTAAAAGACTAGGCTAAAATAGATGTAATTGAGAGCAAAAGATACGAGTAGAAGAATGAAGACTAGACCTATTACAGAAGAAGGAATCAACTCATGCTAATTTTTTAAAATACATTTCATACATTACACATGTTTATGTGTAATGTATGAAAATGTAATCATAGTTTTGACCTTAAAAATCGTCTTTAATCAGTTTTGATTAAAGACGATTTTTAAGGTCAAAACTATGAATGAAATTCAATATCAAACTTCAGGGCCCGTAGACAAGTGTCACAAGTCTAAATCGCTAAGGAATAGAAACGATTAGGTCGACCAATCACACTCCAGTTGAACTAAACTGGGTTCTCCATGAAATTCATTACGTGAAATGTGACAACGCAGTTCAATTACTACTACTTTATGCTTTAATCATTCTTCTAGGGAGATGTTATCATCGTCTAACATTTTTAAACAATCCGTAATAGTTCTAAGTGTATCCCACAGACAACTCAACCTATAATAGACAACGCTTTTGCGAACTCCGCTGTGGGAACGTAATCGCTAAACGTTGGTGGGGTGCGGGGAAGGGGGCTAATTACTGACACAAGTGACAATGACAGAGCGAGAGAAAGTTATGTGAATTTAGCTATGAAAAAAAGAAATGCGCATAGTCGCCATGTGAACGACAGCTGATGCGACTATTTTTCGGACGCGTAATGATGAGTGACAGAAGGGCGTGACAGCCTCTATATGTAGTGTCACTACATACGCATGGGTGAATGCATAATCCCGGCCACAGAAAAGAGAAGTAAGTAGAAGTGGTAAGTGGGCGTGGCACGCGTGCCACTGGTATGCGTTGGTTTGCATAGCTAGATAGAGCGAGAGAGAGAGATTATCTGAAGTTTTTCTTAAGTCAAAGTTTGTTTGATTCAAAATACGAATCGCTGTAAATATTTTTTTTATCTATAGCAAAGAAATCTCTAACACGAACTAGTAAGGTGTATTTTCGTTTTGCAGTATGCATAATTTAGGTTCATTTGGTATGGAAAATATGCGACTGGTTGTATGTGTGAGTTTGGCGACAGCGGTTCCCCTTATGAATAAGTAGTATCACACTTTATTGTAGTAGGTATTCTTTATTCCGTGATCCCGGCAATGCGTAGTCTATTATAGGTTGTGTTGTCTGTGGTATAACCTAATCTATAGAGCAAAATTATAAAGAGCCTGATTCCTCTAAACGCATTTCATAATGATACGAGCAATATCGCTATCGGTTGATGACCTACTTATTGGTAGCGTTTTTACAGTGCCATGACGTGCTAAAATCTTGGCTTTATCCAGACATAAACTGTAAATATTCATTTTGCTTTATATATCACTTTTCGCAGCCACTGTTGTATAAATAAATAATAAAACATATATTAATAATTTTAATTTACGTTATTAATATATCTATATCTTGATATAAAATAAAATTAATATAATCGTAGTCAACGTAATATATTTCTTTTAAACCTCGCTACTTTAATAAAACAAATGGTAGAATAAAAATCTTGAAAATGCGCATTCTACATATCGGCTGAACCTATTTAGGTAATTTTAGACATGTAGATGGCGGATGATACGTGTAGATGTCGGCACATGAACAAACCATGCAAAGGTTACGACTGAAGGGAAGATGCCATATTAAAATTAGGCTTCATTGGGAGGCATTCTCGGTAACGGGAAGCACATATCAGGAGATTACAATGGAGAAGTAAATTTGTTTTTAAAATTAATTTTTAGCTGATTTTTTTACTGTTTGATAGAAAAGTGGTGGCAAAAGCAAATACCACAGGCGGGGGAAGGGGGAGAGGGGGGGGGGGGAACTGTATATATATTTTATGACGTAATTCAATTGCAATTTTATATACTATGCTCTAGCATTACTACTTCGATTTTTTGATAATTTTTTCCTTAATTTAAAAGATTACACCCATTTCTGCGTGACTAAATTCGAGTGGGTTATTAGAAAGCTTTGTTTTGTTGGAGGTGAGCGCACTTTCAAATGTTTTGGTAAAGTAATAGTTTGTTTATAGACTTGTCTATAATGTGCGCTTAGCCTTAAAGCATTGCGTCACATTTGCGATAGCTGCGGGGTACTTTCTCTCGATATTTTTTATTTATCTTTGGTAACTTGGTCTAAAGAAATTTTATGACGAACTTGCCACACTTCAGGGCGCGCTCTCGGTCTTAACCTCAAGTTGAATACGGCAATATGTACTTAGCGTTAGTTCACCTTTCATTTCTGCCCAACAACATAAAGACCCACTAGATACTATCAAATACAACGCATGCTACCTAAACTTGATCTAATATTAACCCTAAAATGAATAGGTAGATACTAAGAGACATAATTTATATGTTGGTCATGCACACATATAGATAAATATATTTGATGTATATGTACAAAATATATACGTTTTTCATTTGTAAGCTACTAATACCTACATAATGCTTTGAGTTATAATATGTTTTAGTGGCTCACGAATAAAGAAATATCAAGAAAGACAACAGATATAGAGCAGGTTTCGAAGAAAATTGTAGAAGTACGATAGAAATGGTAGGAGTATATTATAGAAGATTAGAAATAAGTAGTCCCGAGCTTTAGCGCTCCCAAATAATGGACAACTAACGCTGAAGACTATGAATATAAAGGAATTATTTGAAATAGGGCATCGCATGAGAAATTACATGCAAGCACGAAAGAACCGATTGGATATCCTAGTAACCATGGTCTAAGAACACAAGGTCTCATATTCCGGGCGCGACACATGCTTACGTCACTATCCAATTGCCACTTAATTGCAACGAAATACGAATCTGGAAACATTTGCAGTCATTGCTCTGTTAAGTGTCCGGTTAATGGCAATAGGCTCGCCACCTATAACATTGCGACCTAAACATAAACTGGCGAAATGTGGGTGCTAGCACCTCTGCCTTCCCCTTCGGGGATATAGGCGTGAGTTTATGTTATGTTATGCTCTGGTAAAAAAATATGAAATCACTTATATTGTCGTTTTGTTTTTCTAAATATACGATTGTTTTTAAATTAAAACGTATATTGACGTAATTGTTACCTAAAACCAATGATATTATACATGTAAAAAGAGGCAGATATGTTACTAGAGCGCGCCAGGTGAAGACTCGAAAACGTCCCAATTGGGACGTTTTTTGATGGATAATGTTTATAGCTGTCTTTTTTACTCACGTGCTTATCCCATCTTTCATACTACTTTAACGCTAATTGTCAACAATTGTCAATGTGGATCAGATTTGAGGTGTCAGTTACTATGAACGTAACATATCTTGTATATAAAATCATTGCCTAAAACCTTGTTTTATCGGATTCGGGGATTATTTTTCTCTACTGGTAACAAAATTAGTGATGACGTAGGCTTGTGACCGCTGTGTCCCGAGAATGCCCTAGCAAAGTATATTATTATACCATGCTTGTTACATAAACGCGGGTCGGTAGATTCTCATTGCGTTTGTACTGGTAACATTTATTCATAAAGTGGGGAATGATTAGCTGTTGGCACTCCATAATATGTAGCTTTTATCCATAAAACATTATAATATTCGTCACCATTTTGACTTATATATTTGGTTTATATAATACTATTTATATGCAATACTAGCATCCGATGTTAGTATAACTAAATTCTATTCATAAATATGTTAGATTTATTTCATATTTCAATTGTCTGTCTCGGGAGCTGTATAAGAGTAATCGGGTACTGTTATTCTATCTCACGAAGGCGGGTGAACAATTAAATAGTAGTACCTGTGTCTTGTAAATACACGTACATGTGTGTGCGAAAGTTCATGTCACGTCAAAAGAAATTCATGTAGCAGTTAGTAGAACAATAATTGCATTGCAAGTAATTCATTTTTAAAAGCCATGGCCCGTAGCCAAGTGGAAAAATTATTCTATTCGATCGAATCGTATCGAATAGAAACGTTTAGGTCGACCAATCACACTCCAGCTCGTGATTTCGCCGCGGCGCGCGCATCGTACGCCGGCGACGAGCTTGGATGTGATTGGTCGACCTAATCTATTCGAAACGATAGCGATTTACGCTATGACACTTGTCTACGGGGGCTGGTGTATTTGTTTTACTACAATGACACAGCTAAACCGCCTTCGTGAAATTGAACATCTATAAGTGGTAGTGTGTTAGTAGAAAGTGAAGTGTGACATACAATTGGAAATTTCGATTTTGTGATTTATAATGTAATAATAATAATATTTATTAATATTGGACGTGCACTGCTAGAGTCCAGTATCTATACACTTTGATTTTTAACATTCCGTTTTGCAGAACAAGTGCTCAAAAATGTGTGCGAAAATTTAACTTCATCAAGGTTATGTTTAGAGCAGTGCACATAATACAAGTATATTAAATTAAGTACAATATTAGATTGTCTGATACGTAGATAATAGAAGGAAAAATAGACATCTATATGAGTAAAGTTTAGTATAAATAGTTATGATAATTTGATCAAAACGGTTCACGTTACAGTTAAGGAAATAAATGCTAGTTACTGAAATTCTCTTCCGAAAATAGCTACTGCGGCCTTACTATGAGCTCTTATAGCAATAGGCTTGTCCTAAATTTGAAAAAATGGTTAATACAATACTTCTATACCCAAATGACCCCAAAAATATATCATTTTGATATAAAAGAATCTTTTACTTAGTTTATTTTAAGATTTAAAAAGTCGATTTGAATTTATGTCGAAAACACTCCAAACTGTCATGGCGTTTTTTCTGACGCCACGACCTCCCAAAACGAACTTTTAAACTCTTTTAAACACTCAGTGTATAGCCGCTAGGAACAAATACCAACCCGATTTATTCTTGATGGACACAAGCCTATTCAAATGCGATGCAGCTCAACTCAGAGAGAGAGAGAGATGGCGCTATACACGGTGCATAGCTCCATCTCTCTCTCAGAGTTGAGCGGCATCGCATTTCAATTGCTTTATGAGCTCATAGTATGGGGCCTGAATATTTCGGCTACTTATATATATTATTGACGACGCAATTATTCGATAAATTTGAAGAATTTAGATCTGTAGCAGACGCCGCTCATTCAAACCACAAACCATCATCAAAAATGGCTTTAAAAAAGTATAACTTGTGGACAAACGTCACTACTAACCAACAAACCGATAAGACATTTTTTTTATTCAGTCAGTTGACTTTACCCCGCTGGATGGTAAGAAGCTAGCGTAATGGGCGCCATTCTAGATATAATTCGTCTCAAAATGGCGGTCCCTACCTACTGATCAACCAATAAGCTTGATTGGTTGATAAGCTCCTAGGACCCCTTTTTTTTTCGTGCGGAAATTCTCATGGATACCCACCCCGCGGCCAGCGGGGAAGGTTATGTGAGACTCTTACCGACAAAAACCGCACGCCGTCTAGGGTCTTATAAGGTGGCCCAAAGAGCATTAAAATACATTCTGTGCAGCTAGAGTAAATTGTCACCAGATCTGTCGGTCGCTCCAATGAAAACTTCCTACCCCAACCTTAGCTTTCAAAAAGCAATAGTCATCTATATTGCTATGTACGGATTATTGGAAATCTGGACAGTATGCAGCGTGCTAAAGCCTATTTTATATGTTAGTTTGACACATCAACGACTGCCAACGACATCACACAATACTATACCATATAGTCGTCTAATACAAGTGCTTTCAGACTAAAGTCGCTTGCCGAGTGCGGATAGGCACAAGAGAAGTAGGCACACATTTCTTAGCGTTTTAAGTGTAACCATATATTCGGAAATAATCGCACTTATTCAATACCGAGGAACACTTAGCGGCCGGAGACGAGAAATACATGTTTGTAGTTATATACCTCATTGATTAAAAACAACGCATGATTGCACCTTTAGCTAGAGTAGAAATAAATAAACGTATCCAGTTTTTAAAGATTAAAATCGTGTAAATAATGTCATAGTTCATAATAAAATGTAACGAAAAAAGTTATAACTTTCCGTTACGACTGTACATCATAAAAAAAAACGTGCCAGTGCAGAATTAGAAATTTTTTGCCGAAATCGATAGTCATGCATGAAGTATGTATACATTTTACTATTAGCTTTCTTATTCTTTAATACTACTCGTTCGCTCTAAGTTTGCCGCTGTCAACTGTCACGCGTTTAGCGTTGTCTCACTCACTCAGTTCTAGTTCCAGTAAGAAAACGCTATACTGACGTCATTTAACAGCGGCAAAGTTAGCGCGAACGGGTAGTATTTATCTATAACGTGTAATGTATTTTACATATTTTTGTTGTAGATGTAACGAATGTTGGTAGTGTTCAATTTAGCAATATAGAATGTTGTAACTTGAAGAGATATCTTTGAATCTTTCAAGTAGATATTACAAACGAGATGTAATGTAACACGCTACCTGTGTTACGCTCGGTACACCCTTGACGATGCTTCCTTAGCATAAACCTAGCTCCGCTACAAGGCTTCTATGGTGGTACAATATTACCGCGACTAACAGCGCGGTGTATTACCGATATTCAATCTAATCCAAAAACTCCACATAAATATATGAGAAGAACAGACCACCTTGGAGCGAGGGGTTAAGGAGTTTTGGGGAGGATTGGGGAGATGGGGGAGGGGGTTGGAGAAGATGATTGGAGGTTAGGGGGGGAGGTTGTAATCTCTAGCTAAAGAACAATTTAAAATTTTACTAAACGAATTCGAAAACAATAAAATGTATGCTAATGTTGCCATATACATTTTACCTAAAACGAGTTCAGTTATATTTTATATTAGATATTTCGGCTAGTGACTTTTTATACTACTAAGGGGGCAGATTAGCACACGGACCGCTTGATGGGAAGCGGTCACCATGGCCTATTGAAGTGTGCAACATCGTCACACACTGGTGACAGGGTCAGCCTGGAGAGAAGGTTGAGGAATTTGGGGGGTCGAAGGAGGGGATTGGGAAGATGGGGGAGTTATGAGCTCTGGCCACCTTACCTAATAGCCGGGAACAGAATACGATGGTTACTATGACCGCGGTCTTATATAAGGCGGTTTCTTCTAATTGGATTAGACTAAATAAAACGCCGGTACACAATACCCTACGTAAGAGTACATAACCCTAACGCTTCTATCACAAGTCGGCTAAAACTCCTTATAAATCGTATGACTAAGTTATAATGCTTGCGTGTGGCGATGCGGCGTACAAGATGCGACTTTTGACTGAAAGCAGACGAGAGCGGTGGTCCGTTCACTTCTTGGTCGGCGTGCCTCTCTGGGTGAGGCCCTCGAAACGTTTGAAGGTGTAGTTGATGAACACCCAATCTTTGTAAGCCACTTCACCGTCCTGGGGTATCGGCGCTGATGCTGCAACAACGTACGCAATGTTCATATTTGATATGGTTAGTGACACAGATACAATATTCAAAGTGGAGAAAACATTAAAAAAAAAGTAATTTTACTTTTGAAAGTAAGGTTTGACAGTAGGGGTAGCTCGGGAAGTCTACCTACTCACAGAGGGTATGTGTGTAATTGCTATTATATCTACTTGTAAATTTAATAATAATTATAAATTTTATGTAAATATATTCCGCCCGCGAGGGTCGCTTTTTATATAGGACACGTCAATTTGACTTCCTCCTGATGGTAAGCTGAAGGTAAAGTCTCAGGAAAGACGGTACACTTACCACGATAACCAACGTCAATAGGAACATAATTTATTATATTAGGTTGTATTTTTCTAAGTTGGGAGTTACTTCTGTGCTTTTCTTAAGTAAGATGTACACTGACTGCAGTTGTGACAAGGGTTTGTGTTTCATTAGGACCATAAATTAATTGTTTATCCCATTTCAAAACAATTTAAAGTAAGCCGTTTATAGTTTTTCAATTATATCTGCGGACATATTTAGCTCATTGCAATCAAAATTTCGGCTAATTTTAAGCTTTAGCTTACCATCAGACGAAGTGAAGTCATATTGACGTGACCGGTATAAAAAAAAGTCTGACCAAGACCTTTTTGGTAGAAAAAGCCACATCGAAATCTGTTCAGTAGTTTTTGCATCTATCGGGAACGAACAGTCTTCAATTAACAACATTTCTAGTTTGTAACACCGGCGACTGCGTTGATGAATCAGTCAAGATAATTGTATAGATAGATAAGATAGAAGATAATATACAAATTGATTAATGGCCAGGTTTAATCATCTAATTTAATCTGAAATCTTAATCTAACTAGAACCAAGATAAGATTAGATTTTTATTCTACGTCATTGCACAGCGCTCTATAGAACCAAAATGTCTCAAGAATCCCATTCCTTTACAGACATAGATAGTGCTACAATGGTGGCCCTCAGCTTAACGGCCTAATAAGTCTAAATTAGGTTTACTGTAAGTTAAACTTATGGATAGCAACCCATTTATGTCCCACTGCTGGGCACGGGTCTCCTTTCCTCTTACAAGAGAGCTGAGAGGGTTTAGGCCTAATGCGGTTTGGTGGATCGGACATATCCTTAGAAATTCTTCTAAGACATGTGGGTTTCCTCACGATGTTTTCCTTCACCGTCAGCAGATGGTAAATCATGTGATTAGTACATATATATTCCACAAAGTGAAATTCACATTGGTACTGTCTGAACGGCCTCATTAAATACCATCAAATGTTTTTCACGCCCCGCTTAAAGGACCCGGGACTGTAGGAGTAAGGAAACACGTGAGCTGGTAGAGAATTCCAAGTCTTTATAGTGCGGGAAAGACAAGAGGAAAGGAGCCGCTTGGTTCTTGATGGAATTGTTTTCACCGTATACCTCTTATATTTGCCGCACCATAAAGACTTGGAATTCTTTACCAGCGCATGTGTTTCCTTCCTCCTATAGTTCCGGGGCATTTTAGCGGGAAGTGAAAAAGTATTTGATGAGGCCGACAAGCTGAGGGCCGCCACTGTACCGGTGTATGTAATGATGACCCCACTCCTGAGACTTTGCCTTTAGCTTACCATCAGGCGAGGTAAAGTCATTTTGACGTGTCCTATATAAAAAAAAAGTATAAGGGTGATATCTTAGCCTGGCACGTGTTGTTCTGTATAGGATAAGAGGGGACCAGAACTCATCATCTACCTGCCCTTATCCCATTTGTTCCTCCCTTTTTTACCATATCCTCTTTCACGCATCACAGTCGCATCCAAAGCTTTCACCTCGGACTCTGGGGTCCGCTTTACCAGTCTTAACTTCGGATTTGGCTGGACCTCGATATTTTCGAAGCGACTGCCATCTAACTTCACAACCCAATGGTGACATTAGGCGATATCGAAGCATTGCAGCTAGACCGTTGTTATTGGATTCCAACTAGAACTAAACTCACGTATTTCGAGTTTGACGTCGGGGAAGTCATCAAAGTTGGACGTGTCATCGATGGAGCGCACTTCCACGGAGATGGCTGCCGGCCGCTCCCGCACGTGGCTCCAGTCCACGCCGCGGAAGAAAGGCACTGACTTCACGTCTTCAATGCCACGCTGGGAACCCAATCTGGAAGATAGGAGCTACCATGAAACATATACATAAACATAAACTCACGCCTATATCCCCAAAGGGGTAGGCAGAGGTGCTAGCACCCACATTTCGCCAGTTTACTTTCAGGTCCCAATGTAATAGGTGGCGAGCCTATTGCCATTAACCGGGCACTTATAAACCTGCGATAAATACACATATAACTTCGAAAAGCAGATAGGATCTACCATAAAACATACATCTAAGGAAACTTTGTACTCAACGGTGAAGCACGCTTGTCTGTTACCTAAGTTGTTATAAAATAACTAGCTGTGCCCCGCGACTTCGCTCGTGGCATACTTTCTCCCCGTGGCCGGATAAAATAAAGTATCCTATGTCCATCTCCTAGTTCTAAGCTACCTCCCCACCAATTTTCAGCCAAATCGGTTCAGCCGTTCTTGAGTAATAAATAGTGTAACTAACACGACTTTCTTTTATATAATACAGATAACTTACCTCCGATCTGGTTCAGAACAGAAACGTAGTATGGTCTCCCTCGCTTCCTCACTGATGGGGATCTCCGGGGGGAACGTGAGGGATTCACGCCACGACATCACCTTCCTATACGTCTCCTGGGGCGACTCGGAGCAGAACGGGGGATACCCGATCAACATCTCGTACCTGGGGATAACAGATGATAAACCGTATAGAATCTTTTTGGTATATATTTTTTTATGGGCGATGTCTCTGCCTACCGCAATGTATGAAAGGTGTGAGAGTATGTATGTAAACTTAAAATAACAATAAAAAATTATAAAACAACTCAAAAATAATAATTTAATAATTATGCAAATTACACAAGCTAAATTTAGATGGTAGACGCACAGATACAATTTCCTACACTAATATCATAGAGATAGATTGTGAGTTCGCATGTATGAGTTAATATTTGTAACTATAGTGGGGCGAGCAAGAATTTTCTTTCGTATCGAGTTCGTAACGTGTGCGACAATAATTGTTTGATATTTGAACAGCCTCTATCCGACACATTTAAGTTGGTTTAATTTTACACAGGTTCGTTCCTTCATGATAACCTATTGAAATTGAAAGACTTCTCACGTTTCTAGTTAGAAGTATTAGAACTCGATGTCAAACAGAACAATGCCCCTGATCCGATTTAGAAAAATTCATTATACGAAGCTAAATTACTCACGAATGCTGTAGGCTATTTCTTTTCTGATAAAAATGTGTTTTATTAACAACTCACTAAAGTGAGAAATATATCTGAGTTCGAAAGCATTATGTCGCTCAGCTGCTTCTTTTACTAACGCTGGCTAGCCTTACATAAATAATTGTATATTTTAATAATTACCACAAAAAATATCGCGATGGTTTTTGTATATCTCATAAGATTACCGCACAGTACCAATGTGAATTTCACTTTGTGGAATTCATATGTGTTTATCACATGATTTACCATCAGACGGTGAAGGAAAAACATTGTGAAGAAAACCACATGTCCTAGAAGAAATTCTAAGGACATGTTCGATACACCAACCCGCATTAGGCCAGCGTGTGTGTATTAAGGCCTAAACCCTCTCAGCTCTCTCGTTAGAGACCCTTCCCAGCAGTATACATACATAGGTTATACATTATTAGTATTACATTAGGACATAAATAGGTTGCTATCCATAAGTTTAACTTACAGTAAACCTATTTAGGGTTCAAAATTCAAATAACAGTATTCAAAGACCACGCAGATGAATTCGCGAACGGTAACTAGTATTTAATAAGCACGACATGGGTTGCATTATAGCCTAATATTTTTCGTTTGTATGTATATATTCGCAAGTATGTGAGTAACACTATACCACAGTTCCATAGCAGTCGTATAAAATGCATAAAGGGCAGACAAATAATGAGGTAATATTTCTTATATATTAGGGTTAAGAGTATATAAAAAACCGCGCTAGCCTAGTGGTATGGGTAATGGACTGCTAAGACGCGTACAGCTAAGGAGTGGAATTCCTTGCCTGAGTCTGTGTTCCCGGAAAGCTATAACCTGGGAGTTTTCAAGTCACAAGTGAATAGGTTCCTTCTAGGCAAGCTTGATTCATCGTAGACCACATCGTCACTTATCATCAGGTGAGATTGAGGTCAAACGTAAGCCTATCATGAATAAAAAAAAAAGAAAAACAAGGTCTCGGGTTCGATCCCAGGTTACCATGGCACACACCAATGACTTTTCGATGCTTTTCGAAGTTATGTGTGTATTTATCGCAGGTTTATAAGTGCCCGGTTAATGGCAATAGGCTCGCCACCTATTACATTGGGACCTAAACATAAACTGGCGAAATGTGGGTGCTAGCACCTCTGCCTACCCCATCGAGGATATAGGCGTGAGTTTATGAGTTTATGTATGTAAGAGTATATATGGACGTGTGCCCCATCGTCGACCACATCATCACTTACCATCAAGTGAAATAGAGGTCTAATGAGGGCCTAATTGACTATAATAAAAATATATATTTCAAAATCTGAATTTCTAAAGATTTAGCACAGACTAGGCACATCCAGGGCAGCATTTGAACCCGTAACCAAGGATAATACTTTGACTAACAAAGCCAGCTGGACATATTCTATAGTTGAGTCAATTTAATAGGCCACATTTGACGTTTGTCAGTTTTATATTCATAATGAGGTGACCTGTTAAAAAAGGTCAATTAAAACGGATGAATCGATACGGACTTGAAAGATAATGTGAATTTTTAAAATCCTCAGGTGAATCCCTGTCTCATTATTATTTTTTCTTTCGTAAATTTAAGGAGAAAAATAAGACAAGTACATGATCTATACTTATAATAAAACTGTAGAGAGGTCAATTCTGTTCATTGAATATATTTACAAAATAACTATTGGGGGATGATTGGTGATCGATACTAATGCAAAAAATGCAATTAGTAATTTTTTGTCACAACGTGGTTATTAATTTTATGATGATATTTCTTCACAAGTAATCATTGCATTCGATTCTACTTATCAGCTTTCGATTTTTAGAGTAACATGCCTAGTGTTTAAAAAGAAAAAGGATTAACTGACACAACATTGTAATGACAAGGTAATGACGTTCAGTTCTTTAGATCAGAAATTGTTTAAGTATTATGTTTAGAATGGTTTATTGGTGAAAGCAAAACGTAAAATTACTTGTATCTGTCATTATTACAATAAATATGTAATAGTAATTGAAAAAAGTTAAGCAATTGTGCAGTTCTAACAAAACGAAAAATATATAATTTGATGCCTACCGCGGCGGGCCGTTACAAGGTTGCGATGTTGAATTTTGATGAATTGTCGAATGTGGCCTATTAAATTGACTCCACTATAGATATTCGAAATTCTTCATATTATACGTCTTGGTAATTGAAATAAAGCGAATAATAATAGCTAATAGCTTCAAAATTTCATTAACTTTCTTTGACTGTAAGTGCGCTGTTTTAATTATGAGTTTGCTGTGCCCAAACAGAGCATCATATAACCTGTAATTATTTAATATCTGTAAACATGAATGCAATAAACATTTCGACTATGACTTTGTGTCAAACAATGTGTTGTCTCGCTTGCACATTCGAATCTAAATTACAAGAGTGATAAGAATAGAAGGCCAATGAAGTTGCGTAGCAAACAGCGAGCAATAATTTAGAATGCAGTGTGCACGTGCGGCAAATTTGCAAAAAAGCAAGAATAAGTTATAGTAAATTTATCACGCCAGCTTGCTTATGTATATATACACGTATTAAAGCAAATAAATAATTATCTTATCTTTTACTAGGAATTTAATCGCGAAACTTTTACATATACTTGGCTAGTCTATACAGCCCTTTACTATTTTTCCTGTTTTTCCGTGTACACACGAATACCCTCAGCCAGCCAGCGGGGTGGTTATGCCGGACTCGAACCGACTAAAACCGCAAGCCGTCTCGAGTCTCTAATGCCGAAGTATAACGTGGTCTAATAAGGCAATTCCCTAACCACACAGCTGACCTTGAACCACCTACAGCTTTGAGATGGCCCCTCGAGAGACCATGGCGTCTCTCATCTTGCCTAGAAATCTTACTTGTGCCCTATCAGTAGAGAACTACGGGTCAAGGCCATCTTTGGTGTTGCAAGCGTTTATTTATGACTAGCTTCCGCCCGCGGCTTCGCCCGCGAAGAGGTCGGCATTGCCACCAAGTCATTTTATGGTAAGTTTTTTCATACCTTGGTTTACATTACTGCAGTTTTAGTGGGGATCCCTTTTTTTTAGTAAAATATATAGCCTATTTCACTAACAGATAACGTGGCTTTCTATTGGTAAAAGAATTTCCACAATCGGTTCAGTAGATCCAAAGATACCCTACAACCTCAACCCTACAACCTCACAAACTCACAAACTTTACCTCTTTATAATATTAGTATAGATATCACAGATTGTGGAAGTCAGATGGCAGACGCTTCACGGAAAATTTCGAAGTACGGTTTCGTAGTTAGATTGAAAAATCGACCCAAATTGAGTTGTGGAAAGGATTTGTCCTAATAACAAGTTTTGAGTAACATGCGTATGAATTATTATAATTATTATATTTATTTTACATCTATTATTTTAAAATTGTATTAACAGCCTAGCTCGCTCAGCGGTAACTATTGCGTCTTCTCTTAATTATTTTTTGGGTTCAATTCTCAAATCGGTCAGTGTCATTTGCTTGTTATGTTAGAAAATTCTCAGTAACAGCAAAAAAAAAAACGAGAAAAAAGTGCCCGGTTTTCGACACACCCCATATCACGTGAAAAAAATAGTGTACAGGCAAATAAACATATTCACTTCAGCATGTTAAACTAAATACACAGAATTGATCGCAAGCTACTACGCATGCAAGTTCATCAACAAAAGCCAAACAAACAAACAAAAATAAATATATAACAGTTTGTCTGTTATATATATTTGTATCTTTGGATAAGAGCATCAGTTTATATCCACTGCTCTTCTATGCGTCGACTCTTATGGTGGAACCACACTTCGCTATTCGCTTTTATTCACGTATAAAAATCGAAGTGGGGAGGGCATTAACCGCACGAATATTCGCCTTAATCACTCTTCTATAACGAATTGTGGAGGGTTTAGTCTACTATAAGAATTTGCTCGAATACAATATAGGCGAATAGCGAAGTTTGGTTCCACCATTATAATAATAGCGGTAAGTTGAAGTTGACAATGTTTGTTTATTTGTTTCGAGTCACTGAAAACATTAAATTACTAAAATCATAAGCACCAAATTATCGCGTTACTCGTTAACAATTTACTTAACGCAAATTCGCTTTAATATAACGTACATTCAGTTCTTTTGTTGATCATACTTAAAAAATAACACACAGCATATGAATAGATAATAAATAAATCTATAAAAGAACAAATCTGAAAAACAAAATAGAACAAATCTGAATAATAATAATAATACTACAACAAAACATGTCAACTACATTGTAAGTACATAACAAAGGTCTTTAACTAAACATGTGATCCATTTTTCGGCCGAATGTAGTGGACGAATTATGGGTGTGATTGTGGGATATATGCGAATCATGTTGAGTGTTTTTGGGCCCCGATAGGTTTTTAGGGACCCAAGTTAACCTGCTGATTAACGGACGAGACTCTGGTGCAGGTATGCCTCTCATGGTTAGGAGGTTAGACGATAGTCGCTCCCACAGAAGCCAGGCAGGAGATAGAAAAAGTAGGAGACAACACACTCAAAATTCAAGTTATATGCTGTTTGGTCCACAACTTCGAATTTATGTTTCACTAGCTGATACCCGCGGCTCCGCCTGCGCGGAAGTCGGTTATCGTTGTTATGTCCAGTCCATATATCAAATAACAATTAAACATACGGCAGATTATAATTGAATCAAAATTCGTTCCGTAGTTCTTGCGTCGATTGCAAACAGACAAAAATTTTTCCAAAAAATTTTTGTGTTGATCCTGAATCGCTCATTCAACATTTTTTTTCGAAATCCATAGAAACACCCAATACAAATATTTGCACCGAGCGGGAATCAAACCCGCGTCCTCTGTCGTAACAATCGAATGCACTAGGTACCAAAAAAAATATTTTTGTGTTGATTCAGAATCGCTCATTCAACATTTTTTTTGCAAATCTATAGAAACGCACAATACAAATATTTGCACCGAGCGGGCATCAAACCCGCGTCCTCTGTCATAACAATCGAATGCACTAAAAAAAATATTTTTTTGTGTTGATTCAGAATCGCTCATTCAACATTTTTTTTTTGGAAATCCATAGAAACAACCAATTTGCACCGAGCGGGAATCAAACCCGCGTCTTCTGTTGTAACAGTCGAAGCCACTACGCTAGAAGCCGTCTAAAAAATGGATCAATGTTGTGTAAAGCGCCTCGTCGTATATATACTAACATGATAACACCGAGACTCCACCAGTCGGCTTGTGGGCCGTAACCGGTCTGCAAGAACACTTCGGGCGCAATGTAGTCGGGCGTGCCAACCGTCGAGTAAGCGAGCGCCCGTCTGTTTCGCTTCCACGACTCAGCGCGACGCTTCGAGTCCATGGCGGACGACGAGGTCGATACTGCACACGACAGATTGAAGGTGAAGGAATAGTCTACAGAAATGGAATTATATATCATTAGTGTGTTTCTACGGTGACAATAGCGCTGCTGCTAAGTCTAATATAATGGCTAATAAATAAATATTTCATTATAAGTATTTCATAATAAATATTTCATAATAAATATTTCATAATTCATATTTCATGATAAATATTTCATAATATTTTTTTTATAATACGTTGGTGGCAGACAAGCACACGGCCCACCTGATGGGAAGTGGTCACAACGTGTGCAATACTAAGAGTGTTACACACGCGCTGCCTACCTTTAAGGAAGGGGGGAGAAGGGGTATAGTGAGCTCTGGCTACCCTATTTACCGGCGGGAACACAACACAATGGTTATTATGGCCACGGTGTTCTGTAGGGCGGAGGTACTACCCCAGTCGGACAGCTCATTTCAGACGGGAGATATCGTCGTGTCCTACCTCCAATATTTCATAATAAATATTTCTTCGGAAATCTCCGCGGATTCCTCACCCGCGTCCAGCGGGCTGGTTGTCGGAGTCGAACCGACTAAAACCGCACACCATCTAGGGTCTTCTAGCGGCGGGTGTAAGGTGCCCAAAGGTAGATTAGTCCATTAATTAGTTGGTTCTACTTAACCGATTTTGATCAAACATGCCTTAAAGTCAAAGTCTGACCAAGACCTTTCAAATAAAAAAAAACCGCATCGAAACCCGTTCAGTAGTTTCTGCGTCTATCGTGCACAAGCAGACAAATAGACAAAAATTAAAAAAAAAAAAATTTTCGTGTTCAGAATCGTTCATATAACATATTCCAAGTTTTTTTTTTAATATTTCCAGTGTACAGACACAACCACTTTACAATTATTTGCCGTTGTCAAATGACGTCAGTATAACGTTTTCTCACTTGAACTAGAATCGAGTGAGTGAGACAATGCTATACGCGTGACAGTTGACAGCGGCAAACTTAGCGCGAACAGGTAGTAATAGTATAGATACACTAAAAATGTACTAACTAAAGTCAGAGGGCGTTGCCCGCGACAGGTCTCGGTAGAAGTCGGTGCGGTGACTTTTCTTGAGGCCGGTGCAGAGACCGAAGTCGCTCAGCTTGATGTGACCGCGCGCGTCCAGCAGTAAGTTGTCTGGTTTTATGTCTCTGTAATGTGATAAATAATCGTTATTATTTATTTATTTCGCATTTCTAATCCCGTTTCTGCTTCCTTAAGTTATTCCTGAGATTAAAAGTAGCCAATTTGTAATTCTTTTTTTATCAGTCACGTCAATATGACGTCACCTCGCCTGATGGTAAGCTAAAGGTAAAGTCTCAGGAAGGTGTTCCCCATTGCCCCGGTGCCATAATGGTGGTCCTCAACTTACGGCCTCATCAAATACTTTTTCACGCCCCGCTTAAAGAACCCAGGATTGTTGGTGGAAGGAAACACATGCGCTGGTAAAGAAATCTAGATTATAATCTATCCCTGCACCAAATTGCAGACAGATCCGTTCAGTCGTTTTGCGTTGGAGTAACATACATCCATACATCGATAGTCATAAACTGTCTGGTTTATAATATTAGTAGCGTAGTCAATTGGATTATGTACTGCCTGCTATTCTGTGCACCTACTAAACGGTCGAGTCTATGGTACTGACTTTCCTCTTAGGATTGAGAGGTCAAACGGCAGTCACTCCCAGAAAAGCTGGACTCAAAAATGCAAACTATGGACGAAACTGCGAAATCGCTTGTCTGTGGTGACATGAAGTCTTTCAACTCCCCCACCCCTCCCTCCTTCCAGGATCAGCAGTGCGAGTGTTACACTCCTGGTATTGCACACGTCTATCAGCCACGGTGACCGCTTCCCATTAGGTGGGCCGTGCGCTTGTCTGCCACCTAAGCTGTAAATAAATCGCTATGATAAGGGGAATTACCTATGAATGAAGCCAAGTTTGTGTATACTATCGATAGCGAGAGCCGTCTCCGCCACGTAGAACTGAGCGCACTCCTCGCTCAAGGTGTCTTTCTTCATGAGCAACGTCATCATGTCTCCACCAGGCAAGAACTCCATAATCAGGTAGAGGTTCATGGGGTCTTGGAAGCTGTAGTACATCTTCACTACCCATTGATGGTCGGCTTCGACGAGGATGTCGCGTTCGGCTCGAACGTGAGCCACCTGCAGCAAATAATGAGTAGAGTTGTAGAGAGATATTATAGAGTTGGTAGAGCTGGACTCTACAATTAGTTAACAGCCCGCTGAGTTTTCTGGCGGAGTGTTCTCAGGTCTGGGCTGCGTTTCGAACTGGTGGTCCATTTGCTTATCTAGTTTTAAATACCGGAATTTTTAATCTTAACGTTTTGTAAGTGCCGTTTAATGGTCTATACAGAATAAATGATTTTTGACTTGACTTGAGTATTGATTTTCTGATCGGAAAAAATGATCATCAAAAAAAGAAAATCATTGGAAATAGTTAGCATGCAATTGCTTAAAATTTCATTCAATTGACTTGAGTATTGTTTTTACCCGATTGCCGAAGAAAGGAGGGTAATGTTTTTATAGATGGTTTATCACTCAGGCCCGAGATATATATGATTAGGCGATAGCGGCTAGAGGGGTACAATTTGGTACTCACGGGACCGTTATTGTTCAAATATAGGAAAATACACGACATTTTCCTCATGACCTTCTTTGCTGTATCGTATAGTTCAAACTATTATATATCGTTTGTTACAAATCCAACTGACCTTGATCAAGTCGTTCCAAAGGTATAAACTTATTAAAAAATATATGTCTAGCCATTGTATGGTAACGTGAGTCGGATACGACAGAAATAGAAGAAATAGTCAATATTATTGCTGTGGTTAAACTCTAGTTTGACTACAGCAATAATATTGACTATTTCTACAACGACGTATTCACCCGAAGATGTTCGGGTGGTGTGGCTCGCGTACCTCAACCGCTGTGCGCGCCTAGTACCCAACTCGATTTATATTTTTATTTTATAATTTTAAATAATTAATTTAATAGGCGATACTATTTCTTTAAACACGTCTGCACTGCACAGAGATCCGGGAGGAAGAGGAGAGTAGAGAGATAGTAACTAGAGGCGGTCCGCTTGCTTGTTCGTATAAGTCGGTAGGTACGCACACACTCACACACTAGCCACACACAGACACACACGGCAAACAGCATTCGATTCAGTCAGTTTAAGTAGCGAAAATACTGTCCGATCCAACCTCAAATGTGGCAAAGAGGTTGTGTCGTTTAGTTGTAGCAGCCTGGAAAACACTGGCGGGATTTAGCTTGTTAGATCGTAAGTTAGCTGTTAAGGAATATTGTTAAAAGGCATGACGGGGTTGACATGTCTTTATTGATAAAAACCCCAAAAACCAAAAAAAATATAGATAAAACAGGTCATAGACGGATTAGTCTATTGGTTAATGGGTCGTGGATCGTGGACTTTTGCGTCTGTTGGTGGTAAAAAAAAAATTGTATTTGCTTATAACCTGTGTACGTTTTGTGTTAATAAATAAAGTTAGTTTTCTTTTCTTTTCTTTTCTTTCTAAAGTAGCGAAAAAAATGTCTTGTGTAGTGAAATCGCGCTATCAGAAAATCGCTAGAAGGATGATGAGACGAACCGACTGTTACTTTGGGACAGTATGTTGTGTTATTTCCACGTACCTGTTCTTTCTCCAACATGTCAGCTTTCCTGAGTATTTTCATTGCGTAAACGTGACCTGTATCTTTCTTCTGAACCAAACGTACTTCGCCGAACGCCCCTCTACCTATCACCTGTGAAATAGAAATTGGTTATATTTTCCTTGTTACTAGGATACCGCGGTAGCCTAGTGGTTTGGGTAATGGACTGCTGAGACGAAGTCTCGGGTTCGATCCCAGGTTCACCATGGCACACACCAATGACTTTTCGATGCTTTTCGAAGTTATGTGTGTATTTATCGCAGGTTTATTAGTGCCTCGGAGAGCACGTTAAGCCGTTTGGTCCCGGTTGCCATACAAACATCTATGGCAGTCGTTACGGGTAGTTGGAGCCAACAAAAGTCCAACAAGTCTAACTTGGAACTTCGATATCGCCATTGGTCATAATGACCATTAGTTGTGGAGGTCAGATGGCATTCGCTCCTCGGAAAATATCGAAGTTCAGCCGCATCACAGTTAGACTAGAAAGCCGACCCCAACTGAGATGGGAAAAAGGTTCAGAGAATGATGATGATTTCCTTGTTACTGATATTCCAGTCCCCTTCAGCTAAGCTAAATTACTATTGTTGGATGTAAGTTCACGTCGGTAGTGTAATGTCAGGATTCGAACCCGGAACTGAACTGAGCCATGATTCAGTTAAAACAAGCCACTGTCATGACACTCCAATAAAATGCTATTTAATTTTGGTATCTATTATTATCAAGTTAAAGTCTAAAATTAAATTATATTCTGTAGAGCGAATGAAAAAGTTTAATTATATATTTTCATTTGATTTTAGACTTTAACCGTATAACTGTAAAGTCTACAATTAAATAGCAGTGTCAGTGGTTTGCATTTAGCAGGATCTAGGTCCTGGTCTGCTAAAACATAAAATTACCAACGCAATTGTTCTTCAATAGGATACTACTTTTAGAATTCGGCGTAATATTCGAACCTCAAAAAGAAAATTGGTCAAATTATTATCTTTTCAACCATGTTCTTTCCTTATCCTGTTCTTGTCCCAATTATTTGTGGTCGACGCAACATGTCTTTCTCCTCCATACATTCCTGTCCGATGTCTTTTCGATCATGTTATCGCTACTCTTTTATTTAAGAGTCTATTTTACGTATACTCGTACAAGCCTATACAATATTTTAGTGCCATCGCACGCCATACAAACTGGAGTTCACTTATATTTTGGTCAATTAGTCAAGAAATTCAAAGATATTTTGTGGACAGAATAAAGACACCAAAATCTAGGTTAATGATCAGTCAGTTAGCTGTTAAATAATGTAATTTCAGAATGATACGTAACTGAATTGCTTGCATTTTGCTCAACTTTAGCTAGTTTTCAAGGCAATAAATAACCACAAGCGAAATAAGAAAATTATATTATTTAACCGAAAAACGTCGTAAGTGTTGTAATAGGCTTGTAATCAATTAACTTGGTAATGCATGTTATGATCGAAATCAGTCTAAATCACTGTCTCACACCGCCAATACAGATGGCAATTTTTGTTTAATTACACCTGTAACGAGTTTGCGCGCACCACTGTGTCTGCATCTGCGCGAGAGCGACGCCCCTGGTGTTGCACACGTGCATAGGCCACGGTAACAGACTGCTTCCCATTATCCGTCCGTATAGTGCACATGCGCAAAGTTATCCCCTCTACGCCGACTTTTGTTCAAGATATTTTTTTTAATGTCACATGACTTCACCTCGCCTTATAGTAAGCTGGGGCAAGGTCTCTGGAATGGGAGTCACCATTGCAAACACCGATAGTGTTCACTCACACTCTCAGCTTGACGGCCTCATCAAATGCTTTTTCACGCCCCGATTAAAGGACCCGGGACTGTATGAGGAAGGAAACACGTAAGCTGGTAAAGAATTCCAGGTTTTGATGGTGCGGCAAAAGAAAGAGGCACCGAACCGCTTGTTTTTTTTTTTGCTTTTTTTTGCTGACACCACGTAATGCATACTAATACATACTTTTAATGGTTCAAAGTCTTCGACCCCTAGCCTGGATCGTTTAAGTCTGAGGAACTCAGTTTCCTTCTGCGCGTGCTGTTGTCTTTTTTCTTGCTTCTGACTCTCTGTGAGGCTGTCATCTTTGAGAGACTCTTCGAGTTTGTCTAGCCTGAAAATTACAAATTAATTTATTTTACTCTTAGTTGATATGTCCATACATAGGGTCTTTCATGTAGTGTAGAATTACGGAGGATCAGTGATACTACCGCGGTAACCTAGTGGTTTGGGTAATGGAATGCTGAGACGAGGTCTCGGGTTCGATCCCAGGTTCACCATAGCACAAACCAATGGCTTTTCGATGCTTTTCGAAGTTATGTGTGTATTTGTCGCAGGTTTATTAGTGCTTCGGAGAGCACGTTAAGCCGTCGGTCCCGCTTGCCATACAAACATCTATGGCAGTCATTACGGGTAGTTGGAGCCCACAAACTTGGAACTTATAGCCATTGGTCATAATGACCATTGGTTGTGGAGGTCAGATGGCAGTCACTCCACGGAAAATATCGAGGTTCAGCCGTATCACAGTTAGACTGAAAAGCCGACCCCAACTGATTAAGAAAAAAGGTTCAGAGAATGATGATGACTGATACTATTGACTAACATGAACAGAACGGCCAGGATAAAAGTGAATCTTCAGAGATTCCTTCTCAATCTTAAAAACATGAATCCTGGATGCAGCCAGATTGTACATTGGAAGCCGGGATTTACGGACCCAGGTACTATCCAAACTCCAAGAGGAAAGTCTGCGCTAGAGTCTCGTTCCATTAATCAGCTGTCGTACCAACTTGCTGTTGATGTTGGCTTGCAATCCGAAGATCTTGATGGGAAGTTATACACCCATTCACGACTCCTTCGTTCATGCGTTTTAATAATATAGAGGGTTTAAACACAAATAGGAAGATAGCCTTGAAATCTTACCTCTGCTTCCTCTCCAAATGTTGTGTGATGAGGTTGGTGTAGAAGTTTTCTAAGGTGACCTTCGCCTTAGTGGCTTTGTCGAGCGTATGCCCGCTAAACCGTATATTGTCCGTCCCTGTCATTTCCAGCACCCCTAGAACCAAAGAGAACTAAATCAGTATGTGTTGAGTACTCCAGGTATATTTTCGGGAATTACTGCGATGCTGTTACATTCAGCTGTGATTTATTATACAATTTTTTTGTACCACTTAGGTGGCAGACAAGCACACGGCCCACCTGATGGGAAGCGGTCAAGGGCGTTACCCACGCGCTGCCGACCCTGAAGGGAAAAATTGTGGGGTATCGATATAATAAATTAAAACCCCTGCAATTGGCTGATGTCAATCCTGTCATTGTTAAGGTGTTCTTCAGAATTAAATAGGCAGTTCCGTAGACTCGTAAAAAAGTTAGGTACTTTTATTTAAAATACAGCTCTAACCAGAAGTGATAATAATAACGCGCTAACCGTAGAACAATCGAATCAATTGGCAGCCAGTTTCACAATCGTTTAAACCCTCTCGAGGAAATGAACGGTTATATCGAGTACCTTTGAAGTAGCGTGGACACTCTTAACGGTTAAACCCTCGCCTGCCGCCCGGTAAGTTATATTCGATATTGTTAGAAATAAACATGTTGACACAATACAGTGTTTTTCTATTAAAAGACCTTCAATGGCTCGTAACGCGTAACTTGTTTATAAAAAGTGTTAGCGTGCGTGACTTCATGGTTGGCATAGGCGTCAGAATCGATGTATTGACGGGCGATAGGAAATAAGAAATGGTTTATTCGACCAATTTTGTATAGAACTAGTAAGTAAAAAGATATTGAGATAAAAGTGACTTAAGGACTACCAGTAAATAGGTATTTACTCGAAAGAGAATAATACCCTAAATGGTAGAACTCAAAGTAGCGTCGTATTAGCACTGCTAACTAATAAGGAGGAAAGGTTGAGGAAAACGGTATCGCAAACCTTACTAATACAGGATACTGTTCTTTAACGTCGATGTAATGGGATATTTTTATTGAAACCCTTTAAAAGATTAAATTTTCACAAAATGTTTAGGAATTTAGAAGCAAATTATATCATGGATTTTTCTTTACTTAATTACCTATACCTTATCGATTGGTATCATAAAAGTAGACGGTGCTTTTTTTTTCGAATTTTAGACGATTTGGTCTTCGAGATTTGCAAGCGCACTTTCGAAAATCTTATGTAGGCAAAATATTTTTTTTTAAATCAAAATGAAGTCTCCTGTCAGTAAAATTGTCTATCTAGGTTCTTTAAAATACTTCCCCTTAAAGTGGCATCGCCGTGGGAGACCCTGTATAATTCAGCTAATCACAATTAATTTCGACTATTTTGCAATTGCTTCATTGTGATATTGAATCTGCAATATTAGTTCAATTGAGAGTAAAATGTTAGCACAATGGTCGGTCTCGTTGCTGGGAGCAATCTCTTCCACACAAATTCGAGCTAATGTTAAGGGAGGTAACACATTGAGTTAGGTGATGTATGATGGAATATGGAAAAATATAATTAAGGAGGAACCCATCACGTATCTTTGGTTTGTCAGACACCACGGTATAAAGAGCCAAAGACATATGAATACCAATAATGATAATAAGGAATATCAAACCAAGCCACGCAAAATAAATAAAATTGTTTTTCTGATTAATTTCGTTGCGGAAAGTTTTACTTTTCGTGTTACTACAGTTGATCCTGGATTACAGGAGGTACAGCGTGAGGGAGGAGTTTCACTCAAGGTAAGGCTTTTTAGGTAGGACATGCGATACTCTGTTCGTACAAAGTAAAACTTTGTCTCGAATTTCACTACAACTCGTGACTTTCACATGAGTCGTAATTTCATCCGTCGAAAAGACTTGTGAGAACAGTTTTCCCCACCAAGCTGAAGGACTAGGCACGCTTTGGTCAAATAAATAGTAAGCTCATTCCCTACATGAGCTTAATAATTCATTTAAACACACATGCCTAAAGAGTTACTTTCTTATTTGTAAATGGAAGTCTGGTCGTCTGATTCAATGTGTTGTAACAATTATTTAAAAATATATCTTGATAACAATGCGAGAAGTAAACAACAATAAACAAACAGTCATGACTGGACAATTAGTACAATAACGGAGCGTGATGCAAATCGATGAATAATCATGGTCATCGATTATAAACATCTGCCTATCGAGGCCAGATTATATTGGTCCAAATGTTCTGACTACTGATCCGTTACGACAGGATCAGTTCAATGCACTTCTTCTTCATCGAGGCAATGGTAACTCTTTTGCGTCTGCATTAAATATACCTAGCCCAAAATTTGGCCACGTTGACAGCGCCCTCAGTCACTTGGTTTAATTCCGCATTTGTGCAGGTGTTAGGGCATAGTGGGAAAATACGTTTAGAACCAAACGGCAAACCAACCTCAGTTGCAAGCCGGTAAAATAAAGAACACGTCAGCATCCGAGCGTCAGTTCCAATTGTTCAGGATCCGAAGCTGAAGATGGCTCTGCGTCAGTCGGGGTACGAGGGAAATGTCTTTTGGGTCAACTTATACCCAGCGTTTGAAGCCATTAATTTGGTCTGTTGGCTGTATGGGAGCGACTACTCTCGAAGTTTAGAGGGTCAGACACCCCGCAACCTTGGTAGTAATGCCTGTGCCGGAGTCTCTTACGTCTAGCAGGTGTATCAGCTTGCAGATAAGAATAGCTTGGACCCAGCAGATGTTCGTGAAGGAATTACTTTCAATTTGAATATGCTCGTAGTTTACAAAGTTGGCATAGTAAACTCTAGATCTAAAATAATTTGGGTCTTGTAGTATAAATATTCATATTACTCTTTGTAACCAAGCAATTTCAGTATGTACGAATCTACTGGAGTAATGAATTACTGTTCTGAATTAATTGAAGGTCAAATGCTGAAAGACCCGCGTAATTTCAAAGAATCGCTTGTTACGAACGCGTTCACTATCGTTCAATTATATGCATGACTAGCTGTGCCCCGCGGTTCCACTCGCCATACTCGGTTCTATTCGGAGAGCCACCCGCCAGCGTCTTTTGGGCATTCTTGTTATGGCTTGGCTCAAAGAAATTGTATCGTAAGGGAACACTTTCGCCAAGAACTGGGCTATTGAATGCAAAAATGATTTTTCAAATCGAGCAAATAGTTGCAGAAATTACCGGATTCTCAAGCTTCATTATTTACTAGCTGTCGCTCGCGGTTAACTCACGTGTAATTCTGATCCCGTTCCCGCTACCCATCAACATATTCCCCAGATAAAAAGCCTGTGTTATTCCAGACTATAACCGATCCCAGTTAGATCTGTTCAGATCGTGATTGAGTGACAAACATCCAAACATCTTCACAAACTTACAAAAAATCAGTAGGAAGTAGTTCGTATGCAAATGTTACTTGCTCGTGGTTTTATTCACGTATGATCGCGTAGCTAAGTTAAACACTCTTTTTAACTAGGCTCAACTCTTTTTTATGGGACTAATCCCACCCTAAATCCCACTACTATAACTCCTGTACACCAGGAAAACAGTAGTGACCCACGAACTCACCTATGCTCGGGCCCTCTCCGTAAGTAGCGGCATTGCCGTGAAATCAATTACTACACTACGATTGCCACATCGCGCATCGACACGAGAAAAGACCGAATAATGACGCTCGGAAAGAACGAGAGAAAGTTAATCTGACTGGGAACCCGCATCGAAATTAATGACACGTAAATTGGAGGAGTTCGAAATGCAATCCTTCAAACGTATATTATTATGACCAATCTTGTCACGCAAAACAATAAAGTGATGGATCATAATTTTCAACTCAGAACGCAAGTGAACGTCAGTTACTTAGCGGCCACTCACGTTGCGAAAAATATTTTGTTTAACATATTTACAGCATTATAGCAAACAAGTGTTATTTGATTTGATTAATTTTATTTCATAAACATCCCTAGGATTTTACATTACGTTGGTTTCTCCATAAGTTAAATAACAATATTATGTGGATAGGTATTTCTTCACCTTTGGTCATAACGGGTTCATTTATTGAACTCATATCTAAGTATTATCGAATATTGTTGAACTTGTAATTGAATTTAGACTCCGAATTTTCTATCAAAATGATAAAATAATTGATTTATTGTTCTCCTAAGCTGTATACTAGTTCATCTGCTGATAAGCCCCTCCTTCCCATCAATGGATATAATCACATAGATAAATACCGATATTTTAGACAGAGAAATGTTTTCTTTTTCCGTCTTTGAACAGTTTGAACTCTTCATCACGAACTTATCGTCACGACGTCACGCCAATATTATTATCGGGTAATCTCGAATCCGGAGATGGCTCGGTTCAAGCCGGGGTGCGAGGGAAATGCTCTTTGGGCCACCTTACACCCTGGCGGTTTTAGTCGGTAAGAGTCCGCCATAACCTGCCCCGCTGGCCGCGGGGTGGGTATCCATGAGAATTTCCGCACGGAAAAAAAAAGTGCAAATAATGACTATTTACGAGTACATTAGTCTGTCTGATTTGGACATGGTTGTGTACTATCATCATGATTCTTACAAAAAACTTCAACTGAACCAAATTGAAATAAGAACACCAACTTTCAATTAAAAAATTATCCAGTCGAAAGTTCTGAGGTAACAAACATAAAAAATACAATCGAAATTGCGAAGCTCTTTTTTTTCAGTCGGTTAAAAATGGCGCCAACTCATTGGTGTACAATGAATCCAAAATACAAAAAATTATAATAAGAAGTAGGTATATTCGGGTCAAAGTTTGAATCTTATCTCGAACATGTATTATTATCATTGGTAAGTTTGTACACACCATACGAGAAGTACACCGGTGAGGCACATACTATAAGTAGCTTATGACGTCATAGTACACGCTGGCAGATGTCGCGCATCACGGTGGCCAACCTTGACACAAGAGTCAAGTCAATGAAGTCTTCACTAGCCTCTACGGTACTCATACACCGTGAATGTATGTACGTACTTATAGACCATAGCAAACGAAATTATTTCTTGTCGATTTTAATAGCAATAGGTATGTAGTATGAATATGTTAGACCCATAGATATCTGAGTCTTGAGATATGCCATTAGCGCCAATATGTTCGAATCTTAATGTCACACATTCGATTTTCAATCAGACTATTTTGCACAATTTTTATTGCGCGCAAGAATTTGTTTAGTTGGTTGAACGCGCTAATCTCAGAAACTTTTTCGAATTGAATTTTTTTTTTTTTGTGTTAGATAACCGATTTATCGAAAAAAGTTTAGGTTATAAATCATCAAACTATAACGAAGGAGAGCGGAGGAGTAATCATATACCTATGTCAACAAATTGGGCAATTTCCCATACATTATTGTGGGATAGATAAATTACGGGCACGTACGGCATAAGAATAAATAGGTGCCACGGGAGTGAAGTATGCCACGAATGAAACCGCGGGACACAGCCAGTACGTTATTATTCAACTTAATTATAAAAGTAACATTGTCTTTTGATTATTTATTTGCTTTTTCACTTTCGTTCTTGCAGATATTGATAAAACGTTAACTTTTTTAAGCTCTTCTGACGTCATAACCGACTCACGCTCTAAGTTACACTTCATCTCTACAATATTATTTGCTCTGTGGTTAGGCCTACAAAATGTGCTAAGATTTCTGTGTGAAACTTCACTTTACTCAATGAACTCTTTGCTACATGAACAGTGCTAGTATTTATAGACTACCAAGGACAGTTATTGATGGCACCCAGACGACTGGTAGGCAACATCTTGGGCGATGTGCTTGTTATAGACAAAAGTTTAGTTAGTTTTCTGTAAGTGATGCAACTAATTGCAGAATTATTAGCCGTATTGGGACTTTAAAACTTAGCACTGGTGACCTAACCTCCGCTTCGCTTTTTTATACCACTTAGGTGGCAGACAAGCTATGGTTTAACTAATTATGCATTTTTTTATATAGGACACGTCTTTACCTCGCCTGATGGTAAGCTAATGGCAAAGTCTCAGGACTACAGTCACCACCACATACACCGGTAGTATTACAGTGGCGGCCCACAGCTTGACGGCCTCATCAAATGCTTTTTCACGCCCCGCTTAATGGCCCCGGGACTATAGGAGGAAGGAAACACATGCGCTGGTAAAGAATTCCAAGTCTTTATGGTGCGGCAAATAAGAGACACCGAACCGCTTGTTTCTTGATGGAATTGATCCATCAACCATCATACGTTACCGTGAGATATATTTTTGGAAACTCACAAGTGCTAATAGGAATATTTTCTATAAAAGGGCCACCCAGGAAAATTATTCCTGCGATGCGAGTACTTCACCAACATACAACGACCATACAATCGCCCGGTTACAAAGGACTTATCGCAAGTTCCTGTCACATTTACAACAAACGTACAACACGTTGTAGAAACAGTTGTGAGGTGTTCCATTTAAGTCTTTGTATGTACACAAACAAAACGACATATCCATGCAGATACAGACCATAATACCTTGATAGACGTCTCTCAGTACAGTAGAACGAAGCGTGCATGCTAATTTTAGCATGAGCGATCGATAGACAGCATTTGGCGATTGTCTGCGTTCAGACACTTTACCGATGTTATAATAGCGGGTGTTGGAGGTTTAAGCTAGCCTCAACTGCTAACCGGACATCATCTGAACACAACCATGCTATATTTGCTAGATCACACAGACTCGGAAATACCAAGTATTAACTCACAGGAGAACAGCTGCTATGCTTGAGACATGAATATTTTCGACTGAAATTTTGATATATTTTGTAAGGTACATGTAAGTGGGCAGGCAAGCCGGGGTCGACCTCGCAGAGTATACACTGACCAAATTAATGAGTTGCCTCCACTTTGTATGAAGCACACTAGCGGTAATACCCTGTTAATTTGAGTGATCTCCACTTTGTATGAAGCACACTAGCGGTAATACCCGTTAATTTGAGTGATCTCCACTTTGTATGAAGCACACTAGCGGTAATACCCTGTTAATTTGAGTGATCTCCACTTTGTATGAAGCACACTAGCGGTAATACCCTGTTAATTTGAGTGATCTCCACTTTGTATGAAGCACACTAGCGGTAATGCCCTGTTAATTTGAGTGATCTCCACTTGGTATGAAGCACACTAGCGGTAATACCCTGTTAATTTGAGTGATCTCCACTTTGTATGAAGCACACTAGCGGTAATACCCTGTTAATTTGAGTGATCTCCACTTTGTATGAAGCACACTAGCGGTAATACCCTGTTAATTTGAGTGATCTCCACTTTGTATGAAGCACACTAGCGGTAATGCCCTGTTAATTTGAGTGATCTCCACTTTGTATGAAGCACACTAGCGGTAATACCCTGTTAATTTGAGTGATCTCCACTTGGTATGAAGCACACTAGCGGTAATACCCTGTTAATTTGAGTGATCTCCACTTTGTATGAAGCACACTAGCGGTAATGCCCTGTTAATTTGAGTGATCTCCACTTTGTATGAAGCACACTAGCGGTAATGCCCTGTTAATTTGAGTGATCTCCACTTTGTATGAAGCACACTAGCGGTAATACCCTGTTAATTTGAGTGATCTCCACTTGGTATGAAGCACACTAGCGGTAATACCCTGTTAATTGTCTATTCACCGAGAACTGATAAGCAGTACACATAATCGCCTTTCGTTATTTAAGTACATGACGATCGATAAAATATTATATCTCAAGATGTAATATATATTACAGTCAAAAGCCGGCTTTTTAGTAAAAATCATCATAAAATAGAAAAAAATTTAATGTGACTAACCCGGAAAAACCTACTAACATTTCATAACAGAATTGATTAACAGTAGGAAATAATGGCTGAAAGGGGTTGTCATGGCTCCAATGGCCTACATACGTATTTGGTATCTATGTTCCACTGAAGCCCGGCCAAATAATGGAACAATACACTACTCACATGAACATGACAAGGTAGATGGACAGATTGTACAGTGTTACGCAGACTGCTTGAGATTCACAATGGTGGTCTTTCAGTGCTTTTGTAGCTGAGTACTGAGTACTTATCAGCACTTTGGATCAACGACCACGTACATCGATGTACAATAGGGTTACCAACTCTTTGCCGCTCCGTTAGTCATGAAAAATAAAGTGCGTAGGTACAAATCCTGCTAATTATAAATGTGAAAGTTTGTGGAGATGTTTGGATGTTTGTAACTCAATCACGCTCTGATGGCTCAAGGGATCTGGATTTTTACAAGAATAGATCTACTTTTCACCCCTGAAAATAGGTTCTTATAAGTGCGGAGAAGTGAATAAAATTCCATGGGGGCGTAGCCGCGGGTAGCGCTAGTTAAAAATGTAACAAAATATAAATAAATCCAAAAGTGTTTTCTGAAACGAAGAGCAGGTACCTTCTCTTAACGGTCGAGTGGTCCCACTGCTAATCGGCCGGTCTTGCGAACGGATGGTTTTCATCCCAGAAAATATTCAAAAATGAGCCAATCTTAAAATAGGCACTGAAAAAAATCTATTCAACAAAAATATCTTTTTTGGAATTATTGTGTAAACTGGAGCTATATCGACAGAACGCAAATGCCCTGCTATTGCGGGGCTCCATCCTAGTCTATATCACATTTGGTCTCTTGCCCACTGTGCTCTCCACCTGTATTACCGAAGACCTGTGTAGGGCAACGAAAGACGGTGCGCCTGTAGCCAATTTTTAGGTCGATAAAATTTAAAAACCTAGGCATTACAGCATCAGATATCTAGCCATTCACTCGATTAAGAAGACGGTATTATACTCGTACGTATGCAAGTGAAGAAATATACGACTGAAATTCATATTATGTACAGACAGATTGGCCACCATAACGTACAAGTATCACATGTACAGATAGGCAATAAATCAAAACGCACTATCCAAGGCCCTTATATTTTAGTTAGGTCACACGGCGTTAATACACTTGTTCAAATATTCGGTGTTACATTCAAAACAATGACATCACGAGCTAAACTAAAGCTTTTTGTTAAACAATGAATTTTGTATTGCTTAAAATGAGATGGCCGGAGAGATTTCTAATGATTTTTTACGCTTGGATGGATCATTGAGCCGCCCACGGTCTTCGAAGCAAAGTGCGATGTTTGGGCTGCTGCCCACGTGGACGCATGAGCGAGTTCACTTTGACTCTCGCTCAGGTGTACAATAAAATAAACGCCATGGTACTTCAACCAATTCACGAACAACCCGACATCATGCTGTATGTTCGATGGTGTACGTACACGTTCTATGAAGAAATTATGATGTTCACCGCACCGTGATTAATCGCTATTTTGATAAACGAATACCTAAGTAAAACCAGCGTAGCGGGTCGAAAACTTAGATTACTACAATCTTGGAGATTATTAAATGAACTTCTTGAGTCATAATTCAGATAATAATTAGTTAAAGGCAATTGAAAAATGAAGCCCAATAATTCCGAGCCAGTTCGAAAATAGTTTCCAAGAAACAGTTTAAGCGATATTGATAAGATAATATTGGGTATTTTGGTAACATTCTTGGTAATGTCGGTCACTAACATTGTAACAATGCATGAGTTACGTGCAATGAACAAATTAACATAATTTAAAAATTACATATTTTGATGTTCTGTTGTGGATAATGGTCTCAGGTTATACCAAATATAATTTTTGAGATGAAAAACTTTTAGGACAACACATTCTCATGGTACTAAATCGAGCTAAACCGTTAGGCAGTTTGTTAAAAAAATACATGATATTTTGAACCTTCGTCCTTGGTACCAATGTCCAAAATTCATTGGAAGTGTTCGTCATAATGTTATTAAGACAAATTAACTGGGATTTCATGCCGTTGTTGATCGAGCGATCTTGCAACGTTGCGTCATCAGAAGATATGCAGTGATGTGACTTATCTGAGATACCTACAAGTATTTGAAATACAGATACAAGATACCAAATACGTACCTACGTATTTTCATTTTAAATCCGAAAATTTTAAGTTATTTGGGTATGTTGCATATTAGGTACTATTTGGTATCTTTGTATTTTAAACGTTGTGGAACTATGCGTATCAGAATACTAGACATTCTACGAGGCTAAATATTATTAACAGTATAATATACCTAATATCATAATAAAGGCAATTTTATAAAACTTCAATTAACTAGCATCTCATCCTCGATTCGCTTCGGTGAATTTGAGTTTTTTTTTTAACGAAAGTCATCTCAACAATGTCAATCGGGGATAATATACTATTTCAAATGGTGAAAAAAAAATCCAATGGAGTACAATGGTTCAAAAGATTATCCCAAATATAAACAAACTTACAAAATTTGGCCAGTCTCTATTTAAAATTGTCATAGATCAATAAGGATGTATGTATCTGATGTCTATGTCTCGTACTAGAAAACCCTGTGGTACACAGGAACGAAAATAGTAACCCAAGACAGACGTTCCTTTCATTGAGTAAATTGTTGCTTGTTACCAAGGCTGGATTCGCTACTGAAAATAAGTTTAGCTAAACTGGGCTAACATAACGTTTCACTCGATTCCTACTTCCTACCTTTGGTGAAATTCAGTAAGTTTCAATTAAAACATATTATTATTGAAAAGTGTATCTTATAACTAGTATTTTGAATACTAGATATTTTTAATACTCTTTTGAGGTATTTTGTACGTACATCACTAAACTATGATATAATTAATGTGAAGGTGTGTTGTGTGACGTGCTCATACGATGTCCGCTTATAGATTCATGGTGAATCAGGTCAACATAAATTATTGTTTTCTTTGGTTTGTACAGTTGAATGCACCATTAAGCGACACTTTATAAGTAATTTTCTTCAAACTCGCCAAGTGAATAGTAGCCATTTACGAAAACTATGACTCAGTGGGTTAGTTGGTAGGTATTCCCCGTTTACATTAGAAAACTCACATGTTTGGGGTACATAGATACAAATCACGCCTTTTTCCTATTGGGGTAGGCAGAGACAACAACCGCCCAGTTGCTACGTTTGGGGTACCTACCAATATAAAACGAGAGAACCCATATAAAAACCAAATACAGCTTTAACTTAGTCACCAATCTGAAGGGTCCACTAATGGAATAATTGCGCTAACATGCGTACTACACGTGCGCTATAAGTTGAAACCTGACCACTATGACGCGTCATAGCGGTCAGGTCTCAACTTATAGCGCACTTGTTATAGTACTATTAGGTATTCTGTGCCCGTGCTATTTTATTTTGTCTGGTCCGACTAACCACGCTCGCCGGTGGGCGGGAATATCCATAGGGTATTCCGCCAGAAAACAAGGTAGGTACCTACCTACTTTCAAATATATACATATTGTTAAATAAAAGTAGCCTAAGTTACATCTTATACCTAATATCACCGATCTGCAGGCTGTTCAAATATGTACTGTCAAAATCAGCCTAGCCACTTTAGCGATTACCCGGAACAAACAAACAAACAGAAATACCGATAAATATTTCAAAAATTGCTATTATATTACAGTTACCGTGTATACATTCATATGCTATCATTAAAATTATATTACAAGCAGACACTTCAATTTTATTTTATTTGTATAGATATATAGATAAAAATATCGCCATATCTACTATAGATATGGCGTTCTTTTTTTATAATAAAAAGTTCATTGCTATTTCAAGGTTTGTGGATTTCTTTTATTTGCATTATCTTGAAAAAAAATACAGCTACACAGATTCTTTGTGAGAAATAATCTTTTGAGTTACCTACCAACATTTCATTTGAAATATACAGGGTGAATTTACCAACAGGTCGTGGATAGCCAAATCTGAAACTATGAGGCATAGCGAAAAATGCTGAAAGGAATCTCGGAGTTAATTTTTATGAAAACTAAAACTGCATCATTGGATTTATAAAACTCAACAGTCCTAACTAGGAATCAAACACATTGATTTTGAAAAAAAAAAATACACCCTGTATTATTACACCATTCGATAGTGCTGCTAATAAGAAACGAATTCTGTGAAGTAATAACATACGACAAACTTAAGGACCTTTGCCTCGGAGAGGTGAGGAGATACCAAAATGCTATAATGCTGCTAATTCTGTTGTTACATCTTTAAACTTAAAATTCTCTAAAATTTTCTAACTGCATCTGTTTCTTTCATTATCAGATAGAAAAGGACAGATGATTTATGTTAGTGAACACCTGTCAAATTAAGTCGGCGCCTTGTTGGTGCGTAGTAAGTTTAGTCGCATGTTCGTAGATGTCGACTAAAATTGAAGGGTACCGTCAAGGCGCCGACTTAATTTGACAGGTGTTTACTAACATAAATCATCTGTTCTTTTCTATCTGATAATGAAAGAAACAGATGCAGTTAGAAAATCTTAGAGAATTTTAAGTTTAAAGATGTAACAACAGAATTAGCAGCAATAGCTGCCTTAAACTCGCCAAGTGAATAGTAGCCTTTTAAGAAAACTATGACTCAGTGGATATATAGATACTTTTTCACGCCTCGTGTAAAGAACGTGGGATTTAGAGAAAGAAAGAAGCACGTGTGTTGCTAAAGAGAGTGTACACTTGTACATGTTCCATATGAGTAACGATAGCTATCCCTCGTTACTAACGACACCTATCATGCACTTTAATAACGGAAAGTAGTGTCGCCAACGAGTCGTGTGAACGGTCCTCGAGACATCAAAGGAATTAAAACCGCAGGTTGCAGTATTAGTTATGTAACTCTTTTACGATGGGTAGCAATAGGAGAAATCGGCAAAAGGAAGGTGGGACGCCCCCTAGCTAGATGGATCGAACGACCGAAAGGTAGTTGGGATGGACTGGCTGCGGAAGGCGGAGAATCGGATGGTAAGGCGCACATTGGGAGAGGCCTACGTCCAGCAGTGGACGTCGATAGGCTAATTTATTGATTGTTTCAACAATAGAAGCATGCCACGTCGGCGTAAAATAAGGGTACAAAATAAAGGCTGATTTCGTTTGCGAGTCCTAGGATCAATGCGAAATATTTTTGAACGATTTTAAAAAAGGAGGAGGTTCTCAATTCGACTGTGTTTGTTACCTCAGAAATTTCACCCCATTTGCGACCTTTGTCTTATTTATTGCTAGCCTAATAACTTTCGGCAAGAACCGGGCTATCAAACGCAAAAAGTTTTTTGTAAATCGCACAAGTATTACCCGAGATTATCGCGTTTATACAAAGTCCTTATTTTCATAATTAGTATATAAGTAGTAGTAGATAGATTCGGTGAATTATGTAGAATTTCACTCCAAGTCACAATAACACTTAAATCTCTAGAAATTATCATTAAATGTATTAATGATAATATTGATTCTGAAAGATACCGAAATACATGAACGTAACCTGACTTACAAAAACAATAATAAGATATGAGTCTACTTGATAAGAAAATAAACAACTTACCCGGAGGCTGGGGCGCTGGAGCCGGTGTATCTGGGGCCACCGTAGTGCCCGGGTTGCTTTTCCCCCAAGACACGGCTCACTCTGCACAAAAACACATCATTCATTTAATATTTTGACAACAAATCTATATAATATACATATATATATACTAGCTGACCCGGCAAACTTTGTTTTGCATTTTAAGGGTGAACAACCCTTATCACTTAGGGGTGTGTGGATGTGGAGAGTGGAGAGTGGATGTGGAGATTGGAGTGGCGATACCGACTTCCACACGGGTGAAGCCGCGGGCGAAAGCTAGTACCTTATCTTAATATATATAAATCTCGTGTCACAATGTTTGTCCTCAATGGACTCCTAAACCACTTAACCGATTATAATAAAATTCGCATACCATGTGCAGTTCGATCCAACTTGAGAGATAGGATAGTTTTTGAAACGGATTTCGACATCCACGCGGGCGGAGCCGCGGGCAACAGCTAGTATTATATATTTATCTAAACATGTTGCCAACTATATCAATTTATCAATTGACTTGATTAAAACAGTACAAATATCTCAACTATACAATCACTGACAATAAATCTATGTCTGCATTCACATGATAGTTCCATTTATGATTCTAGCTTGATGGAAGTACCCTAGGCTTCGATTGTATTGACCTAGAATATAGCTTCAAGACGTTACAGAACTGAGTATTTGGTAGAAATTAATTTCAACATGATGCCTCTTTGCAGTTCTGAGGCAGACAACAATGTGATCTTATAAGCGTTCCTTATTTTCCTTCTTTTTTGTTTTTTTACATTTGGTATCTGTGATTAGCTTTGTGTTTTTAACCAATGTGGTGTAGGTTCTCCTCTTTTTTCCTGACAAAAAGTTATAACGGATCATTGTTATGCTATATTGATTTGTAATCTTGGATATCGGCTTCTTCATCTGAGGATCAACTGTATCTAAATAATGCTAGTAGAATTTCATAGAATATTTTTTTTTCATAGAAAATCTTCCCACTGTGAGAGAGTAGATAGCAAAATACTGCACCAATTATAAGCTGCACCTCAGAAACCACTCCAATGAGCTAGCCCGGAGCCTGTTGCAGAGCGATAGAGAGAGATTTCAGCTAGATGAGTCAAAAAGGTAGATTGTACAGTTCAGATACAGAAGTTTGGGTTCTATGGATCACATTGGGATAGACCAAGAACAATGGACTGTAATAAGATAATTGATTGATTAAAGTAGCGATATATTGAGTTTCTTTTTCATAGAAAATGGCAGGTCAAAAGCAATCGAAACCGGCGGCCTTGCATGAAAGGTTTAATGACAGTAGAGGAAGCGCGTGAAGTATGTAAGGACAGAAGCAGATGGCGGGGTTGTCTCTGCCTACCCCAGAGGGAAAAAGGCGTGTGCGTATGTATGTAGAAATCTATCTAAAGGTTGTCTGATAGAGATCATTATAAGCGACTAGCGACCCGGGACCAGATTCACCTGTAAATTCCAGTTTTCCAATAAAATATAATATATATAGCCTATGATACTCACGAATGATGTGGCTTTCTATTGGTGAAAGAATTTTTAAAATCGGTTCACTAGATCCCGAGATTACCCCTTACAATTTAACAAATTTACAAACACACAAACTTTACCTCTTTATAATATTAGTATAGAAGTATAATAAGACACCCCTTGTACACAAATACTATATTCGGACTTAAGGTGATTTTTAAAATAATATGTGCGATACAATGAGTTATCTGTCTATCTCTTTTCTTTGTGAGTTATGGGTTAGAGTTCATTCTCAAGCCATCCGAGGAGTATTTGTTAAATGCAAATGTTATAGAATGCATTTCAAGTTAAAAAGAGATAACTATTATCATAACATTACAATAAATATTCAAAGAACTATGTTATTTATAAAGGATAAATAGGAAGCTGTCATAACAACAAAGCTATATTGCATTTATAACTTTTATGATTCTAGCTTAATGGAAGTCAGCGGCAAAAGTCTATGATGATTGCATGGATTTCCAATTTAAAAATTTGAAGGTAAATGGTACAGTATATTGTAATTAAAGTTTAAAGACAATTCAATTGTGCCAACTAAGTAAATAAACATCATTTTCATTAAGGACCATAAGTTACTTTGCTCAAAACTACTGTTCAAAATCTGAAAATGATCATAGACATTTGATGCTGACTGTACCACGCTGAATACTATATTTTGTATTCCATCATGCAAGTTTCATTTCTCATACATACAACACATGTTTTGCTTAAATGTGTGCATTATTAACCAGTTATTAAACTATATATGGTGGATGTATTGCTCATTTACTTATTGGTTTTAAATTTGCATATTACCAAACATGGTAGCATACTTTGTCACACCAAGTTTAACAGAAAAGAATAAATAAATGTGTGTGTTCTGTGACCTATGACTCATTCAATGTGCTCAAATTCCCTATGCATATTGTAATTACACAATATGTATTGATTAAATAGGCACAAATTGATCAGTCAGGCTTGTTTAACAAGAAAGCTTAGTATGCATTCTTCATCCAAGACAATACACTCCATACAAGCTGAACTAAATATGTTATTGAGATCAATCTTTGTATGAGTTATTATTCCTATCACTAGTAGGGCCTACACTGATATACCTAAATGATTTACTATCTAAATTGGTTCCAATGTGTAGTCTTGTTTAATCATAGTATAAATAACCATTGCAAGATACAGGGAAGTAGGTAGAGAATGCCAAGTTGTGGAGAGATAAGAGATTGGGTTACTTCATAAATAGTATAGGTGCATTAAACCTAATAATGTAACAGTTCAGTGAACTATGTAATTACTTTCTTCACAGTTTATTCACACAGATGCAATAACGTTGACTTTAAAGGGCAACGCGGAGCAGTAGCTGCGGCGTCGCTATCAACCTATAATTAATGTATGACGAGCTTATCAATGATGCACGGCATCCATCACTGGCCACAAATCATCACACAACAGATAAATAACGACGGGTGATTGATGCCTTCGGGATCACCTCATTACCGGACCGCCAAAAGAAATGGGATTTTGCGTCACAAAGGAGTCGGATGAGAGGCTGACAACCTCTCAGAGTCCGCTACGTACTCCACTCACCTTAGGTTAGACTGTGACCCGAAAATTGTTGCTCGATCGCCAGTCACCCGACGGCACTAATATATAAACAGCATGAAAACAATTCTTCGTAACGAGATGAATAAAATCGATAATTTTGTAATGAAAATAAATTATTAACACCGTGTCACGGAACACCCGTTAAATTTTAATTGTTGCCCCACAAATAACAGTCGACACTCGCGAACAGATAATACCTTTGTAATTGTTAGATGAATTACGAAAGCGAAATAACGGGATTTTTCACGAGAGACTACAGAAATTGCACAAAGAAAGATGTCAGGCAGCGGCACAGATGATAAATCTGACGAGTTTGACGACCAAGTGTTGCCATTCGGGAAATTAAAATTTATGATTTTTAAACAAAAATCCTACTTGGAAACACCGGCTTTTGAGATTCTTTTATTTTATTATTATTAATCATTAAATAAAATCTGATTGGCCTCATTTCATAAATGATTCAGTTACAGAAATATTAAAAAGCCTTATTTGTCAAGTATATATTTATTTTACAAGAGCAACTAGCTTTTAGCACCTAAGCATTATAAACCCATCACTGTTCACGTACATAAAGCCACAGATAAGAACTTATGTACTACGTATATATAAAGCTTGTGTAGTTAATTCGTATTTCTTTGATACAACGAACTATTTCAGAGTAAAAATCTGAACAGCAGCAGCCGCAGTAGGTAGTAGGTACCGCTTCGGTAGAAGCTTATAGAAGAATTAGGAGTCAGAGGTATGGTGCTGCTGCAATGCAAGGAGAAGACCCTCCGACCAGGAAAGAAGATCACGCCTGGTGGACCGCTGTTCGTCTTCGGTTGTAGTTGTACATTACATAAGTAACCCATTGCATGCAATCCCGCCGGTTTCCAGTGTAAAGTGTTTGCAATTTCTAACTCTCCATTTGTAGTAGGTAACGACATTTATTTGTTCGGCATAGTATGTTTAGTTTGATCTTTTATGAAATAAAAAAGAAAATGTAAGCAGTAAAGTATAATTTTAATAATCCTTTGCGTTTTATTCATGCAGACCTTAAACATTTTTGCCACCATCGAACGAAGGCGCGACCTGTTCGCTATGTAACATATTGAATGTACCACCACTTGTCTCTGCACCTGTAACCAAAAAGTATAGCAATAACATACGATGAAGCAGGTGTACAAAAATCGTTAGATATTTCCTAGTTAGAACTAGTTTTACTATATGACTTTGTTAATACTAGAAATGCCGAGTTAAAACTAGAATTTACCACTGAATTAGACGAACAGATTTGGCTACAAGATTGCCTGACACATTTTAGATTTAGATTTCTCTTTTGACTTAATTTTGCTTTATATTTTCACAGTGGGTTACCTTCCTACGTATATTGCCTAGGTCTATCTACTCGCCCTTTGGCCCAGTGGCGGATTTACAAATTTGCCGCCAGTAGGCTATACAATTCTCCATGACTACCCCCCCCCCCCCCCCGTCGGCCATCGGGGGTGGTTATGTCGGGATAACCGGTTACCCCCCGATAGGGGGTTGGGCAAGCATCGTGCCACTTCGCCGACGGTGGGGTGTAGGGTGACAGGCGGCCGTCCTGTCAACCAACCGTTGGCTCGCGGACAATCAGCTCGCCCCGACACGTGGAGAGCCTCGGAGCTGCCCTCTAGAGCCACTCCCACCCCAGCCGGATTGGCCGAAGGCAGCAGCATCTCCCGTGGCGAATGGAAGGCGCTGCTCGCCTCCGTTGCCCGGGTGCACCGCGTAGAGGTTCTGACTCGCACGCATCCACGGGTACCCCTCATCGAGACTAAACGGTGAGGTGGTTATGTCGTAATCGAACCGAATTAAACCACACTAGGTGTTTGCGTACCGTCTAGGGTACCTACAACGGGGGGAACCCGCGTTTACCCTAAGGAAGGAAATTCCCCAGAAACCCCACCAGGCATTGACCATCCATCATGCAACAGGCGGCCTCACCGTAAATGCAGGGAGACTAGAACTAGAGTAAAACCGCACGCCGACTAGAGTCTTCTGACGCCAAGGTGTGAGGTGGCCCGTAGAGCATTTCCCTCGCACCCCAGCTTGACCCGGGCCATTTCGATTCGAGATGGTCCCCTCGGGTTTGGGAACCACGGTATTCGCATTCGAGGGGGGGGGGGGGGGCGTGCTTGTGCACGCTGCCGCCTTGGTCTGCTTCTGCTAGGGTGACAGACGGCTCCACCCGTCACCCCCAGGCCTGCGTTCATAGAGGACGGAAGTCATCAGACCTCCGACGCCTGCGGCGTCTGCGCACGTCACCGTCCGGGTGAGCTCTGTGCAGCCTCTCCCGAACCCATTCCGCCGCCTCCTTCTCGAGCATGGGAGCATCACTTGCTCGCAGAATGAGGCGGCGGCCGACCACGCGTCGCAGTTGGAGGCGGTGACTGACCACGCGTAATTGTGACGTGCCCTAGTGAAGAGTACCTATACCTGCTATTGAAGAGCTAAAAACAGCGGTGCGTACTAATTAGAAGGTGGATTAAGATATGCCTCTCCAAGAAAACGCTCCCAAAAACTCGTTTGTGTATACATATAATAAAGTTATTTTTTTTATTTATGAAAGATAAAAAAAATTGGCTCAAAATTGCCGCCCCCTAAAATCTGCCGCCCTAGGCTCCAGCCTACTCAGCCTACTGGTAAATCCGCCACTGCTTTGGCCCAGTTATCAGAATACGTTATTATAATGAACCTAAGAAAATATTTTCTCGGTTTATTTATAAAATACTGAGTAAAAATAAATAAAACGTTTGAAACGAGTGCAACTACACACCTGCACCTTCACCTGACAGATGTGAGTTTCCAATAAGGATATCTTCTGAACCACCATCGCGAGAGTCTGAACGGAAGTTTGAGGGTTGAACCTATAAAACAAATCAATCAATCAATATCAATAGAAGACCGCGCCCATAATAACCATCGTGTCGTGTTACCAGCGGTAAGTAGGATAGCCAGAGCTCAAACACCCCCTCAAACCCTCCATCTCCCCAATCCCACCTCCAACCCTCTCCAAACTCCTCAACCCTCCGCCTCCACCAGCACCCCTTATGATGCACACGTAAATAGGCCACGGTGACCGCTTCCCACCAGGTGGGCCCGTGTGCTTGTCTCCCACCTAAGTAGTATAATAAAGAATCTACTCAAGATGTAAATGTCTTACCTGGCCTTCATTTCTCATGAGATCAGGGAACACAGATCCTGGATATCTATTGTAGATACCATTCAAATTGTAATGCAGATTCATATCGGGACCTATGTTCGCCTTGAGCAGCTGTTCCCAAATTCCACCTAAAATATACGAGTGCATTACATTTGAGTACTTTTGAGTACCGCGGTAGCCTAGTGGTCTGGGTAATGGACTGCTGAGACGAGGTCTCGGGTTCGATCCCAGGTTCACCAGGGCACACACCAATTACTTTTCGATGCTATTCGAAGTTATGTGTGTATTTATCGCAGGTTTATAAGTGCCCGGTTGATGGCAATAGGCTCGCCACCTATAACATTGGGACCTAAACATAAACTGGCGAAATGTGGGTGCTAGCACCTCTGCCTACCCCTTCGAGGATATAGGCGTGAGTTTATGTATTACATTTGCCCTTTTTAATACACCGTGATAGATTAGGTGTGTGTAAGATTGCAACCTATTTAAATTTCGTAATAGGCTGTTAGAAAGCCGGATAAAACCTGCTTTTATATTTGTAAGTGGAAGTAGATGTATGGTGTTACGAGAATGGATAAGATAAAGAATGATTGATTAACGAGAAGTTAAGAGGAAATCTTATATGCAAAATAAAGATTCTGTGTCATCCTTCTAGACCACAAAGTCATCGCCTGGTGAGATGGAAGGATGTCAAACGCCTATGATGAACAAAAAAGTCCTCGGCATATTATGAGGAAGGACAACAATTAAGTAAGTGACTAAGAGAGAGATGATTATTGTTCGTAGATGGAAGGGAAGAAGATGACCGGATAGACTGCAACAAGAGAGATCGAAAGAGAATATAATAAAGAAAAGGGAGTAGATGTGAATAATAATCATTCATCTGATCATTTTGTTAATTTGCAATGAACAAATAGGAATTAAATCGAATCTAGATCAACTGAAATGATTAACCATGACTGGTAAATGCCTAATGATGAAGACAATGTAAATATTAGGTAAGGTATGTGTCTGTAAAATGAGGCACGTGCTAAGAATGTGACTATACCTTTGTCTACTGACATAATAGGTCTATTTGACTGCCACGGGTACTCTCCATGCGCTTGGAAGTATGTGGCGTACGTCGATAGCTGAAACAGACAACCGGACGTACGAATAAAACTGGAACGCGTTGAAGAATACGACACTCCACTATACCTTGTCTAATTTAGGATGATAATAATGACAGCTCATGTCTATGAAGTATCGTATTTTTTAATACAAAATTAAACCCATAAAATTATTGTAATTCATAGACAAGCCCCGCCCACTTGTCATAGTGAAGCGTCTTGCAAGAATACAGCACAATTGACTTTACACAAATGAACGAATGAATCGAATTTAAAATAATTTATTCAAATTATTTAGTACTTATACTACTAAAATTTTTGTGATATAATTAGCTAAATATGATACGAAACATAAATACTATACCATAAAACTTCTCTTTTGTAATCCTGAAGTAAGTTACCTAAAATAATTAAAAAATAAATGTTTCTGTATTTTTGTAACCATCGATTCCATATTCTATGGGAACGATAATCGAAAATCGAAAGAACCATTTTCGATTATACTATATGGGGTACCCTACTTGGAGCTGTCAAAATTATCATCCTAGATTAGACAAGGTATAGACTATTTATTAGACTATTTATTATTAAGTAGTAGGTACGGCCACGCACACATTCACAAGCTAGTCAGCCTACTACGAGGCAACGTCTTCGATTTACTTCGATTCGACTGTTAAATAGCGAAAAATATACAGCATATTTTGTGTACCAGGTGAAATTGTGTGAAAACCATAGTAACATGAAGAAAAAATATCCAGGAACCACATTTCAATTCAATTTGGTAACGTTGCAACCCAAAATTCACTCACACATGGTCAGCTACCGACATTTTTGTGAAACTCGTTTTCAGCGCGGTATGTCCGTACATTATATTGGTCCATGGTTGCCGTATAATCTTTAATTTTTTTTAGATCTATGTTACCTGTGTGTAGTACAGTGCGAGCCAGTACTTTCCACCGTGGCCAACAAAAGCTGTCTCATTTGCATCCATTAAGCCCATAGGACTATTTTCTTGGTGCAGCATATCTTGGTAAATCTGAAGATTGCATCCGTACCTGAATAAATAAACAAAATAAATAGCAACCCATTTATGTCCCACTGCTGGGCACGGGTCTCCTCTCCTCTAACGAGAGAGCTGAGAGGGTTTAGGCCTTAATCCTGAATAAATTGTCCAAAATAATATATAAGCCAGTGAATTAAAAGTTGAGTGGCAAGCGTGACAAGCGTCTGTAATATTTTGTACCTACATAATAAGAGAAGGGATGAGAACAAACTGGTTCGAAACGATTGTTGCCGTGGTCCAATTGCAGAATTAAACCGTTGATCCAAGGGTAATTCTTTTTTGCCTATGGTTCTAGCAATCGGACCACGGACAACAAAAGGATCGAATATTTCAAAGTATGAATGCAGGCGACTTTAGAAGCAAAGATAGCGTCAGGAAAAAATGCATGGATTGCGATTTTCACCGGGCATTACGGGGACACCGTGGTTCCTAAACCGGAGGGGGTCATCTCGAAGCCCGAGATAGCCTACGGTGTGAGGGAAACGCCTTTTGGGCCACCTTACACCCCAGCGCTAGAAGACCCGAAACGCCGTGCGATTTTAGTTCGCTTGCGACATAAACCATCTCCGCAGTCAGCACGGATCTCAGCACGAAAATAAAAGACCACTCACCAATCCGGACAGGCTTTCAGCAAATCGTAGGGCGCCCGATAGTATTCAGCTCTGCGCACAATAGGGTTCCGTATGTTAAATCTTTCGTTGGGATCGGTTAAGTTAATATGTTTTATCTTGACATCTCTTCGTTCACAAATGTAGTCGTAATGAAATTTGGGCAAAGATTCACCCCTGGCACAATAGGTTTCTGAAAAAAATTTAAGCATTACATTACAAAGTAACGTTGCTCTTTACGTGTATTATAGCAACATTGCTTCATCTGGTTTGTATGTATGGTACAGTCGCCCTAAGAAGTTGCTCAAAACTACAAAATATTTACATTGAAATAAGGTATCAAACGTGATCATGGTGACCGATTAAGGATTCAAAAGCTTTTTTTTTAAGAACTGTTATCGTACACCTAAGTATTTTTTTTATACTACGTAGGTGGCAGACAAGCACATGGCCCACCTGTTGGGTAGCGGTCACCGTGGCCTATGGACGTGTACAACACCAGGGGTGTCACACACGCGCTGCCTACACTGAAGACAACAAAATTCTTTGTATGGCAAATGAGATCGCCACGTCACCGATACCCATGGGCCGATATCAAATCCAAAATGATAATGGGAACCTACTTTTATATGTGCCATCAAATGAGTTGACTGCAGCGTACTTGTCTATACAGTATCTATAGCCCAGTACTGTCGGGTACCGCAAATAAGGCACCTTACATGTGAACCGTCCTTCTTGGTACATTGCTCCCTGAAACATAAGTGCAAGACTTTACCTACCTAAAATCTGCTAAGTTTAACCTTTTTGATCTTTCATGAGAGTCTTATCGTGAGGAATGGTGATGCCTATCTTCAATGCTCGGCATGCGAATTCGTGTTCCTTCGCAATGATCAGTCCTGTCCTGCAGTGCTATTCTCTAAGGACACAGCGTTGCGTTCGTCGCTGCTACAGCGACGACGGGCTAGGGTAGGGTCCCGAGGGTTATTACGGCCCTTTATTTTTTGATATTAGGTACCTATATGGATTTGGGTAAAGTATAGTATATATATGTACCTGTAATATAAATGCATTGGGTATAATATAAATGCGTTGGGTAGGATATAAAACTGCATTACAAATTGGTCATCACGATTGTTTAAGGACTACCTACTCATATTCAGCAGCGTTAGATAAAGTTCATACTACACCTAGCAACTAACTTAACTTTAATATTTTAAATAAAATTTTAATTTCCGTTTTTACCGTTCCATAGAATATATTGGAATAAACTGACCTACTTGATATCAATGTAAAATAATGAAACAATAGCCGATTAACTATTTATTTGACCTGTGCCCTTGTCCACAAGACACGCAATGAAACATTTTTTCTACAAACGCCTACTAAATATACCTAGCTCTAGCTATCACATAATATATTTTTATATTGTTAAAAGCAAGGCCTGCCACGCTCCAGTAACTTCGAGGTTGCTCATGTAATGGACATTCTAAAAATATTTAGCTGCCTACACCGGCGACGCGGTGCCTACCTACACTAACATAGGAGCCCGATATGCCGACGCGATGGAGAAAACCCGAACTATTGGAGTCGATTTTGACGGTGACGTACCCGTAGGACCTCCAAGTTTGGACCCTTTTTCAAAAGTGCCCTTATGACCTCTTTTTTGGTACCCGTACGACCTCCAAAATAAAAATTAATAAAAAGGTGCCCGTACGACCTCTTTTTTAGTACCCGTAGGACCTCCAAAGTGCAATTTTACTGAACATAACAAAAATCTCTAAATTTAAATTTCGATTTTATCTCGATTTACTTATTTCAGACAGCCTCTGTTGCGTAGCGGTAGTGAACGCAGCCGTTGTGCAGGAGGCGCGGGTTTGATCCCCGCTCTGTGTAAATATTTGTATGCATGAATATCGGTATTTGCAATATTGATCTGGTCGTGCCTCGGAGAGCACGTTAAGCCATCAGTCACGGTTGCCATATCAACATCTATGGCAGTCGTTACGGGTAGTTGGAGCCCAAAAAAGTCTAACAAGCAATAGCTTCAATGCTTCGATATCACTTAATGTTACCATTGGGTTTAGCGGTCACCGTGGCCTATGGACATGTGCACTGTGCAACACCAGACGCGTCACACTCGCGTTGCCGACCCTGTAAAAACCTTCTAAAACCTAAAGACTAATAATAAAAAACCAGCACTTCAATTGATCCACCGATCGATTTTTTTTATTTTAGACTTTTTAGTTATATAAATAGCTGCTCGGATATTAATAAAGTATAAATCAATTTAAATTACGCACCTTACAAATGACGCTTCGCCTGCCCGGTGGGCGTGAAACACCGCCAAAGCAGTAAGTCCTGGTTCCATTGATCATAATCTCAGTGACTCCTATGTGCGAGACCAGTGTTATGCCGTTTATACCGGCCAGTGCGAACCTCTGGAGACCAGCGCGCTTGCGGACCTCCACGTTATTCTTCATACTCATGGTATTGACTATCGCTTGCCAACCATAAACGAATTCGTGCATCGGCCCTGCAATGTTTGTTTGTATGCAAATTGATCTTTTTTTAACCGACTTCGAAAAAGGAAGAGGTTCAGTCAAACGGGGTGAATAGGGATGAAGGGGTGAATAGAGATAAAATGGTCATTACAATTTGTTAAATAATATCTTTTAGAAATTTCAAGTAGGTATTTAACCGGATATTCGATCATTCTCTTCATTGTGACGTGGAAGTGGGTTATAGTTTATATTTATACCCCAGACTCTGTTGTGAAAGCTTTGGATGCGACTGGGATTAACGCTAGGTTGAAGGTTTAAGAAGATTATGTCAATTAATCAATCAATTAGCCTATCGACGTCCACAGCTGGACATAGGCCTCTCCCAATGTGCGCTATACCACCCGATTCTCTGCCTTCCGCATCCCAGTCCATCCCAGCTATCTTTTTCAGAGGGGCGAGCACGAATTTTCTTTCGAATCGAGTTCGTAACATGTGCGATATAAATTATATATGAGATTTGTACAGTTCCTTTTACGCACGATAGGGGCGCTGTACAAATTTCATACAATTTTTGTCGCACACGTTACGAACTCGATACGAAAGACAATTCGTGCTCGCTCCACAGGACGTCGATCCATCAGGCTGGGGGGTGTCCCACCTTCTTCTGCCGACTCCTATATGTATATCCTACATAATAAATCTATTTGACTAAACGAATATCATACCAATGCCAAAACTGTCACCATCCAAGAAATTGAACATCTCGCCGAAACTGTCGGGCATGAGACCAGAGATGATGGTGGAGACCTGCAGGCCCTCGTCGGGCAGCATGGGTATTATCTCGTCCGCGGGGGTCGTGAACTCCTGGTTCGATATGTTGTTGAAATGCCCTCGACTAGCATCGCTCTGTGGGATTAGATTTAAGTTAGGTCGAGTACCTACTATTGTATATTCTGAGGTTAGGTACTTCGTCGGGAACCGATTGCTGATCTTTTATTTACCTACTAAGGAAGATCATTAAGATAGACCTCCGTGGTGTAGCGGTAATGCATTCGACTGCTACGACAGGGAGTACGGGTTCGATTCTCCGCTTCTTTCGACAAAACGTGTGCGACAAAAATTCAATGAGATTTTTACAGTTCTTTTAACGCACAATTTTCTTTGTTTTTTTGATGAATGAAAAATGAACTAACCTTTACGTTTTTCGCTACTGGCCAGGGATTTTATGTTTACCTACTAATATTTACGACACTGATGATAGTTAAAGTTAAAGCGTTCGTCTTCTACGACAGGGGGCGGGGCTGCGATACCCGTTCAGTGCAAATATTTGTATGCATGAATGTCTGGTATGATCTGGGTGTTTCTATGAATATGTATGTATTTACAAAAAAGTATATAAGTATGTTTATCCGCATTCTAGAACCCATAACGCAAGCTAGTTAAAGTATGCTTACTTTGGGTCTAGCGCTGTGTAGAATGTCGTAGAATAATTAATTATTAGTTATATTATTAAATACCAGTTAATAACCAATCTACCTGTTTGAAATACAATAGAGTTAACAACAAAACCGCAGCGGCCGCCATCTTGCCGGTGGACCGTCACCACTGAACTGTTGGTACTTATTTCAAATTTATTTCTTCTCACTAATTGGTAGCCCAGTTAAAAATAACGAGCGGGGCAAATAAAACAGGTTATGCAGTTGATAAGCGTGGAGTACCTACCTAGCATAACTAGAAATTCTTCGAAGGATTTTTGAGTTTGAAATCTGTGCAATCATCATCTACTTATGACGCCGACTGTACCTTTTTCCCGCACCGGCTAGCGGGGCTGGTTTATCAGATTCGAACCGATTAAAGCCACCCACCGTCTTGGATCTACAGATGCTGGGGTGTAAGGTGCCCCTAGTATCAGTAGTCCGATTATTCAGTCCGATGATCGAACTTATGAGACTTTTTTGTATCAGTAGTTCGATGTTGCAGAAAACCAGACTACTGAGCCTTTTAGTCCGATATAAGATTGACCCTGGGCCATCTACGGCTGCTAGATGGTCCTAGGCCCGGGTGTGGGAACCACTGTGTCCAGTGGCGTAACAATAGGGTGGCAGGGGTGGCAAAATGCCACGGGCCCCCGACCCAAGGGGGCCCCGGCCCAAGAGGCCGCGAGCGCAAAAATATTTTTTAACATTGTACCTGAGTATTTTATTTTATTTGAAAAGTATATTTTTATAAGTTCTGGGCCCAGATTGTGCTAAAGGCAAACCACAGTCATGTCACTGATACTATTCAATTGTAGACTTTACTGTTATACAGTTAAAGTCTAAAATCAAATGAAAAGAGTTCATTAAACTTTTCGATTCGCTCTACAAAATACCATTTAAGTAATTTAAACTTTAACCTGATAACAATAAAGACCAAAAATAAATGGCATTTTTTGTAGTGTCAGTAGTATGACAGTAGCTTGTTTTAACAGAATCGAGGCCCTGTTTAAATCTAAAGTGAGACAACTAAAGACCATACAATTTCAAGTTAATGGTTAAGCATTTCAACCAACCTCAACAAAAAGATGTAGATTCATTTTTAGAGATGTACATTTGTACCTACATATTACCAGTGACGAGTAATTTTACTAATGACCGTCAAAAACCGTCAATCAAAATACCTGTAAATAGCACATTTCTATTCATTTTAGAACGCATCCATAGGTTTCTACAAATATTTTGTCGCAGTACACTATGTTAGGGGAATCCCGGGCATGGAGTGGAAGGACCGACTTGGGTAACCAAGCTCGGGGCACGCCGTTGTAGCGGCGGTAAGACCCGTCATGGAGGACTGGCTGGAGAGGTCTCACGGGGGCCTCTCGTACCGGCTGACGCAGGTGATCTCTGGTAAGGGGTGCTTCGGGGATCACTTGTGTCTGATTCGGAAGGACCCAACGCCCGAGTGCCATCACTGCGATACGGGCGAGGACTCAGGGCTGCACACGCTGGCCGAGTGTATGGCGTGGGAGGTGCCGAGACAGACCCTCCTGGTAGCCCTCGGGGTGGGAGTCCTCACACTGTCGGTGCTGATCGCAGCGATGGTGCCGAGTGCGGACGCGTGGTCGGCCGCCGCCTTCTTCTGCGAGCAAGTGATGCTCGAGGTGGCGAAAAAGGTTCGGGAGAGGCTGCACAGAGCTCTCCCGGACGGCGGCGGGCGCGGACGGTCCTCCATGAGCGCTGGCCTCTCGAATGGATCTCGAATCCGGAGATGGCCCGGGTCAAGCCGGGGTGCGAGGTAAATGCTCTTTGGGCCACCTTACACCCTGGCGTCAGAAGACCCTAGACGGCGTGCAGTTTTAGTCGGTAAGAGTCCGACATAACCTGCCCCGCCGGCCGCGGGGTGGGTATCCATGAGGATTAACGCACGGAAAAAAAGGGGAATCCCGGGCATCCGGATTTTATATTTTTTATGAGGGCACGTGGTGCACCCGGGCAACGTAGGCGAGCAGCGCCTCCCACTCGCCACAGGAGACGAGAAAGGGTCAGCTAGGGTGCGAGGGATATGCCTATTAGGTAACCTTACATCCTGGTAATTAAGACTCGAGACGGCGTTCGATCCCGACATAACCATCTCCGTGGTATCCATTGCCGCACCATAAAAAGGGAAAAAACTGAGCGAAGAGTTTTGGCAGGTAATCAAGTAAATGGCGCACCGCATAATTTTATGAGCAGTCAGAACAGAAAATGTCTAAAGAGGAACGACTGTACATAGAGGAGTTCTCGTTCCCACATTGATGTATGGGTATGTATGGTAGTGAATGTTGGGTGTAGCAGAAGAAGCATGAAAGTAGATTGAATGCTATAGAAATGAGAAGTCTAAGAAGGATAGCTGGAGTAAAGCTAATGGACCGAGTGAGGAACAGTGTGATAAGGGAACGTTGCGGTATAGTTGACGTAGTGACCAAGATAAAGAAAGGGATACTTAGATGGTTTGGACATGTAGAGAGGATGGATGAAAGAAGATTGACAAAACAGTATATGAGATGATGGTGAATTGGCAACCCGGTAAAGGCCGACCTAGGCGTACCTACATATTTTAATCAGATCCAAGACGTTTTGGAGAAAGGCCTAGGTCAAGAGTAGGTACCCGCAACCGGCGTGCGTGTATGAAAAAAAATATGAAAGTTGAAGAAGCGAAAGGGGTAGGTATGCTAAGATCGTAGCAAGTGGAAAGATGTTGTCTCTACCTACCCCAATGGGAAACAGGCGTGATTTGTATGTATGTATGTATGTATGTAAAAAGGGCTCTAGGTACTGACTGCGTATTCTTTGTTTAATTATTTTGACATTGGTTTTGGTTACGCTGAAAATCTCAAAGTTTATTAAAATTAAACTGAGTACAAAGTGACGATTTTTACTGATAGGGCCCCATTAACAGAATTTGCCACGGGCCCCAGATGGTATAGTTACGCCACTGACTGTGTCCCTATCTTGCCCCGGGAAAAGAAGGGGGAGGGGAAGAATAATAAATATCAGCTGTATTAATACTAACAAGCGACGGCAGATGGCGCTATCCACAAACTAAGGAGAGGCACTTCTTTTTTGGGGTGGTATCCCACAGATACCACCACCGGTTATAGCACCTAGATTTTCTAGCACCGGGGTGTAAGTTGGCAACAAACAATAAAATCATACCAACTTTACAAAAATGAGTACATCTTCTATCGTATCGATGGCATTTCTGCTCTCAGATTTTACTTCTTTAATGAGTACTATTAAGGTACCTGCCTACTCAGAGAAAGATGCAATGAAACACATACTTAAAAAAAAAACATTTAATATAAAATTTCTACAAACAATCAAAAAGTTAATTGGCACAAAATTTTGGTAAATTTCAATGGACATTCAAATGACAATGAGTTGTAAGTGACTAAAACTATACAATTCAAAACTTATAGTACCTACCTAAATACTGGTTTCTTTAAAACAGACATAAACCAAATACTAAATTCTAAAAACAAAAATTCGACGTTCAAAATTTTATTTCGCTCATCGACTTATAGGCGCACAAAAAAATAAAAATCTAAAATTGGCAACAAATTCTCAATTTTGCAACCAAATTGGTAGACACTTTAGGACTGCTTAATATCTTAGTTTTAGAAAAAAAATGCATTCTAAAATCCTTACAAAATGTAAATATAAAAACAATTAGTCACCATTCCTATTCACGAATCACATTTGTTTCTTTATAAGTGTAGAAGAACATCTTAGCCTTTGTATGATGACGATGAAAGTTATCTCTACTATAGAAAATAAGCTCACAACATTGAACAAACCGGACAATTGAAAGAACATTACAAGAGACATCCGATTTGGCAATTTCGTCATTCAGTCAGACTTATCTACTCGATAGATATTATAATCAGTGCGTACTAATCGTATGTATGTTAAGAGGGTTAGTTTAATTGAGAATGAATTTGCAAACACACAATAAATTACTTAACTCTAACCAGAACTTTTACCATACTGCAGTAAATACCTTAAAAATATTTCATTTAGCTTATACTGAATTCGTTTCTGTCCAATATTATAATAGTTAGTTAGTACCTATTTGAAAAATTAAGTGTGTTTGACACGGGTCGTGTGTTTTACGGCTACGAATACGTGAGCGGGCTCCTAAAGTCTTTAGTGCTTTAGTTTCCAGTGTATAGCGCTCAAATGTTGGGTGTAGATATGTGACTACAATATCAAATTGTATCTACCGATTTTGTGACCATTAAGTGGCCGTGATTGCCCGGATAGAATTCAAGTCAAAACATTTCTACTGTGCACGCTTATAAGGAACTCTTTAAGTATTTGAGTGGATGCCAGAATTCAACTTACTGAAGGAGCTGAATGTAGGAATCTCATTATATTATGAATAGTATTTTTACTTAAGATCTTATCTTTATTTAATGATTATTATATTCGATATATTTATTCCTGTATATCTTCTACCTTAGTGTTTATTAAACATTGTATACATAGACATATAGGTACCTATTTATTAGTTTTAGGTTACAAGAAAATATTATGTGTATGCAGTTTTAACCTACACAATATTCTTAAAAATTCTTCAAGTTGGATACTCTACCTATCACTATTACTAAACATGTATAAAAAGTAGGTACCCTAGAGAGCACATACACGTAGCACGTACGTACATACATTCGAGATGTTCGGCATACACAAACTACTTGTATGTTTTGATTTATATATACTTACTGAAATATAATATGAAAAGAGTTTTCATGAAACTTGCCCTGTTAATTTTCGCGTCTAAACTGGCACTAGTTTTATGTCTGCTGTTTCATTAATATGTTTGAGTGTAAGTTTAAATGAACAAGAGGTGATTCCATAAAATAAATTTATATTTTATGTTATGTTTAATTTGCATGAATAAATAAATTAAAAAATAAAATGAACCATATTGTGGTTTTTAAAAATGTCCAAAAAGTAGAATAGCATGATTAATAATTTTTCAGAGACGAATAGCCGTAACTATGAAGGATTTATCGTAGAACATTGTCGATGCGACGGCTTATTGAATTTTAGGTTTTATAATGACTATATAATTTCATATGAGGATATTTCTAAACGTACTTTAAGATAAGAGGGAGTTTTTACAGAGGAAGTGAAATATTAGGTCATTTTAGCCCAGGCAAGGTTCTTTTGATATCGATCGATCACATCGGTCTGTAAGCGAGTAATTCTCCGACAAAGCTGGGCATGTATACTTACTGCAAAAACAGACACTTAAGAGCGTTCGACGGGGGTGCGGGTTCGAATCTCGCTCAGTGCAAATATTTATATGCATGAATTTAGAGTAGTAGGCTTCTATGTATAATACGAAAAAATAATATTCGCATTCTAGAACCCAAAACAAGTTAGTTAAGTTATACTTTTGACTTTAAATAGCGCTGTATAGAATGTCATAGAATATATTTAATTATTTCTATCACTATATATCCGTGCCGCTTCAAGTCTTATAATTCTTTACTTACTCATTAAGTTATCCATCATGTATGTATATGTTACCTGAACTGGCTTTATGTACATCTAAGTTAGGATAAGGCACATTTGAATGCCGTCAGAAATTGGAGGATTGTTTTTACATGGGATTAAGAAAAAAAAGGCCAAGGGATTGGAGCTTACACCATCCCTACGGCATATAGGTAAATAATAAGGGGGGTTGCTAATATACTATACAAGGATAGCAAAAATACACATATATACTTAGAAAATAATAATTGTAAAACATTATTATTATATTAAAAAATGGGTCACATTTAGTATAGACTTGAAATTGACGTATCTATAATTATTTAACCGTAGAGAAGAACTATGATTTAATATTCATTGCCTTTGTATTAGAAATTAATATCCACAGTATGTTCTAGCTTGAAGGAATACCAACATAAGACATGAACATAATTACATACATACTTGAGTATTATAATGTAGATACACAAAAAAGAAAAACATGACTACATGGTTGTTAGACTTTATAGCGCTATCTTTTGATGGAACTTGCTGCACATTATTGAAAGAAATCACTTGTACTTTCCATACTACTTATAACATCAAACAACGGTGAAACCCGACGAAAAGGTTTGAAAATCGCTTAAGGTGAACGGGTTTGAGAATGCCTAAGGTGAAAGGGTTTGAGAATGCCTTAAGGTGAAAGGGTTTGAGAATGCTTTAAGGTGAAAGGGTTTGAGGATTCCTTAAGGTAAAAAGACTTGAGAATGCCTTAAGGTGAAAGGGTTTGAGAATCCCATGAGGCGAAAAGATTTTAAATCAATAAAAAATATGAATTAAGTAAATTCTGATTATTCTCAATTTTGTTTTCCAACATAATTATTCGTTTCACGAATTTCCGCGCATGTATTTTCAAAACCTGGTATATTATTGTTCATAATAATAGAAAACTGGTATTAACGACATTATTTTACTGTCCAGCACGTGTTCGTATTTGCCAATTCATAATTTAGGTACCATCAGTCAAATTTTAGCCTTTGCGGTAAGGCAAAATGTTCGCTTGCAAAATGCAAGCACATTTCGCTCAGTACGTGTAATTTATACTTACATAAATACTGTAGATATTCTAAATATTTTTTTTATAAAGAATGCTGCATATACAACGATTGTGTTTGTCAGCTGGTTGTCAGCATTCGAGCGATACTTAAAAACCGCTGAACATATTCAGGTGAAATTGTGCAAGAATTTTCTGATTCGGGTCACAATTCACAAGCTATAGAATAGAATTTACTATTATACGGTACAAGTTATAAAGTACACATTCCATCAAATATTTTGATGACGTATATATAACACTACTGCACTAAGTACACTCAAAATCAGTCACGCGTCAAAAACACTCCTTTTTATAAATATAATTTGCAATTGGATTTGGGGTCGAGATTGTATGAGTAATACCTACTTTGTTATATTTCAAACTTAACGCAGACGTAGTTGCAGACAGTTAGCGCTCGATTGTTTTCTATAAAAATTCAAAATTCCTAATTATTTCTATACGACTAAGGAGGCAAATACCACCTGATCAAATAAATGATTCAAACCTCTTCATTTACTCTATTTGAGGATCCTAGTAACTTACAGTCTTTATAGATATATCAGATATTCTATATAGATATAGGTACAAAATATGTGCGACGTGGGCCTACCGGCACGGCGCGGCCGGCGCGTAAACTTTGACACAATACCGTTAACGCATTAACGAGTAATACTGAACGAAGAAGATTATACTGGCTTTATAAAATCAGTTCGTACCTTTTACGATACAATTATTCTAATATACATAATATAAGTTTTACTTTGGTAATATTCTGAACTGTTAACAAAGCTACTTTTAAGTACTAACATTAATCATTTGAAAGTTCTTTGAAGTTTTCTATTTTATTTATAATGCCTATACCGTAAAGCGGACTCCAGACTCCGATGTTAAAGCTTTGGATGCGACTGGGAAAAAGAAGAACGCCTAGACCGTGTCGCGGATATTTTTTTTAATAAGAGAAGGTTGACGATCGCGTAAGTTTCCAATATTCTTTAAAATACTAGACAGTATTAGATATACAGAAGATTATATATGTAGGTACAAAAATAGATTATAAGGAGACCGAGAACCATCTGTATAAGTAAATTTGGTAGCGCTGAACATGCTGTATTGAATAAGAAAATACTGTTTATTTTTTATTTGCACACTTCCTTGCAATGATCTGTATTTTTATTTGGACGCGTCCTTAAAATATTGATTAATTAAGTGGTATAATAAAGATTTAAAAAAATACAATAGAAAGACTAAGTTAAATTTTAGGAGTGTTACTATTAAGGTACGTAGCAACTTCCGATCCGGTGTCTACGCATTGCTATTTAAATAAGGAAAGAGGAAAATCAGGAATTTAAAACCAAGAAAAGGGCGGTCAAAGCTCGGTAGTCTCACTACAAACCGAACTACCGAGTATATTCGACTTATTGGTGTGGTCGATTGATGGCATCGGTCTTTTGGTAAGTGGGTGATACTTTCCCGGCCAAAGCTGGCCACGCATAATGCAAAAATAGACCTCTATAACCTGTGTTTTAAGCACTTTTTCAATTGTGTCTTGATAGATTTTGACTTAAAGATAAAAAAACTGCTGTTAGGCTTCAAGTCTTTACAATTTTTTACTGGAGTAGGTAGAATAGGAATATTAAATTACGATAACATGATTATACATGTCAAAACAGGGTTATGTACAAACTACTCAATTTAAATGATAATTGAGGCACTTGGTGGGACAGATCAGGTGATTATTTTTACATAGGATCAGGAAAGAAGGGACCGAGATAATGGCAGCGCGTTTTAGCTTACACCATCCCTACGGTCGATAGAGCGATAAATATGGGGATTCATAGCAAATATACATAGCTATTTGTACACTGGTATTTTATAGCCGTTTAGGAGCCAAAACGACGCAATTATATTATAGTAGCATTTAAAAATAGCCGGATTATTATACTGGTTACAATACCAAAGTTGTATTAAGTAATTTGCCTTCTTCTGCGATTTTCAATTTTTTCTTTACGAAAGTAGTTTTGGAGGTTTTATCCGAATAGTAGAAAACCGCTCGAAATTTTTTGGTCAGTGCATTATTTTTATATCGTTATGGCCAATGATTTTATACACAAGACAAGATATGTTACGTTCATAGTAACTGACACCTCAAATCTGATCTGATCCCCATATATAGGTAGGTGGTACCTACCTACAATTAGCGTTAAAGTAGTATGAAAGATGAGATAAGCACTTGAGTAAAAAAGATAGCTATAAACACTGTCCGTCAAAAAACGTCCCAACTGGGAAGTTTTCGAGTCTTCACCTGGCGCGCTCTAGTAACATACCTGCCTCTTTTCACATATATAATATCATTGGTTATGGCTGTAAGAGCAGATCTAAGTTGAAGAGATTCATTTAATCATTTAAAATAAGGTTTTAAACCTACATAAATATGATCAGATCATTAAATCAACGCATAAAGGATAACAACCTACTTCGTAGTTGGATAATCCAATTTCAGGAAGGCCGAAAGCCATAATTTTAAAAAATCTAGCAGAAATTAGAATGGTAGTTTTTTAGAAAAAGCTACTAAAATATTTTTTATGCGTAGTATATTTTTCTAACACCTCCAAATGATGAGTCATTAACAACGGTGTGTGAGAGAGGTTACTCCCAAAAATCAGCGCCATTGATAACAGATTAAGTTAGCGAATAAAACCTACCTGTATGCTGCAGTAGAAAATATCTAAGTACTGAATATTCATTATGTGTTACAATGGATTACTATTACGTTATTAAATTAAAATATGTTAGATTCACTCATTCCTTAATTAATTCTGATATACACTATGGTTTTACCAGTAAATTAATACGCACCAATAGATAATCGTTACATACAAACGTTATATAAATCTGCTTATGCCTATATACCTACTTATATCTAGAAGCTTAAGTACTGTTATAATAAGTTTGAAAATGCCAAATAAAATGTTGTAGTTATACCTAGTAGTATTAAGATATTATATTTGAGATAACGGGGTTCTGAATTACTCTTAATAATGTTTATGATCAAGATGAAAAAGATATAATATTCTAGCAGTCTATATCTAACATTTCTTAATAAATAATAGTTAAATTATGTTAATGATATATATACTGATGATCTATACTTATAATAAATCTGTAGAAGTGAAAATTCTGTACATTGAAAATATCAAAAAAATAAATGGCAGAGGGTGTTACTAGAACGATACCGAACCCAAAAATGTGATTAAAAAATTTTTTGTCTGACTGTCTGTCTGTCTGTCTGTTTGTTCAGGCATCACGCAAAAACTACCGGTTCGATTACGATGAAACTCGGTATAATTATTCTTCAATATCCTGGGCAGCACACTGGGTACTTTTTATCCCGGAAAAGTACATACAATAAAAAACAAACTTAATTTTGTGGTTTGATCCCTAGACCCGATTACTGTACCAACCGCAAATTATAAGTTTGTCGTAGGTTACGTAACCCACAGTGGAGTTCACTAGACGCTGCTGCCTGCGGCCAATCCGGCCGGGGTGGGAGTGGCCCTCTAGAGGGCTGCTCCAAGGCTCCTCATGTGTCCCTCTGACTAGCAGAGGGCAAAATGGGGAGCGAGCTGATTGTCCACGCGCCGTTGGTTAGGTGACAGGACGGCCGCCTGTCACCCTACACCCCAACGTCGGTGAAGGGGCGCGATGCTCGGGGGGTCAACGGGGAGCGCGGGATATGCTTTAAGCAATCTTGCAACTGAAGATTTGAGACATCGAGCGGTTTTATGAGGTCCGAGCTGACTCGAACCTCATAAAAACCGCACGTCGTCTGCCATCAGGAGTAGTTAAGTCTGAACTTAAATAATCCTGATGGCTGACAGGGGTGGTAGGTATTCGAAGGAATTTCCGCACGAAAAAAGGGATTTGAAACGGAATTCGAAATCCACGCGGGCGGAGCCGCGGGCAACAGCTATTTCATAATAATATGATAGGAGGACTACCCTCATTTCTGCGAAGAAAACACACAAAAATAGAACACTGCACAGAAATTGTTGAGGATAATAGGATTCTATATTCTTTCCCAGTAACTAGTAAGAAATTATGCGATACAGCTATGACTAAAATATTTTGTGATGTGCCATACACGTTTAACTGGTTTATACGCCCTATGTCAGATACGTAAAATGTCAGATGCGCATATTGTCAGAAAACGCAGAATGCCAGATACGCAAAAAGTCAGAAACGCCAAATGCCAGATACGCAGAATGTCTGATACGCAAAAAGTCAGAACCACAGAAAGCCAGAAAAGTATAAATTGATAATTTATGTCACTTTTTTTAAAGCTTGCTTGAGGTTTTTTTATACCTTTGAACATTGGCCAATTGAAAAGAATAATGTATCGATACTCAGATTTTTTCTAGGCTACTTTATCTTATCATTTTCTATCCTTCTCCGTTAGCGATTTTCGCCCATTTAGTTTTCTGGCGTTTTTGCAGTTTCACGAAGTAATATTACGTTAGTCTGTGATCAATAATTACTTCATTTATTATTACTTTTTCTAATGTGTCATGGTCATGATAAATCATATGTATACATTATTTCATTTGGATTGTGTAACATGAAAATAGAAGGAATCTACCGCTCGGCGGCCGCTGCCGCGGCATGTTCGCTTTGGTCGCTCGCCTTCGCACATTACAGGTCACTGTTTTGAGATAACCTAACCTAACCCTAGACAATTTTCAGCCATAATTACAATATTAAAAATATAACAAAAATAAATTGACCAATCCGCGAATTGGACTAACTGTGAATTAGACAAACCGCGAATTAGGTGGATTGAACCAAACGCGTATTGGACCAAACACGACTAAACCATGTTGTCATGCAATCATGGCGTTATGCGTTTTTGACATAATGAGTATCTGACATTCAGCGTTCATGGCATTTTGCATATTTGTCATTATGAGATTCTGACAATTTGCGAATTTGACATTTTGCGACGAAGTCTGCAGATCTGACAATATGCGCATCTGACATTTTGCGTATCTGACATAGGGCGTATAAACCGTTTAACTTTATGCCCACGGAATATAAAATCACCAATAGAAAACAAGCCTAATAGTAAAAATCAGTTCTTCCAAATACAGTCTTAAAACCATGCAGTAAGGCTCCTTTTTTAACGCTGCAACATGCTTTCCAGATTCGTTGTTTTATAACCCTATGGCAATTAAATTTATATATTAATTTAAATGTGTGTATTTATCGCAGGTTTATAAGTGCCCGGTTAATGGCAATAGGCTCGCCAACTATTACATTGGGACCTAAACATAAACTGGCGAAATGTGGGTGCTAGCACCTCTGCCTACCCCTTCGGGGATATAGGCGTGAGTTTATGTTATGTTATGTTATTAATTTAAAGTATGCTACGTATCTCTCTCTATATCTCGCGTATTTCTTATACATTAAGTTAAAGATCAATAAATTATTATTATATACTATTTTTTATTATTTTACCTAAGTATTTAATACATTTTTTAAATAAATACAAAAACAAAACTATTTAAAAAGATAAAAATGGTATCTCCCGGGGCGCACAGTGCCGTGTGTGTCCCTATATGATTTTTTTTAATATCTTAAATACTGTTTGTTGTAACAACCCACTAGTTCAGGCCTCCAGGGAGGCACACCTCCTCACCTAATTAATATTATTGTCTGTACAGCATTGCGACAGCAGAAGCGATAACTGCGTGGCACTTTCTCTTCCTTTTATATTCCGTGGCTTTCCCTAAGTACACTGATTATAATCCTAATCTTGTAACGTACAACATTAATTTTGGGAGGCCTACCATGAAACGCACTCTCACACAATCGAGACCGAAGACGGTACGTGACAGTTATTTAACTTAAACTCGACCCGAAATCACAAAAATCGCAAATATTTTCGCAAAAAAAAAATGAAGTTGAAACATCGTAACTATACGACTTATTTCAAAAGGTTTTTTTTTGACTGCACGCCGTCTGATGGTAAGCTAAAGGTAAAATCTCAGGACTGAGATCACAACGGCATACACTGATAGTGCTACAATGGTGGCCCTCAGCTTGACGGTCTCCTCAAATGCTTTTTCACGCCCCGCTTATAGGACTCGGGACTGTAGGAGGAGATTAAAGGTATTTTTTTTAATCAAGATAGGCTTACGTTTGACCACTATCTCACCTGATGGTAAGTGACGATGTGGTCTAGGATGAATCACGCTTGCCTAGAAGCAACCTATTCACTCGTGACTTTAATATTCCCAGGTTATAGATTTCCGCTTTTTTTTAATATATCGGTTTATAACTTACAGTTATTTATTTGTAAAATTATAAACGAAAACCTATTTAATATGTTTGATTCACTCCCGAAGATACTGAAGTAAATTTCACGGTAGGCATAGGTACATTTTTTTTTAATTTGAGTTTTTTACTCAAACGTACAGAGTACTTAATTAATATAGATTAATCACACGCGCCATTTACAGCTATACTTAAGTAGTATTTACTAACTATGAGAGCGAGATTCCAGTGCTGCATCAGGTGCTTAATCTTCCTTATCTTCGACAGCCGACATGAGGAGCTTCTGGCAGAAGTGAGTGAATTTTACTGCAGAAAAAAATCTTATGGTTAATATTATAACGGCTTTCAAAAGAAATATTTCACTTAAACTTTTACTGGTAACCCTCACAACGAGTATTGTTTTTTTTATATCTGAAACGTCAACATGACTTCACCTCACATGATGGAAAGCTAGCAAAGAAGCTGGCAAAGTCTCAGGATCGGAGTCACCACTACATACACCGACTAGCGACCCGGGACCCGGGTGTAAATTCCAGTTTTTCCAAGGATCCCTAATTTTTTTCAAAATGAAATGTAGCCTATGTCAAATTGGAAGAATGTAGCATTCTATTGGTGAAAAAATTTTTTAAATCGGCCCAGTACTTTTTGAGCCTATTCATTACAAACATACAAAAATAGGTACAAATCTTTCCTCTTTATAATATTAGTATAGATAGTGCTACAGTGGTGGCCCTCAGCTTAACGGCCTCATCAAATGCTTTTTCACGTCCCGCTTTGTATTGGCTACTAGCCATATCTCCGGTTCTACTTAACCAATTGTGATCAAACATGCGTAAAATTGTAAGATTCTAACCAAGAACTTTCAAACAAAAAAACCGGGTCAGAATCCGTTCAATCGTTTGTGCGTCTATCTCGAACAAACAGACAAATAGAGAAGAATTCACAAAAAATACCTATATATATATTTGTGCTCAGAATCGTTCATTTAACATACATACAAATATGTAGGGACACAGCGTCATAAGTGCATATTCAGCGTATTCCAATCGCGGCTCGGCGGCATCGAACGGTCGCAAGCCAGTTACCTCTCCACGCGCGCATGAGTCACTTGCGTCCTACCTCAACCCTTCCGCGATTATAAATTAACAGTGTAACCTTGTACTTAATCGCAGAAATACAGTTACAGTTCTAACGTAGCAACTTTTATTTAATTCTCCCTTCTGATCGCCGTGAACTACGAAAAGAAGCCACGGGCTTCGTGGGGTCGTAGTTGCACGTGCAATTCTCCCTTCTGATCGCCGTGAACTACGAAAAGAAGCCACGGGCTTCGTGAGGTCGTAGTTGCACGTGCACAACCGCAATCGTATCTCACACCAACATATATAATTATAACCCCACACATACATACATACAGATCACGCCTTTTTCCCATTGGGGTAGGCAGAGACAACATCTTGGCATACTCCTTTCGCTTCTTCAACTTTCATAATTGTTTTCATTTAACAGAACCCAAGTACCTACTTAGTTATTTTTTACTCACCTAAGGTATAAACATAACTAATTTAAAATTTTCTAATAGTAAAGATAGAATCTGCCTAGCCTCCCCGCCCTTCTCAGCCCTCCCCACTTCCCTTCAGGGTAGGCAGCGCGTGTGTGGCACCCTTAGTGTTGCACACGTCCATAGGCCACGGTGACCACTTCCCATCAGGTGGGCCGTGTGCCTGCCACCGCAGTATAAAAAAAAATACAAAATCGTTTGTAGATTTTATCAATGTACTTTTTGTGAAGTTACTAGTACTTACTTGACAAGACTCCCACCCACTTGGGCCTGTGCTTGATGAAGACGCAGTACACCGGTACACCGGCGAGGGTAATCAGAGTGCCAGCAAGGACCGCGTAGGGCTTGCTCAGGATAGGGACGATGAGAAGGACGGTGCTCACAGCCACAAAAATTACTGGCATCCATGTTTGAACCTGCACAATATACATACATAGGTATAAGTTGAAGATCCCTGAAGGATTAAACAACATTTATTTTTAATAAATATTCTACAACATTATACACATCGCTATCTAGACCCAAAGTAAGCATAGTTTAAATAGCGTATGTTATGGGTTCTAGAATGCGGATTAACATACTAATATTAACATTGTACGCACACTGTGTGTGTGCGCCTAGGGTTAACAATAAATATTATACATAGTAACGCCCAGATCAATGCAAATAATAATTATAGATACAAATATTTGCACTGAGCGAGAATCGAAGCAGCGACCTCTGACTTAGCAGTCAAACGCTCTACCGCTACGCCACAGAGGTAGTCAACGTCGTTGCTCAAGCAATCTTTTTTTCCTTTTTTTGTTCGGAAATCCCCGCGTATACCACCCCTGTTGGGATCGGGGGTGGTAATGTCGGATTCGAACCGACTAAAAACGCACGCTATCTCGGGTCTCAACCACCGGGGTGTAAGGTTACCCAACAAGCGTTTATCTCGCACCCCAGCTGACCTCCAATCTATGTTTGAAGATGGCTCCCTCGAACCCCAGAAGGGGGAGGGCAACTCCCGCCTCGACCGGCAATCACTCCCGAAAAAGTCAAGACAAAGCAAGAAATAGTAGAGTCCGGGTTCCAAAGTGCTAGCTGTGCAAGGACTAGTGCTGTCATGACAATGATTTTATGTTTAGTTATCCGTTTGTTCATTCATTTTTTCGATCTCAACCTCTGTTGGATTGCTTTCAGGGTTCAGCAAGTGCATAGTCCGGCTTGAGGTGATGGTCGTAGCAGCACTTGTGAGACCAGTGGGTATTGGCGTAGACTACCAATACCTGCGTTTTGTCACGCAGTGCTGCGACGACAATCACCTCTTCTTTCCGTCGTCAAGTTGAGGGTCACCACTATGTCACTTTCGGTGCATGTAATGGGGACCCCCTTCCTGAGACTTTACCTTTAACTTACCACCAGGCTAGGTGAGTCATATTGCCGTGACCGAAATAAAAAAAAGCTTTAAATAATTGCAAGTTTCTGCATAATGCCGCTTTGCCAGGCCCTGGAATCGAACCTGAGACTTCTTGCAAAGACAGCATTACCGAAAAAGCCTCGATTAAATATTTGTTATACTAACTTTTAAATTTCCACGTTCCATGATATACATTAATGTTAATGGGAATTAACGCGACCATTGTATAGATATGAGTATGTTCATGTTTTTGGAACGAAGTTCCTTATTGCGCGTTGCAAAAGGGGTCTAGACGGAAAAATTGGGACCACAAATTGTAACGACACTTTTAACACAAAAAATTGTGCTACTGTTGCGACACTTTTTGCAACTGTCGTGTTGTTTTTGCTACATGTGGATTGCGGAACGGATCGTTCAATCATTCAAAAAGTCACTTGTTGGAGTGGGAGTGAGGTAGTATATATATTTGTGCATATATATATATAATTAATTGAAAGGAATTTCATTCCATCCGGGTGTCCCTTGACACCTCTCAAGTTTTTTTTTATTTTTACCATTCGCCATGTACTCTGTGACTATGGTATATGACAGTGCATGGAGAAAGGGTAATATAAAAACATCAAGAATGTGTGCATGAATAAAGAACCTACTACCTCACGGAATCAACGACAGAGGGCGTGCACCGCTGAGTCAGTCCGGTGACCACGGCTGGTGAAACCTGATCGAAAAAGGCAATCCAAAGGAATGTACCTATATATAGTATACCCACAGAAAAGAGAAGTAAGTAGAAGTGGTAAGTGGGCGTGGCACGCGTGTCACTTGTATGCGTTGTTTCGCTAGGTTTGCATAGTGAGATAGAGCGAGAGAGAGAGATTATCTGAAGTTTTCTTAAGTCAAAGTTTGTTTGATTCAAAATACGAAACGTCGTAAATGTTTTTTTATCTATAGCAAAGAAATCTCTAACACGAACTAGTAAGGTGTATTTTCGTTTTGCAGTATGCATAATTTAGGCTAATTTGGTATGGAAGATATGAGACTGGTTGTATGTGTGAGTTTGGCGACAGCGGTTCCCACGGAGCACAATAACCGCGGTTCCCCTTATGAATAAGTAGTATCACACTTCCATTGTAGTAGGTATTCTTTATTCCGTGAGTATACCCATGCGATGATTGCGTTAATTCCCGTTAGCATTATAGTATAAATATATGTAGATCACAACATCTAATTAGTGGTCTGTTATCACACACGAGCTGAGTAGGTTGGCACATCGGGAGAGCAGGTGATCCACATTGTGTTGCACTCGTCCATTTTTTACGGTGACGTCATCCCTTCGCGTGGGCCGTACGCTCCTCTGATACCTACGTAGTATATGAAAAAGTATCACAATGGTTATCTTATGCAGATACACCAAACTTTTTAGCTATTTCATTACAAGGAAACAGCAACGAAGCACGGATCAACAAACATAGAATCAGGTCAACAAGCACATAAACGAATCAACAAACACGGAAGCAGGTCAACAAACACAGAAACAAAATCAGTGTTAAGTGTTAAGTGTTAAGTACAAATAATAAACGGAGTCCCTTGTGGAAATTCAACATCTCGTTTTTGAGTAAATATTGTTAAAAATGCTTTTACTACAGATATTCGTCATTTTAAAAATCGTCATAGAAAACTCCCACAAAGTACTCAGTTTTTTTTTTATTCTAAGTTTTTATTAACTTAATAATAGTAATACCTTGATGGGTCGGACAAGATGTGGTTTCTTGTACCGAAGCCACAATACGGCGCTGCAGCTCAATGTGGTGAAGAATGACTCCACAACAGTGCAATAGGTGATCAGCGAAGTCAGATCATCAGGTATCAACATTAATATTGAGACCACCATCTGCAGGGAATTTTAAAGGAGGTACAGATAGCTGTAGCCTAGTGGTTTGGGTAATGGACTGCTGAGATGAGGTCCCGGGTTCGATCCCAGGTTCACCATGGCACACACCAATGACTTATCGATTCTTTTCGAAGTTATGTGTGTATTTATCGCAGGTTTATTAGTGCCTCGGAGAGCACGTAAAGCCGTCGGTCCCGGTTGCCATACTAACATCTATGGCAGTCGTTACGGGTAGTTGGAACCCACAAAAGTCCAACCAGTCTAACTTGGAACTTCGATATCGCCATTGGTCATAATGACCATTGGTTGTGGAGGTCAGATGGCAGTCGCTCCACGGAAAATATCGAAGTTCAGCCGCATTACAATTAGACTGGAAAAGCCGACCCCAACTGAGTTGGGAAAAAGGTTCAGAGAATGATGATGTACAGATAGCTGTTCTTCAGGAATCCTAGCCAGGTCAGCCTTAAGATGGGTGACCATTCATAACATATTGAGACTCCTCGGAGAGCACGTTAAGCCGCGGGTCAAGAAGGAGGTAAGACACGACGGTAACTCCCGTCTGAAATGAGCTGTCCGACTGGGGTAGTACCTCCGCCCTACAGAAGACCGCGGCCATAATAACCATAGTGTTGTGTTCCCGCTGGTAAGTAGGGTAGCCAGAGCTCACTGTACCCCAGCCCTCCTCATATAATATAACATAATTCAAATTTTTTTTAAATATCACCAATGTATAGACAGCTACTTTACAATTTTATAATAGTATCCGCCACTACATACACCGATAGTGCTACAGTGGTGGCCCTCAGCTTGACGGCCTCATCAAATGTTTTTTCACCGCTTAAAGGACCCGGGACTTTAGGAAGAAGACTATAGATTCATCTATAACAGTCTAGGTGCGCTAAGTCCCAACAAAGCATCTCAACTTTCTATCAATTCAATTAAATCTGTCTGAGAGTCCGAGGTGTAACAAAGCGGCATCCGTTTTGTTATAATACCTTTGTTTTAGCAACTTCACAATTCTTAGGCAATGAAAGAAAACCCATTGGAGATTTTCTTTCATGGGGTATCAATTTTAAATTGAAATTAATTAAAAAATGTTAAGTTTTTTTTGCTTATTGAAACGCTAGACGCTGTTCTCAGTGCCATTAAATAGATTTTATAAGTAGCATTTTACTGTGTTTATTTATACATTTTTTTAAATCTCTCATGCAGTCTAATCATGTTGATCTCTCAAAAAAGGTATTCTGTTGGTTACAATAATTTCTGTTTATTCCCCCCTCCCTCAGTTCCCCTCTTCTCTGCAACCATTGAGGTTGTAGGCGTTCCATGATTGATGACACCGGCCGTGTGTCGATGACACAGGCGATAATAAAGCTTATCGCTACATTACTTCTTGAAATTCGCTCGGGTGCCCTCACCAGTGCAACCAGTAGATATGTCGAACCGACTAAAGCCGCACAGTGATTTGTCACAACTGTGCGGTTTTAGTCGGTTCGACATTCCGTTGCACATGCACGTATTGCTGAGGAACCAGGTAAGTCTTGGGAAAGGTATCCCTGAAAACTTATCAAAATCCTCCTCCATTGTTCTGAAGGGAATCGAACCCGCCAATCATAGCAGTTGAATGCACTACCGCTATGCCATAGAGACCGTTATAAAAAAAACTCAGACCAATAAAAAAGTATAGACGGAGCCGTTGTGAACAATAGAGACGAAATAAGTCAAGCTTCTTGTGCATAAGTCAAAACACGTCACACGCTGGCAATTATAGCTCTTCGGCCGAATACCGAACCGAGCATCCGTCACAAGTCCGTCATAAGATTACCGAATCGTCTAATGTTGGTGGGCTTCAAAAAAATACGCAATACTCAGTCTATACTTTTTTATTGGTCTGAGGAAAAAAATGAGAAAAAAAAAATATCACTTACCAAAAACAATAGCGACGGCAGGGGAGAATAACACTTTAAGTTAATGTGCGATAACAACTCGGGCATGTGTCCGTTTCGAGCGCCGGCGAAGCACATACGAGAGGATGCCATGATATGCACTGAGAGTCCGCCCAACACCGCGATCGCGACCAAAGCAGGCATCACCCACCTGATTGGACCGAGACAAGCTTTCGCGAAATCCTGCACAGAAACAAAGACTCGAAGTACGTGAATAAAATAAATATACTAAGACATTCTATTCGTAGTTCAGGGGTCAGCAAGTGCATAGCCGGGCAAGGGGGATTGTGGTCGCAGCACTAGTGGGACCGGTGGGTGTCACGCGGTGCTGCGACGACAATCCTCTTTTGATGAGGCCGTCAAGCTGAGTGCCACCATTGTTAACATGGTACGTGTATGTAATGGTGACCCTCTTTCCTGAGACTTTACCTTCAGCTTACCATCAGGCGAGGTGAAGTCAAATTGACGTGCCCTATATATATATAAAAAATGGCGCTTTTCATACCCAAAGTAAGCTTAGCTTAATTAGCTGGTGGCAGAATGCGAATATACATACTTTTTTCTAATTTTTTTTTCTAAATTCATACGTATTATACATAGAAATACCCAGACCAATGCAAATAGACATATTTGCATACAAATATTTGCACTGAGCGGGAATCGAACCCACGCCTTCTGTCGAAGCAGTCGAATGCACTACTAGATTCCCTTTAGGTTTTAGTGGCTGGTACTGAAGTCAAACATGTCATGCCGTTTCTTTAGACAGGAATGGTCAGTTGTCGCGCAAGCTGATTACGACGATTAACGAAAACTGTTAGCTAAAGTCGTACTACAAGTACACTTCGTATTTGTAGCACGACTTCAGCTAACAGTGTATGATAGTCTTACCTTTGACATCTAACTCAACTGGTGGTAAGTGACGATATTAAGTCTACAATGAGTCTCGTTTGCCTAGAAGGAACCTATTCACTCGTGACTTGAAGATGGGCAGGTTAAGAATCAAGTGAATCTTCGTGAATACGTTTAAGTATATAATTTTGCGCACTTTGAACTTAAACTTAAACTAAAAAAATATACTTACAACGGCTATAGCTTCGGTAGATAACACTCCAACAGGACCCAGCACAGCCAAGTAGGCGATGTTGGCTAGTAGATAGATGCCGGTCACCAACGGCAGTGAAAGGTAGATAGCGCGCGGCAGATTCACGAACGGGTTCTTCAGCTCCTCGGTCATGAAGTTTAGATAGCTCCTGTTGACAAAAAACTTCCGTACAGGTATTCTTCAGGTCAACAAAGGGTTATAGTGGAAAGAAAATAGTAGATGTCCTTTTAAACGGCGACCACTGGCAGGTGAAAGAGTATCAGTTCGTACAGTACGCACAGTCAGCATCAAAAGTTGATACTGATGTTCATAGTTCAAAAGTAAGTGAACCTACAGAGTGTCAAAAGTAAGTATTGCGACCAAGTTTCAAAGTTGATGAGTATAGTCAACTTGAAGAAATTTTGAAGTTAGACTGAACGCGGTTATTATGGACAACATCTGGACCCTGAATCATCACGCTATAACTAAAAGGTGATAAGCAGTAAAATATAAAACCTCAGCCCGGCATTTCAATGTTAAAATCTAAACTACTCAAAATTATAACGATGGAACAATATAATAACTTCATCTTAGGATCGATGCGCACCTACTTTTCGACCTCAACGCGGACGAAGCCACGGACAGCAGCTAGTTAAAGTGTAAACTCAAGTCTATGATAAGTGAAAACTAAAATAAGTTTTCAATTTGATTTTGGGTGCGATCGTCACACTGGATTTAATTGAGACTTAGAACTCAATCAATTCAGTTTATTACGCCTTGTCCGTGAATGCACCCTCGCTCAATAAAGATAAAATAGAACCACTTAAATATAAAACGATTTGCCGATAGTTCATTACTAAAGACAGGACTAACCACTTACAACTTAATTTAATACTATCCTGAGATTTTTCAGCGCACACTGCAGATAGACAGCCACTTAGAGCACAATTTAACACGATCCTGCACTTTTCAGACATTAGAAGCTTGTCTAAAGGTATAAATGAAAAATGGGACTCACTCCAACTATATTAGAAGACACGACCTGTAATGGAATCGCGAGTTTGAATGTCTTTTCACGATGTCAGGGTAAAGTTTTGATTACGACAACTGTCACCTTTGCTCTTCTTGATTTTTGCTCTTCCATTTTTTAATACCCCTAGGTGGCAGACAAGCACACCGCCCAGCTGGTGGGAAGCGGTCACCGTGGCCTATGGACATTCGGCACTTCTCCATTCCATTCCCATTCTCTTTTGCATTTATTCTTAGATGGTGAACGGACTGATGGACGAGTGATGTACGCGGACGGAGGGACATGAGCAACTTATAGCAGTCTAATCTGTTATGTCTACGCATTCGTAGACCTTTATAAATTAATTATATATAATATGTCATACCTTTCTGAATACTAACAGATGAAAGTAAGAACGATTAGCGATTGTGCTGCTTTTCTGGACTCCAGACAAAATTTGAGGGCATTTTTGTAATACAATACGATAACTTAAGTAAATATTTTTTTACCACTACTTTTTTTTATACTACGTAGGTGGCAGACAAGCACACGGCCCACCTGATGGGAAGCGGTCACCGTGGCCTATGAACGTGTGCAACACTAAGGGTGTCACACACGCGCTGCCTACCCTGAAGGGACACTTATAATGTTCATAATATTGAAATAGAAACCACACCTAAACATCGTCCTGTGTACCTATCGGAAATCGTTGGCCTTATTGAATGAGTCAATAGTATCTAGTTATAATATTATACCTATTCAATAAATATTGAATGCTTCACGGTGTAACCAAGTGGCATTTTCCTGGAGTAATTGCATGTTTCACATGTTTGCAAGCAATCGTTTTCCTCTAACGATTCAATATACCTACATACCTAGTTTTATTAACTTTTTTCACACTAGAAACCTTCAAATCAATTACTTAATTTTATAAAACTAATTTCATTGTAACGTCGTTTTATTAGCGGCTTATTCTCAGCAAACCCTTCCAATTGATATCCAAGTTAGAAGGGTGCATACAAATAACCGGTCCGCCATTTTGTGAGAAGGCCATTTTGAATTCAGCTTGACCTTGCTGAATGTATTGTCGTCCAAGTTGAAGCTAAACATGTTTGCAAAATTTTAGCTCAATCTGTTGAGGATAGCCGTACGAAACCAAATGACCCTTACTAACAAAGTTGAATGAAAGCGTATAACGATGAATGCTCATTTATATTTTAACCCTCTAAGCACTCAAGTGCACATCTGCGTGTAAGTACCTAACTTATTCAATATACCTCATTTAAGGGTTATTGCCGTTCTGTTGTTTGTGATAAACAGTCTATCTCTAGCATCAAACCTTACCTATTAATTTGTTTATAACAGTATTCTCTAACTGAATGAACAATTTTAGAACAAGACAATGAGGGTTGAGTCAAATTGTAGCACCTAGTTGTTTACAGAATTTGCATTAAAACTTTCCAACTGTGCACGTGTAAACAATCAAAAGTTTAGCAGCCGTATTTGCCGTATGGAAAATACATTTATCAAACTCCAGTCTGTTGTTACCTGAACTTTCGCCAGGGTTGCCATAATGTCTGACACGAAGGACGAAGTCCACTGGCTGAACTTTACATTGTTAATAAAGGATTATATTGAAGTCTAAAGCAGTCTATAAGTCTGTAGGTTGAGCATTTATTGTGCTCTGTTTGTGGTTTTACGTAACGGTTCCGATGAAATTTTGAAAATACAATCAAAAATAATTATAATTTATTGTTGGGCGTTTAACCGAATGTCATACATTGAAATAAAACTATTTGTAACGGATGCCCTCGCCATTTACTTCGTGTTATTATTATTTATATGGAGCCTTTTTTCCGTGCGGAAATCCTCATGGATACCCACCCCGCGGCCAGCGGGGCAGGTTATGTCGGACTCTTACCGACTAAAATTTATATGGAGCCTGACGTTTCAGGTGCTTTTCAGCAGACCTGGGAGTCACCACAAAAGACACAGAAACGGCGGGAACCAAATAAATCTCCATAGAATCCGTTAAAAATAGTTTTATTTTAACACACAAGTAGTCACTAATGATCAAATTATTATAATTATTTTGGTTGAAATCATTTAATCAGTACCTACGGTATCAAAATATCAAAAGTACTAAGAGCACTTATTCAATGCCAGCGTCGGGATAAACAATCCCTCTGCTGATACCGAACACCCTCATTAAGGTAGGCAGAAAAAAGAATTTATAATATCTCTCCCCCTGTTCGTTCTATCGTCCAGTAGCATATCAACGAATAATATGCATGACAGGAGACAATAACTAATTGCATTTTATAATAATACCGGTGGGAGACGCGCGACGCGACTTTCAGGGAGAGCCGATGATGCGTCCACTTAATAATTAAAGGACGTGTAGCTCCTATCTATATTATTATAAACGATCTGTGTCTGTACATTGGAAATATTTAAAAAGTCTTGGGTTATGTTACATGAACGATTCTGAAAACAATTTATGTACCTACGCAAAAACTACTGCACGGATTTTGATGTGAGTTTTGACCAAATGGAACCTATTCCCGAAGATAAAAAGTCGTCTATGTGCTATTCCAGAATATATTTCTCTGTCAAATTTCATCTAGATTAATCTAGATTATAACCACATTTAATCCTTCTTAAGTGAGTAGTAATAAACATCTATCCATCCTTTCAGACTTTCGCATTTTTAAAAGTAAGATTTTTATTGATATATTCTGAGTCCCGACCGATGGGAATGTAGCCATATAATCTCGGACGATTGGATAAAAGATCTTGATCAAATAAGTTGCAATGAACATTTTCTAATTTCCTCCTCGCTTGGCTGCCGGGAAAAATGGCAGAGTAATTTATGTGTTCAATAAAATAATAAGCGATTGACAAATTATCCAACACATTATCATGTTGGTGTTACCCCTGAAAAGCTTGCTACTGCTACGAGACCAACCAGACACTTTAAAAATGAAATGACCACCATCGTAAACTCCCTGTAACTATTGCTTCCAAAACGCTGAGATAAGTATATAATTGTGAAAAAATTAGTAACCAATAAATAACGATATACTTAACTCTAAAAAAACTGAATGTAAAATGAAACCATAGAGGATTCTATGTTGCCTTAATGAAGTCCAGGACACATTGAACACAGACATCACAAACACTCAATTATTGGACACGTATGCATCTAATTATTGCCATATACATACAGTCTAGCTCTAGGGCGACTCGCGTAGCGCAGAGACAAAGATTCAATTAGGATTATCAGACACGAAGTGGACGTAATTAATATACTAATCTAGACTGGAACGGAGAGTAGGGACATGTCACAAACAATTATTGGACACAAAGTGCGCCCAACTCTCAAAGTGCATTTTGGATCTCCGTAACTAAGTAGTTCCACGATGTGGGGAAACCTTTCAACCATGTTACACCCACTGTTTATTTCGTACTAGCGCCGCGGGTTGCGAATTCAACTAGGAATAATCTCGAAAAATACTATTACCAATTGCAGTGCCACTTAACGTGTTCCATTATGAATGTAAACATAATTAGCATGTATTATTGAATTTTATGCTTTTACGAGTAAGTACTCCAAAAGTTGTTTTTACAAATTTTCTAGTCCTTCTAAGGAGTAAAATTTTGAAAAAGCGCCGATACTAATTCATTTTTAACCAGAAAAAATATGAAATTTCGTGCTACTTTGTAAATGGCAGCGTCTCAGATAAACGTCCGTACGTTTCAAATAGAGGCGAAATTTGCAAAAAGCCTTCTCTAGTGGATGCTTACAAGACAAAAAGCATCGAAGCGTGGCGTGCTTTTTTTTTTTTGCTTTTTTTGGACTTCTATCAAAGCGTGTTTTTAGCCTTTTTTAAACTATTAGGTTGTTATTCATTTTTAATTATTCACCTAATAAGGTACACTTTAGATAAGTACGGCCCTCTGTTACTATTTTCCTCTATAACTCAAAGGTTTGCTGGTAGAAAACTCATATTGAGTTAAGCTCGCCTTTATAAAATTTCTTAGCTTTATTGATGTATTCTTTTGTATACAATAAATAATTAAAGAATTAATATTATGAAACAATTCAGATCACATTATTTCTTGCGAAAATCTAACCACTCAGACGTTTTATAAAGGTATTCAAAACACCTAATAAGCGGATTCTGTCACAATAACTCCACTCCTGAATCTTTGATACGGCGCTCTCGATTAATAATTAGATTGAAGAGCTATGGAACCGGGACAAAGCGGCGCGGCGACGGATAAATCTCAATCTTACTATTCAACGGAGACCGAGACAGGTTATGAATTTCTTTTTATTAAGGTATCTTGTTTAATACTTTGTGGTAAGGGTAAGGTTGAAGATGTACCTAGTGAACAGGTTGGAGAAAGAGATGATTAGATGGTTCGGACATGCAGAGAGGATGGGTGAAAGAAGATTGACGAGGATATGAAGAGAGGATGAATGCGCAACCCGGTAAAGGTCGACCTAGGCGTACATATTTTTTTTATTCAGATCCAGGACGTTTTGAAAAGGCCAGGTCAAGAGTATCCAGCAATGTGTGTGTCAAATATGTGAAAACAATTATGAAGGTTGAAGAAGTGAAAGGAGCATCTAATAACAACAAACAGTCAAAGATCATCAAAACCCGACGAACAAAAAATCAGAACATTGAAGGTTTCGGAATTGAACATTTCGGGTGCAGGTACAGGCGGAAAAAAACAGTTTAGAAAAAAGTTTTAGTTTGCGCTCCTAGCTCTGAAAAATATTCCACACTCATTCCTCATGAGCCGACAGAATCTCAAAACTTGTCTTTTAAGAATAAGACTCTTTGCCGAGATGAATAAAAGAGACACAAAAAACTTTCAGTATAACAACAATGGAACCTGCAACGAATTAATTAAAAGTTCTTAATCGATGAACAGTACGCAGCAGTGGACGTTTGGATATAGACCTCTCCCAATAAGCGTCATACCATCTGGTCCTCCTCCTATTGAAAACTAGTAACGTAAAATTAGTAAACACTCACCTAACGTCACCTTTTTTAACAGCTTTCCCGCAACAGCTTACTTTTTTAATAGGTATATCGGATTAATAATTTAATTATACACCATATTCAAAAAATCACCACTTAGTTTCAAATCTAAACTTGATTCCGAACAGAAACTCTAGAATACAAGTTACAAAAAACGCGCCGAAATAACCGTCACTTCATATCGGCGGTTGACACCGGCGCGGAGCCCCGCCGGGACCTCGCGCCGGAATGAAGTGGTGATGAATCTGCGCGCACTTACTACGACATTTCACCCCGTAGCATCCCACCCCTAAAGCCCGATGGGGCGGAGCAAATTTATGGGGTCTGGATGCGTTTTGCAGCGACATTAGCAGCAAGCTACACCAGTCTATCCGCCCGATTTCATGGACACGCCTTGTCAATCAAGCCACACGTTAAAATCTAATACTTAATTTAAATTATCAGGCTTTTATGGAAACTCTTTGGATCGTATTTAGAGGGAGCAGGATTTAATATGGGGTTGTGTTAGTGCAATCAAATCGATTCGTTAGTATAAAGTTGATAGGTTTTCTTTTAATCTGGTGTGGTAATAGTATACATAAACGGCATAGCATTGCTGTAAGGCATACGATATCTAGACATTTGTTGTAGTTCTGTGTCCTGTCCTGTACTGTACCTGAACTCAAGATCTTGATTAATTTTAACGTGCTCGTCAAGGCACATCAGGTCTCAATGTGTTGTAAAAAAGAAATGTAATCGGCCAAGTCGTTCTTATGGTGTGGCGAACTACCAAGGGCAACTTGAATTCATTTTAATACATAATTTATATTTCACTGTGTATCCAACACTGCAACATAGGTAGGCACATCAGATTTAAGCTACTCGCCTATTATAAAATAATAATAGTAATAATAAAGATTAGCAAAATGGTTAAATCTAACAGTGATGTGAAATGAGACACACTTATATAGGATTTCTTCAAAGAGGTCCAACATCAATCGAAACTTAACTGAGTTAACAATTTTTTTCACAAAATTTCATTGAGATAAACGGGTAAAATGCAGTTGGTAATCGATCGCTATTTTAATTAGTGATCTTTCGAACAGTGATATCTTTTTTAATGGGTTAAGTACCTAAGTGGCAAGTCAGGTGGGATTATTCCGCCCACTGCCTTCCTTGAATTCGCTGGTATTGAAGGGAGGCAGTGGGCCTGCCCTGCATCAAGTCTTATAACAAGAGCCGCTTTCGTTGGTCATTACGAATAAGCTGGAGCTTTTATAGTGCGAATTAAGTTTTTTTTAAAAATAGTGTGCTTTTCACTTCAATGGAGTTAATAGGGTCCCATATGAATATATTGGAAGTTTAAAAGCTGCGAAAGTAGATGCAGAAACGGGCAGTTTTCAACCAAGTAATGTTGTTAGGCAAGTTCAAATTAGGAATGTGTGGCCTGCACAAAAAAAAAACCCTAAATTCACGCGAGTGAAGACGCGGCAACAGCTAGTTTGCGGCATGAGAGCTGACGATGGAGGTGTGTGCTTAATTGACAGTTGGCTTGGCGTGAGACGCGTTGCGGTGAGACGAGTTATACTTTGTCAAATGTAGGATGATAATAATGACAGGTCTAAATAGGGTAGCCCATATAGTATAATCGAAAATGAATCTTTCGATTTTCGATTATTGTTCCCGTAGAATATGGAATCGATATTTAGAATAACACAAAAACTTTTTATTTTTTATTATTTTAGGTAACTTACTTCAGGATGACAAAAGAGAAGTTTTATGCTAAAGTATTTATGTTTCGTACCATATTTAGCTAATTATATCACAAAAAATTTAGTAGTATAAGTACTTAATAATTTTAATAAATTACTTTAAATTCGATTCATTCGATTCATTTGTGTATAGTCAATTGTGCTATATTCTTGCAAGACGCTTCACTATGACAAGTGGGCGGGGCTTGTCTATGAAATACAATAATTTTAGGGGTATGATTTTGTATAAAAAAATACGATACTTCATAGACATGAACTGTCATTTTTATCATCCTAAATTAGACAAGGTATAGATCGGTTGTGACAAGTGCTTGGCCTTAGTTGATACTGCCGTGTCAGCAGTGTCTGTCTCCGTCGACACTTATATTATCTCACGTGAAACAGCCACGTCGAGAAATCCAAACACATCGTCGTATTTTTGCAGTGTTTAATATTTAATTCTAGCTGATGCCCGCAGCTCCACGCGAAGAATGATTACTTATTGTTTTTTGTTCATATCTCCGGTTCTACTTAACCAATTGCGATTAAACATTTCCGATTTTAATTTTGACTAAGACATTAATTCTCTTTCATCCTTTTTTTCTAGATGACAAAACGCATCAATATCCATCGCAAACCAATATACGCTAGTTCAAAAAAAATTGTGCAAACAGAATCGTTTACACATAACCCAAGTTTTTTTTAAATATCTTTAATGTACAAACTCAATTCATTCAATTTCAATTTTATAATAGTGTAGATTAATTTTATTAATTATAGTAGGTACCTATTTTTGTAGACCCCAGAAATGATCCACGGAGCCCCAGGGTTCTGCGGAGCACACTTTGAGTATAGCTAATATAAAGAATTGGAGGATTATAAATTGATCAAAGGACATCGTCGAATCTCGCCCTAGAACCAACAAACATTATGGCTTATACCATGATTTATCTATTTTAATGAATTAGAGGCAAATATGTGTATCACACGAACACTAGATACTATTAGGTAGTTCTTTTCTAAATTAATAATTAATAACGATTTATACCTACTACCGACATTTTCAACCAATTACAACCGGTTAAGGATGCGCAACTGAATCTAAATCAAAATGAAGGTAATCGATTACCAAGAAAGTAATAAAATGATAATAAAGTTTGGTTGTCACCTATAATTTTTTTTGGAATGGTTTTAAAGTCTTTTTAAAATTAATAACTTATTTTTTACTAACTGGCAATTTTATTTTTAGTTAACCGTTTTAGTAGTATAGATAGAAATCTCTGTATAATTGCAAACATAATTATCTTCTTATTATAATCTGATGAGGCAAACAATTTAATCTTGTCAAACACTGTGATTAATTACATTTAATAATCACAGTCTCTGACAAAAAATAAACTGTTTCGTTAATACCACAGAGGCAATGTATACTTAATACATAATCTTTTTTTTTCAGCGGTTTTTTGTTGGCACAAAAGATTTATTGCCATTGAAAGCGGAAATGCTGTTAATCTTCCTGCTACGTAACTGCGAGATGATTGCGATGCAAAGGAATTTCGTCTATATGAAGTAATCTAGTAGGTATAAATATTAGGTTATCAATAAAAAAAACCATAGCATAATCTATACTAATATTATAAAGAGAGATATATATTGTAGAGACAAATTGCAGAAGCTGTTTACAGTATAATTATGTTCGTACTAAAACTTCCAAACAGTGCCATGAACAATCAAAGTTTAGTAGCCGTATTAACCGTATGCTGCCGATACGGCAATTAAGTTCCCTAACTTCGATTGCTTCCCAACTTAGATGATCTAAAGTTAGATCATTCGTAACCACTGTCAGATACTTAAGGTGAGATTGATTGACTGCACTTTGGTAAGGAAGAAGAAACGTTTCCTGTTGTTGCTATGCAGATATGCGAACACTAAACTATAGCATTTTTTTATACCACTTAGGTGGCAGATTAGCACATGGGCCACCTGATGGGAAGCAGTCACCATGGCCTATGGACGTGTGCAACACCAGGAGCGTCACACGCGCGCTGCAAGTATATGTAATTTGTGAATAAATGTGAGGTGACTTTCGACTAGTTAGAATCCTGTGTAATTTATTTTTACTTTTAAAAAAATAAACTTTCTAGTAAGTGCATACCTAGACGAATCAAATGAGCTCAAACACGACTGGTTTATCTTGTTTAGTTCAGAAGTGCCTATTTGCAGTTGAAGAAGATAAGGGTCTTCAACTGCCTACCTTGGATATCATGTAGCATCAGAGTATTATACCAGGACAAAACTAGTGAGCCCAAACTTGATTATTTTAGGAGTTCGACCTCATCAGACCAGCTTCATAGTACCTTATTTGCATTGTCACCTAAGGTACTCGTACACAAGAATACCAAATTTGAGTTCAATCTAACATCAGGAACATACTAACAAACAACAAAACAAGTGAAAAAAAGCTTGTAAAAAAGACTAATAATCAATCTTTATACCCTGCCTTTTTCCGCCGGGATAGGCAGAGACGATAGCCCGCAATTTGCTTCTACCCTCGCAAAATTCCTCTACTATCATTAGGTAAACATTTCACGCAAGCACGCATAAATAAACTGACTTAGGGTTGAAGTTGTAGGTATTCGTCGGAAGGGTGAACACTAACATTTCGCTTACAGAATACCTGCTTGTTACCTACGTAACCTATTTTCCGTAAACGATTGTTGTAGTTGACAATGCCGTTCACTGAAGCGAACTTCTCACGTTTAATACGTGCGTCAGTTCATTTGGTACATACATATTAAATTCTCGCACGAATAAATACACAATACCAAGTTACATACGCACTCACATTTCACCGCCCACGGTTTTCAGCCGCACGCAAAAGATATTGCGTTACAAAATTATCAACTGACCACATAGGCATATTTTTATGTCTGAAATAGATTCGGAACGGCAACAGAAAAACATATAGTGCACAGCATCTAACCTGGCCAGATCTTGAAGTAGTGTGGGCCCCACTACTTCAAAACCTTGCCAAATTAGATGCTGTACTCTATACTTGTTTGTGGCAAAATGCGTCGCCTAGAAACAAGAATAGTGTACGGCATCTAACTTGGCAGGGTTTTGAAGTAGTGGGGCGCACACTACTCCAAAATCTGGCCACGTTAGATGCCGCGCACTATACACGGGTGAAGCTGCGGGCAAAAGCTAGTAAATATATAAAGCACTTACCAGCCGGAGTAGGAAAATATTCCCGAGTAGAAAGCGACGGACCAGTTGCCTACAGATATCGAGGTGCCAGCCCATCCGTCTTCGAAGTGCTCTGTTCCACCTATAACAATAAGAATAATGGAATAATATACTATTCGCATGTAATTTGAAACACAATTTAGGTACATACACTAATTGTAAGAGGAATTATCAACTGAAGACTCAAACTCAAAACCCGTTTATGCCGTTTGAGCTGTATCTGTCTTTTTTGTCTCGAAGTTTTTTTTCTTTATTCATGACTAGCTGTTGCCCGCGGCTCCGCCCGCATGGACGTCGATTTTCGCATTTTTTTACTATATCGCTGATTCTAATCAGCCGATTGTGATTAAATATGCGTAAGATTTTGAGTGTAACCAAGACCTTTCTAATAAAAAAAACCGTATCAAAACCCGTTCACGCGATGGACGTATAAAATACCGAACGGATTTTGATGCGGTTTTCTTTATTAGAAAGTTCTTACTTAGACTAAAAATTTTTCGGTTTGTTTGGTTGTAATTGGTTAAGTAGAACCGGAGACATGACCAAAAACGACCTAAAAACGAAGCGCGGGCGAAGCCACGGGTATCAGCTTGTATAAAAAGTAGCCTATATGTTGCCCAAAACTATGAACTATAATCGTACCAAGTTTGATCAAAATCCCTCCAGTAGTTTTTGATCCATGCGTGCACATACAGACAGACAGACAGACAGACAGACAGAAAGACAAAAAATTACTGATTGCATTTTTTGCATTAGTATCGATCACCAATCATCCCCCAATAGTTATTTTGTTAATATATTCAAAGTAAAGCATTGACCTCTCTACAGTTTTATTATAAGTATAGATAGGCTTACGTTTGATCACTATCTCACCTGATGGTAAGTGACGATGTGGTCTACGATGAATCACGCTTGCCTAGAAGGAACCTATTTACTTATGACTAGTGAGTGACTTGAAGTTTTGCTTTTTCTTGGAATTGAATACATACCTAAGTGGATGCCACACCATTTATTTTAACCTCTTTGGTTTTATATCAATCGGTCCGACAATAACATAACAGTGGTTAAATATTGTTTTTCCTGTTATATTTTTTTTTGTTTTAAAAATACGACTGTCATGCACTGATTTTGATTCTCGGACCTTTTTGTTACGAATTACTCAGTAACGAAATTAGGCTCACCTTTAAGTGATAACTGTAAGCAATGTGCGAAGTATATAGGTGGTCAATAAAATCTGCCTACTCTTTCAGAAATGTAAAGGCGTGAGTACGTTGAGACTTGGCAATACATGTATTAATCAAACAATTCTTTTTATTAACGTTTACTTAATTCAATATACACCTGAAAGCACTTAGGAAAGCTGAATATTTAACGTTTCTAAATTTTCTGTCTGCCACCTGAGCGGTATTTTTTTTTTTAATTTGTTGTCGACAGCCTTTGTTTGCCTTTAACGTAATAGAAACCCTAAAAAAAGCACGATACTGCATGTTAATGAAAGATGAACAAAGACTGCACTCGACACTTTGTTTAAAAAGAACCATCAAAGAGGTGTTTCATTTAAAGTAAAATGGCATTTTTAATAATGAATAATAATTAAACTTTATTCTCTTCTCTCTTCCTTCATTAAAAGGGTATATGACAAAGAGTGGCATTAACAATATAACCCGAGTTTATTTTTTAATATCTCCAATGTACCTACAGGGGCCTTACCACAGTTACCACAAACTCTCTTAAAGCAATATTATTTCAATATTACTTAACTTTTATAGTGTGAATCGGACTACGTCAAACGTCGTCCATTATTAAATAAGTGTTCTGTGTCTTATAAATCTACTAACAAATTTAATAAAACAAATATATCCAGATTATACCACAAAAGTAAGAGAATGCTAGACCACATAACGCTAGTATCCGACGACGTCGATGGTCCGATTCACACTATGAAAGTAAAGTAATGATGAAATAATACCTACTGCTTTAAGAGTTTGAGGTAAGGCCCCAGGACACAGATACTTTACAATTTTACAATAGTATGACATGTTTACGCGAATATTACACATGCTCAGTGTGCACTGTCAATTTTTTGCTGCTTTTCAGTGGCCATGGCCACGCGGCCACGGGAATAATAGACTATGGTTGGTATGTGTGAAAAGGGAGGCCGAATTTCAGGCCGAAAGGCAGTCAGCCTCTGAACACGCCCAGCATAATCTGATCGAAACGTTAGGAAATCCAAGGGTGTACTATGTAAGTATATACCTATACCATGATCGCGTTAATTCCTTTTAACATTATATTTTGAATCTGTTTAAACACTTAAAAATTTCAAAGCAGAACATACACTTACGGCCATTTGCAAAAATTAAAGCATCATCCGACAGGGTGACGAATTTTGCAGTATCCTTTACTATAAATGCTAATAAATGAACCAGAGCTCACTGTACCCCTATCCTCCCCCTTCCCAGGGTAGGCAGCGCGTGTGTGACACCCTTAGTGTTGCCCACGTTCATAGGCCACGGCGACCGCTTCCCATCAGGTGCGCCGTATGCTTGTCTGCCACCTACGTAGTATAAATATTTGTTTGCTACAGATATACGAGAGGGGCTGGCGGCAACAATTCATGCACTGCTCAATGAACTTTTCCAATTAAAGCCAATATGGAAGGTCGATTACAGAACGGCACACCGCGTCGATGAGCACCAATAATCCAGTTTGTCTGATAATGCAATATTGGATAAAAATTACTCCAGATAACATTTATATTCAATATCATATTTCACGTTTGCCCCTCACTAACTAATGATGTTGCGAATGCGAGCAAATAAATTGTGTCGAATATCATGTACCAGTTGTAATTTTTTTCTTTAATAAAAATATAAGAAAAACCGCTTATAGGAAAAATATGAGTTTAAATTGTAGGTATTGTCATCAGAACTAAATACTTCAGTCAAATATCAGACCAATCAGACAACTGGAAGAGGATCAAATTTCAATTACAAGATTTGACCCAAACAAACAGGTCAAGTTAAATAAAACCGTTTAAAAATTGTAAAGTAAGTAGATGGTGTCTGTACACTGGAGATATTAAAAAAATTAACTATTCTGAATAAAAAAAATATTGGAACTCTTGTTTGTTTGCTCGTGATATAAGCAAAAACTATGGAACAGATTTTTATGTGGTTTGTTTATTTGAAAGGTCATCAGATCAGACTTAAAATCATATAATGTTTGATCACAAAAGATTGAGTAGTACCGGAGATTTTGTCAAAAAACTCGAAAACCGATGTCAATCAATGGCCATAGCTCATTGATAGTTTCAATTGATTGATATGTGGTACTTACAGCTTTCATCTATATTTATATAAAAAGTCGTGTAAGATACACTATTTATAACTAAATAACGGCTGAATTTGGAACCAGGAGACGGACATAGGATACTTTTTTTACCCTTAATTTTTGGAGTGAAGAGTGGAGAGTGGAGTGGCGAGTGAAGTGTAAAATGGAGTGCAGAGTGGCGAGTGGAGTAGAGAGTCGTTTAATTGGTGGCGATACCGACATCCACGCGGGCGAAGCCGCGGGCAAAAGCTAGTTTTAAATAGATGCACTACTTAAGATGCAATATCATCTGCGCGCAGGCTCGTTAAGCATTAAGTGGCCGCATGTCATGTATCTGTTTAAGAACCCGCATATGGTCGTTTACATGTACATTATAAGACATGTAGGTACTATCATGAACACTGGTACATTGTAGGTACATTTTTTAGTAATTATTTAGTTTTTTTTGTATTTTTTTGTTGTTTAAAAATTGTTTTTTTCATTTATGTAAAGTAACTTATTTAATAGTAATAAATTTACTTGAACAAGTTTTCATATTCTAATTTAATTTAATTTTTATTATCTAAGATTATGAATATTATGATTTATTTAACATCTGTACACACATGAATGCAATAAACAATTTGACTTTGAATTTGACATTATTATGCACATCGGCTGTGTAATATCAAAACTCAGTACCTGCATAAAACTAATTTTAAAGGAGAGCCGAAAAACCTTCTCGTAGTTTTTGTCAGCCCGGGACGTGTTCTTCTTCAAGATTCTTCTTCAAGAAAGTTCTTCAAGAAGGGCATTAGAAGGTTTTTGCAGGGTCGGCAGCGCGAGTGTGACGCCCCTGGTGTTGCACGCGTCCATAGGCCACGGTAACCGCTTTCCATCAGTGTGGGCCGTGTGCTTGTCTGCCACCTAAGTGGTATAAAAAAAAAAATTACGTGGAGGCTGATCTATAAGATCGAAAAATGCAACAACCTTTGTCTTTTTAGATAAGTCAGATACTAGGTTCTTAAATTGGACAGTCGAAACGTGCGCTGTCCTAGGTGTGCATTACTTATTAAGAAAAATAAGAAGGACGTTAGAACGTCAAAGAATCGTCCGTCCAATATAAAAAAATGGTAGGTATTTCAAAAAATGTAAAACATTAAAAATAGTAAATGTTTGTTAATCTTACCATTGCGAAGATAATAAACATTCATTTTATAACTCTCCTGTAGGCAACCCTTACATACAATACAGCTTACAACGTTTCGTTAGACAGTCACTTAATCTATCTAGATACGAACATGAAACGCTATTTGTACAGAATAAAAGTAAATCATAATTCGAAGGGGAGCATTTAGGGCGTATAGAGTGGCCACTTGCCCTCAGGCTAGGTAATATTAGAAACATGTCCACAACTCTATATGTAATAGGTGTACATTGACAGGTTTGTAAAGCAGAATGTAGATTGGCAATACGATGAAAAACAAACGAATAATTCGAACGAATTACGGTAGACGGCTACACCGGCGCCCTGAGCCGTAGAATATATCGGAATATTTCGAGCATCTAGAATGGGTCCAGGTAGCTCAGTAGGTCAGAGCATTCCCCTTGTACTGGTCACGGTTTCAAGTCCCGTCCTGGATGATCACTTTTCTGATCAGAAAATCATTGGGCAATGATGAAAAACGCCCAAACTGACTGAATGAAATAGACTGAATCCGCAAGATGGGGGATTTGGTGATATGATGTACATTGTGTGAGGTCTATGTGTGGACTGCAATAGGGTAATTTATTGATTGATGTATTTGTTAGTACATAATATAAAAATACTAGTGTTGTAAGTAAATTAAAAAGCTGTTTACTCTCAGTATATTAAAAGAGGTTGCACCCAGTTGCACCGCACGCGACTGTACCACACGCCTGAGACAAGATGGACTTGCAACATCAATTAAGTTGATGAATTCCCAACAAAACGCAATTAAAAGAATGCGATGCTTATGGTGTCCTGTTTCTTCATCATGACTCACTTGTTTAAAATTTTGAACCATGGTGCTTAATAGCAGAGACATTTCGAGCATAAAAGAACTTCAGAACTCGGTGCATCTTTTTGATAAGCTTTTATTTGGTGCTAGCCTCCGCGGCACCGGTTGCGAGGGAAATGCCCTATGTGCCACATACCACCCCGGCGGCGTCAAAAGACCCTAGACGGCGTGCGGTTTTAGTCGGTAAAAGTTCGACATAACCTGCCCCGCTTGAAGTATTCATGAGGATTTCCACACGAAAAAAAAGGCAAACACCTAGTATAATAATAATAAGTGAATGATGGTCACATAATTTTATGCCTGTTAGTGTAATAGCTATGAATTATTGGGATCTGGTGCATAGGTAGTAATTTAGAAGTCGCATAATTATATCGCCAAAGAATGCTATCGCGAAGTACCCTAATACCTGTTAAAACAAATTTAATGCGAATGTACATAGCTGGGCACCGTTAATCAAATGGTTAACTTCGTTAACCGCTAATCCGTTACTGAAGAAGTTAACTTCGTTAACAGTTAAAGCGTTTCTTTACAGAAAATTTAACGCAAGTTAACGTTAATCGTTAATCCGTTAACACGTGATAAAACTTACATCTACCTATACATCGTAAATCGGACTGAATGACGGATCATCGCACAGCCTAAACTGCTGCTGATCGTAGAAACCTGAAATAGAGGGTGTTCTTCGTGTTACATAGGCATCCGATAAGACAGGATTTTTCGAAATTCTTTCCCTAAAGGACAACGCAAATCCTTGTTTTAACAAAATTGTTGGGACACGTGTATAGAATTTTATAAAAAAAAACTCCCTAACGGAGTCAAAAAGAGGTAGGAAGTTATTTTGCGCTTTCTATTTTAAAAATAAATCTGTAGAAGTGAAAATTTTGTACATTGAAAATATCAAAAAAATAGATAGATGCAAGTGGTGCTACTAGACCGACACCGAACCCAAATATGTGATTAAAAAAATGTTTGTCTGTCTGTCTATCTGTGCGTTTGTTCAGGCTTCACGCAAAAACTACCGGTTCGATTACGATGAAACTTGGTATAATTATTCTTCCATATCCTGGGCAGCACACTGGATACTTTTTATTCCGGAAAAGTACATACAATAAAAGACAAATATAATTTTGCGGTTCAATTCCTAGATCCGATTACTGTACCAACCGCAAATAATAAGTTTGTCTTAGGTTACGTCACCCGCAGTGGTGTTCAAGTAATTAATTAAGTGGATAGTGGTGTTATTAGTTTTTAGGGATTTTGAGTTTTTTTTTGTACTTTTATCAAAAGTATTACATTTTGAGTTTAGATTAGTTATCATCAGAAATAGGTTTATGGGAATGGGACTATGTGTGGGAGTGGGAGTGTGCGTGGGAGTGGGAGCGGGAGCGGGGGTGGGAGTGGGAGTAGGAGTGGGAACTGGAGTGGGAATGGGAGCAGCAGGAGTGGGAGTGGACGCAATAAGCGACTTCCACGCGAGCGGAGCCGCGGGCAACAGCTAGTTTTTAATAAAGTTTATCCGACGGCACATAGAACTAATTAAATTTCGAAATTCAAAAAAAATAGTTTTAAAGATATTAGTTTAGTTTAGTGAGATGAGCAACAGAATTAACGCTATTTTGGGAGTATAATTTGGTAAATCAAAGATTTGTTCGAAAGTGCTCCCTAATCGCGAGCATTCGCCTGTAATGTTACAGATTCGAACATTAGATAGGTACATCAGTGAAGGGGGGGAGAATAGAGCGGAGGGGAGGGGAGGAGAGAGGAGTGGTCAGTGGTGTGGAGTTGGGTAGACTGTGGAGTGTAGAGTAGAGAGTGGAGTGGAGAGTGAAGTAAACTCCGTCACTTAAAAAAACTTTGTGGCGATAATCGACATCCATGCGGTCGCAGCCGCGGGCGGAAACCTAGTCTCCTTATAAAAACTGTTGGTTCTGGAAGTTAACAAGTTAGAAACAAAAAGAGACGGGTAGGCATGTTGACAAACAATTATTAAATTTTTCATTCAACTGGATGATTGACTAGTTGCGCTTTAGACGAAACACTAATCAAACGAACTAATTTTGAGATGTTATTCTTAGGCTTTCGCGGTTTATAGGTACTCATATTATAGTCTCGGGATTTACACACGAATATTTGAACAACTCCTTGTGTACTGACACTTCGGTAGCGTTGCAGCAGTTGCAGCAGTTGTCGAACGTACGTGTTAGAACATGTTGGATTAACGATTAACGGACTTAGGGAAATTTAACGGAAGTTAACGAGTCCGTTAACATATTTTCAAGTTAACTTAAAAGTTAATCCGTTACTCAAAATGTTAACTTCGTTAATTAACGATTAACGGATTAACGAGTTAATGCCCAGCTATGAATGTACAAAATCGTTGGTGCAGCTGAATATTATTGATTAAATAAGCCACCAACCCTGCAGACTATCTCCGTATAGTATCTAATTTTCAATAATCCAGTATCTACAAAAGCAGCCGCCGATCCATTTTACAAGGGCTTCTAAGCGCCTCATAGTGGGTCCATGTTGCCATAGACAACAAAGCCGTGACTAAGGGCATATTATACCTAATTATATTCCGAATTGCATAATATACTACGTATATAGCATCAAATCAAGAGCCCTTTATTGGGCATAATCCCACCCACATGCTCTAATATGACTCCTGGCGGCAGGATGAACTGGAGTCAGCTCTCGCGCCCTCTCGTTCATAAAATACCTCACGCACACACTAACAGGGTATCATCATTGTTATGGGATATTTTCTGATTTTAAATTTACGTACAAGAATATAATAGGCGGGTATTGTGTTGTATTCAAATCGGCAGTTTTTTTTATCTGAATCTTTGAGATTGACGAATTTAATATCATTTGTTCAGACTAAAAGCTTTTCATTTTTAGGGCGAAGGCTATAATGTCAAATTGCGAGTGAAGTTAGTTTAGTGAAGTTAGTATAAGAATAGGTTAATTTTATTCTCACCTAAAGAATTATGATAAACATATCTTAAGTAATTGTAAATCTGGATTATAACTTAAGAACAGTTACAATCTGACCTAATAAGTTTTTTACAATTAATAAGTTTTCATTCAAAATTTATGTAAAAACTAGCTGACCCGGCAAACGCTGTTTTCCATTTTAAGGGTGAACAACCCTTATCACTTAGGGGTATGGAAAATAGATAGTAGCCGATTCTCAGACCTACTGAATACGCATATAAAATTTGGTAAAAATCGGTAAAGCCGTTTTGGAGGAGTACGGACATTGTGACATGGAAATTTTATAAATTAGATATTTAAATTTTATTGGAATAAGATAAATTATACTTTATTCGGTACAAACGAACAAATCGAACGGTTCATTTGTTATACCGTTATTCATAATTTATGCTACACACATAATATAGTAATAAATTCTTCCTTAAGTCTATTCAGCTATGGCTGGTGTACCACAATGCTTTGAAGACGTTCAACCTAATTTGCAATACATCTTTCTAAACGACAATAAGTTCAAGTTCGAGGAATTTATAACAAAACACGCCAATTTAGTCATGTTATAGTCATGTTGTGAGAATTTTGCGACACAATTTTCCACACTAAGGAGGTTTAAAGATATTTCTGTTGCTTTTATATTGCATGGTTGTATTGGGTACCCACTATATTTGTATAACTAGAAGTAGGTATACGAAAGTATCTCCCGTCCAACCTGGCCAGTCCGACTGGGATAGTACCTCCGCCCTACAGAAGACCGCGGTCATAATAACCATGGTGTTGTGTTCCCGGCGGTAAGTAGGGTAGCCAGAGCTCATTCCTCCTCCCCCCACCCACGCATTCCTAGCCCTCCTAAAGTCCTAACCCCTTTCAGGGTCGACTGCGCGAGTGTGATATTCTTGGTGTTGCACACGTCCATAGGCCACAGTGACCGCTTTCCATCAGGTAGACCGTGTGCTTGTCTGTCACCTAAGTAGTATAAAAAATAGAAATATACCCATAACTGGCATTCAAAAGTTTAATTAAAATGATTATTTTTTGTAAGTTACCCTTAGAAAAAATAATCAATATAAAATGGCCGTTATAAAATGTATGAATAATTTTAGTTATTCAGAACGTACCTACTTTTTCTAATAGTTTATTTATTTATTTTTTTATAATTAGATACTTATCTAAATATGTTTTTAAACAAAACCACAACTAGCTGGCAGAGATTCTTGCCAGAGTCTTCTCAGGACGGTGCCGCGGTAGGTATTGTATTATATGGAGATTAGTCTAGTAAAAATTATGTTAGTCTCACTCTTTTTATCCCTTAGCTGCTTTGTAAATGTTGTTCAATATGGCCTATACAGAACCGATTAAAATAAACAAACATAGCGTCATAAAGCGGCCTTTTGAAGCGTTATTGGTCAGGCTGCAGGCGAGAGTACACTCATAAAGGTCAATATTCAAATTCCGCCTTTACTAAATTGAGTTTATTTGCGAGTGAGACATCAAAGAGTTACAGTACTAATAGGCGATGGGATTGCATCGACGGTGGTTGAAGGGGAAGGGCGCTTGATCCCCTAGCTAGTCTATGACGAATATACCCAACTAGAGGCACAGATGATGCGCCGACACTAATTAAATGTTGTCTTTATGTGCGGTACAATTTGAAATGTGACATCGCGTGCAAGTCCGAAAATTACATCCAATCAATTCCTGTGAAGCGTGCGTTGTTTTCAGGCTTTGTAAAAAAAACTTTAGGGGATTACAATGTCGAATGCAATTCAATCATTATGAAGCAGTTGAAATCAAAACTCACGTAGTGAATGGCGGATGCCAGTTTTATTTGCAACTAGCTTCCGCCTGCGGCTTCAATAAAACAACTCTCCACTCGACTCTCTACTCCACTCCATTACCTCTCTCCACTAAAAAAAAGGATAAAAGTATCCTATGTCCGTCTCCTGGTTCTAAACTACCTCCCTACTAATTTTCGGCCAAATCGGTTCAGCCGTTCTTGAGTTTTAATGGTGTAAGTAACACGACTTTCTTTTATATATAGATTGGGTAAACGGAAATCGAAGTTTTCCAATATATTGTGCTTGCCTTGGGCCGCCTGTGATCACGGCCAGTGCAATCGCCGACAGGGGTTTCCGGGAGAATTTCCGCACGAAAAAAAGAGTAATCCTTTTTATACACCACGTAGGTAGGCAGACAAGCACACGGCCTACTTACCTGATGGGAAGTGGTCACCGTGGAAGAGGTGGGGAGGCTAGGAAAGGGTGGGTAGAGGAGGGATACAGTGAGCTGTTATACTGTTATTATTATTGGCGTGTACGTACCTCTGCACATCCAAACAACTCCGCCGATTATGATGATGAACAGCGCGGCTATCTTGGTGAACATGAACACGTTCTGTATCCTCGTGGTAAATTTGACGTCATACGCGTTGATGAAAGTGAGAAGACCTGCAAAAAAAGCACCATTTTACTTTCTTACGAAAAAAGCAGCTTCAGATTTTACTAAATTGTTAATAAACTTTGTGTAGATACATGAAATACATATCAATCTTTAACGGGTGGTTTAAAACTAACTAGACTTGTAATTAGATATTTTTTTCATAATTCACTTCGCAGTAACAGGGTAACTTTATGCCTGGATTATAATTCCACTTGGGGAAGCCGCGGGCAGCAGCTAGTTTTGAATAAAATACTTAACGAAACAAAATATAATAAACAATACACAAAATTATAATCGGAAATTACAGGATACTGAGTAGGTACTTTTGTATTACGGTCAAGGCCAAGCTGAGTTTTCCTGTTATTTCAAAACCTTATCATGAAAACATGTTTGTTTCGTAACTGGTTTTACAACAAGCTCCCTAATAAATTAAGAGATTTACTCGTTAATAATATGAAACTGTTTGCTAAAATCATTTTCAAAATCCATCCAAAATTGGCGCCACTATCGCGTAACATACATACAAAAAAAATAGCGTACGAATTAAGAACCTCCTCCTCTTTTGAAGTCGGTTAATAAAATTGAAGTCTCATCTTCATCGCAGCATGGTGGCATTCGAAACTTTCACATAGGAGCCACAGGCAAGAGGAACCCGGGCTCCCATGTGTATGTCTGCAGTCTGATCTTTTTTTTCCGTGCGGAAGTCCTCATAGATAACCACCCCGCGGCCAGTGGGGCAGGTTAAGTCGGACTCTTACTGACTAAAACCGCACGCCGTCTAGATAGGATCTTCTGACGCCAGTATAACGTGGCCCAAAGAGCATTTCCCTCGCACCCCGGCTTGACCCGGGCCATCTCCGGATTCGAGATGGCTCCCTCGGGTTTGGGAACCACGATGTTCCCGTCATGCCCCCGGAATAGAGGAGGGGAGGGGGGCGCTTTCGGCCTTACGAGGAAAGCCTGCCCCACTCGGACGAAATTGCGGGCACAGCTAGTTTCACTATAAGATTATATTTTGCCATAAACTAACAATTTCGCTAAATATCTTACTTAAAGAACGGGGTCGTGGTGCAAACCGGTGCTCAGCCTAGAGATAATTAATCTGTTTCTATTCGGCGTTTTCTAAATTCCGTTAAATCTTTACTCGTAATATCTTACTTTCTTTCTTCGATATGGGATCGAAACTAGACTAAAACTGAATTTAGTCTTTCAGGCGCGATTGGTCCAATTCGCGAATGGCCCAATTCACTTTATTTGCGATGGGTTTAGGCGAATTGGCCCAAGTTGCTAAAGGTAGAAATTAGATAAAAACATCGCTTAGTTCTCGAGGTAGCTCCTTGAAGGTAGTCGAAAATAAAAATAATTGGCACGTGTCCTCCGGCCAAATCATGTCATTACATGGTTACCGGGCGACGGCGGTGTGGCGCCATCACCGTGGGCCTTCGGCAATGTATTGATATTATAGGTAATAAATAATTATTGCCTAGCATAATAAACAGATAGGAATAAAAGCATCAACCTGCCCTTGTCCTTAGGAAATTTGATGGATTAGAACACGTGTCCTCCCACATCATGTCATTACATCATGGTTACCGGGCGACGCGACGACGACGGTGTGCCGCCATCGTATTATAGGTATAGTGCGCGGCATTTAACGTGGCCAGGTTTGGGGTAAGTTCGCACATCGTGCACTTTAAGCCAATCAAAAGATTCAAAGTAAGAACGAACGGAACGTTGGTTCGTTACAAGACATCTCTCGGAGACATCTGATTGGTCCGTCGCTTGACGGACCAATCAGATGTCTCCGAGACCGCGACGAGTCCGCGACGGCGCAACCGCGTCTCCCGCCACCCGCTCATACCTCAAAGGGGACCTAAAAATCGACCTTTGCGCATATGACGCGTCTGGCCAATTTACGTGCCGGTATCTGTATTATTTATTTTATATTAGACTAGCTTCCGCCCGCGGCTTCGCCCGCGTGGAGGTCGGTATCGCCACCAAGTCTATTTCAATAAAACAACTTTCCACGCCACTCACTCCTCCACTCTCCACTCTCCACTCTACTCTTCACTCCACTGGTCTCCACTCGTCTAGCCCAAACCTTCCTAATAAAAAGACCCCAACAAAAGTCGATAATAGCGATGGACATAAAAACTACTAAACGTATTTTGATGAGGTTTCTTTTTATTAGTAAGGTCTTGCTTAGACAATTTACCTATGTTTGGGGGACCCCGCGGGCGGAGTCGCGGGTATCAGCTAATATAAAAAATAGCCTTTTTTTCCGTGCGGAAATCCTTATGGATACCTACCCTGCGGCCAGCGGGGCAGGTTATGTCGGACTCTTACTAACTAAAACCGCACGCCCCGTCTAGGGTCTTCTGACGCCAGGGTGTAAGGGGGCCAACGCTCTGGCGCGGCTGTTGCCCAACATGAGGGGGCCGGATGACTCCCGCAAAAAGTAGCCTATATGTTGTCCTGTAAGTGATGGTAGCTGAATGGATAAGGACGCGGCCTCTGCTCAGAGGTATCGAGTTCGAATCCAACCGGATAGTACCAATGTGAATTTCACTTTGTGCAATTTATATGTGATATCCACATGATTTACCATCTGCTGACGGTGAAGAAAAAACATCGTGAGGAAACCCACATGTCCTAGAAGAAATTCTAAGGACATGTTCGATCTACCAACCCCCATTAGGCCAGCGTGTGTGGATTAAGGTCTAAACCCTCTCAGCTCTGTCGTTATAGGAGAGGAGACCCGTGCCCAGCAGTGGGACATAAATGGGTTGATATTAGTATGTTGTCCAGAAGTATGAACTATAATAAATCGTGCCAAGTTTGATCAAAAACCCTCCAGTAGTTTTTTATCCATACGTGCACAGATAGACAGACAGACAGAAAGACAGACAGACAGAAAGACAAAAAAATTACTGATTGCATTTTTACCATTGGTATTGATCACTAATCATCCCCGAATAGTTTTATTTTGTAAATATTTCAATGTACAGAATTTACCTCTACAGTTTTATTGACGTTACCTACGACAAACTTATTATTTGCGGTTGGTACAGTAATCGGGTCTACGGATCGAACCGCAAAATTAAGTTTGTTTTTTATTGTATAATTTATCGGTCAAGTTACTTATAGTGTGAAGCTAGCTTATAGCATGTTTAACATAATAACAACATTCAAATATGCGTGTTTAGATTACACGTTGTTACAGAATGCGTTGAAGATATAAACGTTCACTGCTCGTTCCCCGTAGGTGAAAGCGTGATAATAAGTAGCCTATGTGTTGACCCGACTTCCTAATAATATTCTTGCCAAATTTGAAGTAAATCCATGCAGTACTTTTTGAGTTTATCCCGGACATACATACAGACAAACAGACAAACAGACAAAAATTCTAAAAACTATATTTTTGGCTTCGGTATCGATTGTAGATCACACCCCAAGTATTCTTTTTTAAAAATATTCAATGTACAGTTTTGACTTTCCTACCATTTTATTATATGTAATAGATTATAATTTATTTATAGTAAAGAATTTGTCAAAGTTATTGCTTGTTAGCCACAATGCTGTGTACCTAGATCGATGGGTCCATCGAATAAGTGTGCAATCGAAAAATGATATCTTTATAGGAGAAAATAATAACTTTTAATCCTTAATACCTGGGTTTCACTGTAGGTAGGTTAATACAATAAAAAATGAAATTAAAGTTAAAAAAATATTTTTTTGACTGGTAACGGAGAAAGCATGCAGCTAGTACTCGCAAAATTGTCGCAAAATATGAATGTTCTTGTGACAGAAAAACATTTTGGTTACACGACTCAGTTCTCTGTGATTTCATTGGGCAAAGTAAATTGGAATTTCAACTATCTAGGAATTTTGCCCTAGATAAAACTCAAAATGACTGGGCTAAATAGGTCGCCAACAATTACACTACCTATGTTTATAGAGAAACGAGTTATGTAAATTACACTGAAAAACACTCATTTGAAATGGTAATGAAGATATTCAAGTCAATCGCAATAGGTAATGTCTTAGTAGGTAATAAATTACTATTTCATTAATTATGCTAACGACTATTGTCTGAAAAAGTTGTTCACTTCGCGAGGGAATAAATCGGAAGATAAGAAACCAATATCTTGTGATGTTGCATTCTTTAAGCGTAATTTTGTAGTTTGAAGTTATATAGGTACCAATTTATAAGACTCAATTTATCATAGATTATATTCATAAATCAACGGTAAACGTCAGGTTTGAAACATCAAGCAATCCAAAGGTAAGGCAAACCTTAGACTGTGGAATTATCTCCCTGTCGTAGTTTCCCCTAGCGTCTACAATATGGAGCTCTTCAAGAAGGGCATTGGAAGGTTTTTAAAGGGTTGGCAGCGCGAGTGTGCACACGTCCATAGGCCACGGTAACCACTTCCCGTCAAGTGGGCCGTGTGCTTGTCGTCCACATAATTGGTACAATAAAAAAGGCGTGTAGAAGTATTTACCTACACCATGACGTTAATTCCCGTTAACATTATAGTATATCGTGGAATGCGAAAGTTTATTCAACGAAAGAATTAAACGAACGCATCAAATCGCCACTTGAAATATTCACAATTTTGCCACCAGGTAATTGAATTGGAACACTTGAGAGACAAGTTTGTTCGAAGAACCTCCTTTCGCTTTGAATCCAAAAGTGGAATCTCGGCAGTATCGTATCATGCTAATTGGCGAAACTTTTGAAGGAGCTCGGGCACAGAGAGGTATTTGAGATCAAAGTCACCAATCGTTTATGTTATGACAATATTAACGACATTTCGTCAACGTCAATAAAATTAACGAAAGACATACAGTATACAGTATATAAATACATACATTATACTGTGGAAATATATAGCGGTTAGCTAAGATAAGGAAATCAGGAAAATAGAGACAAAATAGAAGCAAACAATCTAGTAGTGTTGCCCGCGGCTCCGGTCGCGTGAAATTTAGTTCCCGGGATAAAAACTAGCCTATATTTTATGTTATTCCAAACTATAATAATCTATATCTGTACCAAATTTCAGCCAGATCTATTCAGCCGTGAAAGAGCAACAAACAGACATACATTCTTACAAACTTTCGCGTTTATAATATTAGTAGGATATGTATGAAGAGCCGCTAGCCAGTGTGGGAGTTCCGCACGAAAAAAAAAACGTGTAAAGAACCAGAAAGTTGAAATAATAAAAGGAAGGTATGTGTCTCACACTTACAGTAACCAGTAACCCAATTTGCGGCCTACCAGACCACCGGCACCTGAGTGGGCCTGACTGGGCCCTAATATACGGATGTCATCAACGTACATATTTCGTTTAATTTGAGTTTATTCAGATTTTTTGTTTGGCTTGATCAAAAATAACATAAAATCAAATTGATTCATTTTGATAGCGTTTAGTTTATCGGTTCATTTTAATCAATTCTTTTTACTTTTTTTTATTTTTTTAGTGAGTATGTTATAAAAGTGTACGATGACTATGTGGAATTAATTGGTAATCGAGTGGAGAATTAAAGGGTTGTTTTAAGTCGAGTGTGAATGTTGTCTCGCAAAGTTAGTAAATTTTTAGGCACATAAGTACATAAAATTTCAAATATTTATTGTCACAACAGCTGCTTGCGAAATCTGAAACTATGATGAATAGCAAAAAAAAATGCTCAAAACAATCTCGAGCCATTTTGATGATAACTAAAACTGCATTATTGTTTTTTTTTATTCAATACTCTTACCAGGAATCGAACCCAAAAAAATAAACACACTGTTAATAATAGGTAATATTTTACACCATTCAATAGTGCCGCTAATGAGGAACAAATTCTGAAAATCTACAGAAAATTTATGGAAACATCTAATTTTTTTCAACAAAAATTTTTCAACAATTTTTTTACTTCGCAGTTAGTCCTTTTAAACATATTTTGCTATTTCTCATAGTTTTGGTAGTGGCTATCCACGCCCAGTTGAATAATGCACTATGCATACCAGTATAAAATGTACCTATAATATGAATATTTTGATCGATCATGTCAATCGCTAGCTAGACACGCAAGCTCATTGTACACTTATGTTATAAATTCACAGAGCGACTAATTAAGAATACTTACATATAGTCGCAGCGGCTATAAGTTTTTTGCATAGCGGGTCGATGGAGCAGTTGGGAAAAAACGGATCCAAGATGTTGCTGGCAAACGTGAGAGCCATTATAGCATTTGTGCTCGGTCTGAAAGCAAACAATATATTTTTATAACGTTTCTTAGACATTTTAAGTCGATATTGAAATATAATTTCATGTCATACTATATTAAAGCTGAATAATTTGTTTGAACGCTCCGCTCTTATCACTGTAACTACTAGTACTCGTACCAGTGCGATTTGATACACCAGTGCATTGGAACGTAGGCCATTAGCCATTATGGGGAAAAATACTCATTAAATGCTCAAAATAAAAATTATATTCGTGATCGAATCGACGCGGATGTCAATTAAAATTACGGAAAGAAAAATAGTTACTTACACAAAAACTAAATTCGCATCCCACAGATATAGGAAAGCTGGCAGAGGTCCAAATGCTTCATGGATATAATGATAGTCCCCACCACTTTGTGTCAAAGTTGTACCTATTAAACAAAAGAAAAGGCATTATATCATAATACCCTGCTGTCATATGTCACAACACACAATACCCTATTAGGATTTTATTGAAAGCATTTTCTTTTCAGATAGCTCCCACTCATCTGCGATGCTGGAGACGTTGTAAGCTGAGCTTTATGAAGACTTTACAGGCATAGGTACATTGTGATTGAAGTTCTAACATAGTCTATTTGTATTCTATGATAATATGATACTCGTCGGTAATACTATCATATTTTATAATTACAGTACAACTTAGTTTAGTTAATCAGACTTGCACTTGTTTTATATTAAGTACTGTAAATCAAAGTAGATAATCAGGACTCAGACACGGCAGGCTGCAAGGATCATAGACCTACCTCACCAGGAAGTACAAGCCAGTACACTTGCTGATTGAAGGACGAAGCTCTGGTACAGGTTTTCCTCTCGAAGTTGGGCGGTCAGTCTTTTCCGTAAAAGTAAACCAAATGATAAGGTAGGGAGTAGGCAAGTTACACAGCTAATGAAAAAGTCACTCAGCATAGTCGCATCGTCTCATACAGAACATGAACGTACTAGCCACTTAAAATATAGTAAAGTACTTAGGAATGAGTACGTGGACATTTACGGTGGGGTACACAGCGGGCTATGGAGCGAGCTATACTTGAAGTCTCTTTCTTCTTCTTCAACCTAGCGTTAATCCTAGTCGCATTCAAAGCTTTCACCTCGGAGTCTGGGGTCCGCTTTAGCAGTCTTAACTGCGGATTTGGCTGGACCACGATATTTTCCGTGAAGCGACGGCTTAACGTGCTCTCTGAGGCACGACCAGACCAATGCAAATACCCATATTCATGCAGACAAATATTTGCACTGAGCAGGAATCAAACACGCGCCTCCTGCGCAGCGGCCGCATTTACTACCGCTACGCCACAGAGTCTCTTTGAAGGATAAAATTCGTAATGAGGTCATCCGACAAAGAACCAACGTTACCGACATAGCTCGCAGAATAAGCGAGCTGAAGTGGCAATGGGCTGGCCACCGAACCCGCCTCATCTGTCGAAGGACCGATGGCCGTTGGAGCAAACGAGTCCTAGAATGGAGACCGCAAGTCGGTAATAGGAAGGTCAAACCCCAGCCAGATGGACCTAAGACTTGAAAAAGATAACTGGGATAAACTGGATGCAAAGGCAGAGAATCGGGTGGTATGACGTACATTGGGGGAGGTCTATGTCCAGCAGTGGACGTCGATAGGCTAATTGATTGATATAATGACTTAGCAATCTACTTAAATCGTAGTTACTTGGAAGACATCTAGGCAAAATTAGGTGAGATCGTCAATAAGTATAAAGATATACGCCAAACTAGCAAACGATCACAAAATATATCACGATGATGAAGCCGATTTGGATCATTGACATACAATTTTGGAACTGTGCCAGTAAATCCAATGTCATTCATGAAAATGCAAAGGGTATGTTTCGACCGCACCATGGTTCATTAGAACACACGAGGTCCGTGAAACTTTAACACACTTCAATCTACAACTCATGTCTACACAAACCTCTGTACCAATTAGGTACTTTTTCCCCGAAACAACAATTTCTGAAAGTACGACATCGGTAAGAATCGACGTGACATGTTGGATCAAGACAGTTGATCAAATAGACTGATTTGAGGATGATCATTCTTAGTCGTACGAACGCAGAGTACCTACATGCCCAAACGAAGGAATACTATTGAGTGCTTGTCTGAATGTTTGTCCTCAATGGACTCCTAAACCACTTAACCGATTATAATAAAATTCGCACACCATGTGCAGTTCGATCCAACTTGAGAGATAGGATAGTTTTTGAAACGGATTTCGACATCCAAGCGAGCGGAGCTGCGGGCAACAGCTAGTATTGTATAGAATTGTGTGTAAGTATAATTTTATCTACAGTAATTACATAGTCTATGGTGGAAAAAAAATACCAGAACTAAACAAAACACATACCTGTCTTGCGCTTAGCCATGGCGGATATCATAAGTTGACTGGATATTGTTGACTTACCCCCATAAGAACCCATTGTGTATTATTTTAAATAACATTCTTAGATAAGAGCAGAGTACCCTCAAATGTTTAGATTAAGATTTGGTTCACTACAATCAATGCTATATAAATTATAAAAGTAGTTTTTATTTTCTGAGGGGGAGGAGCAGAGAGGATGGATGGGATTCAAAATCAATGCAATGTAAATGTGCATCAATTAATCAATGAATCAAGGTAGAATCAAGTTATGTTGGTTACCTTATCAGCTGAATTAGATGGAGACACAGTGTTTCCTACACCCTACAGGGCTATAAGCAGGGTGTGAAGGGATTGCCTTATTAGGCCACCTCACACCCCAGTATTTGAGACCGGAGATGATTTGTGGTCTAGTCTGTGTTCCCGGGAAGTTCCAACCTGGGTGGTCTTTAAGTCCAGAGTGAATAGGTTGCTCCTAGCTAAGAGTACACCAGTGTCACTTACCAACAGTAGAAATAATGACCAAAAACGAGCTATTGACGACAAAAATCAGTTCTAACACCATGTGTTTATGGATTTAAAACTTCAGGGGAGACCACTGAGTTTGAACTCATTACATTTTTTTTTCTTTTCTTTGTAGTAGTACATCAAAGTAGACATTACTTAGTAGAAAGTATACTGATTTGTATAATAATATAAGATTCAAATAAAACAATACTGTATTAAGCCCATATCTGGAGTATATTTTGTGCACCATTTTGCTTTTCATATATCCTGCCTAGCTAAAGATGGAACTGGCATATTGAATTCCCACTTCTTATTAAATTCATGGTGGATGTAATTTTTTTTTTAATTTGCAATATGTTTTTTTTATATATATTAGGACATGTTAATTTGACTTCACCTCGCCTGATGGTAAGCTCAGGAATCAGGTGTGTTGCTTCTAGTGAGTTGTTGCTGTCTATGGCAGTCATGATCAGGTGACGTGATTTCTATAAGGAAATAAATTCAGTTCTTATTGACACCAATAAGAAATCACGTCCTCTGCCATAACAACAAAAGTGCAACAATGCACAAACCTATGTTCGTGACACTTGTTGCCAGCCCCCACTCTATAGCTATAAAATAGTATAGTATATAAGGTCTATGATGTAAATAATAAGATAGAAATAAACAGGTAAACCAACTGTGGTGTCTTAATATCACCTCCGCAATATTGGTGACCCCGACGTGATCCTAGTGCTGATATAATTGCAGGCCGACTGCAGCCCTGAAAAGGTTTTCAGCAGCAAATCTAGGGAACAATCGAGGCAGCCGACGGACACCAAGAGCGAGTGATCTAGTATTTTGCCTGCCGGTCTAAACTGATCACTGTGGAGCTATATTTGGGAAAATTCACCCAACAGCCCACCAACCTTGTCGTCGTAATAAGATAGAAATAAACAGGTAAACCAACTGTGGTGTCTTAATATCACCTCCGCAATACTGTCAATTCTGATGTTGTTTGAGTAAATTCTTGCTACACAAGCAACCTAATGTTAATAATATATAATTTTCTTTTGACAGCTCTCCAAACCGCCTTGCATGAAAGGTTTAATGACAGTAGAGGAAGTGCCTGATGTAAGGACAGAAGCAGATGGTGGGCTGTTGTCGGAGCAAGTCATGAGACTATATTATAGACTTCTTCTTTGGTTTCCAATAAGAATTGGAGGTGCCTTTATTCTAGTATATGATACACCCTTTTAGCCTACAGGCTATCCTCCTATACATGTATAGACTATTAGGAATTAGGTACTACACTTAAAATTGATAAAATTGTTATTGTGTGGTATTGACTTTTTATCTATAGTTCAACAGTCTTAGTTGTGTTGAAGTCTGATCAAGAAATAGGATATCAAATATTTTAACCCGACTTGGATTAAATGGAATCCTAGGCTGTCTTACACATTGTAGGTAGTTGTGTGACGAAAATAACAGATGATAGACAACTTCTTTCAGGTTTCTATATTGTCATATGCCATCGTGTTGTTTAATCTCATCGAAGTACAGACATTCACCATGTAAATAACCAGCGACACGTGTAGAAATATAACATGGCACATTAAGCTGAAATAGAAATACCAATAAATAATAATACTTACCTAATTCAGCATAAGATAGAGCACCAAGAGTGGCGAGGAGTCCGCAAGCTGCCCATACCGTGAGAGCCCCAAATACCGAGCGAGTCTGTACTAAGACCTCTTTGGGTGATATAAAAATACCACTTCCAAAAATTATCCCTAGAATAATCGCCACCCCTTCGAGCAGACCAAGCTGCTTCTTCATCATTACTTTATCTTCACTCATTTTTGAAACAGTATATTGTCCCGTGCACTAGATTAGTCTTAATTCAAGAAGAGAGAACGTGAGGTTAACCTGAACCGACACTTTTTCCAAGAAATAATCCTTTCACATTTCTAATTTATAGAGAAAAAATTATGTACGTAAGAGTTTTAATAATATGGATGGAAAGTCTTATTTCGTGTTGAACTATTGCGCCAAATTATTATTCTTTGGTCGGCACGCGATACACGATTTTTCACGCTACCTAATACGCTTTCGAGCCGACTTGGCTGGATTCGAGATTCGACTGTCCCGCTACGGCTATAGTAATCTATTTTCTATTTTGAGCGTGTCTGTATGTCACAGACCGTTCACAGACAGAACATACAGACTAAATAGAAATAGGGATGTGAATATAATCGATAATAGGCGGGTCCACACAGAGCGAGCAGCCTCGCGAGGCATTTGCCGCGCGAAGCAGCTCGGTTGGTGTGGACGTGCCTCGGCCGAGGCAAGCGCGCACGCAGCCGCGGGCGAGCGTCCGAGCGCCCGAGCCATTCGGTGTCGGTTTTTTGTTTTGCTCAAAGGCGCCTCAGTCGTTTGCCGCGCGCACTCTGGACGCTCGCGTATATAGTTTCGTGCCTCGCTCGAGTATATTATAAGTAAAATATGAATAAAGATCTGTTTTTGTATAAAGTCTGGATCCAATATCGTCTTCGTTTAAGGTTTTCTTGTCTTCTCTTGTTTATAATCCTATTTATAAGGATAAAAGTAACAGCTGCCACCGCAACACGTACGTGTGGTGCCATGATGTATTCTCAACTGAACGAACGAATGGCTCGGGCCTGCTCGGGCCTGCCGCGCGCGGCAGCCTCGCGATGATACCGAGGCTGCCGCGCTCGTTTGGGGATAGTCTCCTCGCGCGGCAAATGCCTCGCGAGGCTGCTCGCTCTGTGTGGACCCGCCTATTGAATGGATAAAATGCTCGCGCAACATTTTTGAATGACCGCCATAGGTACTTTATTATGTGAAATGGCTGCGACCGGTATCCATTCTGAGCTGATAATGCTGATAATCATTATAGAGGTTGCTATAGATAATTTACTTAAAAAATATGGAAGAGCTCGTTAATTTTAAAACAAAAGTATATATTTGAAATCGATTAAATTGTAACAAAGCAATTTATTTATATGCCTTATCTATCGATTAAACGTTTGCTTTCATTGCTTTCATCACTATTGAGCAAGATGACAAGCAGGGATTTTTTAGCATTCATTATCATATCGACTGATACTCACATAATGTTCAATTTGTTCAATCACTGTCAATTTATACTGACATCACATCAAAACACACGACACGACAAACAAAAATAGACTCATTCTGGACGAAGACCGGTGCTGTATTCATTATCATATTATTGTACCTACTGTGTACTAACCAAAAGTCGAATTAATAACAAAGTTTGCTTAATAGCTCATTTATTATTGTGTCCAAGGCAGACATTAGAATAATTTGGGTGTAATTTCGGGATCTGCATCTGGATAATACTGAAGAAGATCAGCTACAGGAGACTCTTGATCTTCATAAAAATCACATGCCAATAGATATTCTCGCTTTGAGTAGTCATCTCCCTTACAGAACATTTCACCTAAAGACGTTTAAAAAAAGTAGATTTTATTGAATGCAGGTATATCATGAAGACAAAAAATAATTATCAAAATGCTAAATTACCTTCAATGTCCATGATGTGGACAGCACTTTTAGCTTCAAGAGCTCCCACGCAATAATGTTCTTCTGTTAAATCAGGATGCCAATACATAATGGCATCTCGGCAAGAAGAACCAGCAATAGGTAGCAGAATTCTATCCTGAGTTAATTAGGTAAGGTTTAGTAAAAAATAATTTGGCAAGTTAAATGCAAACCAAAAGCATCTTGAACTTTACCTTACATATAATTTTGTTATTTACTATGGGTTCTTTAACTTCACCAGTACAAAAGAATTTACGCTTTTTTCGCATGATTAGTGTGCTAACTTCTAGGACGGTTTTAATACTATTACCTAAAAAAAAATATAAACAGTATATATATTCGTTACGAATAACATAATATACGAATATATCATCAGGATTTATACCTTTTTCTCCATTTATAGCTTCAAGTTCTCTCATGCCCCGGGCTTGTGTTTCTCTACTATTCGATTGTTTCATATAATTAGCTAGTCTCGTCATAGCTTCTACAAATTCATCAATCGGCCCTAGGGATGAATGATGTTGCATAAAGTTACACTTTTATCAGTTTAATCCCCAATAATTTATTTATTTAAACTTTTAGCACAACAATAAATTTGTACAAATGTTAACTTAGTTACCTGTTCCGAAACTTGACCCATCTAAATAGTTTAAAAATTGATAAAACCTCAAGGCTTCATCAGATTCAATTTCATCCATTACCGGTCTCTGAAAAGGTATCAGCAAACTATTGAGTACATATTAAAATCACAGTGTATTAACATTATGTATGGTTACCAACAAATTTGCCACTCCATGCTCCAACATCTGAATATAGTGAATTCACTCTACTTGGCATCCAATCCAACGAAGAACGGGCGACTAACACTGGGTGCTGTTCATAGAAAATTAAAAATTTCTGTTAATAAATACTTCCACCAGATTCATATTAACGAAACCATTGTAATAATCCCTTTACCAATGAAGCCAACTTAGTATTGACATTTTTACAAAAACAGAAAAAAACTAATGAAAATATCCAAGACACCGCCATGGTGCGATTTTGAGAAGTAAGTAAACTTGGTGAAGAAACAAAACCATATCTTAGGTTGTTAAAACTTCCAGTCGTTATTTATTTTATGAATACTAGGTACCTATGCGTAACAAGCAATTAAAAATGGAAAGTACGAGTATGTTACCTATATCTTAAGATTTTTCACATAGGTACTCGATAAACCAAAACTCATATCACTGCATGACTATAAAATCAGAGAAACATATAGGTACTTAGCTCACCCCTGTGGCTTTCTACTGTACGCATTTAAGTTATGAGTAGTGCAGGCTATTATATGATATGAAAAGAAAGAATAAACTTTCTTTCAAGTTTTCTTGTTTCATCTGACAATACGCTTCGCTCGTGTACAACATGGTAAACTCAGTGATGGGTTTATCACTGTCACTTCAGGCATAAATTTAATTTAATTTAATCCGCTCGATTAATGCCCGATAAATCCCCAAAGCGATACAGGGTATGAACCCATCTATAGGTACACTTTTGACATGGCCATAGTATTATAACAACATATAGATCTACCTCATTTCACAATTTGCGTCGCGAATTTCTCTTGAAATACAATTATCCATGCTGTGATTTTCCCTAGCGTCTACAATATGGGGTTCTTCAAGAAGGGCATTAGAAGGTTTTTACAGGGTCAGCAGCGCGAGTGTGACGCCCCTGGTGTTGCACACGTCCATAGGCCACGGTGACCATCAGGTGGGCCGTGCGCTTGTCTGCCATCTAAGTCATCATCATCATTCTCTGAACCTTTTTCCCAACTCAGTTGGGGTCGACTTTCCAGTGTAACTGTGATGCGGCTCAATTTCGATATTTTCCGTGGAGCGACTACTATCTATATGACCTCCACAACCAATGGAGTCTGCCACCTAAGTGGCAGAAATAATTTTAGTGACCGTAATGAAGTTAAATAGTTGAAACGCGAGCGGCGGCGGTGTGGGCTGTTGGCTGTTGGCTGTGTGTGCCTTCCTTTATATAGTGATTATGTCAGCGTTATATTTTTTCATCAAATGTAAAATCTCTGCACCACAGATAAAAAGTGAAGAAACGTTGAAACCCATCCCAATCAGTCTCATTCAGCAACTGTCAGCTCTTCATTCAAAAGTTTTTATCTATGGGATAGTGAAGGTAAGGTATTCGTATCGTATTGGCGCCAATTTACCAAGTCAGATTTTGGTCGCTTTAACAGATTGTAGTGAATTTTTATGTGCGATAAGTTATTCTCATTAAAATGCATGTACGAATTCGTATTTTCGGGAAACCGGACTCTATTGTAGTTGTTGAGTCGAAGCTGACGAAGATAGATCAATTCCGACGCATAATAAGCGATAAGTTCGATGTTCAACCAAAGCTACAACGATTATTTTACGGCGGTAAACTGGTAAGTTTGTGTTTTTTATTTGCGTAGTAGTATAATAAACTAGGGTATTTTAAGATTATAACAAAAGCTACTTGTTTTCGCTGAAATTAATAGATTTTAACCTCATGTAACTGGTTAGTACTAAAACTGAAATTGTTACTCCATATTCTTGATATTCTGCTTACTATTACAGTAGTTTACTGATAATAGTTATTTTCATTTATACTGAAGGGCAGGTAAGGCTCATGTCTGCCTTCTGACTTCTGCAGATATGAGATATCTTGTAAATACTACTTTCAATGTTCCTTTGTGTTCAATTAGTTATAGTACTGTCACAGCCACATCTTACACCACTATTTCATTGATAAACTAGGGAGTTGCTAAATCTTACCCCTTTACATCTACTTGCACTACACAAAGAACATTGTTAAATTATTCTCATAAACATGTAAAACTGTATTAAATTGTAATTGGACACCGTTTAGGTAAGCAGTTTCTAACAGTATTATGGTGATACTCTTAGATTTATGAGGTCATATAACTGATGAGGTTTCACAGATTGTACATTACATACATACAAACCTCAATGTTAAATTTGGATAGAAAGTAACATATTTTTAATTTTTAAAAGTCGTAACCTGCATACCACCTGCTTCAAGTAATTATAGGTTAATGACCTTACGATGACCGCACAGCTATAGACAGCTGCACATTTCCATAGGGCTGTTTTAAAATACTTGTAAAACATTACATAATATGATAGTTGTATCCAAAACAACAACTTAGTTAAAGTAGTTTTTAATGACAGGCTATTTTTATCATTATGGACAAGCAGTATATTTGCTGATGTGTCTAAGTCACCAAATTAAAGTCTAATTAAGCATAATAGTTTAATGTGTACTAATGACTTACTTACAATACAATAGTAATTTGATCAGTATCTTTATCTATCTATTTATCCATACTTCTATACTAATATTATAAATGCGAAAGTAACTCTGTCTGTTACGCTTTCACACCTGAACCGCTGAACCGATTTTGATGAAATTTGGTATAGGAGTAGATTAAACCTTGAGAATGAACATAGGCTATGTTTGGTCGCGATAACCGACATCCACGCGGGCGAAGCCGCAGGTGGAAGCTAGTACTATTATAAAATTGTAAAGTAGCTGTGTCTGTACATTGGAGATATTTAAGAAACTTGGGTTATGTTATATGTACAATTCTGAACACAAACATTTCTTTTTGTAACTCTTGTCTGTATGTTCACAATGGATGCAAAAACTATTGAACAGATTTTGATGCAGTTTGTTTTTGTTTAAAAGATCTTGGACAGATTTAAAATCTCAATCGGTTGTGTAGAACCAGAGCCGTGGGCATAGGCTAACTTTTCATAAATATAAACATTCACATTCCAGCTTGAAAATGGTTATACATTCCACGATTATAATATCAAGATCAATGATGTTATTCAACTTATGGTCAAGGCACAACCTGAAAACAGTCCTAAGAAAAATACACAGAGTGAAACCAATGAGAAAACAGTTGATGATAAGCAGGGAGATTACAAAGGTATGTGTTTTTTTAAATATTGGTCATCTCTCAAAAAGCAATATTTTTTTAACTTAAAATTCATAGTGTGGGCTCAGCCTATTGTCATCCGTTATTATATTAGTATTCCATTTCATGTAGGTAAATCTAACAAATTAGAAGCAATAAATATCCCTGGCATTAAACATAAAAGTAAGAGATACTATTTGTCCACATAGTATTAGTATCCGTCGACGACAATAGTTCGAGTCACACTATGAGTGACACAAAGTAAGAATAATATTGCTAGAGATTGTGGTAGCCCCCTTTACTTCATCTTGCTGTAATACAATACAAAATACTGTTATTATTGTTATACAAAACATTTTCAAGTGTACAGTTTTACTTACAGATGCAGAAAGTACCCTATATGCCATTGGTGACTTAATAGACCTTAAAGACAGAGAACAAGGCTCATGGCATGAAGGGAAAATCACAAGAATAGTCCACAACCCAGACATTCCATATATACCTGATTTAAATAACACATCAAAAACAGATATAGAAGTTCTTACAACAGATACCAGTCATAATAATGAAAGTTTCAAGGAAAACGATGTTGAAAACAAACCGCCAAGTAGTTCGAATGAAGACAGCTCACCGAAAACACGAAATAAAGGCATAAAAAAATATTTCACACCGTCACCTAAACAATTGCGAAAGAAATCTAATATTGAGAAGAACACAGCGGAAGTCAAACAGATCAACGATGATAGTTTGCTTTATAAAGTTCAATTTGATGCAGAGTAAGCGTTTTGAATTTTTTTATAAGCATGTATATTTGTAACTAGATACACAAAATTTCGGCGACGTAACCGTAGGACCTCAAAGTTTGGACCCTTTTTCAAAAGTGCCCTTACGACCTCTTTTTTGGTACCCGTACGACCTCCAAAATTCCACCTGAGATTTACAAGTATGCATAGTGTCAATAGTATTTTGTTTTTATTTTACTTCAATTGCCTAGCCTCGTTTATATAACCGCGGTAGCCTAGTGGTTTGGGTAATGGACTGTTGAGACGAGGTCTCGGGTTCGATCCCAGGTTCACTATGGCACACACCAATGACTTTTCGAAGTTATGTGTGTATTTATCGCAGGTTTATTAGTGCCTCGGAGAGCACGTTAAGCCGTCGGTCCCGGTTGCCATACAAACATCTCTATGGCAGTCGTTACGGGTAGTTGGAGCCCTCAAAAGTCCAACCAGTCTAACTTGGAACTTCGATATCGCCATTGGTTGTGGAGGTCAGATGGCAGTCGCTCCACGTAAAATATCGAAGTTCAGCCGCATCACAGTTAGACTGGAAAGCCGACCCCAACTGAGTTGGGAAAAGGTTCAGAGAATGATGATGCCTAGCCTCGTTTAGCACAGCTCTAGTGGAAACGGTACAGTAAAGGACATCTCTGATGGAAACAGCTTCATGGGTGCAATCTGATTGTGAGAATATAAAAAAAGCATCAAAATCCATTGCGTGGTTGTGGAGTTAGGGTACAATATACAGATAAACAAACGTTGAGAGCGATTATGTATTATATTTGAAGCCGGACTCTAGCAGGAGTGTGATTAAGTTATACTATAATATCTGTTTTAGTGACGAGGACTCCAATCTCTACTGCAAGTTGCAAGAAATAAGACCTCGGGCTCGGACCGAGATTGACATCAGCAATCTTCAAATTGGCCAGAAAGTTATGATAAACCACAACCCTGATGACCCTTTAGAAAAAGGAGATTGGTATGTAGAGTTTTTTTTAAATTATGTATTTATACGGCTAGGAAAGCAATTTTAACGTACTTCTAAAATTAAAATATTGTTGTTTTGTATGTTTTTTATGACACATGGAGACAGTCAATATACATTGAGAACCAGTATCGTGATTAGGTGTCAATAGCGTTTGTTTTTATATCAATAATATCGCGATTGCCCATCAATATAATCAATATTATTGACATATTGACTGTCTTCACATGTGTAGTTCACTGGTTTACCTGAATGAACAAAGTTCTTTCTTTCCGCTGTGCGTTAGATTTTTTTTTTGTAGACTTGTGTATTGTATTCACATTATGTGGATATTGCATGGGTGTAGTATAAAAATAATTTGTGTATTGATCGTCTGTTAGTCATTTGGGGATTGGCAAATGGAGGCGTGGGTTTTATTGCTTGGCTCTGATCCCACAGCTGTGTAAATCAGGCATTGAATTTAAATTGTGATCACATAATCATTTTCTTTACGGCTATGCGAGAAAACTTCAGAAAGTTTTAGTATCACATTGGTAAATTGGCCAGACGCGTCATATGCGCAAAGGTCGATTTTTAGGTCCCCTTTGAGGTTTGAGCGGGTCGCGGGAGACGCGGTTGCGCCGTCGCGGGCATTTATGATTCATATGTCTCCCAGAGACGTCTAGTACCGAATCAACGTTCCGTTCGTCCGTACTTTGAATCCATTTGAATCATTTGATTGGCTCAAAGTGCCCGATGCACGAACTTACCCCCACTACTCCAAAACCTGGCCAAGCTACGTGCCGGCATCTGTAGCAAGTATGGATGCTGTGCTGTGGTGAGTTCTAGGGTTCGTTTTTTTATATTTTTTTGTGTTCAGAATCATTCATAAAACATAACCCAAGTATTTTTTTAAATGTCAATGACCTCTCTGGACGACACACTTTGAATACCAATACAATTCACCACATCCGCTAAAAGCTTGCAGCTGATCTCAGATAAATGTAGGACAACAAAAAATAATACACCTCCAAAATACAGACACTTTACAATTTCATATTAGTACTGTTTAGGCTGTGCGTTGTATCTAAGTCAGTCAGGACTTTGAATTATCTAGTACATTTATAAGATAGATATAAGTTTATTACTGTCACCAACTCTTCAACCTAGCATTAATCCCAGTCGCATCCATTCCGCTTTCACCTCGGAATCTGGGGTCCGTTTTACCACGGGGTCTGGGGTCTTAACTGCGGATTTGGCTGGGCCTCAATAATTTCTGTGAAGCGACTGCCATCTGACCTTCACAACCCAATGGTGACAATAGGCGATATCGAAGCATTGCAGTTAGACGTTGTTGAACTTTTTAGGGCTTCAACTACCCGTGACGAGTGCTATAGATGTTCATAATGTAAACGGGACCGACGGCTTACCATGTTCTTCGTGGTCTGACCAATGCAAATACCCATATTCATGCATACAAATATTTGCACTGAGCGAAGATCGAATCCGCGCCTCCTGCGCAGCGGCCGCGTTCACTGCCGCTACGCCACAGAGACTAACAAAAAGACAAAATAATATATGAAAGCAATATACTTTTTCTCTACAGGTACGATTTCAAGGTGGCTGAAATTAAGAAAATGCGCGGTGTTCATGAATTAACCGGGACACTGTACCTCGGCCCTGACTCAGTGCCTCAAAATGACACCAAAATACGGTTGCATGACAAAATATTTGCTATCGAAGAAGTGGTGCCTCTAGCGGATAGAACTGACGAATACAGAAAGATGATGATTACTCAACCTGAAAAAAGTAAGTTTTATTTTAATTGCTCCATTGTTTGTTTGTATGGGTCAAATCTTGGAAGCTCATCAGGGCCTCGATTCTGCTAAAGGCAAACCCCTGTAATACCACTGACGCTCTAAAAATGCTATTTAAATGTAGACTTTACCGATAAACAGCTAAAGTCTAAAATCAAATGCAAAGAATTCATTTAACTTTTTCATTCGCTCTACAAAATATCATTTGACTTAAGACTTTAAACCTGATAGCAATAAAGTCTACAATTAAATGGCATTTTTTAGAGTGTCAGTGGTATTACAGTGGTTTGTCTTTAGCAGAATCGAGGCCCAGATTGGGCTCAAATTTGGGATACTTGATATAAAGGGTGGTTTGATAATGGAGCCGGAAGGTTTCTATAGGAACTACTGAACTAAGCAAAATAAGCCAATCGTTCATTTTGTCATTGCAAATACTCTGATGCTGATACCCAGGGTCTAAAGATGGCGACGGCAAGTGGTCATAGGAACTTTAGCACAGCTGAACAAGATTAGTACCTAGTAATTGCCTTTTTTTATACAACGTACGTGGCAGACAGGCACACGACCCACCTGATGGGAAGCGGTCACCGTTTAAGTCTACTAACTAGTATACTTAATTACCCTGGGTGAATAAGCCAAAGTGAATTAAGTCTACGGCACCTGGCCTATGGACGTGTGCAACACTAAGGGTGTCACACACGCGCTGCCTATCCTGAAGGGAACGGTAGGGGGCTAGGAAGGGGTGGAGGGGTGAAATAAGCTCTGGCTACCCTACTTACCGTGCGTTTCGTCATTAGTTTTAATCTAGCCATATTCACATAATATGTGTGTCAATATTTGTAGGATCCGTGCCACTGAACTGTTTGACTTGCCGTGACGATGAGTCGGTACCGTGCAAAGACTGCGGCTGTTTCTTGTGTTCCGGCAAAGAGTTCCCAGAAAAGGTAAGTTATTTCATCAAACTTAGCAGAACAAAGTTTTGTTCCTGTTCACAGGTGTAGCAAATAGTCTACATCCTGTTACTGATGGCGTAGTAGTGTATTGCTAATGCTACGGGTTCGATTCCCGCTCAGTGCAAATATTTGTATGCATGAATATGTATATTTGCATTGGTCTGGATGTTTCTATACATGATATACCTATATATACATATTTACAAAAAAATAGGTTTATCCACTTTCCTAGCATCCCCTCACCCCTGCCTAGCCTTCCCACCCCCTTTCTAGCTCTCCCTCCTTCCCTACAGGGTAGACAGCGCGTGTTTGACACCTCCATAGGCCACGGTGACCGCTTCCCATCAGGTGGGCCGTATGCTAGTCTGCTTCCTACGTGATATAAAAAAAATTAAACCCGCGACCTCCGACGTAGCAGCTGAATGCACTGCCGCTACGCAACAGTAGCCGTCACAATCATTCTCTGAACCTTTTTCCCAAATCAGTTAGGGTTCAACTGTGATGCGGCTGAACTTCGATATTTTCCGTGGAGCGACTGCCATCTGACCTCCACAACCAATGGTCATTATGACCAATGGCGATATCGAAGTTCCAAGTTAGACTGGTTGGACTTTTGTGGGCTCCAACTACCCGTAACGACTGCCATAGATGTTTGTATGGCAACCGAGCTTAACGTGCTCTCCGAGGCACTAATAAACCTGCGATAAATAAAACAATAGCCGTCATATAAGATGATAAGTGTTTTCACAGATAGTGTTATGTGACGAATGTAACAAGGGTTACCACATGATTTGCCTCGAGCCGCCGCTCATGGAGTTACCAGAGGAGGATTGGTACTGCCCTTCGTGTAAAAGGGACCCCAACGATGTGATAGCTCCTGGGGCTGCCAAGCAGATTAAAAAGTCAACTAAAACGAGCCGCGATTGGGGCAGAGGCATGGCGTGTGTAGGTCTGTATTCTACTTTTTACTTTTATTTATTTATTTGTACTGCTGTTTTCTTTTTATTTCTGTACCATGAATCAAAATTCATGGTACAGAAATAAAAAGAAAACAGCAAGAAGGGTACAATACAGCGTAATCACTACATAGTATAAAACAAAGTCGCCTTTTCTGTCCCTATATCCCTATGTGCGCTTAAATCTTTAAAACTACGCAACGAATTTTGATGCGGTTTTTTCCAATAGATAGAGTGATTCAAGAGGAAGGTTTATATGTATAATACATGCATCATTATACTAAGGCTAATTTAGTATCAGCATTGCACCCGTGCGAAGCCGGGGCGGGTCGCTAGTAATAAATAAATAAATTTTGGACTACAATTATTATCATTCTGCGGTTCTACTCAACTGATTGTGATCAAACATGCGTAAGGTTTTAAGTGTGACCAAAAACTTTAAAACAAAAAAAAAGAATAATTTAAAAAATCAAAAAACCCGACCGCACAAAAACTAAAAAAAATATCAAGCACTTAGTTGTGGTCTAGAAACATGTCTTGGCAGTCGGGTAAAAAACTGCATCAAAATACCTACGTTCAGTAGTTTTTGCTTTTTGCGTCCATCGCGAATAAACGGATAAGAATTTAAAAAAAAGTTTTTGACGTGACAACGTCTTATAAATTGGTTTGCCGGGTGACACTTCAAGAAACTGCGTTACGCTCCGCTCACGTTATGCGCTCACAATGAGAGCGAGTGAGAGGCACGCGTCCCTTCCACTCGGGCATGGTTAGCCCGCCTAAGAGCGAGAGAGACAGACATAAAAATTATTTTACCACTCAAAGTCGTTGTCACGTAAAACTTTCGCCCGTATACCGACTTTATAGGCAACCAATTTTTCAGACTATATAAACTAAGGTGTCTTACAAAAAATTACAACATAGTGATATTATGGATTTATCTCATATGCTTTTTATGTATAACGTAAAAATATAGTTCAATTTCGTGAATCTGTCTGTTACAGGTAAAACAAAAACGTGCGCAATGCCACCAAACCATTTCGGCCCGATCCCTGGCATCGAGGTTGGCATGTGCTGGAGATTTAGAATACAGGTAATTTATTTAAACACTGTTTAATAAAACTTTTCTATTTGGTATGATCTGTGAAGCAATATCTACCCACACTTTCGTCAATTAATTTTAAATAATAAATTATATGATTTTTTTTTTAAGTTAAACAGTTTTAAATTGTATTGTCATCAGAACTAAAGACTTCTGCCAAATATCAGACAAATCAGACAACTGAAAGGGGTTCAAATTTCAATTACTAGATTTGACCCAAACAAACAGGTCGAGTTAAATAAAACTGTTTAATAATAAAAACACTCATAGTTTGATTCATTTTCAATTAGATTTCGAAAAATTAATAAAACATTTTGACGTGACAACGTCTTATAAATTGGTTTGCCGGGTGACACTTCAAGAAACTGCGTTACGCTCCGCTCACGTTATGCGCTCACAATGAGAGCGAGTGAGAGGCACGCGTCCCTTCCACTCGGGCATGGTTAGCCCGCCTAAGAGCGAGAGAGACAGACATAAAAAGTGAAAGGCACGCGTCCCTTCCACTCGAGCACAGTTAGCCCGCCTAAGAGCGAGAGAGACAGAGCGAGAGAGAGTGAGTGAGAGAGATTTACCACTCAAAGTCGTTGTCACGTAAAACTTTCGCCCGTATACCGACTTTACAGGCAACCAATTTTTTTGTCTAATTTATCGATTGCAGTTGTCAGAAACGGGTGTGCACCGGCCGCCAGTATCCGGGATACATGGACGCGATGAGGATGGTGCATACAGCATAGTGCTATCAGGTTTGTTTCATATAAGTATGTAACATCTTCAACACGTTGAGTCACCAGTCTTCTTTGTAGTAATGGGAAACGACTACTAACTACTCTAACTACAGAACTTCGATATCGCCAATGGGTTGTGAAGGTCAGATGGCAGTCGCTTCATGGAAAATATCGAAGTACGCCGGTTCGTAGTTAGACTGAAAAAGCCAATCCCAACTGAGTTGGGAAAAGGCTCAGAGAATAAAAAAAGAAAAGTATTTTTTTGGAAATAGCGGTTTATTTTAACGTGCTTAAAACCGTAGATGGCCCAGGGTCAGCTGTGGTGCGAGGGATATGTCTATTGGGTATCCTTACACCCCGGTAATTAAGACCCGAGACGGCGTGCGGTTTTAGTCGGTTCGGTCCCGACATAACCACCCCCGATGGCTGACGGGGGTGGTATCCATGGGAATTCCGCACGATAAAAAAAGGGAGAGTATAGAAATGTTATACTAAAATGTTAACGGGAATTAACGCGATCATGGTATAGGTATACCTTTGGTTACACCGGCCGTGGTCACAGGCCGACTGGTTAAGTTGCGAATTCCAGAGATATGTATACTATACCATGATCGCGTTAATTCCCGTTAAAATTTTAGTATATCATGGAACGCGAAAGTTAAAAAGTTAGAATGGAAAAGTTAGTGAAATTAATTCAAGTTTTAGAGATATTGTCCAACATGTATTTTTGTGGTTTAGGTGGATACGAAGATGATGTCGACCACGGCAACGAGTTCACGTACACCGGCAGCGGCGGCAGGGACCTCTCCGGCAACAAGCGGACCGCCGAACAGTCCTGTGATCAGACCCTCACTAGAGAAAACAAGTAAGTGTTAGTGTAGAGACCGGCTTCCTTATGAATTGTGTTGAAGCTGTGGTGGCCATATGACAGAAGTCATATTTAAATTATCAAATGCCAGAAGATTACCTTTAAAAGGTCATTTGTTTTATTCCATTTTAAAGTTCTAAAAAACACCCTAAGTATACATACTTATTATACACGTCAATATGACTTCACCTCGCCTGATGGTAAGCTAAAGGCAAAGTCTCAGGAAGGGGGTCCTCATTACATACACCGACAGTGCCATAAATGATGGCCCTCAACTTGACGGCCTTATCAAATGCTTTTTTACGCCCCGCTTAAAGGACCAGGGACTGTAGGAGGAAGGAACGTGGGCTGGTAAAGAATTTCAGGTCTTTATGTACTATTTGCACTGAGCGGGAATCGAACCCGCGCCCTCTGTCGTAGCAGTCGCATGCACTACGCTACGCCACAGAGGCCGTCTCTCGTCGACCTTTGCAATTTAAAGTTGTATGTAAAGGTTTATATACAATAGTATCTATACAATGCTGCTAATTCTGTTGTTACATCTCTAAACTTAAAATTATCTAAAATTTTCTAATTGCATCTATTTCTTTCATTATCAGATAGAAAAGGACAGATGATTCATTTTAATGAACACCTGTCAAATTAAGTCGGCGCCTTGACGGTACCTACCCTTCAATTTTAGTCGACATCTACGAACACGCGACTTAACTTACTGCTCACCAACAATGCGCTGTCTTAATTTGACAGGTCTTAACTTGAATAAAATCATCTCTCCTTTTTATATGATCATGAAAGAAACAGATGCAATTAGATTTTTGTAGAGAAATTTAAGTATAGAATGAATGAATGAATGAATGATTCTAATAATAAAATTGGTCTATTTGTACTAGGGCTCTAGCTCGCAATTGTGCTGTGAAGAAAATCAGTGAGGAGGGCGGCGATTCGGGAGACGACTGGAGACACGGCAAGCCGGTCCGCGTCGTGCGGTCTTACAAGATGTTGAAACATTTCCCCAAATACGCGCCTAAAGAGGGAATCCGGTAAGATTTTACATAATACTAGCTAAGTGAAATACTAATTCCACCAGGATCAACAGTAGTCAACTCATGAACACACCAAGTGATTTACTCGGTTCTCCAATTAGTCAATTTCACTTCCGGAGTGTTCTCTTCTTCACACTTCACTCCGAAAGTACCAGAAGAACCGTTTAACTGTCTTGGAATCCCCATCGAAATTATACAGAAGTAAATGGGAGAAGTTAGAAAGATACTCACCCTATCCCCCCACCCTTTCCTAGTCCCCCCTCTAGGGTTGGCAGCGCGAAGGTGACCGTTACACATCGGGTGAGCTTGCCTGCCACTTAAGTGGTATAAAAAAAGAAAAAAAAAAGAAAATAAATCCGCTTCCCTCTTTAGCAAAACGTGATAGACACAAATAGGCAAATTACCTATAAAAGAGATATAATATTTCTAGGTACGACGGCATCTATAAAGTAGTGAAATTCTACCCAGAGAAGGGCTTGTCCGGGTACCGCGTGTGGAAGTACCTACTGCGGCGGGATGACCCTACCCCCGCGCCGTGGGAGTCCGGGAGCAAAGAGTACCCGATTGTAGTAAGTATCCTATTCTACTTTTTTTTAAATGACTTCTTTGCTTCGCATTTTCCCACAAACAAGTATTATAATTTGCATATAAATGTATTATGCAAATTATAATACTATTTAAATAGTGGAGACTTTACGAGAAGCTTCTATGGAGTTTTGGAATCAACGTTGAAAAGCGCAATTCACGGTAATATACCACTTTCCAAAACTTCTGCACTTTGTCGAAGATGTTATTTTTAGAAATCCACCGTTTTTACACATAATAACTATGTACATTTTACACTAATATTAGAAAATGATGCAATGCCCTGATGTGTCTTTTGCCGCGTTGGCGCCAAAACTCTCCCTATATTCTACTTCCATCATCTACCTGCTCTTGTCATCGTGTTTGCCTTGTCAAAATGATTTGGGGTCGGCGCATCATGTCTTTCTACTCCATACATTCCTGTCAGATGACATCTCTTCAGTTACCAACCTACTACCAACTAATATTATAGACGCGTAAGTTTCTAAGAATGTATCTCTGAACGTATGTTTGTTAGTCTTTCACGCTAAAACAACTGAATGGAAATTCACACCCCGCTTAAAGGACCCGGGTATGTAAGTTTAACTGGTTTTCTTTGTCTTATCAGTACCCAGATGGCTACTTAGAAGCAGAGGCAGAAAAGAAAGCACTCAAAGAAAAGAATAAAGGTAAAGGCGGGAGTAAAACAAAGCGCAACAATAAAAGAGCTTTGAGAGAAAGCAATCAGAGTACGGACTCCGAGGAGGAAGCGTCGCCACCTGTTAAAAAACGAAGGACTTCGCCAAAACGAAAAGGTAAGAAAATTTACTTACATATTTTTTAAGCTATTGTATAGCTTTTATCGCGGGCTTTGAGCGCGGCGGCCGAATCAAGAAATTCTGTAACATAACATAAACTCACGCCTATATCCCCGAAGGGGTAGGCAGAGGTGCTAGCACCCACATTTCGCCAGTTTATGTTTAGGTCTCAATGTAATAGGTGGCGAGCCTATTGCCATTAACCGTGCACTTATAAACCTGCGATAAATACACACATAACTTCGAAAAGCATCGAAAAGTCATTGGTGTGTGCCATGGTGAACCTGGGATCGAACCCGAGACCTCGTCTCAGCAGTCCATTACACAGACCACTAGGCTACCGCGGTAACGAAAATAAAAATCTAACCCCCCCATTGTGTCACACAATTTCAATCTTATTTCAAGTATGGTAACAATCGTAATTGAGTGACTTTTTGACGATCGAAACGCCACGGCGCGTCTCAAGTCTAGAACGACGCCATCTGTGGTGTTGAGTGGAACTAATGAAGATAATCTATAATGAATAAAATGCTATGCAGTAACTTTACCGCGGCATTCCTCGAGTACCACTCTTTTTTTTATACAACTTAGGTGGCAGACTAGCACACGGCCCACCTGATGGGAAGCGGTCACCGTGGCCGATAAACGTGTGCAACACCAGCGATGTCACATTCGCGCTGCCGACCCTGAAGGGAGGGGCCAGGAAACGATATGGACTGCCGCTTTTCTTCTTTGCTAATAGTTGATATTATGTCTTCCAGGTACAAAGAAAAAGTCACAATCGCCAGAGAAAAGTTCTGATAACAAGATAGCGAGTATCTTCGCCAACATCTTCCTAAAAAGTCCTGCTAAAAAGAAAAATATTATAGCAGCAGACAGAACTCTCTCCGCCGAGGAGAGAGAAGCGATCCAGGCTGACACACTTAACAGGAAGCTGTGGGATGAGTGTCTCATCGTTTGCGACGCTAGGGGCAAAAAGGTATGTACAGTCAGCGCCAAAAGTCGATTAACACTAACATATTTACAAATCCTTTTTTCATTGGAATACATAGGTCATTTATTAATTTATAAATATGTAGTTTTATAATCTCCAGAGGACAAAGCTTATGTTTTATATGTCTTGTTTATTGTTATATTAAAGGTCTTAGAGCTAAGGTGATCAATAAGTTAGAATTTAAAGTACTTCTAGGCAAGCGTGCTCCACCGTCGACCACATCATCACTTACCAACAGGTGAGATTGTGGTCAAACGCGAGCCTATTACCAATAATAAAAAAAACCTTTGGCGCTGTAGTTACACAGTTCTTGCCACTACAGTTTAAGATGCACCAATATTATTTGGCGATTGAAAGACGAAATGGTGCAAGCTATATCAAATGTTCAAGGAAAACACATCCCAAACGATATTATAAACACTTTACTGAAAAGCGATTTTCCTGTCAACTCTTATTGTAGCTTACGCCGTTTAGACTTTCAAACGTCGATTATAATACTAGCTGTGCCCGCGACTTCGTCCGCATGACTTTAGATTCAAGGTTTTAATTATTTTTACGCGGACTCTTAATTCTTTTGCCAATATTAAAGTAGCCTAATTCCTTGTTACATTAGCCATCTGTCTGTGAAAGTCCCGTCAAAATAAGTTCAGTCGTTTCAGAGATTAACCGGAACAAACAGACAGACTGACAGACAGACAGAAAAATGTTGTTTTGGTATAAGTACTAAGTATAATTTAAAAAGCGGTTATTTTAATATAACAGACACTCCAGGTGTCAACACGTTGCAATCCAAAATTCAATTACACATGGTTAACCGCCGCGCCGCCATTTTTGTGACAGACTCGTGTTCAGTGCGTTCTGTCCGTAGGTTTTATACCTTCATGTTTCAACTATGTGCTTTTGTTTCTAGGAATTCGTGGAGTATGTGACCCAGATGTTCCTCTGCATCATTTGTCAAGAAGTAGCTGTGAGTCCTGTGACGACACCTTGTTTACACAACTTTTGTATGGTAAGTCATACATACATTCATATACTCATACCACTTTCCCTTCGATTTTTTTATACCACTTAGGTGGCAGACAATTTCCTGCGTTGTACAGCAGTACAGAAACTCTTAACCTCCTTCCCCAAATCCTCCCTAAACCAACCTCCCTCACCCTCCAGTCTATGGCCTATGTCCGTGGCCTATGGATGTGTCGCACACATCCATAGGCCACGGTGACCATTTCCTATCATGTGGGCCGTGTGCTTGTCTACCACCTAGTTGGTATAAAAACCCTGTTATTTAGATATTCAGATATTCCAGAAAGGAGATGTTTCACAAATGTATGGACCTTGGGCCCGATAATTGACAACATTTCATTTTCTATAATAAGGTAAAACAAGAAATCCATTTCGAGATATTAGGTTCATAAAGAACATATATTATTTTCAGATTTTTCTGTTCACTATTTTCGTAATAAATGTAAAAAAACGAAAATACCAACATTTTGATGAAAGCTAGGATTTTAAATCACTGTACCCTTTGCATAATTATTTCAAAATAAAAAAATGAACTGACTTGACTTGACAGTGACATACATGACAGAACAGATTGTTTGTTGTTGATCGTTCATCGTTATTTTCAATTTCAAAATTTAAATAAGTACATTTGAAATGAAGATTTCCGAAGGTTTTTATAAAGCAGATAGTAGAAATTTGCCAAAAGTTGAAATGATCATGTTTTTAGAACACATGAGCGACAGTGAAAACTTCAACAAAGCAGAAATTCGAAGTGCCAAAGTTCTCTTGTCGTCCAGAGAAGATGTAGATAAATAGTTGTATGCCGAGCAATTATTAACTGCAGAGGTAACAAAAGAAATAGAAACCCAAACAAGAGGTCCAGCTGACAGTAAACTGTGGCATACATTGCGACAAGGTCGGATCACAGCTTCAAAAACACATGAAGTGTCTATATGCAAGACTGACGGTGTATTAGTGCAAACTATTCTTGTTGGTTACAAAGTCCCTGAGACTAAAGCTATTAAAAGAGGTAAAAGGCTAGAAAGCAAAGTTATAAAAGAAGTTGAAGCTGAGCTAGCAGTTCCAGTGCAAAAATGTGGTTTATTTTGATTTCACCATTTATCGGTGCTTCACCTGATGGCTTGTGTGATGATTTTTATGTGGAGACAAAATGTCCCATGAGTAATACTTCTATGGAAAGATGTGTTAAGGATAACACTGTATGTCAAAAATGTATAGCTCAAACACAACTTCAAATGCATGCTACTGGCAAAAAGAAGGCTTTGTTTTGTGTTGCAGACCCGATGTTTGAGTCAAATAAAATATATACAAAGTACTGGCTGTACTATGATCGTTTATATGTAAGCAAATTAATTAGCGAAACAGTAGCATTTTGGGAGAAATTTGTATTACCTAAAATAACAGAAAGTGCTAAATTTAAGTTTTTTTTTTGTGTATAAACCATAAATAATAAAGTACCTATTTCGAATAAAATTTTATACTTTTCTTTTTCCTGCTAGTTCAAGTTCCATCATAATCCAGTTCAGTAATATATAATTAACACACTGGTATACTGAACAATGATCATAATAAAAGTATATCATTCATGTTGTAATTAAATGAGCTACTTTAATAATGTGTGCAAAGCATAGCGTCTCAATCTCAGTGTGAGCTGATTATGTATATCTGTCCAGAATAATTACAGTTTTACATGCAAGTGTACTTTGAAACTAGATCCTGGTCAAACTATACAAGCGGTCTTTTGGGAATATTTTTAATGCATATAATGATATAAAACGCTATGTAGGGGGCGCGGGTTCGATTCCCGCTCAGTGCAAATATTTGTATACATGAATATATCTATTTGCATTGGTCTGGGTGTTTCTATGTATGATAAGTATGTATTTACAAAAAAAAAGTATATAAGTATATTTATCAGCATTCTAGAACCCATAACACAAGCTAGTTAAACTATGCTTACTTTGGGTCTAGAGGGCGCTGTTTAGAAAAAAAAAATAACAGGCATGTTTAACAAATAAATAAGTAATTATAATTTTATTAACAGTATGTGATGAAATGAAAACTAATATTTTAAGTTTAATAACTCTTTATTAAATGGAGACTGCAAATTTATCAGTATACCAACGGGCCAGTTAAAACTTTTTTTTGCATGTTGCCCGGCACCGGGCCAAGTCACCGGGGCAGATGGGATACACCCAGTCCACATGCTACAATAACGACATCATCCAGAGTACTAACAATCTTGTTATTAACAACAGCATGCATCTTCAATAATTTAAATAAACGGACTCTTCTAATAACCCTTTCTATGTGTATCCTCAGGCTTGCAATGACCTTGGTCTCCAAGACCTCAGCCTTAGTCATTTTTATATCTTTAGACACACTCTACGTGGGCGCAAAACAGACACATTTTTGTTTATTAAATGTGATTCTAGGTGTTTAAAGCCTCTGTCAGCTAAAAAAGTGCAGTTATCTGGCACAGTCTCAAGAAAACCACTTTGTTCAACAATATACATATCGTCGGTATTGGAAAAAAGAATTTTTCTGGGTGTGAAATAACTTTGTTACTGCAAAGTGGAACAAAGCATCCTATTATAGGATCTTGTTTGTATTTCTTTCGAATTGACATACTTATAGTAAATAAACACTGAATTATTAATATTTATTCAAGTAATCGTAATACGTTAGGATAAGTTACCCTTCAATGTCAACTGTCAATTGTGTGTCAATCTTATCAAGCAACTTTTTTTTTCTATTATGATATGGCACGCTAAGGTAATGCTTATAAAATGCCTACTATTGGCACTTACGCTCTTTTTGACCGAGTAACTTTCTCTATCTATCTATCTATCTATCTTTAAAATAAAAATGTAAAAAAAATATATTTGTACAAAATAAAAAATACGTATTGTATAGTTTTTTGTCTACTTTCTTATTCAACGATAAAAATTCAGATAAAGAAAAATGAAATGTTGTCAATTGTACACTACTTAGAAATCTAGGCAATGCAATTCTTATAATATTGCTTCGTATTATGGGCGGAATCTAACTAAATAAACACTTACTTGCAACACAACAAACATGGCGGACTAAAACTATAAAAATGTACTCATATTTTATTAATTTATGCCCTTGAATTTCGAAGGCGAATAAATATAATTGTATTTTTGCCAATAACGTACTTCTCTTTTTTTTCTGTATTGTGTACAATTAGGGGGCCCAAAATGAAATATCTCCTTTCATTCATTTATACAGATAAAACAGCTATTCTTTCTTTATTCTAGGCTTGTATCAAACTGGCTTTCAAGTCGACGGGCGTGCAATGTCCGTGCTGTCGACAAAACCTCACCAAGTACGAAGTAGAACCGAACGAGAATCTCAAAGCCGCTCTCCGTAGTATCATGGCGGGGTACGACGCAGGCAAGAAGTAGACAGAATTCTAACTGTCGTATACCAGTAGTACTTGTACTTGCTTATGGCTGTATGATATCAAAACCCAGTATCTAGAGGAGGTAGGACACGACGGTATCTCCGGTCTCTAATATGGTTAGCGACAAACGTAGATGTTCGTTTTCAGAGTTTCAAGATTAGTATTTGAGATATGTACTTTATATTTCTTAGTGAAAATGTTGTTTAACTACTCAAGTTGTGGTACCCACGTTGTGGGAGTGGGAGAGAGGGAGGGGGAGGGAGAGGGGGAGGAAAAGGAGAGGGGGAGAGGGAATGGAAGTCTATTTAATAATTTTAAAATTTTAATTACAATATTATTTATCATTTTCATTTGAACTTTGAGATTTGTGGAATCGTCATCCACTTTTGACGCAGACTGTACGTGGAGAGCACTCTATAAGGTCGAAAACTCTTTTTTTATCATTGTTAGATACTAGGTTTTTGAAATTGGACGGCCATAGGTAGTATAGTTTTCTGAAAAAGTACTCTAGCTGCGCAGAACGTGTACTTAGGTCTCTTTGGAGGGACCCAATCAACCAATTACCGGGTAAAACGGGGTGAATAGGGATCAAGGGGTGAATAGGGATTAAATGATCTTTAGAATTTGTTTAATAATTTATTTCAGAAAATTTCAAGTGTTGTTTCGCTTAAAAGATACTAACTGCAAAATTTAAATGACCATTTTGTTCCTATTCACCTCGTTTTACGGTATAGATTATATTAAACTGAGGGCCAATTCTTGTAATAGCAAAGTTGTAAGTCCTTGCAAGTTCAAAAGTTGGCACTCTGGAGCCACTGGGGATCGCTATGAGGGTTATATTCATAGATAATTCATTAAATATTTTAGTTATAGTATAATGCGGGTACACTATGCTAAAGAACGCAAATGATCCAAAGTCGAAAGCTAGCAAATAGTTTCATCATCTCACTTTTGATTCGGTAGTGTGTAGGTACCTACCTATCACAAGAATAAATAATATTAACACTATACAGTAAAACGGGGTGAATAGGGATCAAGGGGCGAATAGACAAAAAGTGGTCATTGAAATTTGTTCAATAATTTCTTTTAAAAAGCTTTCGAGAATTTAACCAGATATTTGATAATTCTGTTCATTGTGATATTGGAACGGTCTATAGTTTCACTTAAAAGAAAATAACTGCAAAAATTTTCTGACTATTTTGTTCCTGTTCATCCCTCGATCCCTATTCACCCCGTCTTACTAGTTTCAATAAATATAAATTTGAGATACGATTTACTTTTAAGTAAACACTACCTCATAAAGTAGCTTAAAGTAAGTGCTATGTAGTATTATTTTGATAGTACGCTGGAGGGATTCTGTGCTATCAGCGGGGAGTCCAAAATCTCCTGCACAGAAATTCTCTCAACCAACTGCTCCCAATCCTCTCCCCTATTCCCCCAAATCCCCCAATCCTCTCCCCTATTCTCAAATCCCCCAATTCTCTCCCCTATTCCCTCAATTTCTGTAAACCCTCCTCACCTCCAAGGTCGGCAGCGCGATTGTGACGCTCCTGGTGTTGCACACGTCCGTAGGTAACGGTGACCGCTTCCCATCAGGTTGACCGTGTGCTTGTCTGCCGCCTAAAAAAAACGTAAATAGACTTGGTCATTACGATTATTTTAGAAGATTTGGGTAGTTTTAAGTGTTAAATGTGTAACAGTTAAGTACTTGATCGTGTATAGTACAAATATTTTGAGGTTACTTTCTTTTCTTTTTTTCTTTCGTTGAACAGAAATGTTTCCATTGTCGTCAGATTCTTACCATACTGCTTAATACCTTAGTTTTTTTTCTGAAAGAATATACATTGTATCATGTGACGTCACTGTGTATCATGATTTTGTATGAAGCATTTTTTGCGGCTATTGAAATTGAATTTTAAATTTAATAATTTAATTTTAATTTTTGGTATTATTTATATAAAACTGTTTATGTAAATAATATTTCATAGAAATAATGTCTCAGAACATAATACTGTTTTATGTTCACATATTTGAAAATTTATTATGCTTGTAGAGCGCAGTAAATGCCAAATAAAGTGAATGAAATAAAATACAAAATGTGATGTTTTTGTATTTTTTATTGAATATAATAATAATAATGTTAAAAATTAACTCATTGTTTTGTACGTTAGTGATTGTAAACTTAATATACTCGTATTCATGTTGTGGTTTTCATTGGTTTAGTGAAGTCAGCAGTATTTAACAGTATACTGCTAGTAATCGTGCTAAAGTTTAAAACTATGGGCTTTGGTTTCAGGATAAACTAGAAAATTCCATTGTAATGCATTTATAGACTGTTTTAATAGTGGGATGAGGTGGTTTAGCTTGCACAGCGAGCATTGATTTATTATTAGTGTTCAAAATATGCGCTAGATGCGTTATAGGCTACCTAAATAATTATTGTGATTTATTATTATTGTAATTTTTTCTTATGAATGTTGATATTAATTAAAATATCATGTTCATTCTTATGAATCATCATTATCATTATTATCATTCATTCTATCATTATCATCATTCTTATGAATAATTATGTTGTCATTAATTAAAATATCATGTTAAAACAATTTAGCCTTTTATTTATCCATTAATCATTACATTAAATTAGCTGCAACTTATACCAGCATTCAGATTGCTCTGGAAATTGCTAAACGTGGAAAACCTCTCACTGTTGGAGCGATCACCATTACCTGCGTCGAAAAAAATGTCTGCCGAAATGGTAAACGAGTAAATTCGTCGTGGGTATACTTAAATAGGCAATTGTGAGAAATGCAATCAATTTCTTGTTATGAAGAATGTTTAAAAGTAAAGTATAAACAATACGGTAATAAAGAGATATTTTATCTAGTTATTTATTTTGGTTCTTGGGTTGGGCTGTCAGACGACACGAAGTAGATCGAGTAGCGAAGAGCATTTGGGTTTGGCTCTCGGATGAAGAAATTTATGTTAGTTCAGGCAAATCTTGCAAGCTGAATTTGAACTGCTTTTACGAGTTGAATTTATTTCTATCATTATTGATTTAAGCGACATCTAGTTACGTAACGTGAAGTGCCATCTTTCGCGTCAGAGTTGTAGCATTTGATCACTAGATGACGCTAAATGTATGGAAAATTTGTATGGCATGAAATTAAAGTTATTGATTTTGAAAAGAGATGCATCAGTTTCATCGAGTACCTACTGAGTAGGTATCTATCGGTATTACATTCACCGTATCGAATACTATGCGGAGTACCTAAAAACGATTAAGTTTGCGTAGGCCGTCAGGACTTCACCTCGCCTGATGGAAAGCTAAAGACAAAGTCTCAGGATCGGGGGTCACCACTACATAGGTATACACTGATACCTAGTGCTACAGTGGTGGCCCTCAGCTTGACGGCCTCATCAAATGCTTTTTCGAGTTCCGCTTAAAGGACCCGGGACTATAGGATCTTCGAAAATTGTGAATTTTCATCCTTTTTTCACAACAAAAGCCAATGTCCTTTTCTAGGCTATAGTCTATTTCTGCTCTGCACCAGAGTACATCAAAATCGGTTCAGTAGTTTAGACGTAAAAGCGTAACAGACAGATGGATTAGGTACTGTAGGATGACACATAGTCGTAGGTATGATCGGACCTGTATTTTTCCCATTTTTTGTATGACCTCGACGCCATCTTGAGAGGTAAGTAGCAAACAGAAAATATTTATGATTTAAAAATTGTATATCTTTCAGTAGGTAGATAACTTTACAATTCGTATCAAGCTCGCAATGACGTAGATGTTACAATAACATGAAATTGAATAGTAGTTACCTAAATACCTACTAGCAGGACTACACCTGCGTAGATTTAGATACCTAGTTACCTACCATTACCTACTAGCTGACCCGGCAAACATTGTTTTGTATTTTAAGGGTGAACCCCCACGGATTGTGGGGGCAGTGGCAAAATGCATCGCATATAAACAAGTATAGTGTACAGCATTAAACTTGGCGAGGTTTTGGAGTAGTGGGGCCCACACTACTCCAAAATCTTGCCAAGTTAGATGCCGTGAAGTAGGTATACCTACCTAACATCCAGCTCACCACACACCAGTACGTCAATGATCATGGCGCTTAAGCAACAGCACCGTAATATCGGATACTCGAAATAACAAACAAACATCGTAAATATACCGTCAGCTATTCTCATAGCAACACTTGCGCAAGTGCTGGAACGTGTGTGGCCATTATATTTTTTTAAACATAAAGTTAAATGAGTTTTTATTTTGTGCAAAGGGTCTATTGTTTTCATGAACGTGCTCGCCTTTTATAAGATGTCGTTTTGATCCCGTTTAAATAACAGCTCGCTTTTTGTAGGACTTCACTTTCATATAGTTTCAATGAGCGTGTTTTAAAAGTTCGTAATAAATACTTACCTATGTAGAAACGGAGAATGAATAGTGAGGGGAAATTCTCGTAATAAAAATATGTTCAACATTCAGTCCAGTTTCGATTTCATTTCGATCTCGCAAATGTCAAAAAGATACCTATTTATTTGGTTTGCAAGAATACTTTTTGACGTTTGGGATCAGCCAGCCAGATCCCCAAACATGACGGGTTTTTGGGTTCATTTGTTTTGTCGGGGCCCCCAATGCTACATGAATGATTAAGGTTCTAAGGTTGGAGACGGTAAGTGCTCGAAGGTACTTCTGAACTACACAAGATAAACCCGTCATGTTTGGGCTCATTTTGATGTCTAGACATATTAAATGAGTTCAAACATGTACTTTATATAAAACTTGTTATTATTAAAGTATTTTTCAATAACTTACCTACCTATATTTCTTTTTGGTTAATGGCTATTAAAAACTTATAATTTAAAAAATCAAAAAACCCGACTGCGTAAAAAACTAAAAAGTAAAAAGGAAGATAATTATGAGGTACCTAATAAAGAATCTTACAAACATAATTCATACCTACATAGTTACAAGATACGCGCGAAAACATAACCCTTCTTGGCATTCGGGTAAAAAGACCAGCGTCTTATGACTAAAAAGTCTGTCCCTGTCTTGCTTATTACTTACTTTGATTGGGATTATCTTTTTCCATAACGGTCACCAGGCAGTTTCTCCTTTCAGCCATGGTAGGTAAGACGGCAGTCGTTCCCGGCAAAGCCGACATACCAACCAAAATAGCTCCGCTAAGCAAAAATTTCTATAACGAGAATGTCTCTCGTCTAATTTGTAAAATCATGTATTGTCTATATTTTTTACTAGCGACCCGGGACACGGCTTCGCCTTCGATGACACGTACGAATGAACGGGCTTTCTATTGGTAAAATAATTTTTAAAATCGGTTCAGTAGATCCCGATATTTAACAAATATACAAACACACAAACTTTACCTCTTTATAATATTAGTATAGAAAGAGGGCTTGGTACGCCCTTATACATAAGTGCACAAATCTAATATTTAGAATTTGAATTTGAAATAATCGATTTTACATCATCATTCTCTTTTGTGCCATTTAGTAACGAAAAAACTTAGGTACTTATAAATTTTTACGTAATAATCATATTAGTAGGATAAAATATGCCTACGTTTGTGTCTGCTAATATTACAAACTAGCTCCCACCCGCAGCTTCGCCCGCGTGGAGGTCGGCATTGCCAAACAGTTTTATTTAACTCGACCTGTTCGTTTGGCTCAAATCTAGTAATTGAAATTTGAACCCCTTTCAGTTGTCTGATTTGTCTGATATTTGGCAGAAGTCTTTAGTTCTGATGACAATACAATTTAAAACTGTTTAACTTAAAAAAGATTTTTTCATAATTTATATGGTAAGTATTTTCATACCGTGGTTTACATTATTGCAGTTTTAGTAGGGATCCCTATTTTTTTTTAGTAAAATATATGGCCTATGTAAAATAATTTTCACAATCGGTTCAGTAGATCCAAAGATACAACCTCACAAACTCACAAACTTTACCTCTTTATAATATTAAGTATAGATTCGTAAATTGACCACCTTGCAGTATGACCCGGCCTTCCACATTTCCATTGCTGAATCTACAAAGTATGCTAAGTACCTACGTACGAAGGTGTGCCTACGTGTAGGCTGACATAGAAATCTGACGCGATGATTTCATTTATGAAATAAAAATCGACTATTCAAGGATATATTCTACTATAGGTAGGTATTTGTTTCTAGGGCAATTTAGCAGGTTCTCAAACCATAGGCAGCCATCTCGAGGCCGGAGATGGCCCTGGCCAAGTAGACCTTACACACAAAAAAAAAAACAACGAAATCCGTTTTCCTCATTCCGTCAGTATTTTTTGCGTCCATGGCGAACAAACGGGCAAGAACTGAAAAAAAAAAGTTGTGTTCAGAATTCAGAAAATTAGAGAAGTGTTTTAACTCATAACATACAAGACACCGCTTTAATTTGATAAACTAGGTACTTGAAATTTCGACTAAATATCAGATCCAAATCACCATAATGTACATGAACATAAAACCCCACACGACTCAATTTGAAGCCCATTTGCATAATCGTACCCCTGTGAGGAAAAGCGACCTTCCAAGTGATTTTATACTGAACGGAAAATTAAGCGGTAACCGTGTAGGCGTATAAAATATAGGGAGGTAGGTAGGTACGGTGGACTGACCTTGAAGCCAGGTGACAACAACGAGCATCTGTCCATGAACCGGGAAATATTTTCAAGGTTAAAACGGCACATGCGCTCTTTTCACCCCTCCCACATGAAGTAACTTTGTACGAGCGTAGTGTCGCCTCAAACAGAATCGCAGAATATATTCTATAAGTGATCGTATTAAAAAAGGTTCAAAACTTACAATCCGTGTATAACGCAATATTTTTGCTCAATACTTTCATAAAACATTTAATGGAATTCAGCCTCGAAATAAGAATTATGAATTTCTTTTTAACCGGGCCGGCCGTGAAAAGCATTTGATGAGCCTCCATTATGGCACTACCAGTGTATGTAATGCGGACCCCCTTCCTGAGAAGTTATCTTTAGCTTACCATCAGGCGAGGTGAAGTCATATTGACGTGACCGATATAAATAAAAATATTGGTGGGATTAATTTTGTTACAAAACTTTTCAAACTATTGGAGCTTTTGAAACTGGTGAGTTTCCAGTGCTTTCGATTTAATTTTTCTGATGTATTTTGCGTAAAAAAATCTCGTAACCTTGGAACATAACCTCACAAGTCTTAGTACAAAGTTGTATCATCTATTCCGCCCGCCCTAAAACGTACTAAGATACGTTACCGGCAAACACTCTTAATATGAAACTATAGCTTTTCGTATGTATAAAATGTGTGAGCTAGTGTTATTCAGTAATAGTTGTACTAACCTTGTGCTAGTGATCAAGTTTAGTGAAAAACAACCCTCATACAATAGTTGCACAATCGCAAAAGTGTTGTTTCGCTTTAACAATATGGTTAAATCAACAATGTGTATATAAGTCGTAGATAGTAATGAACAGCTATGTGCTATCCAAAGCCACCAGTTCTTCAAAGCCCGAAGATGATCTATACACGTAAGTATATTAATGTTTTAGATATATCAAATTACATGAAAATATCCTTGATAGATAAGGCTATATTGCGTCAGCTGTTTTGATTATCCTGAGATTGTATAACCTCTATTCTTTCATAGTTTTAGAACAGAAGAAGTATTTGTCTACTAGTTATAGAATAAGTATGTGAGAAACTTATATGTAGTTAAGTAACATAAGTGTAATATCTGAAATATCTCTGTGCTTATTGGTACGCCCGGTGTTCGCTTGAATACGTAGAGATTCGGAAAATCGATGCCGACCTTGAGGCCGAGTGTGGACGGATTTGCCGTGCGCCACCTCACATTTTTATAAACCAAGCTGTTTTTTTTTAACGATTTGATGTTTAGACACTCAAGACTGCGTATGTAATCACATCACTATACATAAATTTTTAAAGTAGCTGTAGTTATATGCGTACATTGGAGACATTAAAAAAATACTTAGGTTATTTTATATGAACGATTCTGAACCATTCTGAACAATATTTTTTCTTTTGAATCTTTGTAACGGACGCATTGTTTGAACACAAAAATTACTGAACGAATTTTGATGGTTTTTTTTGAAAGTTTCTTTAAAACTCTGTAGTGCAATCGACTGCTACGACAAGTGGTGCGGGTTCAATTCCCGCTCAGTGTAAATATTTTTATCATGAACATGTCTATTTGCATTGGTCTCGGTGTATCGAACTACTTATCTACAACTGGATTGGGGTTTTCTTGACTTTTACGGGTGCGAATCCGACTTTTCTATGCGGGGGGAAGTCTGTACCAGATTCTCGTCCGTCAATCAGTAGGGCTTGCAGCTTAGGTTAGGTTAGACCCCAACGATGTGGGCGCATCATGCCGCCCTAGTACGGCCCCGGTTGCACGGACGGTATTTGCCCTCCTCCCCGCGAAGGGGTAATGATCTAGATATCATCAAAAAGACAGGCACGCACCAACTTTTCCGGCCGGCGCATGGGTGTTCCATCGATGAGTGTGTAGTACCTATTTCCGACGGTACACTCAATAAGTCGTGGTGTATATATGGCACGGCATACACATGCGGTGAGATTCCCACATAGCAGTTCGGTTTCCCTGTGCCATTTTTTGAACAAAAAGGAAAACAAAATATCCCTGAAGATCTTGGCAGTGTGTCATACTCTCAAGTTTTTTTTTGTTAGACTCGACTTTACCTCGCCTGGATGGTAAGTTAAAGGTAAAGTATCAGGCACCGGGGTTCACCACTACATACACAGATAGTGCTACAGTGGTACCCCTCAGCTTGACGGCCTCATCAAATGCTTTTTCACGCCCCGCTCAAAGGACCCGGGACTGTAGGAGGGAGGAAACACATGCGCTGGTAAAGAGTTCCAAGTCTTTAAGGTGCGGCAGAGAAAAGTGGCACTGAACCGCATGAAATTGATGAAGTAATTGTCCGCAGCTGATGATGCAAACTTATCATATACCAACAAAGGGTTACAATCTTGTAATCCTGTGAGTTATTAGAATTTCCATACGATATTCGGATAAGTATAAATTTGTGAATATAATAGCTGCCCCAGTCGACCGGCAGCTGCATATTATGATTTTCGTCAAAGTTTTACAATTCAAATGTTATAACGCCTTGGCCCTCGTCTGCGTTTTTAACTAAAAACGCGCATGGCAATGTGGTGGCTTGTCCTTGAGAATACCTACTGAGTCTATAACCCAGTGGCCGGATTAACATTTATAGATACTGTCGAAAATCGTGTTGCTAACTCTATTTTGTTTATTTCGAACATGGGATACGTAGCCGGAGAAAAGTGTGTTACGGACCGGTTGGTAGTCTTGCTAAACATTAGTCTAGTTTTATTGAAGGTTTATAAGTGCCTTTTTGATGGTCTATCTCTCTATATAGGGGAGGGGTGGCATGAAAGGGACATTTTTGATTTTGAGGTCCTAGTAAGGGATTGAGAAACTTTCAAGCTTATGAGCGCCTCTGAGAGCACAGTAATGGTAGCGGCACACTGGGCGAAAAAAATTAACATGCCATCGACACGACAGAAGAAGAATAAAATTACATTAGGCAGTATGAACTACACTGCTCCAAAACTAATTTCTAAAATATTTAAATGATCATCTGCTTTTGCGCTATGCTATACTTAAATCTTCTATGCAGGCGACTGAAACTTGGAAAGGGAAATTTTGTTATGTGTTACCCAGTGCCTCTCATTGGTTCAATTCAGTTAAGGTACCTAAATACATAATTGAAAAGTGCGTCATGGAAAACCAGTCCGGGTTTTGTTTTTGATTCCCTGATTATTCAGATCAGGGCATCGATATTTACGAATATCATACATTATAAAAGGTTTCGCACAGATCTTAATATACTTTAGAGATGTATTACATCCATATTGCTGGTTCGGGTGTACAGGTCCCAAAAACACCTTCAGGCCCCAAGCTAACCTCACCTACTGCAACCAACCTCGACGAAGGACGAAGCCCTACCGCGGTCTCTTTTTTTGCTCTCAGGGTTAAGACGCCACAGCTTACACCCCGACGCTAGAAAACCCTAGACAGCGTGTGGTTTCCGTCGGTTCGACTCCGACATAAGCAGCCCCGCTGGCCGCGAGGGATTTCTGCACGAAAAAAAAAAACGGTTAAACTGCTAGACGGTAGTCGCTTCTGAAAAAGTCGACATACGTACCAAGCAAAAACAATTTGTCTTGCCTGACAGCCCGACTGAGACAGCCTCTGTGGCGTAGCGATAGTGAACGCGGCCGCTGCGCAGGAGGCTTGGGTTCGATCCCCGCTCAGTGCAAATATTTGTATGCATGAATTTGTATTTGCATCGGTCGGTCGTGCCTCGGAGAGCACGTTAAGCCGTCAGTCCCGGTTGCCATACAAAATCTATGGCAGTCGTTACGGGTAGTTGGAGCCCTAAAAAGTCCAACAACAACACGGTCTAGCTGCAATGTTTCGATATCGCCTAATGTCACCATTGGTTTTTGAAGCACTTACTTAGCTACTTTATGAGGTAGTGTTTACTCAAGTAAATCGTATCTCAAATTTCTATTTACTGAAACTAGTAAGACGCGGTGAATAGGTATCAAGGGGTGAACAGGAACTAAATGGTCAGACAAAATTTTGCAGTTATTTTCTTTTAAGTGAAACTAAAGACCGTTCCAATATCAAAATGAATAGAATCTCTGGCACCTCTGGCTACCCTACTTACCGCCGGGAACATAACACAATGGTTGTTCTGTATGATAGTTATATCTATGGTTAAATGTTTTCACTTACGCACGTACCTACATTAAATTATTCATGTTTTGATTCGCAGGTTTAAAGAGGAGCCAGAGGAGCCGATGTCAGGACCTTCTTCAGGTAAGCATCTTTATTTATCGGTGTCTGTATATTTACCCCAGTATCACGAACTCAGTGTTTTGAATTTGTAAGTGCGATCGGTGCACAACATTTTTTACAGAATAATTTGTTATATTTAACCAATGTTTTGATTGTATTTTAAAGGATGTGATTTATTTTGACAAAGATCTCGCGAGTAGTGAATCTATACTAATATTATAAAGAAGTAAAGTTTGTGTGTTTGTATATTTTGTTAAATTGTAAGGGGTAATCTCGGGATCTACTGAACCGATTTTAAAAATTCTTTCACCTATAGAAAGCCACTTTATCCGTGAATGTCATAGGCTGAATATCATCACGCTACTGCCCAAGGGAACGGAGCAATATTCATAAATGTGAACAATTCTGGTAGATTCCCATACATTTTAGGAAAACTGATAAATTATGAGCATATATTATGTGAGTTAAAAAGGGTGCATCGGGGTTCGGAATACGCCACGGGCAAAGCCGGGGTGGGTCAGCTAGTATGGTATAAAACAGCTGTGCGTATCCAAAATTGATTTTTTTGTAAGTACATAAAAACGCATGATAAAAAAGGTACAAGTTATGCTATTCTTTATAATTTGTAAACCATAACCCTGCTAAATTACACTCTTTCAAATAAATCTATTTTAGTCTAAGGAGGATCGCGGTTGCCTTTGTAGCTTCGTGAGTTCTTAGCCTTTTAAGCGGATTATATCAGGGTCTAAGATTGTGTTCGATTGGACACATAGCATCATCGAGATCCAAACTAAACAGCACTTATGATATAGGTTCTAGAATGCGGATAAACATAGGTACTTAGATACTATTTTGGTAAATAGATACATTTATAATAGACACACCCAGACCAACACAAATATATTTTAGATAGACAACATCACACTCCTTTTTGAACAGTCGTGTAAGAATACCGGTAGCCTAGTGGTCTGGGTAATAGACTGCTGAGACGAGGTCTCGGGTTCGATCCCAGGTTCACCATGGCACACACCAATGACTTTTCGATGCTTTTCGAAGTTATGTGTGTATTTATCGCAGGTTTATAAGTGCCCGGCTAATGGCAATAGGCTCGCCACCTATTACATTGGGACCTAAACATAAACTGGCGAAATGTGGGTGCTAGCACCTCTGCCTACCACTTCGGGGATATAGGCGTGAGTTTATGTACAAGCTACTAACATAATCTCTACGTAATTGTACACTGGATATGTCATAAGCTGCACCGTACATAGCTGACACTGCATTGAAGAATAATGCACATATAATTTGTAATAACCTTGTGTTCGTGCAGTTGCAACACCCGCGTCCCGCGTACTCGTAGCTTCAGTACTGAAGTAGTACGTTTAAGTGATTTTAATTCTTATTGGAATAGTTTTGTGTCTTCATATAAAAGACTATAAGTGTGGTAATCTCTTTAACATCGGCAGAACATCTCGTTTGTGTCGGTCTCCGGTTGGTGAGCTTGTGTGGTGAGTGTTTATATGATACTATTAGGTATTATTTCGTTTTTCATTTAATACATTTTTAAATAATTATAATAAAAAATAGCATCTTACCCGTATCGGGTGTATGGACTAAGGACCAAGCCACCGGTCAGGGCTCCAGGGAGAGGAACCGATTATTTTTCACTAATGCTATTTTCACGAATACCAACATTACGTTAAAAAATAATTGTTAAGGAGAAGAGGGGTCATGTTCCCTCTGACCTTAGGTTCGCACCTAGACAGCTCATTACTCCAAGTTTGTGTTATTCCTAGAATATTTTTTCATTTTCACAAATAGAAAGGTACGTAATTGCTGTTGTAGAAACCATTTGTGCAACAATGTCGGATCGGGATAAAAGGAAAATTCTACTTTGTGTAGTTCAAAGATACAAATCAACATAAGACTTTTCTAGTTATTATATGAAATACTTGCATTTTATTCCTACATTTTTATATTTGCTCGTTATTTCTATTTCCAATTGAAATTATTGAATTGAAGCAGACATTTCGTGAAAATGTTAATTTATGATGTTTTGCATTCTGTTTTATCGCTAGAAAATCCAATCCCACCAGTAACGGTGGCATTTAAAAGATAATTTTACGAATCACATTCCACTTTTTTAGGGAATTAAACTTTATCCAATAATTATAAACGAGAAAGTTTGTGTGTTGTTTGTTACTATTTCAAGCAATAATGGCTGTACGGATCTGGATAAAATTTGGCAAACAGAGACTGATTACATAACATAACATAACATAAACTCACGCCTATATCCCCGAAGGGGTAGGCAGAGGTGCTAGCACCCACATCTCGCCAGTTTATGTTTAGGTACCCAATGTAATAGGTGGCGACCCTATTGCCATTAACTGGGCACTTATAAACCTGCGATAAATACACACATAACTTCGAAAAGCATCGCAAAGTCATTGGTGTGTGCCATGGTGAACCTGGGAACGAACCTGAGACCTCGTCTCAGCAGTCCATTACCCAGACCACTAGGCTACCACGGTTAGTTAGACTTATTAGTTAGTTAGACTGATTATGGTCTGGCATAAAACATAGACTACTATTCCGCGAATGATAACTGTATCAGAACACTGCTAGTCACATATAATAAAATAATAACTAATTTAAATGGGGCCCAAGTCAACCTCTCTTGCTAGCTGGTATATCCTACTAATCAACGGATGTGTCCCTGGTCTCTGGCGCAGGCTTTACGCTTGGGGTGGGTGTTTGGACGGCAGTCGCTCCAGCAAAAGTCAATTAAAAAGGGGATAAAGTAATAACATAAAAAATTGTAAGGTTGGCCTGGTTATAACAATGTGATTAAATATCTAACCTTGCAAGTGTAGTATTTCCGTACCAAGGCTAGCATGGGGCATGCGACTTGCCTCCAGCATGTAATTTTATATTCATTGCAATAATGCTTATATGCATTTTGTGGAAAGAAGATATATAAACGTAGGCATGTATTATTTTAGGCCGTATTCCCACCAACACGGCCCGGTTGTTACCGGGACAGCTAACCGGAGTTGCATCAACATCCCAGTTGCCCAAAGCTTGCACTTTAGAGCCTAAGATCTACTTATTGATTTAGATTAAAGGTCTCGTGACTGTATGAGGAAGGAAACACGTGAGCTGGTAAAGAAATCCAGGTATTGATGGTGCGGCAAGAAAAGAGGCACCAAACCGCTTGGTTCTTGATGGCATTGTTGGCTCCATATGAGGGTGATATCTCAGCCTTGCACGTGTTGTTGGGACTAGTTGGTAGAGATCGTCGAAACACTCCCAATGGAAGATAAACATACATCCAGACATAAGTACATTCTGACAAACTTTCGCGTTAATAATATTAGTAGGATTACTAAGTCCAGTGACGAACAGTATCGTGGGAGTGTGACCTAAAGTTTATATGGTATCATATTATAACAGAAATGTAAAGAAAAATGTGCTTTGTTTGCGGTAAATTTCATCGAACAAAAAATTTGCTTGTAATTACTTGATTCTGAAATAGTATCTTCTTCTCAGCGCTATTTCCGGTTGCATACGAGGTTTTTACGGGGTCAACTTACTTCTTCTTCTTCTTTAGACCTTCTGACCAACCAACCTGAATGATGATGATGAAATAATAATAATAAATTAAACAATTTTAAGCATTAGTATGTAATAGGTATGTAGGTGGTATTTAGTAAATAATAATATATGATCTTTCTTTTAGTTAGCTGTCACGTCAATATGACTTCGCCTCGCCTGATGGTAAGCTAAAGGTAAAGTCTCAGGACTGGATTCACCACTACAGTCACCTCTCCATAAATACTTTCCTGTAGTTTTCTGTAAAGACAATTTCTATAGTAAAATTGTAAATCAGTTGTGTCTTATGTTGGAGATATTTAAAAAAATCCTTGGATTATGTTAAATGAATGATTCAATTGTGCAACAAGTCTATGCATAGGGCCGAGAGGAACTGCTATCGCACGTGTACCACAAAGAAAACATCTTCATCATATTTAATTCGCAACGTGATTGGCTGGCCACTAAAAATTATAACCAATCATGTACGTTTTATGTGAGCATCTGTGGCCAGCCTCTGTGGCGTGGCGGTAGTGAACGCGGCCGCTGCGCAGGAGGCACGGGTGCGATCCCCGCTCAGTGCAAATATTTGTATGCATGAATATAGGTATTTGCATTGGTCTGGTCGTGCCTCGGAGAGCACGTTAAGCCGTCGGTCCCGGTTGCCATACAAACATTTATGGCAGTTGTTACGGGTAGTTGGAGCCCTAAAAAGTCCAACAACAACGGTCTAGCTGCAATGCTTCGATATCGTCTAATCTCACCATTGGGTTGTGAAGGTCAGATGGCAGTCGCTTTACGGAAAATATCGAGGTCCAGCTAAATCCGCAGTTAAGACTGGTAAAGCGGACCCCAGACTCCGAAGTGAAAGCTTTGAATACGACTGGGATAAACGCTGGATTGAAGGAAGGTACGTTTTCTATGAGATTACTGCGCATGGAGATAGTATAATGGTATTGTCTCTTCATTTCATATTCCACGCTAGTCTGTTTATTATGGTGTAATTTAAAAAGCTAATGTATATTTCCCTTCGCACTGCGTTATTCTCATGAATAGGGTAACGAGTGACCCCAATAGATTGAAATGCTATTACTGTATCTCATTGTCTTGAGTAAGTGCCCCCTTTCTGCGCAACTGCGCCACGTGCCAAAAGGATATTCTTTAGAAGTCTAAAAATATCTTTGCTTCGAGAAGAAACCGGTAGGGAAAAGTTCTAAAGTTATTCAATTCAAAGAAAAAGTTTATTGTTTTTGCAACAATACTAAGGAATCACTTTACGGGGTGCGTGAGCTGGGGGTTCATAGGGCAGGGCCTCGATTCTGCTAAAGCAAACTGTATTACTACTGACACTCTAAAAATGCTATTTAATTGTAGACTTTACCATTACACAGTTAAAGTCTAAAATCAAATGAAAAGAATTCATTTAACTTTTTCATTCGCTCTACAAAATATCATTTGACTTTAGACTTTAACAAGATAATAATAAAGTTCACAATTAAATAGCATTTTTTAGAGTGTCAGTGGTATTACAGTGGTTTGCTTCAGCAGAATCGAGGTCCTGGTCGGAGGCTCTTCGTGTGTAACTCTGACGAGCAGAGGGTACTGTGGAGAGCCGGCAAGGGGCGGGTAGCTCTGCGAGCGACCGCCCCTTTTCCGCGGGCAAAAGAGAGCCATACCCGATTGGGCCTTATCGAATTCGAAGATTTCTGGCTCTTTTGTACTACATTCGTGCATCAGACGGTATCTCCCGTCGGAAATGAGCTGTCCGACTGGGGTAGTACCTCCGCCCTACAGAACACCGCGGCCATAATAACCATCGTGTTGTGTTTCCGCCGGTAAGTAGGATAGCCAGAGCTCACTGTACCCCTCAGTCTCTACCCCTTCCTAGCCTCCCCGCCCCTTCCCAGCCTTCTCCCCTTCCCTTCAGGGTAGGCAGCGCGTGTACACCCTTATTGTTGCACACGTTCATAGGCCACAGTGACTGCTTCTCATCAGGTGGGCCGTGTGCTTATCTGCCACCTACGTAGTATTAAAAAAAACATACAAACATGTACTTTTCTCCCTCCGGGGTAGGCAGAGATTACAGCCCGCTACCAGCTTCTGTCCTTACATACTTCACGAGTTCTCTCTACTGTCATTAAACCTTTCATACAAGCTCACCGGTTACTTTTAACCTGGCCTTTTTCAGTACTTCATTAATTTGATCAGTGTATGTAGCGAAGGTCGACCCCGGCTTACCTGCCTGTATGAATTAATGGTTTTTTTTATACCACTTAGGTGGCAGACAAGCACACGGCCTACACTGATGGAAAGCGGTTACCGTGGCCTATGGACGCGTGCAACACCAGGGGCACCACACTCGCGCTGCCGACCCTGCAAAAACCTTCTAATGCCCTTCTTGAAGAACCCCATATTGTAGCCACCAGGGAAAACCACTGCAGGGAGATCGTTCCACAGCCTAAGCATCATATCAAATAATTCGTTTGAACCAAACCATTATATAGGCGGTAGAAGACGCACAGCGAGGCTAATACCTAGGCTATATATATAGGTTTGTGACTGATGTGTAGCCATGACCGGTATGTCCATCCACCAGACCTCGCCACAGTAATGAGGTTGTTATTATTAATGCTAATTGTGACACACGCAACGTTAGATTATATATTGTGGTGGTTTATGATCACAATATGTTATGTTTTGATGATCACTAGGACTCTATAATCAAACTGTTTCTGTTGTTATTAAGTTACATGAGATGTTACTACACACATGACATAACTATCTTCCACCGGATGCATATGCCATAATACCTAGGCTATCTGTGACATTGTAATAAATATTAATACATAGTCACAGGTTGTGCTAGATTCTCACCGAATTGCGCCGGGTCAAGGTGTGTGGAATGCCGAAGTACAAAATATCGTATTTCATAAGACTAAACTGAAACCCGAATATTTAAACGCTGAATGTTTTTTTATATACTACGTAGATGGCAGACAAGCACACGGCCCACCTGATGGGAAGCGGTCACCGTGGCTTATGAACGTCTGGAATACTATGGGTGTCACACACGCGCTGCCTACCCTGAAGGGAAGGGGGAGGGCTGGGAACAGCTGGAACAGTGAGCTCTGGCTACCCTACTTACCTATTTGACCTAAGTGTCTAAACACACTATGTTGAAGTTACGCGACAGAAATCCCGCGGCTGATTTTACGTTTCGACGTATTCGGCTGATATGGCACACCTTATGTGCCGAATTTACGCGGCAGAAATTCGGTTGCGCGGGCGTTACCGCCTCTCCGCTGCTCCCCGCCCCGGGATCATCGTCGGGAATCGAACCGAACTTCGGTCGCGTATAATGTGTGTCCACAGAATAAGTTGTCGCTGAACTTACACCCGACTGAAGTTGGACTGCTATGACGCGACGTAATTTCGGCATAGTGTGTCGTCAGTAATTCAAATAGTATTGCAAGCGTTATTGTGCTGAACTTCGGTCGCGTAACTTCGGCATAGTGTGTTTAGCAACTAAATTCAAAACGCCGAAAGTTCTAAATCCCGAAGTTCATATATTTTTTTTTATATATCGGTCACGTCAATATGACTCCACCTCTCCTGATGGTAAGCTAAAGGTAAAGTCCCAGGAAGGGGGTCCCCATTGCACCGACAGTGACTTAATGGTGGCTCTCAACTTGACAGCCTCATGAAAGAATAGGTGATTGTAAGACCCATAAAAACCGAAAACCGAATATTAATATGCCGACTGTTTACTTGATCTTAAGTTTAAAAGCGCTAAGATGTATTTTCCTCCTATTTCTTGGTTATAAAAAAAAAAACTACGAACCTCCGCTGCCGCGTTAGCGCTCTAACCTAATTTATCAGTCGGTTTGCGCTGCGGCAGAATCATTGAGAAAAACCAATTTAAGCTGAAGATTTTTATTTTCTCGCGAGTGAAGGTTCCGCATTAGTCTTTTTTTTCTTGCGTAAATCCCCATAGAACCGCACACCGACTTGGGTCTTCTAGTGGCGGGGTATAAGGTGGCCCATAATGCATTTCTCTCGCACCCTGACTGACCCGGGCCAACTCCGGCTTCAAGACGACCCCATCGAGTTTGGGAACCACGGTGTCCCCATCATGCCTCAAGAAAGGGAGGCAAGAGAAGCGCTTTCTCGCACCATCACCTTGGTCTGCTTCTGCTAGGGTGACAGGTGGCTCCACCCGTCACCCCCAGGCCTGCGCTCATGGAGGACAGAGGTCGTTCAGCGACTTTCGACGCTTGAGTCACCTTGGTAACATTACCTATCTGTCAACGAAAGTCCCGTCAAAATTACACACATCCATAGGCCACAGTGACCACTTCCCATCAGGTGAGCCGTGTGCTTGTCTGTCACTTACGTAGTATAAAAAAAATTGGCCCAGCCGTTTCAGAGTTTAACTCTTTCAAACATATAGACAGACAAACCTCTTATTTTATTGTTACAAACGGACACTTCAATTTTATTTACTTGTATAGATGGATTACATGGCTACTTTTTATCCTGGACGAATAAAGCGGCGGGAGACGTGGGGGCTTCGACCTGTCGCCACACGTGAGAGGAAATCTTCCTGCTGCTTATTCCGGAGTCGCTCCCAGTTATCGACAAATCTTATGAGACAACCCACCTATCTGCTAATGGCACTACTTTGCAAATTCTTCTAATAACACGTATACTCAAATGCGGCTCTAAGAGCTGATCATAAGGTATAATTTCTAATGACGATGTTTAGAAACTTGTTTGATTAGATGCAACATCACAAGGTATATATCTCAAAGGATTTTAAAGCGTGATGCGTAAGAAATACGATGGGTATTAGCTCGATAGAGTTGATTTAACATCGGTGCCTGGTTCAGCGACCTGAGGAAAGGCTTTGCTTCCTGTGTTAACAGCGCACAGTGATAGTGATGCGGAATAGCATCGATTAATATAATCGATTTCTCTGTTTGGCGATAAATTATCGATGTTTTAATGTAAATGTACTATGAAATGTAGTGTAACAAATAAAACCTTTAAAAAGGAACTTACAAATCGTCAAATAATATGGGGGAGGGTAGTATTTACCTACCAAAATAACGATATCGAATGTTGCAAATAACGTCAAACGTTTTCATAAAATGATTTTCGAATTTTTGGAATAACACGTACTTTTCACTTCACGTGAGATGTATTGCGGTTTCTGATGATCTGAAAAGCCATAATATCCTCTCAAAATTATATTCATCATACATAATCACACCTTCAAGAGTTGAATGGATTATTTTTTCCGACGCATCGAATAAAACTACATTGTATGTTTCTTACTTCTTAAAAAACGAAACAACAATGTTTTTAATTCCAAAAAAAGTATTTATAATCTTCAACCTTTGCTTTTAATGCTAAAAAAGCATAAATGTATGTAAAGCATTTTCAAATTCAGAAAAATATTTATATTTTCGAATAAAAAGCGCAGGATAACTCAAAACTTTCAAACGTATCACCTTGTAATTATGTATTTTGCGTCATTGTTTTTCAGGAACTGTGAACGTATGACTCTAAATTATGTTTTCTGCGCATATATCTCCCTTGAGACACAACATTAATGGTACCGTTTTCATTTACCCTTGATTATAAATTTCAACTCGTTGTTATTTGCAGTGGCCACTGCGCACCTCGCGGTCACGGTCAAATTGTCAGTTAATGAATCATTCAACATAATTTGTAGTCAATCGAATCAGAATACCTTCTACATTGCATCGATATATCGCTGTCAGACCACAAATTTCCAACATAAAACTATACCTTGTTAGTTAACGTCATTACACCAGCTAGACAGCCTTGTCGTCTAGCGAGTTATCGATAAATCGAGCAGCAGGGGACATCACTATTGCTTATTACTTACTTGGCGTGCATTGCCGTAAGATTTTCATATTTATTATGTATAACGCATGAAGAAAACTCGATTACAGACAAGACAGTGTGTTCAAAGTACTTCGATTAGACGTAAAAGTATGACAAAGAAATGATAAGGTACTGAAAATATTAAAAGGTTCTTAGTATCCATAAGTTTTCTCGTCACGAGACTAGCGCAACACAAAGACATTTAATACGAGTAATAATTGTGGATATCAAAATGATAATAAAAATAGCACGTATTTTTATTCATGATAGGCTTACGTTGGACCTCTATCTCACCTAATGGTAAGTGATGATGTGGTCTACGACGAATCACGCTTGCTTAGAAGGAACCTATTCACTCGTGGCTCGAATACTCCCAGGTTTGTAACGTGTAAGCACAGGAATGCACAGTAAGCCACATCTACACGAGGTCGAGTTTCGAGGGGGCCATCTTAAAACTGGAGATGGCTAATATTGGGTGACCTTACGCCCCGGTAATTTGAGACCCGAGATAGCATGCGGTTTAAACAAACCCCGCACAAACCCTTCGTGATTTTGGTGTGGCTGCATCACCTCATCGAACTTGAGGTAGAACTAGGTCATATCGGATTTGTATAAGTAGATGTTGTTCTAAATATATTACTGAATGCATCTGATATACAAAGGCGAGTCTGACACAATACCTTTTCCCTTGCATATTGCTACTAACTAACAAACCTTTGACATAAAACTTCAACGAAAGGATTTTATACTGTCTATTCATAGAAGTATGCTCTATCCAGTGGCGGATTTACCAGTAGGCTGAGTAGGCTGGAGCCTAGGGCGGCAGATTTTAGGGGGCGGCAATTTTGAGCCAAATTTTTTTTTCTTTCATAAATAAAAAAAATAACTTCATTATATACACAAACGAGTTTTGGGGAGCGTTTTCTTGGAGAGGCATATCTTAATCCACCTTCTAATTAGTACGCGCCGCTGTTTTTAGCTCTTCAATAGCAGGTATACTCTTCACTAGGGCACGTCACAATTACGCGTGGTCAGTCGCCGCCTCCTACTGCGACGCGTGGTCGGCCGCCACCTCATTCTGCGAGCAAGTGATGCTCGAGAAGGAGGCGGCGGAATGGGTTCGGGAGAGGCTGCACAGAGCTCACCCGGACGGTGACGTGCGCAGACGCCGCAGGCGTCGGAGGTCTGATGACTTCCGTTCTCTATGAGCGCAGGCCTGGGGGTGACGGGTGGAGCCGTCTGTCACCCTAGCAGAAGCAGACCAAGGCGGCAGCGTGCACAAGCACGCCCCCCCCCCCCCCCCCGAATGCGAATACCGTGGTTCCCAAACCCGAGGGGGCCATCTCGAATCCGGAAATGGTCCGGGTCAAGCTGGGGTGCGAGGGAAATACTCTATGGGCCACCTCACACCTTGGCGTCAGAAGACTCTAGACGGCGTGCGGTTTTAGTCTAGTTCTAGTCTCCCTGCATTTACGGTGAGGCCGCCTGTTGCATGATGGATGGTCAATGCCTGGTGGGTTTCTGGGGAATTTCCTTCCTTAGGGTACACGCGGGTTCCCCCCGTTGTAGGTACCCTAGACGGTACGCTAACACCTAGTGTGGTTTAATTCGGTTCGATTACAACATAACCACCTCACCGTTTAGTCTCGATGAGGGGTACCCGTGGATGCGTGCGAGTCAGAACCTCTACGCGGTGCACCTGGGCAACGGAGGCGAGCAGCGCCTTCCATTCGCCACGGGAGATGCTGCTGCCTTCAGCCAATCCGGCCGGGGTGGGAGTGGCTCTCTAGAGGGCAGCTCCGAGGCTCTCCACGTGTCGGGGCGAGCTGATTGTTCGCGAGCCAATGGTTGGTTGACAGGACGGCCGCCTGTCACCCTACACCTCACCGTCGGCGAAGTGGCACGATGCTTGCCCAACCCCCTATCGGGGGATCGAGGGGGCCATCTTAAAACCGTAGATGGCCCAGGTTCAGCTGGGGTGCGAGGGATATGCCTATTAGGTAACCTTACACCCCGGTAATTAAGACCCGAGACTGCTTGCGGTATTAGTCAGTTCGATCCCGACATAACCACCCCCGATGGCCGACGGGGGGGGGGGGGTTGGTAGTCATGGAGATTTTTAAGTGGTGCATCGTACCTTAAAATTATTTAATTTCATCAGAGTTTTTATTAAAGTTTTTACGTATATTTTATTATTTTTGTTGGACTTTTTCAAATTAAATTGCATGTATTATTTTATTCTATCCTAGTGTTTAAGTTTTACATTCAGACACAATTTGTAATTGTTTTTTGAATAAATGAAATTGAAATTGAATTGAATTGAAATTGAGAATTGTATAGCCTACTGGCGGCAAATTTGTAAATCCGCCACTGGCTCTATCACTCAAAGGTTTCCAGTTGGACGTACCTGCACTGCATAAAGAGGAAAATATTAAATATAAAATATTCTGGCGCTAATTTGCCGTCACAATCCATATACTAGAGTCAAAACGACTTAAGTCACATAGTATGAGAAAGGACCATCGAAATTCACTTTTAAAATAATTCCTTTAAAGTTTAATTTTAATTCGATGCCAAGTGGAGCGAAGTTTTGAGAGGCAGATATAAACGTTTAAAGAGATATAGCTTAATGAAATAGGTACAAGGAATTGGTTGTTACAATATTATAGTAGTTTACTCGTGGCTATTACTCAAGCTGAAAAACCTATTCAACTCAGTTGGCGATCGGTTCGGAGGATGAGAGCGTGGAAATACATTACACCTATATATATCTCCATTCATACATAGATATAGATAGAGGGTGGGGAGGCTAGGAAGGGGTGGGGGAAGGAGGGGTAAAGTGAGCTTGGCTACCCTACTTACCGCCGGGAACACAACGCGACCAGTCGGACAGCTCATTTCGGACGGGCGATACCGTCATGTCCTGCCTCCATCAAAAACAAAACAGTAGAAATCTGGATTATTACAATATCTGTGAATATCATTTTCCATTTTCAATCTCATAATTCAATTCATCTGAAGAGTATCTCTCTAAAGGTATAAATAACATTGTTTTCATACTATTATGACATCCCTATGGATGAAGCGACGCGCTTGCTAAGACGACTCTCGCTCGCTATCAGATCATTTCACAGAACTGCTTTCTTATCAGATGAAAAGGGACTAACTGAGTCGCAACGTCATTCAATGAAAAAAAAAATTACAATTTGCAAAACTAACAAGCTTGAATTTTAGTTTTTTATACCTGTGTATTTATCAACTTTGACCACTATCTCACCTGTTGATAAGTGATAATAATGACGATGGAACACGGTTGCCTAGAAGCAAACTATTCACTTATAAACTTGAGTTGTAAGATCAAATACAAAAAACGTGATATTTGCATATCGTGATATTATAATCGCAAAATAAAATAATGCGTTATTGTTTCTTGATATATAACTTGGGTAGCAGACAAGCACACGGTCCACTTGATGGGAAGCCGTTACCGTAGCCTATGGACGTGTGCAACATCAGGGCACGACACTTGCGCTACCGACCCTGCAAAAACCTTCTAATGTCCTTCTTGAAGAACCCCATATTGTAGAAGCAAGGGAACAACGACCAATAATGCCAATTCCATACATTTCGGACTTTTAAATATAGAATTTGAATGCAATGTGACTTGGTTTAGGCCTGGGGCCTTACTCTGAAAATCGAACATGAACGTTTCGGATCGAACCAAAACGGACCATTTGTCAAACAACGACAGCGAAAACGTCAAATGTATTTTGGGAGTAGGAGGTGTACTGATAACGATCGACAACCTCAATGTCAAACGATCGAAGACGGATTCGAAATCCAAAACGAAACACTTTCGGGTAGCTAAATGGTCAAAACGTCAACGGATACGAATATTTTCGTTTTCCGGAGTAAGGTTCGATTAACTATTTCAGTTTGCAATACACAGTTATTATGAAACCGATTTGCGAATGGCGGACAGGAAATGACGTAAATTATTCACAATAAATTCGTGGCTCATGAATTTTAAAACTTGAATTTAAACTACTAGACCACGTGTTTACTTACCATTGTTTTCGGAATTTGGTCAGGAACAAATCTGGACATAGGAGTTTATAGGTACCTTATAACGATGTGCGCAAAGAATCATTTTCCTTTGCACAATAGAAAAGCTTCACGCTTTTCGAAGCGGCCCGGTGTAGAAACATTTGGTGTTTGAGTATGAGGGCTTGACGTACGAGACGGTAGACCGAGATTATAAAAAATTGTTTTCAATATAATATTATGTGAAATTATATTACAATTCTAGAAGTTACTGTGAGGAAAACCGAATTTTCGGTAGCTTAACTAAACTGAGGAATTGCGATCGAGGGGTTCAAACCACGGCTATTGATGTGTAGGTACTTACTACCAATGCAAGTTTAACGTTGGTGGTAGTTTAACGTAACTATTTATTTATCTGTGGTTTAACTAAACTGCGGACTTGCGATCGAGGGGTAAAAACCCCGGTTATTGAGGTGTACTCACTACCAATTCAATTAATTGTTGGTAGTTTAACGTAACTAATTAGTAATATGTGGTTTAACTAACTTGCGATCGAGGGGTTTGAACCCCGGTCATTGAGGTAAAACCACTTTTAATGCAAAATTAATTTTCTTTGATTTATATATCCTACTGTCATGTGGGACATTTTTTCCTTTTGTTATAATATTACAAATTAAAAAAATTGTAAAGATGTTTAGATCTTTGTTACTCAATTACGCTGTAATAGTTAAACGGATTTGGTTGAAATCTATCTGTTTGTCGGTCTGTATAAATAGACAGAGTTACTTTCGTATTTAATAGGATAGAATAGAATAGAATAACTTTTATTTCAGATTTTTCCAATCCATATAGTGTTAGTAGTACAATTTATTATAATCTTAACCTAGTGTTAGTATCTTAGCAATATAGTAAGTAAACTACGGCCCCCGGTGCGACTCCCTTTGCTATAGGTAGGTACAGATGGCGATAAACAGGGGTATGAACTGATTTAATATTAGCATTAATTACAACATATAAAATAATATAGATTACCAGGACCTTGTATTCAATTGTCTGTTTGTTAGTAAATTGACTGCTATTAGTTATTTCTTTAAATAATATAAACAGAACCTTGAATGTCTGGACCTACGTGACACTTATTTTTCTTAACTCAGGTACTTATACTGGAAATATCGATCAAACACCTTATATTATTCTGAAGTACTAAACTGTATAACTACGCGTGTTCGTATTAGCCGACATATTAAAGTACGTTTAGTTTTACACTGGGTCTTTCTTCTATGTTAACCAATTGAAATCCACAGACTTCTCAAACTCTCTCTCCTTTTTTTTTATATAGGACACGTCAAAATGACTCCACCTCGCCTGATGGTAAGCGAAAGGCAAAGTCTCAGTACTGGGGCCACCACCACATACACCGGTAGTGCTACAGTGGCGGCCCTCAGCTTGACGGCCTCATCAAATGCTTTTTCACGCCCCGCCTAAAGGCCCACGCTTAAAGACACATGCGCTGGTAAAGAATTCCAAGCCTTTATGGTGCGGCAAATAAAAGAGGCACCGAACCGCTTGGAAACCTAAACGGAAACCGGCGTACGAAGGCTCCCTCCTTTCCGAGGAGATCATCTCAAAGTCGGTGATGGTGTGCGTCAGCCGGGGTACCAGAGAAGGGTCTTTTAAGCGGGGCGTGCAAAAGCATTTGATGAGGCCGTCAAGTTGAGCGCCACCATTATGTCACTGTCGGTGTATGTAATGGGGATCCCCTTCCTGAGACTTTACCTTTAGCTTACCACCAGGCGAGGTAAAGTCATATTGACGTGACCGATATAAAAAAAATGCTTTTGGTCTACTCCGGCGCGCCGAACCCAAATTGGCGTGCGGTTTTAGTCGGTTCAAGTCCGACATTTAGTCCGACAGGTATTCTTAGGGATTTCCGCACGGAGAATAACAGGGGCGAAGTATTACACGAGCGAAGCCGCGGCGGTCAGTTAGTGGAAATTAGCTGTCAATTTAAATAAGTATGATGCATTTATATCAATGGGTCTGCAATGGGTGAATGCATCTATCTATATAATACTTACTATTGGTTGGTGAAAAATTATAAAGTGACTGATTGTATATATTAAGAAAAAAACTTAGGATATGTTTTAAATAAATAAATAAATAAATACTCTACGATTTCTTCTTCTACACATCGCTCCCTAGACCCAAAGTAAGCTTAGTTTCACTAGCTTGTGTTATGGGTTCTAGAATGCTATTAAACATACTTATATACTTTTTTTTTGTAAATACATACTTATTATAGAAACACCCAGACCAATGCAAATAAACATATTCATGCATACAAATATTTGCATTGAGCGGGAATCGAACCCGCGCCCTCTGCGTAGCAGTCGCATGCACTACCGCTACGCCACAGAGGCCGTCAATGAATAAACGATTCGGAACACAAAATTATTATTTTTGAAACTCTTGTCTGTTTTATCGCGATAGACGCAAAACTATTGAACGGTTTTCGATTCATTTTTTTTGTTTGAAGGGTTAAATCCAACCTTCCACTCATGGTCCTTCCCGCCGTCCTGGCTATATAGTTCTTCCCATGTTTGAAGGGTCAGACTTAAAATCTTATGCAGGTTTGATCACAATCGGTTGAATAGATCCGGATCCGGATCCGGATTTTTTTATGTTCAGTCCGTCAATTGACTTAACCCCGCTGGAAGAAGCTAGGGTAAAGTCTAGACGGTACGGGCCGCCATTTTAGACACCATTCGTCCCAAAACAGCGGTCACTGTCTAGGCTTGACAGGCCTTTTCACGCCCCGCTTAAAGAACCCGGAATTATAGGAAGGAAGAAATAAATTATAAGTGCCCGGTTAATGGCAATAGGCTCGCCACCTATTACATTGGGACCTAAACATAAACTGGCGAAATGTGGGTGCTAACACCTCTGCCTACCCCTTTGGGGATATAGGCGTGAGTTTATGTTATGTAAGAAATAAAACCGTCTAAAACCGTCGCGTCGTCTACACAGACGCAACCGCAGGCACCGGCTAGTGCTAGTAGGTTATAGGTGATATTCATTTCTGAACTAGGCCATCGTTTATTTAGGAAACTGGTGTCGGCACATGGACTTTGACCCATTTCATACAATAAGAATTAAATTGCTAGCTGCATAGTAACACTTATTAATAAGTACTGTCACTATGCAGTTAGCTTGCAGTGTCAGACTTTTATTAGCTGGAATTCACCAGTGAAAACCCGGGTTAGGTTTTAGTAAACTGGCTTTTGTCGGTCTACTTAATGAGATTTTGATTCATAATTACCAAAAAATTGTAAAACCTATTCATATTTTTAATTATTATCATTACTAATTATTGGGTGAGATTGTAGCCAAACGCGAGTCTATTACCAATAAAAAAACCCTTGTCACCTTCGGCTTTGAAATTTGGTATCCCGGTACCAAATATGTGGGTACAGTTTTAGTTTTCATCAAAATCTAGCCCGGAATACCTTCGACTATTTTTTGCTATTCATCATTGTTTCGGATTTAGCCATCCACGCTTAGTTGACAGATTAATTTTGCATACCTATTTAACTTGCGTTTTAGTTAGTTCGAGTCCGATAAAACCACCCTCGATGTTGTGATATCTGTGGAGATATCACAAAAAAGGGTGACCTGATAATGAATAAAAAAATAAAACAGGTCCAAGGTATAGATTATAATGATTGTGCGATTGTTGTGCAGGATGACATGTACGATAACCTAAATATCACTTTGTTGGTTAAACGCGCCAAGGTCCGCAAAGGGAAATTTACATTACAAAACAAGGATATATTCTTTATTGTGCTCGTAGCCCACAAATGCATAACAAATCGATTGATATTACAAAATGTCAAAGTTTGTTTGTTAGATAAACTGAATCGATTAGAAATAAGGTTATGTTTTGTGTAAGTATGAAAAGAATGCAATGGTAGCTGAATCGATAAGGACGCGGCCTCTACTCAGAGGTATCGAGTTCAAATCCGGCCGGACAGTACCAATGTGCATTTCACTTTGTGGAATTTATATGTACTAATCACATGATTTACCATCTGCTGACGGTGAAGGAAAAACTTCGTGAGGAAACTCTGTCCTAGAAGAAATTTTAAGGACATGTTCGATCTACTAACCCGCATTAGGCCAGCGTGTGTGGATTAAGTTCTAAACCCTCTCAGCTCTCTCGTTAGAGGAGAGGACACCCGTGTCCAGTGGGACATAAATGGGTTGCTATTATTGTGTAAGTACTAAGTAGTGATTCTATTCTTGATTACCTTTAAGAATATTTTATGAATGAATGCCTGCAGTCCTTGCTGACGTCATAACAAAACAACTTAGCTGATTTCATTCATCTTTTTTTAGAGCGTACGTCAAAAGGGGAACAGGAAGCCTTATAGGATCACTTTGTTGTTCGACTGTATTGTGAAACATTTTCTCAGGCACGTGTACTTACAGATATTCACTAGAAATTTGTAAGAAAAACTCAGGTCCCTAACGCATGAAACTATGTTTTTGATGGTACTTGACACCTACACACAAATGTTACACTGTTTAGGATTCGAACCCGCGACCACTGGCTTAGCAGTCGATCGCTCTACCGCTACGCTACAGAGGTAGATTGAAAGTGTTGCATGCTTGCTAAATAAACAGTATAAAAAAAAATTATGATAAATTTTCCATCGCCTAGTAACACATTTTCAGTGTTGCAAGCTCTATATATTATGGAATTTAAAATAAGAACGTAGTACATCATGTATTATTCATACATGTTTATGATGTAGAAACGTGGACTCTGGTGGACTCAATTCACTTTTTTATATTTAGAACAGTTTTTTTTTCTATTACCATTTATTGAAATTTAAAAATGTGTTCTTATTCACCACAGACTCATTACTCACGACAGCTTGTCTAGCAACAAAAATGGCAACACCTTTTTGATATAGGTAGGTATAATCAAGACTCCTTAACTAAAAACATTTTAAGTGAGTTTTTGTTTCGTCCAAAAATTTTACAGGTTTAATGCAATGGAGGTAGGACACGACGGTAACGACGGCATCTCCCGTCCGAATTGAATAGTCCGACTGGGAATAGAAGGTACCTTTTTTTTTTTTTTTCTCCCGCTACAGAACACCACCCACATAATAAGCATCGTGTTGTGTTCCCGGCGGTAAAAAGGGTAGCCAGAGCTCTTACTCTTACAAAGTTTCGCGTTAATAATATTAGTTGTATTCATCTATACTGTAGGAGGTAGGACACGACGGTATCTCCCGTCCGAAATGAGCTGTCCGACTGGGGTAGTACCTCCACCCTACAGAACACCGCGGCCATAATAACCATCGTGTTGTGTTCCCGCCGGTAAGTAGGGTAGCCAGAGCTCACTGTATCCCTCCTCTCCCCACCTCTTCCTAGCCTCCCCACCTCTTCCTAGCCCATCCCCTTCCCTTCAGGGTAGGCAGCGCGTGTGTGACACCCTTAGTGTTGGACACGTCCATAGGCCACGGTGACCGCTTCCCATCAGGTGGGCCGTGTGCTTGTCTGCCACCTAAGTAGTATAAAAAAAGAAGGTATCAACATACGAATGAAATGCATCAAAATGAAGTAAAACATTCATATCACTTTTAATTACGACACTAAAGTGTTAACAATGGATAAGATAATAAATTTTTTTATAGGTATATAGGACTCGTCAATTTGACTTCACCTCGCCTGATGGTAACTTTAACTTCAGCTTACCATCAGGCTAGGTGAAGTCAAATTGACGTGTCCTATATATAAAAAAATTACGAGGCGTATCCTCTAATTTTCCCTACCGGGGACGATGGCACTTGATTTGTGTCATCTGGCCCGGTCAACATATCAACGCGCCAGTTAAAACTTTTTTTTCCCATGTGGCCCGGCACCGGGCCAAGTCACCGGGGCAGATGGGATACACCCGTCATAAAAAGCATAGTCTTAGAAAATAACGTGTAAATAACTTATTAGGTACATATTTAGAGATTTTGTCTATGTCATACAAATCAAAAGAAGGGTGCGTTACGATAATTTAATGAAGGTATTAAAATCATGTTGGTCACTGTACCCAGATATATATTTTTTAAATAGGTACGTCATTATATGGCAACCAAACTTCACATTGTTGTCACTTCATATTAAGCCATAGGTCACTATAAGCGGAGTCATAATAAACGGTTTCTACTGTAATATGTTTGTCAGATTCTTCCTAGTTCAGATACCAGTTTCACATAAAGGTATATTATATGCTTGTCATCATAAATAATAATGAGTTAGATTAGGTCTTATGATTAGCGAATCGTGGCTAAGAGGTATTTACAGTTGAGTAGGTTAAGACAGACTTGACTCATCGAGACTCCTCCAGAGAGCTCGTTAAGCCGTCGGTCCCGGTTGCCATACAAACATCTATGGCAGTCGTTACGGGAAGTTAGACCCCAAAAAGGTTTTAACAACTGGTCTGATTTAATTACAAAACTTCGATATCTTCAATGGGGAGTTTAGGCGGGTTGGAGAGGGGATTAGTGGATGGGGTAGGGGGGAGTTTGTGAGCTCTGGCTACCCTACTCACCACCGGGAACACAACACGATGGTTATTATGGCCGCGGTCTTCTGTAGGACGGAGATACAACCCTAGTTGGATTGCTCATTCGGACGGGAGATACCGTCGTGTTCTACCTCTTTCAGAATCTAGACAACATTGTATAAAATGTCCCAGAATATAGCTGTTGACTAGCTGTTGCCCGCGGCTCCGCGCGCGTGGATTTCAAATTGGGTTACATTATTGAAGTTTTAGTAAGGATCCTTAATTTTTTTGGAGACAAATTATAGCCTATGTTACTCACAGATAATGTAGCTTTCTATTGGTGAAAGAATTATTGAAATCGGTCCAGTAGTTTCGGAGCCTATTCGTTACAAACAAACAAAAAAACAAATCTTTCCTCTTTATAATATTACTAGCTGTTGCCCGCGGCTCCGCTCGCGTGGATTTCAAATTGGGTTACATTATTGAAGTTTTAGTAAGGATCCCTAATTTTTTTGGAGACAAATTATAGCCTATGTTACTCACAGATAATGTAGCTTTCTATTGGTGAAAGAATTATTGAAATCGGTCCAGTAGTTTCGGAGCCTATTCGTTACAAACAAACAAAAAAACAAATCTTTCCTCTTTATAATATTAGTATAGACGAAATCGCCATCTTGTATTCGGTGATTTAGCGCAAATCGCTCAAGTGTGCCAGCAGATAGCAGACTTTGTTAGCTAGTGCACTAATTAATATATTACACGTACTATCTTATCTCAGAGAATGGTCAGTAGCTCACAACTATGTCACATAAGTTCATCTGAAGTTGCCACTTGGAGCCCACGGCCCGTTTTAAATGTTTCAACGCTTGCAGTATGAGATAAAACATTTAAACATCTGTACTATTATACACTTTATTGAGTAGCTATGTCGGGAACATTAAAAACACTTGGGTTATGTTACTCTAGTGTCAGCCAAGTGGTCTGGGTAATGGACTGCTGAGACGTGGTCTCGGGTTCGATCCCAGGTTCACCATGGCACACACCAATGACTTTTCGATGCTTTTCGAAGTTATGTGTGTATTTATCGCAGGTTTATAAGTGCCCGGTTAATGGCAATAGGCTCGCCACCTATTACATTGGGACCTAAACATAAACTGGCGAAGTGTGGGTGCTAGCACCTCTGCCTACCCCTTCGGGGATATAGGCGTGAGTTTATGTTATATGTTATGTTATGTTACTCTGACTTCACCTCGCCTGATGGTAAGCTAAAAAAGTAAGAAAAAAGGTAAAGGTTTGTCCAGTAATATATAAGTAGTCTGATGCCAGCGGCAGTTCCGTCCGCGTAGTGTCGGTTATTGCGACTTTTCATCATATCTCCGGATCTACTCAACAAATTGCAATCAAATATACGGCAGATTTTAAGTATGACTAATACCTTTCTGAACAAAATTTCACATCAAAATACATTCTGTATTTTTTGCGTCTGTGGCATCAAATGGACGATTTCAAAAACAATATTTTTGTGTTCAGAATCGTTCATCCAACCCAAGTATTTTTTTAATATCTCCAATGCACAGATACAGCTAGGTACTTTACAAATTTTATAATAAGTAGGTACTATCATATAGATAGATAGATGTATTACTAATTACCAAATAAACTTTTTGCAGGAACTCTAATACCTTTTCTAAAACAATAGACGCCTTACACGCTTTGTAACATTAGTTATTCTTTCACCCTCAACTTTTAGCCCAGGGTTAGCTGCTATCCAAATGTGCTATAGGTTAAGTTCACTTTATATTCGTTACTAGAATTTATCCTCCTTCTTAATGGGGTACGCAGAGGCTACGCTTTTTCATTACTTACTACGATCCCAGTGGACTTTCACTTTTACTTTTCTTTCGTTATATTTTGTAGGCTGGTTTTCTACTTTTTTGACCTGGGCCTCGATTCTGCTAAAGGCAAACCACGGTAATACCACTGACACTCTAAAAATGCTATTTAATTGTAGACTTTACCGTTATACAGTTAAAGTCTAAAATCAAATGAAAAGAATTCATTTATCTTTTTCATTCGCTCTACAAAATGTCATTTGACTTTAGACTTTAATTTGATAATAATAAAGTCTACAATTAAATGGCATTTTTAGAGAGTCAGTGGTATTACAATGGTTTGTCTTTAGCAGAATCGAGGCCCTGGCCTTGCCCTAAAATGACTCGGATTCGATTGACATACGTACGCATAGGACCCTTCTTCTTAGTCGTACACTCCTGGCGGAGTGGTCGCGTACATGGATTGTCATCTAAAGTGGTCGCGGCTCTTGCGAGCTTTCTCCATCTCTCCCTGTTTGTGGCACTGCGTGTACACTCGGTAAGGTTCGTAGAAGATTTGATAGGACTCTTATCGGATCATAATATTATTATTTTTCCATTATTTTAATACATACATATGCTCACGCCTTTTTCCCTCTGTGGTAGGCAGAGATAACAGACCGCCATCTGCCTCTGTCCTTACATACTTCACGCGCTTCCTCTACTGTCATTAAACCTTTCATACAAGCCCGCCGGTTTCGAGTGCTTTTGACCTGCCCTTTTTGCAATAAATCGTTTATTTGGTCAGTATATTATACTCTGCAAAACCGACCCCGGCTTGCCTGCCCACTTACACACATTTTTTTAAATACTGGATTTATATTATTTTCGTATATATTTTTAAAGTTTGACTATGGCAGGCTCTACCTTAATCTTCTAACTGAATCTATCCAAGTTGGACTGCTTAAAATAATATCTAAACTCTAAGAACTGCTCCGAATAATATGCCTTATAAGTTTAAGCAAGGTGTACTATTCAATAACGAAAGGCTGTTTAGTAAATATGATAATAACACCTATTAATTGTTACTACTGCTGTTCAGCGTGAATCTCCCCCCCCCCCCCCCCCTCCTTTCCCAGCTTCCTTCCGCGCGCGCGCACATAATCCACTTCTGCAATAATCATGAATACATCCTACTTGTATACGTATGTATTATGGCAAAAAAGACGCCATAACGAATTCAAAAAACTCTCACTGCTCCGTTTAGCGGTGCGGTGCGCGGGCGCCGGTAGCGTACACTCGTTCCGGAGGCATAGCAGTCAAGCTCGGGAAAGCTCAGTGCGCGGATGGTACCGAGGGCCGGCGGACGTGGACCGACGACAGCTGAAGCCCGACGGACATGTTCGTAATATGGACGTATGGAGAAGCGGTCGTCCGCCATCGGCACGCGCGCGCGCCTCTGCCGTATCGCCGCCCCAACACGTAGACACCACCACCGACAATTACGCGCTTACGTTTTACGACAGCAAGGAACACCCGCCGCCCCAGTCGAAACAAGGTTTGTTCATATATCTAGAAGTGCATGCTCGCGTAATTTAAGAATCCTAAGTCTTTTTGTATCCTTAAGTCTCCTTATATCCTAGTCTTTTTGTATCCTTAAGTTAAGCAGGACGTGACAAAGCATTTGATAAGGCCGTCAAGTTGACAGCCACCATTATGGCACTGTCGATGTGACCTCCTTCCTGAGTCTTTACCTTTAGCTTACCATCAGGCGAGGTGAAGTCATATTGACGTGACCAACTTAAAAAAAGTCTCCTTGTATCCTTAAGTCTTGTTGTATCCTTAAGTCTTATTGTAGCTGGTGGCGAACATGTCCCTCACGCTATCACTCCACGTCTATTTTTATTTATCAGATTGTTTTAACGATTGATTAATTCTTAGGAACTAAAATATGTTCGATAGGTATGTTTCTCTGTGAAATCGTATCAATGTAATGTTTCTACGCAATCACAGTTTATTTCAGTTAATGTCAGACGAGGGGCGTATAGTAAAGCTTTTTACCCGGAAGTAGCAATTGAATCGAACTAATGTAGTTTGATCGTTATCTCTGATTGTTGTTTATCGCACTTTCATCTTACGATCATCGTTCGATTATATTTATCAATAGGATTGATTAAAAAGAGGTAGCTGTAATCTAGGAGTATATAAGGTAGGTTGTTTTTGGGTAATATTGATGTTTAATAATTTTTTTTAAAATTTTTATGGAGATATTTATCCCAACTTGATTGGGTAGTACAGTAAAGTCTCATCAATTCAGTATTATTAAAATTAAAAGGATGGCGAGTTAGATATTATAATTACAGCGTTGTAGAAATACCTATTTCATGTTTATTAATTCAATCTATCTATATCTTAATATATATAAATCTCGTGTCACAATATTTGTCCTCAATGGACTCCTAAACCACTTAACCGATTATAATAAAATTCGCACACCATGTGCAGTTCGATCCAACTTGAGAGATAGGATAGTTTTTGAAACGGATTTCGACATCCACGCGGGCGGAGTCGCGGGCAACAGCTAGTAGTATTATAAAATTGTAAAAGAGCAGTGTCTGTAGATTGAAGATACATAAACCCCCAATCCCCCCCCCCCCCCCACCCCGCTTTTTCTGTAGGCAAGACGAGCACACCGTGGTCCCAAACCCGAGGGCCTTGAAACCGGAGATGGCGGTCCTGGGTTAGCCTGGGTGCAAAAGAAAGCCATGTCGAATCCGGAGATGGCCCGGGTCAAGCCGGGTGCGAGGGAAATGCTCTTTGGGCCACCTTACACCTTGGCGTCAGAAGACCCTAGAAACGGTGCGGCTGTCCACGGGGTGGGTATCCATGAGGATTTACGCACGGAAAAAAAGGGTGCACTTACACCCCGGCGTTTGAAAAGCCGGTGCTGTGTTAATCCGTTCAAGTCCGTCATAACCACCCCCGCTAGTTATGGGGTAGTAGCCGTATTTCCGCACGATAAAATACGGCAGTATCCTTTTTCACTAAGTTTCCTACAACAACACTACTGTACCATCATCAATTTTATACACTGGAATTCTTTACCAGCTCACGTGTTTCCTTCCTCATACAGTCCCGGGTCCTTTAAGCGGGGCGTGAAAAAGCATTTGATGAGGCCGTCAAGCTGAGAGCCACCATTTTGGCACTATCGGTGTTTGCAATGGTGACTCCCATTCTAGAGACTTTGCCTCAGCTTACCATCAGGCGAGGTGAAGTCATGTTGACGTGACCGACATAAAAAAAAGAAAAAAAACACACCCTTCCACAATTAACAGCGCGCGAATCATTAGTTTAATGTTTCAATAGCTCATGTAAGCTATAGTTTCGCGAAATCTATGGGGTTCCTAAAATGAGTTACGCGGAATCTAGGGTTCTGTTGTAAATTTCACAATGTACCGCGAATTTACGTATTTTTGGCAGTTAAATTACAAGACTACAGTAATTTTAAATAGATGAGAACAAGTAAACATTAAAATAATTTTGTAAAAGTTTTTTTAAAATTTATATTACAGTTTATTATGTATGCTGTTTATTAGTTGACATATTAGTTGTGGTGATGTATTAAAGATTTGCATGCCCTATGGGTGGAATACAGAATGTTCAAACTTTTAAAGCTATGTAAAATACCTGATCATACCTGTATTTGCAAATAAATGATTTGATTTGATACCTTTTATTATAATTTTTTAGGTTCCATAAAATAAAAATATTTAAGAGGTGTTCTATAAATTATTTTAAATGTAGGAACTTTGGTCCGAAAATAAACTTGTTTTTATTTTCTTAAGATATGTCCGAATTAAGTAATTATCTATTTGTGTCAAGGACTTCATAATCACATAAGTACAGTACACACAAAAACATATGTTTGTGAATAGAATATGAAGGAACCTATTATAAGTCTAACAAGTGTAGTTACTATTACTACCTGGTATTGCTTATGAAGTGTTCCTAAAATAGGCTTGCTTAGGGATTTGCAATACAGGTCCGGCCTAGTAGAATCCAGATCTCACTAGTACATATAGATGGTTGAAAAGCAAAAGGATGCAAAGGCCATCGAACTTACAAAGGAAAATGGTTCTAAATGACATGATACTTGTTCTACAGCGCAATAATTTTTCTGTCAACCGCCGATGTATTCATCAGCTGTTAGAACTTGCTTATTTCTCAAATTGACGGAGTTCTTCTCCAATAAGTTAGAATAGAAAGCTGTTGTTTTTTTTTCGTTTGCATTATACAGGGTGAATTTTTCAAAAGGGCTTGGATGGCCAAATCCGAAACTATAAGGAATAGCGAAAAATGGTCAAAGGAGTCACGAGCCCGATTTTGATGAAACTTAAAACCACATCATTAGATTTTTGAAAAACCAATAATCCTAGCTAGGAATCGAACCTGTTGATTTTGAAAAAAAAAAACACACCCTATATTATTACACCATACGATAGTGTTGCTATTAAGGATCAAATTCTGGGAAGTAATGACATACCGCAAACTAAAGGAAAGAGCTCATATTTAACAAAATACGTTTTATTTTTCTTACATTAACTGATTCATTGTTCAAAATGTAGACCATTGTTTTCAATACAAAGCTGGATTTGAGACCTCAAGGATCGTACTGCATTCAATATTACAATGTTATTGATTCCATATAGAATATCTTCCAAAGAACGTTTCATTTCAAGTCATCAACTGTATCTCTGTATCAATGTGTCTTTGTAAATTTCATTTTTGATATACCCTCAGAGAAAGTAATGTAAGGGAGTACCTAAGATCCAGGGATCTCGCTGGCCAAGGCACAGGCATGGTCCTGTGCCTTGCAATAAAATTGTCGTCAAACTGCTGAATCAAAATCTCTTTTACGGCTATTATGGGCTGGAGCTCCATCTTGTTTAAAAAAAACTTCAATCATTATAATCATTCTGAGTATAATTTAAAATACGGAATAGTTACGATCTTTTCTGGGATTTCGAACGAAACAAATAGGTACATGAAATGTGAATTTTATTAAATTCCAAATTTTCCTTAAATTTGCCGTATATCATTACTTCGCAGAATTTGATCCTTAATAGCGACACTATCATATGGTGTAATAATAAAGGGTGTGTTTTTTTTTTCAAAATCAACGGGTTCGATTCTCAGCTAGGTTTATTGGTTTTTCAAAAATCTAATGATGAGGTTTTAAGTTTCATCAAAATCGGGCTCGTAACTCCTTTGACCATTTTTCGCTATTCCTAATAGTTTCGGATTTGGCCATCCAATCCCTTTTGAAAAATTCACCCTGTATAGTTTGCCACCTCAAAGTCTATAAGAAATCTAACTTCACCCGTAGTCGGTATAGGAATCATTTAATAGCTGCATTAATACTAAATACGTTTAGTAACCGCACTGCCATTGAGATTGCCGCAAGATATTGCGTTATTCTTTTAGAAAATGCTCTGGAGCAGCACAGACGTTGGCAAAAGATTGCAATTGAGCAGAAAGATTGATTGACAAATATGTACATCTGTGTATGTATATTATACCTCCTCAGGTGTGGACAATCGTGAGTAGTATAATATTAATACTTAGTAGGTAGCTCCTATAGTAAGAGATAAGTGAGTTTACCTATCCCTTTCTCTCTCTCTCTCTGTGTGTGTGTTTGTGTACACACACACACGCACACGCACACACACACACACACACACACAATCTTTTTTTTCTTTCTACTTTTAAATATTATGGCATATAATAGATAAGGGCACTTCCTCCTGATTTTTTATTTCAATCGGTTACGTCAATATGACTTCACCTCGCCTGATGGTAGGGTAAAGGCAAAGACACCCCCATTTATTTTTCGTGGTGTTATAATGTATTTAACCGCCAAACTAAAGAGGGATTGGGCGCGCCATGTTTGTAGAATGCCATCGGATTACCGGGCCTACCTGGTCACACCCTGGATGCCAGAAGATGGAAGGCGGAAACCTCGTCGGCTGAAGAAATGTTGACGGAACGGCACAAATTCTACCTTTTAAAGTTTCGCGTTTCATGAATACTAAAATTTTTATAACTCTATTTGTCGCGGAATGTACCTTCCGAAGGGTGCTCTACCTTCCTAAATTCCGCGACAAAGAGGAGGGGCAGATTTGGGGGAAGCCTTTGCCCAGCAGTGGGACTGAATTAGGTAAATAAAAAAATCTAACACTCCCTTCGGGGTCATACAGACGCGAGTGCATCGACTTCAATATGTAACTCATTTTGTTTGAAAATTATCTTAATTTTACTTTGTAAGTATTCTGCCCAAGGATTGTTGTTTTCATCACAAAGAGGTAGATAGCCGTGACAAGGAGAAACATGAATAAAATATAATATGCTTTAAGATGTAAAATTAAACAAATACCTAACTCGAAGCAGCGATCCGGTGAACGTGAATCAACTTATTCCAACGCCTCGAGTTTTACCGTTAGGTATTTATAACAGCTGTATTACACTACAACGCTAATTTTATATAACTACGATACATTTCAAATCCACTGCTCCTTTAGCGAAGGCGGAAGTTAAACCGGTCACGAATTTCAGTGTATACAGAGCAGTGAAATGGCAAGCGAGATAAAGGTCGCGAACCGGCGGCGGTTGGCGAAAGCGATGCTGTTTTGTTTTAGGATTTTATACTTGAAGTAAAACAAGATATAATGAACCGATTACATTATAGTCTGTACATAGATTTGGATGGATAAAATGTTAAATTATTATATAACCTTTATTATTAAATACGACTAGCTTAACCCACGACGTCGGCTTTCGTGTTTTTTGACAATATCTCCAGTTCTACTGAATCAATTGTGATCAAACATATGTGAGATTCTAAATCTGACCAAAACCAATCAAATAAAAAAACCGCATCAAAATCGTTCATATAATAACACAACCTAAGATTTTTTTTAAATATCTCCAATGTACAGATACAGCTACTTTACAATATTATAATAGTATACAAAGATAGATAGATACGAAGGTTTACAGGTCCTGATGAATCATAATCACGCCAGAACGGCTGAACGGATCGGGATGAAATCGTGCGCAGGGTTAGATTATAGTCTACAATAGCATAATTAATGCTTCTCTACATTTCAGGAATATGTCCACATGCGACCCACAGTCACGAGTAGGGCCAGTCCGATCAAGGGGTGAATAGGTAGTATAAAGGGTGAATAGAGATCAAAGGGCGAATAGGTATCAATGGGTGAATAGGTATCAATGGGTGAATAGGGATCAATGGGTGAATAGGTATCAATGGGTGAATAGGGATCAATGGTTGAATTGGTATCAAGGGGTGATTAAAGATCAATATGTGTGTTAATATAAATGTCAAGGTGTGAATAAATATATATCAAGGGGTGCCTAGGAGTCTAGGGCTGAATAGGCGTCAACAGGTTTATAGTGACAAGGTGTGAATAGTGATCATAATGGTCAAATCGAATTTTTGCAGTTTTTTTTAAGTGAGCGATGTGGTATGATTTTTTTTATGAGCGATTGCAATGTCATAACTCATTATTTATTTCTTTCTTTATTCATCGAATTTCCAGGCTGCACTTTTTTTTCTAAAATGTTCATGACCATTTCACCTCTATTCACCTCTTAATTCCTATTCACCCCAATTTACGGTACTAAGTGTAACCTAACCACCAGTCAGTACGGCACTTAAGATAAAACATCTCATTTAAGTAATTTTGTTTCGAATGTCGTTTGAATCCGACTTGCATCTTTGCTTCATCATAGAAAGGAACGTTTACATAACTCGGCACGGCGAAAGACTTTCGCTTGGTGCAAATAAATTGAGTAATGAATGATAGATGTTCCACAAGCTATTGCTTGCGGTGCAATAAAAATGTAAGTACGGCAAATAGTTTTGCAGTCACTGTTTATAGAGGTATAGCCTGTTTGTTCGTTACTTTTTTTACTACGTAGGTGGAAAACAAGCACACGGCCCACCTGATAAGAAGCGGTCACTGTGGCCTATGGACCACAAAAGTAAATACAATTATGATATACAAAGAAAGAAAGAAAGTAAACAAAAATAATAAATAAACAAATATATATCTCAAACATATGCAGATAAATCCAATACACATCGTTCGCACTCAAATCGGCCACCATCTCAGCATAAATGCTTATATTACCTAGAAATTATGATTGCTACATTTTTCATTTGAACATAATATAAACCTGTATCACTCGCTGGGAATGATTTCCGTGAAATTTTCGCAATATTTCTTTGATCCAGACAATTACGTACTTGACAAACCAAGAAGAAATAAACAACTTAGTACTTCCGACGTTTTCACTTAGCTTTAGCTCACAGATTTAAAGTCGTGCATTTTCATTTGTACAGATTCAAAACGCCATTTTGAACTACAAATTGCATTTTCGTATAGGTAAACAAGCGAAGCGGCGGCGGTCGAAATGCCATCGTAATTTCTTATATTCGTTATGAGTATTGATCAAAGGTAATCATATTAAATTCAATTTATTTCTCAACAAACATAATTTGTATTGAAATTTCAAATAAAATAATACAATGAATAAAATTGTAACCTTATTAACCAAATAGTATGAGACCTTTTTTCTTCACGTCAAATTATGTAATCAAAAATTTGACTTAGAAAACACGAAGAAAGTTAATCAATTTTCGAACGAAGAAAACACAAAGGCTCGTATTATGATACAGCATCATTGTGTCGTTCGGTCAGCTGATTTTTGTTTTCCTCTCGATCACTTTCACACGTGATCTTTTGTTAGCAACCGTATGTGTGTAAGACACGGAATTTGGCATTCAAAATAATGTATGTCACAAAGAAAAGACCTATTACCCGGTGTGTGACGAAGAGTTCTAAATTTAATTTGATATACCTAAATTAAGTCTTTGTTTTCTTCTTAAATACTTTTTGTTTTTGCATAATGTAATTAATTAATTTATATTCTCGTTGAATATAATTTAATATGTTAGTAGGTACCTAATACGTAAATACGATGCATGGTTTCATATTAATAATGTTAATTTTATTTCTGCAGGTAAGTAAGTAGGTATAACACGTAGAGTGTCATTAATCTTTCTACAACATAAGTTAAAAAAGTCGTGTAAAAAAACAAAGAATAATTAGGTACCTATTATGTGAACTTATTATGAGTCAAGTATAAAATCTTCTAAAGAGTTAAATTGTTTACATCGTACAAATTAATTCATAAAACGACTTTACATGTTACATTTAATTGCGTTTAGAGGCTCATCTGTGCACAACCTTAACCCACCGCGTTAGTGACGACATGGTGGGAGATTCGCACGGCGTGGAGGGGCAGAGGAGAGGAGGGCAGTCCTCCCCGCAACACTCGCGCCCAGCCGCGGTCATTGACCGCACACGTTATGCAACCGCCGTAAGACACTGATAAAGACATCAGCTATGAGGTGCAACCTCGCCGTGGTCTATCTCGTTGCTTGGCAACTATAGCGCCAAGGTTTTGCGTAGGTTGGCTGCTCGTCTAGACGGCGTAGGACCAAGCACTAATTTCTTTTGTCATCTCTATTCACGCGTTCGTGTATTTTAATCACATTGATAAAAGGTTTTAAGAGAAGGTTTAAAAGATTTTTAAATTTTCATGTTTTGATGGATATCACAAGTTCATTGACAGTGTATTGTTTGAAAGATGTGGATGAAATATTACTTCGTAACGTCGCATCAATATAAACAGCGGAGTCTAGAATATCCGCACTTAAGTTTTTTAGATTTGCAATATCCGGATTGTCAACTGCGCGCAAATTTGGTTAGAATTGAGGGGTTCTGTATGTGCAACACATAATATTATTATTATGTTACGCGCATCTCTTAATACATCTATTTTATGGAATGCTGATAGATAGATAGATAGATAGCTGCCTAAAGATGATCTTACGCGGTCGATGATTTCCATTCTACAGTTATTTACGTAAACAAAATCTCCATTATATTCAATTAACCGGATCTGTAATTATCTAGATGACACACGACAGTAATTAATCCGGTTAATCGAGTCTCTATTATAAAGTAGGTATTTCTTTTACGTAAGGAGTTAACGACCAGGTTGATTGACATTGAGAATTGAATATATTTACTGTTATCGTTTCGCTCACCCAAGTGTTTTGTTTTGCGAACGCTTCGCGGCAGCTTCTTAAAGTATTTATGGGTGTTTTTGAAAATACCTACGTAATATTCAAGCTGTTTAATGCTCAATGGGGTAGACAGAAGTTTCTTACACACAGATTCTGTTAGCAATAAGTATGGTTTTGTATAATAGGCGCGAGTTTAGACTAAGAAGACCTAAAAAGGCACTGTGTAAAAGATAAAATGGCTCTCAGGTCTTCACATGCCGAGGTGTAAGGTGACCGATAAGGCACTTATACCCTGGTACTGTACTTGGAATTCTTTACCAGCGCAATGTTTCCTTCCTCCTACAGTCCCGGGTACTTCAAGCGGGGCGTGAAAAAACAATTGATGTAGCTGTCAAGCTGACGGCCACCATTGTGGCACTATCGGTGTTTGTAATGGTGACTCCCATTAGTCTCATTCTAGAGACTTTACCTTTAGCTTACCATCAAGCGAGGTGAAGTCATATTGACGTGACTGACATTAAAAGTCTGCCTTATTAAAGCACATTATTAGCACTCTCTCCACGTTATTTCTAGAGATATGCGCTTGGATGCGTTAAAGGTGTGTTGGAATGTGTTGCGCATATGACGACCTTCTATTGTTATGCTACCGTCACTAAACCCTGCAATAATTATACACTGAGCAACTTTGTAAGTATCTTGTATCATATACCCCGACTATAATCTACCTCTGTACCAAATTTCAGCCAGATCCATACAGTCGTTTTTGCGTGAAAGGGCCACAAACATATATCCAGACATCCATACATTCTTACAAACTTTATAATAGTGTAGTAGGATGCTAAAATCTTGATAGTGGGAATGTATTTGGGACCTCGCTAAGATGCCCAAGACAACCTTATCTGTTAATCGGGTGGTGAGGTCAGAGGGATGTCGCTCTTATAAAAGCCGTATAAACTAAATCTAAAGAAAGAGAGGTAGTGAGCGGACCCTGGGCTCCAACGTGAAAGTCTTGGATCCAACCGGGAATTACGCTAAGATGGATCATCGTCTTATTTAAAAGTATGTTTATCAGCAATTTAGAACCCATTACAAGCTAGTTAAACTTTGCTTACTTTGGGTCTAGAGAGGCTGTGTTGAATGTTGTAGAATATCTTATCGTTGTTTCAAAAACAACTCATCAGCCTAAAAAATGAAACGAAAATAAGACTTAAATAATTTGAGTCATAATTCCAACAAAAAGTATTTTAATTTTGCTACTCAGGTTTCATAATTAACATTGAAATGGTTAGTCAAAGTGTAATAGCATTTAATACTCAAACTATATTTGACTACCAAATGCTATTCGTTATGTTTAATTTGTAACATTTTTATACACAAGACTAACATTTTATGTTAACGTGAATCACATCACACCATCACACTAATAATATTTTTGATGGAGGTAAGACACGACGGTATGTCCCGTCCTAAATGAGCTGTCCGACTGGGGAAGTACCTCCGCCTTACAGAAGACCGCGGCCATAATAACCATCGTGTTGTGTTCTCTCCGGTAAGTAGGGTAGCCAGAGCTCACTGTACCCCTCCTCCTCCCCGCCCCTTCCTGGCCTCCTCACCCTTTCCTACCCCCGCCCTTTCCCTTCAGGGTCGGCAGTGAGTGGGTAACGCCCTTGGTGTTGCACACGTCCATAGGCCACGGTGACCGCTTCCCATTAGGTGGGCCGTATGCTTGTCTGCCACCTATGAAGTATAAACAAAAAATGTACTTTAAATGTGATTTCAAAAGGTTACGAAAACTTATGGTTATAAGTTACCGCACTAAAATCACACCATCACACTAATAATGTTATAACGCGAAAGTATTATATGTAGGTAAGTATGGATCTTTATTACTCTTTCAAGCAAAAATGATTGGATGGATTTAACTGAAATTTGGTACAGAGATAGATTAGAGTCTGGAATAACACGTAGGCTACTTTTATCCCGGGAATAGTTTATAGATGTATGGGTGTTTATTACTCTGATCTCTAAATGGAACTGAATGAAATTTGGTACAGAGATAGAAAAAAATAGTAACTATGCTGTTGGAACTATATCCAAACTAATTACACCAGTAGATAGTAAAAAAAAAACAGTGCATTGAGTGTGGACTGCATCGCATCGCACACATCAGAAAAGCAATCACCCTCGTCCTTAAAAAAACCTATTTTACGTAAAATACACGACCAGTCCACGTCACAGTTATAGCTCAATTTTTAATATTGGTAGAGTTATTTCGGATGCTTTTAACCAAAAGAAAATTTCCCGGAAATTTCAGCGCACTTTAATAAGTTTCACTTTGCCTGATATGAAAGTGTGATTTTAAAGTGAACTAAATAAGAGCCGTTTCATCGAGTTTATTAATAGTTGTTAAAGTGAGCCGCTTTCTGTGGGGCGAGCTATGAGATTTGTACAGTTCCTTTTACGCACGATAGGGGCGCTATACAAATTTCATACAATTTTTGTCACACACGTTACGAACTTGATACGAAAGAAAATTCGTGCTTGCCCCAATGATCCTCACTCAGAACTTGCTAAGTTACAAATTCATACATGCGAAATAAACTATTTTAAGCTTTGAATTTGAAAGAAAATTCACTTTTGAGATTTATTTACATAGTTTAATTCACATACATGGGTTACATAGCTACACGTAGCTAGTAAAAATGAAAAGCAAAAATTACAAGAATCGTCTGTAAAAGGTTCAGCAATTTCACCGCTAAGGTCTCAAGCTGTGGACTAGGTATTGATACTACAGTACCAAAAATTTACAATCTTTTTTTTTAATTTCGATATACCCAGTATCACTCGCACAGTAAAGACAATTCGAACAACAGGCGAGGTGAAGTCAAATTGACGTGTCCTATATATATAAAAAAAAATTTCCTTCGTCAAAATCGGTTTAATTTTTTCTGAGGGAACAGATGGACGGACATACATACTTACCTATAAATACATAACCCCTTTTTTGGCTTCAGTGCATTACTATGATAAGTCGTGCAAAGGAGAAAAGTTTGTAGTAAGTGAATAGCACTCTTATAATTGCGTCGATATATTTCTAGATAGTTTGCTGACGCTACCATAAAGCACTTTTTAAATAAAGCACTTTTTACAATAAAGCACTTTTTCAATAAAGCACTTTTTCAATAAAGCACTTTTTACAATAAAGCACTTTTTTAATAAATGCTAATATAGTTAGCTAGAAGTTAGTAATTTGCGTTTCTTACGCGGTTACGCTAGAGGGAGCTCACTCCCTAAGCTGCGTTATTATAGGCATTGTGTTTTGACTACAAATGAGTACAATGTGTACGTTTACATTATAATGTACTTACTTAAAGGGAGAGTGCTTATAGCCATCATAATATTATTATAATATCTAAAACACACTTGCTAAAAAATATATCGTTGGTAGCCAAGGAGTGAACCTTACAATCGAGAGGTCAAAGTTTCGAATCCTGGCCATAATATTATCGAAATGAACTCACTTCTAACACAAGTAATTGTCAAGTGGTGAGGTACTGGTAATTTTGTATAATAATATTTTCTTTAAAATGTTCTAAGAGTTGAATCCTGAACGGGACCAACACACGATACACAATTTATACTTAATATGTATATTACGAAAAAAAGTATGTAAGTATGTTTATCCACATTCTAAATCCATAACGCAAGTTATTTAAATTATGCTTACTTTGGGTCTAGAGAGCGCTGTGTAGAATATTAGAATATGTATGTTTATAATAACAATATTGAAACATCTTTGATTAGTAAAGTGAGAATTGTAGATCGAAATAGGTCAACGATCAAAGCAATCCGACGAACTATATTCTGTTCCATATACCTACAGTGAGTGCTTTGGTACTAGTGTTTCATTGCACGAAATAGCACCCTAAATGCCACATGATGCGCAGCATACCGCTCCAGATAGCCTATCAACAATTTCATGTAGGTAGGTATGTTATTACTACATTTCCCGAATAATTCACAGTAGCGTTGTAACAAATTTCGTGTTCAGAAGTAACAAGAATAATTTTAATTACCGATGTTACCACTAGTGGTGTCCTGACATTTATTTATTAGGTAAACAAGTAAATAAATTACAATTCAAAGGTATGTAATTCTCTTGTAACCTACTGGTAAAATGAATTAGTCTTTATATTTGGTTATCATTGTTACCAGTAGACAACAAAAAAAAAATAGTAGGTTACAAAAAATTTGAGATAGGAGATAAACAAAGGATTTTTTTATCATACTTAATATTGATAAGTGGCTTTATTATCAGATTTTTTCCGGCCAGAAATGCGAATCGGAAAATGCTGTCAAAAATATTTTATTTTTGAGTTTCATATTTGCTATTCAACATTAAACCATTGTTTGCTAGCGTATAATAAATAAAATGCATTTCAACAATGAAATTGGTAACCACATAGGTATATCATGTCGGTTTGACGATATGTGCCGCATCATACATAAATATATTAAATACACCTATTGTGATGAACCACAAAATTGCATCCCAGCCAATTAATGTAATCAACACAGCAAACCAAACATAACAAAGAGGCTGTTCATTAAATATTTTGCGCAAAATTGGTTTTTTCTGCGAATGTTATACACTATAGACTAATGGTATAGCTTATCATGTAATATATTGGTCTATTTTATATAGTAATCTACAAATGATCGATTCTGCCCCCCACATATTATAGTCAGTGTGAAAAGTGCATGATAATTTCTAGATTAAAAAAAAATTGAGCAAATAAATTTAAATTTCTTAATGAAGCTACTACTAAACTACTGAGTGAGCGCAAAGACGATAGCTAACTAGTTAGATAGATAAATAAATAGATAGATAAATAGTTATCTATCGTCTTTGGTGAGCGTTACCAATATAGTTTTAAACTTTGATCATAATGTAATAAACAATTTACATTATTTTTTTAAAGTTTATAATCTGTGCTTGATGATACACTTTGACACAAATTTCGAATCCTAATTATTTAAAAAAAATAAATAAGTCTTTGTTATGCCAGTGAAAGTTCTGTCAACATCGGCTCAGGCATTCCAGAGGTAACCTAGTTTAAAAAAAAAACAGAAAGTCTGACAGATGTTCAGACAGAAATTTTTAAAAATATTGTTAATCATAATACTCATTGAAATTCTATTTAATTACCTAATAGATAAATATTGAGAACCAAATAGCAATTAATGGAAACTAAACGGGCGATGTTTGATGGTGTGAAACTTTTGTAATAAATGCAGCTGAAATGTGTACCAACATAGCTAAAACAAACTGCAGGCGTAGGTTGTTACACACGCGCTCATCTCTATTTGCTGTTAAAGTTTGTGCTTAATATGAGCACTCCGAAAACTATGGATTACATCTCTATTATCATTCTATAAAATGGACTACACATTGTGGATTAAAAATATATCTATATATTTTTTATACCACTTAGGTAGCACACAAGCACACGACCCACCTGATGGGGAGTAGTCACCTTGATCAGCGGTCACTCGCGCTGCTGACCCTGGAGGGGGAGGGTTGTGGAGTTTTGGGGGGTGAGTTGTGAGCTCTGGCTACCCAATTACAGCCGGGAACACAACACGATGGTTTATTATCGCCGCGGTCTTCTGTAGGGCGGAGGTACTACCCTAGTCGGACTGCTCAATTCGGATGTCGTGTTCTACCACCGTAAAAAAACTAAATAATAGTATTTTACGGTTCCAGAAACTAAGTTGAAACATAATGCTGGTTTGGTTGGCTCAATTTAATATATGTAACCTACATAGATATCGCTTGGCAGATAACCTGTAACTGCTCCACAAACAACTCAGTCAGTAGCACATGCAAATAAATCGTTATATCATTTATATATTTGTGTTTTTATTACACACTAGCTGTGCCCGCGACTTCACCCGCGTGGATTTAGTTTTTTAAGATTTTAATTTATTTTTGCGGAACCCTAATCATTCTGTTAAAATTAAAGTAGCCGTTACGCCTTATAATATTACCTATCTACAAAAGTCCCGTCTTAATACACAGAAAGATAGATAATCAGCCAGACAGTCAGACAGACAGTCTGACAGTCTGATAGTCTGACAGTCTGACAGTCTGATAGTCTGATAGTCTGACAGTCTGACAGTCTGACAGTCTGACAGTCTGACAGTCTGACAGTCTGACAGTCTGACAGTCTGACAGTCTGATAGTCAGATATTCTGACGGACAGACAGACATCAGCCGTAAAATTCCAACAATTTCCTTTTTGTTATATTATGTATCGTACATTACCTACATTCATACGCATTAATGTAAAACACAAGTTATTTTAATATTGCAATTAGAAATTTATATTTCAAATGAATTTATTTTTATAGATGTAAGTGCTGCGCGATTGAATTTTGAATTGTATGATTTATTATAATCCCACGAATATTACACATAGGTACATGTATGTTTTTTTTTTAATATGTTTGAATGTTTGTCACACACGAAACTAAAAGACTGAACTGATCTGAATGAAATTTGGTAGGTACAGCAATTACTATACTGTATATAAATACCATGTGTCAAAAGATTCCATTCTTTTTGCTCTGCGGACAGGGGTATGTCAACTCGAACCGACTGAAACCGCACGCCGCCGTGTCATGTCTTCCGACGCCGGGGTGCAAAGTATTTTTTGGATTTCGAGACAGCCCTTTCGGGATTGGGGACCACGGTGTCACTAGACCAAGATAGGAATCTTGACCTAGAAAAAAAGAAAAAGGGGGGTGGGGGGAGAGCAACCCTCTCCTTTTTTATTTTTGTTTCTTTTATTTATCTATTTATATTTTACTTCACATTTACATTACTTTCTTTTGTTTTTCAACTGTAAACTAACATGGATGGGTATAATTAATAATTATACCCATCCATGAGTGTCACCTAAGTGGTATAAAAAAAAATTATACTTTATTTTTTTTTTATTCCGGGAATAGAAAATAGAGAAGGAATTGAGTGCCTACATAATTATAGTTTGGTGAAGCGACATGCAGTTTAAATATATTGTAACCCTCCCAGGACAAGATTAATTAATTAAGTATCGCTTGCAGAGTACTTTCTTAATTGCAATGTGTTGCACTAGCTTCGTACCGTGGTTTCTCCCAGGAGATTACTCTAGCTAAGGCAACAGGTAGAACCAATGAGAAAACGGTAACTCACGATAGCATTTAACATGCTTTTCTTTACTCCTGGAACTATTCTCAAGCTTTAAAAAACAATTAACCAATTTATTTATCAAAGTGCCACGTTTTCAAAACTTATGCTTTTAATTAGATTAGAAGATTACAAAAGAAAACCGACTTCAACGGACAAAATTGAAATGGGACCACACGGAAAGCGTCGGATATCAAATAAAAAAGAATCATCAAAATCGGTTCACCTACTCGAAAGTAACCTAATTGACCTAAATTTTATTTTGACAGATTTCACCAAATAACGAAGTACTTTTCCATTTTTAACCGATTTAAAAAAAGGAGGAGGTACACGATTAGACTCTATTTTTACGTTTGTTGTCTTCCGTATTTCGTTATGAATACAATACGCTTACTATACGAAAGAAATTTCGTGCTCGCCCTACGGGTAGAGAGCAATAACACGCTCATTCCAAAGTTCCCCTTCAATTCTATGGGACTAAATATAGCTGGTAAAAAATATGGCTGCAAATAGTTTTTTCTTTTTTATAATTCTAAATGTTTATTACATACATACAAACATATGCTCATGCCTTTTTCCCTCCGGGGTAGGCAGAGACAACAGACCGCCATCTGTCTCTGTCCTGACATACTTCACGCGGTTCCTCTACTATCATGCACACGTTTCATCATCATCATCATCATACAATCATGTATAGGTACGTCATATTATAGTCATGTAGTATCATGCATACAATAACAAGCAAATGATTAGGTATTAAAAACTTTATTATCTAAAACATAATTATACAAACTAAAATATTTACATCATAAAAGAAGGGGAGAGGGAGCATCGTCGACCACATCGTCACTTACCATCAGGTGAAATAGTGGTCAAACGCGAGGAAAATTAAAAAAAATAAAAATTTAGATATGTATACCTATTTAAAAAAAAAAATCGAATTTCATAAAATAAAATTTTGAAATCCGAATAATTTCTTTCCATTGATGTCGACTGATAACGTACCTAAATAACTGGCGGCATTGAATAAAAAAGGTCCTTATAAAAAATAATTATTTGAGTGCAAAATTATGCATTCTCCTCGGACTGCGGACTCAAGTTTGGAGTTCTGTTCAGTTCGATAAGTTTGCCAGATAGTTTCCAACTTTGAAAAGTATTGCCATCAATATTTCAGTAGCTGGAGTCTGCCAGGCTTCGTTTATGACGTTATATAATATAATAATTATAATATTTATAATAATAATAACTATATTAATTATTAATACTTAGACTTCAGTAGTTTCAAAAGTGAAATTTACGATAACTGGTTAGGTACCTCTGTTGCACGGCGAATACAACAGTTGCAACTATTTCGAGTTGTTTTCTTATACCACTTAAATAGGTGGTAGACAAGCACATGGCCCACCTGATGAGAAGTGGTCACCGTGGCCTATGGACGTGTGCAACACCGCCGTCTGGGTAGAGATCACCGTTCTAGGGGCATCCCCTGAAAATGGTGACCACTACTTTATGGACTCCACCTCAGCTTACCATCAGGCGGGGTGCAGTCAATCGGGCGGACTAAATAAAAAAGTTATTAAGTTTGTGGTAAATATGGGTCCAACCGCTGGCTATATGATAAAATAGATTGCCAATATTATTCAAGTTCACTGTGGCAGGCGATAATGCGTAAAGGTTCGTGTAAGCGTAAAATTACTGAGCTGCCATCCTCACAGCCTGAACCACGGCTATCTAATTCTAGACATACGTCATCAGTACCAATAATGTGCCAATATATTCAAGTCCCAGTGTCACACATGATAGATACTAGGTATAAACACAGAGACGCGCGCGATTTATGCCGTAATACAAACATGCGAAGCAGTTCCATTGACCTGCACCTTGGTAATGAGAAATGTTCAAACTTATGTTACAATTTGTAATTTTTGTTCGAATATATTATGTTTAATATTTTTTGGTTTAATAGAATCATATTTATTGGTACAATAAGTTAATATTTATTAGTACACTAGTTTAATTTTTATTGGTACAAAGATTAATATTTATTGGTACAATAGATTGATATTTATTGGTACAGTAGATTAAATTTTTATTGTTGTTGATAAATAGTTTAATACTTATTGGTACTAATAGTTTATAATTAATGTGTGATTTTAGCTTTATGTCTTGACATTTAATTTCATTAAGTACCTACCTACCTATTGTAAAACTTTAATATTCCTACGCCTAAAATTAAGAATATGCATGAATTCAATCCATATTTATTGAAATAAATATTCATTCAATAATTCTTATTGGTATCACTTTTGAACTCGTAGTCGAATCCCGCGGTGTGGACACATTTCATCTCAATAGTATTTGCATTGTGGTCCGAACCCAGCGCTAGGCTGTAATTTATTCTAAAAAATAAAAGACACAAACTTAGAGGAATTCGCTTTAAGATTCAAGATATGTGACGCTGACCATACGCGATTTACGTATGAATCAAGCACTCTAACGCCGATTTGCTCACTTGCAAAATCGTAATCTCTTTACTCGGTAGTTATCTAACTGCCCACAAAAAGTACGATCGATATAAATAAACAAGAAAAGTTCGCTCCGCTTAAGCGTCGGTAATAAAAACAATTGAATATTTTGCTAACTATGTTTAATACATGAAAGTAAAGAGAATGGACGACGTAACTTTGATTATTGCTCGTTGCTATATACATCGTACATTGCGTAGTGATAGTGGCCGAGTCGGATTCCCACAAAACAATACCTTCAATGGTTACTATCGAGAAAGGTATATTGCACCGGTGAGGGAGACGGAAGACGATGTTGCGGCGCGTGCGAGAGGGACGCACTAACGGTTAGTGCAAGTTCAACGATCGACTCGCGCGCAGTTTGTTGAACTGCAATCATTGCTTTGGAAAATTGCTAGGGTTGGTAAAAAGTATTAGAAATTTTACTTGGGTGTTTATTTATTCGCAAATTAAAGTTTATTTACATGAATCTATTACACTCTCTCAGTCAGTCATAGAGTAGTTTTAACCGCATTGCTGCCACAATTTTTTTCAGTCCCAGTAATAAATCCGTACTTATTCAAATCTAGAACCTAATACCTCATGTATATTAATCGTATTCGGTAATACTGCACTATAGTAGCAAATTGAGGAAATCAACAATACCTACAATATAATAGTTTCCAATTTGCGGTTCCGACCATAATACCGGTCAAAACGACGTAATCCGCAAAGTATAACTACATCAAAATTCATATTTAATACTATCACAATAAAGTCTAAAATTAATCAAACCCTAAATATAATGAAGTGCTAAAATTCTAATAAAATATTAAGATAATTCAGTTCAGTGTGACACGCAAGCGAATTTGCTCTAATGTTATTATAATTTATTTTAATTTCGTTCTATCACGTAACGTCAGATGCGCGCGCGCAGAAATACGTCACCATGATATAATAATATATACATTCCCGAGACACGGCGATCACGTGGAAGACCCAAGTCTACGTCATCACCAATATTGTTACCATTAGAGAAAAATAATAATCCCCACATAACATAAACTCACGCCTATATCCCCGAAGGGGTAGGCAGAGGTGCTAGCACCCAGATTTCGCCAGTTTATGTTTAGGTACCAATGTAATAGGTGGCGAGCCTATTGCCATTAACCAGGCACTTATAAACCTGCGATAAATACACACATAACTTCGAAAAGCATCGAAAAGTCATTGGTGTGTGCCATGGTAACCTGGGATCGAACCCGAGACCTCGTCTCAGTAGTCCATTACCAAGACCGCTCGGCTACCCCATCTGTGTAAATCCCAAACCTGTGTAAATATCATAAAACAATATTATAAGGTTTTAATTAATTATTACGTTAATATAAGTTTCAAACTAAAATGTTTCGTGTAATTAGAGAAAAGCAAAACGAAAATTTAATTGGTTTATATATATTTTTGATCGCTGGTCTAGGCGATGGTAAAGTTAACTGTTACATGTATAATATCATTGGTTTTAATAGTCAAAATCTTGTATTATGTCAGTTTAATACAAGATGAAAAAAGTATGTCAATATTAAAACTATGTCAAGTCCGGAACATACAGAAGAAGAACATACAGCACTATTTAGACACAAAGTAAGCATAGCCTAAATTGTGTTATAGGTTCTTAAATGCGGACAAACATATTATTAGGAACCCAGGCCAATGAAAGGTATACACAAAAATTTGCACTGAGCGGGAATCGAACCCGCAACCTCTAGCTTGGCAGTCGAACGCTCTGTCGCTGCGCCATAGAGGACGTCGTATACCTGCGTGAGGTATGATAAATGATAAATGATGATAATCCACTCCTTCATTAAATTACGGAGCGAATGATCAAGTTTAGGAGAATATTCTTGTTAGACAGTGCGTGTTTGATAGGTGTAATCAAAAATATATTGTTGTCTCTGTCAGCTCGCGGGATACCTCGCGCTATATAAGAGACAGCATGAGATTTGGCACCGCTTTCGGCCGCTTTACTAAATACTTAATTACTAGACTATCGTAGTAGATAAGGCGTTATTTTTTTAAATAATAAAGAGTTCATTACTATTTCAAGGTTTGAGGTAATATCAAAATTCTTTTACGCCTTGGATTGCCTTGAAAAAAAAAATACCGCTACAGTTGAATATTTTCTGTGTAAATACAAGCTTTGATGGAATTACATTATTTAACAGCAAACTGACTAACCAGTTTTTTTATTATTATATGGCATATATAATAATATGATATATATGGTATAAATGATATATAATATACTAGCTGTTGCCCGCGGCTCCGCCCGCGTGGATGTCGAAATCCGTTTCAAAAACTATCCTATCTCTCAAGTTGGATCGAACTGCACATGGTGTGCGAATTTTATTATAATCGGTTAAGTGGTTTAGGAGTCCATTGAGGACAAACATTGTGACACGAGATTTATATATATTAAGATGATAAAAAGTTTAACCAGACTATTATTGATGTTTTATTACGCTTACCAATTTTTTTTTTAATTAAATTACTTTTTGACCATAATATAATTTGGGTAAAGGAGTAAAGGTAAGTGTTAATAGCGCCATAGTTGGCCTAGGGTAGGTCTAGGTAAGCGAGCGCGTGACACCCTTAGTGTTGCACACGTCGTTAGGCTACGGTGACCACTACCCATCAGGTGGGCCTTGTGTTTGTCTGCTACATACGTAGTATAAATAAAAAAATGTACTTTTAATGTGATTTTAAAAGGTTACGAAAACTTATACTTAGATATTAGTTACCACCTCTCCGCTGCTCGCCGCCCGTAGCCCTGGGATCTTTATCGGCAATCAAACTGAAATTCGGTCGCGTATACTGTGTGCACAGTATACGTAATTTGAGTACTTAACGTAATTTCGACATAATATATGTCGACTGTAATTCAAATAGCATTGCAGGCGTAATCATGCCGAACTTCAGTCGCGTATCTTCGGCATAGTGTGTTTAGAGTTCATGAGTAAAACATTATTTGGAAATACGTAATTAACACAATTTACTGGTTGTTACCAGGACACAGCACGTGCATTATGGCTGAGTTAATCCAGTTTTGAGTTTGCACTTTACTGTTGAAGCGAGTGGATCAGTGCGTAATAAAATTTGAAGTTATTTTCTCTCGCTTTTTTTTGTTAGACTCACTTGATTAGAGTATAATGCCAGTGTCAAATAGTCTTTATTCATTTATAGAAATAAATAAAATTGTAGTGTATATTTGTAATATTAAAATATCTGCTTTTCACTAAGTGCATGGATTTTGGAATAACCGTGTAGGTACTCGACCTACACGGTTATTCCAAAACAATACTTTTTTCAATTTTTTTTATACTACTTATGGGGCAGATAAGCACACGGCCCACCTGATGGGAAGCGGTCACCGAGTCCACCCTGAAAGGGGAAGGGGGATTAGGAAGGGGTGGGTTGGGGTGTAGGAAGGGGTGAGGTGGGGTGAGGGATGAACACTGGTTACCTGTGCTAGGGGTTATAGAATGCGGATATGTCTACATACATATATACATTATCGTTGCAAATACATACGTATTATACATAGCAATAATACCCAAATTAAGTATTTATATTCATGTACACATTTGCAATGAGCGGGAATCGAACCCGCGACCTCTGGCTGAGTAGTCGATCAGTCTACCGCTACACCACAGAGGTCGTTACTATCAAGGTCGTCACAATCAATCACTGCTATGTATATGCTATGTATGCTATGTAAAATGCACAATCCAACGTATACGCGGTCCGAGCCACGGACAGACATAGGCTAGTATTTCGTAATATTTCAAATTACAGTCTATTATTTTAAATTTCCTAAGGAAAAATGCAAATTTCATGTCTGCATTCGCCCACCAAAGCCCATCAAGTCGAGGTAACTTTGAAAATTTTGTATTTCTTTTTAAAAAGCCTTTGTGCAATGTGGCTTATGCCTTTTTATTGATTTATTTATTGTGGTAGAAACCTTATCTTTGTGCGAAATTCAAGAAAATATAATTGCATTAGGTTGACTGATTGACTAGTTGACCTACCATGACGTTATTGAAGGTAACTTGGAATAAACTAAAATAAGTATAATCTTTTACTAATAACATCAGAACATAAAACTGATCAATTTTAATTCGAACAATTAAAAAAAAAACCTAACAGTTATAATTGAAATAGTTTTACAGACTTTCAATTTGTCTTTGTCACGCGGGGACTTTGTCAATGTGGAATCAGATTTTTATGGTTAAAATTTTTTACGCGTAATCTTAAATTAAAATAGCCTAAGTTACTCCATGTTACATCAGCTATCTGCCAATCAAAGTCCCGTCAAAATCGGTCCAGCCGTTTTTTGATGGAAAGCGGTTACCGTGGCCTATGGCCGCGTGCAACACCAAGGGCGTCACACTCGCGCTGCTGACATTTTTTTTTCGTGCGGAAATCCTCATGGATACCCACCCCACGGACAGCGGGGCAGGTTATATCGGACCGACTAAAACCGCACGCCGTCTAGGGTCTTCTGACGCCAGGGTGTAAGGTTGCCCAAAGAGCATTTCCCTCGCACGCTGCCGATCCTCGGTATATATATGTAGCGTGTATAAATCCAAAATGCACTTTGTAAAAATTGGTTATTTTAATATTACATCAGACACTCCAATTTTATTTGATTGTATACTTAGATAAGTAAAATTTTAATGAAAAAATAAAACCTACTTCAAAAACCACTAAATAGATACTGAAAAAAGAAAAATACTGAAATACAGATTAAAAAGAAAGACAAAAATACGAGTAGACGGTGCCTCAAATTACATTATTACGTTGTGTCGCTGGCTTGGCACCAACTTGAACGAAAGCATGAAAGCACCCCGGGCCACGGTGAAATCTTCGAATGTGACTCTGTGTGACACTTCAATGCGCTCAACACTGAGGCGATGAAGATGATTATCTTTAAAGCTGTTAATGAAATCAGATACTGCCATTTTATATACTCTTTGACGGCCTCTGTGGCGTAGCGGTAGTGCAATAGACTGCTACGACAGTGGTGCGGGTTCGATTCCCGCTCAGTACAAATATTTGAATGCATGAATAATTCTATTTGCATTGGTCTGGGTGTTTCTATGTAGGTATTATGTGTTTACAAAAAAAAATTAACTAAGTACTAAGTATATCCGCATTCTGGAGCCCATAATACAAGCTAGTTAAGTTAAGCTTTCGTTGGGTCTAGATACCGATATAGAATGTCGTAAAATATTTATTTGTATATTTGTTCTCGTAAAATTTTGTTCCCGCTACCCGTGACTTACGGGAACCTGTACCCGGGATAAAAAGTACCCTATATGTTATTCCAGACTATAATCTATTTCTGTACCAAATTTCAGCCACATCTATTCAGCCGTGTTTGCGTGAAAGAGTAACAAACATTACATTCAGATACATTCTTACAAACTTTCACGTTCGTAATATTAGTAGGAAATATGATGGTGTTCAAAGAGGCAGCCCTAGAGGTTCACACGCGGCGTCTCTCGGGCTAGAGACGGTCGCGGAAGAAAGCAAGTATCGTTACGTAACCAGTTACAATATTATCGCCGATCGCCAACCGTCCCATTGTCAGTTTTATACTTATTTTATAGCACTCGAAGGACATTGGTACGGTTTATTAGAAACTAATCGGCTAAATATACAATATACTAAGTCCTACTATTCTATAGTCCTACTATACTATAGTAGGACTCTTTTAATAGATCCTATCTTACCAATATTGTAACGTGAAAGTTTATAAGAATGATTGTATGGATGTTTGCAAAATCGACTGTAGGGATTTATATGGGCGAAGCCACGAGCATAAGCTACGTACATTATATTTTATACTAGCTTTCGCCCGCGGCTTTGTCCGCGTGAATACGTTATCGCCACTATTAAAACTACTCTCTGCTCGACTCTACTCCACTTTCCACTCCTCTCCACTCCACTCTAAAAAAGGATAAAAAGTATGCTTTGTCCATTTCCTGGTTCTAAGCTACCTCCCCACCAATTTTCGGCCCAATCGGTTCAGCCGTCCTCGAGTAATAGTGCAACTAACACGACTTTCTTTTATAGGTATATATAGTTATTATATATGGTAGTGAATGTTGGGTGTGGCAGAAAAAGCATGAATGCTGTGGAAATGAGAAGTCTGAGAAGTATAGCTGATGTGAGTTTGATGGATCGAGCGAGGAACAGCGTGATATGGGAACGTTGTGGTATGGTTGAAGATGTAGTGACCAAGATAGAGAAAGGGATGCTAATTATGGTTTGGACATGTAGGAAAGATGGGTGAAAGAAGATTGACGAAGCAGATATATGAGGCGAGGGTGAATGGGCAACCCGGTAAATGGCGACCTAGGCGGATGTAAGTTCATCAGATCCAAAACGTTTTAGAGAAAGGCCAGGTCAAGAGAACCCGCAACCAACGTGCCCCAATGGGAAAAAGGCGTGATTTGTATGTATGTACTTATATGTATGTACAATCGTATGTACGATAATAATAATATAATAATAATAGTTTATTGACACAAATAACTTTTGATACATACATCAGAGATACATTAAACAAGTTGAACCTAAATTTAACAAGAAAGGTAAGCGTTGGCGACCGTAGTAGTATGAACTGTGTCACAGCCGCCAGCGTCCTCCACCCGGAGATGGTATGGTATACACATAGTATGGGGCTTAACTTTACTTATCAATTTAAAACATAAAATTCAATTATTTCTAGGTCTCGCTCTTAGATACTCGACCGAAAAGATAAAAACTAACACTAGGTTTACTTTCTAATGACATCGATCAAAAAACAGGTGATTGTCGTGTTTGAGTTCTTGTTTTTTATATTGCTTGGCGGTTATAACAAAAATATTTTGACAACCCAGCTTGTAGAGGCAATCATTAGTAACCGAATAAACTTAATTGAACAATATAATTCTAGAACATTTTAAACTTTTCATAGCACTTTTTAGAGTACAAAGGACACGTTAACATGACTTCACTTCGCCTGATGGTAAGCTAATGGTAAAGTCTCAGGACTGGGGTCACCACCACATACACCAGTAGTACTACAGTGGCGACCCTTAGCTTGACGGCCTCATTCAATGCTTTGTCACGCCCCGCTTAAAGGCTCCGGGACTATAGGAGGAAGCAAACACATGCGCTGGTAAAGAATTCCAAGTCTTTATGGTGCGGCAAATAAAAGAGGTACCGAACCGCTTGGTTCTTGATGGAATTGATTCCACCGTGTGAGTGTAATATTTGACGCAAAGCATCATAATCATCCCGATACCTTCCATATTTTATCTTAATAATTGAACCAATGTTACGCTTCAGTACACATATTAATAAAATACAAATGTTTAATTTCATTTTACCGACATGAACCGCATGTAGGCATTGTTTTTGCAATTTAACAAGAGTAATACAACGCCATTATCCGGTGTTGGGTTTCGCAAAACTGTAAATAAACAACACAATCAGTACCTATTGACGGAAATAAAATGGCACATCATTTTGTGTTTTCACCAAAACTCTAAGATATTGCCTCTCTAGTGGTATTTTACCGCCTCTACCACGGTGAATGTTCTGAGGAGCTATTCCAACTTATCCCACCGTCTCTCTTCCGATCCAGAACAACACGTGCGGGGCTGAGGTGCCACCCGCACACAGTCGAGACCATTCGGTCTCGAACCAAGCGGTTCGGTGCTTCCTTTCTATGTCGCACAATTGAAAACTGGAATGCACTTCCTGCACACGTGTTTCCTTCTTCCTTCAATCCCGGGTTCTTTAAGCGGGGCGTGAAAAGGCATCTGTCTAGGCCGTCAAGGTAGGGGCCGCCATTTTGGGACGAATGGTGTCTGGAATGGCGGCCCGTACCCTCTGGACTTTGCCCTTGCTTCTTACCATCCAGCGGGGTTAAGTCAATAGACGGACTGATTATAAAAAAAAAAAAAAAAAACATAAATTATGTGTAACTAATTAATTACTTATGTGTAAAATATCTAAAAATAAGTAACGTTTTACAGGTATAACCCATAAAACAATGAAACTAATTAAACATCACCCTCTTTTTCAATCATGGGGAAATTCCCATGGACCACCCTTTTTTTTTTTCCGTGCGGAAATCCTCATGGATACCCACCCCGCGGCCAGCGGAGCAGGTTATGTCGGACTCTTACCGACTAAAACCGCACGCCGTCTAGGGTCTTCTGACGCCAGGGTGTAAGGTGGCCCGAAGAGCATTTCCCTCGCACCCCGGCTTGACCCGGGCCATCTCCGGATTCGAGATGGCCCCCTCGGGTTTGGGAACCGCGTGGTTCCGGTCATGCCCCCGGAATAGGGGGAGGGGCCATGGACCACCCTTTCGGCCATCGGGGATGGTTATTTATGTGGACTAAAACCGCACACCGTCTCGGGTCTCAATTACCGGGGTGTAGGTTATAGGAATTGCTTTATTAGGCCACCTTACATTATTATACCTTACATTATTACACTTTATTGTTATCAAGATGAAGTCGAAAATTAAAAAAAAATTGTAGAGCGAATGAAAAAGTTTAATGAATTTCTTTTCATTAGATTTTAGACTTTTCCTGTATAACGTTAAAGTCTACAATTAAATAGCATTTTTTAGAGTGTCAGTGGCATGACAGTGGTTTGCCTTTAGCAGAATCGAGGCCCTAGTTGTTGCACTGATTAGCAAACCAAACTTACTCTATGGTGAAACAATTAATAGGTATAATCCGCGCGCGATGAAAATGTGAAGGAACCTTGTCAAAGTAAATCGAAAATGACAGTTCTCACGTAGCGTTAACGTGTTAACACCGACTTTGTTCTTGATTGAAATATCTATCAAATGCCAGAACTATTTCGCGAGATTGACTACTCAAGATTTTACCCCTTTTTCCACTCATTATTAATCTTTAATCTATATAAATAAAAATTAATTGCAATTCTGTTAGTATTGCAAAAACTCGAGAATGGTTGAACCCTGTTCTTACCTGTCAGACATTTGATGTTCGTCCTATCTCCTATCACTCTCGTCGTCGTCGTTTCGGTATTTTTGGCACGATTACATGTAGATCCATGTAGATCAGATAAGAAAAGGCGGTATATTAAAGATAGCTGTTGCCCGAGGCTCCGCTCGCGTGGACGTCGATTTTCGCGTTTTATTGCCGGTTCTAATCAGCCGATTGTGATCAAATATGCGTAAGATTTTGAGTCTAACCAAGACCTTTCTAATAAAAAAAAACGCATCAAAATCCGTTCAGTTCTTTTTACGTCCATCGATAGCGATAAAAAATACCAAACGGATTTTGATGCGGTTTTTTTTTAAAAAGGTCTTGCTTAGACTAAAAATTTACCGTATGTTTGGTTGTAATTGGTTAAATAGAACCGGAGATATGACCAAAAACGACCTAAAAACGAAGCGCGGGCGAAGCCACGGGTTTCAGCTTGAATAAAAAGTAGCCTATGTGTTGCCCAAAACTATGAACTATAATCGTACCAAGTTTGATCAAAATCCCTCCAGTAGTTTCTGATTTTTGCGCGCACAAAAATTTGCAGACAAACAGACAATCATACAATATTATAATTATTATAAATCTCGCATTCAAAATTAAACTCATTTAGAAATCTAGTCGCACTAAAAATACAGCTTCGTTTTGTGAGCTTCGACATGAGTTTGCCGACGCTACGGCTAGCCGGCGGCCCACTTACGTGTCAGTTCCAAAAGGTAGCATCACATTTTGATCGCGCGCGGATTATAACAAGATGCTTCAGTTATTATCTTCCTAATCTAAAATAATTGCACAGATTACTTAGTTGTTGACTCAAGAGTCTGTTGTTTCGAGAACATCAATTCCTTTTTTTTTTATTCATGATAGGCTTACGTTTGACCTCAATCTCTTACCGGCGGGAACACAACACGATGGTTATTATGGGTGCGGTGTTCTGTAGGGCGGAGGTACTACCCCAGTCGGACGGGAGATACCGTCGTGTCCTACCTCCTCGGTATATGGTGATAGAAACTTGAGTGTTTAAGTTGTAAACAGCACATTATTGAGTAACTACTTTTAACCCTTAATAGGGTAAGGGTATATATATTACCACTTTCTGCTTTTCTACAAAATTTGAGATATATTTAAAATGGAAACATTAAATGTTATTCCTTGATTTCATCATATATTTTTAGTAAGTTTACTGTCATATTTTTAACACTCCATAAGTTGGCAAAGTCATTTTAGCAATCTACGGTACTGTCAAAGTTGACCCAACGAATTTTGGTGGCAAAAATTGAATGATTTAGTGGTCGAGTGCGGATTTTGTGCAAATTTGTTCTACAATAATTCTTAGAAGAGATTTTACGATACAAATTTATAAAATAGGGTATATTTACTTTCGTTTTACGTATTAGCAGCTTTCAGGAACGATTTTTAATACATTTTTCGATATCGTTTTTAAGTGGTAAAATAGTTACCATTGCCCGATTATACTTACTGAAAACCGTAGGTAACTATATATAAAAATCAGTTTGTTTGTTACGGTAAGCCGGGACTCGTGTAAAGTCTAGGAATAGAAATCTTACTTGTTTTCAATATTAGTATAGATAACAATAAAAATTAATAAATAAAATAATAATGTAGCTACATAAATTTATTTAACAAAAAATGTATGACAAACACGGGTGAAACCACTAGTCTTAAAATAAAAATGCGCCAGAAGGGGCAATGGTAACAATTTTACCACCACTCCCCAAAATTTTGAAGTTGTAAACGGGCAATGGTATATTATTTACCACCGGAAAAACTACCCCTAAAATGCAACCCCTATAAAAAATATTTAGAAAAATGAAATCTATGAGCTATTCTTAGCCAGGAACCAGTGTTAGTTTGAAGAAAAAGCACTCACAGGCTCGGGCCCTATTAAGGGTTAAAATGGAATTGAACAGTATGTGTAATATTTAGGAGAATGCGGCGGCGAAACGAAACAATTTTTCTGATCGAGATAAACGCTCGGTAGCAGCGTAATTGATTCATGAAAGTATTGTAACGGCCCAGTATGTGCAATAAAAATTCTCTTATTTCACAAGTGCTGAAACAATAACAACACTGTTTAAACTCGATTTTCGCATCGAAACTGCACTCCACTGATGTGAATATACGTTTTAGTATTTTTTTAAATATAGGACACGTATATATGACTTAACCTCGCCTGATGGTAAGCTAAAGGTTAACTCTCAGGACCAGGTACCACTACACACTATACGACAAAAAAAGGTTTATACCAATTTACAGCTTATTATCTTTCATTCCGAGGTTGGCTCCTTTTCACCTAATATGAATGGGTTATAGAAAAATTTCGCATTTAATTATCAGTAGGAAATAGTCATCATCTACCTACCCTTACCCCAATTATTTTGAGGTCAGCGCAACATGTCTTTCTCGTCTATAAATTCCTGTCAGATGTCATCTCTTCAGTTACACCCTTTCTTGCCATATCCTCTTTCACGCATTCGATCTCTTGTTAGGCCTACCTGTAGCCTTAAAACCCTCCACATTCATACTTAAAACCTTTTTAACAACATTGCTTTCATCTCTTCTCATAACATGTCCATACCACGACAGTCGCTCGCTTCTCAATTTTTCATTCACTGGTGCAACTTTCAAACTTCTTTTAATACACTCATTCCTTATTCTGTCCATTCTCGTCACACCATACTTCCATCTTAACATTCGCATCTCTGTTTAGTAGAAAGTACCTAGTATACGCATTATACTTATGAAATATTTATAACATTTGATTCAAATTTAATTGTGAATTTGCGGAATTCTACGCAACTTTTTTATTTGATAACAGGCAACGCACTGTAATCCGTATACCGTGCTACACAGACTAGTCGCGGTGATTATGTCGGGCCCTCCAGTTATTAGAGCCAGGGCCCTCAGTCAAGGACCTCCGCCCTTCGTGGGTGGCTTATAGGAAGGTGGAGGGCAAACCCCATCCTATCGACACTCAGCATTTCAACTAACACTAACAATCATTATTAAACAATTTGGTCCTCCTAAGACGAGAATAACATAACATAACATAACATAACTCACGCCTATATCCCTGAAGAGGTAGGCAGAGGTGCTAGCACCCACATTTCACCAGTTTTTATGTTTAGGTCCCAATGTAATAGGTGGCGAGCCTATTGCCATTAACCGGGCACTTATAAACCTGCGATAAATACAAATGTCATTGGTGTGTGCCATGGTGAACCTGGGATCGAACCCGAGACCTCGAAAGACGAGAATAAATAAGGAAAATTTAGGGAGTTATTCATCGAAAATAATATTACATTCTTCTTTATAGCTTACTAGTTGACCCCCGCGGCGCCGTCCGCGCTCTAAGTAGTTATCGTTTACTTAACGAATTGCAATCAATGGATGATTGTAACTCTGAGCAAGAACTTTGTAATAGAAAAAAACCGCTTCAAAATCCGTTCTGTTGTTTTAGGTCCATCGCGAATACAAACAGACAAACACATGAATTCCGAAGATTTTTTTTTCAGAATTGGTTAGTTAACATAACAAATATTTTTTTAAAAATATTAGAGATAGGTATTAAAAAAATACTTGGTTTATGTTAAATGATCGATTCTACAGACACTAGTACAGACAAAACTAATTATCAATTTTATATTAGCATTATAGAAGTGGAAAATTTTGATTCAATTCGAGATTTATGTTAGTATCCCGCGCGTGCCTCTACAGACGGGGTAATTGATCCCCCACAGCGGGGGGACTTCGTGGCTGGGGGCCAATGTCGGTCAGTGTTCCCAGCGATTTCCTAGGTATCACTCATTTGCCCAATAGCCCCGCCAGCTGTGAAGGAATATCGCGAGGTTGTCATCATCATCATCATTCTCTGAACCTTTTCCCAACTCAGTTGGGGTCGGCTTTCCAGTCTAACTGTGATGCGGCTGAACTTCGATATTTTACGTGGAGCGACTGCCATCTGACCTCCACAACCAATGGCGATATCGAAGTTCAAAGTTAGACTGGTTGGACTTTTGAGGGCTCCAACTACCCGTAACGACTGCCATAGATGTTTGTATGGCAACCGGGACCGACGGCTTAACGTGCTCTCCGAGGCACTAATAAACCTGCGATAAATACACACATAACTTCGAAAAGCATCGAAAAGTCATTGGTGTGTGCCATAGTAAACCTGGGATCGAACCCGAGACCTCGTCTCAACAGTCCATTATCCAAACCACTAGGCTACCGCGGTTGCGGCGAGGTTGTAATTGGTCCTAATTTATCTGTGGGCGCAACAACTTTCCATCAAGTGGATCGTTATTTATAGTTACAAGTAGTAGGTAGGGTAAGGTATTACAAGTTAGTTAAGTTAATGTAATGTAAAATTAGAACGAATAGATGAACACACATATTAACTATTCATGTGGTCAGAAACGGTGCACTCTATTCAATAAAGCTTGGATTTTAGTCGGCCGGCTTATAATTCTATGTGTTTTTGATGTATGTCCGTCTCTGGACTTTGCTCTTACCGAATTATGTATTTTACTAGCTTAGAACCTGCCATACATCTGTGTTTGACATTGAAAATGTATGTAAACAACTTCTGACTTGCAATCGAATGCTTTACGTACGTAACGTAACAATCTTCTTTCATCCATCATCAGAAAATTAAATAGGCTAGAATAATTATAATAAGCTTGAGCTGTGAGGTGATAGGAAACAAACAAAAAAAATGTACAGGAATATTATAATATGTCTTTAATATGAACTAAATACTACTGACTGTGTACTATCTCACCTGTTGATAAGTGATGAATGACGTACATATTCACTCTAGACTAGAAAACGCCCAAGTTGCAGCTTCCTGGAAACAAATCCGTCTCCCTCAGTAGAATGAACAATGAACGTATTACAGAAACACTCCACTGTGTAACGTTGGCGTATAAACCTGAGTCCGGTCGTTCCGTGATGAAAGGGGCATGTAGTGATTAGGTTATACAATTCCAGCGCGCACTCTCCGAAATACACTCCATAAAATACCGACAGGCTAGGTGGTCTGAATACAGAAAAATGACAAACCAAAATTTCTTTAGATTGAATTATTTATCGACTAAAAATTTAACTTAACACTACTAGCGTATAATCAATATTAATTTTAAAATATCTGTAAAATTGCATGCCTTCAGGTGGGTTATGGAGGGACTACTTTATTTGCTGAATGTTACCTATAAATTACCCATTTTCGCAAATGAGTTTGAGTTTGAGTTTGAGTTTTTTTAAATATTGGTCACGTCAATGTGACTTCACCTCGGCTGATGGTAAGCTTCGGGAATGGGATTCACCATTATTGTCACCGATTATGCCACAATGGTCATTTCCACCATTATAGCAGTATTGGTGTTTTTAATGGTGACTCCCATTCCAGAGATTTTACTTTTAGCGTACCATCAGTTGAGGTGAAGTTATATTGACGTAACCAACATAAAAAAATATATTATATATGACTCCCGTTTTGAGCGATCCCGATGACAATTTTACTATTTCCGTGCTTAAATTCGTTAAATAAACCTCAGGTCAGAGATTTCCAATAAACGCAAGGACATTTCAACACCAGCGATTTAATTAGTTTACCACCGATCCAGCTTGAGGTGGAATTCCGCCCGCGCGGCCATCTATACTAATGTTACAACTGAAGAGTCCGTTTACTTTAGACGCTCTAATCTCAGCAACTACTCGGTTCGAATTGTTAAAATTGTGTTGGTTAAGAGTTAATCTTGAAATTGAATTTCTCCTATCACCAGCTAATTTAAAATTGTTAAAAAATGAGAATTAAATGTATTAGATTTCAACACATAGACATATAAATAATCTGATATCACCCACATACCGTGTAAACAATTCCATCAAGAACTAAGCGGTTCGGTGCCTCTTCTCTTTGCCGCACCATAAAGACCTGGAATTCTTTACCAGATCACGTGTTTCCTTCCTCCTACAGTCCCAGGTCCTTTAGGCGGGGTGTGAAAAAGCATTTGATGAGGCCGTCAAGCTGAGAGCCAACATTTGGCACTATCGGTGTTTGCAATGGTGACTCCCATTCTAGAGACTTTGCCTCAGCTTACCATCAGGCGAGCTTACCATGTGACCGAGATAAAAAAAAATGTGTTATTGTGTTCTGTAAACTAAAATGTTATTCTGTTTTGTTACAGGTATGTTGAAATCACATATATTATGACAGATATGAAATAATTCACAGCATCGTTGTTTCGTTTGGTAAGTCTATTAAAATATGAACTTTAGTAGCAACTACATGACTATGGATATACATAAATATATATATTTATACTAATGAGCTTGCAGACGGATGCAGTATATTCGATTGTATCTCCGTCGTTTATGCAACGATATACTATTTTATTTTATTTTTGTATATGAAAAAGTATAGATCATTATGGTTCCTAAAGTTTATAGCAAACGTGTTTCGGATAATTACATTCGGACAAACAATTCTAGAGGATGAAAAGGACTACCCACACAGGCTGTCTGGAAAAGTTCTGCACTAGAGAACTCACTGCGCATCGTACAAGCTGCAATACTGCTAAGCCTCTTATGGTATTAGTAATTTGTGTAAACATTTCATTTCATGCACGCTCTTGTGAGCTATGTTTATGATTTAACTGAACGCTTTCAATACATGCCCCTCGGTGAATAAAGCGGCTTTTCATTTAACATCCTATTAAATAAAGAAGCACTTGTTAGTGATATTAAAATGAAAGCTTTTTTGATGTTAAATATCGGAATTTATGAATCTGAAATCTATATTATTATTATAAAAAGAGATGCCGTATTTTGTGTTTGTTTATATGTGGAGGTAATTTTCGAAACTATAGCGCTTATTGGATAAAATCTTTCACCATTGGGAAGGTACCCGATGAATATAGGCTATATTTTATGTAACGATGGCTTGAGTAAAAAACTAATATAAATCGAAGCGAAGCGATGGCGAGTTGCTGATAATAAGAGTAAAATCAAGTAAATCGCCCTAAAATCTGTCAAAAATAATTTTAGTTCTAATATAACTGTTATCTTATGGTCCAGTGCACAGTCACAGATATACATCGCTGTCGCCTGTCACCAAGTGTGCGCCTAGGGTAAGAGTTGGGCCTCGATTCTGCTAAAGGCAAACCACTGTCTTGCCACTGACACTCTAAAATTGCTGTTAAATTAGTCTTTACCTTATACAGTTAAAGCCTAAAATCAGATGAAAAACAATTAGAAATCAAAAACCCGACTGCGTAAAAAAATGAAAAGAAAAAACAAGCACATAGATGTCATGTGGTCTAGAAAGAGAAACATAACAACTTCACAGTCGAGATCCATTATTCGACAGCCAATCTAATTTTTCAATGGCACGTATAGTTAGCTTATTTTTTGTAGCAAATTCAACGGACCAGATGGCCACATGTTAAGTGTGAACCAGCCACTAAAAAAATAGAAATTATTCGTTTAATGTCACTCTTATTATCAGCTGGCAACAAGCTTCGGAACTATTAATGGAATCTTATCATGAACTCCTCCAAACGGCGCGCGACATGACAGATTTCTTCCACCATTTAAGGTACCTATTTTCTATCGTGTAATATCGTCTTACAATTGCGAGCTTACACTTCAATAGATATTAGCTACCTGGTTCAAAGTTTAATTAGAACCAGTTCCTAGCCTCCGAACCCCTTCCAAGCCCTCCCCCTTCCCTTCAGGGTAGGCAGCGCGTGTGTGACACCCTTAGTATTGCACACGTCCATAGGCCATGACGACCGCTTCCCATCAGTTGGGCCGTATGCTTGTCTGCCTCCTACGTGGTATAAAAAAAAAGAATTTATTTAAGAACTGTGAACTTCTCGCACTGTGTTCGTATACTAAGTGTTTATTGAATAAATTATGGGGCTAAATTTAATAAATATGTAACCCACTCTTGGGCCTACTTACAGTACATCGGTAAAGTATCTGAGACTAATAATTTTAAAACATCAGACCTTGTACCATATTATAAGAAATCAATTATTTATCTATCTATCTATCATTACAGACAAAACTGTCTTTAGACAGTGGTATCTCGACGTGATTTGTAACAAATTAGACTGCTTTCTTTTGTTTTAAGTATGTGCACTTTCATTATGTTAAAGCAGTCTGTTTATAATAATGCTCAGCCTTATCCCAGTGGGGGTTACACATTTATTTATAAAATTTGTAACATTAACTTTCTTATTATGTGGTAATAAGCGATAATAAATTAATATTCTACGACATTACATACATTTTTTTTATATATAGGACACGTCAATTTGACTTCACCTCGCCTGATGGTAAGCTGAAGGTAAAGTCTCAGGGTCAGGTGAGGTGGTACATCTAAAACCAAAATAAACATACTAACTTATGTTATTAGTTCTAGAATGCAGATAAAATACTTAATACATTTTTGTATACATATTACAAATAAACACTCCCACCAATACAATCAGATATTTATATTCATTCATACAATAGTGAGTGGGAATCAAAACTGCGTCCTACGAACCTCCACCAAACGCTTCACCGTATCAAAGGTACAATGTAAAACTATTTTAGTCCCAATAAAAGAATTTTATTGCAGCGATACCGTAGCTGAACATACACAGCACAATCAAATACTGTCGTCAGAATACTTCCAAGTAAACTGCGTCCTTTTGAATACTATGCAACCATAGTAATGGTTGCGAAGTATTGAAAAGGAGACGCCGCTCCGTATGAAGTCTTATAACTTTCACCTCTCATATGAGTTTGATACACCGACATTTTATAATTGTATGTCTGAGCTATTTATTGTGTGTAGGATTTCTTCCATACTAAAGGGACGTTTATTTATTTTTTGAAGTAAATAAAAATTGAATTTCAAGAATTTCAACAGATGTGTTTCGAGCGATCTGTCGTGAGGTGATTGCATTTATAGCTTACACTTTAGAACTTAGGACTTGGTATCCGTTTCATGAATGGTTTATCTTAGCTTTTATGGGAGCGACTGACGGTTAACTTTCCAACCCCGAGAGCAACTGGACATTCGTGAGATTGATATTAGTTAATAGGATCGATAGCGTGAGTGTGCTGATACTGCATACACGTCTATAGGCCACAGTGACCGCTTCGCATCAGGTGGACCGTGTGCTTGTCTGCCGCCTAAGTAATATAAAAAAAAGATTAAAATAAAATTTTGATCATATTTAATTACGAGAATTGATCGCTGATGCTTCGTCCAAAGTGACTTAAATGAATAACGAGGAAATAGGTTCCTTCTAGACAAGCGTGATTCATCGTAGATCACATCATCACTTACCATCAGGTGAGGTCAAACATAAGCCTATCATGTGTGTTCCCACCGGTAAGTAGGGTAGCCAGAGCTCACTATACCCCTCCTCCCCCCATCCTAGTCTCTCGTGTCCTTCCCAGCCCTCCCTCCTAGCCTAAGCCACGGTGACCGCTTCCCAAAAGGCAAGCCGTGTGCTTGTCAAAAAAAAAGACACGAGACCGCATATCCCTTTTCTATCTGAATCGACTTCGATATTGAATTGGGATAAATTTGGTTTGTGCCGTCCGAGTTGAATAGGCCAAAATACAATGTATGACCGACTGACCACAATTTATGAGCTTTGAATGAAGCCCTAAAATTCTGCGAAGCGCCATTTTGTGCTTTAAGGGCAAGCCACATAAATACACGTAGGTATATGTGGTTAGTGTTTTGAATACATCCGATATTATAATAATGTTATAACAGTGTTATACAGTATGATCTTTTGAGTATATAGAATCAATGCCTCTTGGGCATACCCGAGACGGTGGCGTGCCGTTTTAATCGGTTCAATTACCGCCCCCGTTAGGCAGCGGGGCTGTTATCTGTGGCGATTTCCACCCAAAAAAAGGAATAAGTAACTGGGTTCAAACGTGCAGACTTTGGTTGCATATAGGAGATAATGATAAGTTGACACTAAGTATCGTAAAACACACGTGACTACCCCGGTCTTCATGTGGGTGAAAAGGCATCTGTCTAGGCCGTCAAGGTAGGGACCGCCGTTTTAAGACTGATAGCATCTGGAATGGTGGCCAATATCCTCTTGACTTCACCCTAGCTTCTTACCATCCAGCGGGGTAAAGTCAATTGACGGACTGATTATAAAAAAGTAAGGTCCTATGCCAATAAATCAAAATGCACTATTGTAAATACACTACTCATTCTCTGAACCTTTTTCCCAACTCAGTTGGGGTCGGCTTTGCAGTCTAACTGTGATGCGGCTGAACTTCGATATTTTCCGTGGAGCGACTGCCATCTGACCTCCACAACCAATGGACATTATGACCAATGGCGGTATCGAAGTTCCAAGTTAGACTGGTTGGACTTTTGTGGGCTCCAACTACCCGTAACGACTGCCATAGATGTTTGTATGGCAACCGGGACCGACGGCTTAACGTGCTCTCCGAGGCACTAATAAACCTGCGATAAATACACACATAACTTCGAAAAGCATCGAAAAGTCATTGGTGTGTGCCATGGTGAACCTGGGATCGAACCCGAGACCTCGTCTCAGCAGTCCATTACCCAAACCTACTATTACTAGGCTACCGCGGCATTGTAAATACACCGCTAATATCACAAATTTCATCTATTTAATATCAATTCGCTGTCCGCCATCAATGCATTTATTGAATTTAGTTACATTATTAAACCATCCGATTACAATTTTTTTTTTTTTTATATAGAACACGTCAAAATGACTCCACCTTGCCTGATGATAAGCGAAAGGCAAAGTCTCAGGACTGGGGCCACCATCACATACACCGGTAGTGCTACAGTGGCGGCCCTCAGCTTGACGGCCTCATCAAATGCTTTTTCACGCCCCGCTTAAAGGCCCCGGGACTATAGGAGGAAGGAAACACATGCGCTGGTAAAGAATTCCAAGCCTTTATGGTGCGGCAAACATCGAGCTTCATTCTGCAGGTTAACTAATTAAGCCATTTTAGTTCGAAGTTAATTAAATTTAGTTACAGTGATTTTATAATACTAGCAATCGGGTCTAGATCCACTTAGGTTTATATGAGATTTAGGTCAAGCCATCGTAATTACCACCTCCTTTCCGTCGGCAATACTGCACATTTCTAAGTATTGGCTGCTATTTAAGAGAGCACCCGGATACTTGGTTCTGGAGACACAATCAACTATCGAAGGTCTGTTGTAGACCAGGTTTTGGGTAGGTGGTGAAGATCATAATATGTAGGAATTCTGTGTAATAAATCTGAACACACGTATGAAAAAATATCATCTGGTGTCACGCAAAATAACGAATTAAAGATATAAAAAAAATCTTACAAACATACATCCTACTAATATTATAAACGCGAGAGTTTGTAAGAATGTATGTCTGGATGTCTGGATGTCTGGATGTCTGGATGTATGGATGTATGTTTGTTACTCTGCCACACAAAAACGGCTTAATGGATCTGGCTAAAATTTGGTACAGAGATAGATTATAGTCTGGAATAACATATACGCTACTTTTTATACAAGCTAATACCGCGGCTCCGCTCGCAAGGTCGATCGGTCGGGATTTCTAGATATATCTTTGTTACTCTTTCACGTAAAAACGGCTGAATAGATCTGACTGAAATTTGGTAACGAGATAGATTAAAGTGTGGAATAACATATAGGCTACTTTTTATACAAGCTAACACCCGCGACTCCGCTCACGGAGTCGATCAGTCGACCCACGGAGTAGATCAGTCGGGATGTCTGGATGTATGTTTGTTACTCTTTCACGCAAAAACGGCACAATAGATCAGGTTGAAATTTGGTACAGAGGTAGATTATAGTCTGGAATAACATATAGGCTACTTTTTAAACAAGCTAATACCGTGGCTCCGCTCGCAAAGTCGATGTCCAAATATTATGTTTGTTGCAATTTCACGTAAAAACGGCTGAATGGATCTGGCTGAAATTTGGTACCGAGATAGAGTGTAGTGTGAAATAACATATAGGCTAATTTGTATACAAGCTAATACCCGCGGCTTCGCCCATGGAGTTGATCAGTCGGGATATCTGGATGTATATTTGTAACTCTTTCACGTAGAAAACGGCTGAATAGATCAGGTTGAAATTTGGTACAGAGATAGATTATAGTCTGGAGCAATATATAGGCTACTTTTTATACAAGCTAATACCCGCGGCTCTGCCCGTGGGAGTCGATTGGTTGGTAATCGTTTTTTGGTCATATCCCCGGTTCTACTTAACCAAATGCAATCAAACATACGGCAGATTTTATGTAAAACCAAGACCTTTCTAATGAAAAGGCGGCATCAAAATTTGTTCAGCAGTTTTTGCGTCCATCACGAACAAACAGACAAGGATTGCAAAAAAAAAAAAAAAATAGATAAACCAAGTCTTTTTTTTCAAATATCGATTAGTAAAACTAAAAGTACTGTTATAAAGGGATATGATGTCCACACTGTCGCCTTAGGTGAACCCTGTAAAGATGGTGTAAGGTGAAACCAATAAATAAGGAAAAAAAAACTTTTGGTCAGATCTCCAAATTTTAGGTCTGACCAAGACGCACTAAAATCCGTTTAGTACTTTTTATCCGAAAGGTTTTGGCTAGACGAGTGGAGACCAGTGGAGTAGAGAGTGGTGTGGAGAGTGGAGTGGAGTGAACAGTGGAGTGGAGTGTGGAGTGGAGAGTGGAGTGAACAGCGGAGTGGAAAGTCGAGTGGAGAGTCGTTTCATTCAAATAGACTTGGTGGCAATACCGAATTCCACGCGGGCGAAGCCGCGGGCGGAAGCTAGTACATTCATACATACATTACGGGTTCAATTACCGCTTAGTGCAAATATTTGTATGCATGAATATGTCTATTTGCATTGGTCTGGGTGTTTCTATGTATAATAAGTATGTATTTTCAAAAAAAAGTATATAAGTATGTATATCCGCATTCTAGAACCCATAACACAAGCTAGTTTAACTAAGCTTACTTTGGGTCTAGGGAGCGTAGTGTAGAATGTCGTAGAATATTTATTTATTGATTGATTTATTTAAATTTGAGCAACATTTATATATTTTAAGACATTCTACAAAGCACTATCTAGACCAAAAGTAAGCATAGCACACTCGCTATCTATCTCATTCACTCATTACGTTTAGTAATTATCACCTTTCGTACGTTTAGTTAACTTTATAATCCTACAAATGTATAAATTGATTTCAGTTGATATTACCAGTACCGGTGTTTAAGTGATACGTGTTACACACCAAACATATATAATGCCGCTAGCATTCACATATGAATCATATTTGATACACAGTGTAATGAACATTAACAAGGCACCGAGGCGTTCGTAGGCTAAATTGGCCGGATCGTCAAAGCAACAGGCGCTTTGACTTTCCACCCGATATCGTAGACATTACTGTCGTAGCGCTCTACGCGAGATTGGTCTTAGACTTGCGTGTGCTGCTACGCGATACTCGTAGCATATTAAATGATGATGATTTATTACGCCAGAAAAATATACATTATATACCTCTATAGGTATAATGAAATATAATTATATATCAATATATTTTATTGGTGCATGGTATAATCATTTATACAAATATGTTGTGTTTGTAATATAAAATTAATAGAAATAAATGTACACGAATATTGATGTTTTTCAAAACCCCTGAAGTGGTGAATATTTGGTTATAGTTTTATAGGCAGGTTAGGTAATTTTGAGTGAAAAATTTTGAGATTCAGTATTCAAACTGATGAATTAAATTGAAATCGTAGGTGACGCCCGTATAAATAAATTCGATAGTAGATTTTTACGAACTTATTATTTATCAATAATTACAATTCTTATTACAATGTGGCGAAATGATCAATTTATTTTATTCTACATAATATTTGAAAATTAATCAATGAATTTACAAAATTGTTACATGTAATAAAATTTATAGACTAAAGTATTTACATTAAAAAGGGGGGAATATTATTAGGATTTTAGGAACTTATTTTTCATGTAATTTGAGTGATTGAAATTCACAATTGAACCCATTAGGTGGCGCTGTTATCGAGGTATTCCTTTAACCCTTTCTATTCACAAATTTTTCGAATGCTAAGCCGGGACGGACACATACAACCTTAGCATGAAGTCTCTCATTTTTTCTCTCGACCAATGACATTACAGAAAAAGCCACCTAAACTTCTCATCTATACTTATTTCCGAGATTCCATAGGTTAAAGAGAAAGGAAGAGATATATCAACAGATACCATGCTGAGACGAATAAATTATTCAACAATCATATATTATTGTCCTAAATGCCTTAATTGAAATCATACACAGGTAAATTTTCCTAGAAAATCATATTCTATTGAAATTGTTATGAGTCTCAACCAGTTCGTAATGAAGTTTATGTTTGAAGTGAGCTCACGTAGCTCGCTTCAAACATTCAAATATGTAATCCCTGCACACTAATACTCAGTGAAAGCGGTCTCGAAATTAGAATCGGTGTTTCATTTGAAGTGATGATTTAACTCAGTATGCATAGTGTACAAGTTCGATACGAAAGCTCCCAGCAATTTACCGGCTCAATACATCGTACCATCACCCTATAAAGTAGCTGCACACTAGCAATTTTAAAAACAATTATTACACCGCAATAAAAGTACACTAAAATCTAATTGAAATGTCTGTCTGTGATATTGAAATAACAGGTTTATAATTAATGCATATGAGTGTATGTACCATACATATAACAAAAAGCTATTTAATTTTGTCTGTCTGACTTTCTGTCTGTTTGACATAGGTAATCTCTGGAACAGCTTTGTATTTATTTACTTCTATTTTGGAAAAAGAATTACGTACATTAATAAAAAAAGATAGGAATGAAGATACAATATAAACAAAATATGTACACAAAACAAGAACAATAAAATAATAATAATAATAAATAAGGATGCTGCGTATAAAATCTAAATCCACGCGAGCAAATAAATTGATATATTTTTGTAATCTTTTAACATCTCTTTTCAGATCTTTTTCATTTTATATTATTATTTTATGTAAAGTTTTCGAGCTAAAAGGGTCTGTTAAGCTAGCACCGAGGGCGTCTGTACTACGAAGTATGTGTGGTACCGATGTCTAGCCAAGTACGGATATAAGTGTAGGTAGGTATGGGTACAAGTACAGTCGGCGCCGCGGGTGTTTGTATGCGTGTTTATAATTGGGTTAGATGTCGGGATAGACAAATTGAATTGAGATTTTGAAATTCTTGTTTGATTTTTATATTCATTTTGGTTTTTGATACGTTGACATAATAATTCATTAATTATACACGATGTTATTTATTGAAAAGGACTCCTTGGCGTCCGAGAAGAAAATCTATTTCGCAATAACACATGGCTACCACGGGGTCCAGAATTCTATGGATCGAGGGGCTCATTATTCTGAATGTTTTTATCTGTAGAAGAAAAACTGAGTTGTCCAACCACTTATTTTGAGATGGTCGGTCATTGTAATTTTTGAAATAGACATAATGACGCACGTCACAAGAAAGAATCATGCGTCGACTACATTTCCTCACTTGAAAATATTTATTCTGAAACAATTTTGCACAAAAGGCAGTACAAGAAAAGCTCAAATGATACAAGACACTCAATTGTAGTTACGCCACTCAAGAATCGCTTTCGGCGCTCCTGCCGATGTGAAGTACCTTATTATATTTTCATAAACATGAAGTGCGCTCTATTGATATAATCGCTTGGCTAGACTAACTCTTATTTATTATTTTGAGATATTTGACTACAAATTCTTTTAAGTGACTTTATTAAATTTTAATAATGTTAAAGCGCTTAATGGACGTGTATTTAAATTGGAGGGGGGCCACGGTGACCGCTTCCCATCAGGTGGGCCGTGTGATTGTCTGACACCTAAGTGGTATAAAAAAAAATTTCAACAATTCGGAGTCCGAGAAAACCTACGTCAAAACATTGACTTTCAATCAGCAGATGTACCTATGGTTAAGACCGGTCGGTGTCTTTGAGATATCCTTAGACGCAAAAGATTCCCTTGCCCCATAGGCCGATGCGACGAGACAATGCGTGGGGGCGGTATTTTCGCGCGAAAGAAAAAGGTGAACCGGCTTGTAGGTGACCTATGTTTGACCTCTAAGTAATTAATTAGGCTCAATACACCCAAAACTCTTTGAATCTTTTTTATAATAAATTGTAGCTATTATTATTAGTAGTACTTATTTATTTATAAGTAGGTATTAATTAAATAGGATGAGTATAGTTGTAGGTACGAGTAAAGCACGTACACTAAAGTATGTAATTAAGGTACCTGTAAGTGGACAGGCAAGCCGTGGTCGACATCACTGATCAAAATTGTGGTATATTGAGAAATGAGTCAAAATTTTGGCTTTTACGCATTTATTAGTCACGACTCTTCCCCATTAGGCGTTAAGCTGACGGCGGAGCGGGCAGGTCTTTTTGACCGTGAAGTAATATTGACCGCGTCTGCCCGTTGATGCCCGCGACGGCCCTCACCGCGAAAACAAAGCGCGGCTAGTGCCCGCCGGGCAGTCGCGGCGCGATATTTTTGCCCTTCGTGTGCGTTGGTAGTATAGGATTCCTTTTCCGTATCGTTCGCGGTGAAATTGACCGGCCCTGCCCGCGCCTCCGTGTGCTCGATGCCTAAGGATAAGCAGAGATAACATCTTTTCACTTGTTACGATCCTGGCATACGCCTTTCCATAATTGTTTCTATACTCATTAGTTTTCGGTATTATTATTGGAACTTCATTTCTTGGCGTTAATAAGTCTGCGAGCGAAGGAAGATAAAAATAAATAATCGATAGACGAGCAATATTTAGAACATCTCGCAACTAAAATTCAACTAAATTTCAAGATTCTGAACAAATTGACAGTTCATTTGAAAGCTTCAAACTATAGTCAATATTATAAATCTGATCCTTTTTTCTGCTCAAACTACCCTTTTTCTTTAGACGCGTTTTTTTATTTCATGTCTTTGAATCGATGTATGTCGTGATACAGGCGATATTCTAAGGTTAATTATTATTAATCTACATACATACGTTTGGAGTACACGGCCCTTATCCCCTTGTGTTCAGCGTACCACGTTACATTATCAATGTTTTAAGGGATGTCCAACCAAAATATTGATACTAACTCATAACTCATTTATTCGTAAGAATATTACACGTATTTTTTTTACATTTTCACAGTCGTGAATGATAATCATTAGTTTCATTTTTAGTACTGTTATCCTTGATTAGACAATATGAAAATATGTGCTATAGCTATATATTATTGAGTGATATAAGAACAATATTTTTGACATATGTATTTAATATTCGCGTGTTAGCCAAAGAGTGAAAAACGTATTATGGAGTAATAGGAAACTTAAATTAGAGTCAGTTTCGAAAACATATAACTCCCCTCGTTTTGCGACAGAGGTTTATAAATAGAACTAAAATAAACACTCAAACATTAGGGAGATGTTTCGTAAACCTTCTCGAAGGGAAAGTTCCGTCCTCGCGCTTGTTATTTACAATATTGCCTAATGCTACGGCAAGTATAAGTTGAACCTACGACATTTTACTTGCTATAGCTTGACGGCCTCTGTGGCGTAGCAGTAGTACATTCGGCTGCTACGGCAGAGGCCCGAATTCGATTCCCGCTCAGTACAAATATTTTCATGCATGAATCCCTAAGTCTGGTCATTGGTCTGAGTGTTTCTATGTACGAGTATAATATGTATGTGTTAATAAATTAAATTAAATATTCTACAACATTCTACACATCGCGTCCTAGACCCAAAGTAAGCTAAGTTTAACTAGCTTGTGTTATGGGTTTTAGAATGCTGATAAACATGCTTATTATACTTTTTTTTGTAAATACATACTTATTATACATAGAAACACCGAGACTAATGCAAATAAACATATTCATGCATACAAATATTTGCACTGAGCGGGAATCGAACCCGCGCCCCTGCGTAGCAGTCGCAAGCACTACCGCTACGCCACAGAGGCCGTCTATATAAGTATGTTTATTCGCATTCAATCTATAAAATAAGCTGTTTAGAATAGCGTAGAATATCTATTTAGTTAAAGAGATGTCTAAAGTTTCGATGCTTTTCGAAGTTATGTGTGTATTTATCGCAGGTTTATAAGTGCCCGGTTAATGACAATAGGCTCGCCACCTATACATTGGGACCTAAACTGGTGAAATGTGGGTGCTGGCACCTCTGCCTACCCCTTCGGGGATATAGGCGTGAGTTTCTGTTATGTTATGTCTAAAGTTTCAACTAACACTACCTCGGTTTACATTCTCGATGTAAACCTAATCAATTCAGTTGATTGAGAGTACTAGTAATTTCAAATGTATTTCAGATATCCTCCCCTAAGCTGATTGCCAGTTCAGCTAGGGTCAGGATACAGTGTAGCTATGAAAATTAACGTGCTCTCCGAAACATGAAGACATCTCACTGCACTGAGAATGTTGACCCATCCTTGGACAGGCCTGGGAAATATTGCTTAACTTTGCAATTTTAATGTGTTACCACTTTATTACACTATATAATTGAATAATGCTCGCTTTCATCAAATATATGAGGGATGTAGTAAGCCTTCAACTGTGTTTCTAACAATATTCAAATATTTTTTCTTTTTATACTTACTTATTAATAAACCTTTTATAGAAATGTCAAAACAATAGTACAAAGAAAGAACATATTTAACTGTTTTAATAACCTGTATTTTGAAATCTAGCTAGTAAAATACACTAAACTAACTCAAAATCGGTCTACAAACAAAGGAAAAATACGCGCGGAATCGTTTTATCATCACCTCCTGAAATAGAAAGAGCAATTTCCTAAAAAAATCTCTAAGTACGTCTATCTGCGACCTATAAGCTCTATACTACAAGCTTAATTTAACTCATAAATTATTAGGATATTAGTTAAAAAAAAGTATTTAATGCAACGATTTATTATATTAAAATAAAGTCACTAATAAATAAAACAATATTGTTGATAAAAGCTCCAGTTATAAAAGTGTAACACCATGCGAAGTGGGTCAGGTCGGGGTAGATTTGCCCACAAAGTTGAAAGGCCTCTGTATCCCGGCGAGTTGCCGCGCGTTCGACACAGCGGCGGCGACAGTGCAGGCGGCAATTTACTGAAACGAAGTTGTAGGCACGTTGCTCTGCATTGTCAAGTTTTCAGTGTTTTCGTTGTATAATGCCGTTCTTTGAGAACTGGTTTGAAGAAATACGCGACTTTGTACAGTTACTAGTTTTCTCCCTGAGATTATTATACCCGATTATCGTGATACATTTTGTGAGTATAGTAACTATTATATGTAGATTTACTTTAATAGTGTTCGCATTATATATTAGTGACAGGTTTTTTATACCTCAGGTATGTATACGTAATTATAGAGTATATAATATATATTTTAAAAGTTTGACTAAATTTTGAAACATTTTCTTTGTTCACTTTATCATTGGATGTTAATCAAATTGAAATGAGATCGTCTTTATATTATAACACCTTCTTCCTAACTTCCTGAGACTTTGCGTTTAGCTTACCATCAGGTGAGGTGAAGTCATATTGACGTGACCGACATAAAAACAAACAACGAATTATTAGGTTCACATGAGCTTTTTTTTTTAAGTATAGCGTCAAAACTAGGTGATCATTTTCAAAGTTTCAAAATTAGTTTGTAGTCTAAGTAATTGATATTTCTTAGTAAAATTTGTTCAACTATTCAGTGGACTATATAATTAATTCAAAATATTGATTAAAATAAAATTAATAACTTTCACGTATATTTTTTAGTTAAAATTACTTATTAACTTTAATGTTACTTTTTTAGTGAAAACTCTTTGTAATCATCATCGGCTTTCGATGCTTACTGTACAGTAAAGAATTTAGATTTTAGAGATGAGAGTTGTAGTTGTAATATAATTTAAATCCAGTAACAGAAATACAAAATGGCGGCATGTTCGATCGGATGCTCTTTGTTGTTTTACAACGTTCTTTAATTAAATTTGATTGGAAGATTAAATATATAATGTACATTAATCCTTTGAAAATATATCATTTATTTTAATGCAGTGAAAAAAAATACAAAATAGAGTTATTTTCGATATTAACTTAGACAGACAGACATTCTACACAGCGCCATCTAGACACAAAGTGAGCATAGCTTTACCAGCTTGTGTTATGGGTTCTACAATGCGGATAAACATGCATAGATACATTTTTTTTCTAAATACGTACATATTATACGTATAAACATACTTAGATTACATATTATACCTACATAGAAACACCCATTTATACATATATAAAACTTACATATTTATATAATATACTTTATAATATTTTCGTTTCTTATACTATTTTCATTTGTTATACTTATGTAATATTGTTACTTGTATATGTACAGGTTATTTACCTGTTTACTTGTATATAACGGGTGTAAATTACAAGAAAATTTATGTTCCTAATATCGTAAAAGCTCTTCTGTTTTAAAATTTCGCAATTCATGCACCGACAAGAAATCGAACCCACGCTTCCCATCGTAGCGGCCGAATGCACTATCGCTACGCCACAGAGGCTGTCATAATCGCATGTTAAATCTTAATTTAACAGCATTCAACTTTATAAGTCAATTATTTTCAATTTATATGCGCCAGAATTTAAAATGTCACTTAAGTTATACAAATATGTATTACGTAATAATTTATCGTCTAAATTTCTTTGTTCATTTAAATTATTTGAGATAACAGCAGTCGTTAAATGTATATATCTGCAAATAGTTACTAAACAATAAATCAATTATACCTATCCAAATATCATTGCTACATAACCGCTAATTTGGTTATAAAAAGACCAATTATAAATAGTATCCTTTCTACACAATGTTAATATAAATTCTACACAATACAAAATATATAATACACAATAATATATTTTTTCCATTTCACCTTTGTTACGCACGACCTTTGTTATTAGCCTTACGCGCTGCAGACAGCATTATATATGATACATATATACTACTCATAATGCTTCACAAATATATATTTACAGCGTCATTCCGCGCTCTTTGGTAGGGATGCAACATATCGCCGTCTCGCTCTCACTATGTAGGTACCTATATACATCATGGGACTAAGAATTTTGCACCTGTAGCGCGCGGCTTGTCATAAAGGGGTGACGTCTGCCGTCTAGTACATAACAGCTTTCAAGCTGGGCTCTTTCAATCTTCCGTCTTTTAACGTAGCCTTTGGCTACCTGTCTCCGTATCAGCGGTTGATAGCGGAGTATTATGGGTACGCTAACTGGACGCCCCCGCCGGCTATACTAGATGACCCAGGGTATGACGCGTCGGATGAGTATTCTAGCTCCGAGGACGAAGACGAACGTAAGTTCGATGTTAGTTAATGTATTATTGTATTATTGGTTCAGTGCTTTTTTTAATACTTTTTATTGATAATTATTCTTTGTTTATTTTTTTAATTACAGGTGTTTTAACAGAAACATAACATTTTTAAAAAGTTAACTATGTTTTACGGAACAATGAAAAAGCTTGTAGTGATATTAATTTAATCGTTTTTTAATCAGTTTCAATTCTAAAATACAATCTTTTATAACAATTTAATACCACAGTAGTGACGATTCTGTTGTAAATTTTCATTTAAAACCAATTCAGCTCTTCTTTTGTTTCCAAATTGGCAAAAAGAATCAGGTGCAAGCCGTGATAATTTAATGGTTTAATAAAGTTCCAAAACAAGGAAAACGAGTTTTTAGTCAAGTTTAGTGAAAATGTGGACAGAATTTGATAATCTAACTAGATTTCTTTTTAGCTTACAAAAACTCCGCAGCGTCGCGCGTTGATGTCTTTTGCTTGTGTTCAAACTATCCTGAAAATGTTACTATTTACTAAATATGTCTTTAATTAAACGAATATATGTGAAAACATGATACTTTTGCAAAATTTGCATCATGATGACGTCCATGTATCGCGTAGAACTCGCCGTCGGGGCCCGCGACGGAGCGAACTCCATGTAAATTCATACTACTCGGCAATCCAGTTACTGTGATACAATTATTCGATCCATAACTAGTTCGATGCCTTTTTCAACATTATTAAGACCTTAATTTAATATTATTCGAAGTGCCCGCATATATTACATTTTAAAATAACGTTAATGGTTTTTATCGCGGTTGCTACGAACTCGTAGCGGTACAAGCTTAATTGAAGAAACCGTGAATTTCAGTGTAAATATTTTTAAGCCTGAATATGGCTATGTGTATTTAAATATTTTCAAATTTCACCTATTTATCAGCATTCTAAAACACCTATTTCCTAATAGCTAGATAGCGTCATAATGTTGTGTCGTATTAGAAAATCGGAATACGTTCTTCAGTTATTTTTTTTAAATTAAGGGTGTGTTGCGTTTATATGCATAATTGTGTGAATAATAAATTGAAATTAAACTTTTGAGTTGATCAAAATTTAAAAATTGTAAAGTAAGTGTAAATTCTTTAAGTAAGTCAGAAAATGGCCAGTTATCTGAAATAGATTTTTAATCTTTCACTTCACAATACGAGCTTTTTATTGCCTGATTCTTTTCTAACAGGCTATAACCAGTAATTTGGGAACCGGACTATAAATCTAATATTGACTTTTGAGCATATTTTAAGTTTAATTAGGACAATTCGTTATCTTAGCGTCGTTAACGGCTACATTGAATGCCCTCATACGGCTTATATGCGAGTGACTGCTGTCTGACCAGTTAACTCTGAGAGAAAATCCTACGCTAGAGCCTCATCCGTCAATCTGTAGGCTTGCAGGTGAGTTTGGCTTGAGCCTTTAAGCAAGATATTCCGGGCCATCAAAGCGGGCCAAAAAAAAGTTACGTCTGGGTCCTAAAATATTTCTATCAAAAATTTTATGTTTTAAGATATAATGTGGGTTTTTTTGTTCCTTTATAACTTTTGAATTCCTGTAGAGTTTTATGTGTATTATCCTAGACACGAAACCTAACATACATACTCAGTTATATCGGCTATAATTTTATCAAATACAATATAAAGTGTTTATGTGAAGTCTCGTCGTTCTTTGATCTTTTCATTTTATGAAACGCTTCTATTTCTATCTAACAATTCTATATGTTCACGTCTGATACTATATAAATAGTAATTCACAGGAACTCATCAATTTGGCATCGCGGCTTCGTCCTTCAAAGGTCGAATAAAATTGTAATCTTTTCAAAGAAGCTTATTACTCTTATTTTCATACTCATAGAAATTACATATATATCATTTTTACCAGTTTTCTCTTAACCGCAATTGAAATATCAGCAATCTTTTGGTAATTTCTCCGGTTATACTCTACTAATTGCAATCAAACATACGGCAGATTTTAAGACTGACCAAAAAAAAACCACATTAAAATCCTTTTCGTAGTATTTGTCTCCATCATGAACATACAAACAAATTGAAAGACAGATAATATTTTTTAAAAGAGCATTATTGTATTCAAAATATTTCGTAAAACATAACCCAAGTTTTTTTTTAAATCTTCAATGTATTATAGAAACACAGCTCACTTGCAATTATGACATTACAGACGTTGAGTTGGTTTGTGTACGCTTCAAAAACGTCCATCGCTAACAAACAGACAAACCAACAAATATGTAATAACGTTTAGAATCGTTCATATACCTAACATAACCCAAGTTTTTTTCTCCAATATACAGATACAGCTATTTGCAATTTTGTAGTAACGTTAAGTTGCTTTGTTTATACTTCAAAGAGTAAAAAAATCTGCATCTATGCCCAAATTTTGATACGATTTACAACAAAGACGGTTCTCCTTCTTCTTTCGTGTCAATGATTCATCAAATTATTCGGGCGTAGAATTCTGCCATCTTGACCGCGCTATTAGTGGCCTTGTTAAGGTCGTCTTGACTGCAGGTGGTAGGGCATAAGGGGCAGGAAAGTAGGTGCGACATTGACTGCACAGGGGCTCCGCAGTCACACGCGGTTAAGCCCGGATCTCGCATATTCCACCTGCATAAGTATTGTCTCGACCGGCCGACCTGAGTGCGTAGGCGATTTAGAGACCTCCATTACGGCAACTGGAGGTCGTGACAAAGACGGTAATAATATCATAGTGCCTATATATGCATGTCGTTCGTGTCGACCCGTCGTTTTGGATGGGCGGTATAGGGTGCAAAGGGGTGGAAATTCCTCTTAATCTGCACACTGCGTATTGCGCTATTATTAATTAATTATCGTTAATCTGTACATAGAGGTTACACCGCTAAGTGAGCCTTTGTACTAAGCATTTGCGTAACCATTCCTAATCACTATTAGTTTGAAGCATCATCGCTGAATAGTTAAGGACGGACCATAACTCGGCCTTGTAAATAGCAGCCTGCACTTTTTTTAAAGTTGAAAAACATCGTTAAACGCATCAGCATCGCGGTGAAGTAATTTTTTTTAAACTTAAAGAAATCGTTAAATGCATCAGACACATTGTAGCGGTGATGTAAATTTTTTTAAAGTTGAAGGACTAGTTAAACGCATCAGACACATTTGATTGTCGCGGTAATGTATTTTTTTTTAAAGTTAAGGCAATCGTTAACCGCATCAGACACATTGTCGCGGTGATGTATTTTTTTTAAACTTAAAGAAATCGTTAAAAGCCTCAGATGCATTGTCAGGGTGATGTAAAGTTTTTAAAGATATCCTATACATTACACCAAATATAATTGGCGTAGCGGTAGAGCGTTCGACTACTAAGTCGCGGTTTCGATTCCCGCTCAGTGCAAATATTTGTACGCATGGATATTTGTACTAGCCTGAATGGTTCTATTTTTGTAATTACAAAAAAATGTATATAATTTAATTATTGAATAATAACTATTAATAGAAATATGGCCATACTGCCACAAACCCTTAAGACAATCCATCTAGGATGTAAACTTACAGTTATGAAATTTAAAAAAATAATCTTGACTCTGTCTAGACAGTCATCTATCCAATTATTCCATCTCCACCTTTATAGGATTGAAAATATGGTTCAACTTTTATCATTTCATCCAACAAAACGTTACAAACTCATATACGAATTCTTTTCTGGTATGCAGTAAGTCGTACTGAATTTACAGACGCCGCTGTTGAGAGTTCGCTAAAATTAATTGAGTTTCAGATAACTTTTCCAAATAGCACCTAACCGGAGCTCGAACCTATTGTACAAGTTTTAAAACTCACACGCGAGGACGACCCACCGTCCTTTACAGGACACCTGCGTATATTAAATTTCATTTTGAATTTGAGTGCATCTCATGGGTTAAATCCTTCTATTGAAATGTTTTAATGGTCACAGGAATTAAACGTGTACGTTATTGAAACAGCGTTACTGTATGAGGTAGATGGAAGTAGCTAGCGATGTTTTGTGAAGGGATTAAAATGTTCGCATTAGGGTGCTTTTCCACCAGAGATGTGCTATGCAACGATGCTATGGATGCGTTTTATTTCCACCAATCATATTCATAGCTTAGCACTGGTGGAAACGGATTCAACTAAGATAATATGTTTTATATATGGAAAGACAGGCTATGGATGTATGCTATGGATGCGTGCTATGGATGCGTGCTATAGATGCCTGTTATGGGCCATCGCGAGTGGTGTAGCCCCCTACGTTTCCCTACTATCGATACATAGCATAGTTCGTGATACGCATCTTTCTGGCACAGGAACATAACAGCACCACATCTTCCTAGCACAGCTACCTAGTGTAGTATTGGTGGAAATGGGCTCATATTTTCGTAGCGTAAATTTCATATCTTCGCAGTATAGCTGCATAGCACATCGCTAGTGGAAAAGCACCCTTAAATCTGTTTATTGCAGGTGCTCGCGGATGTTTCACCGTCGATATTTTGTAAATTAAAATGCTCTAAAGAGAACCATGAATTATTTGGTATTTTGTGAACCATTCACATCACACAGTTGTTTGAGGGATAATCGTTTGAGGAAAACTCACGCGTACATTTGTTATTATTGTTTCGTGCACAGTGTCGACAGTACTTGGTTCGCTAATTCGATTGAATCAGAATCACGTTAGAACGCGTATAGATAACTATTTCACAAGAATACTGTTTGTCAATTGGGAGAACGAGATGAGATCGGAAATTAATTTTAAACATATTTTATTTATCAATCAAAGTTAATAAGAATAAAAGTGAAAAAAGCTTGTATTGCAGAAAGAAGCTTTTGATAAAAAAAAAATCTGTTTTTAAAACTATCAACGTAATGGGTTTGTGTTGCCCAGTATTACCTTGCTCGCAACCGTAAATGGAGGCCATAAGCGGATTCCATCAAACAAAGGAGATTGATAGACGCTAGTGTAACGTAAAAAAATTAAAAAATAATATTACAGCTTTAGAGAGCGTCTACCGTATTGATCACAGAACAAAGAAAAATCCTTAGGTATTGATAATTGCCTAGGCCTAGTTGCTATTCATAAATTAATTTGATAGTACTAAATGAATGTTTTACGACCTGAAAAGGGTAGCTGGGATAAACTGGATGCGCAAGGCGGAATATCAGGTGCTATGGCGTACATTGGGAGAGGCCTATGTCCAGCAGTTGACTGCAATAGGCTAATTGACAATGACAAAGTGATTTTATTGTTGCTTCGGAATTGAATCATCTACTTACCACTTCCATCAGTTACATACCATCAGGTGAGATAGTGGTCAAACGTAAGCCTATCCTGAATTTAAAAAAAATATATTTTATAATTAAAACCCATAAACTACCCACTATATACCCAGCAACAATACACAATTGATGAAAAATATTATTTATAAAATATAAAATTAAATATTCTACGACATTCTAAACAGCGATATCTAGATCCAAAGTTAGCATAGCTTAACTAGCCTGTGTTATGGGTTCTAGAATGCAGATAGCCATACTTAGATAATTTTTTTAAACACGTACATATTATACATAGAAACACCCAGATCAATGCAAATATTCATATCCATCATCTTCCTGCCCTTGTCCCAATTATTTGGGGTCGGCGCAACATGTCATTCTCCGCCATACATTCCTGTCCGATGTCATTTCCTCAGTCACTCCCTTCCTTTCCATATCGTCTTTCACGCATTCCATCCATCTTTTCTTAGGCCTACCTCTGCCCCTGAAGCCCTCCACATTCATACTTTGAACCTTTTTAACAACATTACTTTCATCTCTTCTCATAACATGTCCATACCACGACAGTCGCTCGCTTCTCAAATATTCATATCCATATACTGAAATATTTGCACTCAGCGGGAATCGAAACCGTGACCTCTGACTTTGCAGAGTCTTTGACAATAGTTTTACTATTACTTATATTACTTATATTAAATTATCTCATTTCAACTCCAAAACGAAAATAAAATCACGCCGTATATGACTGCGTTTATCTGCTGTCAAAGGTAGCAGTTTCGGTGTACACAAATATTTGTACGAATGAATATCACTGTTTGCGATGATCCGTAGGTATATCGTTGCGCACCGCAAACAATATTCACAGTCTGTCATTCATATGTCAGCGTCTATTTCGTTATAAATAAATCTCTACGTCTAGTTTCCACATACATTTGTATCAGAGCGTATCCAATATACATGTTTCCTTCTGCCGACAATCCGACGTCCTTTAATCGGGGCGTGAAAAAACGTCTGATGAGGCCGTCAAGGTGAGGGCCACCTTTGTAGCATTATCGGTGTCTGTAATAGTGTATGTTATTTTTAGTGCCCATTTATCGGAATAACTATTTTTATTTATGTCTTCTTGCAAAGACACTTTTTACCAACCAACACAATGTGAATTATAAGCGGCCCGAGGCCTAAAGTTATATAAACCCATATACACTGTCAACCCCTATTTCACCGTCTTAAGCGTGAATTTTTAAAAACATTAATATACGTGTTCATTTATCTCTAATTAGCAGTAGGTATATGAAATCCCATGCGTCTAATTTTGAAAATGACGGACTTCCACACAAAGCTTCGTACCTTTTTACCACCTTAGGAATGAAATTTCTAAAAATAATTTCTTAGTGGATGCCCACGATCCCGGGTTCTTTAAGCAGGGTGTGAAAAGGTATCTGTCTAGGCCGTCAAGGTAGGGACCGCTGTTTTGCGACAAATGGTATCTAGAATGGCGGCCTGTACCTAACTTACCATCCAGCGGGGTAAAGTCAATTGACGGACTGATATAAAAAAAATGCCTACAACATAAAAAGCATCTACTGCTGACATTTCAAGTAGGTCTAGCAGTTTAGGCTCAGAATTGATGAATCAGTCAGTCAATCGAGACCTGTGATCGGGACAAATAATTCGTACCTAAGAAAGCACATAACATGAAATTTGGGTAAGCTGATAAGACACAATCATAAAAAATATCAAAATCGGTTCACCCAGTCGAAAGTTCTGAAGTAACAAACATTTTAAAAAAAGTTGATTTGTGAACCTCCTTTTTTGAAGTCGGTGAAAAACCTCGTCTACCGAACCCTGGGTGTGGCAATCTGAAAAATTACATGCGTGGGTACAATATCGTCTATGGAAGATCGTTCTATATATAGAGTGTTAGGGCGTTCATTGCCTTAAAGGTGGCGGCGGGGTCATGTCAGGGATGTGCCACGTGGGTAGACAGACGCCAACCCCTCCCTGCGCACTAGGTATCCTTAACGAACCCTGCCATTGTTTGATCACTAGAGTTAGTTGAGTGTAGCAGTCGCACGCGTCGACTCCACTCTTTGTAGAACTGAATTAGTGAACAATTAGTCAGGGAATTGCTTACCATGGGTTAAACAAGTTAATAGTTTATTATACTGTCACATATCAATACCGTCGCGATGTTAAGAATCTGTACCGCGTCGAGTGACTAAAGTCACTCTTTGTTTTCACTTACACTCAATGATTAGGACGCAATGCAGGTCCGGTTTCACTTGTGCTTGTGGGAGGGTTGAAAATGAACCTCGCTGTGAGCGTCCATTTTTAATCACCAGTGCCTTCATCGTTCTCAGTCCCGGTAGCTTCCAAGGCTGTCATCGCGTAGCTTAGGGTTCATTGAAGAATTCTCTTTTTTGTTTCGCTTAAACGGTTTCTATGGAATCTATTGTCGCCTACCGTTCGAACTAAAAAAAAATCCTACGCACAAGCTTCGTCGAGTAATCAACAGGTGTGCCGGCTTGCAGGTGAGATTTTGTACCTGGTTCTTTATTGTGTTACCTAACTTTTTATCCATAATTTTTTAAGTGTCATATTTTTTGTTTGTCATTCTCTGAACCTTTTTCCCAACTCAGTTGGGGTCGGCTTTTCAGTCTAACTGTGATGCGGCTGAATGTTGTTTGTAATCATCATTTGTCCGAATTGTTAGAGCCTAATGTCACATACCAAAAAATTTACAATTAAAATCTTTAATTTAGTTTCTCATAAATATTATGATCAATAATACATGAAGACAAAAGTATTTTCCATAAAAGATATGAATCCTAAATTCAAATTATATAATGAAGATGTCTTCGGCAATCTTATGTTAATCGTCGTAGACGGCTTTCTTGGCTGACTTGGTCGCCAGCCTCAGCTGTGCCGGTTCGCTCGCCTGCTGTTCCTCAGTCCTTTTTTTCGTTCGGAAATCCCCACGAACATCGCCCTCGCTTAACCGATCAAAACCGTACATCTCGGGTCTTCAAGCATCGGGGTGTAGTGCTCCTACGCCTACGCCATCCTAAATTTACACTCTAAGGGTGGGGCCGTGGGGATTGTGCCTCTTTGTTGCTCGTTCCGCGCTCTCGCTTCCACTTCAAGCCTAAAATGGAACGCCTCAGAGCGAGGTAACGCGGTATGACTCATATTTTTACGTGCTCTATCGAATTATAAGACATTGTCATGTCAAAAAAATAAGTTTAGGAGACGAAAGCGACTGCCTTTGTATACACACACTTCACGTAGAAATAGGTGTATTACCTGTATTTATTTGAAATCGCTCAGGGGTAATCTCTTGAAGATCACGATCATAGGTCGCAGGGAAATTAGAAAGAAGCGCCATATTCCCCGTCGTATTCACGGCAAAATTTCTGGTTGAATAAATTTGTGATCATTTTCTATCACTAACTGCATTAAAAAGCAGGAATAATATTTTTCAATATGCGAAGCTAGCGCCGGCACCCCGCCCTAGCTTCGCTTCGATTTATTCTGTTTATTGCAGACGCGCACGTCCCTATTTTAATAAAATTAAACGGCACGGTCTCTTATTACGACCGTATCCTGCCTTTTAAATCTATACTAATATTACAAAGTTAAACAATTATTTATCATTGCCCGGAGATCTGACTGCACTATCCAAAGACATTGGGTAAGGGTAGTTATTGGTGTTAAATGATTTTAATTTTAACATGGCATAGCATAGACTCGCGCCTGTGCCCCGAGGGGGTGGGTGGAGGTGCTAGCCGCCCACATTTTAATTTTATTGTAATTAATACTAACAATAATTCTCAGTAATTTTTTTAATAACACACTAACACTATGGACTAAGTATTGGTCTGAAATATGATTATTATTATATTATATATTATTATTTGTTTGGTTGTTTGAACACGCTAATCTCAGAAACTTTTCAAAGCTCACGGAAACTTATACATTTCTTAACGTAACTTTACTGATAAACTTGAGATTGACTGATAAACTTTTGCAAAATCAATTTTTTCATATAGGATACGTCAAAATGACTTCACCTCGCCTGGTGGTAAGCTAAAGGTGAAATCTCAGAACCGGATTCACCACTACACACACCGATACTGCCACAGTGGCGGCCCTCAGCTCGATGGCCTCATCAAATGCTTTTGATTTGAACTTGAAAACGAATCAAACTAAATTTTAACCTCACGAAATAAATGATTTTACTAAACTACAGATACAGTCCAGAGTTAGTCAATTTGGATGTACGTACGCTACCTATAACAGGGGGTGGCAGTTGCAATCGCCCACCTTCAGAGCGTAGGGTGAGGGGTGGTAGGTAGGTACACTGGCTTTCAATACTAGGAACTCCGTTTACCAAACTAATTAATTTATCGGATATTGCTGCTAATTCTGTTGTTACATCTCTAAACTTAAAATTCTCTAAAGTTTTCTAATTGCATCTGTTTCTTTCATTATCAGATAAAAAAGGACAGATGATTTATTTTAGTGAACACCTGTCGAATTTACTTACTTTAATTAACTTAAATAAAATCATCTGTCCTTTTTTATCTGATAATGAAAGAAACAGATGATGCAATTAGAAAATTTTAGAGATTTTTAAGTTTAGAGATGTAACAACAGAATTAGCAGCATTATACTTAGAATTTGAGTAGACTCGCAGCTAACTGCAGAGTACGAATTGAAATAAGTAGGTATAGAAGCTGCTGTATCAGCTGTCTGTCAAGTGAGCCGCGTAGTGGGACCTGTTGCCCCACACATCCCTGGGGAAGGTTAAGTTGAAAGTTAACCCAATTTAAATATCTTCTTCAACCTAGCGTTAATTCCCAGTCGCATCTATAGCTTTCTGGGATCCGCTTTACCAGTCTTATCTGCGGATTTGGCTGAACCTCGATATTTTCCGTGAAGCGACTGCCATCTGACCTTCACAACCCAATGGTGACATTAGGCGATATCGAAGCATTGCAGCTAGACCGTTGTTGTTGGACTTATTACGGCTCCAACTACCCGTAACGACTGCCATAGATTTAGATATTTTGTCCATAATTTAAATATAATATATCGTACAATAAATAATAATAATAATAAATATTCTACAACATTCTACACATCGCTCTCTAGGCCCAAAGTAAGCTTAGTTTAACTAGCTTGTGTTATGGGTTGGTTCTAGAATGCTGATAAATAAACTTTTATATAATTTTTGTAAATATATACTTATTATACTTAGAAACACCCAGACAATGCAAATAGAAATATTCATCATCATCATCATCATCATTCTCTGAACCTTTTCCCAACTCAGTTGGGGTCGGCTTTCCAGTCTAACTGTGATGCGGCTGAACTTCGATATTTTACGTGGAGCGACTGCCATCTGACCTTCACAACCAATGGCGATATCGAAGTTCCAAGTTATAAATAGAAATATTCATGCATACAAATATTTGCACTGAGCGGGAATCGAACCCGCGCCACCTGCGTGGCAGTCGCATGCACTACCGCTACGCCACAAAGGCCGTCAAAACTATATATCAATTTAGCACATTTTTAAACGTAGAAATCAACAAGAGAAAATTCCCGGATATGCAGGTCCAGGATTTCATTGAAAGCCTCGAATTTAACCCTGAAATAATTTATGTTAAAAATCTATCAAGTACTTCATACTGAAACATGTCACAAAAATTGTGTACAAAAATTTCGGACGCAAATTTTCAGTACCATCTTTATTGACTTAGGATTGCATCGACGCGCAGCGCTTTGAAAAAAGACTCAAATTTTTCATCAAATTATGTTAATTTTTTCGCCGATCCGGCTCTGCGCCCTAAACCAACGCTGTCCCTTCGCTGTTAGACACTAATCACTTTATCTTATTATTGGTTATATCGCTTGTTAAAATCCCGAAAATGGCGGGATATATCAGTCAATAACTAGCGGCAATTGTAGAATAAATTTTTCAACTGAGCGTGGATGGTCAAATCCGAAACTGAGCATAGCAAAGAATGCTTAAAGGAGTTTCTTGGTCAATTTCGATGAAAACTAAACCTGAACCATTGAATTTTTTTAAATTAATATACCTAGCCAGTCATCGAACCATTGATTTTGAAAAAAAAACACCCTAATTTGAGGAACGAATTTTTTTGTAGGAGGTAGGACATGATGGTATCTGCCGTCTAATAATAATAATTATTATTATTAATTATTAATTTCCATTAGGTAGGCCGTGGGCTTGTCTGCCACCTAAGTAGTATAAAAAAAAACCCAATTTTGAGAAGAACATACCGTAAACTTAAAGAAAGATTTCATTAATATTTAACGTGATCCGTACCTATCGATAACGAACTACACTATTGCAATTATTATGCAACTTCACTGACAAACAACCCTTAAGCTTTATTTAGGAATAGGTTAATCTGATTCCTATGGTTCATGTAGATACGGGATCAGAATTCCTCTCGGATAGAAACGCAGTCGATAGTTAGTTTGAAATTCAATATAGGAAACTGTGAGTAAAACTAACTTTAGTTTTTTCAAACTAAATTGTAGATCCGCTACAACGCGTACCGCTACGGCCGCTACGAAACAAGTCTACGTAACCGGGGCCTTACTCCGAAAAACGAAAATATTCGTATCCGTTGACGTTTTGACCATTTAGCTACCCCGAAAGTGTTTCGTTTCGGATTTCGGATCCGTCTTCGATCGTTTGACATTGAGGTTGTCGATCGTTATCAGTACACCTCCTACTCCCAAAATACATTTGAGGTTTTCGCTGTCGTTGTTTGACAAATGGTCCGTTTTCGTTCGATCCGAAACGTTCATGTTCGATTTTTAGAGTAAGGCCCCCGGACTAGTTCGATTAGTATTCACTTGTTCATTCACTCATAGGGCATGAGTTAATTAATGGTGCAATAACCTGCTACATTTGAGCCTTCAGTATTTTGTTACCTGGAAAACTGATGCACGTTCGCTCTTTGAGTACTGTCGGAAGCACTTCATGATAAAACTTTATCTAATTTTATTCAGATTTGAAAAACTAATAGACTGCGATTGGAGTTTGCATTTATCAATCAAAAATATTTCTGAACGTAAGCTTTTTCAATGATTTTTTTTAATAATTAGCTTGCAAACTTTTCGGAAAACCTTGACTTGAAAAGAACGTGTCCATGTAGCTCAGTTGGTCAGAATATTCCCCTGTATGGGACTGGTCACGGGTTCAAATCAAGTTCTGGACGTTCACTTTTTCCCATCTAATATAAATTGAAACTGTTGCATTAGGGACATGGCAGAAATGTTTGCAATGACTTAGAGTGTGACTGTTATATCATTCTCCTCTAAATAATTTCAAAAACTCAATTACAATACGCAGCAAAAAAACTTCGATATTTTTCGTGAAGCTTTCGCATCTGACGTCCGCAAACCATTAAATTTAAGTGCTGCATGTAAGTGCCGCCATAAATAAATGATTTTTGACTTTGAGATTGGCGGTTTCAAAGTTAAGTTGTAAGTCCTGTCCAGTGTCCAGGTCACACCGACAGAGTGATAGTAGAATCTCCTGATAATATTTTTAGGGTAGATACTTTCCCTATATATAGGTACTTACAGAGACAATGTTTTTTTACGTCTACCCCATATAGTTTGATTGCTGTTAGATAGGTCTTATAAAAAAGTAAAGACAGGATCGATTTGTGTAATATTTAGATTAAAAGTGCCAGTTTTTTTTAAGTTAGACACGTGAGATAACATTACTTCACCTGATGGTTTGTTAGATGCAATACAAGTGTACAATATAAAAATTATAGTTCTGAACTATTTACAACTTCATTTAAAACATACGTGACTGCTAATTTATTTTGTCCGCCAATCCTTTTTTAAACAAAGAATCTTAAAAAATAATAGTTGATTTGAAATTCAAAAAGTATAGAATGCCAGGAGTGTAAAACTTTCAATGTGCTAGCAACAAATAATACCTACGAACAAATATGACGTCATGTGAAACATTATCTACCTAGAATACAGATAACATTATGCTTAGTGCTACAGGTAAAAAAGTTGGTATATAACTCAATTAAACTTTCCATTGCCTTTCATCGGCGTCACTGAGAAAAATGTTATACGAGTAGTAACACAATCCGGATGCTGACAATTAGTTATGTTTCGTGAAATGAAAAAAGAAAAACCTAACCGGAGTCGAGAGATAACTTTGGCTTCTATATTTTCAAACAGAAGTTGGAGATACGAGTTTAGAGTAATTTTTTGTCGAGTGCTTTGCGATGCTTTCATTTACAGTTAAGGGATGTTTCAATATCCTTTTTATTATTATTTTTTCTTTTTACACGTCTGCTCGAAATAGAATTTTAACCTATTGTTCTCAGAGTTGATGTGTGTGTGACTGTTTTCGTCCATACGTTTTGAATGTCGTAATAGATTTGAATGTATGGGGTATCTTTACAAATTACAGAACCCATGATGAACCGAAATGATTTTATTTTAATGTGTAAATATTCGTGAACGGCCAAGTTCCGACAATGGTTGAAATATTACAGCGATATCGGTTACCATATTTTGATATAATCTCTAATTGCAATCAAACATAACACAGATTTTAAATTTGCCCAAGTCCTTTCTAATACGACGACGTTTAGTCTAAAACTAAATGTTGATTAGTAGTAACACCGCCTTTTCAAGTGCTTCTATTCTTCAATACCTTCATGAATATCACTTATAGAACTAATTTCTAGACAAGTTAGGAGCTTATGGTCGCTATCGATTGCGAGCAATTAAATATTTTTATCTATGTTATTAGGTCAGCATCGTATGGCGACTTTCAGACTTTTTTACACTAACTTTATTCGATTACCGAATATGATATTAATAAAACAATTCATCGATAGGTTATCGATGTATTAAAAAGTGCTATGACTTATTTTCTTATTCAAAATTCAAAATTCATTCATTCAAAATTCATTTAATTATTGTTTGTCTAAGGTAGATTAGAAGATGTTGTCAATTACGTAAAAGTATCACCGTAGCATGTCTGATAAGACGTACAATAGGATTATCATATGAACCACATCATACTAGGTACAAATTAAATTGTGAAATATATAATTATTTAGATGAAATTATTATTTAGGTAAGTCATTTCATTATAATTATCATTATATCAACCAAAAAAAAAAATCTAATAATAATTTTACAAATAACAAATGAATTTATAGGTGAATGTCAACATTGTTTCTATCAAAACTTAGAGAATCACCAAACATTAATCAACTGGTTGTGAAACTCAGCTGACCTTTGAGTTGGTTTCGAAACAGAACTAAAAATGTTTGCACAACTTTTTTCGTTACATTATTATTCCCTTTTTAGTAATTGGTTACGGAACTTTGTTGTAGATGTGGCCGGAATGAAATTTTCCATTAGATCATTTTGTACATTTTTATAAATTTATCTGAAAGGGAAAGTTACTTAGAGCCCACAAAAGTCCAACCAGCCTAACTTGGAACTTCGATATCGCCATTGGTCATAATGACCATTGGTTGTGGAGGTCAGATGGCAGTCGCTCCACGGAAAATATCGAGGTTCAGCCGCATCACAGTTAGACTGGAAAGCCGACCCCAACTGAGTTGGGAAAAATGTTCAGAGAATGATATCTGAAAGTGAATATTATGTGGACACTGTGGCGTAGCTGTAGTGCATTCGATTGCTACGACAGAGGTACGGTTTCAATTCCCGCTCAGGGCAAATATTTTTATGCTTGAATATATCTATTCTAATGCATTGGTCTGGGTGTTTCTATATATAAAATGAATGTTTGTGTAATGTGTCTAAGTATGTTTATCCGCATTTTGGAACCCATAACACAAGTTCAAGTTCAATCAGAATCTGTGATTAAACTCGTCTCATAAATTGCTGAAACCATTTTACCTTCTTTGAAGTAGTTATTATGGGGTAATTGGATATACTTAATAATTCAAATCGATCGAAGCGATGGTAGCTGAATGGATAAGGACGTGGCCTCACACGTTTAACGTCTATATTATTTTAAAATTCAACGTCTTTCTGTCTTGTTTAAACGGTTTTTGTTCAATAAACTGTAGAGGTTGCAATTATAACCAAGGGATTACGAAACCAGAGGAAGTAACGGCCTTGTACCCCTTTGTCTTGCGGGGGCTGTTTTGTCTGACTTAAACTGATTAAAACCGCCTTCAAATGCTGGGATATAAACAAATGAATATAAAAATCCAAAAGATATTTTTTTTTATACTACTTAGGTGGCAGACAAGCACACGGCCCACACTGATGGAAAGCGGTTACCGTGGCCTATGGACGCGTGCAACACCAAGGGCGTCACACTCGTGCTGCCGACCCTGCAAAAACCTTCTAATGCCCTTCTTGAAGAACCCCATATTATAGCCGCCAGGGAAAACAAAAAATTTCCCTGGCACCCCGAACATTTCCCTCGCATCAAAGCGGCCTTTCACCCAGTACGCGGAAATCTGTACTTACAGCGTTTATATGTGTACACTATTATATAAGTATCGAAAACTGGTAAAAACAACTTTTAATATTCCGCCAAATTAACTTCAAAAAGCCGAGTGAGTACCAAAAACCACTATATGTATTCACAAATATCGGCATCAATCGTATGTAAATACAATATATATCGATGTTGCTAGTGCTAATAAAATTGTATTTGTTCGTTATTCAAACTGTTCCCTGCATATGCACGCACAGCCTGTTCAGTATGGTCAATCCTTATTACTTCCCGTAGCCCTTTATTTGTGTACACAGTGCAAAAAAGCTGTACACAAAACCACAAAGCAATGCAAACAGACTATTGACGGAAGCCGCCGTATAATCACTTTCATTCAATATGTGTGTCCTACGGCGATGCCACATGGAGGGGAAGTATTTTAAACAATGTTGATAGACAATTTTACTGAAATGAAATATTATTTTGATTTTTAAAACAGTGCGCGCTGCATCCACCTGCAGTACGCACTGTGGAATGATCTCCCTGCAGTGGTTTTCCCTAGCGACTACAATATAGGGTTCTTCAAGAAGGGCATTAGAAGGTTTTTACAGGGTCGGCAGCGCGAGTGTGACGCCCCTGGTGTTGCACGCGTCCATAGGCCACGGTAACTGCTTTCCATCAGGTGGGCCGTGTGCTTGTCTGCCACCTAAGTGGTATAAAAAAAATTCGAACTGCATTATTTCATCTGCGTTGAAGTTTTATATGACGAGTTATTTTCAAAAAATACACAAGACACTTCTGCCTACCCATTCGAACACATGTCTAGATTGCCTAGGCGTAGGTACTTAGGTACTTAAAAATAATTTATGACCATGTAGTATTTGTAGTCAAAATTAATAGATAAAATTCTTATTATCTCACCTTTCTTCTTCCATCTTAAATTAATTAAGCTAGCTTTCCCCCACGGCTTGTTCCGTGATGTACTTCATCCTCATGGCATCATGGCATCATTAGATAATTATTTAGTTTCAAATTTTAACAATAATTACGAAATCACGACATCATATTAAGTTGAATTTAGATCAAAAACTGGGGCCTTACTCCGAAAAACGAAAATATTCGTATCCGTTGACGTTTTGACCATTTAGCTACCCCGAAAGTGTTTCGTTTCGGATTTCGGATCCGTCTTCGATCGTTTGACATTGAGGTTGTCGATCGTTATCAGCACACCTCCTACTCCCAAAATACATTTGACGTTTTCGCTGTCGTTGTTTGACAAATGGTCCGTTTTCGTTCGATCCGAAACGTTCATGTTCGATTTTCAGAGTAAGGCCCCTGTTACGTTCCTTTGCGATCCGTTCGAAAACCTAATTTAAATCACTAACTAACTATGCACTAGATATTATGGGAAGTTTGCACGAAAATCACACATCGGAATAAAACGATTCTTAACGGATTGAATCACGATTTATGTCCGTTTTCGTTAGTTCAGCCAAAAATAGTTTTAATTCGATCACTAAGTACCTACCTACTTATAGTGCAAGCCAATTTTATTTGCATTTGCGGTAGACGCTGTACGTAGGTAACTATAGCCATCAAGAGGGTTAACTCTGTCGATGGGGCGTAGTGCCTAATTGATGGGGGAGTTAACCGTGCTAATGGCACACGAATGTATAAATAAATCCGACACATCAGCGCGCGGCCATTTGTATTTTAATGCTGATTTGCATCAACGAATTAAAGTCATTTTCATCATCCTATAAATCATTGAATCAAACAGGGTCCGTCAAATACAATCAGCAGCATTATTCTGGCTTGAAACTAATTTTATTTAGTCACAACGTTAACTTATTATCATCACAGCGTAATTCTGATTGTATCCGAAGCTTGGACTACGAAACACAGCATTCGCTGAATGACTATTTACTTATCTGAATTTGGTTTATCTTGTATTGTATTTATGGAAACGACTGCCTCATAATTAACCTTGCTTAGTCCATCGATCAGCAAAAAATTTATTAGATTTATATACCGCTTAGGATGGGAAGCGGTTACTATGGCCAATTAGTTAAATTAAGTTTTTAATATTTATTATACTCATCGATTTAATAAGATTTTTTTAACATCCCGGATTTAAACCCGCGATAGTCTGGTTCATGGCGAGATTCTCTAAGTGGTCCCTTTTTCAAGTTTGACAATTGTAAGATCGGAACTGTATTTTGAACATATTTTATCATGAGAATTGACCCTCTGGATGATTAAAATTTTATAGTTAAAATTAGCATACCTACTGATTGTTTATTAATTTGAAAAAATGTCTTTTGTCCGTACAGGACAACCAGCGGCGCCGCAATATCCGGCGGACAGCGCGTCGTCCTCCACCGCCTCCTCCTCCTCGCCGGGAGGAGGTTCCTCCACCGGCGGGCCGGCGGGCAGCGCCAGCGGGTTAAACGCCAAATCTTGCAGAGTCTGCGGAGACAAGGCCTCAGGTTACCACTATGGCGTAACCAGTTGTGAGGGCTGTAAGGTAACTATCTATTAGTACTAATTTTTAAAGTTTCGCCCTCTGTGTATAATGAGAACAATATAACCAATACTTTCTGGTTTTTTTTTAATATTTGTGATCGAAATCGGTACTAATGTTATTAAGAAAAATAGAACACATTATGAGAAGAAATCATTCACCATTTGAAAGGTACCTACTATAACCCCTACAGCTAAGCTAAATTGCTTGTGTTAGGTTAGGAGCTGGTGGCTAGTGGCCAGGATTCGAACCAATTGCAACCGACTTCTTGACTACTGAGCTATATACTAGAAAAGCTGTCTAGAACGTAAACTGTGTCGAAGTTTCGGAGGTGAGACGAGAAATGTGGAGCAATAGACACGGAGATTTTTTTCTGTATAGTCTAATGGTAGATAGATTAAGACTAGGAGACCATAGTCTCATAGTCTTAATCATGGTACACACAATACTATACACCGAGTGTCTCTGTATAAATATACATTAACTTTTCTTAATCAATCAATCATTGTCAGCAAATAAATAAATGATTGATTGGTTTTGCCCCTGTATTAAAAAATTTACGAGATCGTAACCACTAAGAATTAATTTTATTCTACGTAGAATAAAACTATTTGAAACGATAATAAAAATGGAATGGTTTAGCTTCAAATGAATTTTTAACATGGTCGAACGCGACGAAATAGGCTTGAATTTTTAGATCATCGATATTTTGAGAGTAAAATTCTTTGACAGGCCGCCGCGCTGTCTAGTTTCATAACTTCTATTTTCATATTTTTCGTGACATAAAATACCCAAAACTTCGACACAGTTACAGTCGAATAGTAGCGTGAGGCCAGCTAAATTCGGCTTGCTTCGCTTTTAGATCTTTTTCTCCAGATCTTTATTCGGGGTTAAACTCTGCCCTACGAGTTGATGATACGCTTATTAACTAACACATGAGGCTCGGCTGTAGGCTTTCCTTTCTAAATAATATAAGCGACATCGGGTAAAGAGAGCATATGAGAACGGTCTAATGCAACCGGGATCAGATACTAATTTTTATATCTTGGTAAAAACTATTCGTGTCGATTCTGTTGTAAATTTTCACTAAACTTAACTAAAATCTCTAAATGTTATGTTGTCTTTAAAGCCAATTCAAGTTGTTGTTGTTGTTTTGTTTCCGAAATTGGCAGAAACGATAAGTGAAGCCGTAGTAATATTTAATGGTTTTAAAAAAGTTCTGAAATAAGCAAAATGCGATAAAATCAAATTTTAAATAATATATGGAGATTTTAGTTGAGTTTAGTGAAATTGCACGTCAGAATCGACACTATTTTGGGCTCTATACAATCATTTTAAAAATAAATATAATTTATCAATTTCATTCAAATTTCTGAATTCTGTGCATAACCATAGCTTCTAAAGCTGACTGTACATATGTTTGTTTTTGGAGGTCAGACAGCAATCGCCACCAGAAAAGCTGATAAACAATTCAAAAACTTTAAGCCAGCCGACGCCAGGCTCCAAATAATAGCCTCGCTGATGTGATGTGCTGATGATGATGACGTTAAATATTTATATTAGTATAGAATAAAGTTTTAGCAGCATTAAGCATAATAAGCCTTAGGCTGTTTGTCCACCAGGGGGACGGCACCAAGAACGAGATTATTTTAGGCCAGTTTTGTATTGCCGGCACATCGGTCCGTCATCGGTGACGGGTGTGTGTCTACCGGCTCACTACTGTGGCTCCGTAGACAAGTGTCATAGCGTAAATCGCTACGGAATAGAAACGATTAGGTCGACCAATCACATTCAAGCTCGTCGCCGGTGTACGATGCGCGCGCCGCGGCGGAGTCACGAGCTGCCCCCGGAGACAAATGGCAAAAGTCTAAATCCAGCTCGTGATTCCGCCGCGGCGCGCGCATCGTACACCGGCGACGAGCTTGGATGTGATTGGTCGACCTAATCTATACGTTTCCTTAGCGATCTTTTGCGATTTAGACTTTTGCCACTTGGCTACGGGCACTGGAGTGTGATTGGTCGACCTAATCTATTCTATTCGATAGCGATTTAGACTTTTGCCACTTGGCTACGGGCCCTGGCCATAATTAATGTATGTATCGCTAAATCGGCGCAGTCATCTCGTTCTCGGTGACGTCCAGGTGACGGCGACGGTGGATAAACAACCTTAGGCAGTTGGCACACTGCCCCGCATCACGCAGCACAACAGCAGAGTTCTTAACTGCTTATTAAATTGCACGTGAATATTTCATGCGTTTTCATTATATTGCACTACTACCTACTTTTCTGAAATATTTTACAGTCGAAACTTTATATCGGTCAGTTTCAGTCGATAGGATATACCTTGCTGCCTTGTCACACTATAGCCAAAAGCTACTAAGCACTTATATTCAGAAATGTGTTTCAACTACGTAAATGGCGCAGTGCTTCTAAAGCATCCAGTACACAATGGCCCATGATGGAGCACGCCATCGCTATTGTGTACAATGGTCATTATTGTACCCGCGAAGAGCAATCGGGATGTTGTTGATTTTTACGAATCTTGGTTTGGAATGCACCATAAACACCTACTTGATAATGCTACGCATGCTTGGCCATCACAGACCATTGTGTACTGTGGTCATTATTAGCATTTAGTATTATATAACCTGCATATTTTAATTAAGTCTATTTCATTAGAATCGTAAATTACGGTGCAAAACATTATAGGCGTGTTGTTTCGGACAATACTGGGGCCTTACCACAAACTCTTAAAGCAGTATTAATTTCAATATTACTTAACTTCCATAGTGTGAATCGGAGCAATCGAAATCGGACCATGTGTTCCGTCATGGGTATCTATTACGGGGGGAAACCGGGTATACCCTAACGCCTCCTACCGAATCCAATTTACATCCAAACCATCCAGGGACCTAATCAAACCTTCACCAAATTTCATCAACTTCAAATTTAATTTCATAGTTCTTCCTTCCAAAGTAAGGAACTGCACATAAATAAAGAAGACTTTCATTTTTTTTATATATCGGTCACGTCAATATGATTTCACCTCGCCTGATGGTAAGCTAAAGGTAAAGTCTCAAGAAGGGGATCCCTATTACATACACCGACAGTTCCATAATGGTGGCCCTCAACTTGACGGCCTCATCCCCTAATTTTACCTCCTTAAGGATGCATTTTTAAAAATACTTCCTTAGTATCTACTACAACATAGAATAAAAAAACTAATAAATAGAAATAAATAAGAAGTAGCATATCAGTCAGTCTAATATGAATTCTAATGGAATAGACTTAGGTTATTTATTTGTTCACAGATTCTACCGTCTCGCGATGCAGGCGTGCTTCATAATCTATTTATTTCATTTTCAAAATATTTTTGTTGCTACAATGCAAAATGTTATAATTAAATAAACATACTTACATTTAATTATGTCAATTTAAAATAAATCATTAAAATATAAAATAGGGTATTTAATATTTCGTTCAGTATCGCACCCTCTTTATGTTACAACTGCTTACTTTTATTTATTACTGCACCTTTACATTTACGTTATAAAAAAGAAAGATTTTGTAATCGATAAACTCTGAAACTACTGAAATGTTTTCGAAAATCATTTCACGATCAGGGGCCTTACCACAAACTCTTAAAGTAGTATTATTTCAATATTACTTAACTTTTATAGTGTGAATCGGACCATCGACGTCGACGGATACTAGTGTTATGTGGTCTAGCATTCTTTTACTTTCATGGTATGTTGTGGATATATTTATTTCATTAAATTTGTTAATAGATTAACTAACAAGACACATAACATAATAATAGCCGCGGTAGCCTAGTGGTTTGGGTAATGGACTGCTGAGACGAGGTGTCGGGTTCGATCCCAGGTTCACAATGGCACACACCAATGACTTTTCGATGCTTTTCGAAGTTATGTGTGTATTTATCGCAGGTTTATTAGTGCCTCGGAGAGCACGTTAAGCCGTTGGTCCCGGTTGCCATACAAACATCTATGGCAGTCGTTACGGGTAGTTGGAGCCCACAAAAGTCCAACCAGTCTAACTTGGAACTTCGATATCGCCATTGGTCATTGGACTATTGGTTGTGGAGATCAGATGACAGTCGCTCCACGGAAAATCTCGAAGTTCAGCCGCATCACAGTGAGACTGGAAAGCCGACCCCAACTGAGTTGGGAAAAGGTTCAGAGAATGATTAACAAGACACATAACAGTCATTATAACAACGGACGACGTTAGACCAAGTCCGATTCACACTATGAAAGTTAAGTAATATTGAAATAATACTGCTTTAAGAGTTTGTGGTAAGGCCCCAGAATGCTAAATTATCCCTGCGTAACAAGCTACTTTTCTCTTTATATTACTTACACAAGTGAAACCGTGTGATGATGCTAGTGGAATTACTGGCCTAAGAATAGCCTGAATAATATTATAATGCATAAAGGCTATGGATGTTAATATAATATCGTATTATAGTCATCACAGATTACACAATCAGCCACTAAGCTAATTTAATGCTTGACCGTATTATATCATATCATTAAAATTTTATAAAGCCCAGAATTTCACCAACTTGAGTGTCAGAAAATTCAATTATTACCTGTACAAAGTGTTGATCCGCATTTGAACATCCTTCTTATACTCTTCAAGATTTTATGAAATAAATTGTGAAAAATTATTTTTCAAGTTAAACGGTTTTAAATTGTATTATCATCAGAACTAAAGACTTCTGCCAAATATCAGATAAAACAGACAACTGAAAATGGGGTCAAATTTCAATTACTAGATTTGACCCAAACAAACAGGTTAAATTAAATAAAACCGTTTAAAAATAGTGTTAATTTTTTTTTCGGTAATTACTGATTTAAAATTTTTAAATAAATACAACTTCCAGACTATATTTACATTATCAGTTGACTAACTAGTACCTACTTATCTACTAGTTACTAAGGTATTCTGCCGGTCCTAAGTCCATAAAAGTAGGTAGTGTATGCGTCAGCTGATCAAAGTTATCGCCCATGAATTACGTGAACGAAGACCTAATATTCAATGCACTGGTGAATTTGTGATGACTATAAGTAGCTCAAGCCCCCCTGTAAAAGATGATCAAAGCAAATTAATATATTGTAAATTTGTGCTATTGCTTATGAGATAAGTAGGTACATTGCACTGCACCGCCGCTTATAAAAAATGGAAAATCGCAACTGACGAGGATGAATCCACCACCATTATTATAAATGCGAAAGTACTTAATTCTGTCTGTCATCTGTCTGTCTGTTACGCTTTCACGCCTGAACCGCTGAACCTATTTTAATGAAATTTGGTATAGGAGTAGATTAGACCTCGAGAATGAAAATAGGCCATATTTGGTAGCGATAACCGACATCCACGCGGGCGGAGCCGCGAGCAATAGCTGCTAGTGTCGAAATAAACAAATGAATACGAAATTTTCTTTTCCTAAATAAAGAGTGTAAAATAGTAAATCTAAACGTTAGTTGGATTGTCTCATTTTGTCTGACGAAGTGATACTTTTTTTTAGTTTTAAACTACTCAGGTGGCAGACAAGCACACGGCCCACCTGATGGGAAGCGGTCACTGTCGCCTATGGACGTGTGCAACAACAGAAACGTCACACTCGTGCTGGTGACCCTGGAGGGGAGGGGGAATTGGAGGGCTTGGGGGGATTTAACCTTGACACTCGAGTTGGCGGTGAAGGTCTGTTAGGAAAGAAAAAGTGGTAGAGTAGTATTCAGAGGTATCAACACCTACATTTCGGTACGTTACACACCAGACCTAGGAGAGAGACCCGAGACGGCGTGCGGTTTTAGTTGGTTCAAGTCTCACATAACCGCTGGCCTGCGGGGATGGTATTCGTGAGGATTTCCGCACGAAAAAAATACCTAAGAGGTGAATAGGCAATGAATATTGGACGCAGAGCCTAGATAAATGAGTTAACGAACTTTGACACCTATTTATACATCGATAGCGTCCTTTTTTTAAGATCTGTATGACAGCAAAAAAAGGTTGATGACCTTAAGCGATGCCTAATTTTTGGTTCCGTACAGACCTATTTGTCAAATTATAGTGATTATTTAACCAAATTCAGAAGGTTTACTCTTTGACCTAAGTAGGTACCTGTTATGTACGATTTCTATGTGGTTTTCAGAAGAATATTTTTGAACGTTCTGATGAAGGTTTTAGTGTATTCAACTGGCTTAAAGAGCGGCAGAAATTAGGTATATTGTGAATAGAAACAAAAAGGTTAGATCAATTTTAAATTTACTTTATCTAACGTTAAGGGTAGTTAATACATTACAATTTGTTTTCAATCTGTTTGACGGTAATCGTGAAAATTTTTGAATACCGTTCTATAAAACGCTCGCAGCTAAATGTGGATACGTACACTCGTAAATGTGTTTGACCTTAGCAACGTTTCTTAATAAATATCATATCAATATTGAATATTTGATTTGATTTTACTTAATTGTCCAATTCATATACTCGCGTGTGTCTTCCTAAGAAAGTGTCGGTAGTTTTCGGTTTGCGTATGTATATCCAAGTTCTAATAAAACGGTCGGACACCGTGTTCATAACCTAGCCAGTACAGCGACTTTTCCATGCTAAGATAACAAGCTGGAAAACGATCACTGCACTGTAAAAGAAACAGAGCAGTTAAACATTTCTATATAAGTTACTTGCACTTGCTAACCCCCAAAAAACTTTGATTATTACTCGTTCGCGCTAAGTTTGCCGCTGTCAACTGTCACGCGTTTAGCGTTGTCCCACCCATTTAGTTCTAGTTCCAGTGAGAAAACGCTATACTGACGTCATTTGGCAGCGGTAAAGTTAGCGCGAACGGGTAACTTTTGGAAAAAACAACCATTGTACAGCGACGTGCCACGTGATAAAATTTCTATAGGGACGGTCACGTTGCACGTTTAAAAATATCTTAGTGGCGTCATGTAAATTTAAAACCATTGGGAAATGTCCCTTCGTTTCGAACCATATTTGACTTAGAACCGTGCTGGCGAGAGGTCTGCTGATAATATAATCATCTAGTGAATATTATTAATAATCTGAAATCATTTAGTAATCGTGTGCAAAGATGGCGGTCTATAATGTGTTGTGATTATACAGGGCTTCTTCAGACGCAGTATTCAGAAGCAAATTGAATACCGCTGTCTCCGCGACGGAAAATGCTTGGTCATCAGACTCAATAGGAACAGATGCCAGTACTGTCGTTTTAAGAAGTGCATCGCAGTAGGGATGTCCCGAGATTGTGAGTATTTCATTTACGTATTAATGTTCATGCTTCTCCATGCTTAACCCTATCATGCCTTGTAGATAACCCTTTAGTAGTTGCCCGTCGTTCAAATGTTTGGAAGCAAATTTGTTTAATGAATGAAGCCAAAACTGTATTTAATTATAGTGAATGCAACGCCTAATAAGTAAAAACAGGCTTTATATGAAGCATATGCATGTAGCAACGTGAAAAATTCTGTCTATAGTTAGAATTGAGTATGTTATTGATGTGTAAAATAAGAGCTTCTTGTTAGATAGTCAAGAAGATCGCAAGTTATATTTTATGGGCAGCTTGTTATACTCATAAGAATTCAAATAGCGAATACAGGTCTGCTAGAAGAGAGTTCCTCCAGGTATAGGCAGAACCTCTTTACAATGTTTTTATTATGAGGGTATATAAATAAATAAATAACAAAAACTCGTTTAGCAAAAAAATACTAAAATAAGTTTCGGCATGTCTCTGTGTCAATATAGCATGACCTACAAACAATAGGCATTTCGTGGTTGTGATAGGGTTTACATTTTTTTATGCTACTTAGGTGGCAAACAAGCATCGAATTAAATCGTTGCTTTATCGTGGTGAGACGTCTGTCGACATGATTTATTTAAAAATGTTTACATAAATACTTGAACAGTGATTTTATTATAGCTGCTGCTAGCTAAGCCCCGCGGCTCCGCCTGTGATATAGGTACTTCGATACCCGTGGCACTAATTAAACCATACATGTCCGTAATTTATTAATTTTATGCTAATATAAATGTATAATAATATAATATAATGTTTCTATGTATAATATCTACGTATTTACAAAAAAAATAAAAATAAATATATAATATTAATGTTTATCCGCATTCTAGAACCAATTATGCCAAAAGTTAGTTAAACTATGCTTACTTTGGGTCTAGAGAACACTGTGTAGAATGTCGTAGAAGAATATAAAAAAATGTTTTTAGAAAAATATATAAAAATTAGCTTGATTTATTTTTTTTTCTTCTGGATAATACCGTAATGATGTGATGATTTTATATAGCTTATAACTTTTTCGATTAAATGAACTATTTAATGTAAAAATAATTTTTCAATTCGAACTAGTAGTTGCCGAGGTTAGCGCGGTCTACCAAACCAACAAAAAAATCTTTATAATGTTAAATATAGATACTAGCTCTTATAGGTACCGTTTTTTTTTTTCGTGCGGAAATCCTCATGGATACCTAACCTACTTCATGTCCTACGGCGCTGCCACATGGAGGGGAAGTATCTTAAATAATTTATATCTATAGACATTACTATAAAAACTTTACTTAGGTAAATTTAAACAAAAATTGAACTACCTTCAAAGATTTTCGACAATTAGATTGCAACACTAATCGAACTGGCTAAAATTCTAAAAAATAACATCTGGTACTTGTATGGAATCAATCGGGTTATACCGTATACATCCCACTAAAACTCATCCCATTCTTAAGAAATACAAATATTGTGAGATGAAGGTGGAATTAAAACTGGAATGAGTTAAGAAATTTCAAAATGGGATGGGCTTTCGTGGAAGGAATACGGCATATCAATCGGTAGGGTCAGTAATGATGATTGAATGTCAAATCTTGTATTTTATATATCGGCCATGCCAACATGAACTTCACCTCGCCTGGTAATTGGTAAAAGCTGCAGGTAAAGTCTTAGGAAATTCTAAGAATTTGAATTTCATGCCAAAATTTTACGCCATTTCTGTACTCACATCATATATGTAATGTGACTACAGAAATATGGCGTGACTTGTAATGAATGATTAATTAAGAACGACACTATCTATAACCATGAACCTATAAAATCTACAGACGCAACGAGTTGAAGAATACAACTAACGACACTAGAGTCGGCCCACTTGCATACACGTACAAGTCGGCACGCACACACAAACACACACTAGTCAGCCAATACGCGGCTAAAGTCATTCGATTCAGTCAGTTTAAGTAGCGAAACAAAATAAAAATACATGTCTTGTAAAGTGAAATTATCTAAAAACCGTAGTGATAGCAAGAAACAATATCCAGGAACACCATCCCAATCAATGTATGTACCTTGGGCCCGATAATTGTACACTACTTGGAAAAATAGCTAGGCAATGTAGTTTTCATTTTTCACTATTCAATTCTTATAATATTGCTTCGTATTATTGGGTGGAATCTAACTAAATAAACACTTTCTTGCAACACAACAAACATAGCGGACTAAAACTATAAAAATGTACTCATATTTTATTTATTTATGCCCTTGAATTTCGGAGGCGAATAAATATAATTATATTTTTGCCAATAACAGGTATCATTTCTTTTTTTTCTGTATTGTGTAAGTACTAATAAGGAGCCCAAAATGAAACATCTCACACAAACCAAAGTTCACTCACACAAACATGGCTAGCCACCGTCATTTTTGTGACATAGCCTCGTGTTCTTCGCATAGATTTTATAGGTACATGTCTACGATCGCCTGATCCGTTTAGTTAGGCGTCACGCACAGCATGCCAACATTGACCTATCCTGTTGCAACTTGCCGCCAAAGACGTAAGGTCTAGTGCTCACTGCGCTGCGAAAAATGCTGTGCGTTTATTCCACCGTACGGTAGATAAAACGCATTCATAGGGCCGCGCACTACTGTGAAACAAAACGTGCCTACGTTTTGGCTTTCGTAACCTAATCGACTATATGACTTTGGAAAGCTTTTTTGATCGCATATAACATGTGCGATAGACTGACAGCTTTGCCACGGAAGGCCAACATGGGATTATTTTTCATTGCAATGCACGCACTATTATGAATTTTTATACTTTATGCGTTAAAAAAACGCAAGGCTGCGCGTACTATACATTTCTAGGAATATCCTAGAATTTTCTAGTACACATTTTTAAATGTAAATAAGAACACATATTATTATATTTTGCCAGACTACAGCAATGCGAAAATAACTCTGTCTGTCTGTTTGTCTGTTACTCTTTCACACCTAAACGACTGAACTTATTTTGATTAAATATGGTTCAAAAATAAAATAAATCTTGGGAAAAGACGTAGGCAGTTTAGTCGCGATTTTTGGCATCCACGCGGGCAAAGCCGCGAGCAACAGCTAGTGACAAATAATTTAATAAATACTTACGCATCTACTCAATTAATCACAATAAAATTATTATTTTTTTCCTCCATGCATCCTCTACCATTTATCGGACTATGATAAAGTTTCAGTAAGTTTGATAATTTTATAATAATGATTATATTATACATAAGCTATTATCTAATAATTAGATACCTACCTGGAATTAATTACCACATATATAAATTACAGGCAATAATTTATACTGAAATCGAAACCGGAATAAATAGGAAATTTTAAATAATGCCCAAACATATTTTTATAAAACATTGAGCTTCCAAACGTTTGAACATACCCAAACCATTACAAAAAAAAATTGTCTATTGTCTAAACTGACCTCATATAACTGCCTCATCAACATTTTTCGTCACTCCTATCTGCCAAGCATGATGTACAAACTGGATCAAATAGGAACTAAGTAGCGTCTAGATCTAAATATCAAAGTCGGCATATATACCTACCTATAGCCACCGTGAGATAGGAAAAACTTAACTGTATACAAGCAGGATGTTATATAATTGATTCATTTGGAACACTGTGCGGTGCTAATGCACAAATAGCGGCACCTATTTTCCAATTGTCAGTGGGAGGGCGCATCCGATTGCATCTCACTGATATGAATGCACCGACCTATTTAAGCTGCAGTGCACGATATATTGTAATAAGAGACCTTCCCCCAGCCGTGAGGTATGGCCGCGTGCCCAAGCGCCCCCGTGAGCCCGTAGGAGCGGACACTTCACCAGACATGAGCAAAAACCACAACGCCGCCTCCGCAGCGGCCGGCGTTGAGGCTCTGGACCAAGACTTGCTGTGCCACGAGGTCGGCAAGGAGTTGGTCAAACTTGTCACTGCAGCTCATAACTGTAACAACAGCTATACTGATGAGCTGAAAAGGACGTTACACCATCACACCATCATACTAAAAGATGAGGAATCTGATAATGAAGGTACGCACTACTTTAGAGTAACCGAATTCCTATCGGGAGGCGCGTTACAAACATTTCTCTCTAAGCATAATGATTCGATTTTGTCTTGTTTTTTTTCTACTGGCATAATAGGTGACGGTATATTACGAGTATTAATGTATAGTGCATTTTTATTACGCGAACACTTTTTTCTGTCTCTGTTCTAATAAATTAAATATTTAAAATCTTTTGTTATTTTTTGTGATTAATTTATTGGGAGATAATTTAGACTGAAAATTTATAAATGTGCACTTTATCTCTTTAATTCAGTTTTTTTATAGAAAATACACTAAATAAATTTGCAATTTCTAATAAATTAATACTTCTTTAAACCATTTGTGTTATTTTTATTACTATTCTTTTACTGGAGATAAACAAAAGTAAATAAACATAATATCTCCTCAACTGTTTATATTCTTAAGAAGACCAAATTATTTAATCATTAAGTCTAGTTTATTTAATATGTAGGTAGGCATTTTTTTTTAAACGGGCACATTTTATTTATTTTGTGTTATTTTTTGTGTGATCTTATAGTGAAGATTTCAAACAAAATTTAAATAAATCTCCTGTTTGATATTCTTCAGTAAGTATTTTAATAAAAGTATATAAGAAATAAATTCATTTCGGTTTTATCTTTATAAAAACATAAAAGGTAAATGAATGATGCGGACAACAGTTAGGCAAAGTGTAATAAGATAAAAGACATGGATATACCTACTCGTAAGGATGTAGGAGAAAAAGTGATTTCAGAATTAATTTAATTAATAATAAATTTAGTGAATAGTAATTGTAAGAAATCCTAAACAAATTAAATATAAGAGAAGAGTTTTTATTGCATTGTCAGGATACACATAAGTATGCATTTCAATTTCATCTCAATCGGAAACCGGGCAGTGTAAATCTTACAAAACTATAAATTAAATTAAAATATCTAAAACTTTGCACGATTCACGATAACATAATTATAGTGTCAGTTTTATTAACATTATTCGTGCCAAGATAAAAAAAATCAATCATTCTACTATCGGATTCGTACCGGTCTGCATATTTGATTTCGTTTATGACAAAATTTTGGCTAAACCTAGCAAACAAATATATAGGTACCTCTTAGCTCCATAGCTGGGCTAAATTGATTATGTTGAGAACACATCGGTTCAGTAGGTAGTAGTAGCAGTCAAAATTCGAACCCAGGACCTTTCGATCATAAAACCGACTTCTTAACTACTAAGCTTATTAAAGCTACAATACCTATTTGCACATTTTAATGCAATCAAGACTTACGCAGTGATGAAAGGGTTGTGTAAAACTACTGACCGGCGCGGCGTTACGGCGTACTGTCATTCTCTGCGAGCATGTTATTACGCTATACCGGCAATCCATACAAGAGCTGCTCGTTGCTTGCCTGTTCTGACTGCACGAATATTCACTTCGCAACGTATTATGGCGGAACCACACTTCGCTATTCACTATTCGCCTTTATTCAAGTGTATAAATCGAAGTGGGGCTTATTCGTGTATACTTGCTTTATTCGCACGAATGTTCGTCTTAGTCACTCTACTATGACGAATTGTGGAGGGTTGAGTCATGGTCATCTATAAGAATTTTCTCGAATACAATATAGGCGGATAGCGAATAGCGAAGTGTGGTTCCACCATTAAATTAAGTCGCGTGTCGCGTAACGCCAGGCATTACGCACCTCATTACTCTATTAGCGAGACCGCGGTAGCCTAGTGGTCTGGGTAATGGACTGCTGAGACCAGGTTCACCATGGCACACACCAATGACTTTTCGATGCTTTTCGAAGTTATGTGTGTATTTATCGCAGGTTTATAACTGCCCGGTTAATGGCAATAAGCTCGCCACCTATTACATTGGGACCTAAACATAAACTGGCGAAATTTGGGTGCTAGCACCTCTGCCTACCCCTTTGGGGATATAGGCGTGAGTTTATGTTTATGTTATATTACTCTCATAGTAGCTTCACACTTGGCTCCAAATTTTGGACTTTGGAGCCAGTGGTCTGCTTACCAGTTTTGATTGCTATTTAGTTTATATCGGGAGCGATTGCTGTATTTAACTAGACTAAAATCGCTAATATTTCGATACTGGTAGTCTTGTAGCTATGCTTTTAGGAACGGGTTCATATCGTTAGGGTAAGGTTTCGATCCAAACTCTCGATCGTAACTTGACCTTGGGTCGCGTAGGTTTATTTTGTCCTTTGTGTCCGAACTGTGTACGGTTTGTTATAATATATTTGAAGTAACCTACCTGGAATACCTACTAAGTTGTCACTATATTATACGCGGTGATATTTGCATTAGCTTAGCAAGAATGACAATATTCGTTCGGAAAGTAATATTCTTAAAAAACGTGATAATATGATATCATGGCGTGCTATTTATCAAATAATTTTCTGTAAGTGGTTGGATAGATGATTAATACTATAACTCGTTTACTATAATTATATATATACTATATCTATAATTAATTAACTCTGTGAAATAATTCGTTTTAACTATAAAATTACCCAATTAATAATATATCTACCTAAATTAACTTGGATTAATGTATTTATTATTGCTTTATTAAAAAAGGAAACAACAAAGAACCGCGTCTTCTGTTGTCAGTGTTTAAAAAAAAAGAATAAAACAAAAAATCCAATAATCCTTTAATATAGGAAACAAAAACAAACTCTGATACTTGTATTCCAAGCGTCCATAGATTTAGCTAGTTGCTTTAATAGATAGGTAGATAGATATTCAATCCCCTTTATGTTAGTAGTTTAGTTGCTTTTGTTTTTAATTTTCCTTGTATGTTTCCCAATAAATAATTTAGCAAGCGGAGGGGAAGAAGCGGCCAGCTCTACCACAGATCGGACCACAGATGTCAGGTCCGTACTGTGGTACAATATGGCTCTTCGCATGACACCAGCAGTATCTCAAGTGGTTGAGTTCGCCAAGCGGCTACCGGGTTTTCACGGCTTGCTGCAAGACGACCAGCTGATTCTAATCAAGGTAACCCATCATGTGGAGGAGTAGGCTAACCACGACGGGTTAGTAACAATTCAGTTTTAGGCAGCAAAGTCTGGAGATAGAATCTCCCTCATTGCTACTAAATTGAACGGCTGCAATCGCGTCGTGGGTAGCCTCCAATACAGTTAAGGCTCGCGATTTTATTTACAAAGATTTACGAAGAATATACTAATCTTGATATTCTTCGTATGACACCCCAACTTGGCGAATTTACCAACTTGAAATACTGAATCATTCTATATGTTTACTTCCTCCTATAGTCCCGGGGCCTTTAAGCGGGGCGTGAAAAAGCATTTGATGAGGCCGTCAAGCTGAGGGCCGCCACTGTAGCACTACCGGTGTATGTGGTGGTGGCCCCAGTCCTGAGACTTTGCCTTTCGCTTACCATCAGGCGAGGTGGAGTCATTTTGACGTGTCCTATATAAAAAAAACTCAAGGTGAATTTGTCAAGTTGTTCGGTTTCTTTGTTGTTGCAAGATGAGCAGCAGAGGTACCTCTAGGTAAACTTATAATGAGGAATGGTGTATGTAAAAGCTCGCGTATAGGTTTATCTGCGTTATATTGTAATCTTTTATATGTTTAGGATCAAAATTAGTATGTACAGTACGAAGTTTCTTATTTGGCATGTCGAGAAGAACGACTCGTTGAGTATTATCTGACTGATTTGATAGACAGCATTAAACATACACGGTTTCTACGTTCTATAAGGGTTTGATACCCTTATAGAATAGACCATTGTAGAAACCACGTCTTCAACCTAGCGTTAATCCCAGTCATATCCAAAGCTTTCACCTCGGATTATGGGGTCCGCTTTACCAGTCTTAACTGCGGATTTGGCTGGACCTCGATATTTGGCATTTGATTTGACTGGACTCGTTGAAACCATGTGTGTTTATAAAATATTAAAACTATAGTTTAAATAGATATTAAATTGTTGAGATAGTACGCTCTATAAAATCAAAGCAAACCCTCGACTCGACTTTCATTCTACTTCACGACTTGCCAAATTAAAAGTCAGGAACAAACTAATAACTCTCAGTTTTTCAATTTGGAATACTTATATAAATATCACATTACAACCTGTTGCATCAAATATCCATTATAAGTTTGGCATTGTAATACATTTTGCCCATTTAATAAAATTATTTCATTTCAACAACATCGTTATAGAATTAAGATGAATGGTGTGACGAGAATGGAAATAAGGAATGAGTATAAGATGAGAGGCAGTTTGGAAGTTGCACCTGTGAATGCAGCTGACTGTTCGTGGTATGGACATGTTACGAGAAGAGATGAAAGTAATGTTGTTAAAAAGATTCTAAATATGAATATGGAGGGCTTTAGGTAAGAAAGAGAGTGAATGATAAGATGGAATCTGACAGGAATGTATGGAGGAGAATGACATGTTGCGCCGACCCTAATTAATTGAGACTAGGACAGGTGGATTATGATGATCATAATAAAGTTAAGAGCTGTTTCTAAAGTCTTAGTACATCAATGTATTATTATTGTTATCACAAAACTCAATGCGACTGAATCACTTGCAGTACAGTGCTTGCGAGCAAAATTGCGAAGTGTAACTGGCGCTTTAGTTCACCATGACTTACCCCATCACATATATTTTTTACGAACAGTTGTTGTCAGTGTCGTCTGTTCGCAGCTGGGATTCTTCGAAATCTGGTTAACCCGGATTACACGCCTGTCTACAACAGAGTGTATCGTATTCGACGATGGCACCGCCTTCACACGCAACCAATTGTCCATGATATACGATGTAAGTATTTTTTTATACAAGCTTTATTTGCAACTGTGAGTGTGTGCGCTGAGGTTGCATTTTTTTTTATATAGGACACGTCAAAATCTCGTCAAAACTCCACCTCGCCTGATGGTAAGCGAAAGGCAAAGTCTCAGGACTGGGGCCTCCACCACATACACCGGTTGTTAATTAACCTGATTCTTCCAAGCCCTATGATTTTATTTAAGTTAAGACCTGTCAAGACAGCGCCTTGTTGGTGCGTAGTAAGTTAAGTCGCATGTTCGTAGATATCGACTGAAATTGGAGGGTACCGTCAAGGCGTCGACTTAATTTGACAGGTGTTCACTAACATAAATCATCTGTCTTTTTCTAAAGAAACAGATGCAATTAGAAAATTTTAGACAATTTTTAGTTTAAAGATGTAACAACAGAATTAGCAGCAGTGCCTTATGAAGATCACAGCCCTAGTATTCTTTAAAAAATTCAATGTACAGTTTTGACTTTCCTTCCATTTTATTTGTAACTCATACATATTAAGTATACCAGCAACCAGACCAATGCAAATAGACATATTCATGCATACAATTATTTGCACTGAGCGGAAATCGAACCCGCGCTGTCTGTCGTAGCACTCGTAGCAGTCGAATGCATTACCGCTACGCCACAGAGGCTATCAGATTTGAATAATGATGTAATCATTAAATACTGTTACTTGGTTGTTATTTAGGTATAACTTTAGTATACCGTATATAGTCCGCTTAACTGTACCATGGGTTTTTTTTACCCATAGTCTGATTGATCGTACGACTTAACTAGATGTAGATGTAAATAGATGAGCAATCACATCACATTTAATTTATCAAAGAATTCATTTTCATTTTCAGGCCCAATTTGCAAACGGCGTTATGAACTTCATTTGGACAATAATAAAGTTGCAACTCTCCGAAGAAGAAATGGCGCTGTTCACAGGCACTCTACTGCTATGCCCTCACCGCTCGGGTCTCAGCGACCCGGAGAGGATCAACAACCTCTACCACACTATGAACGAGGCTTTCCAGCACGTGGTAAGCACGTCGCATCTCTTACATCTTCTGTTTTTTTATACCACTTAGGTGGAAGACAAGCGCACGACGTGTGCAACACCAGGGGCGTCATACTCGCGCTGCCGACCCTGCAAAAATCTTCGAATGATCTTCTTGAAGAACCCCATGTATCCAACTACTATTCGTCATTTAAATAGAGAACCACATCTATCCTATCCAGTGGGATAATGGGATAGTGGCATAGACGGATAGTAGATTCACTATCCCATTTTACCATTATCCCACTACACTACTAATTATTATTCTACTCCTACTCCTACTAATAGTATAAATGTGAAAGTTTGTAAGAATGTTTGGATGTTTGTTGTCAATCACGCACTAACGGCTGAACGGATCTGGCTGAAAGGTACAGAGATATATCTGTCATATCATATCTGTCATATATCATATCTGTCTGGAAAAGTACACTATATACTTTTACCGGAGCCAACAACTCGTATAGAAATAAAAAACGTGTATGTTACACCTTATTTTAGCCTTTGTGGCGTTGTGGTAATAAACGGGGCCGCTGCGCGGGTTCAATCCCGCTTAGTGCAAATATTTGTATACATGAAATGGGTATTTGCATTGGTCTGGTCGTGCCTCGGAGAGCACGTTAAGCCGTCGGTCCCGGTTGCCATACAAACATCTATGGCAGTCGTTACGGGTAGTTGGAGCCCTAAACAGTCCAACAACAACGGTCTAGCTGCAATGCTTCGATATCACCTAATGTCACCATTGGGTTGTGAAGGTCAGATGGCAGTCGCTTCACGGAAAATATCGAGGTCCAGCCAAATCCGCAGTTGAGACTGGTAAAGCGGACCCCTGACTCCGAGGTGAAAGCTTTGCATGCGACTGGGATTAACGCTAGGTTGAAGAATATTACACCATTTATAATTCAAGAAAGTCTGCACAAATTTTCATGTCAAACATAAGTTATCCAAAAAATAAAATAATTTTGCTTTAGACTCAACCTAGGTTATCAACATGAGGGTAATAATGGTCAATAATGCTGCCATGTCCAGTCAGCATCAAATTTCTATGATTATTTTCAGATTTTTGAACCGTACCTACCTAGATAGTTTTTAGCAAAGTAACGTTTGGTTTTTAATGAAAATAACGTTTATTTACTTAGTTGGCTCTATTGAACTACCTTTAAACTTTGATTACAATATAATAAACCATTTGCTTTCCAATTTTAAGTTTGAAATCTACGCAATCATCACAAACTTTTGCCGCTGACTGTACATAATACAATCGATGTTTTTCCCTGCAGGTGCTCAGCAACAGTAGCGGTGCCGACACTGGGTCTACTTCTATTTCTCGATACGAAACTCTTGTGATCGCGCGCAATGAGGTCCAGGCCCTTGGTACCCGGCACAACATTCTGCTAGGCTGGTGCCGAGAGCACTGGCCCCGTCTCCTGCTGCCTGCGTTATTCTCCGAGATCTTCGACATTCCTAAGATTGATGAAGAGGATGGTATTAGTGAAGCTGACCGGCTCGCGGCCGGCCCCAGCCACTCTCAAAGTTAATTCTAGACATTTAATATAGTTATTGAAAAAGGACTGAATAAATGGACTTATATATTGAATAAGCTAGTGAGAAATGGACTTTTAAAGTTAATTAGGAAGGTACGAAAGCCTCCTTTAGGCTTCATTACTATTAAGAATCAGTATTCTAGCTATCCGAAATAATCGTATTATAAGTAGGTACCTAGTGATATGAAATAATCGTATTTAATCATTTCACACTGTTATCGATAAGTCGTTTTTCATCGGACTGCTGTTAAAGTCATTGTATCTCATTCTATAAAGTTGTTGTATATCATTTTTATTGTAAGTAAGTACTTAATTAATTTATAATTTCTAAAGATATATAATTTACATGTTCGGCCACCTTCCACAAAAAGGCGGTTGTAAAGTACTTAATTACCACCTGAAAATGTTCATTAATTAGTTATAATTGAGACGAAGTCATGCATGTTGCTATAATATTTAATTTCTTTTCATATTTTCTTTTTCTTTTGTTTTTATTGATTATATATAAGAAATTTAAATAATAAGTAGGTACTTACATAGATCGAACGAGGTAGATCGCAAACAGATTTGTTGACAAAAATCTTGAACAATATGTGCAGTACTAACTGGCCAACAGAAAAAGTAACTAGAACTAATCAATGGCCATTTTAGCAAGTGGTTACTTTAATATAGGTGTCAATGACTGGTTGACAGGCGCGCGGAGTCTACACGCGGCTCTCCAGAGAGACCTAAAAATGTGTAGGTACTGCCAAATACAGTGCATTGTCAAGATGTCTATAACTAGGTATATTAGTGGTTAGCCACTTATATAATGGTTGAACATGAATTATCCCTATAATCTAGATTCTCTAATAAATTGAGTTTTATGTAAAAAGATAAATGTGTTTGAAAATTAAATTTTCGATAGTTATTAAGAGTCTATGTGAAGATGGGTTATGTTATGAATAGAAGAAAAAAAATGTAATTTGGTTGATGTATTTAGAACTAGCTTTCGCCCGCGGCTTCACCTGCGTACATAAAATTTATCGTATGTTTGATTGCATTTGGTTAAGCAGAACCGGGGATACGGATATGACCAAAAAACGATTACCAACCAATCGACTCCAACGGGTAGAGCCGCGGGTATTAGCTTTTATAAAAAGTAGCCTTAGGCCACGTTCACACGGCGATTATTTTCCCGTATACCGTATACGCGATTTTATCGAATAGAGTAGTGACAACAGAATATATATGAAAACTTAAAAATTGTTCACACGGCGTTCATACGGGAAAATCCCGTGTTCTAGAAATATATTTTAACGTATACCGTGCGAAGTTGTCACTGGAACGCCGCGTCTCGAAACGATTTTATCGAATACGACACGCAGTGGCGCTTATGTTCATGTTGTCTCGTTCACACGACTCGCCCGAAATCTCGTTTCGAAAATCGGCGAAAATCGAATCGAATGGTTGCCGTGTGAACAATTGCATCGTATACGGTAAAACCGTATACGTGAAAAAATCGAATCGAATGGTCGCCGTGTGAACGTGGCCTAATTACTCAAGACTATAATCTATCTCTGTACCAAATTTCAGCCATATCCATTCAGCCGTTTTTACGTGAAAGAGTAACAAACATACACCCAGATATCCCGACTGATCGACTCCGTGGGCGAAGCCGCGGGTGTTAGCTTGTATAAAAAGTAGCCTATATGTTATTTCACACTACAATCTCGGTACTAAATTTCAGCCAGATCCATTCAACCGTTTTTACGTGAAATAGCAACAAACATATATCTGGACCACCCGACCGATCGACTTCGCGAGCGGAGCCGCGAGTATTAGCTTGTATAAAAAGTAACCTATATGTTATTTCAGACTATAATCTACCTCTGTACCAAATTTCAACCCAATCTATTCATCCGTTTTTGCGTGAAAGAGTAACAAACATACGTCCAGACATCCCGACAGTTCGACTCCGTGGGTCGACTGATCGACTCCGTGAGCAGAGTCGCGGGTATTAGCTTGTATAAAAAGTAGCCTATATGTTATTCCACACTTTAAACGATCTCGTTACCAAATTTCAACTCGATCTAGTTAGCCGTTTTTACGTGAAAGAGCAACAAACATATATATCTAGAAATCCCGGCCGATCAACTTCGTGAGTGGAGCCGCGGTATTAGCTTGTATAAAAAGTAGCCTATATGTTATTCCAGACTATAATCTATCTCTGTGCCAAATTTCAGCCAGATCCATTTAGCCGTTTTTGTGTGGCAGAGTAACAAACATACATCCAGACATCCAGACATACATTCTTACAAACTTTCGCGTTTATAATATTAGTAGGAGGACTAGTAGGATATTAAAATGTAGTTGAGTTGTTACATATTTTATTTAGGTACTTAATTATTAGTTAGGTACTTTCTGAATGTAATAGTAGGTAGATACGTCAAATATAAATAATTAAAGTGTTTTAAGATATAAGTAGGATAGCTGTCGCGACTAGCTCGACGTGTATGCTGTGTTTAGGTTTAACTTAGTTGCTAATAGGTTTAAATAATTGTTTGCTGAAGTATCTACTGGTGTGTATCTCGCTAATATTTAAGTTTACATTCAATATTTCATAAGTTGATAAACAAGCGCACGACCCGACTAATCGAATTTATCGAGACACCGCAGACACTTTTTAGGTTATAAAAATTATAATTTAAGTAGGTAGGTAGGTACGTTAGCACTGCTCCGTAGTACTAAATATGTTGCATTTAAACTGCATTTGTACCTAAATGTGGTTTCGTTAGAAATATTCATTTATTAAAAGGCCTAGTATGTATAAAGTTTGCTTTGTTCTGTCAGGCGGATAAGTTCTTGATTATAATAAATTAAAACCCTATTTAAAAAGTATCACGTTTTATTATTTCGACAAATCCTATAATTTGGTATTTATACCTATATCTTGGGGTGCATAGAGCGTAGGTACCTAATTGAAATCGACGGTTGGAAGGCTAAAGGGCGTAAGTGAACTAAGTGATAATAACAAGTGTTTATAATAATTACTAGCTGACCCACCCCGGCTACGCCCGTGGCGTATTTCGAACCCCGATGCACCCTCTTTAACTGACTTTATCAGTTTTCCTAAAATGTTTGGGAATCTACCGGAATTGTTCACATTTATGATTATTGCTCCGCTCCCTTTGGCAGTAGCGTGATGATATTCAGCCTATGACATTGACGATAATGTGGCTTTCTAATTCGTGAAAGAATTCTTAAAATCTGTTCAGTAGATCCCGAGATTACCCCTTACAATTTAACAGATATAAGTAAGTACAATCACACAAACTTTACCTCTTTATATTATTAGTATAGATTAATAATGTCGTTTGTTTTTCCTTTAAAGATTCAATGTCGCTTGAACAATTTCGTCTTTCAACCACCGATATGCTATCAATCAACTGTATAAAAATTGATAATGCCACTGGCGCTTTAACGGTCACGCTAAACGGAGCTAATTCACCTCCTTCAACGCAATCACCAGTGCAACAGGACATGCACAAATCGGTGAGTGCCAACGAGAATGAAGTAGGTATAATATCTGACAACGCAGTACACTGTAGAATAATAGGCTTGTGTCCATCAAGAACAAATCGGGTTGGTATATGTTCCTAGCAGCTATTCTTGTTATAAAGATAGCAGCAAGCAATATAGTTTGGTATACAAAATAAACATTACTTCTATGTTCACGAAATAAATTTGGAGAAATTAGACATTCAGTCACGTGACATCAAACACCAATCAGAGAGCGTGACGTCACAGCTTGCATTATGGTTTGTGTTACGAGTATGTACAGATACCGGCACGTAAATTGGCCCGACGCGTCATATGCGCAAAGGTCGATTTTTAGGTCGCGGGAGACGTGGTTGCGCCGTCGCGGACATATGATTGGTCCGTCCGGTGACGTCACTTGACGGACCAATCAAATGTCTCCGAGAGTCGTCATCGAATCATTTGATTGGCTCAAAGTGATCGATGCGCGAACTTACCCCAAACCTGGCCTAACGTGCCTGTATCTGTAGCTTACATACAATAACAACACGATTCCATTTTAAAAGAGTTTAAAAGTTCGTTTTGGGAGGTCGTGACGTCAGAAAAAACGCCCGATGAAGTCAACTTCCAGATCGGGAATGGCAACGGGGAAAATGAAAAGTAGATATTATAATATAATAAAATATTTATTTCAGTCAGGTAACCAAGGTAAAAATAACAAATTAAAAAAGCTGAGATCACAAAGAATACCATACAAAACAAAATGATCATTTTATCTAAGTATACATTCGTCAATAATTATCATCAAGAAATACAATTCAGAATTATGAAAGATGATGGTCAATGCAATAAATAAATGTCAATCTAATAAATAAATACAATATTGTCAGTTTACCTAATTAAATTAAGTACATTTTTTTAATGTGGTCTCGATTCTGTTAACACAAGCCACTGTCATGCCACCGACACTTCAAAAAAACATTTAATTTTGGACTTTATTGTTATCGATTTAAAGTCTAAAATTAAATGATATTTTGTACAGCGAATGAAAAAGTTTCATTTGATTTCAGACTAACTGTACAACGGTAAAGTCTACAATTAAATAGCATTTTTTAGAGTGTCAGTGGCATAACAGTGGTTTGCCTTTAGCGGAATCCAGACTTTGCCAACACGTGAGTTACTATGTATTTATAACAAAAATGTATTTAATTACGTTTATCCAATGATAAGAGAAAAGGAAGAACGAAGAAAATGAAACGCAACATTAACTATCGTCAAACGGGGTGAAAAGGGATAAAATGGTCATTAGAACTTGTTAAATAATATCTTTTAGAAATGTTCAAGTATTTAACCGGATATTCGATCATTCTCTTCATTGTGACGTGGAAGTGGTTTATAGTTTCGCATAGAAGACAATAACTGCAAAATTTAAATGCACCCCTTCATCCCTATTCACCCTGTTTGACTGTAACAAATATTAGCATGAAATATAATGAAGACCCAAATATTGTATATTTTTTTAATATTCAGTCCGTCAATTGACTTAACCCCGCTGGATGGTAAAAAGCAAGGGCAAAGTCCAGAGGGTACGGGCCGCCATTCCAGACACCATTCGTCCCAAAACGGCGGTCCCTACCTTGACGGCCTAGAGAGATGCCTTTTCACGCCCCGCTTAAAGAACTCGGGATTGAAGGAAGAAGGCCGGTCCATGAGGGAGTCCGGTCAGTAAGCGCCATAAGCGGACTGCATTGAAGGATCGGACCGGATTATAAATATCTTAGACAACAAATAGTATCAGGGTTATCCAGGTTAACTGACAGACGCTAGTAAAAATATGATTTACACCGAAATGATAAACGCCCAAATGAAAAATACTATTAGAGTGACACAGCATGTGGATATATGTACAATCTCTTTAAACTATCTGGACATATGTAAGTGGTCATGGATCACCAAAATCTCTAAACTATCTGGACATATGTTAGTGGTCATGGATCAGCAAAATCTCTTTAAACTATCTAGACATATGTAAATGGTCATGGATCATCAAAATCTTTTTAAACTATCTGGACATATGTAAGTGGTCATGGATCATCAAAATCTTTTTAAACTATCTGGACATATGTTAGTGGTCATGGATCAGCAAAATCTCTTTAAACTATCTAGACATATGTAAATGGTCATGGATCATCAAAATCTTTTTAAACTATCTGGACATATGTAAAACTATCTGGACATATGTAAATGGTCATGGATCATCAAAATCTCTTTAAACTATCTGGACATATTATGTTAGTGGTCATGGATCATCAAAATCTTTTTAAACTATCTGGACATATGTAAGTGGTCATGGATCATCAAAATCTTTTTAAACTATCTGGACATATGTTAGTGGTCATGGATCAGCAAAATCTCTTTAAACTATCTAGACATATGTAAATGGTCATGGATCATCAAAATCTTTTTAAACTATCTGGACATATGTAAAACTATCTGGACATATGTAAATGGTCATGGATCATCAAAATCTCTTTAAACTATCTGGACATATTATGTTAGTGGTCATGGATCATCAAAATCTTTTTAAACTATCTGGACATATGTAAATGGTCATGGATCATCAAAATCTCTAAACTATCAGGACATATTATGTTAGTGGTCATGGATCATCAAAATCTTTTTAAACTATCTGGACATATGTAAGTGGTCATGGATCATCAAAATCTTTTTAAACTATCTGGACATATGTAAGTGGTCATGGATCATCAAAATCTTTTTAAACTATCTGGACATATGTAAGTGGTCATGGATCATCAAAATCTTTTTAAACTATCTGGACATATGTAAGTGGTCATGGATCATCAAAATCTCTTTAAACTATCTGGACATTATGTAAATGGTCATGGATCATCAAAATCTCTTTAAACTATCTAGACATATGTAAATGGTCATGGATCATCAAAATCTTTTTAAACTATCTGGACATATGTAAAACTATCTGGACATATGTAAATGGTCATGGATCATCAAAATCTCTTTAAACTATCTGGACATATTATGTTAGTGGTCATGGATCATCAAAATCTTTTTAAACTATCTGGACATATGTAAGTGGTCATGGATCATCAAAATCTTTTTAAACTATCTGGACATATGTAAGTGGTCATGGATCATCAAAATCTTTTTAAACTATCTGGACATATGTTAGTGGTCATGGATCAGCAAAATCTCTTTAAACTATCTAGACATATGTAAATGGTCATGGATCATCAAAATCTTTTTAAACTATCTGGACATATGTAAAACTATCTGGACATATGTAAATGGTCATGGATCATCAAAATCTCTTTAAACTATCTGGACATATTATGTTAGTGGTCATGGATCATCAAAATCTTTTTAAACTATCTGGACATATGTAAAACTATCTGGACATATGTAAATGGTCATGGATCATCAAAATCTCTTTAAACTATCTGGACATATTATGTTAGTGGTCATGGATCATCAAAATCTTTTTAAACTATCTGGACATATGTAAGTGGTCATGGATCATCAAAATCTTTTTAAACTATCTGGACATATGTAAGTGGTCATGGATCATCAAAATCTTTTTAAACTATCTGGACATATGTAAGTGGTCATGGATCATCAAAATCTTTTTAAACTATCTGGACATATGTAAGTGGTCATGGATCATCAAAATCTCTTTAAACTATCTGGACATTATGTAAATGGTCATGGATCATCAAAATCTCTTTAAACTATCTGGACATAATTATGCAAGTGGTAATAGACCAAAACACTCTCTTAAACTATATGGGTATATTTAAGTGGTAATGGATCATCAAAATTTCTTATTTGGGCATATGTAAGTGGCCAAGGGTCAACATAATCTCTTAAATCTATCTGGGCATATTGTGCAAGTTATCATGGATCAGAATAAACTATTTAAGCTATCTGGGCATAATGTACTAAGTGGCCAAGGGTCAACATAATCTCTTAAATCTATCTGGGCATATTATGTAAGTGGTCGTGGATCAGAATAACCTATTTAAGAATGACGACCATCACACGGGTATATGCAAGATTTGAAAGCAAAGAAGAACCAGATACATGCATACACTTGTTCTCTGGGGTAAGCAGAGACAACAGCCCGCCATCCGCTTCTGTCCTTACATAGTTCACAAGGAGGAACCTCGTGAAGTATGTAATGATTTATAAGGTAACAAACAACGCCTGGACGAATTTGACGAGAAACAATCGGAATCTTTCGATTATATCGTTACTATTCACCTTTGCCCGAAAACGGTACGTAGAGTCTCAGGAATGGGGTTTTTTTATATATGGGACACGTCAATTTGACTTCACCTCGATGATGGTAACTGACGAAGTGAAAATACTGGGCTTAATCATTGACAAAAATATTAATTTTAATTCCCACGTTAAAAAAGTATGCACGAAGGCTATCGGAATATACAAAAACTTGGCGCGAACAGCTCGAATAAATTGGGGGTCACACCCGGAAGTAATCGGAGTAATTTACACAGCGGTCATCGAGCCCGTAATCTTGTACGTAGCCAGTGCGTGGCACGGGGCCACAAATAAGGAGTGCGTCCGGAAGCAGCTGAACGCGGTACAGCGCGTGTTCGCCCAAAAATTGACGAAAGCCTACCTTGCCAGGGAGAATGACATGTTGGATCACATGATATTGGATGCAACCAGTTGTTCAACCAGTCGATTATCACCGAGGTTGAAGGAGAATGACATGATGGATCACATGATATTGGATACAACCAGTTGATTATCACCGAGGTTGGAGGAGAATGACATGTTGGATCACATGATATTGGATCCAACCAGTTGATTATCACCGAGGTTGGAGGAGAATGACATGTTGGATCACATGATATTGGATCCAACCAGTTGATTATCACCGAAGTTGAAGGAGAATGACATGTTGGATCACATGATATTGGATCCAACCAGTTGATTATCACCGAGGTTGGAGGAGAATGACATGTTGGATCACATGATATTGGATCCAACCAGTTGATTATCACCGAGGTTGGAGGAGAATGACATGTTGGATCACATGATATTGGATCCAACCAGTTGATTATCACCGAGGTTGGAGGAGAATGACATGTTGGATCACATGATATTGGATCCAACCAGTTGATTATCACCGAGGTTGGAGGAGAATGACATGTTGGATCACATGATATTGGATCCAACCAGTTGATTATCACCGAGGTTGGAGGAGAATGACATGTTGGATCACATGATATTGGATCCAACCAGTTGATTATCACCGAGGTTGGAGGAGAATGACATGTTGGATCACATGATATTGGATCCAACCAGTTGATTATCACCGAGGTTGGAGGAGAATGACATGTTGGATCACATGATATTGGATCCAACCAGTTGATTATCACCGAGTTTGGAGGAGAATGACATGTTGGATCACATGATGTTGGATCACATGATATTGGATCCAACCAGTTGATTATCACCGAAGTTGAAGGAGAATGACATGTTGGATCACATGATATTGGATCCAACCAGTTGATTATCACCGAAGTTGAAGGAGAATGACATGTTGCGTCGACCCTTAATAGTTGAGACAAGGAAGGATGATAACTATGGTCTAACAAAACAACGACTGCAATCAAGTTCGGCGTATTCGCGAGAGTGAAAGAAGAACCGAAGATAGTCAAAAAACGCGAAAACCGACCTCCACGCGGTGCGGAACCGCGGACACACGTGTCCCATTACTGGGCAAATGGACTCCTCGACTCCTCGTAAAACTATCGAGTTATACCGTATGTGAGTACCCACCATTAAATAAATATGGGGAAACTACAAAAAACAAAGGAGTAAAACGGCAAAGGAAGAAGTGACAAGATTTGGAGGAGTCCTTTGCCCAGTAGTGGGACAATTGTCTAAATAACAAAAGTAGATATTATGCCTGTCGATAAATCGTTAAAACACTTCCACACAAATCCTTCCTCCTACAGTCCCGGGTCCTTTAAACGGGGCGTGAAAAATCATTTGATGAGGCCGTCAAGCTGAGGGCCACCACTGTATCACTACCGGTGTATGTAGTGGTGACCCCGATCCTGAGACTTTACCTTTAGTTTACCATCAGGCGAGGTGAAGTCATTTTGACGTATCCTATATAAAAAAACGACTATCTGTATGGTGTATAACTTACACCCACATACCTACATACAGTCTTTTTTTCTTGTAATCCCACAGATACCACCCTCGTCAGCTAATAAGTATATTTATTTCTTAAACTCGAATTTAGGATGATAAAAATGACAGTTCAAGTCTATGAAGTATCGTATTTTTTTATACAAAATTATACCCCGAAAATTATGGTAATACATAGACAAGCCCCGCCCACTTGTCATAGTGAAGCGTCTGGCAAGAATATAGCACATTGACTCTACACAAATGAATCGAATGAATCATAAAATAATTTATTGAAATTATTAAGTACTTATACTACTAAAATTTTTGTGATATAATTAGCTAAATATGATACGAAACATAAATACTATACCATAAAACTTCTCTTTTGTCATCCTAAAGTAAGTTAACTAAAATAATAAAAATAAAAAGTTTGTGTTTTTGTAAATATCGATTCCATATTCTACGGGAACAATAATCGAAAATCGAAAGATTCATTTTCGATTATACTATAAATGGGCTACTACTTAGAGCTGTCATTTTTCATCCTACATTAGACAAAGTATAAATATATAGGTTAAATTAGTTTACATGGAGGGACAGATAATATTCTTGAATTTCTTGAGAATTATACAGAAAATATAAACCCTGTTACCTAAACTACTTATTAATTGGTTGAAATTAATTAATTAATTAATTGGTTGAAATAAATGATTAATAAAAATAAAAATAAACTAGGCTTAGCGGGTTGTTCATATCGGACCGACTAAAAACGCACGCCCTCGCAGATGTGTTTACGTTATATATACAGACATCGGTGCGGGTAAAACGACTCCATTTTCAAGCATAATCTACTGTAAATTATGTTTTTATGTAAGTGGCAATGTTATTGTCTTTTTAAAATAAATATCTTTAAACTTAGATAAACACTAATAGCATCTAATTTTTTTTCATTCATTCTGCCATAATTTAAATTTAGAAATATTGTAATTAAGAAATAAAAATAATAATTACATTAAAATAAAAACTAAACAAAATAAATATTAACAGCATCTATTACATTATTATAAACATATACCTAATAACTTATGGTTTACCGTTATTATCAATCTATTCATAATCTAATGGTCCTTTTCCGAGTAGTGTATAGGACCCACCATCTTGGCTGAAGTTCCACATCACCTATAATATATGGTCACTGCTGCATCAATCTGAAAAACGAAATATCTATTATTAGCCGTGTCCCGCGGATTCGCCCCCGTGGATATTTCAACAAAAAAAAAGTACCCTATACCCGTCTCCTGATCCCACCTGATCCCAAGCTATCCCACCATTTTTTCACATAATTTTTTAACACGACTTTCTTTTATATTATATAGATTAAGCACCATAAAAATAAATGAAACTAGTAGGTACAACTAGTCTATAATATTATAAAATTGTACTAATCGTTCACGCTAAGTTTGCCGCTGCCAACTGTCACGCATTTAGCGTTGTCTCGCTAAGTTCTAGTTTCAGTGAGACAACGCTATACCACAGTCATTTGACAGCGGCAAACTTAGCGCGAACGGGTAGTAAAGTAGCTGTATCTGTACATTGGAGATATTAAAAAATAGAAAAAAAATCCTGTGAAATATAACAATAATAGACGTATCACGTTCTTGAAAAGTTACAAGTTTTTTATACTTTATTCTCATACTTACATTAGTTGCTATAATCAACTAGTTGGATCGTATAGTTGCAATTGCCTCGACGAGGTCGTCAGTATAGAGTTGCACATCATCATCCTCATTCAGCCGAAATACGTCCACTGCTGGACAAAGGATCTCCACGATGACCGGTTCTGAGAGTTGCACCTCTATTTAAGAATACATTCTCGTAGACTGTTGCTAGGATCAACTAGTTGGATCACACACAACTCAACGCAAGATTGCCATCAATGAACCAATCATTCCACCTATTGCTGTCCACTGTGGCACGCCATTGTCCTGTGAAAAATAATAATATTAGATCACGATTTACATTTATGAAAAGGTTACAAGTTTTTTATACATTATTCTCATACTTACATTAGTTGCTATAATCAACTAGTTGGATCGTATAGTTGCAATTCCCTCGACGAGGTCGTCAGTATAGTCACTGAGTAGAGCTGCTCCTGGACTCTTGTTTGTGAATATATTGCCGTAGACTACTGTTGCTATGATCAACTAGTTGCGATCACATAGCAACAATTCCGTCTAGAGGTTATCAATCACATAAACGTAAGTCACTAGAGCGGCTTCTAGTCTCTTGTTCGGGAACACATTCCCGTAGACGTAGTGTTGTGTTGATCAACGCATTGCTTCTTAAAGTTGCAATCATCTGAAGGTCTTCAACACGACGCATGTCGCAGTACTATTCATCGGTGGGAGGAGTTATTTTCCAACAGATTAGTCCTGTGATGGTCAAGTCGCTGAACCAATCCTATAAAATATAAAAAAATATAAGATTACGCCTCCTCGAGTATATAGGCGAATAGCGAAGTGTGGTTCCGCCATTGGAAATATATAACTATAATAGATAGGTGGGAGTGTTTAGTTTATACTTACACAGTACATTATCTTTGGACTTTTTGGCACCTTTCCCGTTGTTTTATCGGGTTAGACCCGGATGGGTCACTGGTAGGTCAATTCTAGATGGCGAGCGTACTATGAGCGTAGGAGGTGTTTTTTTCCAACAGATTAGTCCTGTGATGAAGTCGTTGTACCATTCCTATAAAATATAAAAAAAACATAAGATTACGCCTCCTCGAGTATATAGGCGAATAGCGAAGTGTGGTCCCGCCATTAGAGATATAGACATGTGACAACTACTAGCTTTCGCCCGCGGCTTCGCCCGCGTGGAAGTCAGTATCGCCACCAATAAAACGAACTCTACTCCATTCTCCACTCCACTCTCTACTCCACTTCACTCCACTCCACTCCCCTCCCCACTCCACTCTACTAAAAAAAGGATAAAAGGTCCTTTTCACGCGACTTTCTTTTATATAGTATATTTTTTTTTATGTCGGTCACGTCAACATGACTACCTCGCCTGATGGTAAGCTGAGGCAAAGTCTCTGGAATGGGAGTCACCACTGCAAACACAGTGCCACAATATATAGATAATAGATAGGTAGAAGTGTTTTAAGTACTTCATACTTACACGGCACTTTATCTTTGGACTTCTTGGCACCTTTCCCGTTGTTTTTCCTGGGCAGACCTGGACGCGTCACTGGTTGGTCAACTCTAGGAGGCGGACGTACCATCGGTGTGGGAGGAGTAACCGAGGGAAACGCTATCTCCCTCCTGATGGACGTCATGGCACTCTCTAGTTTGCCCTCCAGGATGCTGTCGTCTAAGGTCCTCGCGGCGGTCTTCACTTTCCCCAACAACTGGATAGGGAAAACGAAACATGTTAAAATCTGATGAACTTAATTCGAATCACACTTGAATTATTTTTATACTATGGTCGAAATGATACTCTAAAAATGCCATTTAATTTTAGACTTTAACTGTACGAAAATAAAGTCAAATATAGTAAAGCACGCTTGGAGCGTTCAATCAAACAAACTTTAGTTTTTTGAAAAAAAAAATATACAAATGTAAGCTCCTATTTCAGGATTGATTTACACAAACTATTGATGTTACACACGTCCATAGGCCACGGTGAACACTTCCCATCAGGTGGGCCGTGTGCTTGTTTGCCACCTAAGTAGTATATAATAATAGTAGGTACCTATATATTTTGATGATGAATAATAATTTAAATGTGACATGTGGTAATTGATAAATTTTATGTAATATTTTGATAATTTCGTGGGACTCAAGGCAATAGAAAAATCAAATTACTCGTAATACTAACACAACTAACTTTATAATAAGGTCGTTTTTGTAACTAACAATACTAATGAATTATGGATTTTTATTATCTGATAAATAAAGATTATTATTATTACTCACCTCATATAGTTGCTGGATACACCTAATAATAATGCCCTCTTCGACGTTCGAATAGGCCATTATTCGGGTGAAAGGGACCTGCCGCGCCCAGTCATACACAGTCTCCATGAGCCCATAGTTGATCTCGTTTTCCCGGGAATAGTATTGCCCCTAAAAATGAAGGTTTAGTTAACTAAAAATATTTATTACTAGCTTCCGCACGCGGCGGTATTATAGAATGTGGTCTTTTGAGAATATGGTATACAGCGACGGAGGCAACATTTTTTGTTATAACATTCATAGTTTCCGCAGCGCATGCGTTCGGCAATACGTTCATTATGCGAACTGCTAAAGAGTGGAATACTCTAATCCGGAAAGCTATAACCTGGGAGTCTAATGCCCGAATACTGAACTGCCACTCAAATATATAAGCGCTACTCATATGTTTGAGTAGCTCTTACATTATAATTTCGTATACAGAAAACGTCAAATTTGAGGGTCTGTTAAATTTAAGCGCAACTTAATTTTTGAGTGGCAGTTTAGTATTCGGGCGTAAGTCAAGAGTGAATAGGTTGCTTCTAGGCAAGCGAGCTCCATCGTCGACCACATCATCACTTACCAACAGGTGAGACAGTGGTCAAATTTGGGCCTATCGACTACGAAAAACAAGGTTTTATTGCACAACGACTTCACCCCGTCTGATGGAAAGCTAAAGGCAAAGTCTCGGAATCGGGGGTCATCACTACATACAGACACTAAAAGGAGATGATTCATTTTGGGCCCCCTAATTGTACACAATACAGAAAAAAAGAGAAATAATACCGGTTACTGGCAAAAATACAATTATATTTATTCACCTCCAAAGTTCAAGGGCATAAATTAATAAAATATGAGTATATTTTTATAGTTTTAGTCCGCCATCTTTGCTGTGTTGCAAGAAAGATGTTTATTTAGTTAAATTCCGCCCATAATACGAAGCAATATTATAAGAATTGAATAGTGAAAAATGAAAACTACATTGCCTAGCTATTTTTCTATGTACAAATTATCAGGCCCAAGGTCCATACATTTGTGAAACATCTCCTTTTATTTATTTGTATACTAGCGACCCGCCCCGGCTTCGCACGGGTGCAATGCTGATACTATTTCTGCATGTATTATACATATAAACCTTCCTCTTGAATCACTCTATCTATTGGAAAAAACCGCATCAAAATCCGTTGCGTAGTTTTAAAGATTTAAGCGCACATAGGGATATAGGGACAGAAAAGGCGACTTTGTTTTATACTATGTAGTGATTGAAATACGAGTACAAGTTTGAAAAGTTACTTACGATCCCAAATTGCATGTGTTGTGCTTCAAGTTGCGCAATCTCGGTAAACACTCTTTCGATTGCCCGGAATCCATCTTGTAGATTTTGTTTGATGAACCGGAAATGTCTATAAGTGTTACCTTGCGCAACAACACATGATAACAGGGCGGCAATTTCTTCGGGGCTCTTCTCAGTGAGGATCTTCCTATCAACCAGTTCGGTGATGATCAACTGGTTGGATCCTATATCGGTGGCAACTTGACCTAAAAATATAACAACATTTATTGTAGCGATGTTCCTTATCGCGCGTTGCGAAAGGGGGTTGCACGGAAAAAATTAGGATCCCAAAGGCAACTGTTGTGTTGACGTGTACGAAAGAATAGACAGACAGTGCATATAATATATTTTTTCACTTTTATATATAATTATACTAGCTGTTGCCTGCGGCTCCGCCCGCGTGCATGTCGAAATCCGTTTCAAAAACTATCCTATCTCTCAAGTTGGATCGAACTGCACATGGTGTGCGAATTTTATTATAATCGGTTAAATGGTTTAGGAGTCCATTGAGGACAAACATTGTGACACGAGATTTATATATATTAAGATATATATTTTTTTTTTATAATTGAAAGAAACTTCTTGCCATCAAAGACCATGATAACTAGTTATTATTAGTTTCTTTGGTTCCATCCGGGTGTTCCTTGACACCTCTCAATTTTTTTTTTATTTAATTAGGCCCATCAAGAGTGTAGACATCAACATTAATATGGAACATCGGCAAGATATACTAAATGTATGGAAATTTGTCCGATTCGTTGACATATTATATGACTACTACTCTGCAGCTCTGGGCAGTAATTCGGACCAGCAGTTCCCGAGTTTAGCGTGTTCAAATAAACAAACTAAAGCTTTATAATGTTAAGTATAGATTACCTTTGAGGCTGACTTGGTTCTTGCGCTTAACGTAGTTCAGCTCTTTAAGCACCTTGAGAAGAGCCCGGAAGTCTGGGAACATTTCGAGTTCTGTTATGGGAATAACCGAATCCGAGTCCGACCCCGATCGCGACCCCGATCCGGACCCGGACCCGGACCCCGACTCCGACTGAACAGTCTCCGTTGTCGGTTCAGTCTGTCGGTTGTATTCCCGGAACGAACTCCTCATCATGTCCTCGACTGAGACGCTCTTAGATCTGTGAAGATAAATTATAGTTTTATTATATTTTATTTGGCTTAAAGGACCCGGGACTGTATGAGGAAGGAAACACGTGAGCTGGTAAAGAATTCCAGGTTTTGATGGTGCGGCAAAGTATAAGTATAATCTTTATTTTCAAAATAGTGCAACGTAATTTTATTACATCTTTTTGATGTCAAAACTACTTAATACTAAGTTTACCACCGCTTCCTAGGCGCTAGTGGAGAAGAAACGGCGCAACAAACTCCACTGCTGCATTTTCAGACGTCAGCTTATACATAGACATATCTTAAATATGGACGAATGTACATTTTTGTCTCGTGTCAATATAAATAAAGGTATATGAAAAAACAAGTTATAATAAAAAATTTACCCAAGTTAAACGATAAAAAAATTTTAAAAGTCAAAATATAGTAAAAAAAAAGGTCGCGTGCCTACTACAATATTATGCTACGAAAAGCTACTAAAGAAAGACTAGGAGAGCTGCTAAAGAAAAGAGGCATTGAACCGTTTAGTTAAATGGAATTGATTGCCGCACCATCAAAACCTGGAATTCTTTACCAGCTCACGTGTTTCCTTCCTCATACAGTCCCGGGTCCTTTAAGCGAGGCGTGAAAAAGCATTTGATGAGACCGTCAAGCTGAGAGCCACCATTTTGGCACTATCGGTGTTTGCAATGGTGACTCCCATTCTCAAGACTATGCCTCAGCTTACCATCAGGCGAGGTGAAGTCATGTTGACGTGACCGAAATTAAAAAAAAATTGTTTGGTACATTTGAAGGGTAAAGTCCAACCAGTCTAACTTGGAACTTCGATATCGCCATTGGTCATAATGACCATTAGTTGTGGAGGTCAGATGGCAGTCGCTCCACGGAAAATATCGAAGTTCAGCCGCATCACAGTTAGACTGGAAAGCCGACCCCAACTGAGTTGGGAAAAGGTTCAGAGAATATATATACATTTGAAGGGTAGTACTTACGACAAGAGATTGAGGATGGTTGTGTATGTGAATCGGTATTGAGACTTTAGCTCACAGGGGGTACCCGACATCATCTTCTTTAATGGCTCTAATGCGGGTACCTCCGACTTGCAAAGAATCATCACCGTACCGATTGTGTCCAATCCTGAAAACAGAGATTTTTTATTATCACACATACATACATATGCTCACGCCCCTTTCACTCTGGAGTAGGCAGAGACAACAGCGCGCCGTCTGCTTCAGTCCTTACTTATACTTCAAGCGCTTCTACTGTTAAACTTTATGCAAGCCTGTTGTCTCTGCCTAACCCAGAAGGAAAAAGGTATGAGCATATATATATATATACAATTTTAAAAAAAAACAATAGTACTCAGTTGAATTGAACACTCCGACTGGGGTAGTACCCCCGCCCTACAGAACACCGCGGCCATAATAACCATCGTGTTGTGTTCCCGGCGGTAAGTAGGGTAGCCAGAGCTCACTGGAGGGATTATGTGCTGTCAGCCGGGAGACCAAAATTCCTGAGTTGGCAGCATAGAATTTCTCCCCCCCCCCCCCCCTCCCCATCCTCCAATGACGCCCCTGGTGTTGCATACGTCTATAGGCCACGGTGATCGCTTCCCATCAAGTAGGCCGTGAGCTTGTCTGCTACCTAAGTAGTATAAAAAACACTTACCTCGCCGGCCGGCTCTGCCCGCCATCTGGGTGTATTCAGCGGGCGTCATCATGCGTCTCGAGCGTCCATCAAATTTTTTGGTGTCCTCAAAGACCACAGTCCTCACAGGCATATTCAGACCAAGGCCGAGGGTCTCCGTTGTGAATAGAACTTTCAGCTGCAAAACGTTTCTTATAAGCATCATCGATGTTACGTATAAGCAACAGGGAGTTTCAATGTTCCTTATAAGCACGGAACAAAAAATAGAAGCTTATAAGCATCGTGGATAGATTAGGCGCGTATAACAGGGAGTTATGTTAATTTCTGTGATTTTTTTTGATAGAAATTCGCACAACTCTTTCTAACTCCACAGCACGCTATATTTGTGTTACGCTACTGCAATTAGGCATGGAAATCATGGTAAAAAAAAAAACTATACTCCAAAAAAAATCAGTGGGGCGAGCACGAAATTTATTTCGAATCGAATTTGTAACATGTGCGACAAAAATTGTAAACGACACTATCGTGCGTTATATGAACTCATAATTTCATAATTTTTGTCACACGATACCAATTCGATCCGAAAGGTGGCCTCTGCGGCGTAGCGGTAATGCATTCGACTGCTAGAGGGCGCGGGTTCGATTCCCGCCTAGTGCAAATATTTATACCTACAAGTCAATATACTTCTAAATTTATTATGTGTTTTGAGGATGACATATGATTATAAATAAATAGAATGATAAATAAATAAAATGTGTTATAATGTAATAAATTATTTCATATATTAAATAATATCGACGCTGGAAAGGCTTATGTGCCATTTAGCAACTTTACAGGAGAGCGATTCAAAGTTTGAAAATTTCGAAAAAAATTCGTAAATCATATGATTTTAATCAGAATGGCCTGAAAATTGGCATGACTATTTAAAAAAGGATTTGTCACAGATTCACTATAAAATATTACTTAAAAAACGTCAGGGGACAAAATTAGTGGTCGCTTAAGCAATAAATGTCCAGACCACAGGCAAGGCTAATTTTCTTATAGGCCATGGTTCAGCTGATAATTTTGCTGCACTTATTGCCTATGGACCAAAAGTATGTAATTAATATCAGAGCAAAATGTCTTAACTCGTCAGTCATTCGAAAAAAACGACGGTATAATTCAGTGATATGCATCAAACCATAAAAAAATAGTTTGCCAAAAATTCTGAACCTCTAACTGACCTCAAATCGTGGCTTAGATAATGTTTCTTATAGGTAAGCATATTCAAGGATTTACATAAATAAAAGAACTACTTACGATAAAATCAAAGTATTAGGTTAATTTTCGTAAAAGACATAAATTTTTATTCTTAAGTCTTTTGTTCCCATAAATTTAAACATCAAAGCACAAAACAACAAAATTTGACATTAGTCTTCTAAAAAATAAATGATTAAGAAATAAAAAAAAACTCAACTGCAGTTGAAAACACTAAAACAAGTTTGATAGCAGGTGGTACCCACTAATTTTCTTTAAGTTTATGATTTTCAAATGGGTACCGCCTGCTATAAAACTTGTTTCAGTCTTTTCAACAGCAGTCAGGTTTTTTAAATCATTAATTTTATTCACAACATAATAGTCCTCCCTAATCAGCTTTTTATAATAATCCTTCAGAAGATCGAAAGTGCTGGTGATCACAACCTAGCCAGGCTAGAATGAATTTTTGGCAAGCTGTTATGGATCGAAAGCCATGTAACAACCGAATCAACTAGACGCGAGTGACTGATGCGCCCGTGCGCAGCCGCGTCTATTGATAATGTCGGTGTCTGATGCAACATTGCATTAAAACAAATTTAGCTTAAGCGCCGTTCGTCGTGTATTGACATGTACGGAAGTGCGTTGTAAGTGACCATAAAGTGGATAGTAAATGAAAGCAAAAAATATCTTACAATGATTTCTTTTAAAATGTACAGTGGAGTAAACTTGCTTATGAGCTACTTTAAAAATATTCTAGTCCAAGCTAAATTGCTTATATTCCAATAGCATAGTTTAGTTTTTTCGATAAAATTGCTTATATGCAGATAATGCTTTAGACGCGGCGGAGATAAATTGCTGAAGTCCCATATCTTGAGAAACTTTAGCGCGGCTAATTGTCTGATGTCAAAACAATGCAATGGTCCGTGGCGAAGCAAAGTTTCTTATGTAAATAATACGTAATATCTTGGAAAAGAGATATTGCTTAACCTACAATTTAACAAAATTATGTGTAGCTTAAGAGACAAATTTTCTAAAAAGAGCTAAAATTGTGCGCTTATTAACCTGAAAAATCGGAATCACAGATGGCTTATTGACCATCAAAAATGGTCAGAGGTGGATGAAACCGAGATCAACGGATAGAGAAAAATCAGGCGATTCTAATGATATATATAACTCATATTCGTGAATTTGGCGCATAAGCAAGGTTGCCTTTCCAGCGTCGATATATGAAAATACTAAATATGAAACTAATTATGAAAGTTGAAGAAGCGAAAGAGTAGGTATGCCAAGATAGCAAGTGGAAAGATGTTGTCTCTGCCTACCCCAATGGGAAAAAGGCGTGATTTTTATGTATATGTATGTATGTATGAAAATAAAAATAATAATGATAAAGCAGCTAGAATAATAAAAGACACCACGAAAGCGGGGCTATAAAACTACTGAACTGGGTTTTCTACATCATAAATACAATTGGAAAATAGACAAAACACTAGATCGAATAAGAGATAAGCAAGAATGCATTAAGGATGTACGAAAATCTTGACAATGTACAGTCAACGACTAAAATAGCTTGACTAATTCTAACATGTTAAAAAGTAACACATTTGGTATGTGTAGCCCTTTAATCTGCATCAAGAGCGATCTATTGCAGACATATTGCAACATTACCCAGCCATTGATTGTTCGGCCATCACACGGAAATATTTTTGATATTGCCGGGAAATTAGTTGCCAATAGTGCAGCTACAAATTGCAGAAAAACATGGCCCGTTTATTTTATTTTATTTTTAACCATGCCGATCTAAAAAGCCAAGGATTTGGAGGCAAGGGAACTTCGTTCGTGTGGATTTGTGACGGTGCCCGCCTAAACACCCTGATAGCAATCCATTTATGTCCCACTGCTGGGCACGGGTCTCTTTTCTTAATTTTATGGCATCAATCTAAAGGGTCAATCATAAGGAACAAATCTCTCTAACAAACATGGTAAATTAAATTACCTTACAAGAAAAAAAAACCCGACTTCAACGGACCATTCGTTACTTTGCTCAAAATTAATGTTCGAAATTTGAAAATGATCATAGACCTTTGACGCTGACTGTACTTTCCCTCCATGTAGAACACCCCGGTATATTATAAACTAGCGACCCGCCCCGGCTTCGCACGGGTGCAATGCTGATACTAAATTAGCCTTAGTATATGATGCATGTATTATACATATAAACCTTCCTCTTGAATCACTCTATCTATTGGTAAAAACCGCATCAAAATCCGTTGCGTAGTTTTAAAGATTTAAGCGCACATAGGGATATAGGGACAGAAAAGGCGACTTTGTTTTATACTATGTAGTGATCTACAGAAAGCTAAGTATTTTCAACATTATGTAAAGTTATGAGGAAAAACATGCATTTCGAGGGGAAACTACGACAAATAGGTACACACCGCATTCTGTAATTACTTGGTTTAGGCCCGTTAACAGCCAAAGAGCTGAGAAACAAATAATAATAATAGGTACATAGGTACAATAATAAATAATAATAGATACAATAACATATAGATCGTGTAATTGTAGACATCACTATCCCTATGACGAGATTCTCATGAACACAAAGTCAAATAAGTACAGTCAGCATCAAAGTAGATGATCATTTTCAATAACTCGTTAGTAGGCTCTATTTAATTTTTTAAATCTGTGCAGTCATCTACTTTTGGTGTCGACTGTACTTATCTTTATATGCTTTCAGCGAAAGTCCCATCCAAATCAGCCCGGCCGTTGCAGAGATTACCTCTATCAAACAGACAGGCAAACAATTTTTTTTGTCTTTTTTGTTAATGTCTCCTACATACATACATACAAACATAGATTTAAAACCTGTTATTTTAATGTTACAGACACATAAATTTTATTTATTAGTATAGATATAGATTTAAACTTACATAGCCTTGTTGTAGAAGCATTTCTATGATCTCCTTCAAGATAGGCAGGGTACCGGCATGGTGTACGCCAATACCGTTCTCCACATACAAGGGTATCGTTTTGACCTGAAAAGTATAAAAAAAAAAAAAAATTTGGTACCAACTCAGTTTAAACATTTTATATTTTAATAATTTTCAAGTCCCGTCCAGTATGCGCATTTTTTCCGATCAAAAATCATTAGAAAATTTTAGTTATCCTTGACAGTCTTGCCACCCATAGTGTTGCACACTTCCATAGGCAACGGTGATCGCTTCCCATCTTGTGGGCCGTGTGCTTGTCTGCTACCTAAGTAGTATAAAAAAGTGCCGCTCCCGGAATGGCAGATGTTTTTTCAGACCACACTATGGAATAATTATTATTATATTATTATTTTATTTTATTTATGCTTATGCTTATTTTATGCTGACACACAATTGTAAGATTTGATGTATTTTGCTTGCTGAAGTATTTTGCTTCTATAATATAATTGAAATATTGTTATTATTATAATTACGGTTGTGATCAATGAGTCTAATGAGAAATTATGTATGTGACCTATAACTTATATGACTAGCTAGCTGTAATTATAAGTTGGTTAAATAAATAAATAAATAAATAAATAAATAAATAAATAAATAAATAAATAAATAAATAAATTAAAAAAATTACCTGGGGTAGGCATCTGTCGGATTCGTTTAAGAGTTGTAGGCGTTCTGCGAACACACTACGAATGTGATCCCGCTCTTCTAGCGTAGTCAGGCGTACCTTCTGGACCATCTTGGCGTATTGTTCACAACTAAAATAAAAAAAAAGTGATGAATTTTTTATATAATAATATATCAGAAATTCGAGCGTCTAGGACGGGTCCAGGTAGCTCAGTTGGTCAGAGCATTCCCACTAAGGGTCGTGGGTTCAAATCCCGTCCTGGATTTTCACTTTTTCCTATAGAAAACTTAGGAATAGTAAGCATTATTAAAATTTTATTGAATAATATTTTAGTTCGTAATAAATTGTTCTACACCGATCAAAGAGGGCATTTAAGCGGGGCGTTAAAAAAGAATTTGATGAGGCCGTCAAGGGCCTGCACTGTTGCATTATCGGTATCTGTAACGGTGACTCCCATTCTTGACACTATTTTTGGCTTACCATCAAACGAGGTCTACAAGTATAAAAAAAACTATTTAAAAAACGCTGTTTTAATATAGATTCTTTAGGAGGTAGGACACGACGGTATCGCCCGTCCGAAATGAGCTGTCCGACTGGGGTAGTACCTCCGCCCTACAGAACACCGCGGCTATAATAACCATCGTGTTGTGTTCCCGCCGGTAAGTAGGGTAGCCAGTGCTCACTGTACCCCTCCCCCACCCCTTCCTTTCAGGGTAGGCAGCGCGTGTGTGATACCCTTAGTGTTGCACACGTCCATAGGCCACGGTGATCGCTTCCCATCAGGTGGGCCGTGTGCTTGTCTGCCACCTACGTAGTATAAAATAGATTGAACGTACCGTTTGCGGGCGAAGGTAAATATCAACGCCGGGACATAGTTGTAGTTGCCGAGGAACTGTACAAAAGCTTTCCACTGTCCCTCATCAAACTCGTCCAGGTGTTGTCTGTAACCTGAAATTTATAAATAAACCTTAAAATGAAGACTGACTGATCAATAAAAGAAAATTCTATAAAATCCACATAAGGGCCCATTCACACTGGTTCCGTTATTGACGATACATTGCGTACGGAATCGTGTTTTATCACGATTCGGCCAAATATTCGAATTGATGTTCACATTCGTTTCGTGATTTAGAGTTTAGTCTTGGATCAACTATCGAAGTTTACAAGTCAAACGTATGTACTGGGGGCTTAGATAAAGTCACATTCTACTATGGAATCGCTTCGAAACGAATTATCAAAAGTTCGAAATGAATGGCTCCCGTAGAGACAAGTGTAACAGCGTAAATCGCTAAGGAATCGAATACTTTAGGTCATCAAACACATCCAAGTTCGATGCCGGTGTACAATGCGCGCGCCGCGGCGGGATCACGAGCTGGAGTGTGATTGAATTCCTGAGCGATTTAGACTTGTGTCACTTGTCTGAGGGCCTGGGCGTGGCATTGTTTGTCGACATTATCGTGTCACAAATAATATCAATCCCATACATTGACTTACCATCAGGCGAGGTGAACTCATAAATCCAACGCACACCAGGGGAAACGCGGCGGAGCGCATTATAAGTCAACAATTTAATTTGAACCTTAATGGTCTTGATATACGATCAATAGTTGTATTTCAAGAATAAAGCCACCCGCGCTTCGAGCGACCCGCGAGGTTTTTATTCTCGAATGCAATTATTGATCGTATATCAATAATATTAAGGTTTATAAAATAAAAATACCGCGGTAGCCTAGTGGTCTGGGTAATGGACTGTTGAGACGAGGTCTCGGGTTCGATCCCAGGTTCACCGTGGCACACCAATGACTTTTCGATGCTTTTCGAAGTTATGTGTGTATTTATCGCAGGTTTATAAGTGCCTGGTTAATGGCATTAGGCTCGCCACCTATTCCATTGAGAACTAAACATAAACCGGCGAAATGTGGGTGCTAGCACCTCTGCCTACCCCGGGGATATAGGCGTGAGTTTATGTTATGTTATTAAATTGTTGACTTAAAAATGCTCTCCGCCACGCCTCCAGCTGTTTGCTTCGGGCAATATTGACGTGAGAATTAAAAAAAAAAGTGAAATAGGCAGGAATTGGGAGTGATCAAAAATGATAATGTTCTTACCGAGTGGCTTTGGTGGCTCTTTCTTCCCTTTAAGCTGTTTTTTCTTGGCCTCTACTGCCTGCATATGGCCTGACAGCTTAAAAAGATTGTGATGGTCCATCACCAAATACTTCTGGTCAACGGTCTTGGTGTCAATGCCTAAAATCAATAAACAACATTAATTTCTATAACTACTAAATTATAAAGCTGAAAAATCTGCTTGTTTGAACGCACTAAGGAATAATTTTTGACCCTACTTGTCTGATTTGAAACAATATTTTTGAGTTGAATAGCTCATTAATTTATCGAGGAAGGCTATATCTGGAGGAACTTCACTTTCGCAATTTAGGATTGTAGTGAAATAGTTGTAGTATCGAAGTAATTCGCTGTGCTGTCACTAGATGGCGCTGGGTATATATGGTATCGAGACATATTAGTCTATGTAGCATCACGCTACTGCTCAGGGTAGCAAGCAGTAATCATATATGTCTCTAATGCGAAACTAATAAGAAAAAACCCTCCCACTCGTAGATCAGCAGCGTGAGTGATATCTCTGATCAATAGGCCATGGTTCCCATCAGGTGGGCCGTGTGCTTGTCTGCTACCTACGTAATATAAAAAAAATTACCTGTATAGAGGAAATGGCGAAGGGGAATAGGCCGTTTGAACGTTGAGACCACGCACACCTTGCGTTCCCTTACGCGCCCAACCCACTCGGCAAATGCCAGAGTATTCGCCGCTGTAGCACTCAGCATCACTAATTTAATGTGCTTCGGTAGCAGTATCAACACTTCTTCCCAAACAAAGCCCCTCTGTAAAGAAATAGAATATATTTTTTATTTTATTTTTTTTTATTTTCAAAATTGTGCAACATAATTACATCTTTTTGACGTCAAATATAATAACTAAGTTTACCACCGCTTCCTAGGCGCTAGTGGAGAAGAAACGGCGCAACAAACTCAACTGCTGCATTTTCAGACGTCATACATAAATTAATATCTTAAGACTAAATATGGACGAATGTACATTTTTGTCTCGTGTCAATATAAATAAAGGTATATAAAAAAAACGTTATAATGAAAAATTTAAACCAAGTTAAACGATAAAATAATTGACAAAGTCAAAATATAGTAAAAAAAGGACGCGTGCCTACTACAGTATTATGCTGTAGTTGTAGCATTTTAGCATTCTAGGAGGGGCCTGCACCATGCTCAAGCCTAAATAATATAGTGCACGGCATCTAACTGGGCGAGATTTTGTAGAAGTGTGAGGTCAAGAGTACCCGCAACCGGCGCGGCGGCGTGCGTGTATGCAAACAATTATGAAAGTTGAAGAAGCGAAAGGAGTATGCCAAGATCGTAGCAAGTGGAAAGATATTGTCTCTAATCGGAAAAAGGCGCGATTTGTATGTATCAAAGACCAAAAAGAAAGTTTAAAAAAATATTTTTTTCGGTTGGCTGAAATAAGCAAAACGAGATAAAATCAAATTTTAAATTTTTTTAGTTAAGTGAAATTGCACGTCAGAATTGATACCAGTGTTATAAGATCACATAGGTACTAATTTTTATAGCTGGCGGTAAGTCAACAAAATCGCAACTGTGTTACGGCGAGGTGACCGCCAAAATTCATCATTTCAATCCATAAGCCTGCTTTTAACCGACTTAAAAACTAGCAAGTTATTTATTTAAAAATATGTAGAGCACATGTAAGTGGGCAGGCAAGCCGGGGTCGACCTCGCAGAGTAAACACTGACCGAATTTTGTACTCTTCAACTTATTCCTTAGGAGTAAGGACATGACGGTATCGCCCGTCCGAAATGAGCTGTCCGACTGGGGTAGTACCTCCGCCCCCATAATAACCATCGTGTTGTGTTCCCGCCGGTAAGTAGGGTAGCAAGAGCTCACTGTACCCCTCTTCCCCCCACCCCTTCCTAGCCTCCCCACCTCCCTTCCCTTCAGGGTAGGCAGCGCGTGTGTGATACCATTAGTGTTGCAAACGTCGATAGGCCACGGTGACCGCTTCCCATCAGGTGGGCCGCGTGCTTGTCTGCCACCTACGTAGTATAAAAAAAAATTTCGTCCATAAATTTTTGATATACGCACCTCAGCATTGTTGATGTAGTGGACCTCGTCCAGCACGACGAATTCCAATTCGTCAAAGACGCGCTCGCGACCGTGCAACATAGCGCGCAGGATCTCAGTCGTCATGACCACGCAGGCAGCGTCATGAGCGACCTTCGTATCCCCGGTCACGAGTCCCACGTCATTGAATATTTTTTTAAATTCGCCGTACTTCTGGTTGGATAGGGCTTTTATGGGTGTTGTGTAAATTGTTCTGAAAATAAAGTGTTAACATTTATCATATTTCTTCGTCGATCTTATATATCGCTAGATTTCGAATTTTAAGGTACTTGGAAATTTAATTTATCAAAAAAAATAGCTTGTTACTCCGTTTGTTACATCTGCAAAATCGGTCCAGCCGTTTCAGAGATTAACCGGAACAAACAGACAAAAATTTAAAAAAACTTTTTGGTATAGGTATGTACCGTGTATATATCCAAATGCCCTTGGTAAAAAGCGGTTATTTTAATATATATACTTAATAATTTAAGGAGGTAAAGTTTGTGAGGTTGTAGGGGGTAATCTTTGGATCTACTAAACCGATTGTGAAAATTCTTTTACCAATAGAAAGCCACGTTATCTGTGAGCGACATAGGCTATATATTTCACTAAAACTGCAATAATGTGAAAAACCAAGGTATCAAAACCTTGCCATAAAATGACTTGGTGGCAATGCCGACCCCCACGCGGGCGAAGCCGCGGGCGGAAGCTGGTATTAAATACAGGGTTAAAATTGCAGTCTATAACCCCAATTGTAACCCTGTATTTAAAATTGAAACTACTTCTGACGCTCTGTAGCATCACCTACATTTGGCACCTGGACATTATCATAATCAACTTTTGACGCTAACTGTTCTTACGAAAACTATTGTCTAAATAGGTATTACGTACCTGGTACCGTTCCTCTTGGACATGGCGATAGCATACTCGGCAATAGCTGTTTTGCCAGCAGACGTGTGTGCTGAGACAAACACATTGCAATTCTCTTCCAGTTTCAATATAGCCTACAAATAAAATGCAAAGTTTAGTATAAAAGTTTAGTTAACTCCAACTACAGTACACAACAACTGCTCTTTGGTGCAAACACAAAGATTCATGTTTGGACCAAAGAGTAGTTAAAATTGTAGATAATATTGTAGGTATCTACCCACAATATCAACACTTCAATTTCTTCTTGACGACCTATGTTTTTTTTTTAATACCACTTAGGTGGCAGACAAGCACACGGCCCACCTGATGGGAAGCGGTCACCGTGGCCTAGGGACGCGTGCAACACCAGGGGCATCACACTCGCGCTGCCGACCCCGCAAAAACCTTCTAATACCCTTCTTGAAGAATGTGGCGCATCGGTAGAGAAATTGAATGCTAAGTTAGAGGACGCGGGTTCGATTACCGCTTAGTATTCCTCTTCTTCCTTCTCAATATTTGTGTACATGAATATGAGTATTAAAATTGGTTTGGGTGTTTGTGCAAAAAAAATCTAAGTACCTACCTGCTCACATTTATTTGCATTCTATAACCCTTAACACGAGCAAATTAAGCAATGCTTACATTAGATAGCGTTGTGTAGTAATGTTTATTTATTTATTCTAAAAATGAGGAAAGTTCACCGTTAAACTAAAAATATTGGTATTTTTTTTATTAAAAGATATTATACCGAAATTAATCGCATTAGAAAATGTAACCGTATTGTACAATACCGAATTGCCGTGGATCCTATACACATTAACCACGCTCAGATACCAGAATGTTCTGGAATGGTACATGCATGACCTTAAAACTTTCCGTGATAGCGCCGTAGGCGACATCCTACATATAAACCGAAAGTACACGCGTAACGCACAAGGAAACAGTAAGAAATAGTATTATAGAAAAACATCGTTCAGAGAACCCAAAATTATTATAAAAATACACTACAGAACCATAACCGTAACGTGTGTTCAACCACGATAAAATATATTTCAAAAATAAAACCGAAATCAAAAACAACCTTTTTTCCGAAGTCGATTAAGAAAGATACCACGCCTGTTAACTACTACTCTTTGGTTTGAATATAAAACTACCCACAATATTGAAACATATAAATTTGTTCTAGAAACGAAAAGAGTTCACCGCCGAACTAAAAATATTAATAAAATATAACTAAAATGACCACGCTCTACTACAGGAATATTCTGGAATAGTCCGTAACCCGAAATAACGACCGCGATAGCGCCGATAGCTCGGTGCTCATAATAAAAAGAAATCAATATGGCGACTCACCAGCGGTAGCAACTCTCGCGTTCCTTCTATCCGGTCCATGTGATGTGTATGTGTACCCAACTAGATACCCTACTTCTCCTGTCCGTAGATATGAGGAATATACCCAGAACTTCAATAGATAAAAAAACTATGTGAAAAAGCGATGGACCCACCCAAGAATAGCTAACGCGCGCGCAGTTGATCCGTCCGGCAGCTCTCAAATGAGTCTTTTATATCCTTCCTAACCGTCGTCGTCCGTCGGCCGCGCGAAAATGCGAGCAACTACCCGCTTCTTTACAAATTATTATTACACATGGACATATAAAACCTAAGGACGAAACGCGTGGAATAATACAATTGACGACAATAGTTTCGGCCCACTTGCTTATACTTATGGTGGAACCACACTTCGCTATTCGTGTTTATTCACGTGTATAAATAAGTGGTGAGGGCTTATGCATGTATATTTGCTTTTTTCGCACAAATATTCGCCTTAGTCACTTTTCTATGACGAATTTGTGGAGGGTTTAGTCATCTATGATAATTTCCTCGAATACGACACTCACACTAATCAGCAACGACGGCGATGTGGCAAACGCCTTTCGATTCAGTCAGTTTAAGTAGCGAAAAAATACAACATGTTTTGTGTAGTAAAATGAAAAACCGAAGTAACGGCAAGAAAAATTATCTAAAAAACATATTTTAGTCTTTGGGAACACGTTCTAACACTTGTAACCTAAAATTTACACGTACGCCCGTATGCTATTTCGTGACGTAGCCTCTTATTTAACGAGTTCCGTCTATAGGTTTTATAGGTCGGTTTTATACTCGATGAAGGTATTTGTATAAACTGTTGGCGACTGAGAGGGGGCTGTGCTAAACCGAAGGAGCCCGATCTTAGCCGAACTTCGAATGTTCTCGACGTTTGCCAAATCAAAAGTCTACCTACTATTTTTTTTTCTTACGTTTTTCTAATTTTGAATTTTTATTCTTAGATATTTCTTTATTTTTTATACGATTTACAAATAATTCACATTCTGTAACCCATAATAAAATTTATGACCAGCTACTTAATTTCAGTCTAGATGGCGCAATTTTTTTTTTGTAAAGTGAATTATTTTAATCCCGGTTAGGATGAAGCTCAAATTGTACAAGGGAAATGCCTTTTGGGCCACCTTAGGCCCCGGCGCTAGAATACCCGAGACGGCGTGCGGTTTTAGTCGGTACGATTCCGACATAACCACCACCGATGGGAGTGATATACGTGGGGATTTTCGCGTAAAAAAACATGAAAATCAAATTAAATAAATATGGTGAAAGGTTCTGATATGCTTAGACTGTATAATTTGAGTAATTGCAGTTTGATATCAGTAACATAGAAACGAGGACGTTTAACGTTGAATAATTGAATTCGTATAATGACTATTTAATGAAATTTTTACTTTCAACTGCTAGCTGTAGTAGTCAGGACCTGTATTTTCGGAAAGCTTCAACCTGGGAGCCTTCAAGTCTAGCGTGAACAGGTTACTTCTAGGCAAGCGTGCTGCACCGTCGACCACATCATCATTAACAACAGGTGAGGTTGTGGTCAAACGTGAGCAACTTACTGGTCAAAGCACCTCTTACAAGAACTATTCAGGTCATAGATACATCAGCAGATTCATATTATATTATTTTTATGCAATATGAGTGATTTGCAAGAGTTCTTTTAAATTTAGTTGCCTATTAATAAAAATGTGGGTAGTATATTATTTATAAGGCTTATGTTACCAAATGATGATTTTTTTGTTATTTTTTTAAAGTTTTAGTTTATATTGCCAAAACTTGCCACACTATGACATTAGGTGCATTTTAACCTCTGAGGGAGGACCATCTGCAACGGAGGCGAGCAGCGCCTCCCTCTCGCCACGGGCGACGCTGCTGCCTGCGACACATCCGGCCGGGGTGGGAGTGGCCCTCTAGAGGGCTGCTCCGAGACTCTTCACGTGTCCATCTGACTAGCAGAGGACACAGTAGGGAGCAGGAGAGGGGCGGGCTGATTCTCCGCGCCGCGCGCCGGGCGGTTGGGTGACACGCATCCGTCTGTCACCCTCAGTCACCCTAAACCCCTCCGTCAGCGAGGTGGAGCAATGTTCACCCCACCCCCCTTTCGGGGGGTCGAAGGGGCTATCTTAAAACCGTAGATGGCCAGGGTCAACTGGCTAGAATGCTACATAACGCTATCTAGACCCAAAGTACCTAAACCTAGCTTAACTAGCTTGTGTTATGGGTTCCAGAACGCAGATACACATACTTAGATTTTTTTATAATACGATATCACACATAAAACAGCCAAACCAAGGCAAACTTTCATATTCATGCGCAATATTCATAGAGCGGGACTCGAACCCGCAACCTCTGACTTAGCAGTCGAACACTGTACCGCTAAGCTACAGAAGTCAACAGGTACATTATACTAAATTTAATACCTCGCATGGTATGTAAGAATGGTACTTCAAATAAGCGTCCGCTTGAAGCAGTACTGATCCCTCAACCAATTTAATCCAAACTGTTCATGCTACTTATCACTACAACTATAAAATAACAACCAAAAAGCAAGCAAAAAGTCTTCAAGTCTAGAGTGAATAGGTTTCTTCTAGGCAAGCGTGCTCCACCGTCGACCACATCATCATTTACCAACAGGTGAGATCGTGGTCAAACGCGAGCCTATTACCAATAAAAAAAAAATAAAAAAAACACAAAAAAATTCAAAATCCTGCTTAAATAAAAGTACAGGCTGTTATTTTTTTGCATTTCAGGCAGTCCAATAAGCGAGCGTTGCAAGCGATTTTACGAAAATCTTTGAATGCAGTTTAAATTGTTTTTAAAAACAAAATGAAGTCTTCTTTCAGTAAAATTGTCTATCTACATTATTCAAGGCGATGCCTCTTCATGTAGCATCACCATAGAACACCCTGTAACCTACCACATAATACCTAAGGTGTAACAACGAAAGCACCAAGGAAAATGCTTAATTATTAATTAACCTTACACCCCGGTAATTGAAACCCGAGACAGCGTACAATTTTAGTCGGTTCGAGTCCGAAATAACTGTCAGCGGGGGTGATACCCTTTTTTATATTTGACACGCCAACTTGACTTCACCTCGCCTGATGGTAAGCTAAGGCAAAGTCTTAGAACCGGGGCTTATTACATACAACTATAGTGCTACAGTGGTGGTCCTCAGCTTGACGGCCTCATCAAATGCTTTTTCACGCCCCGCTTAAAGGACCCGGGACTATAGAAGGAAGCAAACATATGCGCTGGTAAAAAAAAATAGGCATTCAATCAATCAATCAATTAGCCATCGACGTCCACTGCTGGACATAGGCCTCCCCTAATGTACCACCACCCGATTCTCTGCCTTCCGCATCCAGTCTATCCCCGCAAATTAGGGTTACAAAAAGTTATTTAAAATACCTGTTTCTGGAAGTTGTCTAACTCGAAGCTATATTGGTGAGCCATGTTGCCTATTAATTTCTCGAAATCCGGCACAGGTTGTGAAATGTCTATAACCTCCGCGCATATTGAAGGACCTGTAAAAAAAAGTACATAACTATACGAACGCCTTTTTTTTCTTTTAGGGTGGGCTGAGATCTAACTCGAGGGGGCCATCTCGAATCCGGAGATGGCCCGGGTCAAGCCGGGGTGCAAGGGAAATGCTCTTTGGGCCACCTTACACCCTGGCGTCTGAAGACCCTAGTTGGCGTGCGGTTTTAGTCGGTAAGAGTCCGACATAACCTGCCCCGGTAGCCGCGGGGTAGGTAGCCATGAGGATTTTCACACGAAAAAAAAAAAGGGTGGGCTGAGATCTGAGATAATTGAATTGCCCACCATCTTGGTTATGTCCTTGCATACTTCATAAACTTCCTCTACTGCCTTTAAAGCAGTAATTATAATATAAGCAGTATTAATTATGTAAATAATGTGTATGAGACTCAGACGTGTATATGAGACCTGACTAAGGGCTTTGAGTCCCAAGCCAACTTCGCTTTACTGACGCAGAGCCATCATATAAACAGATCAATTATAATTATCTTATAATGTTTATCAAACGCACAAGTTGTACCTATTCGGTACTCGGTACCGGTACCAGTATTCTTATACGCAAAAAAGGGTCAACTCTTGTAAAAGATATGCTCTTTCAGTCTGTCTTCACAGAAAATAAAGTTCGCATTTTGTACTATAAACCTTTCGAGCTAAGCTTTGCGAAATTGTGTCCCCAAACGAGATGTTTCATTTTGGGCCCCCTAATTGTACACAATACAGAAAAAAAAGAGAAATAATACCGGTTATTGGCAAAAATACAATTATATTTATTCGCCTACGAAATTCAAGGGCATAAATTAATAAAATACGAGTACATTTTTATGGTTTTAGTCCGGCCATGTTTTTTGTGTTGCAAGAAAGTGCTTATTTAGTTAGATTCCGCCCATAATACGTGGCAATATTATAAGAATTGAATAGTGAAAAATGAAAACTACATTGCCTAGTTATTTTTCTAAATAGTGTACAATTATCGGGCCCAAGGTCCATACATTTGTGAAACATCTCCTTTTTTACGACGCGCACATTGGGTAACTGACAATACAAATGGCTCTACTTTTCAACAAAAAGAAATTGTCGCCATCCCAAATGTATGAAAAAAAAAGGTTCGCCCATTCGACCGATACCCGGGCAGGTAACGAATTCTTGAAATTGTCAACAATCGCTCGCTATTTACTCGTCAACAAATAGGACAGATAATACACTTGCCAATGCCCGCAGATTCGCCCACGTGGAACTATAGATTTCCACGTGGGCGAAGCCGCATGGTTCCCATGGGCAACGGGAATGAGAATAGTTACATTCCCTTTGCTAATGACAACCTATTTCAAGAATAAAAAGCTTAAAAGTTATTCCAAACCGTAACCAAATTTCAGCAAGATCATTTCGGGCGTTAGAGCGCAAGCGTGATTTTAGTAACAAAGCATCTTTACCAACTTTCACATTTATAATATTAGTAGGACTACTAAGATATAGTATCATACATCTCAGTTGTCAGATCTGCGACAAAAGAGCGCTATTCTTATTTATTTAGCAAAGCTAAAATGTCGCGTGCCTTGCGTCTATACATCTATCGTCTTTAAGCAAATTGCTAACACAAAATAACAAGGCGTTTTCAAAACAGTGGAAATAAATAAAGCACACCTTAATAATGTTATCTTACTCGTACGTAATATAGCTTTTAGCTGTCCTGAGTGCGTGTTCTTAGGGAGTATGCTTCCCAGCAGAACCACTTTCAATACACAATATTTTGTTATCTAGGGCTCGCACAGCGATATCGGCCATGAGTGCAACTTGTACGTTTGACGAACATCCTTACAAGATGATCTGTATTCATTATGATGGCTTTGCCGCAGAGCATACACAACAAAATCAATCTAATTCTTAGGGACTAGAAAACTGTGACTCTCTTAGCTTTATCGTAAATAGTACCATTTTAGTGGCATCTAAATTACCTTTCTGCCCAGAAGGCCCTTGCTCCGCCAGATCTCCATTAATGGCACCACCAGTAGCTTCATCAAGCATATCATCCCTATCTTCAAACGGAGCTGACAGTGAAGTGTTGTTGCTAGTGGCGGCCTGCCTGGACGTGTTTGGGCGCGATAGATCACCTGCATTGTTGAAGTTTATTTGTAAAGAAAGTCATAAGTAAAAAAAAAGTTTTAATCTTAATTTGATCAATACCTCCACGCAAGTTGGAAGAACAGAACAAAGAAATTTATGTAAAATTGTAGTGGTTGTTGAATTACCGTTACACGAAGATAGCCCTTGTTTCTTTAGTGCTTCAGCGGCGGCCTCGATGGCTTTGGCGGCTTTTGCATCCTCGATGGCTTTGGCGGCCTTAGCGGCTTTAGCAGCTTTGGCGGCTTTGGCAGCCCTAGCGGATTGCGTGTTCTTACCCATGGTTAGAAGTACTAGTCTACTTGATAAAGAAAAACCGTGATGAAATCTCGAACCATCTAAAAAGATAATATTTCTACTTAAATTACGTTTATTTAACCACCTATAAAAAGGAGGAGTTCTGAAATTGAATGTTTGTTTCAAACAAAACTCGGACGTATTTAATATATATAAGTATAGATGGATTAGATAAGTTCTTTTTGCATTGTGATAAGTTGTCACATGGAAGTGGTCCCATCCCATGTTGATATAAAAATGTAAAATCTTCTTCAACCTAGCGTTAATCCCAGTCGTATCCAAAGCTTTCACCTCGGAGTCAAGAGATATAAAAATGTAAATTGAAAAAGGTATTTTTAGATTTATTACTAAGTAGGCAAGTACATTACTATGGTCAAGGATAAGATAGGTATGCTGGTTTTTGACTAAGTACGAAGGCAGACAATGGAACTCTATAACAATGTACAGTACGAATGTATCGTTCTTGTAGATATTATGTTGATCCTATAAAATATATAACAGAAGAGATAGCGATGGTAGCTGAATGGATAAGGACGTGGCCTCTTCTTAAGAGGTATCGAGTTCAAATCCGGCCGGAAACTACCAATGTGTGAAATTTATAATTATGTGATAATTCATGATATACCATCTGCTGACGGTGAAGGAAAAACATCGTGAGGAAACCCACGTGTCATAGAAGAATTTCTGAGGACATGTCCGATCCACCAACCCGCATTAGACCAGCGTGTGTGGATTAAGGTCTAACCCTCTCAGCTCTCTCGTTAGAGGAGAGGAGACCCGTGCCCAGTAGTGGGACATAAATGAGTTGCTATTATAAAATAGAAATACATATTTATATACAATACTTGGTTGCAGAAGTGCTGGACTGGATCAGAAAATGATGAACAAAGAACTCAGAAAATGGAACTCCTTGACGGCAAACATTATTAATTTCTCGTGTAATAAAATTGTTTGAAGCAATTATATCGATCCTATTTAATTGGTACCTAAGTACTGCATTTTAAATTACTAAAAATGATTGTTGTGTATGTGGAGTGAAGTAGCAAAATTAAAACATTTTATTTATTATTCTGACTTCATTAAAAAAATATTCATTGAATTTAGTATTTAAAAATCTGCGTAATATTTTAATTTATTATACTGACTTCATTAAAAAAATGTTCATTGAATTTAGTATTAAAAAATCTGCGTAATATTTTAATTTATTATACTGACTTCATTAAAAAAATGTTCATTGAATTTAGTATTTAAAAATCTGCGTAATATTTTAACTAAATAAAACAATAATTACCTCTAGTAAAAGAAGAAGAAGCACTTGGTATTAGAGACTCAAAACACTAGAGAGAGCTAGAGACGTGTGAACACGTTAACGTCAGCGGACGCAATGATCTTGTACCCGAATGCCTGCTTCAGCAAGGGTAGATCCTATTGTTATTGCAAGGGTCGCGGGCGTCCAGCCATCTTTTTTTTGTATTAGTTAGGATTATTATACTGACTTCATTAAAAAAATGTTCATTGAATTTAGTATTTAAAAATCTGCGAAATATTTTAATTTATTATACTGACTTCATTCAAAAAATGTTCATTGAATTTAATATTTAAAAATCTGCGTAATATTTTAATTTATTATACTGACTTCATTAAAATAATGTTCATTGAATTTAGTATTTAAAAATCTGCGTAATATTTTAACTAAATAAAACAATAATTACCTCTAGTGAAAGAAGAAGAAGCACTTGGTATTGACTCAAAACACTAGAGAGAGCTAGAGACGTGTGAACACGTTGACGTCAGCGGACGCAATGATCGTATACCCGAATGCCTGCTTCAGCAAGGGTAGGTCCTATTGTTATTGCAAGGGTCGCGGGCGTCCAGCCATCTTTTTTTTGTGTTAGTCAGGATTATTATACTGACTTCATTAAAAAAATGTTCATTGAATTTAGTATTTAAAAATCTGCGAAATATTTTAATTTACTAAACTGACTCCATTAAAAAAATGTTCATTGAATTTAGTATTTAAAAATCTGCGTAATATTTTAATTTATTATACTGACTTCATTAAAATAATGTTCATTGAATTTAGTATTTAAAAATCTGCGTAATATTTTAACTAAATAAAACAATAATTACCTCAAGTGAAAGAAGAAGAAGCACTTGGTATTAGAGACTCAAAACACTAGAGAGAGCTAGAGACGTGTGAACACGTTAACGTCAGCGGACGCAATGATCGTGTACCCGAATGCCTGCTTCAGCAAGGGTAGGTCCTATTGTTATTGCAAGGGTCGCGGGCGTCCAGCCATCTTTTTTTTTGTATTAGTCAGGATTATTATACTGACTTCATTAAAAAAATGTTCATTGAATTTTGTATTTAAAAATCTGCGAAATATTTTAATTTATTATACTGACTTCATTCAAAAATTGTTCATTGAATTTAGTATTTAAAAATCTGCGTAATATTTTAATTTATTATACTGACTTCATTAAAATAATGTTCATTGAATTTAGTATTTAAAAATCTGCGTAATATTTTAACTAAATAAAACAATAATTACCTCTAGTGGAAGAAGAAGCACTTGGTATTAGAGACTCAAAACACTAGAGAGAGCTAGAGACGTGTGAACACGTTAACGTCAGCGGACGCAATGATCGTGTACCCGAATGCCTGCTTCAGCAAGGGTAGGTCCTATTGTTGTTGCAAGGGTCGCGGGCGTCTAGCCATCTTTTTTTGTATTAGTCAGGATTATTATACTGACTTCATTAAAAAAATGTTCATTGAATTTAGTATTTAAAAATCTGCGTAATATTTTAATTTATTATAGTGACTTCATTAAAATAATGTTCATTGAATTTAGTATTTAAAAATCTGCGTAATATTTCAATTTATTATACTGACTTCATTAAAAAAATGTACATTGAATTTAGTATTTAAAAATCTGCGTAATATTTTAACTAAATAAAACAATAATTACCTCTAGTAAAAGAAGAAGAAGCACTTGGTATTAGAGACTCAAAACACTAGAGAGAGCTAGAGACGTGTGAACACGTTAACGTCAGCGGACGCAATGATCGTGTACCCGAATGCCTGCTTCAGCAAGGGTAGGTCCTATTGTTATTGCAAGGGTCGCGGGCGTCCAGCCATCTTTTTTTTGTATTAGCCAGGATTATTATACTGACTTCATTAAAAAAATGTTCATTGAATTTTGTATTTAAAAATCTGCGAAATATTTTAATTTATTATACTGACTTCATTCAAAAAACGTTCATTGAATTTAGTATTTCAAAATCTGCGTAATATTTTAATTTATTATACTGACTTCATTAAAATAATGTTCATTGAATTTAGTATTTAAAAATCTGCGTAATATTTTAATTTATTATACTGACTTCATTAAAAAAATGTTCATTGAATTTAGTATTTAGAAATCTGCGTAATATTTTAATTTATTATACTGACTTCATTAAAAAAATGTTCATTGAATTTAGTATTTAAAAATCTGCGTAATATTTTAATTTACTAAACTGACTCCATTAAAAAAATACTCATTGAATTTAGTATTTAAAAATCTACGAAATATTTTAATTTATTATACTGACTTCATTAAAATAATGTTCATTAAATTTAGTATTTAAAAATCTGCGTGATATATTTAATTTTTTATACTGACTTCATTAAAAAAATGTTCATTGAATTTAGTATTTAGAAATCTGCGTAATATTTTAATTTATTATACTGACTTCATTAAAAAAATGTTCATTGAATTTAGTATTTAAAAATCTGCGTAATATTTTAATTTACTAAACTGACTCCATTAAAAAAATGTTCATTGAATTTAGTATTTAAAAATCTGCGAAATATTTTAATTTATTATACTGACTTCATTAAAAAAATGTTCATTGAATTTAGTATTTAAAAATCTGCGTAATATTTTAATTTATTATACTGACTTCATTAAAAAAATTTTCATTGAATTTAGTATTCAAAAATCTGCGTAATATTTTAATTTATTATACTGACTTCATTAAAAAAATGTTCATTGAATTTAGTATTCAAAAATCTGCGTAATATTTTAATTTATTATACTGACTTCATTAAAAAAATGTTCATTGAATTTAGTATTTAAAAATCTGCATAATATTTCAACTAAATAAAAAAATAATTACCTCTAGTGAAAGAAGAAGAAGCACTTGGTATTAGAGACTCAAAACACTAGAGAGAGCCTAGAGACGTGTGAACACGTTAACGTCAGCGGACGCAATGATCGTGTACCCGAATGCCTGCTTCAGCAAGGGTAGGTCCTATTGTTATTGCAAGGGTCGCGGGCGTCCAGCCATCTTTTTTTTGTATTAGTCAGGATTATTATACTGACTTCATTAAAAAAATGTTCATTGAATTTAGTGTTTAAAAATCTGCGAAATATTTTAATTTATTATACTGACTTCATTAAAAAAATGTTCATTGAATTTAGTATTTAAAAATCTGCGTAATATTTTAATTTATTATACTGACTTCATTAAAAAAATGTTTATTGAATTTAGTATTTAAAAATCTGCGTAATATTTTAATTTATTATACTGACTTCATTAAAATAATGTTCATTGAATTTAGTATTTAAAAATCTGCGTAATATTTTAATTTACTAAACTGACTCCATTAAAAAAATGTTCATTGAATTTAGTATTTAAAAATCTGCGTAATATTTTAATTTATTATACTGACTTCATTAAAATAATGTTCATTGAATTTGGTATTTAAAAATCTGCGTAATATTTTTTAACTAAATAAAACAATAATTACCTCTAGTAAAAGAAGAAGAAGCACTTGGTATTAGAGACTCAAAAAACACTAGAGAGAGCTAGAGACGTGTGAACACGTTAACGTCAGCGGACGCAATGATCGTGTACCCGAATGCCTGCTTCAGCAAGGGTAGGTCCTATTGTTATTGCAAGGGTCGCGGGCGTCCAGCCATCTTTTTTTTGTATTAGTCAGGATGCTGCATACCTGACGAGTTTTTATACACATGGGACGGGAAGGGCAGTTTTAGAAACATTGTTTCATACAAATATGCAATGAGTCATTTCACGGTTAGCCATCTTTAGGACGAATTTTGTGTGCAATGACCGATGGCTACCTGCGGTTCCCTGAAATTACTCCAACAATAGTATTGCAGTAAAAAAAAAATTAACTTTTTCGTTTGTTTGGTAATATAGCTGTGTTGACTAGCCCATAGACACAATATTGTTCATTTATGAAAAAGAAAAAGTTGTGGGCAATAAAGAGATTTCTGAATCTGTAACTCAAAACTATTCCCAGAATTCGGAATTTTACACAAAAAATTAGTAAAGTAATATAACTAACTAGCGACCCGGGACCCGGCTTCGCCCGGGTCTAAATTCCAGTTTTCCAAAATATATATATTTTGGAAATGACACTCACGAATGACATAACTTTCTATTGGTGAAAGAATTTTTAAAATCGGTTCAGTAGATCCCGAGATTACCCCTTACAATTTAACAAACACACTAAACTCCTCTTTATAATATTAGTATAGATAATAAATATTCTACGACATTCTACACAGCGCTCCCTAGACCCAAAGTAAGCATAGTTTAACTAGTTTGTGTTATGGGTTCTAGAATGCTGATAAACATACTTATATACTTTCTTTTTGTAAATACATACTTATTATACATAGAAACACCCAGACCAATGCAAATAGACATATTCATGCATACAAATATTTGCTCTGAGCGGGAATCGAACCCCCTGCGCAGCAGTCGCACTACCGCTACGCCACAGAGGCCATCAATAACACTAATAAAGAGTAACATATCGATCATAGAATAGACACAAAAATAACCCAGAAATACTCTGCGAGCGCACTGCCTGTGTTAATAACTAGGACCTCGCTAAGATTGGAGCATTGTATTCCGCAGCAATTTCAAATAACTTGCTCTGTTCTTGGTTGAAACTAAAAATGGCTTATAATTACCTCTATAATTATAATTACTGACACTAAAAAGCATTTAGTATTACTCCCGGAAAGCTATAACCTGGGAGTATTTAAGTCTAGAGTGAACAGGCTGCTTCTAGGCAAGCGTGCTCCATCATCGACCACATCGTCACTTACCAGCAGGTGTAATAGTGGTCAAACACACACACAACATACAGAACAAAGAATTCAACGTAAACACGTTAACGGATACATTGAACGTGTGCCTGACAATGGCATTCATGATAGAAGTGTCGAAAGTCTCTGTCATATTGCGGTATGCAAGCAAACATTTTTCAGACTGGGTATGCCAGAATTGCGTCGATGACACATACAAGTCTTCTTCAACCTAGCGTTAATCCCAGTCGTATCCAAAGCTTTCACTTCGGAGTCTGGGGTCCGCTTTACCAGTCTTAACTGCGGATTTGGCTGAACCTCGATATTTTCCGTGAAGCGACTGCCATCTGAACTTCACAACCCAACGGTGACATTAGGCGATATCGAAGCATTGCAGTTAGCCCGTTGTTGTTGGACTTTTTAGGGCTTCAACTACATACGAGTAAAAGAGCAAATAATTATTATAAGGGAATAATAATAGTAACATTGAAACATTTGGTTTTAAAACAATCACGATACAATTTTTAACTAAATGAAAACATAATTACTTCTAGTAGAAGATTCGAATTCTTCGACACTAAAAAGTACTTGGTATTACTCAAAACTCGCAAGAGACACGTGAACACACAGAACAAAGAAAGCAACATGGAGACGTTATCGATGCGTTAATTACGATAGATTGTTTAACTAAATGAATAATTATATAATAACGTGGAGACGTTATCGATGCGTTAATTACGATAGTTTTTTTTATCTAAATGAAACTATAATTACTTCTGGTAGAAGATTAGAATTCTTCGAAAAGAGACACGTGACCACACAGAACAAAGAAAGTGACGTGGACGCGTTAACGATGTGTTAATTACGATAGATTGTTTAACTAAATGAAACTATAATTACTTCTAGTAGAAGATTCGACTTCTTCGACACTTGAAAAGTACTTGGTATTACTTAAAACGCGCAAAAGAGACACGTGACCACACAGAACAAAAAAAGTGACGTGGACGCGTTAACGATGCGTTAATTACGATAGATTGTTTATCTAAATGAAACTATAATTACTTCTAGTAGAAGATTCGAATTCTTCGACACTAAAAAGTAGGTACTTGGTATTGGACGCATTGAACGTGCCCCTGCCTAATGAACAACACACCTAATGAACTACAAGGGTAGCTTTGTCTTTTTTTTTGTACTTAAGGATTGCAGCGTCCAGGCATCTTTTTTGCAATACTATCTAATGCGGCTGCACACGTGACGAGTTTTGAAACGTATGGAAATTTTTAGAAGCATACTTTCATACAGATGTAAACAGGCATACATACATATGCTCAAGCCTTTTTCCCTCCGGGGTAGGCAGAGACAGCCGCCATCTGCCTCTGTCCTTACATACTTCACACGCTTCCTCTACTGTCATTACCTAAACCTTTCATGCAAGCCCGCCGGTTTCTAGTGCTTTTGTCCTGCCCTTTTTACAATAAATCATTAATTTGGTCAATATATACTCTGCGAGGTCGACCCCGGCTTGCCTACCCACTTACATGTGCCTTACATATTTGGTGTGTCATTCGCTCCACGAGTCCAGACCACCTAAGCATACTCTTTCAAGCCCCACCATTCTCGTATATCCGTATTATTCGTAAACAAGTAGATATAAAAGAGAATAATAATATATGTAACGGAGACAAAGGCGTAACGGGAACGTGGCACCCACGCCACGGGGTGGCGAAAATATCGTCGCCTATACGGTGTGTCTATCCCGTCCCGCCTCACGCCCTGTCCGTAGTTCCGCTACGTATAAAAGAAAGAAAGAAAAAAATACAGCACTCCGTTTGTTGTTTGAGAAATAGTAGAACACGTGAACACACGGAACAAAGGATACAACGTGAACGTGTGCCTGACTATGGCATTCATGATAGAAGTGTTGAAAATTAACACCAGCCCGTTAGATCGGAGTCTCTATCACTGTTTAGGATATGCAGTTTGCAAGTGAACATTTTTCCAGACGAGGTATGCCAGAATTGCGTTGATGACACATCTTCAACCTTCAACCTAGCGTTAACCCCAGTCGTATCCAAAGCTCTCACCTCGGAGTCTGGGGTCCGCTTTACCAGTCTTAACTGCGGATTTGGCTGGACCTCGATATTTAACGTGAAGCGACTGCCATCTGACCTTCACAACCCAATGGTGACATTTGGCGATGACACATAAAGAAGCAAATAATATTACAGGGGAATAATAATAATAACATTAAATCATTTGGTTTTAAAATAATTACGATAGAATTTTAGATTTCTACTAAATGAAAATATAATTACTTCTAGTAGAAGATTCGACTTCTTCGACATTAAAAAGCGCATGGTATTCCTCAGAACGCTCAAAAGACACGTGAAAATACGAAACAAAGAATAAAACGTGAACACGTTAACGCGCATTGAACGTGTGCCTGACTACCTGCTCTTACAAGGGTAGCTTTGTCTTTTTTTGTTGTAAGGGTTGCCTTTTTCTTTTTTTGCATTAAATATTTAAGGTGGCTGCACACGTTCGCCACTGACACAGTTTATATGCATTTATTATACACCATATCCCCCTTTTAAACAAGTCACTAGTGTCTAGTGCCATCCCGTTCACATCCCATCCAAGGTATTATCTCTATATACATATGCAGTGTAAAATTCAAAATTAAAATATCAATCAATTAGCCTATTGCAGTCAACTGCTGGACTAGGCCTCTCCCAAAGTACGCCATAGCACCCGATCTTTCGCCTTGCGCCTCCAGTCTATCCCAACTACCTTTTTTCTTTTTCAGCGAATAAATGTATGAATTCAAAGATATTGATTTTTGTCCACTTAAATTTGTAAAATCATAAACTGTGTGACAGTTAGTGGGGTAAACTGGGGGCACAGCACTATGATGCAACTAGTAACTCATGTTTCATAGTAGCGGCATATTATAAATGCGAAACTAACTCTGTCTGTCTATCTATCTTTGTCCAAATAGCATCCATTGGTCCCATACATGCGAGGAATTTATTCATTCTAGAAGGTATTGAAATTTGCCAGATTTCTTGTTATTTATAAATAATAAGCTTCCACAATACTTAGCCTATCAAGTAGTCCCGAGATTAGTGTGTCCAAACAAACAAAGAAACAAACTCTTCAGCCTATAATCTTCTTCGATACTTAGGCTATCAAGCAGTCCCTAAGATTATAATGTTCAACCAAACAAAGAAATAGTTGGAGCCCAAAGTCCAACCAGTCTTACTTGGAACTTCGATATTGCCATTGGTCATAATGACCATTGGTTGTGGAGGTCAGATGGCAGTCGCTCCATGGAAAATATCGAAGTTCAGCCGCATCACAGTTATACTGGAAAGCCGACCCCAACTGAGTTACACGCAAAAACCGCTCCAGGATGTGGAGTTGTGGACAATAGCCCGTGAAACCATACCATACCCCAACTGAGTTGGAAAAAAGGTTCAGAGAATGATGATGGAACCGAACAAAGAAATAAATTCGTCAGCTTTATAATAATGAATATTGAGTAATGAAGGCATCTATACTATCAATATAAAGCTAAACAGCATCAAATAACCAAACAATGAGCTGCCATTTTCTTTTACTAATCAATAATTACAATGGATGTTGATAAATTGCATCGACAAAGAAAATGCTAGGAAAAATACAACAACCACAAAGGAGAGCCCAGGAGAGGCATCATGTTTAGTGATATTATGATTTTTTAAAAGTCTCCGCTGCTAGTATATCAAAAGCATCCATTTTATTGAGACAAAATGTTACCAATAAGTACTATGAATTCCATATAGTATGTAGTACAAAATTTGTTCTTACCTAATATCCAGCCTGGGTATCTCTTAAGTATGTTAGGTATTCAATGCTTGTGTAGTATTATTAGTAGCCACAATTTCAATTTGACTTCAGTAAGTGAAGAAGCAATTATTGATTTTATAAATGAAATATTTTATGAGAGTACATAGGTGCAATATAACAAGGGTAAACTCGTTGGCGCCCCTGTGTAGGTAGAGTAAGGGCGTCCCTGGCGTTGCGCGTTTGGCGTACCGAATCTGCGAGACAGGAACTATCCAGACTGAGAAGGTATAAAAAAATTCTACACGAATTTCGAAGCTCGATATCGAAAGACGCTACTAGCAACTAGCGCAGTCGCACTACACTGCATTGATACACCTACAAACTATAATAGATAGATTAATTAATATTTACCCTATCGATGCTGTCTCAATATATGGATGGCCTTACTGTGGAAATTATGATGGTATGATGGTTTTGCCTGCGCTCCTTTTGTTTCGAGTTATTATTTATGGAACATTCCTTCCCGTTCCCTACACCTACAACCTACCTTTTTAGGGATAAGTTTGTAAATTTGAATATTTGAATGTACGTTCGGTAGTTTCATATGAACCTTTATATTAAGCATCTTTTTCGGAGGTTCGGCAGTTTGCCGCGTCACATACAAATCCATCTGTCTATAATACGTCTGTGAACAAGAGACCTTAATAGGTTATTTTGATTTTTGATTCAATATTTAATTTGAATCACGATAGCATTTTATGTAAACAAACAAAATGAAATCCGGTTGGTTTGGCGGATTCCACAAAGCAACTCAACTCAACTGTCAAAGTGTCAACAGTGTCATGTCATGCATGTCAACTATGTCAACTCGAACACAAGTCACGAGTGTCACGACACGAGTTGTACGGGCCGTAGACTGAGTATGCAACAAGCAACAAGTAGTTGTACGCTAGGGTTGTAGTGTTGTACCAAATTGTACGGTAAACCAGGCGTAGACTGAATATGTCAACGAAGGTAGATAAACCCCTTGTTACATACATCCGCGCCATGCACGACACTGTAAAAATGCCGTTGTACGCCAACACCCGTGACAAATTTTGGGATGATATTAGTAAAAAGATCAGTAGAAAAGAAAGAACAGAATGAATATTGGTGTGTGCTTGAAATTCAAAAGAGTTTTTTTAGTCCAGTTGTGATGTCGTAATACACGACTGAACTCTCGTCTGTTTTTACCTGTCTGTTTGTAAGATTCTTTATTACTTCAAACCACTGAACGGATTTCTTTAATTAACATAATTATCTTTAGATTAGTCTCGGTAACCCAAGTGTTCTTAGATAGGTGACGCGAGAAAAAACCAACATGGCCGCTGTAATACGTTTAGTTTAAAGGGAATTTTTTTTATTAGTTTCCTAATGTAAGAAGAGCATAACATTGCAAATTTTAATCTCGCTATCGCTCAATAGTGGATTCATAATAATCGGTAACCGGTGTTTGGTTTAGATTGGTTTCACAGTGTACTTATTCTATAGAACCATGAACGAACCAAGCGAAGGACTGAACAGTGTACTAAGCAGGGTGATTTCGTCGTATTGCGGGCATTGAAGGCATCTCCTGTCTTAAATGCTCAAAGGGGTGCTACTCGAGTTCGCCTTGTAATGTCGGGTTCAATTTAAGTTAAGGGCAGGTTAGATTAGTTTCAGGTTAACTCGAGGCACTTTTTGCGAGTTGGCACATTACTATGTAATCGGTGTCAATGCTACCAATTCCTAGGAAATAATAAACTAAAAACTACCTATCTAAACTCGCCATAGATCCTTGCGATTGCTCGATGCCCGCTATCCACTACTGGTTTGGCCAGCGAAACCTACTCATTCCAACTATACTCATCTGTTACCACTGGTGGACAGCAGAACATTATGAGGCTATTGACACGTATTTTATCCCAAACTCGAAAACTATATTTTGAAAGGTGTTTATTAAAAGTCTGTAGCTATCTGGCATAAAACCTGGGCTCACGTATATACAGCCTCACCAACTATATGGATGCTTTTATTTTACTTGGCTGGCAACAAAAGGGCGGATCTGGGTTAACACAAGATGCAGAGGAGGGAACTGCAGGAAGGCGCATGCGCTATGGCAGCGACGACGTACCCCAGTACCCCAGATACACCCACATATGCTATAAATGGAATAAGACATACCTACTCAAACATACCGCCCACACGCCACGAATAATACGATTTTAGAGCACGATATCGTTACCGTCCAGGGAAATATAAAAGAGTCTCCGCCCATACAATGTAGAAATTAAGGGGTACCTCAAGGTTACATGTTTATCACACATTTATACTGCAATATATTCTTTTCTACGATTAAAAATTCTCAGTACTCCAAGATATGTATTAATGTATAATATTAGTGAATTCGAAAAAGATTCTCTTCTCTGCTACAACCTAGCGTCAATCCCAGTCGCATCCAAAGCTTTCACCTCGGAGTCTGGGATCCACCTTACCAGTCTTAACTGCGGATTTGGCTGGATCTCGATATTTTCCGTGAAGCGACTGCTATCTGACCTTCACAACCCAATGGTGACATTAGGCGATATGGAATTTTTAGGGCCCCGACTACCCGTAACGATGCCATCTATAGATGTTTGTATGGCAACTGGGACCGACGGCTTAAGTCGTGCCTCGGAGAGCATCCGAGGCACGACTTGAAAATAAAAAGATTTTATGTTATAATATTGTAAAGCAGTAAAGCACGTTATCGTATCGTCAAAAAGGTATCACTTTACCGGTAAATTTACCGATATTGCATACGAAATTGTTATGTACAAATTCAAAAAGAGATGGACGCTTGGTTTTGACTTCACTGGTGGTAATAAAACTGCATAAGTTTTTACTATGCGAAAGTGGGCTTAGCAGTCCAAGTCCATAGGTAGTTATCAATTACCAGTAAAAGAAGGTAGGTAATATTATGTTATCGTTACCTTCTTAAGCAACGTTATAATATTGTTCTGTTACTTATTTAATTACTTATTTACCTACAGCTAAAAAACACCAGTATTAAAATTAACCTTATAAAATAACGATAAAACCTACTAGGGTAAACCTATCGCCTAAGAAAATAAATTAATCTAATCCCAGGTAGGAGTAGGTCTGTGTAATGAGATACCTATAACCTTGGAAGTTGGAACAAAATCTAATTGCCAATTTTATATAATAGGTACCTACGACACGATATTATTACTATTTTTTAAGTTCTACATAGTTATGTATTGTTAATGTTTGTAATTAAATTATTAAATTTCATTTAATACACGAAAATATTTATTACTATTTGAAAACACTCAAATCCTTAGCAATTTATGTTCAATCAACAAATCTACTACATGTAGTCGAAAACACTTCAAACACTTTTTTTGCAATAATTGCAAATGATTTAGTATTGAAATTAATTGTAGTTATTTAAAAAAATGTATAAAATAGTAGTATACTAATGCCGCCGTGCGTTGGTATAATATAAAAAACTATCGAATCATCTATTAAAATGCATAGATAATGTAGTTATAGTTAGTGCTGTGCTCTAGTGGAGTGGAATTTGAGTGGAATACTTATTGATTATTGACAGAAACAGAATGTCAAAAATTATGACCACAACAACACGTTTATAGTTACTCCAAAAACTCATGATTTATTTCTTTACACTTAATTTGTGTCAATTATTTTCTTATTATTGTTTTTTATGTTATGATGTTACCATAAGACACATCAAATGCAAGTGGAACGACGTTTAAACGTGTTGAGCCAGTTAGAATATGAGGACGGCGCAAGCGATAAAGTAGGCTTGATGTCCGCGAAAATGATGGAAACCCGCTACTACGAGGGTTGCGGTCGAGAAGGGCCTATTCGATGTATTTTCCTCGGTGAATTTCATCCCGTGGCTGGCCCGAAGATATCCTGTCAGGTATGACGCATTGTTTATATAAGGTCAAAAGAATATAGTTAGGGAATTTAATTCCGCATGTGTGTGCACCGAAAGTACGCAGACTAGATTTGCACTCTATGCACAGCTATAAATCCTTCGTATGTCAGTAAATATCTATGGGTTATTGATTTACGGCCTGGGGTGTGGGGTGTTGCTAACTGTTATGCTACCTATGTACCTCTGTCTAGACGGACTGGCAAAGGGTGTGTGGGGTAGTTATTCGGTCCATTACAACGCCGCTCGTAGGACAGGTAGGATTGGTCAGTGGCTTAATTTTAATTTTGTTTAAATTCAAACAATGAGATCCATTTTATTTTGTACATAATATTAAAGTGCCTGTTTTGTTATAGTTTCCTGAGGATTACATATCCAAAGAGGTGTTTGACTCCATTAGTGCCTACATCATCCCCAAGCCTCAAATTCAAAAATGCACTATGACAATGTAAGTTCCTTTTTAATTAATAATAAGTGAACTTTAAAAAAGGAATAGATTCAAGAAGGCGTAATCTTCATTCTTCCATAGGTAAATAAATTTAAATACCTGTCAATTTTTTTTAATAATCCTTATAGATTAAATTATGATTCAAGTGGATTCAAGAACTTATTAATTTTACAAGTCATTGTGAACATTATAACGTAATTGAAGTCAACCGATTTAGCTTCAGTTAATTATGGTTTCAACTACCTATACATAGTTTTTATATAAATGAAACTCTATTTGTTTTAAATAGGTAATGTTGTGATGGTGATGATAAGAATATAAATATATTTTTCTTGTGTTATACTTCAATCTTTTTTATATTTTATAATTGAGACATCTGATAGCCGATAATAATACCAGTGTTGGGTTTTCATTTTTAACGCAACAACACAACCTTTTGTGTTAGGTTATAGCATCTATTTAATTAACGTGAAGGTGAATAAGTGAAAAGTGAAATATAATAATCATACCTGCCTATGCTACAGGATAGGAGTATCATCAATATTTTGTAACCCTAACCAAAAGGTGTGAGCCAATTTCTTATAAACAGTGATTTATTTTTTTTCCTTTTCATTTAAATATGTCTCTTATTTGAATAAATAAAAGTGACTCAATATTACCATCAACATTAATAAATCTTATAAGATATATTATGAAATATAATAAAAGTGTATTAAGATTTATGAAATTATATTAGAAGTGAGAATTACAACAACAATGTTACTCAATTATATATTAATATAGGATATTAGATTGACATGGTCATTTAAAACTGGGTGGCAACCAAAAAATACATAGTGTCAAAACATTTTTTTTTAGTGATGATCCTAAGCATAAGTTTTCAATAAATTTTGTGCTGTGAATTTAATATTGGAGGAAACCACTGGAGACAGACCAGCGAAAATTGCGCTGTGTGTAGCGGTTGTATGTTTGACGTGAAGAAGTTTGAGAACCAATCTATGGACCAATGATTTAATGAAATGGATGATTTCCAAGACCTTGTATGGAAGTAGCATAAGAAGAAACATGGTATCTTAAATCTTTAACATGTATAAGAAAAAAAAAATTGGCATTCTGATCTTCTTCACCCTAGCGTTAATTTTATTCAGATAATAAATAAAAATAAACCCTTCAGATTTTTTAATTTAATCATGTAACCCAATGTAACCATATTCTAAGGAAATAAAGATTGGTTTGATTTGATTTATGAATTCAGTAGAAATATGGTGCTTATTATACCTGTTTTGTTATTGGATAAAATAAAGTACCTCCCTAAATTTTACATGGTGTGTTTTTTTTGCTATCCGGAAACCGGATATCCGTCGTGTATCTTCCTGTGCGGTTTTTTCATTATTTTGTTAGAAAGTAAATCGTCTGATAGCGGCTAGTTATGCCAGTATCAAGTTGCATCAACAAACATTTGTGTTAAGTTTTGGTATTGTCGTATGTACGTTATAACATGAAGAAACAAGATAATACTTATTTGTTTTGATGAATGAATTTTATCTGGATAAAATAAAGTACTCGTAGATACTAATTTCACATGCTGTTTTTTTATCCGGATACTGGATAATTCTGATAGGAATATATGGAGGAGAATGACATGGTTGCGCCAACCCTAAATAATTACCGGATATCCGTCATCATTCTATCCTATCGTTGGTCGTGATTTTAACCTTTTATTTGTAAATAAACCAGCTGAGTAAAAATAAAGTGCCGAAATTGGATATGCGGATATTGGATCGTTACCTACATTTACCCTTTCATCTCTAAAACTAAATTTTCTTGCGTTGGAGGTTCTCCCACACGCGATCCTCTAAGTTTACGCGTATTATGCTTATCCGGTGTATTTTAACTGCGACAAGAATAGGAAATCGGCAACTATAAGAAGTTATAAGGGAATTGCCTTAGGAACCATTAGTATTGTTGTGAAGACTATTCTGCCATAGTTAAGTGGTATAATAATATAATTATAATAAACTAAAGTATTGACATGAACATATATAAAATAATCCATACTACATTGTGACGTAAATTTAACTTAATTTAATGTTATTCAATGAAATTTAATGTTATTCAATGTAATGTAATGTAATGCAATGCAATTCAATGTAATGTTTATTATAAAAAAACCGCATCAAAATCCAAGTATTCTTTTAAATAACTTTAATGTACATACACAGCCACTTTACAATTATTATAATACTAATAGTATAGATAGGTAGATAGATAGATAAAAAAATGTAGTCGAATAAAAATATATATGAGGATATTTTTTTTATTGTCATAGAAACGCCCTCGGCCACAAGATCGTAGGGTACCCAATACGCATAGACAATCCTAGATATGAACGGAATGTCTATCTGTTCAACATCTGCTTCGTGTGCGACAGCTGGTCGAAGACTGTGCAGTACGAGCCTGTGGTCAAGAAGCTTGGTGAACATCTCGTAAGTTTTTAACGACCTCTATATATTATGTATTTATGGATGTATGGCTATGTATCCGAATGGATATGGATGGATTAGTGTATGGACGGACGTGTGGATGCATCGATGGATGATGGATGTATTGATGGATGCTTTTGCTCCTTCACGATTTTTAAAAATCGGGTATTAAAATTATGAAAAAATTCCAAGTTAGGAATAAAAGAAAACATGTCACACATTCCGGTAATAATAAATTTAATACTTAAGCAAAAAAAAGTTTGTTGCGCATTCTTCTAGAGTGACAGACAATTTGAAGTTTGCTTATTCACTTCACCTTGACGCAAAGATCGGCTTTCAAGTTTCAAGTACGGCGTTCGGTTTCGGCGCGTATGTACTAGGAATAGGTACTATAGGTCTCCGCGTTCATAGTATGGTGCAGACGATACGATCACCATCCCCTGCCGTCTGTCTGGTACTTCTTATTCTTCAACCTAGCGTGAATCCCAGTCGTATCCAAAGCTTTTAGCTCGGAGTCTGGTGTCCGCTTTACCAGTCTTACTGCAGATATTTTCGATATTTTCCGTGAAGCGACTGTCATCTGACCTTTACAAACCAATGGTGACATTAGGCGATATCTAAGCATTGTAGCTAGACCGTTTGTTGTTGGACTTTTTAAGGCTCCAACTACCCATAACGACTGCCATAGATGTTTTTATGGCAACCGGGACCGATGGCTTAACCTTATCCAGATAACCTTAACCAGATCAATGCAAATACCCATATTCATGCCTACAAATATTTGCACTGAGCGGGGATCGAACCCGCGTCTCCTGCGCAGCGGCCGCGTTCACTACCGCTACGCCACAGAGGCTATCCTCATTATTATTTTGTCCGATTCGACGTATGGAATGCATTGAACGGAGTAGTTCCTTTCGGAACACTCGACATTGGAGCAATGGTATTATCGGTTCCGCTAGAAATATAAACGAAGATTCGAAGGAGCTGCAGACAACAGAACGGAGTAGGGAAATTGGGAAATATTGAAAGTTGCATCCAATACCAGTTGAGGAACGCATGCGCAGCGCAAACCCCAAGTTATATATTTAACTGCGAGGTCATCGGAATTGATGGCATGAAGGTTGTGTCGGCCTCAGCTCCACAACACATTGTTGTACTCAGCTGTTTCCTAGGTATCGTGGCAGTGCTGTACAATTGCGCATATCCACGATTACTTAACCCAATTGTTCTGTTGCACTTGGTGGTTGCCTAGGTATCACTGCAGTACTGCATAATTGCTGTGCGCATGTGTAGCCCTGATATGAGCTACGTGTACTGTTGCATTCCCGGTTGCCTAGGTTTCACCGTATGTGTTCCTGCATAATTTATAAGCGCAGGAGCTGCGCAACTCTAAAATTGCTTTGCGCAATCCAATATCATGTCTGATGTGACTATTTCTGTCATTTTCAGCTTGCACTGCAAGCTTACTAGACGTGGTCTGAGATACCCTCTGTCAGTCCTCTCTTGCATTTTGAATCTACCAGACGTGTTCAAAGCTACTTTGACGAAGCTAAGCCGCTTGATAATATGTAACTGATAGGGCTCTGAGCAGTGAATAATAACCGTTCGTTGAAGATTCCCGCGCGCATATCCGGACTTCAGACACTTGTCATCACCTCCAGCTTTTGCTAAAGAAAGCTGGCCTTCTTTTTTTAAATGTGAAGTAAAAATTGGCCTGATTATTTTGTGATGTGATCAACTTAGTGACATGTTTGGAAATAATTCTAAAAAAATATTACTTCAACAATCATTAGGTTAGTGCTTCTTCTCTGAAATTTGGTTCCAAATACACATTGGATATAACTGTGAATGTTTTGTGCATCAGACCATAATGGAGGAAGAGGTTCGGTTCGTGTCCGGTGGTTCGAGCAAGCTGCCCACGCTGTTGGCCCACCTGCTTCACGATCTGAACACCTATCGCAAAGCTACATTAGTTGGTAAGTGCCTTTCTTAAATCTCTCTTGATCTTTTTATTTTGGCTTTGTTTCTTGTATTGTTTTACATTATTTTTTTATTATTTGTTGTCTAATAACTTTTGAAGTCCTTTTTTTAAATTTCATATTATGATGGATTCTAATAATACCAAAGGAGAATGTCAAACGGGCATCCCACTTTAAAAAGTTACTCATTACAATATTACGACAACACTCCCAATTTCGGAATCATTCGCGGTTTACTTGGTAATTATGCTTGCCAATGGGAAAAAGGCGTGATTGTATGTATGTATGTGTGTTATTTAATTTTTTCCCGAATTTCGGTAGCCATGCGTACAATTGGTATTTATTTAAATGTCATATAACATTACATTAAATTGACTCCACATGTACACTTTCTCAAAGTGTACTTGCACGGCGATTAACTTTGTGAATACGGCTAGCGATTATCAGAGTATCCCAGTACTCCTTCAATTTCTTCTTCAGATGTGGCTTCTTAATTTTATAGAAGCGACTACCGTCTGACCTTGAGGTGATGATGATAAAAAACGTGCGTCAGACCCCAGTTAATCAGTAGGGTAACACCTCGCAAGTGCAAGGATCTTGTTGGAGCATACACTATGAATACTGCTAGCGATCTCTATAGCTGTGTGAACAGAATATTGCGGTCGGCATGAAGCTGTGCGAGCTATCAGTAATTGTGGCCCAAGAATCGCTCCCGAAGGGTTAGGGTCCGTTCACACAGACCGGCTCGGAGAGGAGAGCAGATTCTTATCACGTTGAAAACAGAGTTTTTAGTATTTGTAGTAAGGTTTATTTTTGCATCTGCACTGCTTTTGTCATTATGAAAATCATTTGTCAGTGTTAAAAGAAAAATGCGCGCCGATGCTCTCCGAGCCGGTCTGTGTGAACGGGCCCTTAGAGTTGTACGATACGTTTCCAATTGTTTAAGAGTTTGTGTGTGACACACATATACACAATATGTGGAAGGTAAAAGGCGCGAGCATATATTATGTATGTATACACCATTTAAACAATATAAACGAGATAAAAAATCCTGCAATAAAACGAACATCACAAGTGACGAATTCCATCCTTGAATAATTAATTTTGTTTTTTAATTTTATTTTAACCCTTTTAATTTTTGATTTTTATTTCGGATTTATGATTTCTATTTTCTGACTGTCTATGTTATTTTTATTGTTTGCATTTTTTTTTCCTATAGCCACAAATGTTTTTATATAGGTAGGTTCAGGAACATAATGTTCCCGAAGCGGTTATCCAAGATGACATTACTAAGTACTTATAAAAAAAAAAGAGTACGAGAATCAGTTGTCTGCAGTTTTAATACGAAAACAGCGATTCTCGTCTGTGGCGTGGCACTCGAATGCGAGCTTCGCTGCGAGTTTTTATCGTTATGTGAACATAGTCGGGCTATTGTATCTGCCTACCCCAGAGGGAGAAAGACGTGATTATATGTATGTATTTAAACAGCAGCAGACAAGAATCGTATGGAGAGTGACCGCAGAACCCATTCCCGTGTAAACGACGCCTAAGGGCAACTTTATATCTTAAATAATACTTGTGTATTAGACTACTGTTAACAGGTTTTAATGTTGAAGATGTTGTCTCTGCCTACCCCAATGGGTAAAAGACGTGATTTATATGTATGTATTAACAGGTTTCACTATTTAAATTTGAGCTGACCCTGTACCCGAACTTATACCAATAGCTCACGCCTGTATGGCTCCGATGGGGTGGGCAGAAGTGTATTAACACTCACCTTCTTCCAATTTTTTTCAACCTCACGGAATCTTTGCCTGCTACTACTTAGAATATCTAACAGAAAACATAAAATTTATTTATTTATAATTTATATTTATTTATAAAATACTAACTGGATCGAGAATCGAACCCTATCATTCTGTCAGAAAAACAACATATCATATTTATAACACAAGCGAAAAATTCGCAGACATCCAACAGAATTCCCCAACTAACTCAATCTATCCTCAAGTATAAATCAATCTTCGTACGTTACATTCAATATCTTCTCCGACAGAGGGTGACACGGTCATGCACTTGAAAGTCCTGGAAGTGCGCAAGGACCCGCCACCCGTGTACGATCACGATGTCCCTGTCCTGATCGCCTCGGTAGGATCCCCCCGCCCCGGCCGGCCTCGGAGGACTGCCCCTCCTGAGGGCTCAGAGGGTATTCAAAGTCAGGAGCACTTAGACGTCGAAGACGATGAACCTTTCGAAGTTGATATGGAAGCGGATTGGGACTTGACTACGAGACAGGTTGGTAGAACTTGACTCAATCGCTCAAGGAAGGAAGAATGCCGTGGATATGTTTTTGAGATGTTTGCGTGTGATGTGTTTGAAGGATGCAATATATTTTCTTTTTTTTATTAGTAACTAGCGACCCGCCCCGGCTTCGCACGGGTGCAATGCTGATACTAAATTAAATGATGCATGTATTATACATATAAACCTTCCTCTTGAATCACTCTATCTATTGGAAAAAACCGCATCAAAATCCGTTGCGTAGTAGGGAAGCGCACATAGGGATATAGGGACAGAAAAGGCGACTTTGTTTTATACTATGTAGTGATTGGCTCGCGTTTGACCACAATCTCAACTGTTGATAAGTGATAAGTGATGTGGTCGATGAACTTGATGGTGATGATAGCGATAGTTAGTGTAGGGTGATATGCATAATGAGCGTGATGGGGAAGATAGTGAACTGGATGGTGATGATAGCGATAGTTATTGTAGGGTGATATGCATAATGAGCGTGATGGGGATGATAGTGAAATTGATGGTGATGATAACGATAGTTAGTGTAGGGTGATATGCATAATGAGCGTGATGGGGATGATAGTGAACTTGATGGTGACGATAGCGATAATTAGTGTAGGGTGATATGCATAATGAGCGTGATAGGGAATAGGGATGATAGTTATCGTAATAGCGACGATAGTGATTTCATAATTATGAATATTGCTGTAATTATTTTTCAACCATAGCTTTTTTTAAAGTTATTGCCGCATATCAATGGATACAACCACGTGTCCAAGATAGCTGCTGATACTGGCGTGGAGAAAACTCTCGTCAAGTCTTGTATACAAAACCTGGTCTACTATGGTGTGGTGAGTATTTTTTACTACTTAGGTAGCAGACAAGCACACGGCCAACCTGATGGGTAGTGGTCACCGTGGCCTATGGACGTGTGTAACATCAGGAGCGTCACACTCGCGCTGCCGACCGTGGAGGGGGAAGGGTTGGGAGGTTTGGGGGAAAGGGGTTGGAGATGGGGATTGGGGGATTAGGTATCGTGAGCTCTGGCTACCCTATTTACCGCTGGGAACACTGACTTTTTTTTTGACCAGTCGGACTGCTCAGTTCGGACGGGAGACACCGTCGTGTCCTACCTCCGTAAAATTCCGCTGATAGTACAGTCAGTACATGTGTACCCTTTTCTAGGTGACTTTAATACCTGTATTAAAGTTTAGCAACATGTACCGCGCCACCCCCAACCTTAGTCGGCTGTTCAGCGATGTGGAGCTCCAGAAGTCGTGCCTCGCCTTCATCACGAAAGATATTGATGCGGCTGCTGATAAAGTAAGGAATGTAGACTTTTTTTATACGACTTTTGTTTAGTTGGTTGGTAGGTTGATACGGATTTTATGGGAGTGACTGCCGTTTGACCTCCCAGCGGTTTATTAAGTATTAGTGATTACTATCTTTCGCCCGCGGCTCCGACTCCGTGGAAGTCGGTATCGCCACCAATTAAACGACTCTTCACTGTCCACTCCACTCCACTCTCCACTTCCTCTCTTCACTTCACCCTCCAATCCACTTCACTCTCCACTTCACTCTCCACTCTCCACTTCACTCTCCACTTCACTCCACTCTCCACTTAACTTCACTCTCCTCTCTACTCCACTTTCCACTAAAAAAAGGGATTAAAAGTATCCTTTGTCCATCTCCTGGTTCTAAGCTACCGCCCTACCAATTTTCACCCAAATCGGTTCAGCCGTTTTTGAGTTTAGTGTAGCTAAACTTTCTTTTATATTATACTAGCTGTTGCCCGCGACTCCGCCCGCGTGGACGTCGAAAATTTTTCGTGAATTTTTTTGCTATAAACCTCACGGAGCCCGAGACCTTTCCAACGAATGCAAAACCGTGGAAATCGGTTCGTGCGTTCTGGAGTTATAGCGTCAGGAAGGAAAACCCGACTTATTTTTATATAGTAGATAAGATTATTTTATTGACGAATACAGCGAGTACACTTCTTCCTAACAGCCCACCATATCCGATGTGTTGGAGATCCTTTGCGCACTGCAGCAGGGCACCACGTTGCGCGCCGTTTGTGAACGATTTTCTAACTCACCGGGTCCGGCATTCGATATCCGCAGCCTCATTGTCTATGCACAGCTCCATGGTCTTATTAAATGTCTCAAAAGGTAAATTTATGACTACGTTTAGGTCATACTTACGGCGGAATTTAGTGTAGATACAACCGAAGGATGGAAGGAAGGATGGAACTTCGATATCGCCGTTGGTCATAATGACCATTGGTTGTGGAGGTCAGATGGCAGTCGCTCCACGGAAAATATCGAAGTTCAGCCGCATCACAGTTAGACTGGAAAGCCGACCCCAACTGAGTTGGGGAAATGGTTCAGAGAATGATGATGATGATGACAATCGAAGGATGGATGGGTTTTTGTTGTTGTTTGGCACCAAGACAAAAGTCTGGAATAGCACTTATATCCCGGAAATTGGCTCCTGTGGACCGGAACACCAGTATTCCACGTCGACGGAGCCGCAGATACGACGGTTATTGAATATTAGTGAATGCGTGCAACACGAGGTGTGTCTCCTGCTTTGGGGAACCCCCTCCTTTTTATACAACGTAGGTGGCAGACAAGCACATGGCCCACCTGATGGGAAGTGGTCACCGTGGCCTATGGACGTGTGCAACATTAAGGGCGCTGCCTAACCTGAATAGAAGTTATTCCTGTTATAAAGGAATATGAAGTCCACACTGTCGCCTTAGGCGAACCCTGTAAAGATTAAGTAAAGTGAAATAGATAAATAAATAAAATAAATAGTGTTTCGATTTTTATGATGAGAAGTATAATCACGATCGAATTCTCTTTTTATGTAAAATTTAGGTACTAATTAAGTATACACCTCCCTAAACCCTTCCTTTCCATCCAATAGGTATCCGGTATACATCCGCGCTCCGCCTAGATCCAACGGCTTCAAAAACCGCGTGGACCCAATTTTGGGCATCCGGCGACTGTTCAACGGTCGTCACTGCGCTGACGAAATCTGCTGCCTCGGCCGTATCGATTCGCTGACACTGGACCAGATGATTGAAGACGACCCGAACATCGCCATCATTTGGAGGTAAAATCTGAAACTGTATGGCCAAGATCCGGAAAACTGAACATTGTTCTAGTAATCGTCTTACCTTGGCCTTGCAGGTGAAAATTATTTGTACTTAAATAAATGTATAATATATGTATCTTTAAATTATATTCTCGAAACCAGTGGCCTCAAACGTCTGGTCTAAGAATTGTTAGCGTTGTTAATTAAATCGTGATCCAAAATTATGGTGTACTTTTTTTTGTTGTGTACTGTACGGAGACATCGGAATTGTCAACTTTTTACGAACATCAAAATTATATAAGTAACTCAAATTTTAGGTAATAAGATCTAATTTAGATATTTAACGTTAAAGTTTCTAATTAAATTGGTTTTTAGTTTAATATGTTTACATCTCCGTGCATTACTTACCACTCTTTCGGCTAGCTATTTTCTTAACAATGCATTTGTATATAACAGGGCGAATCTATGTACCAAATACAGTGGTACAAATTGTTTGGAATTAAGTACGCTGAATTGCTGAAAAATATAGTTGTGTCATTTTGCCCTGTGGGAGTATATTTTACGCGCAGAGCACAGGGTTTTGTCAACTGTCCCCGAGTGGGCCATTTCACCAATTTCTTTATAGCTACATCACTTACGATAAAGCTATTGCGAGGCCCTATTGCGCTTTTAATATACAAATAAATCCTAATAAAATGTCTAATATAGCGGTTAATCGCTCTCTTGAGGCTCTTAACTGAGACTAGGTGAAATTTTACTTTGTACCAAACGTTATAATAACACAGCTATTCCGAAGCAGTTATTGGCACACATTAATTAATTACTAAAAAAAAAACTGATTGATATTAATGAAAAACTTAAAAAGTTCAACGAAAGGCAACTGTTATAAGACATTTTGGAATATCTACATATCCGTAGTACTTTCAGTATATAAATTCCAAATTTTTATACAAAAATTACATGAAGTAATTTTGTTTGGTTGTCTTCTCGTACCTATCTTGAAATCGTAAATAATATAATAACTTCTTAATTGCTTCGTTTGAGACTTAGCACTTAAAGTTCACCTAGTCTGCTGTATATGCTTCAGCCTGTGGCATCGCTTTATAATTCCAGCTGCAAATTTTTCGTTATTGTTATAACAGTGTTTCTCAACGTAGGGGTTGCGACCCCGGATGACTTTAACTGTCATATACATTACAATTTAAAGTAACTGCAGTCTGCAATTTAAATATACTGGGTTCATATTGTTATATAAATTTAAAAAGTTATTAATTTAAGGACTTTAGTTAACACAATACATTGAACCACAAACATAAACAACTAATAAAAAACTTAATCCTTCTTGGCAGTCATGTAATTAATGTCGTAACTATTTTACGTGGAATCATTTTCGACACGGCTGATGTTAAAATATTTCAGTATCAACCATTTATGTACGCATTTAGGCAAAAAATTATAAGGGATTCGATATTTGAAACATAAAAATTTAAGTTTAAACAAATTCGAGGGTTTATAAAAATATATTTTTATGTTACTGGCATTCTTTCCTAACTTAGGTATTACTTTTTGGCAATAATCAATAAATTAGTCAAAACATCAATTTCGGGATACATTGAAATTTTTATTATACGTAAACGGGAATTAACGCGATACACGTTAAAGGTATATGGTATGGTATGGTATGGTATGGTTTAACGGGCTGTTATCCGCAACTCCACGTCCTGGCGCGGTTTTTGCGTGTGGGTGGGCACGTCATTCGATCCACCCGATCTCTTGGAAGAACGCCAGCAGACTTTTTATACTGCTGGTGATCTCCCGGAGCGTACCTGTATTGCTGAAGTACTTGACCCTGTATGTGGCGGTTGCAGGGCAGTGCAGGAGCACATGTGCTGCCGTTTCCTCCTCCCTCATGCAGGCTCTGCATAGAGGGCTGTCGGTGATGCCTAAAGTAAAAAGGTGTTTATTAAATGTGCCATGTCCCGTGATGGCAGCTGTAGCCGTGCGTAGTTGTTGCTTAGACAGGAGCCGGAGACGTCTGGTCAGTCTCTTCTCGAGCACAGGGAGGGCTTCCCTGGCCTGTCTACATACGCTTAGGTTAGTCCAGTAGTCGCTGTGTTGGTCCCTTGTCCGTCTCTCCACGATGGTTCGTAGGTATGCGAAGGGGATTGGTATGATGGGCTCGGGTCCCACTGCGGTCATCTCAGACCCTCTTCTCGCGAGTTCGTCTGCTGCATCATTGCCTCGCGAGCCGCTGTGTCCCTTAATCCATTGTAAGATTACGTTGTTCGTGCTGCCTATCTGGTTCAGCCTGTAGTGGCACTCCAGTATCAGTCCTGAGTTTATGATATGGCTGTTCAATGCTTGTAGCACGGCCATACTGTCCGAGAGTATTCTTATTGAGTGACCCTTCACCTTCCTGGCCGTAACTGCTGAGGCTGCCAGGTTAATCCCCATGCATTCTGCTTGGAATACGGTGTTGTGGGTCCCTAATGGTCTTGAGATGGCGATATTTAGGTCTTCAGAGAAGACTCCGGCGCCAGTACCTCTGTCGGTCTTGGATCCGTCCGTGAAGATACGCATCTCCGCTAGGCATAATGCCTCGCATCGGTAGTCTTCATAGAGCTGGATTTTGTATTTCTTGTCGAAGATGTACTGTTTCGGTACTCGATCGTTCATTGCTCCTATTATCGGCACCTCCCTTATGAGGTTTGAGAGCAGTAGTGTATGTTGTGTGTGCCCTTCGCTCCACAAGTTGAGTGCACTTAGGCGTATAGCAGCAGCTGTCGCTTCCTGTCTGATGAACAGGTCCAAAGGTGGGAGCCCAAGCATGGCTTCCATTGCCGCCGTAGGGGTGGTTTTCATGCATCCGGTGGTTGCCATGCAGGCCAGTCTTTGGGTTGTTAAAGGTATATACATACCTTTGGATGCCTGACGTTTAATAAATATAAATAAATATAAATAAATAAAGTTAATTGAATTTTTTAACTAACAGTTTTTTATGTTAGTGGGTCATACCTTTGAAATAGTTTGAGAAACACTATGTCGTAGCATCTCGCATACTGCAGTATGTTAGGATTGTAACTTGTACAGTATTGTATTCTCTATTTATGTATTATTTGTATTCGGCATTCACGTGCTTTTACCCGTGATACTGAGATGTGACTACTGGCATCCTGTTACATATTACCTACGACTATGCTTATAACCTGTTGTCTTTTGTAGCTGATTTTTGTGACAGTACCTATTACTATACAAGCATTCATACCGGCCGTGTAAAAGACAAGCCTATCCCATATTTGTGAATATTATAGGGGTTACAAAAAAGTCAAATTAAGCATTCACAACCTACTGCCAAATCTTTTTGAAATCCAGTCACAAAATTTTTGTCTTTTAATAATAATGACATTTCGTGACGTATTTGACTAATATAGCGATAAACAACTAACTTAATGAACACTTTGTTGATGGGCTCTCAGGTGACTGATCTATAGCCTATTTTAACTTGGTTTTTACCCTTTGGAATTAGTCAATAAATTAGTCAAAATAATAATCTCGAGTTAAATTGAAATTGTTAACTAAAATTTTTTGTACTACATGCCTATAAATTTAACTTTCAAAAGATATATCAACAATAGATTCTATTGTAATTTTCATTCAAAAAAAAAGACGTCCTCTCTTATTTGTATTCAGACTCTCTAATTACATTCAGTATTTAATTTGTCTTAATCAGCTTGTATATAATTGAATAAAGACACAGCAGAAGTCGACAGTCGCCACATCTCTCGTATCTAACCTGATTATTATTAATTATGACACAATATTATTATTGTTACGCATAATTTAAGATGGAATATGTATTTAAAAATGTATTTCTGTTCCATGAAAGGAATAAGTCACTGCCATTCCAGGCATTTAATTGTTAGTCACAAAATGTAAGTTACACGTGCACACAAATAGTGTCGCTTTTATTTTGTGTCTAACTTTTTCACTTAACAGTCCATAAAATGTAGATATAACTTAGAATTAGTAACCGCAGTTTAGAGGAGACACATATGAAATCTATTGGAATGAAGAAACTAATACTTACATTATTACATTTTACTTGCATTATACATCCATATCTTATATTGTTTAGTTAACCAATAATTTTCGGAATTAATAAATCAATTAAAGTACTATTTGATGCCAAAAATCCAGTGCGGGTAAGCTAAATTCCTAATAAAAATAAAACGGGCAAGATATAAATCATTTTTTGACTAAAAAAAATTAAACTTGATTTACGTATTTTGGGGGTTAGTTATGTATGAGTTCGTAGATACCGATCGATATAAGTCAAGTACTTATATCGGGCGATGTGCGATAACTTAGGTTAATTTTAATTAATAGTAACGTAGTTCAGTTTTCGCCGTAGAACGTAACGATCGACAAGCGATAACTTAGGTAAAGCATCGATTCTACATAAATAACGAGTTAACATAAGTCGAGTATTAATTATGGGCTCGTGTAAATAAAATAAGTAGATACAGACTAAAACGGGTGGTTTCGTTTTAAGTAAGCTTAAGTGTGAACTACATTGTAAATATCGCAGGTTACCAAAATGGGTTGAGATGTGATAACTAAGGTTACAAATTAATTATAGACACGTATAAACAAGGGAATAATTTAGGTTGAGGCAATATTAGGCTCGTGTAAATAAAATAAGTAGATACAGACTAAAACGAGTGGTTACGTTTTAAGTAGGCTTAAGTATGAACTACATTGTAAATATCGCAGGTTACCAAAATGGGTTGAGATGTGATAACTTAGGTTACAAATTAATTATAAGCACTTGTAAAATTAAATAAACATAGTGTGTTATTATCAATTATAGGTAGGTACGTGTAAATAAAAGGTATTACAGTTTTCGCAGGTAACCAAATTGGTTGCCACGTGATTACATAGGTTAAAAATTAATTATACGGACTTGTAAATAAACGTAGTAAGTTATCGTAGTTGACTAATACGGTCCTCGATAACTTAGGTTAAATGATAATTATAGGTTGGTACGTGTAAATTACAGTTTTCATAGGTAACATCAATAGTTGAAAACGTGATTACTTAGGTTAAAAAATGGTTATATGAACTTGTAAATAAACGTAGTGTGTTATCGCAGTTGATTAAAACAGTCCTCGGTAACTTAGGTTAAATATTAATTATAGGTATGCAGGTACATGTATATAAAAGGAAATAACAGTTTTCCAAGGTACCCACAATAATTGAAACGTGATGACTCAGGTTAAATATTAATTAAAGTCGTGTAAATAATTAGCAAAGTTAGCGTAATCATTTAGTGTTGAATCTTCTATGTACTTACGTGGAAGGTTTAATACTACATTACCATAGTTACCCATAAGTATTCGAATAGTGGTAGATATTTTATTAATTGTACGTGAATAGGATCCTTCTAGGCAAGCGTGATTCATCATAGACCACATCATCACTTAACATCAGGTGAGATAGTGGTCAAACGTAAGCCTATCCTGAATAAAAAAAAACAAGATGATAAGTACCTACTTACTTGAGTCAAAGAAATATTGAATTTTGTAGAAAGCGGCACCTAATGGGCAGCTAACTTTTTTATATGCAAATTCAACACAAACTACTGTTTTTTTTTTGTGAACACACTTATTTCGGCTAATATAATACTTCTATCTGCCCAATCTACCTCATGCACCGGTTTCTAGCAATAATTGATGAATAGTATTTTCAAATTTATATTTAGAACTCGCTAGAAACTTTTTCGAAAAGTGATTGATATTATAAACGTATAGGTCAAGTAGTAGGTACAAATTCTTATCATCCTGTCTTTGCGGATTTCGTTTTATTGGAGATATATATGTGGTAAAAAAAAAATTGTTCGCGGCTACTTTCTCCCATCGAACTACCCGCCACAGACAAAGGCTTACACGTTCATTTTTATACTAAAAGAGATCCCCATACTCATTTAAATACCCCGTTCTTTCCCTGTCACAATGTAGGTACCCAAAATTTTGGATTTTTGGAAGATCATTGACACGTTTGTACGCTACGGTGACCACATACCATCAGATGGACCGTATTTTATTACGTACAAAACATGAATAGTCATAAAATCTATCAAGTTGGAATCCAAATTAAATGAATCTTCAATAATATCAAACGGATTATCAATTTACTTGTAATACTTATAATTATGCGAAGTACGATGATAACAACAAAGACACAATTTAAAATCTAAGATTCCCGGCATTTAAATTTTTTTAATAGATTCAAATTCAGTGGATACTTAAAAATTAAATAATATAAATTTTAAACTCAAAATTATCAATTATTTCATTAAGACGAAATAAAGTGTCAAGTTTAAAGTTGACTATTATCACATTTTAATGATGGTGACTCATCATCATTACCTTGATGATGATCCCAGTTGTATCTGAGGCTTGTACCTCAAAGACTAGGGTCCGCTTTACTACAGTTCATACTCCACTTCGCGCTTCAGCATTCTTAGTCATGACTACAGTCATATTCTTTCTCCGTAGTAGCCGCCAGCCGTATCTCCCTTCCTCATTTTTAATATTTATTCAGGGATATGGTATATCATAAACAAAGCCTCCTATTCACTATTTAGCAAACACCACGAATGACATCTGTGGTATTATTGCGAGCGTCTATAAACTTTTTTAAAGTTGGTATTGAAACACTTTTATTAATGTTACTCGTAGATTAGGTATTTAGGTAGGCGTATCTCCGTACAAGGCGTGAAAAAGTTGATACTTACGTCAAATTGCACGAAATTTCGGATGATTTAAAACTTGCATAATAAAAATTACAATTGTTGTTAAATAAACGGCCATTGTCTAGACATTCATTCGAAACTTTATACTTCTTAATAATTTGGAAGGGGGGGGGGGGGAGGGGATTTGCTAGAAAATAATGTAAACTTGTATAATACTAATAAAATTCAAACTAAAATATGGCTGCCCTAAAACTATACTTTTTGACTTATCTACTCTTTCACAACTTGTACGGATTTATTCAAGTTTAAGTATAAGTCTGTATATTCCGAAAACTACGCGCATTCAGATAGCAATACAAAATAGTAATATGTAAATAGTACTCCTTGCATCGCGGCAATATTAATCAAGCCATAGTGTAGCTAACCATATAGTAGCCATAGTATAAACTCCTTACGGTGGTAGAGCCATGCCAGTCCCAGCACGCATAGGCCGGCTTGACCGGGGAAGTACCACCCTCTCACTCGATAACGACGTGAACGCCCATGCTGGACGCGTGCGGTTGGTGAGAGAGCCGGAGCCTATTCCTTCACCGTTCTCCTTCTCCTGCCCCTCTCCTGTCCCTCCCCTGGTAGCAACGTGAGTGGTACTTTTATTCCCTAGCCACGGGTACTGCTCAACAACAAGTGGGCCGTGAACTATTTTGCTACCTTGAATTAGAAATAGGTGTAGGATAATTTGCAGAACGGACTTACAGAAGTAAGTCTGTAAGTAAGTTATGATAAGACTGTATAATAAACCGGGTGACAGTCGAAACTACGCTGTGAATCTACTCTCAAATCTTTAGATTTTAACCATGATGAATGAAATGTATTGCTGCTTAAATTTATCAAACAATTAACCGAACAATGACCTTAAAATTTAAGATTTTGGACTAAATTGATACTTAGTTTCAGTCATTAGCCCAGGCAACATGATCACCGTGTTTTCCGAAGTACAGCTTTGTAAAAAATATTCATAAGCTGCAGTTGCAATAGAATATAATACCTATATAAGCAATAGTTAAGTGCTGGTCCCACCGACAGCGATAAGCGAGTAGCGGATAGGCCGAACCAAACCGGTCTAATCAGTCTATGGTGAGTGAAAAGCAACCGTTTTGATTACTATCAGGTTCCAACTACGCTTTGATACATCTTAACTTGCGCTTTTCGGTTGCGCGGAAGTTCTATCACTCACCGCAGTAAAGTTCCCAACTGTTTTTAAAATCAATTCAGGTATTCAGTTCAGCCATCCATTGTTTAATAATAATGAACGATAACTGATAAAAAACAAAAGCAACTGAGTTTCTGGAAATTACTCAAAGTCAAAGTCTTTATTACGTTCATGTGTTGTACAGATCTTACACTATAAATAATTGTATCAAAATGAAGCCCTGTTGGGACACAGCAAAGTTATATAATATTATAAATAGTAAATTCAGTCGTTATACATATTATTAATACTTATAAACTAAAACACAGTAATATTTGTCATTATTATTCTTAAACTTAGGTAGGATAGGTACATTAAATATTTTCGTAATTTGTCACATATGTTTGTCATCAAGAAATTCCTGTATATTGTAGTAACATTTATCTAATAGGTACTCTTTTAGTTTGTTTTTAAATTACAGGAAACCAAAGCGAAATCACTGTACTTTATTATTAAATTATTATTGCTGAACGAGTTTCTATCACCGTGAGACAGTTGCTGAATATTTTATATAAATATTGTTCATATGTGAGACAATGTTCAATCGTCTGTCGCTCCATCGCTGGCGATGAGACCACTGCCTCAGTAATTATCAAGCCGACCACAGAAGATCAAAAATCGAGTGTAGAATGGTATAGAAGTGGCGTCAGTTTAACCACATTCAAACAACATAGCATAAATAATAAGTCATTAGATATCTATACAATATTGTTAGGTCTACAAAGCGGCGATTGCCGACTGGCTAAGGCATCAGACTTGCGATTGCGAAGTCGCGGGCTTGAACCTCGGCCATTTCACTATCGACGTGCTCTCACATCTACAACACAAGCAATTCATAAGCTAATTAATTGACTTATGTTATAGGAGTGAGTTATTAGGAATATTAATAATTTCGGGTACTAGTATTCTTTAAAAAAAAAAATAAACAAAAAAATTACAAAAATGAAAAAAGGAAAAAAAATCTAAAATAAAATAAAATTAAAAAACATCGTAAGTAGAATGTAGTAGTATATTAGTATATTAGATATTAATTATAAATGTCGTAATACTTTAGAAGGTCCACACGTCAGTCTTCCCGGTAATGACTTACGTCATCTTTCGTTGGCTTACCGGTTACCAAATGTCTCATCATTTGTTTTTTTTTGTTTTTTTTGCGAAAATATTTTAGTTACAGAGTCTTACTCACACCTTAATCTTCCCCACCTAAATCTACGCACCAATCTTCCCTACCTCAGTCTTCCTCACCACAGTCTTCACCACCTGTCTTCCATACACTAATCTGCCCCACCTCTGTCTTCCGCACACCAATCTTCTTCATCTCAATCTTCCACAATTCAGTCTTCTGCACGTAGATTTTCCAAACTTCAGTCTTCTGCACACAAATCTTTCCCACGCTGAGTCTTCTGCACACAAATCTTCCTCACCTCAAACTGCCGCACGCCGATCTTCCTTACCTCAATCTTCCACACACCAGTCTTTCTTACTTCAGTCTTCTACACACCAGTCTTCCCTACTTCAGTCTTCTGCACACCAATCTTCCCCATCCTCAGTCTTCTGCACACCAATCTTCCCCACCCTCAGTCTTCTGCACACCAAACTTCCTCACCTCAATCTTCTGCACACCAAACTTCCTCACCTCAATCTTCCCCACTTTAATCTGCCCAATAGATATGTGAACCGGCCTTTTCCCGAAACATCTTCTGTTTCGGTTTCGGTCACACGGTCTAGATTCCGCACATCAATCTTCCGGATAGGCTTTATCGAGTAAACCGGACTTCCATCGAATCGCCTTCTATTTCGGTTTACTGCTTATCTTAGATACCTTCATTTATTTACAGTTATATCTACTATATTTGTATAAAATCTTTTGGTTATAGGGTTTATTACAGGCTTCCCACACCAATCTTCCCCACCTCAATCTTCCCCACTTCAATCTTCCCCACCTCAATCTTCCTCACCTCAATCTTCCCGGTAGGTTTTATTTAGTGAACCGAACTCCCTCTGAATTATCTTCCTTTTAAGTTTAACAACCTACCGTCTACCTTTATTCTTTCGTCATTTACATCAATTTTACGCTAATACATATTATTATTTTTTTGTATTGTATATTTTATTCAGTAACAATTTAACATTGTGTTTGAATATTATCACATACATTACAATCACAGCGGCACTTTGTTAAATTAAATATTGTATAATCACCGCGACACTGTCAGGTCCGAATCATTCTTAAATTAATAAAAAAACTTATGAGTAAAAATGAAAAAATAAAAATATAATGCAAGTAAGAAAAAAATATAGGAATTAAAAAACGACGTAATTTATTAATTAGATAAATAAAACTGTATAGTATTTATGTATGTCGTAATAATATTATTAGGGAGAGTACCTAATATATTTTTTTAAGATAAAGAACTATATACCATACCTACGCGGGATGCGGCTTTGGCTGATGAAATTCCCACTTGTCTCCTCTCTCTGCCCACTCTCTCAGCTCACAGATTATTACAATTAATTCTTTCCCTTTGAAGCCTTTCCCTTTCCCGCTCTCCATCTATCTATGGTCTTAAACCATCAATAGAAGTATAACAGAAAAAAAATCTTAAAAAGAAAAAGCAAAAATAAAAATCAAATACATAAAAAATAAAAAAAATCCTAAAAAGTAAAAGTAAAAAAAAATAATAGAATTTCTAGATACTTAAATTATTAAATTAAGTTTATGTCGTAAAACATTATAAGTTAAATTTCGTACTGAAATCTTTTATTTATAAATCCAATTCCAAATCTGCTACATCAAAAATGGAAAAATCATTTGTTCTGGCACAAAAATTTCATGTAATTCCTTGTAAGATCAAAATCTGGTAAAATAAACAATAGAAAACTAATTACTTACATTTATTACGGGTGAGTACATTCATTGCATAACCTAATAAGTAGGATTATAAGCTTAGGATAGGATTGTAGCTTTAGGATATTGCGACATTTGGGTCATACCAATATCGTGCTCCCGTTTTCTTGAATAGATTTAATGTAGTTATAAGTTTAGGATATGATTGTAGCTTTAGGATATTGCGACATTTGGGTCATACCAATATCGTTCTCCCGTTTTCTTGAATAGATTTACTGTAGTTATGAGGGTAGGATAGGATTGTAGCTATAGGATATTGCGACATTTGGGTCATAGCGATATCGTTCTCCCGTTTTCTTGAATAGATTTACTGTAGTTATGAGGATAGGATAGGATTCTAGCTTTAGGATATTGCGACATTTGGGTCATACCAATATAGTTCTCCCGTTTTCTTGAATAGATTTACTGTGAGTTTAGGATAGGATTGTAGCTTTAGGATATTGTGACATTTGGGTCATACCAATATCGTACTCTGGTCTTCTTGAATAGATTTAATATAGTTCTAATTTTAGAGAACTAAACACGCGGGACGTAGCTTTAACGGATGAAAATGTACAATTACAACTTTTTGAAAATTATAATTAAATACTACTTGGCAGGAAAGAATTCTGATTAAAATTCTCACTTTTAACACGTACTTGAAAACCGCACATTTTTTGCCATTGCAACAAATTCCTTCCCTTGGCGAAACTTAATAATTCAGAGCATTTTTGTGTTACATTTTATAATAATTGATTGACATTTTATAATAATTAATTGTACATTTTATCGCATGAAAGGCAATTGACTTGGATGTCAGAAACATACAGGACGCCAATTTATTGAATTACTATAATGGTGTCAGTATAACCCATGAAGAACTTGTTTTATCTAGTAGCATCTTTTAAAAATCATCTAACATAACATAACATAAACTCACGCCTATACCCCCGAAGGGGTAGGCAGAGGTGCTAGCACCCACATTTCCCCAGTTTATATTTAGGTTGCATACTAACTATTTAGGTACAATGATTTTCTGAGCTACCTGGTCTGGTCACGGGTTCAAGTCCCGTCCTGGATGATCATTTTTTCCGATCAGAAAATCATTGGAAATACGCACATAACTTCGAAAAGCATCGAAAAGACATTGGTGTGTGCCATGGTGAACCTGGGATCGAAATCATCTAACCGGAAAATATAATAGTAGGTAGGTATTCTAAATACCTACGCGTACGCATAAGATATGTAATTCGGCGTCCTGTATAATGGGGCTACTTGGACTTGTCTTTCTCTTTCACTTAGCTAGGTATACTTTAAGGTCACTCAATCGTCACACCAACTTTACAGGCATATTCTCTGATGGGTCTGAATCGTCTTTAAATCAATTATAGAATCACTCCAAATTCCTATTAGGATCAAATTCATATGAATAAAAAATTGAACAATTATCAGTTCCAAGTCTGTTGAAATCAACAATAGAAAAATCACTCAAATTCTCTGTCAGGTCAAAGTCTATTACAATCAAAATAAAACCATAACTGTGAGTCATTAGTTGTAACACATTGTTAGATAAACATTGCGTAGATTAATAAGTAGGTATTATAAGTTTGTAGTAAATTATGAAATAGGTTAATATCACATTATGAACTTCCTAAACAGAGGTTAATATCACATTATGAACTTCCTAAACAGACATTATAGATAAACACACACGCGGGATGTGGCTTTGACCGATAAAACACTTGTCTGCTCCACGAGACAATATTTCACCTATTTGGCTCTCTCTCTCTTATCGCAATTTCTCAGTAATAGCTGAATCGGCAGGAAAATTCATTCAAATTATAATTGTGATAATCTTAATAATTTACTTATTTTGAAATATCGAACACCGATATTACTATTGGATCGGCTAAAAATAAAATCAGCACAAGAAAATCATTGTCAGGTGCGAATTAGCTTAATTAGACGATGGAACACAGAGTCTGCCATTAGCAGAGCACATTACGAGATAAAGCTCTTTTTTTATACCACGTAGGTGGCAGACAAGCACATCTGTCAGGTGCGAATTTGTTTACATCTTGGATGGAACACAACGTCTGCGATTAGCTATAGCGAGATGTACATAGCGAACCTTTATAAGTATCATACGTTCTAAAGTATTACGACATTTAGGTGATTATCACGATGTGCACTTTCTAATTAGATATAAGTATAAGTAAATAATAGAATATGAATAAATATAAGACACTAATTCAATCCCCAAACCGTTTTTCTATATTGCATATCTGTTAATACCTAAAATCTTTATCTATTCCTTTTTTACCTTAACCCAATCAACTTTACTTTAATCTTGTTCTATATTTTCATTCACCGCAATTCGCTGTAAAGTCGTTCTTTTTTTCTCAATCAATAATAATATTTAAAACATTCAGCAATTACTCCAGTCACTTTTTTCTCAAATTCGATAAATAGAATGGCGACAATTGTCTGTCATGTCCAAAATTTTCCTAAATCCATAGTCCATGACATGGGATCAAAAGGAAGAGAAATGCAAAGAACACATAATACATAAAACTTCACGATAATTTCCTTTTCTTTTTTCTTAAAATCAATAATTGAACTACACGATAATGTCCTGTCATTCTCTTTTTTTCTCAAAATCAATAATTGAATTTCGCGATTATTTCCTGTCATTCTCTTTTCCCTTAAAATCAATAATCGAACTTCACGATAATTTCATGTGATGCTCTTTTATTTTCAAAATCAATAATTGAACGTCATGATAATTTCCTGTCATGCTCTTTTATTTACAAAATCAATAATTGAATTTCACGATAATTTCCTGTCATGCTCTTTTCGTTCCAAAATCAATATTTAAACATTTACAGCAATTCTCTGTCATCTGACTTGGAATTTGACTATAATTTATCTGCACAATAAATTACGGTTTAGAGTTGTATTTTAAGTTAATTAGGAGATAAGTGTACTACGCTGCATTCATACTCTGCAATAATAATCATTAGTTGTAAGACGATGCTGAGATCTTGCTCTTAAGGTCCTTCATGATCTCGCGAGGTGCTCACCACGTTAGAATAATATATAGTTCAAGACCCACAACGCATTCGCGGCTAGTCGACATGCGGTCAGTTTGATGCTAATGACCGCATTGGGGCTAGCCGCTAGTGCGTTGTGCTTCTAAATAGGTAACTGTCATATTAGGGAATACTCTCATACACAAGATTAGATTCAAATATTACAGGATGTTACATAATAGGTATATCTATAGAATTTGAATATAAAGGTAAAAATTATCGAAATTTTGATATCGCTGTTCTTATATAACAAAAGAAAATTATAGAATAAAAGGCTCTAAAATATTTTGCGGCAATTTACATGATTTAAAATTTAATATTAAAAAACAAGATACAACCAAAAAACTTATTGTAATTTTTACAATCTGCCTGCCTTTGTCCCAAACATATGGGCCGCCGCAACATCATTCTTTTTCATACAGACGAATGAATAAACGGCAGTGGCACTTTTAATATAACGTAGTATTACAGTATATAACTGCTCCCAATTATGACATTCAACCAATAACTAAATGGAGTACTTAAATAATCTCAAATAAAAAAGCAATATCTCACATTTCGAACAAGATGCGACTACATCTCCAATACCACCAGGTGGAACATATACTTGTATGCTACCTTACAAATAGGATAACAACAAAAAAACTTCATGTCCTATTCCACTATTGACGAGAGTATTTTCTAATTGGACCGTTACAATTTTAAATTAGCATAGTCGACTGCACTGATGACGCAGCGGTTAAGTGGACAAATCGTCAACTACTACTGCGTCGAGTGTTGTGGGATATTCCCGCATGGGACAGTTATTTGTGTATTTGAGAAGTAATTGTTCTGAGTCCAGTTGTAAATATAGAATAGGTCGAGATTAGTCACTAATATTATATTCATAATTTTATATACACGTTGATTTTATAGACGTTTTGGAACGACATATTTTGGACACAGTTTCGATAACAGGATCGATTATGAGCACTCTCCAATCATTTTTACTCGAACGAGTGAAAAAGGTTACAGCAAGTTAATTTTTTTATGATTTATGTTAAAATGGTATCATATATTATTCCGAGTGACCCCCTTTTGGATCCAAAACGACTATAAAATCAGGCTGTTTAAGTATCATAAAATATATATATCTCGTTCTGTTGATAAATACACTGAACGTAAACCCGAGTACAATATTGTGTTCATAAATAAGAAATATAAGCAGAAACGGTACATAATGTATAATGCAAGTATTAGTTTATTCAACATCACCTTCTATAATATTTCAGAGTTGTAACAGTATTTATCCGATCTACAATTTTCTCGTCATTTCGTGTACTTACATGCGCATTTTGATTCCTGACATCTCTACTTAATCATAATACTATTCGGTACTCTTTATTTTTAACAGCTAAGGTTCTACTTTTTGTTTTCACTTCTCTCAAATTCGTATTTTTTGTGTTATGACACTTTTTGTCGATGTTCTATATACCTAAATTTCGCATTTATTAACATATACTGTTATTTAAATAACTTCTATTGTGTCTCCTCTACAGTTGCGTCAAGTATTATTACCACTTAGTTATATTATTGCCTACTCAGTGATAAATACAAGCCTACGTTTGTACGTATAGTATCATTACTTACCTCAAAATTTATTGAACTACAATTTTGACAACTAGTTGAATTTACATATCGCCACAGTTTTAAACTATATAAACAAAAATGAGGCTTTCATCAGCTTATCAATGAATAATGATACATCTAATAGGCTTGTATGTGTAACTTAGTAAATTATTTCGTTATACTAATTTATTATTTAGTACTTAAGAGTTTTATTTATTAAAATTAATACCTGTATAAGGCCGATAATCTCATTTTATTTCAATATTCTCAAGATGATTACTTAAAATTTTGATACATTCGGTTTTGTAAGTGAGAAGTATTATATTTTTCATACATTCGCTTTTGTTGGAATGAATGGTTATTTATTTTATGGAGTGTTATGAGGATGATCATGATGGTGGACGGTGGGATGATTCGCATTCCACTGACATTTAAGACTCCAACATAACATAAAACACTTGTTCTCACTTGTTCATCTTAATAAATTTTTGGTGTTTGTACCTATTAGCAATTTTCAATTTGTCATTGTCATTAAAATGTCAGTGGATAGTGAATGAGGTACGAAGAGTGGGCATCAACTGTTGAGCTCGATCTGGCCACGTGCGCAGTCTTGACGACGCGACAGTTGATTTACCAATGGTTGGACGGTGCTCAACGACATAAAATGACCTTTTTCTAAACGTATTGAGAACGTTAGAAAAAGATCATGGTTCTCAGGACAGTTGTCCCAAAAGTACCCCTACTGTTGGAGAGTCAATAAATGGCAACAATTAATAGCTCTAAGTACTTATGTTAAGTTTCTAAATGTTGTCAGCATTGTATTGAGTTCGTTACGTGTTCTGATTCATACACAGCGGGTGTTCCGCGACAGTGGTGTCGATTCTGTTGTACATTTTCACTAAAGTTAACTCAAAAATTTATGTTGACTTAAAGCCAATTCAGCTGTTGTTTTGTTTCCTAAATTGGCAAATACATACAGGTGTGTGGTAATATTAATTAATTTAAAAAATCTCAAATAAGCAAAACGAGATTAATTCGAAATTTAAATTTACAAGATTTCAGTAAGTATAGTGAAAATTTACGACAGAATTGACGTCACTAACGCAACATAAAATAGGCCACGGTGCCATAAACTCTACCACCTAAGGACCTAAGTGGTATAAAAAAGTCCTGTATTAACTTGTACGTGAGCCTGCTATATCCTTAGCGGGAGGATGACATTATCACTAGAGTTGTGTCATGTCGCCTGCTGTGTTTGACATCGTATAAGTGTCTAGGTCTAACTAGGTGTACTATATTATCCATGTTTTTGAGCAGTATAATTTATATTTAAGTTCATTAAAATGTATCTATTCGACCAAAGATGTAAATTTTTTAAACAATATTAACTAGTAATTATGGACTTTGCAACAAATTGGTAGCAGATCTTATACTTAAATACTATACAAGTAGAAGATAACTGTATTGGCCAAGGTTCTTAATTCAAAGTTTGAGGTGGATTTAAAAAAAAAAAATGAGGATGTTTATACTCTGAGTATATTATATCGCATATTTAAGAGAAAATTGTAACTAACTATAACTTGTACTGTAACGTACTGGCAACTTATGATATGGTTATTAAAAAAAATATATATCAGTTTGTATTACTCATAAAAAGTAAGAAATTTTCACAGTACACTCGGGGATTCTACATCAATTTATGTATGACATAGGACCACAGATCGACGATGATGTAGTTTCTTCTGCACTTATCTTAAATCGTAGATATGTAGTGAGAAAAAGAGCTGTGAATACTTCGAAATATTCAAACAAAATCGACTTCAATTGTGTCATTGGATGTAAATTTAAAAATTAGTTGACAATGACCAAGTCGAAGAAGGCTAAACTTTTTGAAATAGTTTCGCACCCATATTATAAATATTAAATTAAATTTGAATAAACAATGTTGATAAAATTGGTGCTTTAGGATTTCTGAAAGAAGAAAAAAAACATAATTTGAAATGTTGTCAAACTAAATTGTAGTAACTTTGACTGACACTTGTTGTTGCCAAAGATCTGCAAATCGTTTCAGTTTTAACATTATAGAATTCTTAAAAAAATTGTTTAAAAAATAAATAGTTCATACAGATCGCAAATGTGCTGGGCATAAAAAATAACGATTGATAAAATTGTAAACAAAATTAATCGAGTTTAAACTATAAGTTTTAATCGATATTAATGTGTGGCCAAAAAAATGAAAGTAACCTTTTAAACGTACCTATAACGGTTCTTTTTCCTAAGCAGTGTAATGAACGCACCGTTAAATAGTTCTGAATAGGTATGTGACCGCGAACATTATTATTACGTGCAATATCACTCACAAGTGCAATCCAAAATACCTTTAGTTTATTTATCAACCTAAAAAGATCATAAAATGGCAAAAAAACTCAATTCTATACTCAGAAATAACTATTTATTTATTTATTCTAGCGCTCACTAGACAGTATTACAAAGTAATTAGTCGTACTTAAATTATTTGTTAGATATTAAGGACATATTATTTAAACACGAACGGTCTATGATCGGCGTACTGAAGCAGGTTTAGGTAAGCCTATACATGTATTAACGGCGACTGTACCAAAGATAGCATGGCATTTAAAAAATACTTTTTGACACGCTGCTGTGTGCCATTTCATTCCAGTTATAGATATTCTATCTCACGAAGGCGGGTGAACAATTGAATTGTAGGACCTGTGTCTTGTAAATATGCTTGCATGTGTGTGTGAAAGTTCATGTCACGTCAAAAGAAATTCATGTAGCAGTTAGTAGAACATTAATTGCATTGCAAGTAATTCATTTTTAAAAGCAATGTGTATATATTTGTTCTACTACAATGAAAAACCGCCTTCGTGAAATAGAACATCTATACCAAACAATACAACTTTAAGATTATTGTTAAATTTCTCGCGCACTTTTCTTTCTTCAGATATGTAACTCTGTGAAAAAGTATTCCTTCAAGGATATCAGGCGAAGGATTTCAACTTCAAATTTAAAACACTTATTTCTGTCTTGTACTAAAATATAGGTGCTTAAGTTACGTTGCAGTGAAAGAACTGAAGCTACTATCTTTGGTACTTTTGTCGTTTTAATTTAAAACACACTTTACGTAGGTAGCACTGTGTATCTTGTCCATTGTGATGTAGTGACGATATATTGCTGATAACTACCTATATACAATTTGCGATGCCTCAGTCCACAAGAGGAGAACGGAAACGAAACGTGTTTAGACATGGGACTAAAACTAGAATAATGTAGATTTTCAATTATTCACTGATCGTTTGCGTCAATGTATATCAGTCAAACATCACGAGGTCATTTTGTTATTAATTTCTCTTATGTATATTGATCTTCAGATGAATTTTAAAATGATTTTCAACATTTGTATAAAAGTCTTCATTATTTGTAACAAATGGAACGTTTCATTGAGAGTCAATTATTGGAAGGATTAGTTTGGTTTGATTTTTTTTTTTTGTTGTATAATGAATATTTAGTTTATTGGACAGTATTACTCGGTAAGGCTACAATCGGTGAGTAGCGGTAGCGGTAGCGGAAAAATGAACCTAAAGAATGGTTGTTTACGTTCTAAAATGTACTTTTGAAAATCATTTATAGTATCGGCTACTTAATTATTTGTTCAAGGACCGTTATAACGATTATAAAATGTTTGTAAAAGGCAAAAAGTAAATTCTAAAAGGAATAAGTCAAAAGAGATAGCGACGCTAATGGTCTCGCGCTTCCCATCGCAATATTATTGATTCTCAGTGGAGGTGTTTTATACCGTCTCATCGCATAATGTACTTTTCTCGAAATGTCCTTTCTCACAATGTCCGTTTCTCGAAATGTCCTTACCCATAATGTCCTTTCTCAAAATGTAGAATAGGACATTATAAGAAAGGACATTTTGCGATGAGACCTTTTATACCACGGTTGTTTGAGCGTTTCCGCTGCCGCTCCGCTACTCACTGAATGTAGCCTAAGGTAAATTACGTTCATTTAGTCCTTCCATGGACTGGATTTTGTATTCTTATGTTGTTTCTGTATTCAACTTTTTTTTTTAATAATAATAATTTTTATTTAAAGTTTCATAACAGAAATAGGTATATTAAAAACACTTGCAATTTAACACTAGTATCATAAAACTCTGAGGGCAAGACACACTGATCCTAAACAAGGGCCTCGATTCCGCTAAAGACAAACCACTGATATACCACTGACACTCTAAAAAATGCCATTTAATTGTAGACTTTATTGTTATCAGGTTAGTCTAAAGTCAAATGATATTTTGTAGAGCGAATGAAAAAGTTAAATAAATTCTTTTCATTTGATTTTAGACTTAAAGTGTATAACGGTGAAGTCTACAATTAAATAGCATTTTTAGAGTGTCAGTGGTATTACAGTGGTTTGCCTTTAGCAGAATCGAGGCCCTGTACTATAGGTATCGTATTAGTTGTACGTAAAGTGTGTGACGTAGGATTAACGTTAGTACAGGGCGTACTTTATAACCAATAGCTATGATGAACGGCAACAATGGTAATTTTGTACTTATGGTAATTGAAAGTTAAGCTATTTATATTCATGTTGTAAACCTGTATTATAGAATAAGTATTTTTTAATTTACAGAAATTTATTTAGGATTTCTTTTTTCAAATATGGTCCATCATTCGTATAAGTTTACATAGTTCCGCCTGTTAGATTCCGCCTGTAATAAAATTGAAGTCAGATCCTCAACGTAATGTCGATCTAAGACTGAGAAGTTCAACTGTGAAACGGTAACATCGTAGAAATAGGGGACTACCGCAGGGTTGTCTCGTCTTAATAGTTGACTTTTTCTGATTCTAAATTTACAGATTCATAAATAAATTTCTTGTAAAGTATTATTTTCCTTTAGTGTTAGTTATTACCTAATTGTGTGTCTGCTTCTGTAATACATTCAAGGGCTTTTTATAATAAAATTTTAAAAACGTATTATAGTTGTATTACTTACTTTTCCCTCGATTAAACCTCCATTTTTTATTCTGTAATAAATTTTCACTAAACTTAACTAAAATCTCTAAAGAAGAACGGTCATCAGTGACCCAAGCCCGACAGAAACGAGACATATCTCATTTTATTTGGTATATTGTGTATTGTTAAATTACGTATATTTTATATTTGAAATCAATGGCTAACACCAAAAAATATTGCCGTATATTTTTGTCCAGGCGATACACTAAAAAAATACTAAACGCGATTATTCAGTGGCAGCTATTAATTGGCGGTCAATCATGCTGTCTCTCTCTTTCATTATAACATGGCGGAGCGGGGCGAGGCGGGTAGAGGTGGGTCGCCGGATGCGCAGACGCACCACAGCGGCCGGCGCAGTCCTTTGTGTTCTGTGTTGAGATCTGTGCGTTTTTGTTTTCAAGGATACATTTTTTCAACGATTTTTGGCTTTCTCTTTACTGGACTTGATTTTTGCATTGTGAGTGGTTCGTGTTACGACAAAAATATATTATACTTATATTATGTTTCATGAAACTCTAAATGGAATTAAAGCAATAACAGAATTATTACTGCTCATGCTTGCATGGTAAAAGGACATTGGGAAGTTGCGCACACGTCATTAGTGTTGTCTATTACTTAGGGTGGGCTAAACATCAAGATCACTTTGACCACCCGGCAATGGGTATGGATTATGTTGTGAGAGATGATGTGAGAGAAATAGAAATTCAATAAAACTTTATATCGACATACCTATTAGTTTTATTTAATGTTTCAATCCTGAAACCTAAGTGATAGATCATAATCATCACCATTTCAACCCATAGCTGTCCACTACTGAACATAGGCCTCCTCCACCGCTAATTGATAGCTGCCACTGAATGATCACGTTTAGTATTTTTATTGTATCGCCTGAACAAAAATATACGGCAATATTTTTTGGTGTTAGCCATTGATTTCAAATATAAAATATACGTAATTTAACAATGCACAATATACCAAATAAAATGAGATATGTCTCGTTTCTGTCGGGCTTGGGTTTTTTTTGTATGGGGTGTGACTGTTCTCCTTTGATGTTGACTTAGTCAATTTCGCTGTTATTTTGACGCAAAAGCAATCAGTTGTAAGCCGTGGTAATATTTTAATAATAAAAAAAATTAAAACAAGCGAAACGAGATAAAATTTAAATTTAAATTTAGATGTTTTAGTTAAGTTTAGTGAAAATTTACGACAGTATTGACCATCTCATGTGTATGAACTTTTTGAGTTCATTACAAATTAAAAATACCTACTGCTATGTACTGTTTATCTGCCTATAAAACAGAAGTTGGTCTGGACCGGCCGACCTGAGTGCGTAGGCGATTAAGAGACCTCCATACCGGCCATTGGAGGTCGTGACCGGGAGGTAAACTTTAAGCGGGTACGAAGCCAGAAGGTTACTGGTGGTACAAATTTGATGGCACAAATTTTGTCACAAAATTCGGCCGGGTAGGTACCACCGTGCACGATTGCGAATAATCCTCCATGGTTATCCAATCTCGGTTGGATTGCGTTCAGGGGTCAGCAAGTGCATAGCCGGGCAGGGGGGTTTGTGGTCGCAGCACTAGTGGGACCGGTGGGTGTCACGCGGTGCTGCGACGACAATCCTCTTTTGATGAGGCCGTCAAGCTGAGTGCCACCATTGTTAACATGGTACGTGTATGTAATGGTGACCCTCTTTCCTAAGACTTTACCTTCAGCTTACCATCAGGCGAGGTGAAGTCAAATTGACGTGTCCTATATATATATAAAAAAAGGTTATGGGAATCTCTCCTTCCATAATGAGACTCTCATTGCAACAGGGGATTCCCCAAATATTGGTCTGCATTTCATTGGAATACCTACATTCATTTGCAGTCATAGTGCAGTGTGATCGTAAGTACTACTGGGAATAGAACCACAGTTAACTTTGGTGCATCATTGACGCTGAGTGTATTAAAATAATAACATAACGCCTCTATCCCCGAAGGGGTAGGCAGAGGTGCTAGCACCCACATTTCGCCGGTTTATGTTTAGGTCCCAATGTAATAGGTGGCGAGCCTATTGCCATTAACCGGGCACTTATAAACCTGCGATAAATACACACATAACTTCGAAAAGCATCGAAAAGTCATTGGTGTGTGCCATGGTAAACCCGAGACCTCGTCTCAGCAGTCCATTGCCCAGACCACTAGGCTACCGCGGCTATATTAAATATATAGATATATTAAAATAATAGTCCACTTAATAATATAGTTTATTTTATTTCATACCTATTTTGTATCACAGAACATTATTACATAACCTTCTTTAGAACAAACATTATACTAACACAACAAAGTCTTAAATTAAACACAGTGTATAAAATATATTTTTATGACGGAACCACACTTCGCTATTCGCCTATAATGTATTCGAGAAAATTGTTATAGATGACTAAACCCTCCATCATAGAAGAGTGACTAAGGCGAATATTCGTGCGAATAAAGCAAGTATACTCTCTCCTTACTTCGATTTATACACGTGAATAAAGGCGAATAGCGAAGTGTGGTTCCGCCATTACACTAATAGGTCATTACGAAGTTGCAGATATTGTAGTTTAGGTACATATTGTAGTAGACATTGTATGAAAAATATAATATATCATCAATATCTAATGAAGATTCATACATAAAAACTTATGAATGTCGTATTGTTTATGAATCGAATGAAACAGCGCATTTATATCGATTATTTTATGCTAGATGCAATCGATATTAAACTTTAAATCTATCAAATACAAATAAAATGTCTTTTAATTCATTAGCTGCTTTGGTTTAACTGTTTTTAAAGAACCTTGAAGAAGAATGAGGTACCTACTTAATTTTCAATCGCACCAAAATTATTCCATATAGGTACCTATATGGAATAATTGCTATTATTAATAAACAGAAGCTTCATTCAGCGCACTGATTTCAATGGCACCAATTCGAATCGCACCAAAATGATCCCATAACTATGGTATATAACTATAGGTAGTTATGGGATCATTTTGGTGCGATTCGAATTGGTGCCATTGAAATCAGTGCGCTGAATGAAGCTTCTGTTTACCTGCTTGGTACACTATTTTCAAAATGGCTGTAAACCATTCTAGATAAGCCATTATAATTATCCAGTAGCAGGGCTGTCGAGTATCGGCGATGATTATGGTAACTAGCCTACACTAAAATACTTGTTTGTACGCGTATATATACCTAATATAAATCACACATATTTTCACATTACGTCCTACCTAACACAACATAATCTTATCACATGGTCAAAATCCTACTGGTCATATTAATAAATAAATTCTATACCCTGAAATACTTGGAACTTCGGTACCTTTGACAATAATACATTAATATTATGTAATTCCGCAATAACCTTTTCAGGAGGTTAATAATAAAATATATACTTACGCAATGCTTATCTATCTTACACTATAAACTAATCTATATAGGTACGTACTAGGTATATTAACAGCACAAAATCAGTACTTCGTCACAACAGAAACATCAAAATACAGACGTTTTATTATCGATGCAATGTGTGCTACAGTATACAGACTCAGATTTTCGCTACCTCGGATTCCCCATCACAAATTAGGGTACAACCCTTCCCCTTACTTAATAGAGCTTATTAGCAGTACCTGATTATACACGTTGATTTTATAGTCGTTTTGGAACGAGATATTTTGGATACAGTTTCGATAACTGAATCAATTGGAGCCATTAATTAAAAAATCTATTTGTTAAAAAAAAAAAAAATTTGAAAACTGACCAATCACAAAGCATCCCGGTCGACCAAGACAATGCCAGCACCGACATGATTGTGATGACTCTAAATATGCCTGCGAACGCACATTCATTCATTACAAATTGACTTTGAAGTTTTATCGAAGCTCTAATAATTTTTTACTCGAACGAGTCAAAAAGATTACAGCAATTTTTTTTTTTTATTATATCTCGTACAGCAATTTGGACATGTCAAAATGGTATCATTTATTATTCCGAGTAACCCCCTTTCGGGTCCAAAACTACTATAAAATCACGCTGTATAAAGCACCCCTTTTTGACATATAGGTATGTGTGTAGGTACGTATGACGGATAGGGGTAAGTTATAGACATCTATTACTGATACTGTGTTTATGACCATCATTATTCCTTTGATAGATTTGGTACCTGGTCGGTATTTAAAACCAAAGAATTGTGCGGCTTTACAGGGTGGGTCTCGCGATTTAGTCGAGTTCCTGTTTGCCTGGTGAATCTCCGCCTGAGTGGTCCGTAAGCCTACCTCCTGCCCATGTCCTAGCCGATAAAAACTTCAAAACGACTATGAACAACGAACAGGAAATTTGGTTGGTTTGAGTGGTTTGTGTGGTTTGTGAAGGGTCATACGGGCCCTTCTGCTCCGGTCTGACCTTAGTATCTACATATCTATGTACTCGTAGAAGAATTCTATGTTCTTTCACACTATTCGTGAATTACTTGGTCACACATTTCCATACTAGTACCAGTATGGATATGTGTGACACACTATTTTGATATCGACAGGGTCAAATCAATCTTTATATAATTACCCTTGCTAATATACCTAAATGCAAATATAGTGTCACTAAAAATTGTATGGTTAAAAAAAATGTAATGTAGAATTATAAATAGGTATTCGTATACCCAGAGTATTATGACAGCCGCGGTAATGTTACTTAATTTATAGGTACTTAGTCGTATTGGTACACAAATATTTAACATTTCCACAGGGTAGGGATGAAAAGGTATTAGCTATTAACCCTAGCTCGTTGTGTTTACATCAAAACTCAATAAAAAAAATAGTTTTGACTGTGGAAATATCAACACTACATAATAGTGTTTCAAATAAATCTTATCTAGGGCTCGTATTTCAGTACAATACTCAATCATAAATCTCGAATTGAGACTATTATATAGTTAAGAAGGTATCAATTTTAGTGAAGATCTAGAATACAATTTGTACTTTAAATTAGTATCAAATTGAGACACATGACTGAGTATGGTTATAGAATATGTGCCTGAGCGTATTGTCTCGACCTTAACATACAAAAAGAGAAAACAAAATACTTATTCAAAAATAAACCTAAGTATATAAATTAGACTTACTTAAACGTACCTACTTGTATTTTTATAAACTAAACGCATTAATGATAGCAGCGAGACTTTGATAGGTGCCTGTGACGAATACGAAGAGACCCAGAGATATGAGGACCAAGTTCTTGAGCCACACGAAGGGGTGGATGCCTTCAGGTTTGGTGGCTTTGCAGACCAGCTCGATGAGAGGAGGAAAAAACAGCGCAAGGGCGGTGCTGCTGACAGCGCCCACCAGAGAGATGAACAGGCCCAGTTTTGGTATGGTCTCCGCCAGCACGACTGTGAAATATAAAGAATTAACGTTTACTAAACATACAGTGATGGTAGCTGAATGGATAACGACGCGGCCTCTACTCAGAGGTATCGAGTTCGAATCCGGCCGGACAGTACCAATGTGAATTTCACTTTGTGGAATTTCTGACACTGAAGGAAAAACATCGTGAGGAAACCCACATGTCCTAGAAGAAATTCTAAGGTCATGTCCGATCCACCAACTTCAGGATTAAGGTCTGAACCCTCTCAGCTCTCTCGTTAGAGGAGAGGAGACCCGTGCCCAGCAGTGGGACATAAATGGGTTACTATTATTAAATATACTATGATGCCTATCTACCACTTACGTGAAATATCGACGCTGGAAAGGCAACCTTGCTTATGCGCCAAATTCACGAATATGAGTTATATATATCATTAGAATCGCCTGATTTTTCTCTATCCGTTGATCTCGGTTTCATTCAATTCTGACCATTTTTGATGGTCAATAAGCCATCTGTGATTCCGATTTTTCAGGTTAATAAGCGCACAATTTTAGCTCTTTTTAGAAAATTTGTCTCTTAAGCTATACATAATTTTGTTAGATTGTAGGTTAAGCAATATATCTTTTCCAAGATATTACGTATATATTTACATAAGAAACTTTGCTTCGCCATGGACCATTGCATTGTTTTGACATCAGACAATTAGCCGCGCTAAAGTTTCTCAAGATATGGGACTTCAGCAATTTATCTCCGCCGCGTCTAAAGCATTATCTGCATATAAGCAATTTTATCGAAAAAACTAAACTATGCTATTGGGATATAAGCAATTTAGCTTGGACTAGAATATTTTTAAAGTAGCTCATAAGCAAGTTTACTCCACTGTACATTTTAAAAGAAATCATTGTAAGATATTTTTTGCTTTCATTTACTTTCCACTTTATGGTCACTTACAACGCACTTCCGTACATGTCAATACACGACGAACGGCGCTTAAGCTACATTTGTTTTAATGCAATGTTGCATCAAACACCGACATTATCAATAGACGTGGCTGCGCACGGGCGCATCAGTCACTCGCGTCTTGTTGACTCGGTTGTTACATGGCTTTCGATCCATAACAGCTTGCCAAAAATTCATTCTAGCCTGGCTAGGTTGTGATCACCAGCACTTTCGATCTTCTGAAGGATTATCATAAAAAGCTGATTAGGGAGGACTATTAGGTATGTTGTGAATAAAATGAATGATTTAAAAATAAAAAACCTGACTGCTGTTGAAAAGACTGAAATAAGTTTTATAGCAGACGGTACCCATTTGAAAATCATAAACTTGAAGAAAATTAGTGGGTACCACCTGCGATCAAACTTGTTTTAGTGTTTTCAACTGCAGTTGAGTTTTTTTTTATTTCTTAATCATTTCTTTTTTACAAGACTAATGTCAAATTTTGTTGTTTTGTGCTTTGATGTTTAAATTTATGGGAACAAAAGACTTAAGAATAATAATTAATGTCTTTTACGAAAATTAACCTTATACTTTGATTTTATCGTAAGTAGTTCTTTTATTTATGTAAATCCTTGAATATGCTTACCTATAAGAAACTTTACCTAAGCCACGATTTGAGGTCAGTTAGAGGTTCAGAATTTTTGGCAAACTATTTTTTTATGGTTTGATGCATATCACTGAATTATGCCGTCGTTTTTTTCGAATGACTGACGAGTTAAGACATTTTGCTCTGATATTAATTACATACTTTTGGTCCATAAGCAATAAGTGCAGCAAAATTATCAGCTGAACCATGGCCTATAAGAAAATTAGCCTTGCCTGAGGTCTGGACATTTATTGCTTAAGCGACAACTAATTTTGTCCCCTGACGTTTTTTAAGTAATATTTTATAGTGAATCTGTGACAAATCCTTTTTTAAATAGTCATGCCAATTTTCAGGCCATTCTGATTAAAATCATACGATTTATGAATTTTTTTCGAAATTTTCAAACTTTGAATCGCTCTCCTGTAAAGTTGCTAAAAGGCACATAAGCAAGGTTGCCTTTCCAGCGTCGATTATGTACATATATATAAGTACTTTACTTATTTAGTAACAAGATTTTTAGGCCCTAAGCCACTTTAAACTGCTGATACATCTGCTGATTAACGGACTAGGGCATTACGCTGCGATGCTCTCGGGGTTGGAGATAATAATTTTTTTGTCAGAATATCGTATAAAAGTTGTTTCAAACTAATAAAGATAATTAACACATTTTTTATTAACAATAAATGACGATAAGTTATTAGAGTGCCCAATACAATCTAACCAATGTCGTTATAATTAGTTGATTGAAGTCTGGCATAGACGACCTTGCTAGACACACTTGAAACAATAAGGACCTCGCCTACAGGCAGCTGACGAAACAAACAGTGGCGATCGACGGAAAATCTTAGCGATTGAATTAAAATAAGCCTATTTATCGATTAAAAAAATAATAATGTAAAACCACGTATCTACATATCCATGTACATACAAACTTTATACAAACGTAAAAAAAGTTTCTGGAATAGTGAGGTTTTTACTAAATGAATCTGTTTATCGTTCTTAAGCAAATTCGGATGAAGATGATACCAGTTCATGGAAGACTAGAAGAAAATGTTAGCAAAACGACTTCCTTTAAATTCATATTTTTACTTCGCTTATTGCTCGGCCATTATTACAACGTCAGTGAATATAAACCAGTGCGTTATTTAGCTAAACTGTACTGTTTAAGCATGTGCACTTGCTGTACTCTTACGTTTTACTATGATGTTTCAAGTCATGATAACAAAGCATTCTTGAATGGTAAAATGTTCGTTTTTATGGCTTTTATTAGTAACACAATTTCAGCTTCGATATTCGCGGATAATTATTTTATCCAGTATTGTAATAAGATCAAAACAAATGATACAATTATGGGTTTTAAAGCGCCTTTGATGACAAGACGTGTGGTTCTAATAATCATTATGACATGTGTACTACGCGTCGCATTGTCAACGGCTCGATTCATAATTACAAGCCCTGAACTTAGTTCATTTTTGGGTGCGTGCTTTGCGTTCAGTTCCTTGGAAACTAATCATATTCTCGTCGCATGGATATTTTCTTTGCTGCACCACCGTATGACACTACTGGCAATGTATTTTGAGGAAATTTCAACTTTTAACATTAGAGGGAAAAGCAATAAAGTACAGATCACTGTGAAAAATGTAAGAAAGGGTTTGTATAATTACAACACGATGATGGATGACGTGTTGTTAATTGACAAGCAGATGCAATGTATGGTAAGTTAACATTTACAGAACTATATATTCATATGTCTAGTATCGTCTTGATTCCATTGGGATATTGGTATAAAAAGTTATATGTTACTCAGGGATAATCTAGCAATTTAGTAGTGAAAGAATTTTGAAAATCGGTTCCGTAGTTTTAGACTTAATGATTACAAATAGGTAAACTAAGTATTTTTCCTGTTTTTAATGTAAGTTTAGATATCAATGTAGGACTAAAGCGACATGGCCTTCCACATAAAAAGTCTAAAAGTCATTCACTATGTTTATTTCTTTATTTTATTTATTTTAAGTCTAATTTTGATTCAACTGTCAACTTATCACCAACCCCGTAAATTCACTTACGTCCGAATGGAGTTAGAGGTGTACTAGTTAATATGATTTTTATCAAGTAAGTTCATATATGGAGGATGATTACCTAATGTTACGTTGTTTCAGTTATTAATTGATCTTCTGAGCTGTTTACCAAGAATTAGCAGCTTAATATATCAGGCAGCTTCCAATTATATGAGAAGTGTAAGTTATATGTTAGCAAATCTGTAGATATGTAGGTGTTTTTGCACTTTAGACGAGAGGGTGACAAGACCGTCGCTTGTCACCTTACACCCCACCCTGGGCGCGTCGGAGCTTTGCTCACCTATTGTTTGAGAGTCGAGGAGATCGTAGAAGGCCCCGGGTCAGCAGAGATGCGAGTGAAATGCCTTTTGGGTAATCTTACACCCCGGTAAAAAAGGTGTTTTAGCAGTGTTCTAGACCCCATATTTTTTAGTTTACATAATTCGTTAGAAAATAAACCTTATCCTCACAGAATTAAGCAATATTTTGCAGGAGTCTTCATCAAAAACTCTGCTACGTATCTGTGAGTTGGGCCACACGATGTACGTATGGTCTTTGCCAATGATAGCTGCTCAGGCAATAGTGTCCGAAGTCGATACAATCAAAACAATATTGTCAAGAAAATTGTTGAGGTGTTCAGGTGAGGTCAATGCACACTAATATTATACTTTCATCTGTGCTTCCCGAAAAACTTTATCCTGAAAGTATTCAAGTCTAGACCCCGTCTTCACTTACCAACAATCCCCGCCGCGGTAGGATCACGAGCTTAGGTGTGATTGGTCGACCTATTCTATTCCTTTCCTTAGCGATTTACGCTGTGCCACTTGTCTACGGGGGCAAATGAGATAACGGCTAGCGGCCTCTGTGGCGTAGCGGTAGTGCATTCGACTGCTACGAAGTTCGATTCTCGCTCAGTACAAGTATTTGTATATACATGAATATGTCTTTTTGCATTGGTTTGGATCCAGAGAGCGCTATGTAGAATGTCGTGGAATATTTATTGACTTAATTATTTTGTTCTACAGATTTTTTGTAATATTTATTTTTATTTTTGTAATTGAATATCATTCAGCCTTTGAGAAGTAGGGCTTCGCACAAGGCTCTGTTTCCAAAGAAAGTAAGGCCAAGCACGCACACTAGTACATCTGCGGCTATGACCCCTGCTGACTAAATTTTCCTTTGAGATAGGGCTTCGTTATATTAAATGATTGATTTTATTAACTTGTTTTGATGGAGCGGTTCAAATAACAAATTTTAAGGTAAAAAATATTAAATATTCGAGAGGCCATTCTGACCAAATTACTTCCAATTCTTGTGTTTATTCTATAACAGGTTGTTTGTTTGTATATAAGTAGGACATAATAAAAAGATATTACTCTACCTAATAGCTAGACGTACACTAATGTCTGAAGAATAATGGGCACTATCATATGCTTGCACTGGGCGGTGGAAGTCAGTGCGAAAGATATGTGCCTATTGGGTAACCTTACACCCCAGTAATTGAACCCGAGATCGCGTGCAGTTTTAGTCATATTAGACATAACCAGCCCTGATGGCTGAGGGGGGTGGTATAGTACACGACATCTAACTTGGCAAGATTTTCGATTAGTGTGGCCCCACTACTCCTAAACCTTGCCAAGTTAGATGCCGTACACTATACTTGTTTGTGGCAAAATGCGTCGCATGGAAACAAGTATAGTGTACGGCATCTAACTTGGCTAGGTTTTGGAGTAGTGGGGCCCAAACTACTCCAAAATCTTGCCAAGTTAAATGCCGTGCACTATATCCGTGGGTATTTCTGCACGATAAAAATAGGGTGGTAACACATTGTTTCCGCGCGCCCTTTAGCGAAGAAGGCATTAGAGCCCCTACAACGCGTCGGGGTCGCCGATGTCTATAGCTGGACGAGATCTTAGAGACAATGGTGCTCCTAATTTCGACAGTATCGACTATTTATCATACATCATATTTGTGACAATAACAGGTATTTATTATTTACAGATGAGAACATCTGTATGGAGCTCGTAGCGGCATTAGAGTACATGACGTTACGTCCGTTCTACTACAATATCTGTCGCATCATACCTCTCGACATTAGCCTATTGTACACCACTATTAGTGTCTGCCTCACATATGCTATTGTGATCATGCAGTTCACACGGTTTGCTGCATAGCATTGTGCAACTAAAAATAGGCTAAGAGCTGGTGGAGACCGACCTGCACCTAATAACCAGATGGTTCTTTTTCATTAAATATTTTTCGCCTGTCAACATGTCTATCAAAAAGTGTTCCTGGTATTTTTAAGTAAAATAATTTTAATAATTTTTTATTACCCGGTTATCCATGCAACCCGGATTTTTTTATTCAAATTGATAATATGTAACACAAAAAAAGCCATGGTGTCTTGTTTTCTTATTTTTATTCATGATTACCTGGCAATCAGGTATTTATAGAATTACAGGTATGTCGATTTAGCTAACTACACCGATTTTAATTTTGTTCAACACAATCAGGTATTTGAATAAGAATTGAATAAGTCGATAAGAATAGCTAACTACACGGATGCAATAACCAATCAAAAGTTATATCATGGGAAAGATAATTTAATTACAAAATAGTATTTGCAGGCAAAAAATCGCTCATGAAAAATGAAAAATTGCTGTAAACACTTTTTGATAAGCGAGTCATCGTAAGTTAATACACTAGTAATATCAGATGACTGAAGGTCGACCTTCACTGACTCCTCTACTAAAAGGAGTATCAAATTACGACATAGCCCCATTAGTTGATTTGCGGGCAAACAAAGAAAACTCTTTATTATATAACACAGTTTTCTTGTGACTTATAAACTTGTTGTGTAACGTTAATAAATCACAGTAAACAATATACATTACCTACTTCTTTAATATTACCGACTTGAAAAAAGGAGGAGGTTCTCAATTATTCGACTTTTATATGTTTGTCACCTCAGTACCTACTTCCGAATAGGTGAACTGATTTTGATGGTTCTTTTTTTGATTGATAACTGGCGATTCCCGTGTGGTTTGGTTCATTCCCAAAGGATGCCCCTAGAATGGTGACCTCTACCCAGACGGCCTTGACAGATGCCATTTCACGCCCTAAGAGGAAGGGAACACACAACAACATCTATGGCAGTCGTTTCGGGTAGTTGGAGCCCTAAAAGTCCAACGACAACGGTCTAGCTGCAATGCTTCGATATCGCCTAATGTCACCATTGGATTGTGAAGATCAGATGGCAGTCGCTTCACGGAAAATATCGAGGTCCAGCCAAATCCGCAGTTAAGACTGGTAAAGCGGACCCCAGACTCCTGAGGTGAAAGCTTTGGATGCGACTGGGATTAACGCTAGGTTGAAGGAAGAAGGAAGAGGAAGGGAGCACGTGCGAGGGTAGAGCATTCTACACCCCGCGGCGTGCGGTTTTATTCGCTTCGATCCCGACATTACCACCCAAAATTGGCGACGAAGGTGGTATCAGTGAGGATTTCCGCACGAAAAAAACGGCAGGCAAATAATAAGAAGTGTGAACTCGTCCTAATAATAATATTTTGATGAATTTTGACTTGATATAATAAAAGAGGTGTACTCACAGGTGATGAGGGCCAAAAATGCTCTGTACAGCAGTTCCATAGCAATAGGTGATTTGGTCACCCAACGTCTGCGGATGCTCGGCCATGAGCTGGCGATGGGCACGTAGAACTGGAGAGGGTATGTGCACAGGATTGCCAGCAGTATCAAGATCTGTATTACTTTGCTTAGGCTGTGGGGACATGCAAAAATTTGACAATGTATGAGTAGGTACCTACAGGTCAGCGTGTGTGGATTAAGGTCTAAACCCTATCAGCTCTCTCGTTAGGGGAGAGAAGACCAGTGCCCAGCAGTGACATAAATGGGTTGCTATTAAAAAAAAGAACGTCTTGGTAAAGCACCTGGTCACGAAAAGGATCGATCATTAGCTTCACAATTACCCGAAAAAGATAGTGCTCAACCTCATAAAACTTACACCTTAACAAAAGCAATGACACCGACGGGAAACTCTGTTAGCCAGAGAATCCCCCTCCCCCATCCTCCAATCCCCACCTCCAATCCCCCTTCCCCTCCAGGGTCAGCAGCGTCCATAGGCCATGGTAGTATAAAATGTCGTATCATTGCAATGTCGGTACTTACATATCTTTTGAGTCCAAATTGAGAGTTAAACTGCCCGCCACTTCCTCCCCCCACTTGAGGTAGCCAAGAAAACCAACTGTGATGAATATGCTGCCTACGACCACCATTCCGACGTTGAGGACACCCAGCGGTTTTTGGAATTGTGCTGGGTTTCTCATTTCATTCTTCAACGGCAATACCTATTACAGAAAATATGAAATTAAACACTGAAAAAATATTTACAATTTCGATAGTGATGAAATTAGTAAGATCTTATGCCGGGTAAACACCAACTGAACAAAAGCGATCCACTCACTTGGATCGTTCGAGCGTTTGTCCATATCGCCACCGTTACCGGGACGGCACCGAGAACGAGATTATTAAATTTCAGGCCGGTTTTGTATTGCCGGCACATCGGCCCGTCATCGGTGATGGGCGTGCGGTGGACACATGGTCATAAAGGTAAATGGATAATGGATCTATCGCTAAATCGGCGCCGACATCTTGTTCTCGGCGGCGGTGGGGGTTAGACAAACGCTCTTATATGGTTCACACTGGTTGATTCACGAATATTCGACAGATAAATAGAATCCTATACTAAAACTTACCAGACCGATGCCTTCAAAGGAGTAGACAGCGGTGCCGAAGTATAATGGCAGCTGTTGCCAACTGGCAATGTATTTCCTGCTGCTGACGGGCGGCAAGTCTTGTGCAGCCTTGTACAGCACCATGGCAAGTCCGCAAGCCATGAAAATGTTGGCGATTGTGGAAAACGGTGTTAGATACTTGAGGTTTCGCACCATGCACAAGAGCAGAACTGGTATCATTACGAAAATCATATGAACGGAGAGTTCCATTTTTATTTGATACGCGTCGCAGATCTGGAAAGAAATTTTCTTTTATTAAATTCATTCTTTTCTATCTTCTTTTCCTCTATCGTCTGTGGAGGGCTTATGATCAAGATACCTAAAGCAAGCAATTCAGCTTAGCTGGAGGGGTTAGAAGGAATACCTATAAGTAATTTCGGTTACTAAGTAAATAACTGATCACAATTTTATTGGACTCCTTTTTGGAATCCTTGTCTGTTTGTCTCTTTATTCGCGATGGATGCAAACCCTACTGAATTGACTTCGATTTAATAATTAAAGGCATAACATACACTTTTAACATTCTCTGCAATGAACACGATGTATATACAGCAGAACCCGAGCTGTGTGATGCACAGGAACGAGTCCACGGCGATCTTCATAAGTTTAGCGAACTTGCGCAATCGAGGCGGCCCGTTGGCAAACACCAGGTACACTGTCTGCGCGAACCCTGGCGGCTTTGCAGCCTTTGTCTGGTGATGCATTTCTTCTGAACAGTTCAGCTGGAAACAAAAAGAAATGTAGGTACATGGTAACCTGCCGATAGATACCTTTAAGCCTAATGGTTATAATCCATTAGATCGCACTTACACACAACTAAGTACACGCTAATATACACGGGTTCCAGTCGAAAACCAGCGCCAAGGTCTGTCCCCCTGGCATATGCTGAACTGGACACCCTTTTGATGCATTCGTGAGGCACAGAATAGAAAAAGTATAATGTAGGTATGCTAGCTTATTAATGTTTAATCTATACATATAATAAAATAATAGGAAAGCCAAAACTGTACATTGAATATTTTTTGAAAAGAATACTTGGGGTGCGATCTACAATCGATACCGAAGCCAAAAACATAGTTTTTAGAATTTTTGTCTGTATGTAGGTATGTCCGGAATAAACTCGAAAAATACTGCTTGAATTTACTTCAAATTTGGCACGAATATTATTAAGAAGTCCGATCAATACATAGGCTACATTTATCACGCTATCACCTACGGGGAACGAGCAGTGAACCTTTATTTCTTCAACGCATTCTGTAACAACGTATAATCTAACGACGCATATTTGAATGTTGTTTGGTATTATGTTAAAACCAGGCTATAAGCTAGCTTCGCACTATAAGTTTGTAGACTTGGTTGCGATGCCGACTGGAAGCTAGTGCACCAAACAAACGTTTGTTTCTTTCTATTAGGCATAAAGGTATCTATAGGCATTTCGTTGGCAATAGACCTTACAGCCGGCAGAAAGCTCAGTATTGTAGTCAAGTTAGTATTAGTAATTGGTTACTAACCAATATGTGCTGCGCGTGCACACACATTACTCCAAGGATAGCTGTCATGATGGGTGCGAACACGATGCCAGCGTTCCTGAAAGCGTCGCCCATGGCCAGAAGCCCTGAGCCGATATTTCCTCTGAACAAATGTAGCAACGTATCCGCATATCTGTAGAATAAGACTGTTGTTAAATAGTGCCCTTTACGTCATTCCAGCATATGGTAATGGTAAAAAAAAAACCACGAGTGTTCCATAGGTCTGTAGAAACTACGTGTAAAAGATCATACAGTATACATATACCATCTATTGCAGTGCTTGTAGAACTCAACGTCAGAAACTAACATCCCTAAAGACCACGCTATAAAGACAAAAAAATACTTTGAATTGACCAATGAGTTAACCAAAAATGGCTATGTGCTTAAACTCTACGCAGTAGGAGCAAGGGGAATTCCAGCTTAATCCTTGTACAATTTGTTTAAGACCTAGGATTATCAATAGCTTCACTAAGCTCTTTATTAAATCTAATATCCATAACGGCATTGATAGGATTGTATCTACCAAATCTGGATAGGTAGAGGGGGGAACACTACAACTGACGGTGGAGGTAAGGTCTGACGCGTTGCAAGGTGGCCACCCTGAACCTACTTCTGGGTCGCAAGTCCCAGTCACCGTAACGGAGTTCCTCTCTGTACCACGCCATGGGACCCGGTGACCGTACGGTGAATCCATGGAATGCTGAGAATTGAATCTCTAAGTATTGTGGACTAATAAAACTGAGCTATCTTGTACATTTAGGTAATGAAAACAATGGAGGTAGGACCCGACGGTATCTCCCGTCCGAACGGAGCAGTCCGACTGGGGAAGTACCTCCGCCCTACAGAACATCGCGGCTATAATAACCATAGTGTTGTGTTCCCCAAGGTAAGTAGGGTAGCCAGAGCTCACTGCACCCCTCCCTCCTTTTCCTAGCCTCTCCACCCCTTCCTAGTCCCCCCCCCCTTCCCTTCAGGGTAGGCAGCACGTGTGTGACACCGCTGGTCAGGTGTTGTCCCATCAGGTGGGCTGTGTGCTTGTCTGCCACCTACGTAGTATAAATAAAAACAGACTTACGATGTGGGATGTGTGACATGATGATGTCCATCGATGAACTCGTCCGACTTCTCGCAGTCCTTCGCCTTGTTCTTCTTGCTTACTGGGAGGTTGCTCTCTGGCTTCTCATATATCGTGAATGTATCTTTTTTGACCGGTAGAGGACTATAAACAAACAAAATTTCAATTGTAGACAACTTTTATCTGAAAGTTTTTTTGTTTTTTTTTAGTAAAATCTGCAAGGAGTTCTCTATGACAGAGATTACCCCTGCTAGATTCTCCAACTAGGTACGTAATTCACGAGTTTGGAAAAAAAATTATAGACACCTTAAGCTGTTACGTTATAATTTGAAAGCTTTTTAGTGCGGGAAGCCTCTCGGTTATCGCCAAATTGGAGCTGACGATGAGTTTCACTTGAATCAGATAAACATACGGTGCCTCTCATCTGGTTGATGTGCCAAGCTATTGCGATTGTTGGGTGTTTACCATATAGTCTAGTCAATGAATGCTCATAAGGGGGGTCTAGATGGAAAAGTCGAAAGCAGAAACTTTGACTTAGGAACTTTGTTTGGACTAGTAATAAGCATACTAAAAGTCCTGACTTCTCCTAGGTGAGCCAGAGGGGAGGAGGTGAGCCCGAAGGGGGGAAGGATGTGCTCCCCCCCCCCCCTCGGACTCACCTCGTAGGGGTCAGGACTTTTAGTATGGTTATCTCCTAACTAGTCCCAACAAAGTTCCTAAGTCAAAGTTTCTGCTTTCGACTTTTCCATCTAGAAGTTATTCGTTTACTAGACTAATAAGAAACGAAATGCAAAATGAAAAGTTGCGGTCGTTATAATTAAAATGGTTAACCTGTTTGTTAATTATAGCTTCAATAGCCCTAATCAATATCATGATAGTTTAATTTTTTGTGTCAATTATTTTTTGTGATGCCAATAACCTCGTGGCGCCCATGGATTTTTTGACACATACTTGATTGCGACCCGAGTGTCCTTTTCATAGGACATAATTACTATACCCATAACAGCCCAGATATTCAACTAAAAATTTTTATATGTTATAGTTTTCGGTATGAAACGAAACTTTTGGGGTATAATATTGAATATAATATGTTGTGATCTTAACTTACAAAATATACGTATATTTTGTTCTTTTAAAAGGACACTGGGCCAATACTATTACATTTATATTTTGATGAAATAAAATAAAAACTCAATTTTCGTCATTTATTATAATATATTTTTCACAATTTAACATTTTTACTTAAATTTCTAATACAATCAGTTTCTTCGTCACCAGTCTTAATTCTCTGCATTTATAATTATATATCTTCTTTAACAATTTAACATTTTTACTTAACTTTCTATCAATCAATTAGCCTATTGAAATCCACTGCTGGACATAGGCCTCTCTCAATGTACACCATAGCACCCGATCGTCCGCCTTGCGCATCCAGTCTATACCAGCTACCTTTTTCAGATCGTCTGTCCATCGTGCTCGGGGGCATCCCACTTTCCATTTGTCAATTCGTGGTCTCCACTCTAGGACTCGTTTGCTCCACCGGTCATCGGTCCTTCGGCAGATGTGACCAGCCCCTTGCCACTTCAGCTTACTTATTCTGCGAGATATGTCGGTAACCTTAGTTCTTTGTCGGATGACCTCATATCGAATTTGATCCATCAAAGAAACTCCAAGCATAGCTCGCCCCATAACCACGTTTCTACACCGTAGGTCGTAACAGGTACGACGCACTGATTGAAGACCTTTGACCTTCGGGGGAGGGCTAGGAAGGGATGGGGAGGATAGGTTATTTCTTCTATTTCGAAGCGTATTTAAAATCGCCTGCTCTATTTCTTCGTCTCGCAATACTACAAACATATTTTTAAATAAAGTAACAATAAAAGATGAGAAATCAATTGATTTTATATTGAAGAAGCAATAAATATTAGGATATTAATATTATTGATGTTAGTACATCAATAATACAAAGTATTTCCTATGCTCGTAGCATCAAAATAACTTTATTTACTAAAAATAATTTACAAGAATATCGTACAATATTATATTTTTTTATCACATTACAACCCACGGTCCTTTACAAAGAACATATTATTTCAATTACGAAAAAACTCTAGTTATTGTAATATAAAACACTAAATAGCTATATATTATTAATAAGTCACCTTTATTTAGTAAAAATTCATATTGAAATATAAAAGAAAAGCAAAGATTCATACAATTATAAGCGATTAACTTACCGCGTCCAATTGAGTCAGCCATGTCGCCTTCCATTTTGGTGAATATGACGTTTGACAATTGTCATTCACAATAAAATCGTTAAAAAAATCGATCGTTAATGTTCAGAGTATAACTTTGGCTACACTAGTACGGAAACCCGCGTAATTTTAAATAGCTAGATCGGTTTTTAGGATATGTCCTTTTAAAAGGCCATTGGGTTGTTAGGCAAAATTACTCTGAAAGTGTATGGGCTGTTAGTACTACTTCAAATATGGGTTATGAGAAGGACCTTGGGCGCCAAGAGGATAAGTTATTCGTACCTATTATTTGCAAGATAATAGTATCAAGGTCAACCAACATCTGTGGGTGCCTACTGTGCCTAGTATCCTTTCACAAGTATAACCGGATTTATGACGTCACGAGAAAAGTGATTTAAAATAGAAATAGAATTTATTTATTCATATCACCATTGGGTTGTGAAGGTCAGATGGCAGTCGCTTCACGGAAAATATCGAGGTCCAGCCATATCCGCAGTAAAGACTGGTAAAGCGGACCCCAGACTCCGAGGTGAAAGCTTTGGATGCGACTGGAATTAACGCTAGGTTGAAGAAGAAACATGGTAGGCAAAAAATCTTTCCATTTGATTGTCATTACTTTCCTGACATACTTACACGTCATATGAAACAGGGACGTGGTTATTTATAATTTTTAACAGCCTAAAAAACTTAAAAAAAAAAACTGTTAGTTGCCATTCAATTGCGTTGCGAATTAGTAGGTAGGTAGCATTCAGTCATCATTCATCATTCTCTGAACCTTTTCCCAACTCGTTGGGGTCGGCTTTCCAGACTAACTGTGATGCGGCTGAACTTAGATATTTTACGTGGAGCGACTGCCATCTGACCTCCACAACCAATGGCGATATCGAAGTTCCAAGTTAGACTGGTTGGACTTTTGAGGGCTCTTACTACCCGTAACGACTGCCATAGATGTTTGTATGGCAACCGGGACCGACGGCTTAACGTGCTCTCCGAGGAACTAATAAACCTGCGATAAATACACACATAACTTCGAAAAGCATCGAAAAGTCATTGGTGTGTGCCATAGTGAACCTGGGATCGAACCCGAGACCTCGTCTCAACAGTCCATTACCCAAACCACTAGGCTACCGCACTAGGTAGCATTCAGTACCGGTACCTATATTTATTATTCAGTGGTACCGGTGAGCATGTATGACAACAAATTATGAAAGTAGAAAAAGCAAATGGTATGCCAAGATCTTAGCAAGTGGAAACCTGTAGTCTATGCATACTCTTATGGGTGAAGTGACTTATTTGTGGCACATAAGCAATCAATAGGAGGAAAATACTGCCTTTATTGATTTTTTGATTTACATGGGCCTTGATTCTGCTAAAGCAAGAAACTGTCCCCACTGACACCCTAATTAAATTGTAGACTTTACTATGATACAGTTAAAGTCTAAAATCAAATAAAAAGAACTCATTAAACTCTTTCAAAAAATCATTTAGATTAGACTTTAACAGCATGATAATAAAGTCCAAAATTAAATGGCATTTTTTGAAGTGTCAGTGGCATGACAGTGGCTTGGTTTATCAGAATCGAGGCCCTGTTCATCATAGTCATCTTTTGTGTAAAGAGACCCACCATCATCATTGAGGCCCAAGTTAACTTCACCTGCCACGGACCACCACGGACTCTCAGGGCGGGCAGTCGCTCTCGGAAAAACTGAAGTTATTTCGTATATTTGTGATAATTGTGTAATGTGAGCGTACAAAACCAATCGCTTCGCATAAATTCACCTTTCGCTTGGCAAGCAATTGACATTTTACATAATATAATTATGTATTTTCAAAAATAACATCGCACGTTGTTTAAATATTCAATGATCTATTTGCTGTAAAAAAAATACAGTAGGTACACCAAAGGTCATTTACTTAAAAATACAGCGTCACTTTGGATGTGAAATCTAACGATATAACAATACTCGATCTTGAAAGAGACTTTTAGCGACCAGTGGAAATTTTTGAGAAATGGACATTCTGCATCTAAGTTAGGTACTGTTCAGGCATTTGAAAGCGCCTAATATGTACCCGCTCTTAGAGGTTATGGTGGAATAAACATTCTCGTATAAAAATATCCCGAAACTTTCACACTTATTTTTAGGCAGTTGTGAAAAACCAACAAAATTTTACAAAAGTGATAGAGTGATGTTCTATTTGAAATCGAGCATCACTCTATCACTTTTGTGTACGACTAGCAACGACAACGTGTCTGATATAAAAAAAATCGCCAAGCATAAAAATGTAAGCACACAATATATTTAAGTACATGAATATGTGTTAGGACATTAAGTATTCAGCTTGATTTATTTATTAACTCATCTCGTATGTATAGGTACGCTAAGCAGAAACTTCTAGAATCTTTTTCTAGTTTATTTTTCAGCAGATTTTCTTATTTTTATTTTGTAGCTTTAGTCTTATTCATCCTGTCTTATTGCCAACTGCAGTTCCATTCTCCTACTGATCCATTATCGATTTATCTTAACTTTTACGGGAGCGCTTGATCTCCCACACCCCGTGAGACAAGGCAGTAGGTGTACTGGTGTACCTAGGGTGTATTCACAGAACAAAAAAAATCCTTAAGGTGTATTATAGTGTGATGATTTATCGCGTGGGTAAAGTCGGTTCATCTCTCGGACCCTCTTTAAAGGACGCCCTATGTTTCGGTAATTTCAACACAAAAAAAAACTATTTTATGTACAAAATTTTTTAATATCTAAGATTTATAAAGTCTAGTACTTACAAAACTAAAGAACATTATTCACAACTTCTTTCACAAAAAATACTTACCTATATCTTAATTCTTAACACCTTATGTCATGTATGAAACTGAAAGACAGGTAATCTCAGTATGGCAGAAAGACAGTACAGGGCCTCGATTCTGCTAAAGACAAACCACTGATATACCACTGACACTCTAAAAAATGCCATTTAATTGTAGACTTTATTGTTATCATGTTAAAGTCTAAAGTCAAATAATATTTTGTAGAGTGAATGAAAAAGTTAAATGAATTCTTTTCATTTGATTTTAGACTTTAAATTTATAGCGGTAAAGTCTACAATTAAATAGCATTTTTAGAGTGTCTGTGGTATTACAGTGGTACCTATGCCCTTAGAAGAATCGAGGCCCAGGATTGTAGCAAACAAGCATTAACTTTGACTCATTCCTCTTGATTTTATATTACACATCAAAGTAATATTATTATGAAAGTAACAATTCTGCGGAAGACATTCTACGGTTATTAATAAGTATAATCTATAATCAATACATTGTCCGACGGCACCGTATGTTCGGTCCCACGGCGACGGCCGCCTTGGCGTCGCCCGGTAACCACCCAATGATACCTACGCATATTATTGCTTTCGACTACCTTCGAGGGGATACTTCGAGAATGAATTATATTTTTTTAATTCGTATAACTACCTACCTAATTCTATAAAAGGACAAAGCAGGTTGATGTTGTTATTGCTAACCCTTTTTAAGCTATAAAGTAAATGGTCTTATTTAGAAAGGATGTAGGTACTTAAACGGTCTCTCAAAACTAGGCTATTCGCCTAGCATAACGCAAGGGCAAATGCAACAGGATATGCACCAATTATTATTGTCGGTAAGCGAACAAGAACCACGCACGATTTCTGTGCTACCACACGGTCATCATTCTCTGAACCTTTTTCCCAACTCAGTTGGGGTCGGCTTTCCAGTCCAACTGTGATGCGGCTGAACTTCGATATTTTCCGTGGAGCGACTGCCATCTGACCTCCACAACCAATGGTCATTATGACCAATGGCGATATCGAAGTTCCAAGTTAGACTGGTTGGACTTTTTTGTGGGCTCCAATTACCCGTAACGACTGCCATAGATGTTTGTATGGCAACCAGGACCGACGGCTTAACGTGCTCTCCGAGGCACTAATAAACCTGCGATAAATACACACATAACTTCGAAAAGCATCGAAAAGTCATTGGTGTGTGCCATGGTGAACCTGGGATCGAACCCGAGACCTCGTCTCAGCAGTCCATTACCCAAACCACTAGGCTACCGCGGTTATTGTGCTACCACACGGTATTGAGATAAAATACTTACTCAATTAAAAGTAGATAGGTACCTAATTAGTTAAATATATGAATCATAACGAAGTACACGTAGGTATATAGATGTTCTATTTCACGGAGGCGGTTTAGCTGTCATTGTAACATAATAAGATTGCTTTTAAAAATGAATTACTTGCAATGCAAATTTTATTATTGTTCTACTAACTGCTACATGAATTTCTTTTGACGTGACATGAACTTTCGCACACACATGTACGCGTATTTACAAGACACAGGTACTACTATTTAATTGTTCATCCGCCTTCGTGAGATAGAATATCTATAAGTATGTAAATAAAATTGAATGTTACTTTGTTACCTGTTTGCTATATGTCATTCATAACGATTGCATCAAATCCGGGCTTGCATGAAAGGTTTAACGATAGTTTGAGAAGTTCGTATGTGTAAACGGTATATTGTTTTTGTATTCCACGCAGAGACTAAAACGAGAGTATTTGTAATACGTATATACGTAACATAAATTAAGAAATTAATTCAGCCTTTTTATCTTTGAAGTCGCTATATACAGAACACATTGTCTCAATTCCCACGGTATTATATTGATTTGTTTGGTTGCATAGTAACGATATTGCACACAATATGAATAATAGACTACCTAGCTGCTATAATAGCTTATAACCACATTTTTTAATTTAGGATTCTAAACTAAAAAATGTGGTTGCGCATACGCATGTCCAGTTGGAGAAGCCCAAAATTAGAACACCAAGATTTTTTAGGCGTGTTGCAACATACTGAAACTTAAATTTCTCAATTACCACCGTAACCACCTTGGGTTCCATAACCTCCGTGGTTACCATGACCTATTACTACGGTACCTACCTAAAAGAAATTTGAAAGATTGCTTCTTTCTGATTATTTTATAGCACTAAGGTGGTAGAAAGGCACACGCTCCACCTGATGGGAAGCTGTTACCGTGGCCTATGGACTTGTGCAATACCAGTCACATCATTTCTCTTCGTGAAGAACCCCATATTCCAACCACCATTTTTTAACAGGAAACCCTCCTGAAACGGAGGATCTTGTGCGCAACAATCGTATTTGGGTTGGGTAATTAGGGAAATAAGACAGTCAGAGTAATTTTTTTATGTTGGACATGGAATTCATTTTTTTATGTTGGACATGGAACATGGAATTGATTTCAAATGTCAAATGATTTGATGATTTCAAGTAAAACAATGCACCTCAAAAGTTTTTAGTAGAAATATAAATTTCTGACTCATCACTAGTTTTAATTACGCTCGCGTCGTATCATCAAAAGCCAGACTGGCCGAAATATTGGAGACAATTCGATAAAAACACTAAAAAATATAATATTATGTTAGTATATCTCAATTAAAATAACTACAATCGTCTAAGAACGATTTCATGTCATGTCGTGACTAACCCAGACATGGAAATAACGTAACAAATCTTTTAAAAGATATCATGACGTAAGCTAGCCTTGCCCTACTGCAGAGTCGACGACATACATACAAACAAAAATTGACGAAACAAACAGCTGCATAAGTAGTAATCGTTACACTTATCTAAACTCTAATATCGTATCCTATAGACCGAGTTACCGCTCATACCGGATCTACTGATCCTGTACTCCCGACCCAAAGATAAATAGGACTAGTGGGACAGACCGGAGAAAACAGAAACATATCTGTAAAAAAGTTGCTATTTAAAAAAAACCTTTTAAAAACAAGCTTTTATTATTTACAATATTAAATTGTCATGGGACGTTACATAAGTATGCCAAATTTCAGCTCAATCGGATAACCAGAAGTGGTCGAAAAATAGCTTGCAAGATTTGATTACAGACAACGGGACAGGTGAAACTAAATAAAAAGCTTGTAATTCAAATCCTAACAATATCATAATATTGCATTGCCATGGGACTTACATAAGTAGGTATACATGCCAAATTTCAGCTCAATCGGATAACCAGAAGTGGTCGAAAAATGGCTTGCAAGATTTAATTACAGACAACGGGACAGGTGAAACTAAATAAAAGCTTGTGAAAAAGGAAAGGCCTAATTAATAATCCTACTTAGGTATAATTAAAGTTTGTTTCGTTACTCAATTCCGTAATGTTTAAAAAACGGGATTGAGTAACAAAACAAACTAAAACAAACTAAAAGGCTACATTTAATTCTTGGGAGAGGTTCTCATGGGAAGCGGGAACGGGATCAGAATTTGCTGTTGCAACGGGCGAAGCCGCGGTCATCAGCTACTGTTGTCAAATGGTTCATGCAAGTCAACTGATGGCTTCTAAGCTACCCTTTTTCAAATCATCACTCTGGAATTAACTATTACTACACCTAAATTCTGAACTATAAAGATAAGACGGTGAATATTGAACTGTACGAACACTTCACCACAACAGCACTATGGCATCCAACAATACAATCGTACAATGAACAGCATCCTTATTATAACTTATAACTATGTTTACCATTTGTCCAGGAACTGTTTCACTTCACTTGAACACTTTAGAACAGTTTATAAATAGGTTTCAGTAACTGATTAATTTGTCTCTGTGTCTTCCTGGGCCTCGTTAGGTAATCTGAGAGGATATTTCCAAAACCTGACGCCGCTGCTGATACAGCATTCTGGAACGGCCGATTGAACTGTCCTTGGTATTGGTTGAAACCATTCTGTGGGTAGAATCCTTGACCGCCGAAACCTCCGTATCCTCCATAGCCTCCATAGCCCCCATTGCCTCCGTAACCACCGTAACCACCGTAACCACCTTGGTTTCCATAACCTCCGTGGTTACCATGACCTCCGTGTGACCCATGACCTCCATGTGACCCATGACCTCCGTGCCCACCGTGCCCATAGCCTCCTTGTAGAGGAAAAGGTTGCACGTACTGAGGTGCAGGAGCCGCACCACATAGGAAATAGTTCATTACTGGAGCTGATATAAACGTGTCGTGTGAGCCGAAGGTCTTCCCAAAGCCACCATAGCCACAGGGCCCACTCTGCCCCCCATGCTTCTTACGTTTGCGGTGCTTCCTCTCCAAGTCCTCAGAATCTTCGATATCAGTTAGTAAATCTCTAGTTTCTTCTGCAGCCGTCGCAAGAAGTACCGCACCGTATAGCAGAAGTGCGACCAGCATAGATTTCTAGTAGAAGAAGGAAAACAGTAGAACAGTTAATAATAAATTAAAGTTAGAATTGAAGTCTTTGAAGAAATAAATAGAAGAAGAAGAGGAAATTAGGCTATTAACACCCTATGAACGACAATATTAAAAATAGCCACATAGCTAGAAATAATATCTCTCCTCCAAAAAGCACCGGCGACCCATCCCAACCCAATACGTTTTCAATTACAGTTAAAACTATCCTAAAAAAATTCCCGTCCCCAATGAGCTGTTCGACTGGGGAAGTACCTCCGCTCTACAGAAGACCGCGGCCATAATAACCATCGTGTTGTGTTCCCGCCGGTAAGTAGGGTAGCCAGAGCTCACTGTACCCCTCCTACCCCCACCCCTTCCTAGCCTCCACACCCCTTCCCAGCCTTCCCCCCTTCCCTTCAGGGTAGGCAGCGCGTGTGTGATACCCTTAGTGTTGCACACGTCCACAGGCCACGGTGACCGCTTCCCATCAGGTGGGCTGTGTGCTTGTCTGCCACCTATGTAGTATGAAAAAAATCTTAGGTAGACCCAGGATTCAAGACAAGAATTGAATTACAAGAATCTAGAGAATCTAACCCAAATAACAGAACAGTATTGACATTATGCATTATAAAGATAGACGTTCACGAGATGGTATCCTGGAGTGGTATCAGTAACTAATTCGACTTGCCTGATCCGACATATGAACATTAAAATTATTTTTTTTAGAATGGGTCCAGGTAGCTCCGTTGGTCAGAGCATTCCCCCTGTAAGGGACTGGTCACGGGTTCAAGTCCCGTCCTGGATGATCATTTTTTCCGATCGAAAATCATTGGGAATAGATAGCATGCAATTGCTTAAAAATTTCATTCGAAGAAAATTATTATTTTAACACTGACATTACTTACCATTTTTAGTTATATCCACCCAGCTGCTGGGTCTCGTGCTCCGCTACCGACTGGCCCCTACACGAACCCAATTGGAGAACCCAATGTTGAAAAGTGAAAGTATGTTACCAATTCCAAGTAATAATATAGTTATAACGCAATGATGACGAACAAGTATATTCATTTTGTCATGATAGTTTAGCAACAGCGGAGCTAGGCTGGCTGATGGCACAGAGCTATATTCAGTACTGGGTACATAGGACGCAGTTGTAGAAATTGCTAAACGAATAGTGTTGAAACCGGGAGACTAATATAGGTACTCGTGCCTGTAAAACTGGTCTTTTTAACCGACTTCAAAAAAGGAGGAGGTCCTCAATTCGTACGCTATTTTTTTGTATGTGTGTTACGCGATAGCGGCGCCAATTGGGATGGAATTTCCAGTTGCCATGGATTTTCCAGTTGCCATTGCAACGAAAAACGTACACCAACATAATTGATACATACTTGCCTATTTGTCTTTCCAGCTATGACTTGGAATACCCAGTTTAGACCTGAATATTTTATTATTTAAATGACAGGGGCGCAAGACGAACCATGCATTTACTGCATCAATCACCTATAATATTAAATAATTTACCAGTAAGGTACCACGGCAACGAAACCGTACACAGAAATAATAAATAGTTTTTCCAGAAATTACTTGAAATTTCTTTTTATTTAAAAGTCATGTGATGGGCTGGTTTAACCCAGTTTAAGTAAAATTCAATACAATAATGAACTTTGTGAATTTCACTTTATTGAATTTAATATGTGCTAATCACATGATTTACCATCTGCTGACGGTGAAGGAAAAACATTGTGAGGAAACCCACATGTCCTAAAAGAAATTCTAAGGACATGTCCGATCCACCAACCCGCATTAGGCCAGCGTGTGTGGATTAAGGTCTCAACCCTCTCAGCTCTCGTTAGAGGAGAGGAGACCCGTGCCCAACAGTGGGATATAAATGGTTTGCTATTTTTATTATTATAGTACCTACCATATTTTACCCCATATTTTTAATCATGTTTTAGGCAAGAGGCCTGACGGTATGTCTTTGGTGCCTTGGAAGATGGGTTGACCTTTGGTGTGGGACGCAACTTGCGTCGACACCCTCGCGCCTTCTCATCTTCCAAGTACGGCGGGCTGCGCCTGCGCTGCTGCGGCATCAGCGGAGGCCCTCAAACGGCGCAAATATAACAATTTAATTAACAATTACATCTTTGAGCCGTTTGGGGTCGAAACATTAGGTTCGTGGGGTCCGAACGCACGGTCGCTTTATAAAGAAATCGGTCGACGCTTCACGTGATCAAAGGGCTGGCTTCTTTTTTGCTCAGAGAATTGGCATTGCCATCCAACGTGGCAATGCCGCCAGCCTTTTGGGTACGTTACCAGTCGACATCGATGGGGAGGAATTCTTCGACACCTAAACTTTTGTTAAATTTGTACATACTTAATATTTTCCCATAATGTAAGTAAATATTTTATTTTATAATTACCTAAGATAGTTTAATAATATTTTCTGTAATAATTATTTATCATGTTATAAACATCTTTAAAACATATTCAGGGGGCTACCGTAAAATGTGGCTGCACCAGTGAAGGCGTCAAGCACTCCTTTTTATATAGGTAACTTAAGCGGTCACCTATGGACGTGTGCAACACTCCTGCAAAATCTTTACACCGCGCGCAGTACAGTAAATTTATCACTGTGAAGCGGAGGTACCTAACTCCTTCTTATTTCGCTCTAGTAACGGCCACGCCTCACCTTGAGAGCTACAGGTGTTGTGAAACAATCCGGCCCTTAACATGAAGATTTCAAATTACATTTTGTGGGAAATACCTACCTACCTACGCTTCGGTTACGTAAAAATATTGTTGTTTCATAAGTTGCGCCGGCGGCGCCTACACGTGGTAGTAAACTCGGTCGTCGACCGCGACCTTGGTTAGGTACAATCACAACATGTACTTACTTGAAACGTATTTTTTTTAACTTTTGTAGGTAGAGTCAGCGTCAATAGTAGATGGACACTTTCAGATTTCAAAATTCCTTTGAAAAAATATTTAAAAAAAACTCTTGTTTGACTACACTTATTAGGCTCTTCAGGGTAGCTAAATTATTGCACTGTGTGAGAGTGAGATTGGGATTAATTGGGAGGTTTTTTTATAGGACACGTCAATTTGACTTCACCTCGCCTGATGGTAAGCTGAAGGTAAAGTCTAAAGGTTTAGATAGGTATACCAAGATTAGATTTGTGTTTAAAAGGCCACAGTTCGACTGTCTTCACTCTAAAATGTGCGCTAAGCCTTAGATTTAAAAATAGAGAAAATAATAACAACACATTTAGGTATTTCATTGTTTAGGAAAAAACGTGGGGTGCTTTGAAGGCGCGGGCCCACCGCGGTGCACGGAGAGGCTACGCACGTGTATTAAGCTTCGCTTTGTAAGAAGATGTATGTGGTTGTGTCCACTGCAACCCACGGAGAGGCTACGCATGAATTGACGTCATTGATACACGCGTGGCTTGCTCGAATAGGCGGTTACATAGCTCAACGCTGTCAACGTGGGTCTACGTTTCCACTGGAGTACACGAATAAGACCCACGACTATGTACAGTACAGCAGTGAAGCCCGTGTCCGTAGATTGCAGTGGCATGTGTGTACGTGTAGCCTCTCCGTGCGCCGTGCCACGCTAAACATAGTCGTGGGTCTTCGTGTAGGTACTCCAGTGGAAACGTAGACCCACGTTGTCAAACAAATGAATACACGCAGCTAAAATGCGCCGCGTGCCCGTGCACAGCATGCACCGCGGTGGGGCCGCGCCTTCATTGTTGTTTGAAACACGTTTTAGGGCGGCAACGCGCAACGTGAGATGGATTTTCGTGAGCTTTCTACTTTTGAATTGCTCCATTATCTAAGATATAAATTTATAATATTAGCAGTACCCACGTAATCGCTGGTACTTAGTGAGTGAGGGTTAGGGTGAATTTATTTTCGTAAGATTCGTGGCTTTAGAAATGTTCCGTTCATTCTGCGTCATGAATTTTGACATTTAAAATATTGGGATACAGTACCTACGTCATCGCTGGTACCTAGTAAGTAAGTGTTCCACTACGTGGTACTATTAGTAAGTTATTCTGTAGTTTCACTGTAACGTCCATAGGCCACGGTGACCGCTTCCCATCAAGTGGGCCGTGTGTTTGTCTGCCTACCTACGTAGTATAAAAAAAAATACCCAAGTATTAGATAGGTACTTATCTGTTGAAATTCTAAATGCAAATCTGAGACGCAAATATGTATTTTTAATTTGTATTTTTTTTGGGTTTGCGTAAGTAAATAAATAAATAAATATTCTACGACATTCCCCACAGGCTACCTAGAACCAAAATAAGCATAGTTTAACTAGTTTGTGTTATAAGTTCTACAAATACCTTTGTCTAAATACATACATATTGTACATAGAAACACCCAGACCAATGATAGACATAGGTATTCAAGCATATAAATATTTGCACTGAGCGGTAATCGAAACAGCGCCTCATGTCGTAGCAGTTGAATGCACTACTGCTACGAGAAGTAGGTAGGTAAGGACAGAAGCAGCTGTTGTCTCTGCTTGCCTCGAAGAGAAAAAGGCGTGAGCATATGCACGAGTATGTATGTATGTATTTTTCTCGGAATTGGTCACATGTTGTGTCAATGTTTTCCGGGTTTGCCCTCTTCTAAGTATATAGGTAAGTGTATTTATCTTTTTAGCAGTTTTTGTCTAGCAGTATTCGGTCTATTCCAAGATTATATTGGAGTAACATTGATGTGTACTATCTAGTTGGACATTTTGAGTTGTAGTTTTTTTTAAACCCAAAGTAAGCTTAGCTCAACCAGCTTGTGTTATCGGTTCCAGAATGCTCTAGTACCGATTTGTGCGTATAAGCAAGAGGGCCGACTCTAGTGTACGTAGGGCAAAGAACATTAAAAGACAGTAGATGTAGTATGAAAGTAAAAATACAAAGAAATCGTTGTCGCCAAAAAATACACTCACACAGATTTCGAATACTACTCATTGGATGCATATATATTATTGAGGATTTTCGAAATGAACACAAATTGTTTCTCTGAAAATCCAAAGTATGGTTTATTCAACACGCCTTTACAATAATGCAACAATCATTGTTAACTATGATAATTACACTTTTATCTCACCTGAAAATACAAAATTATTACCTTAAAATATAGGAAAGTATTATCTTTTTACTGAACTAAACTTAATTTTTGATAAGTATTAATCTATGTATATAATTTAACCCCTTCAAATGAGAGATTGCTTCAGTTAAGTGCAATTAATTACACTTAGGTAACTTTTTGGCGAAGCAACCCCATCCCCTTGCTACTTCTACTTGTAGATGTTTTTTTTGTTCTGTGGGTTTACGTATAAGTTCATAAACCGAATGATTTTCTTTGTTAATATTTTTATTTGATTACCGTTGCTTACGAAACTGGAATTCGGTAAAATAAAGGACATTTTAATGCATACAGAATTGTGCATTAAGTTTGGCCTGTTCGATAATGTCAGGGGCCTTACTCTGAAAATCGAAAATGAACGTTTCGGATCGAACGAAAACGGGCCATTTGTCAAACAACGACAGCGAAAACGTCAAATGTATTTTGGGAGTAGGAGGTGTACTTACTGATAACGATCGACAACCTCAATGTCAAACGATCGAAGACGGATCCGAAATCCGAAACGAAACACTTTCGGGGTAGCTAAATGGTCAAAACGTCAACGGATACGAATATTTTCGTGTTTACTATGTCCATTTAGGTTGTCTGGAAGAAATCGCGCCTTGCGATAAGACCGCCGATTGTACTCAAATCATGTGTAGTCAATTTTATTGTATTTTTATTACCATTTGTAAAAATAATGATGGTGTACAATAAATAATATTGTAGTGTATTGTTTTTCGAAGTAAGGCCCCAGGCCCGAACGTTCGGGTACCTTTATTCAATTTGTCGTCAGTGCACATCAAATTTAATGGAATGTCCAGACAGGCGGACGGAAGGGCCTGCGCGGGGTGCAGTTGCACCATCACACGACGGATCGATACAACATGTCTGATGTCTGCAGTTTGCCAAGCCAGATACCTCTTATACACATACGTACATACTCAATGATGTTTTAAACAATGATGAGTTATTATCGATGCACTGAGCATCGCTCGGCGTTCTGGGGCCTTACCACAAGTAAGTTAAGTCTAACCAAGACCTTTCTAATATAACTAACTGACCAACCCCGACTTCGCCCGTGGCGTATTTCGAACCCCGATACACACTTTTTAACTCACATAATATGCTCATAATTTATCAGTTTTCCTAAAATGTATGGGAATCTACCGGAATTGTTCACATTTATGATCATTGCTCCGCTCCCTTGGGCAGTAGCGTGATGATATTCAGCCTATGACATTCACGGATAATGTCGCTTTCTATTGGTGAAAGAATTTTTAAAATCGTTTCAGTACCTTTACAATGTAACAAATATACAAACACACAAACTTTACTTCTTTATAATATTAGTATAGATTAGTATAAGTAGATAAATCGCATCAAAATCCGTTCAGTAGTTTTACGGAAATCTACTGAACGGATCAGGGTTAGAGTTATTATTCGATGTGCACATATGGACAGACAGAAAGACAAAAAAATTACTTACTGATTGCATTTTAACATTAGTATCACAGAATATCTATGGTACAATCAACCCCCAATGGTTATTTTGTAAATGTATTCGATGTACAGAATTGACTTCACTGCAGTTTTATTATAAGTACCTAAACCTAGATTTATTTCAAAATGTATATGTATTTTTTAAAAAAAAGCCTATCACATAATACTGATATAGGTAGGAGTATAGTACTTGGTACTACCACAGAATCCTACTAATATTAAAAACCTTAAAGTTAGTAAGAATGTAGGTATGTATGTATGTTGCTCTTTCACGCAAAATTGACTGAATGGATTTGGCTGAAATTTGGTATGGATCACGGTAGCGGGAACAGAAATTCACGCGAGCGGAACTGCGGGCAACAGCTAGTAACTAATAGTACACTTACTTCTCGTCAGCATTGAATGCCAAATTCGTGTTGCCCCCGATGTAATTCGCTTGAACTCCAACGTGGTTCTGCATTGTGAATTCCTTTTTGATATCTGAAACAATTAAAATACTTAAATAAATTTATTATTGAACTGCCGCGTATTGGATAAACTCTCCCGTAAACTCCCGAAAACGTCCATAGGCCAATGACCGCTTCCCATCAGGTGGGCCGTGTGCTTGTCTGTCACCTACGTAGTATAAAACTAAGATAGGTGACAGTACTGAAGATAAATTAATTTATGAGGTTTGCTGTGAAGCCAAAAAGTAAAATATAGTGGCCACCATTGCCGGTGTGATAACCGCATAAGCTTAAGTTACGTCGTAATGTGAATTGCAAATGATATAACACAGGCGTTGAGGAAATATGATCAAGAAACGAAACCGACCTGCGCGGGTGCAGCCGTGCGCATCAGTTAGTTAATTATATTATTATTCATGTAGGTACGTACGCAAATGTTAAGATGGATGTGTGGTGTGACAAGAATGGACAGAATAAGGAATGTGTACCTACATTAGAAGAAGTTTGAAAGTTACACCATGAATGAAAAATTGAGAAGCGAGCGAATGTCGTGGTACGGACATGTTATGAGAAGAGATGAAAGCAATGTTGTTAAAAAGATTCTAATTATGAATGTGGAGGGCTTTAAGGGTAGAGGTAGGCCTAAGAAAAGATGGATGGAATGCGTGAAAGAGGATATAGCAAGGAAGGGAGTACCCGAAGAGATGACATCTGACAGGAATGTATGGAGGAGAAAGACATGTTCCACCGACCGCAAATAATTGGGACAAGGGCAGGTAGATGATATTCATGTAGGTGCGTGATGTACGTCCCTACAATAAATAAGTGCCCGTGGTCCACCTACATAGTTCACCTAGTTGTTCCACGGGTAATTTTTTTCCACCGCACTCTAACTGAATGTACCATGGGAATTAATGTTTTCCCGTAGTCCACCTTAGTTCACCTGGTTGTACCACGGGTAGTTTTTCTCCACCGCAGTCTAACTGGATGTACCATGGGAATTAATGTTTTCCCGTAGTCCACCTTAGTTCACCTGATTGTACCGCGGGTAATTTTTTTCCACCGCAGTCTAACTGGATGTACCATGGGAATTAATGTTTTCCCGTAGTCCACCTTAGTTCACCTGGTTGTACCACGGGTAATTTTTTTCCACTGCAGTCTAACTGGATGTACCATGGGAATTAATGTTTTCCCGTAGTCCACCTTAGTTCACCTGGTTGTACCACGGGTAATTTTTTTCCACTGCAGTCTAACTGGATGTACCATGGGAATTAATGTTTTCCCGTAGTCCACCTTAGTTCACCTGGTTGTTCCACGGGTAATTTTTTTTCCATTATGACAGTAGCTACCTACCTACCTACCTACATAAAAAACCTGCGACGTCATCCTTTACGTATTGTTGTTTATACTGCTATAAATCCTATTTAAATAAGATTTCACGGAATCAGTTATTTCAACAATATAGATAAGGTAAACATTGACTTATGCATACCTAGCAGTTTATATTATTATGTCCTACAGACACTTATTCAAGGCTTTCATCTTACAATAGATTAGAATAGATACACCTATAGACTTCAAGGTCAGAGTATTAAATTTAAACAAATATTTAATAATAATTTTTTGACGGAAAAAGTGAACATCTAGAACGGGACGGGTAGATGGCTCCACCAGCACCCTAAGCCGTAGAATTACATCGAAGAAATTCGAACAATTAAAACGGGTCCAGGTAGCTTGGTTAGTCAGAGCGTTCCCTTGTATGTAAGGGACTGGTATCTCCCGTCCGACTGGGTAGTACCTCCGCCCTGTAGAAGACCGCGGCCATAATAACCATCGTGTTGTGTTCCTGCCGGTAAGTAGGGTAGCCAGAGATCACTGTACTAGCCTCCCCACCCCTTCCCTTCAGGGTAGGCAGCGCGTGTGGGACACCCTTAGTGTTGCACACGTCCATAGGCCCCGGTGACCGCTTACCATCAGGTGGGCCATGTGCTTGTCTGCCACCTACGTAGTATAAAAAAAACTGGTCGCGGGTTCTGTAAGTTTACCTACTTACTTTTTAGATCGTAAATTTTAGTTTAGTTTAATTACGAGATATTTTGTGGTTTGCGCTAGAAATTATAGAACTTAATTTTTAATGACGATGTACGGCATTTTCTTGCGAGGGTAACGCCAACGGTGTGTCTTTTATTCGTGCGGAAAACCCCACTGATAGAATCTCAGCGTCACTTGCATAGAAAACCGAGGCACGGATATCCAGAGTCCAGAACAACAAAAATAGACATTCATGCATACAAATATTTGCACTGAGCGGGAATCGAACCCGCGACCCCCAACGCACTACCGCCACGCCACAGAGGTCGTCTATTTTCAAAACTGTTGATACCAAAATTAATAAAATTATACTACCAGCGTGCTCTGGTACGTGGTGCAAGGTTACACGTGATTATAAGGAAGTACTATTGTCTTTTTATGATGCCTCAGTCAAGTATATTGATATTTCCAAAACGTCATAATAAATAGCAATACATACACTATATTCTCACAATAGCACATTCGACACATAAGATATTCGAAAAATATGATATTCAATAACCATATTGCTCAGTTGACGAACTATGGAGGTAGGACACAACGGTATCTCCCGTCCGACATGAGCTGTCCGACTGGGGTAATACCTCCGCCCTACAGAACACCGCGGCCATAATAACCATCGTGTTGTGTTCCCGCCGGTAAGTAGGGTAGCCAGAGCTCACTGTACCCGTCCTCCCCCACCCCATTCTATAGTCTCCCCACCCCTTCGTAGCCCTCTCCTCTCTTAGTGTTGCACACGTCCATACGACACGGTGACCGTTTCCCATCAGGTAGGCCATGTGCTTGTCTGCCACATACGCCTTATAAAAAAAATCATGAGTTTTGTTAGATACAAGTGCAAGCAATAACTTGACAAAGATATAACAGGATATCTAAGATGTTAAGTACTTAATTTTTCGATGGTTACTTAATTTATTTGTCAATCTCTACTCTTCACTTAAGGTAACGGTACTCTCGACCCTCCGCGACGGAGAACGAAGGTCAGGAGGGTTGGGAACATTAACTCTGAGAGTTCGCAAGATTTAGTTCCGATGATTATGATTTATTTGGTGCGCAATACCTCCGGTTTTGTTTTAAACTGAGGTATTGCTTCCTATTGCGTTGGAATGAAAATGATACTCGGGTAAATGTGGAAAATACCTGCGTCAATATTTATTTATTATTACTAGATCCATTTCTTTCAGAATGCGTGGTGCCCCCCCACCCCTTCCCCTCCCTCTATTTCGGGGGCATGATGGAAACACCGTGGATCCCAGACCCGAGGAAGCCATCTCAAATCCGGAGATGGTCGGAGTCAAGCCGGGGTGCGAGGGAAATGCTCTATGGGCCACTTTACGCCCTGGCGTCAGAATACCCTTTACTGGCGTGTGCGGTAAGAGTCCGACATAACCTACCCCGCTGGTTGCGGGGTGAGTATCCATGAGGATTTCCGCATGGAAAAAAAAGGAGGAAAGTGGTGAATGGTGATCCCCGTCCGGGCAGTTTTCCATCGCCTTTCAGCGCGGGAATGCTGCCTGCATCCTAGGCTAGGCACCTTGACGAGGGGAACCCGTTTTTAAAACCTTTTTTAATTAGCTTATCTTAATTAGTGTTAGTTTTTAATCGACTTCAAAAAAAGGAGGTTCTCAATTCGTACGCTATTTTTTTTGTGTGTATGTAACGCGATAGCGACGCCAATATGGATGGATTTTGATTTTTTGTTTGTTTGAATGAGGCTTATTATCTGAGGTGGTCTCATATCCAGGGTATCAGGATCTAATGCTGGGATCTTGGGAAAATCGAGGGGATATCATCAAATTTACGGTAAAAATTCTGTATTTGATGCCATTGTACATAATGAACCTCATAAATAGGTGTGAAGTCGGTTTTTAAACGTATTTATAATTATATTGAATTTAGGTATAATTTATTGTAATTTTTCGATTAATAAACAAACATGTTGTTAAGACACGGTTGAACGGCGAATATGAGTAAACACTTGTGACAAGTGGGATGGGGACGTATCCCCTTGACTCAGCAAGGAGAACATATAATGACAGCTATAGTTACCAACTAACACATTACATATAGAGGTGTATATCTGTAGGGGGTGCGAGCACGTGTAAAATTTTATTGCTGGTTATCATTGTAATCATTCTAACCATTTCGTTTGGGCTTCTCTCTGAAATTAAGCTAAGAGTGCCAGTTAAAAGATTACGTAAGATAATTATGTTATTGTGCAGGCCTCCGTGTCGCACCAATTTTAGAGTGAATAGCTTTCTGCCTAGAATTATTGGTGAATTTAACCAATTGAATGTTGACAGTAACCTGGGGCCTTACTCTGAAAATCGAACATGAACGTTTCGGATCGTACGAAAACGGACCATTTGTCAAACAACGACAGCGAAAACGTCAAATGTATTTTGGAAGTAGGAGGTGTACTGATAACGATCGACAACCTCAATGTCAAACGATCGAAGACGGATCCGAAATCCGAAACGAAACACTTTCGGGGTAGCTAAATGGTCAAAACGTCAACGGATACGAATATTTTCGTTTTTCGGAGTAAGGCCCCCGGATCGTTTTAATACCGGTAAACATTCTGCTAGGACTTGTCTGACGAAGTGTTTTGTCGAAAATGTATAAGATGTTGATATTTCTATTGGTCCTATATACATACATTCTCTGAACCTATTCCCAACTCAGTTCAATGACCAATAGCGATATCGAAGTTCCAAGTTAGACTGGTTGGACTTTTGTGGGCTCCAACTACCCGTAATGACTGCCATAGATGTTTGTATGGCAACCGGGACCGACGGCTTAACGTGCTCTCCGAGGCACTAATAAACCTGCGATCTGTTGGTCCTATATACCTATAATAAATGTATGAACCTATTTACATAAAAAGTATATAAGTATGTTCATCCGCATTCTCCATAACACAATGCTTACTTTGAGTCTAGATGGGATAGCGCTATGTAGAATGCTGTAGAATAAGAAAAAATCAACGGGTCGTGGGCTGAGGTCGTGGGTGTCGCATCTAGGAATAAGTATGTATTTACCGAAATATAACAAATTATAGAGGATATTCCTAAAATAATGTAGACAGACAATTTATGCTGAAAGAAGACTTCATTCTGATTTTAAAGACAATATACCTAAACTGCATTCAAAGATTTTCGAAAATTCGCTTGCATCGCAACCCTCAGTAATCGAACCGGCTAATAATATCCGAAAAATGTTTCTAACAACGAAAAGTTGCGGCCTTAGTTTTTGCTTACTGTACTTGTAGACAACTGTTGGCTTATAATAATTGTAAGGACTCATTCACACGGGTTCCGTCATTGATGATTTATCATTAAAACAAGATAATTAGTACATACGTCATTAAGGATGGACGTTCACATTGCATAATGGAATCGTGTTTTATCATGATTTAGCCAAATAGCCGAATTGATGTTCACATTCGTTTCGTGATTTAAAGTTTAGAACTCAGTGAGCTAGAACGAGCGCTTTAGCAAATCCTTTAAAAAACATCACGATTCGTGTTTTTAAAAAACAATAAGTACCTACGTGATTTAAGACGTTTTTGAAATTTTTCACGATTCGTCAAAAAATAAAACGGATCTTAAAAAAGTCAAACGAATCGTCTTCATGTGAATGAGCCCTTGGAAGGTACAATAAACATTATCAGGATTGCAATATTGTTGTCTCGTTAGTAAAGGTAAAATTTGAGATATTATCTCGGAGGCGCCGTGGCTTAGTTGGTTAAAGCGCCTGTCTAGTAAACAGGAGATCACGAGTTCGAATCTCGTCGGGGCCTATGGGGTGTTTTTTTCACATTTTAATAACTTTTTCTGTTTTTAGGTTACTTTTTAGCATTGTAAATATGTCGACCCTTATCTAAAGTTATTAATTTTCGCACGCGCAACGAGAGGTCGTTGAACTCGCAATACGCTATAGTGAATACTGCAGTTACTTTGATCAACTCCCCTTTTTTTCTCACCCCCCGCTCGCTCCCCACTGTGCCCTCTGCTAGTCAGAGGGACACGTGGAGAGCCTCGGAGCAGCCCTCTAGAGGGCCACTCCCACCCCGGTCGGATTGACCGCAGGCAGCAGCGTCTCCCGTTGGCGAGTGGGAGGCGCTGCTCGCCTCCGTAGCTCGGGTGCACCGCGTGGAGGTTCCGGCCGGCCCACACCCTGATCATCACCCCTTTGCGCTCCTGGTTCCTAACACTGTTCTGGTCATACATCACGCATGATCAATGATCAAATTTTAATATACTTGCGCAAGTATACTGAAACGTGTGAGGGTAGTATGTATGGCTACCAATGTACCTACTTCTTATCTTCAGTATTTTTTAAGTGTCAACACAAGTTGACACTTGTTCAAGATAAAAACGTGTAGTTTGTTAATTTACTTACATGATTATGTTAATGATATACCTACTTATAGAAACCCTACCCTACTAGACAAGACAGTCAATGCATTTTAAAGGTTTTATTTGGTTTTATACAACGTGTGGTAACGAAACCATAGCGCGATTTATTTTCTTTGTAAAACGCCACCTATCGAGCTTCGCATTCAAGATTGGTCTAGTGAATTTAAAAAGTAGTAGATACAAATTTTATAGTTCGGATTTATTCTATACTATATTCTGTCTTTATTTAATACATGCAAGTGCAGTCGCGGTTATTGTTGGTAGTTTAACAAACAGCTGTAACATAAATCTTACAATAGTCGTACGTTCTACATCATAGTGTAATAAAGTCGTTATACTACACACCAATAGATGGCGCTGATCAACTGGCGTCACTTCGTAACCGTCGATATAAAGATTCTCTAACAGTTAACGACTATCTGTGATTGTTGTCGATGCCATGCCAATAGATGGCGCTCATCAAATGACGTCACTATGTAAACGTCCAGTAGGTATTCTAATTATTATTATTGATTCAACTAATTTGACTAAATGTAAGACGTAAAACTAATCTGAGTACTATACAGATAGATTCAACTCAATTGAGGTGTCTATTTGTATGTAATTAATATTAAAATCCTTAACATGTATTAAATAAACGCTTAATGAGTGTATGTAAGTACGATATGGGTGCTAGCACCTCTGCCTACCCCTTCGGGGATATAGGCGTGAGTTTATGTTATGTTATGATACTATATACTTATACCTATACGTTATGTCTGTGTGATAGAGTTAATATTTGAAACGTCTGAGCTTACAAGACATATTTCCACCGGAATTTCACTGGCAGATAAGTATCTAAAATATTATAAGGCGTTAGAATGATAGGCTTCTTTCATTCATGTAAATAATTAGGGTTCCACACAAAAAAAATCGAACCTTAGACTACCGTCCCAGGCGGACGGAGTCAGGGGCACAGCAGCTGGTCTTTTTGTTACTTAACTAATTACAGTAACTAATTAATAGTTCTGGCATGTATAATCGTACGCTCCATTATTAAACGATTATTTTCGCTATTGTTATGAAGGTAAACAAAATATTTGTGATGTATCATTTTTGTAACACACAACTAAGAAAAGGTATTACATAAGCAAAATAAATAAGAGGTATGGTAAACCGTTTAGCTATTGCCACCTCACCGCACTTCAACATAAGATAAAAATAACAATTAACTGTATTATCATCTTTTTCTGGCGTTTTTTTTTTCATAAAATATAATAAGCATACCTAAATTCTGCTATAGAATGATAAAAGTTGTTGATAAAATGTACCTACATATTGTAATATACTAGCAGAATCTAGCTGTTGCCCGCGGCTCCGCCCGCGTGGAAGTCGATTTTCGCGTTTTTTATTATATCGCCGGTTCTAATCAGCCGATTGTGATCAAATATACGTAAGATAACTAACTAACCTAACCTAACCAAGACCTTTCTAATAAACAAAACCGCATCAAAATCCGTTCAGTTTTTACGTCCATCGCGATCCGGAGATATGACCAAAAACGATCTAAAAACGAAGCGCGGCCGAAGCCATGGGTATCAGCTTGTATAAAAAGTAGCCTATATGTTGCCCAGAACTATGAACTATAATCGTACCAAGTTTGATCAAAATGCCTCCAGTAGTTTTTGATCCCAGCGTGAACAAAAATTTGGTGCGGACAAATAGATACACAGACAAATAAACAGACAAAATTCTAAAGATCATTGTTTTGGCATCTATTACATTCATAAAGTCCCCTGATAATATTTTTTCTCATTATCTTTCATGTAGGTACCTACATACACCGATCAGTTACAGATTTATTATTTATTGTATATAAATTAATTAAATATAAATATAATCATTCTACGCTAAGGCTGTGGAATGATCTCCCTGCCGTGGTTTTCCCTAGCGACAACAATATAGTGTTTTTCAAGAAGGGCATTAGAAGGTTTTTACAGGGTCGACAGCGTGAGTGTGACGCGGTGACGCCCCTGGTGTTGCACACGTCCATTAGGTCACAGTAACCGCTTCCCGTCAGGTGGGCAGTGTGCTTTAATTACGTATTTTAACATGAAGGAAACACTTTAAATTATATCATTTTATCTAGCTAGGTATAACAGCTGAATATCAAAGAAAAAGCAATTATAATGAATCTTAAAAAAAGTACTTATGCTAATTACTAATAAACTTAGCACTTAGCACTTCTATTCATATTATTATTTCTGTGGTTAATAAGAATATACCTACGTAATTACTTATTATCTGAGTATGTTGTGGTATGTTGTGACAAAATGACAGGTACCAATTCATGTGGAACGTTGAAAATGCGATGTTGTTTTTGTTGAATATACAAAGAAAAAATGTTTTTGTTGCCACACGCTTGAAGAACACGAAAGAAAAACAATAAGTACCTAAACAAATTTTAAATCGTAAAGTCACTGAGTATTTAAACTTAAAGGTTACTGGAGAATATAGCTCCTGTGAGAATAGTTCATACCATGTATAATATCATTGTTCGTACCTACTTACTGAAACAATTGGCAGCCCTAAAAAAGAAAATTAAATTTTTTAGCTTTCTTAACGAGTTTTCATTTTTTACAATAGGTACTTATTCATTCTGTGGCGTAGGCCCTAAGTTAATTTTGGAAACGACTGCAGTTTGAACCCAACCTGAGATGAAAGCCACCCTGGAGCCTCATCCAGCAATCAGCAGGTGAACAGACTTACAGATGAATTGGCTTAGGCTTTGATGATCTCAGTGGAGCCCATCTTTCAGACACGTAGGGGTTTGGAACCCTATGAATTGGTACCTGTCATTTTGTCACAACATACCACAACATACTCAGATAATAAGTAATTACGTAGGTATATTCTTATTAACCACAGAAATAATAATAGTTATAGAAGTGTGCTAAGTGCTAAGTTTATTAGTAATTAGCATAAGGACTTTTTTTTAGATTCATTATAATTGCTTTTTCTTTGATATTCAGCTGTTATACCTACCTAGCTAGATAAAATGACATAATTTAAAGTGTTCCCAAACGTAAAAGAAACGAAATTACAGCAGGCCCAGTTGTATTGGAAAAGCATCTAGCTTAAAGTTCAAATTCAATTTATTGTTTGAAACATGGCCGGGTGTACAGGTGTAATAAAAATATAATGTTCAACATGTTTCACAGGTTCACTGCATGCAAAATATTTTAGGACCATACAATTGATATTAGGAGATTGAGATAGACTTGTCGACCTATCTGAATCTATGAATATCGACATGTCAAGCAAATAAAATAAAATATAGGCGTCTAAATAAAATGCAATGAAATAAAACTAGGCATGTCAAATAAAAAATTTGACAACATTCAGACAGATATGTCAAATAAATAAAATTGAGTCAAACATAGCAAATAGCAATTAAGTAGAATCGAGTAGAATACATAATTAACAGCTGCTAGCTGTAAATTTGCAACAAACCAACTGCCGTAGCAGGCATGATTTTTTTTATACTACGGCAGACAAGCACACGGCCCACCTGATGGGAAGCGGTCACCGTGGCCTATAAACGTGTGCAACACTTTAGGGTGTCACACACGCGCTTTGACTTTCAATTTCAGCCGCATAATACACATAGGTACACTATTGTTCTCTTTGCACAATTTTTTCATGTTACACCCATGCACGTAGAAAAAGAACTGCTTTTCTAGACCCATGGTTACACCACTCGAGACAACACATAACAAACTATTCGCGAAATTGCCAGCGAATTAATTCCCTGAATGGACTGAAGACGCAATATTTATGATGTAACTGCAATTGCTTTTCGTGATTATTTGTGATTATGCCCTCTGGACTTTACCCTTGCTTCTTACCATCCAGCGGGGTTAAGTCAATTGACGAACTGAATATATATAAAAAAAAAGAATGATTTACAATAGGTAATTATTAAACATAATTCAAGTCAACTAAGTTTCAGTTTCAGAATTTTATTGATGAGAAATGAAATTCATAAAGCCTAACATTTCAGAAACGCAATTTGTTTAGCTTTGATCAGTATCCCATTATTTGTGAAATCCAAATAGGGTTGTAAACCATATAGCTATTACCCACTTAGCACATAAGACTGACTTAGACTCCTTAACATAAGAAAAAAGACAAGTGCTAACCCGTCCTAACAAAATCCGGTAAATACAACTGCTTTTTTTAGATTAGGTAGCTATTTTTCAATTTTAAATCGACTATAAATTAATCGCAAAGCATATAGCGAAATATCATTAAGTTAGAGTAATAAAAAGTTGTTATTTAAAACTGTTTTTCTTAAAGTGGGCAATCACTGGTACTCTAGTTATAATAATAAAAATAAAATAAAATAAAACTTACAATGTTAGTAACCTCAATAACTAGCTTCTTCGTCTGTAACCACTAAAGTACTGACATAAGTGACCAACTATTTACGAAGCACATTAGTATGTACTTGAATGGGTATTTTCCGCAACACAATAGAAGAAATTGGTTCAGGGTCTTATAGAAGAGTGTTATCTTAAAATCAAGAACTAAATCTATAACATGATGTCAATCACACTGATAGGGCTAGAGATTATTTTAACTAGCTTGATGACCATCGAGGATGTTGATGCCGCAGTGTTAGAATCAGTAGAATCACTTCATAGCGAATTCGTAAAAATGTGAAATGTATGGTAGTGTAATTTTTTGGGTTCCGTAGCCAAATGGCAAAAAACTGAACCCTTATAGATTCGTCATGTCTGTCTGTCTGTATGTCTGTCCGTCTGTCCGGCCGTATGTCTGTCCGTCTGTCCGGCCGTATGTCACAGCCACTTTTCTCCAAAACTATAAGGCCTATGCAGTTAAACTTGGTAAGTAGATTCTGCGAACCGCATTCAGAATTGCACACAAAAATAAAAAAGTAAATTTTGGGGGTCGGCCTAAGGATTTTTCTTTGTTCTGTGGGGGTCGGGGTCGAATATTGGATCCCGATTGCTCAGTTGTTATGTTTCTAGACCACCGGACATTAATCTAAGTGCTTGTTTTTTTCTTTTTAGTTTTTAGGCAGTCGGGTTTTTTGTTTTTTTTTTCCACTGACGTTATAGACAGTTAAATGTAACTTTTTCTAGGCTGTAAATAAGGATATATTATAAAATGTTCTTGGCTGTATGTATGATCACTTTGGTGACGAAATATAGTCTGGGTTAGACCACCTTTGACTGACTGATACCAAACAAAGTATACATATACCTAACAACCTATTTGAATCAAGGAATAAAGAGAATAATAGTGACGCGAATTGGAAATGGTAATGAGTAATTCCTATTAATCATGATTGAATGTTACCTACTTCATTTTTTGCTCAAACGGCTAAAAATGATCTGACTGAAATTTGTTAGGTATATACCTATACACATTCTAGTCTGGAATAAAACATAAGCTACTTGTTTATTCCTCTTATTTTAGCAGTAGGTATGACCTTCTAACAACGAGAGGAAAGCCTACGCCTGAGACATATCGAGCTTTCATTGTTTTTAAGATTTATTATACTATTCGGGGCGGAGACAAATCCAACGAATCAATAACCATGCAGAACTTGATGGGGTCCAATATACCCACCCTACCCCCGCAGTATATTTATATTACAAGCTTTTATTTAGTTTCATCTGTCCCGTTGTCTGTAATCAAATCTTGCAAGCCATTTTTCGACCACTTCTGGTTATCCGATTGAGCTGAAATTTGGCATACTTATTTACTATCCATGACAATGCAATATTGTAAATAATAAAAGCTTGTTTATTATTTACAATATTGCATTACAAAAGGACACGACGTTATCTCCCGTCCGAAATTAGCTGTCCGACTGGGGAAGTACCTCCGCCCTACAGAAAACCGCCGCGGCCATAATAATAGTACGGGAGGTAGCGTTAATTTTTTTTGGCAAGCGATAGCGAGTTGATATTCTCCACGATAATAGATCTTTATTGATACATACCAGAATTGACCGTCAGAACCCGCACCCGCGGAGTAGTCGAAGGTGACACCATGGTAAAGTTGTCAAAAAAAATTACGCTCCGAGCAATCATTTGACACGTGAAACTTTATATGGTGATTCCTGAGGTCATTTTCAACTGAGAAATAACCGTCAGATGTGGTGTAGAGTAGTGGTTATACGTCAGTCGCGTATATATTAGACCAGTGCCGATAGTCTTTGAGACAAAATAAATGTATAGTAAGGATGAAACCTGTTGGAAAAGGATCAGAATAAAACAAAAATGAAAGGAAAAATAAATTACGGGTGATCTGAGGTCGGGAAGTGGGGAGGGGGGTGAGTTTTAAGGGTAAAAACGGTTTATCTCGATTTCCGGCAAAACTACAAGTCCTATGGAAAAAAGTTAAATGACAAAGTTGTAGGTAATAAAGACACCTACAACTTTTCATTTACACTTTTTTCACATAACCTCAAAATGTATGTGAAAAATTCAAATAATCAAGTTTTTGGTTTTTTATTTTTATCTTAAGCAAAACAAATTTGTTTTCCACGAAATTTGGTGAAAACTTAGCTTTTTATGTCCCAAAGACACTGTATTTTTTTGATTTGAAATACTCTTTTTTTCAGCTTATTTTGACTAAATATCGAAAAACCACCCTAATTTTCAATCGAAAATTCTCACGTCAAAATACCAGCTTTTTAAAAAAAGTCAAAAAAATTTTTGTTCTTTGAAATCTCTTCTTTCTGATGATGTACATACACATTGCTATGGTAAATTTTCTCAGAAAATGCAAAGAAGAGAAACTCGAATTCGAAATTAATATTTTTGTATTTAGTCATTTCCTCGCTGAGGTGGGATGAAAAGTTACATGTTGCACTATAACTTCATAGTTGCACTCGAGTGCAAAGATTTTTCACCTTGTGCACTTTTGATTCCCTCGCTAAAGCTCAGGGTTCTATTTTGTGAATCGCTCGCTGCGCTCGTGATTCAAATTAAGAACCCTTCGCTTGCTCGGTCATCAAAACTGAGCACGCGAAGAGTTCTAAAAATTGAACCCAGATCTTTAGCGAGGGAATCAAAAGTGCGCAAGGTGAAAAATCTTTGCACTCGAGTGTAACTATGAAGCTATAGTAGTGCAACACGTAACTTTTCATCCCACCTCAGCGAGGAAATGACTAAATACAATAATTACAAAATAGAACCCTGAGCTTTAGCGAGGGTATCAAAAGTGCACAAGGTGAAAAATCTTTGCACTCGAGTGCAACCATGAAGTTATAGTGCAACTTGTAACTTCTCATCCCACCTCAGCGAGGAAATGACTAAATACAAAAATATTAATTTCGAATTCAAGTTTTTCTTCTTTGCATTTAGTATGCATGTGCATATAGTGTCTTTGGGACATAAAAAGCTAAGTTTTCACCAAATTTCGTGGAAAACAAATTTGTTTTACTTAAGATAAAAATAAAAAACCAAAAACTTGATTATTTGAATTTTTCACATACATTTTGAGGTTATGTGAAAAAAGTGTAAAGAAAAGTTGTAGGTCTCTTTATTACCTACAACTTTGTCATTTAACTTTTTTTCATAGGACTTGTAGTTTTGCCGGAAATCGAGATAAACCGTTTTTACCCTTAAAACTCACCCCCCTCCCCACTTCCCGACCTCAGATCACCCGTAATTTATTTTTCCTTTCATTTTTGTTATATTCTGATCCTTTTCCAACAGGTTTCATCCTACTATACATTTATTTTGTCTCAAAGACTATCGGCACTGGTCTAATATATACGCGACTGACGTATAACCACTACTCTACACCACATCTGACGGTTATTTCTCAGTTGAAAATGACCTCAGGAATCACCATATAAAGTTTCACGTGTCAAATGATTGCTCGGAGCGTAATTTTTTTTGACAACTTCACCATGGTGTCACCTTCGACTAGACCGCTACCAGACCGGTTGACGGTCAACTCTGTTATGTATTAATAAAGCTCTATTATCGTGGAGAATATCAACTGGCTATCGATTGCTTGTTAGAATTAACGCTACCTCCCGTACTATAACCATTGTGTTGTGTTCCCGCCGCGCGCCGGTAAGTAGGGTAGCCAAGTCTGAGGGTAGCCAGAGCTCACTGTACCCCTCCTCCCCCTCCCCTTCCTAGCCTCCCCATCCCTTCCCAGCTCTCCCCCTTTCCCTTCAGGGTAGGCAGCGCGTGTGTAACACCCTTAGTGTTGTACACGTTCATAGGCCACGGTGACCGCTTCCCATCAGGTGGGCCGTGTGCTTGTCTGCCACCTACGTAGTATAAATTTTTTTTTTAAATATATTTCATTTCATACTGTTGACAATACCAACTACTTATTTATAATACTTTATATTATATACTATGTTAGTTGACGAAAGCATTACCAAGTAAAACATGCATTAACGAAATCACGGAAGTTTAAAAAATATATAATGGCGTAATATCATAGGAAGTGAATGATTTGGAAAAGAGTCAATGTGATTATAATGACCGACATGATTGGACGCTTGGAGGCACGATACCGCACAACGCTTATTTCAATTATAATCAGCAATATATAAAATTTAAATGACTACTAGGATTTTATGAAAAGTTTTTGAATTTCTATTGTTCTGTAAGGGACGCGTAGGAGGTAGGACACGACGGTATCTCCCGTCCGAAATGAGCTGTCCGACTGGGGTAGTACCTCCACTCTACAGAACATCGCGGCCATAATAACCATCGAGTTGTGTTCCCGCCGGTAAGTAGGGTAGCCAGAGCTCACTGTACCCCTCCTCCTCCCATCCCTTCCTAGCCTACCCACCCCTTCCCAGCCCTCCCCCCTTCCCTTCAGGGTAGGCAGCGCGTGTGTGACATCCTTAGTGTTGCACACGTTCATAGGCCACGGTGACCGCTTCCCATCAGGTGGGCCGTGTGCTTGTCTGCCAACTAAGTAGTATAAAAAATGAAAAAAACCAAGCGTTAAAACGGCTATTTACCTATATTTCCTATATTATATTAACGGGTATAGATTCGATGTTTGACATCAAAATCATAGACCAGATATTATAGAGATATTATACCTCCAGTCTCTCGATACTTTTCGAAAGAAATTCCGAGCTCGCCTTACAGTTTATTTAGTGAATATTTAATGCGTTTGTGATTGTAGCAATATTGGGTAAAAATCGTTTTTTACCCAATTTCTCATTCTCTTCGAATTTAAGTAGAAGAGTGCTGCATTTTATACGACCTATGATCCTGTTGCGGGGTTTTCCACTTCCGTTGAAGTACAGAACACTATTTGTTTTTTTTTAATATTTGGTTATGTTATATGTATGTAACTATGTATGTTTTGGTTATGTACCTCGGCTATGTTCAAACATATAGGTACTATATAAAGTGAGATACTTATCAACAAATCGAGCTCAAAAGTGTTTTGAACAAAAAGTTAATTCTTATCTTGTTATTATAATCTCTTCGGCATCCGCAACCAAATAACTGGTCTGTCTGGGTTTGAAATCTTATATTGTGTGATTATGTTTTATCTATAAATACTAATATTAAATTGTAAAGTAGCTGTGTCTGTACATTGGAGGAATTAAAAAAAAAAACGCTTTTTACAGGGCCCACTTGATGAGAAGCGGTCATCGTGGCCTATGGACGTGTGTGAACCCGGGGTGTTACACTCGTGCTGGAGGAGGAGGGGGAGAATGGGAAGGGGTTGAGAGAGTTTCTGGGCTGACAACGTAGGAGACGTTTTTAAAGGAGGTAGGACACGACGGTATCTCCCGTCCGAAACGAGCTGTCTGACTGCGGTAGTACCTCCGCCCTAAAGAAGACCGCGGCCATAATAACCATCGTGTTGTGTTCCCGCCGGTAAGTAGGGTAGCCTAGGCAGTTGTGTGACACCCTTAGTGTTGCACACGTCCAAAGGCCACGGTGACCGCTTCCCATCACGTGGACCATAAAAAAAGACTTTGGTATCCCCCAGTCGCCGCTGACAGTCTTGGTCTGACTTAAGAGATTACGCATGTTGGATCACAATCGGTTCAGTAGAACCGGAGATAATTATAGTGAAACTAGCTGTTGCCCGCGGCTCCGCCCGCGTGGATGTCGAAATCCGTTTCAAAAACTATCCTATCTCTCAAGTTGGATCGAACTGCACATGGTGTGCGAATTTTATTATAATCGGTTAAGTGGTTTAGGAGTCCATTGAGGACAAACATTGTGACACGAGATTTATATACCAACGCGAATACCAATAACCAAGCGGGTGGGGCCACGGGCAGAGGCTAGTGTTTTATATACACTGTGGGTAGCAATTATAGACTGTTAGATGTTATAGACTACAATTGTCGTGAGGCGAAACCGGTCAGGTTTAATCTTAATATATATAAATCTCGTGTCACAATGTTTGTCCTCAATGGACTCCTAAACCACTTAAACGATTATAATAAAATTCGCACACCATGTGCAGTTCGATCCAACTTGAGAGATAGGATAGTTTTTGAAACGGATTTCGACATCCACGCGGGCGGAGCCGCGGGCAACAGCTAGTTGTAATATATATTGAGGATAAGTACAAATGATTTCATTTAATACTTATCATTATCAATTATCAATGACGTTCGATGTTTTCGTATGATTTTTTATTTAATAAATATACAAAAACATAACTGATTTGACCTAGTCAAGTACATATCCAATTAAATATTAAGTAGGTACCAAGTTTTTACTGACCCTACCTATATAGGTACCTTAAGGTATCGGCATAATAATATAAGTTAGGGTAGTTCATAATATTATCAGTATGTATTTACAAAAAAGTATATAAGTATGTTTATCAGCATTCTATAACCCATAACACAAGCTAGTTAAACTAAGCTTACCTTGGGTCTAGGGAGCGATGTGTATAATGTAGTAGAATATTTATTTTTTATTTATTTTGTAAAATGTTTGTCCGCGAATAAAATGGTGGACTTACGTTTATACAGCCTAAAGTATAACTTATTACCTGAGTTCTCACATCTACTTAATGAGATTCTTTTTTTTTTATATATGACACGTCAAAATGACTTTACCTCGCCTGATGGTAAGCTAAAGGTAAAGTCTCAAGACTGGGGTCACCACTACATACACTGATAGTGCTACCGGTAATTCTTTAAACAAAGTGCTAAATTATAACGCGCTTCACTTTGAATTGATCTCGGATCGTTGGGAAATCCGTATCTTACATTATGTATCTATTTTTAGCGACAGAAGTAGTTAACAATCGATACTTTTTTAGTCGAGTTATCGACTATTCTTTAGCTTTACACCGCTGGATCGATTTATTGCTGTTGTATGCATGATTGTTAAAGTTACTGGTAGCTATAAATCAGTCTTCAAGGTACGACAAACAATATGACACTATCGCAACCGATTTTTTACGACGAGAGTCCACGATTAAAACTATCGCTATCTGAACGCCAATTCCGATTGTATCCTAAAATTCTACTCTTCTTTCTCATAGTATGATTTGTCTCCTTCAATTTGCTTCTGATTAATTTCGGTGGGAATAAGTGTGGGATTAGTCATAGATAATTATTTCATGTTACGTCTCTTATTTTGATGACGTTTTAATGCAGGTTATATACATATAAAGCAGGCACAACTACGCTTTACAACCAGTAAGAGCGGGTACACATTGGGTGCTCGGCGTTGCGTTCGGCGAGCGTTGCATGTGTACACATCAATTGAAACTCTTAGAGCGGGTACACATTAGGCGCTCGGCGTTGCGTTCGGCGAGCGTTGCATGTGTACACATCAATTGAAAATCTTAGAGCGGGTACACATTAGGCGCTCGGCGTTGCGTTCGGCGAGCGTTGCATGTGTACACATCAATTGAAACTCTTAGTTCTTAAAACGCTCGCCGAACGCAACGCCGAGCGCCCAATGTGTACACATCAATTGAAACTCTTAGTTCTTAAAACGCACGTTAGCAAAGCGCGCGTTTGCAAGTGCCTAATGTGTACCCGCTCTAAGAGTTTCAATTGATGCGTACACATGCAAGCGTGCGCTTTGATAACGAGCGTTTTGAGAACTAAGAGTTTCAATTGATGTGTACACATGCAACGCTCGCCGAACGCAACGCCGAGCGCCCAATGTGTACCCGCTCTTAGTTCTTAAAACGCGCGTTAGCAAGGCGCGCGTTTGAAAGCGACTAATGTGTACCCGCTCTAAGTTTCACTGATTTAATCTACAATCATCCAATGTGCAACACTTCCGGTGGACAGCACAATGCTGCCATCACGCGTCGCGTTGAAGGTCTGGGTCAATACCGTGAGAGTCATTCAACACTAATAAAGTATGAACGAACACAATAACTTTGCAGGTTCGGCTCTCATCATCATCAAATTTTTTCTCCCACTTTGGCAAATATTGTATGAATGCCAGTGTCAAGTAAATTGATAAATCAAGTTAGAATTAATTACGAATGCAATAAGTTGCAGCGTTTTCGTCATTTAGTCATAGTCAAGGTCAGTCAATAGTCAAATCAGTCAGTCGTAGTGTTACCCCAGTAAAATAGTGGAGACTTTACTAGAGGCTTCTATGGAGTTTTGGAATCAACGTTGAAAAGCACAATTCACGATAATAATATACCACTTTCCCAAACTCGTGCACGTTGCCGAAGATGTTATGTTTAAAAATCCACCGTTTTTACACATAATAACTATATTTTACTCTAATTTTAGAAAATGATACAATGCCCCGATGTGTCTTTTTCAGCGTTGGCGCAAAAACTCCATTATATAGGTTTTATGTATAAAAAAATACACGATAGGCGGTAAGTAGGGCAGCCAGAGCTCACAGGAGGGATTCTGTGTGTGAGCCGAGAGACCAGTCTCCTGCGTTGTCAGCCCAGAAACTCTCTCATATAATTATCTAACAAACGGCTGACCCGAGATTAGAACAAGGGCTGCATACCGCAGTCATAAACCATGTATTTAAATTGTATTCAGTTTATTGCACTTGTAATAAGCTGATGTAGGACAATGACCTGTGGGTATTCCCTTCCAGTAAAGTTGAATTATTCTACCTTAGAATTGAACAAAGAACAAAGAATCTTTTGTATCGAGATTTTTTTTTATCGTAGTCCGATATTTGTTTTACGAATTTTATGGAAGCCTCTGCCATCTGCCTCTGCCCGCCTAACCTCAAGAGGAAAAGTTGCACCAGACCCTCACTCTTCAATCAGTGGGTGTCCAGTTTGATCAACAGGTACCGGTTTTTCGATAAGATTGCCTTGGCCAAGATCTTAGTGGGACCCATAATACTCCATACACCCCATACAAGACTAATCAACAGTCAGTTAACTTTAAAAAGTCAAATGATTTAACAAGTACAATAATCTGCCAAGACTTAAATTAGATCTTGCGGCCACGGATCTCGTAAAATGTTATCAGAACTTCATCAGAATGCAATTTTGAAGTGAAAATTCTTTTTCGAATAAGGCGTCCACTACCTTTCTCATCTCGCTCTAGCTTCTAGGGCTGAGCCGTGGTACACTAGTCTGATATTAATTAATTATTGATCCGTCCTGTCCGACTACAACACTGATGGACGCAGGTGAGGTCGGTCAGGGAGCGGGGAGTAGGGAACAGGGGGGAGGGAGGGATTACAGGGGTGTGGATAGTTCTCTCACGTTGAAAGTTACGCTGCAGCCTGCTTATTTATCCTTTCTTATCAATTAACGGATCGCTGCGTTATTTGGCACCTAATTGCATTTCACAGGATATTGATGTGACCGTTATAAAAATAATAATTGTTAATATTTATTAAGTATGATAAAAATACAATGAAAATTAAATATTATTTACATTAAAATAAAAACAAAAAACTAAACAAAATAAATATTTATATGGCGTCAAAAAATTCCTCCGCATCATCGCTGACTGGTAATGTGCCCAGAAGGCTGGCAGCATTGCCACGCTGAATGGCAATGCTGATTCTCTGTGCAATAATAATTTGAAATAATATATTATGTTAAACTGATACCGATGGTGACTGTGGTAAAAATAAAACAATGCAGTCGGGCGTATGTTAGAAGGTAGGTATAGTATTTTATTTGCAGTAAAAGAGAATTGTTTCATGTGAACCGATAATATTGACGTGACATCACTAACACTTACAGGTACTGTTGATTATCTACATACACAAGTCATTATAATTCTTACTGACTGTATCTAGAATAATACACTTTCATAGTAAAAACTTAACGTGATTGGGTAAACAGGAGAGGTATTAACACATAAATTATTGCCAATAAAAGCCTTTTGTAGCCATAGTTTCTACGTTACTTACATAGCGTAAGCGTCCCTATTGCTGTCAATTGAGCACCTTTTTTTATACTACGTAGGTGGCAGACAAGCACACGGCCCACCTCATGGGAAGTAGGAACCGATATAATTATGTATTGTAACCGTAAAGGTCAACCTAGGCGTACATATTCTAATCAGATCCAGGACGTTTTGGAGAAAGGCCAGGTCAAGAGTACCCGGAGCCGGCGTGCGTATATGAAAACAATTATGAAAGTTGAAGAAGCGAAAGGAGTATGCCAAGATCGTAGCAAGTGGAAAGATGTTGTCTCTGCCTACCCCAATAGGAAAACGGCGTGATTTGTATGTATGTATGTATGTAACCGTAAATAAGTAGGTTGAAACTGTAACAACAGTATGTTCAAACTGGTTTAGATATATGCCTTAGGTAGTGCACAGTAATGAGATATGTCTTCATACCACGTGTCAAATGAAAACACGTGTCAATAAACGCTTCAAGATCGAGAGCGACATTCATCTCTATTGTTGCGAATGATAATATTATGTACCTATGTACTAATTATTAATTTAACTAATCTATATAGGTACCTAACTATATCTATATCTATACTAATATTATAAAGAGGTATAGTACGCGGCATTTAACGTGGCCACATTTTGGAGTAGTGTGAACCCCACTACTCCAAAACCTCGCCAAGTTAGATGCTGTACACTATACTTGTTTCTAGGCGACGCATTTTGCCACAAACAAGTATAGTGTACAGCATTTAACTCGGCAATGTTTTGGAGTAGTGGGGTCCACACTACTCCAAAATGTGGCCATGTTAGATGCCGCGCACTTATAAAGTTTGTGTGTTTGTATATTTGTTAAATTGTGAGGGGTAATCTCGGGATCTACTGAACCGATTTTAAAATTCTTTCACCAATAGAAATCCACATTATTGCTGAGTGTCATAGGCTGAATATCATCAAGCTACTGCCCAAGGGAGCAGAGCAATAATCATAAATGTGAACAATTCCGGTAGATTCCCATACATTTTAGGAATACTGATAAATTATGAGTATATTATGTGAGTTGAAAAGGGTGTATCGGGGTTCGAAATACGCCACGGGCGAAGCCGGGGTGGGTCAGCTAGTCTTACATAAGTATATAAAAGAAAGTCGCGTTAGATACTAATAACTCAAGAACGACTGAACCGATTTGACTGAAAACTGGTGGGGAGATAGCTTAGAACCAGGAGATGGACATAGGATTTTTATACTTTTTTAGTGGAGAGTGGAGTCGACCAACCACATCATTACAAATTACTACGTACGCTCAGAAGCGAGTGAGCGATTACCGAATGAAAAAAATGTTTATTCTTCACCTTTGATGAAAAATAATACATAGAATCGATAGTTATATAAGCAATTATTTTTTGATGTAAATATTTTACATCAAAAAATAATACACTTAGACACCTTGACAGTCGCGGTCACTCAACTGGTGATCTTCTTCTTGTATATCTCACATTCGTAGGTACAACTTTAGTTAGACACAAGCCATTTACAGTAAACTACAGATACTAAGTATCGTCTACAGAAAACCGCGATCTCTAAATCTCTGAATTAACGGGCCTGATTTTGTAGGGATGTTCGCTGGCAGATACTTAAAAGGCGTGACGTTGGATACTTTCATTTTCGAAAAATAATTAGGGTTCCGCACAAAATACTTAATTAAAATCGAAGTCCACGCGGGTGAAGTCGCGGGCACAACTAATTGGTCATAAACGTGATTGAAAAATAACTTGTTCGAAATTCAAACAAGAAATCCTACTCAAAGAATTATTTATAACTTTTAAATTATGTGTTAATAACTAGTTAATATACATTAAATTATAAAGTTATTAATAATTCTTCGCTAATTAGTAATAGCTAGCTTCACCTCGATGCAATTAGCACCATACCAGTGAACTTTTCAAAAAATTTCTTTCATACAAACTTTGTCCTAGCAATAAAATAACAAAAACAATAATAAAAAATATTTATCCAATTTGGTGCAGTCGTTCAAAAGTTAAGCAAGTACATACGTTTTGATGAATCATTTCATATTATAAATAAATCCCTATTTACCGTGGTCGTGGCATCACGCGACCGATTTGGTCGGAACTGCTGGACCGATTTGACCACTACTCTAAAATCTTGCCAAGTTATATGCCGTGCACAATACCAGACCTTTAAAACATTTAGCCGGTCAACACCTAGACATTGATATTGAAACCGAATATTTGCCATCTGATAAGAACCTGACAAACAGGAAATAGGTACTTATTAATACTTTTGAGAGGATACAGGTTTCGGATTAGATAATTATATTATCAATTCGAAGTTTCGGATGCTATTACACATTAAGCAACCGCCAATCAGTTTCACAGTCAGGTGCTGGATATAATTCCCCCCTTTTCCGGGGGCATGACGGGAACCCCGTGGTTCCCAAACCCGAGGGGGCCATCTTGAATCCGGAGATGGCCCGGGCCAAGCCGGGGTGCGAGGGAAATGCTCTTCGGGCCACCTAACACCCTGGCGTCAGAAGACCCTAGACGGCGTGCGGTTTTAGTCGGTAAGAGTCCGACATAACCTGCCCCACTGGCCGCGGGGTGGGTATCCATGAGGATTCCCGCACGGAAAAAAAAGGTGCTGGATATAAGACATGCATGTTTGTCCAATATATGTGTCAACTTAGCTTGGCTTGTTGCCTATTTGACCCTCGATCCTCTTCAACTTTTCCACCTTACAATTTTCAACGCACTAGTAAACTGTGTGTATGTATTATTTTAGCATTATCCTTTTAGTCATCATTCCGGTTGCAAAACCGAGACTTACACCTCGGAGCTCGGAGTCCACACTCCATTCAGTCAGAGAATACAATTTTATTTTCAAGACGTCAAGATGGGAATGGTTTTTACACTAAATATATCTATTTCGATAAAAGTGTTGTAATGTTAGCTGTGTCAGAAAATAATTAGATGGACAGAGGCCGACTAGACAAAGCCCAGGGCTGCTCAGATTACTAGTTTGCATCTGTTGATCATACTTAGGTTATTTATGAGCAATGGACTTTAGAAGACTTTGAAGAACTAACTATAAACTAAACCTTTAGATTACCGGCTTATTCTGTGACGAAGGTATTTGTAAAAATAGCGTGTAACTACATAGCATGCAGCGTGATGAAACGTTCGCGTGATCCGAAGTTGAGCAGTCTATTCGATAAACAATGACCAGTTAAGCTTTGCAACCCTATCGTTCATTGCTGAAGGATGCTGTTATCACTGTTGATCTGTGCGAGCCACATGTTCGCTATCGTACCAACATTCGGGTCACGATGATAACGCACAAGTGGTGTTATTGTAGGTTTTACCTCAGAAATAGGTATTTTCTCATTTTTCCTTATGGTGGAAACGGATAGATTCGTCATAAAATTTAGAACATAGCCTATTAAAACTATCTTGCAAGCAGTCGTCTTGACTATAAGTAGGTGTGGTAAATTCTTAAGAATAAGTAGGCTGTCAGTCGTCTTGACTATGAGTAGATGTGGAGTAAGATACTCTAAGTTTTGTTTTTAGAAGAAGTTTGAAAGTAGCGCCAATATCAAGAGAAGTTAATTGAATTCGCTGGGTAGCTTCGGGCACGCAAAGCATAAGGATGAGTCATGTCGTATGGAAGGCATTAAGTATAGCAGTAAACGGTTAGGTACAAATATTTGACAGGTGGTCCCTAATACTGCCACATCTGTCGAAGGACCAATGGCCGTTGGGGCTAACGAGTCCTAGAATGGAGACCGCGAGTCGGCAAAAGGAAGGTGGACCGACGATGACCTGAAAAAGATAGCTGGGATGGACTGGCTGCGGCAGGTGGAGAATCGGGTGGTATGGCGCAAATTGGGGGAGGCCTATGTCCAGCAGTGGACGTCGATAGGCTAATTTGATTGATTGATTGACTCAATACTTTGCCAAGGTGATCAAAAAATTACTTAATACAGTCCCCTGACTTATTTGTTTCACAATTTATTAAATAATTTTATTTTCGTCATTGATGCCTCCATGATCAATTCAAGCCTTTATTTTATTTGTCTTAACAACTGATAAGAGGTGATTATGATCTAAGATGAAACACGTTTACCTTTACAGAACCTATTAACTCAAGCCTTAAAGATTTTCAGGTTATAGCTTTTCGGAAACAAGACTCCGACAGGGAGTTCCACTCCCTAGCTGGACGCAAATGAATGATTAATGGCATTATTAATTATTATTGCAACCGTTAAATAGTCAAATTTCAATCAGTTGGACCACGGGTCAAAGATAAGGTGCCATAGTCCAACTATTTTTTTCGTTGGACTACCACCTCTATTAGAGGCCCGTGGTCCAACTGATTGGACAAAGTATTTGGACCACCACCCCGAAACGGATTTACCGAAACGTTTCATAGTTAAGAGTGGAATGTTGCTTCAGGTTGTTCCTTGGTGAAAAGGGTTTGGAGGCATTGAGCTTAAGTAATACAGTCTTCTGTAGGGCGGAGGTACTACGCCAGTTGGACTGCTCAGTTTGAGTCCTACCTCCGTCAAAACTGATTGATATTATTCTAGCGAGCGTAGGTTGTGATTCTAAGGCGATATCTTCTTACTACATATTTACTCTGCCTCTCATTCATTTTTTGAGTATCATTGGGATAATATCCAATCTCTATAGTTGTGATAAAGTCAAATTCTCCCAATTGTTTAGACAGCAGATGTTTGATAAGAGTTCGTCACGGAACATTTGCGTGAACCCAAATCTTATAAGTACACAAGTACCTATACCTTGTCTAATTTAGGATGATAATTATATTATAAAAAAATGTAGTAGATAAGTACTTAAACTTAATCATTTCAATAAATTTATTTAATTTCGATTCATTCGATTCATTTGTCTACAGTCAATTGTGCTGATTTCTTGCAAGTCGCTTCACTACGGCAAGTGGGCGGTACCTGTCTATGTGCTACGATAATTTTTGAGGTATCATCTCGTTGATAAAAATATGATACTTCATAGACGTGAACTGTCAAAATTATCATCCTAAATTAGACAAGGTATACATGTCATCATTATCACCAGCTTTACCCGATTGCATCCGAGGCCTACACGAGGAAAATAGTTAACTAAACCATTTAAAAAATAATGAAAGGAAATCGTTCTGTGTAAAAGTGTTTTTAATTATGCAAATATGGTTCAGCACCATTAATCGTTTCTTTAGTCCGATCAGAAAATCATTGGGATCAGTTAGCATGCAATTGCTTTAAAATTTCATAACAACAACTAAATAAATACCTATATCAAATTGAGCTAGTTTTTTTCAACATCATCATCATCATATCAGCCGAAAGACGTCCACTGCTGGACAAAGGCCTCCCCCAAGGATCTCCACGACGACCGGTTCTGCGCCTCTCGCATCCAGCGGATTCCCGCGACCTTTACCAGGTCGTCGGTCCACCTTGTCGGAGGCCTGCCCACACCACGTCTTCCGGTTCGTGGTCGCCACTCGAGAACCTTTTTGCCCCATCGGCCGTCGGCTCTGCGAGCGATGTGCCCCGCCCACTGCCACTTGAGTTTCGTAATTCGGAGAGCTATGTCGGTGACCCTGGTTCTCCTGCGGATCTCATCATTTCTGATTCGATCGCGCAGGGAAACTCCGAGCATAGCCCTCTCCATTGCCCTTTGGGTGGCCTTGAGCCTTCTTATGAGGCCCATATTTTTTAATCAGTTTATTTATATCATCTTCCTAGCCTTCTCCCAAGTTGGTATAGTTCAAATTGTCTTGTAGACCAACTCAATGCCTATGTGATAATTTTCGCGCCTACATACCTACATTTCGCAGTATTTAGAGTGGATTTCGTTATCAAATCTTATGATTAGTGTTACTGGCGATAGGCATATAGCGACTGCTATAAAGATAATGCATTATTTACCTGCAACATTTTTAAACGCATCTTACTCGCGTCTACACCCAAGTGTGCATGTAATTCTGTCTGATTTATGTTTCAAGATCTTTTAAAACAACTTCGTAAAATAACATTTTCTCGTACCTGTAAATATTTACAGTGGTATCTCTTATGTTATGACAATTACAATGTAAACAAAGATATAAAATCTTCATATACGAGTATACCTAAGTATAATAAAATAATAGTAAAAGAAAATGAGATGTTTGGTGCCACAAAAATTTTTAATGCCAACGCCAACCTCACTCAAGCTACAAGTTTAACATAATTACAATAAGTACGGTAAGTAGAGTAGCCAGAGCTCACTGTACCCCTCCTCCCCCCCACCCCTCCCTAGCCTCCCCGCCCCTTCCCTCCTCCCTTCCCTTCAGGCCAGGCAGCGCGTGTGTGACACCCTTAGTGTTGTACACGTTCATAGCCCACGGTGACCGCTTCCCATCAGGTGGGCTTGTGCTTCTCTGCCTACGTAGTATAAAAAAAGTTACACCAGCCGATTGATAGATAACGCTCTGGTACTCCAGTTGGAGTTGCGGATGGCAGTCGCTCCCGTAAAAGACAAGATACACCGTTGATAAAGAGGAATAGAGGACGGGACGCGGGATCCAAAAAGAGAGCTTTGGATCCAACTGGAATTGGCAAACTCGGATGGTTATGATGATATTGGCATGTAGAGATCCAGGCAACGTAGTCTGGGTTACCTACCTACTATTGGCACTACTTAGGTGGCAGACAAACACATGGTCCACCTCATGGAAAACAGTTATAGCCTGTGAAGAGAGATAAGGGGTAACGTCTCTACACAACTGCAGGTGCTAAAGGTTATTAATAATGAAACGAATTTTTCCTTATATAAAGAAGTTATTTCAACATAATTTTCTTGCGAAACTCATATTTGATATGATTGAAACACGTGAGCGTATCTAATTTTATACATATTTTATGTAAATACCATAAAAACGTACTGGGTTTTTTATTAGGTACGTGCAAATGATACGACACGTAATTTTTCCTTATGAACATTTTCACACCTAGTTTTGGATTTGCAAATAAAATGCAACAGAGTCGCCTTAACTGGTGTGAACAGGTTTTGCGGCGTCTGCCTGGCTGCGTAGGCTACTAAGCCGGGCCCCGACTCGAGGCGAAAACTAGGCTAGACAAACTGCCTCAATGCGCACATCAAGTGCAACACTAGTACACTGTAAGTAGAAATGAGAAGTACCTACCTACGATTAGAGATAACATCACTTCTACTGTACAACGCTTCACTTTGCAATAGTATTGAGATAGTATATTTTATCTACCTTAGATATTCTAATAAAATATCATTGTTTCTATGTGTAAAACGTTACCAATAAAACCACTAGGTATATAAGACAAGCAATTCAAAACAAAAATTTATCGTTTATGTTCCACTATTAGCTGCTAAATATATCAATAGATAAGTCTCACTAGTTCCACTACGGAACTTCTTCTATGGAGCTACTGGGAATAAAGGATGTGTGCCATACTACCCGATTCTCCGCCTTTCGTAGCCAGTCCATGTCATCAACCTAGTTCAGATCGTCAGTTCATCTTGTTGAGTCCCACCTTCCGTTTGCCGAATCGCGGTCTCCGCTTTTGGACTCGTTTGCTCCAACGGTAATCGGTCCTTCGACAGATGTGGCCAGCCTACTGCCACTTCAGCTATGTCACGTGTATGTGTATGGTACACGAGCAAATTAACTGATGAGGCTCTGGTGGGATCAGGCGTTGATAGTTCCCGTAATAGATAATCATAAATAAGCAAAACGTGAAATGGAAAGCAGACCATGAGATAAAAACTTCGGATGCAACCAGAATCAATGATCATGCTGCATGCAATGCTAGTGCGATGAATGAAGGAGGTAGGACATGACGGCATATTCCGTCCAACCTGAGCAGTCCGACTGGGGTAGTACCTCCGCTCTACAGAAGACCGCGGCTATAACAACCATCGTGTTGTATGCCCGGCGGTAAGTAGGGTAGCTAGACCCCCCCTTTCTAGCTCCCCTACCCCACCCCTTCCTAGCCTCCTTCTCCCTTTAGGGCCCCTGGTATTACACACGTCCAAAGGCCACGGTGACCGCGTTCCATCTGGAGGGTCGTGTGCTTGTCTGCCTGCTAAGTAGTATTAAAAAAACATGATGTCACTCGTGTGCCTTCGAACAGTTGATGTGTACCTACCAGCATTACTGCATTACGCTGTCATTATTTACATTATGCTTATGTCAGTAGTTCATAATCATAAGTATAAGTATAAATCAATGAATTAGTACGTGCTTTTTAATAACGTGAGCACACGTCGGTATAAGTATAAATATTTATATCAGTAATAATAATATATTTCAAATAATTTATTATGAAAATAAAAATTGTTTTCTGGACATTATGTTCCGTATCTACCTCATCTGAGAGGTGCTACACTTGCCGATTACGGACGAGCCCCTGGAGCTGGCTTCCCGCTTTTAAGGTTGGGATTTGGGAAGTCGAACGGCATACATTGCCATAAAAACCGTATAAGCCAAAGCCGTATTTTCACTATAAAAATATACATGATAAGTTTCTTATCTATACTCTTAATCAAACTACAATTCAACAATCACCTTGACCCTAGGTAGTACCTACTGTTACATATTCTGTGCCTAGGTAGTGCAAAAATTAGTGTTGCCAATCTCTCACGTAATTACATGCGACCAATCACTTCACACCAGGTAATAGTATCCCATAGTATCCCTATTGTTTCCAAAGTCTACACTTTGGAATCCGCTTGCCGGGACTAATCCCACCCTCATTCCCACTTCTGTAACTCCTGCGCACCAGGATCAACAGTAGTGAGCTACGAACACACCGAGTAATGACACTCGGGAAGTCCCACGGAAAAAATTATAGGTGGTCCCAGTCGACGGAAGAAAAATATTTAAATTTAATAGAACAGGCAACTGGAACCGCGGTCCCAGCTATTGCGGTCCCAGTCGCTGGAATCCTCGGAAAGTTAAACTGTCTTGCAACCCGCATCGAAATTAATCTGATGTTAGAGCCAATTTTACGCCTCATAATAAATTACCTATCTGCCCGTGTATATCCCGTCAACATTGCCCAGCCGTTTCAAAGATTATCTTATTCAAACAGACAGAAAATCAGAACGAAACATTTTTAAATTAACACATTTTTGTTATAATGTATTTTACATACATCATTCTCTGAACATTTTTCCCAACTCAGTTGGGGTCGGCTTTCCAGTCTAACTGTGATGCGGCTGAACTTCGATATTTTCCGTGGAGCGACTGCCATCTGACCTCCACAACCAATGGTCATTATGACCAATGGCGATATCGAAGTTCCAAGTTAGACTGATTGGACTTTTGTGGGCTCCAACTACCCGTAACGACTGCCATAGATGTTTGTATGGCAACCGGAACCGACGGCTTAACGTGCTCTCCGAGGCACTAAAAAACCTGCGATAAATACACAAATAACTTCGAAAAGCACCGAAAAGTCATTGGTGTGTGCCATGGTGAACCTGGGATCGAACCCGAGACCTCGTTTCAGCAGTCCATTACGCAAACCACTAGGCTACCGCGGTTGTATAATGTATTTTACATACATTCTTAAGCATGTATTTAAAACCTGTTATTGTAATATTATAGACAAACACTTAAATTTTATTTATTAGAACCACTAGTTCCAAAAATCAATTGATAATGGTAATCATACGGTAACATAATCACAAAAGAAAAATCAAACAGGATATATAAGTAAGATTGAATTTAATTGTTTAGTTTGAGACAAGAAGTTCGCTACCACCGGTACACTTTAACAGAGATTCGCGTAAGTAGAAGCCTGAGAGTATTATAATGATCGAAACATAACCAACATGCCAGAATTCAAATCTGTAAAATAGGAGGAAGTGATTTTAATTCACCTTACAACATTTGACCTTCACAAACAAACTAACATACAAACATTGCAAGTTAAAAGCTTGCAAAAAAAAGCCACAATTTTCTCAAAACCTTGATCTCAGTTGATGTTTTTGAAATTGAACAAAATGTTATTTCACGGTCGGGTGCACACGAGGTATGCCAGTTCGAGTTAACGACTGATAGGCCTAGGGTTGCCAACTATCCATCTCACTTATACCTACCACAGAAAATGTCATTATCCCTACCGGTAGCGATAATTAGAAAATAACTTAGAGTAACCCTACCAATGGAGATATATCGATAGGAATATTTATGCAATAGCCCATTTTAACCGACTTCAAAAAGGAAGTTCTATGTTCATTTTATAATGAAGTTCAAACAAAAATAATGTATTTCATATTTTAAGAAAAAGTAATATTAGTAAATTTTTTTAAGTAAATTAAGAATTCCAATATAATTAAATACATATATAATTGCAAAAAGCACAAAAAAGATAATAAAAATCTACTGTTTTTGATTATTTGAAATAAGAAATAATTATTTACTAAATTGCCGCAAATTACTTCTTATATTCAAATAACTGGAAACCTACGTTATATTTATCAAAAACAGTTCCAACCCTATATATGCCTACTCCGGTAGGTACAGAGAGTGCACACAATAATAAAAACCTACCTACAAACAAATGTGTTTGCCTTGACACAAGTGCTGATAGTGACGAGAAATAATCTGCACTCAAGACATCTGATAGTAACAAATAGATACAACTCAAAACAATATGTTAGTAAATAATATAAAAACACTTCTTGTCAGATAAACTTCAATAAAGTAGGTTAGTGTTTATCAGAGATGTGTCGGATTGCTGAATATCCGCGAACACAGATTACAATAACCTTCTAGTTCCGCAATATGCAAGGCTAACCAAAAAACTTAAAATCCTCATTATTCTTGGTAGTAGTTTTAAGGTAGGTAGGCAGTACTTATCCTCTGAACTCTGAGCCTTTTCCCAACTCAGTTGAGGTTGGCTTTTCAATCCAACTGCGAAGCGGGGTACTTCGATATTTTGCGTGAAGCGACTGCCATCTGACCTCCACAACCCATTGGCAATATCGAAGTTCTGCAGTTAGATAAGTTTTCGAACTTTTTAGAGCTCCAACTACCCGTAACGACTGCCATAGACGTTCGTATGGCAACCGAGACTGACGGCTTAACGTGCTCTCCGAGGCACGGAAACACCCAGACCATTAAAAATAGGCAAATTCATGCATACAAATATTTGCACTCAGCGGGTATAGAACCCACGACCACTTACTTACCAGCGAACAGTCTGCCGCTGCGCCATTGAGATTGTCAACCATTTTAAATAGACCTCAAAAAAGAATAAAAACACATGGTTGACAACCCTGGGAAATATAGCCAGTGTCACTTCTTTAGATGGTGTGAGGATTTCATCGATACCCAACCTCCTTATTCAAATTGTTTAGGCATTTAAAGGTTATGGTGGAATAAAGAATAATGTCAATATCAGTTTAACAACGAGGAAAGTTTTATTTGCATAAGGAAAAACGGAACGGAATTATTCATGTTGTCAGAGGGAAAAATGACAGATCAGATGAATAAGGAAAACGCAGTGGATTTGAAGTATCTACGTAGTGTTTAGATTTTCTGTTTATCTTTATTTTTTTCTCGAGGTTTTCCTATTTATTTCCTGGCCACGTAGGCCGATATCACGAGATACCGTGCGGTTTTAGTCGGTTCGACTCCGGCATAACCGCCCTCGCTGTCCGGCGGAGGGATTTCCAAATCCCTGGGGATTTACACACGAAAAAAAGTTTTGCCCATTTATATCATTCGTGTCTGTAGGTACCTACTTGATTCCCAATCCAAATGCCCCCTCCCCCACCCCCTCACCCTATTATGTTCCATTACAGTTACTGAACTGCGGTACGATGTGATTTGTCTAACGCCGAACTTAATCTCTAACCTTATGGCAGTACTATTAGGTAATTTTTTCCCTTAAGCAATTATTTACCTATCGAAAGCGAAATGGGTCCTATACGATTAAGTAACCCTCGTGAACGTGCTTCCATTATGTTAATTATGAGTTACCTGAGAATTAATCATCATACGGTTTTAGTTAGGATTATGGTAAGTTTTGCGTGAAGCGGTCACCGGTTAATGCAAGTGCTAGGTACTTGAGTACATACCTATACGAAGTTTTGTGAAGCTAAGTTTTTTGTAAAAAAAATTCTAGGTAGCGATTTCTTTATTTTATTCTTTAGGTTTATAAGTACATGACAAATAAGTAGTCTAATTTTAACGAAAATGTGACAAAATTATATTTCGGTATGTTATTCAATATAATGCACATGTATCCATTATTCGGTAGGTATTTTATCAATTTAAATATAAATCGAAATAGATTTTTTCTATCCCAGCCGAATGAGGATAACGGCTATTATAACTACGTTTAAAAAACCGACTTCACAAACAAATATTATTAACTTTTTAGTGTAGGTACAGAAATAGTAAAGTACCTACTTACCTATTTATGAGGTTTATTATACAAAGGCATCAAAAACAGAATATTTACCGTAAACTTGATGATTTTCCCTCGATTTTCCCAAGATCCCAGCATCAAATCCTGATACCTTGGATATGGGACCACCTCAGAAGTAGCCTTTTTCAAACGAAAAAATTTTTTCAAAATCCATCAAACAAATCCATCATACAAAAAAATAAAAATAGAGTACGAATTGAGAACCTCCTCCTTTTTGGAAGTCGGTTAAAAACAGACAAGAAACAGTCAAATGTCTCGTTTAGGTAGGTACCTGTTTTAGCGCACCATTAAAGCAAGTTTAAAATTACCTACCTACAATATTTGAATGAACTATATATACCTACTCATATAATATACTCGTATATGTAAGTCTGCATAAAAATCTAAATTATTTCAATCGTTATAAATTACAGATAATATTATGTAGAAAAATAACAGTAGGCAATTGCCGTATTGTAATAGATCTTCGTCGCATACTGAAAATAATTATACACTAATGCATATTTAATAGGCATCTTATTGTGTTGTCATGACACTTATCTACGTACCTACTGTACATAGTTACATTTTTAATTATATTATTATATCACACTAGCTGCGCCCCGAAGCCTCGACCGTAGGATATTTCGCCCCCGTGGCATCCATTTAACTTAAACATGCCCATAAGTTCACTAGCTCTATAAAAATTTATAGAAATTTGCCCGATTTGTTGAAATAATATTGATTATCCCACCAAAAACATACCTGTTAAAAAGGGGGACAAGTTCCTATCGGCTAATCGTTCACCACTCACCAATTTAATGCCAAGTTTAGATGCACTTTTTAAAATCGATCTTATCATCTTAATTTCTTCTAAACTTGAACTTGGCAGGTTTTCGTGCTGTACGTAACACTTGATTAAATTGTATAATTAAATTAACCTGCCAAGTTCAAGCACACGTCTCCACAGGATTATATACCTACGGATGCGAAACGATGTTAATACACAATATAACAACCTGCAAACAGGTGGTGACGTTCACCAAATTATTGTAGTCGCTAACCATTACGAATAATATTTATCTTTCATGTTAATATATGTCTGCAAATAAATACAAATCATTGAGGTGTCGTAGCGTAGCAATGTTTTCATGCTAACACTCTTTATTTATGTATTAGCAACGAGTCGTTGTGGAAAATTTTCACATCCGTGTCCAAATACGCAGAACTCAATTCGATACCTATTTATATGAAACAGGATTACCTGCCTAATCGTTTTTTTTAAGTCACAAGCTAATATACCTACCTACTAAATGGCTAAATTTACAAATAAATATGTTTTACGACATTTTAAGTAAGTACCTATAGCGCTCTCCAGACCCAAAGTAAACCATTGTTTAACTACTAACTAGCTGTTATGGGTTCCAGAATGCAGATAAACATACTTAGATAACCTACCTTTTTTGTAAATAAATACATTATACCTACATAAAAACACCCAGACCAATGCAAATAAATATATCCATGCGCACAAATATTTGCAGTAAGCGGGAATCGAACCGAAACGCCTCCTGTTGTAGCAGTCAAATGCATAACGCTACGCAACAGAAATCGTCGGCATACTAACAAGCTTGTTGGTTATGGTACCTCTAAATGGCCAACTTTGAAAACAAATAAATAATATCTATTCTACACAGCGCTACCCAACGTAAGCATAGTCCAATTTATAGCTTGTGTTATGGATACCTTTTTTTTGTAAATATATTATGCATAGGTATATTATATAGGTATAGAAATATACAGAGCGGGAATCGAATCTACACTGCCTACGCTATACGCTACGCTACACAGAGGCTGTCAAAATGCACGGCATCTAACTTGACAAGATTTTGGAGTAATGTGAGCCTCACTTCTCCAAAACCTTGCCAAGTTAGATGCCGTGTACTATAATATCTAATCTATAAGTAACACTTGAACCGGTTGAGCTGCTATGATCAAGAGACACGAGGCTAATAAATTAATAAAAACTACCAAGGAAAAAAATCTGATAAATCTTTTTTTTCTTTTGTTAAACCAATAATGAGGTTCTTTTGTCAAAGAGTGTGTATACCTTAATGTAAAAATTGCATATTTTTTAAAGTTTTGTTACTTTTTTTTTACTCAAGATAGGCTTACGTTTGACCACTATCTCACCTGATGGTAAGTAACAATGTGGTCTACGATGAATCACGCTTGCCTAGAAGGATCCTATTCACTCGTGACTTGAATATTCTCAGATTATAGCTTTCCGGAAACTCATTATGATATATTATTATAAGTTTATTGCGTTGCGAATATTATGCCTTGCCAATTACCTATCTCATTCTTATGACGTAAACAAATAATAATTATAAGTACATAAAGATGTAAGTACCTTTTTACCTACCTTTTTTTTCAATGGTCGTTTTATTTAAGACACAATATTGTATACCTACCTGCAAACTTAAAGTAACTAAATTAACAACAATAACTCAGATCTACATCTTCTTTCGTGTCGATGCTGCCATCGTGGTGCAGTAATTAGTTCCTTACTTACAGAGAGTGGGTCCGAGTATGTACACATTACATACTTGGTCGAAGGTCGAAGGTACCTTTTTTTATCGTGCGGAAATCCCCATGGATACCACCCCCGCGGCCGGTGGTACGGAGGATAAACTACAAGTTTGTATTTGAATTTGACATACCTACGTCACAATATTGTCATTTTTAATCAATAGAGAAACTTATATTGTGATGTAGCCTTTGACGCAATGCATTCCGAACGTAATTGAAATTTCAGTCCGATTAGGTTTTTATTAGCTTTAACTTTTGATTGCTATCGTACGGCCACGTTTTGATTCATTACAATAGTTATACGTTTATTTACGAACTAGTCCTATCTACACATTGTATAATTTCTATTGAAATTCCCAGACAATAACATACAACATACCTGCTTACATTAGTTTAACAGTATACACAAACCTCGCAACTCCAATTTCGTTCGAATAGAGTTACGCGATATTGTCACATCTATATAGGTGATCGTTCATCACTTTGCGGTAAAACAGATCAAGTAGGTATATTGCACGGCATCTAATTTGACAAGATTTTGGAGTAGTGTGCGCCCCACTACTCCAAAACCTTGCCAAGTTAAGTTAGATGCCGTGCACTATACTTGTTTCTATGCGACGCATTTTGCCACAAACAAGTATAATGCACGGCATCTAACTTGGCAAGGTTTTGGAGTAGTGTGGTCCATACTGCTTCAAAATCTTGCCAATTTAGATGCCGTGCACTATACCTAATAGTTAATTAAAAATAAGATGGCAGTAGGCGTGCGTGGAATGAAATTTATATCATACCTCACAGTGCGCACTGTCGTTGGCGGATGCAACGATGTTATCTTTGTAATCTAAATAATACTATCTTAATATATATAAATCTCGTGTCACAATGTTTGTCCTCAATGGACTCCTAAACCACTTAACCGATTATAATAAAATTCGCACACCATGTGCAGTTCGATCCAACTTGAGAGATAGGATAGTTTTTGAAACGGATTTCGACATCCACGCGGGCGGAGCCGCTGGCAACAGCTAGTATATTATAATATTGTGTCATAGTTCGGAATGCGGCAGTGGAGTGAAATAGAAAACAAACATAAAACGCCAAATCACTTAGTTAAATCAAACTTGATGCTATCAATATACACTTTTATAACTCGCTAATATACAAGGTTATAATTTTCGCGCATTTACATTTGACAGCTAAACAAATGAATGAATGATGAGTTTCATTCAAAGAATTTTAATTGAATTTATTTCAAAGTGATGTGAATTAAAAATACAGTTTAGGATTAAGTGTCTGCGAATCGATAATAACTAAATAACATAATTGTACTCTGATTTAGCAACTTACAATCTTTACGGCACATTTATAACTAAAATGACAAGTAAAAAATTAAAAACGACAGTGGAAAGATGTTATCTCTGCCTATCCCATTGTAAGGAAGAGTATCTATATTTGTATGTCAAGGTATGTGTGATGAATTTACACTTAATAATATCAAAGACGATAGATAATATATTAACTTCAGTGGGTACAGTCAGCGGCAAAAGTCTATGATGATTGCACAGATTTCAAACTTAAAAATTCGAATCCAAATGGTTCATTATATTGTAATCAAAGTTTAAAGGTAGTTCAGTGGAGCCAACTAAGTAATATACATCATTTTCATTAAGAATCATAAGTCCCATTCCTTCCTAGCCTCCCCGCCCCTTCCCACCCCTCCCCACTTCCCTTCAGGGTAGGCAGCGCGTGTGTGACACCCTTAATGTTGCACACGTTCATAGGCCACGGTGACCGCTTCCCATCAGGTGGGCCGTGTGCTTGTCTGCCACCTAAGTAGTATAAAAAAAATACTTTGCTCAAAACTACTGTTCAACACACAAAAAATCTGAAAATGATCATAGACCTGTACCTACTTACAGTCGAAATCAACAAATAATTAAAACTGGCATGTTTGGTAACTAATGGAGCTTTGTTACACACGCTGTATAAGAAATACTGTATACCTACCTACCTACCTACCGTTCACGGTTGCAGGTAAATTGACTATTATTGTTCTTTTTAAAACAAGTACTTTTTGATTAAAAATAAATTATGAAAAAATCTTTTTTAAATTAAACAGTTTTAAATTGTATTGTCATCAGAACTAAAGTCTTGTGCCAAATATCAGACAAATCAGACAACTGAAAGGGGTTCAAATTTCAATTACTAGAGTTGACCCAAACAAACAGGTCGAGTTAAATAAAACTAATAAATAATAATAAATAAATAATAAAAACCTTCAAAATCATAACAGTGCATAAACGACGGACACGGAACTGCAACCATCTACCAGTCCATTTATCACGAAAAGGCGTGATGTTATGAAATTGCATAAATAATTTCTAAATATGTATATTTATAGCAAGTACCTACCGTTGTTTGTCTCCGAAATTTGTGATCCGATTTTTTCGAAATTTAAATGGGACCGTTTTTTCGGAATAAATTTATGTCTAAAAAAAGAATTTTGCAAATCCGTCTGTATAATGGCAGAGTTATAACCGAACATACATAAAAAAATATTAACATCCGAATTGAGTACCTCTTCCTTTTTCAAAGTCGGTTAATATCAACATTTTCAAAGTTCCGGTATTGTGAACCATACAATGCCCTAAGGACCTTGATTGACCCGGAAAAGCAGACCGTTATTGGTAAGTTCAACAATATAAATATTTGATCGACGCGGGTTCGATTCCCGCTCAGTGCAAATATTTGTATGCATGAATATATCTGTATGTCTGTCTATCTGGGTGTTTCTATGTATAATATATGTATTTATTTACAAAAAATAGTTTAAGTATTCCGCATTCTAGAACCCATAACACAAGGTAGTCAAACTATGCTTACTATGGGTCTAGCGTAGCGAGCGCAGTGTAGAATGTTGTAGAATATTTATATATATAGCTCTTATTTTATGTACACAAGACAAGAAAACATACAGAACACAAAGTACCTAGTAGAGGTTTACGATAAATTGGGCGGCTTAACACAGGACAATCTCTATCGGGCAACCTTTAGATGGAGAAAATCAGTGATCAGGAATATTTAGGGTAGTTTTCGGAGTACAAAGTTATTAGGTACTAAATATTTATTTTTATAGTGGAAAAATTACTTAATTTTATTAATACCTACCTGTCAACAATAATAAAAAATAAAAATAAAAACATTAATAACGCACAGCAGTATTTTTAGTTATCTTAATCAATAAATAAATAATAAATCGAATATAAAATAATCACTTCACATCATAATGAAAGATAGAAATAGTCACTTACCCAATTCGTGTGAGTAATCAGTTGAATCGCACGATCTCGGTAGTTGTCGCGGTACAGTGCGCGTGAGTTTAACGCGCGTTCACAGGTGACTGAAGGAGGCCGCGCACGCGCCGTTTACAGTAGATAAAACAAACTGTTCTAAGCGCCCAATCAGGTTTACGGCTAATGACTGTGACAATGACTACTCGATTCATCACAGCTGCTGTGAATCGATTATGAACGAGAGTAGAATTTATATCTGCTGCTTAATGACAAATAACAATGAACGTATAAAGTCTACGGACGGAACGTGTTAAAGAATACAAAATACAACTGACGACACTAGAGTCGGTCCAATTGGTTAGAATCTGACAACCATGTTGCTTAATTTTCTCAGTTTTTTCTGAATAAAATATGCATTGTAAAATTAGATATTCCCTAACTAAACCGAAAATATTATGATTTTCCAATATTTTTAGTAAAAATAAACAGTCAAATTAAGTCAAAATATAGATACACTAGCGACCCGGGACCCGGCTTCGCCCGGGTGTAAATTCCAGTTTTTCCAAGGATCCCTAATTTTTTTCAAAATGAAATGTAGCCTATGTCAAATTGGAAGAATGTAGCATTCTATTGGTGAAAATTTTTTTTAAATCGGCCCAGTACTTTTTGAGCCTATTCATTACAAACATACAAACATACAAAAATAGGTACAAATCTTTCCTCTTTATAATATTAGTATAGATATACAATAACTAAAACTACAATAATACTAAAATATATAGTAGGTAACTTATTAGATTCCTTATAAATTTTAAACGAATTCTATTATGTGAAAACGCAACGTAGACTGAAATAAATGTGATATTCTTTTGCACTTCATACATTATTTTGCACTACGCGCTAACTAGCTGTGACGTCACTACTCGGTACGATTTGGTATAGAGCACAGAACAAAGAAAATAGTTAGAAGTATAGAGCGTTTTTGAGTGGCTCGAGAAATTAAATTTTCAAAATCAAGTATTTTTGAAACTATTTGTCATAACAAAATATCACTTTTACAGTTCATTATAATATTATAAAATGACCATTTTTCAGCAATAAAAAAACTTCTGGCTACCCTACTTACCGGCGGGAACACAACACGATGGTTATTATGGGGCGGTGTTCTGTAGGGCGGAGGTACTACCCCAATTGGAATGTTCAGTTCGGACAGGAGATACCGTCCCACCCTTCGCGACAGACAGCGCGTGTGTGACACCCTTAGTGTTGCACACGTTCATAGGCCACGGTGACCGCTTCCCATCAGATGGGCCGTGTGCTTGTATAGCACTTAGGTAGTATATAAAAAATTGCTCGCGTGCGATGTAAGTCAGACCGGCTATTGTCTTCTAATAAAGTCCATTTACAATGACAACTGGTTGTGATGTGTCTGCCTGCATACAATGAAGACTAACCACATTACTAACACAGGCTTATCTGCATTCAGAGCCACTTGTATCTTTTACTGGCTGAGTTAAGCTGTCGTGGGTCATATCTCCGGTTATACATAGCCAATTACAATTTACATCTAACCGAGAAACTTTTTATTAATATAAATTAAATAAAAATGTTCTAAGTTAAACGCTTTATGCACTAAAAGCGGCCATATTGGATTTTGTAGTGCTCCCTCTAACAGGGTGAACACAGTGTAGTAATCGGCTCGTTACGTCACCAGTAGCTGGGGTCAACACGTCCGCTCTCGCTGCGCGCTCTCACGTGACTGTCTCCCCACTACCCGTGAACCCGAGACTAGGGGGTAGTTCGATAGGACAAACACTACATCCCTTCCTCATCACATTTTTATTTCTAAAGAAAACAATTTAACACATAGGTAATCAAATTCATAACTGATCGACCAACTACCATCAAGACTTTGATTCTTCATTTCCTTTTTGATTTAACCGTTCGCTTCCGTCAACCCCATTCCTCATTTTCCATTCGCCCCACTATCTCTTTTTTTTTGTCTTTTTTTTCTTTAGCCTTTGACCATTTTCCTCATTATGATAACAATAGGTACTTACTAACTTTTTAACCTTTATGTTAATCCACCCTATATGGAGCCAATAATTTCGTGAAAGGACGTCACCGAAATCCAAGTCTAACTACTCCACTTCTGCTCACATCTCCGGCCCCACCAAACCGATTGCAATGAAACAAACGCAATACTTCAAGTCTGACCAAGACCCCCCAAACAAAACCGCATCGAAACCTGCCCAGCCGTTCCAGCGTCCATCGCGGTCATACATTTCTGGTGGCAAAATCCGCCATTTTGATCTTCTAGAAATCCTAATACACCCGGCGTCACCCACACAATCATGACGAATCAAATGATACCTCGCATGCCGAAATCCGTCAAGCCGTTCAGGCTGCGGCCGTGACAAAGAAATGGACACACATACATACACACAATCGAAAAACATCACCCATAGAAATAGAAAATTCTGCCCTCGAAGGAACGCTTTACCATTAACGAAGTTAACTTTTTAGTAACGGATTAGCGATTAACGAAGTTAACTATTGATTAACGGTGTCAAGCTATGGATATCCCCCAGGACATGCATAGGAACCGTCAAATAAAATTCGCAACCTCGCCCCTGTCAGGGTTTAAATGAGATGGTTCAAAGAGGTTAAATGCAAAGCTTTATAATCAGACAAAGTATTGAACATGAATGCCAATGCAATAATGAACCACATCCGCAACGCATCTGAAAAGTAATAGATCTTTTCTTAGAATATTATTACTCGAATATAGTTATAGACACACAAGCATTTTATGAAACAACCCATTTGATCGTCACCATAATTATGGTTAGGCACATTCATAGGCAAGTTAAGAATTATTAAAGTGACATTCCAAATTGCCAAATAAAGCCGGATCTTAAATGCTTAGCACTTGAAGTGGATAATTGCTATAAACCACGTAAAAGAATAAGCTCAAAAGTATCAACTTATAAGATCTATCCACTAAAAATGCTAGATGGATTGACCATTATCAAGTATCACGAACAAATTATTTGTACAGGAAGCAGGTAGAAGGCACAATAACGTGTATACGTATAGCGTTGTCATTAGCTAAATACAATTACCTACAATAATCCCCATCATTGAAAAATGAAGAACTTCAAGTACATACAGAAAGTGCTACACCGTTATGTGACGGATGATTCAGAAGACACCAAAGTGCATTCTATTTGCCACGCACTATGCAAAACGATATGGTGATCCATGTCAAAACCAAATATGATACTATTGCAAAGAAACGAATCTTAATCACTTTCCTTTTTTTTCATGATTTCAGTCATCAACCAATTCATAAATACGCTATTAGGCACAGCATCTTATTAAATGGAGAAACAAGTACAACACTGAACCCCTGCACATAGCAACAACTTCAACCCTCATATGAGGTGTGAAGCCAACCACCCTGCTAGACACAGTGTAGACAGCGCAGCCCCGCCAGATACTACAGCAGCTGATTGCTCCGTCAGCCAATAATGCTGGGATGGTTGCCGAACTCCGACCACCACGAACTGCTGACACATGCGTCGGCATGACACCCGTCCCAATAGGCAAATAATATTATGCAAGGCACAAACCTCGCAGGAGTAGATCCAATCTGAAACACACACCTTTCCTAGCAATCACACAAAGCATTGCCTCAATAAACCATGGTTCCATTATATACTTGCCCACATAAATATAGGTTATACAGTGCATACACACCGTCAGGACACATATAATGTGAATGACAACCATCAATATAACTTGAGGAACATCACAATATAATAAAACAGCAAATACACTGTCCATCATTTACTCAACCATAATCGAGCCATGAATTATTCAAGGATGGGTTAGGAGGGCATAATACAAGACATCAGTTCAAAGTGGACACTATCTGCCGGGAAAAGAACTGACAAGAAACCAGCCCGTCTCCCCTAAAAACACTACAAATACAACACCCGGCCTGTAGCCGAACACTGCAACATAAATACACACCGGTATCGCACCACTCATCAGGCCTGCAGTCGACGCCACGACACAGCAAGTAACACATACCATATGCCATACTAGCATCGAACCAGTCCTTTATACTCAACAGTATCACAAGACTGGTATAGCCACTATTATAATATGAATATCACATGAATTACAATACATATAGGTACCCCGCACCGGGACCGAACCAGCACTTATGAGTCTTATGACCATTGGCAACCCACTCGTATCGCCAATATAGTCGTCACTATTATAGAATACCTAAACTATCCCCGAGGCATGTAGCCAGCACCACCCAATACATCCCACTATTTATTACATTTACTGTAGTACCTTATTTATTTTATATAATCTGCAGGTAGTACTACATTAATACGTAATGAGTGGGATTACACTAAAACACTAAATATCTTACTATACCGTAATACATTAATAATGTAACAAAAGTATAACATACCCCCGTCTTTTAACATTATAAATAACTGTCTGCAAATATTACTACACAGGGTATCACTATAATAGCTCACTTATAACAAAACGGTTAGGTACAAGTAAATCACCGCACCATCGCAGATCGCACCCTGAAACCCTGGAACAACCGAGCTACTGACATTTATTTTATTCTATGGTACAAAAAGTACTTTTTTTTTTCATGAATTTGTACTACATGAAAATTATGGTAAGCATCCGGGGTCGTGCTAGGTAGAATCACACGTGCTCGCCCCCTACACCTTCGTGAGCGTCGATGGAGCACACGGCACCATCGCACGATACTTTGTCTACCCGCGCCAACGATCCGTTCGGATAAAATAATATTAAACTGATAACACTGCAAAATCAATGGTAAACACATACCGGACCCACACCATGTCTATATCTCCTCTAATAGTAACAAGGCTCTCCTCTACGCCGAGTCTCCAGTTTCCATCGCCTCCAGGAAGACACTCAACGACCCATTCCATCTTTCTAAACGCAAGGCAATGGTGGCGTTGTCGCTTTCAAGGTCAAGTTTCTCCGGCGGTGGAAGCAAACCTGTCATGTTTGGTACCCGGGGCCACCCGACCCCAAAAGCAACCAATGGACAACGCCATCCACACACGTATCGTTTACACTTAAAAGTGATGGCCCATACTGCCTGTACTATCTACTTAACCTTTACCGTATACCTTATTTACCTTATCGTACTTTTACTTTACATTACCGTACCTTTGTGTACGTACAGTTTACAATTATATGAAGGCCTGTACTGCCCACCACATATATACGCACAGTTTACAATTTCATGAAGGCCTGTACTGCCTGTAACTCAATGAAAAACGGAACTCAATGAAAAACGGTTTACAATTTCATGAAGGCCCGTACTGCCTACCACATATATACGCATAGTTTACAATTTCATGAAAGGCCTGTACTGCTTGTAACTCAATGACGCACGGTTTACATTTTCATGAAGGCCCGTAGTGCCCACCACATATATACGCACAGTTTACAATTCATGAAGGCCTGTACTGCCTGTAACTCAATGAAAAACGGTTTTAAATTATATGAAGGCCCGTACTGCCCACCACATATATACGCACAGTTTACAATTTCATGAAGGCCGTACTGCCTGTAACTCAATGAAAAACGGTTTACGTTTTCATGAAGACCCGTACTGCCTACCACATATATACGCACAGTTTACAATTTCATGAAGGCCTGTACTGCCTGTAACTCAATGACGCACGGTTTACAATTTCATGAAGGCCCGTAGTGCCCACCACATATATACGCACAGTTTACAATTTCGTGAAGGCCTGTACTGCCTGCAACTCAATGACGCACGGTTAACAGTTTCATGATGGCCCATACTGCCTGTACTATCTACTTAACCTTTACCGTATACCTTATTTACCTTATCGTACTTACCTTTATTACTTTACCTTACCGTACCTTTGTGTACGTACAGTTTACAATTATATGAAGGCCTGTACTGCCCACCACATATATAGGCACAGTTTACAATTTCATGAAGGCCTGTACTGCCTGTAACTCAATGACGCACGGTTTACAATTTCATGAAGGCCCGTAGTGCCCACCACATATATACGCACAGTTTACAATTTCATGAAGGCTTGTACTGCCTGTAACTCAACGACGCACGGTTTACAATTTCATGAAGGCCCGTACTGCCCACCACATATATACGCACAGTTTACAATTTCATGAAGGCCTGTACTGCCTGCAACTCAATGACGCACGGTTTACAATTCCATGAAGGCCCGTACTGCCCACTACATATATACGCACAGTTTACAATTTCATGAAGGCCTGTACTGCCTGCAACTCAATGACGCACGGTTTACAATTTCATAAAGGCCCGTACTGCCCACCACATATATACGCACAGTTTACAATTTCATGAAGGCCTGTACTGCCTGCAACTCAATGACGCACGGTTTACAATTTCATAAAAGCCCGTACTGCTCACAACTCCTGTACACACAGCTCACATTTTCATGGTAGCCTGTACTACCAATTACGTAGGTATTTATAACAGTGTGCCTACATTACATTTCCTGACCCGGCATCGCCTATGCCTACAACTACCTGCATTGTTTATTTCAAACTTTGTCCCATAATATAAATAAACGCTAGGTAGATATATTGTCCTTGTACCTCACTGCCTATATATTCATTACATATTATATCATTTTGACGTTCAATTCCTTTATCTAACTACGTAGGTCAATATTAATCTTTCAATGGAACGCTTAAAGAAAAGTTGGCGGTCGTAAGTAGTTTATTTTTCTCTATAGACATACGACCCTACGTAAGCTATCTATATCCTAGCTTAGGTTTTAAACAATAAAACTATAGACCGACGCTGCTCCTACTTTGTAGACGAGTGTCGCTTTGTTTACCTTAATATAACACTAGTAATGACTATGAGATTAGGTACGGCTATTCTTTGTTCGTGATGTTACACAACACGACTCGATTTTGAATTTATAGATTGAACTTAATAATTTCATTTCATTTCATTCCATTCCATTCCATTTCATTTCATTTCATTTAAGCGATGTGTTACAGATTTTTATTATTTTAAGTAGGTACTGTTAACAAAATAAGCACCCAACACGACTCGATTTTGAGTTTATAGATTGAACTTAATAATTTCATTTCATTTCATTCCATTTCATTTCATTTCATTTAAGCGATTTGTTACAGATTTATTATTATTTTAAGTACTGTTAACAAAATAAGCTGCATACCCTCTTTACTTTTTCCAAAATTATTAACATCATAAAGTACAGAATATTTCATTTTGCACTGACCTTTTTACTCGTCGCCACTTGTAGTGCTCCCTCTAACAGGGTGAACACAGTGTAGTAATCGGCTCGTTACGTCACCAGTAGCTGGGGTCAACACGTCCGCTCTCGCTGCGCGCTCTCACGTGACTGTCTCCCCACTACCCGTGAACCCGAGACTAGGGGGTAGTTCGATAGGACAAACACTACAGATTTTCTTTTTTTTTCACAGTGTAGGTACTATATTCTAATAGTCAAACCCTTTCATTTTTGATATCCATATTGCGTTATTGTGGAAAAATATGTAAGCCACCATTTTGTAGCGGCGGCCATCTTGGATTTATACCTATTGATACAGAATATTGAAATAATTTTAATAGATCAACTTGTATTGTCACCAGAACTAAAGATATATGTGCCAAATATCAGAACAATCCGTCCACAGTAAGGGGGTCAATTTTCAATTACTAGATTTGACCCAAACAAACAGGTCAAGTTAAGTAAAAGCGTTTAAATAAAAAATGCATCATTATCTGTTTAGTCGTATTTGCATCCACAGGCATAGAAATAAAAAAAAAATATTCAGTATCGTTTAGGTACATATTTAACACAACCCAAGTGTTCAACAATTTACCAACTAATTTTATAACATTTTCTATTTGAACTACTTTCCGTCTAAGAATGCTGAGCTGTTAATCTACCTAATTACTTAAGTAAATGTAAATAGACAATAGTGGATAACATAGATAACCTGCATAACTTAACTCAACGGGAAAGAAAGCAAGGATTTTAAACAGTGTATCAACGAGGAAAGTCTAGTCGACTTTCCACATTGATACACCTGTCCAAAGTAGTCATTTCTACAGGTAAACGACTACCTTGATCGTTTTCCTATAGAAACGACTACTTCCACTTTTTGGCAGTTGATGATTTTTATCCAACTGCACCAACGAGGGTAATATTTTGACCGCCTATGTATACAATATACCTACATGTATGCAGTTTAAACGTAACGATAGAATGGGTTTCGATAAGTGAAAGGTTATAAGTGTACCTTTTTTTTTTTTTTTCCGTGCGTAAATTCGCATGGATACCCACCCCGCGGCCAGCGAGGCAGGTTATGTCACATAAATGTGAACCAAAATTACACAGTGGATTTTTGTGCATAACCTATGTGGCTATGTTTCAGTCAAACTTAGTTAGGTACTAAAGGTATTATATCAAAATGAATAAGCTTTAAAGGGTAATTTCAAAAATATATAATACTAGCTTGTGACCGCGGCTCCGCCCTTGTGGATGTCGGTATTACAAAAAATGTGATAAATGAAGAACCGCTCGGCCAATTTTGTGCAAACTAAACATAAAAAAAGCTAATAAATAGTCCGAACAAAGCCTAAACATTTGGTTTGGATAGGTGAGCCTGTTGCTGAGTTATATAATTACAACTTAAAGTGGCATTGATTTATATATCGATATAAATATCGTAACTAAAAAATATACAATGAAATTAATAATTTAAAAAAATCAAAACCTCGACTGCTCACCTACCGAAACAAGTTTGATAGGAGACGAGTTCCAATAATTATTATCTTACGGTTTGTGATTAACAAATGGGTCCCGTCTGCTATCAAATTCCTTTCGGTCTTTTTAGAGTACCGATTCGAAATTATTTGATTTTTTGATTATTAATATTTCATGTGCAGTTTTCTGCCGTCGAGGGGGCCATCTTAAAGCCGTAGATTCCGACGAGCTCTACCAACTAGTCCCACCCTCTCCATTCCTATACAGAACAACACGTGCAAGGCTGAGATATCACCCTCATATGGTGCAAACAATTCCATCAAGAACCAAGCGGTTCGGTGCCTCTTTCCTTTGCCGCACCATCAAGACCTGGAATTCTTTACTAGCTCACGTGTTTCCTTCCTCATACAGTCCCGGGTCCTTTAAGCAGGGCGTGAAAAAGCATTTGATGAGGCCGTCAAGCTGAGAACCACCATTTTGGCACTATCGGTGTTTGCAATGGTGACTCCCATTCTAGAGACTTTGCCTCAGCTTACCATCAGGCGAGGTGAAGTCATGTTGACGTGACCGACATAAAAAAAAATAGATGGCCCGGGGTCAGCTGGGGTGCGAGGGATAATGCCTATTGGGTAACCTTACACCCCGGTTTTAGTCGGTTCGATTCCGACATAACCACCCCCGATGGCCGACGGGGATGGTATCCATGGGGATTTCTGTACGATCAAAAAAAAAAGTTGCCAGTTCCAGCACTCATTCGATCATTACTCACAATCGTGCCTAGTCACGGTCCGGCGAGACTGGCGCTGCCTCGATAGTGACAACTATCGCAGGCAGACAAACTATTGTATTATATCAGCCTATCGACATCTTACAAGAGATAAGAATGAATCATCTAATCTTACTTCTTTCAAATTGAAGTTTCAAATGATTGGCAGAATATAAAAAAACAAAAACAAAAAATAGCTATAAAAAAGTAAATTAAAATAGCTATCATCAGGTATCACAGACTCAATTAAAAAATTGGTTGCCTGTAAAGTCGGTATACGGGCGAAAGTTTTACGTGACAACGACTTTGAGTGGTAAAATAATTTTTATGTCTGTCTCTCTCGCTCTTAGGCGGGCTAACCATGCCCGAGTGGAAGGGACGCGTGCCTCTCACTCGCTCTCATTGTGAGCGCATAACGTGAGCGGAGCGTAACGCAGTTTCTTGAAGTGTCACCCGGCAAACTAATTTATAAGACGTTGTCACGTCAAAAGTTTGACTATCATTTTTAAGCCCGAGTCAAACAAGAGTTACAAGAATAACTTGTGTATTAATTCTTTAGGTTAACTGCAGGGGTTACTGAAGTTATTATTCATGTGTGGATTCATAATTAGTTAAGTATCTACTACCAAAGACGATCATCGTCTTTAGTTAGTTAGTTAATTAATTATGGGTCCGATGCCCGCACAGTGAAAATATTATTATGCATGAATATGGGTATTTGCATTGGTCTAGTCGTACCTCGGAGAGCACGTTAAGCCGTCGGTCCCGATTGCCATACAAACATCTATGGCAGTCGTTACGGGTAGCTGGAGCCCTAAAAAGCCCAACAACAACGGTCTAGCTGCAATGCTTCGATATCGCCTAATGTCACCATTGGGTTGTGAAGGTCAGATGGATGTCACTTCACGGAAAATATCGAGGTTCAGTCAAATCCGCAGTGTGACGTCGGATTGCCTGCCTGAAATACTACTCCTTTAAAATTATGTGATTCAGGGAGTTTCAGACTTATGATCTATTCCAGTACATAATTCCATCGACAATCATTCAGCCGTTTTGGTGTGATGTAGTGAGAAGTATTCATCAATGTAAACTTTTGCATTCGTGGGTACCTATACTTTGCAAATTGATAGTAGTAAGATAAAAATGTCTATTTATAAGCATGAATATGTTGTCTATTTATAACCATGAATGTGTTTGTATGCATGAATATGTCTATTTGCATTGGTCTGGGTGTTTCTATGTATAATAAGTATGTATTTATAAAAAAAAAAGTATATAAGTATGTTTATCAGCATTCTAGAAACCCATAACACAAGCTAGTTAAACTATGCTTACTTTGGGTCTAGAGGGCGCTGTGTAGGATGTCGTAGAATGTCGTAGAATAAGCACACATTTTACATACATTAACAACCTGTTTTTAAATTTATTACCAAAATTACGTGTCGACGACTGTCCAATAACAGTCTATTATGATTAAATTACTACGGTAGTAAATCATCTTTAGAATTAAACGTGACATTAGCATTATAATACCTACTAGAATATGCCTCACACGTGTGGTCACGTGTACGAGTACTGCTTTTGACCATTAAGGGTTAATCCTCACTGAGAGACGACCGACCGACAGCGGCTTTTACAGGCCAAATTACAGAACACATATTAATACTACGCAAAATATTTCAAACTATTTTGAATCTTATAAACAACATGATCTGGTGCCAGGTGTATGGCCTGGACCCTCCACGTGGTACACTGATTTCTTTTTTGAGCGACCCTCCCCAGGGATACTCCTGGATCAGCCGGGGCAGTTACATCGGACTTGAACCGCCTACAATCGTAAAAAAAAAACCCTCTGACTAGTAAAGCAGACAAGGGACGGGCTGGTGCTTCGAGCCCAGACGTGAGGCTACAGGACCACCGCCTATCGTCCTAGGGAACCCTGAGAACTCAGATTCGCGGCAGGGGGCGCGGGTTCGATTCCCGCTCAGTGCAAATATTTGTATGCATGATTTATGTCTAATTTGCATTGGGCTGGGTGTTTCTATGTATAATAAGTATGTATTTACAAAAATAAAGCAGGTATGTTTATCAGCATTCTAGAACCCATAACACAAGCTAGTTAGGTCAAGGGAGCGATGTTTTAGTGTAGAATGTCGTAGAATATTTATTTCTTATTTATTTATACAAATATCTGCACTGAACGGGGATCGAACCTGTGACCTCCGACTTAGTAGTAGAACGCTCTTCCGCCATCCCAACGAAGGTCGTCGATCTTTCAGTTAGAGTACAGCCTAATTTCTACCCAAACTACGCACTTAAGAGGCTAATAACGTAAAGATGTTTAAAGGCAAATAAATTATTCCAAGAATTATTCCAAAATTCGCGAAACGTGTAAAAGGTTTTCAAAAGAAACAATGATTTCTACATAATAAGTACTTATGTTGCTCAAAAACAGTTAGAACAATCACTTGTCACGTTATAGTTAAACTGACTTGAACGAAACATATACATAATACATACATACATAAACTCACGCCTATATCCCCGAAGGGCTAGGCAGAGGTGCTATCACCCACATTTCGCCAGTTTATGTTTAGGTTCCAATGTAATAGGTGGCGAGCCTATTGCCATTAACCGAGCACTTATAAACCTGCGATAAATACACACATAACTTCGAAAAGCATCGAAAAGTCATTGGTGTGTGCCATGGTGAGCCTGGGATCGAACCCGAGACCTCGTCTCAGCAGTCTATTACCCAGACCACTGGGCTACCGCGGATTCTTTAGTTTACTATGGGTTGAACGAAACATGTTTAGTATTGTCTACTACATCATTCCCGACGTTTCAGCAACCATGGTCTAGGACTCTAGGATAAACTTAAAATTGGTTTCATTCAGTCTAACTAAACTAAATAGGCCAAAATATCAATTGTTAAATCGCATTTCCAGTTCGAGATGGTAGTCGCTCCCGCTCAAATTTTATGTCGGTCACGTCAACATGACTTCACCTCGCCTGATGGTAAGCTAGAAGCAAAGTCTCTGGGATGGGCGTCACCATTGCAAACACCGATAGTGCCACAATGGTGGCACTCAACTTGACGGCCTCATCATAATGCTTTTTCACGCCTCGCTTAAAGGACCCGGGACTGTATGAGGAAGGAAACACGTGAGCTTGTAAAGAATTCCAGGTTTTGATGGTGCGGCAAAGAAAAGAGGCACCGAACCGCTTGGTTCTTGATGGAATTATTTGCACCATATGAGGGTGATATCTCAGCTTTCTTTCTTAAGACAAATTAAAACAAATTACAGATACGTACACGTAAATTGACCAGAGGCGTCATATGCGCAAAGGTCGATTTTTAGGTCCCCTTTGAGGTATGAGCGGGTCGCGGGAGACGCGGTTGCGCCGTCGCGGACATATGATTGGTCTATCACTTGACGGACCAATCAAATGTCTCCGAGAGACGTCTTGTAGCAAATCAACGTTCCGGTCGTTCGTGCTTTGAATCGTTTGATTGGCCCAAAGTGCACGATGCGCGAACTTACGCCAAACCTGGCCAAGTTATGTGCCGGCATCTGTATAGGAAATAGCCGCAGAAGTTCACTGTCAAACCGTTTAGTGACAGGAGAACACTGTATACAAGATAGGTGACATGTGAAACCTCTCCTCTTGTAACAAACATTCAAGGATCGCAGTCTCGACATTTATCGCTACGACTTAGCTACCAAAACCGCAAGCTACAGACTACCGTTTGACGCCAGAATCGTGAAGCTCTGGCTAAAATTTGGTACGGGGATATAATAATAATAGTAAACCATTTATGTCCCACTGCTGGGCAAGGGTCTCCTCTCCTCTAACAAGAGAGCCAAGGGTTAAGACCTTAATCCACACACGCTGGCCTAATGCGGTTTGGTGGATCGGACATGTCCTTAGAATTTCTTCTAGGACATGTGGGTTTCCTCACGATGTTTTTCCTTCACCGTCAGCAGATGGTAGATCATGTGATTAGCACATATAAATTCCACAAAGTGAAATTCATATTGGTACTGTTCAGCCGGATTCGAACTCGATACCTCTGAGTAGAGGCCTCGTCCTTATCCATTCAGCTACCATCGCTTATTGCAAATTTAATATCACGGTGTCGCCGTTCATTGGCGAGTAGGTAAACACTTTTCAAAAGGTTTACTTAATCATATTCTTCAATTCTCTTTTAAATTGGTCGAAGTGGGGCTAATAAGCTTGTCTGGTTGATTTAACGTCCTTCCAGACTAAACAGGAAGCAAGGAATTACTGTTAGCCAGCAACACATTCAGTGACTTAACCTTGTTAGGCTCGAGAGCTGGATACAATGTATATTCAATTTGTCACCTACGCCAACTCTTTTTTTACTCTTAACAGAGGGCCTCGATTCCGCTAAAGGCAAACCACTGTTATGCCACTGACACTCTAAAAAATGCTATTAAATTGTAGACTTTAAAATTATACAGTTAAAGTCTAGAATCAAATGAGAAGAATTCATTAAACTTTTTATTCGCTCTACAAAAAATAATTTAATTTTAGACTATAAGAACATAACAATAAAGTCCAAAATTAAATGGCATTTTTTTGAAGACTCAGTGGCATGACAGTGGCTTATTTTAACAGTGCAGTTTCTTTTAAATATCATTGGTTGACTACAATAGCTATGGTAACCGCTTACCATCAACAATCGATAGCTATTTTGCTAGCAAAGTTACCTACATAAAAAAATAATGTTATCTAACCCTGAATCGCGGCCGAAGTTGAAAAATGTAGGTACGATCGCACATGGCCGATCTTAGTGTCAAGGTGCCGAATATGTCGGCTATAAGTTAAGGAAACAGTATGATACAAAGTCATTGACACGCGGTCGAGATCCTTGCAATAGGTACTTCCGGAGATCACTTCCTTAACATACGAGTATTTGCACGTGGCCATTTTGCTGAACGTTTTCTAAGTAACACACTCCATGTACATCATTTGAATTTTGTATGTGTAATATAGGAAGGCGAAATGTGGGTGCTACCACCTCTGCCTACCCCTTCGGGGATATTGGCGTGAGTTTATGTTATGTTATATAGGTTACGGCACTATCGAATTAGGGTCTCCTGTAAGGATAGTGTCAGTGTGTTTTTGAAATAAATAAATAAATAAATACGTTTTCTTTTGTTAAAATAACTTATTCATAGCTAAGTAATAATTTATAAGTGGACGGCCTCTACTCAGAGGTATCGAGTTCGATTCCGGCGGACAGTAGGTATATCAATATGAATTTCACTTTATGGAATTCATATGTGCTAATCACATTATTTACTATCCTGCTGACGGTGAAGGAAAACATCTGGAGAAAACCCACATGTCCTAGAAGAAATTATAAGGACATGTCCTATCCACCAACCCGCATTAGACCAGCGTGTGTGGATAAAGGTCTAAACCCTATTACAGGAGAGAAGACCCGTGCCCAGCAATGGGACATAAATGGGTTGCTATTATTATTATAGTCTGGAATAACATATAGGCAACTTTTTATCCATGGAATAGTTACTAAAGGGTTGAGGACACAGAACAGAATTTCACGCGGGCGAAACAAAAAAACAATAAATAGTAGTTACATAAATAATGCATATACTTTACGTAAGCATTCCTTCACGTATGATGTGTTAGTTTACAGAATCTTACTTTGTAAACAAAGTCATTATAATTACAATAGGTATGATGATTGGAACTAGGTTCTGTTTCTTTTGCAGATTTATTTCACAATCTTTACCTGTTATATTTACATCAATCAATCAATTAACCTGTCGATGTCCACTGCTGGACATAGGCCTCTCCCAATGTGCGCCATACCACCTGATTCTTCGTCTTCCGCTTCATCCATCATCGTCCATCTGGCTGGGGGACGTCCCACCTTCCGTTTGCTGACTCGCGGTCTCCACTCTAGGACTCGTTTACTCGAACGGCCATCGGTCTTTCGACAGATGTGGCCAGCCTATTGCCACTTCAGCTTGCTTATTCTGTGAGCTATGTCGGTAACTTTAGTTCTTTGTCGGATGACCTCATTGGGTATTTTGTCCTTCAAAGAAACTCCGAGCATTGCTCACTCCATGGCCCTCTGCGGACTTTTTTGTGGACTAGCCCCACAGTCAGTGTCACATATTCCTGCATATTCCTGGAATGCAGTAAGCCTGCATTCCGGGATTCTTCAAGGATTAGAAGGTTTTTAAAGGGTTGGCAGCGGGAGTGACGCCCCTGGTGTTGCACACGTCCATAGGCCACGGTGACCGCTTCCCATCAGGTGGGGGGTGCGCTTGGCTGCTTGCTGCTACCTTTAATCGTTATCATCATGAGCCCGCTCGGCTAAAGATTTAGACAACTGTAGCACTTCTTGGGCTGCCCTTGTTTTTTTGTGCAAAAAACCTGTTTATCGAAGGTTATTTAAGCATTATATCGTCACGCTACTACCCAGGAGACGGAGCAGTATATGTGTCAACAAATCGGGTAATTTTCCATATATTTTTGCAAAACTAATATATTATGGGCCGATTCGTTGACATAGGTACTATTAATATTTTTTTATGTAGGTCACCTCGCCTGATGGTAAGCTAAAGGTAAAGTCTCTGTAATGAGAGTCAGAATGGCGAAAGTATAGTATAAGTATATAGTAGAACTATATATGTAGTGTAGATGAGTTAATATTACACAAGTGAATATTGCGACTTGCGTCAGTATGTGTATGTATCTATTGTTCAGTTATGTATTGATTTCCATCCCACTTTAATTCTGTAATTAAATCTCGCTAAACGCATGCGCTAACGCGCATTTCTCAGTCTCCCCGGTCTTTTTCCCCCAATCCTGGCGTGTAACTCGTGACGTCATGGAAGAAGCCTTAGTTGGTCCTAAGAAAGGTCAACTTGAAACCTTTTTAACCAAAATAACAAAACGAAGATGGAAATCTTCCATAGGAATGCTGTAAAGGAATGATTGACGTAGATAAATCAATATCTCATGGTTAGGAGCAGCTCACTTAGCCTGCTTCCAACCATGAGATATCCACTGGCCCCAAAGAAAAGCTCTGTTTTGATACTGCTTAGGTGGTAGATAAGCACACGACCCACCTGATGGAAAGTGGTCACATGGCCTATGGACGTGTGCAACATCAGGGGCGTCACACTCGCGCTGCCGGCCCTGGAGGAGGGAGAGTTGGGAGGTTTGGGGGTTGGAAATGGGGATTGGAGGATGAGGGGGAGATTGTGAGCTCTGGCTAGCTATTTACCACCGGGAACACAACACTATGGTTATTACGGCCGTGGTGTTCTGTAAGACGGTAGTGCTAACCCAGACGGACTGCTCAGTTCGGACGGGAGATACCGTCATGTCCGTCGTACTTTACGGCATACCGTCATATTTTAGTTGCAATTACCTACAGTATTACACGCATGGAATGTTAATAAGCAAATTTTATTTTATTTTATAGAAAAATGTCGAATGTTTTCCCTATTGTTTTCATGGATTTATAATAACACACTTCAATATGTTCGCTACGGAAGGTAACAAACTTGTTACGTTACGTACTTTACATAAGTCACGTCAATATGACTATTGCAACGCCTGATGATCAAGAATTCAGTCTTGAAATTCCACTCTTCTTCGTGTTTATCAAACCAGCTTCATGACTATTATAGATGACCACAATGATCATGCTAAGATGTTGGTCTCAGTATGACGACATCGACTGTCGTCGGCCATCGGGGGTGGTTACGTCTGATTCGAATCGACTAACACGCCGTCTCCGGTCTCTTATTATCTTATATTACTGGGGTGTTAGTTTACCCAAAAGCAGCCTCTCCCTGGCGAATGAGAGGCATTGCCGCCTCCGTTGCCCGGGTGTACCACGTGCAGGTTCTGACCTATACCCTGTCTTTCACTCTCCGCTTAATCGACTCGATATTATGGCCCTGGGAAAAACGAAAACACGTACTGTACTGGTAAAGAATTTCAGGTCTTGTCGTTTCTATAAAGAAAAGTTTAAAAGGTGTTTACACGTTTAATTGTTGTTGGAATTGTTTGCACCGTGAAGGTAATCTTAACACACAATCGCTTCTACGTTTCTGTGGCAAATCACATAATAAGTACGTGCACGGTAGGTACAGTCTGCGGCAAAAATTGATGATGATTGCACAGATTTGAAACTTAAAAATTCGAATAAAAATTGATCAATCATGTTTATTATGAAAAATAAATGACTTTCCTTTAGAACTGATATTCAAAATCTGAAAATGTTTATCTACATTTGACGCTGAGTACCTATCCATATATAACGCCTAATTTTGAACTAAACACATTATCACTCTGTACCAGCGCGATACTGTTTGGTAATGGGTTGATGGTTGTATGTGGATGGTAACTATGAAATATAAAAATCAAATGGAAAGACGACTGAAAAATCACACATAGGAGAATAAAATAGTAGTTAGGTAATCCACGTAGACTGTACAGATGTTGCGTCATTAGCCTTGACTCAAACCTTAAATCCTATGTAACCATCTGATCTGTATTATCTATACAGATCAGTGTATGTAACTCATACTACTTACATATCATACAATAATGTGAATGAGCTGTGTCTGTCCATTTTCTGATATTTAATAAAAAATACTTGGGTCATGTGAAGATGAGCGATTTCGAACATACTGTAAGCGTTTTTGTGGCATTCTTGTTTGTTTGTGTAATGGACAGAAAAAATACTGAACGAATTTTGGTGTAGTTTCTATTAGCAAGGTCTTAATATCAACCCATTTATGTCCCACTGCTGGGCACGGGTCTCCTCTCCTCTAACGAGAGTATAGGCCTTTATCTTAAGAAAAACACAAAACACAGAGCGGGTCGCATGTACAATGAAGCGTGCCGGAGTGTTGATATCGATATTTTCAGTACGAGTGTTCCAAGTTTGAGAAAGTCTCTTAGCAACCTTTTCTTTGGAGACTAGGCAGGAATGGTTGAAGTGCTCGTCAGGGATATAATACTGATCCATGGTGCTCCATAGTCTCGTTTCTTTCAATTTGTTCTATCTCTTTCATTTGTATGTAACTATTTCTTTTATTATTGTACTCAAATTCTTCTGCTGTCTATTGTTATTTGTAATATCTGTTTTTCTTATCTATGTGTGAAATCTTGTAACTGGCCCTTTTCTACTTACTGTATTAACTATCTTACCTTATTAGCTGTAAGTTTTCCGTAAATGTTAAAATAAAAATAAAATAAATAAAAAATTAGCAAGGTCTTAGTCAGACTTAAAATCTGCCGTATGTTTGATTACAATAAAATTGTTTAAGTAGAACCGGAGATATGACCAAAAACGATAACCGACCTCCGCGCGGGCGGGTAAAAATTGTTTTTTTTTTTATACCACTTAGGTGGCAAACAAGCACACGGCCCAACTGATGGGAAGCGGTCACCGTGGCTTATGAACGCGTGCAACACCTAGGGCGTTACTCCTGCGCTGCCGACCCTGAAGGGAAAGGGCGGGGGTAGGAAAGGGTGGGGTGGCTAGGATAGGGCGGGGAGGAGGAGGGGTACAGTGGGAGTACAGTATTTCGATGAAATACTGCATAACGATGCAATGTTACTAATGGCTGTGTTATAACCTAGCACCACCAACATCCTTGAGGCCCAAGTCAGCTTACCTGCTAGTAGGTGCACCTACGAAACAACGGACGAAGCTCAGACGGGTGAGAGTGAACAGGTTGCTTCTAGGCAAGCGTGCTCCATCGTTGACCACATCGTCACTTACCATCAGGTGAGATAGTGGCTCCCAGGTTGAAGCTTTCCGAAAATACAGGCCCTGACTACTACAGCTAGCAGTTGAAAGTAAAAATTTAATTAGTCATTATACGAATTCAACTATTCAACGTTAAACGTCCTCGTTTCTATGTTACTGATATCAAACTGGAATTGCTGAAATTATGCATATCAGTACCTTTCACCATATTTAATATGATTTTCATGTTTTTTTACGCGAAAAACCCCACGTATATCACTCCCATCGGTGTTAGTTATCTGTGAATTGTACCGATTAAAACCGCACACCGTCTCGGGTCTTCTGGCGTCGGGGCCTAAGGTGGCCCAAAAGGCATTTCCCTTGTACAATTTGAGTTGCATCCTAACCGGGATTAAAATAATTCACTTTACAAAAAAAATTGCGCCGTCTAGACTGAAATTAAGTAGGTAGCTCATATTACCTATGCGTTACAGAATGTGAATTAATTTGTAAATCGTATAAAAAATAAAGAAATATCTAAGAATAAAAATTCAAAATTAGAAAAACGTAAGAAAAAAAAATAGCAGGTAGACTTTTGATTTGGCAAACGTCGAGAACATTCGAAGTTCTGCTAAGATCGGGCTCCTTCGGTTTAGCACAGCCCCCTCTCAGTCGCCAACAGTTTATACAAATACCTTCATCGAGTATAAAACCGACCTATAAAACCTATAGACGGAACTCGTTGACTAAGAGGTTACGTCACGAAATAACATACGGCTAACCAAGTACGTGTAAATTTTGGGTTACAAGTGTTAGAACGTGTTACCCAAAGACTAAAATATGATTTTTAGATATTTTTTCTTGCCGTTACTTGGGTTTTTTCATTTTACTACACATAACAACATGTTGTATTTTTTTCGCTACTTAAACTGACTGAATCGAATGACGTTTGCCGTGTCGCCGTCGTTGCTGACTAGTGTGTGTGTCTGTATTCGAGGAAATTCTTATAGATGACTAAACCCTCCACAAATTCGTCATAGAAAAGTGACTAAGGCGAATATTTGTGCGAAAAAAGCAAATATACATGAATAATTCCTCACCACTTTGATTTATATACACGTGAATAAACGTTTATCAGTTTATGAATAAACACGAATAGCGAAGTGTGAATCCATCATAAGTATAAGCAAGTGGGCCGACACTATTGTCGTCAATTGTAATTATTCAACGCGTTTCGTCCTTAGGTTTTATATGTCCATGTGTAATAACAATTTGTAAAGAAGCGGGTAGTTGCTCGCATTTTCGCACGGCCGACGACGGTTAGTAGGAAGGATATAAAAGCGCTGTGGTTAGAAGAAGACCCATTTGAGAGCTGCCGGACGGATCAACTGCGCGCGCGTTAGCTATTCTTGGGTGGGTCCATCGCTTTTTCACATAGTTTTTTGTCTATTGAAGTTCTGGGTACCTATATTCCTCATATCTACGGACTAGAGAAGTACGGTCTAGTAACGTAGTGTAGGGTATCTAGTTGGGTACACATACACATCACATGGACCGGATAGAAGGAACGCGAGAGTAGCTACCGCTGGTGAGTCGCCATATTGATTTCTTTTTATTATGAGCACCGAGCTATCGGCGCTATCGCGGACGTTATTTCGCGTTACGGACTATTCCAGAATATTCCTGTAGTAGAGCGTGGTCATTTTAGTTATATTCATGAAGGTATAGATAAACATGGAGGCCTCACTTCCAATACCTACTTGATGCTCAGTCTGTATTTACTATCTTGCTCTCTGTGGGCCGACTTCTCTTTCTAAGCATGATAACCTTCTAAGAAAGAAATCACCATTTAAACAAGTTTAAACACTTACGCGTGGAATTTTATATCACATCCTTGACGCCACGTAATACCGCAACCACGCACTATACAATTTTGCACCATTTTTTGAGTTTATACTTATAATTAACTTTAAATATGTTAAAAACCGAAACAATAATAAACAACCGCCATATTGTTTACTGATAGTTGACATGTAGTACCAATGTTGCTACATTACGTACTGAATCCATAGACAATGGGAATTTAATTCACTGATTTCCTGATTCAACAACCCAATCATGCATAATAAATGGCATATAATTTTTCAATTTCCACATTAATAATCGTAGTCGAACTATTGAGTTATTTATAAATCATTTTACTTGCATTTTTGGTTAGTATGGTCTATTTCTATAATTTACCAGGAGATACTAATAAGAAGATAGCAACATTGTACAAATACACGAAAGAGAAGTCGGCCCACAGAGAGTGAGATACAGACATGTAGGTATTTGGATCAAGCTGTTCTTCCCGGTTTGGCCTCCATGTTTATCTATAGCTTCATGGTTATATTTTATTAATATTTTTAGTTCGGCGGTGAACTCTTTTCGTTTCTAGAACGAATTTATATATGTTTCAATATTGTGGGTAGTTTTATATTCAAACCAAAGAGTAGTAGTTAACAGACGTGGTATCTTTCTGAATCGACTTCGGAAAAAAGGTTGTTTTTGATTTCGGTTTTATTTTTGAAATATATTTTATCGTGGTTGAACACACGTTACGTATATGTTTCTGTAGTGTATTTTTATAATAATTTTGGGTTCTCTTAACGATGTTTTTCTATAATACTATTTTTTACTGTTTTCTTGTGCGTTACGCGTGTACTTTCGGCCTATATGTAGGATGTCGCCTACGGCGCTATCGCGGAAAGTTTTAAGGTCATGTACCATTCCAGAATCCAGAACATTCTGGTATAATCTGAGCGTGGTTAATGTGTATCCACGGCAGTTCGGTATTGTACAATACGGTTACATTTTCTAATCCGATAAATTTCCGTATAATATATTTTAATATAAAAAGTTTTACTGATACTTTTATTTAGAGGGTGAACTTTTCGTAATTACTAGAAGAAATTTGTGTTAACTTTGTGGGTATCTGAGCGTGGTTAATAGGTATATGGTCCACGGAAATTCGATTTTGTACAACACGGTTACATTTTCTAATGCGATAAATTTCGGTGTAATGTCCTTGGGCCTTACTCTGAAAATCGAACATGAACGTTTCGGATCGAACGAAAACGGACAATTTGTCAAACAACGACAGCGAAAACGTCAAATGTATTATGGGAGCATTGGGAGCAGGAGGTGTACTTACTGATAACGATCGACAACCTCAATGTCAAATGATCGAAGACGGATCCGAAATCCGAAACGAAACACTTTCGGGGTAGCTAAATGGTCAAAACGTCAACGGATACGAATATTTTCGTTTTTCGGAGTAAGGCCCCTTTTCCTAAGGATTTTTCTTTGTTCTGTGGTCCTTTTAGTTAAATTTTCCTAATATTTTTAATTTGATGGTGAACATTTTTCCACATTTCTAGAATAAATAAATAAACATTACTACACAACGCTATCTAATGTAAGCATTGCTTAATTTGCTCGTGTTAAGGGTTATAGAATGCAAATAAACGTGAGTAGGTAGGTACTTAGATTCTTTTTGCACAAACACCCAAACCAATTTTAATGTTCATATTAAAATGTTTTTTAAAATTTTTGTCTGTTTGTTCCGGTTAATCTCTAAAACGGCTGGACCGATTTTGCAGATGTAACAAACAGAGTAACAAGCTATTTTTATGGATAAATTTAATTTCCAAGTACCTTAAAATTTGAAATCCAGCGATATATATACGATCGACGAAAAAATATAATAAATGTTAACACTTTATTTCCAGAACAATTTACACATCGCCCATCAAGGCCCTATCGAACCAGAAGTATGGCGAATTTAAAAAAATATTCAATGACTTGGGACTCGTGACCGGGGATATGAAGGTCGCTCATGACGCGGCCTGCGTGGTCATGACGACTGAGATCCTACGAGCTATGTGGCACGGTCATTGACGAATTGGAATTCGTCGTGCTGGACGAGGTCCACTACATCAACAATGTTGAGGTGCGTATATCAAAAAATTATAGACTGATTTTTTTTATACTACGTAGGTGGCAGACAAGCACACGGGCTGCTTACCCTGAAGGGAAGAGGGGAGGGCTTGGAAGGCTTTCTTAGCCTCCCCACCCCTACCATGGTTATGGCCGCGGTCTACTGTAGGGTGGAGGTACTACCCCAGTCGGACAGCTCATTTCGGACGGGCGATACCGTCGTGTCCTTACTCCTAAGGAATAAGTTGAAGAGTACATTAATTCGGTCAGTGTTTACTCTGCAAGGTCGACCCCGGCTTGCCTGCCCACTTACATGTGGCTTACATATTTTAAAATAAATAACTTGCTAGTTTTTAAGTCGGTTAAAAGCAGGCAGCGATTTTGTTGACTTACCGCCAACTATAAAAATTAGTAGGTATGTGATCTTATAACACTGGTATCGATTCTGACATGCAAATCCCATTTTGCTTATTTGCGAACTTTTTTTAAAATCATTAAATATTACCACAGCCTGCATCTCATTGTTTTGCCAATTTTGGAAACAAAAGGATTGAATTTTAAATTCAATTTTAAATTAAATGAATAAAGAAAAAATTAAATTAGAGATTTTAATTCTTTATCGTAAACACATCCTCCTTTCGCTTCTTCAACTTTCATATTGTTTTCATACACGCACGTCGGTTCCGGGTGCTCTTGACCTGGCCTTTCTCCAAAACGTCCTTGATCTGATTAGAATATGTACGCCTAAGTCGGCCTTTACCGGGTTGCCCATGGTTGTTGTTCTCTAAATAACGTAAAACCTTGCCAAGTTAGATGCCGTACACTATACTTGTTTGTGGCAAAATGCGTCGCACAGAAACAAGTATAGTGCACAGCATCCAACTTGGAAGTAAAAATCTCGCCAAGTTAGATGCCGTGCACTATAATATTATATTCTATTTCTTTACAGAGGGGCTTTGTTTGGGAAGAAGGTTAACACTGCTACCGAAGCACGTTCAATTATTGATGCTGAGTGCTTCAGCGGCGAATACTCTGCCATTTGCCGAGTGGGTTGGGCGCGTAAGGGAACGCAAGGTGTGCGTTGTCGCAACGTTCGAACGGCCTATATCCCCTCGCCATTTCCTCGTTGACCAGAAGTATTTGGTGATGGACCATCATAATCTCTTTAAGCTGTCGGGCCATATGCAGGCAGTAGAGGCCAAGAAAAAACGGCTTAAAGGGAAGAAAGAGCCACCAAAGCCACTCGGTAAGAACATTATCATTTTTGATCACTCCCAATTCCTGCCTATTTCACATTTTTTTTAATTTTCACGTCAATATTGCCCAAAGCAAACGGCTGGAGGCGCGGCGGAGAGCATTTTTAAGTCAACAATTTAATAACATAACATAAACTCACGCCTATATCCCCAGGGTAGGCAGAGGTGCTAGCACCCACATTTCGCCAGTTTATGTTTAGCTCTCAATGGAATAGGTAGCGAGCCTAATGCCATTAACCGGGCACTTATAAACCTGCGATAAATACACACATAACTTCGAAAAGCATCGAAAAGTCATTAGTGTGCCACGGTGAACCTGGGATCGAACCCGAGAACTCGTCTCAGCAGTCCATTACCCAGACCACTAGGCTACCGCGGTATTTTTATTGTATTTTATAAACCTTAATAGTATTGATATACGATCAATAATTGCATATCGAGAATATAACCTCGCGGGTCGCTCGAAGCGCGGGTGGCTTTATTCTTGAAATACAATTATTGATCGTATATCAAGACCATTAAGGTTCAAATTAAATTGTTGACTTATAATGCGCTCCGCCGCGTTTCTCCTGGGCCTCGATTCTGCTAAAGACAAACCACTGTAATACCACTGACTCTCTATAAAATGCCATTTAATTGTAAACTTTATTGTTATCAGGTTAAAGTCTAAAGTCAAATTATATTTTGTAGAGCGAATGAAAAAGTTAAATAAATTCTTTTCCTTTGATTTTAGACTTTAACTGTATAACGGTAAAGTCTACAATTAAATAGCATTTTTAGAGTGTCAGTGGTATTACAGTGGTTTGCCTTTAGCAGAATCGAGGCCCTGGTGTGCGTTGGATTTATGAGTTCACCTCGCCTGATGGTAAGCCAATGTATGGGATTGATATTATTTGTGACACGTGAATGTCGACAAAGAATGCCACGCCCAGGCCCGTAGACAAGTGGTACAAGTCTAAATCGCAGGAATAGAATAGGTCGATCAATCACACTCTAGCTCGTGACCCCGCCGCGGCGCGCGCATTGTACACCGGCAACGAACTTGGATGTGTTTGATGACCTAAACTATTCGATTCCTTAGCGATTTACGCTGTGACACTTGTCTACGGGGGCCATTCATTTCGGAGTTTTGACAATTCGTTTCGAAGCGATTCCATAGTAGAATGTGACTTTATCTAAGCCCCCAGTACATACGTTTGACTTGTAAACTTCGATAGTTGATCCAAGACTAAACTCTAAATCACGAAACGAATGTGAACATCAATTCGAATATTTGGCCGAATCGTGATAAAACACGATTCCGTACGCAATGTATCGTCAATAACGGAACCAGTGTGAATGGGCCCTTATGTGGATTTTATAGATTTTTTTCTTTTATTGATCACAGTCAGTCTTCATTTTAAGGTTTATTTATAAATTTCAGGTTACAGACAACGCCTGGACGAGTTTGATGAGGGACAGTGGAAAGCTTTTGTGCCGGCCTTGATATTTAACTTCGCCCGCAAACGGTACGTTCAATCAATTTTTTTATACTACATATGTGGCAGACAAGCACAAGGCCCACCTGATGGGAAGCGGTCACCGTGGCCTATGGACGTGTGCAACACTAAGGGTATCACACACCCGCTGCCTACCCTGAACGGAAGGGGTGGGGGAGGAGGGGTACAGACAGTGAGCTCGGGCTACCCTACTTACCGGCGGGAACACAACACGATGGTTATTATGGGGGCGGTGTTCTGTAGGGCGGAGGTACTACCGCAGTCGGACTGCTCATATGAGGCAAAACATGACTGGACTATGTTTACACTTACCTATTGCATGCTTTCTGTATGTACACACATGTTTTAGATAAATAAAGCGATTCTATTCTATTCTCGTACCTTTTTCCTTCTGGGTTAGGCAGAGACAACAGGCTTGCATGAAGTTTAACAGTAGAAGCGCGTGAAGTATAAGTAAGGACAGAAGCAGACGGCGCGCTGTTGTCTCTGCCTACTCCAGAGTGAGAGGGGCGTGAGCATATGTATGTGTGATAAGTGACATAAAACATCTCTGTTTTCAGGATTGGACACAATCGGTGCGGTAATGATTCTTTGCAAGTCGGAGGTACCCGCATTAGAACCACTCAAGAAGATGATGTCGGATGTACCCCCTGTGAGCAAGTACTTGTTCATAAGATATACTTATTAGAAGTTGTTGTGGCGAGTATCAATCCATATGTTGTATCAGACCAATGTAAATATGTATATATTAAGGAGTAGATTAAGTTTAGGTATAGTTTTTTTTTATTAGATAAATTTGTAATTTTATTAAGTTTAGGTATTGTTTTTGTTTATTAGATATTTGTAATTTTATTAAGTTTATAGTTTTTGTTTATTGGACATTTAAAAAAATTATACCCCTAAAATTATGGTAATACATAGACAAAAGAAAGATTCGAAAGATTATTATCATCCTACATAAGACAAAGTATACCTAGTTAATGTATGTACCTTTTATTTATTTAATAAACTTTCTGCATAACAATTTTTTTCTTTTATATTTAGTCCGTCAATTTTAACTTAACCCGGCTGGATGGTAAGAAGCATGGGTAAAGTCCAGAGGGTACGGGCCGCCATTTTAGACACCATTCGTCCCAAAACGGCGGTCCCTGCCTTGACGGCCTTTTCACGCCCCGCTTAAAGAACCCGGGATTGTAGGAAGGAAACACGTGTGCAGGAAGTACATTCCAGTTTTTAATTGTGCGACACAGAAAGGAAGCCCCGAACCGCTTGGTTCGAGACCGTATGGTCTCGACTGTGTGCGGGTGGCACCTCAGCAGTAGGTACAAAGGTGGACTGAGGCATTACCTCTGTTATTCTTATCTTTCTTTCTGTTCTACTATACTTAATTGTGTAACTAATATAAGAAATAACTGTTAGTGTACACCATTTAATTTTTCTTTTTCCTTCAACCTAGCGTTAATCCCAGTCGTATCCAAGGCTTTCACCTCCGAGTCTGGGGTCCGCTTTACCAGTCTTAACTGCGGATTTGCTGAACCTCGACATTTTCCATGAAGCGACTGTCATGTGACCTTCACAACCCAATGGTGACATTAGGCGATATCGGAGCAATGCAGCTAGACCATTGTTGTTGGACTTTTTAGGGCTCCAACTACTCGTAACGACTGCCATAGATGTTTGTATGGTAACGCGAGTGATCGACTACAAAAAAAAAAGGGTTAGGTATATGGTTATACTCAACACAAAATAAAAGGCCCGTTTTGACGTTTGTCCTCGTGGCGTAACTAGTTATGTACCTATACGATTCGGTATTCGATACTCAGGATGAATCGAATCCAGTTTGTATGGGGATTTAATCGATCTGAATATGTATGTAAACTGCATTGGATTAAAATTCTGATTAGAAAAATTAGCTTAACCTCTGATTTTGTAGGTATCTTAAAACAATACAATGTTATTGAAGGTCAATTTACTTATATTTAATATTTTTTTTACAATAACATTCACTCAATCACAAAAACAACAAGAATAATTAAATCAGTCTTCAGAATCTAAACACAAGTATTAAAATAAATAAATACAAAAGTGCGCGTCGGGCTTGAAAAAAAATATCTCACTCGATATTTTCTTTCCTTAACTGATTATTAATAGTCTGTGGACTACATGAAAAAATCGTTATGCACAGCACTTAGCCGAGTGGGCGGTACCTGTCAATGAAAAATATAATTACCTTTAGAACATTTCAATTGATAAAAAATTAAGAACTTCATGGGCACGAACTGTCAAAGTGGGCCTTTTATTTTGTGACAACTATAGACGGCAGTCGTTCAAAAGTCACTCAATCAGTCAGTCAGTTCCGGTCAGTTCGCTTGTTATTTTTGATTGATTGATTGAGTGAATGATTGAGCTACAAAGAGCAGACGATGGATGCAACCGAGAAACCATAATTATATTATATTATACTACTAGCTGTTGCCCGCGGCTCCACCCGCGTGGATGTCGAAATCCGTTTCAAAAACACTATCCTATCTCTCAAGTTGGATCGAACTGCACATGGTGTGCGAATTTTATTATAATCGGTTAAGTGGTTTAGGAGTCCATTGAGGACAAACATTGTGACACGAGATTTATATATAGGTATTAAGATTAAGCAGCTTTTTGTACGGCTATTGTTTTAACTTAGATACGAAAACCGTGCAAACAGTTTTTTATCGACTTTTTTCTGCTCGTAGCTCTATGAAGACCGAATAGCGTTGGCTGATTAATAAGTAGGTAGGAAGGTATTATCTTTCAGTTAATGGCCCACAGTTCTCACAGCCCCAGATTCAATTACCTAGCCTGCCAATTGAGATAAGATATGAGTAGATCTATAACCTGAAGTACCTACCTAGTGTATTTTTATTTTCCATTTTTCTTTCTATTTAGTTGTACCTGCTGCGAACACACACGTGATGCGGTCGACCGTTTCAGAGCCTTATGGCCACGTTCACACGGCGATTATTTTCCCGTATACCGTATAACGAGATTTTATCGAATAGAGTAGTGACAACAGAATATTATATGAAAACTTAAAAATTGTTCACCGGCGTTCACACGGGAAAATCCCGTGTTCGAGAAATATATACGGTAAAAGTATACGGTAAAACCGTATACGTGAAAAAATCGAATCGAATGGTCGCCGTGTGAACGTGGCCTAATTCGATCTTTACCTAAATATCTGTGCTTGTGAGATTATGGTACCTATACTGCAAATTCTGCAGAATTGCGAATCGCAAGTCAATAACAAACTGTTGCGTGGACGGATAGTCGAAGATTTCTTTTTACATTACCAAAACAGCGTTCACCCTTCCTGAGACTTTACCTTTAGCTTACCATCAGGCGAGGTGAAGTCATATTGCCGTGACTGTTATAAAAAAATTCTAAACGTTTCGTTGTATTGTTTTATTTTAATTTTCTGACAAAGTGTGAGGGTTATCACCTCACTCTCGAGTTCGGACCAAAGGCGGTACCTATCCAATGCTGTAGTGTAGAGTGTAGGCCATTAAAACGGCGGCTTTCTTCAAGATTAAATGACAACTTCTGTATGTAGAAACTATTATTTTATTGTGTCATGGAAGGGATTAAGGGAATGGATTGTCCCAAATTGCAAGTTTTGAATGCAAAAGGGTTTGACGCTCAAATGATAAGGTAAATTTTAACTCCTGTGATTAAGGTATACAAAAAAAACCATATCAATAACTTACAAGTATATATTTTAAACGTATCTTTGATGTTTACATTTAAATGTTACAGTTCATACAGATTTTTATTAAGGAACATGAAGAAAACAGCTGACTGTGTGGAAGTGACCCGGGCCTCGATTCTGCTAAAGACAAACCACTAACACCACTGACACTCTAAAAAATGCCATTTAATTGTAGGCTTTATTGTTATCACGTTAAAGTCTTAAGTCAAATGATACTTTGTAGAGCGAATGAAAGAGTTAAATGATTTCTTTTCATTTGATTTTAGACTTTAACTTTATAACGGTAAAGTCTACAATTAAATAGCATTTTTAGAGTGTCAGTGGTATTACAGTGGTTTGCCTTTTGCAGAATCGAGGCCCTGATAAGTAGATATGTGATTAAAGGCGCGGTCGTACTTCAGTACAACAATTCGTTGTTTCATAAGACAAACGTTTTTTTTTTCAATATACAAATTTAAATTAACTATTTCATAACACTATGCATTCATACAATCCTTAAAAAAATCAATATTTGCTACTGAAAATACACAGAAATCAGTCGTCGAAGATATAAACTTCGACGAATTTTGGTGCCAATAAAGTTGGATATAAGCATATTATATAGTTATATCACAGTCGTGCTTCAAAATATTATTAACGTTTTATTGATTTGAGGTGAGACCACGCCCTAAGTGCATTACACTTATAATATTTCAAACACTATAACATGTAAGTAGATTGTTTAAATCATTGCATATTTTACCTCAGTACATCTCTATTTTATTGTGTCATAAACAAAACGAATGCCATAAAAGAAAAGATTACAATTTAAAGATGGGTTTACACCCTAACATTTTGGGCATAAAAAAGAAACGCCCAGAAATTTAATGCCCAATGTGTCGGGGCAGAAACCCGGCCATAATTATATTACATGCGATGTGTATGATACTTCGTATAAATTTAAAGCTATTACATTCCGAAATCAATAAATCAGCTAGGCCTCGATTCTGCTAAAGGCAAACCACTGTAATACCACTGACACTCTTATTAAGTGCTATTTAATTGTAGACTTTACCGTTAAGCAGTTAAAGTCTAAAATCAAATGAAAAGAATTCATTTAGCTTCTTCATTCGCCCTACAAAATATAATTTAATTTCAGACTTTAATCTGATAACAATAAAGTCTACAATTAAATGGCATTTTTAGAGGATCAGTGGTATGAAAGTGATTTGCCTTTAGCTGAATCGAGGCCCTAATTGATTGAAATTCCAAAATGTAATGCACAGTCGCTCTCAGAAGTTGTTACAACTATCAAATTTACAAAACGATCTTTACATTTTTGTTATCTTCAAACACACGTTGCTATAACCGCTTCCCCATCAGGTGGCCGTGTGCTTGTCTACCATGACCGTGTATGACTTTTTTTATTATTTATGTGACACTAAGGTGGTTGGTACCGGGATTGTGTTTTGCTAATATTGATTGCGACTGTACATTACAGGCGTAGCCAGGTTTTTTGGGAGATCTAGGATTGGGGGAAGGCGTTAAAATAAGGTTTAAAAACACAAAGATAAGATATAAAAAATTCTTATTCAATAAAAAAAAGATGATTTGTATATATTTTGAATTTGTGTGGGCGGAGGTGGTTATACTCCTATACACGTTGATTTTATAGTCGTTTTGGACCGAATTATTTTGGACACAGTTTCGATAAAAGGATCGATTGGAGCCATTCATTTAAAAATCTAAAAAAAAAAATTTTGTAAAACTTTCGAACACCGACCGATCACAAAACATCCCGGACGACCGCGACAATGCCAGCACCGACATGTCATGACTCGAAATATGCATTTATTATTCCGAGTAACCCCTTTCGGGTCCAAAACGACTATAAAACCACGCTGTGTAATAATAGTCCTCCCCTGGCTACGCCTATTATAGTATAGTGAGGAAAATATAAAATCAAAACACTGCCCAAACTGTATAATACTTTAATCTTATAAGGAAGTAGCACTAGGGGAAGAACAATAGTTTTATGATCCATACTGATATATAAAGTAAACATTTTAAATATACTTAATTAAATTAATCCAAAAAATCTGCTTCATCCGAGAGATCCTGAAACAAAAACTAATGTTAGTAGGTACGATGCTTTTCGAAGTTATGTGTGTATTTATCGCAGGTTTATTAGTGCCTCGGAGAGCACGTTAAGCCGTCGGTCCCGGTTGCCATACAAACATCTATGGCAGTCGTTACGGGTAGTAGGAGCCCACAAAAGTCCAACCAGTCTAACTTGGAACTTCGATATCGCCATTGGTCATAATGACCATTGGTTGTGGAGGTCAGATGGCAGTCGCTTCACGGAAAATATCGAAGTTCAGCCGCATCACAGTTAGACTGGAAAGCCGACCCCAGGAGCAGGCGGGAGGTGAGTTGGTTCTCCGAGCGTAGACGAAGAATGACAGGATGGCCGCCTACGCGTCCGACCATGGGATTTTTAGGCGATAAACCGACGGCGGGGCGGGCCGGTCAAAATGACCGAGACGCACTCTTATTTCTACGAATATAAGGTTGCATTTGTTCGCGCAATAGCTCATGTCGCTTTTCAGACATAAGCGGGTTAATGCGATCTAATGATAGTAATAATAAGAGTGCGTCGCGGTCATATTGACCACCCCGCGCCTCCGTCTAGTTAACGCCTTAGGATCTTTAAAAATTCGACGTCGCGCGTTGCTTAAATCATTCTACTCACAGAACAAGAAAAAAACATCTACAAGTAGAAGTAGCAAGGAGGCGGGGTTGCGTCGCCAAAAAGTTAAGTGTAGATACACTTAACTTAAGCAATCTCTCATTTGAAGGGGTTATATATTATTATATACATAGATTAATTACTTATCAAAAATTAAGTTTATTTCAGTAAAATAAGTTGTGTAATTATACTTTCCTATATTTTAAGGTACACTATATTATATGCATCTAATGAGCAGTATAAAAAATCTGTGTGCGTTTATTTTTTGGCGACAACGATTCCTTTTTTTTTTCATATGATACTTCTACTGTCTTTTAATGTTCTGTGGTTTTACTTTTCAATATATAGTTGATATACCGTGACCGAGTTTTATTAACACGAATATTTACTCAACGTTTCCACATTGTATGAGTCACGAATGCTGCCGATATACAAAGATAACAAGTATTTAATGTGCCGTGTGTGGCAGGCGGAACATCCATATTTGTTTTCTTTAAAAACATCACAAGTAATTTGTGTCGCTATTACAAATTTTATGTTGATAACTCATATTGAACGTTTAGTTCGGCCACAAAAGCCTTCCTTGAGTCTTTATCGAAGAGTTTTGAGAATATTTATGTTGTTAATACCTATTATGTTGAGAGAATTTGAGAATAGAGAAATACAAGGTAGGGGCCGCCGTTTTGGGACGAATGGTGTCTGGAATGGCGGCCCGTACCCTCTGGACTTTGCCCTTGCTTCTTACCATCCAGCGGGGTTAAGTCAATAGACGGACTGAATATAAAAAAAAAAAAATTGGCGATGTATTTTTACTTGTAGCCGATTTTCAACTATACCATGAAAGAATAAGGTTTTTTTCTTTCAAGGCTGACCAGCACACGGCCCACCTGATGGAAAGCGGTCACCGTGGCCTATAGGCGTGTGCAACACCAGGGGCGTCACACTCGCTGCCGACTTTGAAGGGGAAGGGGAGGGGGGTAGGAAAGGGGGGACTAGGGAGGGGTGATTGAATGGAGAGGTCATGTGAAAATTTTATCCCAATTTTTTACGTATTTATTTCTCCTCCATATAAGCTACTATAGCCTATGTATGCGCATATGCCTGCGATCCCGCCCACGTGAACGTCGGATTAAAGTAAAACTTTGCTTTTAGCGATAAGGCCGATATTTAATTATTTTTCCATTTATGCATTGTTTTTATTGGTATACAGTTAGCGGCAAAAGTCTATGATGATTGCACGGATTTCAAACCTAAAATTCGAATGAAATTGCTTCAGTACATTGCAATCAAAGTTTAAAGGTAGTTCAATAGAGGCAACTATGTAATTAAACATTATTTTCATCACTACATAGTATAAAACAAAGTCGCCTTTTCTGTCCCTATATCCCTATGTGCGCTTAAATCTTTAAAACTACGCAACGGATTTTGATGCGGTTTTTTCCAATAGATAGAGTGATTCAAGAGGAATGTTTATATGTATAATACATGTATCATATACTAAGGCAACATTGCTAATGTCCGTGATGCCCGTGCAAAGTCGGAGCGGGCCGCTATGTTTTTATATACAACGTTCATAGTTTTTCTGTAGTGTATTTAATTTAGTATCAGCATTGCACCCGTGCGAAGCCGGGGCGGGTCGCTAGTTAAGAAATATAAGCTACTTTGATCAAAATTACTTTTTAAAATCTGAAAATGCTCATAGACCTTTGACGCTGACTGTATACCAATAAAAACAATGCATAAATGGAAAAATAATTAAATATCGGCTAAAAGCAATTTATTTCCATTCTATTGTATTCTAACTTACATACATACATACAAATCACGCCTTTTTCCCATTGGGGTAGGCAGAGACAACATCTTTCCACCTGCTACGATCTTGGCATACTCCTTTCGCTTCTTCAACTTTCATAACTGTTTTCATACATGCACGCCGGTTTCCGGGTACTCTTAACCTGGCCTTTCTCCAAAACGTCCTGGATCGAATATTTACGCCTAGGTCGGCCTTTACCGGGTTGCCCATTCACCCTCGCCTCATATATCTGTTTCGTCAATATTCTTTCATCCATCCTCTCTACATGTCCGAACCATCTAAGCATCCCTTCAACCATCTAACTTACCACAGAATCAATTGTTTGGTCAAGGATAATGTCGTCTATCTCCCGCTCGAGATCTTCCATGTTGTCAGATTCCTTGAGTTCGCTGGAGTCATAGTCCTTGAGTTCACCAGTGTCAGTGACCTTGGATTTGGCCTCTTCTGGGGTCAACGACTTGTCCGCTATTACTGGGAGTAAAGGTGAAGCGCTGTTGACAACAAATATTAAGGTTTGATTTAAATTGTCGTGCGTTAAAATCGGGCAAATACTGCTATGCTGCACACAATTCACAATAGTCATAAATGTCACAGAAGTCGTAAAAGTCACAATAGTCATAAAAGTCACAAGTCATAAAAGGTAATAGTCATCAAAGTCATAGAAGTCACAAAGTCATAAAAGTCATAGAAGTCACAATAGTCACAAAAGTCACAATAGTCATAAAAGTCACAATAGTCATAAGAGTCACAATTGTCACAAAAGTCACAAGTCATAACAGTCACAACAGTCATAAAAGTCATAATAGTCATAAAAGTCATAATAGTCATGAAAAGTCACAATAGTCCTAAAAGTCACAATAGTCCTAAAAGTCACAACAGTCATAAAAGCCACAAAAGTCATAAAAGTCACAGATTTTACATAAGTAAGCCACCAAAGTCGTAATAAGTATTTTTATACAAATTAGATGGCAGAATAGTCACTAAGTCAAACAAATATTTGCACTGAGCGGGAATCGAACCCATAACCTCGGACGTAACAGCCCCCCTCCCTCACACACTTCAGGGTCGGCAGCACGAGTGTGACGCCCCTGATGTTGCACACGTCGATAGGCCACGGTGACCGCTTCCCATCAGGTTGGCCATGTGCTTGTCTGCCACCTTAGTAGTATAAAAAAAATGAGTAAGGATAAATAACTAACAGGTTGTTACTGGTTAGCGGCTTAACAAGTGTAGAAGATGATGCGATTTTGCCGAGGCGCTCGGCCTCAGTCTTCTCTTCTAGGAGGTTCCTGTCGATGTTAGAGAGGTTCGCGTTGGCAGGGAGGTTCCTCAGGTCCGTACTGGCCTGATAGCCTATCTCGCGCTGAAACCTCTCTAGCTCCAGGGATTGCTGCACAAATAAAATATTCGTGACTGTACAATTTGTTGATTTGAAAATAAAATTAAAGTAAAGGGATCACACGAGCCAGCTAATAAATACAAAAGGAATCATCAAAGTTGGATGATAGGTAGATGATAGTTGGATGATAGGTGAATGATAGGAGGGTGATAGGTGGATGATAAGAGTGTGATAGTAGGATGATGACTTACCACGTATTTCGGAAACAAGTTCTCATACTGCTGATAGGTAGATGATAGTTGGATGATAGATGGATGATAGACGGATGATAGGAGTATGATAGGTGAATTATAGGTGGATGATAGGTGGATAATATTATAAGAGTGTGATAGTAGGATGATGAGTTACCACGTATTTCGGAAACAAGTTCTCATACTGCTGATAGGTGGATGATAGTTGGACGATAGATGGATGATAGGATGATGATAGATGGATGATAGGAGTATAATAGGATGATGATAGTTGGATGATAGTTGAACTATAGGTGGATGATGACTTACCGCGTATTCCGTGAACAATTTCTCGTACTGCTGATAGGGGTTATAGGAGGATGATAGGTGAATGATAGGAGGATGATAGGTGAATAATAGGCGGATGGAAAGCGGATGATAGGATGATAACTTACCGCGTATTCCGGGAACAAATTCTCGTACTGCTCTGGGTCGGCGAGTGACTGGCCGACCTTATTATTGGTCGTCGTGGTCAATGACTCACGCCACAGTTTCACCACTTCCGTAATTTTTGATGGCATATAAGATCTGGAAATAGGTTGGTATGTTAGTGTGTGGTCAGAGAACAGCCCGTAGCGGTAGTGCATTCGACTGCTATGGCATAGGACGCGGGTTCCATTCCCGCTCAGTGCAAATATTTTTAAGCATAAGTATTTGCATTGGTCTGGGTGTTTCTAATTATAATATGTATGTATTTACAAAAAAAAGTAACTAATTTATCCGCATTCTAGAACACATAACACAAGCTAGTTAAACTATGCTTACATTAGGTCTAGAGAGCGTGTACAATGTTATTCTTTTTAGGTAATATCCACGGATACCTAACTGCCGACCAGTAGGAGTGGTTAAGCCGATCGATCTTGAACCAACGAAAACCGCACGCCGTTTGAGGTCTCATATGCCGTGGTTGCCCGGCTGACCGTGGTGTGAAAATCCTCAAAGGTGTACCCTCAGAAGGGGAAGTGAAGTAGTTAAGTCAGGATCGAACCGACTAATACCATACGGTGTTCCATCCACGCGAGTCTTTCACCAGAGACCCCAGGAACCCTGGGAAAGCTAGTACACACCTTTTTTTCCGTGCAGTACTCCTCATGGATTCCCACCCCGCGGCCAGCGGGGCAGGTTATGTTATATGGACTCTTACCGACGAAAACCGCACGCCATCTAGGGTCTTCTGACGCCAGAGTTTAAGGTGGCCCATAGAGCATTTCTCTCGCACCCCGGCTTGACCCGGGCCATCTCCGGGTTCGAGATGGCACCCTCGGGTTTGGGAACCATGGTATTCCCTTCATGACCCCGTAAAAGGGGGGAAAGGGGGGCAAAGTAGTACTTACCTGGCAAAGAAAGCGGCTTCAGGTAGTTTGTTACGTCTGATGAGAAGGTCCAAACACGTGTCGAGATCATTCAGCATGAAGTTAGCAACGAACGAGATGTTCTCCGCGCCCTCCTCCGTCGACATCTCTGCTACATTCTTTAGGAGCTTTTTATCACCTGTTAAAACAACGATTGGTTACTATGCTTAAAGGAGGTAGGACACGACGGTATCTCCCGTCCGAAATGAGCTTACTGTCTGGAGTAATACCTCCACCCTACAGAACACGGCGGCCGTAATAACCATCGTGTCGTGTTCCCAACGGTAAGTAGGTTAGCCAGAGCTCACTGTATCCCTCTTCCTCCACCCCTTCCTAGCCCTCCCCCTTCCCTTAGTGTTGCACACGTCCATAGGCCACGGTGACCGCTTCCCATCTGGGCCTTTGTATACTGTTTTTGAGCAAAAAGAAACAAAGGAGATTTTATTACTCTATGGTAATGAAAATTTAAACAGTCACTTTTAGTTCCCGTTGCCACGACATCAATAGATGGCGTTCAGGCTTTATTACAAATATTTTTTTCTTAATATTACTATATTTCGTGAATTTGTACAGCCGCGGTAGCCTAGTGGTCTGGGTAATGGACTGCTGAGGTGAGGTCTCGGGTTCGATCCCAGGTTCACCATGGCACACACCAATGACTTTTCGATGCTTTTCGAAGTTATGTGTGTATTTATCGCAGGTTTATTAGTGCCTCGGAGAGCACGTTAAACCGTCGGTCTCGGTTGCCATACAAACATCTATGGCAGTCGTTACGGGTAGTTGGAGCCCACAAAAGTCCAACCAGTCTAACTTGGTACTTCGATATCGCCATTGGTCATAATGACCATAGGTTGTGGAGGTCAGATGGCAGTCGCTCCACGGAAAATATCGAAGTTCAGCCGCATCACAGTTAGACTGGAAAGCCGACCCCAACTGAGTTGGGAAAAAGGTTCAGAGAATCATCATCGTGAATTTATATTTTTTTCCATTTTTTTTCTCCCCGTAAAAACGAATAGGCCTAATTGATCCAAGCGTTGTTGAGTTATGCGCTTACAAATACTTTTGCGATTCATTTTATAGATATAGATCTCCTGCACCCAGCGACCTCTATCGCCTACAGAATTTATATTCGTTCTTACCTGTGCTGGTAGCGAAGAGCAACAAAGCGCTGAAATCTTTCGCGCTTTGGTAGCATATCTTCGTGAGTTCTGTATCCGCAGCAGCCGCGGCCGCCGCCCCGAGCCTTGACCACCGAGCTGAAGACGAACGCGATGGTCCTTCAGCCGCGGCCGCCTCCTCCGCCAGCTGCTTCGCCCTCCGCAACTCTCCTAGGGATAACGCTAGCTCGAATTGGTGTTCTGGCTCCGTGGATACCGCTAAAGCTTGCTGTTTGAAGCCCTGGAATTAAGTTGCTTTATTTAGTCCATTGATCTGACAGGAATGTATGAAGGAGAATGACATGTTCGCCGATTCGACGACTCAAATAATTGGGACAAGCAGATAGATGATGACTTAGTCTATTGATTGAATGATTCCTGAAAACAAATCGGGTATGTAATATCAAAACCTAATCCATACTAATATTATAAATGCGAAAGTAACTGTCTGTCTGTCTGTTACGCTTTCACGCCTGAACAAATTTTGATGAAATTTGATATAGGAGTAGATTAGACCTTAGAATGGACAAAGGCTATGTTTGGTCGCGATAACCGACATCCACGCGGGCGAAGCCGAGGGCAAATGAAATGAAGAATCAAAGATATGTGGTACATAATATAATGACCAAGATAAATTTGAATGCCAATTTAGGTACGTATCATACTTACTTGCTTCTCTAGGAAGTGAGCAACTCTTGTGCGGTGTTCGTGGGGAATGGTCGGCAGCACGCGGTCAGCGGTCTCGAAGTCACCGCGCATCACCGCCGTCTGGTACTCGAGTACCGACAGCAGGAGTGAATACGATACGATGTTCAGCTCTTTGTCATTTAGGTACAGTCTGCAAACAACACGCACTTCTTAATATATCTTAATATATAAATAAATAAAATATTTTACAACATTCCACACAGCGCTCTCTAGTCCCAAAGTAAGCATAGTTTAACTAGCTTGTGTTATGGGTTCCAAATGCGGATAAACATACTTATATACTTTTTTTGTAAATACATAGGTACTTATTATACATAGAAACACCCAGACCAATGCAAATAGACATATTCATGCATACAAACAGTTGCACTGAGCGGGAGTTCGAATGATAAAAATTTGATGTAAAATTAGTTTAGTCCTATTTCATCTTATAAATATTATGTTCTCCAAAGTTTATATCAATTAATCCTTACCTGTTTTCCTTAGCAACATATCCGAGAATGTACATAGTGCGATCGAGATGAGATATCGTCACTATTTCTCCTCCAACATAGTAGTTTATCCTGTTTACCGAGTTTGTGTAAATGAAGCAGTCGCCCACCCATAGTCCTGTCTTCACCGTTTCGGTCACTGCACACACAACCTGAAAGGAAGGAAACGTCTGCCCTTACTAATTGGATGGAGACACCGGATGTCGAAATATAGCATTATACGAGTAAATAACAGTAGTGTGCCCGCCAAGTCGAGACAAAGGAGTGTTTCGTCGTATTTTTGTACCCTTATAGATTCAGTTTGGAAAATGCTAGGCAGTCCAAATTTTAAGGATATGATAACATATATATATAACATAAACTCACGCCTATATCCCCGGGTAGGCAGAGGTGCTAGCACCCACATTTCGCCAGTTTATGTTTAGGTCCCAATGCCTATTGCCATTAACCGAGCACTTATAATGGATGGATAAGGATATGATTATGTATTGCTTTATATATTTATTGATATCTAAAATAAGCAGAATTCGCCACTCACTCACTAAATGATAAGCAAAACTGTAAAGGTGGATCTACGCTAGGCGAGCCGAGCACGAGTCGAACACAAATTCGTCTAGTGTGGACCGACTCACAAGCCTCGAACGAGGTTTTATTTCAGTTAAAAATTCGCTCCGCTTGTACTTCGCTTGTGCTCGGCTCGCCTAGCGTAGACCCACCTTTAGGGTACTTCCTCAAGGTCACGCATTTTAACTAAAATGTAGAATTTATAGAGAACTTAAGACTAGGATTCACGCAGAACATTATACGGTATGATGACATTTAGAGACGTTCAGGGTGTGTATATTTGGAAGCTTTGTTCTCCATGACATCTAATAACTTATTACAGAAAAAATTATAATCTCGACTTGGCGTAACTTTTCATGAAAATGTCTCTTATGAAATCGTTCTTTCACGTTAATCGCGTCGGCGAAAAACTTCACTTCATTTATTATCCGAACACGATTGAGGATGTTTCGCACCGATTCCGGCACATGATCGCTACTTATCCAATAATTAACTATAATAAATTTGACTTTGCACACGCATATTTTATATAAAAACCGTTTTAGTGTTAAATAGTGATTGAAGAGCTCACTTCAAAAATACTTCCATTCCGGACCAAATTCAACGGACTAACAACGACATGAAGTTATTTAAAGGAGAGGAAGATGCTATGTATTTTTACTAAGAAGTTTATCGGCTCATTGTAAACAATAATTTCAAGAATACAAGTGACACGACGCGGCAATAGAAAATTTCTGCAGAAACTAAGTTATATTAGCAGTAACTCTAGTGACGATAATCTAGTTTCAAGAACCATCGGTGTACATCAAGATTTTCCGGTGTTTAGCGACACACATCAATTGGATTTCAAGAAACATCAAATAAAACGTGATCATTAGTGAACTATCGCAGTCACACAGCATACAAGATACACAGGTAACCCGAAATGATCCATTGAGAACAAATACGCAAATGATCTAGTTTACTTCTCTGTTTATCGATCTGCGTGCATAGGATATGGATGCATGATAAGCATTTAAGTATTCCTTACTTTACTTTATTTATGATCAATGTATTGTCGAGTTTTGATCTTAAAATAATGGACTATTCACCATTGTTACAAATTAAATTAAATCAAAATTTAATTTAATTTAATATAATTTAATTTAATTACATCAAATTACTGTACACATATTCTTCACACACTTACAACTTTGTTTATTCAAAATGTCTATTTCAATTAAAGATTTAAAAAGGCAACGTGGTGCCTGTAAAGCTAAGTTCACACGATTTAGTAATTTCTTAAAAAAGTTTACATCAGGTAGTAGGCATAATATCACCCTAAGATCTATACTTAATATGCGATTAGCAGGTATTGAAGAAATGTACATTGAGTATAATCGTGTACAGCGAAACATAGAAAATCTTACGCCTATTCCGGGTATCGCGCTTACACCTGAAATACAAGACCGTGCCTTATTTGAAGAGAAATATTTTGCAGCTATAGCCACCGCTAGAAACTTGATGAATAGTTTTAGCTCAGCGGCGCCCGAAAACCCAGAATCCTCAGTGACAGTGCCAGCGCCGAAAGCCGTTATGCCCGTCCTAAACTCACCTAATAGCCTTACTAATATACCAACCTTTTCCGGACTGTACCGAGATTGGGTGAAGTTCCATAACAAGTTTAACTTATCAATTCATACGAATAATACGATATCAGAAATCATGAAATTTTACTATCTTAAATCTGCTTTAAAGGGTGATGCCGAACAAATCATCAACTCATTGGAATTCTCAGCCAGCAATTATAAAGTTGCATGGCAACTGGTATGCGAACACTACCGTAACGACAAGCTGTTGATAAGTGATCACATTCAGGCCCTAATTGAAATAGGTCCGATCTTAGTAGCTTCGCCTGCGATCTTGCGGGCTTTGGTCGCTACAATTTATGAAAATTTAAAATCACTGAACTCTCTAAACGTAAGCACACATGATTGGGATCTTCTGCTAATACAATTGGTAGTGAATAAGTTAGATACAGTTACACGTCAAAAGTGGAACGAATACCTTAACTTTATACATCCACTACCTTCGTTAGATCAATTCACTAACTTTTTGGCAGAATATGCTGCCATATTGGAATCGGTTGGCCACAGTCAGGTGGACAGGCTTAATCAGCCTGACCAATGTCGACCCGAAGTGATAACTCATACTGCGAACGTCTCTGCCGGACCTTCTCAGTAACTGTACCTGATGAAGTTGTTTTTTTTTAAAGAAGTAGCTAACGGTCTAAACAAATGCAAAGGTTATTTAGATAATCGCTTTAAATGTTTATTGTTTTCAAGTATAATTGTGTTGTAAGATCATTTAGTCATGAGACTATAGCATTAACTAGACTATTTATCTAAAATGTAAGGAATCACAAATTTCGAAACTCTAAATTATTTGTTAACATAAAGGAGATGTTTCACAAATGTATGGACCTTGGGCCCGATAATTGTACACTACTTAGAAAAATAGCTAGGCAATGTAGTTTTCATTTTACACTACTCAGTTCTTATAATATTGCTTCGTATTATGGGTGGAATCTAACTAAATAAACACTTTCCAGCAACACAACAAACATGGCGGACTAGAAATATGAAAATGTACTCATATTTTATTAATTGACGCCCTTGAATTTCGGAGGCGAATAAATATAATTATATTTTTTCCAATCTCCGGTATTTTTTCTCTTTTATTCTGCATAGTGTACTATTAGGGTACCGAAAATGAAACATCTACTTTAGATATTAAACATGTATATTGATGTATAATTTACGCATTAAATACTAATTTTAATAATGCTTATGTATAGGGATGTAGTAAGATTTCTCGAAGCGGCATTGCCGTAAACCAATTTACTACATTGGTTTAAGTCACTTTGATTGAATTTGATTGAATTTTAAAGATTTTTAATGCAGTAGTTTTTTTTTTGGTAGTATGATTTGTGAAAAAAACATTATGACAACATTAGTTAGTAGAAATTAAATTTTTGTGCTAGTAACACCAGAGGTGTAGTAGTTTAAGTAGTTGCTTCTGAAATGTTTCAAAAGGATATGTACAGCGAAATAAACAGAAATACAGTAAAAATAATCTTTTATTGTTGTAACAGTTTTTATTTTGAATACCAGAAACAAAATAGGTATCACATACGCCGCTGTGCATTTTTAATCTCATCAGCACTGCCTTACCGCCACTTTTGGCAACGGATTTTTCAAGATAACCATCGTTTTTTTCGTGCGGAAATCCCCACCGATACCATCCCAGGTACCAGCAAGAGCGGTTATGTCAGACTTGAACCTACTAAAACCGCATGATGTCTCGACACATCGGCCTGCGTGGCTGGGGAACCAGGTGAGGCCAAAAAGAATATCCCAGACCTCCGCAACTTGATGTTTTTTTTTTCATTCATACTCTGATACCACACGGTGTTTTAGCCATATATCCAGACTTAGAGCGGGTACACATTAGGCGCTTTCAAACGCGCGCTTTGCTAACGCGCGTTTTAACAACTATGAGTTTCAATTGATGTGTACACATACAACGCTCGCCGAACGCAACGCCGAGCATCTAATGTGTACCCGCTCTTATACAACCCTTACACACGCACACATACACACTCAGACACATGTTCGTGGTCATGGCTAGATATTACGCCAAAAAGCAGCTAATTATGTAGAAATAATACGACTGAACTCACTGTCTTCCAATATATAGAGACTATATTATAGCCTGGTTTGGAAATCAGTGTGTTGGTAAATCTCAATTTGTATAACCCATTGGTGCCAGATAATAGGCGATGGTAGCTGAATGGATAAGGACCTCTCTCAGGAGTATCGAGTTCCAAGCCGGCCGGACAGTAAATTTGCGGAGTTTATATGTGCTAATCACATGATTTACCATCTGCTGACGGTAAAGGAAAAACATCGTGCGTAAACCCGCATGTCCTAAAAGAAATTCTAAGGACACGTCCGATCCACCAACCCGCATTAGGCCAGCGTGTGTGGATTAAGGTCTAAACCCTTTCAGCTCTCTCGGTATAGGAGATCCGTGACCAGCAGTGGAACTTAAATGGGTTGCTATTATTTATTATTATTATTGGTACAGATACCGGCACGTAAATTGGCCAGACGCGTCATATGCGCAACGGTCGATTTTTAGGTCCCCTTTGAGGTATGAGCGGGTCGCGGGAGACGCGGTTGCGCCATCGCGGACATATGATTGGTCTATCACTTGACGGACCAATCAAATGTCTCTGAGAGACGTCTTGTAGCGAATCAACGTTCCGTTCGTTCGTACTTTGAATTATTTGATTGGCTCAAAGTGCACGATGCGCGAACTTACCCCAAATCTGGCTAAGTTACGTGCCTGTATCTGTACCAATACAAGATTTTTTTTACTTACCTCAAAAGCGTCTTCGATTCCGTCCTCTGTGATGTTGGTATTCGATTCTTTTGCCCTTGTGACGACCGCCGCGTTATACTTCAGCACATAGTAGGAGTCGTCAGTAGCGAGGCAGACCAGGTTGCCGCTCTCCGACCAGTAGACGTGGCGGGGCTGGATCTCGATACTGTTGCGAATACACGACCCAAAATAAATATATTACGTAGGAACCTTTAACTTTATATCGCGAGCTAGCGAAATAGTCTAGAACAGGGTTTCTCAAAGTGTGGGGCGCTCGACCCCTAGGGCAGCGTTCGGCAAGCTCCGGAACGCGAGAGGTCAAACATCGGGGCCAGATTTTAAATAATAAAGCATTTTTTATTAAATTTTTGTAAGAATTTTGGGTAAATGTTCTGAGGTAACACACCAAAAAAAAAATGTTGAAGTGAGAACCTCCTCCTTTTCACAAGTCGGTTTAAACGTAATAAAGATAGAACTTTATCAATGTATGCACAGTTCGAAAGCCAATAGTCTGAGAAACCCTGGTTTCGAATCACGAGCACAGCGAGAGCAAAATGCGATTTAGTTGCGAGATTTTACGCAGCAAATGCGTTTTCGTGGTAGGGAGGTGAAATTTTAGGGAAAATTTAGTTGAAGACTCATACTACCCTTAAGTGGGAAAGTAGGCGAAACTCAATCGAATCATCAGCTTACAATATTTTTTTAACTATAGCTTGTCAGTGTTGCTTGCAGCTTGTGTTGTAGAATGCGGATCCACATACTTAGAAACTTTTTTGTAAATACATACATATTACATAGAACCAACCAGATTAATTCAAATATTCAAATGAATGCACACAAATATTTGCACTGAGCGGGAATCGAACTCGCGACCTGACCATCGTCGAACGCTTTACCGCTACGCCACAAAGGTCGTCAAAGTTTCCCATAAGTGGGAAAGTGGGAATAACTATCAGCTTACATTTTTTTTAACTAGAGGTTGTCAGTGATACTTGCAGATGAATCGTAATATAATAAAGTAATAGGCAAGTGCTGCATAGGCATTGTCATGTCACAAGCCGTTCGCTTCGTATAGAGCTTTGCGGATGCGTGCGTGCACGTCAAAATAGCGTATACGTATAATGTATACTAAAAATATTCACTTAGAACATAGCATATTATGAGGGGCTTGTGGCTAAGTGGTAACGGAATATGTTAACACATTGTAAAGTTAAGCACACTAAGTTGACTTTGACTTCGACTCATATAACTACAGAAATGTTACCGGAGTCGTATTTGTGGATCTCACAGCTGCGTACGACACGGTAAACATTAGGAAGCTATTAACGAAGGTTCACGAGGTAACGAAGGACTCGGGTTTCGTAAACATCTTGAAAGAAATTCTAAATAACCGACGGTTTCAAATGCACCTAAACTCCTCGAAAAGCAGATGGCGCATCCAAAAGAACGGCCTCCCACAGGGAAGTGTACTGGCTCCTGCTTTATTTAATCTGTACACAAATGACCAGCCGAAAACACCTGGCACCCAGCGCTTTGTCTATGCCTTGCTGACCTTGATGCTTGATGACCTTGCTCTCACTGCCCAGGCGCGTAGCTTCGAAGATGTTGAAATATCGCTCACAACCGCATTGAATGCACTTGGTGATTACTACAACGACAACGCCTTACGACCAAACCCATCGAAAACTCAATCGTGTGCGTTTCACCTCCGCAATCATGAAGCGACTAGAACTCTGAAGCTGTCATGGCAGGGTATCAACATTGAGCACTGTCCAAATCCGCGTTACCTTGGTGTAACCCTAGACAGAGCGCTGACTTACCGAAGTCATTGCTTCAACACGAAGCTAAAAATAGGAACCAGGAATAACCTGCTGAGGCGTCTCGCTTCGTCTTCTTGGGGTGCATCTCCTCATGTTCTCCGCACAACCGGACTTTCCTTGTCCTTCTCCGTGGGAGAGTACGCGTGCCCAGTGTGGCACCGTTCCGCCCACGCAAAGGAGGTCAATGCGGCCTTAAATGACACGTGCAGGATAATTACAGGCTGCCTTAAACCTACCCCACTTAATCTTCTGTATCCTCTGGCAGGCATAGCCCCACCAGAAGTCCGACGAGACATAGCTTGTGCAGTGGAGAAACATAAACAACAAACAGACTCTCGACACCCAATGCACAACCACGAAATGCCTCCTGTTCGTTTAAAAAGTCGCCAAAGCTTCTTAAGAGCGACCCATGCCATAGACAGCGCCCCGCAGCGGGCAAGAGAGCAAGTGTGGGCCGACAAACATCCAGTTCCGGTAGGTTTTATCACACCTAAAGAAAATCTGCCACCTGGACACCACCTCCAGTGGCCAACTTGGAAGTCATTGAATCGCCTGCGGTCCCAGGTTGGCCGCTGTAAGGAAAACATGGCAAAGTGGGGCTACACTGACCAGTCGCGAGTGTCCTGCGACTGCGGTGCCCCATGCCAGTCCATGTCGCACTTGCTCTCTTGCCCTCTGTGCCATTCCACCTGCACTATCGGGGACTTATGTGAAGCAACGGACAACGCTGTGGCCGTAGCCAATTATTGGGCTGGAAAAATCTAACTGCAGGGAAGGACTGATAGCCATTGACTCGAAGAAGAAGACTACAGAAATTCGATATCGCCAATGGATTGTGGAAGTCAGACGGCAGTCGCTTCACGGCAACTATCGAAGTTCAGTCGCTTTGCAGTTAGACCGAGTTTGGGCAAAACTTGGAGGATAATATTTTGTAAATTTTTACTAGTACTTAATAAAGATTGCCTATTACTTAATAATATGTTGGTACTTAATAAAGAACAACTGTTGCCCACAGCTCTGCCCACTTGGGATTCTGTTCCCGCTCCCGGTTCCCATGGGAACCTGTTCCATGGATAAAAATAGCCTATGATGAGTGATTCAAACTATAATCTATCCTTGTGTCAAATTTCAACTAAATTGAGTAACAACCTTCTTCACAGACTTTCACATTTACAATATTAGTAGGATTAGGTATATTATGTAGTGCAGACGCTATCGCAAGCTTAACAATATCTTAATTAGTTTAGTCGAAGTTTCGATTAAAGACGTGTCCTATATAAAAAAAAATCTCCAAATACACGTATCTATGAAATGACATATTCTAGCACTCAAGATTGCACAGCGTTTCTCAAATCTCACACCGATGCTATTAGACTCGAGACGGCGTACGGTTTTAGATTTAGCGGATTGACGGAAGGGTTACGTAAAATACGAGGTCTCGGGTTCGATCCCAGGTTCACCATGGCACACACCAATGACTTTTTGATGCTATTCGAAGTTATGTGTGTATTTATCGCAGGTTTATAAGTGCTCGGTGAATGGCAATAGGCTCGCCACCTATTACATTGGGACCTAAACATAAACTGGCAAAATGTGGATGCTAGCACCTCTGCCTACCCCTTCGGGGATATAGGCGTGAGTTTATATGATATATTTTATATACAAAAAAAGCTTGCTGAATTAACTTAACATTGGCTGGTACTCAGCCAAAGAGATAAGTTTACACTTTTACATATGAAATAGTATGTAAGGTGTAAACGTCTTGGCCATGTGTACACAAACAAAGATGAAAGAATTATACAACAAAGAAAGATACAAACAAAGGTTAATAAATCGCAGATTATCGTTTATAATTTCGTGAATTCTAGCATCAACACGCACAGCTCAATACGATACGCTAGCGGATTCTACGGTCGAAAGACAGAAGGTTGTAAGCGACATCAAATGTTTAAAGGAATATGATCCCAAACGACATCATAATAATGTTTTGTCTATCTTTCTGATAGACAAAACATATAATACATACATACAAATCACGCTTTTGCGCTAAAAGCAAAGTTTCAGGACTGGGGTCACCACCACATACACCGGTAGTGCTACTGTGGCGGCCCTGCTACATTGAAATGATAGTTACCGTCTAATCAACTCCAAATTTTCCCAATCATAGAAAGAGAACGCCATACCGCTGATGGACTTGACACCGAGCATACAGCCGCCGAATATACCTGAAAAGCATAACACATTTTACTTTTTCATAAAAAGGGGTAGGCAGAGTCCGCCATCTGCTAGTTCTTACATACTTCACGCGCTTCCTCCACTGTCATTAAACCTTTCATACAATTCTAAGGACACAATCTATAAATTTGTATTGACTGATAAGATTAGGTATTATTGTAATTGATTATTTGTGTTGACATTTTAAAACCTATTGTATAATCATATCAAAATCACCGATTGTATACATTTTAAATTAATACCTATTTATAATCAACTAGCTGTTGCCCGCGGCTCCGCCCGCGTGGATGTCGAAATCCGTTTCAAAACCTATCCTATCTCTCAAGTTGGATCGAACTGCACATGATGTGCGAATTTTATTATAATCGGTTAAGTGGTTTAGGAGTCCATTGAGGACAAACATTGTGACACGAGATTTATATATATTAAGATGTATTGATAGAACGTACTACTATGAGCATAGACCATAGAGCGCATTTTTATTGTACTTGGCATTTTTTTCCTATTCTTTTTTTTATACCCCTTAAGTGGCTAACAAGCACACGGCCCACCTGATGGGAAGCGGTCACCGTGGCCTATGGGACACCAGGCTGATTCGCGTCACATTCGCGCAGGTTTGAGGAGAGATATTGGGCGATAAGGGAGGAATTGTGAGCTCTGGCTACCCGACTTACCGGCGGGAACACAACACGATGGTTATTATTGCCGCGGTGTTCTGTAGGGCGGAGGTACTACCCCAGACGGATTGCTCAGTTCGGATGGGAGATACCGTCATGTCCTACATCCGACAATAGAAGGAATTACTAAACCGCTTTTCATGAATAAATACTAAATGACACACCAAGTATATCGCTCCCATAAAAGCTGTGATGGTAGATGAACTCACCTTCAGCGCCATATTCAGGCTTGAAGCTCTTCCTTTCTTTGAAATTCTTGAACACTTTTATAGTACTAGAGTTCTCTAACGTTGCATACTCAGAGCTGTCGAACGCCCACACAAACTCTTGCGCAGTACCAAAAGCTTTGTTCCTTAGCGCCATGGCGGTGTATATTATGTATTCCCCATCGCCACACACAACCACGAATCTACCGTTCGGGTTGTGGGCGATAGTCTGGGGGTAGATCTCACAGGATCCCATGTCCTTGGCAACAACTGGCACGCGTTCGCCATCTTTGATTTCTGTACCTGAAACGTTTGAAATTAAGTATGAAAGACTAATACGTTCATTATGCGTACAGCTAAGGAGTGGAATGCCCTGTCTGAGTCCAGCGTCGGACTGGCCATATACATTGCCAGTCGGCTGGGCTCCACCCAGCCCGGGCCCCCCATGAGCCTGGCTTACGGCCAGAAAACCGAACAAAAAATACTGAAAAGCTCAAAAAACTCGGTTGCTCGAGTTTTAATTAAGGTTAAAAAGGAGATGTTTCATTTTGGGCCCTACAGAAAAAAGAGAAATAATACCTTTTATTGGCAAAAATACGATTATATTTATTCGCCTCCGAAATTCAAGAGCATAAATTAATAAAATATGAGTACATTTTTATAGTTTTAGTCCGCCATGTTTGTTGTGTTGCAAGAAAGTGTGTATTTAGTTAGATTCCGCCCATAATACGAAGCAATATTATAAGAATTGAATAGTGAAAAATGAAAACTACATTGCCTAGCTATTTTTCTAGTGTACAATTATCGGGCCCAAGGTCCTTACATTTGTGAAACATCTCATTTGCACTGGGTTTCGAGGATCTAGTCAGCCACCCTTCCGGCCCAGTCCGACCCTGCCTGAGTCCGTCCTTTCGGAAAGCTGTTGTCTCTGCATACCCCAATGGGAAAAAGGCGTGATATGTATGTATTACCTTCAGGTAGTGCCTTTAAATTGATTTGCTGCATCTCCGAGTGCTTGGCCCAGATGATTTTGCCACCGTTGACGTCCATGGATATAGCTGGCTCCTCGCGACCAACCTTTATCATTATTGTGCCTTCGTCGTACCTGACAGACATACAAACAAGTTCTTATTACCGTTAAGAGAACAGACTGGGTACGTTCAATATAGAGTATTTGATAAAAAAAGAAATAGCTAGGTAGTAGGTATACAGAAACCCGACTTTACCCGGGAATCGAAGCGAGGACCTTGACGCACGTTTGTCCCAGTGCAATTGACAACCGTCGCTTTCTTGTACTAAATACTGTATTGTCATTGGTTGAAAATGATCGACAACGGGTTGCTAGTCCTAACACAAAATTTTGAACACCGTAATTTCACTAGCAATTTCACCTGTGAACGTCTTATTTTATAATGCATGCATTGTGAAACTTTACATTTACACGTGAAATTACTAGTACAGATACCGGCACGTAACTTGGCCAGGTTTTGCAGTAGTGGGGGTAAGTTCGCGCATCGTGCACTTTGAGCCAATCAAATGATTCAAAGTACGAACGAAAGGAACGTTGATTCGGTACAAGACGTCTCTCGGAGACATAATGATTGGTATCAATCATATGTCCCCGCTCCCCTCATACCTCAAAGGGGACCGAAAAATCGACCTTTGCGCATATTGCCGGCATCTGTATCCAGATTTACATTACGAAATTAGTGGCATCAAATCATGTGTAAACGTCAAGTTTCACAATGCATGCGTTATATAATTTGACGTTCACACGTGAAAATTACTAGTGAAATTAATGTCATAAAAGTAATTTCATGCCACTAAATCCGATTTTATATTTTGTGGTTTATTATGCAAACTTGTCTACTCACCCAATAGCTACATTGTTGGAGCCATGCATAGATGATATGGTCCAGACTCGCTCGAAACCGTAGTTGAGCGAAGACTCCAACCTATAAGTACCGGCGTGCCATATTCTGATGCTGCCGTCTTCGGAGCCAGTCAGTAAGATCGGCAGTTCAGGGTGGAACGATACAGCGGACACGTTCTGTGTATGGCCTGGACAACGGAAATATTCACCGAATTAATAAAGCTCATCTATACTAATATTATAAAGAAGTAGTTTGTGTGTTTGTATATTTGTTAAAAGGGGTAATCTCGGGATCTACTGAACCGATTTTAAAAATTCTTTCACCAATAGAAAGCCACATTGTCCGTGAATGTCATAGGCTGAATAATCATCACGCTACTGCCCAAGGGAGCGGAGCAATAATCGTAAATGTGAACAATTCCAGGTAGATTCCCATGCATTTTAGGAAAACTGGTAAATTATGAGCATATTATGTAAATTAAAAAGGGTGCATCGGAGTTCGAAATACGCCACGGGCGAAGCAGGGGTGGTTGAACTAGTGTTTAATATACAAAAACTTATAACAATAACTTCGAAAAGCCGTGTAGAATGTCGTAGAATATTATTCAGGAAGTAAGGTGTGTCCATAGCAGTAAGAAGGTTTTATACTCACTTTCTAAAGTTTGCACACATGTCTTGTTCTGGTAGTCCCATATTTTGACGAGACGATCGTCAGCCCCACTGATGAGGTACGGTTTGTCTCCACCGTGATAGTAGTCCACGCAGTTGACGCCTTTCTCGTGGCCTTCCAGCGTGAAGTTGGAAGCTGATGAGCCGAGCTGCCATACCTAGATTGAGATACAATCATAAGAAACTAGCTTTCGCCCGCGACATCACCCGCGTGTAATTCGGTATCGTCACCAATAAAACGACTCTCCACTCTCCATTTCCGCTCTCCACTCTACTTCACTATCTACTCCTCTCCACTCAACTCTCCACTAATAGGTGGGCCGTGTACTTATCTGCCACCTAAGTAGTATAAAAAAAGGATAAAAGTATCCTATGTCCGTCTCCTGATTCGTATGATTATGGTACGTGATGTGTATGATTATGGTGGGATCCTCTTACTTTGACTGTGGTGTCGAGACTGGCGCTGGCAAATGTGTTGTTGTCCTTTGGATTGACGACAATCTGCATCACGTAATGCGTGTGACCTTCGAACACCTGCTGGCACGCCCAGTTCCGCTCCCAGTTCCACAGCTTGATAAGTAAATCATCTGTACAAAGGTCATTGCTTTAGTCTCTCAGTTCTCTCTATCAGTTCTCCTAACATGATCAAAATTCGATCTAATTCGATCTCAAAAATGTCAAAAAAGTATTCTTGTGACAAAGTTTTCCAAATCTTAAAGCGATATTCTTTTTATATAACATACGACATATCGTCGCTACCTCCAACAAAATCGTGAATCGTGATGGCAAGTAAGGTAGATTTTGTAATTGATGAATATTATAATGCGAATGCAGTGTAATTCGTTATATCTTTTCTCTTTAGTGTCTATTTTAAAACCGTAGATGGCCCGGGGTCAGCTGGGGTGCGAGGGATATGCTTAATTGGTAACCTTACACCTCGGTAGTTAAGACCCGAGACGGCCACCCTCGATGGCCGATGGGGGAGATATTCGTGGGGATTTCCGCACGATAAAAGAATGTGTCTTTAGGTATGTTTTTATATTAGGTATGCGTCAAGTTTTTGACATTTGAGGAATCGAGATGGAATCAGAAACAAAATTTTGAACATATTTACGAGAATTGATCATCTGCTGTATTTTCTTGGCTGGCAATAATTTTGTATACAAAAATACGTGTGGAATGTTTGAGACCCCACTAAGAGCTTTCAATTTCAATTTCAATTTCTTTATTTTTCAAAATAGTGCAACGTAATTACATCTTTTTGACGTCAAACTTTGAGGCCGAGCCAAACTCACCTGCAAACCGGTAGACTGACTGATTGACGGATGAGGCAAAAGCAACAAGACTCAATGTGTTGGTAACAATTGACATATTATATCTATCTATGTTATATGTATGATAATTTAAGAAAAGTCCGGAATCAATTATAGATTACAATGTCAGAAAAAAATTACAATAAAATCAATTTCAATTATTATTGGGAGGACATACAAACAAATATGAGGTTTTTACAGGGTCGGCAGCACGAGTATGACGCCCCTGGTGTTGCACACATCCATAGGTCATGGCGACCGCTTCCCATCAGGGCCTCGATTCTGCTAAAGGCAAACCACTGTCATGCCACTGACACTCTAAAATGCTATTTCATTGTATACTTTACCGTTATACAGTTAAAATCTAAAATCAAATAAAAAGAATTCATTAAACTAATAACAGTGAAGTCCAATTTTAAATGGTATTTTTTAAGTGTCAGTGACATGACAGTGGCTTGTTTTTAACAGAAGCGAGGCCCAGGTGGGTCGTATGCTCCCCCTGGGCCTCGCATTTTAGTTTTTTTAGGGTTTTAGTCGGTTCGATCCCGACATAACCACGCCCGATGGCCGACGAGGGTGGTATCCATGGGGATTTCCGCACGATAATAAAAAAAAAGGTGGGTCGTATGCTTGTCTGCCACCTAAGTGGTATAAAAATACCTCAATACTTACCACTGCTGGTGAGAATGTAGGGCTGGGTGGGGTGAATGGCTATACATCTGACATAGTCCGAATGTGCTTCGAATGCGTGTACTCTCTCCAGAGTGTTGTAGTTGAACACTCGTATCTGCATATCATCTGAGCCGGTGATGACCCAGTTTTTGCGTGGGACGAACTTGGCTGCACGCACCGGCAGGTCACATACCTAGGTCAACATATCAATAGAATGAAATTTTAAGCAATTGCATGCTAACTATTTCCAATGATTTTCTGATCGGAAAAAATGATCATCCAGGACGGGACTTGAACCCGTGACCAGTCCCTTACACAACATATCAATAGTTAAAAGGAGTTTGCACAAACAAAACATTGAAAAAAAAAACCATCTTTGTGTTTTTCTCTGTATTTATTTACGTTATATTTTACAGAGATAGATTGGATGAGGAATATACCACTGAATGCCATAAATTACTTTTAATGCTAATAAATTGCATGGATTCTGGGACCATTGTAGCACATTTCGGGTAATATCTAATTAAAGGTAATAATTAAAGTCATGTAATTATGTCTTTAAGTCACATGCAATTATGTCATTAAGTCATGTAATTACGTCTTACAGTTATGTAATTATATCTTAGTTATGCAATTATGAACTTAAGTCATTTAATTAGGTCTTAAAGTCATGTAATTAAAGTCACATGCAATAATGTCCTTAAGTCATGTAATTATGTCTTTAAAGTTATGTTATTATATCTTAGTTATAAATGCAATTATGACCTTAAGTCAAGTTAAGTCATTTAATTAGGTCTTAAAGTCATGTAATTATGTCTAATGTATATATCTGTCTTATAATACTATTATGAAATTGTAACAAATGCTTCCTATAAATACATGTGTATGAAAAGCTTGTGGCAAAATGTTAACCGAGTAGGTTAACATAATTTCAAAATTAAGTAACACTAGGTAAGACAGTCTTAGGATGGGTGACCATATTTCTGATACATCGAAAGATCTCCGTGCCTCGAAGAGCACCTGAAGCTGTTGGTTCCGGTTGCCATGAGGAAATCTATGGCTGTCATCACGTACCCGTGATGACAGCCATAGATTTTATACTATACTAGCTGTTGCCCGCGGCTCCGCCCGCGTGGATGTCGAAATCCGTTTCAAAAACTATCCTATCTCTCAAGTTGGATCGAACTGCACATGGTGTGCGAATTTTATTATAATCGGTTAAGTGGTTTAGGAGTCCATTGAGGACAAACATTGTGACACAAGATTTATATATATTAAGATAATGAATGCACCACTCATAGTCTAAATAATTTATAAGATGCTATCTGACAGCCATCATTTAGGTTAGGTGTCTACAAATCAATAGTGAGAATAACCAATAAATAAATGACAAATGAATTCAAAAGCACTTATTAGATAATTATCACTACTTGTGTACGTATTTGTGTGTTGCTACATTCACTAACAGCAATGATTATATTTAGTGAGCACTATTGGGGTTAACTGATAAGTAACAATAATAAATAAAATATATGCAAAGTACAGTCATCGGCAAAAGTCTATGATGATTGCAAAGTTATCTTCGAAGTTTAAAGGTAGTTCGCTAGAGTCAACTAAGCAATTAAACTTAGTTACTTTAAGTTTGCTTTAAGTTTTATTTGCTCAAAAAAAACTGAAAAGTATCAAAATTTGACGCTGACTTGTACATTTACAGGAAACTTATTCCCAATAAGATGTTAAGAAATTAGATAACTGTTTCTCAATAATTGTGATATTATTTGAATCTATACAAACGTTAATGATTAATTTTGGTATTGCCTGCACATAAAATAAATTATATTCAATTAAGCTGATTAAATAGACAATAGACAATTAAAAGAGCAGTAAAAATTATTTCCGTTCTTTTTTTATCATTTTTTTTTTTATCACCCACCCAAGCTCTGATAGTAAATTTTATTTGATGACAAATAGCTGTGGTCTCAGATCTGGATTTTAACTTTTGTGTGCACAGTATATTAGAGGAAGTTTGAAAGTTGCACCAGTAAATGAAAAATTGAGAAGCGAGCGACTGTCGTGGTATTTACATGTAATGAGAAGAGATGAAAATAATGTTCCTGATGATTTTTTGATCGACAGAATGGGACTTGAACCCATGACCAGTCCCTTACAGGGGGAATGCTCTGTTCAACTAAGCTACCTGGACCCATTCTAGATTCTCGAATCATCACGAATAGTTAGCATACAAGTGCTTTAAAATTTCATTGAAAGTAATGTTGTTAAAAAGGTTCAAAGTATGAATGTAGAGAGCTTCAGGGGCAGAAGTAGGCCTAAGGACGATTATGGAAAGGAAGACAGTGACTGAGGAGATGACATCTGACAGGAATGTATGGAGGAGAATGACATGTTGCACCGACCGCTAATAGTTGGGACAAGGGCAGGTGGATGATGATGACCTTCTTCTTCTACAATTAAAGTAGCCTACATCTTGTAATAGCAGCTGTTCCAGGAATTGCATACATTATCTAATTTTCAAACAGACAGACAAACAAAAGTTTCAAAAAATATGGTCTTTTGTTGTGAGTACATACTGTGTACCTATACATTCACATGCATTCATTGAAGAATATTCTAACTTTACAAACAAACACTTTAATTTTATTTATTAAAATATAGATATGTGTAATATTTCATACAAGTTTGCATAGCGTTTTGATCTTTACTAAATAGAAACTGATTTGATGTGACAGACAGATACCCTAATGGAATCTAATTGGAACCATTACAAAATGTCTCTGAGACAAATTGTGTTAGCGGGACCAATGAAGCTTGTATATTTTATAATTCACATCATATAATACAATGTAGCACTCAATTTACATCATTTTTTATTATGGTAAAGTAATCAGTATACCTCTCTCTGACTTGGCCGTAAACTTATTACTAAGCTACATGTAAAAGGTAGTCTATACCAATATCCCAGCTACAGATTATATCAGAGCTTTTACTTGAAATAGTTTGAATATAGAACCACTAAAATATTGATATTGAGGTCAGAATCTACATCACCACTTCAACTTATGTGTTGTTTAGAAAATTGAAGATTTTTACTATGTTATAAAAATTACCTCGAATCTCTTGATCTGTGCGTGCGTTTCATAATTCCATATGTTCACGTCACCATTGTAGAGGGAGCACAGAAGCCATGGCTCCGTAGGGTGCTGGTCCACGCACTTGACGCGGTCCGACCTCGCTGTCAATTTCCTCTTGATATCCAGGCGCAACGGCTTCGAAAACATAATAACGGTATACGTAAGCCACCCAATACAAGACACAATATACACGTATTCGGTATTACACCCAAATTACATCAACTAGAAGCCGACATTATAAGATTGATGACACACTGCCGACAAATATGCAACTACGTGGCTAAAACTTTTTTGGTGAAAAGAAACATGAATAAGCACTCTGTTGATATAATTTTCATTAATTAAAAATTATTCTTACCATTTTAAATATTTAAAACATGAAAATTTATCATACAGGATCCGTGGAACTGTAGAAGTTTGACAGGGTGGGTGGACGTGTCACCAGTGCTGCCAGCTTTGGAAGAAAATATTTTACCATATTGTAATAAATGCTATAATTTTATTTTACTTTGTGAAATTGACGCTTTTGGTCTACGACATTTTTATACTTTTTACGATTTCACGGTATGATCGTGGAACGACAATAAAATATGCTTATATATTTCCTTTATTCTGGACGAAGCGATGTACTGTCTTTTAGCGATTTTATTTCGCTAGATCTAGGGTATACAGTACTTTTTCCCAGTGATGCCGATTACAGTAACGGACAGTCAGTAATACTGGGCGTATTTCAGACGTTACTAAAACCTTATAGTACGGGAGGTAGCGTTAATTTTTTTTGGCAAGCGATAGCGAGTTGATATTCTCCACGATAATAGATCTTTATTGATACATACCAGAATTGACCGTCAGAACCCGCACCCGCGGAGCAGTCGAAGGTGACACCATGGTAAAGTTGTCAAAAAAAATTACGCTCCGAGCAATCATTTGACACGTGAAACTTTATATGGTGATTCCTGAGGTCATTTTCAACTGAGAAATAACCGTCAGATGTGGTGTAGAGTAGTGGTTATACGTCAGTCGCGTATATATTAGACCAGTGCCGATAGTCTTTGAGACAAAATAAATGTATAGTAGGATGAAACCTGTTGGAAAAGGATCAGAATATAACAAAAATGAAAGGAAAAATAAATTACGGGTGATCTGAGGTCGGGAAGTGGGGAGGGGGGTGAGTTTTAAGGGTAAAAACGGTTTATCTCGATTTCCGGCAAAACTACAAGTCCTATGGAAAAAAGTTAAATGACAAAGTTGTAGGTAATAAAGAGACCTACAACTTTTCATTTACACTTTTTTCACATAACCTCAAAATGTATGTGAAAAATTCAAATAATCAAGTTTTTGGTTTTTTATTTTTATCTTAAGCAAAACAAATTTGTTTTCCACGAAATTTGGTGAAAACTTAGCTTTTTATGTCCCAAAGACACTGTATTTTTTTGATTTGAAATACTCTTTTTTTCAGCTTATTTTGACTAAATATCGAAAAACCACCCTAATTTTCAATCGAAAATTCTCACGTCAAAATACCAGCTTTTTAAAAAAAGTCAAAAATTTTTTGTTCATTGAAATCTCTTCTTTCTGATGATGTAAAAATACATATACATTGCTATGGTAAATTTTCTCAGAAAATGCAAAGAAGAAAAACTCGAATTCGAAATTAATATTTTTGTATTTAGTCATTTCCTCGCTGAGGTGGGATGAAAAGTTACATGTTGCACTATAACTTCATAGTTGCACTCGAGTGCAAAGATTTTTCACCTTGTGCACTTTTGATTCCCTCGCTAAAGCTCAGGGTTCTATTTTGTGAATCGCTCGCTGCGCTCGTGATTCAAATTAAGAACCCTTCGCTTGCTCGGTCATCAAAACTGAGCACGCGAAGAGTTCTAAAAATTGAACCCAGATCTTTAGCGAGGGAATCAAAAGTGCGCAAGGTGAAAAATCTTTGCACTCGAGTGTAACTATGAAGCTATAGTAGTGCAACACGTAACTTTTCATCCCACCTCAGCGAGGAAATGACTAAATACAATAATTACAAAATAGAACCCTGAGCTTTAGCGAGGGTATCAAAAGTGCACAAGGTGAAAAATCTTTGCACTCGAGTGCAACCATGAAGTTATAGTGCAACTTGTAACTTCTCATCCCACCTCAGCGAGGAAATGACTAAATACAAAAATATTAATTTCGAATTCAAGTTTTTCTTCTTTGCATTTTCTGAGAAAATTTACCATAGCAATGTATATATATTTTTACATCATCAGAAAGAAGAGATTTCAAAGAACAAAAAATTTTTTGACTTTTTTTAAAAAGCTGGTATTTTGATGTGAGAATTTTCGATTGAAAATTAGGGTGGTTTTTCGATATTTAGTCAAAATAAGCTGAAAAAAAGAGTATTTCAAATCAAAAAAAATATAGTGTCTTTGGGACATAAAAAGCTAAGTTTTCACCAAATTTCGTGGAAAACAAATTTGTTTTGCTTAAGATAAAAATAAAAAACCAAAAACTTGATTATTTGAATTTTTCACATACATTTTGAGGTTATGTGAAAAAAGTGTAAATGAAAAGTTGTAGGTCTCTTTATTACCTACAACTTTGTCATTTAACTTTTTTCCATAGGACTTGTAGTTTTGCCGGAAATCGAGATAAACCGTTTTTACCCTTAAAACTCACCCCCCTCCCCACTTCCCGACCTCAGATCACCCGTAATTTATTTTTCCTTTCATTTTTGTTATATTCTGATCCTTTTCCAACAGGTTTCATCCTACTATAAATTTATTTTGTCTCAAAGACTATCGGCACTGGTCTAATATATACGCGACTGACGTATAACCACTACTCTACACCACATCTGACGGTTATTTCTCAGTTGAAAATGACCTCAGGAATCACCATATAAAGTTTCACGTGTCAAATGATTGCTCGGAGCGTAATTTTTTTTGACAACTTTACCATGGTGTCACCTTCGACTAGACCGCTACCAGACCGGTTGACGGTCAACTCTGTTATGTATTAATAAAGCTCTATTATCGTGGAGAATATCAACTGGCTATCGATTGCTTGTTAGAATTAACGCTACCTCCCGTACTATTAGAACTTAACACCCCGCCAAGTGACTTTATGAGCTTGTGGTGATACCAGACCAGATACCACATATACCAAACACCATCTAGCGACAGCAAGTTGAACTACTTCATACTACCTACTACAGTCAACTACTAAGTACGTCATTACGATGATCCATCGCGAACAAAAAATAAAACAAGGCAGTAACTTTTTTGAACGAAAAAGGCGATTTTAAATTATGTCTGAATGGTTAGTACCGAGTAAGTGTATGGCTACTCGGTAGGTACCTACTACTACCTAGCCTGCCTCATCCCTTTTACTCGGCACGATTTATCTGCCTCTAGATTAGACGGCTCTGTCGAACGACTGTAAAAAAAGAGTTCGTTCAACACTGATAGAATAATAAAAATTCTTATAAGTAGGTACCTACCTACTTATTATGGTTACAAAATAATGTAGGTATACTTAGGGGGTACCTAGAATAGGTGAAGAATGACGAACTATTGTATGGAAAGACCATCATTTCCGAATTAAGAAGTACGAGATTATATTTATATAGGTAGCTGCTTCTGGTTAGAAATAAACGGACATGTATTTAATAAAATTTCACCCCCAAGGAGCCAAATAAGGGATGAACCGTTCGACGATTGACGATGGTGGATGGATGGTGGGTTATATAAAAATTGCTTAACTTTTGGTGTAATTACTTTATTTTTATTTATATATACAACTGAAACCCGGATTCTAGGGCTTAAGTAATATAATATAGACTTACAAGCTCAGGATTACCTGTATACTCGTGACTACAGTAACATGTCATTCTACACATATATAACAAAAACTTACAAGCTAACAGTCTGTACAAGTCATTCTAAACATTATAGAAAATAGGCTCAGAAGATACGGATTACCTGTATACCTACTCATGTACGGTAGGTATACATGTCTTTCTACATATTATAAAATAGGCTTAGAAGATAAGGGTTAGCTGTAAATCGTGGCTCTGTACAATGTTTACAATACATGTCATTCCACACATATATAAAATAGACTTTTAAGCTAAGAAATAGCTATAAAATCGTGACCTCAGTACATGTCACACATATAGATTTATTAAAAACTTACAAGCTAAAGATTACCTGTATACTCATGTCTAAAACACATTTAAAATCGTATACTTAAAATAGACTTACAAGTTACGGGTTATAGATCTGTAAATCGTGATTACAGTTAACATAATATCATTCTCATCTATTGCCCGTAGTACGGTTGGGTTTGGGTTGACCGATCAACCGGACTATGGAAAATATTATTTTTTCATCTTAATATATATAAATCTCGTGTCACAATGTTTGTCCTCAATGGACTCCTAAACCACTTAACCGATTATAATAAAATTCGCACACCATGTGCAGTTCGATCCAACTTTAGAGATAGGATAGTTTTTGAAACGGATTTCGACATCCACGCGGGCGGAGCCGCGGGCAACAGCTAGTAAATTATATTTTACGATTAGAAAACATTACATTCAGTGTGTACACTGAAAAAATTAGTGGTCCGGTTGCATTGTCTCGAAAAGCTGGCTGGGAGAGACTGGATGCGGAAGGCGGAAATGGCGCACATTGGGAGAGGCCTTGTCCAGCAGTGGACTGTGGTGGGCCATTATTATCAATACTATACCATTTCTCGGAACGATGTTTATAGGTTAAGACATTTGTTTCAACTTTTGTTAAATAGCTTCCACGTAATGTGTTACGTGGAAGCTATTTAACAAAAGTTTTACTTATTGTAAATTACATTCTAAACTGTGGTTTAGAATGTAATTTACAATAAGTACAACATAATGTCAGTATTGAATAATAATTATGTAATTTCAGATTAATTTATTAGGCCATAAAATTTTATGAAACTAGATTTTCCATGGTTCATTCAACCGGTCTATGGAACAAAATCAATTTTCCATAGTCCGGTTAACTGTACCATGGGTATTTTTTACCCATAGTCCGGTTGACTGGACAGCTTAAGCGGAATAGGTGGTTATTCTACACACTTTAATAAAATATGAATAATGAAGTATTGATTAGATTGGGAAACAGTTGACAAAGATAGGTGCCACGTAAATAAGGTACTAGCCCATGATTACGGTTCCCCCCGTGAGGCATTCGCGTTTTTTTACTATATCTCTGATCCTACTCTGATCAAGAGCTTTTAAACAAAACCACATCAAAATCCGTTCAGAAGTTTTTGCATCCATCAACATACAACAAACAGACATGGATTCCAAAATAAATACTTTTGTGTTCAGAATCGATCATTTAACATAACCCAAGCACTAAATATTTTAAAATAATAATTCTAATGTCTCGAGACGAAAGTCTTTGACCAGTGCGTGTTGCCAGTGATGACGTATGGAACTGAGACGTGGTCGCTCACGATGGGCCTCATAAGAAGGCTCAAGGCCACCCAAAGGGCAATGGAGAGGGCTATGCTCGGAGTTTCCCTGCGTGATCAAATCAGAAATGATGAGATCCGCAGGAGAACCAGGGTCACCGACATAGCTCTCCGAATTGCGAAACTCAAGTGGCAGTGGGCGGGGCACATCGCTCGTAGAGCCGACGGCCGATGGGGCAAAAAGGTTCTCGAGTGGCGACCACGAACCGGAAGACGTGGTGTGGGCAGGCCTCCGACAAGGTGGACCGACGACCTGGTAAAGGTCGCGGGAAACCGCTGGATGCGAAAAGCGCAGAACCGGTCGTCGTGGAGATCATTGGGGGAGGCCTTTGTCCAGCAGTGGACGTCCTTCGGCTGAGATGATGATGATGATGAATGTCTCGAGAAACAGCTACGCGCAGGCGCGCACCGGCACTACTCAAGCCCCTCAAGTCCCGCATATTCCCTGTCTATACATAACAGGATCTATATCCCGACTATTATAAAATTATAAAATGACTGTCTGCACATTGAATATAATTTTAAAAAAAGTACTTGGGTTATGTTATATGAACGATTCTGAACACAAAGAAAATATTTTTGTATTACTTGTCTGCTTGTTCTTTTGTTCGCGATGGACGCAAAATTACTAGACTACTTTTAATGTTATTTTTTTTGTTTGAAAGGTCTACGTTAGACTTAAAATCTTATAGAAGTTCGATCACAATCGGTTAAGTAGAACTGGAGATATTGGCCAAAAACGCGAAAACCGACGTCAACACGGGTGGAGCCACAGGCATAGGCTAGCATCGATTGAAATTTAATTGAACCCGTCTCTTATTTCATATTCATCTCTGAACCTTTTTCCCAACTCAGTTGGGGTCGGCTTTTATATTATATTAGTATGGATATGAAAGTATGGATATGAAAGTATGGATATGAAAGTATGGATATGAAAGTATGGATATGAAAGTATGGATATGAAAGTATGGATATGAAAGTATGGATATGAAAGTATGGATATGAAAGTATGGATATGAAAGTTAAGATATTTAAGACAATGATAAATTCCAAGAAATATTGGAGTAATTCATTCTTCATCGCATGTGTCATCATCGTCATTGCTTTTTTCCTTGCGTTTCTCATCAGGGTTTTCAGGAGTGGCAATTGGTTTCAAATTTTCTTCTGGCACTCCCAAAGGATTATAACATTTCTGTGTAGCTAAATGTCTCAGAACACCAAGTTCTGGATCCTCAGTAGGCGCAGGAAAGGCATTTGTTTCCTTGTTCTCCCTAAGGGCTCTAGTCAAGGACTTGACGAAAGGCTTCAGCGCGCCGGCTTGCATAAATCCTTTGCTTCTGGAAGCTGTTTCAGCCATACACATATTGAGTATAGAACTTGTTGATGGATCTGATTGGATGGGTTCTCCATCCATCGCATCAGCTATTGCGTGATATATTTTACGAAAGTCGATATTATTAACCAATTTAGGGTCAGGAAACTGCTCCAGGTCAGCAATCATCCGAACAGCAGTAGCAGTATCAGTCTTAAGATCTTCCGACGTAAAGTAGCGTTTCAGCTCCTCCTCCCACTTTGCAAAATGCGGTTTACGGGATCTTTTTGTTTTTTGCCCGAGTTTTTGGAACAAAGGATCCTTGAGTGCAATCTTTTTATAATGATTAATGGCCATTACAATCTCTTCACGTGTTTTGGTGCTAAAATACCCTTGTATTTTATCGATTTCTTGGAAACTGTGTGCTTCCAAAGCTTTTAGCAGGTCAAATTTCTCATCTTTCGTCCAACCTTCAATGGAAGAAGGCATGGGATCACTTGCATTATCAGCCATCTTTGATGGGATACCTTTGGATTTTCAAGTAATAGAAACCACTAGATAAAAATAACACTATAAATGACTCCACTCAGCCCACACTACCCTTTTATTGGGTTTAGTTTCAGCAAATCAAAAGAATCAAGAAAACAATGAAGCAGTGGTCAATTCGACTTGACCAACTCTACGAGCTCCACCCTCGGCGCCAGAAGGGCGTTCTGTGCGTAAATCAATAAATTTGCGGCGCCAGTGTGACCACTAATTTCAGATTCAATTTCATCATAAATTCAAATAGTGTGACCTCTTAAAAAATCAACATCGCAAAGGAAATAGACACGCTTTCAGAGTAAACCCGAGAGTGATAGCAATAGTTTTTTAAAGTTGCCAGGTTATGATTTTTTCCCGTAATGTATGGTGATAAAATCTCATTCATGCAAGGTAACCCAAGAGATATTTCCCTCACTCCGATCAACCTAGGCCCATCTCCGACTTCGTTATGGTTGACCCCCTCGGGTTTAGAGTCCACGGTTCCCTTGTCTTGCCCCGGAAAAAAGAGAGGCGAACTAACGACAAGAAATAAATCTGTTTTCAACAGATTCTATCGCGATTTCTTTGCTGTTTGCATCCGAAATGTCAGGTTCAATGTTAATAATAATAATAATATCAAGGAAATCGAGATAAAATCCGGTAAAAATAGTTTTATTTAAATAACATAATATGAAATTAGCGTAAACTTCGGACAATAACATAAATTAGCTGGTGCTCGCGGCATTACCTACCCTACCCATGTGATTGAGTAACAGTCATCTAAACATCTTTACTAATCTTCATATTTATAATAATATATTTGTAGGATAGTAGGAAGTAGGAGGAACATAACTCAGGTGTTTTATTATGTTATAGGTAGGTACGCTTATATTTATCCACACTGCATTCTCAGTTTATAATTTGACAGCTGTATATTTTTCAATGGAAATTTGGGAACTTTAGTTTTTACATACCGAACACCATCTTATGGTTATGATAATATTTTAAATCGACCCATAAGGTTCGACCGTCCTTCTAGACTCCGTTTCTTCTCATTTTAGTCGGATAGTATGTGTCAGTTTTGACTTTTTGGAGCCCAGGCTCCAAAACGTCAAAAATACCCTGGTACGCAGATAAGGACAACAGACATTATGTCCGTCCCACTTACTCTTACCATCAATTTGTATATGAGCGTCCCTCTCTGATTGTCATTGTCATTTTAATGCCTTGGCTATATACTATTCTCTGACTACGCTTGTCTATATACTATTCTCTGTCTACGGCAGATAAGGACAACAGACATTATATCCATCCCGCTTACTCTTACCATCAATTTGTATATGAGCGTCCCTCTCTGATTGTCATTGTCATTTTAATGCCTTGTCTATTTACTATTCTCTGTCTACGGTCTACGGTGTGCAGATAGTTTCTCTGTCTACGGCAGATAAGGACAACAGACATTATATCCATCCCGCTTACTCTTACCATCAATTTGCATATGAGCGTCCCTCTCTGATTGTCATTGTCATTTTAATGCCTTGTCTATATACTATTCTCTGTCTACGGCAGATAAGGACAACAGACATTATATCCATCCCGCTTACTCTTACCATCAATTTGTATATGAGCGTCCCTCTCTGATTGTCATCAGTTGGCACCATGAAGCTATAGTTGGCACCACCATTGTTGACACCACAGACAGTTGCACCATTAGCTCTTTTATTGAAGAAATAATCTTAGCATAATACTTACTTGATTTCTCCATAAAAATGAGTCATTTTGAGAAAAAAAATGTATTGCGGATGTATTCAGTTTCGTAGGATTAATTTACATCATCATCATTCATCATTCTCTGAACCTTTTCCCAACTCAGTTGAGGTCGGCTTTCCAGTCTAACTGTGATGCGGCTGAACTTCGATATTTTACGTGGAGCGACTGCCATCTGATTAATTTACATCGTATGAAAAATAAAATTGGAACGCAGAATGTTTTCTTACCTACTATACCTACATTGTGGGTGGAAATCTTAAACCATAGGAAACTCAAAGAAACTGTCTTAGAAAGCATTTTAGCTGTTTTTAGTAATAACTAGCTGTGTCCCGCGACTTCACCCATGGCATACTTCATCCCCGTAGTATGTTAAAAGTCTATCTCCTGGTTCTAAGCTACCTCCCCACCAATTTTCAACCAAATTGGTTCAGCCGTTCTTGAGTTATAAATAGTGTAACTAACACAACTTTCTTTTATAAATATAGTTTACTTTGGGCTACCTTTGCGAAAAATACTTAAAAGGGTTGAAATTGGGGATGAAACTTCCTATAAAAGATTGTCATTTTCGAAGATATCCTCATAAATATTATTCTAGGCACTTGATAATAAATTGTAATAGGTATGCTATAGAGCGGTTTTCGAAATTTCGATCTCAATAGTACCTCCAAGAGTGGAACTGACCGTAAATAATAATAGCTGTAGCCTGAGAATGTGTTTCATAACTTGGAAAGGTATTAGAGGTAAATTAAAAAAAACACCAATTATTGTTTATATTTTTTATTAGTTATTTATGTAAATACAAGATTCAAATTAATGAAATGAACTCTAAACTAATGCCTTATGTTATAACAATATAAATACATGTTAAAACCCTGAATGGTACTCACATTTTACCTTAAACAAAAAAAAGTACGTTACAACACAGTGTTTTATAAAAATAAATTGGTTTATCAACTTTATTCGAAGGAGAATGTTGTCCATGTAATTGAAAGTTGAAGGAAAAGTTGACAGTAAGAAAAGTCGTAATCATTAATTTGTAGGACCATCGAGGGATTAAACTATGATGCGTATTGTGCAAGTCTGCCTACTTAGCAGCTAGCGCTCAAGGCTCATGCTTTACGATAACTTTAATTTACACCAAAGATGGGATATGCTAGCTAGCACGGGTGCGGGTCGGGACCTCCATATTGTGCACCTTGGTAACAGAGGCAAGCAGCGCCTCCCACTCGCCAAATCCGGCTAGGGTGGGAGTTTTCTTATACATTTTGCCTCACACTATGCAAATACTTACATTACAAATAGGGTTATGAAGTAAACACTGAATTTGATATTTAATAGATATTTAATACATAACGCATACATACTCTTTAGGAATGGTCTAATTGTATTTTCATTACAGTTTCAAATACCAAGTTAATTAAAAATATTTAACACTGTACAAAATATTTATATTTGTTATTATCATAATCAACTACATAAGGCTATCACTTATTATCTATAGGAAGTTATATTTATATACTTAAATTTAAGTAAGCTATTTACATAAAATATAACACGTAATATATATGCTGGGGCCAAAACCCTACTTCAAAAAACATTCCTTAAAAATATATATTCCTAAAAAGATATATTTTCAGGAATATATACTTTTGCTAACTTATTTTTTATGATTTTCCTTGTAGGAACATCATTTGTATATAATCAAGGAGGATATATAATTATACAATTATCTTGACAATTTGCGTTCTAATCACCCCGTCATACCATAGGTACTTAATACTATCTAATAATATGCCAAGGAAGAACTAGTTAATATGGGGTTTATAATAATTATTATACAAAAAAGGTTTAAATAATATATTTCCAAGCGATGGGAATGATTTTACTAGCTTTTTCAGAAGCTGTGGTCGCATTCAATGCTGAACCTACCGCGTTAGAAACAATACGTAATTGAATAAGTAAACCAATTAAGACAAACAATAACAGAACAGTCACAAGTAAACTTGGAAGGTCAAATAGTATCAACCTTATTAATGACCCAAGAAAAAAAATCTCGGGGCTAAATTATGCGATAATTAACTCACGCAATAAAAACAGTAACATTTTACTGCAATCGTTTACGAGCCCCAATGCAAAATAGTTCGTCTAGTCTGAAATTTTCCTTATATTTTTTTTAAATTCATAATTGTTGTCTATCTATATAAAATATTAAGCCGTTCTACTATCGCATGTCGCCTTACTTATGCCCTTTTTAATTATGTACCAATAAACTATTTTAGCTTTTTAAATTCATAGATATCCTGTTTTAAATTTGAAGAAGTTGTAAGCGAAATATTTCGTCTAATTGTTAATTGATGCAAAAGAGTTCGTCTATCATTGAGTTAAGTAAGATTTAAAAAGAATGGGTTACGGATTTTACACCGCTAAGGAGAAACCACTGTGCTGTACAAAAGAAAAAGAGATTGAAGTTTTATCGTGATCATTTAAATTGGAATTCCGATCAGTATCGTATTATTAGGAGTGACGAGTCCAAATTTGAGGTGATGAAAGGAAGAAAGTGATACGGAACAAAATTTTTCCATATTTTCGTTAATTGACTTCACCCCGCTGGATGGTAAGCTAGGGTAAAGTCCAGAGGGTACGGGCCGCCATTCTGGACACCATTCGTCCCAAAACGGCAGTCCCTACCTTGAAGGCCTAGACAGATAGCTTTTCACGCCCCGATTAAAGAAAGAAAGAAGAAGAAAATGAAAAAAGTTCTCCGTAGAAGTCCATCAAAATCGAACAGCGACTTAAAAGTAAAACTTTTAGCTGTGTGGGAGTCAATTACGCCTGAGGAGTGTGGTTGGTTGGTTGGTGAGCGTTGGTTGCAACTATGTCTCTGCGCATTAAAGCTGTTATTGAGAGCAAAGGCGACATAACGCCTAAGTGGTAGACGAACAACTAAGAGGTTTTGCGTGAGTGACAAGGGTAGACGAATACTTTTGCATTATGTTTTTAGAATATTTTTTAAATGTTTTTATTTTATGTAAAGTCATGAAAGAATTTAAGTTATGGTAAAATAAACATTAAAATGCTCCTCAAATTGTGTTTTACTTATTAAATGTTGTTACATATTTTACTAATAATTACCCTTGGCACTACTTTCCATACTAAACGAACTTATTTGTTGCATTGGAGCTCGTATACAAATATCCATTCTTATGATCGATTGGAACTTTACATCATTATTAAATTTTTTCTGTCAGTGTGAAATTAAACAGGTTAAAAAATCGAGATGTCAAAACTTAAATAAATGACTAAATGGTACAATAGTACATAATATTTACAAATCAATATGATACATTAGAAGAAGACAGATGCGGTGTCGAACCAGTCTGCCCTCTTATACGGATTAAATGTCCAATATATTAAATTTAATACCCGCGGTATTAGCCGACACAATTACGTTGCTTTGATTTGAACCTAGTTCTTTCTTCTGTTAACCAATTAAAATCTACCGACTACTCTCGTTACAAGTGTGATTTAATATCTTTTTAATAATAATGCCCCAGATTGAGTGTTAACGTCGGTTATGTTCTACGTTTTTACAAAACATTTAAAAGCAAAAAATAGCAAATAAGGGCAACCATTTTTTTTTTCAATTTGCAAAATTCAGCACAATATTAACAATTTTGATATCAGCTTTATACTATTGTTATACATTAATTTATAATTCAAAAATTTTCTTACGATTGTAAGTCGGTCGATTTTTTGTACATTATTCCGAAAATTAAATCGAAAATTTGCAAGCATTTGCATGTAATGTGAAAGTATCAAACTTTTCAATTTGTACAACATCTATTATTCGAATAAAACGCGATTGATAAAAAAAAAGTTGCATACACTATGTATACCGATACCGGTAGTAAAGCCCTGGCATTATAACATTATTAATATTCATTCAGACTATATAAAACACTTAGTAAAGTCCACTTAGTTTCTTATAAAACTATATTAGTCCATGGTCCACATCTTATTTGAGATAACTTTTGTACAGTAGAAGGGAGTGTGCCGTGTCACGTTCCTGCTCTAGTAGGAACATCATGTCGCGCTGGTTGATGCGCTTCAGTCGCGTACGCAACGCCATTTGACTGCGACCAGACTGCGGGAAAAAAAATCATATTAAAAAAAATCACATGATATAATTTCTTCAATTGACTTTTGCAATTCGAATCTGCTATTTTTTGTCACTGTCATTAATTTTCTCACTTTATTAGTGTGACGTAAAGTCTAAAATTAAATGGTAGGTACGAGTATTTTGTGGAGTGAATAAAAGTGATGAACTCCTTTCATTTAATTTTAGATTTTACCTGTATGCTGATAAAGTCTACAATTAGATGGCAATTTTTCAGAGTGATAGTGGCTTGCTTTAGCAGAATCGAGGCTCTGGTATAGTAATTAGAAAAGAAACTTACAAATCCAGATCCTGAGTGTCCTGAATGGCTGGTCAGCGAGTCACCAGCAGCGCCTGGCCCTTCTAGTCTGGGTTTCTTCCTGGGCCCGATGGCCTGTAGCGCGGTAAGGTTGGCCTCGCGCTGCCTGAGTTCCTCTAACTCTGCCCGCTGCATTTCCTTAGCTTTGGCCTTCAACTTAGCCTGTTCAGGATCCTCGTTTTTGGACCGAGACTTCGCTGCCCTCAATAACATCTCTCGTTCGGAATCTTCTCGGCGTTTCTTATCGACTCTGTCCAGCTCTTCGAGGAATTTGAGTTGACCTTTCACATCTTGCGTTGCCTCGTAACGGCTGTCAGTCTGCGACAAAAGAAATTCAATTATATTCTGAAATAGAACATATTTTGATGGAATGTGTTCGGAATCAACGACGAAGAGAGGATAATAGGTTCCTTCTAGGCAAGCGTGATTCATCGTAGACCACATCGTCACTTACCATCAGGTGAGATTGAGGTCAAACGTAAGCCTATCATGAATAAATAAAAAAAAAACGAAGAGAGGATTTTCTGAGGAGTAATGTAACGGAAATTGGAAGATGTAACAGTATCCTGGAGAGTCTAATGTCTGATACAACTGGACACCTGTATAGTATAAAAGTATATTGAACAAGGCTATGTGTGCAGGCGATGTGGCGATAAGAAACGGTCAACATACCTTTATAATATGGTCGATCCTGTGCTGCGCTATGACAGCGAGCTTTTCAATCAGGTTCTTGAGTCTTTCCTGCAGTGCGTGTGTTAGTAGACTGGCTACTTCTGGAGGTGGCTCATCCAGGTTGTGCCTGGCTGTAATGGATTTGATCCGAGCTTGCATCAGACCCAAAGGCACCAAGTATTCTTCCTTGCAAGATCTGTAGGACAATAGTTAGATTTATATACTTATATACATTTATTCACCAATGGTGTGAATGTTATACTGCATTTTTTTATACTACGCATGTGACAGACAAGCGCACAGCCCACCTGATGGGAAGCGGTCAATAGCATTTGAATGAAGGTGAACACTAACCATACAAATTAGACAGAACCTACTTCATATAATGAAACTAGGTTAACAAACTTACGTCGAAGTCTGGGAAATACACCTTTTTTTCATACATACATACATACATACATACATATGCTCGCGCCTTTTTCCCTCCGGGGTAGGCAGAGAAAACAGACTTACACCAATTTTTTCGTGCGAAAATCGTTTCAGATACCTCTCACACTGGTGGTTATGTCGGACTCGAACCAACTAAAACCGCACCGCTGGTGCCATGACCTTGTAAGTTTTATATCTATAAAATGATCTAGAACTCCTAGTATCCAAAGTTTTAAAAAAAAATATTTACCTGATCTGCGTCCCGATCATTTCAGTCGATCCAAGTATCCGCTGAGTTTCCTCCGCCAAATTGACACCACCCATGGCGGCAACATCGTTAATATCATCATCGCCAGCCATCTTGTCGTCCCCGAATGGTTGCGAGAAAGCGGTCGCCTTTTTCTCTTTCTCTCTGAGTAAAGACTTGCCCGGAGTCAACACAGTCGATAGACCAGCCGACACGTTGGCCCTCGGGTAGTTGGCTTTACTGTTGACCGTCATAGCTTTAGGTCCAGCACTATTGACTTTGTTCATGTTGAGTTTGTGGGCGACAGGCGTGTGTAGAGGGATATTTTGTAGCACAGCTATTGTGTTTCCAGATTTCTGCGGCGCCGGCTTCTAGTACAAATAATTACGATTAGACAATAATGTACGTACAAGACGTAACGCTCGCGAGCCTTGCCGCCACAAGAAGTAATTTTACCCGACTGCCGAAAAAAGGAGGGTAATGTTTTTTCAGAGTTAGTAAAATCATGTCCAGTTATTTTATGGTGGATCCACACTTTGCTGAGGAGATTCTTATAGATGACTAAAGTGGCTAAGACGAATATTTTTGCGGAAATACGAATATAAAAAACGTGATGTGTCCTATATTAAAAAAAAAGAATAAGTCCTCCCCACTTCGATTTATACACGTGAATAAAGGCGAATAGCGAAGTGTAGATCCGTCATAAGATAATATTGAAAGACATGTTTTTTACTTCTTGCAATGGTAAGTAGGTATAAAGGATAGATGTTTGAAACGAGGCAATAAGTTCCTAGGAGACAATCCTTAACTTTACGATGCTTCTGAACTGCATTTACAGATATTGACAAAATCTTAGATTCTCCAACGAGGATCAAAATTCTCAATGAAGGTGCAAGTACTATTTTAGTTTACTGCCCCGTCTCAAAAAGCCACCCTGCATAATAATAGGTACAGCGTGCCTCTTAAGTCGTTAATTTAAAAAAAATTATTTAAGTTAATCAGTTTTAAATTGTATTGTCATCAGAACTAAATATTTCTGCCAAATATCAGACCAATCAGACAACTGAAAGGGGGTCAACAATAACTAGATTAGACCCAAACAAACTAAATAAATAACTTATCAAACGAAATATTAAAAAAAATTTAGGACCCTTCCATAGTAGCAGTAGATCACGTGGCTATATAAAACCAAACGACTTATAAGACAACCTGTATACTTAGTAAATATCAAGATAGCACATTAATAGCACATAAATTACGATTACCGAGTCTTCAATATTATCAGCCATATTTCTAGATACAACTCTCACTACCTAATTTTGTAAAAAAATTGAAATTAAAAAAAAAACAGGATAAATAAAAAGACGTGTTGATTTAAAAGGTGTGAAAACAACGGAGGCTATCTCTGTACTGTATTACAGTTAGATCATGAAACGGGACGGTGCAGGTTTTGCATGGAGAGAATTAATATTTAACACAAATAAATTTACATACATCATTACATTGCAGCAAGATGACACAAGAAAACAGTTTGCTCCGGTTTCAGTAGACTTCCCTACCGCTTGTACTTTTTATTCATAATGTTCCATAACGTTTAACGGTTGCAAGTAAGATTGTAGAGGAAAATAGAGGAGTGCACCAAACAGAAATTATTCAATCGAATGAAATGTTACGATTTTTTTTTAATTTTGTATTTTATTTTCCTATTTAAATAAACTAGGCAATCGGTATGGCTTTATTTGATTATGTCCTAGTTACATTCTATTTTCAAAAATGCAGGCGGATTTGATTTTTGAATTGCGAAAAATAAAATACAATATATCAATAAATTACACCCAAATAATTTTTGTTGTATTTATCACTATATTAATGTCATTTCAGGTGTATTGTAATAATTTAAATTAAATATGAATCTATAATGTTATTTGATGTAGCAAAGGAACAATACGAACAAAAATTAAAGCGTGGTATTTTGTAGCTACACTATTTATTAACTTGAATATTTAAACCTTAAATTTTTGCGATACGCAAAATCTTTTATTGATATTAAAAAAAAACGTGAATTTTTTAAATATTTTAACGAATATTTTAAGGTATATTATTATTTTAGGTGTAAAAAGCAACATACGATTTGAAGGTAAGATAATTTTTATTAAGTATCTGTAAAAATGTAAGTATTTGAAGAGCTCTGACTGATTGACGAGGCAGAGCTGTTAAATGCAAGTTTTCACTGAAATTAAGTAACTCTATACACACTACGGGCTCGACAAGAGTCCGTTTCTACTGAATATGTACATATTTTAGCGTACATTTAGTTAGATAGTAACGCGGCCAACTATCATAGGAGGTCGGACGTCTTCAATGCCCGAAGACTTTTATCTTGTGTCACATTGCAGAAACAATCATGCACATTCATTGCACATCAATGACTCCTATGTACTACGCTCGCTGTAAGTTTGCTGCTGACAACTGTCATGCGTTTAGCGTTGTCTCACTCACTCAGTTCTAGTTCCAGTGAGAAGACGCTATACTGGCGTCATTTGACAGCGGCAAACTTATAGCGAACGGGTTGTACACTACCGGACCAGCTGTATTGAACAAAAATGTATACAAAGCGTGTGTGTTCGTAACTCTTATTGGAAGTTTGATTTACGTAGGTAACGAACTCTTTTGGCGCTTTTCTATTTACCTACTATTTTCGCAACGACCCTGCACGTCTCTACTCTTCCCACTACCTTGAACTGCACAATTTTTGTTCAGAACTGCTTGTGTAGTAGTATAGATAGTAGTGTGCTAAAGCTGGGTACTGACCAACGTTACGAGGTGTAATGTAACGTGTTACAGAGCGAGCATTCGTGCAGTAACGTGTTACGGGGAAGCCTGCGAGCAACAAGCCGCTCGTTGCTCGCTTTGAGTGCTCGTAGCACGCTGTTTCAAGTCGTCACAAGCGCACGCGTCGTAGTCAGTTTAGTCGAGTGATCATACGTTTCATTTATGAAGTGGGACAAAGAAAAAACTTTGTATTTTATAGAAAAATACAGAGATGAACCAGTGTTGTTGAACCCAGCTCATCCAGAAAATTATAACAATTGAAAGAAAGAAGATGCTTTGGATAAATTGACTTCGTTACTCGACAGCAGAAGAAAAATTGTAAAAAGAAAATGACAAGTTTACTGGCATCATTTTTGACGAACATGTTACGCTGATTTTAAAACACAGCGTAACATGCTCGTTGCGTAACACGCTCGATGCGAACGTTACATTACACCTCGTAACGTCGGTCAGTACCCACCTTAACACAATTATAAGTTCATGCACTGAATAACACAAGTAGTTGCAGTAGTGCAATCGCAGCTCTAACACATTACCTATACGATTATAACCTATCACGAGAGTTTGTTGCAATAATTTCGAAGAGTGCTCAGCTCTGGTTCCAATGGGACTCTCATTCCTAGGTTAGTAACACAACGAACTGTAACCGGCACTACCCTAGTATATTGAACTTTCTTAATTTCATTAGCTCATGTTGTTTCAAATACATATAGATGAATGATATGAAGCGACATAAAAAAAAAGCTAAAGACGTAAGTACAACAATGTGATACTACCGCATTAAAAAAAGTAACATGAAGCGAGGGACACCAAATTTTAGGGCCGCCATCTTAAATCATTTTTCAATCGATGGAGTTTTCAATTTATGCAAAACAGAAGTGAGGGTATGTAGCCCATTGGACGTAGGCTGGGGGTCCAAACAGATGGCAGCCCCATAAGTAAAAGACCAACCTGTGAGTATGTGGTAGGAGTAGCACAGACATACGCACTAGCCATTGAGGGCAGAGAGCTCGCCAGTGTTAGAGGTAACACCGGCGGCAACAGTGGCGTCAAAGTCGCTACTCCGTTTGAGTTTGAGTCCTCATCGTCGAGAAGCTACCCAACACCAGCAACGCATGAGTCAAATAAAGAGAATTTTAGAGACTTTACGATCAAAAAGCGCATTTGAGATAGGTGTGGAAATGTAGCATTTAAATCTTTTGTGTACGTATGTAAAATACTCTTATTTCGAGTTGTCTACACTTGCATCATTTAGATCAAATCGAGGACGTTATTTATTTATTATTTCTATAACTTTGGGAGCGTTTTAATTGAGTTTGTTACAAACGCTTATGCCCAAACGACAGAGATGCTTGCGGCCGTACCTACTATAGTCAATTTATTTCAAGAAGACTTCTGCACAAGTACCTGAAGATAAATATCAATGTTCTGGCGGAAGACACTCCGAATAGGATGACTAGTTTAAATTACTAATTAAGAAAAAATAATTAAGAAACCGTTAATAAATTTATATTGTTACTGCTATTAGTAAGCGCCTGAGTATAATGTATGTGTTGTATATTTATTATGACCTATATTAATATATTCTTAGCATTATCTTTAATCAGTTTAGTTGCCTCAGTAAAGTGAGGGACAGAGAAGCTACCTAGATTTCATAACATTCTGCGTAAATAGTAAAAACAAGAAATCAACATAGTTTGGGTACTTAAAGACAACTTGCACTATAAACTACCATCTTTCCATCTGTGCCGTGCCGACCAATCACATCCAAGCTCGTCGCCGGCGTACGATGCGCGCGCCGAAGTGGAATCACGAGCTGGAGTGTGATTGGGCGACCTAATCTATTCTATTCCTTAGCGATTTAGACTTTTTACACTTGTCTACGGGCCCTGCTCTGCTTCTCAAATGGGTACTCTCCTTCCTAGGTTAATAACACAAGGAACTGTAACCGGCACTAGCCTAGTAAAAACCTTTTTAATTTCATTGTGTTTTTTCAAAAACATGAATGATATGAAACCTGCTACAACAAAAATAATAGCGACATGAAAAAAAAAAACAAAAAATAAAGCTGAAGAAATACCACAATGTGATACCATCGCATTAAAAAAAAGTAACATGAAGCGAGGGACACCAATTTTTAGGGCCGCCATCTTAAATCAATTTTCAATCGATGGAGTTTTCAATTTATGCAAAACAGAAGTGAGGGTATGTAGCCCATTGGACGTAGGCTGGGGGTCCAAACAGATGGCAGCCCCATAAGTAAAAGACCAACCTGTGAGTATGTGGTAGGAGTAGCACAGACATACGCACTAGCCATTGAGGGCAGAGAGCTCGCCAGTGTTAGAGGTAACACCGGCGGCAACAGTGGCGTCAGAGTCGCTACTCCATTTGAATTTGAGTCCTCATCGTCGAGAAGCTACCCAACACCAGCAACGAATTAGTCCTCACACATTGACAAATGTACAGTAAGCTTCAGAGAAAACGAACCACCCTTGACAATGATATCATTATCAAGGGGGTTCGTTTTCTCTGAAGCTTACTGTACATATCAATCGCATGAGTCAAACAAAGAGAATTTTAGAGACTTTACAATCAAAAAGCGCGTAAGTGCATTTTGAGATAGGTGATGAAATATAGCATTTAACGTTTGTATGTGTGTCAATACTATTTTTATTTGTGTGTCTGTATCTTAGCAGAATAATAACACAAGTCAAGCGCCAGTATTGTATATACAAATTATATTGTAGGCCAAATTATATAGCGCTCATTTAGATACAAAATAGCTAAACTAAGCTGGCTTGTAATATGAATTCTAGAATGCGAATAGGTATTTAAATAATTTGATAAGTATGCATGTTTCTGTGATGTATAAACGTTATTTATTAGCTATATACATATTATGCATAGAAACACCCAGTCTAACACGATACAAATATGTGCTCAGAGCGAGAATCGACCCGAGGTCTTTGCAGTCTAATGCTCATTAAATGTTTAGTGTTCTCCGAAAAGAGAGTAGAATATTATTTCTCAGTTGTTCTTTTGTGAGAAACAATTTGCCACACATAATTTTTTTTCTCCTATTCAAGACGCAATATCTTCATATCTAGTATTGATACCACCATTAATATTAGATAATTAGATGTGATCACTGGCTCTTCTGCGCTACAATGAAAACGATGACTTGTATTTTCTTTACGTTTTTGGATTTTTACTTTTTTTGTTTTATGTTAGATAGAGAGAGAGGAAAACGTTTTCTTTTTTTTTATACCACTAAGGTGGCAGACAAGCACACGGCCCACCTGATGGGAACGTTGATAGTTCAGCGTTTTACAGAGGATGGACAAGGAAGAGTGACGTAACAGATTTATGAATGTGTACGACTTAATTAAATTGTGTCGTACTGTACTTTATTTATTTCTCGACGGAATATACACTGACTAATAAAAAGAAAAAAAATTGTATGAGCCTGGTTTGTGTCCTGGTCTGTAAGTAGTCTGGTTAAAAAATAATGCACTTTTATATCAGTGTGTAAAAGGATGAATGGATGTATGACAGTTCGTCATTCTCAAATATTTAATATTTTAGTTATATTTAACCGTCATTGGACCCGGAGAAAAATGTCATTAGCATCTGAAACTGAAACTGCGTGAGCGGTGATATATTAACATTTTGTTTATATTATATTATTATTTTTATGATATTATCATGTCAGGTGTTACGCAACTAATTTATTTATATTAAGGTATAGTTTATGACATTCATTTTATTTAATGATTTATTGTGTGTGTGCATAAATTTTAAATAAATAAAATAAATAATCTGCAATAAACTTACCTATTATAGGTAAACAAAAGTTATCCTTCTGTATTGCCCTAAGGTTGACTGGCGGAACCTTATGTACTAAATTCATATTGGTACAAGTTGTGAGTGCATGAACTATAAAATAAATATAGCTCCGACGAGTAAAATAAATAAATAGGCAAGTGATAATTCCATACAAGCATGAGCATGAGGAAATGAGTTTTAACTCCTAACGAGCAAAATGTCAGTCATTTCAGTCAGTCTTCACAAATAAATTATATATAATATATACTCACAAATATATATAATATATTATACGTACTACTATAGGGTTGTAGAAGCAAAGGCTCATTTCTATAGAACGCGTTTTTGCTAGTTGAGTGTTGATCAAATTTAAATATAAATATTTGTAAATATACCAAAAAAGCCTCCCGGGTTTCTTACCAGAGTCTTCCCAGGGTTCAGTTTTGAATCCGTGGTTCATTTGCGAAACTAATCTTTTTTTTTAATTTGCCGTTTTGTAACTACCGTTTACATGATTTTTTACATTTGACTTTGATTATTAATATTATATTTGTTTTACAAAACATAGATCCAGCTACATTGCTACAGCGCAATTTACTTTTTTTAATAAATATTATTATTATTATTTTATTTAAATTTAAAGTGATTACACTACCGCACAGGTAATAATAACGCATAACGTTTTGTTTTACTAAAGTCTAAAAACCCTGTCTGTAATATAGCTATAGGTCCACTTCTAAGTGCGTGAGACAACAAATAATACCTACACGCGAATTTATGAAATATAAAATATATTATCTTACTGCGAAAACATACAAGAGGAATTCTACACTAATATAAGAATAAGGATTCAATCATAATAGGAATAGAAAATGTGCATGTGATTGGCACTCAATTGTGATCACAAACTAGCAGTAAAGTGTTGCACCACACAGGAACAAATGCAGGTAATAATAAAATTAGTCTCTTGTATATTATAATACCTCTTATTAAGATAATTGTTGACTAATAACAACGTTTAACCTGATAGCCGTAACCTTTGTCTCTCGAACAAACAGACAAACTGAACGCCATATTTGGTTGAAATAATTAATGTTATATAACTTAGTTGATAAGCAGTAAAAGAATGTTCACGCCTCCATTCTTTTGCTGCTAGGGTTAGATAATCAAGCACTTTTTATTTTTACAGTAATGTTAGTAAGCAAACTAACAGCTGAAGGATTGCCGATGCAACTGACTAAATTGGATTAAATGACTAAATTGGTCCAGATGACTAATAATCAAAATAACATTTTTAACCTATCAAAAATCTTATTTGCCTTTTGTTTAATAATTTGACAACCATAGAAAGTATTTCAAACATCGAAGTTGAAATATGTCAATGTTAGATTAAATTTTAAGGCTTATCCACAGTGCCCGGACCTTTGATAGGAACATCAGATTTTTTCTTTTAGTAGGTATTTATTTACTGCATAGTGAAACAATTTATATTTGTACCACTTCACAAAGTAGTCAAATTGAGTCAAATGCTAAAAAGTAACCAGTTTTCACAACCGAAGCGGTACGATTCGGGCAATGAGAATAAACCGTTTTATCTATAAATCAATCAATGGTAGTCTAAGCATAGGATTTAAATTACTTACAATTTGGACGGGGCTGTTTGAATGTACTGGAGATGGAGCGAGTGCCGGTATACCAGTATAAGCTACATGAGGAGCTGGTGGATTTATGCCTTCAATCACTAATTCTTTGGTCACAAGCGACTGCCGCAGCAATGGCAGACTTTTCTGTAATAAAAAGTAAATTTAGTATCACAAAAAATGAGTAAAAACTGAAAAAAAGCAATAGCAATTTACAAGCTATTAATCCCTAGCCGACAATTAACTTAATCAGTTAATATTGTTGTAGGACATTAAATTTCGATCCAGGATATCCAAGAGTCCCAACGAAGTGCCAAGTTAGCCAACCCTTGTCCAACCTATGGTATTATTAAATTGTAAAGTGTTGCAAAATCTGAAATTAACCCAATATTTTCAAGAGCTCTAAAATCGAAAACTAAACTCGTAAAGCTAATAAAGCAACCTTAACCTTAAAATGATTGTTCATACCTTCAAGAAACCAATGAGACATGGTTGTGGGCTGGCATTCAAGAGCCGCTCGAGTCGATCGCAGAACTCTTCCGGTTCTACTTGAGCATCGATGAGTTCTTGGATGAGATTTCTCACGTTTCTCTCAACTGAGGGAGGTTCCTTGCTTGATAAGTCCAAGAGATTCGCTAGGAAGTTTCTACATTTTTCTTTCGTGTTGTCCGATGGTTTCTGTTGGAAAAATAAAATACAATACCTACTGCTGTAGAGCTTTTCAAGTATTATATTAAAACTACTTAAACCGCTGTCATAGCCAAAAGACCTAAACTACTCTTTTATCTTTGATTAGATTTTTTTAATTATTTCATCCTAGGCAGACACAGCTCACCTGGGGCATTATTCTGTTTGACATTGATTTCTAATCACAGTCGAAACGTGAAAAGTCAGTCGATTTCAATAGGTTAACATAGAGGAAAGAACCGGTGTAAAACTAAACCAACGTAAATGTGTCGGCTAATACGAACGTGGATGGTTACGGTACGATTTGTCAAACAGAATAAGGGCCCTGATGAGAAGTGGTCACCGTGGACTACCGATGTATGGAATGTAAAATGTTTCTAATCAACTTATTGAAGAACCCCATATTGTAGGCGCTAGGGAAAACCATAGTATGTATACTGACTATTTTATTTCGAAATGTCACAACACATCCATCTTGACATTCGCATCTCTGCTAATCATCGAACTGGGCCTCGATTCTGCTAAAGGCAAACCACTGTAATACCACTGACACTCTAAAAATGCTATTCAATTGTAGACTACTGTTATACAGTTAAAAGTCTAAAATCAAATGAAAAGACTTCATTTAACTTTTTCATTCGCTCTACAAAATATCATTTGACTTTAGACTTTAACCGAGGGATTAGAGAATCGAGGCCTTGGGCCTCGATTCTGCTAAAGACAAACCACTGATATACCACTGACACTCTAAAAAATGCCATTTAATTGTAGACTTTATTGTTATCAAGTTAAAGTCTAAAGTCAAATGATATTTTGAAGAGCGAATGAAAAAGTTAAATGAATTATTTAATTTGATTTTAAACTTTATCTGTATAGCGGTAAAGTCTACAATCAAATAGCATTTTTAGAGTATCAGTGGTATTACAGTGGTTTGCCTTTAGCAGAATCCAGGCCCTGCTCGTGTCCCAATTATTTTCATTGGTTCCGTTTATAAATTTATTTATTTATTTATTCTATCTAAACATACAACTATTTCTACAGGTACCAATTACCCAATGCATTAGTGTAAAAACATCACAATAACATATCAGAATACCCATACTTAACCAAAAATGTACCTAGTCCTATAGCTAATGTCAAATTATTTATATATTGCAGTTTATTGTTTCATAACCCTCAAGTGCGGACTAAGGTTTAAATAAAATTAATATTGAAGCTATATAAACTTAATTTTCTTAATTGAAATATTGTGATATCGTGTGCAATAATAATTTACTTAAGTAACAAAAAAGTTACAAGGTGAATGTTTGAAAAACGATGGAGAATGATTGAGGGTCCGTTCACACAGACCGGCTAGGAGAGCATCTTTTCACACTGACAAATGATTTTCATAATGACAAAAGCAGTGCAGATGCAAAAATAAACCTTACTACAAATACTAAAAACTCTGTTTTCAACGTGATCAGAATCTGCCCTCCTCTCCGAGCTGGTCTGTGTGAACGGACTCTAAGAATCAAATTTTGAGTTTCATCTGTTATATGTGTCCCTAAAGTCAATTTAGACTTAAATTTAAATTTAGAAATACTAAAACTAGTATGGCCAAATCAAGTTTACTTACAATGTGTGTCGGGGTGGGTGGTGGTGTTGGTGTAATTTGTGCTGGCGTATTGATGTTTGGTATATTAGGTGCCGACACGGATACCGGAGCCGCGACAGGTGCCGCTGGCATATGGCCAGGCATTGAACCCGGCGGGGTCATGCTGGTCGTCACAGTCGCCACGCCAGGATGCTACAAAAGTTGTACACTTAGTATGTCCTGCATATTACACGTGTCTAGTCTAAACATGCTGATGAAAGCGCTTAATACACACAAAAGCAGCAGCAGATAGCGAAACCTAAATATCGTGTTACAATGGGCTGGGTGGAGACTTGCTTAGTTAATTCAATAACGCAAAATGGCCGACTAGGAGCTTACCTAAATAATAAAAAAATAAAAAAATATTTATTTGGAATATAAATGATGAATAGAAAAAAAAAACTGGATCGATGATAACTGTACAGTGACATAGCTATACGAGTAAATATCATACGATCTATGCTTCCTATAAATGCTAATCACTAAAATGTTTTACTAAATTAAATGCAAAAAGCTAACAAAAATCTATACTAACATAAAATTGTAAAGTAGCTGTTGTAGATACTACTAAAGTAATCGGTTTTGTTATATGAACCATTTTGAACACAATATTTTTTTTTTTAATTCTTGCCTGTTTGCCTGTCTGTTTGCTACGAACGCTAAAACTATAGAACGGATTTTGAGGCCGTTTTTTTTTGTTTAAAAGGCCTTGGTCCGACTTAAAATCTTACAAGTGTTTGATCACAATCAAATGAGTAGAACCGGAGATATTATAGTCAAAAAACGTGAAATCTGAAGTCCACTACTATCCACTGCTATTATTATTTATTATAAGAAAAGAATATACCTAATACAGTAGCGTTTTTGCAAGAGTTTAACACGTCTTTTTTTTAACAAATTTTAATTGTGGTATTTAACCCTACTTAAGAGGCTCTGGCTATTTGTATCCATCTTTAGAAAAAAAAACGATTAAGAAATGCCTTATCTCATTTAAACAGGTACCAGAAACTACCATTGTGGTATTTAACCCTACTCAAGAAGCTATCTTTAGAAAAAAAAAACGATTAAGATATGCCTTATCTCATGTAAACAGGTACCAGAAACTACGATTGTGGTATTTAACCCTACTAAAGAGGCTCTGGCTATTTCTATGCATCTTTGGAAAAAAAACGATTAAGAAATGCCTTATCTCATTTAAACAGGTAAGTACCAGAAACTACTAAATAAATAATAATCTAATGGGTTAATTTGACTAATTGATATCTATTAGTTTGACCACTTTGCTAATGATGATGAAAGTAGGTATGTTTATAATTATCATTACCATTAGGGTGATGATACGTTTATAACTAGCAGGTATTGATATCAAGACGAAAAATGATTGTATACAAATAGCCAGCAGAAGCAAATCAAATGCAATTTATTATTAATGCAATTTATTATTATTAATGACTGCGAAATGGCAAATATTTACACAAGAGCACAATTATTAATTTTTAATTATAATAAAATAAAACATTAAATAATTTGCAAGAAATTAAATTCCTACAGAACTGTCTTAAAGTATGATTTGATAAAAAGAATGATAGCAGACTACAAATGCTATGTTTATAAGTGCTGAAATTGCACAATATTCTTGTTGGAAAACTGTAAAAGCATACTAAAGCAAAAATATCATTGGATTTAAACTGATTCTTATATTCCGATATAATGTTTACACTTCGTACTATAACTAAAAAGCGATTAGTACCTGATTATGCACAAGATTAAGAGATTCCAATTAGGTTCTTACCTTGTTATTGAACTAAAGGCATGCACCTCCACCATTAAAATATACATGCATGATTAAGGCTGAAATTGGACAAAATATAACTTCTCTTCCTCTCGTTAATTTCCGTTAACTTAATACTATATTATTATCATTGGATGCGAAAAAGTTTAGTATGGCTATTCTATCAATAAAATTCCAATAAGCGCTAAGTTGTCCAATTTCTAATGAGTGTGAGTGATTAGCAGAATGGCGGTGCCTACTTACTGCCGGCACTGACGACAGCCGGATAGTTTGAGCCTGCGGCGCCGTGAGGGTGCTGGGCGCGGGGGCAGGACCCACCCTCAAAAGTTGATATTGACCATTCTCGGTCTTTAACAACAAATGACCCTGCTGCCCAGGTTGTAGACTTTGTAGAGTTTGCAGCGTTATCTAAAAATGAACGCCTCCTTTGAATTTTTTGTCAACTTAAATTCCAATCAATTTGTCAAATTAAATACAAAGATGTTTTTTTAACAAATTATACAAAATTGGAGTGGAATTCTAAAGCAGGTCATTTGTTAGGATATATTTAGTTGGGATTAAGGAATAGACATTTATCACTGTGCAACATTAATCCTGAGATATAAATAAAATGCTACATGGGAATCACAAGGTTAGCGTGGTGTAAGCTATTTGCATTCACACAGTGTATTGAAAGCTACACACAGTATACGACCTGATGGCAAAATTAATTTTCAACCCCTCTTTTACTTGTTTGGAAAAAATCTACTAATTGTTCTGTGCCGTTAAGGGATCATGAGTTGCAAACATATTCGCTTGAGATTTAAATTTATCTAGATGCTTAATACACCACCATTGATTAATAACAGTCTAGGGTCAGTTATTGTATTTACACTGAAATTTGAAATAACATATTATTGAATATTAGTCCCAAGCTTAGTTACATTTGCTCATACCATACCTAACTCTACATTTAAAAACTCTGCAAGTCTGCTAATAAAAAATACCATGCACACATGTATAAAAAAAAAACCACACACAGTCACAAAAGGATGTCTGTGTGTGGTATTTTTTTTGTGGTTGATAACAACTCATTAGAAATTGTAATAAAATGGCTTGCCATTGTGTAAATAATTGTACAAAATGGCTTGCCTTTGTGTAAATAATTGTACACAATGGCAAGCCATTGTGAACTTATTCATGCATAGTTAGCTATAGAACTATGAACAAATGCTTTCACAATAGCATTTAGTTTTTTTTTTACATGTTTACAATGTTTAAAAAGTTCACAATGGCAAGCCATTGTGAACTTTATCATGCATAGTTAATTATAGAACTATGAATAAATGATTTCACAATAGCAAGACTGGCTGTTGATTACAAAGAAAAAGACTTGCAGAGATTTCATTGAATTTGCATATTTGTGGCTTATCTATCAGTTGTGAAGATTGAATATTTTAAAAAGGGTTGAATTTTTTATATGATTACTTAAGCCTAATTATAATTTAAGAAACACATACTATTTTCTTCTTTGAACTCATATTCAATAGGGCACTTGGTAAGAATTACACTAAAGGAAAACTTAGCTTCACCACTGGTACCTATACACTGATACAGCTTGCAAGCTAGCAACTGTTTAAATACTGACCATACATGCAACATGGAAATGAGCAATAATGTGATATTAATAGTAATGAGTTTTAATGATGTTATAATTACTGTGCTAATTAACATAAAATTATGATAAGTAATTTGCAAGTGACAAATTAGCAAACTAATAAAGAAATGGTGGATTTGCACAGGCTTATTTTATATTGCGTGATGTATGCCAAGTGAACATAGGTTTACCGATTGATTAGGATGTTCACCACTGAGTGATATCATTTACAAAGCAAGTGAAAGAAAGGAACAGAGTAGTTAAATGTGCAAGTTGAGACTGAAAGAACATGAACATTGAGGGGAGACATGTAAACAAACCTGGCACTGCAGATAATAACGGAAAAAAAAGAAACTGAGCAACATAAATGGTATGGTGGCACATAGACTTCAGTCTAAGCACCATCATTTAACTTTAAGCAACATTTATATTCAATCAGCCTCAAGTCGTGTCTGTACAAGAGTATTTTCTTTATTTTTATTAATATACAGAGCAAAATGGTCTGTCCAAATCGGAACAGACTGCAAACTTACTGGAGCAGTTGCTCTCGTACCAACAACTTGAGGCGTCCCGATCACCACGCGTGGTGAGACAGTAGCTACCGACTTCTGAGCGGCTACTGACGGTGCGCCAGGCCTCATGTTCAGTATCTGAACATTAGGGAGGATAGCGTTCTGAGCAGAGCCGAGGTTCTGTGTTGTCACAACCACGTTCTGCCCTCCAGGCTTGTTCAGTGTCATCACATTAGGGATTGAAGCAGGCATGCTAGAGTTCACAGTCAATGGGACAGTCACCATTCCAGGCTGCATACCCACTTGGCCAGTATTTGCGCCTTGCTTAATGACGAGCGGTGGCTGCATGGCGAGAGCTTTGTTTCCTTGCTGAGGTAACACACCACCAGTTACAGCGTGAAATAACTGGGTCTGCGACGCGGGCTGTCCGATGCAACCGTTTGCTAACGATTGAGCAGAAAACGTAACACCGTTGTGGTTATTCAGAGGCTGCGCGTGTGAATATATCACTTTCAAGGTTTCATTGGAATTATTATGAACACCACCAGTTAATGACAGAGATGTAAACGGTATATTAGACGAATGCACGTTATTGTACGAAACACCAGAATTTGATGCTATATTTGAATGAATATTGTTCACTAATGCACTTGAGTTTATTTGGTCCACTATATATTTCTGACCCCCTATTAGAGAGCCTGTATTTGAAGCCAAACTGCAATTTTGAGCCGGTATAACGTTCACTATATTACTATGCGTCGTCACTGGTGAAACAGTCGTGGTCAATTGATTTTCTAACGAGCCAACAATCGCGTTCACAGCATTCTCGTCGACTGTTGTGGACAATGCTTGCTCTAAGAACTCGGCTGACGCCATTTTATACAAATCATCGAGTTGTATGGCGTTGCACATAAACCGTAACGAACCGAAAAATTCGGTTTTACGGTTTTCATTTTAATTTAATCCTATATTTTATTTAAAAAATACACTCAGAGTGGTTATATTTATAGTTTTATATTAATGTATATATTTTATTATTTTTTATTAATTTTAGAGAAATTATAAGGTTTTATTTGACCTAAAGATGAACGCGCACCTGGAATATTTAATCGATTCACCAGGGTTGCCATCCATAATATTTTTTCATATAATGTAGCCAGGTAATAAATATATTTTATTATTATTATTATTATTTAAAAGAACATTAGAAATTTTCGTAGGAAATTTTCTAATGTTCTTGCTTGCTGTACATACGCTGTACAGCAAGATAGAAGATATATGAGAAAAAAAAAATTAGGGAACTTTATGAATGGCAGCTTGACGGCCTCATCAAATGCTTTTTCACGCCCCGCTTAAAGGACCCGGGACTGTATGAGGAACCAGGAAACACGTGAGCTGGTAAAGAATTCCAGGTTTTGATGGTGCGGCAAAGGAAAGAGGCACCGAACCGCTTGGTTCTTGATGGAATTGTTTGCACCATATGAGGGTGATATCTCAGCCTTGCACGTGTTGTTCTGTATAGGAATGGAGAGGGTGGGACTAGTTGGTAGAGCTCGTCGGAACACTCCCCATGGTATATGCGGTAAAAAGCTGCCAAAGATGCTATATCTCTGCGCAATTGCAGGGGCACGAGAGTATTGGTAACTTCGGGACTCCCAATAATACGGGCTGCGCGTCGCTGCAACCTGTCGAGAGCATCTAACAAGTACTGAGCAGAGCCATCCCAGAGATGAGAGATTCCACGCCGGAACGGATTTGTGACTTGTACAGAAGACACCGTTGCGTTGCTCCGGCGTGAAAAACCGTCTCACCTTGTTCAGGACTCCGAGTTTCCGCGAGGCCGTTTTGATGATGCTCTCGATGTAGTTTTTATTAAATATTCAGTTTGCAGCGAACATCCATGCCAAGTGTATCTAGGTTATCCCGAAGTAGCAGTGGAGTGTCCTGAAGAGTAGGGAGTGGAAGGAAAGCAAGGAAATTTCTAATGTTCTTGGAAAGGAGATACCATCCATCATCATTGTCTATTTATCTGTTTGTCTGTGTTTCTGTGTCTCTGTTTGTCCCAACAAATTTTTGTTCTAAAAACTACTGGAGGTATTTTGAACAAACTTGGTACGATTATTAGTTCATAGTTCTAGGCACCATATAGGCTACTTTTATACAAGCTGATACCCGTGGCTTCTCCCGCGCTTCGTTTTTGGTCATATCTCCGGTTCTACCTAACCAATTACAACCAAACATACGGTAAATTTTTAGTCTAAGTAAGACCTTTCCAATAAAAAAACCGCGTCAAAATCCGTTTGGTATTTTATCCCTGTCGCGATGGACGTAAAAAGTACTGAACGGGTTTTAATGCGGCTTTTTTTATTAGAAAGGTCTTGGGTAGACTCAAAATCTTACGCATATTAAATTGAGACTTTGGAGAGAGTGAGTAGGAAAGGATGGTAGGAATTAGGATTAGGAGAATATCAAAATTGTAGTATGTATCCGAATACTTTTCCTAGCCTAATGTTATGAATGTCAAAATAGAAAATGGACAGGACATGTTACATGTTGTACAGAAAAACTGTCAGTTCGGTAGTAATCAGATTTTCAGATTTTTCATAACCAGAAATTGTACTTTAAAAAGTATTATTTCTCACACTCACAATAATTGCAATTGAAAAGTGTACATCAGAAATATAGCAATAAAATAGTGTTAATACACCATGGGATTCCGTACATGTTGATTCATTAATTTGAAGTTATATAGTTTACAGTGGCGTAACTATACCATGTGGGGCCCGTGGCAAATTCTGTTGATGGGGCCCTGTCAGTAAAAATCGTCACGTTGTACTCAGTTTAATTTTAATAAACTTTGAGATTTTCAGCGTAACCAAAACCAATGTCAAAATAATTACACAAAGAATACGCAGTCAGTACCTACCTAGAGTCCTTTTTTACATACATACATACATACATACAAATCACGCCTGTTTCCCATTGGGGTAGGCAGAGACAACATCTTTCCACTTGCTACGATCTTAGCATACCCCTTTCGCTTCTTCAACTTCATATTTTTTTTCATACACACACGCCGGTTGCGGGTACCTACTCTTGACCTAGGCCTTTCTCCAAAACGTCTTGGATCTGATTAAAATATATGTACGCCTAGGTCGGCCTTTACCGGGTTGCCAATTCACCCTCACCTCATATAGGTATCTGTTTTGTCAATCTTCTTTCATCCATCCTCTCTACATGTCCAAACCATCTAAGTAAGTATCCCTTTCTCTATCTTGGTCACTACATCTTCAACTATACCGCAGCGTTCCTTCATCACACTGTTCCTCACTCGGTCCATCAGCTTTACTCCAGCTATCCTTCTTAGACTTTTCATTTCTACAGCATTCAATCTACTTTCATGCTTCTTCTGCCACACCCAACATTCACTACCATACATCGATGTGGGAACGAGAACTTCTCTATGTACAGCAATTCGTGCCTCTTTAGACATTTTCTGTTCTGACTGCTCATAAAATTATGCAGTGCGCCATTCACTTGATTACCTGCCAAAACTCTTCGCTCAGTTTTTTCCCTTTTTTTATGGTGAGGAAATGGATTACACGGAGATGATTATGTCGGGATCGAACGCCGTCTCGAGTCTTAATATAAGGTTACCTAATGGCATATCCCTCGCACCCTAGCTGACCCTTTCTCGTCTCCTGTGGCGAGTGGGAGGCACTGCTCGCCTACGTTGCCCGGGTGCTCCACGGGCCCTCATAAAACAATATAAAATCCGGATGCCCGGGATTCCCCTTTTTTTTCCGTGCGGAAATCCTCATGGATACCCACCCCGCGGCCAGCGGAGCAGGTTATGTCGGACTCTTACCGACTAAAACTGCACGCCGTCTAGGGTCTTCTGACGCCAGGGTGTAAGGTGGCCCAAAGAGCATTTCCCTCGCACCCCGACTTGACCCGGGCCATCTCCGGATTCGAGATGGCCCCCTCGGGTTTGGGAACTACGTGGTTTCCGTCAAGTCCCCGGAATAGGGGGGCGCTTTCGCACGCCGCCGCCTCGGCCTGCTTTAGCTAGGGTGACAGGCGGCTCCACCCATCACCCCCAGGCCAGCGCTAATGGAGGACGGAGGCCTTTAGACCTCCGACGCCTTCGGCGTCCGCGCCCGCCGCCGTCCGGGAGAGCTCTGTGCAGCCTCTCCCGAACCTTTTCCGCCACCTCGAGCATCACTTGCTCGCAGAAGGAGGCGGCGGCCGAGCACGCGTCCGCACTCGGCACCATCGCTGCGATCAGCACCGGCAGCGTGAGGACTTTCAACTCAAGGGCTGTCTGGAGGGCCGGTCTCGGCACCTCCCACGCCGGACACTCGGCCAGAGTGTGCAGCCCTGAGTCCTCGCCCGCATCGCAGTGATGGCACTCGGGCGATGGCTCCTTCCGAATCAGACACAAGTGATCCCCGAAGCACCCCTGACTAGAGATCACCTGCGTCAGCCGGTACGAGAGGCCCCCGTGCGCCACCAACGGCAACGTACTGCGACAAATTATCTGATCCGATGGTGTTTTGATTGACAGTTTTTGACGGTCATAAGTAAAGTTACTCGTCACTGGTAATATGTAGGTACAAATGTACATCTCTAAAAATGAATCAACATCTATTTGTTGAGGTTGGTTGAAATGCTTAACCATTAACTTGAAATTGTATGGTCTTTAGATTGTCTCATTTTAGATTTAAACAGGGCCTCGATTCTGTTAAAACAAGCTACTGTCATACTAATTTTTAATGTTAATGAACTCTTTTCATTTGATTTTAGACTTTAACTGTATAACGGTAAAGTCTACAATTGAATAGTATCAGTGGCATGACAGTGGTTTGCCTTTAGCACAATCTAGGCCCAGAACTTATAGAAATATACTTTTCAAATAAAATAAAATACTCAGGTACAATGCTAAAAAATATTTTTGCGCTCGCGGCCTCTTAGGCCGGGGCCCCCTTAAGTCGGGGGCCCGTGGCATTTTGCCACCCCTGCCACCCTATTGTTACGCCACTGATAGTTTACATTTTAAGATTGACATATGTTTTTGTCATTCGTTGTCATTTTAACATTTTAATTGTATAATTTCTGGGTTGTATTAACTACGTACTGTCTTAGGATCACTTATTTTTCGAAAGAAAATAACTTTAGAATACAGGAGCGTTAAGTGCTAAAGTGTAATGACTGAAACGTAAAAAATAGAACGTGTTGTTGTGTGTTAGTCTTTACAGGGGGCGTTTGTTTTGTAATTCAGTATAGTCGATGTTACATCCACTGCGACTCCAGTAACCATCACCAAATGTGAGCTAATCACGTAAGTAAATAAGTTTTCTGTTATTGTTTAGTCGGCTGGACGTAGATAATTGGATATTTAAGGACCTTAGCAGTGACATAAATCAAAGATACTAGCTGTTGCTAAAAAATTATAGCCTATGTTACTCCCAGATATTGTAGCTTTGTATAGGTGAAAGAATTATTGAAATTGGTCCAGTAGTTTCTGAGCCTATTTGGACAAATAAACAGTCAAACCTTTCCTCTTTATAATATTAGTATAGATGAAAGTAATAGAAGATAGTAAGTGTAGTTTAAATTATTTATTTTTTCAACTACTGTTTGGCCGCTGAGACTATGCGTTCCTGACACATGTCAATTCGTCATGACTAGTTATGTACAATAAATAACTTGTACCTAGAACCGTTCTCTAAACCTGTTCCCAACTTACAATAACATAATAATAATCACAGTCTGCAATTGTGACAACGTGATTTCATTTTAATTTTAATTTTATTCTAATTTGGCTAGATAGCCAAAAATAATAAGCCAAAAAAAAAATAGATAGATAAACAAATAGGGCGGATAGATATCCGCCCTATTTGTTTTTCCAATTTTATATTTTTAATTTTGTTTCATTCTTATTTAATTTTATGTGATTATTAATTGTAATGATGGGTTATTGCCTGAAATAATAAAAAAAACTAAAAAGTCATATTCATTTCATTCATTATAAAAATATGATTCAAAGTCAAAGTCAAAGTCAAATATCATTTATTCTGTATAGACCATTTTAAGCGGCACTTACAAAACGTCAAATTATAAATATTTAAAACTAGAAGTAAATGGACCACCGGTTCGAAACGCGGCCCAGACCTGAGAAGACTCCGGCAGGAAACTCAGCGGGCTGTTTTTTTTTTTGGTCTATTTACAACAATTGCCTTAGTCTAGATACAATGTTATTTCGAGTAACATAGTTGAGTGAACAGTTCATTTCCAAGCTTCTTTATCATCTAAATAATCTTGAATTTTATAATAAGCTTTTTGGGAGAGTTTTCTTTTAACAACATTTTTAAATTTACTTACATGAAATCTCTAATTTCGCTTGGGAGTTTGTTGAAAAAGCGTATACAGTTACCCCGAAAAGAATTACTGATTTTTTGGAGCCTACTATCACAGGCTACAAGATTGTTTTTGTGCCTGGTATTTATATTGTGCCTATCACAAAGTCTTGGAAATTGTGAAATATTTTTCCGCACATACATGAGATTTTCAAATACATATTGTGAGACTACAGTAAGAATGTCTATTTCTTTGAATTTTTCTCGGAGGGAGACTCTTGGGCCCAAGTTATAAATAGCACGCACAGCCCGCTTTTGCAAAACAAAGATCGTGTTTAAGTCTGCGGAATTACCCCAAAGGAGAATTCCGTAGCTCATGATGCTATGAAAATAGCTGAAATAGACGGTTCTTGCCGTGTCCACGTCTGTTAAAGTCCTAATCTTTTTTACGGCGAAGGAAGCCGAACTTAGCCTACTGGCTATTTTTTCTATGTGTGAACCCCACTGTAGCTTCCTATCAATGCTTAGACCTAAGAACACTGTCGATTCCACAAGGTTTAACACCTGTCCATTGAGTTGTACATTGGTTTCCACCTGTGCAACATTAGGCAGATTCATTCTTTCTATTAGCTTGGGTAGGGGCTTATTACAAAATTACATATTTTTTTTTACATTAACACACATTAACAAAAATACAAAATAACGTTCTATTTTATATTTTTCAACCAACAGATTATTATTATTAAGATTACTAAAATACGCGGTTACAATTGCCTTGTTATTTTGTCTCATCACTATGAAAGCCGTATGAAAGCGAACATTTGACATAACCTTGAAACAGCGCAGTTTGACGTGTATGACTTTTAAAAACTATTGATTTTATATTTTTAATTAATTAATTGTTAATCATTTTAGCCCAAAATTAATCTGTGTATTGTAAATTGGCACAGTAATTAAATTTTTAATGTTATCACTCGTTAATAAGGTCAATAAACGATATTTAAAATTTTGCCGTAAATTATACACTAGTTCAAAGTTACATCGCCCGTTCGCTCACAACCTGTCAGGAACGCATTCTTTCAGCGATTCTATAATAACTGCCAGTTCAGTGAACTGAATAAATAAGTTTTAAGCTGAAAAAGCTGGACCTCAATATTGAAATCATTGTGAGAGATTAATTCTACTTAGGTATTGTCTTGTCCTACATTCCAGATTACAATGTTTGAATAGGGTACCTTGAGTAAACTGTATGATCTGTACATACATACATACATACATACATACAAATCACACCTTTTTCCATTGAGGTAGGCAGAGACAACATCTTTCCACTTGTCATACTCCTTTTGCTTCTTCAACATACTATATATAATAATTTAGAAATTAAAAAACCGGACTGCGTAAAAAACTAAAAAGAAAAAAAACAAGCACTCAGATGTCCGGTGGTCTAGAAACATAACAACTTAACAGTCGGGATCCACTATTCAACAGCCAATCTTATTTTTAAATGGATCCCGACTGTTAAGTTGTTATGTTTCTAGACCACCGGACATCTGAGTGCTTGTTTTTTTTCTTTTTAGTTTTTTACGCAGTCGGGTTTTTTAATTTCTAAATTATATTTTTTTATTTTATACTTTTTAGTTATAAGTGTCCTAGCCAGCTATTTACCCGATTGGACTTTCTACTGTCTAATAAAAACCTATGAATTGTTGTTACGCAACTTCAAATCGCTATAGATCCTAAATGGTCAATGGAATCGAAAAATGTTGAAAGAAACCTAAAAATGATTTTAAAATACCTATTCAACAATACCCCACTTGACATAGTTTGCTGACTTTCATTTTTTTAATTTTCACAATATGGCGGCCAGTAGTCGCCATATTGAATTTTCACTGACGTCATGTCTTTAGTGACATTCGCCGGACTAAGAGGAATCGATTGACGTGTGAATCATGAAAATCGGCCCAGGCGTTTGGTCTGTATAGTGCTTCAAAGGAACATACAAACATACATACATAGGCTGTTAAACACATTACCACTCCTTTGCGTTGCGCAGTCGGGTAAAAATTGTAAATGAGCTGTCTGTATATTGGGATTGGGAATCATCATCTACCTACCCCTGTCCCAATTATTTGTGGTCAGCGCAACATGTCTTTCTCCTCCATAAACTGTCACATGCCATCTCTTCAGTTACACCCTTCCTTGCCTCAAAATAGTGCAACATAATTACATCTTTTTGACGTCAAAAACTACTTAATACTAAGTTTACCACCGCTTCCTAGGCGCTAGTGGAGAAGAAACGGCGCAACAAACTCCACTGCTGCATTTTGAGACGTCAGCTTATACATAGATATCTTAAGACCAAATATGGACGAATGTATCTACATTTTTGTCTCGTGTCAATATAATTAAAGGTATATAAAAAAAAAACTTCACATTCCTTCACAGTTCACATTGGGTGCCAATACAACATCTTTGGGAAGTTGGTTTTACTCTATAATAACACGGTTAGGTAGAAAATGCTTCAGGGTTCGAGCCTTGCTACCCACTAAATATGTAGTAGGTTATATGGCGCAGATAAAGATTATGGTTTGGAATAACAGATAGGCTACTTTCTATTCTGGAATAGGTACCCGTGGGTCTCGGGAACGGGATCAAAATTTCATGCAGGCGATATCTAGTTAAACAAGTGGAGCAGAAAAACTATTTTCACAACAAGCACTTAAATTGAGGATTAATTGGCGACGTACCCGTAGGACCTCCAAGTTTCGACCCCATCTGAAAATAGTGCCCGTATGAGGTATTTGATACAATGTATTTATTGCAAGAACTTACAGTACTGTTACTGAGATTTAAATAGGGCAAGGATGACAGAAACATTTTATTTTATGTAAGACAACACAAAAGATAGAATACACCTATTATTTACTATAGCTGTCCTCTGCGGTTTCGCCCGTGACATACTTCGTCCCCGTGGCATTTAATCCATATAGTACAGTCATTTAGTATTTTTACTTGGAAAATGCCACCTCGTATGTTTGCCGCTCGCGCCGCCATATTGAATAAATGGCGCACAAAAGCAGTATTTTGATCATAACTCCTTTCCGACGCATTTTACAGGAAAAACATTTATACACAAATTAAAGTAGAGGTTGTCATAATCTTTTTTTCCCTAAAATTAATAGTTTCGGCGTAGGAGCGCCGTAAAGTGTAATTCAATACACGTTTTGGCAGAAATACCTACTCATTTTCGCACCATCATGAGGTAGAGAAATCGGCGCGTTTTTTTTTATCGTGGTATCCCCAGTAGGCCTAATCCACACGAAATGAGTATTTCTGCCGAAACGTGTATCGAATTATACTTTACGGCGCTCCTACGCCGAAACTATTAATTTTAGGGAAAAAAAGATTATGACAAATTGTAGGAAATTTCCTCTACTTTAATTTGTGTATAAAGGTGGCAAAGTTGAAATTTGGAAAGAGCATATCAAAATCTATATACTTCCCAATTTTCAAAACTCCCGGAAAACTTTCCAGGTAATCTCTATTTTTACAACCAAATGACTGGACTAATACATGCCCGTGATTTCTTAGTTTTGCAATAATGTATGGAAATTTGGCCGATTCGTTGACATAAGTAGATGATTACTACTCTGCTCCCCTAGGCAGTAGCGTGATGATTATAGTACCTACTATAGATTTCCAAAAGGGACGTCGACAACCAGGCGGGTCAGCGACCTTACCCAAGTGGGCCATTTCACCCATTTCCCCTATATACCTAATCGGCAGCTTAAGTTTGAATTTCAAATCTGTGAGTTCTGAAATTCAGAGCACCATTACCTCGCACATCTACCAGCAACAAAACTGGCTTGCTGCTGAGGTTGACTAAGGGTGCGATTATCTCAGTAGGGTCCCATATACCCTAAAAGGTCTTGTGGCGATACTACTTATACCCAGCGCCATCTAGCGACAACACGTTGAAGTACTTCACTACTACGATCCTGAATCGCGAAGTGAAGTACGCACGCATGGTAAAAGACAACATCCCAATGATAACCATTGGGCTACGGCCCGCCAGGCGTGATCACCTTGCCTGGTCTAAGGATCCTACCATTGTTTTAGAGATATCACATCAGAGCTTGAGTAAATAAATAAAATTAACCTAGGTATCAGAATATTCGATTTAGTTACAAGAAATTTTTTACCTAAATCTTATTTCGTTAATAGTTTTGTTATCTTTGATTATAAAACTGAAAGTCAGAGAATCAAAGTTGTAGGCAATTTAATTTGCAACAAAACTACTTCCACAAAATTTTCTATGCAATACATAGTTTTTTCGATATAGCGTAAAAACAATTCGCACCAAGTTCGCACCCCGTTTTCAAGATGGCGGGCGGTCCCGGGACAAGGATTGCAACCCCATTTACTAGGATATAACTTTACACTATTAATAATCCAGAGGGAGTAGGTATAAAAAAATGTACCAAGGGTATGGTGAATCGTTAAGTTTACTGAACTGCGCAGTTAGTTGATTTTTTTCTGCAAGAACTTTCTTCAAAGTAAATCTTGTACGCGTTCCGATGGACGCCTACGCTTGCTCAAATTGTATACGCGTACCTACTACAGGCAGGTAGGTACTAGGCGTGCCTGTGAACGCGTATTTGACTTCGCGTACAATGGAAAGCAGATTTTAGAAAACTAGAAACGATGAATCGTGTACCTAAGTCAGTGAAACAGGAATTCATTTAAGTATATACGAGTATATTATGGCTACATATTTAACAATTGCACAAGGCAAAACCGCCTGTTTCAAGCCATTCAAACTCAGCGCGAAGTCTCCAAATGAACATTTAATTATAGCGCAAACCCGAGGTCGCATGAATTTAATATTATTTCGATGCCCAATGGATTCAATGGATACGTGTAATTAAAATTGCATGGACTGTCAACTTTGAGAATCGAATAATGTATTCAGTTTCAGCTCATTTAGGGTTGCTACTCTACATTGTAAGAGCTATCAAAATCTTAATATATATAAATCTCGTGTCACAATGTTTGTCCTCAATGGTCTCCTAAACCACTTAACCGATTATAATAAAATTCGCACACCATGTGCAGTTCGATCCAACTTGAGAGATAGGATAGTTTTTGAAACGGATTTCGACATCCACGCGGGCGGAGCCGCGGGCAACAGCTAGTAATATATAAATATCTTATCGCTTATCATAGAGTTTGTAACAAAAGGTACTCTGACGAAACGGCTTGACCATGGCTTGACCTATTCTAGACTATTATTTAACTTCATGCTACAAACCGTAGCGGTTGAGATCCTCAGCGAAAGGTCAGCTTCAGGATCATAAAAAAAGAGCTGAGAATTAATAAAAAAAGAGGTCGAGCGCGTTAAGCGGCCACCCGGATAGAACCTTGTACGGCGGGCAAAGTCTTAGGGCACAGCTAGTAACCTAGTGCTGTGGTTTGCTCTAATATAATAGCACTTAAATATTATCGATGTCTGTAATAGTGAGACTCCCCACTCCCGAGACTTCACTTTTAGCTTACCTTTTAGCTTTAGCCGTGTCGAATATAAAAAGAAAAAAGTAGGTACCTATCGATCAGTTTTAATTTCATACTTCAACTATGATTTTTTTTAACTCAACCTTTCGTAATTTACACAAATCTTAGCTTATGTCTATCGATTATCTAGCTTTCAAATGGTGAAATAATTTTGCCAGAGGGTGCAGTGGTCCCGAAGATTACCCCTATCATAATTATGACCACTCACAAAAATCGCTCGGACTCTTTATAATATTAGTACTTATAGATTCGATTTAGTACCACATTTCTCTGTTGACGAAAAGTAGCCAACCCCATTGTAAAACTATATTGGCGACAAAATAAGGCCTCTCAGTTGTAATATTCACCTGCAATATTCCCGCTAAGATAAAATATTTTTTTGCGTAATTCATTTCGTTTATGCAGCGATGATGCGTAAAATGCTTTCTCCTAATGTGTCTCATATCTGCCGACTGACCCTTCAAGACTCGACAGATAACACCAGCTTGACCGGTAATCAGCTGGTGCATCAGCGTATGGGTGAGGTCACCGGTGAAGATCTTAGTATGGCCCCACATGGCCCACATACATACACTCTGTTTGAACATACCATACCTCTATATACTTTGTATGAACTGTGATGATGATGAATAATTTTAAATTTCCTTTTCAGATGTTGCTATGGAGCGCCATCCTTTGAAGTCTTCACTTCCTAATATGGGTTCTACTTACCAGTCTGTTTACAAAAAGGTAAGTGCAGTATTGCAGTATAAACGTGAGCAGGACTGTGTAGAATAGGACAGGGTTTCTCAAACTAAACCTCCAACCTTCACGTACCCTCATAAGACCGCCATAAGACCTACAGGAGACCGTGGCTATAATAAGCATCGTGTTGTGTTCCCGCTGGTAAGTAGGGTAGCCAGAGCTCACTTTGCACACGTCCATAGGCCACGGTGACCGCTTCCCATTAGGAAGGCCGTGTGCGTGTCTGCTACCTACGTTGTATAAAAAAAGACCTTCAAGATTACGGCAACCGGCAACGGCAACCCGACTGCGTAAAAAACTTAAAAGAAAAAAACAAGCACTTTGATGACTTGTGGTCTAGAAACATATCAACTTAACAATCGGGATCCATTGAAAAGTTAGATTGGCTGACGATTAATAGATCCCGACTGTTCAAAAGACTTGAAGAGTAATTTAATTAAAAAATAGATGCCTTTGGCATGCACTCCCTGAATGTCATACTCACTGAAATACTTTTATTTTCAAGAGACTTGAATCGCTTTTAAAAATATATCTTAGGTTATGTTATTTATATTTGGCGCCCTTATAGTTCCGATTGACGCAACAATCGTTTGGTATAACACGAAGTTACCCGAACTAACTCTTAAGTTTACGCGGGGAGGCTTCAATAATCTATGGTGGAACTGGCCGCCCGGCCCCGGCCGCTATATTGATTTTCCGCCGCGAGTTACCCGTACCGTTTACGCTCATTCGAGAAAACCTGCGACGGTATTGCACCTCTCTAGTGCGGGTCGGTCGCGTAGAAAGTGAACCTTTCTCCCTTTTCTATTACAAAGATAAGGTATCGTGTGGTGACAATTGAGCAGACGGTTTGTTTTGACACGTTATATGTAAGTAAAACACTTTTCCATTATCATTCTTTATTTTTCAGATGAAAAATGTTCTATTTTTAGTGACAACAGGGTGCTTCGCTGGATCGAGTTTTAAGAATATTCATATGTTATTTTAATGTTATAGCATTGTCACAGAATATTTATAATAGTACTAACATAGCATTGTGTCTATCTTCATTTTGTTATTTTTAGTTCGAAAAAAAGAAAAGAAAGGGTCTTACACGTTTCAGTTTTCAGGTTTTTATTCTTTTTTTCCGTAATGGGTACTATAAAAACCAACCCTAGGGATACGACGTAAGCGCTAAACCTTTGTATTTATTAAGACGATGGATTAAATAATCTCTAGATACAAGAATTTGGATAATTATGATTTAAGTATTTGTAGAACTACCGCGGTGGGAAAAGAGCTTAAGTTCTTCATATTAAATGCATTCATATTTCGTTACTTTGTCAAGTTGGATCGCATAAGTACTTGTTTCTCAACTAACTATGAGATCTAGAATCTATAAATTACATTCTTAGCGTATATAGATTAGATAAAAATATATGGATCATACATTAGAATATTTCTGAATGAAAGACATGTACCTATATGAAAGACTACTACATAAAGCTTATTAAAAAATGTTAGTTGAGTAGGTACGTGAACTTAAATAATGTTTACGATATAGGAACAAACAGAATATCCAGAAATTTATTCCCCTCTAAAAGCATTGCTTTGTTGCAAAGGTGGTGGTTGATGGTGCTGACGTGTTTCAATATGTAACGATTTTTATACTTCGATTATGCGCAAGCTGCGCAAGATTTCGCCCACGCAAAACATTTAATATTGGTAGACAGAAAGAACAAAGAAAATGTCTTTATTCTCTGATGGGTACATACACAGTTATGTTTACAATAATCTACTGCAAAACTGTAGGACAGTTTGTTGGCATCAGTAAAAAAACTACTTTAATGTTGATTTTCATGCTTCTTCCTTCAGAATGGACAAACTTTCCCTATAAACTTTCAATCTCTAATTCACTCTACTAGAGAAACAATTTTGAATTACGCCGATGTACCTGTATAGTTAATGCCAAAAGGCAATTAATATGTACAACAATCCACAATTAGTATACACCATAATCCGGTACTCGTCATAATTTTACAAATATCGAAAAATGACACGGGAACAAACATACTGAACACTGGCTGACTTCCAAAAAATTATAAAATTCGGTGAACTTTTATGAAATATGGTGTTTAGCGTAATGTTCACGGCTTTTGTTGAGTTGGTCGAAAGCATAGGTCAGATTAAGCTCCTGGGAACTGTAATACATGCAACAGGTGATAACGATTGCGATGTCAAGATACGCATAACTGCAGTATGATGACAAAGTGGAGTGAGGTGGCTGGCTCAATTTAAGACCTCTAACGGCTGACGCAGGTTTTGGTGAGTTTTTGCATCGAGAGCCGACGCTAGATTGCCACCACTGCCGGCGCTGCTCCGTGGACACGCCGCTCCACACACTGGCAGGGTGCTCAGAGTGGCTAGATCAGCGCCGAATCCTCGTAAGAGCCGTCGGAATGGGAAGCCTTTCGCTGCCGACCCTGGTGCTGGTCATGCTCGGCAGCAAGTGTGTGCAACGACTGCGTGCGGAAAGGACTTTGTACCGTACACACTCAATATACATACCATTGAATTCTTAACGAGTTAACTAATTTACTTTAACCAGGTTTTGGCAGCGGAACAAACAGGAAAAGATGAGAAAGTCGCAAGTAGGCGTGCGATGGGGCGCGGCGAGTGGAAACCGGAGGCACAGCTAGGTTTACTTCTGATAATCTGCCTACGATATTATTGGGAATAAAGAAATGTTGTTTTGAAAATTCCTAATAATGTCCTGGGCAAATTTATTTCGGAATAAAAATTCTATGTAAACCTTTTCAAAGCAAATTTCTTTGAAACTCAAAGAGTAAATTATGAACAACTTGCGACATGATTTCTTAAAGCTTCATTTATATGGCTTGTTGCGAGGTTCGTAAGGAACCGTACGAGTACCTATAATCAAACGTTGAAAGTATAAACGATCTATTATTTTTACAAAAATGCTGATGAAATTCGAACAAAAATATAACATTTTAGACTAAGAGCCCGTGAACTCCAGACCTTCGTTATTTTATGCAAGCTGAAAGTGTGTCAGCGCATGCTTCCAACACAGGTATGAACGATGGCCCATTATGAAGTTTATCTGCCAAAGCCACGGTGACCCGAACTTCATAATGGGCCATCGTTCTTACCTGTGTAGCGAGCATGCGCTGGCAAACTTTCACCTTTTATAAAATAACGTAGGTCTGGGGTTCACGGGCTCCATTTGGTAAATAATAAATACGGAAAAAAAGTTGAATATTTTTCCAAAAACAAATTGTGTTTTAAGAGGGAGAGACCGAATTTTTGTTTTTGCTTGTTTGTCCTCTAGAAGTTAGATATTCAGATGACGTACCTATTAAAAATATGTTCAGTATGTACGAGTATTTTTTTTGGATCTAAGGATAGGTACACAGAATACACGTTTCACACCCGAATCCTAATAGTTTAAAATAACTAAATTAAATAAACGTTTCATAGAATGTGTGCTTGTCGGCGAATACAAGCGTCACTTAATCTATTTCCATGAGTATCGCACAAGGCGTCTAAGAGTAAGGGCTGTTCTCCATCTTATGTTGTTCTTTAAAGGAAAAGAGAGGGTGTAAATTTTCATCAGTTACATATTTGGTCGCATGTACGACGTTATTACATTACATTACGTTATTTACAAATACATAATTATAATATAAATTGGCAATTTATAGTGTTATCAACATTTTATAAAAATAATAGGTCTACATTATCAACACTTTATCTCTGTACGAAAAACTGTTGAACTGGTTTACATTGTTTTAAATAGTGTTCAAGTATAAGATACGTTATGGCCAACTGTGACAAGGGAACGTCCATTAATTACATGAAGTAATTTGCATCGCGCTTTCGTGAGATTTGGCGCCACTATTTCACCCGCTCTGTTGTGAGATATAAAGTACGTATACTATATTAAAGGTACGCTACATCATGCTTGAGTGCATTGGACTATCCTGCTAATATTATAAATGCGAAAGGATTTTTGGTTTAGATGATTGTTACTCAATCACGCTATCGCTATAATGGTAGATTATAGCCTGGAATAACACATGGGCTACCATTCATCCCTGGGATAGGTTCCCATGGGTTACGGGATCAGGAGGGAGCATAAGCTAGTTAAATATAAATAGAGGTGTCGCAGAAGTGTTACTTAGTCATAGAGTTAATACAGGGATGGGGTCCAAAAAGCTAAATTTGCGTGACGTAGTTTATGAACGGCCCCTTACGTGGGATCGATGTCCGAGCAATTTGACAAATTGCAACAAGCCTGTGTGCAGTACAATATGCAGATACACGCTTTCCGCCGGCCGGAGGGGTCGTCTAGATTATTTGATTTTATTATAGTTGCATCGAAACGTCAATATGAAATACAAACTGCTGTGTGCATCTGTTCATCGACTGGATTGCGTAAATATTGTAGATATATATATTTTTATTATTTTGTACATGATTCGTTATTAAAGAGTAATGATCTCCAATTAAGGGCGGGTTTCACTTATCTATATAATAGGTGAAATCCGCCCTTAATTGGAGATTAAACTGCGTAAATCAAACTATCTTTTTGGCGACTACTAGAGGTATCAACTCTTTGGGACTATTGTTGAGTTGATAATGTCGTAATCGAAATGACCATAACCATACGGTGGTCTAATGATATTGGTCAGGAACCTGAATGTAACCTAGGAACGAAATGCTAAGGTACCGAATCGCAGGATCTGGAGGCGTGGCCTCCCTTTCAGAGTGGTCCCAGAATTGGTATAAATATAGTGGCAATAGCCAAGTACAGTTCTTCACATTTATTATTGACTAGCTGTGACCCGCGGTTTTGCCCGTGGCATACTTCGTCTCCGTGGCAGGATGAAAAGTATCCTATGTCCGTCTTCTAGTTGTAAGCTACCTCCCCATCAATTTTCAGTCCAGCCGGTCACGCGTGATGCCGTGACCAAGGGAAATAGGGATTCATTTTTATATATATAGATTTAATAGATCTTTTTATAATCTCACCGCGGTAGCCTAGTGGTCTGGGTAATGGACTGCTGACACGAGGTCTCGGGTTCGATCCCAGGTTCACCATGGCACACACCAATGACTTTTCGATGCTTTTCGAAGTTATGTGTGTATTTATCGCAGGTTTATAAGTGCCTGGTTAATGGCAATAGGCTCGCCACCTATTACATTGGGACCTAAACATAAACTGGCGAAATGTGGGTGCTAGCACCTCTGCCTACCCCTTCGGGGATATAGGCGTGAGTTTATGTCATGTTACGTTATCTATATCTAATAACTTTAAAATGAGCAGTACTTACCTGTAAAATATGTATTTAAATATTGCTGGCATTCCGGTAGGGTCAGCGGCCATTTTTTATTTACAAGAAAATGATTTCGAAAAAAAAGAACGCAATTACAGAAAAGAAACGCGGAGCAAAGCTCGACTAATTTCTATAAAAGCTTTTCATATGACGTCATTCGTTACATCAAACAGAATTGTGTCACACATATCTTAATAAAGAGTATAGGTACCCATTTCCATTACAGTCGTCACTCGGCCCATTATTCTATAACCCCAATAAAATTACATTGGATGCCTCAACAGTTTGTTGCGGTGCCTGGAGCGATTTAATATAAATAGACCACTCTATTGTTGATGTACGGTGTGTCTGTGATGATTGGTGGCTTAACTATATTTTAAGATAAATGGGCCTATTGTCGTTATCTGGTTACATCTGTCAGAAGCTGTGATCATAATAGTATTTAATATCGATCTGAATAATAGTAAATGGATGGTTTTGCAAGGAGGTAGGACACGACGGTATCTCCCGTCCGAAATGAGCTGTCCGACTGGGGTAGTACCTCCGCCCTACAGAACACCGCGGCCATAATAACCATCATGTTGTGTTCCCGCCGATAAGTAGGGTAGCCAGAGCTCACTGTACCCTCCTCCCCACCCCATCCTAGCCCTCCTCACTTTCCTTCAGGGTAGGCAGCGCGTGTGTGACACCTTTGGTGTTGCACACGTTCATAGGCCACGGTGACCGCTTCCCATCAGGTGGGCCGTGTGCTTGTCTGCCACCTACGTGGTATAAAAAAATGGATAGCTTAGAGAAATAGGTAGTAAGTTTAGATTATAACTAGAAAAGTGTGTTCTTAACATAGTTAAAAACAAGGGATCACAGCGCCTCTCTCTTGCAGGGGAGACGCTGCTGTGTGCGGCAAATGCCCTGAAGTGGCTCTCTAGAGGGCTGCTTGAAGGCTCTTCATATGTACCTGGCGTGGGCTTATTGGGGGTAGGCTGATTCTGCAAGCGCAGACGTAGACGGGAGGAGAAGGGAGAGGTGACAGGACAGAGCCATGGATTAATGTAGAGAACCAGTGGAGAACCAGAGTGGTTCGTGTAGCACTGGACAACAATATAAAAAAACAACGTTATGTTATGCCTAGAATCCAACTATAGGTGTTCCGTTGTCCCTTTGTACCCATTATATCTTGAGACGTGCAGGTGCTAGGATATTAAGTCTTCCATCGCCTGCTAATTTCCATCTGTTACGGTTATGCCTGCCTGGGTAATAGACATTTAAGTCTTAATTGCCGTTCCTGCTAAGACAAATCATATCCAGATTCTCAGGCTATAAAACTTACGACAGCGAAGAACTATCCTGATAGTACCTAAGTCGGACAACGCAACACTGCTTGAAGATAAGGTGTCCTTCTATTATGGTGTCCTCACCTGTTATTAAAATCAATATTTTTTTAAATGGTATTTCTTTCTACAGGGTGCAAACACCTCTAACGGCAGGGGTTTGCACTCACCGTCCGAAGATGACCTAGTGGACATCACTGCGGGATTACAGCAAGCCGCTGGCCCTTCCAGTTCAACGACTACTCCCACCAACCACGGTACATTCCAACTTTACGAGCACAGTCAGCGTAACTCCACAGCAAGCGCCAATTGTAAGTACCTATACTTGAATAATTCATTGTTGCATAATACTGTTACTGAATGTAACATTAGATAATCTTCCAATTTAATTCAATCCACACAAAATTACGATAGGTTAATAAAATGTACGTTAGTTTTTAAATGATGAAGAGATTAAGTATGTATTCTAAATTTATTCCAAATTAAGTGTATGTATACTAGATGACATTTATGTAGATATGTAATAGTGATCAATCCTTATCCTGGCAAATAAACTAAAATTAGCATAGGGTGAGTGCTTCAAAGGCAACAAGATAACAATTTCATCTAAATTGTTCAGTTATTAAGACATTGAGGATTTATTAACACACTTTCAACTAGCCCGAAGGCATAATGTTGAACACTATTTCTTTCACTATTACTTAACAGTGTTTTCTGTTTTTAAGCGTACATCGCTCAATACTTCAATACGTCCATTGGTAAGCATTCTTGAATAGCATCATTATGTACATGCTTGTGTCTTGCCGTTTTAGTGGGTAGACCATATATTATATACTCGTAAAGGGCTAACAAAACGGGCAACACTTATATATAATGTAGAATCCTTGGTTTACTTAGTGCTGCACTTTAGTTCGATCGAAAATTACTAATTTGGGTTATTTATTATTAATGGCAATCACTGTTCTAAGCTTGCCTTTAAATGGATAAATGTAGCTTATGTCTATGTCTACGCATATATTCACTAATTAATATAATTAGATGTATCATCTTCGTCAATCAATTAGTAATTGCATTCATCTATCTTAGTTGTGGCCAGAGTTATTGATAAATATGCAATATGCCTAATATGTACCTATTATAATCGTATGTTTCATACAAACATACCTACTCTCGTATTTTTTATATTATTGACGCCAGCTATCAAAGCTAACAGCTAACAAAGAAGTTGACGAAATGTTGTCCACCACGACCACAGTCCTTTTTAGCAACTTGTGCATAGGTACCATGAATATTGAATATTGACTGCTATTCGTAAAAAAATGGTTAGTGGCTCTTATTAGAAGTACCTAACCGTTTCCTATATTTCTCATTGACTTCTGAAAAGAAAAAAAAAGTTTTCACTTGGTGTAGCTTTTATTCATTAGCGGTGTTCACAAGGGGAACTTCACAAAACGTTAGACTTGGAACAACGTTCTGCTGAAAGTGGCTAAGTACCCTTTTAAAAAATGTATAGATAACAATTAATTAGTCACCCTTTACATCGACATTGACTCGATAGCAATTGATCTTTGATAGATTTGCACCTAGATACGTGGGATTCTCTTTCAGTAACTCTTCGGGTGCGCCGGTACCTCCCTGGGGTACTTTATGCTTTGGATCCACATGCATTTTCTTGGCAGTTTTTCTTTGTGATGTATGCATACTGTTGGGTGAAGAATAGCTTCCCTTTAAGCATTTTTCGGTTCAGGTGAAGCGTATAATACAGACTCTATGTAATTCTAGTTACGTTCGATAAACTAATTTTGTGTCCTGCAAGCTATGCTAGTTAGCTAGTAGTACTTTGTAACGTTGTATAACAACGTTATAAAATCTATAGGGTGAACTCGTGCATAATAGATTCCAGTATGGCCTACTTTGTGCTGGACACTATAAATGGATAGGTAGTTAAAGTTAGCTTCAACTGGCTTCAACAAAAGCTATTGTGGTTGAGATTATGCCATGATTTATGTTTGAGATATTGTGCCATGATTTGTGTTTCATTTCATTTTGATAGATCTTCGCGTATTAGTTCGGGGAATAAAGACATAAAGCAGATCAAATTATATATATATTTATTCAGGGAAAGCCAGGTTTTTGTACGTAGGTTCGTCTGTTCTTAAAAACATTTTCCTCTTTTGTGGTTCTAAACAATATCCTCGTATCCGCGCATGTATGCGCCGCTAATAGTCAAAAGGTCAAGGTAAACGGTTTCTCGCAAAAATCACGTTTTATCACAATATTTTATATAGACACGTGTATAAGTTAACGATCTTACAATCTACAAAAATTGCCTGATGATTCATAGTTTATCTGCAGGGTAAAATTCAAAGGAAGGAATAATGGTTGGATCTGTTGATGGCGTTGACTTAGATGTTTGATTTTTCACAACTTTAAGGTATTCCAGGCTTATTTTTTTCCTTTTCCACTTCGCACTATCTTCTGCGTCCACGGGAGTGACGCCATTGGCACGCATGTCATCCGTTACTACGTCCAACCAGCACTTCTTGGGTCTGTTCCTCCTGGCAGGGCCCGGTGGAAGTGCCATGGCCAAACATTTGTCACCCACGTAGTTAGGGGGCTGCTGCAAAACGTGCCCACACCAGTGAAGGCAATATTCCTGCATTTTATCCACGATACCACGGATATGAAGGCTGCCACGAAAACGGTAGTTCTTCACGCGACCTTTACGCGTGCAGCAATCGCAACATAATCATCTTTGTGACACGCAGCTACTGCTTACGCTGTAGTTTCCTTATAATTTTGTGGTTACAATAAAAGGGCGAAGCCTGTATTTTCTTTTAATAGGCACCTGGTATCTTTTAATAGGTAGTGGTGGTAGCTGAATGGATAAGGATGCGGCCTTTACTCAGAGGTATCGAGTTCGAGGGTTATTGGGCTAATCGTCCGAGCTAAATCCGGCCGGACAGTACTAATGTGAATTTCACTTTGTGGAATTTATATGTGCTAATCATTTATGATTTACTATCTGCTGACGGTGAAGGAGAAACATCGTGAGGAAACCCACATGTCCTAGAAGAAATTCTAAGGACATGTCCGATCCACCAACCGCATTAGGCTAACGTGTGTGGATTAAGGCTTAAACCCTCTTAGCTCTCTCGTTAGAGGAGAGGAGACCCGTGCTCAGCAGTGGGACATAAATGGGTTGCTATTAGGTACCTATAACCCACAAATTAAGGAATAATTTTCTATATCCCCTTTATCTAAATCTACTACATAAGTATTCCGATATTTTCGGATTAAATCGATTCTAAATAATATGTACAATAATAATAATAATATTAGATAGCGACCCGGTCGTATATGTATTATTTCCTATACATAGATAGGTAAATGGATTAGATAAGAGTTTCCAATGGCCAGTGCCAGTGATATTATAGAGTTCAGTGCAAACAAACGTTTTTAGTGAAATGACGGTGGAATCAATAGAACAAGAGGACTTGCTGGAACCTCTTGTTACCCAAGGCTATGTAAGTAGGTAAAAGTGTCTGAAAGTCTTTAATTTTTCGCTTCTTGTTGTGTACCGTGGGGTGTTGCCAATGAGATGACCCGTACAAATTTTCGTTTTAGATGTTTAGAGTCCTTGCAAAGAGAAGTTGGTAGACACTTGCTTTATTTATTGTACAGAGCGTACAGTGGGCGTTGCATGATGTTTATAATGGTGTTACGAAAGTACACGCTATTTTTGACGCAAATTACGATCAATTAGGTACGGGACAAAGATTTAATAAGGTTATTATAAACTTGTCTTTAAACCTTTGTTTACGCTAATGAAGAAAAGATTTATCATTCGTTTTATTTTTTTACCTAGGTACTAATTTTTTATTAGATTGTACAAGTATGGGTATTATATCTACTTACACGATTATTCTGCATGATTGATACGTGTATTTCCTTCATGCATTAATATGGCTGCCGTGGCACTCGTGGCCCGTTTAATAAGGGTGGTAGGTGTAGGTATAAGTACAAGTGCACTTATTTGTTCCAATTAATTTGCATGTGCATTTAGCCGCGGTATTCCTGCTCTAAGTGAAATGTTGTGACCTTGTACAAAAAAGTAAAAAAAAATTTTTATCTTTTAATTAACTAGTGGCTAGCCAATGAATGGACTAGCGAAGCTGAAAGCACGTGATTAATGTTGCTATCATCACTCTTCGATCCATTAACATTTCAAGGCTGCTTTAGGTTATTATTAACTTCTAAATGATTAGAAAGTTGCAACAATCAAGTACCTAAATTACTTGTTTTAACATTTAGGTATACATAATAATATTCCTGGCTTTCGATCCATGATATATAAATTTTTAAATGTTTACTGGTAATTATTAATTACATGTTGTGTAATAAGAAAAGTGATAGTGAAATTATGATTTCTGAGCACTGCGCAGGCCTGCGAGACTGACACATCAATGAATTGGTAGATATTGTACATATTTCTATGGCAACACTGTAGTTGACGCTTCATCTGCGTCACCCAAATAATATTTTTTTTTTTCATGTCATCCTTGTATTATTGTGTTGTGTAGGTTTTAGTTAGTCAATTAAGCAATAAATAGTGTGATATTAGTGTTAAGAAGTATTTATTACGTGCGAAACAGAAATGAGCCTATTTACAAGTGAATAAAATATAATTTAGCATAAGGAAGTCGTTATACAATATTGAATTATTGTTGCAGGGGACACAATTGTATTTTCCGGAATGCAAGGTGGGTACCGTATTCTTTATTTAAAGTTAATACAATACTAGCATAGATAATAGACCTAATTGTATCAACTTACCTCCTTTTGTTTTTCAATTTACCACGTCTAACATCTTGAAAATAAGTTTGTCTTGTAAATTTTTACTTGCAAAAAATAACAAGAAACCTGTTTACTTTATTTTGATACGAAAATAATTTGTAGTTAAGGTTGCGTGTAAAAATTCTCAATATTTAATTCGTAATTAGTTTGGTTTGTGAGTGTCAAAAACAGCTAACATATGTTTGCCTACTTTGTATCACTAGTTAAACTACATAAGACATTGAACACGCTAAAAGGTAAATGATTATCATTCAGTACCTATATTATTGTTTAATTTCCACAGTGCCTATCAATGGAATGATTGCTAGCATAATATTTACAACCGCTACCTAAGTATTTATAGATATTTGAAGGTTACACTGATATGATTATCTGGTTCCAAATCTATTTTCATTAATGGTATCTACTTATGATCTAATTTATATAAAAAGTTATAAAACTGCATTAATTGAGCTCAAATTTTGGTGGTAGAAGGCTCTGAAATAGGATTTTAAGAATGTCTTTTTTTATTTTTCCTAGCTGAGACCTGGGTTGCTAGTATTTCATAATTTTAGATGTGGTATATTGAAATACAAGATTGTTTACTCAGTTGGTTAATATTAGGGCTTCTTTAGTGAATAAAGGTGGTATGTAGCATACCACCTTTATTCACTAAAGAAGCCCTAATATCTCCTTACCTAATAACTCCATCCATACAGTATTATATGTACACTAATACTTACTGAAACAGAGTTTTGTGTCTCATGTGTCTGGATGTCTGCCAATACTGTATACCCATTACTTTTGCTAAGAATTCTAACATTCCCATTCTACACATTTGCTCATAGTCGGAAGGACTGATCGCATTATAAACAATATAAAAAAAAAGAATTCTAATATAATTCACATTTTAAGGAGACGATGATATCCCCGGAATCGGTCAGTATGACGATTTTCACACAATCGATTGGCAGCGAGACATAGCGCGCGATCGTATGCGCCATAGATACATTGTGAAGAAGAGGCAGGACTCAATATGGGATCTCATTAAGGTATGTATTATAGTGCCTTATCAGATCACCCGTTAATTACAATTTAGTATTTAAACGAATTTGGAATGTTCATTGTTTACAAGTAATTTGATTTTTTTACTAGTTGATCAAAGTGTCAGATTTTCCTCCTATACAAATAACAGAAATGTTTAGCGCAGACGATAGTAATAATCATTGTTATTGTAGGGTGCACACGATGCGTGGTCCGGATGGGTGTGCGTTCTTCTTGTGGGTGTCTGCACAGGTATGGTGGCCGGAGTTATCGACATTGGGGCCTCCTGGATGACAGACCTAAAGTTTGGTATCTGTCCACAAGCCTTCTGGCTCAATAGAGAACAATGCTGCTGGTCGGACACTGACGCAACTTTTAATGCTGGGAACTGCTCACAGGTAATATAACAATTTAATTTAGAAAGAACCCCATTTTTGCTACCAAGTTTGGTGGCATCATACTTCCACCCCTCTTTTTTGTAACCTGATATTCACGCAACGCATGATAATTTAGAGCAAAAACGCCATTGATGCAATAGAAGGAGAAGAATAGGAGATAGGCAATAAGTGTCTTGGTTACTTCTAGGCAAGCATACTCCATTATCAAATACATCATGATTTCTTAACAAGTGAGATAGTTGTCAAATACGGTCCTAGAATCTGAAGCCAATTGGCCTCTTCAGTAGTCGCTGAGCTCACAGCAACTCTTATTGTTCTAGTGGTTAACATGGCCTCAAGTGTTGGGTGGCAAGCGCGAAGGGCCCGGGGCTTACATCCTCAGCTATTTGTTCTACATAGTGTGGGCTCTAGTTTTCGCGGCGCTGTCAGCTTCATTAGTCCGGATGTTTGCGCCCTACGCTTGCGGATCAGGTAAATATAGAAATCTATTACTGGTATATTTTCGAGAATTACCTAATTATCCTGGCTTATTAGGCGATTAGCAGACGGAGGCACGGGGCGGTCAAAATGTCTGCGACGCACTCTTATTATTACTGTCATTAGATCGCATTTAGCCCGCTTGTCTGACAAGCGACATGAGCTATTGCGCTGACAAATGCAACCTTATATTCGTACAAAATAAGAGTTCGTCGCGGGCATTTTGACCGCCTCGCCCCGCCGTCTGCTTATTGCCTTAAGGTCAATATATTCGCTTCGCACCCACGCGGTATGATATTCTGCTAATATTATAAATGTGTAAGTTTATTAAGACGTTTGTTACTTAATCAAGCTTTAACGGCTAAACGGATCTGGCTGAAAATTTATACAGCGATAGATTATAGTCTGCATAATATAGTCTGCAATATCATAGACTACTTTCATCCCTGTCATATGTTTGGGCTTAGCATTCCATACAGGTTAAGCCGCAGGCAACATTTAGAGTTCTTATTTGAATATCGCATCGGAGAAAGGATTATGCAATATTATATATTCGCGCCTGTATATCTCTGAAGGTACAGACAGAGGTTGATTACTGTTTGTTTTCGGTTGTTTGTAATGGGAAGCGTGAAGCGAGCGCACCACACATAATATGTTGTCAACTGTCTTCTGGACAGGTATAAAAGGACTCGAACCTATTACTATCTATCGGGCATTTTTACAGACTTCGAAGCAAGTGCTAATGAGAATTTCCTAATAACTTATGAATTCTAGTAAAGATAAAGACTATAAATATGGTCAGTAGTCGCATTAGCCTACTACGGCGGTAATTTATGTAAAAAAACTAGGACTATCTGTGCTAATTGAATTTTTGTTTTTGTGTTTGATAGAATGGTCGTGGGAGATGATAATCTCTATTTTGTACTTAGTAAATTTCCTTTATTTTAAATCATAGGTGCAATCCGATTACGAGAACTTGGGGTGCAATCCGATTACGAGAACTTGGGGTGCAATCCGATTACGAGAACTTGGGGTGCTACCCAGTTACGAGAACTTAGGGTGCATTTCGATTACGGGAGCTTGAGATGGAATTCGGTTACGGGAGCTTGAGGTGCAATTCGATTACGGGAGCTTGAGGTGCAACTCGATTACGTGGACTTAAGGTGTGATCGTATTACGAGGGTGTGAGGTGCAACTCGATTACGAGAACTTGGGTGCAATCTGATTACGAGAACTTGGGGTGCAATCCGATTACGAGAACTTGGGGTGCATTCCGATTACGAGAACTTGGGGTGCAACTCGATAACGAGGAGTTGAGGTGCATCTTGATTACTGTATGAGGGTGATACCTGCCTTGCACGTGTTGTTCTGTATAGAAAGAGACGGTTTTTATATATGGGTGTTAAATATATGCGTGTATCACAGGTATACCAGAGATCAAGACAATATTGAGTGGATTCATCATCAGAGGATATTTGGGCAAATGGACGCTTATCATCAAGGTCGTTGGCCTCATCCTGTCTGTGTCGTCTGGCCTCTCGCTGGGCAAGGAGGGCCCTATGGTGCACATAGCCAGCTGTCTTGGTAAGTGAAGTTTTTATTTCATTTATAAAAGAAGTAGGCAATTGAGAGAGAAACAAGTTTTTTTTTTTATGTCGGTCGCGTCAACATGACTTCACCTCGCCTGATGGTAAGCTGAGGCAAAGTCTCTAGAATGGGAGTCACCATTGCAAACACCGATAGTGCCATAATGGTGGCTCTCAGCTTGACGGCCTCATCAAATGCTTTTTCACGCCCCGCTTAAAGGACCCGGGACTGTATGAGGAAGGAAACACGTGAGCTGGTAAAGAATTCCAGGTTTTGATGGTGCGGCAAAGGAAAGAGGCACCGAACCGCTTGGTTCTTGATGGAATTGTTTGCACCATATGCACGTGTTGTTCTGTATAGGAATGGAGAGTACAGCAATTATAATATTTTTTACCAAATGTAGTATATAGAATTTATTTGAACAGCTAAGTAAGTCTATAATATTATGAAATTGTAAATAAGCTGTGTCTGTACATTGGAGATTATAATATGATCGATTCTGAATACCAATTTTTTTAAAATTCTTATGTGTTTTTTCACGATGGACACAAAAACTACTGCACGGTTTTTTATGCCGTTTTTTAATTTGAAAGGTCTTTGATAAACAAACAATTTGCGATAAATATTTTTGATCGCAATTGATTAAGAAGAACTGCAGATATGATTAAATAAATTGTGAAAAAATCTTTTTCAATTTAAACGGTTTCAAATTGTATTGTCATCAGAACTAAAGACTTCTGCCAAATATCAGACCAATCAGACAACTGAAAGGGGGTCAAATTTTAATTACTTGATTTGACCCAAACAAACAGGTCAAGTTAAATAAAACCGTTTAAAAACCGTTTAATAACAGGTCAAGTTAAATAAAATTTAATTAAAAACGCTTATAGTTCACGGCATCTAACTTGGCAGGGTTTTGGAGAAGTGTGGGCCCCATTACTCCAAAACCCTGCCAAGTTAAACGCTGTACACTATACTTGTTTATATGCGACGCATTGTGCCACAAACAAGTATAGTGTACAGCATTCAACTTGGCAAGGTTTTGGAGTAGTGGGGCCTACACCACTCCAAAATCTTGCCAAGTTAGATGCCGTGAACTGTACATCTAAGCATGGGTGGAGCTACAGGCTTCAGCAAGTAAGCAATAATCTTGAAGTTCAAAAGTTTCAGTTTGTGACTTACAATTTTTTGATTTATTTGAACAGGTAACATTCTGTCGTATCTTTTCCCTAAATACGGTCGTAACGAGGCTAAGAAGCGTGAGATATTGTCGGCGGCCGCCGCGGCAGGTGTATCCGTCGCTTTCGGAGCACCCATCGGTGGAGTACTCTTTAGCTTGGAGGAGGTAAGTTTCTCTCACAATAAGAATAGGTCCCGCTTCCGTTAGCCTAAGTGAATATTGCAATTTCTTGCGATTATCGCAATTTTACACGAATAGGTCCCGCTTCCGTTAGCCTATATATATTTTATACTACGTAGGTGGCAGACAAGCACACAGCCCACCTGATGGGAAGCGCTCACCGTGGCCTATGAACGTGTGCAACACTAAGGGTGTCACACAAGAAGGAAGGAAAGGCGGAGAGCTAGGAAGGTGTGGGGGAGGAGCGGTACAGTGAGTTCTGGCTACCCTACTTACCAGCGGGAACACAACTTGATTGTTATTGGTGGTCTCCTGTAGGGCGGAGGTACTGCCCCAGCCGGACAGCTCATTTCAGACGGGAGATACCATCGTGTCCTACCTCCTAGTCATGTGTATAATCGCCATTATTAGAATCCGGGACATCTCGCTCATAAGTCCGGCTCCTAACTACTAAGCTATCAATATTATACGCAGGTATCATACTACTTCCCGCTGAAAACCCTATGGCGTTCGTTCTTTTGCGCGCTGATCGCCGCTTTCATCTTGCGCTCCATCAATCCCTTTGGCAACGAACATTCCGTGCTGTTCTTCGTGGAGTACAACAAGCCGTGGATATTCTTCGAGTTGATTCCGTTCGTTGGTCTCGGTATAATCGGGGTGAGTTTACTTTTGATGTTAGCCGACTTCGAAAAAAGGAGGTTCTCAATTTCAATGTGTCATGTTTTTGTTAGCAACTCCAAAAAAAGAAAGTGGTTCTGAATTTGGACGTTTATATTTTTTTATCGATTTTATAAAAAGAAAGGTTCTCAATTCGAATTTATTTTTTATGTATGTTCGGACATAATAACTTCTTCAATTTTGTAGATGGATTTGCAAAATATTTTCCAGTTTAAGTTCCAAACTAAAACGTGCATGCGCACTAACTGTCCAAACAAATCCGTAAAATTTGGTTTTAGACACTTTCTTTAGTTTCTAAAGATTAATTTCGGTAAATAGTTTGAATTTACTTCACTATATTCAGAATATAAATAATAAACAGCTGCGGAATTTTAGGCGATAACCAGACGGAGGCGCGGGGCGGTCAAAATGTCCGCGACGCACTCTTATTATACTATCATTAGATCGCATTTAGCCCGCGTATGTCTGACAAGCGACAGAAGTTATTGCGCGGACAAATGCAACCTTAACCGTACAAATAAGAGTGCGTTGCGGACATTTTGACCGCCCCGCCCCGCCGTCTGCTTATCGCCTTAACGGTTCTCACTACCCATAACGACTGCCATAGATGTTCGTATGACAACGACCGGCTTAACGTGCTCTCCAAAAGCGCTATTTCGCATCTTTAAAAAATCTTTGCATTATAGGGCTGCATAGCAACGATATTCATAAAGGCAAACATATACTGGTGCCGCTATCGCAAGTTCTCCAAACTCGGCCAGTACCCCGTCACCGAAGTGTTGGTGGTGACCCTAATCACGGCGATCATCGCTTACCCTAACCCGTATACTAGGATGAACACTAGCGAACTGATATATTTGCTGTTCAACCAGTGTGGAATCTCCAACGCTGATCCTCTGTGGTAAGTTGTATGTTTTTTTACCACTTAGGTATAACTAGATAAGCACATTTCCTGTCTGATGGGAAGCGGTTACCGTGGCCAGGGGCGTTATATTCGCGCTGCCGACCCTAAAATAGTTACAGCATGTGCTTTTTGAGGATAAACTCTTCGCCCACTCTTTGGGTAATCTTAGCTTTTTTGGGTGCGACTGCCGGCTGACCCCCAACGTTGAGATTCTACTTTCTTTTGAAAACTTCGTCCGTCAATCATAGGGTGGACTAGCCTGCAGGTACAGTTAACTTGGGCTCCAATGTTTTGATGGAGACCCAACTTGAACTCTTATAATTTTTTATTACATATTGATTTGAACCGAACCCGTGATCAGTCCCTAAGGGGGACAACTGAACTACGCGGACTTATACGTCCTGGGGTGTCGCTGAAGCCATCTACTGCAATTCTTGGGAACTATTGCCGAACTAACGATTTTACTTTTTCCGTGCCGAATCTATAAAAAAAGGTTAGCTTTCTAAATGTTTCAAAATTTAGATAGAAAAAAAATATTCTTTAAAAAAATACTGATATAGGTACAAGGTTTCGCACACATCCATACAGAATAACAGCTGCCTCTCAGCTTAAATGCTGTCCGCGTTTTTAATTTTAATTTAACTTAATGTTGTTGTAGTGATTACAACCGCAACTTCACCGATGTCAACTCCGCCATTGAGAAGGCGGCGGCGGGCCCGGGCGTGTACCGCGCCATCTGGCTCTTGGTCTTGGCACTCATCCTGAAACTGGTCATGACCATTTTCACTTTCGGCATCAAGGTGCCTTGTGGACTGTTCATACCAAGTCTGGCTCTTGGCGCGATTGCGGGCAGGATTGTGGGCATCGGTAAGTTACGATCAGCTGTCAAAAAATTGTCTATTTGTGGAACCGGTCCATGTTTTACTCATCTTGATGTGTCCTTGGTGTAGGAGTGGAACAGCTGGCCTATAACTATCCGAAAATATGGTTGTTCTCTGGCGAGTGTTCGACGGGAGACGACTGCATCACGCCCGGCCTGTACGCCATGGTTGGGGCCGCTGCCGTCCTTGGAGGGGTCACCAGAATGACAGGTTAGTCAACATTATTATCCTACAAGCCCTTTCCCTCAGTTTGGGTCGACATTTCAGTCTAATCTGACCTCCACAACCTATGTGGTTTTTAGGGCTCCAAAATTATGTTTATCTGCATTCTAGAACTCATAACACAAAATAAACTGTTTACTTTGGGTCTAGAGAGCGCTGTGTAGAATGCCATAATTGGTATAACTTCTCAGAATTCGTTCCCTATTTACGGTACTATCGAATGGTGTATACAGGGTGTTTCCTAAATATATATGGCTCCGATTCCTGGCTAAAATAGTAGTTTTTTTTTTAAATCCAATGCTGCAGTTTTAGTTGAGACTCCCTTTGAGCATTTTTCGATATTCCTTACCCTTTGGTTTTTTTTTTTTTGGCCAGCCACGCCCATTCGAAAAATTCACCCTTAATTCCCAGTCGCTCCAAAGCTTTCACCTCGGAGTCTGGGGTCCGCTTTACCAGTCTTAACTGCGGATTTGGCTGGACCTCGATATTTTCCGTGAAGCGACTGCCATCTGACCTTCACAACCCAATGGTGACATTAGGCGATATCGAAGCATTGCAGCTAGACCGTTGTTGTTGGACTTTTTAGCGCTCCAACTACCCGTAACGACTGCCATAGATGTTTGTATGACAACCGGGGCTTAACGTACTCTCTGAGGCCCGACCAGACCAAAACTCACCCTGTATATTCTTGCATATTATTTGACCTATCACCTTGCCCACAGTGTCACTGGTCGTTATAATGTTCGAATTGACGGGTGGCGTGCGGTACATCGTGCCTCTCATGGCGGCTGCCATGGCCTCCAAGTGGGTGGGCGACGCCCTAGGCCGTCAGGGTATATACGACGCCCACATCGCACTCAATGGATATCCGTTCCTGGACAGCAAGGACGAATTCCAACACACTTCTCTTGCTGCTGACGTCATGCAACCCAAGTAAGTATTTCTAACTCGTTGAAATTTTATGTCTGTCACTTCAACATGACTTCACCTCGCCTGATGGTATGCTAAAGGCAAAGTCTCTGGAATGGGAGTCCGATACTCTATCTACTCTACTATCTCGATGTCTACAAATTAACTAAATTCTCACCTCGCCTCAATATGGTTGTTTCATGTTTTCATGGGATCTATAGTATACATTTTCTAAGGATTGTGCACGACATCTAACTTGGCATGATTTTAGAGTAGTGTGGGCCCCACTACTACAAAATCTTGCCAAGTTAGATGTCGTACACTATACTTGTTTCTATGCGACGCATTTTGCCACAAACAAGTATAATGTACAGCACCTAACTTGGCAAGGTTTTGAAGTAGTGGGGCCCACAATACTTCAAAACCTTGCCAAGTTAGATGTCGTACACTATACTTGTTTCTATGCGACGCATTTTGCCACAAACAAGTATAATGTACAGCACCTAACTTGGCAAGGTTTTGAAGTAGTGGGGCCCACAATACTTCAAAACCTTGCCAAGTTAGATGCCGTACACGCGTACACCTTTGGTAAATTTAATTTCTTCTAGGTTAACCAATTGAATTAAAATTAAATAGAATAATATCCTTAATTTGACTGTCAACTAACCTGTTAATTTTTTAATTCTAATAATTTAAAATAAATATCTTGTCGTTATTAGGAGAATATTGCCATTTCACTAAACATACTCAATAGGATTCTTGAGGTGATTATTATAATTAAGGGCTTGCTGTGCGAGAATCTCGTTATTATTTTTTACATTATAACCACAAAAATTGACGACGTAGTCTCAAAAGCTGCCATGCGAGATGCTGCGCGCTGAGTATAATGAGTTTTAAATCAGATAAATATCAATTCAGCAGTAATATGCTAACTACCCAGGTTCACCATGGCACACACACCAATGACTTTTCGATGCTTTTCGAAGTTGTGTGTATTTATCGCAGGTTTATAAGTGCCCGGTTATCAGTAGGCTCGCCACCTATTACATTGGGACCTAAACATAAACTGCCGAAATGTGGGTGCTAGCACCTCTGCCTACCCCTTCGGGGATATAGGCGAGAGTTTATGTTATATGTTATGCTAACTGCAGCTTGCGTACCCTACTTCCGATTGGTTTGGAACTGACGATGGAGTTAGAATTTAGTGTACCTGCATGGCCCTACCAAAACCTTCGTTGCCCAAGTCAACCTGGCCTGTGAATCCGTGCACCTGTTGAACAGATGAGGCTGTGATCTTTCTTTTCAGGGTTGGGGAGGTCAGACGGCAGTCGCTCTCATAAAAGCCAATATACCAATCAAAACTAATAAGCAGACGCCAGGCTTTGCTCGCAAACTGGAAATAGCTAATTTGATGTCAAGTCAGAGTGTCTATATTATAATGAAGTAGCTGTGTCATTAAAAAAAAAACTTATGTTATATGAACGATACTGAAGACGAAAATATTTTTATTGGAATTCTTGTCTGATTTTGCGCGATGTACACAAAAACTACTGAACGGATTTTGATGCGATTGTTTTGTTTAAAGGATCATTCGAATGATTAAGTAGTTTTCATAACCTATTAAAATATATATTCTTATATATTTTTTTTTTATATAAGTGCCCGGTTAATGGCATTAGGCTCGCCACCTATTACATTGGGACCTAAACATAAACTGGCGAAATGTGGGTGCTGCCTACCCCTTCGGGGATATAGGCGTGAGTTTATGTTACTCATATTTCTTATATTGTTTAAAGATGACTAATAGATTTAAAATTGTAATTTTATCCTTGTACAAGGAAAATTGCTTTGCGATAAGATATTGGCAATGTTTTGTTCGTGTCGAAACTAAGTTGTTTCGTGTCGCCAATGCGGATATATAATATTACATGCATGAAACGTATTGACATAGAAATTTACTTGATGTAGGGCTACTGTGAGTAATTTTTGGAACTTCTAGAGATTTGGACGAAAATTGATATTCAAAGAATTTTGACTTGCTTCTAAGGCGATAAGCCGACGACGGTGGGGCGGTGCGGTCAAAATGACCGCGACGCACTCTTATTTGTACGTTTATATGGTTGCATTTGTCGGCGCAATAGATCATGTGGCTTGTCAGACATACGCGGGCTAAATGCGATCTAATGTTAGTACTAATAAGAGCGCGTCGCGGTCATTTTGACCGCCAACGCCTCCGTCTGCTTATCGCCTTAAAGTTTGGCTTGCGTTGTAATGCCCAGGCTTGCGGATAGTTTTAAACCAAAGTTGCATTGCGCTATAGTATTTATTAATATGTATATAAAGACTAGCTGTTGCCCGCGGCTCCGCCCGCGTGGATGTCGAAATCCGTTTCAAAAACTATCCTATCTCTCAAGTTGGATCGAATAAGTGGTTTAGGAGTCCATTGAGGACAAACATTGTGACACGAGATTTATATATATTAAGATATGGTGCTGATACGACTAGCAGTATTTATGGATTTATTTTAGTTTGTAAGGCAATGCATGCTGTGCAATTAATGTATAGATTTATACAGGACAATCTTAAATAACGGGCATATTTGTTATTTTATCTATGGAAATTATTATGGTATACATAATATTTTACTTGACTAAATATATCTAGATCATTATCTATTTTTGTTGTATTTTTAAGAATATCTGACACACTAGGAAACGATTCGTGACGTAGCGTCTTTAACATACATGTTAACTATTATAGAATCGCTGAAAGAATGCGTTCCTGACAGGTTGTGAGCGAACGGGCGATGTAACTTTGAACCTGGTGTATAATTTACGGCAAAATTTTAAATATCGTTTATTGACCTTATTAACGAGTGATAACATAAACAATTTAATTACTGTGCCAATTTACAATACACAAATTAATTTTGGGCTAAAATGATTAACAATTAATTAATTAAAAATATAAAATCAATAGTTTTTAAAAGTCATACCACGTCAAACTGCGCTGTTTCAAGGTTATGTCAAAATGTTCGCTTCCATAGTGATGAGACAAAATAACAAGGCAATTGTAACCGCATATTTTAGTAATCTTAATAATAATAATCTGTTGGTTGAAAAATATAAAATAGAACGTTACAATTTTATAATATGTAATTTTGTAATAAGCCCCTAATAATATGGGCTAAGGCCCAAGTTAATAGAAAGAATGAATCATATTTTTATAGTGAATGAAATGAATATGATTTTTTTTATTATTTCAGGTAATAACCCAGCATTACAATAATAATTAATAATCACATAAAATTAAATAAGAATGAAACAAAATAAAAAATTGGAAAAACAAATAGGGCAGATAGATAGCCAAATTAGAATAAAATTAAAATTAAAATGAAATCAAGTTGTCACAATTGCTGACTGTGATTATTATTATGTTATTGTAAGTTGGGAACAGGTTTGGAGAACGGTTCTAGGTACAAGTTATTTATTGTACATAACTAGTCATGACGAATTGACATGTGTCAGGAACGCATAGTCTCAGCGGCCAAACTATAATTTGTATAAAATAAAAATAAAAAATAAAATAAAAGAAAAATAAATAATATAAAAGAAAAATAAAAAAAACACGATAATTTTGTCAACCATTAAAATAAAACATTGTTGCCGTCACTTATGTGGTCCTTTAATCGTAATTCTTTTATTCTCAATGGCAATATTCTCCAATATTACTATTGATTTGTGATAAATACATTTCTAATAGGTTAATAAGTCAAATTGCACGAAATTTTCAGGTGTGTAAAACTTACGTACGTTTATTGTTTTTTTTTAAAAAAAGAAACCAAAGTATGGTTAAACGCGAAGTTTCGCGAAATAAGTATGCGTGCAATATTTCATTCAATCGGAAACTGGGAGGTGTACCTAATTTAACTTGCAAGATTTTTTACTGACAACATACTAGTGATCCTACTAATATTATAAACGCGAAAGTTTGTAAGAATGTATGTCTGGATGTCTGGATGTCTGGATGTCTGGATGTATGTTTGTTACTCTGCCACACAAAAACGGCTTGATGGATCTGGCTAAAATTTGGTACAGAGATAGATTATAGTCTGGAATAACATATAGGCTACTTTTTATACAAGCTAATACCGCGGCTCCGCTCGCAAAGTCGATCGGTCGGGATTTCTAGATATATCTTTGTTACTCTTTCACGTAAAAACGGCTGAATAGATCTGACTGAAATTTGGTAACGAGATAGATTAAAGTGTGGAATAACATATAGGCTACTTTTTATACAAGCTTATACCCGCGACTCCGCTCACGGAGTCGATCAGTCGACCCACGGAGTAGATCAGTCGGGATATCTGGATGTATGTTTGTTACTCTTTCACGTAAAAACGGCTGAATAGATCAGGTTGAAATTTGGTACAGAGATAGATTATAGTCTGGAATAACATATAGGCTACTTTTTATACAAGCTAATACCGCGGCTCCGTTCGCAAAGTCGATCGGTCGGGATGTCCAAATATTATGTTTGTTGCTATTTCACGTAAATACGGCTGAATGGATCTGGCTTAAATTTGGTACCGAGATAGAGTGTAGTGTAAAATAACATAATTATAGGCTAATTTTTATACAAGCTAATACCCGCGGCTTCGCCCATGGAGTTGATCAGTCGGGATATCTGGATGTATGTTTGTTACTCTTTCACGTAAAAACGGCTGAATAGATCGGGTTGAAATTTGGTACAGAGATAGATTATAGTCTGGAGTAATATATAGGCTACTTTTTATACAAGCTAATACCCGCGGCTCTGCCCGTGGGAGTCGATTGGTTGGTAATCATTTTTTGGTCATATCCCCGGTTCTACTTAACCAAATGCAATCAAACATACGGCAGATTTTATGTAAAACCAAGACCTTTCTAATAAAAAGGCGACATCAAAATTTGTTCAGCAGTTTTTGTGTCCATCACGAACAAACAGACAAGGATTGCAAAAAAATAGATATTTGTGGTCAACATAACCAAGTCTTTTTTTTAAAATATCGATTATTACAACTAAAAGTACTGTTATAAAGCGATATATATGTTCACACCGTCGCCTTAGGTGAACCCTGTAAAGATGGTGTAAAGTGAAACCAATAAATAAGGAAAAAAAAAACTTTTGGTCATATCTCCAAATTTTAGGTCTAACCAAGAAAACCGCACTAAAATCCGTTAAGTACTTTTTATCCGAAAGGTTTTGGCTAGACGAGTGGAGACCAGTGGAGTGGAGAGTGGAGCGGAGTGGGAGTAGTGTGGAGAGTGGAGTGGGGAGTGGTCTGGAGAGTGGAGTGGAAAGTGGAGTGGAGAGTGGAGTGGAGTGGAGATTGAAGTGGAGAGTGGAATGTAGGGTGGAGTCGGGAGACGGGATTGGACAGTAGAGTGGAGGTCGAGAGTTGTGTGGAGAGTGGAGTGAACAGTGGAGTGGAGTTTGGAGTGGATAGTGGAGTGAACAGCGGAGTGGAAAGTCAAGTGGAGAGCCGTTTCATTCAAATAGACTTGCTGGCAATACCGAATTCCACGCGGGCGAAGCCGCGGGCGGAAGCTAGTAGTGAATAAAAGCTTGTTAATTTTTTTACCCTGGAAAGTGTTTTTTCAACTTATCAACTTATTCACACCTTTTTTTCGTGCGACATAATTTTCTCGGGTCTTCTTGGGGTATAAGGTCATCCGATAGACATTCCCATCGCTCTCCGCCACAAATTCACCTCTTGTACAGAATTATATAATAAGGCATGTGCTAACAATATGTATCGTTTGTCGTAGGCGCAACGAGACCCTGTCGGTGATAACCCAGGACTCAATGACTGTGGACGACGTGGAAATGTTGCTGAAGGAGACGGAGCACAACGGCTACCCCGTCGTAGTCTCTAAAGAGTCGCAGTATTTGGTTGGATTCGTACTGCGCCGCGACCTGAACTTGGCCATCGGTATGTATTGTACTTCTCTTGTATTAATGTGCGAGTCCACTAAGAATAGGACTCTGTCCGCTATATAAGTACGTTCATTGTGCGTACTGTTAAAGAGTGGAATGGCCTGCCTGAGTCTGTGTTTACGGAAAGCTACAACCTGGGAGTCTTCTAGTCTAGAGTGAACAGGTTACTTCTAGGCAAGCGTGCTACACCGTCATTACTTACCAACAGGTGAGATTGTGATCAAACGTGAGCCTATTACCAATAAAAAAAAATATTTTGATTTAAAGTTATTTTCGCTTATTTCGTGTACTTGTTGTGTAGATCAATTTAGACGTTTTACAGATGGCATAGACACAATTATTACTTTTTTAAAGTTTCCTTCGAAAATTAACATAGAAATTGCTTAAAAATTTCATTCAAATAATTTTTTTTTTTTTTATTAAAGCAAATGCTAAGCGCACTCTGGAGGGTATAACCGGGCAATCGGTGGTGATCTTCGCGGGGGCCGGCAACCAGCCGCCCGCGCCGCCCCATTGCCTGCACCTCAACCGCATCCTCGACATGGCCCCCATCACCGTGACCGACCAAACGCCCATGGAGACCGTGGTCGATATGTTCCGCAAGCTGGGCCTCCGACAGACACTGGTCACACATAATGGGTGAGGAACTTTATTTTTTATTTACATACATGTCGCCAAACTGCTTCGTTTGATGGTGAGTTGCGCTCGTATACAATACATCTGACCACTTATCTATACTATTACTAGCTGTTGCCCGCGGCTCCGCCCGCGTGGATGTCGAAATCCGTTTCAAAAACTATCCTATCTCTCAAGTTGGATCGAACTGCACATGGTGTGCGAATTTTATTATAATCGGTTAAGTGGTTTAGGAGTCCATTGAGGACAAACATTGTGACACGAGATTTATATATATTAAGATTATAAAGTGGTAAAGTTTGTGTGTTTGTTAGATTGTAAGGGGTAATCTCGGGATCTACTGAACCGATTTTAAAAATTCTTTCACCAATAGAAAGCCACGTCATTCGTGAGTGTCATAGCCTATAATTATATTTTATTGGAAAACCGGAATTCATACCCGGGCGAAGCCGGGTCCCGGGTCGCTAGTTATCTATATAAAAGAAAGTCGTGTTGCTTACACTATTTATAACTCAAGAACGGCTGAACCGATTTGGCTACAAATTAATAGGGAGACTTAACTTAGAACCAGGAGACGGACATAGGATACTTTTATCCTTTTTTTTAGTGGAGAACGAAGTGAAGTGGAGTAGAGAGTCGAGTGGATAGTGGTTTAATTGGTGACAATACCGCCATTCACGCGGGCGAAGCCGCGGGTGAAACTAATCTATACATATAATAAAATGGTAGGAAAGTCAAAACTGTACATTGAATATTTTTTTAAAAGAATACTTGGGGTGTGATCTACAATCGATACTGAAGCCAAAAATATAGTTTTTAGAATTTTTGTCTGTTTGTCTGTTTGTCTGTATGTATGTCCGGGATAAACTCAAAAAGTACTGCATGGATTTACATCAAATTTGGCAAGAATATTATTAAGATGTCGGGTCAACACATAGGATACTTATTATCACGCTAACACCTACGGGGAGCGAGCAGTGAACCTTTATATCTTCAACGCATTCTGTAACAAGGTGTAATCTAAAGATGCATATTTGAATGTTGTTATTATGTTAACCATGCTATAAGCTAGCTTCACACTATCATTAACTTGACCTATAACATATACAATAAAAAACAAACTTAATTTTGCGGTTCAATCCGTAGACCCGATTACTGTACCAACCGCAAATAATAAGTTTGTCGTAGGTTACATCAATAAAACTGTAGAGAGGTAAATTCTGTACATTGCAATATTTACAAAATAACTATTCGGGGATGATTGGTGATCAATACCAATGGTAAAAATGCAATCAGTAATTTTTTGAATTTCTGTCTGTCTGTCTATCTGTATGTGCACGTATGTGGATTTTGATCAAAATTGGTACGATTTATAGTTCATACTTCTGGACAACAAAATAATATCAACCCTTTTATGTCCCACTGCTGGGCACGGGTCTCCTCTCCTCTAACGAGAGAGCTGAGAGGGTTTAGACCTTAATCCACACACGCTGGCCTAATGGGGTTTGGTGAATCGAACATGTCCTTAGAATTTCTTCTAGGACATATCGACGCTGGAAAGGCAACCTTGCTTATGCGCCAAATTCACGAATATGAGTTATATATATCATTAGAATCGCCTGATTTTTCTCTATCCGTTGATCTCGGTTTCATCCAATTCTGACCATTTTTGATGGTCAATAAGCCATCTGTGATTCCGATTTTTCAGGTTAATAAGCGCACAATTTTAGCTCTTTTTAGAAAATTTGTCTCTTAAGCTACACATAATTTTGTTAGATTGTAGGTTAAGCAATATCTCTTTTCCAAGATATTACGTATATATTTACATAAGAAACTTTGCTTTGCCATGGACCATTACATTGTTTTGACATCAGACAATTAGCCGCGCTAAAGTTTCTCAAGATATGGGACTTCAGCAATTTATCTCCGCCGCGTCTAAAGCATTATCTGCATATAAGCAATTTTATCGAAAAAACTAAATCATGCTATTGGGATATAAGCAATTTAGCTTCGACTAGAATATTTTTAAAGTAGCTCATAAGCAAGTTTACTCCACTGTACATTTTAAAAGAAATCATTGTAAGATATTTTTTGCTTTCATTTACTTTCCACTTTATGGTCACTTACAACGCACTTCTGTACATGTCAATACACGACGAACGGCGCTTAAGCTACATTTGTTTTAATGCAATGTTGCATTAGACACTGACATTATCAATAGACGCGGCTGCGCACGGGCGCATCAGTCACTCGCGTCTAGTTGACTCGGTTGTTACATGGCTTTCGATCCATAACAGCTTTCCAAAAATTCATTCTAGCCTGGCTAGGTTGTGGTCACCAGCACTTTCGATCTTCTGAGGGATTATTATAAAAAGCTGATTAGGGAGGACTATTATGTTGTGAATAAAATGAATGATTTAAAAATAAAAAAACCTGACTGCTGTTGAAAAGACTGAAACAAGTTTTATAACAGGCGGTACCCATTTGAAAATCATAAACTTAAAGAAAATTAGTGGGTACCACCTGCTATCAAACTTGTTTTAGTGTTTTCAACTGCAGTTGAGTTTTTTTTTATTTCTTAATCATTTATTTTTTAGAAGACTAATGTCAAATTTTGTTGTTTTGTGCTTTGATGTTTAAATTTATGGGAACAAAAGACTTAAGAATAATATTTAATGTCTTTTACGAAAATTAACCTAATACTTTGATTTTATCGTAAGTAGTTCTTTTATTTATGTAAATCCTTGAATATGCTTACCTATAAGAAACATTATCTTAGCCACGATTTGAGGTCAGTTAGAGGTTCAGAATTTTTGGCAAACTATTTTTTTATGGTTTGATGCATATCACTGAATTATGCCGTCGTTTTTTTCGAATGACTGACGAGTTAAGACATTTTGCTCTGATATTAATTACATACTTTTGGTCCATAAGCAATAAGTGCAGCAAAATTATCAGCTGAACCATGGCCTATAAGAAAATTAGCCTTGCCTGAGGTCTGGACATTTATTGCTTAAGCGACAACTAATTTTGTCCCCTGACGTTTTTTAAGTAATATTTTATAGTGAATCTGTGACAAATCCTTTTTTAAATAGTCATGCCAATTTTCAGGCCATTCTGATTAAAATCATATGATTTACGATTTTTTTTCGAAATTTTCAAACTTTGAATCGCTCTCCTGTAAAGTTGCTAAATGGCACATAAGCAAGGTTGCCTTTTCAGCGTCGATATGGTTTTCCTCACGATGTTTTTCCTTCACCGTCAGCAGATGGTAAATCATTTGATTGGCACATATAAATACCACCGAGTGAAATTCACATTGGTACTGTCCGGCCGGAATCGAACTCGATACCTCTGAGTAGAGGCCGCGTCCTTATCCATTCAGCATCGCTTACAGGACAACATATAGGCTACTTTTTATACAAAGCCGGGGTAATGCTCTATAGGCCCCTCTATATATAAAAAAAGAGTGTAAGGGGGCCTATAGAGCATTTCCCTCGCACCCGGACTTGACCCGGGCCATCTCCGGATTTGAGATGGCCCCCTCGGGTTTGGCAACCACGGTGTTCCCGTCATGCCCCCGGAACAGGGTGGGCGCGCTTTCGCGCGCCGCCGCCTCGGCCTGCTTCTGCTAGGGTGACAGGCGGCTCCGACGGCCTTCGTCGCCGCCATCCGGGAGAGCTCTGTGCAGCCTCTCCCGAACCCTTTCCACCGCCTCCTTCTCGAGCATCACTTGCTCGCAGAAGGAGGCGGCGGGCGACCACGCGTCTGTACTCTGCACCATCGCTGTGATCAACACCGGCAGTGTGAGGACTCCCAACCGGAGGGTTGCCAGGAGGGCCTGTCTCGGCACCTCCCACGGCGGACACTCGGCCAGCGTGTGCAATCCTGAGTCGTTGCCCGCATCGCAGTGATGGCACTCGGGCGTCGGCTCCTTCCGAATCAGACACAAGTGATCCGTACAGGGACCGCATGATCCCCGCGTAGAGCCTCCTGCAGGAGTCATCCGGCCCCCTCATGTTGGGTAACAGCTGCGCCAGTGCGTTGGCCCTCTTACATCCTGGCGTCAGAAGACGCTAGACGACGTGTGGTTTTAGTCAGTAAGAATCCGACATAACCTTCCCCGCTGGCCACAGGGTAGGTACCCATAAGGATTTCCGCACGGAAAATAGGCTATTTTTTATACAAGCTGATACCCGTGACTCCGCCCGTGCGTCGTTTTAAGGTAGGTCATCATTCTTTGGTTATGTCTTCAGTTCTACTTAGCCAATTACAACCAAAGCAAGACCTTCCTAATAAAAAAAACCTCATCAAAATACCTGAAGTAGTTTTTACATGCATCGCAATTATCGGCTTTTGATGGGGTTTTTTAATTAGAAAGGTTATGGTTAGACGAGTGGAGACCAGTGAAGTGAAGAGTTAGAGTGGAGAGTGGAGTAGTGAGTGGATTGGCAAGTTGTTTTATTAAAATAGACTTGGTGGCGATACCGACCTCCACGCGGGCGAAGCCGCGGGCGGAAGCTAGTATTTATATAAAAGTCTATACCGAACCCACCTTCTACAAATCAGACGCTTGCTTACCCAGTTTTTATTTATTTTTTTAATTACTCCATCACAATTACTCGACAAAACGTAAATCTAATATAATCAGCAATTGAAGAATTTGTCGATTTATTTTCGATTCCTTTCCCAGCCGTCTGCTCGGCGTGATCACTAAGAAGGACGTTCTGCGCCACGTGAAGCAGATGGACAACGAAGACCCCAGCTCTGTGCTGTTCAACTGATCATCACTCTGGTCCCAGGCTATTGTCTGGTGGCTAGGGTACGACCCGGAGACACTCTTAGGTGAATTATTAAACTGTATATAAGGCGAGGTTCCAAACCGTCTCATATACACCATACAGCAAGGATTAAGCGATTAGTTAATTATACAATTTTGGGAAAACCATGTCATATGTCCATATTTTAATCATATTCTCTACAGCATAATATTTGTTGCAATACGAGTAGTCATTTTAAAGCGATTACATCTGCTAGTTAAGTTATTTATGCGGTGATAAACGAATTTGCAATTTGTAACACACGCAATACGTTTGATAATATTTATATTTGTATATTAGGTTGCTGTAATACACAAGCATCACACTGTAATGTCACAATATTATACAGACATGTGTATTTTCACCACGACGAGAGGTCGTTTTTATAACGTAAATGTATTGAATGTCTATATGAATATAAGCAAACGTAATCTGTATAGAGTGTAGCGTGTGTGTCTCAACTGTACACACTTATAATCGTGTTATTAGATGTCACTTGGGTGTTAAATAATTGTTTAAAAGACAAAATAATGTGTTGTTATTATTGAGATGATATTTTATTATTTAATTTAGTAAATGCTTGACTGTTAGATAGACGTGGTGTTTACAACACATGCTATACTTAGGCTAACATTACACTATACCTGAGTTGTCGGTCGTCTCCAGAGCGCGTCTGGTTGGTTAGTACCGACATGTATTATTTTTTTAAGGTTATTAGCAGAAATCCTATTTATCAGTTCAAATATATCATTTTATTTTAAGAACATTTTTTTTTGTATAGTCGTTTTTATCATTTAGTTATTGCAACTTATACACATACAAGCCCCACTCGCTTAGGGAACTAAGATATTAATATTTTGTAACTTATAAAACAGTGTGTCATTGTATACTTTACACATACGCAACGCAATTTTTTATGTAAATAGATGGATGGCATGTATAAAGAAGGAAACGATTATTTTATTATACATAACATTTATATATTTTAGTATCGAATTATGTTTTTACATGTTCGTATATTTGATTTTACGTTTTTACACCACTATATTTTTTATAATTTTACGCAAAGGAGTGATAGTGCTCTTGGGGTTAATAGCGTGTAAAAGAAGGGCTATTGTACGCCGGTGTACAACACGGTTAATAGGCAACATTTTGTTAGTTTGTGCGACTCGTGCGTCTAAACTACTGAAGGTTTAACATGCCCCGTGAATAGCTTCGAGTTACACGCTCGGTAAAGGGTAAAGAAAGTCAACAATCTAATACTTTAGTTGTTGACCTTTCAAAATGTAAGTCCTAATTAATAATATATTGTGTGATATTCGCTCCGATCTTTTATAAGCTAAGTACGTTTTATATTTTGCTACTAGTTGATAATTATCTGACCTCGAGAAGTTTTGCGCATGCTTGTTTTATTATGAAATGACATAATAACTTACATGTATTTTTTATCAAATAAAGGAAGTTTTAATGAATTAATGAATATATGTTTATTTCAGGCAATCGATCCATGTTAAAAAATATGTTCTTTTTAATAATAATATTCGTTTTATATTTATTTATGACACTTAATGACTTTAAACTTATATTGAATTTTTAAGTTATAATCATGCTTGCTTCATTTAGTTTCCGACTTTTTATTTATTTTTTCTTCATATTATTTTTATGAATGTCACTTATTCCAAAGATGTTTAAGAAATCTGTCTGGAGTCGTGCCAAGGGTAGTAGCAAGTTAGAGAACAATGTCCAGAGTATAAAATAGTGATTAGCACCGGCTTGTTTACTCATTATTGTTTTGTATTGTATTATTTTGAACAGTTAACACTAGGGCTACATATCTCTTAGGCGTGGTATAACCTGCGGTACAAACATGCTTGCTAGGTTATTTTGGTATAGATGTTCTATTTCACGAAGGCGGTTTAGCTGTCATTGTAGTAAAACATAATATACACACATTGCTTTTTAAAATGAATGAATTTCTTTTGACGTGACACCATATGTACGCGTATTTACAAGACACTGGTAATTAATTGTTACCCGCCTTCGTGAGATAGAATATAATATTTGAGCTATCTCAGAATCGATCGTTGTTTTTATTCGATTTGCGCACAGCTCGTTGTGATTATAGGCATGCTGTAATATTTGTTTAGGACTTAAATGAATGGAAGTTATAAGATAAAGAAATCTGTATTAACTATTTAAGAGTAGTTTCAATTGAACGATTACAAAGACGAACGAATATGTATTACCTTAACGAAATTATGTTATCAGGTCATAGCCGCGTGCGCCCTGCGCGCGGCGACTCTTGTTGTAAATAGTGAAGTGCATCAAGCAATTATTTATTGAAGCAAATACTAGGAGGCGCTTGTCTCTGTATCAATTACCTTTCATTTAATGTATTGTGTATATGCGAGTTCAGTGATGACGTCATCATGTTATCTGCTAGGGCCGCCGGCTCCTGATCGACCAAACTTTATATATTTCGAATTTAAAATTGATACAGGGATGCGCTAATTTTACGAAGTAAGAATATATTCATTATAATGCTGTTTATTTCTATGTAAATTTCAACTATAATATTATATATGTTTTATTTATTGAGTACATCAATTCACAAGTCGCGCACCATATCAGGGCAAGGATTGGCGTGCGATCTTACAATACTTTAATCTCGTTGTCCTCACGAGGTCTTCTACCGTTTATAATTATGTATTTTTATATAAAATGGACTGAGATTTAATATGTAACTGATTAGTATTTGTAAATATTGCATAACTAACTATACACGAGTGCCCTGCGCCGGCGCCTCTCGCCCGTCGCTCGCCCGCGCACCTTTTTATAACAAACTTTACAATCATTATGCGTTTACTACACTCGTTATATTGGTGTGCAATGTTTTATTCACATGTGAGAAGCACATTGGATGTAGCGTAGAAAGTAAGAAATACTTATTAAATGTCATTTTGAAATGTACTGGAGTTGGCGATGCGGCTGTTGTTCAGGTGATGTCGACAAGTTTCGATAAATATGAAAGATGTTGTACACTATTTTAATTATTAAATGTCAATCTCAACAATTTTATCTGTTCATAATATAATATTAATAAATAAATAGTATCATTCGGATGTCTTTTTTTATTTATACACGGTGCAAATAAACTGCTATATAGGTACCTATTCTAAAATGATAGGCTCAGTCTGACAAGCTCCCGTAGACAAGTGTCACAGCGTAAATCGCTAAGGAAACGAATTAATTAGGTCGACCAATCACATTCAAGTTCGTCGCCGGTGTAAGATGCGCGCGCCGCGGCGGAATCACGAGCTGGAGTGTGATTAATCGATCTAATCTATTCGTTTCCTTAGCGATTTAGACTTGTGACACTTGTCTACGGGACCAGGCATCATTTCATGATGTGGATAGCATGGCGCTTAGGGATTTAAAAGAGAAACGATGATTGTATATTCATTTATTTATTTATGTTCATTAGATACATTAACATAACATTAGTTACGATTATTAGTAAATTGCAAATAGTAAGAATCTGTTCGTGTTAGGTGCGTACAAGCCTAGGACACTGTTTTATTCATTAGTATATTCCATAAAATTGGGAGTCCGTACCACCTAACACGAACATAATTCCATAACAGCAAAAAAGATAAAAACTAAAAATAAATATTGTCAACATTATTACAAAAGGCAAACATATCACAAACGATTCAAAGAAAACGTATTAATTATGCGGATTGAGAGCGTACAATACTAACTAACTTAATTGAAACGTCGCAGTAGCGTGTGAGCTAGCGCCGCCAGTGCGACCTGCAGCGCTCTGCCTCAGTGCCACGGCACTCAACACTCCAGCCCCCAAGCCCCACTCGACCTATGACCTGTGGGGCGAGCACGAATTTTCTTTCAAATCGAGTTCGTAACTTGTGCGATAGAAGGTATATGAGATTTGTACAGTTCCTTTTACGCACGATAGGGGCGCTATACAAATTTCATACAATTTTGTAGCACACGTTACGAACTCGATACGAAAGAGAATTTGTGCTAGCCCCACTGCATCGATTTGGTCACCTGGCAATTTCCTACTATCCCATTGGTCGCAAAACTCTAAAGACACCAGTGTCAGTGCTGTGCTAAAGCTGCAGGATGTTCACCTAACAGTGGGGCGAGCACGAATTTTCTTTTGTATCGAGTTCGTAACGTGTGCGACAAAAATGTATGAAATTTGTACAAGGAACTGTACAAATCTCATATAATTTCTATCGCACACGTTTCGAGCTCGATTCGAAAGAAATTCGTGCTCGCCCCACAGATGTGAAACACTTAGGAACTCGACATATCGCAGTGGGCGACGCTAGCAAACAACATTTATAAACAAATATTTGGTTCATTGTGAGGCGGCCACGCCGGCTGTCTGCATCATATAAATAGGAAAGTTGTTACACTGACCGCTGGGTTCTCGTACGTTGATCAAACTCTTGTCAACTTATGAATACAGTAAAATCATTGGTTGAATATAATCGTTCAACTATAAGCGTTTACAACTTGGTTTGTAAGCATCTAGGATGGGTCCAGGTAGCTCAGTTGGTCAGAGCATTCCCCCTGTAAGGGACTGGTCACGGGTTCAAGTCCCGTCCTGGATGATCATTTTTTCCGATCAGAAAATCATAGGTTTGTAAGGTCGACAAACATACGAGCGCCCGGCGGTCAGACCCGCACGTCCGAGGCCGCATATTCTTTTAGTATTCTACTTATGAGATCAGTAATGTTGAAAACTTATTAAACGATTAGTACATTGACATTTAATTACAGTTACAAGTGTGATACCTACCTAATATCGCTTCGCCGCCGCAGTCCGGGTCTAGTCGACGTGATATGCAAACTAATCCTAACTATGGACTAACCAGCAAAGTAGTGTTACAAATAAGCTCTTCATACTTGTGGGTACAATTGACCTGAATGTATAACAATGTGTCGGCTTAGCCCCACCCTGTTTCAATATTAAATTCGTTAATCTAAGCTACTCTACTCTGATTATATTCTTAACATTATGCAAATCAAGCATGCCATTGAAAGTTATGTAACACAGCGCGGTCGCTTGTAGTTTGTCAAATGCGCAATGTATCTCTCTGGTCCCTGTGCTTCAAATCTTATCGATGTCTAAAGAGTGGACTATTATACTAAGAAGCGATTGAAAAAATACTTTATAGACGTCGAAACTAGATTCAAAATAGCTTACACACAAGGTAACTTAATGTCTTCCACTTGCGATATTGTGGATCATCAATATTAATATTATATATCGCTACAAAAAAAGCTAAATAAAAGGCTATCAATATTACACTTTTCTATTTCGTAGACATGTGATACCACGGAATATAAAATCAATAGGAAGTACCTTTAAATCATGTTTTAATTAAAAGTCTTGTCACCAATAACCTATACTGTGGCCAATCACATCACACAAGGCAGCAACGTGATTGGTTATAATTTTGAACGAAGAAAAAAACCAAAGGCGTATACCAAGATCGTAGCAAGTGCAAAGATATTGTCTCTGCCTACCCCAATGGGGAAAAGGTGTGATTTGTATATTTGTATGTATGTATGTATGGGGAGGGGAGGCCTTTGTTCAGCAGTGGACGTCTTTCGGCTGATATGATGATATGATGATGATGATGATGTATGTATGTATTTAAAAACAATGCCAAAAGTTCATCAAGTTGAATATTGTGGTATAAGAATGACTGCTATGTATACTAGACTAGCAATTCAGAACAAAGTGTGACACTTCGGGGGTGAAGGGTGAGGGGTGAACGTAGGGGGAGGGTAAGGACCTCATCACTATAGTTTAATAATTGTCAATATGAATAAACGGTATGGTATTTAAAAGAAAGCAAGTTTATAGAACCGCTTTACAAAATAGAATTTATAGACAAAAATTAATAAGTTAGATAGTCACTTACCTATAATATGGCTTATGGCCAGTAGCGCCTCACTGTTATAATAAGTAACTGTGTCTGTACATAAGATAAAAAATCCTTGGGTTATGTTATATTAAAGATTCTGAACACAATTTTTTTTAAAATCCATGTCTATTTGCAAAAACTACTGAACGGGTTTTGATGCGGTTCTTGCGAATATCGACATCCACGCGGGCGGAGTCGCGGGCATAGGCTGGTATATTAATAATACTAAGATGTATGCGATGTTACATCGAGTAATACGTGAGACGCGCTTCGCCCGCAGCGCAGAGTGATAAACAGACTGACGTACTGCTTGGCCCACGGCTTAGTCGCAGTCTGTTGAAACTACACTTACTGTGAGTCATTGCGACCGCGACGTGAGTGAGCGAAATAGGCTGAGGCGCCTGCGCGTCCGACAGACTATATTATTATTTCTTTTTAACCAACTTCAAAAAAGAAGAGGTAAATCGATCTCAATTCGAATATATTTTTATATAGGTACCTCAGGACGTAAACTGAACCGATTTTGATGATATCTCTTTAATTGAAAGCTGGTGCTTTCCGTGTCGTATCAATTTGGTCCAGTTGAAGTCGGCTACCCTTACACTTACTTTTTTTATATAGGACACGTCAACTTCACCTCGCCTGATGGTAAGCTAAAGGTAAAGTCTCAGGGCCGGGGCCGGGGTTATCACCACTAGATACACCGATAGTGCTATAATGGTGGCCTTCAGCTTGACGTCCTCATCAAATTAAATCAATTAATTATGGTTTCACATTATACGAGTATGTTACTTGTTGTTATGTATAAAGTATACAGTGAATGTGTGTGTGTGTGTGTGTGTGTGTGTGTGTGTTTAATAAACGCATTTTCTTTCTGTAACCTTGTTTGAACCATTTCGTCTTTCAACCGTCGATATATTTATTTTGTTCTGAAAAACTAGTCTAGTATACATAGAATTAATTGTGGTATACAAGAGACCACCAAGGTACTTCACCTAGGTTTCATATTCCGTGTGTGACACACATTTGTACAAAGTATTGATTCGCATATGCGCATATATATATTCACAGGGGAAATTCAGCTACTATTATTCGTTAAAAAATCATGAAAAAGTTACGCATATGCAAATCAACATTATTATATAATATACAAGTATTTATATGCGCAGTAAATCGGAGTCGGTAGAATTGAAGTAGTTATATGGAGTGCGAAGTGCGGCGGGGTTGCGTCAGCCCCCCTCACCCGTACTCCTGGCGCTGCAGGGCCACCGAGACCTTGTAGAGGCTCTCCATCATGAAGGACAGGTTCTGGGACAGCTCGTGTACTGGCCGAGTGATAGCTACCATATCTGGAAGGAATAATACAATGAAGTTATTGCGCTATCTAGACACAAAGCATAATGTGGGTTTTAGAGTGTGGAAGAAAAATACCTGGCTGTCCTTGGGCCAGTCCCTTGCAGTAAACGTGCAGTAGACTTGTGACGTCATCTTCGGGTAGTTCCCCGCGCTCCAGGATGCGTTCGGCATTGCGCTCGCGCACCAACGCCAGGGCCGCACTCCATCTAAAACGAAAACACAGTACGCCTTTTGATAGAAGCAATCTTACTCCAGATTTTGTCGAATAGTATAAAAAAAAGTTTTTTTTTTATATATAGAACACGTCAAAATGTCTTTACCTTGCCTGATGGTAAGCTAAAGGCTCAGGAATGTGGTCACCACTACATACACCGTGCACCGGTAGTGCTACAGTGGCGGCCCTCAGCTTGACGGCCTCATCAAATGCTTTTTCAGGCCCCGCTTAAAGGACCCGGGACTATAGGAGGAAGGAAACACATGCGCTGGTAAAGAATTCCAAGTCTTTATGTATAAGTGACTTACTTCTGTCTCTGCAAGAGCTGCAACAGTCTAGCATCGTCGTGGGGCGCGGGCGAGTGCTCGGACCAAAGGTCGCTGCTGCTAGCCGCGAGGTGGTTCCGTACGGCACACACGGCGCTGCTCATCTCTGTGCCCTAGAAGGAACATAACATGCAGTTGAGCACTGTTTGAATGTTATCGGGGTCGGATTTAGAGGTATGGAGAGATTGGGGCAAAAATGGATGAATGATGAAATGAATTCGTATTAGTGAACTAAAGATTACCAATGAGTAAAAAACAAATCCGAGGTATCTATTGTGGGGCCCTTTTTTATGTAGGGCCCTAGGGCTGTGGCCCCGTCCTCTAAATCCGGCCCTGTGTGTCATCATTATCTTAGCGGTATTGCCTTTCACCTCATTTCTCATGATTTTTAAAAATTTTGTTCATATAAACTTTGTTCTTATCAAAACATTCAAACCATCAATCCATTCTTAAGATTTGCTCTTAGCATCAAACATACACACACATATATATCAGATCCATGACGTTTTGGAGAAAGGCCCCAAGAGTACCCGCAACCGGCGTGCGTGTATGAAAACTATTATGAAAGTTGAAGAAGCGAAAGGAGTATGCCAAGATCGTGGCAAGTGGAAAGATGTTGTCTCTGCCTACCCCAATGGGAAAATATAATTATATAATGCTCACGCTTTCTTCCCTCCGGGGTAGGCAGATACAACATCCCGCCATCTACTTCTGTCCTCTTGCACTGCCTCTCTTATTATTTTTTTTTAATAAGAGAAGCAGCATAAAAATAATAAATATTTCATACAAGTCCGCCGGTTTCGAGTGTTTTTGACCTGCCCTTTAGCTTATGAATTTGTTCAGTGTATGTTATGCTCAGTTGCGAGAGCTTGCTTGCTCACTAAAATTTTATGATACATTTCTATTTAATTGATACATCCACCGATACAACCACCCCTGATGGCTCATAGGGGTGTCATCCGTGGGGATATCCGCACGATAAAAAATGGTTTAAAAAGAATTACAAGCCATACTTAGTCTGCTCTTCGCTGGCGCCGTATAATACAGTCAAGAATATTATTTATTCATAATTCAAATCATTGCCTTTAATTTGTAAGAAATCACGAGACTCGCGTGCGTCACTGAGCAGGAATCGAACCCGCGCCCTCTGTCATAGCAGTCGAATGCACTACCGCTACGCCGAAAACCGCATCGAAGTTGTTCAGAAGTAAATTGGGATAGTTACAAATATAAGACCTATGCAATATACATATTTCTACACACTAATATTTACATTGCGCGGGAATTGAACCCACGACTCTTGACATAACATTCGCCGTACAGTCACGCTATAGAGGAGAATCGAACGCTAAAATAACTCAAATAGTCCGTACTTAATTAAATTTTTACAGCATTGCTAATGGCGGCCGGCACATCGAATAGGATAGAATTAGATATATTCGTGGACCTAAAAAGTATGTGGACAGAACTTGTTAAATGAAATACAGCTGACGACATTAGAGTTAGCCGACTTTCGTATACGTACATGCACGCACATACTCGTACACTAGTCAGTAGTCAGCCACTACGCGGTAAACGGCATTCGATTCAATCAGTTTAAGAAGCGAAAAAAAATACAGCATGTCTTTTGTGGTGAAATTGTGTAAAACCATACTAATGACAACAAGAAAAAATTAACTGGAATTCAAATTTCAATCAAATTTGGGTAACAAATTGCAACCCAAAATTACTCATGATTACCCGCCATTTTTGCGAAACAGCTTTATTGTCAATTTATTTCGTCCTTATGTTTTTTTAGGTCTATAAATATATATGTAAGAAGATGACATAGGGTTGTGGTGACCTGATGAGAACCTCTCAATGCGAATATCGATTATCATGCGACAATATAGGAGTATAAAAGCCGGCTGAAAGTACGTATGCACTCACTTGCAAGAGAGAAGCAACCGCGGTCGGTAGACTCCACATATCCTTGTGAAACCGAACTTACAAGACTTTATTAATATCAAAGTTATTCCGTTCACGGATGAGAGAACTGTTTATAAGTGTGTAAAACTTCGATGGACCATGTAAGTGTTTTTATGTCGAACCCCGGTAGTGTTTTTTTTGTTTATTTTATTTTACATCGGACGCCGATAGTGTTTTTTTTTTGTTTATTTTATTTTACATCGGACCCCGGTAGTGTTTTTTTTGTTTATTTTATTTTACATCGGATCCCGGTAGCGTTTTTTTTTGTTTATTTTATTTTACATCGGACCCCGGTAGTGTTTTTTTTTGTTTATTTTATTTCACATCGGATCCCGGTAGTTTTTATTTTGTTTAAAAATGGAACCGTATTTTTTTTGTTTATTTTATGCTATGTATATAGCTGAAGTAATATTACAAGTTTTCACGAATATAATTAGTGGGTGAGAGTGTATTTCACGTAATTTTTAAAAGGTAAGGAAGGCGCAACAGGCCAACCTGTTGCTATACCGATCGCGTCTATTTATAACCTGCCCGGTGCCGATGTACTTATCTCATTTGGAGATGAATTTTACATTATAATGGTGGGAATTATAATGCGATTTATAAAATCCTTAATGGTGATAGTCGATTTTAGATCTAAATCCGTCTTATTAAGTGTTATTTTTATTGAATAGAACTTTGAAGTTGAATTAAATATTAGTTTGCGTTTGTCTCCGCTGTTGTCTCCTTTTTTATAGTGCGGAAATCCCCACGGATACCACCCTCGTTGGCCATTGGTGTTGGTTATGTCGCAAAACCGCACGCCGTCTCGGGTTTCAATTCCCGGGGGCCTATGGGGTTGGGGGCTCCCAAAAGGCATAGAAATCTCGAGTTTTTTTTTACCACGTACGTGGCAGACAAGCACACGGCCCACCTGGAGGGAAGCGGTCACCGTGGCCTATGGACGTGTGCAACACCGAGAGAGAAATTGACTCCCAAAAGTTATATTACTTCGTAAGATAACTTAACTGTTAATTTACCGATGGTATAATGGTATGTGTTCAGACGAATCGAATTGTTCGACATGATGCCCACGGCCACTTTTTATCATCACACCGCTCGCCACAGGCAGGGAATTCATCCTCACACATTGCATCCGCCTGCAGTGCGCTCTGTAAGGTATTAAAGGAACTTTATTCCGCACACACTTAGGCTGTGGAATGATCTCCCTGCCGTGGTTTTCCCTAGCGATACAATATGGGGTTCTTCAAGAAGTGCATTAGAAGGTTTTTGCGGGGTCGGCAACGCGAGTGTGATGCCCCTGGTGTTGCACGCGTCCGTAGGCCACTTCCCATCAGGTGGGCCGTGAGCTTGTCTGCCACCTAAGTGGTATAAAAAAAACGTGTTCTTACCTTGTTGTCTAGAGCAGCTCCATACACAGCGACAATCATTTTATTATTTGTTTCTAGCAGCAACAGCAGTTGGAATATCAGCTTGAACAGGCAACGACCGCATTCATCCGTCGAGCGCGCCATTTCCAACGCCTGCAAAATATGCGTAGAATTATCTACATTTCATTGTTTATTTTGTTACTGATGGGTATTATTTTACATTATATTTACACAATTTTATTTAATAATATGTTGAAGACATATGAAACGACTATGAAGGAGATATTCGGCCGCAGTACTACCCCGTGTTGCCCCCGAATGCCGCACATCATTTTAGCTGTGGTAGCCCCTTTTGTTTATTTTTTTGGACTTTTTGTGATAAAATGGATGAATTTGTAAGTGTGGTCATTGGCTATGCTATGTAGCTTGGCTTTTAGATACCATGACGTGTTAGTAATCGAATATTTAGGTTATGATCACGTTAATCTGTAGTTTAAAATTAGATTTTAAATTGTTTAGGTATGATATTATGGATGTGTGAAGAGAATGTGTGGAGAATGGAGAGAAAAAGGAATGAGTATATTAGAGGAAGTTTGAAAGTTGCACCAGTGAATGAAAAATTGAGAAGCAAGCGACTGTCGTGGTATGGACATGTTATGAGTAGAGATGAAAGTAATGTTCTCAAAGATTTTCTGATCGGAAAAAATGATCATCCAGGACGGGACTTGAACCCGTGACCAGTCCCTTACAGGGGGAACGCTCTGACCAACTGAGCTACCTGGACCTGCTCGAAAATTTCCGATATATTCTACGGCTTAGGGCGCCGGTGGAGCCATCGACCGTAATTCGTTCGAACTACGGAAACAATTAACAATATTGCAATTGTTTTTAAACATTATTTTTAGATTCTCATTCACATTAGAAAGTAAATATGAATTCATATCGTAAATTGTATTCTTTGTGTGAATAAAGAAATTATTAATGATTTTGAAATCTGTACAATGTTCATCTACTTTTGTTGCGGACGGTACCTCGAGTGCGTGCTCGCGTCTGTCGAAGTACGTCTCGAGATGCTCGTTGATCTCGAGCGCGGCGTATCGCACGGCGTCTCTCACGCGAGGGGAGTCAGCCGCCAAGGGGCCCACCCATAGGAGCGGCGGTTCTTCTCCGCTTAACCGCTCGAGAACCGCTCCCAGCTCCGCACCGCCCGCTCCGCTCGCTCCAGCGCCGCTCAGAGCGCCCTCCGCGCATAGCGATATCGTCTTCGATGATACCTCCTGTAAACACCAAACTTATTGCTTGAACTAAATTATTATCAATTAGATTAAGTTGGTATAAGTTGGTATGGTTGGTTGGTTTATTGTGTGTGAATTAAATTGAGCCATCTAGTGCTCCTGTAACGCGGTAGCGGTGTGAGCGTATTTATTACTAAACTATTGAATAAAACTTAGCTTTTAAATAGGCTATTCTAAATTTACATATATATCACGAGTCTTATATTAGATTTCATCTAAATAAATATATGTATATCTTATATATCAAAAGTGCTTGCAATGTTTAGTGGATTAGAATATTTTATCATATGAGAAATCTATTGAACAGTGTGTTAAAATCAATTATCTACCAAAACAAATATATAAATTACGTATCGTACGCCGTAAGTCTTTGCAATATTTAATGGATCAGATTACATCTAAATAAATATATTTTTAATATATATCATAAGTCTTTGCAATGTATAATGGATTTGAATACTTAGAGCAATGTGTTAAAATCAATAGTCTACCTACATAAGTCAATCTATAAATAATCAATAAATCTACCTAAACATAATACTATCTCTAAATTATATACCATAAGTCTTTGCAATGTTTCTGGATTGGAATATTTAGAGCAGTTTGTTAAAATCAATAATCTACCTAAATATATATATCTTTAAATTATATACCATAAGTCTTTGCAATGTATAGTGGATTAGAATACTTAGAGCTTAAAGCTTAGAGCAGTAGGTATATTATATAATCATGTTCTAAGTATTAAAGCTTCCGCAGGTGACACATCTTGCAGGCACCGCGAAATTTGAGACTAAAAAGTATTAAATAAAATAGTATGCATCAATTATGTGTTTTTTTATACCTAATAATCAGACCGGTGTTAGAGTAATGGTCGAGACGTCATACTTGCGATTAACAGATCATCAATTCAATCACACAATCAAAGGTACAATTTTATTCTACTAACATTATAAATACGAAAGTAACTCTGTCTGTCTGTTACGCTTTTACACCTAAACCACTGAACCAATTAGTGATAAAATTTGATACAGAGATGGACTAGAGCTTGAAAAATTATATAGGATATTTTTCATCGCGAAATAGTTTTGAAGGGGGTATGAAATTTTGTATGAAAGTTCATCCGTGTGCTTGTCTGCCACCTAAGTTGTATGAAAAAATTATTTGATTTTACTGTAGTATGCAAATAATAACGAATGAATGAATGAAATTCCGTATTATTTTCATAATAATAAAGGAGATGTTTCACAAATGTATGGAGCTTGGGCCCGATAATTGTACACTACTTAGAAAAATAGCTAGGCAATGTAATTTTTTATTTTTCACTATTCAATTCTTATAATATTGCTTCGTATTATCGGCGAAATCTAACTAAATAAACACTTTCTTGCAACACAAACAAACATGGCGGACTAAAACCCATGCCCTTGAATTTTGGATGCGAATAAATATAATTGTATTTTTACCAATAACCGGTATTATTTCTCTTTTTTTTTCTGTATTGTGTACAATTAGGACGCCCAAAATGAAACATCTCCTTTGCTATATCAATTTCCTCCTTGGAGGGGATGATATAGATGCCGGCACGTAAATTGGCCAATCGCGTCATATGCGCAAAGGTCGATTTTTAGGTCCCCTTTGAGGTATGAGCGGGTCGCGGGAGACGCGGTTGCGCCGTCGCGGACATATGATTGGTCACTTGACGGACCAATCAGATGTCTCCGAGAGACGTCTTGTAGCGAATCAACGTTCCGTTCGTTCGTACTTTGAATCATTTGATTGGCTCAAAGTGCACGATGCGCGAACTTACCCCAAACCTGGCCAAGTTACGTGCCGGCATCTGTAGCTCGTATGGAGGTCCGTCCATGTGAGCGGAGTCACGGTTAACAGTTAGTGCGTAATATACAAGTACCTTGAGTACGGTGTGTAGTCGATGTACCAACGCCAGTGGTTGCATGAGCGCGGCGTGACGGAGTAAAGCGGTCACCGACGCTCGCCACGCGTCCCGGAGTATGGGGGCGGCGCCCGGGACTGGAGTCACATCCCCACGGTCACCTGTGCACACAATCATTGTATATAAATAAATAAATATTCTACGACGGACGGCCTCTTCTCAGAGGTATCGAGTTCGAATCCGGCCGGACAGTACCAATGAAAATTTCACTTTGTGGAAATATGGGCTAATCACAAATGATTTACCATCTGCTGACGGTGAAGGGAAAACATCGTGAGGAAACCCACATGTCCTAGTAGAAATTCTAAGGACATGTCTGATCCACCAACCCGCATTAGGCCAGCGTGTGTGGATTAAGGTCTAAACCCTCTCAGCTCTCTCGTTAGAGGAGAGGAGACCCGTGCCCAGCAGTGGGATATTAATGGGTAGCTATTATTCTACACAGCGCTATCTAGACCCAAAGTAGGTATATAATTTTACTAGTTCGTGTTATGGATTCCAGTATGCAGGTTAACAGTATTTTCTATCTAACGGTGGTCTATCTGCTAAACATAAGTTTTCTTGACGCTTTGTAAGATACGACGGTATCTATTAGGCATGTGCGAAACATGTCCGGGAGCGGATTGAACATGGAACGGTTCCTTATACAGTCGGAACCATGTTCAGTAACCATGTCCGCGGACACGTTTCCCCGACATAGGTACCTAGTTCATGCAATCAACGCTGATATAACATGTGCAGATATATATGAAAAGGTTCATTTTTTTTTTATATAGGTACTACTGAGGTAGCAGACAAGCATGTGTTTAAGTAGGTATATAGTTAATATTTAAAATGAGATCAGTTCAGAACAATATTTACATTTTCCTTTTTTTGAGAATAAAATGATCCCAAAGTAGGTATGCTGATTTTTCTATGAGATGGCATTTTCAGATGAAGTAAATAATAAGAAAGTTCTCAAAGCCTTATTATTTTCGAAATAATTGTCATAAATAAAAACTGCACTACCTAGGTATGTGCAAAGTAAATTACTATTTAAATCTATTCACTTACTCACTATAGAACTCAATAAACTATTATTACTTATCAAAGACAGTATAATTTGTTAAAAATTCGGAACACGCACGCATTCGCAACTAATAAATAAATGCACCTAAACGCTAAAATACGAACGTCGCCGCAGTCACTGCGCAAGTAGCTGATTACGTAACACGAAATGCGACTCGGTCCGGTTCGGCTGCTGTTCGCAAACCCGAACCGCTCCCGCCGAACCTGCACATGCACATCGGAGTATACTCCGCGCCCCGCGCGCCGCGCGCGCGCTCCATTCATTCCATGCTCCGAGTTCGCTTACTCGTTCCGGACATGAACATGGTGGAACTGTTTAGGCGGAGCGGTCGGATCGGAACTATATAGCTCCGGGAAAGGACATAGTTCCTGGAGCTATAACGGTCCGGAACTACTCACCTCTAGTATCTATCTTTGGCTATCGACCATCATTTTAGGAGGTAGGATACGACGGTATCTCCCGTCCGAAATGTGCTGTCCGACTGGGGTAGTACCTCCGCCATACAAAACACCGCGGCCATAATAACCATCGAGTTGTGTTCCCGCCGGTAAGTAGGGTAGCCAGAGCTCACTGTACCCCTCCTCCTCCCATCCCTTCCTAGCCTCCCCACCCCATCCCAGCCCTCCCCCCTTCCCTTCAGGGTAGGCAGCGCGTGTGTGACACCCTTAGTGTTGCACACGTTCATAGGCCACGGTGACCGCTTCCCATCAGGTGGGCTGTGTGCTTGTCTGCCACCTAAGTAGTATAAAAAAAAATCAAAACGGAACTTACAAAACGTCAAAAATCTTATGTTTATAAAATGGAGTACCGGTTCGAAACGCTATGCTAAGAGGACTCTGTAAGAAATTCAATTTTTTGCTCGAGGCGGAGATCCTGGTTAAGCATGATGGTGATATTCGCTCGAATCTGTAAGTACGTTGAATTACCAGTAAATAGTTCGACAAGCCCTTATATTTTCGACAGACAGTTAAAAAAACAGAAAATTATAAAAAAAAATTCTTCGGGCAAGCATTTTATTATGATGCTCCACAAATCTTGCGGATAGCTGGAACCTTGAAGTCTTTAAAATCAATATCGAATAAGTTGCTTCTAGGTAAACTTGTTCCATTCTCGACCACAACATCATTTACCACCAGGTGAGATAGTGGTCAAACGCGGGCCTATAGACTATAAAAATCAATCTCACCATCGGGTTCACCGCTCGAGGCACTGGAGAACGAGTGTGTGCGCGGGCGCAGTGCGAGCTCAGGGGCAGCGCCGGTGTCGCCCTCTCCCCGACTGCCGCTTCCACCGTCGTCCCAACCCGCCTCCTCATCTGAAGAGTCCTCGTGGCCAATCTAAATGCAAAACAACGAAAGTTAATTCTTATATCGTTAATAACGTGTGTAAGTCGATATTAGCTTATGTGAGATATGGAAATATGTTTTAATATTTTTTCCTTTACACTAGTTTTATGATAAATCGTAAATCTTTGCAGAACACGTTTTTAGCGCACCAAGCAATCAGTATAAGATTATATTATTTTTACTTGGGGACGCCGTTTGGCGGACGGGTGATCAGCCTCACCTTTGTTGGCTATTAAGATTATATTAAGCTAACTATAGGCTAAAAGGGCTCATGCCATTGGTTGCTTAGATTTCTGTTGGCCAGTTAGTTACGATTATTATTATTAACATGACTTCACCTCGCCTGATGGTAAGCTGAGGCAAAGTCTCTGGTTTGCCTCAGCCTCAAAAAAAATTTGACGTTTGGTCACAGTTTGCTGGCCAGTATAGTGTGTGTGTGTGTGTGTGTGTATGTGTTACTTACCGGTTTCCCCGCGGGGTGCAGGTCGGGCGGGCGCAACTGCGGGGGTGGAGGGCTGCGCTCGAGTCCAACGCGCTCATCTCGCTCCTCGCTAGGCAGGCGCCGGCGCACGCCCCAGTTAAAGTTGTCCGAACTCTCGCCCTACACATAATACATTACTCACTTACATAAACACCATGACAGCAATGATTTCTAAGTACACTACTAGACTGATTGCACACAAAAAAATTGGTATCGATTTAGTATCAGGTCATAATTTTTTTAGGAATTCTTGCTGGCTTATTATTATAGCTGTCATTACAAAAAGGCGCGCTATGCGCATACAGATAAGTCTCAAAATTGATCAACACAATTGTCTAGTTACTGAATCTTGTTCACATTCCAAAATTAGTTATTTTCATGGTCTAGTATACATAGAAGTCATTACAATATACACATAACAATAACATGAATTAAGCGTCACAATAGGCGAGGCGCAAAGGAAAATAAATAACATTTAACAATTTTGAAAAAAAATTGATACACATCGATTTTATACTGGGTAGGGCCCCATAAACATAATTACGAATAATAATATAATTATAGGGTTGTTTCACATCCAATAATAATGCATATAAAGTCTATAGTAAGAGAAACGACCCGGTAAATAGAAATTATGTTCACCCACTATTACGTGGAACTGATTACAGAGATTGGTGACATGTAGGTGTTAATTCACCTCTGCCTAACTCTTTCAGTATAACAGTCGTAAATATATCTATATAGGAATATTTATATAACGTAATCCACTTTACCTCAATACTTTCGCTCTCGTATTCCAAGAAGTCGAAATCTTTGAACACTCCAAAGTGGTCAGTGGGCGGGGCGCCTCCTGAGGGCTCGTTGCCGGGAGTGCCCGATACCTCTTCTAAGGAGGAGGCCATCGAAGATTCGCGCTCAAGTAGTTCTGAACTCTGACTGAAGATCACCTGTAAGGCACAAACATTTAGAACACAGCTAACATGGACACTGGAGGTACCAAACTCTTGTAAGATTTATTTTTCTTAAACAGGATGTGTTTTATTTGAGCTAATGAAAGTATTCACTGTACTACGTCTATCATTATACTAAAACGGCGTTTTTGTATGATACATAGCGATTTTTTTACAAATGAAGTGTCGATCTCTGAACTATCATTTAAACTAATTTCACTAATGATAGGCTATCATCACATTTTATTGATCTTATTGATATAACGTGAGAACTAAGTTTAGTGATGAAATCTAGCCTGAGTTGTGAATTCTATATTTAAATTATGAATAAAAATCTTTCTAGTGGTTTGTCTATAGTTTCCTCAATATTGTTCAATATAAACTATGATAATTAAATTCGTGTATACTCGTATATACCTATTGAAAATAATTTAATAGGTGCATTTCCACAGATGGCTAGATACTAGAATATAACAGCAAGATTTGAACGAAACAAATTGATTTTTATTTATGTTAAAAATAAGTAATAATGAATTTGTACATACTTAATATTTTCTCATAATTTAAATATTTTATTTTGTAATTACCTAAGATAGTTTAATGTAAATAGGAAACTTTTAATAAAGAGTAATAATGTAAAATATTGAGTTTTTAAACTTTGACGGTCTTATTACAAAACACGGACTAACTTTAAACCCAGGTTTAAATCGTCTTTAGACCATGGTTTATCGAAAATGTTATTACAAAACGCGTTTTAGTACTAAACCAAGGTTTATCTCTGGTCTAAAGATAAACCTGCGTGACACCTATACTCAACACAAAATAAAAGGCCCGTTTTGACGTTTGTCCTTGTGGCATAACTAGTTATGTACCTATACGATTCAGTATTCGATACTCACGATGAATCGAATCCAGTTTGCATGAGGATTTAATCGATTTGAATATGTATGTAAACTGCATTGGATTAAAGTTCTGATTAGAAAAATTAGCTTAACCTTTGATTTTGTAGGTATTTTAAAACAATACAATGTTATTAAAGGTCAATTTACTTATATTTAATATTTTTTTTACAATAACATTCACTCAATCACAAAAACAACAAGAATAATTAAATGAGTCTTCAGAATCTAAACACAAGTATTAAAATAAATAAAAATAAAAGTGCGCGTCGGGCTTGAAAAAAAATATCTCACTCGATATTTTCTTTTCTTAACTGATTATTAATAGTCTGTGGACTACATGAAAAAATCGTTATGCACAGCACTAAGCCGAGTGGGCGGTACCTGTCAATAAAAAATGTAATTACCTTTAGAACATTTAAATTGATTAAAAATAAGAACTTCATGGGCACGAACTGTCAAAGTGGGCCTTTTATTTTGTGACAACTATAGTTTAACGTTGGTCTAAGTGTCTCAACCACGAAAATAAAACGTCAAAATTGTCATTTTGATTTGATTTGTGGAAAATACCAAAATACATCATATTTTGGCTTACTTTTTCCTCGGCAGTCCAATTTTCGCCCCTCTTTTTCTTTTCTCCTTCCATTATTTAATTCAAATTTAAAAGTTTAAACCACTGGAAACGTTAAGTTAGTACGGGTATTGAAATGATTCAAAAGTGGGTATAAAAATTAAAAAAAAATTTGAACAACGCGCGGGCTCCGAAAAACTACGCTCCATTTAACGTTCATCATAGATCTTCCAATATTATAACAATGATTGCTAAATAAAGGCATGATAATGATATTTTACTATAAAATAAAGTCCAACTATCGTTCATGACTTTAAATTTAATAATTACAATGTTGTAAATATTTTTTTCACCATTTTTTAGTAAATAATATTTATTAACGATTTCAGAAAATTTTTGCTTTCGGAGAAAACGGAACGTTGCGACCGAATGATATCACAATGAACGAACAAAAGTTTAGAGTAATCTGTGGTTGTTATTAGGCCAAGATTTAAACCATGGCCTAAGTAGTCCACGGATTATTCTGTTTTTGTAATAAGAAGAAGTTTAAACCTGGGTCTTAAGATTAAGCCTGGACTTCATAGTCTGGGTTTAAACCTGACTTTAGTCCGTGTTTTGTAATAAGACCGTGAATGTCTACGAGTAATTTGATCTATGACGGGATTATTCCTTTTAGCAAAACGTTCAAAAGACGGTTACGTCCTGTTGTTTTCATTTTAGAGTTTAAATTTTAACTGTAATGATGGCAGGGTTAGTCGGGGTGTTGGTAAACCAAAGAAAACCAGAGATCATAAAATTCATTTGTTATCTGAATCTGTTATTTTCACTATCAATTTATAGAGGTCCAACCCTAAACTGTCGCTGTCAAATGACACCTTTTAAATTATTCAAACTATAATCAATTTGCGCAGCTTGCGCCTCAAGTAAAACATTTGAAATGCTTACTTTACTTATATTTAATATAGGTAGGTATAATATACGTGAAATAAAAATGTTTTTGTTATACTAAGATATTAGTGAAAAGTGCCTTTGTATGTGTATTAAATTAGGTAATAATGTACGGTACCAAATATTATAATTAAACAGGACTCTCACACATTAATAAATACTAAAATTGTCCTCCAAACTGGTGTTATATTGTGCTAAATGTTGTATAAAAATTGTAATAACAATGCATGAATACTTATAATTAAATTAATTTTATTTATAACTAGCGACCCGGGACCCGGCTTCGCCCGGGTGTAAATTCCAGTTTTTCCAAGGATCCCTATTTTTTTTCAAAATGAAATGTAGCCTATGTCAAATTGGAAGAATGTAGCATTCTATTGGTGAAAAATTTTTTTAAATCGGCCCAGTACTTTTTGAGCCTATTCATTACAAACATACAAAAATAGGTACAAATCTTTCCTCTTTATAATATTAGTATAGATTATTATATTGTGTTCCAGGCCTACATTTATATATTTATTTATTAATTTATTAAATTTTTTATTGTACACAAAACTTGTATAAATACTGTTTTCTTTTGAAGTTGAGTTTTCTCCCAGCAATCCTTTGAGTTATAGAGGAAGAGTAGTTCGAAAGGGTTGGAAGGTATACAACGGTTCTAACCCCCGGTTAGACCCCTGTACGTGTATCAAACTTGTACAAACACATCAAATTGGTTCGCCTCTTAATCCATCATCGACCTTGCATCAATGAGCGTACAGTATTTGGTGTGATAAGTTTGCACGAGTTTAACAAACGTATGAAAAACCAGAGGCAAATATTTCTAAGGGCCTGTGCTGCTATATGTATGCCATACGCTTTTTGTGGCAATAATCCTGAGATAATTTTGTGCAGAATAACTTGCACAAAACCGTATAAAATATCCATACGATTTGCACAATGTTCGAGCACCCGCTTACGTGATACGCATGACGCATCACAGGTCCTAACGGTACCTACCTAAAATTTAATTGTATGTACAGATACCGGCACGTAAATTGGCCGGACGCGTCATATGCGCAAAGGTCGATTTTTAGGTCCCCTTTAAGGTATGAGCGGGTCTCGGGAGACGCGGTTGCGCCGTCGCGGACATATGATTGGTCTGTCACTTGACGGACCAATCAGATGTCTCCGAGAGACGTCTTGTAGCGAATCAACGTTCCGTTCGTTCGTACTTTGAATCATTTGATTGGCTCAAAGTGCACGATGCGCGAACTTACCCAAAACCTGGCTAAGTTACGTGCCTGTATCTGTACCTAGTTTATTTTTTAACGTTGGTATCGAATACTATTATTTTCCAAGCGATACAATGTGTGGAAAATAAAATAATGCCATATGTTTGTATTTACAAAAAATGTATCTTGCCTTCTTTATGTGTTTTAAACTGGTTTTAAAGCACCACCTGTGCTTGGTTTGCGTTTATATAGCGTTGTGTAATATGACAGTGCCTCTTGGTAATTTTTTTTTTCAATAAATGCATATTATTATTATGTACAATATTTATAACAGGACAATTCGTTTGTTTGTTTTAGTTAAGCTCCGTGCAAAAAAATACGCAAGTCCAAAAACCCATAATAAATGGACTTCGAAATTCTTCAGTTCAATTCTTTTATATATAGACATTTTTAAGCGTTAATAATACGATTATATAATATATATATGAACATAAATGTTATATAAGTGTATAGACAAGGCAGCGATTTCAGCAAAATAAAAATGTATGTATGGTGAGAAGCAAAGCACAGTATATAATATGACTGCAACGATGCAAGGGTGATTGTACGTATCGTCTTCGAAGAGTTTCGTTTGAAGACGGGTAAGGATCGATCGACCGAGAGCTGTCGAGAGGGCCTGTAGCGTGTAGTGAGCGCGTGAAAGCATTTGCGACATAATATACAATATGTATGCGGTTACCTTAGAACATAAAGTGGTTATTAAATCGTCCTAAACGCAGCGATGGATAGAAATCATATAATCATTAGTTGTGTTGGCCATGGTCGGCGGCGGACGACTCATTCAGTTTTAATGAAAAATAACCAATTCTTTAAATACCAACCACCAAATGATGACAGTCGGTACGTGTATTATATGGTATGGTTCTGCAAAATTGAACTTTGTTACCGTGAGGTTAAGGTGGAATATACTTACAGATGGGCTTTTTGGTAGGCCAACTCTTTGTCCGCACGTGGTTAGCAAGTTCACGAGACACTCACGAACTCGACTCTGTGAACAATATACATAGAAGAATATACGCATATCAACCAAAAAAAGTTCATCATATTATAAAATAATGATAAAAAATTGCTAAAACAACCTATTTTTATATACACATACGCCTGTTAGGGTTAACTAGTAATATTTACTGCACCACTTATAATCGTAAGTAGCATTGGCGAGTAGTGTTTACTGCGCCACTTATAATCGTAAGTGGCATTGGCGAGTTGTGTTTACTGCGCCACTTATAATCGTAAGTAGCATTAAGTAGTAGTGTTTACTGCGCCACTTATAATCGTAAGTAGCATTGAGTAGTAGTGTTTACCGCGACATTTATAATCGTAAATAGCATTGAGGAGTAGTGTTTACCGCGACACTTATAATCGTAAGTAGCATTGAGGAGTAGTGTTTACTGCGCCACTTATAATCGTAAGTAGCATTGACGAGTACTGTTTATTGTACCACTTATGATCGTAAGTAGCATAAGAAGAGAAGCGTCTTTACTTGTGACATCCACGGTCTCTTCCAGCCCGAAGCGAGCGCGTCAGCGGGCGACAGTGACAACGATCGCCGCGGTGACGTCGCACTCGGCGGTTGTGTTGCGTTGTTGCCCGCCGTTGTTTCTTGCCCCACCACTGTGGACGCCGATCCAGACTGAGATGTCAGTGATCCTAGATATTGCAATAAGTTAGGATAGTTAATTAACTCAATTAAATGTGGAAATAAAACCATGTTTATCGGACCCTCTATCGCGCGATCGCGACGGTACTTTGAGATATAGTTTATTTACTGCAAATAACTAGCATCTTTAGTCTACCCATGACGATAGCTGCTGAAAAACATTCAAATAAAGTTTTTTTTTTAGTAAAATTGTCTATCTATATTATTTGAGATACTTCCCCCGGAGCACCCGATATATCGCTGGGCAGAAAGTGCTACGCCCAACTCGTGTGCATCAAGACCCTTGGCTACCCGACGGGCGTCAAACTACACCCTTTTTAGTAATAGGTCACTTTCGCCCCTTGATGAACATGATTTGACGTTTTGGAAGTTCCGTTTAAAGGTCTATACAGAATAAATAATTTTGATGATGTACTATTTATATATTACCTTTGTCCGGAGTGGCTGTCGAGGCGTTGGAAAGTGAACTGGGCCCGGTTGCTGGTTGACTCCCGCTTTTGGGGAGATATTTTCTCCCTATAACGGGGGTCTGGGAAAGGTCGAAAGTGAAGTCCATCGTACGTCCTGGCAGCTCCTGGAAGTATTAAAAATGGGTTACATTCATAGATCTTGGGGGCTACCATATAATCTATACTCCTTTCGGTTAGGTACTAAACTAAACTGTCTATTTGATCTTTTTTATTTAAAAACTTAGTTTATTAATATTTTTGACTTTAAAAACTCATTTTGAAGACAAAAAACCGAAATTGAACCACTAGTTAGTCTCATAGTTAGCCTAGTTTATTTGTTTAATATTTGGTTTTTTAAAATACACCATAAGATAACCAAATGGAGTATATATTCGAAACTTCGCGCCCACTCGATACACGAATAAGAGAAAGGAGGTGTTTCACAAATGTATGGACCTTGGGCCCGATAATTGTACACTACTTAGAAAAATATCTAGGTAATGTAGTTTTCATTTTTCACTAATCAATTCTTATAATATTGCTTCGTATTATGGGCGGAATCTAACTAAATAAACACTTTCTTGCAACACAACAAACATGGCGGACTAAAACTACAAAAATGTACTCATATGTTATTAATTTATGCCCTTGAATTTCGGAGGCGAATAAATATAATTGTATTCTTGCCAATAATCGGCATTATTTCTCTTTTTTTCTGTGTACAATTAGGAGGCCCAAAATGAAACATCTTTTTGTACAATATGTACCTTCTTGCCTTATTATATTCTTGTTTTATTAGTGCCTCGGAGAGCACGTTAAGCTGTCGGTCCCGGTTGCCATACAAATATCTACGGCAGTCGTTACGGGTAGTTGGAGCCCACAAAAGTCCAACCAGTCTAACTTGGAACTTCGATATCGCCATTGGTCATAATGACCATTGCTTGTGGAGGTCAGATGGCAGTCGCTCCACGGAAAATATCGAAGAAGTTCAGTCGCATCACAGTTAGACTGGAAAGCCAACTGAGTTGGGACAAAGTTTCAGAGAATGAGTACCTTCTTGCCATGTAGTTCTGTGTCTAGGATGGAGGAGGCGTGGCTGTCCCAGTAGGGGGGCACCACGAGCGTCGAACACCGAGTCACCACCAGCTTCAGGATCTTCATAGCCTCTTTGTAGTTGTTACTGTCTAGGATCTAATGGTACACAATGGGAGTACTGTCAGCGATTGAAGTAGCTCAACGAATATAGTTACAGAGGGCCAATTCTCGTTAACAATTCTGGTTAAAAGAATACCTTTAAAAAAAAGTTAAATGGAAAGGAAGATTGAAAATTAAAAAAAACATCTAAAAAAATAAAAATCAGTTTATTTCCATCTTAATTTTACAATGTTAGTTCGTGTCCAGTGAAAAGAATATCTTTTTTGACATTTGAGGGATCGATATAATATCAAGACTATAGTTGTCACAAAATAAAAGGCCCACTTTGACAGTTCGTGCCCATGAAGTTCTTATTTTTTATATTTTTTATCAATTGAAATGTTCTAAAGGTAATTACATATTTCAATGACAGGTACCGCCCACTCGGCTAAGTGCTGTGCATAAAGATTTTTTCATGTAGTCCACAGACTATTAATAATCAGTTAAGAAAAGAAAATATCGAGTGAGATATTTTTTTTCAAGCCCGACGTGCACTTTTATTTTTATTTATTTTAATACTTGTGTTTAGATTTTAAGACTGATTTTTTCTTGTTGTTTTGTGATTGAGTGAATGTTTTTGTAAAAAAAATATTAAAAATAAGTAAATTGACCTATAATAACATTGTATTGTTTTAAAATACCTATAAAATCAAAGGTTAAGCAAAATTTTCTAATCAGAACTTTAATCCAATGCAGTTTATATACATATTCAAATCGATTAAATCCCCATGCAAAGTGGATTCGATTCATCGTGAGTATCGAATGCCGAATCGTATAGGTACATAACTAGTTACGCCACGAGGACAAACGTCAAAACGGGCCTTTTATTTTGTGTTGAGTATAGACTGAAATTGAATTTTGAATAATTTTTACGAGAATTGATTCTCACGGCGTACTTAGTAGGTACTTTTCTTTTTCACGCGGCAATTGGCACGAATAATTGAATCGCATTCAGTAATGTTATTAAAAACGGTTCAAAGTATGAATGTGGAGGGCTTTAGGTGTTCTTTGCATTTAAAGCCCCTCCACTTTCATACTTTGACCCTTAGTCTAAAAAACTTTAAGAACCCCACAAAAAATTTAGGAACCCTAAATACTTAAAACGTCAATAGTCCTAAAGAACCTCCTTAATGTCTAAATCCCTGAAGAATCCCAAGAAAAACTCAAGAACCTTCAATAACTCCCTTAAAATTTCAAGAAGCCTAGATAAACCCAAAAAAAAACCTCAAGAACCCTTAATTACCCCCTTAAAGCGTCAAGAACCCTCAAAAACCCCTTTCCTAAAAGATGATTAAAATTTGAAAACGTGGAAATAGTATTTTCTCATTTCAAAAATGCCTAACGAGCGTTTGGCTTGCGGCAATTCCCACGAATACCACCCCAGCAACCTGCGGTTACGCCGGACTTGAACCGACCAAAACCGCACTCTTGGGTCTTCAAAGGCCGTGGCGTAAGGAAAGTCCAACGCGCATTTTGAAGTTTTTACTTCAATAAAATTATCTATACTACTATATACTCAGATGTTAACCAAGAAAGAATTCCCACCAACCAGAAAAGTACACGTAGGAAATCAATACATGCAGTCGTCAGTACTGACCTAGTGCCCTATAGTCAATCCACTCCTTTATTTTGCGTTTGACATTTCAATATTCTGTCAAATAGTTATGTCCAAATGCGTAACCTGACCGATTTCAAACAATAATCGACTTAGTCTTTGAAGAAGTTGCAATCGATTTCAAACTTCAATTTATTTTATTTCTGCTCGATATTCAAATTTTTATACTTCTTTTGCGTGGCAGGCGTATAATTGAATAAAATAATTCGCAATAAAATCTGTTAAAAATATTTTTATTTTTATAATAATAATAATATTAAATAATGGCTATTATTGGATCTTCCTACAAAATTTTATGTTTTGTAATAAACATTCTTTTTTCGTGTACAATGTCAAAGTCAAAATCAAAGTCAAAAATCATTTATATTCTGTACTAGCTGTTACCCGCGTCTCCGCCCGCGGACGTCGATTTGCGCGTTTTTTTACTATATCGCATGTTCTAATGAGCCATTGAAAACACGTACAAGAATCCATAATACGCTATAAAAACAAAGCTTACATGTTACAACAACTTTTTTGTTGACGTAAATGTAAGTAAGTTTGAACGATTATTTTAGATTCGTAATTTGCAGCGATTTCATTCGATCCCAACACTAGACATGGTAGAGTGTAGCCGTTTTCATTGTGTGAGCAAATAATCGTAAATTTTAAATCAACCAAAACAATTAAAGCATTTTAATTTTGGTAATGAGTTATAAATAGGGTAGATACATATGATACGCCAGTTTATATAATTTCTTGGTCACGCATTTCCAAGTTTACTTGTAGGATTAATGCAACAGTTACATTCTAAAACTGCTGTCAAACGCAAAAATAAGGAGTGGAATGACTATAATAATTCTTATCCCGTACTTCCGCATTCTGCTGCATTGCATATAACGCCATCTATCGATATCACGCGGTATCAGTATAGCAGAAATGACACTGTCTACCTTGCGGACATTGTCTCTATCTTCACACAAGATGGCACTAATTACAATAGGCTTGTGTCCTAAATTTGAAAAAATGGGTAATACAATACTTCTATAACCAAATGACCCCAAAAAATATATCATTTTGATTTAAGACAATCTTTTACATAGTTTATTTCGAGATTTAAAAATTTAATTTGAATTTATGTCTAAAAACTCCAAACTGTCATGGCGTTTATTGTGACGTCACGACCTCCCAAGCGAACTTTAAACTCTTCTAAAGTGAAATCGTGTTGTAAGCTGACGTAAACACCACAGACTCGTAATCACAAACTATTGTTTGCGTTGGATTATTATGCAAGATGTGACGTCACGCTCTCTGATTGGTGTTTGATGTCACGTGGCTGAATATCTAATTTCTGCTTTTTGCTATCTTTATAACAAGAATAGCCGCTAGGAACATATACCAACCCGATTTATTCTTGATGGACACAAGCCTATTTCATATTTAGAACACCGCGTGATAATATTGATTACTTTTTCGTAAGGATGTTAGGGAACGTTTCTATACTATGTGACCCATTTTTTTTACAGTTTTTGATCATATCTCTCCTCCTAGGCTAGTTTGATATATAGGGCGGATGGGAGGTGGGTATTGCTTACCGTGACGTCAATAAACTTGGCGACTGCGCGCAGGAGATCTGCTATAACCGGCTGTGCCGCGGGTGTGTTCAGGTCCACGTAGTACAACATGCAGTGGAGTATTGATAGCACCGGCAGTTGGAGATTTGCTGATCCCTGTGTAAACAAGAGGCATTATTTATTTTATTTTCAATTAAGTAGAGAGAGAGGGAGACAGAGAGAGAGGGAGACAGAGAGAGGGAGGGAGACAGAGAGAGGGAGACAGAGAGGGGGAGGGAGACAGAGAGAGGGAGGGAGAGAAAGAGAGGGAGAAAGAGAGAGAGAGAGACAGAGAGAGAGGGAGAGAGTGAGAAATTGAGAGGGGAGGGAGATCGAGAGGTAAGACGTTGCTATCTAAAATATAACCACCACTATTTTTGTGCCGCAGTCGCGTCTTTAGCGCGATATGTCTGTAGGTTTGATACGTTCATGTGTGAAGTGTTATTTAAAAAAAAAGTTTATTCAATACCTTTTCTAAGACCTCGACGAGGAAGGCCAGCATCTGTTGTGAGAGGTGCGAGTATGTGTCCCACAGGTACTTGACGACGCACTTTGTCCACTGGAAGCTCTCCTTGCTGAAGGTCCGTCGGGAGTACAGCGTCATTACCGTGCCCAAGTTCTCCAGTTTCTTGCTCTTCTCCGCTGTGAACTGATGGAGAAGGGTTTTTAATATGTTGGAACATCACCAACTGCTTATCAATGCACCTGCTAAACAACGGACAAGTGTCTGGCGCAAGCGCATCTCTAGGAGTTTGGAGGTCAGGTGACAGTCACTCCCAGAGAAGTCAACAAACCAATCAAAAACAATAGGTGAAGAACCCTGGCTCCTATCAAGTGCAATCCTTGGACGCAATGCGAAGACACACTTCATCTTTGTGGAATCGGAAATCTCAGGGAAAAATCTTCGAGACCGAAGTGAATTTCCACTATGGCCAATATACCTGCTGGTTTGGAATTCGAATTTTCCCCTCAATGGAGGTGGGGAGGGTAGCATGGCAGTCGCTTCAGTAAAAGTCAAGAAAGCAGACCTCTCAACTCTTTTGAATACCACCGAGATTCACATTTAGATGTCGTAATATTTTTTTTAATATATAAGGAAATAATATGTTACCTGTGCAATATGACAAGCGGCGCGTACGCACAGTTCGTTGGCATCTTCGTAATGCAACAACATGTACGGCAGCAGAGCAACCACGGTCATGGGGAAGGCCACGGATTGCGTGGGGTCTATGACGGGTAACTCCAGCAGTGGGATCATGTCTACTAACACGCCCACTACGGGCTCGTACGTATTCGGATGCGTGCAACCCTGTATACGTAAAGATTTATTTATTTCATTAGGAAACACAAAAATTCCTACTAATATTATTCTACTAATATTCACTCTCTGTGGCGTAGCGGTAGTGAACGCGGCCGCTTCGTTCCCCGCTCATTGCAAATATTGTATGCATGAATATGGGTATTTGCATTGGTCTGGTCGTGCCTCGGAGAACACGTTAAGCCGTCGGTCCCAGTTGCCATACAAACATCTATGGCAGTCGTTACGGGTAGTTGGAGCCCTAAAATATCCAACAGCAACGGTCTAGCTGCAATGCTTCGATATCGCCTAATGTCACCATTGGGTTGTGAAGGTCAGATGGCAGTCGCTTCACGGAAAATATCGAGGTCCAGCCAAATCCGCAGTTAAGACTGGTAAAGCGGACCCCAGACTCCGAGGTGAAAGCTTTGGATGCGACTGGGATTAACGCTAGGTTGAAGATGATTATTCTATTTATAATAGTGTTATCTAATGTTACCTTTAACAGCAAGGCGTGTAATGACGGTGAAGTGTGCGCTTGAGTTCTATCGAGACGCTCTCTAGCGTCTGGCCGGTCGAGCGGAAGACGCGACATGACTCGAGCGAGCAACCTCACGCCGAGTAGGAACTCGTGCTCGTAGTCCGACTCGAGCAGAGAAGCACCCACCCAGAACAGGGTCGCCAGTATTGTTAGCTTGTCGTCCTGGAATGTATCGATATGATCGGAAGTCAGACAAGCATAGACTGTTGCGACTACAGAACTAATAAAAGAATGGAAGTGTTATATAGAAGTGTTATCGCTAGCGTTTTCTAGCACATGCGATTTAGTAATGTTGTTGTAGTCGTAATGTTGTTAAAGTCGTAATGTTGTTGTGGTTGTAATGTTGTTGCAGTTGTAATGTTGTTCTGATTGTAATGTTGTCGTAGTCGTAATGTTGTTGTAATCGTAATGTTGTTGAAGTCGTAATGTTGTTGTAGTTGTAATGTTGTTGTAGTTGTAATGTTGTTGTAGTCATAATGTTGTTGTAGTTGTAATGTTTTTGTAGTTGTAATATTGTTGTAGTTGTAATGTTGTTGCAATTGTAATTTTGTTGTAGTTGTAATGTTGTTGTAGATGTAATGTTATTCTGGTTGTAATGATGTTGTAGTCGTAATGTTGTTATAGTTGTAATGTTGTTGTAGTTGTAATGTTGTTGCAGTTGTAATTTTATTGTAGTTGTAAAAAATAGTCCCTAAAATTAAAAGAACAGTTTTTGATGATAAAAAAGTTATACTTATACCTGAGTAGCGCTATCGCCTAGTAGCTTGAGCGACTGCGCCGACCGCGAGCGACACAAGTTGGAACAGACGCCTTTCGCTGCCTCGCTGCAAGGCCTCGGGCGTTCTACGGTTCATACAAAATTACGTTTTTGAAACTTGTGATTTCAAAGGTTACAAAACCTTATAGATATTTATTTTTCTAAATCTAAAACTATAAATGATTTTCGCACTAGGTAGTACCTTCACCCCAAAACTGCCCTCATAATAAACCGTTGTGTTGTGTTCCCGGCGGTTAGTAGGGTAGCCAAAGCTCACTGGAGAGATTCTCTGCTGTTAGCGGAGAGATCAAAGTCAGCACAGAAAATTCTCTCAACTTCTTTTATTTTTATATTCAGTCCGTCAATTGACTTAACCCCGCTGGATGGCAAGAAGCTAGGGTAAAGTCCAGAGGGTACGGGCCGCCATTCCAGATACCATTCGTCCCAAAACGGCGGTCCCTATCTTGACGGCCTAGACAGATGCTTTTTCACGCCCCGCTTAAAGAACCCGGGATTGTAGGAAGAAGGAAACACGATCTCTCCAACCCTCCCTTTTGTAGGGTAGGCAGCGCGAGTGCGACGCCCCTGGCGTTACAAACGTCCATAGGCCACGGTGTTCACTTCCTATTAGGTAAGCCGTGTGCTTGTCTTCCACCTAAGTGGTATAAAAAATATATAACAGTTACCATGTTGTTGTTTCTCGTTGTTAGGGGGCGGCGCGTTGTTCTTGCGAATGCAGTAGGACACTGAGTAGCTAGTACTACGAGTGTGGTTCGATACGCAGCCGACGCAAACTCCCGGTGACCGCTTACCTGCACACAACACTACACATCTATGTGGAATCGAGTTAGCCTATCGATACAAGCTGGTTTAAACCTTCATCATTACGAGGTAGGACACAAGCCGCGGTAGCCTAGTGCCTTGGGTAATGGACTGCTGAGGCGAGGTCACGGGATCGATCCCAGGTTCACCATGGCACACACCAATGACTTTTCGATGCTGTGTGTATTTATCGCAGGTTTATTAGTGCCTCGGCGAGCACGTTAAGCCGTCGGTCCCGGTTGCCATACAAACATCTATGGCAGTCGTTACGGGTAGTTGTAGCCCACAAAAGTCCAACCAGTCTAACTTGGAACTTCAATATCGCCATTGGTCATAAAGACCATTGGTTGTGGAGGTCAGATGGCAGTAGCTCCACGGAAAATATCGAGGTTCAGCCGCATCACAGTTAGATTGGAAAGCCGACCCCAACTGAGTTGGGAAAAAGGTTCAGAGAATGATGAACACAAAACTAATCTAACAGAAAAAAAAACTTACCAGCTGTATAAGGACTGCCATTAACAGGTGGACCGCCATCTTTATTATTCAAATTCGGTGTTGATTTAAATATGTCTCGCATATAGTCCAGAGGTCTAAAGTTCGATTCCAGGGAGTCGACGGCGGCTTCGAGGGTGAGTAGCAACTCCGTGACGTAGCCCTGCATGTCTTCGCCTTGCTCTGCCACTGTCTCGACCAAACGGGACAGAATATCGGATACCATTCGCCCTGTCATAGCAACCCCGATGAAACGGAACACCTTGAAATACAAACAGATATTACGGTATACATAATAGTGGAACAACACTTCGCTATTCGCCTTTATTCACGTGGATAAATCGAAGAATTTTGCGAAGAGCAATTGCGCAGAGATATAGCAGCTTTGGCAGCTTTTTACCGCATATACCATGGGGGAGTGTTCCGACGAGCTCTACCAACTAGTCCCACCCTCTCCATTCCTATACAGAACAACACGTGCAAGGCTGAGATATCACCCTCATATAGTGCAAACAATTCCATCAAGAACCAAGCGGTTCGGTGCCTCTTTTCTTTGCCGCATCATCAAAACCTGGAATTCTTTACCAGCTCACGTGTTTCCTTCCTCATACAGTCCCGGGTCCTTTAAGCGGGGCGTGAAAAAGCATTGAATGAGGCCGTCAAGCTGAGGGCCGCCACTGTAGCACTACCGGTGTATGTAGTGGTGATCCCAGTCCTGAGACTTTGCCTTTAGCTTACCATCAGGAGAGGTAAATTCATTTTGACCTGTCCTATATAAAAAAGAAATAAGAATGTGTGTTTGTGTATGTGTGTGTGTGTGTGTGCCAACTTTTTTTTTTATACTACGTAGGTGGCAGACAACCACACGGCCCACCTGATGGGAAGCGGTCACCGTGGCCTATGAACGTGTGCAACACTAAGGGTGTCACACACGCGCTGCCTACCCTGAAGGGAAAGGGGGAGAGATGGGAAGGGGTGGGGAGGCTAGGAAGGGGAGGGGGAGGATGGGGTACAGTGAGCTCTGGCTACCCTACTTACCGGCGGGAACACAACACGATGGTTATTATAGCCGCGTAGTTCTGTAGGGCGGAGGTACTACCCCAGTCGGACAGCTCATTTCGGACGGGAGATACCGTCGTGTCCTACCTCCTTCCAACTTGTAAGTAAGCAAGCGGACCGAATCTAGTGTCAGCTGTATTTTTCAACGCGTTGCGTCTATGAGTTTTATAGATTTATGATTGAGATAATGTACTTACTTGCAGAGAACGGCCGGCGTAGTGGCGTGAAGGGCAGGACAGGCCAAGCTGCAGTGCCGTCTGCGCCCAACGCTCCGAGATGAGAGCGTGCGGTAGAGACTCGCGGAACACTCGCAGCACGTGCACCAGCAGCGTTGACATCTGCTGGCAGCTGCGCAGCGTCCATACTGGGCAAATGATGTAGGCGGTGAGCTGACTACTTCGTAAGTCGAGGAGCTATACCTCGTTAGGTGAGGAGCTAGCTACTTCATAGGTGGGGAGTCAACTATCTCAATTGACGGGGAGCTAGGTACCTCGATTGGTGAGGAGTTAGATACTTCAATAGGTAGGGAGTCTACTATCTGAATAGACGGGGAGCTAACTACCTCGTTAGGTGAGGAGCTAGCTACTTCATAGGTGGGGAGTCAACTACCTCAATAGACGGGGAGTTAACTACCTCGTTAGGTGAGGAGCTAGCTACTTCATAGGTGGGGAGTCAATTATCTCAATAGACGGGGAGCTAACTACCTCGTTAGGTGAGGAGCTAGCTACTTCATAGGTGGGGAGTCAATTATCTCAATAGACGGGGAGTTAACTACCTCAATAGGTAGGGAGTCAACTACCTCAATAGGTAGGGAGTCAACTACCTTAATAGGCAGGGAGTTAACCACCTCAATAGGCGAGGAGTCAACTAGCTCAATAGGTAGGGAGTCAACTACCTTAATAGGCAGGGAGTTAACCACCTCAATAGGCGAGGAGTCAACTAGCTCAATAGGTAGGGAGTCAACTACCTTAATAGGCAGGGAGCTAATTATCTCAATTGGCTTTGCTTCTTTTCGTAAAGTGTATGTCAATTATCGGGATTTTTTTTATTGGTAATAGAGAATATTCCTATTCTTTATCTTATTTATTTAAAAAGCTACCTTTAGCAGTGATATCCTCGTACTGCCACAGCGGCATATGCGTCGGTCTGTTGGCCAAGAAGTGTACAAGCGACTTGATGACGTCAGCGACGGGCAGCTCGGCCGGCTCGGCCTCGGCCGTCGGCTCGACGGCTGCGGGTTCGGCCTCGGAATCCCCCGTCACTATCACCGGCAGTGACGGGTAGTTATCGCATTCACCTGGGAATAATACGACTATGTACACTTCTATACTATTATAAAAATATAAGGTAGTTGTGTCTGTACATTGGAGGTATTTAAAAAATACTTCAAGTTATGCTATTCGAACGATTTGAATACCAAATATTGTTATGGATTTTTTTTTATACCACTTCTTCTTGTCTGTTTGTCGGTTTGCTCGCGATGGACGCAGAAACTACTGAACAGATTTTGATGTTTGGAAGGTCTTGGTAAGACTTAAAATCTTAGACATGTTTGATCACAATCGGTTTAGTAGAATCGGAAATACATACATACATACAAATCACGCCTTTTTTCCATTGGGGTAGGCAGAGACAACATCTTTCCACTTGCTACGATCTTGGCATACTCCTTTCGGAGTTATAGTCAAAAAACACGAAATTTGACGTCCACGCGGGCAGAGCTGCAGACATAAGCTAGTATGCCATGCAATTGGAGACCATATCACCAAAGTTTTTTCATAACTTCTAAACGACCAAACGATTTCAATGAACTAACGAAATTACTAACTTGTGTAAAGAAATACAAGATATTAAATACCTTCGGGTGTGACCTGCGGATCGGAGCTTAGAGAGCGGGCGTGTGAGCGAGGCGAGTGCGCGCATTGCGGGTAGTTGTCGAAAGCGGCGTCCGGTTCTGGAAACACATTATAAGATATAGCCTATCTTGGAAACGGTCGGTAGTCAAGTCACTTTGAGATTCCACCACACCTCAGCTTACAATCAGGCGGGGGGCAATCAATTCGGCGGACTAAATATATATAAAAAGATCGCTAAAAGCGGTAACAGTTTTAGAAGTAAACATATACATAACATAAACTCACGCCTATATCCCCGAAGGGGTAGGCAGAGGTGCTAGCACCAACATTTCGCCAGTTTATATTTAGGTCCCAATGTAATAGGTGGCGAGCCTATTGCCATTAACCGGGCACTTATAAACCTGCGATAAATACACACATAACTTCGAAAAGCATCGAAAAGTCATTGGTGTGTGCCATGGTGAACCTGGGATCGAACCCGAGACCTCGTCTCAGCAGTCCATTACACAGACCACTAGGCTACCGCAGTTTTAGAAGTAAGTGTCTGAGAAATTCTCTTCCTACAGCAAGAACTACATACATATCGACAAAACTCGTATCTATTACGTATAGCTGTAATATTTCCTTAAACTGTCAAATATAATAAATAATTAAAGATACATACATAAATACATGGATACAGGCTTTCTGACCTTCTCTTAACACGTCCACTTAACTAAATAAAACGGGGTGAATGGGGATTAAGGGGTGAATAGGAACAAAATGGTCAGTTAAAAGCAGTTATTATCTTTTATGCGAAGCATCGAATATACGGTTAAATAAATTCTAATGTATAATGTAAATAAGAAATTATTAACCAAATTCTAATGACCATTTTATCCCTATTCACCCCGTTTTTAAAATCAATTAAACGGATTGATATAGCTGAAAAATCTTGTGAACTGTAAATTTCTTTGTTCGTTCAAAATCTCGGTGAATGTTAAATTTAGAACTGTTGAAACTCTAACCCAGAAACCAGTTAGTCAAATCACGAAAACCTTTTAACTATACTCCGATTTTTAATTCTAGGCAAGAAAATGACAAGTGCAACTGTCACTGATACAAAAAAGGGTGACCCGCTACAATAGTGATGTTCGGCAATCAATAGACTAGATACTTTAGTCATTCTTTATTTTTATCAGTGAATGAACCTCTTTGCAGTTTATGCTCGCCTAGTACATGACACGACGAAAATATTTTTTATAGAATACTAGCTGTGTCCCGCGGCTTCGCCCGTGGCATACTTTGTCCCCGTGGCAGGTTAAAAGTATTCTATGTCCTTCTTCTAGTTCTAAGCTACCTCCCCATCAATTTTCAGCCAAATCGGTCCAGCCGTTCTCTAGTTTTAGCCAGACTAACGAACAGCAATTGATTTTATATAATATATAGATTTAATTACTTACTGTGTATGTTTTCTGTTTAATTACCGTAAATTACATATTTTTATTTATATAAAAAATTTATTTATATATTTAATAAAAGAATTATAATCTCGACTCACGACTAACTTATAATTGGAAAACTCGATTCAACCACATCACTATTTATTTGATACAAAAAACCTGCAACACTGCAAATGTCATTTTCTTGCCTAGAATTAAAAATCGGAGTATACTTTAATTTTTAAAGACATGGACCGTACTCGTTCGACGTCCTAAACCAGGGTAGGCGAACCTTTATGCATCAATGTGCCATTTTTTTCTAAAAATATGTTTTTTTTTTTTTTTTTTTTTTATTCAGAATAGGCTTACGTTTGACCACTATCTCACCTGATGGTAAGTGACGATGCGGTCTACGATGAATCACGCTTGCCTAGAAGGAACCTATTCACTCGTGACTTGAATATTCCCAGGTTATAGCTTTCCGGAAACACAGACTCGGGCAGGGAATTCCACTCCTTAGCTGTACGCATGATGAATGTATCCGCAAAGCGTTTCGTGCGTATGAGTGGAATATCCACCATAAAGCGGTGCCGCGTCGCTGTTCGTCTGGTCGTTCGTTGATGAAAAGGGCTTGGGGGTATCAAGTTGTGCAATTCCAGAGCGCACTCTCCGAAATGTATCCGATAGAACACCGATAAACCAGCAACTTTGCGCCGATGGGTAAGGCTCTGAAGCCTTTTCTCGACTAGTGCATCGTCGTTGATGAGCCTCTTGGCTCGTCTTTCAATCGTTTCCAGCGCGTCAAGGTGGTATTTAGCTGAGCCATCACACAGATACGAACAGTACTCCATACAGGATCGAACCTGCGCTTGGTACAAATTAAGCAATTGCTCCGGTGTGAAGTACTGTCGTACCTTAGACAGGATGCCCAGCTTCTTTGCGGCCAGCTGAGCTTTAGCTTCTATGTATGACCCGAAGTTAAGCGTGGACGTGAAAGTTACGCCAAGAAGCTCGAGGCGGTCAGTTATCGGCACGGGTACATCTCGGAAAGATGGATTTGGCTGGAATTGGCTTCGCTTGGCAGAGAAGAGACACGCCTGGGTCTTAGCAGCATTAAAACTAACCAATTTATGGAGTCACTGGCGTGCCATCAAACTCTTTATGAAATAATGTAAACCAAAGAGGTACCTATATTTTGAAATGTTTTAATTACATGCATAATACATAGTACATTATGATACAAGGGAGGTTAGTATGTCATACGACGTTTTATAACATACTTGAACACTCCGTAGCATAGGATCATTCTCGTTAGATCGTCATAAAATACCTAAACACATTTTTTACACAAGTTTTATGATCGGCGACGTGCCCAAAATATTGTGCCGCGTGCCACCAATGGCACGAGTGCCATTGGTTCGCCTACCCTGTCCTAAACTATATCAAAATAGACTTAAACATATCGACAGTAAAATACCTGTAAAGTTGTGTGGTACAAGTTGCAGGGTGGGTGGTGGTATACCGAGGCCGAGTTGAGCTGACCGGCTGGCGAGCAACACTCTGGCAACAGTTAGGTGGTCGTGGTGAGCTGCCACCGCCACCAGCAGGTTCAGGAGCAGCTGTCTGCAGTGCTGGTGAACTATCCACCTGGGTATACACATGCATCATCATACTCCGAGCTTTGGACTCAGTTGGGGTTGGTCTGGTTGGACAGAATAGATTTTTAGTTGTTCTCTGAATGAGTTCACAAAAATAGCATTTCATGTAATATGTGATAATAGTATTTAGTATAATATTATAATATCACAATATTGTATTAGGTTAAGCCTATAAGAATAGTTATGTAGAGAGAAATAAATAAAATTATAATTTTTCATTGTTTTAGTTCACAAAATAATTAGGTCAAAAAATAAACAATCAAATTAAGTCAAAATATATAAACCTAATAGATTTCTAATAAAGTTTTAAATGAATTCCATTATGCACTGTACACATGAAAACGCAACGTAGACTGGAAAAAATGTGATAATTTTTTTGCACTTCATACATTTGCACTACGCGTTACCTAGCTGTGACGTCACTACTAGGTACGATTTTGTACGAAGCGTTTTTGAGTGGCTCGTGAAATTGAATGTTCAAAATCAAGTATTTTTGAAACTATTTGTCATAAAAAAATATCACTTTTGCATTTCATTGTAATATTATAAAGTGTTAATTTTTCAACAATAAAAAAAAATTGTCGTCATCCCTATTCCCGGGATTAGCGCGTGCAATAAAACAATCTTCATCGTTATACTGTTAAATATAATAGTATAGATACTCGCCTGGTGTGGTCCATTCCCAGGAAGACGATATGCAGCATCAACGGTACGTGTATGGACCAGTCGAGCTCCACGCCATCCAGCACCACGTCACAAAGCAACATGACGGCCACATTGCACCTGAGTCGTACAATTAAGTTATTCATTTTAAAAATACTTCAAAAACAAGCTTTTTTATACCACTTAGGTGGCAGACAAGCCACCTGGGCCTCGATTCTGTTAAAACAAGCCACTATCCTGACACTGATACTTCAAAAAAAATCCATTTAACTTTGGACTTTATTACTATCGGTTTAAAGTCTTAAATCAAATTATTATATTTTGTAGAGCGAATGAAAAAGTTTAATGAATTCTTTTCATTTCATTTTAGACTTTAACTATACAACAGTAAAGTCCATTTTTTAGAGTGTCAGTGGCATGACAGTGGTTTGTCTTTAGCAGAATCGAGGCCCTGGTTAATGGGAAGCGGTCACCGTGGACGTGTGGAACATCAGGGGTGTCACACTCGCGCTGCCGACCTTATAAAAACCTTCTAATGCTCTTCTTGAAGAACCCCATATTGTAGACGCTATGGATAACTACTGCAAGGAGATCATTCTCGCGGAGAGAGAAGCTTTCTAGTAATTGAAGGGTGGGAGAAGCAAATCAAATGAACCCAAACATGACGGGTTGTTATACAACTTAGTTGGTAGACAAGCACACGGCCATCTGATGGGAAGCGGTCACCGTGGCCATGGACGTGTGCAACTTCAGGGGTGTCACACTCGCACTGCCAACCCTTTTTTTTCCGTGCGGAAATCCTCATGGATATCCACCCCGCGGCCAGCGGGGCAGGTTATGTCGGAGTCTTACCGACTAAAACCGCACGCCGTCTTGGGTCTTCTGACGCCAGGGTGTAAGGTGGCCCAAAGAGCATTTCCCTCGCATCCCGGCTTCGCGCTGCCAACCCTGGAGGAGATCCGGTTGAGGAGTTTGGGTGAGAGATAATAATCTGAAATGTTAGTTTGCGCACTTACCTATGGAATCCAGAGATGGGCTGGCTGGTATCAGGCAGGTACTCGGTCAGGAGGGCAAAGAACCCGCCGTACTCAGGCATCGGTAGAGGGCGCGGTTGAGGCACGTCTATGCGTGACTCTTGGGGAGTTTGCGGGGCACTGCCCGCCAGCGGTGTTATGCCTGACTCCGGGCACAAACCAGTCTACGAAAGAAATACATTTTTTAACCGACTTCAAAAGGTGGTTCAATGTTTGAGATGTGTGTTTGTATGTATGTGTACGATAATCTCGCGTTTAGTTGAAGCGATTTTGATGGGGTTTTCAGAAAAACCGAGGACCATCACTTGCAGCACTTGTAGCACTATCGGTGTATTTTGTGGTGGCCCTCGGCCCTGAGACTTTGCCTCAAAGCAAAGACCATGATAACTATTAATATCATGGTCTTTGGTTGTGATAAAGAAGCATATTATGTGGTTCGTATACACAATAATTTGTCTCGCCAAAAGTTTCTCCAGCCCAACATGACGTGTATTGTGTAAAGAAGGATATGTAGCTCATATGCACAATTTGTCTGCTCAAAAGCTTCTATAGTCCAACACTATAATAGTGTTGGACTATAGAAGAATATTTTGTAAATACGCCACCGTCAGCACGACCCTTTATTCACCGGTAGCGAACTGATACTAAGGGTGATACCATATTAGATAACGCTTTGCGATCTGAGAGAGAGAGCGCGCAATAAACTTTTAGCGAGTGTTATTATCATCTCACTCACAATAATACCGATAAACCTTCAAGTTTTATGTTGCTATTATTATGTTCTTTTTTATAGTCGAACATCTAGAACGGGTCCAGATAGCTCAGTTGGTCAGAGTATTCCCTCTGTAAGGGACTGCTCGTGGGTTCAAGTCCCGTCCTGGATGTTCTCTGTTTCCGATTAAAAATCATTATTACTATCACTGTTCATGAGATACAGCCTGGTGACAGACAGACAGATAGTGGAGTCTTAGTAGTAATGAAGACTTATTCCGTTTTTCCCTTGGGTACCTACGGCACCCTAAAATAAAAAAATTAAATAATGCCTAAATCGCTTTATAAATGTAACTCGCAACGTCTATCAATGTGACCTCACCCTTACTGTAAAATCCATATTGCATCATGAACTCTGTACGCGATTGTACAATAACAGGTGTGTTTAAAATCTGCCTACATTCGGTACATGCCATCGTATGCATTCCATAGTTTACTATCATCCTCTTATACAGGGTGAATTTTTCAAAAGGGATTGGATGGCCAAATCCGAAACTATAAGGAATAGCGAAAAATGGTCAAAGGAGTCACGAGCCCGATTTTGATGAAACTTAAAACCTCATCATTAGATTTTTGAAAAACCAATAAACCTAGCTGAGAATCGAACCCGTTGATTTTGAAAAAAAAAACACACCCTTTATTATTACACCATAAGATAGTGTCGCTGTTAAGGATCAAATTCTGCGAAGTAATGATATACGGCAAATTTAAGGAAAATTTGGAATTTAATAAAATTCATATTTCATGTACCTATTTGTTTCGTTCGAAATCCTAGAAAAGATCGTAACTATTCCGTGTTTTAAATTATACTCAGAATGATTATAATGATTGATGTCTTTTTTAAACAAGATGGAGCTCTAGCCCATAATAGCCGTAAAAGAGATTTTGATTCAGCAGTTTGACGACAATTTTATTGCAAGGCATGGTCCTGTGCCTTGGCCAGCGAGATCCCTGGATCTTACTCCCTTGCATTACTTTCTCTGGGGGTATACCTATCAAAAACAAAATTTACAAAGACACATATGATACAGAGATACAGTTGATGACTTGAAACGTTCTTTGGAGGATATTCTAAACGGAATCAATAAAATTATAATATTTAATGCAGTACGATCCTTGAGGTCTCAAATCCAGCTATGTATTGAAAACAATGGTCTACATTTTGAACAATGAATCAGTTAATGTAAGGAAAATAAAACGTGTTTTGTTAAAGATGAGCTTTTTCCTTTAGTTTGCGGTATGTCATTACTTCCCAGAAAAAGATCCTTAATAGCAATACTATCGTATGGTGTAATAATATAGGGTGTGTTTTTTTTTTCAAAATCAACAGGTTCGATTCCTAGCTAGGATTATTGGTTTTTCAAATATCTAATGATGATTTTTTAAGTTTCATCAAAATCGGGCTCGTGACTCCTTTGACCATTTTTCGCTATTGCTTATAGTTTCGGATTTGGCCATCCAAGCCCTTTTGAAAAATTCACCCTGTATATTACACCATAGTAACACAATAATTTCGATGTAGGTATAAATTTCATCCATTCTCTGTTCGTTTCGCATTCATGTTAATTTGAGCAAAACGTAATTTGCACACACCGGGCAATCCTGTAGAGCGAGCACGAAATTTCTTTCGAATAGTAAGCGTATTTGTAACATTAAATAATTATGTGATTCAGTGTTTGAACTATCGCGTTTGCACCTCAATAATATTACGTTTGCATATCAACATTATAGACTGGATTGTGATATATAGGTATATAGTTAATATATTATATCGCGAACCGGTCTCTTGTTACGAATACGATACGTTTACTATTCGAAAGAATTTTCAAGCTCGCTCTACTGTAGCCTATTAGTACGAGTACAATAATTGTCGGCAGGTTATTGACACACACCTGTTTGTCCAAAATTTCCTTCTGCTCTATAAAATGCTACGGAAAAAAACCGTAGAAGTTCTAGTTACAAAACAGACAGACCAATGAAAGGTCATTCATTGGTAAATAAAATCATCAATGCAATTTGTGCGTTAGTAGCATGTATTTCGGTAGAGTTTTAAATTTCAGTAAAATAAGGTGTGCAAGTATACTTTTCCCATATTTTAAGGAAAGAATATGCATCCAATGAGAAGTATAGTTCATGGCATCTAACTACTTGGCAAGATTTTGGAGTATTGTGGGCCCCACTACTCTAAAACCTTGCCAAGTTAAATGCTGTACACTATACTTGTTTGTGGCAAAATGCGTCGCATATAAACAAGTATAGTATACTTACAGTATTTAACTTGGCAAGGTTTTGGAGTAGTGGGGCCCACACTACTCCAAAATCTTGCCAAGTTAGATGGTGTGAACTATACTAGTCTGTATGAGAATGAGAGTACTTTTTGGCGACAACGATTTCTTTGTATTTTAACGTAGTTACTACTTCTACTGTCTTTTAATGTTCTGTGATTTTCATGCATGTTTGCTTAAATTTTTTCATTAAAAAGCACTTGTGTGTAAGGATGTGAGAAAATCAAATAAGTTATAGGTAGTCCAAGTAGTTCAGTTTGAAGGGTTGGTGCGTAGTAAAGTTATCTACGGGCATGGAGAATTGGCGGTGCGTGTCGGTACCGTGCAAACACCTGAACTATGTGAGTGCGGATTGTGTTTGAACAAATAAATCTCGCTATGTAAAGAGTGCGATATTTCCTTCCGATTCCTGAACCGTCGCTCGTAACCAAATACACAAATATCACTACAAAGTAAAATGGCTGTTCAAATATATCTCCTTTAAATTAGATTTCGATTTATATAAAAGGAGGTTTTTCATTTTGGGCCCCCTAATTGTACACAATACAGAAAAAGGAGAAATAATACCGGTTATTGGCAAAAATACAATTATATTTATTCGCCTCCCAAATTTATAAAGTATGAGTACATTTTTATAGTTTTAGTCCGCCTTGTTTGTTGTTTTGCAATAAAGTGTTTATTTAGTTAGATTCCGCCCTTAATACGAGGCAATATTATAAGAATTGAATAGTGAAAAATGAAAACTACATTGCATAGCTATTTTTCTAAGTAGTGTACAATTATCGGGCCCAAGCTCTATACATTTTGTGAAACATCTGCTTTCCTACATTTTTTTGACGAGATATACCGATACGCATGTAATGTATTCGCCCCGTTACTATAACCTACTACTACTGCCTACTATATAAAAGCCGCACAATTTGTAAGGTAAAACGAATACGTTGTTAGCTATCTAAAGATTAGCGGCATTGATATCGATCAAAATATTTGTAGTTCGATCAAATACTTGCACGATATTTGTACAATAACACCCCTGTAATTTGTTAAGCCTATTTACGTAATACCCATTTAATTAAACATGTTCGATACATTCGCATACAATTTTGTATCATTACATTACATAATTTCGATTTTGAATGCGTTTCGAATAACATTGATTGTGTTTTGTTTATATAAGTTCCATTCTATTTAATTTCATGTCTAGAGAGCCCTAGTTTGTTGCTCTGTTTAGTCGATAGTCTCCTCTTATTTACAGCATTCTCAGAGACGCTTATGAGTTCTTCTATAGACTCCAAAAACTGGATTAACTTCACATACATACATACATACATACAAATCACGCCTTTTTCCCATTGTGGTAGGCAGAGACAACATCTTTCCACTTGCTACGATCTTGGCATAAGTACCCCTTTCGCTTCTTTAACTTTCATAATTGTTTTCATATACGCACGCCGGTTCCAGGCACTCTTGACCTGGCCTTTCTCCAAAACGTCCTGGATCTGATTAGAATATGTACGCCTAGGTCGGCCTTTACCGGGTTGCATTAACTTCATTCGGGTTTAGTGACGTTAATTCTTAGATCTCATCCAAGCTTACTATCCAGACCATACATAAACAGAATCAGAGGTGGTTTTATTATAATTTCGTTATCCTAACCAGTTTAAAAGTCCTAGAGGCAACTTCAGTACTCATATCTATATTCAAATTTTTCAATTTTAACTTTATAATGTATCATTGTTTTCTATACAGTTGGACGCGGGCGGTCTTCGGAAAGTTTCGGTGGCTGAGAGGTCGGGCACCTGTGTCGACATGATATTATCTTTATATACTTACTGTATACTACTGTATATATTTTGCTGACTGTACACCTACACGAGACGTATGCATCGTAGCATTACAATGACTATATATAAATATTTGCGTTTTACACGACCTCTGTGGCGTAGTGGTAGTGCATTCGACTGTTACGACAGAGGGCGCGGGTTCGATTCACGCTCTGTCTAAAGAATAAAAATGACTGTTTACTCACTGGGGTAGTATCTCCATCAGATGGAGGTGCAGCTTCCTCGTCAGCTGGCGGCGTCGTACAGGGAGGCGCCGATGCACGCTTGTCTTGCGCCCGCGCAACTGGCGTCTCAGGCGCTTTGGCACCGCTGCGACAATAAGCATATCGTAAGTACATAACTTGCTTATTTATTTTACGCAATACTGAGGGGGTAGGCAGAGATGTATTGGCACGCTAAGAGACAGAAAGGTAGAGCCTAAAATGACATGCTAGTAGTATTTTTTGTGTTGAGCGACGCTCCTACTTTCCAACATCGACCGTGTACGTAGTTTTCTGTAATCGTAAATTAAAACTTACTAAAGTATATTACGACAATATGTCAAGTCTTATATAAGTTATTATATTAGATACCTACGGTTGGTAACCCTAGGCTTGCGTGGTTTACAGCGTTTACAGGTCTCCGTAAGCTTATAACCGTGTGCAGTATTAGGGATGTCACTCGCTGTTACGTTACCGCTTGCAGGGGTGAATGGGGAAGCAAATATAAGGGAAAAGGACACGTGGGCCGGAGAGCGATAATAAGTGAAAAGTCTGGCCTAACATAGATTATATCGACGATATTAGTGGCGTAGCGGTAGAGGGTTTGACGGCTAAGTCACAAGTCAGCAGGTTCGATTCCCGCTCAGTGTAAAAATTTTTATGTATGAATTTGCACATGTGGGTGTTCCTAATACAATACAGTCGACGGCTACTACTAGCGTTATGTGGTCTAGCATTCTCTTACTTTTATGGTATGTTGTGGATATTACCTATATTAAATAAATATAATATTATATGATATTAAACACACAGCTCGAAGGCTTCGAAGCTGTGTGTTTTGCGGTCCACACGTTAATATTCACTCGTTTTGGAGTAAAACTATCGAGTAATACCGTATGTGAGTACCCACTATAAGAGTTTGTGGTAAGGCCTCAGTGGGTACGTGCGTTGCTTATCATTCGCGATCGCTCTCAGCTGAAGTTCCTACAAAGTTTACAATATTTCCATCGCCTACGCCCAATTGGCGATCATACATAAATCCCTCGCATTTATAGTATTAGAATAGATTATTTATTATATAAACAGTTCATTGGCAGATATTGCAGCTTAATTGGTCAATATCAGAAGCTGCTCATTATGTCAAGGGTCACGTAATGAATTATATGGATCTGACGTTCTTGTTTGTGCGGACATGCCTATGCTTTCACTTTTAGGATTAATGAGGGCTTTTCCGTATCAATAAGACTTTGACTCTTGATAATGATCTTGAAGGTCGATCCAACGGACTAACGCACGTATTTTCAACCGATTTCGGAAGAGAAGGTTCTCAATTGTGTATGAGTTATGCACGATAATAACTCTGTTATGCATATAGACGAATTAGCACAATACTTTATTTTCTAAACAGACATTTGTATTTATCTGTGTTGATCTGCATTAAAGAACCCATAACACAAACTAGTTAAACTTTGCTTACTTTGGGTCTAGAGAGCGCTGTATAGAATGTCATAGAATATTTATTTGATGACAAGTTTCAGAGACAGACAACGGAACTCTTCAATAGATGGCAGCAAATCATCCGCAATTGCTGCTACCGTATATTTAGGCATTATTTATGCAATTTCATATAACTTGTACTTATTTTTTCATGGACTTTGGAGATGTACAGCTATGATTTTTAGGGCTATTGCTATAAAAATACAACGCAAAAAAATTACCTTGTCTTAAAACTACCTATCCCATGGTGGCAATTTTGAAAGTTCCTTCAAAGTGAAAGCTTTGAACCTTGAAAAGCTGTTCTAAAGTGTATAGGTGTACTATATACGGATTTATGATTACTTATGAAATTTCAAAAGTTCCAAACCTTCAGTGTTCCTAGGATTAAGTATTTCTGATTGAGGGAAGAAAGGAAAAATTATAAAAATCGCGTATTTAATTATTTAGGCGTCTGGAGTGGCTTACACCAATTAGTACGAGATGGACTAAATTTCATTAATTAAAACATAATAACGCTGTTTTGTTACTTAATCGCTACCAACCGAAGTTAATTATGTGTGTTTGTGTCAACCACAAGCCCAAACAATTATGGCAATAATTGAAATCTTAGACGTATGTGGCCGTGACGTTAGTCCTTTGATGTTGGCTGCGGTTAGTTAAGACCGGCTACACACACCCCGATAAAACAGCGGCGACATGGGAGATGTGGTGGCAGTTTTGCCACCTTAGTGGTTATAAAAGTCCCATAATATTGAAGCATTATTAGAAGAGTAATGGCAAAATTATTTTTTCTTAAGTTTGGATTCTCCAACCGGATTCAATTAAACCACTAACAAAAACCACTGGCCACTAAATACAATTTTTCACCGCTAGCAGAAAGTCGAAACGTAGATTTAGTGGTATAACCACTAAGGTGGCAACACTGCCACCACATCTCCCATGTCGCCGCCGATTTTTCGGGGTGTGTGTAGCCGGTCTAATACCCACGTTCGAGGCGGGCAAGGGCCGTCACGCCGACATGGCAATATGCAACCTGCCAGATAACAATCCTTGCTTGACCGACCCCCCCCGTAATCAAATTGCGATATATAGTTATGTTGTGAAATTGGATGTCATTGTATTGACATGATGGTTGCAGATTGACGTCTGATCTGACCACAATTTTAGACAAAGCCTGTAATTATTCTACCGTAACGTGCGGCAAGGACCAGTATTTCAAAGGTATGTACTATACATTACATAGTGTACATACTAGAGATGCGTCGTGTATAATCGAAGGTAACATCTGTGGGTATTTGAGCACGAAAAAAAAGGTTTCACCAAGTAACCGAGTATTACTCAGTATTAGGTTAACAGAAACAAAAAAGCGCTTGCAAAAATACTAGGTACAAGAAATAGAGTCAACACCGAGATGATTTATCCGATAGTGACTTAATAATATTGTAAAGACGACTTAAAAATTTGACTTCTTTTGGAATCTATCGGTAATCAAACTGATAAAGAGTATCAACATAATACTGAAACTGAGTATCGAGACTAACAATCGAGCACTTAGCGCATCTCTAGTACCTAGGCACATAGCTATGACACGATCGCGTCGATACCCGTAAACATAATTTGCAGAACATTCAGTGTCTTACAGACAGACACTTCAAATTGCCATGGCGGCAGAAAGGGAACTTTCGCGCACACATGTACGCGTATTTACAAGACACAGGTACTACCACGGAATAAAGAATACCTACTACTTATTCATAAGGGGAACCGCTGTCGCCAAACTCACACATACAACCAGTCGCATATCTTCCATACCAAATTAGCCTAAATTATGCATACTGCAAAACGAAAATACACTTTACTAGTTCGTGTTAGAGATTTCTTTGCTATAGAAAAAATATTTACGGCGATTCGTATTTTGAATCAAACAAACTTTGACTTAAGATAAACTTCAGATAATCTCTCTCTCTCGCCCTATCTCACTATGCAAACCTTGCGAAACAACGCGTACCAGTGACACGCGTGCCACGCCCACTTACCACTTCTACTTACTTCTCTTTTCTGTGGGTACTACTATTTAATTGTTCACCCGCCTTCGTGAGATAGAATATCTATACCTATCAACAGTGTTCCTCAAACAGTAGTGCGTTGACCTAAGTTGACATATGAAGTAGTTCACCGGGAATGTCAATCTGACAGTAGTTATGTACGACAGACGGCTGTCAGCTGTCAATGTGTTCCCATTATTAATAGTCAGATTACTACAGTCAGGTGGCAATAGCTACATCGTTACCGTCCAATCATTTTCACGCGTTATGATCGAACGGAATGATTAATGTAATAGAGCAAGAGCCCATAAACCCCAGACCTTCGTTATTTTATAAAAGCTGAAAGTTTGTCAGCGCATGCTCCCAATACAGATAAGAACGATGGCCCATTATGAAGTTCGGGTCATAGTGGCTTTGGCAGATACACAGTACTAAAGGGTAGCTGTAGGAGCGAGCGCAGGGCAGTGGGTGTGAGTAACATGGCGAGTCAGGTCTATTGCGATCCTTCACAGCCCATGTATTGGAATTACACAATTGGAATTATAATTCCATTTATATAATGCCAATACATGCGCAGTGAGGGATCGCAATAAACCTAAAATTGGAATTAGAATTCCAATTTTATAATTCCATAATATGCGCAGTGAGGGGTCGCAATAGACCTGACTTGCCGTCTCACTCGCACCCACTGCCTTGCGCTTGCTACACTTTAGTACCATTTATCTGCCAAAGCCACCATGACCCGAACTTCATAATGGGCCATCGTTCTTACCTGTATTGGGAGCATGCGCTGACAAACTTTCAGCTTTTATAAAATAACGGTCTGGGGTTCACGGGCTCTTAGTCCACAAATGAATGAGACGAAATTTCCTACTAAGCGACAATTCGTGTTGTAGTTGTACTACATTTTCTGTGAAATAGTGAAAATCGGAACTGCGGTTGACACTGTCAAATGTCATGTCAATTACACTACATATTAGTGTTGTCAATGTCATTTACCTAAATTACTCAACATAATCGCCGAGCGATTAACGACGGATAACGTTTCTATTTGCCTAGTATAAAATTATTAGTATAATTTCCTTCTTTTTCTTTATAGTCGATAGGCTCGCGTTTGACCACTATCTCACCTGATGGTAAGTGATGATGTGGTCGACGATGGAGCACGCTTGCCTAGAAGCAGCCTGTTCACTCAAGACTTAAAGACTTCGAGGTTATAGCTTTCCGGAAACACAGACTTAATTGTTACAGTCCAAAGTAAGTACTAGTCAAAAAAAATTCTAAACTTTTTTCTTAACGCTCAGGTCGTTCAAGAGATTTTAAGTACAAATAAAATATTCTAAGTACGACATTATTACTAACACAGCGCTGTTAAGTCCCAAAGTAAGAAAGATTAACTAGCTTGTATTATGGCTTCTAGAATGCGGATAAACAAACCTACTTATATACTTCTTTTTTGTAAATACATATACATATTATACACAGGAACACCCAGACCAACGCAAAGTTACATATTTATGCGTAAAAATATTTGCACTGAAAGGGAATCGAACCCGCTCCCCCTGTCGTAGTACTCGAAACTGCTACGCCACAGAGGCCGCCAAATTAGCGCGTTTAAAAATTCTTCAGTGTTAATAAGAAGATAGCTGCATAAACTTTAGATAGTGGCGTATTTCACACGGTATGTGAGTCCTAAACTCCCATAGGAAGTATCTCTTTATCGTGTAGCAACGAGCGAACGACACCTCCGCCGTGGCGAGCCTATGTAGGCCAGGATAATTGGTTACAGTTAAGTAGGCTGTGTGTAAGTTGTGCTTGTTACGGCCAGAGTCTGTTTATTTCATATTAAATGTTGTTATTTCTATATCTATATCTATACTAATATTATAAAGAGGAAAGATTTGTACCTATTTTTGTACGTTTGTATGTTTGTAATGAATAGGCTCAAAAAGTACTGGGCCGATTTAAAAAAATTTTTCACCAATAGAATGCTACATACTTCCAATTTGACATAGGCTACATTTCATTTTGAAAAAAATTAGGGATCCTTGGTAAAATTTGAACAATGTATCCGAAGGTGTAGAAAAATGAGTCTTAAAATGTCTTTCGTCGAATGCGCTGCCGAAACTATTAGCGATAGAACAAAATAATGTACAACAATATTGAAGAACATCATAATGTCTACAAAAAACTCCGCGGTAGCATATGTCCAACTATTGTAGTTATGTCACTACAACAACTTTTTTCATTTTAAAACCCCGTGCGAAGCCGGGACGGGCTGCTATAAGTTATATAAAAATAACGGCCTCTGTGGCGCAGCGGTAGTGCATTCGACTGCTACGACCGGGGCGCGGGTTCGATTCCCGCTCAGTGCAAATATGTGTAATATGTACGTATTTACAAAAAAAGTATACAAGTATGTTTATCCGCATTCTAGAACCCATAACACAAGCTTGGTAAACTATGCTTACTTTTGGTTTAGAGAGTGATGTGTAAAATATAGTAGAATATTAAAAAAAAAAATATTATAATATCACGAAATGTTCAATTTGAGCAAATCGAAATTATCTGAATTTCTATTTGATTTATGGAAAAGTACACAAGATTTCATTCACTTGTGGTGGTGGTAGGCCGTGTGCTTGTCTGCCACCTAAGTAGCATAAAAAAATTCAATATTTGGTAAAGGAAGTTTTTATTAATATAATATTAGATGCCTCTGCCTACCCAGTCAAATCACTGGGTGAAGTGTTATAAACTTTGAAACATTTGTCTTCTATTTCACGGAAATATACCTCATGTTTTGTTTACTGTCTACATAATTATTAACAAAAAGAAAATTGAACGGCACTGACCTGGCTTTGGCAGGATCCTCCCCGCTGTGTCTCTTTGTGTGTATGGTTCCTTTCTCCACTGGAGCCAGTTCACCAGTCCGGCCTGTAGCGTCCTGAACAAAATGTCCTTTTAAATAAGTCAGTCATATTCATCCTCTAAATAGTTGACAAAGGTTTAGTCTATCAGATATTTTCTAAATTTATATTTTTAAGAAGAGGTCTATAAGATAATCCCACAGAACTCATAAAAGAATAGAAGTGTTATCGCTAGCTTTTTCTATCGTTTCTGTCGTTTCTTTATTGCAACTGCAACAAACCTCATACAGAATTTCTCCATTCATTTAAGCGATAAATACATCGTTAACTGACGCGAATCACGCAATGCGCGGTAATCTGTACGGAATCGAATACCATCCATTTATCTATTAACAGTCTAAATTAAATTAACGTCGGTTCAGACGCCTCGCGCTTTTAACACGTTAAGCACTTCTATACTTGTTATTTATTCTGTGGGTACTCTACTAAGATATTCGTGGTCTAAGTCAACTGCACTTGCCCATAGATAACACCTATCGGTCTTCAGGAGTGATTACATCGAACTCGATCCGATTAAAGGTAAGCGTTCACATGTTCGCATCGTGCGCATCGAACGCATCACATCGAATGGATCGTAGTATTCTTTGTCTCAGACCAATAAAAAAGTATAGACGGAGTATTGCGCATTTTTTTTGAAGCCAACCAACATAAGACGATTCGGTAATCGAATGACGGACTTATGACGGACGCTCGGTTTGGTAGTCTTTGGGTAGTCGGCCGAAGAGCTATTGTCAGCCTGTGACGTGTTTTGACTTATGCACAAGAAGCTTCACTTATTTCGTCGCTATTGTTCACAATGGCTCCGTCTATACTTTTTTATTGGTCTGAGTTCTTTATATAGAAAGTCAAACAAGTGCGTCCACCAATACATATCGTACCTACGCATCGCACAACATTCGTTTGATGCGATGCGTCCGTTGCGGACATGTGGACGCTTAGCTTAAAACTGTTTCTTGGGTTTCATATACAGGGTGTAAGGTGTTTCAATAAGACGATATTTTTTTTAATATATAGGACACGTCAATTTGACTTCACCTCGCCTGATGGTAAGCTGAAGGGAAAGCACAAGTGATATACCTACTATTGGTAAAGTGTCATACCTGTGAGCCAGTGCCGGGTCCGTCGCTGTGGCCGGAGGTGGCCTTCCTCATGGACGTGAGGCGGTAGAAGGGCGGCGTCTCCGTGCGTTCGATGAGACAGTTGAGGGTCTCTACGGTCTGCAGCTCCGTCATCATCTCGTCGAGCAACCTCTCGGGTCTGGACCGCGCCAAGTAAAGAACCACCCGCTTTGCCTAGAGCAAAAGTTTTCATGATATTGTGCGAATCTTAAGCAATAAAATAGAAGTAAGTAAAGTAAGTAAATATTTTACAACAAAATGTAGAAATACATCGCTCTCTAGACAAAAAGTAAAAATAGTTTAACTAACTTGTGTTATGGGTTCTAGAATATGGATAATATACTTATAGGTATACTTTTTTTTTGTAAATACATACACATATTATACATACAAACACCCAGATCAAAATAGACTTATTCATGCATACAAATATTTGCACTAAGCGGGAATCGAACCCGCGTATCCGCCGTAGCAGTCGAATGCACTACCGCTGTCAATCAAAGAATAATTATAAAGGAAAAATGCGAAAGGACAGCGCTCGTCTCGGAGAGGGGGAGGCAAAAGGGTCAGACCAGTCGGCAGTCGTTCCCTTAAAAGTCAAGATAAATCAAGTATGGAAAGCATAAGAAAGGGTAGGTGTTTGTGTAACACTTAACTTTATTTGGCTTTACATTTTAACTCTGTTCGCCAATTAAGTGATTATGTAATTCCGTTTCACGATGTTATTCGAGTATATTGTTTGGAATCAATCAAAAACAAAGTTACAAACATTTAAGTTAGCCTTTGATGCCGAAGCCCCACCTATTGTTATTGTGGTATAAGTAGGTTAGGTTAGGTTAGTGGTTAAGGAGTCAGCCTTATGATCGAGAGGTCTCGAGTTCAAATCTTGGCTACCTTATCGACGTGATACAAGCAATTTAGCTTAGATACTACTATGATTGCAGCAAATATTTAGGTTACGTCATATACTTTGCCAGCCGAGTGGTGGATTCGCACAAAATTGTACGCAAAATTTGTACAATTATATAAAAAAGAAACGCGCAAGACACTTGCCTACTCTGTGTTAACCTTCTAATGCTCTACTTAAAGAACTTAATAATTTTTCAATTCGAACAGTAGCTCTTGTGATCATCTTATCGCATAATGTCCTTTTCGCGAAATGTTCTTTCTCACAATGTCCTTTTCTCGAAATAACTTTCTCATAATGTCCTTTCTCAAAATGTCCTTTTCCCAAAACGTCCTTTTCCCGAAATGTCCTTTCTCAAAATGTACTTTTCGCGAAATGTTCTTTTCTCAAAATGTCCTTGAGAGTCAACCAAACAAACTTTTCACTTATATAATATTAAGTATAGATTAAAACAGTACGAATGTAACTGAATACGGCTCTATGAAAACAGGATTCAGGGGTTGCACAAAATAGGTTTGCTAGGAGGGTCGCGTGGAGGATTAATTCGGCATAATAGAGATTGCATTTAGGTAGGTATAGTCTGGTATACCGGAGACAAAAGGGCGATTGGGGCGCGGATTTCGGGAGAAATGCAGCGGTGAAGCCTAATTGAAAATGTGTACGTAGATTGTACGTACGTACACAATTACTATTAATAATAGCGTACTTCGAGAGAGAAGCATGTCTGCGAGTCCAGCAGTGGACTGCAATCTATACTAATATTATAATGCTAACTATTTTGTTTGGTTGATCGCGCTATTCTCAGGCACTACTGGTTCGAATTGAAAAGTTCTTTTTGAGTTTGATAGCCTGTTTATCGCTCATCCGCTGCAGTAATATGTGTAAAGAAAACTGGCAAATTTCCATAGATTTTCCATTACTGCAAAACAATTAGCTTATTATGGGGTGTATGGGTTAAACAGGTGTCACGGGGTCGAAGCCCCCCGTGCCAACGTGCAAAGCCGCGTCGGTCAGATTGCAGTGAGCATACTATTGCCTATCCTGCGATGTGACTAAAGCAACCAGGTGGACATAGTGAGGTTTAGTGGGTATGCCCTTTAGGGAGAGTCCCACATAGGTAGGGTTTCCCCAAACTCGGAGCACGCATTCCTCACTTAAAAAAAATGATGAATTTAAATTCTTAAAATACTTTTAATTATCATGCTTCTCAATTCAATTCTTCGCACAAAACGTTGAGATTCTAGAAAAGCACAATTCGAGGAATCAATTCGATGTGTCAGTATAAAGCTTTAATCGCATTATTCACTCAGTGAAGGAGTTTATTGCCTCGCTATTGTTTCACTTCACGATTGGTTCGCGAACAGTCTGGATTAAATGTGACAGCATATTTTCAGTGGAGGATTAAACAGACAGAAGCGAGAAGGGAACATTACGAGAATTTATTGAATAAAAACGCATAGGTATTTACAGTTCTAAGACTTAAAGTATATATCAAGTTATAGAACACTGGTGTTATCAACAGAGGATGTGCTGATTGTAAGCAGATTTTATATGAGATAGCGATCGGCTGCCCCAATTCAAAAATATTTGGGACATTTTTCCTGAAGTCTAATTATTAATCTGTATACTAAAAAAAAAATAAAAATAAAAAAAGGAGAAATTGAAAAAAAAAACACTTAAGTACTGAAGTTTGATTTAACAGTGTTCACAAAATATGCTTACAGTTCATACTTAGTAAGGCGTGCTCTATGTAAGTATATGAAGTTCTAATAGTCCGGTCAATTTAGACCTACGAGGCTACATAAATTCCCAACAAGCTGAAAATTGGTGATATCGTATAAATAATAAGTAAAATTTGAAAGTTTCCCATCCTATGTGAAATTCTTTTTATTCAGGGTCAAAGGTCAAAAAATTTGTCTTACGCGATTTTCAGCAAGGTAAGTTTTATTATAAAAATACCTCAGGCAAAATTGAAGGTCATAAAATTATCCATATAATATGCGTATTACTTTTTTTTACTAGCCATAGCTACCGTTTTTGAGATATAACTATTTAAAAATATGTAAAAGTTGTAATTGTCATAATAATTATGCAAAAGTTTCCTACTAATGAAAAACTGAGTTGCAATATGTAGCACCGACACATACTGATTCCAACTATCAGTTGACTATTCAGTACACTAAAAATGCATAAGTAGCTCTCAAAGATAGTAATTGAATGTTAGCGGTTTACCGTGATACAGTTCGGGAGTTTGTCTTCATAGATACGACATTGAAATACAGCGCAAATGCTGAAATTATTGTAATATAACGTTGAATTATTGATGCATATCGCTCCTTGGATGCCATCGGTATAATATTGTGATGCGATCGGCCGGATGGATGCAAGCACGACGGCGTACTCACTGTTCACTATTCGATTCAAAATACGATGGGAGGCGAACGTGGTATACCAGTCATGGTTGAATTGATTTGTGATAATTAATACACGTTAGTTACATGCTGTGCCGAGTATACGCCACCAATTAGAGATGAAATTGTAAATTTATTAGGCAAATTGTGTATTTAATACGAGCGTTGTTTAATTTATAAGTTACTAGCTGACCCAGCAAACGTTGTTTTGCATTTTAAGGGTGAACAACCCTTATTACTTAGGGGTATGGAAAATAGATAGTAGCCGATTCTCAGACCTACTGAATACGCATATAAAATTTGGTAAAAATCGGTGAAGCCGTTTCGGAGGAGTACGGTAACTAACATTGTGACATGGAAATTTTATATATTAGAAGATATCTTTTGGAATAAATATCATCATTCTCCGACCCATTTCCCAAATTTCATCAAAATCGGTTCAGCGGTTCAGGCGTGAAAGCGTAACAGACAGACAGACAGACAGAGTTACTTTCGCATTTATAATATTAGTATGGATTTAGTGACGGCTTCTGTGGCGTAGCGGTAGGTACTGCATTTGACTGCTACGAAAAAATTAGACGGTAAGGCTACGTTCACACGGCACACACGTTTTCACGTATACGGTTTTACCGTATACGATGCAATTGTTCACACGGCAACCATTCGATTCGATTTTCGCCGATTCTCGAAGCGAGATTTCGGGCGAGTCGTGTGAACGAGACAACATGAACATAAGCGCCACTGCGTGTCGTATTCGATAAAATCGCTTCGAGACGCGGCGTTCCAGTGACAACTTCGCACGGTATACGTTAAAATATATTTCTAGAACACGGGATTTTCCCGTATGAACGCCGTGTGAACAATTTTTAAGTTTTCATATATATTCTGTTGTCACTACGCTATTCGATAAAATCTCGTATACGGTATACGGGAAAATAATCGCCGTGTGAACGTGGTTTAAGTGGCGATTTGTCGAGATCTAAAGAAAAAGTCGTTGGAGTTGAATGGCCACCTTTCGATACTGGAATAAAATTTCATTTTCACTACTAATCTATACGGTTAACGAACGATAAACGTCGGTTTACGGACGAATTACGGTATGAGATGACGTTGTTTAATTAGAAAATAGCATAACCATTAGTCACGGTCCTCCCATATTAGTAGTAATGTGAGTACTAGATTACTGGATTCTCGCAAACCCCTTCAATTAAGCTAAATTGCTTGCATTAAGGGCGAAGTGGTCGGTGTCCTATGGCAGGGTTTCTCAGACTTTTGGCTCCATGGACCCCTGTTAAAGTTTCCAGATAAGAGCGAACCCCTTGTCTTTAACTAACCAATTAAATCCCTCCTTACTATAGAAATTAATAAAATTGAGTATTGAAGAAAATAAGCTTTTTATTTCAATAAAAGTAACAAAAACAATGTCAAAAGAAGTATATTTTTAACCGATTTAAAAAGGAGAATGTTCGCAATTCGATCGTTTTTTTTTTTAATATTAATGTTATGGGTGGGCTTGTTTCTTGTCGCAAATTGATTCAATTTTAGGAGTAATTATGGACAATTTTAACTAAATTCTGATTTGACATTTAGTATAATCCTGTATTTCGTTAGATGTGAAAAAGCAATCTCGCAAAAGTAATTGTACCGGCAGTCATTAAGCCGCCATTACTTTTTTTTATATATAGAATACGTCAATTTGACTTCACCTGACCTGATGGTAAGCTGAAAGTAAAGTCTCAGGAAAGACGGTCACCATTACATACACGTACCATGTTAAACAATGGTTGCCCTCAGCTTGACGGCCTCACTAAATCTTGCCGTGAACCCCTACCGACGAATGGCGAACCCCACTTTGAGAAACCCTGTCCTATGAGAATTCGAAATCTCGACCTTGCCACTGTTAATTCGACACTTTAAGAAGCAAGACGTTTCAATGTTATCGATTCTGTTGCGCATCTCATTAAATTAATCTATCTCTGTAATGTATGGTATTATAGACAATTATAGGTCACGGATCACAAGAGCGCGGTAGAGACCGACGCGACCCCTAACGATTAAACAGGGCTTACAACTGAGTATTAAGTTGCTAAGGACTTTCCGCTAATTTGTCTTAGCTTAACTTTTTTATTCCAAAGGACCATGCAAAAATCTGTATGGACGCTCTCTCAACGGCCAACAGACTTGGTGATAGTTTCAATATTATTATGACGTCCCATAAAAAGATAAATAATAATTTTTAGTTCAAAAATCGATGGGGTTCTTTAAAAAATAAGACAATGCTGCTAATTCTGTTGTTACATCTCTAAACTTAAAATTCTTTAAAATTATCTTATTGCATCTGTTTCTTTTATTATCAGATAGAAAAGGACAGATGGATTTTATTTAAAGTTTTATCGTCTACCTTATTTCAGCGTGTGATGTGTTTTGACTTATGCACAAGAAGCTTCACTTATTTCATCGCTATTGTTCACAACGGCTCCGTCTATACTTTTTATTGGTCTAAGAGTATTTTTTTTATGTCGGACAGGTCAACATGACTTCATCTTGACTGATGGTAAGCTAAAGGCAAGGTCTCTGGAAAGAGAGTCACCATTGCACACACCGATAGTGCCACAATGGTGGCTCTCAGCTTGACGGCCTCATCAAATGCTTTTTCACGCCCCGCTTAAAGGACCCGGGACTGTATGAGGAAGGAAACCTGTGAGCTGGTAAAGAATTCCAGGTTTTTATGATGCGGCAAAAAAAAAGAGGCACCGAACCGCTTGGTTCTTGATGGAATTGTTTGCACCATATGTGGGTGATATCCTCAGCCTTGCACGTGTTGTTCTGTATAGGAAAGGAGAGGAGAGATAGACACCCTATTTGGGTGTTAGAAAACGAAAGTTACTTACATAGGGCAGTAGTTCGTTGGGCGCCATGCCAGAAACGATGATCAGGTATCGAATGATGACCTTCAGGTTGTTCGGCCAGCAAGCGCACAGCGTCGACCATAGCTCCTCGATCTCCTTCGGGTGGTTGTCCGAGAACTGTTTAACAAATAACACGGTATTTATATAATGAAGGCAACCTCAGTGACTTAGCGGTAGAGCGTTTAACTGGTCAGAGGTTCGATTCCCGCTCAGTGCAAATACTTGTGTGCATGAAAATGAATGTTTGTATTGGGCTGGGTGTTTTATCTATATCGCGCGGTTTCGCCCGTGGCATACTTCGTCTTCGTGGCAAATAAAATGCATCCTATGTCTGTCTCCTAGGCCTAAACTACCTCCCTACCAATTTTCAGCCAAATCTATAGAAAATATATAGAATATAGATAGATATGCATGTTTAAGAAAAAAGTTTCTAAGTGTGTTTATCCGCATTCTAGAATCCATAACACAAGCTACGTAAACTATGCTTACCCTCATATATCTATTATTTTAATTTGTTCAGATGCCAAGGATTAAAAGTTGCCTATGTGCTATAGGCAATATTTATCCCTGCAGCGGTAACAGGAACAGAATACGACGCGGGCGAATCCGCGGACAGAAGCTAGTTTAATATAAACAGATTGGAAGGAACATAACACTATGTTCGCATTTTAAATTTAAATCTCTTTTGTGAACAACGACCTGAAGGTTGAATCATGATTGAATCTAATAAGCTTATGAGTAATATCTGTCTAGACAAAATCTAAATGCGCTGTAATTGACTTCGAGATAAGTCCTTACTTATCTTGAAGTCAATAGTCAATCATATTTAGTTTAATAAAAATAACAAGTTGCTGTTTAAAAACAACCCTTTTTAAAAACGAGCTTTTATTATTTACAATATTGCATTTCAATTTCAATTTCAATTTCTTTATTTCTCAAAATAGTGTAACGTAATTACATCTTTTTGACGTCAAAAACTACTTAATACTAAGTTTACCATTGTCATGGGACTTACATAAGTATGCCAAATTTCAGCTCAATCGGATAGCCAGAAGTGGTCGAAAAATGGCTTGTAAGATTTAATTACAGACAACGGGACAGGTGAAACTAAATAAAGGCTTCTAAAAAACAAAATATATTTAGACTTTATCATATCAAAGCTCTTCTATACTGTTTACTATATAGGTACTGTGTGTATTTATCACAGGTTTATAAGTGCCCGGTTAATGGCAATAGGCTTGCCACCTATTACATTGGGACCTTTTTTTTTCCGTGCGGAAAAAACATAAACTGGCGAAATGTGGGTGCTAGCACCTCTGCCTACCCCTTCGGGGATATAGGCGTGAATTTATGTTATGTTATGTTCTATACTGTTATAAAACTTTATATATCTCTCGTCATCATAGACAATCATGCAATTTTATACTGTCGTTTTAGAACGCGGAAAATGATAAGAAAATTGTCACAGCATACTCCCCTAGTTACAGCTGTGTTTCGTCCACCGTTACGCACACATATAAGCCGTCGATGCTAACTTAGTACTAGAAGTTTCCATGTTGTATAACTACTGTGATCCGGGGTCTTAGCACAGAGATGTTTACCTACTTATTATAATGGTTAGTGAAGGATGATGGCGGGATGTGTACACGATTGACAAGTAGGGCCGGCAAGGTCGCACCTTATACCCATGAGTGATGGAGCAAATAGGGGTGCGCCTGTCGCAATCGCACTGAATAATATTACACCCTTTGGTCAAATTCATTCCCACGCAACCTTGAACCGCAATTCGTACAAGAAGTTTGCTTACCCACTTACAATATGATTATGTAAACTTGCTACGTGGATGGGGTTGGATCACACTCCGGAAATTTTACGTAGTAGCTTTTGTTATTTTTATGGTTTACATCAATACCTACTGTAGAAATTGGGATGACGATTCTAACCAATACTGCTTAATGTTTCAGTTTTTTTTTTGAATAAATATAACATAACATAAACTCACGCCTATATCCCCAAAGGGGTAGGCAGAGGTGCTAACACCCACATTTCGCCAGTTTATGTTAGGTGGCGAGCCTATTGCCATTAACCGGGCACTTATAAACCTGCGATGAATACACACATAACTTCGAAATTTCGAAATCGATTTTGAATAAAAATGCATTGTAAAATTAGATATTGCCTAACTATACCGAAAATATGACTTTTCATTGTTTTTAGTTCACAAAATAGGTCGAAAAATAAGCAATCAAATTAAGTCAAAATATATAACTTATTGGATTCCTTATAAAATTTTAAATGAATTCTATTATGCAATGTACCTACACTTGAAAACGCAACGTAGACTGAGATAAATGTAATATTCTTTTGCACTAAGCGCTACCTGGTTGTGACGTCACTACCAGGTACGATTTTGTATGGAGCGTTTTTGAGTGGCTCGAGAAATTGAATTTTCAAAATCAAGTATTTTTGAAACTATTTGTTATAACAAAATATCATTTTTTCAGTTCATTATAATATTATAAAATGATCATTTATTAACAATAAAACAAAAATATTCGCCATCCCTATTGTTTTTTTTGATTGAGTAGGAAATCCTGATAGCGTCTCAAAGCTAAAGTTAGAAAAACACTTTGTAGCTGCTTGCTTGCAAGTGAGGTTGGCTTTGACCCCAAAGATCTTGGGTTGAGTCCACCCATGCTCGGTTTGGAATGTACAGGTACCTAGCGTATGAAATACGAGTACAAACATTCATTTTGAAACTAACTTTTGCCCGCGGCTTCGCCCGCGTAGATGTCGGCTATCGCGACCAAACATAGCCTATGTCTCGAGGTCTAGTATAATCTACCCCTATACCAAATTTCATCAAAATCGGTTCAGCGGTTCAGGCGTGAAAGCGTAACAGACAGACAGACAGAGTTACTTTCGCATTAAGGGTCCGTTCACACAGACCGGCTCGGAGAGCATCGGCGCGCATTTTTCTTTTCACACTGACAAATCATTTACATAATGACAAAAGCAGTGCAGATGCAAAAATAAACCTTACTACAAATACTAAAAACTCTGTTTTCAACGTGAGAAGAATCTGCTCTCCTCTCCAAGCCGCTCTGTGTGAACGGACCCTTAGAACGGCTAAGGAACATGCCAAGTGAAAATAAGAATTGAAGCGGTTACCTTAGCAGTGATGTAGAAGAGATTGTTGAGCACCATTTCTGTGGCTTCAGCAGAGCCGAGTCCCTCTCGGCGACCGCTCCTGCCCGCCTCCGACGCGTAGTACTGCAAATAAATCAGTCTTTTTATAAAGGCAAATTAAAAAAGATTTTATGTATTGACAAAAATACAGGCCAGAAACAATCGGCGGGCCAGATTAAAAAGTTTAATAACAGTAGAGAAAGTTTATGAAGTATGTAAGGATAGAAGCAGACAGTTCGCTGTTGCATCTGCCTATCCCAGACGAACAAAGCCGTGAGTATATGCATGTAATTTTTTTTCACGTAGGTGACAGACAAGCAACGGCCCACCTGATGGGAAGCGGTCACCGTGGCATATGGACGTGTGCAAGACTAAAGGTGGGAGGGCTAGGCTAGGAGGGAAGGGGTAGGGAGGCTAGGAAAGGGTGGGGGAAGGGGGGTACAGCAAGCTCTGGCTACCCTACTTACCGGCGGGACCACAACACGATGGTTATTATGGCCGCGGTCTTTTGTAGGGTGGAGGTACTACCCTAGTCGGACAGCTCATTTCGGACGGGGATACCGTCGTGTCCTACCTCCTTGGGAAATTGAAGGTAATCAGGGTATATATCAATTTATTAAAAACCATAAACACCTTATTCTATAAAGCCTGTTCGCCAACTGATAGTGAGTCCACGCCTAGATACTGTATTGGACTTCCGTTGTGATACAAATATTTGTTGAGTGAATTAAATCTACAACGTTCTACGTGATGGTGTTGACGAGAAGCCTGGACCTAATCCATCAGGCCAATTTGAATGGAAGAGATTGAATACTTTTACTAGTTTTATTTGCTCAGAAAAAACGATTTGTATTTCTACAGACTCCGGAAAGAGAGGAGGTTTCTAATTCGGATACTAACATTTTTTTTTCGTATGTTCAGGGTATAACTCTGTCAAAATATAACGGTCTAGCTGCAATGCTTCGATATCGCCTAATATCACCATTGAGTTGTGTAGGAGTCACTTCACGGAAAATATCGAGGTTCGGCCAAATCCGCAGTTAAGACCGGTAAAGTGGACCCCAGACTCCGAGATGAAAGCTTTGGATACGCTATTATTGGGATATGGATGGGATTAACGCTATGTTGAAGAAGAAAAAGAGAAAAGTTTTCGAAAACGAGAAGACAAAAACTCGCTGGTGTTAAGTCGTTTTTTCTAAAAAAAATATTAGCACTATCCACGCTCCAACGTATTATTCCACACTTTATTATCTTTAATACACCTGTCTTAGTTTCAGAGTGTGTTTTCCTAAACCCGGTATTAGCGCTAATAGCATAATAAATAAAATAAATAAATAAATAAATAAATATTCTACGACATTCTACACATCGCTCCCTAGACCCAAAGTAAGCTTAGTTTAACTTGGTTAGATAATATGCATAGAACTTAATGAATTTAGGCGATTGGGCTCCCTCTGCACTGCATTGGATTTTCGCTTCGATCGACAAATAACTTCACACAAGTAGGGTGCGATACGAGAGATACGACTAATAGAGGCTCCTACCCTAAAGGGTGTGAAAGTTATCTATACTATTGCGTATATGCAGTTCGTCGGGCAAGAGAGCAAGTGTGGGCCGATAAACATCCAGTTTCGGTAGGTTTTATTACACCTAAAGAAAATCTGCCGCCTGGACATCACTTCCAGTGGCCAACTTGGAAGTCATTGAATCGCCCGCAGTCCCAAGTTGGCCGCTGTAAGGAAAAGTGAAGCTATTCTGACCAGTCGCGAGTGTACTGTAAATTTTGACGAATAACTTACATTGGAACAGTGCAAGTTAAATGAAAGTGTGAAAACTAGCTTCGAACTAACCTAAATTCGTGTTAATTTACTATGAGACCTTGTCACTGCACGTCGGTAATTACAACTTGTTTATCAACTTTGGAAGCCGAATAGCAGTATATATATTTTGTTTCGAATTTGTGAAACAATTTATTTATATCACTGCGTCTATCAAATTCCACGTTAATCAGTGAGTGCAAAAATATCCACGTAATTTAGTCTGCACTTTTTTGTAAAACTAATTGGGCACATATCTCCCCTCGAATAACAATTCCAGGTAAGGCACAACACAATACAATTGAATTTATTGTTGCATACGCCGTAGGTACAAAAGGAAACCTAGTACTCGCATGGAAGGAAGCACTTGTAATGTGTAGTGCAAAGAACTCTGATAAATATATCGAACATATTGTGAAGTTATTTCAACTCCGTTATTGCTACTTTCATGATTTTTATGCTACATTTCAAGTGCTTACTGATATAATTTTTATTTACGTTTCCACTCGACTGCTACTTCAAACTTTAATTTGGAGAAAACAATTTTTTATTTGAGACCCTGTCTGGGATGTAATTTGTACTAAGGGGCATTCAACCGACTGATTTTTTAGTTAAGCATACTCGTAGATCGAGTGGAGACAGTTAATATTGCGATCCAATATCGTGATCGCAATATCGTACGCACCAATCGCGTTTGTTTGCATATCAATATAATTACATTTGTACATCCATTATATCAGTACTAGAACCGTATGATTGGGAGATATTTCAGGCAAAATTATGTTCTTGACAAAAATGAACGATAGGACCACTTATAAAGTACTAAAATCTGTGGGGCGAGCACGAATTTTCTTTCGATTTGAGTTCGTAACGTGTGCGATAAAAATTATATGAGATTCGTACAGTTCCTTTTACGCACGATACACAAATTTCATAAAATTTTTGTCGCACACTTTACGAACTCGATACGAAAGAAAATTCGTGCTCGCCCCACTGATTACATACAAATTAGTTAATCCCTACGCAATGATGTGCGGAATAATGCAGGCGCGTTCCGAACATCGAAATTACTAATATTCGAACTAACCCCTCGAGTTAAGCTAAATTGCTTGTGGCAGGAGTGGGTTTCCGTCAGTTATGTAATGGTCAAGATTCGAACCCGTAACCTCTTAACCAGTAGCCACCGACGCTTTATGACAGGATCGCGATATATAGTGTTGACTCTCTACGCACGCCCATTAGGAGCTATTTCGTGAAGGGTTAAGGATTTCAGAAACTTAACAGGATTAGAGACTTTCCACTTTCTCTAATCCTATGGAGTTAGTTTTCAACACGTTGGTTATTGTTTTCAAATCCGCGCGTAAACACTGTGACACTATCAGAACCTTTCCATTTCTGTGTTTGCTACCCCTAATATCTACACAGTTAAGTATGCAGTATGTAATCTATGGTTTTGCATTCAAATATTTGCATTGAGTGGTGTTCAGAATAACAGACATAGCGGCCGACGTTTGATCACTGCCCTATTATGCCTCACACTCTAAGCATTGTATTGTAATGATACTGTTGGTAAAACTCGTCAAGATGGAATATGTATTAATTAGTTACTTTATTTTTGTAATTATTGAGATCTTCACTATATGAGATGTGTAAATGTCTATATTATTACCTTTTTTATATCGGTCACGTCAATATAACTTCACCTCGCCTGATGGTAAGCTAAAGGTAAAGTCTCTGGAAGGGGGTCCCCATTACATACATGGACAGTGACATAATGGTGGCCCTCAACTTGACGGCCTCATGAAAGAAAAGTTTTTTCGTGCGGAAATCCTCATGGATACGTCCCCGCGACTAGCGGGGCAGGTTATGTCGTACTCTTACCGACTAAAACCGCACGCCGTCTAGGGTCTTTGGCTTTATTAGTTTTAGTCTTCTGCGGGGTGGGTATCCATGAGGATTTCCGCACGGAAAAAATAAATAAAAAAAATAAAAATAAAAAGGGTCTTCGGACGCCGGGGTGTAAGGTGGTCCATAGGGCATTTCGCTCACATGCCGGCTTGATCCGGGCCATCTCCGGATTCGAGATGGCCCCCTCGGGTTTGGGAACCATGGAGTCCTTGTCATGCCCCCGGAAAATGCGGGGCGCGTTATGCCGCCGCCTCGGCCTGCTTCTGCTAGGGTGACAGGCGTCTTCCCCAGGCCTGCGCTCATGGAGGACGGAAGTCGTTCAACATAGAAATATTACCTGGATGTAGGAGAGTGGGTTAGCTGGTGGCACGTTGGGGTCGACCAGCTCGATGTTGACAAGCCAGGGCAGTAGATACTGCAGCAGCAGCTCTCGCACTTCCGTGCGAGCCGTCTGGAACCGCGCCGTGATTTCTGCGACAACAACATTTCATATAATAGACTGCTATATACGTAAAAAGCGATGGTAGTTGAATGGACGCGGCCTCTACTCAGAGGTTTCGAGTTCGAATTCGGCTGGACAGTACCAATGTGAATTTCACTTCGTGGTTACTAATCACATGATTTACCATCTGCTGACGGTGAAGGAAAAACATCGTGAGGAAACCTACATGTTCTAGAAGACATGCTTTCACATTTATTATTCAATTTTTTTTTTACAAAATGGTACTTACTAAATTTTAACGATTTTGAACAAATAATTTTTTTTTTACGGTTAAGGGTTGCGGTTTTATTTGACCTGTTTGTTTGGGCCAAAACTAATAAAATTTGACCCCCTTTTAGTTGTTGGATTGGTCTGACATATGGCAGAAATCTTTAGTTCTGATGACAATACAATTTAAAACCGTATAACTTAAAAACATTTTTACTTAATTTATTTTTAAATTCTTGTCTGTTTGTCTGTAATGGACGCAAAAGCTAATGAACGAATTTTGATGCGGTTTTTTGTATTAGATTTTTTTTTTATCAGCTTAAAATCTTCCATGTTTGATTGCAATTGGTTAAATACAACCGGAGATACGAGTATGACCAAATAACGATAACCGCTTTCCACGCGGGCGGAGCCACGGGCATGAGCTAGTTTATAACAAACATTGCCAGCAGGTACTTTATATCTCTAATCTCACGCTCACCCAGATCCACACCAAGCTTGTATGGAAGAGAAACAGTGTTACTACGAATAGTTTCATTTGGAACAGTCAACAAAGGCTCTGCAGATTATGAAGTGCGACGTGCTCCCACATTTAGGGCGGCATAATGTATGTAAACATTGAGACGAAATTATTAAATCATGTTAAGCGTAATGTGATACTATTATATGGAACATTTTAACTGTAAAATGTTGCTAATGTTCCATTCCAACAGTGTACGTTTTTGAACAAACTGAGCATACAAACGATATTTTTTTACAGTACTAACCCAGATTGGAGTCTACAATTGGAGGTCCCTCAGCCACCCTAAACAGATTAAATCAACAACAATATTCTCTCATGGCAAAGTTCTCATTTTTTGTTTCTCGTACTTATGTGTATATCTTGTAAGTTGAGTTCTGAATATATTTTTTTTATTTCTTTCTTCTTTTTTCAATTCGGATACCAAATGAAGTTATTGTATAATACATTGTATCATCACGATAATGCTGGGGGGTTAGCGCTCGTATGAAACATCATACGAGCATATACAAGCAGAGTGCATTATATAACATCAATGATAAATTCGTTATTATTTGTCACTGAAACACAGGTTAAGAGACTCAGTTGTCGTGACATTAAGGTACATTTTTTTTATACCACTTAGGTGGCAGATAAGCACACGGCCCACCTGATGGGAAGCGGTCACCGTGGCCTATGGACGTGTTCAACACTAAGAGCGTTACCCCCGTGCCGTCCGAAATGAGCTGTCCGACTGGGGTAGTACCTCCGCCCTACAGAAGACCGCGGCCATAATAACTATCGTGTTGTGTTCCCGTCGGTAAGTAGGGTAGCCAGAGCTCACTGTATCCTTCCTTTCCACCCCTTCCATGCCCTCCCCCCTTCCCTTCAGCGTAGGCAGCGCGTGTGTTGCACACGTCCATAGGCCACGGTGACCGCTTCCCATCAGGTGGGCCGTGTGCTTATCTGCCACCTACGTGGTATAAAAAAAAGAAAAGAAAATAAACATGAAGATCTCACAACCGAAGTTGCGAGTAACAGCTGTATGGCTGTATCATTTGGATGGTAACAAACTAATTTTTGTATGAGATCGGCGCAACACTTGACTCATAACAGCTTGCAATGATCACAGGCGCGGCACACCGGATGCTGTAATCATGCAATTGCTGTCTCGTGGTGGTCCTAGCGCCAATCGCGTGAGCCCTGGTCCACTTGTCTCAAGAACATCCTGCTCATCTCTCTCCAGAATTGATAATCCATATCGCATTCACACATACATTACGGCCTATGTGGCGTAGCGGTAGTGCATTCGACTGCTACGACAGGGGGCGCGGGTTCGATTCCCGCTCTATGCAAATATTTGTATGCATGAATAATGTCTGGGGGTTTCCATGTGTGATAAGATAAAATAATAGCGACCAGGCAGAATCCAACCATGTATATTTCATTAGGCAGGTGGAACTTTTATCTTTTATTTCAATTGAAATATACGTACACAGACGGGTTTATCTCGGTGCTCCACGATAACATTTTTTTATTTCACTAATTCTCTTCGAACTGTATTGTGCGTGAAAGGTCCAATCTACGAACTAGCTAGGGTTAGTTTTTTTATATCTCAATAGGTACCTATTGTCACAAAAACATTCTTGTTGATCACTTAATTTTAATTTCTAAGGATAGCCATTAGTTAAATACAACAATACTATACTATAAATTACATCCTTGAATAAATGAATCTCTGTAAACTTGGTCACCACATAGCTCAAAGTTATTGATTCCCTTTATCTTTTCTTTACGGTACCCTCTATGATAGGTATCGGGGCAGAACACCGTTAGGTCGTAGTCGGTCATCGCTAATCCCGATGAGGCGATACCATTGGTGGTTTTCACACAACACAGAAAAGGCATGAGCTGGATGTTCCCCAGAGTTAGCTCGTGGGGAACACCTGGTATTTTAATTATAGCGGTATCTTTTTCTTTCATTTCAATTCAGTCCTAAATTTCCTCTTGAAGGTAACAGTTTAACCTCCTATTACGTGGGACAGATACTTAGCTATTACAAGGTTAACCTTGAATAGACCTAAGGTTTGCGAAATCCGAGCATATAACACGCCTCTGTTTACCTATTTTGAGGATAGAAGGCGTATGTGTATGTATTCGTGGGTATATCTCATGTTTACTAGTAGTAGGTTATCTAGTAAGAAGTAGAAATAATATTTATTAAATAAATTACTTATTGAGTCAAGCTTGACTAAGTTTCAAACGTACAGTCAGCGTCAAAAGTAGATCATATTTTTTTTTGTATAGGAAAAATGACTACCTCGCCTGATGGTAAGCTAAAGGTAAAGTCACAGGACTGGGGTCACCACTACATGCACCGGTAGTGCTACAGTAGCGGCCCTCAGCTTGACGGCCTCATCAAATGCTTTTTCACGACCCGCAAGGCCCCGGGACTATAGGATTTAGATTTTTAAGATTAATTTTTGAGCAAAGTAGTACTTACGCTGACGGTATTTTTTTTTTATACCACTTAGGTGGCAGACAAGCACACGGCCCACCTGATGGGAAGCGGTCACCGTGGCCTAGGGACGCATGCAACACCAGGGGCATCACACTCGCGCTGCCGACCCCGCAAAAACCTTCTAATGCCCTTCTTGAAGAACCCCATATTGTAGTCGCTAGGGAAAACCACGTCAGGGAGATCATTCCACAGCCTAAGCGTGCGCGGTCATGGCAAGCCGGTTACGCCAGTGGCGTCTGCATGTATAGAGGCTACAAGTATCAAAGTTGTTACCTGAGAACATCGGCATGGTGAGCTCTGGGTGCAGTTGCGAGAGCTGTCGTGACAGGTACAGCTGCGACCGGCAGTAGGTGGTGCACAGCAGAGCGTCCAGCGTGCCGCGGCCTTTCTCCGCACCTACGACAATACAATACCTCACATAACTACCTTTTTTTAACAAAATCAATTAGTGTTCGTACTACATGCGCAGCGATTATATTGTTGGAAATATTTTCAAAAAATAACAATAATTATGATCTATTTGGTGTCAATTTATTAAATTACTAGCTGTTGCCCGCGGCTCCGCCCGCGTGGATGTCGAAATCTGTTTCAAAAACTATCCTATCTCTCAAGTTGGATCGAACTGCACATGGTGTGCGAATTTTATTATAATCGGTTAAGTGGTTTAGGAGTCCATTGAGGACAAACATTGTGACACGAGATTTATATATATTAAGATACGTCACAAGGAGACTTGAGATGGTGGGTATCTCCACAAATACCTCAATTACTAGAAATCAATGTATTGCCAACATATTGCTTATAATTTATGCAGAGATTATAGGCCTTGGCACTATTAGTACGGGAGGTAGCGTTAATTTTTTTTGGCAAGCGATAGCGAGTTGATATTCTCCACGATAATAGATCTTTATTGATACATATCAGAATTGACCGTCAGAACCCGCACCCGCGGAGCAGTCGAAGGTGACACCATGGTAAAGTTGTCAAAAAAAATTACGCTCCGAGCAATCATTTGCGACGTGAAACTTTATATGGTGATTCCTGAGGTCATTTTCAACTGAGAAATAACCGTCAGATGTGGTGTAGAGTAGTGGTTATACGTCAGTCGCGTATATATTAGACCAGTGCCGATAGTCTTTGAGACAAAATAAATTTATAGTAGGATGAAACCTGTTGGAAAAGGATCAGAATATAACAAAAATTAAAGGAAAAATAAATTACGGGTGATCTGAGGTCGGGAAGTGGGGAGGGGGGTGAGTTTTAAGGGTAAAAACGGTTTATCTCGATTTCCGGCAAAACTACAAGTCCTATGGAAAAAAGTTAAATGACAAAGTTGTAGGTAATAAAAAGACCTACAACTTTTCATTTACACTTTTTTCACATAACCTCAAAATGTATGTGAAAAATTCAAATAATCAAGTTTTTGGCTTTTTATTTTTATCTTAAGCAAAACAAATTTGTTTTCCACGAAATTTGGTGAAAATTTAGCTTTTTATGTCCCAAAGACACTGTATTTTTTTTGATTTGAAATACTCTTTTTTTCAGCTTATTTTGACTAAATATCGAAAAACCACCCTAATTTTCAATCGAAAATTATCATGTCAAAATATCAGCTTTTTAAAAAAAGTCAGAGAGTTTTTTGTTCTCTGAAATCTCTTCTTTCTGATAATGTAAAAATACATATACATTGCTATGGTAAATTTTCTCAGAAAATGCAAAGAAGAAAAACTCGAATTCGAAATTAATATTTTTGTATTTAGTCATTTCCTCGCTGAGGTGGGATGAAAAGTTACATGTTGCACTATAACTTCATAGTTGCACTCGAGTGCAAAGATTTTTCACCTTGTGCACTTTTGATTCGAGTCTAACTATGAAGTCACTCGAGTGTAACTATGAAGCTATAGTAGTGCAACACGTAACTTTTCATCCCACCTCAGCGAGGAAATGACTAAATACAATAATTACAAAATAGAACCCCGAGCTTTAGCGAGGGTATCAAAAATGCACAAGGTGAAAAATCTTTGCACTCGAGTGCAACCATGAAGTTATAGTGCAACTTGTAACTTCTCATCCCACCTCAGCGAGGAAATGACTAAATACAAAAATATTAATTTCGAATTCAAGTTTTTCTTCTTTGCATTTTCTGAGAACATTTACCATAGCAATGTATATATATTTTTACATCATCAGAAAGAAGAGATTTCAAAGAACAAAAAATTTTTTGACTTTTTTTAAAAAGCTGGTATTTTGACGTGAGAACTTTCGATTGAAAATTAGGGTGGTTTTTCGATATTTAGTCAAAATAAGCTGAAAAAAAGAGTATTTCAAATCAAAAAAAATACAGTGTCTTTGGGACATAAAAAGCTAAGTTTTCACCAAATTTCGTGGAAAACAAATTTGTTTTGCTTAAGATAAAAATAAAAAACCAAAAACTTGATTATTTGAATTTTTCACATACATTTTGAGGTTATGTGAAAAAAGTGTAAATGAAAAGTTGCAGGTCTCTTTATTACCTACAACTTTGTCATTTAACTTTTTTCCATAGGACTTGTAGTTTTGCCGGAAATCGAGATAAACCGTTTTTACCCTTAAAACTCACCCCCCTCCCCACTTCCAGACCTCAGATCACCCGTAATTTATTTTTCCTTTCATTTTTGTTATATTCTGATCCTTTTCCAACAGGTTTCATCCTACTATAAATTTATTTTGTCTCAAAGACTATCGGCACTGGTCTAATATATACGCGACTGACGTATAACCACTACTCTACACCACATCTGACGGTTATTTCTCAGTTGAAAATGACCTCAGGAATCCCCATATATAGTTTCACGTGTCAAATGATTGCTCGGAGCGTAATTTTTTTTGACAACTTTACCATGGTGTCACCTTCGACTAGACCGCTACCAGACCGGTTGACGGTCAACTCTGTTATGTATTAATAAAGCTCTATTATCGTGGAGAATATCAACTGGCTATCGATTGCTTGTTAGAATTAACGCTACCTCCCGTACTATATAATTGAATAGCATACTTTCGAGCAAAGCAGGAAAATACACCCATATACAGTCTAACACGTCAAAAAGGAGTTGTAATCTTGGATATGAATTATCAAGTCAATTATAGCATAATATTAAGTTAGCGTCTATCGTGGTACTAGAAGTGTGAACATTGAGACGACAATAATTAAGTCGTAGCACATCTACGCCGTAGACGCGTAGATGTGCTACAGAGTAAGAAGTTACGAGTTCACGAATGCTATTCTAACGAGAAAATTTATTTTGAGTTAACTCATATTTGTTTGGATTACCATAAGTTTGTTTTTTAAAACTTCTTAGATGGCGAACACGCACACGGCCCACCTGTTGCGCCTGGTGATTGGAAATTGTGGTCTAAAGGTTCATATATTCCAGATAGGGCTGATTAAGACGAATAGAAATTGTCGAAAATAACTTTTTATTTAATTTATTTTTGTTTCTATCTTTCTAGGGGTTCAGCATCGTTTGCTATTTCGCAAGAGTATTTGCCTCGGGCACGTTAAGACTTTTCAGTGTATTCTAAGGTCAGGGTAAACAAAATTGTTGTTAATTTGACAAATGAGTCGGAAAGAGTTCTTAAAACATACTTGTTGAACGAAGTAGGCATTGACAATAAGAACCGCCCCGGGAAGGGGCGGACCTCGTGGTTGAAAGTAAGTAAAGCGCATTTGCGATGTCCTGAAATAGAATAGGATGCAATACGCAGGACAGACCCCCTCCCGGCAGTCCTGGCGCTATATAAAGGGCTGCGCCTCCCCGCTGGCACCAGTCGCGCTCGACTCCCGGCGGCGACGGTCGCGATGAGCTCTAACTTAACGACGAACTTCACTAGTGCGGTTGAAAATACGACTATTTCCGCAACTGAAAACTTAAGTTATATCGTGAATTACGCTCAACCATCTTCTCCCTCGACCGTAGAAATTCTCGCAGGCCTGAACTTTTATTATACGCCGATTCTCATAGTTTTCGGGTGCTTAGGAAATTTAATCTCGATATTCATATTTCATACAAGTAAATTACGACTGCAATCTACGAGTGTGTACCTAAGTGCGTTAGCTGTATCGGACACGTTGTTTTTAATTCAATTACTACCACCATGGCTGGACGCAGTTCAGTTTAGTATGATATTTTTCATACCAGCTTTCTGCTACACCATCGTTTATATATCATACGTAACTTGCTGTCTCAGCACTTGGATAGTGGTAGCGTTTACAGTGGAGAGGTTCGTTGCGGTCTTGTATCCATTACAAAGAACTCTGTTTTGCACTGTCAATAGGGCTAAGTACATTGTATTTTTCCTGACGTGCATAATTCTCGTGCTTAATGTGCCTGTGCTGAGCTTCGTCTCGCCGTCGGCTAACTGCAGCATAGATTACGATTATCTAGACAATGCAGCGCGGTTCAATTTGGTGGACACTGTGATATCGTTCACGGTGCCACTTGGGCTGATTATATTGCTGAACGCGCGAATAATGGTCGGCGTATGCAAGCTGGAACGCGCGCGCCAGCACTTGCTGAAGGCAGAGCAGCAGCCGGGGACGGGCCGGGCCCGGCGCGCTCAGCCCCCGGTCCTGCGCCAGCACCGCATCACCAGAATGCTGCTCCTCGTGTCCACGGTGTTCGTCGTGCTGAACCTGCCGGCCTACACGATGCGCATCCTGGCATACACCTATGGCGGGGTAAGTTTATGAAGTTTTTGCCTTGACGTGTAAATTGTGTTTCTTTTAGTGAGTTTCGCTGTGCGTCGTAGCGTTGTCCACCTGGCCAATAAATTATTATAAGATTATTGGCGCGCACCTGTTGCAACTGTTGAAAAGTTGTATGTGTTTATGCTTGCGTATTTCTTTTTCATTACATCAAAAATAAGGTACAAACGTTTTCGAGAAATTCAATTAAAAACGTTTAAAGTACTTAACAAAATAACCATTTTTCTACCCTTAGAGGTCTATTTTTATTGATATTCTCCGATTACAACTTTTTTTTTTTTATTATATTCATGTATATTTCAAAGATGAATTTATATTTCAGACATGTCTTTTTTGGTATTCTTTAATTTCAACTCTTTTCAAACTTATATTTATGTATGTTTTCGACATGTTTTTTTTTTTGTTGTTAATGTGTGTGCTGTGTGATTTATTTTTGCCCTTTTGTTCTCCGCTTGTGTAATATCTTAGATCAATGTTTATATGTTTTTTTGTTGTTGTTGTTGTAACATAGCTTCCGCACCAGGGGATTATCATTTCATCGCGGGGACTTCACGAACCACGGCCACAACGTACACCTACACTACAAACAATTATTTGTAGTATTTAAAAGTATAATATACCATAGGGGATGTTCATAAAAAAAATACCAATAACCATTAAAAAATTTATTTATTATTTATTTTTTTATTGGTCTATTCCACATAATTAAATTAGAGTTACATTGATGTAATTAGTTGGGCCCTTTGAGTCCTAATGGTTGCATTATTTTGAAATTATAAAACAGTTACAAATAAATTAACACATAGTTACTTGATAAACCTAATTATATCATCAATGAAATACACTTTAAATGTAAGGTAATTTATAATTGGATAATATTTTACTTTTAATGTACTATATCACTATTTAATATTCATAATAAATAATATAATTATTGACGAATGAATTGTTATTCCTATTCCTAATCTACACATCTATACAAATAAATAAAAGAAAGAAGAAAGAAAGAAAGGAAAAGATTTTAATTACGGATCACACATGTACACATATATACATGTTTGTAATATTAAAATCCCACCAAAAAATACCTGTGAAAAAGGGGGCCAAGTTCCTATCGGCTCAAGGTTCGCCTAAAAAGGATTAAAATCCAATCAGGTTGATTTAATTATGTAAATAATACATTTTAATTATACAATTTATCAAGTGTTGCGTATTAAAATAACTGCTTAGTACTATGCGCATTTGGACAATTTTTGTCAGTCTGTCTGTTTGTTCCGGCTAATGCCTGAAACGGCTTGGCCAATTTTGATGGGACTTTCACTGGCAAATTACTGATATAAGAAGGAGTAACTTAGTTCAGGTACTTTAATTTTGGAAAAAGAATTAGGAATTAGAAAACCTTAAAAATCTTCAATCACGCAGACACATTGCGGGCACAGCTAGAAGTATAGATTATAGTTTAGAATAATGTATAGGTTACGTATTTTATCCCTTTCCTTTTGTTACCATAGGTATTGTGGCGGAACACACTGTGGTCGTAGTCGGTTCGATTCCGATATAACCAGGTCATCACTAGCTCCTGTGAGATGGTAACGAATACACAAATAAAAACAGCTACTTATTTTATCCCTGGAATAGGCGGAAGTTATATTGCGACCTTAGGAAAAATTCCTACCAGAAAAAATATTTTCCGCTAGCGCATTTCTTATGAAACCGGCTGCTGTATATCGGGTTCGATTCCCGATACAGGCAAGGATTTTCTGTCACTAAATTCTCAGCATTATTCTTACTTGGCATTCTCATTAACAGCAAGTAGTCTGGAGTTAAGTGTATAGATCTTTAAAACTGAACTTTCAAAACGAAACAAAACGTTTGGAAACGAGTCCAATAAAGGCTCTTAGTATCAACGTAGGAAAAAAAATACTCTTATTATTGAAAAATTAAAGACTTCTGTGGCGTAGAGGTAGACCGTTCGACGTCTATGTAGAAGGTCCCGGGTTCGATTCCCACTCATTGCAAATATTTGTATGCATGGATGTCTATTTTGCGTTGGTCTGGGTGTTTAATGTGTAATGTATATTTGTTTAAAAAATAACTCTGTAAATTTGCATATTTTATGAGTAAGAAGCTCGTAAAGTATGCAAGGACAAAATCTGATGGTGGCTTAGGCGATAAGCAGATGGCGCAGCTGGGCGGTCAAAATGACCGCGACGCACTCTTATTGTTATTGTCATTAGATCGCATTTAGCCCGCCTTTGTCTGACAAGTAACATGAGCTATTTTGCGGACAAATGCTACCTTATAATCGTACAGATAAGAGTGCATCGCGGCCATCTTGACCGCCCCGTCCCGCCATCTGCTTATTGCCCTAATGTCTCTGTCAGCCCCAGACGGAAAAAGACGTGAGTATATTATGTATGTATAACGAGACCTCCGCCACATGTAAGACAAAATAGAATTACTTACTTAGATTTTGGAAAACAACAAAAAATACGATTCTGGATAAAAAAAAAATATTGTGGCACAAGGAGAAGCGCAAATTAAAGTGAATTTGTTTCTGCGTACCCCGGAGGGAAAAAGGCGTGCATATTTGGACTAATGTGTATTTTTACCAAATCATAATTTTTACCAAATACCACGCACATTGTATCGGGTTCGATCCCCGGTACGGACAAAGTGTGATCGGATTTTTCTTTTACAAAATTCTTGGTAGCAATACGGGGTAGCGAAACATACGCAACAAAGGCAGTAGGCTCACCTAATATGTAGCGTAAAAATAGCTGTGTAATGTGGGTTCGAATCCTGACCTTCTTCTAATACAAGCAATTTTACTTAACTCGAGGGTACAAGGCAATAACTACGGTTACTGATATACTTTCAACAATTAAACCAAACGTTAATATTTATCACTTCTACAAAAGAGATGGTTATAATAGAAGAAAGAAGAAGAAAGAAAGAAAGAAAGAAAGAAAACTAACTTTATTTATGAACACAAAACGTACACAGGTTAGCGACCCATTTATGTCCCACTGCTGGGCACGGGTCTCCTCTCCTCTAACGAGAGAGCTGAGAAGGTATAGGTCTTAATCCACACACGCCGGCTGGTCAAATGCGGGTTGGTGGATAGAATTTCTTCTAGGACATGTGGGTTTCCTCACGATGTTTCCCTTCACCGTCAAAGGGATGGTTAAATACAACATAAATATAAGATTTTCTATTTTCTAATTCAATTAATTAACGACATTCGACGTTAAACGAGTCGGCGAGGAGTTATTATTATATAAATGGTGTTCTGATTTCTAATATGGCGGTGCGAGATGTGGAGATGAAAGGTGGCGAAAAATTCAGAAATACCATACTGGGATTTTTAACATCACCAATTTTCAATACACTCGGATATAAAATAAAAAGAAAGTACTTAAACATAGAATTTTCTATTTCAGTATTTAGAACGTAACACCATTCTCTTATTTAATTATTCAAAACCTGAAATGGCGAAAGGCTTTTCAAATTTTGAAGGCATATTCTTTTTGCGCGAAGATATAAAATGATTGAAGTATATTTTACAATTAATTGTTTAAGTATAGAACTTCCTTTCCCATTATTCAATTAATTTGAGGTTCGGAATAAATTCACGATACCAGGGGCATTATTCTGTTTGACATTGATTTCTAATCACAGTCGAAACGTGAGAAGTCAGTCGATTTCAATAGGTTAACATAGAGGAAAGAACCGGTGTAAAACTAAACCAACCTAAATGTGTCGGCTAATACGAACGTGGATGGTTACGGTACGATTTGTCAAACAGAATAAGGGCCCAGGTTTGAAGTTATATTTAATTGCCTATTTTAGAGCTTTGGGAGAAACAGGTCAATGTGCATTTTTAGTGAGGGAAAGAAATTGCGCGCTTATGTAACATGATTGACACATTTCAAACTTGAAGATTTGAATAAAAATAGGTGATTATATTGTAATTGAATGAATCAATACAGTCCACTTCGTAATTAAATAGCATTCTCATTATGATATATAACTTAGTTAGCTCGAAAACCAATGTTCAAAATCTGAAACTGATCATCTGCCTTTGACGCCGACTATACATGTGTAACTTACATTGACAACATTCTCTCTTTATAATATTAGTACAAGTGTACTCCACTTTGATCAGCACCGAAACCTCTTGATGCGCCCTATGTTATTGCTATTGTTGAAATTAGATAGCACAAAGCAAGTTCGTTAGCTCAATTATTGACAATAAGCCCTAATTAATACGGGCACTCTTCACTGCCCTCGAGCAGCCCTTTCAAGCGCATTGAGCACCTGTGTGACAGATATCATTTTACGATTAAGCATAACATATACATAACATAAACTCACGCCTGTATCCCCGAAGGGGTAGGCAAAGGTGCTAGCACCCACATTTCACCAGTTTATGTTTAGGTCCAATGTAATAGGTGGCGAGCCTATTGCCATTAACCGAGCACTTATAAACCTGCGATAAATACACACATAACTTCGAAAAGCATCGAAAAGTCATTGGTGTGTGCCATGGTAACCTAGGATCGAACTCGAGACCTCGTCTTAGCAGTCCATTACCCATACCACTAGGCTACCGCGGTTAATTTTTACGATTAAGCCATTAAAGAAATTACCTGCTGCTAGAATAGGCAAACCCGACCAGAGAGTTACAATAGTATCAAACTTAACTAAATATCAAAATACTCGTGTCACAGTGTTTGTTTTAAAACTTCTCCGAAACGGCTTGACACATTCTTATAAATTCTTTTTTGTATAGGTCATTATTATAAACCTAGGTGAACAGGATCTGAATTTTCACGATCGAAATTGAAATATCGGGCGGTTATTTGTAGTGCAAAATGGGTGCAAAGTTATTTCCTTTCCACGCAAAGTGCCCGTGCGCTGGGCGTCGACGGATGTTAGGTAAGCTACAGAAAATCAATGCGCTACATTCGTTCTACGCCGTCTACGTAAAATGTAAACGGTGATTCAAGTTCCCAACAAACTATATTAGCGGAGCCTGTGCGGGAAGCAGTCTGAAGTGAAATGTCAGTCGTTATGAGTAGTTAGAGCCCTGAAAAGTTCAACTCTAACTACAGAACATTGATTAGTAGTTAGTATTCTGTAACTCAACTGACAATCGAATGTCATTTCACAGTGACCGCTGTAGTTCCTATTTTTGCCATACATCCATAAAAGCTGGTTTACTAGGTCGGATTGTCAATTTTACCGACACGAAAAAAGTGTAGGACTTAATGCAACTGTATTTTAATATTCATATTCTGCAATCCTCGGCTTAGATTGTTCTTAGTACATACTGACTTAAGCAGGTATGATTCACTGCAGGTAGGATAAACCGAAATTACTATTAATACAATAGCCGGGGTTCGAAGCCGCTACGTCTCGATTTTAACGTTGACGCCTAAGTCAATAGGCTACCGTCGCGCGTTGTTTACAAATTCGTAATCACTTTATAGGTTGAACATTTGAATTTATAAACACTTGACACAAAAACAGAATTCAATAACTGAAAACGTTTGATTATTAATATTCTGAGAGTTAAATGTTTCTTTTGACGCTTATTACAAGCGTGCCTGCCGCTTAAGTCCTGGTATTACAAGCGACAGTCTGCACTTTATTCAAACAGAGTCCGGCGTTGTTACAACCTAAGAGGCTGTTCACAAAATATGTTTGCATCTATAGAGGGGAGGAGGTATCGCTTACTGTGACAAGATGTGATTGACAAGGGCCTAAGGAAACGTGACAATCGTAGCTTCCACAATTTCGCAAACATTTCTCTATTTTTTTAATAAATTGAAATTTGTGTACCTTCTATCAATTGTTGTGTAACTTGTACAGCTGAGATGGGATCTAGCATTCGTGATGCAATATCGGAGTAGAAAATGTGACTTAGCGTAGCGAAGAGGGGGTCTCAAAAGGTAATCTGTCGCTCAATACATAGTTCATGTCCTAGTTTAAATAATATAAATGATAAAAAACAAGCTTGTGACTGAATTATATATAAGGACAGGTAGGACACGACGGTATCTCCCGTCTCCCGACTGGGGTAGTACATCCACCATACAGAAGACCGCGGCCATAATAACCATCGTGTTGTGTTCCCACCGGTAAGTAGGGTAACCAGAGCTAAAATAAAGGGTGTTGCTAGTTACGCAATCATTGTTTACCCCTCAAAGCAAACAAACAATCATGATGATGTTTTGGTCAAATTCGTCATGCATAATTGGGATCTACAGGACGTAAATTGGACACAGTCTTATCGCAGAGCATGATCTCGAAACACCAATTTTTGTTTGCTTGGGTATTCTGTCAAAACATGTCACAAGAGTCATTATAACCAAGGATTTGGTTTCCTTATATTTTGCAAGATAAGCAGCCAGGGGTCGAATACTATCTTTTCTTTGCCGGTCTTCAAGGAAATGAGTACAAACGCAGCTGGGGTTTTAGTATAATATAACTAATGTATTTATACGTCAACATGACTATAGTCTCAGGACCGGGGGTCACCACTTACTTTAAGGGTACTTTAATTGCGGACGGTCAATTTTATCTCTCTCAATAATTTTGTGTTGTGTTAAGGAAATAACCACGTAAATAAAAATTTTACAAATAGTAGTCACTCAGAGGTTCAAAATAATTACTTTTTAAATCATTTCAGAATAATAGAATTTTTTTTTTAAATTTTGCTTAGTGAAGCAAGTAATGTCTTGATAATTATGTTCTATCTGTTAAGGAATTGTCGGTAAAGGATTAGTAAAAAAAGTCTGCTTGATGACAATAGATTCACTCGACGTCGGGTACGTGGAATCCAAATTGTACCTAAAAAGGGACGTTAATAAATCTGCCTATCCCTTTAGGCATTCATGTACGTTGCTAAAATGACTTTCAATACCTTCAGAGATTTACAGGTAACTATGAAAGACGTGTGAAGTTGTGTGTGCAAATAAGTAATACAATATTCACATGGCTCATGGATAAACCTAGTTCCGAAGATACGTCTTAAGAAATGACCACGTATTGTTAGCACAATTATTATATTACAAAATGCTGTCGACGATTACCGATCAAGGAAAATCCTATCGGAAATACGTGTATTAAATTTTCCTACTTTATATCATAGGCATCCTTGAATAGTTATACGCTTGAGAGATGACAACGGTACGGCCATTATAAGTAATTTCATGAAAGTCTACAAGTACGAGATATCGCCCACACAAAATAATAAATCCCACGTTTACCAAAAATAGAAAGTTTCTTATCCTAATTGTCAGAAATCGGGCACTTGTTATTATACTGAGCTAGTGATGTGTATATTTTCCACTTTTCCTTAGAAATGAGGACTATCTATACTAATATTATAAAGAGGAAAGATTTGTTTTTTTGTTTTTTTGTTTTTTTGTTTTTTTGTTTGTTTGTAACGAATAGGCTCCGAAACTACTGGACCGATTTCAATAATTCTTTCACCAATAGAAAGCCACATTATCTGTGAGTAACATAGGCTATAATTTATCTCGAAATAATTTAGGGATCCTTACTAAAACTTCAATAATGTAACCCAAGGTGTAAAAAAATGGCCTAAACAAATTACTTACATCGCGTGCGCTGCGAAAACTATTGAAGATAGAACAAAATAATGTACTGTGGAAATGTACAACTTAAAAAGGTCTACATAAAAGTCGGCAATAGCATATGTCTACCTAATAAGAGTAGCCCACAGTAACCATTTTTATCTTTACAAATTACAAAAAATTCATGTGTCATTTTCGAAGCTAATTTTAACAATACAGTATTATTTCTTATCCAATTAAATACGTTAGATACGTTGTACGTTTAATGCAGATCAAAATTGCCATTCACACTATATAATTACCATAAATAGTTTAAGAGCTATCGTAATATGTAAAATAATGCGCGGCGAAATAAATGCAAGTTGAAATGCGGACGTAAATCAAACCAATATACTTCGGGACATTATAGGTACGTAGGTAGGTATCTAAACTGTGCTCAAAATATTATGCTCTATACACGCAGTACAGTTTTCTTGGGTGCCTTTGAGGATAGCGCGGGTGCTACAGCACTGGACGAGCTCAAATTCACCAATCATGGATTATTGCAAAACAATCCGCTCGCGCCAGGACGTCGTTTGTCTCGCGAATTATACCTATATAAGATTATGTTTCCTTATGTATATCTTTGTATTATCACTGCGATGCGGGCGAGGACTCAGGGCTGCACACGCCGGCAGAGTGTCCGGCGTGGGAGGTGCCAAGACAGGCCCTCCTGGCAGCCCTCGGGGTGGGAGTCCTCACACTGCCGGTGCTGATCGCGGCGATGGTGCAGAGTGTGGACGCGTGGTTGGCCGCCGCCTCCTTCTGCGAGCAAGTGATACTCGAGAAAGAGGCGGCGGAAAAGGTTCGGGAGAGGCTGCACAGAGCTCTCCCGGACGGAGGCGGGCGCGGACGCCTATCGCGTCGGAGGTCCGACGACCTCCGTCCTCCATGAGCGCTGGCCTGGGGGTGACGGGTGGAGCCGCCCGTCACCCTAGCAGAAGCAGGCCGAGGCGGCGAAAGCGCCCCCCCCCCCCTTCTCCTATTCCGGGGGCATGACGGGAACCACGTGGTTCTCAAACCCGAAGAGGGCCATCTCGAATCCGGAGATGGCCCGGGTCAAGCCGGGGTGCGAGGGAAATGCTCTTTGGGCCACCTTTCACCCTGGCGTCTGAAGACCCTAGACGGCGTGCGGTTTTAGTCGGTAAGAGTCCGACATAGCCTGCCCCGCTGGCCGCGGGGTGGGTTTCCATGAGGATTTCCGCACGGAAAAAAAAGGTGTATTTTTGTATTCCCATCCAAATAGATTATAATATATCTTAATCAAGACTTTCAATAAAATTGTGTAAAAATTATTTAAAGACTGTTTGAGTTATTGAAATCGGACGTCAGAGGTGGGGATTGGGGAAATAGGGAGGGGGGTTGTGAGCTCTGGCTACCCTTCTTACCGGCGGCGGTAACACAACACAATGTCTATTATGGCTGCGGTCTTCTGTACCCCCTGTCATCCCATCTCCTCCCTCTTTTCCGGGGTTCGGTAAGGACATCATGCTTTTTTTTATACCATTTAAGTGGCAGACGAGCACACGGCCCACCTATGTGACCTATGCACCTATGGACGTGCACAACATCAGGGGCGTCACACTCGCGCTGCCGACCCTGCAAAATCCTTCTAATGCCCTTCTTGAAGAACCCCATATTATAGCCGCCAGGGAAAACCACTGCAGGGAGATCGTTCCACAGTCTAAGCGTGCGCGAAATGAATTTTTTTTCAAACCTTACAGTACGCACTGCAGACGGATGCAACGTGTGGGGATGAATTCCCTGCCTGTGGCGAGCGGTGCGATGATAGAAAGTGGCTGTAGGCATCATAAATCAAACAATTCCCATCCCAGGGTCAACTGGGTAGCGCGGGATATGCTTTAAGTAATCTTACACCCCGGCAACTGAAGACTTGAGACGGCGGCGTGCGGTTTTTATCAGGTCTGAGTGAGACTTAACCACTCCTGCTGGTTGACAGGGATGATATATGAAGGAACTTCCGCACGAAAAAAGGCATTTGAAACAGAATTCGCAATCCACGCGGGCGGAGCCGCGGGCAACAGCTAGTAAAATATAAAATTGTACTACCTATTTACATTTGCGGTAAAACGTGGGTACATTCACAACAAACATTTTATAAATTAAAGTGAAGTATACCTTCTTCAATAATTGCAATTAGACTTTTAATTAGTATGATTCATCCGCACAGATTCTCTAGACAAAAGCGTTTAAAATAATAGTAAAAAAGAAAACAGTTTTCTATCACAGAACTAACTAACAAACGAATTAGCAAAACGAAACAGAACTTAAATATTAAGAAATAATAAATCAGTTATACAAATCTATTTAGTAGCTAAACGTTTTTTTTGGTTTTTTGTCAAACGAGGAGGGTAAGTCGCGAGAATTAAAGAAAGATAAATACGTTGTTTGAAATTTAAATAAAATATCAAAGAGACTGCAATTCAAAGTAAAGGCAGACGATAAGCAGTTAAAATAAATGAGGGCCGCGGGACGAGTCAACTAAAACGCGCATCACAAACTTTATTGCTCTCTTCATATTTGAGTTTAGATAAAATAATTGCGGTACCGCCAACTTTTACTTCAATCTGTCTGGTCCTGACTTCGATAGGTACTGTTGTTCATTATATGTTACAATTTATTTGACTTACTTTGACGGGTTTAATTCAGTCTACTCAGCGACTATGTAAGCTGCTCGATAGTCTACTACAGTTATTAATAAATTTAGAAAAAATCTTTTTCAAGTTAAACGGTTTTAAATTGTATTGTCATCAGAACTAAAGACTTCTGCCAAATATCTGACCAATCTGACAACTGGAAGGGGTCAAATTTTAATTACTAGTTTTGACCCAAACAAACAGGTTGAGTTAAATAAAATCGTTTAAAAAGAAAGAAATGTCACAACTTTTAATTGGGAAAAAAAATATTATACTATACACACAAAAATACTAACACCTTCAAAAACTAACAATTATTTTTCTGTATTGGCGCAGGTACCCCAAGGTGGATACTGGACAGGCTTCCAACAAGTGGCGTCGTTACTCTTTAATACCACGTTTGGTATCAACTTCATGCTGTACTGCCTCTCAGGGCAGAACTTTCGGCGCACACTATGCCAGACCCTACCGTGTCTCCGTGGACCCGTCGCTGATACTACAGCTGCGAGAACGACCTGCCATCCTGCACGCAGCATTTCTAGTAAGTTTTAGTTTATTATGAGACTATCATTCGATAAATGAATAAATTAAGTAAAAAAAAAACGTTTTAAGTCAAACATTTTTATGTACTAAAAGCGGCAATATGGGATTTTCTTTTTTTTTCACAGTGAACTTTATTCTACTAGTCGAGCCCTATCATTTGATTTCCATACTGCGGTAGTTGATCAAACCGCCATTTTGTAGCGGCGGCCATTTTGCATTTACAATGATACGATAGATTAACTTGTATGTCATCAGAACGAAAGATATGTGCCAAATGTCAGTACAGTCCATCAACAGAAAGGGGGTCAATTTTCAATTACTAGATTTGACCCAAACAAACAGGTCAAGTTAAATAAAAGCGTTTAATAAACGGGACAATACACAAGGACATAGTATACCGCTCCACTTGTCACCTGCACACTATTCAACATGATTCAACATGACTGTACATTCGGTTTGGCAAGTAATATCCTCTCGTTTAAAATAACGGTCGTTTAAAAAGCAGTGCTCAACCAAGTAGAATCTGTATCCGTCGGGAGTAGACGAAAAGCGACTGGCGATTAGGTAAACAACACAAATAATCTTTTTCTTTTCTGTTTTTATGCGGACTCAGATTTCAAAAAGACCTCAATTTAGTAAGTTGGAAAATTAAACAGTTTACTTGTGCAAGTTCTGGATTGGTCTACAACGAATAAAAAATCTGCTTTTTGAATCAAGAGAAATATAAAATGTATTTTATCAAGCCAAACGTTAAGAAATACGACACAAAGTTTGAATATCGGAACTTTCATCAATTTGGCATGGAATTAAATTTAGACTTTTGACAAATTGTTTTGAATATTAACTTTGATGAACTCATACTTCGTCGTTTAGAAAAGACTGAACTAAATTTTAGGGATTTTTAGTTTAGTGTCGTAAAGCCTGGCGCTGATTGTGACTTTTGTCACCGCGACTTTGTTACTGTTACCTGCTGTCACCCACGATGCGCTCACTCAATCTCTCAAATCACTCAAATCGCATTCATTTTCGTATGGACTTCAACGAGGTTGCCGTGATTTGAAAGTCACGTCACTCCGATTTTGCCTGCCACTGTAACTATACGAACTAGACATTTTACTACTCTAGACCAGATGACACTGAAGGCTATTTGTCACCGTATTATCACGTCACTATAATGAGCGCACTCAGTATAGTTTTCATTGCACTTGACTAAGTGACAAAAAGTCACGTCGAAAAAAGACACTATCAGCGCCGGGCCTAATAGAATTTATAGCAAAATCGACACCATTGTTGAAGGTTTACATAGTTCTGTTTGTAGGACTCCAAATAATTGAGACAAGGGCAGGTAGATGATGATATTATTATTTTACCTTTGTTACTACGATACATAACAAATTAAGGTTGGTAGCGGAAATCGTTGATCAGGGATTAACTTGTAGAGGCAGTCTCGTATGTCCTGTGTCTCTAAAACGCTATTAGCGAACATCTTGTTAACATCTCAAATGCGTCACAATGTCGCGTTTTCCAAGGTTGCATTTACTTAGAATTACTATTTAGCGATGACACAACTACCTTCTGCACTGAATAAAATAACTTGGAAAGATTATCCTGCATAAGTTTTTTCAAAGGGGTATATTATTATGCTCCATCAAAATCTTCAGGCCCAAGTTAACCTCTCAAGCCATTATATATATACCGAGTGACACGGTGTGCCGGCTCTACCAAAATCTTTGGGGCTCGTCCAACCTCGCCTGATATTTTAGCCAATAAGTAGTAAAGAATGTTTTGTTGGCTTTGAGGTCGGGCCGCGTCATAGTTTTAAGTAGATCTAAACTTGAATCATTGTGATAATTGAATATTTTGTCCGCAGCGTCCTACGCGAGCGCTGGTGGCGAAGCAGTTCGTTCCATAGCCACGGTTCCATCAGATTCCCAGATTCCTGTACGCAGACATCGTTCTGACCCTGTCATCAGGCGTTGGATCTTCGACAACAGTCGTCACTGTACTCAGCGAGAAGAAATCGAAATGACAACTTACAGTGGCGACCCGGCAGCTCCACAGCACCGCATTTGCCGGCAACAAAGGCGAGTGGAAACCCGCCCATTAAGAACAATACCATATTTGTTGTTTCCGTACCGTAATTTGATAATACCTCGACGTAGAACTTCAACTTCAATGGATGAAGATGCCTACAACTAATGAGTGCTCGATACTGTTTGCGTCTCATTAGTTTGGCATAATATAATGGACTTTTGCACAGTGTACATAATGATAGGTTTAATTAACTTATTGATGTATTATTCGTGGACGTTACAGAAACATTTTTTTTTAATCTTATAAAGCTTCTAAATTTTAAGTAGCTCGTAATCAAATATCGACACCAGTAAAGGAAATAGTAGTATCTCAGTATTTCGAACAATTAAAAATGAGTTACAATGATTTTCCATGCAGGGTTATGCACGACTATAATGTATTTAATTATCGTTTTGTGAAACATGCGTTCGGAATTATTGCTACACGACCAAATCTAACATGTTTTACCCACTGATCACGTCGGGGTCATCAATGGGGTAGGCCTACTTTATGTTGGAGGAGCATCACACAACATTATCCACAACAAATACCTGAATTACCGCAGTTCACGCATAATTCGGGTATTTCACAATAGTTATACAGGCCATGTAAACAAGTTAGAGGACTCCTGACTTCCCGGCGACTGCCAGTTAGGAGTTACAGGCACGCGATCCTGACTTACTCGAGTTATCGCTTACACTTTTAAACTCACCCGTGAAAGCGATATCCCCTTCTTAATTTCCATTTTCTTTTTCTTTATTTTTTTCTTCCTTTTTTTTCTTTACTTTCTCTTCTTCATTCGCCTTTCTTTCCTTCCTTTCCTTAAATCCGTTAGTTTTAGTTTCTCTGTTATATTTCTCGTCTTAATTCGTCCGTTCTTCATTTCCTCCCGTGAGCTTTCCTTCTTCATTTTCCTTCCACTTCCCTTTGTTTTTTTTTATTTATGTCTGATCTCGATAGTCACTTTTTTCCACTACGTAACATAGCATTCAGTAATAATCATGACTACTCCGCAATATATTTAAGCTGAATAACACATTTTGTAACCTGCCACTTCTGGCAAACAAACCTCATTTACTTAATTTACTTGAGTTCGGTTTGGCATGCCTTTCTATCGCAATTCGTTATGGCTTGTCCTTAGCTGTTGCTATCGTAGGGTGTGACAAACTGCGGGTGAGTGGCGGGTTCTCCCTTTTTTCCAAATATTAATATCACTATAAAATCTTTAATTATTCAGGTACTTACTACAATTTTAAATGTGTAAATTAATAAGTCTTCATACGAACAGGTCTCGGTGATTAAGTTGGCACGTCGGGTAGAACAGAAAGTCTGATTAAGTTCGAGTTAGTTCGGTTTTGTAGGGCGTCGCACGTCACACTGACAGTTTGATACATTTATAACGTAGACAGATAATGAACCATAGACTGACTATCAGCGTTTGAGATTCTTTTACAATTTAGAGCATGCAGAACAAGATCTTATCTCAATTAAATAAATCAATTAACCCCAGAAGTCCGAGGTCAAAACCTCCTGGGACTCCACTAATTAATTTATTCGGTAGGTACATTTTCAGCCCAAGTTAGAAATAAATCCTCGTGACGTTATCCCCTAACTCTTTGCCCGTGTAAACTCGTCTCACTTGGTTAATTGATTCTATTGGGTTTAGATTCATGTGAGTAGTGCATTGAACCTGACTGACCCTACCTTCTAATGAGATGACTTTGACGTCCTGCCATCAGTGTTCGAAATGTGCTCAGTAAAGCAATTGATCTCGACTGTAAGCCCTAAGCCTTTCTCCTGGGGAGCAGTCGGAAAACCATTTCGATGTAAGCTAATAAGAGTTCAGATTCGATTTTTATTTATTTATGCAGATATTTGTTCACTGGTATACGCATTGCATTTACACTTTTCAATTTCATAACTGTATATTCTCAAAAGTTTATGTGCGAACTTTAGTTTTTACATGTTGAACACTGATAGGTAAATCTAGCTTTATGATTATGAGAATATTTTAAGACCGCTCATCAATAGCAGCCTTTACCTATTGAACTAGTGCTATCTATTCTAGTGGAATAGTGTCAGTTTTTCATTATAGTGCCGGGTCTATATTCATTCTCTGTCTACAACTTTATAATCAATTGTCAGTCTGAGAAAGCTTTACAAAACCGAAGTAGGCCGATCTTAGCCAAACTCTTCCGAATAGCTAACCTAAAGAGTATTGTTTATATTGTTATGTTCACATATTTGTCATGACACATAGCCGGGGCTGGGCTGTAGGCTACCGGTGGGGTCACAGGTGGTGGATAGTGAACGGCCTCTAGATATAGAGGTCAGCTGCGAATTAAATAAGCAGTCCCCAACCGATCAGCGGGGGAGACGGCCTCCAAGCATTGGTTTGCTACCGTCTAAGAGAAGGAATACTCTGAAATCAAACCTGGAATAGCTGACTCCATTAGGCGCAAGTAAGGTTCAACCTGAAATAAGCGGCAGTCATCTGCAACTGACCTGGATCCAGATGTATTGGTGCGCCTTTCTAACGAAATAAGGCAGAAAGATCGAAAAAGTGACATGGGTTCAGGGCTGCCCCAGGTCACTTTAGAGGACGGCTCAGTTGATTGTGTAAGACGACACGGTGAGAAGAAGAGAAACAGGAGTAACAGGGTTATATCATAAGCTCATCTTTCAGTTTTGGTGCCTATCATGGGGTACAATACCACAAATTGCTGAAATTTAGTGAACCAAACTGATATCCGGTACTTTTTACACGGGACATACAATAACTTAAAAATAAAGTTTAAATTTCCAACAAAATGGCGACGCGCTTGCTTCGACGCTAATTTAATTAGTATCAGTTTTATAATAACTTAATTCTTGTAGTCTTTGCCTTTTTTAAACAAATAACTACTAAAAGTGAGGGGGTATCGACAAAAAGATTGAAATTATGACGATATTTTGACTGCAGATAAGTGTAAGGCGTAACTATACTAACGTCAACTTCTTTTATTTTAGACATTACAACAACTAGGGTTCCATGCAAAAAAATTAAAGTCCAGGGCCCGTAGACAAACGTCATTTTATTCCGTAGCGTAAATCGCAATCGAATAGAAACGGTTAGGTCGACCAATCACATCCAAGCTCGTCGCCGGCGTACGATGCGCGCGCCGCGGCGAAGTCACGAGCTGGAGTGTGATTGGTCGACCTAAACTATTCGAAACGATACGATTCGATCGAATAGAATACTTTTGCCACTTGGCTACGGGCACAGATCTAAGACTACGCAGACGAAGTCGTGGCAACGGCTTGTCATTTTATTTAATACCTACTATTATCGCTGTAATTTTAAAATACATTTTTATAATTTAGTAAAAAAATACGGTGTACGTTTCACTTTCAAACGGTAATATTACTATGTTTACTGATTCTGATAATATCAATACTTTGATTGTAACCTTCCTTCTTTTATTATCCTAGTATTCTCAATGGGATGCTGCACTTTTCTACATTATATGTATTATTATTACTATATTAATAAACCTAAAACTTCACTGCCCGTTTTAAGGCACTTCTCATCTAATGCAACCCTCCATTTTCAAAATAGAAATAGGCACTACTAATAAGGATCAACCACTAATATTCGACAAGACAACATATCAGAATTAGAACGTAAAATAGCCGATAACTACAGATTTAAATACATAATAATTATATACTACATATTACAATAATAATAACATAATATATAAGATTCACTTAATGAAACAATAGAAGCTAACGATGCGCATTTCAAATTCACTTTAATTTACAAAGAATAGGTCTGAAATATCCGTTGTCTATATATTTACCTAAGTAATAATAATATAATATATATTATACATAATAATAATATAATATATTATAAGCTCCATTAAGTTCGTTATTATAAGTGACACAATAGAAGCTAACGACACTTCCATAATTTTTAACGATAACGTTGTAAATATCTGATGACTATAATATTTAAGTAGATATTGTATATATAATTGTACCTATTTGTATATATAATAATGCTACATAATATTTATATGAAAGGGTTCACTACGTACATTAATAATGATACAATAAAAGTTGCAATAGTAAATAATAATAACATTAAATTGCAAATATTTACTATGAATACTTTGTAAATATCCGATTGAATACAATCAATAGCCAACATTGATCAGTAAGTGCCGTCCTCCGTTGAAAAATAAGTTCACCGTATCATGACCGTATCACATACATTATTCTGTGTATGAAGTGTTAAGTGAAAAAGTGTCGGAAGCTTTTCATACCTTCGTTCGTGTCGATTCTACAATTCTCTTGTGTACATATTGATTCTACCATTCTTTTGTGTACATATTGATTCTACCATTCTCTGATGTACATATCGATTCTACTATTCTCTTATGTACATATCGATTCTTCCTCTTTCAGTAAAAATTAAACTTGTAATAGTAAACATATATAAATACATTACAGAAAGATATCACGTTTAATAATACGAATATTATTACAATAATAATGAATATCAGTTTAAGTTCTTAACAATTTCAGTTTTGACAAACTTATAAATAGCTGTGCAACAACAATAATTCACAAAATAATTCAGTACAAAAGTAGTGATCTAATAAAAAAAAAAACAATATAAAGACTCGATACTTTAAGTTGAACATAACAAAATCAATTTACTGTAAATTGAAACAATAAGGTATAGCTACTATATTTTTCAACAAAAATATAGAAAAAATGGAGGGGTTATGTCACTCCCGTCCAGGGGAGACACGGCCCTTAGCCATATCCTCGTGTCCCTCCCAGGGGAGACACTAGGAGAGACACGACACTGTCACCTATTTTTTAAGCCGAAGTGAAGTGAATTTGAAGCATCAAACTTTTTTACTTCTACTCTGGCCCTCCCTCAATTATTATTTTTATTTATTTCTGTATGTTCAGAATCCCCAGTTGTTTGTTTATGCTTGATTGTATTGCGAACAAACCCGACCCATTGCGCTTGGTAAGCTGTAAGTCTTTTTACAACGTTTTCTACGTTGGAAGATGTGCAACTTACGGAATGCGGTGGGAGCAGACCGCCGACACAAGGATTCAACTGTCACCCCGAGCACTCATGTCGACTTCACCATTCGGTTATCACATCACCAGTTATGACGGTTACACGAACACAATATAGTAATATGAAAATTTTGTGATTGAAATTATCCGACTATTAGCAAAATAAAGGGCTATAAAACTGTGTATCGTTACATTGAATACTTTAAACAACTAATGATAATGGTTATTTGTGAAAATTGAAAAAACCCTACGTGAGTGATAGTGTAGTGAACCCGTTGTAAACAAAAACTGTGTAAGTTATATTTCTTAACAGTTTATGTTTGCCAATAAATAATCCATTAATACTCTAATTAATTTAATATTATAACATTTGATACTTACTTGTCTATTTTCGGTGCGACTAATACAGGGAAGTTTATACTGGTAGAGCCCTAAAGATATGCATAGTTTAATATCTTTTATCATTATTTTGGTAATCTACGATCAATTCCACAATTTTTGAAAGGCCTTGCGTAAAGAGAAGTTTTATCTGTTACACCATAACGAAAATCTAAATCATCTGCCCACTCTTTAGAATAGCACAACAACATCAAGACAATCTTAAAAATTCCATCTAGAACGTAACGGTTCAGCACCATTTTTCTTTTCGGACAATTGAAACACATTGTGTTTGAAACATATGGACTGTAAAACTGAAGACCCCATGTTAGGATTGCTCATTTGCTGGCTGTCATAATGGTGCCCTCAATGTTCAGACTTCACCTTCAGCTTAACAGGCTGAGCGTGAAGTCTTATTGAGGTGCCTCCCATAAAAAAGATAACGTTTAATTAGATATTGTACCTATAGGTTTATACTTGTACATTCTATTGAATTGTTTTCTTTTTTATGTTCTATATACTATTATATTAGTATAAATAAAGAAATACTTATTTTTGTAATAAAACAACCAAAAACTAAACGAATTAATCGTAAAGACAAAAAAAATTAGACATTCGATATTAAGCTATACCAAATAGTATACTTATACCTATTTTTTTAATAAAACAACAAAATAAGCAAATAAAAAGATAAAATATCAATGTGGAGTAATATAGTTTAAGCACCTTTTAATTTTTAATAGTAAAAAAGACAACAGACACTAAGGATTCACATCCATTCCCTCCTCATTTTCGTGGTAGACATCTACCATTGCAAGAAAAAAATCAATAAAATCAATGTCCTCGTCATCAAAAATAGTCTTACAGAAACTCAGGGTTCCGTACAAAGTGAGGTGGTTATTCACGCTGAAGCAACAATTCTTTTCATTGTCTCTTGCATTGTGTTCATCATATCCGTCAGTTAACATATTTAGACATATTTTATTATGTAAATTATGTCACCTGACAGATAAGATGATCATATTATGAAACATCCAATGTGGCCTTTTTAGCCCCCCTGATCACCGTTCAATATAGGTATAATATGACTTTTAGAATACTTTTGTAAAAGAAGCAAGAGATCCATTAAAACAATATAATTAAGTAATTCTATTTTGAATTTTAATATTTTTCGTTATTACAACAAAATCTGTAAAAATCAGCTGTCTAACTATATACTGAGATACAGCCCACTGACATACGGACATTATAGTGGAGTGTTATTAATAGAGGCCGTTGCGACGGCAACTCGTTTTGAACGTTACCCCTTTTGTACATTGTGAAGCATTTGAGCCACAACGTATACTTAGTGCTGTATTTAAGCTCAGGTGAGCCCAATCGCTTGGTTGTGCGGTTTTTGCATTAAGGTCACAATGAATTCGTTCATTGTGTACATCTGGTTGCCGCTAACCACAAAACGGAACGCCATACGTGTTTGTTGTCTTTTTTCTGAACTTAGCTTGTAGATTTACATATAACTAGACGAGGTTTCGTTAGATATGTATAGGAATAATGTAAATACGATCTAGAGTTAGTGTGAATAGTTTTGATTTGAACGATTGTGTTTACGCCTGTTACTTTAAACACATCGTACCTATCTGATTTTGAGAAACAAAGACGGTTCATTTTAGACAATTCAAATTTAATTTCTACGTATTTTGCCATAATATAGAAGTTAATAAATGATTATTAGCACATTGGATTTTTTTTTAATTTCTGAATTTCAATCAAACGGTTCAATTTAGATTTTTTGAATTGAATTATTGAATTTAGAAGCTTGAAGATTAAAGTAAGATATCTCTTTTGATAGCACTCTTGACTACGTATTTGACTACTGACTTAATACAGGGTACGGAGGATGAGAATGACAAATAAGCGGTAAAAATAGATAAATTCCCTCAGGGCCAGTCGTTATCTCTTTATGAGACTAACGCAAAACCTTGAGGGTACAGTGAATTTCCTTCAAGAGGTCCTGGAACTAGTCGTTATCTCTTTATGAGACTAACGCAAAACCTTGAGGGTACAGAAAATTTCCTTCAAGAAATCCCCTCGAGACTAGTCGCTATCTCTTTATGAGACTAAAGCAAAACCTTGAGGGTACAGAAAATTTCCTTCAAGAAATCCTGCAATTAGTCGTTAACTCTTTATGAGACTAACGCAAAACCTTGAGGGTATAGAAAATTTCCTTCAAGAAATCCCCTCGGGACTAGTCGTTATCTCTTTATGAGACTAACGCAAAACCTTGAGGGTACAGAAAATTTCCTTCAAGAAATCCTGGAATTAGTCGTTAACTATTTATGAGACTAACGCAAAACCGTGAGGGTACAGAAAATTTCCTTCCAGAAATCCCCTCGGGACTAGTCATTACCTCTTCATGAGACTAACGCAAAACCCTGAAGGTACAGAAAATTATTGCCTAAACTATCTCCTCGGGGTTAATCGCTATCTCTTCACGAGATCGCGCAAAACCCCGAAGGTACATAAGTTAGCTTTACTGATACGATTTACAATCTGTAGGGCAGTTTGTGATGATATCCTATTTTCACACGATCTTAAGACATGAATAAAATCAGATAGTTGTTAAATAGTATAATTTCAAAAAGTCCAAGTCTAATAAAATTCTTTTACATAGAAAACTTTTGGCCAAAATTCGACAAATAGTTATGTAACTTTTAAATATAATATGATCAATATTATCAAAGCCTTACAGATTGTCTTTTCATTATTGATATTATAGAATAATGCTCATAATTTCTATGAAGTGTGTCTCAAGCAATATTTTGTAGGTACATTTCTAGTTATCTTTAAAAAACTAAATTATCCCTGGACAGTTTAGAGATGTGAAGCATGTATTCTAAAAAAAGTATCGTAATTTCTATTATTCTAAGCTATTTTTAAGTATCGTACATACACTATACTCCGATTTTTAATTCTAGGCAAGAAAATGACATTTGCAGTGTTGCAGGTTTTTTGTATCAAATAAATAGTGATGTGGTTGAATCGAGTTTTCCAATTATAAGTTAGTCGTGAGTCGAGATTATAATTCTTTTATTAAAAATTTTTATACAAATAAAAATATGTAATTTACGTTAAATAAACAGAAAACATACACAGTAAGTAATTAAATCAATATATTATATAAAATCAATTGCTGTTCGTTAGTCTCGCTAAAACTAGAGAAAGGCTGCACCGATTTGGTTGAAAATTGATGGGGAGGTAGCTTAGAACTAGAAGAAGGACATAGGATACTTTTTATCCTGCCACGGGGACAAAGTATGCCACGGGCGAAGCCGCGGGACACAGCTAGTATTCTATAAAAAAATATTTCCTTTATTTATTTTATAAACTGCAAAGAGGTTCATTCACTGATAAAAATAAAGAATGACTAAAGTATTAAGTCTATTGATTGCCGAACATCATTATTGTAGCGGGTCACCCTTTTTTGTATCAGTGACAGTTGCACTTGTCATTTTCTTGCCTAGAATTAAAAATCGGAGTATAGCTCAGGCTTTATAACTAGAATATCCATTTAAATCCATCTAGAAATCACATTAGATAGTCTAAATCTATTTGTGGCCTCGTAGCTCACAATCGGATGGACTGATTTTAAGCAGTTTCTTTTCATTGAGAGCTAATTTGATCGTTGAATTGTCTTGATGACAAAGTAATAAGTCTATTAAAAACTTTTCTGGCAATATGTGTGACTAAATTTTTTTCTTTCAACTAACCTGAAGATTGTTATTAGAAAGGACATATTTGTATCCAGGGCATGTAATTGTGCATTTTTTTCGTACGCGGTATGAAACTTCAATTTATTGTCTGTAAGTTTCTTATTTCTTCTTAGTCGTACACTGGCGGAGGGGTCGTGGTCATGGATCGTTACCTAAATTGGTCGCGCCTCTTGCGAGATTTCTCCATTTCTCTTTGTTTATGGCACTGCATGTGCACTCAATACGGGAAAAATTCGTAGCAGACTTGATAAGATCCATCCATCTTGTGAGTGATCGGCCGCGGGAGCCGTAAATTTCTTATGTATTTACCCTCAAAATCGCACCCTGTGCCTACTCATCTCTTGGTTTGATATTTAAATTGAGTAAATACAGTAAATAAGTATACAACATCTCAAGCATGTGATGGGAGTTTGGCCGCAGTCAGCTTTCTGATCTCAATGCAGTACCTATGACATCTTAGCAATGCACTCACTAGTTCCGCGGAACAATTCACACGAACTAGTGATGTTCCCACCTAAAGTTCCAGTGTAAATATGTAAAACAAATAATAGTCATAAAATATAAGTATATAGGTACCTACATAATAATGATGAATAGAACTAACGCTTTATTAATTTGAGGTATAGTCATTAGCATAATATTTAGAATAGATCAACTCCTTGTACATTACTCTTAAAGCCATGGAAAAACAGATACAGATAGTAGTATGTTAATGGTAGTTTGGTATAGCAGATTTTTTAAATAAAAAACAACAAAATGCTGTTGAATATAACATATATTTTAACAGAAAATTGTGCACAGCTTCTTTTCATGATATAACGTGTCTCTTTCTCTGTCTTTCTTTCTCTTTGCAAATCCTATAGGCCCGGGGCCTTTAAGTGGGTCGTGAAAAAGCATTTTGATGAGGCTGTCAAGCTGAAGGCCACCACTGTAGCACTAACGGTGAATGTAGTGGTGACCCCAGTCCTGAGACTTTACCTTTAGCTTGCCATCAGGCGAGGTGAACTCGTTTTGACGTTCCCTATATAAAAAAAAATAGCTCGGAAAAATTTACTTCCTATCGTATACTCATATATCTGACATTTTTATTATAAAAAACTGATTTTGCAAATCAGTTTTTTATAATAAAAACTGTTTTTCATACATATCTTCAAGAAAAAAAAATATCTTTAGCATAATAAGAGAAAACGGTATTTAGTAGATCAGGTTAATAAAGAATATTTTTATATAAAAAAAAACAATAAAAAGGAATAGTATCCTTCCCAAAAAAATGAAGTAGAGACTACGTAAGTAGTATATTAGACTAACTTATTTAAGAAGAAACTCTATTATAGTTTCTTTGTAGCTTACACTATAATATAGTATAAGCTACAAAGAAACTATAATAGAGTTTCTTCATAGATAAGTAATAGACAAAGAAACTATAATAGAGTTTCGTAGTGTAAGTGTAAGTGTAAGCTACAGGTGGTAATAATACGCGGGATGGAAATTGTTCTGTTATAGGAAAGTAGGTAACCTAAATATTGAATGTATTATGTAAAACCCCTAAAAAAATCCGTCTAGAATTACAGTTAAACTAAATTTAATTTAATCTAATAATGGAAGTGTTATGGTGTGGTGTCTTTATTTAGAAATTAGTTCACTTAATAAAACATTATTATAGAAAGTAAACTCACAAAAAAATGCAGTACGGACGGCCCCGTTTTGGTTTTGAATAAGTATCGGCAATAAAATAGCTCTCTATTGCCTAGAATCAAACTAGTCAGAAAAATGTTAATTTAATTTTCTTCATGAGTATCGCTACGTCAACATTTTAGAGTCACAACAAGACGGTAAAGTGCCACTTAAATTTCTAGGATCGTGCGACATCATAACTAACTGCATAGTTGCATCAGTTTTCCAACGATACTCTAGAATTCTCTAGAATATTTGATTTAAATGAAATGGATAATGAAGAAAGGTATTATACTAAGTTTGATTCTGTTGACTTTAAATTCAGTTCAGAGACACAAGTCTCACTTTTTTCGTTGGTTACATTCGGTGTACCAGTTACAACAAAAATCACAAAACGCTTCCATTAGCAGTATGTGAATAATAATGTATCTTCGATTTCGTACTTCGATAGTCGTATTAATATGATTACAGAAATATCATGATGTATATGTGTGAATATGTACTTATTAATAAGTCCCAAGGAGTTGGTTATACACAATTGGGGTTGTGATAGTATTAAAGGTAGCTTAAGTTACCGTAGCATATTACTTGTCAAAAAAAACCGTTATTCTCAGCGTTCGACAGACACTGACACTTTCATTGTAACTATCTGAATATTATTAAGTGTATATCCCTACTGTATAGTGAATACGAATTTAGAGACCTAATGAGATATCTATATATATAAAAATTAATCCCTATTTCCCTTGGTCACGGGATCACGGGTCAGCCAAATCGGAAAATTGATGGGGCAGGTTAGCTTAGAACTAGGAGACGGACATAGGATACTTTTTATCCTGCCACGGGATATGATAATATCATTTTGTCTACGGGCGAAGCCGCGAGGCACAGCTAGTACTATCAACCTGTCTAGACAACGGGGTAACCACGGAATGTCATCTCACTCGTAACCATTGACGTCACACAAGACAGTGAAATGTTGGACACTTTCTCACTTTCGCAGAGAATGTTCATTTTTAGATGACTGACTATAGACTTTAGTAATTTCCAATGACCGATTGATCGATATCAAATGAATACATGAACGCGCGGTTGTATTACTTTTTAAAATCGTTTACATCGTATTAGTCACCGCTGCTAACTAAGTATTTGAAACGTTTTAAATACTTAAACATTCAATTGCTTCAAAGGGGTCTTCATTTCATTCTAGACAGGCACTGACACACAAGTGATAACAACTGTGTAATTTCACAATAATTAAAGAACATGGAAGAGATACATACATTTTATATTGAAGCAAATTACTTAAGTCAATAAAATAAGCTGATTTATTCTAACATTTTTTTACATTTCGAACAACTGAAACCGTAATTAAAAATGATTGTGTTGACATAATACAATCACGACATACCTAGATATTATAGATACTAGCTGTTGCCCGCGGCTCCGCCCGCGTGGATGTCAAAATCCGTTTCAAAAACTATCCTATCTCTCAAGTTGGATCGAACTGCACATGGTGTGCGAATTTTATTATAATCGGTTAAGTGGTTTAGGAGTCCATTGAGGACAAACATTGTGACACGAGATTTATATATATTAAGATAAGATATACCAATCAATGAAATAACAGAAAAGCCTCTGAAGCAGGATTTAAATATAAATGCGTATAATCCCATTTGTGTACCTAAGAACATTTTGTTCAATTAATTTAAATCATTAAAATATGAAAACACAGTTTTCTTGACCGGATTTTCACCGGAGAAATTAAGCCAAAGATTGCCAAAGAACTAATTAATAAAGTGTAAATAGCTATACTTAGTAATAATATAAAATAAAGTCATTCTTAAAATATTATACCATCTGAAAAATTGTCTTTGACATCAAATCAGACAAACTAAATCATACTTTATTTCCACAGAATATGTTTTACATAATATTAAGATTTTATAGTAGTCCTTCGAATACAACCTAAGGCGTTGAGCAGACGGCGGGGCGGGCAGGTCTTTTTGACCGCGACGCTCTCTTATTTGTACGATTATAAGGTTGCATTTGTCCGCGCAATAGCTCATGTCGCTTGTCAGACATACGCGTGCTAAATTAATGCGATCTAATGATCTAATGAATAATAAGAGTGCGTCGCGGTCATTTTGACCGCCCCGCCCCGCCATCTGCTTTCGGCCTAAAGGTACTACGGATCGGTATTACGGAGCACAATGTAACATTTAGGTACAGCAAGCCTATCATTACGCCGCGCCGTTTGCTAAATCTGTGAAACACCTACTCCTATACTCGTACTACAAGCGGCTGACTGATCACTTGGCGCTCCCCGTACTGACGGCACATATCGGCTGTGCTATTTCAAAACCTAGTAAGGGCATTTAAAAAATAAGCCTAGTAAGTCCCTATCATACCTATCTCAAAGCAAAAAAAAAAAACATGTAGGTATCTACTCACTGACAGATTTTTATTACTTTTTTCTTACCTGCATGGTCGTGTGGCAATAAACTGATGAAATTAGATATATTCAAACTTTATTACTAATACATTATTCACTGTTATTAGATATAAAAATTATACTTTGCCGGTTTAACAATAGCATTTTTTATAAGAATTCTTATTTTGTACTTATCTGGTTTCGCAAAGCATCGAATATTATTATGAATTATGTGAACATGTAAAAAAACAGGAATTTTGTTATTATAAATAGGATATACGTATCTATATGTAGGTATATATACGAGTATATTATGTACATGAGTATATTAATGTATTATGAGTACGTTTATGTACTTATAGTACATATATTATGTAAACTGCACATAACACCAAGATCAAACTTTGAAAACAACATATCTGTATAACTTATCGATTGAATAAAAATCGTAGTCAACATAACATAAGCAATAGCAGTTCTAGTACTTTGTATAGTTAGATGTCTTAGATGCAACATGTGAGTAAAATATCTAGAACCTACCATAGCTTTATTGAATTAATACTTTATTGTATCTATTAGTGGCACCGAAACGTACAAATACTAGGACATACCAATACCTACATTACTTTCCCGCGCGATTTACCTTAAGCGTCGTCGTGGTCCGATTGACTGTACAAATAAAGATATTGGATACGACACAGCTTTTTATATATTTATTATTATTTTTGAGTTGTTATGCTTGTATAAAATACCCTTAACATAAGTATTGGTTGTAATTACTAATGTGTGAAGTTTGATGTACAAAATAGACGGGTACTTTCATGGATACGAGTGTAAAAAATAAGGTTATGCACCTTATATTAGGTAAGCTAAGTAGGTCGTAACGTAGGTAATTCAGTGCCAAACTGATGTAAACGAACACTGTTGTCAACAGAACAAAAGGAACAATTCTGTCAAAAGAATAGCAGGATTGTTTCGCATGTGAAGAGGAGAAGCATACGTATAATTGTAGCACGGATGATTGTTCCTCAAACCTTGGTCAGGCTTGACCAATATCACTACAGCTAACCTGTTAGCTTGAAATTGTTCAAGAACTGATTTTTTTCAAAACTGTATATTCATCTTAGCTCTGTCCTAAGTCAAATTCGTTACCTGTGTATAAATCCAGAGTCCACGGCAGTGGACACGTAGAGAAACAATGTTTCTAAGCATATCATTGTGTCACCAAAAACTTTCAGGCAGCAGTTTTCTATGCAACCGAATATAACGCTCGATTGAAAAAGAGGTGTGTCCGACAGAAGCTGGTAATAGCAAGGCACAAGTCTTTTATTTCCGATATCTTGCTGACCATCTCATTCTACAGGAGAATAATAAAAGCTTTCCACTGTGCAAAAATATTTCGAAGCGCTCCTGATGGTGTGAAGTACAAAATATTTATAAGACAGTTCTAGTAATGTGTGATTCGCCATTACTAGATATTAAAAAGAATATCTTGCGAAAAGAATGTGGGCTCGCAACCCACCCATCCATCCCGTTGCGGCGGTCAACCCCTTCAGGCAACAAACATACAACAAAGTTACTAGTAGAACTTTATTTTTGAAAATTTTAAATATTTTTCGTTTAGACAAAATCGTTCGGATTGTAGGCATGAGGCTTATCGTAATTGAGGCTTTAACAAGAGTAGAATACTATTGTAGTAGATTAGACCTCGATCAATACAATATTTATAATGTATACGTAGAAGCGATGTTAGGTAGATGAGATAGTGAAGTTATGTCAAGTTTGTGTACGTATTAGAATATAATCACATCGCCGGATTGAATAGTGAAGATAGATATATAGATAGAGCGGGCTTAGTGTTTCCAATAATGTCTTCGAAGGGTGATGAACGCTGTAAATTTGCAAGGTGAAGTGAGGCAAATATCGACGTACAGAAGGCCTGCTTCGTGACATAACTGTGCCCAGTAGTACAGGGTAATCATTATTGACCAGTATGTTTTTCTTGAATGTATCGTTGCGCACCTTATAAAATCTGAAGATACAATGTTTTAAAAATATATATTACACAGCTTAGCCCTTAGGGGGACAACTGTCCTATACAGCTGAGTATGTGCTATCGAATTTCTAACTGAAAATATCACTTTGTCATAGTTGTTTTCTCATGACATTAAATTAGTCACTTGTAGGACTTTTTTAATTAGGTTAGGTCCAAGGCCTAACTGAGCGTTTCTAAGGTTATATGGAGTAGGTGCGCAATACCTAGGTTTTTATTTCATGAATATTTTAATTGATTTCAGCAAAAATGTTTGTAAGTCATGAGTGAATTTAGTATCTAATATAAATGTGTGGCTGCTACAGCAACCGTCTCAGAAAAAAAAATCTAAAGGATTTCTAAAAGAAGATCTTATTTTTTTAGCTTTTTAATGTAAAAAGTTGCGCCATTGAAAATGTTTGCTATTTATTCATTATTCTCTGAAATTATTTCACGTTCACTGTCTGTAACGTTTCATTAGCGTAATATATTTTAACATCGATGTGTTTTGCATGTTTTGCAGTATTAATAATTGTATCATAACTGTTAACTATAAGCAACTAAATTTCTACTGCATTTCTATCGCAATATTAATATCGAAATTTTGTTTCTATCGAAAGGCCGACTTCGTACAATGACCGCAAGTGGTCTGTTGCAGACCACTTGCGGTCATTGTATTATGCAGTTACCTATATATTTATGTCTTTAAAGTGCGGGAACTTATAACTAGCGAAGGACTACCGTTTTTCAATAAACACACGTACATAACCATTGAAATCGAGCTTAATACCTTTTCGGTCGATGTTCTAAGTCAGAATTTTTTATTGTGAGCTGCTTCGGTGGCTGGAGGTCCTGGTATTGCGGTTTCTTTTGTATTCTTTTTTATGGTTTGAAGAAATACAGTTGCTAGTTTTGTGTGTAAAAGAGAAAATAATCTATTTTCAAATCCAAAAAGAATGTACCGATTGTGTTGTTAAAAACAATCTACATTGGAAATCGTTAAAATTGTGTTTAGTTTTGTCAAAACGACGTAAAGGAAAGTATAATAAAATGGAATTTCACAGTTATTACTATATCCGTGGAGTCTAAATTTAATTAGATGCCGAATAGAATAAAGTTTCAAGATTAAAATATTTCAGACATTCAAAGATCCAGTGAGATGTGCAACAGATCGGTACCCTCATATACGAATCATTACTATTGTATATTACATGACTGTCCTTCTCAAAATTATTGAATTATGATTCAAACCCATTGTTTACCTTTGGCTAAGATTATAATATTTGTAATAGTCTTGAATATATATATTTCATATAATATATTGGTATATGTATATTTACGGTTGTTTTATTTTACAATTGAATACCTCAAATTGTGAGAAAATGTTATAAAAGCAGCTCCTACTCATTCTGTAGGATAGGACGGCCGCTAACTATGATATTTGGCTTATACTTATAGCAGAAGCGTGAAGTAGAGAGGGGTGTTGAGTTCTTGAGTATTTTAAAAGGTCTCGAAGTTTTATCATTCATAGTAACAGCTTCGACAGTCCCTAGTACAAAATAAGTGTGATATCAGTGTGAAGTAAGGCACACAAAATGGTAGCGACTACGAGTATAGCGCGCGAGATGAGGACATGTTTTGTTCAAAAATGGGATACTAGGAGTAAAATAATAGTATAATAGTTACAAAATAGATAGAAGGGATGTAATCAGATCTATCAAATTACAAAAAATCACCTCTACGAGACTTACTAACGAATTGGCACGAGCTCGCAAAAGGAGGAGTACTTTCACGTGGAAGGCGCGTATACTACATCGTAAGTATCACACCTGCAAGGACTTTCTACTCAATCACGTAAGTATTACCGCAAAGGGTAGGCAGGCCTTAATACTAACTAAGTTTCCATCGTACAACCGGTAATTTTTTCTGAGACCTGTGCTTGACGAATGTTATAATATTTTTTGTGTTCATTTGCAAGTAGTATAGTTTAAATTTTCACGCTCTAAGGACTGAACGGATCTTGTCGTAAAGTCGAAAAATTACGACTTTAGATGAGGAAATAAAAAAGTTTAAACCTTAATATCTTGGATTTTATTAGATTAATACAATGAAAAATGAAATTGAAGTTATTTTTGACACAGTACAAAAAAAAACGAAGAAAGCATGCTACTTTAGGCGATAATCAGACGGAGGCGCGGTGCGGTCAAAATGACCACGACGCACTCTTATTTGTACGTGTAAGGTTGCATTTGTCCGCGCAACAGCTATAATTAAGAATAATTTCCTACCCGATCGTAGCAGTGGTGCACGGTATCCGTCCTAGTTGTCTGATACTAAATTATTCACCCCAGGTAATCGTTGTAACCATGAGAACCTATAAAATCTATGGAAGGAACGCATTGAAGAATACAACTGACGACACTAGAGTCGGACCACTTGCTTAAACGTACAAGTCAGTACGCACACACTCACACACTTAGTCAACCACTTCGCGGCAAACGTCATTCAATTCAGTAGATATTTATGTCGACTTAGTGTTTTTTTGAACGGTTTTTATTTAACTTGACCTGTTTGTTTGGGTCTAATCTAGTAATTGAAATTTGACCCCCTTTCAATTTTGTCTCATTGGTCTGATATTTGGCAGAAGTCTTTAGTTCTGATGACAATACAATTTAAAACCGTTTTTAAATTGAAAAATATTTTTTTCACAATTTATTTGACACTTTTTTTTATGAACAGTACATGTAACGATTTCAGGGTATAAACATAAACTACTCTACATATCGATAATAAAAATGCATATTTTTTCAATATTTTTATTATCTTCAGTAACAATAAAATTCACTATTGTTGATCCTGGTGTACACGAGTTACAGTGGTGGGAATGTGGGTGGGATTAGTAACAATACAATATGTTTTTGTAAAAAAAAGAATATTTTTAATGTTATCAGATTTATTCTTTTTTTGCCATTTTTTATCGTGCTAAAGACTAACTATCTACTTAGATAGGTATAACCTTTAATAACCGTCAATATTTGAGCCGCGTGTCTATGAAAGAATGATACCAAGACTACAGACAATACACGGAAGACGATGCTATACGAAAGGCAAAAAACATTACCCTCCTTTCTTCGGCAGTCGGGTAAAAATACTGAAGTCAATTTTTGTTACAAACAAAATTTTACAGGGCGCGGTTGAAGCCTTATATGGAATAGTAAGCTGTTTGGATGATTTAGACCTCCTTGACTATTAAATTTTTCCAAATTTTTCCCACCGAGTAAAACGTACAAGAACCATACCTACCTATTCTGAGATAAACAAATTTTGACAAAAAAATTACTACGTTGTTTTGCCTATTGTTTCTTTGCTTTGTCATTGCTAGACACATCAGTTATGACTTAATTAAATTTGGTATACAGGTATGCTAGAGGGCGACTCCAAAGGCATATAAGACAATCGAAGATCGGAGTCTGTTATTGATCTGTATTACAGCCATATAAATATGTACTGACCTTCACTTATACGGGCATAGGTAGGTATTTCGCAATTTAACAAAAAAATATATGAATAAGTCAATAGTTTTCTGAGTGATTATAAATCGTGCTAAAGTTGTTTAAGTGTCAAAATTACATGATGCTACAGAACATCAAAAGTAAGTATTGCGACAAAGTTTCAAAAGTTGATGGGGAGTATAGTCCCCTTGACGTTAAAAATTGCGCGAAAATATTTAAAAATAACAACTTAGAAAAAATCGGTCAGGTTAAGCACAACCAAATCGATGAATAATACGTTATCATCATCCTTCAGTTGCGTTCAAACTTTGCACTTGGAGCTTGGGGTCCGGTATTATTTTTGATTGGCATGTCAGCTGGGGAGCTACTAACCGTCTGACCTCCCAACGCCAAAAGAAAGCTTCGTGTTTTGTTTACCTGGTGCATGAACTGGCCGGTGTAGTTAACTCGGGCCCTGCACACCCATACACCATCTTATCGTGTTACCTAAACAGTTTGAGTATTGACTAACCTGCATCATCATCCGCGGGTAGTGGTCCAACAGCACCAAAAAACCTCTTGTCCAGTAGTTGCAACAATTGTAGCGCGCTCTCGTGTACGGGGGCTCGAGGACATCCCGTACACATCAGCGTCACGTTGATTATGGCCGTGTAGTGATCGCACGGATACTCCCTGTTGAAGACAAATTATACATACGTTAACTATAGTTATAGCCTGCGCAGACGAGGGATTTTTGTCCGCGGACTTTTTTGTCCTCTAAAATAGATAAGTAGCTTACAATTGTATCGATTAATGCAAACGAAGGATTAAAGGTACCGCGTACGGTACGCTGCAGACGACAGCTAGTAAGTAATATTCATAATGGTAACGCGATGTGGTAACGTATATCTAAGTAGTACCTATTATATATATTCTGTGGTAGGTACTACTAACATCAAGACCTACGAATATCACATTCTTTGATACTTTCTCAATGATTTTATTAGTTTAGGTAGATAAAATTGGTAAAGATAAATAAACCTATTTTTGGTTCTCCACAAAATATGAAAAAATATTTTCACTGAAATATTGATCATATTGTTTTATTCAACCTGCTTTTTCTATTCGAAACACACACTGTAACCAAATATTTGGAAACATACGAATATTTCTACCGCTTTTATTGCTACCTACTGGCCACCCATCGTTGCGGCTGTGGATTTTTTTAAGTTTTGTTATTTTTCAATTTCCTTTTAAATTCTACAGTATGGCAGCTGACACTGAGCTTTTTGTATTTCCAAATATGAAAATCTAAATCTAAACCCTTTTAGTCTATACGTACACGAGTATATAAAAGAAAGCCGTGTTAGTTACACTATTTATAACTCAAGAACGGCTGAACCGTTTAGAGACGGATATAGGATACTTTTATCCTTTTTTTAAAAGTGGTGAGTAGAGTGGAATTGGAGAGTGGAGTAGAGAGTTGAGTAGAGTCGTTTTATTGGTGGCGATATACCAACTTCCACGCGGGTGAAAGCTAGTATTTTAATAAAGCGAAACGATCTTGTATATCTACTAGGACTACGAAATTCAAAGACATCATTCCCTAGCAGGTGATACCGGTCACTCGCTACTCATTCGCACTGTCTGTAATCCCAACATAACTATATCCCTGTATGCGTCTATCAAGCAATAAGTAGTGTGTGTTCAGACCGCTGCAGTTTACTGAAATTGATGAGATTTCACTGTTGGTAACAGCAACGATTAATAGATAGTTACATGATCACAATTTCTCATTTTGGTCATCGATTTCTATTACAGGGCCTAATTGAATTCGATGGCTTGCGGATGGAAATTGTTTAAGTATGAATGGATCAACTTGATGAATTGGGCTGTAGTGCTCTCACAAAACCAACGTGGTTGCATTTTTCATGTACTTCCGCCTATTCCTAATTTTCTAAAGAAGGTAAGTCGGGTCATTATAATTAATAATACATATTCTACGACATTCTACACAGCGCTCCCTAGACCCAAACTAAGCTTACTAAACTAGCTTGTGTTATGGGTTCTAGATTGCTGATAAACATACTTAATATACTTTTTTTTGTAAATACATACTTATTATACATAGAATACCCAGACCAATGCAAATAGACATATTCATGCATACAAATATTTGCACTGAGCAAGAATCGAACCCGGGCCCCTGCGTAGCAGTCGCATGCACTACCGCTACGCCACAAAGGCCGTCAAATCATTTTTGTATAAATTTTTAAATTCTATTCAACAAGAAATTTAGACAAGTATAAGTAGCAAATGCAAATTAACACCTTGTATACATAGAAATAACACGTACGAATTCCTACCGCCTCCACTAACCCCTGGCTACGACCTAATATTATTATGGTTTAAAGTAATAAATCGGTAGGTAAGAACCAGTATTTTATAGAGCTCCACCTTTGCTAGACAGTTGAACACCGGTAATATATATCAGGCAATTAATTGGCGAAATATGATTTGAACATGAGTTTTAATTAAAATACGGGTGAAACGATTTACATTGTAGTTTCATTCTACTCAAGTTATGAATGTGGTAAATCCATACCACGGAAATCTGTCTTTTAAGCTTTGGCGGTAGGGCCACTGAATCGATTTTGTGTAAAATTTGGTATTGAGATGGACTAGTCTAGGAAAAGAATTAGGCGGCTTTTTACAAAAGGATATATATGTGTATAAAAGAATATAATATGTGTGTTTGAATAATTTGACAACTTTGTAATTTTTTTATTCAACTTAGGTGGCAGACAAGAACACGGCTCACCTGATGGGAAGCGGTCACCGTGGTATATGGGCAACACCAGGGGCGTCACACTCGCGCTGCCCAGCCTGGAGGGGGATTTGGGGAGAATGGTAGGGGGGAGGGGGTATTATCATAGGGTTTTGATAATAAATAAGTATTTTATAGAGCGTTTTTGAAATTCCGTTTTGCGAAAGTATGAAATCCATACATATAAATCCATACTAGTCCTAATCCTAAATCCTAATCCATCCATAGTAGTCCATATAAACTATGGTCCCCATAGTTCATATGGACGAGCCAACGTTTTGACATTGAATAAAATAATAAATTATGAAAAAATCTTTTTTAAGTTAAACAGTTTTAAATTGTATTGTCATCAGAACTAAATACTTCTGCTAAATATCAGACCAATCAAACAACTGTAAGGGAGTCAAATTTCAATTACTAGATTTGACCCAAACAAACAGGTCGAGTTAAATAAAACTGCTTAAAAACTAATTGACAAATCGCACGTCTGTTGTTGGCAGAATTTGTCGACAATCGACATAGTTCGCCAGCAACTGCTCCGCATCTCTTGCCATAACGGAAAAATAAAATCGACAATTTATTTTTCCAAAGTCTGTATTAAGCTCGGCAACTATTTTTAATTTAACTTCCTATGAAAATACCGAGCGCGATTGGGCAAACAAAAGGCTCGATAGTCCTGTGGACGGCACTACAGTCACTACAACTACAATGGGAAACTTTTATCGGAAGCTGTTATAACAATGCAGAATAAAAATTATGGAATGTAATTCGAATAACTACGATTTACAAATTAAAACGGGCGGTAAATAAAAATAACAGAACGCTGACTATTCGCTTTATATTTGCAATCATAAATCTATATCAAAAATCGCTGGCTAATGGCTGGCATTGGCTCCATGTGACACATCTCTTTCCATAAGGCATAAACATATATGGCTGGCTGGCGGATCAAGAAGGTCACATGGCGGCTTTGGCTTTGGCTATGGCCGGCTAATACGTAGGCTTACGTTACGTCCGTTACAAAATACTTAATCCACAGTGATTTTTCTAACAATAGGTTTTATGTACTGAATATAGAGTCTGCTTCGATGGATTACAGTAGAGTGAGCACAAAATTTCTTTCGACTAGTTTTCTCGCTCAATGCAAATATTTTTATTTGTATGTATATATTTATAAGTATGTATTTACAAAAAAAGTATATTAAGTATAAGTATGTTTACCTGCAATTTAGGAGCCATAACATAAGCTAGTTAAACTATGCTTATAATATTTATTTATTATTAGCGCCTGAATAACAGCTATAAGAAGGGTAAAGAAGTAAGAAAATCAAAAGAGTGTGTGAGTAGGTATAACTTGAGAGGAGTGATTGAAACGATTCGAATGTTGACAGAACTTTCCATTAAGTATACCCTTCATTTAAAAAAGAAATAAATAAGTAAACCGATTGTATATCAATTCTTTGTTAATAAATGTATCTATTAGTTTATAACAAAACGGATGTATCAATTAAATACAAACTGATAAATTTCCCCTAATTTTGCATTCGCTTGGTAAAATCAACAGGGGGATGTGCATGCTATCATTAGGTGCCAATTACACAGTATTCAACAATTGTTATCCACTGTACGGAATATCGAGACTACATATTTGACAACGATTTAACAAGCGGTCCATACATTACTCATTACAATAGCCCCTGCATGTCTGGCGGCTTTAATAAAGAGCTTTGGTTACAACCAACATGCATATTATCGACCGGCTTTGCGACGCAACACGTGTTCTAATAGAGATAGGTATTAATTATTGCATGCCAGTTTGAGGTAATTGCTTCTGATTGATACGTTTCTAAGTTCAGACGTAACGTTTTAAGTAGACTAAACGGAAAACTGGTCTAAGTGGGGTTTCCTGGACATGCGATGTGAGTGTGGATGGATGGAGATATGCATCGGTGGAGAACCGGTAGTTGGTAGCGTCCTCTTTCAATCATATTGTCGGAAGTCTACGCGAATGTCACACATTCAAATAAAACTATTTTCAACGGATTTATTTGACTTATTTTGTATTCACCCCGCCCGCGGCGCTCAAAATCTCGGGCTCAATGTAAATAAAAATAATCTGCAAAAAAATAGTTTTATTTCATTATATTTCCAGCAACCCAAACTTCTTAACATCTTGCGGGGTAAAGCCCATTGACGGACTTACTATAAAAAAATCTTTATTCGTATGTTTGTACTGTACATAATATTCATATCAATCAACAGTCAAAATGATAATATAAATTAAGTAAAACATTGTTTCAATCCCACAAACGGAAGGGGGTCAAATTTCAATTACTAGATTTGACCTAAACAAACAGGTCAAGTTAAATAAAACCGTCTAAAATTACCTATTAACATTATTATCATGTTAGATGATGTCAAAACTGCAATAATCTGCAAGTAATGAAAACAAAATCTGACACATGAACATAGTTACCGAAGTGTCTCAAATATTGTGTGTTTCTAAAGGAGATACACCCACAAAATGAAGGTGTAAAGAAGAGTATGTCGTGAGTATGATGTGCCGCCAATACAAAATCAACCCGAAATAATCTCGTTTCTCGGTGCCGTGACGGTGACGGCGGGCGGTGGACCAACAGCCTTAGTTTGTGTTATAAGAAGAATATCAAAAGACTACAAATACTTAAAAATCGTGCGAGTTTCATGTTTGTAACACGTAGGTACCTACTGAAATAGGTCACAACTACTAGATTAGCTCAAAAACTTTAATGACTGCATAGGTAAAATACAATAGGTTGACGTTAGGAAGAGATTGGAAAAGCTGATAGGAACCTATTTTGAACGAGAGACGTCATCAGATGCGAGCACCGGATTACAGTGGCAGAATTAGGTCGCAACCCAACCGTTTGCGGCGACATTGAGAAGTGTCAAATTTTAAAGCGCAGTCGTTTTGGAAGACTTGATTACAATTCATCGACATTTACCTTTAAGTCAAAGCAAATAAAGCGATTGCTTGCAAAAGGCGCTTTGGGCAATCGAAATTCAATCTAATTTTTATACTACTTAGGTGCGCACGGCCCACCTCTGAGTCAAACATTCTGTAAATTTGATTAGCTATTAATCAAAATACGATTGACCTCCACTTTATATGAAACGCTTTGAAGCTCTACAGAAAAACAATATTCAAAAATATATTTCCAAACCTATTTAGTTGCGCGTCTATCACAAAATTCGTTACCGGTGAGTAAAACAAGCAAAAGACGTAGTTGCTTTTCAAATCTGAATGTCATGGAAACCAATTTAAAAATATAGAGGTGAGCCAAATTCGCTATCAAAGCGAATATGGATATGTCAAATGACTGGATCTCAAAGGACGTCTGGAAATGGATATCGATTTAATGTCTGATAAATGCACGTGCATGTCTCGCTGGTGGCGGTGCAGCAACCTTTTTAGGGTTCCTAAAAGTGGTTACTGCACCGCTGGTTCCGTAGCCAAATGGCTAAAACCCTTATGGATTCGTCATGTCTGTCTGTCTATCCGTCCGTATGTCACAGCCGCTTTTCCCAAAAATATACGTACTATATTGTAATTTTTGGTTTGGTGGTAAAAATAGTAAAATGTATCCCCCATCCTCCTGTAACTTCTAAAATAAGAGAATGATAAAACTTAAAAAATATATGATGTACATTACTATGCAAACTTCCACCGAAAATTGGTTTGAACGAAATCTAGTAAGTTATTTTTTAATACGTCATAAATCACAAAAACATCGATCAAAGTTACAACCCTCCCGGCGCATAATTTCACGTTCGTATAATGTCACGAGAACTTTTATATTATGTTACTTGCTGCTACGGAAACCTTTACAGGCGATCCGACTCGCACTTGGCCGCTTATTAAACATTGACGGCACTCTTCAGATCGCTGTCAAACGCCTACTTAATTTAGTAAGATTAGGTAGGAATTAGTTCAACGGCGTGCAGCAACATTTTTACCTACATTTTCTACTGTATATTATGTATTCTAGGATAAAGCATAGCGTGTATTCATATGCATACAATGTATTCTGAAAGCGATAAACATTCTTAGATAGAGGTAGACTCCAGGCCCAGACAATAATTACATTTCTTGTTATTTTATTGAAGTGGCTCCTTGCATATAATTACGTTTAGACTGCTTACTAACCAAGTGCCGAATAAAATTAGTGGTACCGGAAGTAACTATAAATTGTCGATTCGCCTTTGTGCCGACTAAAATTCAATTTTCTCGTCTCCTGTATCACTCAAAAGTCAGGGCAAAGGGTTGAGTTATTTTCTGAATTGGCAGAAGCATCTTAAAATTAATTACAGGTTAACTGTACTTTTTTTTTAAATACACAAGCTCAATTAATACAGAATGTCGTAGACTCAAATATAGGTAATACTCAAGTAAAATATTAATAAAATTGAAGAATACAAAATACGGTACAGTCGGCTTTCATATCATTAGCTTCTGTTTTATCTGCAGACGTTACGGAATCAATTATTTCTATATTGCACCGTATTTAATTGGGAAGTACTCTTAATTCCTCAATAAGCCGCGACGCTGTGTGTAATACTGAGCGTAAGCTTATTATTCTGCTCATTCACTGTATTATTTGTTAATGTATTAAGTAAGTACCTATTTACAAATTTTGATTCTCTCAATACACTTTGAAGTTCTATTTTCTAAATTAATAGGTATTTTGTCATTGGCATTAAACTTAGACTAGCTATCCCCCACGGCTTTGTCCGTGATATACATACTTCGTTGCCATAGCCTTAGTTAACCCTTAACATGCCATTAGTTTTGGAAAAATATACTTACGGAAATTTGCCCGATTTGTTAATATATAATGACTAGCTGACCCACCCCGTCTTCGCCCGTGGCGTATTTCTAACTCCGATGCACCCTTTTTAACTCGTATAATATGCTAATTTATCAGTTTTCCTAAAATGTATGGGAATCTACCGGAATTGCTCACATTTATGATTATTGCTCCGCTCCCTTGGGCAGTAGCGTGATGATATTCAGCCTATGACATTCACGGATAATGTGGTTTTCTATTGGTAAAAGAATTTTTAAAATCGGTTCAGTAGATCCCGAGATTACCCCTTACAATTTAACAAATATACAAACACACAAACTTTACTTCTTTATAATATTAGTATAGAAGTATAGATTAACGGCTCGGCTCGCCGGGTTAGTAGTCTTATAGCCTTCCTCGATTGACAGGCTATCTATCATTAAAAAAATTTTACAATACAAACCAGTTGTACCCAAGATTAGCACGTTCAAACAAACAAACTTTTTAGTTTTCTAATATCACTTACTAATATTATAAAGCTGAAGAGTTTGATAATTTTTTTTGAAGGATTTTACAATGAAAATTGGAATACTGTAGATACAGAATTAACAACCAAATTGCGATAGAAGCCAATATAATTGATTTTAGTTGAGAGATTAATAAAAGGGTGAGTGGATTTTAATGCATTTCACTTTAGGGGAACTGCCCGTCAGTGCCAGACTTTACACTAAAAGGCCACTTATTAACGAAATTGGTAGGTACTTAATTGCATAGGTTAAGCGGTTTCGATATAATGAACTTATATAACCTTATATTTAACCAGAACTAGCTATATAAAATTAAAAAAAAAATGAAAATGACGAGTTTTCCATACAACCATTCATCTTCTATTTTACCCCCTTAGTAGAGAATTATAAGAATGTATACATAATGTTCGTTTATTTTTAAATAGAAGTTGCTGTATCGTGCTTTTGAGTTTGAAAGTGACAGACTTCCATGTAAACGTTCATCCGTATCATACCACCTTAGGAGTGAAATTTTCAAATATCTTTATTTTGTGAATGCTCAAACCATAAAAAGCGTTTACTGCCGAAATTACTAGTTTGTAATTCCAGCGGTTGAGTCTCTGCGTTGATGAATCAGTTAGTCAATCCGGACAACTAATTATAAACCTATGTATAGATTGATGATGTGTCGACGTGTGGTGAGGCGCAAGTTGTAACCGTCACATCAATGAACTGTACGCAGTGTAGCGTTCAGTCGCTACGTCTGGTGTCTGCGGTCTGGCGATAGCTACGACTCGTATTTGCGGTCCGGTGCAAAATCCGGGTTCAGAGAAGCTACTGGAGATTGCAGGCAACTAACTAACACGGCAAAGGATCTTTATGAGACGAATAGAAATTTAGACTAGACGAATTCTTTAAGCGGGACGTGAAAAAGCGACTGTTAAGGTCGTCTGTGTAGAGGTAACCATTCTAAGGGTATCCCTTGGGAATGGTGACCACTCTTTCTAGACTCCATATCAGCTTACCATCAGGCGGGGTGCAGTCATATAAAAAAACATGGCAACTTATTCTTTAGTTAAAATTTTGTTGGATAAAAGTAACCACAAAAAGTCATTCTGAAATGTGTAGTTTTATTTTACACTTATTTGGTACACGATGCGCTGTAGGGTTAAAAAGGTTGCCCGTTAAAATCCCGCTCAATTCTATTTAAAGTGCTTTTTTTATTTGCGATACTGTGACAACGGACTGACGCACTTCGCTGCATGGTAAATTAATAATAGCCTCACTTATGCATGGCTGATGTAATTACTTCTTCCAAAGAGATCGATGACGGGTCGCAACTAATAGGAGGCAGGTTTTTAAATTGATAGTAGATAATGGACGTCCTATATGCTCTGTAGCAACGTTTGGCCGCACGGATGTCCTATCAATTTAATTATTGTCAGACAAAGTGCACTTTGGCACGTGTTCCTGAACTGTCACCTTTTGATTATATCGCCATCAAACATACAGCAGATTTGAAGTCTGATCTGCATCAAAAAATAACCAAACAAACATTGATTTTACGCCTATAAAAGGAAAGGCCTTTTTCACTGACTGAGATTCGAAAGTAGGTGGCTAAAACCGCGACGTTAGTATTTAAACACACTATGCCGAAGTTATGCGACCGAAGTTCAGCACAATTACGCCTACAATGCTATTTGAATTACTGACAACATACTATGTTGAAATTACGTCGCGTCGTAGCGTACAGTCTAACTTCGGTCAGGCGTAAGTACAGCGGCAACTTATTCTGTGAGCACAAGATTGCCGACGAAGATCCCGGAGTAGGAAGCAGCGGGGAGACCGAATTTCTGCCGCGTAAGTTCGGCACATAAGTATCATATCAGCCGAATGCGGCGGAATTTCGGTCACATAACTTCGATATAGTGTGTTTAGACACTTGCTGTCCGAAAGTTAAACTGAAATCTGCATAATAATAAAGGTAGCTTCCAGCTCAAAAACATGCATAACCAATGTAATTGAATATCCATCACGTAGCGAAGCTCATGAAACAGGTGAACAAAGGCGATGACGTCCCAGTTGCAGATAATTGCGATCATTCGATACTAAAGAGCCGCTCATCAACTGAGCTATCAGTGCGCTCTCGTGTTGCGTTTGGGAACACGTACACAATTGGATACTTTGTTAGGATTAAAAAAGGCATTTAGTTGAATATTAAAAGAGCTATATACGTTACAGTAATCGTGAATTTATATGACAACACTACTAGCTCGCGGCTTCGCCCGTATAAAGTCGAATCCCATGGGAATAGTGGGACAAAATTGAATAAGCCGATTTTTTTTAAAATTGGTTCATTACTTTCAGTTATATCCGTCGGGATAATGTACCTCACAAATGGTGAAAGATTTTTCATTCAGACAAATTATGAATAACGCTTAGATTTCTCTACAAACAATAAATTAAGAAATCGTTTGACAAAGACCTGTGAAAAAGGTTCCCGAAGTTGTAACTTCAGAACACATCTAGACACTATCTATATGTCATATTCATACAAAGTTTCAAATCGGCACGAAATCACAGGTTGATTAAATTCAACTGCTAACATTTGTACCTAACGTACCTAATTAGTACAGATGAAAACTAATGATAGCTTCATAGGTACATCAAATGAATAGCTTGTTAATGCGGAGTGCCGAGCATTCCCCTAAGCATTGCTGTTAATCCTAGCACCGGAACCTTTGCTGCGTCCCCACACCGCCACTGCATAAGTACATCACAGTATGCAAGTATGTATGTAACACAGAACTAATAAGCGAATAGAAGTGTTATCTCTATATCTAAGGAATGAGTATATTAGAGGGAGTTTTCATTTGCACAATAAAAAATTGAGAAGCGAGCGACTATCGTGGCATGAACATAATATTATGAGAAGAGATGAAAGTAATGTTGTTAAAAAGGTTCAAAGTATGAATGTTTTTTTTTTATTGGTAATAGGCTCGCGTTTGACCACGATCTCACCTGTTGGTAAATGATAATGTGGTCGACGGTGGAGCACGCTTGCCTAGAAGAAACCTATTCACTCTATGTATGTATGTAGAGAGCTTTAGGGGCAGAGGTAGGTCTAAGAAAGATGGATAGAGTGCGTGAAAGACGATATATCAACGAAGGGATTGACTGAGGAGATGTCAAATAACAGGAATGTATGGAGGAGAATGATATGTTGAGCTGACCACAAATAATTAGGACAAAGACAGGTGGATGAAGTGTTATCGCTAGCATTTTCTCTCAGATAAGATGTTTGAGAGTTTCTGTGCTGACAGCGCAGGAGACTTTGGTCTCCCGGCCGACAGCGCAGAATCCCTTCAGCGAGCTCTGGCTACCCTACTAACCGCCGGGAACACAACACGATGGTTATTATGACCGTGGTCTTCTACAGGGATTTTTAAATCATACTTAAAATTAATTTATAGACCGTTAAGATGCAAGGGCGCCCACGATTTTAGCACGTATCGCACTTCTATACTTATTATTATATCTGTGGTTGTACCTGTGCTATGCAGCCATGCGTCGTGTATCGGATGACCACAGTATTCTGCATCAAGAGAAAAGGACCCTTCAAACTCTTTACTATAGAACACACTCTCACAAAATTATGACGAATTAAGTCACACAAAACAGTGATTTTTTTGTAATTTTTCAACCGAAAATCTATATACATAAGAAAGTCGTTTTAGTTAAAATATTTATAACTCAAGAACGGCTGAACCGATTGAGCTGAAAATTGGTAGGGAGGTAGCTTAGAACCAGGACACGGACATAGGATTATTTTCTCCTTTTTTAGTGCAGAGGTGTGGACAGTGGAGTGAAGTTGAGTGGCGAGTGAAGTGTCGAGTAGAGAGTCGTTTTTTATGTGGCGCTACCGACTTCTAAATTGCGATAACCTACATTCACGCGGAGTCGCGAGCTTCGGCTAGTGTTGGATATCATTACAACGTATATTTGCTAATATACTTCTGCCCAAAACACCTCAGCATACTCTTTTAACCTCTTTCAAGTCAAATTGCTAAATTGAGAAAAGGGAGTAGGTAGTAACTGATTTGCATATGGTAAGGGCTCGTATTGAACGAGCACCGTCGAACAAATATGTTCCGTTATTAATTGGCTATAGTAATGGAGGTTATTTGGGCGATCATTAAATGTTATATTGCGCAGCTGCAGGTCACTTTTCACATAATTGCATTCATCGACGGACAGTTTTGTATGGTTGAAGATCTAGTGAATAAGATAGAGAAAGGGATGCTTAGATGGTTCGGACATGTAGAAAGAATGGATGGAAGGAGATTGACGAAACAGATATATGAGGCGAGGATAAGTGGGTAATCCTGTAAAGGGTGACCTAGGCGTATGTTATGTTAAATCAGATCCAGAATGTTCTAGAAAAAGACTAAGTCAAGAGTACCGCAACCGACGTGCATGTATGAAATCGATTATCAAAGTTGAGTACGGTTCCTCAACTTTGATAATTGTTTTGATTCATCTAACCTTTGAAGAAGTTTTGGAAGGTTTTGGAGTAGGTAGTGAGGCCCACACTACTCCAAAATCTTGCCAAGTTAGATGCCGTGCACTATAATGTAATGGTCAGGATTGGAACAAAATATATCTCTATCCATTTTCGAATGAAGTACCTACTACGTGCCGTCTTCGAGACTATTTTCGTGGTAGCCACCAATTGCTCGAAACTTCGATATAAGTTTCATGGTAGGCCTACAGTTATCGAAAACTTCAAAACTGTAGAGTTCGGTAAACTTTGGGGACCTAAACCCTTTGTACACCTTTGTATTACGCACATTGTTAATGCGCCGTGGCCTATTTCAATTACTAATGGACCATTCGGCTTTATCACGTGTCCAAGCTCTTTTCTTTGCAACAACCATGAACCTAAGAAATATACGGACGGAAAGCATTGAACACGAGGCTGTGTCACAAAAATGGGGCGCTAACCATGTGTGAGTGAATTTGGACTTGCAACGTGTTACCCAAATTTGATGAAAATGTGATTCCTGAATATTTTTTCTTGTTGTCACTACCGTTTTTACACGATTTCACTATACAAGACATGATATAAGTTTTTTTCGCTACTTAAACTGACTGAATCGGATGACGTTTGCCACGTAGTGGCTGACTAGTGTGAGTGTGTGCCTGCTGACTTCTACGTACAATCAAGTGGGTCGACTCTAGTGTCGTCAGATGTATTTTTAAGTGCGTTCCTTCCATAGGTTTTTTAGGTTCATTGCCGTAACACAAAGACTTGGTATTAGTTACCGATACACGTGTTTCCTTTTTCCTTCATTAAGGGGTCCTTTACCGGTGGAAAAGAAAAGGTCGTCAAACTGGCTGGACCACTTTTTACCATTGATCATTTAGAGTTTACCTTCAAGATACAGGCGAAGTGAGGTCATTTGACTGACCTATATAAGGTTATTCAGTAAAAGGGTGGAATAACGTTACAAGACCGGATGAATACAAGTTGTACTCGAATACCGAGGGTTCCGTACAACCGTTAATATGTAACCGGTATGTAAATTATTTGTTTTTTGTTTTATATATAAGTCACGTCAATATGACTTAACCTCGCTTGATGGCAAGCTGAAGGTAAAATCTCAGGAATGGTGGTCACCATTACATACCACGATAGTATTACAATGGTGACCCTCCGCTTGATATTTCACACCCCACTTAAAGGACCCGGGATTGTAGGAATTTAGTTTCAAATAATAATGTATCATTCTACACAGTGAATGTAATGCCGAAACGTTTTAAAACATAAGTACCTGTATTTTCTTTTACCCGACTGCCGAAGAAAGGAGGGTAATGTTTTTTAAGTGTAAATCCAAGGTTACTTTTCATCAAATAAAGAACTGCCGACCTGATAACTTTTTCAGTTCAAAACTCATTATTCAATCATCCTTAATTTCGAAAAGACAGGTTGCATAGCTCTCTCTAGTATTCCATTTTGTAACTAAAATAATACTTCAACGAATGGATAGAGGGCGATATTTGGTAACATTTTGTGAGTTATGTGGCTTGTTAGTAACGGATAGATTACACAGATGTCACCATTAATCTAAAAATATTATGGACTAAAAATTATGAAAATTACTGGTCTGAAATGTTTTATATTAATCATTATTAAAACTTATATTAAAGTTTATAGTGTGCCTCGATTCCGCCAAAGGCAAGCCACTGTCATGCCACTGACACTTCAAAAAAATACCATTAAATTGTGAACTTTACTATTATCAGGTTAAAGTCTAAAATTAAATAATATTTTGTGGAGCAACTGAAAAAGTTTAATAAATCCCTTTCAATTGATTTTAGACTTGACAGTGGCATGGCAGTAGCTTATTTTAACAGAATCGAGGCCCAGGGCATTAGGATGATAGGCAGAGGAACCACCGAATTATGCGGCCTATCTATCTACTATCGACTATCATGCCTGTTTGATCTTGCCGGTTGACATAAGGCTGAAATAACAATAGCTATAGAAAAAAATCACTTACCGAGCGCTGAAAATAGTGGCGAGCGCCATGAAGCAGCCATCAGCCACCTGAGGGGGGCCCGTGAAGCACTTATCCACCGTCCAGTCGAGCACCGGACCGATATCGGGGTTACAATCCAAGAGTAGGACGATTGTTTCTCTGGCCAGCTCGTATATCTACGACAAATTCATATCAGACATTATAATATAGTCGGATTTTTTTTTCCTACTTTGGCAAATATTGTATGAATGCCAGTGTCAAGTAAATTGATAAATCAAGTTAGAATTAATTACAAATGCAATAAGTTGCAGCGTTTTCGTCATTTAGTCATAGTCAAGGTCAGTCAATAGTCAAATCAGTCATAGTCTTACCCCAGTAAAATAGTGGAGACTTTACTAGAGGCTTCTATGGAGTTTTGGAATCAATGTTGAAAAGCACAATTCACGGTAATATACCATTTTCCCGAACTCGTGCACATTGCCGAAGATGTTATGATTAAAAATCCACCATTTTTACACATAATAACTACATTTTACACTAATTTTAGAAAATGATACAATGCCGCGATGTGTCTTTTTCAGCGTTGGCGCCAAAACTCCATAGTCGGATATAAAATTAGACGAAGCTATCTGATGTTTACTGGGTTGTAAGTTTTTGATGAAAAAAAAGTGTTGTGACAAAGTGAACTATAATTATCAAGATGAATGAATGAAGTAGCATGGATAGCCTAGTGAATGGCTAGATCGCCATACTGCCGATATTTTATTGTAAAATAGTAATTATACGTATTGTAAAGTAGTAGTAGCAGTTCTTTTTAAGTAAGAAAAGTATAGTAAGAAAAGATTAACGATCCCTCATCATTCATTTCATACGGTCGAACGGGAACTGAATGCATCAGTTGCATCACTATTACTGAATATAGCAACATTATTTGACGAAGTGACATTAGCTACTGTCAATTGATATCCTTTATTTAAAAATTCGACTATAGATACGCTCGATAATTACTTCAGATAGCAATCCATTGATGTCCCACTGCTGGGCACGGGTCTCCTCTCCTCTAACTTGACCTCACAATGTTTGTTCATACTGTACCGTTCATCTAGAAACTAAATTAATAACTACAAACGTACCTTATCGCTTGTGGAAGAAAGCATTTCACTGAGCCACGGATAGAGGGAGCCATCTTCAGCTAATGCCGAGGGCGCGAAACATGGTCCGCAGCACACGAGCGCACTCATTGCCTAAGGAAATCATGAAAAAAAAAAAGAAATTGGTTGCCTGTAAAGTCGGTATACGGGCGAAAGTTTTACGTGACAACGACTTTGAGTGGTAAAATAATTTTAATGTGAATATTCATTCGTATAGTAGGAAGAAGGATGAAATAATAGTAACAATTTAAAACATTTATTTATACAAAGAATTATATTTAAAACATTAATTTATACAAAGAATCTCGCACTGAATTTCATATTAACAAAATTTTATTTTTACCTTTACACATACATACGTATTTATATACATGTGTATGCCTATCTCTCTCACTCTCTCTCTCTCGCTCTGTCTCTCTCGCTCTTAGGCGGGCTAACTGTGCTCGAGTGGAAGGGACGCGTGCCTTTCACTTTTTATGTCTGTCTCTCTCGCTCTTAGGCGGGCTAACCATGCCCGAGTGGAAGGGACGCGTGCCTCTCACTCGCTCTCATTGTGAGCGCATAACGTGAGCGGAGCGTAACGCAGTTTCTTGAAGTGTCACCCGGCAAACCAATTTATAAGACGTTGTCACGTCAAAAACCATTATACAGGGGATGATTTTCAACACATTGTATAGTGCACGGCATTGTGCACAGTATCATGGGATTTTAGAGTAGTGTAGGGTCCACTACTCCAAAACCTTGCCAAGTTAGATGCCGTGCACTATACTTGGATCATGTTTTCATACCACTTAGGTGGCAGACAAGTACACGGCCCACCTGATGGGAAGTGGTTACCGTGGCTTATGGACTTGTGCAACATTAGGGTGTGACACTGGCACTGCCGACCTTGGAGGGGAGGGATTGCAGAGTTTGACGGACTTGACGGACTCATGAAAAAAGAGTTGATTGTCGTCGCAGCACTATGTGACTAAGCTCAGATATTGGTTTAGACTACGCCGATACCTACTGGTTCCACAAGTGCTGCGACAACCATCACCTGTAGTCCGGCCAGGTATAATATAATATAATCATAACTACGTTTAAAAAACCGAATTCACAAACTCATATTTTTACTTTTTAGTGTACAGAAATAGAAAAGTACCTATTTATGAGGTTTATTATGTACGAAGGCATCATCAAACAGAATTTTTGCCGTAAATTTGATGTTTTCCCCTCGATTTTCCCAAGATTCCAGCATCAGATCCTGATACCCTGAATATAGGATCACCTCAGAAGTAGCCTCGTTCAAACAAAAAAAAAATTAAAAATCCATCCATAATTGGCGCCGCTATCGCGTAACATACATACAAAAAAATAGCATACGAATTGACAACCTCCTCCTTTTTAGAAGTCGGTTAAAAATTAGTACAAAAGTGATACATACCCGGAGTGCAGAGAGGTTAAGGCGGTCATCGAGTTCGTGCGTCGCAGGCTGCGGGACCAACGACCCCAGGTGCTTGGCCAGCGGCCCGCACCACCCGGAGAAAAGAGAGAATAGACTGCGACAGAGTTCCTTCTTCATTAACGACCCGTACATCTCCACTGTTGATCACATTTGGACGGATTGAGTACAGTCAGACGCGTTAGCAGTGAAAAGCATTTCTCGCTGGTGCAGTAGGGTAAAAAGATAATCTACTGTTTACCCGACTACCCACAAGCTATGTGTTATGGCTCCTCTCGCGTGAAATTCTGTTCCCGCTACCGTGACCCACGGGAACCTGTTCCCGGGATAAAAAGTAGCGTATGTGTTATTCCAGACTATAATCTCAGTATCAAATTTCAAAACTGAGGACCGCCACTACAGCACTATCGGTGTATATAGTGGTGACCCCCGGTTTAGCTTACCATCAGGCGAGGTAAAGTCATATTGACGTGTCTAACATAAAAAAAGATCCATTCAGCCGTTTTTGTGTGAAAGAGTAACAACATCCAAACAGCCAAACACCTGTACAATCTTACAAACTTTCGCGTTTATAATATTATAGTCTTGAATAACATATAAAACTAGCTGTTGCCCGCGGCTCCGCCCGCGTGGATGTCGAAATCCGTTTTAAAAAATATCCTATCTCTCAAGTTGGATCGAACTGCACATGGTGTGCGAATTTTATTATAATCGGTTAAGTGGTTTAGGAGTCCATTGAGGACAAACATTGTGACACGAGATTTATATATATTAAGATTTTATCCCTAGCTACCCTGCAACCCTGGTTTCCTATGGGTTGCGGATACGGGATCAGATTTCCACACGGGCGAAGCCGCGAGCAACAGCTAGTTAATATATAAAGGCAGTAAGTACTAACATGGGAAGCTCTTGATAAGCTCAGTGACGAAATCGGCGAAAGTGATGCGCTGTTCTCTTGCAGCTGGCGCGTCCTTTTCAGCCTCGACTTCAAGGCACTGTCGTACACCATCCAAGTATTCCGTAAGAGTCGGGTGCAAGCTGCCGCCTTCCAAGGCGAATGCGCTAGGAGCAAATACAATATTGTGTTATAAAGCCATGTTGACTTAGATCTAGACAGGCTATTCAGAATAAATAAATTAAGTGATTTTTTTAAAGTTTTTATGCAGTAAAATTCCCATTTTGTTGCGGCCATATTGGTTTTACTTTATTTGCACAGAAACCTATAGTCTTTTCGAAGTTATGTGTGTATTCATCGCAGGTTTATAAGTGCCCGGTTAATGGTAATAGGCTCGACACCTATTACATTGAAACCTAAACATAAACTGGCGAATTGTGGGTGCTAGTACCTCTGCCTACCCTTTCGGGGATATAGGCGTGAGTTTATGTTATGTTATGAACTATATTCTACTAGCCAAGCCCTTTCATTTAATATGCACATTGCGGTAGTTCGGGCAATTATGTAAGCCGCCATCTTGTAGCCGCAGCCATCTTGGATTTACAATGACAAAGCATAGATTAACTTGTATAGTCACCAGAACTAAAAATAAGTGGCAAATATCAGAACAATCCGTCCACAGGAAGGGGTCAATTTTCAATTACTAGATTTGACTGAATCGATTTCAAACAAACAGGTCAAGTTAATAAAAGCGTTTAAAAAAATGTGTTTCGGTTTGAGGGTGAGGTGGGAATGAATTTTGTCGAAGTACCTGTTTGCGAAAGTCTTCTTCTGCGCAATGAGCAGTAACATCTTGTTGAGGTGAAGTCGCAACGCGTCTCGGCGACGTCTCCTGCGCATGTTCTCTTGTTTCCGATCTACAGCTTCACGCAACAGTGGTAGCAGTTCCTCCATTAGATCCCTAAAGTACACAAAACATTTATAAATAACCTTTTTTTTAACAAAACCAGCTGTGCCAGGGTGCCAGCGACTTCGTGTAATCTTAGATCTGAGTCTGGGGTTCCTAATTTCAGTATAAAATCTGCACTTTGGAGGCAGGGATTCAATCTTTTTTCTGGCCACGTCGTTATCATTTCACCTCACCTGATGCAACGTAAGCTAAAAGTAAAGTCTCAGGAGTGTGGGTTACCATTACATACACTCCTTTGACATGACTTTACTTGTATTTCACGCGATCTAATATTGTCTGATCCTCCAACTTTGAGAGGTAAACTGCATCAGAGCCTCGTCTCTCAATCATAAGATTTAACGGCCGATGGGGTTGACATGCACTCCAAAGCTTTTAATGGGGTCCTATATATACCTACGTTTTAACAATTAATTTCATACAGGCACAATAGACAATGAAAAGAAAATGAACAGAATATTGCGATAAATATCGATTTTTTATCGGTTGTACTACGGGGAATGTTCTCTGGGGTTGCATAACCTGATTCCTCCAAGCCCTTTTCATCACTGAACGACCAGACGTACGGCGATGGGCCATCGTTATATGGTGGACATTCCGCTAATACCCACGAATCGCTTCAGCAATACGTTCATTATGCGTACAGCTAAGGAGTGGAATGCCCTGCCCGAGTCCCGGAAGTCTTTAAGTCTAGATTGAACAGGCTGCTTCTAGGCAAGCGTGCTCCATCGTCGACCACTTCGTCACTTACCATCAGGTGAGATAGGGGTCAAACGCGAGCCTACCGATTATAAATAAAATTTCTTACTTAAGAGCGTCAGGGTTGATATTGCCACATGCTGCGACAGCGGCGTCTCGTACTTCAGGCACTTCGCAGCGAGCCAGCGGCACGGCTAGCTTGTGCAGAGACCCCGGCGATGCTTGCGTCCCGCGGGCCTCGCCCCCACTTCGCTCGCTTAACGAATCAGGCGACGAGCTGTACCCATACGAACATGTTAATACCGTTTCTCTAAACACTATAACTTCACGTATTATATTTGCTTGACAATTTTAACTGTATTTAATTAAAAGCTATTGAATAAACAAAGCATTTGAATCCTTTAGATTAAAACAATACTTTTGAATTTTTTTAAATTCTATTGAATCGGAATTTTACTTTGAAAAATCTTGATAATTTTAAGATTTAAGCTTTGAAACTACAGATTTCTAGCTCTAATAAAGCGCAGATATTGCACGGGAACGACGAATAACAAAGCAGTTAACACATAAATTACCACAAAATATCACAAAGCGCAGCGAATGGCCAACATATAATGATACACTCGTATGTACACTTCTAATGTAAACCTTATGTCCAACACACCACAGTCAGAGATATCAATATAGGCTTGTAAAGATCACAACATATTTAGCTATTGCCAAGTCATCTACGAACACATTTATCGAGCGCGTTGGAAACTGGAACTAGTATAAATGATCATAAAATATAAGAATTGAATGCTTTTCCAAATTTAATATCCAGAATGGAACTGAGGCATATATAGACAAGAATTTTAGCTATCTAAAAGTTAGGTAGCTCAGTCTTTTGGGCAGACAAAGTTCCACCAAGTTTTTGTTACTTATCACATATTGAACCCAGTCGGTAAGGCGAACACAGGCTAAGCCCGACTTATTCCAAATTAAATTTATTTAATAATTGTTGTATTAAGATCAATTGTCGAGATTAATTTTGAAAAACATACGGAATATCTTAATTTTGGATTATTCCCAACGGACCCCGATTATCTGTCCCCTCACGGGGTCCGTTGGGAAATGAAGATAATTTCATGTCCAAGGGACCCCTTGCCAAGTACGTGGGGTCCGTTGGGAAAAAGAATTCCCTACGGACCCCCACTCTCTTCCCCCGTTAACAAAAAAAACGAAAACAGAAACAAATGTTTTTAATTTCTAACAATCTTTCAAAAAAATATTTGATTCATCAAAATATTAAGACAATCAAATTAGATACTATGAAAACTTAATTACTATTTAATTTTATAAAGACGTTTTTGTTGATGTATTTTCTGTGGTACAACATGTAGTGTTTAGTTTGGATAGTTAAAATGAAAAATAGAGGGTAGTTTTTTTTATACTGCCAATGCATTATATAGTCAACAAGCTTACCCGCGCGCGGTTCCGCCCGCGTGAATGTTGGCTTTCGCCACCAAATCTCTTTTAAGCAGAGGGATTGTCCGTACTAACTTTCAATGTCTATTCCTTGGCAAACAGTGGTTGCAGCTAAACGTATTATTATAACGTATTATTATTGAGACTGATCTGGTGCCAACCAGGTCAGCCAGCGGGCGGCGAGGCGTAAGCGCGGTGTCGCCTAGCCGTAGCCGTGTTGACGTACAGGCGCTGCTGATACGCTTTCGTTACGTGCATACGGCAGGTTGACGCCTGGTTGCCAGCGAGGCGAAAGGCGTTACGGTTACGATCCCTTTCCGATCCCATATGTGTGCTGAGACCTTTAGTTTTCATAGTATCTAATTTGATTGTCTTATTATTTTGATGAATCAAATATTTTTTTGAAAGATTTCTAGAAATTAAAAACATTTGTTTCTGTTTTCGTTTTTTTTATTAACGGGGGAGGAGAGTGGGGGTCCGTAGGGAATTCTTTTTCCCAACGGACCCCACGTACTTGGCAAGGGGTCCCTTGGACATGAAATTATCTTCATTTCCCAACGGACCCCGTGAGGGGACAGATACTCGGGGTCCGTTGGGAATAATCCTTAATTTTAATGGTTAGTCTCTTGTTTCGAGGAAACCTATCGAGATATCAAGTCTAACATAGCTATAACCAGAAATTAGTTCTAAATGTTTAAATTTTATTGATTTTTTTATACTACTTAGGTGGCAGACAAGCACACGGCCCACCTGATGGGAAGCAGTCACCGTGGCCTATGAACGTGTGCAACACTAACGGTGTCACACACGCGCTGCCTACCCCGAAGGGAAAGGGGGAGAGCTGGGAAGGGGTGGGGAGGCTAGGAAGGGGAGGTGGGGTACAGTGAGCTTTAGCTAACTCTATCATGACACTTTATAATGATTCGAGAAATGTGTCAGCGTTCAACTATAGTCTTACATTTCACTGTGTCATTACAAACCTATAATAGCGATACAAAGTATAAACAAAACAGTAATGATTTGATTATGATCGAATACTCGTGACTGAGCGGTTATACTCGTACTAAATACCAAGTATATCTATAAATTGCTAGGTCTACGTTACATTACCTAACAACAGATCATAATATTTGCAATAGTTCGTACTGCTCTATACCTACGACACAGACACATCTAACTAACAGACAGTGCATACATTTGTGATGAAAGTGTCACTGTCTTATTCACAAACGGTTGAAAGCTATGACAAAAATTTCAGTTACATGTAGATTCTAATACCACCTTTATGTGGTGGAGATAACAATCATATTCGAACGTATCAGTTACAAATATTTCGTATTGAATCTGGTTTAGCTTAGTTGCTAGAAAATACATTATTTTTATGTATTTCACACTCAAAATTATTGTACCAAAAAATCACAGGTCTTTCTAAGATTTAAGGTTTAAACTTAGGGCCTTGTGATATAAGCTTCAGAATATTATCATCTATTCCTTGAATCCCATTTCAAAAACAATATTATTGTAACCAAGCAAAACCAGTTCTTTTCGATTTTATCGTAATTTTAATATAAGTTGGAGTTAAGTAGGTAAACACTGTATTAAACGTTTATGAATAAGACAGATGTCAGTACTTGTGTTAAGGAGTATACATTGCAGGTGTTTCAAATGTTGTTACAAGTGAAAAATAGCATCTTCTTACACAACGCTTATAACCTAAACAATATTATTGGGGTCGTATGAACCACTGTTCACCACAAATGATGATTATTTTCAAATCGTGTTTAGCACACAGGACATCACGGCAGATGTATTTGAACACGTTACCCCCAGAGTGTTTCCGGACACGCTGATAGAAAGAGCGCGCTGTTGGGGCAAACACAACACATACTTACAAACTTAACATATATTACACTATATACTAGCTGAATTTTTTTTTGTGCATGTTTCACCTAACAGCTAAATGACAAAGAATAAATAAAAAACGAATGAAACGCACTTAGTAACACACTGTGTTCTGTTTATTTGCCGAATTTATCTTATATGTTACGTAACGTTATTATACCTTATTTAAATACTATGCCTGAACTGAACAAGCTTTCAAAGTTCAATCAATATTCAACTCCAATAGCTATATCCTTGAAATATTGATGTAACCTGGCATTTCGTTGTAATATTATACGAGATTTGATGGCACTGAACAAAAATACGTGTCAACTATAAATGAACCCACTAAAGTTTTGACTAGCGGAATGAATAAAGACATGAACTGAGAGTATAATATTTTGGAGTAGTGGGGCCCACACTACTCCAAAACCTTGCCAAGTTAGATGCCGTGCACTATACTTGATTCTATGCGACGCATTTTGCCGCAAACAAGTATAGTGTACGGCATCTAACTTGGCCAGATTTTGGAGTAGTGGGGCCCACACTACTCCAAAACCTTGCCAAGATAGATGCTGTACACTATATATGTTTCATATTTGATATTGTTTGGAATATAATGAAAATACTGAACTCGCCATTGTAGCATGCTATAAACTAAGAGCATACTGTTCATTCGTCGTCAACGTAACAGCTTAAGTATGTGGCTGACAAATCTATGAATAAAACCAATGATCAAATCTAGAACTAATATTTGAAGTATAGATTCATAATAGATATAGAAAACATAACAATATTAAATCTAAATGTAGTACACGTATGTATGGTGAAGTGTGACGTGTTCATCGAGTAAGGTGACCACGAGGATTTGGGCACAAACACAACCCTCCACAGTAATGGACTTATCACGCAATCTTGACAGCACAGTGAAGGTTCAACATCGTATGGTATGCGCTAGCTGTGCGTGAACCTAGGCGTGATGATGGGCGATGGCAACCGCAGTGTCCACCGGGCTTAGCGCCATCATGGCTTGTGTCGATTCCATCGGTAAACTTTGTAACAAGCGACAAAATTTATCGAAAAAAATACTACTACTAAAAAGCATCACAGTTTCTATATTCTGAGATGACAAAGAGAGAACTGATGTACTACGAAGAAATATTATTTTAACAATGGATTAGTCAAACAGTATTGTCCTCACTTTCTTCTAAAATTTCCAATTAGACAATATAGGTTAGCACCAATTTTGACTAGCAATAGCATACTGTTAGACCGGAAATTATGTGAGATTGCGTATGGCTGCAGATGTACATAAGCGTGAGATGGAACCGACACAACGTATCACAAAATGTAATGATGAAGGTTGATTGCGACGTGCACATAGCGAGCGAGAATGGCCACCTCGTTCGTTTGTGGTGCCTGTGCGCGCGCGCATAGCTCAAGGGCAGCGTGAAGAAGCCGCCCGGCGCGTTGAGGCTCTCGCTCGACGAGCTGAGCGCGGGCAGGCCCCAGCCCCAGCCCTCCGCCTCAGTGCTAATGAACAGATCGTTAAACCGGCCGCCCACCAAAGCGCACGCTCGCACGTCCCTACTGCGTACACGTGCGTTAAAGTGCGTACGAGTACACCACCGGTCTCATCAGAGTAGTTCACTTCTTTTATTACAACAAAACGCAATTATGGGAATGGAGAACATTGAAGTTATATGCGTTTTGATATTGCTTGCAGGATCAATCAGGATGAACATAATGTACTGTCAGACAGGAATTGTATGCAACATTTTAATAAAAATGATGTAGATATTTTTTATAAATGTAGAACCTTCATTCCTTATCAAACTACCCTCTAGGAAATCAAACGTATGATGGACAAATTATTTTGGTAGTTTTATGAAAATCAAAGGCAATTTAACAGCTAATACTACTCATTATATTGCATCAATTGAATTAGTATAATATATAAATTACGTCAGAAACGTCCGCAGCTTGCGCCGGTGAGTGAACGGCTTTACTTCAACATTTACCTGATATCCCCTAAGTTTATACAGAATAAGTTTGTGCCCACTATAGTTTGTCAGGTAAAATTGCCCGAAAAATTCGGATTCAATTCAATTTGTGTGGTAGTACATACAATTACATCGCTTAAGTTCCTAGGGACTTTTAGAAGTGATATAACAATAATAATGTAATAAATATATATAGTTCACCAGATCAGACCTACATCTATATAAGTATGCCAATTAGTTGAAATAGGTGTTGAGTGTGAGTTGTTCATAATCGCATGCGTTAAATGAAAGGTCGTAATAAGGTAAGCGCGCGCGACGCGTCACTCACACATCCATCTAAGATTATATTCCACAAGGGCTCACGTCGATACATATATATCTACTATGGTACAAATGTCGTTCAGTTTATCGGTACATATTTCTGAGAATTAATTAGAGTTACAACCACAGAATATAAAAACCAGAGCTAGTGTTCCGCAGTTATTAATTGTATGCTACAATGTTTGTTGTGAAGATGTTTGTGACGAATCGCAACGCGATTGGCTACTATCATTTATTTGTTCTATTTTGAATACAGAATACGAGTAGAATGGTACCTATATAATAAAATGGGATGGAATGGAATTTAATACAATAGAACAGAATAGAATGGAATATAATATATAATGGAATGGAATAGAATAGAATGGAATGGAATAGAAAAGAATTCGATACAACAGTTGATGAACAGAATTCATCAGATCATCAACTTTAAAGTTGTTTTATTATCTTTTTCAAAAACTTTTTTTTATTTTCAGAGATTTCACATGCAGAGATTCAACATTAAGTTTTTTTGTACCTACGCTTTATTAGCAACGTAGCCACCAATAAATAGTTTATTTTAAATTTAATTCGTAATGTTTGACGTTAGGTAACGTATTTTTTCTGTGTTTATAAATAGAAATGATTATGATACACCAAAAGATTTTATCGATTTAAATGTTGATGCTAATCAATCAAGGACCAATTAGTCCTTAGGGCCAATGACCTATATACATTTAAAAAAAATGTGTACCGACGACAAGCATTTTTGAACTTAACGTTTTAATAATCAGTTAAAGTAGTAGTAGTTGTGAATAGTAGATAATGCGCTAAAACTACCTATCTAAACAAAAAGCATGAGACAAATTTCACACATTTACGTACTAAGCCACAAAACCAAACAACATTTGTACCAACTGAAATAATTTAGATAATTAGCGAAATTAAATGCCTTTTATATCAGCATATAATATATTGTAAATAATATAATTATACGTAAATAGATACATTCTGATGCCAATTATAAGATCAAAAAAAAAATACAGATCAAGCCAATTTTGCTACGGGTTAATTTGGAATAATTTTAAAAAAAATTCATAATGTTGAGATCACTATTAACTTTTTTATATAATGTTAAGATAATGATCTCAGCACTGGATTGTTTATACTATTTATCGTGTTTGCGGGTGTGTGTGTATGTATGTTTGTGTAGCAATCAGGTGTGTGCGTACCTTAGGCTTAGATCGGGACTGGCGCAGCGTATCACGGGGCTGGGTACTGCGGGCACTACTAAATATGCCATTGTCATGTAGTATTTCCACACCTGGAATAGTTACACCATAAATATGAGGGTCTGGATAGGAAAAAGCTGACGAAAAAGAAAATAGGCGATAGTATAAAGTGAAAAAAATTGAGCTATTTTTTCCGAATTTAAATTTTTAATTTCCGAAAAAAATAATCATTAATTTTTTTTTTTATACTACGTAGGTGGCATACAAGCACACGGCCACCTGATGGGAGCGGTCACCGTGGCCTATGAACGTGTGCAACACTAAAGTGTCACACACGCGCTGCCTACCCTGAAGGGAAAGGAGGAGAGCTGGGAAGGGGTGGGGAGGCTAGGAAGGGGAGGGGGAGGAGGGGTACAGTGAGCTCTGGCTACCCTACTTACCGGCGGGAACACAACACGATGGTTATTGTTATTTTAGCAATGAATTGATAATTTTATATAAAAAAAACATTATTTCATCTAAAAAAATGAACGTTTTTGAATATAGGTATGACGTCACCTCGGATTCACAACCGGTTTCACTTTGGCTTTACTTGCACGATGAAGCCTGAAGAATACGTAACCAAAATCTCAATAAAATGACTACAAAAAATAATTGCTCAATATTCTTTCTATCTTCAATAATATCGCCTGTGTTCTATTTTCGGTAGCGTATATCAATCAAAAAGGGGAAGGGAGAGTAATTGTACCCGTTATCTAAAGTAAAAGCCGGCAGCATAGCAACCGAGTGCGACTAGTCTGTTAATACTCACTTGCATATATCCGTCTCTTTCTTTCTCTGGTTTCCTGGGTAGCGCGGGCCCGCGAGACAACAGTGAAGCGCGGTTGTCATTCACAGGACTGAAAAGATAACACAAACATGAAATATATTTTATATATATTGTGTTTGGGGTAAGTTTGTATTTGTATCTTTAACAAGTAAATAAATAACTACTAAAAAAGAACAAGAAATTAGACAGTAATTAAGATAAGTAAGCTAGGAGTTTAAATAATGTTAGAAGTAGAGTTGATAGTTAGCTAGGAGTTTAAATAATGTAAGAAATAGAGTTGATAGTTAGCTAGAAGTTTAAATAATGTTAGAATTAAAGTTGATAGTTACCTAGAAGTTTAAATAAAATTAGAATTTGAGATGATAGTTAGTTGGGCGTTTAAATAATGTTAGGTGTTGAGTTGATAGTAGGTAAGCTAGAAATTTAAGTGCAGTTAGAAGCCCATATTATAATTTAAAAAACAGGAGTTTAAGTTAAGTTAGAAGTCTAGTTGATAGTTAGCTAGAAATTTAAGTACAGTTAGAAGTCCATTTGATAATTAAACAGGAGTTTAAGTTAAGTTAGAAGTTAAGTTGATAGTTGACTTGAAGTTGGATGTTCAAGTGCGGTACTTACGCGGGTTCTATAATGGTGAAAAGCGCATGTATCCTAGCATGGAGGATGGGCCATGCTTGCAATATAGTTGACGGGCAGCGTGCAGGCACTCGGCTACGTTCCAACAGGCCGAAGAGCACCACCTATAGGACAATATTATAATATAGAATTTTGAATGATAACATCTATGGCAGTCGTTACGGGTAGTTGCAGCCCTAAAAAGTCCAATAACAACGGTCTAGCTGCAATGCTTCGATATCGCCTAATGTCCCCATTGGGTTGTGAAGGTCAGATGGCAGTCGCTTCACGGAAAATATCGAGGTCCAGCCAAATCTGCAGTTAAGACTGGTAAAGCGGACCCAAGACTCCGAGGTGAAAACTTTGGATGCGACTGGGATTAACGCTAGGTTGAAGAAGAAGAACTCCAAAATAAAATAGGTGTGTATATTTGTATGTATGAAATGCCATTAATTTACCTCCCAAGGGTCGGCTCCGTTAGAAGCACTGCCGCTCCAGCTATTTTTTGTAGAAGCTTCATCATGTTGAATGCCTGTAAAAATGGTTTATAAATGTTTAAGTACATAATGGTTTTATGCCAATTCTAGGAATCGGAGGAGAAAATTCAGACCTGGAAACCAGAGTTCCATAATATTATGTACATGTTGTAAAGCGATGGCAGCTGAATGGATAAGGACGCGGCCTCTTCACAGAGGTATCGAGTTCGAACCCGGCCAGACAGTACCAATGCGAATTTCACTTTGTGCTATTTATATGTGCTCACATGATTTACAATATGCTGACGGTGAAGGAAAAACATCGCGAGGAAACCCACATGTCCTAGAAGAAGTTCTAAGGATATGTCCGATCCACCAACCCGCATTAGGCCAGGGTGTGTGAATTAAATTCTCTTTGGGCCACCTTACACCCTGGCGTCAAAAGACCCTAGACGGCGTGCGGTTTTAGTCGGTAAGAGTCCGACATAACCTGCCCCGCTGGCCGTGGGGTGGGTATCCATGAGGATTTCCGCACGGAAAAAAAAAGGTGTGTGAATTAAGGTCTAAACCCTCTCAGCTCTCTCGTTAGAGTAGAGGAGACCCGTGCCCAGCAGTGGGACATAAATGGGTTGCTATTATGTACGATGTTATGGCAATCTGGATTGATGTTTCTACTAACCAGCTGTCCATACAGCATGGCTTCTCTCAGCGATCCACACGAGGTCGGGTTGTCCGGCTGCGAGGATGGCCTGCTTCTCAGCGGGCGGCAGCAGAGGCAGGCACCGTTCAGCGAAGTGGGCCACGTGGAGATCTGCCGCGTCGATCAGCGCCGGCTCGTCACGAGTCAACTGCAGTTTCTCTAGCAGGTACTTCGCTTCTCTAAAGTAAAAATGATGACGTCAGGTGAGGGGCGATTGATCTCAAAAACGCCCAATGATGATGTAATATCTCGACTTGGTTTTTGAGGTCGGTTTATTTTTTTTAAATATGTTAAATTATGACTTTTTTACATATTTTTTGCAACATTGAAACTAGGAGACCTTACATAACATATATATAACATAAACTCACGCCTATATCCCCGAAGGGGTAGGCAGAGGTGCTAGCACCCACATTTCGCCAGTTTATGTTTAGGTCCCAATGTAATAGGTGGCGAGCCTATTGCCACCGGGCACTTTTTTTTTTACTTTTTATTATTTTATATATTATTATATATTAACTAGGAGACCATACGACAAATATACAGACTACTACATAAATCAAATTGAAACCCTGTTTTTTTTCATCTGTCAATATAAAATCAACCGACGCTTTGATAAGGCTGTCAAACCTTTAAAATCGCTCAGTAAGATTAATTTTCAGATTTTGAAATATTAATATCAATAAGTTTTCATAAACTTTCAAATGTAACGTTTTGAAAAGTAACCTCACTAAATCAGGCACCTAGAAACCTGTGGTCCAAGTTTATAATATACCTAAGCACGTGTACGGCGAGTCTCCTGGGGTAAGCCTTGCATTGGCATAGCATCACTAGTCCGAGAGCTTCAGCACCGCGGATGACTGAAGCCAATGGCTCCTGTTTAGTCGGAGCGCTGCTAGCCACGGGCTCCCCGTTCTTCCAACTTGTCAGCAACTGGAGCAGCATACGCAGACCATTCTCTACTAATTGAGGAGATGTGTCCTGAAAGAAAAAGGGTGAGTTGAAACTAACAGAACAGGAGTTATGAAGATAAAGATTTCTGAGACCTTTTGTAGAAATTAATGTGGATTTTAAATAAATCTGAACTGCGTAATAACGTTTAACTCAAATAATTTAATGGAATTGAACGTGAGAACCCAGTTAAGTTGAACTTGAAGACAAACTTCAAACTGTAAGGGTATTCCAGAATAGCCGAGGCGGCGGCGCGAGAAAGCGCACTCCCCCTATTCCGGGAGCATGACGGGAACCACGTAGTTCCCAAACCCGAGGGCGCCATCTCGAATCCGGAGATGGCCCGGGTCAAGCCGGGGTGCGAGGGAAATGCTCTTTGGGCCACCTTACATCTTAGCGTCAGAAGATCCTAGACGGCGTGCGGTTTTAGTCGGTAAGAGTCCGACATAACCTGCCCCGCTGGCCGCTGGCTGGTATCCATAAGGATTTGCGCACGGAAAAAAAAGGGTATTCAACAATATTTTAACATAAGTCTTTACTATACAAGCTATTCAGTTGGGGAATGCACAACTTAACGTAGTAAGACGTGCACCATTTTCTAACGTAGTAACTCTTTTACAGGAAGGCTAAGCATTATGGCCCAAGAAATATACCTGTATATCTGTTTACTGAACCAAAATAATTAATATTTGCATGCCATAACTGGTGATAATACAATGTACAGATACAGGCACGTCACTTGGCCAGGTTTGGGGTAAGTTCGCGCATCGAGCACTTTGAGCCAATCAAATGATTCAAAATACGAACGAACGGAACGTTGATTCGCTACAAGACGACTCTCGGAGACATCTGATTGGTCCGTTAAGTGACGGATCAATCAAATGTCCGCGACGGCGCTTACGTGTCTCCCGCGACCTAAAAATCGACCTTTGCGCATATGACGCGTCGGGCCAATTTATGTGCCGGTATCTGTACCACTGTTAAGTTTTATGACCATCTGATACTCACAATATGTATTTATGGAAATAAATGATTTGAATTTGAAAAAGAACACGGATGTAGATAATGTGTGCTCGTCCTTTAAAAAACGTTAACTCTATTGGATCATTAGATCTTGATATAATTAGGAGTTTGAAACCAAATTACCTGAACTTCTTTAGCCAAGAACTGCGTGAACCCAGCAAGCACGTCTTGTCGCCACTCGGGGAAGTCTACGATTAGGGTCTGGAGGCTCTGGAAGGAGAGGCCGCGGAGTTCCTCGTCCATGTGCACTGTGAGACGGCATAGCAGGTCTACCAGTTCGCTTGAGCCCATACCTTCAGGGATCAGCCTGTAAGCAGATGTATAAGTATAGAAGTTGACTTTTGCCCCACAAACATTGGGTGTTTCTATGTATAATAAGTATGTATTTACAAAAAAAAGTGTATAAGTATGTTTATCAGCATTCTAGAACCCATAACACAAGGTAGTTAAACTAAGCTTACTTTGGGTCTACATAACAATTTTAAAGTCAAAGTCAAAGTCAAAAATCATTTATTCTATATAGACCATTGTATGCGGCACTTACAAAACGTCAAAATCTTTTTAGTCTATTCTTGATCGTGTCGATATATTAGGAGACCAATCATCGGTGTTTTTTTCTCTGCCGAAAATGGCAGGATAAAAAGTACCTATTTACGAGGTTTATTATGTACAGAAGCATCAAAAACAGAATTTTTGCCGTAAATTTGATGATTTCCACTGGATTTTCCCAAGATCCCAGCATCAGATCCTGTTACCCTGGATATGAGACCACCTCAGAAGTAGCCTCTTTCAAACAAACAAAAAATCAAAATCCATCCATAATTGGCGCCGCTATCGCGTAACATACATACAAAAAAAATAGCGTATAAATTGAGAACCTCCTCCTTTTTTGAAGTCGGTTATTGTACGCCTACATATATCTATAATAGGACCCTACATTTGACTGAAACAATAAAATTTTCACGCTTACCTTGGGATAGCAGCAACGCAGGTTCTGAACAAATCAATCCTCGGTTTTCTCTCTCCAGTATTGATCTCCTGTTCCTTCGTAACATTTTGCGTATTAGTCAGCATTAGGGGTCTACCATAATGAGCATCTAAAGCTCTCAGAATGTCGACAAGAACTCGCCTCACGAACGGGAAATACGCGCTCATTCCTATAGACCGCGCCGTCTCATCCGTCAGCATTTTGTTCAAGAAAGTTTTCTTCACCCTCAAAGTATTCCCAGAAGGCAACGTCCCTGATGTCCTTGGCATTGGAGGCTCTCCTTCCTTCTGCTGCAGGCTATCAGCCACAACCAAGAACGCTCTGAGTCCTATCGACATTCTTTCCGGCGTCAAAATAATCTTAATCGGCCTCCCTACCATGAGAAGGTCGAAAACGATCTCGCGCATCGCAAAATCGAGTCGTTCTTGGGCGATAAACTGTATTATTTTGACGAAAATGTTGAGAGGCATGTCTCTTGGTACGACGCCTTTGGAGCCTTTTGGAAAGAGTGAATTGACGATGCTTTGCAATCGAGATTGTGTGGCGGAGTTGCTCTCGCATTTGATTCTTATCATGTAGACCCAGAGTAGACGATACAGGGATTCTGTAAGAGATTTTTAGCATAAGATCTCGATGGTAAAAGAAACTATTGTTTGCTTAGACATTGGGAATTTGATTGAGAAATTGTGTGAACCTCTTTCCTGTGACTTTACCTTCAGCTTACCATCAGGCGAGGTGAAGTCAAATTGATGTGTCCTATATATATATAAGAAAAAAGAATGTGGAATTTTAATTACAAATGGTAATCACATAGTTGCTCATCATTCTCTTAGCGATTTTTTTATATAGGGTTACGTTTGACTATCTCACCTGATGGTAAGTGATGATGTGGTCTACGATTAATCACGCTTGCCTAGAAGGAACCTATTCACTCGTGACTTGAATATTCCCAGTTTATAGATTTCCGGGAACACAGAATCGGGCAGGGAATTCCACTTCTTAGCTGTACGCATGATGAATGTACCCGCAAAGCGTTTTGTGCGTATGGGTGGAATATCGACCATAATTATAGCGGTGTAGCGTCGCACTTTGGATGCGGAGGTTGACTGACATTTTTCCATACTTAAGGGGAGCATTGTCCGTAGTTTATCTGGTGCATAGACTAGCAAGTGAGGTTGGTTTGGTTGCAAATGATAGGCTTAGATTTTACCTAATTACGTTTGCGTAGAAGCTTTTCTGCTATTCGCTATTTGCCTTTATTCACGTGTATAAATCGAAGTGGGGATGGTTTATTCGTGTATATTTGCTTTATTCGCAAGAATATTCGGCTTAGTCACTCTTCTATGACGAATTGTGGAAGGTTTAGTCATCTATAAGAATTTCCCCGAATAAAATATAGGCGAATAGCGAATAACGAAGTGTGGTTTCACCCCATACTACTAACTATATGGATAAAAAGTCATAATAGGTTTACATACCTAGAGCGACTCTGCACATCTTAGGGTCCCTGTTCTTCAGGTGAGATAGGCACATAGCTAGAAAGCAGTGCCAATTCGCCAGGAAGAACTGCTTCTGCGAGACGCAGAGCAGGCAGGTCACGAGGGGGAACAGTGCTAGGCGGTGCTTCGACTTGGTACTCGCATCCAGGGTATGGCTGTACAGCATTTCGACGAAGTTCTTCAGGCAGGGTACGTTGACCTCGTTCTTAACCGTCTGTAACAAAAAATATTTGGTCATCAAAACTATAAGATGGTAATTCAAAAAGTTTGTGAGGTTTCCTAAACCACTTTTGAGAATCCTTTTGCCAATAGACAGCCATATTATTAGTGAGTGTCATAGGCTAATCATCAAGCTACTATGAAAGAGAGAAGAGCTGTTAATATAAACATGAACTAATCCAGTAGATTCCCATAATTATTATATGTAAACGAATAAATTTGTTTAAAATTAATCTACGAGTAATAATAATTAGTCAAAGAGGTGTAACGGGCTTCGAAATACGCCACTTGCTAAGCCGGGACTAGCTAGTTATGTACGAGTATAAAGAATATTGGACATATTATGACGCAGTTTTTACTAAACGCTTTCATTATTCTGATATTTGGCACTTATCTTTAGTTCTGGTGACAATACAAGTTAATCTATTCTGTATCATTGTAAATACAAGATGGCCGCCGCTACAAAATGGTGGCTTACGTATTCTTTCACAACTACCACAATATGGATATCAAATTACTATTATTACATCTTATTGACATGAGACAAAAATGTACATTGTTGCCATATTTAGTCTTAAGATATTAATTTACGTATGACGTCTGAAAATGCAGCAGTGGAGTTTGTTGCGCCGTTTCTTCTCCACTAGCGCCTAGGAAGCGGTGGTAAACTTAGTGTCAAGTAGTTTTTGACGTCAAAAAGATGTAATTACGTTGCACAATTTTGAAAATAAAGATTATACTTATACTTATTACTTACCGCGGCAACGGGCACGAGAATCTCCACAAACAGCCCAGCCAGGGCATGTCGGATGTCTTTATCTTTGACCTCAAGGAAGTACTGCGCGCACTCCTGGAGGAACTGGAATGAGGCTTCAAACTCCTCAATGGGCACCATCTTGACTCTGAAGAACTTCATTCCCATCAGCAAGGAGATGATGCTCTGTGTGTTGTGGGGAGTTGGCTCTCGACTCTTCAGCTCCTGAGTAATATGAGAGAGTTGAATGACGTCACGACTACCGTAAAACGAGGTGAATACTGATTAAAGGGTGAAAAGAGATAAAATCGACTGTTTCCTCATGGTGTCAGGTTTGGTCCCATCAAAGGGTGGTCCCTCGTCCATCGAAGGAGAATTGTTTCTCATAGTCCCATTAAATAGTACAGATGTAAAAATGGGATAAGATTCTGAGACCACGAGAACACAGTGATAAAATATTCATTTGAAATATTTGTTGTACTTTTACAAGTTTCAAGCAAGTATCAAATGATACTTTGTAGAGCGAATGAAATAGTTAAATGAATTCTTTTCATTTGATTTTAGACTTTAACTGTATAACGGTAAAGATTACAATTGAATAGCATTTTTTAGAGTGTCACTGGTATTACAGTGGTTTGCCTTTAGCAGAATCGAGGCCCAGCTGATTAACGAATGATGCTCACGCCTTTTCCTGTATATATATGTATGTAACAATAAAACTTTATTGGTGGAAGTTAGTGATAATATTTAAAAGATACCTTAAGATCAGCTGTGAAGCGCTTTTTCACCGAAGCGAAGCGTGACTGCGCTAGGACGGCGATGACTTCTGCGTACAGATCTGCGATCAGGTGGACGTTCGCTGCGTTCGGATTCGACTGCAGCCTGTAACAAAGACACTTTTTAATACAATCACGCCTTTTCTCTTTGGGGTAAGCAGATTTAACATGTTGCCACGAAACTGACATACATTTTTCACTTAAAAATATACATACATATGCTCACGCCTTTTTCCCTCCAGGGTAGGCACAGACAGCGAAAGCGCGCTCCCACCTATTTCGGGGGCATGACGGGAACACCGCGGTTCACATATCCGAGGGGGCCATCTTGAATCCGGAGGTGGCCCGGGTCAAGCCGGAGTGCGAGAAAAATGCTCTCTGGGCCACCTTACACCCTGGCGTCAGAAGACCCTAGACGGCGTGCGGTTTTAGTCGGCAAGAGTCCGACATAACCTGCCACGCTGGCCGCGGGGTGGGTATCCATGTGGATTTCCGCACGGAAAAAAAGGTAGGCACAGACAACAGTCCGCCATTTGTCATCAAACCATTTATGCAAGCCCGCCATGAAATATTAAAAAATAATATAACTATCGAATAGTTACTAAATGAAATCTACTACTGCTTACCCTTCCTTATAGTTGAATCGCTTGAAGGCGACATTCTCGATGTATTGTACTAGGTCCTCGTGGCCGGGGTGGAAGGGCAGCTGCTTCAGCACCTCTATCAGAGCGAGACAGAACAGGAACTCGACAGCGAGATCCCGCCTTTCTGATTGCAATTCCTCACAGCTGCGCTCTACTGTCTCGGTACCGGCGCCGCTACCCGATACTATGTAGATAATACTGAAATAGGTAACAATGGTTAATTGAATGAAATTTTAAGCAATTGCATGCTAACTATTTCCAAATGATTTTCTGATCGGAAAAAATTATCATCCAGGACGGGACTTGAGGAAAATTTCGAGCATCTAGAATGGGTCCAGGTAGCTCAGTTGGTCAGAGCATTCCCCCTGTAAGGGACTGGTCACGGGTTCAAGTCCCGTCCTGGATGATCATTTTTTCAGATCAGAAAATCATTTGGAAACAATGGTTAATAATATTCAATAGTCCAACTGCGGTAGTACCTCCGTCCTACAGAACACCGCGGCCATAATAACCATCGTGTTGTGTTCCCGCCGGTAAGTAGAGTAACCAGAGCTCATAACCCACCCACCCCCTCCATCTCCCCAATCCCCTCCTCTATTCCCGCTCAAACTCCTCAACTCCCCTCCCCCTTCAGGGTCTGCAGCGCGAGTGTAACAACTCTGATGTTGCACACGTCAATAGGCCACAGTGACCGCTTTCCATCAGGTGGGCCGTGCGCTTGTCTACCACCTAAGTAGTATAAAAAAGAGAGAGTCCGAGGGATCACGGGGGAGGGTCATCACGGAGCACGTTAGGTCGTCGGTCCTGTTTGCGATAAAAACATCTATGGCAGTCGTTACGGGTAGTTGGAACCCTAAAAAAGAACCTATGACCACTGTTATAGCTGTGGAACATTCACCTTTTGTTCCTAAGGTCCTGGTGGGGTTTCTTGGCCTGCTCGCTTAATTGCGGCGAGTCCGCCATCTGTCTCTCGAGCCAGCCAAACAACGCTCTCAATAACGATGGCAGGCAGTGTTCGGCTACAGTGCCGAAGGCTTGGAGAATCTGATCCAGTTGAGGATCCTCGCCACGCTGCAAGGTCTTGGCTAACGGCTTTTCCTGTAAAGAAGACTTCATTTAATATCGGGTCGCGAAATCTAAAGTACTCGTAACAAAAGGTGGGTTTATCTAGATAATCTATTGCAAGTGTATGTTACTGTCGCATGAGAGTACGACACATACAGATACCGACACGTAACTTGGCCAGGTTTGGGGTAAGTTCGCGCATCGTGCACTTTGAGCCAATCAAATGATTCAAAGTACGAACGAACGGAACGTTGATTCGCTACAAGACGTCTCTCGGAGACATCTGATTGGTCCGTCAAGTGACGGATCAATCATATGTCCGCGACGGCGCAACCGCGTATCCCGCGACCCGCTCATACCTTAAAGGGGACCTAAAAATCGACCTTTGCGCATATGACGCGTCTGGCCAATTTAATGCCGGCATCTGTAACAGTTATTATGTGCCGAAACAAGATAGCGTTAGAGCAAGATTCTTGCTGGCGAATGAAGACAGCTATGAATTATTAGAGAGGCGCGCCACAGACTACGAAGGATCAGCGCCCCCTTGCAGGTGAATAGGTAACTATGACAGCGAATTGGGCGACTAAATGTATGTTTTTAACAGTTTTACGCTAATAAAGGGCAAAAATCTAGGCAGCTTTCTTATGAACAAAAAAGTGATTTTTTAAATTTTTGTCTGAATCTCTATTGCCTCTATTTGAATGAGGAACCTAATCTCTGAAACAGCTGGGGACATTTTAACGGGACTTTAGCTTCAAGACAGGTAAATATTAAAGCGTTAGGCTACTTTTATTTTAAGAACTGAATTAGGGTACTGTCGCATACGAGTATATTATGTACGACAAATATATAACAAAAAATGTAATTTTTAAAATTTTTGTCTGCATCTCTATTGTTTCTATTTGAATGAGGAACCTAATCTCTGAAATAGCTGGGCCGATTTTGACGGGAGTTTTGCTAGAAGACAAGTAAATATAAAGCGTTAGACTACTTTTATTTTGAGAAAAGAATTAGGGCTACGAGCTACGTATTAAGCCTTAACCGCGGTAGCCTAGTGGTCTGGGTAATGGACTGCTGAGACGAGGTCTCGAGTTCGATCCCAGGTTCACCAGGGCACACACCAATGACTTTTCGATGCTTTTCGAAGTTATGTGTGTATTTATCGCGGTTTATAAGTGCCCGGTTAATGGCAATAGGCTCGCCACCTATTACATTGGGACCTAAACATAAACTGGCGAAATGTGGGTGCTAGCACCTCTGCCTACCCCTTCGGGGATGTAGGCGTGAGTTTATGTTATATGTTATTAAGCCTCAAAATTTTAAACCCGCAAAATCGCGTGCATAGCTAGTTTTAATAAATAAAATACAATGATTTTTTATACAAGATATGTTACGTTCATAGTAACTGACACCTCAAATCTGATCCACATTGACAATTGTTGACAATTAGCGTTAAAGTAGTATGAAAGATGGGATAGGCACGTGAGTAAAAAAGATAGCTATAAACATTATCCGTCAAAAAACGTCCCAATTGGGACGTTTTCGAGTCTTCACCTGGCGCGCTCTAGTAACATATCTGCCCCTTTTTACATGTATAATATCATTGATAAAATAGATTTATGTGTACGTAAACCAAGTGAATTTGAACTATTGCGTCATTCAAACTTATAATTGAGCAAGGATTCGTACAAGAGCTGTTTGACATGCGCATTTTTTATTCGATCATTTTTCCGATAGTGCGACGCATAGTATTTTCAAGAAACACAAAAGGTATTTATAGTAAGAGAAGTATAGATACATATCGATCGCCTAATTCGCGGGACATAGATCAAGAGGCGACAGGCATAAATAAAGTTTTCATCATTCACTGAATCTTTTCCTCCCGCCTAATTCCCGGGGAATTAGATCCGAAAACAGGTCAGGGGTAAGCAAATAAAATGCTCATAAACCACCGAACATTTTCCTCCTACCTAATTCCCGGGGAATCAGATCCCCAAACAGAGCAGAGGTTTTTTTAATGTCGGTTACGTCAATATGACTTCACCTTGCCTGATGGTAAAGGTGAAGTCACTGGCATGCGAGTCACCATTACAAACACCGATAGTGCTATAGTAGTGGCCTTCAGCTTAACGGCCTCATCAAATGCTTTATCACGCCCCACTTTGCATACGTAAATAATAATATAGGTTAGTACTGGGGTAGTACCTCCGCCCTACAGAAGACCGCGGCCATAAAAATCATTGTGTTGTGTTCCCGCCGCCGGTAAGTAGGGTTGCCAGAGCTCACTGTGCCCCTCCTCCCCGCACCCCTTCCTAGACTCCCCACCCCTTCCCTTCAGGGTAGGCAGCGCGTGTGTGATACCCTTAGTGTTGCACACGTCCATAGGCCACCAGGTCCAATAGGTGACCGCTTCCCATCAGGCGGGCCGTATGCTTGTCTGCCACCTACGTAGTATAAAAAAAATCAAAGACAATTCTTACTTACTTGCGAGTTCATTTGATTTTTCTATTTCCTTTACATTTTTCATCATAAATCTACATAATAATAATAATGTGGAACAGAAAAAATTCAGAATATTAAAAAGTTATTTTTTTTTTCAGATACGACACTCCTGCGCTGCAAGTTTGCGTATATTATTGTTCATCTGGTGTCGCCGGTTCACTTTTATACCGATAGCTGAAGCGTACTGAATAATGTATGAGAATTATTTCATAGTATAATAGACGATCCTGCGGTTTCACCTGTACTTTTTTAATTAGTTTGGGAAGCAGGGAACCATAATTGATAATGTGCTCTAAAAAATAAATAGAAAAAAAAAACAAAAAAAATACGGCCATTTTCTGGCAAATGCTGAACCCCTATAATATGGGGTTTTTCAAGAAGGGCATTATAAGGTTTTTGCGGGGTCGGCAGCGCGAGTGTGATGCCCCTGGTGTTGCACGCGTCCCTAGGCCACGGTGACCGCTTCCCATCAGGTGGGCCGTGTGCTTGTCTGCCAACCAAGTGGTATAAAAAAAAAAACATGCCCCATTCAGTACGACAGCGAAGTACATCCCTGTCTTGAGTGGTTTTTGTATTGTGTATGTAGGTACTTATTATGTGTATTTCGTAAGTAAGTTCTAAATAAATTATTTTCGAATTTGTAAGATCGAGATCGGAACTTAATTTTGAATATATTTTATTACGTGAATTGACCCTTTTTTTATTCATGATAGGCTTGCGTTTGACCTCAACCTCACCTGATGGTAAGTGACGATGTGGTCTACGATGAATCACGCTTACCTAGAAGGACCCTCTGACGATCCAGCATGGCATAACATGTTTAAGTTTTCTTGTTTCGACTTCGACATAATTAATACAAATAAATAAAATTGGAGTGTCTGTTTGTAGGATTAAAATGACCGCTTTTTACTTAGTGCATTTGGATGTATGTATACACGGTTCATAAACCAAAATAATCTAGCATGGCTGTCTGTCTGTTTGTGCCGGTTAATCTCTGAAATGGCAGGACCGATTTGACGGGAATTTCTCTGCCAGATAGCTGATATAACAAGGAGTAACACAGCCTACTTCAAATTTGGAAAAAGATTTAGGGTTCTTTGCAAAAATAAATGTTCCCGACTAACGGTAATAAACTCACCCCTGTATAGCGGTGAAAATGTTGAATTGATACCGCGAGTATATGAATTGTGTTTATAGAATCAGTTGCAAAATGTATATTCGAGAATAGAATAAGTACATCAATGGAACATTTGCTCTTAATCAATACAATCTTCCGCAAGGTTGTTTATAATGCCCACTGTATAAGTTGGGCCAGCATACTAAAATTGTACGCCATAGTATACTTCAACTATTATGAGAAAATTGTACTATTTTTTAACGTGTGGATACCCCTACGAACTATTATGAGAACATTGTACTATTTTTAACGTGTGGATACCCCTACGAGTACCCCCCCACCGAGGTTATTACTATAGTATGTCGTTTTACTTTCATGTCATTAATGCCATATTACTAGTTTGACATTCTGACACGGAGGGGAGGGATCGCACCGACTAAAACCCCACGGTGTTCCGTATACGAGTACCTATTATGGGGGAACTCGGGTCTACTCTTCTTTCGTTCGTAAATCCTATCAGATCCCCCACTCCCACCCTCCGGTAGCGAGCGAAGACGGTTATGTCGCTCTTGAACCGACTAAAACCGCACGCCTGTGTCCGGTCTACAGATACCGGGGTTTAAAGTGGCCTAAAAGCTATTTCTCTCTCACGCCGGCTGACCTTGAACCATCTACAGAACCAAATGGTCCCCTCAAGTGTGGAAACCAAACTGTCCCAGAAAGGGGAGGGGAGCGCTTTCCACCCCACAGGCCTGGCTTGCATCTGCTGGGGTGACAGGCGGCGTCTGACTCCCAGGCCTGCGCTCATAGAGGAAATTCCCCAGGAATCCCACCAGGCATTGGCCACCCATCGTGCAGCAGGCGACCTAACCGTAAGTGCAGGGGACTTGCTCTTACGGTGAGTCCGTCATTTGCCTTAAAATTGTCGTTGTAAAGGCGGCTACGGTCGTCGCTACGGACTTATCTGCGCTTACATAAACGACAACTTTTTCACGGTGATTCTTGTTCGTACATAAAATAACGCACCGTGGGAAGCCGCCTTGATATAGATGTTATGTGTAATATAGGTATTATGTGTGTGCTTGAGATGAAGTCGTCAGAGCGATCGACTTCTGCATCAGAGGTCATGGATTCGATCCCTGAGATATTTGCATTGGTCTGGTTGCTTCTATGTATAAAATGTACTCGTATTTAGGTATAAACATACTTCTACCCATAATAATGTTAAATCTCTAAATACATAATAGTAACCCATTTATGTCCCACTGCTGGGCACGGGTCTCCTCTCCTCTAATGAGAGAGCTGAGAGGGATTAGGCCCTAATCCACACGCTGGCCTAACGCGGGTTGGTGGATCGGACATGTCCTTAGAATTTCTTCTAGGACATGTGGGTTTCCACACGATGTTTCTTCTTCACCGTAAGCAGATGGTAAACCATGTGATTAGCACATATAAAAATGTAAAATGAAATGGAAGTGTTTATCCTCCTCAAAAATTATACGAACAACATATAAAAACTGCATTGCAGTTTATTGGCAGACTTAGCACCCCTTAACGTAATTAATAGTTATTTTTTTTTATACCACTTAGGGGTAAGACGAGCGCACGGCAAGTTACCGTGGCCTATGGACGTGTGCAACACCAGGGGCGTTACACTCGCGCTACCGACCCTGTAAAAACCTTCTAATGCCCTTCTTGAAGGGATGCATATAATTTCCTAACCTCCATTTTTTTCTTTTTTCTACTATATATCTATTCATCTAAATAAACTTTTCTCTTTGACTGTACATACAGGTCCTTTACCGTTTTAGTGCAGCATAGATTTTGAAATCTCTAGTCCATTTAAAATACAAAACAAAGTTCATTCGTCAGAGCTGTTTCAATTTTCATACATTTCCCAAACTGTGTCAAGTGAATTCTAATTTATTAATAGTTACAATATTCCTGTTACATATGGAACGGAGACAGTTCTAGTCGAACTACACTAGATAAAAGGCTCACGCCTTTCTCCCTCTGGGATAGGCAGAGACAACAGCCCGCCATTTGCTTCTGTCCTTACATACTTCACGCGCTTCCTCTATGGTTATTAAATCTTTTATGCAAGCTTACCGGTTTCTAGTGCTTTTGACTAGCCCTGTCTTCAATAACTCATAATACTTTTTTTATGTGAGATAACATCCTCGTTGCCGACTGAGGTGGTTATGTCGGAATCGAATCGACTAAAACCGCACACGCGCCGTCTCGGTAGACTAACATACGGCAGACTTTAATTCTGATTAAGAGACTTTTCTTATAGAAAAAAACCTGCATCAAAATCTGTTCAGTAATTTTGCATCCATCGCGAAAAAACAGACAAGTATTCTAAAAATATATTTTTGTGTTCAGAATCTTTTTTTTTATAATACATAAGTAGGCAGACAAGCACACGGCCCACCTGATGAAAAGCGGTCACCGTGGCCTATGGACGTGTGCAACACTAAGGGTGACACAAAAAAAATTTTTATTGAACATAACCCGTGTTTTTTTAAACAATTATCTGCAATGTAATTTATAATTTTATAATAGTACTAGCTGTTGCCCGCGGCTCCGCCTGCGTGGATGTCGAAATCCGTTTCAAAAACTATCCTATCTCTCAAGTTGGAACGAACTGCACATGGTGTGCGAATTTTATTATAATCGGTTAAGTGGTTTAGGAGTCCATTGAGGACAAACATTGTGACACGAGATTTATATCTATTAAGATAATAGATCACCATAATATTTACCATTGGTTCGGCCATTACAGCTTCCATTTTTCTCTCTGCTTGTACCGTGAACTCCGTGAAGAGCAGTCTCATAACAAACTCGCCGGGTCGTAGATCTGAATCAGGCGCGGCCATTACAGGTCCTTTGTGAGCACCCCATGGCAACATCGACCCTTATAGAAACAATTCGAGACATAAATTTAACAAATTCTACACATTTGCTAAAGTTTGCTAAAGCTAAGTATGAAAAAAAAAAAAGTTCAAACCAACTTTTTTTTTTCATACTTTGGCAAATATTGTAAGAATGCCAGTGTCAAGTAATTTGATAAATCTAGTTGGAATTAATTACGAATGAAATAAGTTGCAGAGTTTTCGTCATTTAGTTATAGTCAAGGTCAGTCATAGTCTTGTCCCAGTAAAATATTGGAGACTTTACTAAAGGCTTCTATGGAGTTTTGGAATCAACGTTGAAAAGCACAATTCACGGTAATATATCACTTTCCCAAACTCATGCACGTTGCCGATGTTATGTTAAAAATCCACCGTTTTTACAAATAATAACTACATTTTACACTAATTTTAGAAAAGGATACAATGCCCCGATATGTCTTTTTCAACGTTGGCGCCAAAACTTGTTTGAAATAAGTCGTTATATTTAGAGGCGAATATATAAACTAGACATCTCTCCCAGCCGCGAGACAGTCGCGAAGTAGAAATTGCTTTAATAGAGCAATCAATGATTTCAATCAAGGTATATTGTATATACAGCGCATGCAAAATAAGCATCGGGATGACGCTTGCGCATTGATTAAGTACGGTCTGTTGAATATTGCTAACATTACTAACATATTTTCCGTGCGGAAATCCTCATGGATACCCATTACTGGTCGTGGCATTTCCATCCAAGTTTGACCCAGTTTAGATAGTGCTACGGTTTATAATTTTAAGTTTTAGCTTCGAGGCCACAGACCGAATCACATTACGAAATGTGTCCTTTTCAGCGAGGTAACGGGATATCTGACAAATAAATTGTGGTCTCGAAACCAAATTGATATGTTATGACCGCCAAAGCCAAGGATGAAATGATTTATTATAAATACTTGCAGTTTCCCAAGGCTCGCCCATGTGAATTTCGTAAGAAAAACCTTTTTTTTAAATATTTAGTCCGCCGGATTCACCTCACCTGACGGCAAGATGACGTGGAATCCAAAAAGTAGTGGTCACCATTTTTTTTACATCGGTCACGTCAATGTCTTCGCCTCGCCTGATGGTAAACTAAAGGTAAAGTCTCAGGAAGGGGGTCCCTATTACATACATCAACAGTGGCATAATGGTGGCCCTCAATTTGACGGCCTCATGAAAGAAGAGGTGATTGTCATCACTACGTGACAAAGCGCAGATGTTGGTCAAGCCTACGCCAATACCCACTGGTCCCACAAATACTGCGACAACCATCACCTCAAGCTCTGGCTATGCACCTGCTGAACCCAGAACGAAACTGTATTCTCAAGGGATACCCTTAAAATGGTGACCTCTACTCAGACGGCCTTGACAGATGCTATTTCATGCCCTACTTAAAGAGTATAATATAAAAAATATAGCATACCTCTAGATGACACGAAAGTAGTGACACTTGTGCCAACTGTCCTCCAGTCGCTAGACACCGTGGACAACGGTCTTTCGTGCTGTATGTTCGTGTGTTCCGTAGACGAAGCATCGCTCTGAACAACTGTCTGATCTACATCGTGACGAGCTTCTGACACTACGCTGCCCTCTGACTCCGCCTCACTTGACACCATTGACGATGGAGCCTCTTCCATGCCTGAAGCTGAGAATAATTAGTTTAAAATTAATTAAGTGGCAACAATTTATTTAACAAGTTTTTTTCTTATGGCTCAACTCTGTGGCTATGACAAAGTGGCGAAGCGCCTGATGGTAAGCTAAAGTCACATCTGTCACATACACCGGTAGTGCTACAGTGGCGGCCCTCAGCTTGACGGCCTCGGGACTATAGGAGGAAGGAAACACATGCGCTGGTAAAGAATTCCAAGTCTTTATGTGCGGTACTATAAATAAAAGAGGCACCGAACCGCTTGGTTTTTGGTGAAATTGATTGCACTGTGTAAGGGTGATACCTCAGCCTGGCACGTGTAAGTTCTGTATAGGAAAGGAGAGGGTGGGATTCATTGAGTGGGAGGGTTTGAGCTCTGGCCACTCTGCTTACCGGCGCGGCGGGAACACATCGGGCTGGTCAGGGATACCCTACTTACCGTCGGGAACACAACACGCTGGATATTATAGCCGCGGTCTTCTGTAGGGCGGAGGTACTACCCTAGTCGGACTGCTCAAGACGGGAGATACTGTCGTGTCCTACCTCTAAGTAATGCGTATTTATGAAAAGTAAATCACTAACCTGATGTGTCTTCTGGATGTCCATCAGAGGGGACCGTGCTAACTGATTCAGCATCTTCGGATATCATTTTGATAGATTGCCTTGTACTCTTCTATATTACTGTAAACAATAAAGAAGTATATTTAACAATAATAGCAACCCATTTATGTCCCACTGCTGGACACGGGTCTCCTCTCCTCTAACGAGAGAGCTGAAAGGGTTTAGAACTTAATCCACACACGCTGGCCTAGTGCGGGTTGGTGGATCGGAAATGTCCTTAGAATTCTTCTAGGACATGTGGGTTTCCTCACGATGTTTTTCCTTTACCGTCAGCGGATGGTAAATCATGTGATTTGCACATATAAATTCCACAAACTGAAATTCACATTGGTGCTATCCGGCCGGATTCGAACTCGATACCTCTGAGTAGAGGCCGCATCCTTATCCATTCAGCTGCCATCGCATTTATTAAACCAATAATGTCAATGTTTCTTATGATAAGGGGCCAGGCCCAAAATTGTGTCAACAAGATTGCAACCAATTAAGAAGCTTCCTGTTTTTTGGAAGTCGGGTAAAAATCAAATACACAATGGCCCTTCTGATTATAAGTTGACAACATTATATGAGTGGCGAAGCGATAGAGCTTGGTTGCTACGTCAAAGGTCACGGGTTCAATGCCCGTTCAGTGCAAGCATTTATATTGTCACATGTCTATTTGCATTGGTACGTTTCTATGTATAATGATCAGGTCCAGATATAATGATACGCAATCATGAGTTTTGGTCCCATTGTAATTGCTAGTATTTAATAAAGGTAGGTATTTATATAAAATAAATGATAAATAAATATTTTAGGGCATTCTACACACCACTCTCTAGACCCAAAGTAAACATAGTTTAACTAGCATGTGTTATGGGTTCTAGAATGCGGATAAACATACTTTTATACTTTTTTGTAACTTTTTTAATACATCGATCACGTCAATATGACTTCCCCTCGCCTGATGGTAAGCTAAAGGTAAACTGAATGCACACATTATACATAGAAACACCAAAATAAACCAAACAAAATACTGTTAATCTCCTTGTATTAGAGGTCTGACGGCAGTCACTTCAAAGCAAATATAAAAGTTTGGCCGCTACAATAAATCATAAATATGAGTAATAATTACCTTCAATGACTTTACTGGTGACACTCATCTTCTTTCATCATTCCTAAAACAAAATTATTTGTTTGTCTTATCTTGAGAAGTTAAAGAATTAGCTGTACAGATCCAACACTCAAATAAATGTGATGAGAATAAAATTGTGCTAAGGTGCTAGGGGCATCACAGAAATAATATATACAACAGCAATAAAATAGCAACGGACAGAATGTTCTTGCACAGCCCGCTTAGCAGAGAAGAAATAATCTCAATTATTCATAATCCAGATTACTTTTGGGTAAAACTGCCAACCCTGGAGTTATTTTAGTTTTAAAACAAGAAGAGAATTTGTATAAACTTCTTAACAAAGTTAGTGCTTGGACAATCAGAATTTTAGAAGCTGGCAGCCCTACCCATTGCATGGCAACATCTACGCCTATACTACGTGTATTGCTAAGCTATGTGAAAAAAATATGTAACAATTTTATTATCTTTCCAATGAAAATATGATATGACATACTATTTCAAATTGTTGACTAATTTTTTAAGGAAATAATTATGCATTATTTTCCACCATATTATCAACAATATTCAATCAAAAGACTTCCACTACCGAATAATATACATAATCATAAATACATTACTCACTCTCTAGATTTTACATCATCATCACATTTACATCTCGAGACTTTACCTATGGCAACTCAGTGGGTATGAAAAAGTGGCGAAGCGCCTGATGGTAAGCTAAAGTTAAAGTCTCAGGATCGGGGGTCACCACTACATACACCGATAGTGCTACAGTGGTGGCCCTCAGCTTGACAGCCTCATCAATGCATTTTCTGCTTAAAGGACCCATGTCTATAGGAAGGAAACTAATGCGCTGGTAAAGAATGCTTTATACAGGTTCTTTCATATAAATTTCAGTTATCTATCTTTTATCATTATTTTATGTTATCATGACTACGCTCAGCGTCCCCTATGCAAAATGAAGCCACAGGTATTGCAAACGTTTTAGGTCATGGGAACTGCTTACCATCGGACAGACCAAGCGCTTGATATTTTAGTACCATTACTAGCAAAATTACACAGCACTACCAAATAAATTATTGTTGTCCTTATAAACGTACATCAATCAATCAGTTAGCCTATTATATTCCACTACTGGATGTACATGACTCACAACACAATAAACAATCATTATAACGTATAGCCATAGTATTGGTGAACAAATAGACAAAATAACACAAGCAAGCATATCTGTAATAGATAAGAGTATAATAAATTGATGAAATGTCGTTATATTTCATCAATTTATTGAGTGGCCTTACTAAACAGTGCACAAGAGTCCAGGCATAACAATAAATATGGTAACATACAACTAATTACACATGAAAAAAATGTTAGCAGTGTTCTGCCATTTTCAGTATAACCGAGAAAGTGTTACCGTCTCAAATAAGATTGTCTTTGAAAAGCCGTATGCTGTTCTTCATACTATATTTGACAAAGTGATTCCACTGGTAGAATTTACTTGGTTTAGAGGCTCAGCTTAAGACTAAGTTACATTCTAGCACCAGAGGAATCACTTCGAAGCGGATTGTGAAAAGTCCAAAGTGTATGGAAACCCATGAAACGTCAACAAATGAGTTCACACCCATACTTTTCGGACTTATAACTATTCAATCAATCAATTAAAAATTTGCTTTAAAGCAATGGTAGATTGTGACTTTGTCTAGTCTAGAAGCCCTGAAGGCATAAACTACATTTGTTTTGTTTCCACCCCTGGCATTTTTTTTTATTAACCACTACTTTACTGTTGGGAACAAAGTATATTTCGCCAGATTAAAATTTATGGATTTGATATAATTAGGTGTGGAGGGTATGCAAACACTTTCAAGCCATGATTTAAATGGTAATGCAGAAAGATAGTACAAATAACATTTTTAAATCATTTCATGATAAACATTTTGTAGATGAAATCATGTAGCAAAATAAAAACTAAAAAGCTCAGCATGCAAGAATTTAGTTGTTAAATTTGTTAAAATTCTGTGATGCAATTTAACAAAATGTACTTTAATGAATCTAATGAACTTATAAATACTTCAAACATAATCATAATTTTGTATAAAATTATGCCCTTTCTGTCAAACTTTATTTATTTACATTCTTTGTTTACGTTCTAAGTTTCAGATATAAAACATATTTATGTAAAATTTAACAAATAAAACTTGCAACACCTAAAAACAGAGAAAATAAAAACAAATTGTGTTATGAGATAACACAATTTTATTTGTTAACATAAAATAAAAACCTCATACAGAAAACCTTCATGTAGAGCCCATAATATATAGCTTGTGGGTCTAATGTATTTAAAGTATAATTTATAGCTACATTATGTATGTATGTACATAGCATAAACTAGTCAGATAGCGGCCAGCCAGACACTTCTGAGAATGTTATCTATAATGTTTTAATGAATTATTAATAATGGTTAAAAGAAATTACTCTCTCTCATTACTTATTCACTATTGTTGGTACAGACTATGGAAATAAAGTCTCAGTACTTCACAGATTATAGAAGCATTAAAACTGACTATTTCAATGGCTATGTAATATCATAAACCTGAAATTTGCAGATGAACTGAAAAACCATTTTTGTATGTGATAGCATTACATTTTTAATATACTAATCATACATTCATGGTGAAAATAGTTAGTGTTATGATTATATTCATAGTTTTTGCCAGCCTTCTACCTAAAGGGTTGTCTATAAGGCCAAAAATTGAAAAAAAAAACCTTTTTTAATGAATAATATACCTACTAGTTATAAATTGGACAGTATCAATTATTGATAAGCAACATAGGTATGAAATAAGTCACATCAAGAAAAATATCAATAACAAAGCTGATGAAATACTAGCATTCACTATACCTACTTACACAAATGGAAAAAAAATGTGCATGAGAGAGCTAATTATAGATACAATTGGAACATGGCCTATCTCTAAATATTACAATCTATAGATTACAATACAACAAGCAATGCAAAAACTAAATTAAAATTCTGTCCATCTGTGCAGACAATTTGGATAATTCTTAAATTGTATGTACTATATTTCAACAACATACCCCACTTATTGTGTTCTCATTGAAATAGTTAATTTAATAGAAATTTGCAACTATCATCTGGGATCATAAAGTTATACTTATGGGGAGAATCTCAAAGCTTTTAAGACATTTTATAAGTTAAAGTACAGCTTTGTTTAGGAAACTTCAATAGTTTTATTTAACTCTACCCACTCTTAGACTCTTTCAAAGTAAAATCCTTATTTTAATATTAATATTTCACGATTATCAACCCATTGTCGTCTAGATAAGGTGACTCTAAATTGGTTTATGTGATTATATGAGTTGTTGAGGAAGGTTAGTTTCTACAGTTATCAATTCTGTTCACAAACGAAATTCTCGCAGATCTATAACAATATAATACAAACAAGGTAAAACTTATGTAGCAGTAAAAATTACCTTCGGCACGCAATAGTTTCAACATTATCAGTTACAACGCATGGATGGCTAGTATATTTTGAATCTGTTGTCTCTAAATCACTGTTATTGTAGACTACAACAAAAATCTGATGATATTTTCAATCATGAAGGCCTAGGGCAAATTAACTTTTTGACATTTTGCATTAGTAATTCACGTATTATGCCACTTATGTATGTAGTACTGCTTGACAGTTTCGTTTGTAGCAGTTCCGACGTCAATGTAAATTGATCGATTTATAGTACAATTGTCTAACGTTTATAAATTTTATAATATCTATGTATAGTCTATATTGCTTATGGTAAACAGTCCGTTCCGTTTCTCATACGGTTAATTTGGTATGGTGTATGCAGGGCTCGAAAAACGTTATATTTTTCGAAACGTTATCGCCTTAAATGCCTACGGAACGTTATGTTTTGGTTTCGTTCGAACGGAACGCTATGCGATACGTTTTATAAGAGCGTTATGATTTTTTTTGTTTTTGATCCTTAAAACGTTTTTAACCGGTTTTTCCCATTTCCTCGATAGTTTATATGTATAGAACAAAAAATATTATTCTTCGGTCATTCATTCGCGGGATCGCGGCCATGCGGCTTTGATGTGTGAGAGTAGAAAAAGGATTATTAAACATGGATCATTTAACTTCAGTTGAGTAGCAACTATTACATTAAATGTTTTGATTTTTTACTACTGTTTGAATTATTGATGATGGATGGATCGACAGCGGAGGGCGTTGAGATTTGAGAGTTGAAAGCCTGCTGAGGCCGCCTTGCCCTAGTAGTCAAACGGGAGAGGTATTTTACCTGAGCACTCGTCTGTTCGGCCTCTTTTTGAAATTATTAAGGAATAGGTTAAAGGGAGAGTTGTGTGGGTGTAATTGTTATATACAGTAAGGGTCTCAGACATAGGCAATTACTGACACCACAATGCATCCTAGTCCATAGAAGTTGGACTAAATTAAAAATTTAATTAAATTCCTTGATTAGAAAAAAACTACATTTTCTAACAAAATTAATGTAAAAAAACCATCTGTACAAACCATGAGAGTCTACACACACATACACATTTAGCTGATGGTGCGAGCAATACTCCATACACGATCGAACTTGCGCTTTGTAAAGGTTGAGCAGCTGTTCCGGTGTGAAATATTGCCGCACCTTTGAAATAATACCCAGCTTTTTGGCAGCTACTTGAGCCTTTGCCTCAATGTATGGACCAAAGTTGAGGGTAGGAATGAGAGTCACGCCAAGAAGCTCAAGGTGGTCGGTTATCGGCACTGGTACACCTTGGAAAGTAGGGTTTGGCTGGAATTGGCTCCGCTTAGCGGAGAATAGACACGCCTGGGTCTTTTTCGCGTTGAAGTTGACCAAGTTAGCGTCTCCCCAATCGGAGACAGCCTTCAAGGGCAAGTCCAAACGCTCAACCATAGCCTCTCGAAGAGACCGGGTTTGTGCCATGCTGGCCTGCGGGCCGGACTCGTACCTCTCAACCACTGTGCTGTCGTCTGCGTACCCAAAAATACCGGGCTTGAGCAGATCGTTAATGTGCAGCAGGAAAAGTGTGGCAGAGAGAACCGACCCCTGAGGGACCCCTGCGTTTATTGGCAGTTGATCCGACGAGCAGCCGTCAATAACCACTCGGATTGACCGGTTTTTCAGGAAGTCGGTAATCCAGGCACACAAGCCAGCAGGCAGGCCATACGCTGGAAGCTTGTTGATTAGGCTTTCGTGCCAGACCCTGTCAAAGGCCTTCGAGATGTCAAGGGAGACAGCGAGTGCCTCTCCGTGTTTCTCGATGGCCTCACTCCAGATGTGAGTAGCATACACAAGAAGATCCCCAGTGGAACGGTTCTGGCGGAACCCATATTGCCGATCACTGAGGAGTTCATTCGTTTCCAGGTATGCCAGGAGCTTATGGTTCAGCACACGTTCCATAGTTTTGCAAAGTATGGACGTTACCGATATGGGTCTATAGTTGACAGGGTCAGCCCTACTGCCCTTTTTGGGCACAGGTTGCACATTTGCCTGCTTCCAACCCTTCGGCACTTGACCGGCCTCATAAGAGAGACGAAATAGGCGTGTCAAGACAGGAGACAATTCAGGCGCACATTTTTTCAGCACTATTGCTGGAATCCCGTCGGGCCCACTGGCCTTATTCACGTCCAGACCGCTCAGCACTTTACGCACCTCCTTCTGACGGATGCTAACATCCACCATACGGGCCTCACATTCATCAGGAGGCAACGAGGGTACCAGATGTTGATACGCACACAGCTAATTGCTTGGACCTTCTTCTGACAACGGATCCAGACCGATACTCCGTGTCGGTATCTTCCCCTCTGGGAAGTTCCGACCACTGTCTGGTGAAATCTGTATCCCTCTACTCCCCACACGATGCTAGCCCTAAGGGCTCTCGAAGGATATGGCGGTACAGGTCAGCAGATTGGGATGAGATGCGGTCCTTCTTCGCATCCTACCCTTGGCGGCCTACTTGCTTCTCCTCTGCTGATCCATCTGTTTGCACGGACGCCGTAGCGGATGTTGTGCGGCGGGGAATGGAGTATTACATTCCATTCTCTGACGTCACAATGTCTGGCGTAGCGCGGCCTTGGTTTGGTGCCGAGTGTGGTCGCGCCGAAGCGCAAAAACACGCGGCTTACCTTGCTTGGGTCGATGCTCGTAACCGCAAGTCTGGGGATGTATCCAAGAGGAAGAAGGCCTTCAATAGAACTGCCAAGGCCTGCAAAAAGACTCTGCGTAAGGCTCGTTATGACCATATTGGCCGAATAGGGAGCAAACTCGCATCATACCCAGCGGGCAGTAAAGCGTTTTGGTCCCTGGCCAAGACGGTTGAGACTAATTTCTGCCGTCCCTCACTACCTCCACTGCTGAAACCCGACGGGTCGCTGGCCCACTCTGCTGAGGAGAAAGCAAATTTATTTGCCTCTCTTTTTGCGGAGTCATCGCGTCTAGATTCTGGTACCACGAAACCCCCTGCTCCTCCTGATGAATGTGAGGTGATAATATGTACCTACTTATTACATGACACGCATTATAAGATTCACGAGGTTGGGTGTCTCCAATATTTTCGGGGCTCGAGTCAACCTCACCTGAGCTAGCCGGTACTGATTATGACGGACGAGACTCTGGTGCAGGCAGATTGAAGAACGTACCTTGTTAACTAGCGAACTTTGAATTTTGGTGAACCAAGAAGATTTTAACCAACTTTAAAAAGAATGAAATTCTCTATCCAGACGTTTATTGGAATAAAAAAATACTTAGTACTTACCTATGTCTTTGTTATGATTTCATCATTGTTAACAATAAAAAAAAATATTTACGGCACAAACTCAGACTAGAAGAATTATTCTTCTAGTCTGAGGGCACAAATTAATCGTAAAAACAAGGAGGCCTTTTTATCAGATATTTAAATTAATTAAATATTACGATTATTTTAAAAGACCAGCGCCTCAAAATGATGGTGATTCCTGTAGGCGGCAATATCAAAGCGAATTTTGTCTCTTTCTATATTATTATGTTTCGAAATTTTATGAAAATAATGCCCATTTGGCAACGTCGCTTATCGTAGGTTCCTACCTAAATAAAGTTAGATACTTGTTAGATTTACATTTCGTATCGCATGTGAAGTCAACAGTCAGAAGTCAAAACAATTATTTGAATGAAATTTTAAGCAATTGCATGCTAACTATTTCCAAATGATTTTCTGATCGGAAAAAATGATCATCCAGGACGGGACTTGAACCCGTGACCAGTCCCTTACAGGGGGAATGCTCTGACCAACTGAGCTACCTGGACCCGTTCTAGATGTTCGAAATTTTCCGATATATTCTACGGCTTAGGGCGTCCAGGAGTCCAGGTAGCTCAGTTGGTCAGAGCATTCCCCCTGTAAGGGACTGGTCACGGGTTCAAGTCCCGTCCTGGATGATCATTTTTTCCGATCAGAAAATCATTTGAAAACAATTATTTGTTAAATTATTAGTAAAAAACTAAAAATGTATATAACCGCACCAAAATCCGTTGTGTACCTAGTTTTTACGTCCGTCGCTAGAGCGATAGACATAAAATCGACTTAACGAATTTACCATGCTGACGGTAGTTCTTTTTAGATTTTGGCGCGAATGCATTGTACACTAGTGATCCGGACCGCGGCACGGGCCCAACTGACCACTTCAGCCTTTACGCACACGAAAGCAGTGTGTAAATATACGTTTAACTACAACCAAAGCAAAACCGCCTTCGTAAAATAGAACATCTATAGGTACTACCACCGATTACCTAAAAGTTCGTACTACCTACTATTATTGTTCACCCGCTTTCCTTCCTGAGATAGAACAAATAATTATACAAAAATAGCCAAGCGGCACTGCGGTTTGACAAAAGTTCATTCATGTCGACGCGGACGCGCTGCATGCGCGCGGTACCTACAGTACTGCTGTGTGGATTTAACCGTTTTATTTGGGTTTTCAAAACGTTCTCATTTCGTTTCGTTCCCAAGAAAAGTCCTTGCAATGAACTGTTCCGAACGAATTAAAACCGTTAAGTATTTTAAATAACGTTTTCGAGCCCTGGGTGTATGTACACGAATTTTATTATTGTTATTTTATTATTTTGAATCAAGCTATGTTGGTTATGTTATCAACTGAATTAGGTAAATGGGGATGGATTAAAGTCACTCCAGTATTTATGATATTTATTTATTTATTTATTTATTTGATATTTGATATTTGAGAGGGATTGTAGTTTTTATCGCTGTCTGCTTTGATTACCGGAAAGCTAAACTGGGAGTCTTTTATTTCGTGCGGAAAATCCCAAAGGATATCACCCCCGCGGCCAGCGGGAGTGGTTATGACAGAATCGTACCGACTAAAACCGCACGCTGTCTCGGGTCTTCTAGTGATTACCCCGAGGGTAACCTCCAGAGTGAATAGGTTGCTTCTAGGTACAATTGTTGGTTGTTATAAGCGTGTTTCCTTGTAGCTAACCAACAGTAGAGATAGTGGTCAAACAGTGATGGGTTTATGCCCTTACATTTCGGGCATTTTATTTATTTGTGCCAAAAATGCCAGGACATAAACCCATATAGACGAGTTTATGCTCGGCATTAATCAGGCGGATTGAATAAAATGCCCGATTAATGCCCACAGTGACAGGGCATAAACTGATTACTAAGTATATAGCTAGCCCTGTGGCTTCGTCTATGTGATATTGAGTAAAACATCGTTTGTTGAGACAAAAGTACACAATAAAAGCCTAAATTATTTAAATGGCTCCTATATTTTTTTACACTTTGATTCCCTCTTAAATTTTTCTACCTCTAACTGCTCAAAGGTTTGCTGGTAGAGAACTCTTATAGAGTTAAGCTCGCCTTTGTACATGTTGTACCTATTTCTTGTGTAATAATATTTGTATATAACTAACTTATGTGTACAGTAAAGAATTAAGAATTAAGATTATTTTAAAATTAATTCTAACATTTTACATGCTTAAGCAATTAGTCACTATGAAAATTTAGGTAGGCGTTGTTGTATTTTTTTTTTTAAAGTAAATATTCTACGACATTCTTCACAGAGCTCCCTCGACCCAAATTCGAGTATGATGTAGTAGGTAGGTATCTCCGGTGCATATAAGTATAAACTTACGCCTGTAATCATCTATGGGGTAGGCAGTGGCGTATCAACACTCACGTTTTTGTCAGTAACCTAAATATTTTGGTGTACCTAAGTAGTAGTAGTAGGTATCTGCGCCTAAAATAATTCTTACATTTTACTTGATCAAACAAAGGTCTATCCACAAACATCAGGGTCGTGGCCGGGACGTGACCGGGCCGTGGCCGTGGTTAGGCAAGGCAAGGAAACTCCGTCGCCAGTCCGGACACGGACGTGTGTGAACGGGTTCATTATTATAATAAAAATGTACACATCAATATTTTTTTGAGTCCCTGCGGGGCACGGTCCGTCCACGTCCCGGGTACGGCCCTGATGTGTGTAAATAAACCTTCCCGACTATAATATTAAACTTACCTAAAGTTGAAGTTTGTATTGGATGCTTGTAAGTAAGGAAGTTTGTTACTCAATCACGCTCTAACCGCTTACGGCTAAACTGCCATGGGTAGCCGGAATGCTAACAAAATTCTCCGCGGACACGGCTGCGGGCAGCAGCTAATAATCAACTATTTACTCTTTTCCACTTTTTTTAGAGACGCCGGCAATGAAAGCGTCTACCAAAGGGTGAGCTAATTTAGTCTAGTACGTAGATAACTATTAAGACTAATCGCTAGGGTCAGCACTGAGGGTGAGAAATAGTTTCTAGTTACGTGTAGGTACCTACGAACTGGGTAGCAAAAAAGTACTTACCTAAATAAATGTTTAAAATAGACTAACTTAAAAACCTTATTTCTTCTTATTACGTGTATTTAGAAGTAGATTATACCTACGATATGAGCCTAAGTAGGGCACCAACTGAAGATACAACTCAAAAAATGTATCGATATCCCGATCCCGACGTTCTTTTGTCTCGAGTATCCAGATTTCCCGGGAATTTTCGATTCGTACAGAAAACCCAACGGGCAACACATTTTATAAATATGCCATCCCATCATAGACGAATTTGTCTACAGTAGGTACATTGAAACCTTCAATTAAACTGAAAACAGGTATTGACTAATTGAATAATGGTTTAAATAAAATAAGTTTAGAGCGACCTTTAAAGACAAATAGATCGTTTCATCCGATCCGCTGTTACCGCCGTCGCGTCGTCGGTATCGTAGTCCTCTCTTAGCTGTGCTCGTAGTGTCTGCAGGCATTAAGCAAACCTGACTGGCAAGTCTGTAGCGCCAGTATCGTGAACCACGTTGCGCCGGATAGCCGCGTCTTCACACGAGCCGAGCAGATTAACGTTAAGTGAGTAAGTTGTACTCTTCAACAATTCAGGCCATTGATCGGCAGGAAGTCGAAACTGTCCCCTTATTGAATCATCATCGAACGCACAAGTATATAGACTGTTAGGTAGGTATATATAGCATCTATCTACTCTGTGTATATTATATTGAATAGGTAGATACATTTTTTGTTGGTGTCTAAGATATGGGTATGTGTTTATAGGATGATGTAGGCGATACTAATTTGTGTATGTTTTTGTTATAGAAAAATGTCTAAGAAGGTGTTAGAAAAAAATACGAGTATACCGAGCAGTTCAAAAAAAGCTGATGAGACTACTCCCTTGGTGGCTAAGAAGGTGAGTTGATTTCTTAATTAGTTATTGTTTTTTTATCAACTAGCCGCCCATCCGAGTTTTGCACTTGAGGACATTTAATTTTTTAAATGTTTTGAGCCAATGTGTAAAAACTTATCAAATTTTCGTAGATGTCAAAAAGATTGTACCTACTTATACCTACCTAGAAAAGGACAAACGTACAAAGAATCATTATAGTCTTACTAGCTGTTGCCCGCGGCTCCGCCCGCGTGGATGTCGAAATCCGTTTCAAAAACTATCCCTATCTCTCAAGTTGGATCGAACTGCACATGGTGTGCGAATTTTATTATAATCGGTTAAGTGGTTTAGGAGTCCATTGAGGACAAACATTGTGACACGAGATTTATATATATTAAGATTACCTATATAAAGAAGTACTTAAATAAAAACGAAAACGTAATAGTCTAAGTAGTTATTTTCATTTTTGTTGTTATGGGTGGGTACCTATAGGAAGATCTTCAAGTCAGTTTTAAACATTGAATAGTTTATGCTGTTGTTCTATTATTTAATAGAGCAATTTTACCATTTGTTCGCCCAATCTCAAGAGAAAACTTGTGAAAACCAACTAGACTAATTTAAAGCCTATAATTTCTTTGCTATGAGTGCCACTCTATAATAAATAGATCACCACAAATTAATTAGGAAGCAAAAGGGGGACAAACTATCGGGCAAATAAAAAATATTGTATCGGATGTCACCGGCGAAACTCGTAGAGCGAATGTGAAATAGGTAACCCCTTTGGAAATAGTTTGCACAAAACTCGGCGAAGATATAAGGATACCCGTTCCTTTAAATGTAGAGGAACGAGAGTGCACTGTCCTCCCTTCCACTTGTTACCTACCTCATCCCTTCCAATCCAGAACAACCTGACATGTCACCCTCATACGGTGTATGTAAACAATACCGTCTCGAACTAACCGTAATACCGCTTCCTTTCTTTTTAAATACGTTAAAGAATTGGAATGCTTTATCCACAAAATTGATGCACTAACGTGTTTCTTCTTTCCTATAACATCATATCTGTGAAACCTACAAACTATAGACCACTGTTTCAGGATTGATAACATCGGAATGGTGACCTTAACTGGTGCCGTCACGTTGACGGACCAAAAATGTTACACTTCGTATTATATCTACCTTAGAAGCTGTAAAATAATAGCTCCTTATGAATAAATCATACAATAACATTACTGTAATGGTACACATCAATACTCACTCATACGCACAAAACGTTAAATGGCAGTACGTTCATCGTGTGTACTGCTAAAGAGTGGAATGCCCTGCCTGAGTCTGTATTTCCGGAAAGCTACAACCTGGGAGTCTTCAAGTCTAGAGTGAATAGGTTTCTTCTAGGCAAGCGTGCTCCACCGTCGACCACATCATCACTTACCAACAGGTGAGATTGTGGTCAAACGCGAGCCTATTACCAATAAAAAAACATCAATATATCATCAACTCGCCTACGTAATACAAAAATAATGGCCCACTATTTTAGATGCCGATTATACTATCTACATTTACAATGGTAGTTTTCAGCGTGACGCCATTTTTTTAACGTGTGGAAACCGCCACAGGTACTCCTCACCGAAACTAAACATAACATAACATAAACTCACGCCATCCCCGAAGGGGTAGGCAGAGGTGCTAGCACCCACATTTCGCCAGTTTATGTTTAGGACTAAACAGTGAGGTGGTAATGTCGGAATCGGACCGACTAAAACCACACGTTGTTGCGTCACAGGTGCCTACAATGTGACGGCCTGCTCAATGGTTTTTATACTCCATATTTTTATTTTTTTATATTTTTTTTCGCTAAGCGATATCAGTGATAATCATTTTGAAGATGATTAGGTGATTATATTGTTCAAGATATATTTAATGAGTAGGTACCTACAGAGGCCTTATTATGAGCTTTTATAGTGCGAAATTCAAATGAGATGCACTTCAACATGGCGCCATACACGGCACATAGCTTCATCTGCTATTAAGAGCTCGTGGTAAGCCCTGGTACCCAACCTAGGCTAATGCCTGTATTTTGGCAGGCAGTGGTATTCAGACCGTGGACATTGATTTTTTTAATTAAATAGGACCTCAGGTTGAAGAATGAAACATGCGTAATGGTAAAACATTCAAGTCTACTCGTAAAGTGTTTGGTGCTTTACATTTCACAATAACAAATATGTTCATATCAGACAATGCATACAATCAACAGAGAAAAAAGGAGCACAAGACATACAAAAATGTAATCTATTTTAATATCAAAATACAAACGGCATGATAAACGTCTGATTACGTAAAAATATAACAAGTAGGTAGGTATAGTGCGCGGCATCTAACGTGGCCAGATTTTGGAGTAGTGTGGGCCCCACTACTCCAAAATCTTGCCAAGTTGGATGCTGTACACTATACTTGTTAGTGGCAAAATGCGTCGCCTAGAAACAAGTATAGTGTACGGCATCTAACTTGGCGAGGTTTTAGAGTAGTGGGACCCACACTACTTCAAAATCTCGCCAGGTAAGATGCCGCGCACTTAGGTACTTGTGTGATAACGACTGAAAATTGTTTCCAATAAAACCCTTCACCCCATTTAGGTGCCAAATAAAAACCTGGTTATTAAACATAAAAATCTTTAGTAAGCAAACAATTAATCACAAAACCAAATTTTGTCATTATTACGCCATATCATTACGCAATATTATGTCACTATGTTTTAAATCTTATCAAGCTTCTAACATAGACATACAGACTTCTATTGGCGTTGTGAATAAATTAACTACGAAATACTAAATTCACTAACAAAAACACCTTGTCTAGTCAAGTTTGGTTTGTTACTATCCCACTGAAACGGCAACGAACCAATTATAAAACGTATAATTTAGGCTATCGACAATAAATTGGTTTTGGATTTCCTATAGGTATAGGTAGGATTTGCCTGCAAAGTAATAGATCTGTCGTCAAAATGTAGTCACCGAATAATATAAAAACAATGGATCGGTATTATTGTATGTTTTCAGTACCAAATAAATGGCTATGACCATTTAACAAACTAGCAAAAAACATTATCCTCCTTTCTTCGGCAGTCGGGTAAAAAATAACACAGCTAGCCGGAAAATCAGAATAAGGGTGAATGACCGATGAAAGTAAATTCGCCCAGCTATTGTAGTCAACTTCATCAATCTGGATTGCTTACAGTATTTTTTTTATACCATTTAGGTGGCAGACAAGCGCACGGCCCACCTGATGGGAAGCGGTCATCGTGGCCTATGGACGTGTGCAACACCAGGGACGTCACACTCGCGCTGCCGACCCTGTAAAAACCTTCTAATGCCCTTCTTGAAGAACCCCATATTATAAGCATTACAAGAGACTTTTCCTTATACAGGGTGACAATGAGGAGGGTGAAAGCAGCCCCGGTCTTTCCGTGGTACAGACTTCGATTCTCATCGCTGGTCAAATTGCGGGGAGCGGTGTGTTGGCCCTCCCACGGGCTTTAACCAAGACTGGTATGTATGCATGAACATTTTTGTAGCAATTAAACAAAATTGGTATGCTAACGTTTTATTTTGATGTATTAATAATTATCCTTTATGTGTGTTTGCCAGCTAACTGCTCTTTAACAGCTGGATCGAGTTAGATGAAATTTTGTGTGTATATTCAATGGGCACTTAAGCCCAGCGCTTTTTTGATAGCTTGCGTAGCTTGTGTATTTATAACCTATGTTAGTAGATTTGTGTAGAAGTGTGGATGATCACATACTTACATTAGTTTTTACATAATATACTTAGGTACTTACTTCATAAGCTTACTGATTTTTGCCCACTGATTTCCGCTATAGCGAATGCCAAAACATTCCAATCCATTATTATCTAAACCTGTGATCTAAACCTAATTCCTAAATATGTATTTTTAGGCAGACGGAGACCAAATATAAATAATAATGATAGCAGATAAACTGTAGATTACTACATAAAAAACGAGATGATCGTTCTTGATCATAACTCGTTTTGATTTCTGGTGCTAAAATAAAAATATTTTTTTTTATTCAAACTTATCGAGTAGGGTATCAAAATGAAGGAAAAAAGTCTAAAGTGTTAGTTGTACTTGGTTGTATCTACTATTTCATACTACAATCTATCTCTATGTCAAATTGCTAAAAACTTCAATAATACATTCAACCAAACTGTAAGATAGTTACATACAAAACCTTCTCGAATACCAGGAGTACAAAATTTAAGTTTGTTAACATTAATGGTTCTTAATTGACATTTCTATGGCTGCCAGTCGCGGTTGAAAGTCTAGCACGAGCGGAATACTCGCTCGCTCACCAGCCCGTGTTCGGTGAAGTGTGCATTGCTTATAGCCACAGATGTTGAGAACGCTAGATCACGTGTATGATTTTTTCTGCATACCGATGACGTCACGTGAGTTAGTTATCACGATGCGTCTGTCGGCCCCATCCATAATACCGAAGACCGATTGAAAGTTGAGCAGAAATAGAAGTATCGTTCTATTTCTGCTCAACTTGGTAGTCGTCAACGTAGGTCGTGGTAGTGGAACAGTACGAAACCATGAAGGGTTGAATAAAATAGATGGAGATATAGTTAAAGACAGGTTTTTGTTGGGTTTTTGTATATTCGTTCAAAGTGGTATATTTGCAGCTTGCAATTCTATCGAACGCACATCAAAACGTTCGAAGTTCAAATATTTGCGTGCTTGCACTCGTGAATTTAGAATCCGTCTCTATTCTACGCGCCTTGGTGATAATATTTTGTGTAACAGTTGGTGACAAACTGGAACGGATGGGTGTATCACCTATACCACACATAGGTCTATTAAAAGATCCTCCGCCATCCGTATCCGGTTTATCCCAGTTACCTTTTTCTAGGGTTGGAGGTTTTGACATTTGGCTAGGAGGAGTGCAACCACCATTTATCGATTCGCGTTTTCCACTTTAGAACTGATTTACATCAACGGCCAAAAAAGTCCGGTGTTGGTATCCAGCGTGCTCTAAATCTATGGTTATAACTATGGTAATCGATATAAGTACTCGTAGTATCGTATTACATTATTGATTTTATTTAAATACTTACGTTTTTTAGTTAGAATACATGTTCGGAAACCTTGAACTGATTTTAGAATGAGACAGTCCGTAGGTAAATATTATTTACACGTGATTTCCTCAATGTTTTCCATAAGGGCTTATGCTGACTGGCAGCATGGCAAGTCAAATCATTTTATGAGACGAATAGAATTATTACTTAGATCTATTTCTCACCAGTAGCTAGTGAGTAGTAGCAGTTATAATCCTTCTTAGATTATTAAAATTCTTTTCGAAGGAAAGTATGTAATTTATATTTTAAAAAGGGCCATAAGAACTTCCTACTTCCTACTAATATTATAAAATTTAATAAAATTTATAAACGCGAAAGTTTGTTAGAATGCATGTCTGGATGTATGTTTGTTACTCTTTCACACAAAAATGGCTGAATGGATCTGGCTGATATTTGATACAGAGATAGATTATAGTCTGTATAACATTATAGGCTAGTTTTTATCCCGGGAACAGGTTCCCGGGGTTCACGGGTTCATTTGAGTTTTAAGTTTGAAATATTATGTTCTAACATTGTCTACTATGATGCTGACTGTACCTACGTAATTAAATTGTGGTCAGTAAGTACATATTCAAGAAAAATCATTGAGTAAATTAATGTTCCTAATTTCAGACTTACCTATTCACATGTAAAATATTTTTTCAATTGGTATCGTATAAACGAGGTCAACGGGTTCTGTTACCGGTTGTGGACGTAGATAAGAGTTTTAAGAAATATTTAAATGCATGTTTTATAATATATGTAACAACTTGGCATCGTCATTTAATGTACAGTTATAGACAAAAGTGGGTTTACAAATTCCCTTTGGTTCTTAAACGTTACATACTCGTAATATGATGAACTTTGCTGTCTGGGAATTAAAATACTTACTAGGTATCTACCTATAACCACTTTAATGGTTTAAGTATAAATGCTTTCCTTAGTGTTAAGCAACTTTTTTAGTTGTTTAGTTGAGTACATTGATCATTAAAAGTCAATGAATAAAATCCAAGACGTATCATAAAAACAAAAAAAGTATTACAAAACGATTACTCGAAATCTAAAAAGTTTCCACTAAAAGTGACAGATATATACGGGTCGTTATTTAGGTATGTTAATGACCATGTTAAGTGTCTAAACGATTAAATGTAATCATTTATTGATCTATACTTATGTTATAAATCAACTTAATTGACGGTAATCAATTAGACCCTTAAGGTAGTTACGCAATGATTCGTAATCAGACGCAAAATAGAACCATGTTTAATTTGTGTCGGTTCGTCTGTAAGTTCATTGAATTATCTAAAAAAAAGCAGGACTGTCTAGCAGCTCACGGTCAAAGTGATATAGACAAAAATAGACGGACAGCGGAGTCTTAGTAATAAGGTGTCGATTTCACCCTTTGGGTACGGAACCCTCAAAATGTTTTTTTGAAAATTATCCTGTATTTCCTCTTCCGTAATCTTATAGGTATTTTGTTTATTACGTATACCTAATATTACATGTTTTTATGTTATTTTTTTTATTGTTTTGTTTATTTTTGTTTGTTTTATTTCTTTTATATTTTTATCTGTGTCCTTCTTTCGTTCTTATTTCTTTGTAACGCTAGAAAAATAAGAAATTCTGCAGAAGATATAATTTGTGATCATCTAATTTTGAATCTGACTGTACTAAATGGTTCTTAACCTTTCTTGAATGACCATAAATAGCTTTCAGCATCAGATGGTTCTCATCATTTGAGTATGATATTATATTATCTACAACAACTTTAGCACTAGTTAACCTTTTAAAAATGCAGATATTTTTTTAGATAGATAACAGACATTAATCTGATGAGATATTCAAGAAGATAAGAAGCGGGATCGTTATCTACATCTATGTTGACCAAATTTCAAACTTTAAATACATTTGAATCGCAATTTTTCTTATCGATTCCGGATTGTAAAAGGCTTAAAAACTTAATTAACATTTAAATTATCGATATAAATATCTTATTAAACTGAGAATAGTCTATCTATAATTTAATTAAAACTTAAGCATCAAGTGCTTGCCTTGCGAATGAAATTTTATAGGGTGTTTATGCATACGTATTCACGTTTGGTTTTAAAGTTTTAGAATAGGATACTAACCACAGAACAAAGAAAAATCCTTAGGGATACTAACGCATAGACACAATTAAACACATAGGTACACACTTTATATAAAATACACACCCTACGCGCAGTAAATAAATAAACTTACTAGCTGATACCCGCGGCTTTTTCGCAATACCTACTTATACTTTTGAGTCAAAAGTAGATGATGCTACAGATAGCATCATCTACTTTTGACTCCTGTATATAATGATCATCAACTTTTGATGCTGGCTGTAAGTCCGTATTGAGCACATGTTGTATCACACTTTCTCCGTAATTAGGTATATAGAATGGCCACAGAGAGGTGTTGAATATTCCTGTGCCTAACTCTTTAGGGATAAACAATTAAACATAGGTACCTACGTGAATATACATAGGCACAGTACCTAGTTTCAAAACCAATTTTATTTTTGTTTCACAGGATGGTTTGGCGTACCCCTCATCGTGCTGATATGTTTGGTGGCAGCATTTAGCGGGCAGCGACTAGGTGACTGCTGGTCCATGCTGGAGGCGCGCAATCCGGACATGAGAACACGCAAAAGAAATCCATATGCAATAATTGCTGAGCAGGCCTTAGGCAAAACATGGAGGTGCTAATAATATCCTATACTACTTTTTTTTTATATATAGGACACGTCAAAATGACTTCACCTCGCCTGATGGTAAGCGAAAGGCAAAATCTCAGGACTGGGGCCACCACCACATACACCGGTAGTGCTACAGTGGCGGCCCTCAGCTTGACGGCCTCATCAAATGCTTTTTCACGCCCCGCTTAAAGGCCCCGGGACTATAGAAGGAAGGAAACACATGCGCTGGTAAAGAATTCCAAGTCTTTATGGTGCGGCAAATAAAAGAGGCACCGAACCGCTTGGTTCTTGATGGAATTGATGCCACCGTGTGCGGGTGATACCTCAGTCTGGCACGTGTAGTTCTGTGTAGGAAAGGAGAGGGTGGGATTAATTGGAAGAGCTCATCGGAACACTCGCCATGGTAGAGACGGTAAAAAACTGCCAAACACGCTATATCTCTACGTAGCTGTAGAGGCTCGAGGGTGTTCGTGATTTCTTACTAATATTATAAAGGAGGATACGTGGACTTATATTTCAGTCGATGCCGACTGTTAATAAGTTGATTTTGAGGTTCATAGGTCGTTCACTCATTAACAATATCTAAATATTACCATGAATGATCGCTTTAATAATATAACGAACAAGAAGTGGTGATAAGAGCCCACAGTTTTGCAGGATGATTTTACGAAAAATTCAAATGATTACGACAGATTCCGACACAAAAAAGTGTATTTTCGAGTGTTTTGAAAGATTTCTCTCGTAGTTTGCAAAGGGCTATAATGATGGTTTTCAAGTGGATGGCCTGGCGAGAACCCATTCACTGCCTAGACCCGGGATTATAGGAAGACAGAGAGGTGTCAAATTCGGTGACTTTTGCGGTAAAGAATACTTACCGTGTAGAGGTATTTGGACTATAAGAACATAATTGACTTATAGACTGAACCACTTAAAGTCCAAGTTTTAATCACATTAGTACTATGAAGTACCTACTTTTCATTTCACCACGTGTTGGCCTTTAACGACAATCGTTTCGACCGTGGGCGAATTTAGTGAAAATGATACCATTGGCGCCACGGTTGCCAAGGGTTCTCATTTAAAAAACGGATCTGACTAGGCATATGATAAAAATAAAACTATTGATGAATTTGTGAGTGTCATAGGGTATATCATTACGCTATTACACAACGGATCTGAGCAGAAACCATAAATGTCAACAAATTGCGTAGATTTCTATACCTACATAAGTTTTATCATTGGTCTACCTAATAGTCAGGCAAACTCCTCTACGCTTTACCGTAGTTGGGTAAACGATCTGTAGTCGGGTGTATGTAATGTTGGCTAAAAGATCATCACCATCCTCCAAGTTTTTTTCCCAACTCAGTTGAGGTCGGCTTTTCAGTCTAAAGCACGAGCCACACTGCCAGCTAACGGACGGAGCGGGCGGAGCCGATGACATTGTTTCACGTCTTCTCATACTTGGGTTCACACCGCCAACTAACGAGCTAAGCTACGTCAGCGATGCGAGCGACGTGAGGGAAGCCAAGGAAAGTCGTTGGCCTCGTTCACCCGTTTCGCCTGCTTCGCTTCGCCCGCTTCACTCACCCAGTTCGTTCGCCCGTCCTCCCCGTTTCGAGTATTCGGACTGGTCGAAGCTTGTCTTTCGAATGGCTGTGTTTCGCCCGCCCCGTCCGCTCCGTTCGCTCCGCCCGCTTCGACCGCTCCGTCCGCTCCGTTCGATCCGCCCGCTCCGTCCGCTCCGTCCGTCAGCTGGCAATGTAGCCTGCACTTAAATACAACCCATCTGACCTCCATAAACCCATTGACCAGTTAGACCAGTAGTTGAACTTTTAAGAGCTTCTCGTAACGACTGCTATAGATGATTGTACGAATATGATTGTATGAATTCTTTACCAGCTCACGTGTTTCCTTCCTCATACAGTCCCGGGTCCTTTAAGCGGGGCGTGAAAAAGCATTTGATGAGGCCGTCAAGCTGAGAGCCACCATTTTGGCACTATCGGTGTTTGCAATGGTGACTCCCATTCTAGACACTTTGCCTCAGCTTACCATCAGGCGAGGTGAAGTCATGTTGACGTGACCGACATAAAAAAAAAATGACAGTTGGCTAAAATACATATTTTGTTAATCATGGTTCTAGTGTGGTGGTGTCAATGTCGGTGATCATCACTCTGTTCGGCGTGGCGGTGGTGTGCTTGCTGCTGTCTGCGCAGATCATCCAGTTCGTGATGTCGTCGCTCTTCCCGGCTCTCACCATATGTTGGTGGTACTTAGTGGTCATAGGAGCAATGACACCTTTCCTTTTCTTCGGTACACCTAAGGATTTCTAGTAAGTAGTCTTTTACATATTACGGAAAATATCGAGGTCCAGCCAAATCCGCAGTTAAGACTGGTAAAGCGGACTCCAGACTCCGAGGTGAATGAAAGCTTTGGAAACGACTGGGATTAACGCTAGGTTGAAGAAGAAGAAGAAGAGTCTTTTACATGCATATATTATTATTTATACCTCTATACATACATTTACATTTATCTCTTCTAATGGCGAAAAGATAAAGATTGTAAAGTCTAAAGAAGGGTTATCATTTAAGATGCCAATAATGATCAATGCTAAAAGTGTGACAATGTGTGCGTGCAACTGTAACATTTCAGTCTTTTTGTAATCTGTTATACTGCTCGACGAAGGCTGATTCTCAGGTCTTAGAATAGAATTCTAGTGAATGGACAGTAATTTCCTTTGACCTTTTCGCCACACCGACCATCAATTATTGACATCTTCTTGAAGAGCATCTAGCTAAAGCGTTCGCTAGCATAATCATGAATGTTAGAATGCTAGAATAATATAAAATGTTCGTAGCCATGCTCGGCTTTATACTACGCTTTGTTCGTTGTTCAGTTTGACTAACAGACGAATGCTCGATGTTCTGTGTTACAAGTGACTGCTTAAATCAATCAGCACCATTAAAACGTGTCCTCGTTTTGAAATTTCAGCTTAATTGGTACAGTGGCGTTCGCATCGGCGATTGTGGCTTGCATCCTCTATTTCACTGAAATGATGAGTGAGGTGTCACCATACAAGTTCACCTTCCGCTATGGACTCCAAGGCTTCATGAGCTTCTTCCTTGCCTTTGGTACAATCATGTTCGCGTTCGGAGGGGCGTCCACCTTCCCAACGATACAGAATGACATGGCAGACAAGACTAAGTTCGGGAAAGCATTGCAGTACAGTTTCGGTGGTAAGAATCTTAAGTATCATGCTATGTAGGAGGAGGAGGATTTTGGAGGTAGGATACGACGATAATCTCCGTCCGAAATGAGCTGTCCGACTGGGGTAGTACCTCCGTCCTACAGAACACCGCGGCCATAATAACCATCGTGTTGTGTTCCCGCGCCGGTAAGTAGGGCAGCCAAAGCTCACTGTACCCCTCTTCCCCCACTCCTTCCTAGCCCTCTACCCTTGCAGCGCGTGTGTGACACCCTTAGTGTTGCACACCTCCATAGGCCACAGTGACCGCTTCCCATCAGGTGGGCCGTGTGCTTGTCTGCTACCTACGTAGTATAAAAAAATGAAAATTTTTGGGTACCTATGTTAAATTGCGCCCAATTTAACATTTTCAGGGCCCAAATCACCCTCAACTACAGCTGGTAAAATGCCGATAAAGAGATAACGCTGTAGCGCGGGATTTTCTTGCGGGGTTCCGACGACTGTCGCTTCTGAAACAGTCAAACATACATAGATACGGAATAATTATACTATCATAATGCATACATTACTATTAGAATGTTGTCTTGTTCAAACATAGGTCGGTACATATAATGATAACTTTGTTTATGTAAAAAACGACCATTGATTAAATATAACAGACTGTCTTTATTAAAGCAGAATGGACAAAAATATAAACCATAAGTATTACACTTCTTTATCTATGAGAGGATGTAATAAAATATTATAGCTTTAATTACGGTAAAAATTAAAATATTTCGATCTTAATGACATCATTAGTTTCACAGTAGGTATTCTTTATTCCGTGATTAGTTTAATGCCGGTTGAACACATCGGTATTCGCTCTTTTGACTAGGTATATCTGTGATCAAATATGTGCATTCTTCACAGCATTCTCTAGCTAGACCAAAAGTAAGCTAATGCCATAGCACAAGATAGCTTAACTAGCTTGTGCTATGGGTTCTAGAATACGGATAAACATACTTATAAAATATACTTTTATTTTATAAATACATACATATTATACATCAAAAGACCTAGACTAATGCAAATACACATAATACATGCATGCATATAAATTGGCATTTAGCAGGAAACCCAATTATCATAATACAAGTACTAAAATAATATTTACTTGGTTTAAATGTATTTTTAAATTATTTATTGGTTTGTCTTCTTTTCCAGCGGTCCTGCTCGTCTATCTGATAGTGGCAATCGCAGGCTATACGGTGTATGGTGACCGCGTACTGCCCAACGTGGCTCTCTCAATGACTGCCACACCGCTGTCCCTGGCCGCCAATATCTTGATGGCCATCCACCTGCTAGCCGCCTTTGTGATTATCATCAACCCTGTATTCCAAGAGACCGAAGAACTCTACAATGTTCCGAGAGGTTCGTAGTACAAATTTCATATATACTTAACTAAATGCCCTTGTCTTAACTATAGTTTTCCCATTCCCTCTATCTACAGGAACCCTTGGGTTCAAAAATATCCCATTTTTTTTTAATTGGTAATAGGCTCACGTTTGACCACAAGGTAAGTAGGGTAGCCAGAGCTTGCTGTAGGGGGGGGGGGAGGAGGGATCCTCCCCCCACCTCATCCTAGCCTCTTCAACCCTTCCTAGCCCGCCCCTCTTCCCTTCAGGGTAGGCAGCGCGTTACGCTGCGTGCGCCGCAGCGCGTTATGGCTATCAGGGTCATCAGGGGGTACCGCACGATCTCCTTCGAGGCGGCGAGTCTCCTTGCCGGGACTCCACCGTGGGACCTGGAGGCGAGAGCCCTTTCGCGCCTATACTGGTGGCGAAAGGAGGCGCAGGAGCGGGGACTGGACCCGGAGCCTCGAGTAATCGAGGCCGTCCACGCCCAGCTCCGCCGGGATACCGTGGTGGAGTGGAAGGACCGACTTGGGCAACCAAGCGCGGGGCACGCCGTTATAGCGGCGGTAAGACCCGTCATGGAGGACTGGCTGGAGAGGCCTTACGGGGGCCTCTCGTACCGGCTGACGCAGGTGATCTCTGGTAAGGGGTGCTTCGGGGATCACTTGTGTCTGATTCGGAAGGAGCCAACGCCCGAGTGCCATCACTGCGATGCGGGCGAGGACTCAGGGCTGCACACGCTGGCCGAGTGTCCAGCGTGGGAGGTGCCGAGACAGGCCCTCCTGGCAGCCCTCGGGGTGGGAGTCCTCACACTGCCGGTGCTGATCGCAGCGATGGTGCAGAGTGCGGACGCGTGGTCGGCCGCCGCCTCCTTCTGCGAGCAAGTGATGCTCGAGAAGGAGGCGGCGGAAAGGGTTCGGGAAAGGCTGCATAGAGCTCTCCCGAACGGCGGCGGGCGCGGACGCCTAAGGCGTCGGAGGTCTAACGACCTCCGTCCTCCATGAGCGCTGGCCTGGGGGTGACGGGTGGAGCCGCCTGTCACCCTAGCAGAAGCAGGCCGAGGCGGCGGCGCGCGAAAGCGCGCCCCCCCCCCCCCCCTATTCCGGGGGTATGACGGGAACCACTCGGTTCCCAAACCCGAGGGGGCCATCTTGAATCCGGAGATGGCCCGGGTCAAGCCGGGGTGCGAGGGAAATGCTCTTTGGGCCACCTTACACCCTGGCGTCAGAAGACCCTAGACGGCGTGCGGTTTTAGTCGGTAAGAGTCCGACATAACCTGCCCCGCTGGCCGCGGGGTGGGTATCCATGAGGATTTCCGCACGGAAAAAAAAAAAAAAAAAAGGGTAGGCAGCGCGTGTGTGACACCCTAAGTATTGCACACGTCCATAGGCCACGGTGACCGCTTTCGATCGGTTGGGCCGTGTGCTTGTCTGCCACCTACAAAAAATATTCATAACATTACAGATTCTACCGGTGGGCGTATGTTAGTACGTCTGTCCATCATGGCAGCCATCTTGTTTATCGGCGAGAGCATCCCCCGCTTCGATACGATACTAGCTTTGGTCGGGGCTACTACCGTCGCGCTGCTCACCTATATCCTGCCTTCAGTATGCTATCTAAGACTCATAGACCAACCAGCCGGGGAGGGTCAAAGCCCTATGTGAGTATAAACCTTACACATATATCTACGTATAGTCATGCACGTTAAGCCGTCGGTCCCGGATGCCATACAAACATCTATGGCAGTCGTTACGGGTAGTTGGAGCCCTAAAAAGTCCAACAACAACGGTCTAGCTGCAATGCTTCGATATCGCCTAATATGTCACCATTGGGTTGTGAAGGTCAGATGGCAGTCGCTTCACGGAAAATATCTAGGTCCAGCCAAATCCACAATTAAGACTGGTAAAGCGGACCCCAGACTCCGAGGTGAAAGCTTTGGATGCGACTGGGATTAACGCTAGGTTGAAGATCAATATGCAGCCTTATCGCAATCTGGCAACCTCTAAACCACTGACAGGAGGGGGTGAGCCAATTACCGTTAATCATGCTCATTTTTTCCATACAAATAATTTAAGTCAAATCCAAAGAAGAAGATAAGAGGGTGAAGAACCCAGGGTTCAAGGTGAAAGCCTCGGTTGTAATAATCTTAAGAATAATGATCATAAAACTAATTGGAATGTGTGCCTATTCTTTCAAGTGCGGAGCCGGGCTGGAGGAAGATGGTGTGCTACGAGGTGATTGCGCTGGGCTTAGCAGGAGCCGTCGCCGCTACTATCAGCGCCCTCAATGCAGTTTTCAGCACATCCATGGTCTTACCATGTTTTGTTCGATAATTTTACACGTAAAACTTTGAGGGGAATGCAGACCACGTGCTGTATTCGCTCACAAACCTGTTAATACCAATGATTAAAGAATATAATTATTATTGTAAAGGTTGGTATATACCGGCGTTACAGAGTGTAATGTAACATGTTCCGAAGTGAGCATTCGTGCAGTCAGCACGGCGATGAACACAGATAAGAGAAGTGCTCATTGGAATTACATTATGCCCCATAACGCCAGTCAATACTCAAGTAAAGTAATGGCATTGATTGACGAGCACTTAGTTATAAATCTTTCCATTGCTGCCATGCTTCTTGACTTTAACATTATCAAAGTATTGCAGGTTTTTTATAATTAAGCCATGATTGATTAACTATAAGATGATTAGGTATCAGTCTTACTTGAGATTTTTGTATTGTATTTAATAAGAAGTAGAAAATATTAGTTTTCAATGGACATTTTAAAATCATCAATATTAAGTAGGTACCTACCTGTATTGTTTTATTTTTATGTGTTTTAATGAGGAGAAATTAATATATTATTATTAGGCCGCATTGCTACGAGACGATTGCCATTTGGCCCAGTTTTATGATATACCGCAGTGAAAAGGTGCTAGTACGATTTATATACATGTGTACAACTTCATTCAAAACTGACAAATAGACTTGGTGAGAAACCGTTTAGTGGCAATGCGGCCTTATGATTCGCATGACTGCTGGTGGTGAACCCCACTCGTTTGTTTTCATTTTTTTTCATTTGGATGGTGTGTACCATGCCTTTGAATTTTTTTCGTTTGTCTGTTCTTCTCATTTTGTATGATAGTTTCTGCAACAGAATCCCCGCTGTTATATTGTAAGCAGCTTTCTGCTAATATTTCAATAGTCAACATTACCTATTAGGTTTATGTTAGTTTTATGTTTTACATAAGTACCTACGACAGTACTATTATCTACTTTATGATATAAGTTTTTGAATGAAATAAACGATTATTTTAATTAATTTGTTGCTCGTATTTTTCTTCTTTATGTATCAAAACCCCATTAAACAAATCCATAACAGTACCTACTGAAATTAACAATACCTAATGAGTGAGTGAAGTTATAAGTGAAAAATAACGCAGTTTACGTATTAGACGCGTAGGTACTTCCGAGGTCAGCGGGAGGTCTGACGGTCAATGGTCAGTTGTAAGTTGTAAATGATCAGCTTATTGCGTATCTTGCCCCTTATCTTAACGTGCGCTATTTACTTCGAAACTATTGACACATAGATACATACGTATAATACAAACATATGAAAATAACTGAAGGTTAAGGAGAAGGAAAAAAAGTCTTGGGGCCGACTTGAGGGTGCAACCGGACAACGAAGGCGTCCCCGCTTTAGCAGGTCGGGGGTAGGGGCTAGGGGGCATCTTAAAACCGTAGATGGCCCAGAGTCAGCTGGGGTACGAGGGATATTGGGTAATCTTTCACCCCGGTAATTGAGACACGAGACGGCGTGCGCTGTGTAAGCGACTCATTTGAAGGCTGGCCAGCTGGGATCTCAATACTCTTTGTATTTAATTTTACTTTTTATTTATATGTTGTGTTCTATGTGTTTTGAATTTTTATGACATTAAAAAGAAGAGTAAAATATTAGTTCATATAACCACCCCGATGGCAGACGGGGGTGTGGGGATAAATGCACGATGAAAATAACGTCTGTCGGAACAGCAATTAACTAATAACAACCAGAATGCGAACCTTAATATAATATATGACCCTTATTAATGTCAATTTATGCAACCTAAGATGTATTATTAAAAAATTGGTTGCCTGTAAAGTCGGTATACGGGCGAAAGTTTTACGTGACAACGACTTTGAGTGGTAAAATAATTTTTATGTCTGTCTCTCTCGCTCTTAGGCGGGCTAACCATGCCCGAGTGGAAGGGACGCGTGCCTCTCACTCGCTCTCATTGTGAGCGGAGCGTAACGCAGTTTCTTGAAGTGTCACCCGGCAAACCAATTTATAAGACGTTGTCACGTCAAAAAATTACATTTACATTACAATACAATTACAATTACTGAAACCGCGAAATGAGTAGGTACACCCTCTGAATTATCGTTACCGTTTACTCTATGTTAATAAAATTATTGTTATCTTTTTTGTTATGTTCTCATGTAAGTGACTTTGTATGTCTTTTTGAGAATAAATTCTTTAAACCTTAAACCTTACATCATAGAGAATATTGTTGTGCTTGATAACAATGTGATACGCTAAGCATAATACATTACAGTAGCAGAGCGACCCCCAGCGGAATGGCGTCATCTGATAGCTTATCAGGCGTAATAGGTAGGGTGAGTAGGTACCTACTTATTGGGTTAATATGGTACAAACATCGCGGCCTCTGTGGTGTAGCGGTAGTGCATGCGACTGCTACGCAGGAGGCGTGGGTTCGATTTCCGCTCAGTGCAAATATTTTATGCATGAATATGTCTATTTGCATTGGTCTGGGTGTTTATATGTATAATAAGTAGGTATGTATTTAAAAAAAAAGTATATAAGTATGTTTATCAGCATTCTAGAACCCATAACACAAGCTAGTTAAACTAAGCTTACTTTGGGTCTAGGGAGTGATGTGTAAAATGTCGTAGAATATTTATATTTATATATAAACAATTTCAGCTCGAGCTAAATGGCTCAGAACCTTACTTTTACCACCCCATACCTACCTATTTAGAATTCTTTAACAGTACTATGATCTACATCCGTCCTCCTGCGGTCACGGGGCATTTCATGGCTACCGCACAAACATTGGTCTAAGTATGTGCACTCTCATATTTTATGTTTATATAGACCAATAGTCTGTTTATAGATATTTTGTAGACTACCTGTAGACTGTCCGTAGAGCCTGTCCGTCGTTTATCAGGTGATGTTAACATACAGGTTAAAGAGATAATATATTTAAGCAGTGTTTCTTTAATCTGCTTAAGATCGTGCGAAATGGAGAGAAGGAAAGGAGAGGAAAAGTCAAGTCCGAAACAACCGACCCCACTGGCCAGCAGGCGATTTTGGGGAATTGCCGCACGATAAAGACAAAAGGTTTGCAAATTGCCTTTCCGTTTTTATTTTTATGCCTTTTGAGTAAAATAATGAGAAGCGGGTACTATTCTTATCTTGAAAATACTAATTGTACTAATTTGTGCAGTAACCAAATAAAGCCAAACGACATCTACGAGCGCGTGGCTCCAGAGGGCAAGAATTTTAAGATAATGCTGATAAAATTTGTGAGCAGGATGCGCGCACGCCGAGGCCGCAATACGACATCAAGCTTTGACTAGTGCGTACGACGTACACAACACACTCCCCACGTGATCTTTGGTAAGAGACTTGCATGTATTTTGTGTATTTTATTAGCGACAAGAAAGTTTTGAATAAAAACATCTCAGAATTATTCAAGTTCCACATAAATATAATAGTTGCTAGTATAATCATAGCTTTACCTATTGTTCTATTGTCCATCAAATACTCTTCCACTAAAGACCTTCAAACAAATTATTTTTTGCTTGGTATTGGTGCCTTAGTAATGGTAATTTCCTCTCAAGTACTCACATTGTGAAAATCCATCGTAAAAATATTAGAGGGTTTACGGGACGAGTTGTAGATTTTTTACTATCCAAATCTATATGATCAAACAGCATACTAATTGCAACCCAAAGGACATTTTGGGAATATTCTTAATTTAGAGGGATGGGGACAGAGTAGAGTAACGTTGTACAGTTTTTTGCTTTTACAATGATATGGTATTTTCCAGGTGATAGAATTCAAAATGGTGATGTCCACGGTGTTGCAAGTGACGTCGAGACTCGCGCGGAGAAGCCTAAACGTTCAATGTTGCCAGCGTGTCTTATATAGTACACAAAACAAAAGTAAGTTCAAATATTCATGGTATTATATTGCTGAGCTGCTTCGCACTTTTGAATCGAATTATCTTTCACCTGTATAGGTATATTTTGAAGACATTACGTAGGTACACGGTTGGTATTAGGGTATTATGGTCGGTTTGAATCTCCGTCGAGAGTCTTAGGTATGTGCCCTCCGCTATGCGACCTGTCTTCCTCTTTCAAGCGGTGGTTTCCTTTACAAAGTATTAAACATTCAAGTTCATCGCCTAAAATTACTTCGTACAGTAATATTTATTTACTTCTACTAAGTCTAACGCTGTCCAATCGGGATGGATTTTGACTTACTCTGGCCCCTTATTCTGTTTGATAAATCGTACCGTAACCACCCACGTTCGTATTAGCCGACACATTTAAGTTGGTTCAGTTTTACACCGGTTCTTTCCTCTATGTTAACCTATTGAAATCGACCGACTTCTCACGTTTCAACTGTGATTAGAACTCGATGTTAAACAATAATGCCCCTGATTTTGTAAATTTATAGATATCTGCAGATATTTGAGTACTAGGTACTAAACTTCAAATAGTACTTAATTAATTAAGAACTAAGTATATTGTTTATAATTATTGAACGATAAACTTTCTTAATTAACAATACACTAGGGTTTAGCGTGCGTCTAAATCAAGTGAAATATCAGTCCATTATTTCAATATTCGTACACATATCAACACATAGCTACAAGATTACATTAAAACCATACATTACCTACTTCTTATACGTATGTAGGTACGTTCGTTAAACAATATATTATAGGTATTAAAGCCACATGTTTGGAAGCTGTTCGTTTGTTACAACCTCGTCGCAGACCACCAGTGATGGGGCATTTATTAAATTCACTCAATTAATGCCCAGGCATAAACCTATCTCCCGAGGGGGGCATCTCAAATTCGGAGATGGCCCGGGTCAAGCCGGGGTGTAATTGCTCTATGGGTCACCTCACACCCTGACGCCAGAAGACCCTAGACGGCTTGCGGTTTTAGTCGGTAAGAGTCCAACATAACCTGCCCCGCTGGCTGCGAGGTGGGCATCCATAAGGATTTCCGCACGGAAAAAAGGCTTCGGGCATTTATTATTTACGCCCAAAATGCTCTAAAAAAAATAAACCCATGACTGCAGACCACTAAGGTCTCATGTTCAAACGACCTTCATGTTAATAGTTTTAATTCACGTACTGATTGTGTGTTGATAGTGAGAGTTTCAATAGTTCATGACCAGCGTCTGTTATCAGCGACGGTCGAAGATGTCGGCGTACAATGTTACGCAACGCTCGCCTTGCGGCGTTGTTTGCCCTATATTTTGATCGTTCATGTAAATAAGCCCGTACATTGCGTATTTGTCTTGTAAATAATAAAGTTGTTCAAATAATTGACCCGATGGACGTCAAGAAAAACAATACGTTCTCTGATCAGATTGTTTTCTGGCTTATCACAAAACAAGTCTTCAAGTATCTAAACAATATTAGGGAATGGACTGATAACTTTTTATTTGAGCACAAGCTATCAGCGCTTTAGCGAATGCTTACAATACCTTGAAGTATGTTTTCATTAAATGCGAAAGTATTATTTTCGATAGTGAAACTTACGTTACTTTTCTTGAGAGAAGAAGAAAGACAAATTATTAGATAAACCGTATTTAGACAGTTTGGAGAAATCTCTCAGCATAAGTTTCATTTTCATCTTTGAAGAGAGGCCCCAATGAGGCTCAAATCCTATAGTCTCTCCTATATAGTCTCGGATCTCGGAGCCTTTAAGCGGAGCGCGAAAAAGTATTTGATGAGGCCGTCAAGCTGAGGGCCACCGGTCCTGAGACTTTGCCTTTAGCTCACCATCATGCGAGGTGAAGTCATTCTGACGTGTCATATAAAAAAACACCATGTTATGAAGTTTCATGATTACTATTATTATTTTTTGTCTTCTTCCACAATTTGAAGATTATTTTTTAAACTTATTTCTGGTAGTTTTAACTGGTTAAACTGGTGTGTAGGTATACGACGTAATCAGAGTTCTTTGTGTGATTATGTCGCAATATTCTACGATAACTCATTTAGGTATAATTTGACTTATGACTTTGAGAATTCTCAATGTGGAATGATTATTTCTATGCGGTTATAAACGATTAATATATCGTGTGAATTGCGATAATGTGAAATTAAAATACAGAGTACAGAAATATACAGTAGTACGATCGTATAAGGTTAATAGAAAGTGAGCAGGAAGTAGATCTTTACTTTTCATGACTCATTTTGAAATTACGACGTCATCCATCGCGAAAATAATTTATACACCGTGTACAACATTCTACATACCTACTCTTAAGTAACACAAGCCATAGTCGGTCAGTATGGTCAACGCTATAACAGAAAGTAATGTCAAAAATCGAACTCCTGAAAAGTGAGAACAAATTTTGCTTATCAGAGGCAATAGGACAGTGTACAGCAAAGCCATCTATGACATTCTACACAGTGCTATCTAGACCCAACGTAAGCGTAACTAATGTAGCTTATGGTATGGGTTTAGAATGCAGATAAAGATATTTAGCTTTGCTGATGGTGTAGTAGGTCACTCCCTTTCTACAGTTTTTTTTATACTACGTAGCTGGCAGACAAGTAGGTACACGGCCCACCTGATGGGAAGCGGTCACCGTGGCCTATGGACGTGTGCAACACTAAGGGTGTCACGCACGCGCTGCCTATCCTGAAGCTCTGGCTACCCTACTTACGCGCCGAGAACATAACACGATCGTTATTATGGCCGCGGTCTTCTGTAGGGTGGAGGTACTACACCAGTCGGACAGCTCATACCGTCTTGTCCAACCTCCTCGAAAATCCTTAATTCAATATGTAATTATTTACTTATGTGTAAACTATTTTGTTTCCAGCACGATTTTACACAAAGAAACACGAGTGGGTGTCGGTGAGTGACAGCATCGGGACCGTCGGGATATCGAACTACGCACAGGTCAGTACAGGGATAATGAGAATCATGGATCTCGCTGGTGATTAATAGCAACCCTTTTATGTCCCACTGCTGGGCACGGGTCTATTCTCCTCTAACGAGAGAGCTGAGAGGGTTTAAACCTTAATCCACACACGCTGGCCTAATGTGGGTTGGTGGATCGGACATGTCATTAGAATTTCTTCTAGGACATGTGGGTTTCCTCACGATGTTTTCCTTCACCGTCAGTAGATTGTAAATCATGATTAGCCATATAAATTCCACAAAGTGAAAGTCACATTGGTGCTGTCCGGCCGGATTCGAACTCAATACCTCCGAGTAGAGGCCGCGTCCTTATCCATTCAGCTACCATCGCTGGCGATTATCATGGTGAAATTAACAATTGATCCAATTTCCTACAAATATTTTAACTGTTCTAAGAGCCAGTGAAAGTCATACCTTCTTCATCTCAGTGCCAATTCCGATTGCCTCCTAAGCCTGGAGTTTGGTATCCCAACCCTCTTTTCTTTAATATTTTGAATTATGAGTATGACTGCCGTCTCACCCTCCAACTCTCTACTGTGCTCCCTCTGCTAGGCAGAGAGACACGTGGAGAGCTTTCGAGCACCCTCTACAAGGCTACTCCCATCTCAGCCCGAATTGCTGATTGTTCCTATGCTATTGAAAGATACTGCCGTCTCTGAAGCCTAGGATGTATTGCGTGGAGGTTGCGGGCTATACACCCCGGTGGGGAGGTATCTAACTATTCCTAGAAATTAATTTGGTAGAAACAATGAGCCGGTCTTTGTCCCTTTCTATGTTTTGCTTAAGAATCAGCTGTGTTTGCCAAAATCATTAGGAGTAGATAATTACTGTTTATATTTCATTACTTATTAAGTACTTCGGTTATTACTTAATGTATAGACTCATAACGATAATATAATTTTGTTTTAAATTTCTAAACGATGTTGATTTACTATAGATCTTTATCAAAAGAATTTTGAACACTCGCAAGTCTTGTGACAAATGACAAAAAAATGTTGACGATAACTGCCGTTTGACTTCATAACCCCGAGAGGAAGATCTGCGCCAGAGCATTGTCTGTCAATCAACTGGTGAACTGACATGCAGTCTTGCAGATGAGCTTGACTTCCGTCCCTAAGATCTTGATGAGGCCCATAAACACCCTAAATTGGATATAGGATAGCAGCCAGCGAAGATCGACCTTCACCCACCTGATAACCCGATGGCATATATTTTTTATCAAATTAATGTAATTTTCATTTATTAACATGCCTATGATGACTTGCCTTTCAAAATATGTTCTTAATGTTTTTATTTTTTCATGGCTATTTCATAGCAGTTTTTGTACAAGCTTACCGAAGCATATTCTCTAGGTTAAAAACTATTTATATATTCAACCTAGCGTTTATCCCAGTCGTATCCAAAGCTTAAATCTCTGGGTTAAAAACTATCAGGATAAAAATATCTGACTATCCAATGAGTGAAGGCGATGAAGAAAATGATAAAAATTACGTACCTAATGCTCGCGCTTTTTTCGCTCCGGGATAGGCAGACACAACAGCCCGCCATTTGCTTCTGTCCTTACATACTTCACGCGCTTCCTCTACTAACATGATGAAAATTAATTTTGTTCAATAAAAATAGTCATGAATACCTTCTGACATGTAAATCATCTTAGGCATGATAATAGATTAAAACTTTTGATAAAAAATATATCCCATCTCGTTGTTAGATAGGTGAAGGTCGGTCTTCACCGGCTCTTAGACTAATATAAGTAGTTAGGTAAAGTCAAATTAGATTACATTTCTATAAATTGAGTCAAGGTCTTGAGTAACATATGGTATGCCCATCTATTCCAGGACGCGTTAGGAGAAGTAGTCTACGTCCAGCTCCCGGAGGTAGGCCAGGAGGTAGCTGCAGGTGACGAGTGTGGCGCTCTGGAGAGCGTAAAAGCAGCCGGTGAAGTATACAGTCCTGTCTCCGGCACGGTGAGTACCTATTTCGGTATTCACGTCTTTATATAACGCTAAGTGAACAAATACGTAGGATTTTTTTAATACTACGTAGGTGGCAGACAACCACACGGCCCACCTGATGGTAAGCGGTCACCGTGGCCTATGGACGTGTGCAACACTAAGGACAACCTTAGTGTTGCACACGTCCATAGGCAAACTGATTTTATACTCATTTTGGAACGGAAAGGGGTTACTTGGAATGATAAAAAACTATTTTGAAATGTTCAAATGTAAATAGTTAGATACTTAGTCCAAGTAGTTCCATTATTAATCTATCTTTGTAGGTCCATACATACATACATACAAATTACGCCTTTTTCCCATTGGGGTAGGCAGAGACAACATCTTTTCACTTGCTACGATCTTGGCATACCCCTTTCGCTGCTTCAACTTTCATAATTGTTTTCATATACGTAAGCCGGTTGCGAGTACTCTTGACCTGGCCTTTCTCCAAAACGTCCTGGATCTAATTAAAATATACGCCTAGGTCGGCCTTTTTAGGTTCAGCTTTCCTTTTAACCATTCACTTTAATAATATCCCTTCTATTTACAATCACACATGAATTTATATGCCTTGGGTTCTACCGCGGTAGCCTAGTGGTCTGGGTAATGGACTGCTGAAACGAGGTCTCGGGTTCGATCCCAGGTTCACCATGGCACACACCAATGACTTTTTGATGCTTTTCGAAGTTATGTGTGTATTTATCGCAGGTTTATAAGTGCCCGGTTAATGGCAATAGGCTCGCCACCTATTACATTGGGACCTGAACATAAACTGGCGAAATGTGGGTGCTAGCACCTCTGCCTACCCCTTCGGGGATATAGGCGTGAGTTTATGTTATGTTATGTTACTGGCTTCTATGCTACCTGTATTGGTAAAATGTTTTATATAATTGGTCAGTATTGACTGAGGTACTGACACTTGTGGTTTTGTAAATTACAGATAACAGAGAAAAATACAAATCTAGAATCGAAGCCGGCCTTGATCAATAAATCCTGTTACGAAGAAGGCTGGCTGTTCCGGGTGAAGCTGTCGAGCATGGACGAAGTCAAGCAGCTCATGGATCAGGCCACCTACGACAAGTATCTCGAGGAGCACTGACACACGCTTAGATCTAGGAATGTAATATATTGTTATTTGTTTAATAGTTTATTTTCGCCCCCACATCTTCTGGTGTAGGCTTTACTCAGGGGAATAAACGTCAAACAGTAATCACTCACATAAAATGTTTATTCGTAGTAGTTCCGTGACAGAATTAGTAGGACTATTATCCCAGTATAATGCGCGGCATCCAACGTGGCCAGATTTTGGAATAGTATGGACCCTATTACTTCAAAACATTGCCAAGTTAGATGCCGTACACTATACTTGTTTCTAGTCGACGCATTTTGCCACAAACAGTATGGAGTAGTGGGGTGGGCACTACTCCAAAATCTGGCCACGTTAGATGCCGCGCACTATAGTTCCATGAAAGTTGTTCTGAGGTAAAACTGGTTAGAGGATGAGTAGGAGAGTGGACCTGTGTTTCAAATTGAACTCTTTGGATGTAACGAGGATTAAAGCTCAGATGAAGATAATTAGTTTTTCTGCAGTGGTTGGAATAAAGTCATGGAATAACTCTGAGATTGGTGATTGGACTAGTTGCAAGTGTGGGATGCATCCGGGACTCGCGGTTTTGTGAGCTTTTGCAGATTCACGTAGCCGAATCTGCAAAAGCTAGGTAAGGTAGTTTTGGTAGGTACCAACAATCAAACATACATAGTCCCATTGATTTTTTCGGTATTTTTAAATTAATTAATAGACAAACAATTGAACTGAAACGAAAGCCTTGGCGAAAAGGACCATAGATCGGTACGCTTGTTTGCTATGTTAGTTATTTTTTGAATGTAAGTACATCGAATTGATATCACCACACTTCAAGTAAGTTTAGGTGTAGTCGAGAAAGCCCACTATTCCAGATTTATGCTCTGGAATATTTATGCAGCTTCCAATTCTAAATCAAATAAATGCTTTTCCATGCTTCGCTTTAACCCGAGATTGTAGATAGAATAGTGAAAAATAGGTAACATTTTGTATTAAATAAAATAAAGAGCAGTAGAAACTATAAATAGTATATATTATTCGATTGGTACAAACAAAAAGATTTAACAGAATACTACATGTTTAAAAAAATACATCACTTTAGAGCTGCAGCGCCTGATATAATCTCAATAAGTTCTCTTGTGATAACGGCTTGTCTAGTTCTGTTGAAGAGCAGTGTGAGTTTCTTGATCATATCACCAGCGTTCTTGGTCGCGTTGTCCATAGCGGCCATGCGGGCTGACTGCTCGGAAGCGGCTCCTTCCTTCAGAGCGTAATAAATTATCGACGTCAGGGTGAACTCGCAGTAAGACTCCAGCTGGTCGGTATCCAGGTCATCGAACGCTGATATGTTTGGTGCTGACTGCGTAACAGTAATACATAGATAGATAACTCTGTATTGTACACCAAAAAGGAAAACAGGAAAAAACTTTACAGGAAAAATAAGTCCCTAGGTAGTATATAACAGTAGAATGTACAATGGGCCTGATCGCTATGAGCGATTTCTTCCAGGCAACTTTTGGACGGACAGTAACGAGATGAAAGCAATACTTATTATAGGTATAGTTTCAGTAAAAAAATTAACCAATAATTTTGTATTGTAGAATAGACATAATAATACAACTTTAATAGATAGGTATAATACCTACATTGCAGATGTATTACGCAGCGCTATACCAACATTACGCAAAAGTGCTCTAGATGGATGGATAAACGTATACCTATGTATATATTTTTTCTGTAAATACATTGATATTTTTTAATTACTAGACAATGATTGCCTGTTCCCCACATAAACCATTCACCGTAATGAAAAAAAAGTTAATTCAGCATTATTATGGTCTATCTAGGTATATGACCATTTCCATCCTAATCTGTTCAACGCTTAATGCGTAATAATTGAGTACAGATTTTCTATCTTACGAAGGCGGGTGAACAATTAAATAGTAGTACCATTGTCTTGTAAATACGCGTACATGTGTGTGCAAAAGTTCGTTATCACGTCAAAATAAATTTATGTAGCAGTAGTAGAACTATAATTTGCATTGCAAGTATTTCATTTTTAAAAGCAATATGTATATTTACCAATCTTAATCTTAATATATATAAATCTCGTGTCACAATGTTTGTCCTCAATGGACACCTAAACCACTTAACCGATTATAATAATTTCGCACACCATGTGCAATTCGATCCAACTTGAGAGATAGGATAGTTTTTGAAACGGATTTCGACATCCACGCGGGCGGAGCCGCGGGCAACAGCTAGTAATATATATGTTTTACAATGAAAGCTAAATCGCCTTCGTGAATTAGAACATCTGTAACAAACATTATGCGCGTATGCTACTTTTTTTCACGAGGCTCCGGAAACGAGATCAGAATTTCACGTACGCAAAAATCAGTGAAACATAAAAAGGGATGGAATACCTCGATTTTCGCCATATTGAAGAAAGGTATGACGCTGAGTTCGTACTTGACAGCGGACACGTACTTGTTGTAGTACACCTCACCAATATCGTAGACGTAACCTGTGTCGGCGAGAGCAGCCGCCACGCCGCCTGCGTCCGCAAACTGTGGACTCAGCCGACCTACCTGCAACAGTGCCATTACGTATTTAGAGTAGGTTTTAAACAACCGCGGTAGCCTAGTGTTGCGACGAGTTGGAACTACAATTAAATGTGCAGGGCCTCGATTCTGCCAAACACAAACCACTGATATACCACTGAAACTCTAAAAAATGCCATTTAATTGTAGACTTTATTGTTATCAATTTAAAGTCTAAAGTCAAATGATATTTTGTAGAGCGAATGAAAAAGTTAAATGAATTCTTTTCATTTGATTTTAGACTTTAACTATATAACGATAAAGTCTACAATTAAATAGCATTTTTAGAGTGTCAGTGGTATATTACAGTGGTTTGCCTTTAGCAGAATCGAGGCCCAGATCGAAAATGTGAAAATATATTGACAGAAGTATAAACAGTAAAAAAGATAACCATAGCAACCGCGGTATGCATTTTGTGATGCCATTTTGGAGCCGAATTACACTTTTATAGGATACATTATTCGTAGACTGGCCTGAACCAATATCTTCGGGGCCAAAGCCAATCTCACCTGCATGACGGTTAACCTCCGGCCTTTTCCCAACCCAACCCAGTAATCTTTTTTTTTTTTTTTTTATTGGTAATTAGGCACGCGTTTGACCACGATCTCACCTGTTGGCAAATGATGATGTGGTCGACGGTGGAGCACGCTTGCCTAGAAGAAACCTATTCACTCTAGACTTCGAATAGACTTAGAATCAAATTCCGAACCTCATGCACAGCAGTCGCACTCGTCAATTACTAACTATCACGTTGCCAGAAGAAGAAGAACGACTTACATCTTTGACGCTAAGAAGCATGTTCTGTGCGAACGTGCGCCTGAGCATAGCACGAGACTTGTCGCCGACACACACGAGTTTGTTCGTCTTATGTTCGGTTGCTATGTCTTTAAGATCACGACGAATACGGCGCGCCACACCGCTGTGAACTCCCCCACACAAACCTGAAGCATCGAGTATTAGTTTATGATTTCATTTATAAAGAGCGATAGTAGAATAGGCTTCTCATTAATATTTACTCAGTCACTCATTCAGTCAGTACCTACATAATGCTAGTTTTTAGATTGTATAATAGCTAGGGGCAAAAATTTTAAAAAAAACCTCAAAAGTACGCACATGTGCACTAACTAGCCAATTAGAAAACCAATTAAAGAACTGATCTAAGAATGCCTTGAGGCCCGAGGGTCAGCTGGGGTGCGAGGGATATGCCTATTGGGTAACCTTACACCCCGGTAATTAAGATCCGAGACGGCGTGCGATTTTAGTTGGTTCAATTCCGATATAACCCCCCCCGTTTGCCGACGGGGACCACCCTATGCGTAAATCTAGAAATAGGGCTTTCTGGATTTCCACACGATAAAAAAATGGGTAGGCAGAGACAACAGCCCGCGATCTGCTTCTGTCCTTACATAGGTACTTCACGCGCTTCCTCCTTCCCTCTTTCTTTCCTTCCTTCATTAAATATTCATATAAAATTCCGTGTGTAGGTATGAGTATGTCATAAATGGATTAATTAAATTAGTAATTATGTTTACAGACCTAGTCGCTTACATACCTACCTACCTTTACCACAGAATACATTCATTCTCTGAACCTTTTTCCTAACTCAGTTGGGGTCGGCTTTCCAGTCTAACTGTGATGCGGCTGAACTTCGATATTTTCTGTGGAGCGACTGCCATCTGACCTCCACAACCAATGGTCATTATGACCAATGACGATATCGAAGTTCCAAGTTACCGCAGCTGAATACTTTGTTGCTTGAATATGTTTTAACTAGGTATGATAGAGTTACTCCAGTGAACAAAATTGAATATTCATTTAGCTGATTCAGTGTAGGTAACGCGTCTCGACATACTATAGTCCATTACTTTGGCCTTAAGGCGAGGTTCTTTTTTAAAATGCGTATAAACTTGAATATTGCATATAAGTCTATACACTAATTATTATAAAATTGTAAAGAAGGTAGTTAGGTACTGCCATACAAACATCTATGGCAGTCGTTACCGGTAGTTGGAGCCCTAAAAGTCCAACAACAACGGTCCAGCTGCAATGCTTCGATATCACCTAATGTCACCATTGGGTTGTGAAGGTCAGATGCTTCACGGAAAATATCGAGGTCCAGCCAAATCAATTAAGACTGGTAAAGCGGATTCTAGACTCCGAGGTGAAAGCTTTGGATACGACTGCGATTAACGCTAGGTTGAAGAAGAAGAAGTAGGTGGGTATTGTCATGCAATGGCAATGCCTCCAAAAATAAATAAATAACATTTATTTCTGTACCTACATTGTACATAATTAAAAAAAAATACTAGTGAATAATGCTAAACATAAAAATCCAACACAAGAATAATTTTTAATTTGCGCTAGTTCCTGAGATTAGTGCGTTTAATCAAACAAACAAACCGTTTAGTATAGATGCATAAATAACAACTCAAAAAATCGCTATCGAGCTTAAAACATTAACGTTATGTTAGTTAGTCGGACTTCGCCTTAAGTTAATTCCTATACCAACCATTAATAAATGAATAGTTTTAACCATGCCAGTTACCTATCATAAAATGTAAAACAAAACAAACAAAATGCGTAATATGTTTCTCAGTAAGTAATTACCAACGTGGTTATCCTTATAGAACGTAGCGGAGTTATTACGTCTAAATTAACTAAATTCGAGTCAGTCATTGATGAAAATTCGACCTATATTGCAACAGACACGACTCTTGATAAACAACGCGTAATTATATTTTAATAACACGCTCCGATTTCCGGTCACACGACATTCAATAAGTACATTTATGTTGTCTGATATAGAAAAAATAACCGTTCACTTTTATTTCGACGTTTTTCGTGACTGAAACTAAAAAAAGAAGTAATAAGATGTCCTTTGTGTACGCTAAGCGATTGTCTAACGCACCAATATCGTTTATATTCCACTTAGGTGTCATACAAGCACACGGCCCACTTGATAGTAAGCGGTTACCGCGAGTACCGCGACCTATAGACATGTGTGCTAGCTTAGTTGCTTATGAACATTTATAGTGTTTAATGCATCAAATAAACATTTCTTTCTTTCTTTCTATCTTTCTTTCTTTCTTTCTTTCTTTCTTTCTTTCTTTCTTTCTTTCTTACATGTGCAACAAGTGCATGATGCTCCGGCGCAGGTCTTCCTTTGAGATGAGGAAGTCAAACGTGGTACCTAGCGGGATCAGAATATCACGCGAGTGGAACTGCGTGCAACAGCTATTACTCCATAATTTGTAAATGCCTGAACTGATTTGACTATAATAATAGTAGGTATCGTTAGAATTTTTGCAGGAATTAAAATGAGATGTCACATTAGGGTCCTTGATACATTCTACCATTTAGGCATAATAATGTGTATGTCATCCATCGTGGTGCCACCATCTATCTGGCCGCTCGGCGATACTGGCAGGATAACCTTCCATTATCTCTGGTCGGGTGTATCTCTGGCCGCAGTGCGCACCTCACGTTCTTTTTTATCAATGATATATATATTTTTCTTGTGCTCCCATTTTTGTGGCATTGACACCATTTTTAAGTCCACCTCTCCTCAACATTTGCGATAAACGAGGCGTTATTTTTAAATTTGGTCAATACTTCTCGTAAAATCTGAAGACTGAAGGTCAATTTGAGAGTTTCTGTGCTGACATCGCAGAAGACTTCGGTCTTCCCCGCTGATAACACAGAATTCTTCCAGTGAGTTCTGGCTACCCTACTTACAGGCGGGAACACAATACGATGGTTATTATAGCCGCGGTCTTCTGTAGAGCGGAGGTACTACCCCAGTCGGACTGCTCAATTCATACGGGATAATTGATCCCGGGATAAGCTCAGAGGATAACAATCCTATAATCTACCTCTGTCTGAAGTCATTGCGATGTACAACTTTTTCAGACTCTTGCCAGCCTCCTTTTCTTCTGCTGTCTTCGCCGGTGCTGCGGCGTCCGGCGCGGGGGCAGGTGTGTCCGCTTTCGCCTTTGGGTCTTTTTCTCCTGGCGCGTCGACGGTACCCTTGACTAAGTGCGAAGACTCATAAAACTTGCGTGGCCCGTAACCGAAAGGGCGTGCTGCTTGCAGCTCACGTTCTGCTCTCGTAAACCTAAAAGAAGTGTTTATTTCGTATACCCAGGCGTGTATATGCCCAGAAGCGTAGGCAGATTTTTTTTTTCAAGTTTTATTAGGTTATTATGTGTACCTACATAGCAATAAAGTTTGCGATCGTCTGCTATGTTAGAGGTAGTGGGTTTAATTGTTGAATCCATAGGTACTTTATTATAAATGCGAAAGTAATTCTGTCTGTCCTGTTTATGTCTGTCTTTCTGTCTGTAAACCACTTAACTGTATAGGTACCTATTCCAAAGAAGACCGGCTTTTTAAAACAAAAAGCTTTGGTTACAAGGGAATTTCCCATTTTTTCATGCGGTAATGTATAGGTATAGATGTATTGTATAGATGTAGGACATACTTGCTAGCTGACACCATTTTCATGGTCTTGGTAATCTTTTGAATATTTTTGATGGACTTGAGCCGAAGAGACACCTGTTTTAGTTGTACCATGTTTAGGTTCCGAGTTTATGATGTACTATTTATCAATTTACAATATAACAGTGTTCAGTCAATAAAATGCTAGCGTCAAAATGATATTATTCATTTTGACATTACTGTGACAGGGAAATGGCACAGAGACAAGGGGGCAAGGGGGCAAGTTTCAAAATCAAAGACCTTTTCTATACAACATTTAAATTAAAACCTCTCCGTGTCACAGATAGTTTGTGCAGCACAGTGAAACAAATGGATGGATGCTGTCTTTGAGTATTCAACCTTGTAAATAAGCTATGTCTGTAGGTCCCGGGTCCTTTAAGCGGGGCGTGAAAAAGCATTTGATGAGGCCGTCAAGCTGAGAGCCACCATTTTGGCACTATCGGTGTATGCAATGGTGACTCCCATTCTAGAGACTTTGCCTCAGCTTACCATCAGGCGAGGTGAAGTCATGTTGACGTGACCGACATAAAAAAAAAGGTACCACGGAGAAAAAAAATTGGATTAGGTATTATATGAAAGATTCTGAACACAATGTTTTTTTTTTTCTTCTCTGTTTGTCCGCTTGCTCGCGATGGACGCAAAAACTACTAATCGGATTTTGATATGGCTTTTTCTTGTCGTGTTCAGACTTAAAGATTGCGGAGCCCCGAAGTTTGGCTAGTTTAGTTAATAATAGACATCAATGATTAAACACCTCAAAACGTGCCATAGATGGATAAGATTGCTGCAAAACGATCCATTGGACAGTACTTAGTAGTCGCAACCTTTAATACGTGGGCATCTTATTTCTTACTAATAAGTAAGTGTTAATATCAGAAGAGATGAAAGTAATGTAGTTAAAAAGATTCAAAGTATGAATGTAGAGGGTTATGAGTGAGGTAGGCCTAAGACAAGATGGATAGAATGCATGAAAGAGGATATGGCAAAGAAGGGAGTGACTGAGGAGATAACAGCTGACAGGATGATATGTTGCGCCGACCACAAATGACTGGGACAAGGGCAGGTGGATGATGATGATGATGATGAAGAGGTAAGTACCTATTATAAATAAATGCTAAAGTTGGCAAGTATGAATGGATGTATGAATGTTTGTTACTCTTTTAGGCAAAAAGTTCATTAGAACAGAATGAAAGGCACACAATAGACTACACACATCTTATATACTTACACATAAATAGGCTGTTTCATCCCGTGAAATAGGATACTATGGGTACCATGGGACTTGTTACTATGGGTACTATGGACACTATGAGAGTCGTGAACAATAGTTAGTGTGACAAACTTATATTTATAGCGAAAGTGTGAGTTTTCAAAATCCACAGGTCAAGATATCTTTTTTTTATACTAAGTAGGTGGCAGACAAGCACATAGACCACCTGATGGGAAGCGGTCACCGTGGCCTATGGACGTATGCAACACTAAGGGTGTCACACACGCGCTGCCTACCCTGAAGGGAAGGATGCAGGGCTAGAATATCTAAAAAAGCGATTCAATTGTCGGGCAACATTACTTATAGATACATATTTGGTGCTTTGATTTGCGGAAGCAGGAAAAAAATCAACATTTCCTTGTCCTGATGCAACATACTTACATGTAATATAGGTAGGTACTTTTGTAGGGAAAATACGAACGTTGAGTATAAATGCAATGAACGTGGTCATAATTATTTTAGTCGGTTTTTGTCGGTACGTTTGTTCAAGTGATCCTAACTTACTATAAGTGCTACGGAACGAAATAAGGTAAGTCTATTTATTTTATTTATTTATTTATTTATTTATTTATTTAACCAACTTATACTTACAGCTAGCTAGTCATATAAGTTATAGGTCACATACCATAATTTCTCATTAGACTCAGTGATCACAACCGTAATTATAATAATAACAATATTTCAATTATATTATAGAAGCAAAATACCTCAGCAAGCAAAATACATCAAATCTTACTTAGTACATCAAATCTTACAATTGTGTGTTAGCATAAAATAATCATAAAACCACGTCCAATACAATAATATGGATGTCAAATAAATATTGTTTAAAATTAGCACTGTGGCTGTCAAGATACATTTGAAAAATGTGGGTGTCAGAAGTAAATATAAATAACAATAAGCATGTCAGTACATAAATCTAAACAACATTGTGGGTATCAGAAAAAAATAATAATAATATAATAATCAAAAAAATAACAATTAGCCAGTAATAAAAGTATATAATGACATTAATAAAACACTCCCTTTCTGTTTATGTACCTGTGAGCCCGTCTAGACAATAGTACTAGAAGTGGCAACACCCTCCAGGTAAAGACTAGCTGCGGCCAGGAATTTTGGTTCCGTGTGGGTAAATATATCCGCGGCTTCGTCGCTCAGTAGTATGTTGTTGATGTAGGTGAGCGCAAGGTATAGCGGACTAGTCGCATGAGACACAGTAGTATTAGGTACCAAGAATAGCGGGCGGTGTCGAGTGCGCAAGGCGCGCCTGACCGGCAGTGGAACGTTTATTAAAATATACTGTAGGAGTGAGGGGTTGTATATAGAACCACGGATGAGACGGAAGCAGTATCTTATAAGCACGAGATTTCTTCTAACCTCGAGGCTCCGATAGGAGACCATTCCTAGCACAAATGGTGTGGGGTACATAAAGGGATAATACCCGTACATTTTCATATACAGATAGCGCGTGAATGATTTCTGCACTCTCTCCACCAGCAGTGTATAAAGTTTCTCATGTGGATTCCAGATTGCACAGTTTGTTTCCAGTATACTACGAACGTATGAGTTATAAAGTATGGTTATGGCTTGTGGGTTGTTAAAAATTTTCGTTTGTCTCATAACATACCCCAAGTTTTTCCGAGATCTGGTACAGGTTTGGATTATATTTTGGTTAAATGTAAGATGTGGGTCGAAGTGTGTTCCCAGGTCTCGTATTGTGGACACGCGATTTAGGGCCACTGAGTTTAAAGTGTAGGTATTGTGTATTAGTCGTACTGCTCTGGAATACGTCATGACCGCGCACTTATTGACATTTAGATTTAGGGCATTTTTAGTACTCCAGGTATAAATATTGTCAATATCCTCTTGAAGCTTACAAGTGTCATTTGGTACCTGAATTGGGGTGGCGATCTTAACATCATCAGCATACATTAGGACAGTGGAGTGTTTTATATATGTTGGAAGGTCGTTTATAAATATTAAGAACAGGAGAGGTCCCAGGCTGCTACCCTGTCCTATGCCCGAAGTGACACGATAGGGATCTGAACGCGCACCTTTGTACACAACATATTGCTCACGGTCCGTTAAATAGTTGGCGAAGTATTGTAATAGGGACCGAGAAAAACCAGCCGTTCCCATTTTACTGAGAAGTACATCATTGTCTACCCTATCAAAGGCCTTTTGGAAATCGAAATAGGCTATATCAACCTGGCTTTTATTCGCAATGTTTTCTGCAATAAATGTTGATATGTTAAGAAGGTTCGATGTCGTGGAACAGTTAGGTAGGAAACCATGTTGTTCCTCTGCAAACCACCCAGGTAAATCATTGTGAATTTTTTTATATATAACGGACTCAAGTCATACTAGAAATGGTTTTCTTTAACAAATCTTAAACGTCTTTTATCCAACGCCAGAACTGGGAATTCACAGGTTAGTTAATCGATTTTCTACTCGTTCAACTCAAGATAAAATCTATAGATTACTGTCTGATGCTCTATTTGAACCCCTTCAATAATTTTTTTTCCCGAGAAATGGTAGTCCATGTCCTTTCCCAAAAAGCTTTCTGGCCCATCTCTTATCATCAAAACCGGTTCAGTGGTTTAGGCCTGAATGCGTACCTAACAGACAGAGTTACTTTCCTTAATACAGAGTTACCTAAATACGGCATTAAATAACCACGCGTAACGAATGTTACCATTCTAACGATACCTCGAAAAATCAGTTCAAGCAATGCAGGTCAAATAAATAACCTTTTTTTTGCTCCGCCGCAATCGGATAATAATCTTTGTTTATATACGTTCATTCTGCCAATGCCAATGTCAAACACTAAACACTTATTAAGTTATTATTTGCTTATTAACTTATAGAAATATATCATAATATTATATGTATAGGAAGCGCTAAGCTACTTGAGCCAAAGTCTGCGAGTACACCTTTGGTTTCCTATAATTATATGAACCAAAGGGTACATAGGAAAAATTCAATTTCGGGTCTGAAAAATATAACAATCTAGATTTAATCCACTTACTAGGCAGAACTAGGTAGGTTCGTACTTAACAAAATTGTTTCACTTCAATATTCAATTCAAATCTCACTGTGTCTCAGTCCATGAGGCGATGTCCAAGTCCTTTCAAAAAAAAAATCGTCAAAATAAGCCGTCAACAAAAATTATTAGTTTGACTTTGCAACGACTTTAACAGAAGTCTTACCTACCTACGTGCTTTTTTGCATATAATAGGTAATAATTAAGTAAGTAATTTATTTACAGCACCTTTATCGACGGTTTAACTAATTTTTTAATTAAAAGAATCATAGTTCTTTAATAACAAAAATAAAATAAACCGTCTACAAAAATTTGATGTGATCCAAATTAATTGCGGTCGACCGACATTTGGGCCAATGGTATAAACGGGGTTAAATGTCTGATTTTATGTGTCGACTTATCGATATCTATACAGACCATTATTCACATACAATTTATTACTTAAGTGAATATATTTATTAAATTTTAAGAAAGTTAAAAAAAATCAGACAAACCAACATAGGTAATTATCGTTGGGGATGTGACCGAAGTACCTAGAGATGTTGAGTTTGTTGAGCCAACCACTAAAATTCACCATATTCTGAATTTTAGGGGATAAAGATAAAACAAAAAATATTTTTTTAATCGGTAATTTTATTTTTATTGGTTATACTAACGTCATTCTGTGCATAGTTGTGCACCCTTTGGAAAAAATATCCTATTTATATATCGTAAAAAGCTCATGTCACAACGTTTGCTATCGATCGCCTCCAAAACGGGTTGTTTTTGAATATATTGGGTTGGTTTGGGTAGATCATAAGTTATTTTTAATACCTCCAGGTGAACTGAGCTTCGGAAAACATATTCACATACACCTTCAATCCATTTTTTCCCATAATTATAATACCTAGTATAGATATAAATATTTACCTCAGAGACCGTGGTCCTACGAATATCTACGGCAGTCATTACGCGGGTAGTTAAAATATCACCATGGTTGTGCCGGTCAGATGGCAGTCCCTTCACGAAGGCGGCTTCATAGCTTTTTTATCGGTAATAGCCTCGCGTTTGACCACAATCTCACCTTTTGGTGAGTGATGGTATTGTCGAAGATGGAGTACGCTTGCCTAGAAGTAACCTGTTCACTCTAGACTTGAATACTCTTTGGCACTTTTCGGTTAGTAGCTTTCTACACACTCAATCTGAATTTACTGCCAAAACGTTTTATGCGTATGGGTAAAATTATTCACCGTGTATCGGTGGTGTGTCGTAGGTACGTCGTAAATTAAGTAGGTAGCCAGGAGGATGATCATAATAGAAATATCAATTCATGCTCTTAGCAGATACTTCTTACAAGATATCAAATCTGATGCAAAAGGTGCCGTCCGCAGATAATAATTTATTAATTAAATATTGATATCAGCTTTGTAAATGACCTCAATTATAGCAGTTAATTCTAGTTAGATAACCTGCGGGTTACGAACGTTTTAAAAAACTATATGATTTTGACATAGTATCATAAAATGGCTGCAAATAGTTTCATACGCTAAACAGCTACTTATAACAGATAATAATATGTTCTGATCTAACCTAACCCTAATAATTTAATAACAGTTCTCTTGCAAAAATAGATAAAACCATTATATATTTTTAACGTCAATTTCTAGATTTTCAACAGAATTCTAGTTAAATACTAATTCAAATAATTATTAAGTAAGTAGGTATAGAAAATGTTCAACCGTAGAAAAAGAAGTGAATCGAAATTTTAGAATGACATGGGCATTGGGCATTTCAAATTACTTATCTACTGTTGTACCCATGAACTTTAATAGTTGTCAGGCCATGATTGACCGGTACTATCCCGTCAACTATTAATAAAATAATAGTTATAAAACGAAATTATATCAATAATGCATTACATATGCAATTATTACTGAGAAGAATAAATCTTACAAGAGCTGTTATTTTGTAACACCTAAACTAATGCAAATAGTAAGACTATTAGGCTCGCATTAGTCCTCGTCTCTTCGCCTCGTAGTGTTTTCCTTCTGTTCGCATTTTAGAACCCATAAGCTATTTAATCTAAATTTTTTATATCACTTAGGTGGCAGACAAGCACACAATCCATCTAATGGAAAGAAGTCATCGTCGTCAATGGACGTGTGCAACACAAGTATAATGGCCATCTCGAATCCGGAGATGGCCCGGGTCAAGCCGGGGTGCGAGGGAAATGCTCTTTGGGCCACCTTACACCCAGGCGTCAGAAGACCCTAGACGGCGTGCGGTTTTAGTCGGTAAAAACATACTAATACTCTTCTTGAAAAACCCCATATTGTAGACGCTAGAGAAAATCACTATGCTTGGATACTTTGTATGAGCATAGATAGCACATACTACCTCAGTACCTACTATCGTCTATATATTATTACTAACGGACCCTACAGAAGTTGTCCTGCCCGACTGCAGCCCCATCTGCATACAAAAAATTCATTCAAATCAGTCCAGCCGTTTAGGAGGAGTTCAATGACATACACACGTACAGAAATTATATTAGACTAGCGGACCCGACAGACGTCCTGGATACCGGCTGCAGCGCCACCTGCCGGGCTGATTTGTGATTCTAAACCATCTAGGGCGCCACCCAAACGCATACAAAAAAATCATTCAAATCGGTCCAGCCGTTTAGGAGGAGTTCACTATCTACACACGTACAGAAGAATTATAGTTGTCACAAAATAAAAGGCCCACTTTGACAGTTCGTGCCCATGAAGTTCTTAATTTTTTATCAATTGAAATGTTCTAAAGGTAATTACATTTTTCATTGACAGGTACCGCCCACTCGGCTAAGTGCTGTCCATAACAATTTTTTCATGTAGTCCACAGACTATTAATAATCAGTTTTAAGGAAAGAAAATATCGAGTGAGATATTTTTTTTCAAGCCCGACGCGCACTTTTATTTTTATATATTTTAATACTTGTGTTTAGATTCTGAAGACTGATTTAATTATTCTTGTTGTTTTGTGATTGAGTGAATGTTATTGTAAAAAAAATATTAAATATAAGTAAATTGACCTATAATAACATTGTATTGTTTTAAAATACCTACAAAATCAAAGGTTAAGCTAATTTTTCTAATCAGAACTTTAATCCAATGCAGTTTACATACATATTCAAATCGATTAAATCCCCATGCAAACTGGATTCGATTCACCGTGAGTATCGAATACCGAATCGTATAGGTACATAACTAGTTACGCCACGAGGATAAACGTCAAAACGGGCCTTTTATTTTGTGTTGAGTATAGGTATATATGTATATATAAAGAAGATTAGAAGCAGAGTAGGTACATACCAAAGCAATTCACATTGTACGTGTTTACTAGAAGAGATGCCTACTGTATGATAGGTTATCTTCACCGGGAAATATTGATCTCGAAGCGCCCCTCTTGGCCCCTAGGATCGTAAATTAATTTGATAACATTGGGCTTGAACCTAGGAGCCGGCCACTGCTGCACGCAATACAAACACAAGACTTTCTATATAGTGACAACAATTGAGCTCTATTTTGTCACGTAAACAGAAAATAGGACACTTATGATAGTCAATATTTATAGCCTACCTACTAAAATATTGTTGCAAAACTATACTACAGCTAAGGAGTGGAATTCCTTGCCTGAGTCTGTGTTTCCGGAAAGCTATAACCTGGGAGTTTTCAAGTCACGAGTGAATAGGTTCCTTCTAGGCAAGCGTGATTCATCGTAGACCACATCGTCACTTACCATCAAAAAAAAAACTATTCCTAGGTATGGATATAACTACGGTCGCCTATTACCCTACACCCCACCGTCGGCGAAGTGGCGCGATGCTCGCCACACCCCCATTTCGGGGCATCGAGGAGGCTATCTTAAACCGTAGGTAGATGGCCCAGGGTCAGATGGGGTGCGAGGGATATGCCTATTACGTAACCTTACAGCCTGGTAATTAAGACCTGAGACGGCGTGCGGTTTTAGTCTGTTCGATCCCGATATAATCACCCCCGATGGCCGACGGGGGTGGTATCCATGGGGATCTCCGTACGACAAAAAAAGGTATTGAGATAACTTCTACAGTCCCGGGTCCTTTAAGGGGGGTGAGGCCGTCAAGCTGAGGGCCGATACTGCATCACTAACGGTGTATGTTGTGGTGACCCCCAGTCCTGAGAGGTAACCTTTAGCTTACCATCAGGCGACGTAAAGTCATGTTGACGTGTCTAATAAAAACGCTGGGTATAAGTTTTAGATGCTACTGAAGGGCGAGCACAAATTATATTCGAATAGTAAGCGTAACGAGAGACTAGCATAGATTATAAGCCCATTTCCTTCCAAGGCTTCAATTGAAAGCTAACCTACATAGGTAACCCTATTCAAATATTTTTTGATAGATGTTTTGTCTAACATATTGTTGACAGCATAAATCTATAATAGAAATGATGTTAAGATGTGAACGCAATCAATAATAATATTCTCGATTAATGGCTATTTACTCTCCTTTACTTTGATGATCTCACAAACAACAAAAATATTTTCGATGCTTTGCAAAGTCTACTTCGATGACCTAGAACGAATTCCAGCCGGAAACACTACCGTATTCAGAGGCTTTAGATCAGGGGCAAATTCGCAAACAACGCAATACCAAACACCACGTAATTATGTCTTACTTGCCCGCGGCTCCGCCCGCGTTGGTTTCAGTTTTCACGTTTTTTTTACTATATCTACGGTTCTTCTAAACCGATTTTGATCAAAAATGCCTAAAAGTCTAAGTTTGACCTAGACCTTTTAAACAAAAAAAAAAACTGCACAGGAGTTTTTGCGTCCATCGCGCACAAACAGACAAGAACTCCAAAAAATCGCAGGTTTATTAGTGCCTCGGAGAGCACGTTAAGCCGTCGGTCCGGGTCGCCATACAAACATGTATGGCAGTCGTTACGGGTAGTTGGAGCCCTCAAAAGTCCAACCAGTCTAACTTGGAACTTCGATATCGCCATTGGTCATAATAACCCTTAACCATTGGTTGTGGAGGTCAGATGGCAGTCGCTCCACGGAAACTATCGAAGTTCAGCCGCATCACAGTTGGACTTGAAAGCCGACCCCAACTGAGTTGGGAAAAAGGTTCAAAGAATGATGATGATCTCCAATATACAGACACAGCCACTTTACAATTATATAATAGTAAAGATACAAAATTTTTCCAAACAAATATCCATTCAAACGACCTGCCGACATACAAACATGATAAGCACCTATTCAAAGTTGTCCCGTCCGCGGAACAAACACAGCGTGCCACTCCACGTGCTCGCTGTTGATACACGAGCCAAGAAATGATAAAATTGAAGTGAAGTTTGTTATGTATTAGTGTCCGGTATAATCATGATTAGGGTTACCAACCGTCCCGTACTTCAACCGTCCCGGCCCTCGATTCTGCTAAACGCAAACCACTGAATACCACTGACACTTTTAGACTATATGTAATAATGCCCCAGATTTTGTTCCGTACAGCCAGTCTAATATACATTGACATATAATTATAGACTATACTGTTATAAAGTTAAAGTCAAAAATCAAAGACAAAAATTCATTTAACTTTTTCATTCGCTCTACAAAATATCATTTGATTTTAGACTTTAAGATGATAATAATAAAGTCTACAATTAAATGGCATTTTTGAGAGTGTCAGTGATATGACAGTGGTTTGCCTTTAGCAGAATCGAGGCCCTGTACTTCTAATAAAACGTCCCGTACTTCAACCGTCCCGTACTTCAACCGTCCCGTACTTCAACCGTCCGTTACTTCAACCGTCCCGTACTTCAACCGTCCCGTACTTCAACCGTCCCGTACTTCAACCGTCCCGTACTTCAACCGTCCCGTACTTCAACCGTCCGTTACTTCAACCGTCCCGTACTTCAACCGTCCCGTACTTCAACCGTCCCGTACTTCAACCGTCCCGTACTTCAACCGTCCGTTACTTCAGCCGTCCCGATAATGATATTACGCCGAACGCCTTTCATCTCCGAATTACCAGACGTACGGCAACGCGCCATCGGCACATGGTGGATATCCCACTCATACGCACAAAACGTTTTGGCAGTACGTTCATCGTGCGTACTGCTAAAGAGTGGAATGCCCTGCCTGAGTCTGTATTTCCAGAAAGCTACAACCTGGGAGTCTTCAAGTCTAGAGTGAATAGGTTACTTCTAGGCAAGCGTGCTCCACCGTCGACCACATCATCACTTACCAACAGGTGAGATTGTGGTCAAACGCGAGCCTATTACCAATAAAAAAAACGCCAATATTAAGATACCAATAGCTAAAATAGTGATAATAATTTTAGTAGTATTAAGCTATAATCTCAGCTATAATTAAGTTATTACAAATGACATGCATTTGACGGCCCCTGTGGCGTAGCGGTAGTGCATTCGACTTCTACGACAGGGAGAGCGGTTTCTTTTCCTGCTCAGTGCAAAATATTGCTATTTCGTATTGATTTGAGTGCTTCCAGGTTAAAAAAGTATATATAAGCATGTTTATCCGCATTCTAGAACCCATAACATAACCTAGCGAAACTTTACTCTACTTTGGGTCTAGAGAGTGTTATGTAGAGTTTCTCTCCAATCTTTTTGCAAAAAACATCATCATTTTACCGTAAATTTTACTAACACCATTATTATGTTTAGCAAAATAAAATGATTGATTGATTGATATCCCTCTTTGCAGGGACAGAAAACCTTTCGATGTTCAAGGCGATCATGATAATCACTTGCCATCAGGAAGGCCGTGTTCTTATTTGCTATATTAGCAGTATCAAAACAAATCGCGATATAGCTCTATTAACAGTTCGTGAATCAGCAACCTTGCACTAGAATGTCTTCAGGATTGCGAAATTATATTTAATTTGTTTATGCATTACAATTATTCTACTAGTAACGAAGCAGATAGTGGCCAATAACGTGCATTATAAGACAAAAGGAATTGTGAGTAGATCATTTTAAATCTACAACCTATGGTCTGGGTAATGGACTGCTGAGACCGAGGTCTCGGGTTCGATCCTAGGTTCACCATGGCACACACCAATCAATTACTTTTCGAAGTTATGTGTGTATTTATCGCAGGTTTATTAGTGCCTCGAAGAGCAAGTTAAGCCGTCGGTCCCGGTTGCCATACAAACATCTATGGCAGTCGTTACGGGTAGTTGGAGCCCACAAAAGTCCAACCAGTCTAACTTGGAACTTCGATATCGCCATTGGTCATAATGACCATTGGTTGTGGAGGTCAGATGGCAGTCGCTCCACGGAAAATATCGAAGTTCAGCCGCATCACAGTTGGACTGGAAAGCCGACCCCAACTGAGTGGAAAAAAGGTTCAGAGAATGATGAACTTTAAATCTACATAATATCATAACTTGGTAGATAGGTAGGTACATTATTTTTTATTCGTGACGTGACGGAAACCTTTTGGTAAGTACACTATTTTAATTAAATTACGCGATTGCATATGCTTTTTTTTATGTGAAAAGCCACAGATACCCGCCCTCCCCAGCCAGTCAGTTAATGGTTACGTCCAATGAAGTAATTCTCTCGCTCCCAGGCTGAATCTGGCTCATCCATGGATTTGAGATGGTCCCCTCGTATGCGGGAACCACAGCGTCATCATCGTACTTCAAAAAGGGCGAACTAATAGCCGTCGCGTCGCCTAGACTTACCTATAAGTAAATGTACGCGCGACTATTATGCACAACCACAGAACAAAGAAAAATCCTTTTTAATGTTCTGTGTGCACAACAGTTGCTACCGCTGAGTCACCAAACACAGTCACAAATCGGTGGTCAAAATAAGGGTCTCTGCAATTTTTTGACCTTAGATACTACCCTCCATGTACTCGTAGTAGAAATTATAGCAATGCTATCCCATAACACATAGCCATTAGGTTTTTGCAGGGTCGGCAGCGCGAGTGTGACGCTCCTGGTGTTGCACACGTCCATAGGCCATGTTGACCGCTTCCCATCAGGTGGGCCGTGCGCTTGTCTGCCACCTAAGTGGTATAATAAATCCCAAGAATTTATGATTAGTATTTTTAAAAGGGTACAATGTCATCGTAGATACAAAAAAAATTTTCGGCTTGCCTGTAAAATTTATTTTTATGTAGATACTGTGTTTTGATATTAAACAAACTAAATGTTACAACCCTGACAAGTGGCAGCTATGGGTGTGACGTCACACTCGCTGAACTCATAAAAGCTGCGCGCGCGCCGCTCGCGTTTGTTTACACGATTACATTGTAAGCGTAGCTTCTTGTGCTCCCAAGTTACAAGTTTATTGTTTTTATTTTTAATTACTGCCTCATGATGATGAGCATACACGCAGGTAGCGAGGAACAGCTTTCCTCATCACCTCCAGATAAGGTAAGTGATGAAAATTGAACTTTATAGACATGTAAGCAAAGTTTTTTTTGTTTTTTTTTTTGTGTTTGTTTATGCTGGCGTAATTTCGACTAATAAATTTTCTTTATTTTCGTAGTATGTTTTTCAACTTGTATTTTGAAATATTAAGTTATATTTTTGATTTACTCATAGAAATGTAACAAATTTTAACGAATTCTTTCACGATTTGGTATACAAGTATTGTATTTACGTTACTCCCGACGTTTCGGTCGTTTTTCGATGGATAAGCAACCGAAACACCGGGTGCCTATAATGAATTATTTCAAAAAGGTGATTATAAATAGATGATTAGGTATTTTAGATTAAGAGCGGCTACTCACACCTCTGCCGCAAGGGCAATCTAGGGTGTAAGATGATCTTTAATTTGCCACCTTAATTGTGATGTGTGTAGGCAAGCAGGCACAATTTTCTAGATGTGTAGAGAAACTCCCGATATCTACCCTACATAGCGCCCGTGGCAGGTGTATGTGTAGCCGATCTAACATGGTCGTACCTACCCTATCTACTATCACCGATGTGGACCATTAGTGAAAATAGAATAGGAGCTTGCGTCAACGAGATACTCGTATTATTAAGTTACCTGAACGCGGTCGGCATTTAATTATTTCCTATTACCACCGCTATTACGTTAATTGCGAATGTATATTCACCTCAAATATGATGGGAATTCACCAATATTCTAAATCAAATGAGCGCTAGTACCGTTTTATAAGTAGGTAAGTAGGTATAGACCCTGATCCGCCGGTACTGAAAGGAATTTAATTGAAAATAAAATAATACTTATAAAAAAGTATATTAAAATCGGTCTATCCGTTCGACTGTTAATGATGTCATACAGATAAATTATGTCGCCGGTCTGCTGGAGGAAATTTATTTCAGAAATAAGCAGAATATACTATTTTACTATGCTTTCCACCTTTCATTTTCAGTCTATATATTATTGTATGTAATGTTAACTTATAACACCACCCCTCATCGGGGGTTAAAAGCTAAAAAACACTTAAGTTATTTACCTATAAATCATTGACATTACCTAGTTAAAACAAACCAAATCAGACACAGCTAGTTTTGAATAGTGCCGATAATCCAAGCACATCCTAACTCGAGCATCAGATTAGTATGAAGATCTATCAGCTAAAGTAAGCATAACTCAACTAACTTGTTATGTGATTTACCTACAGAATGCGGATAAATAGCAACATACACATTGTAAACACAATTAAGTAGCCAGATTAATGCGAAAAACACTATTCGTGCATGTAATATCTCGATATGATAATTAGAAGTAGGTTTAATTCAACTTTAATTACCTACATACATTACATAGATGCAAGCATGAGTGATGCAACAGTTCACAGGAAAATCACTATGCAGTGAAGTGTTTTCACAGTCCGTTGGGATCTTTTTCCTTTGAAAAGGCACGGTTGATACGTTAGTTGTTGAAGTTATTGCGTCAGATTTGTAGCTAAGACGTAATACCTACTTTTGATAAAGTCGACGCTCGTAACGACTGGTTGACCTACAAGTTTTACACACCTATCAACTTTTTTTTTACTTGATAGTACTACAAATTGCTTGTATCCTGGCGAAGTATACCTGTAGGGCGATTAAAGAAAGCAATTACTTTCACCAATGGGATCTGATCAGGGTTTAAAATTTTAAACACGCATTAATGGTAGATTCTGGTAGGATAATTTAACTGTCGTAAATCTTGTTTAATAATCTGTTAAAGTCAAGACTCCCATAGAAATTATATTGATAATATAAATTTCGCAGTAATAGATCCCTATCTGCCCAAATCTGCCCAAAATGCCCTAATATCTTTGGGGCCTTTTGTCTGTTACAATCAAAGGGAGAATTATGACAGTCAGGAACTGCTATGTATGACCTCCGTGGCGTGGCGATATAGCGTTCGACTGCTTACAGTAGGTACTTCGGAGGTCACATAACAGGTTTGACTCCCGCTCAGTGCAAATATTGTATGCATGAATATGTCTATATAAGTATATTTGTATGCATGAATATGCATTGGTCTGGGTTTATCCGTGCCTTGGATATATCCCGGTTGCCATATTTAAATCTATTGCAGTAAGTTATTACGGGTATCTGGACCCCTTAAAATCCGACAACTGGTCTAACTACAGAACTTCGATATCGCCAGTGGCTTGTGGAGGTCAGATGGCAGTCGCTTCACGAAAAATATCGAAATACGGCGCTTAGTACTTAGACTGAAAACGACCCAGGGCCTCGATTCAGCTATAGGCAAACCACTGTCATACCACTGATACTCTTAAAAATGCCATTTAATTTTAGACTTTATTGTTATCACGTTAAAGTCTAAAATTATAAGATATTTTGTAGAGCGAATGAAAAAGTTAAATGAATTCTTATCATTTGATTTTAGACTTTAACTGTATAACGGTATAGTCTACAATTAAATAGCACTTTTTACAGTGTCAGTGGTATTACAGTGGTTTGCCTTTAGTAGAATCGAGGCCCCTGAGTTGAGTTCAGCGAATGATGAGGAACTTCTATAAGTCACCCCTTGATTTTTTTTTATTCTACTTAGGTGGCAGACAAGCACACGGCCCACCCGATGGGAAGTGGTCACCGTGGCCCATGAACGTGTGCAACACTAAGGGTGTCACACAGGCGCTGCCTACCCTGAAAGGAAGGGGGGAGGGCTGGGAAGGGGCGGGGAGGCTAGGAAGGGATCGGAGGAGGAGGGGTACAGTGAGCTCTTACCGGCGGGAACACAACACGATGGTTATTATGGCCGCGGTGTTCTGTAGGGCGGAGGTACTACCCCTCAGTCGGACAGCTCATTTCGGACGGGAGATACCGTCGTGTCTTACCTCCAAATTGCAACATGGGGTCCCCCTATCATCGATACACGTCAGTATTGTTATCGTGTAAACTTATTATTGTCTAAGATAGCTTATTTTACCAGAGCTTATCATATTGAGTGACGTCAGCCCCGCCACCCACAGTGAAAGGTTATCAAGAAATATTTCATTTTCTTGCGCATCCCATATACAAAAATAAACATGATAAGCAAATTGTTTAATATTATGTATTATTAATTTATCAATTACTAGCTGACCCGTCCTAGGTACGTGCTGAAAAAAATAAAAACTTATCAATATATAGATACGAGTAACCTACCTATCAGAAGACAGTAAGCTGAAGAGCTTTTTTGTTTGTTTGGTTAAACGTGCTAATCTCTGAAATTAAGTACCGGCACCAATCAAAAATTTTTTGCGTTGGATGGCCTATGCTTAGCTACTTTTTGTATCATACCAATCCACTTACACATTAATTTCCGACTTTCTTTCCATACATATAGGGTCTAAAATTAAATGAAGAGCGTTCATTACATATTTTCATTTAAATAAGTCAGCATTAGCCATTAGCATTGATGGCATTTTTATAGCAGAAAATTGAGGCCCTGGTCTATATTCTATAATACACTCACAGTACTATTATAGACAAATAAATAATAGCGTAACTAGTTTGTAACATGGTTTCTAAAATAAGGATAAACCCCACCACTATAATTGTAATTAGAAAGTTAATTCGAAACTCATAAATCACAATCAAATCACTCCAAAATCTACTTTGTCCACCCGGGTGATATCACCTAGGTGAACAAAGTGGAATAATATACCAATTTCTTAGGTTAAAGTTGTCTGATAAAGTCTATCACGCACGCGTCGACGGTCGGTGACATATGCGGTGACGGCCGGGTTATCATATACATACTGAAATAGCCGAATGGGACTAAGTGGGACGAATCTTATTAAGACAATACTGTGATAATATACCCAGTTGAGCGCATTCATAATATTCCTATCCTACTGCGTATAGAACTGTGTTCAGGTCCTAAACAGTGCATTCGAGGCCCAAGCCAACCTCTCTTGTTAGTAGTTAGTAGTTGGCTGCATCCTAGAAAGAGAGGTTGGCTAAACAACGGATGAGGCTCTTGTGCAAGCTTTCCTCTCATGGGTTGGGAGGTCATGAAAGCCCGGTAATCCGGGGCTCCAAAGTAACTGCCGCACCATAAAGACGTGGAACTCTTGTACGGTGCTCTTTATACAGTGCGATGGTACCGATGTCTCGTAGCGTTGGTACCTACTATACCGGTATTATTAGAAAAATATACCTACCAAGCATCCCTACTGGTGCACGGTGGGGCTATCTTAATAGGGATATAAATGGCACATGCCCCATTACACGATATTTTTCAATATTTTTTTTTTATTCACAGCCAAAACTAATGGAAGGCGGTAATTACATTCGTGAGGGTCGTGACTCCAGCAAATCAACATGGCTGCTGTTCTCCCCGGCGACTCCCGACGGGGCCGGCGCCTTAGCCAAGTTTTTGAGCGTGTTCAGTTCGCATGGAGTCAACCTCATCCATATTGAATCCAGGTCATCTGCTAGGAGGCCCGGATATGAATTCATGGTGGAGTGCGAACATGGAGTCGGAGATTTTGGTGCTGCTCTTGAAGAGCTGAAGACCAACGTCGGATACCTGAACATTATCTCAAGAAATTACAAAGATAATAGACGTAAGTGGTTTTCAAAAGTACTTTTTTTTAAGAATACTGTGAAGTATTCGTAACCGATCCATGTAAACTAAATTGCTCGTGTTAGGAGTGAGTTTTTAGGTGGCAGATAAGCACATGGCCCACCTGATAGAAAGCGGTCACCGGGGCCTATGGACGGTGTGCAACACCAGGGGCATCACACTCACCCTGCCGAGGTCAATTAGGGTGGGAAGAGAGGTTGAGAAAATTTCTGCGCGGACAACGCATGAGACTTTAGTCTCCCCGCTGACAACACAAAATCCCTCCAGTTAGTTCACGTAGGAATTGTCTTGACCAGGATTCGAACCCGGGATCTTTCGGATGTAAGGCCGTCTCCTTAATTATTAAGCTAGCGAAGCTTATAAACTTACTGTTGACTTTAACTTAAGTTATTTATTAAGAGTTGATGGTACCCACATCACCCAATTTCGATCAATCGATACAAATCCATATTAAAATAGTGTTTCCTACCACAGACGCTGTTCCATGGTTCCCTCGCCGTATTCGAGACTTGGACAGATTTGCCAACCAGATCCTTTCATATGGAGCAGAGCTAGATTCTGACCACCCAGGCTTCACAGACCCTACGTATCGCGCGCGTCGCAAGTACTTTGCCGACATCGCATACAATTACAAGCATGGTCAACCACTTCCACACGTGAAGTATACCAAAGAAGAGACCGCCACTTGGGGAATGGTTTTTAACAAGCTGATAGAACTGTACCCAACGCATGCCTGCAAGGAGCACAACCACGTTTTCCCACTCCTCATCGAGAACTGCGGCTACAGAGCTGATAACATTCCTCAGTTGGAAGATATCTCAAACTTCTTGAAAGGTGAGAATATTTTTTGTCGAAATCTATTTAAGCTTTCGACTTCCATAAATGTTTATTTTAGAAGTTTTTTTTCTTGGATTGTTCTAGACAGCGATGGGTTAAAATACCCTGACGTTTTGGGCATCGGGCAATAGGGATTGATTTAAGTAATTCCAATTAAAATGATAACCGAACAGTACTCAATTAAATTTTATGATGAAGAAAAAAATTTTTGGCAACCCTGCCCATAAACTACGTAGTGCAGCCATTTTTGAATTCAAAGAAAGTTTTGTTGATGTAAACATTAAATAAAATTGAAGGGTTGTAATTCTAAAGGGTCTAAGTGCCAATTTCAAGTTTTAGAGATATAACAAAAAAAGGTTGTGAAAAAGACAAGGTAATGAAATAATTATTTATTTTTACTTAAATCAGTTTAACTCATGTCTTTAAGTTATACAATGTGAAAAAAAAATAAAAAAGTACAGGTAATTACGAAAATGTTACAACGTAAACATTTAGCAATTAAGAATGTCCTAAGTCCCTCAGGAAATAATATTGAAAATGGTCTAAGTGCCTTTATAAAAGATATTCAAAAAGTACTTAGACTTCGGTCTCTCGGATTCGGATCTGTCCTCTCAGCCCATCTATTCAGCATATTACTATATGTGGCAGACCTGTTTGAACTCCTCGAGTCTGACTCAGCCTTCTTCGCTGACGATGGAAATTTTTTTGCCAACCCACTCATTCATTCAGGCCAACTACAACGGGACCTAAACCATGTTCACGAATGGACCAAAGATTAGATCAACCAGTTGAACAAATCCAAATTCAATGTACTCCACCTTGGGAAAACAAACCCCAAAATCACGTATACCTTAGATGGCACGCCTATCAACTCCGTTGGCCAGCAAAAAGACTTGGGGGTTTTGATTAGGTAAGTACATCAAACTGAAGCAGGAAGATCACATTGTCGGAATTGTAAAGAGGGCTAACTCCTTTCTTTATGTTATAAGAAAGGTCTACCAGACCTTAACTATGGATGTCTTCCTGAAAATATGCAAAACCGACATAAGACCTTTATTAGAATATGGATTCCAAAAGAGCCCTTACTTACAAAAAGATATTGACCTCTTAGAGAGTGTGCAAAGGAAAGCCACGAAACTGCCTGCTTGTCTGCGCCGTAAGACATACACAGAAAGATTAGAAGCATTACACCTTACTGCCCTGCAAGAGAGACGCCTCCGAAGATACCTAATTGAATCATATAAGATAATGTCCCACAAGTATAGTTTACCTGATATGCACAGAATCTACACACTGAAAGTGCCGATTAAATCAGCCCGGGGACATAGTCTGCGAATAGTTCGTGCACCATCAAACTCAAATATGGCTCACCATTTCCTGAGCAACCGGGTGGTCCGGAACTGGAATCGACTACCTGATGATATTGTGACAGCTGCCACAGTAAACAATTTCAAAAATAAATTGGACCACTGGTTGCAGACAAACAACTTGTGACTGAACCAACACTGTGACATAGGCACATCAGCTTTGAGCTGCTCGCCTATTAATTAATAATAATAATAACTTGTTGATTACTTGATGATGTAGCGGAGGACGTACTGTCCATTTTGTATCACGTAATTAGGTCAACTAACAACACAAAACAAAAACATTCGCTAACAGCAGACGCCTAACGCAACCTACCCCGCATGCACACAATCACAGTCCCTTTTGAGCGTAAGTGCATTGGCACTTAGACCGCGCCGCAACTTCATCTGTGTGTGAGTGAAAAATTCAAAGATATGGGCACTTGGATCCATTTGGATATTATTAGGCTTGGCACATAGATCGTATTTTTGTAATAATATCGAATTAATTTTTTTGGCACTTAGACCCTTTAGAATTACAACCCTTCAATTATCATAACCAAGAATTAAGCATAGGTTACTTTATATCTCCGTATTTAAAGCAGTTCACAAGACAGAAGCCGAGTGTACACTAGTATTAAATAAATATTCTCTATTTTCAGATTGCACGGGCTTTACTCTCCGACCAGTAGCTGGTCTGCTGTCATCCCGTGACTTCCTGGCCGGTCTCGCCTTCCGAGTATTCCACAGCACCCAGTACATCCGACACCACTCCAGGCCGCTGTACACTCCAGAGCCCGACGTCTGCCATGAGCTCCTCGGTCATGCTCCTCTCTTCGCAGACCCTGCTTTTGCCCAATTTTCTCAAGAAATTGGACTGGCCTCTCTCGGAGCTCCCGATGACTATATTGAAAAGCTTGCCACTGTAAGAGCTACCTTCTGTTATTTATACATTTATTCCATGACTAGCTGTTGGCTTCGCCCGCTATCCATGGGAACCTATTCCAAAAATAAAAAGTAACCCGTTATGCCAGACTATAATCTATCCTTGTACCAAATTTTAGTCATTCAGTCTGACCATTTGACCAGTTAGACCATGATTGAGCAATAAAGATCCAACTATCTTTGACATAATTTACGATATTAAATAGGATAGTAACTAGTATGACCAGAGCATCGACAAAGCAAGATCTTAATGTCCGCTTAACGTAAATATTTATAGGGCTGTAATATAGACAGCTACCTAATCAAACTCACTAATATTTCTTTTCCGTTTGCAGTGTTTCTGGTTTACTGTGGAATTCGGCCTCTGTCGACAAGAGGGTAAACTGAAGGCGTTTGGAGCAGGCCTGTTGTCGTCATTTGGTGAACTTCAGTACTGCTTATCCGATAAGCCAGAATTACGCGAGTTCGATCCGGATGTCACTGGCTCTACCAAGTACCCCATCACTGAGTACCAACCCATTTACTTCGTGGCTAACAGCTTTGAAGATGCTAAGGATAAAATGATGTAAGTGCTTTTATAGATATTTTGATCATGTGAATTGTTGCTTTCTTTGACCTCTATTTTATCTGGTGGAAAGTGACGTGGTCTACGATGAATCACACTTGCCTAGAAGGAACCTCTTCTTAGTCAAGTGACCTGCAAAAAACTGAGAGTTGGTGTGAAAGGGTGATAAAAACTGGGTTGGATCGACTTTTCAGTGTAAATACGAACCGAAGTATTTCGATATTTTCGTAAAACGACTGCCATCTAACCTTCACAACCCATTGATGATATAATATATTATGGAAGTTATATGACTGCCAGAGATGTTCGTATGACAACCGGGACCGATGGCATTGAGTTGAGAGAGAAATTATCTAAGTACCACCGGGGACACAACACGATGATTATTATGGCCGCGGTCTTCTGTAGGGCGGCGGTACTACTCCAGTCGGACTGCTCAGTTCGGACGGGAGATACCGTCATGACCTACCTCTGTAGTACTTTTATTAGCGTTCTAGAACCCTAGAGTTATATTATCATGTTATTTAATGGTGCGTTTCTCTGTTACAGTAAGTTTGCCCAAACGATACCCCGTGATTTCGGCGTCAGGTACAACCCTTACACTCAGAGCGTCGACATCCTCGACTCCGAACGACAGATGAAAGACTTACTCCGCGAGGTGCACCAAGAGATGAATCTACTCCTCAACGCCATGGAGAAACTGTAGGAGGGAAACCTTGCCTACTGCTGATACTGTTAGGATTCTGACTTAGTATGATACAACAGGTCTAGTACGTCCGTTGGCAGGGCTGTCACCTCCAGAGTAGGTACATCCAATATTCATTATTTCACATTATGCTGACGAAACTGTAACGAAAACCGCGATTTGAACATAACTTGTTTAAACAAAATTATTTCCAGTTTTTGAGGTCCTAGGTTTGTTACCCGGGTCGGGCAAAGTGCTACTGAATTTTTTGTTAGAAAATTTTCTGTAGCAGCACGAGGTCTGGAAACGTGCCCGCTTGACGGCAATAGCCCTATATTACTTACGTAAGTTCAAAAATAAGAGGATACGAAGATATACAAGCGTAGTATAGATATTATTTTAGTGTGATTATTGTTAATTTAAGGAAATACAAAAAAAGGAGAAACATTATTTAGAAATAATCAAAAAAAAACTCACGTGTTACCAAATGTGCCTGTACCAAATAAAAATACATTCAACTTATTAACACCAAAGAGTCCCAAGTCCCAATTCCGAGGTTCACCTCTAATTCTTGAAGAGTTATCCATCCATATTCTGACTCCTTCAGATCAGAATGTTGAATGGAGTCAAATATACGTATTTTTCTAAGGCTATTTTTTATAAAAATATCATGTTTTGATAATAGTGCAACAGGCTACATTTTCTATACGAAGCAAGTGTAGCCTATTAGTCCAGTACTTCACCAACAGATGGCGATAGTAGTGTTTAATGGAGTCAAATTGAAGTATTTTATACGGACTTGATCAGTTCAAATAACAAAACTTAAAAACTTATAACAAAAAAACATCTGTTACAAGTACTACAAACTGTATTTCTACACGATGATAGTCTCCGAAATCACCCAACCGATTTTCATGAAATTTTACCAATATATAGGATCGATGTCAGCTATAAAGATGAGGTTTGGACCGAATAGGTGGCCATTTTATTGAACTCTAAAGACCGGACTTATTGGTGTAATGTAATAAATGTTGAATTATTTTTAAGATAAAATTATAATACTTATATAAATTATAATAAATTATGTACCATTGTATGCGAGTTGATTCAGTCAAAAAGTATGGTAATCGAAAGTTGAAAAACAAAAGGGTCTAAGTAAAATACACTTTTCAATGAAAAAAGGTCTTAAAAATACCAGAAACTCTGCTTAGGTTAGTGATTTTCCAGTGAACGATGGTTGTCGCTTGCAAACTTTGGTCTGCCAACTTTCGAAATTATTCTGTCGGTTTCAAATGACTTGATTTTCTAAAGTTCAGGTAGGTATTATATTGCATACGATGGTACTAGCTAATTGGAGTTGTTGTAATATTTAAGTAGTGGTATAATTACGTGTAGTATCGCCCCTGCATAATACAGTTAAAAACCCACTGTATCTGAATATATAGGTCGGTGTGCATTTTGATTAAAAAGGAAATAATAAAAATAGGAATTTAAAATAGATAACCATTATTCTTTATTAATTCCTTAGATTTTAGTTTAAGTTAATGTTAAACCTATTTAAATATAGTTATTTATAATTAGATAATTAATAAGGAAGTTTAAACGTGAAAACTAAATAGCTCATATTATCTAATACGCATTTGAAATCGCTATTATTCTAAGATAGTAGCTACGTAGGTATAAATGTATGTAAGTAAAATGTAAGCAAAGTAATTTATATCTGATACTCTACATGTATTCTTGTGTAAGTTAACTCTATACTTTGTATAAAAAAGAAATAAATAAAAATAAAGGAATAATATAAAACAATTAATTTTAAATCGTTTTTGTTAAGTATCACATTAGGTTCTTTATCTACATTTTTTAATTATATAACCTGTAAACTTTGTGTTCCTTAAGCATACTTATGCGTGTTCACAAATGCTTAAATAACACTATGAAACTCTTGGGCTAAAGAAGCTTTTAGTCAGACAAACTGCACGTAGCCTACGTTAGCAGGTATTAAACTTACGCATCTCTCTTGTGCTAATCAGATCCTGCACGGTTAACCAGAAACACACGCAGAAAAACCGAGAAACATTATTATGACCTGGATTGACCTGGTTGCAGTGCTGCTGCAATTAAGCTACAATTTCTTACACGAAGTAAGTGTAGCCTATTAGTTCAGTTCCTCACCGATAGATGGCGTTCGGGCAGACAAATTGGATACGAGCCACGTAGGTATCCTTCTTCAGCACAAAACGCGTCTCTCCATAATATTGTGCTAATCAGATTTGTGCTTCTCGCTTAACTAGAACCACGTAGAAAAACAGAATTTACCTAACAAGATCATGTTTTGGTTGCAGTGCAACAGGCCACATTTTATATACGAAGTAAATGTAGCCTATTAGTCCAGTACCTTACCGATAGATGGCGCTAGTAGTGCTTAAATCTACTCCTTTTTTCCGTTTTTTTTTTAATATAGGACACGTCAAAATTTCTGCACCTGAGGTGTAATATGTTGACCCCGGTTGCATCCAAGGCTTTCACCTCGGAGCCCGGGATCCGGATACTTTTTACCCTACTTTTGGTTTGACTAATACCTACAGCTTTTATGGGAGCCTCGTCACATATTAGGAAGGTAGTCCCATAATCAGTCGGGGTGCGACGCAAATGACTTATGGAACTCCTTTACAATCCGGTTTTTATAGACTCAAGACGGTGCGGCGGAGTGCTCTGTTACAGTTAGGTATGGTCAGTCCGTTGGCTAGCTGAGGGGTATCCGCACGAAAAATAGTGTAAGACTGCATTGGCCCGAACTTTTTAAAGGGCAATAAAACAACAATATTAACCAACATAATATATTTAATAATTTGTACAAAATAAACTTAAGTACCTAGTACTTGTAGCAATTATTAATTACAATAAAATGACAAGACGACGCACTACATGTCACTTAACGCCTACGATCATAAATTATTATCTCCTATAGTGTGGATAGATTCCTAACTCGCTTCTCCTTTCAATCACGGATTACAAAAAACCAGAAGGAAGGTTGGACTATAGATTGGCTTCTGTTAGTCAAATATCTTTTTATACCCAATAGACACGTCAATATAACTTCACTTCGCCTGATAGTAAGCTAAAGGTAAAGTTTCAGAAACTGGAGTCACCTCAGTTTGGGCCTTACTCCGAAAAACGAAAATATTCGTATCCGTTGACGTTTTGACCATTTAGCTACCCCGAAAGTGTTTCGTTTCGGATTTCGGATCCGTCTTCGATCGTTTGACATTGAGGTTGTCGATCGTTATCAGTACACCTCCTACTTCCAAAATACATTTGAAGTTTTCGCTGTCGTTGTTTGGCAAATTGTCCTTTTCGTTCGATCCGAAACGTTCATGTTCGATTTTCAGAGTAAGGCCCCAGACACTTTTACGCTCCCGGCTTAAGACCCAAAACTGTAGGTAGAAAAAAAAACGTGTACTGGTAAAGAATTCCAAATCGTAATGGTGCGGCCTGTTCTTAATTATAACCAGACATGTCACTGTTTTGTGTGACGATTTGACGACGTGAATATTTGAGCGAAAGGTACTTCCTTTTGATTCCGTATTCTGTGGTCTTAGGCGGTTGGCACACTGTCCCGCATCACGCAACGTAGCGCAAGAGTGAGTTCTTAACTGTTTAATAAACTGCACGTGAATATGATTTCTGTGTGTTGCACTACTGCGTGTTTTTAATGTAAAGAGAGCTATACCTGGTCACAGGCTAGAACACTGTGCTACGTTGTGTGATGCGGGGCAGTATGCTTCAGCGGTGTCGCTCAGCGACGCTTAAGGTTAACTACACATAGTTCCAAAATGTATTTACATTTATTAAGTACAACTTTTATATTTATATACAATATTGAACAAAATCTAATATTTTATTCACATAGACATATTATTTAATTGACTTAATAACTAGAATTGCCAAACATAAATAAGTAACTACTTTTTACAATAAATAGAACAAGTGCAAATATTAAGACCTTCTTAATGAACAGCGGGCCTGCCATGACGCGCATTTAGCAATTCACTTCAATTCAGTGGCTTAGAGGAAGAGAGATGGAGCTTATACATCGGGTATAGCTCCATCTCTCTCCTTTTGAGCCGGTGAATTAAACTCAATTCTTAGTGCGCGTCATGATAGGCCCCGCAGTACTTACATCAACGAAATGCGTATGGGCATAAGAATAAACCATAATAAGCCCTACTAGTAACTCGATACTCACGAATTCGCGATATCTTGAGAGTACTGAAAGCTTTGTGATGTGTTAGATTTAGGTTATTGGCAGTCTACTAAAAAGTCAAAATATTCTTCTTCAACCTAGCGTTAATCCCAGTCGCATCCAAAGCTTTCACCTCGGAGTCTGGAGTCCGCTTTACCAGCCTTAACTGCGGATTTGGCTAGACCTCAATATTTTCCGTGAAGCGACTGCCATCTGACCTTCACAACCCAATGGTGACATTAGGCGATATCGAAGCATTGCAGCTAGACCGTTGTTGTTGGACTTTTTAGGGCTCCAACTACCAGTAATGACTGCCATAGACGTTTATATGGCAACCGGGACCGACGGCTTAACATGCTCTCCGAGGCAGATAATAAAATATCATGGAAAAGAATTGATTTCAGTAGAGATTATTTTCATTGAGTTTGACGAAACTGATGAGCGAGGACAGATACCTGAGTTCAAAAATATTGAGTGAGGATAGTTTCAGGAGTTTATTGTCTACTTAGGTATAGCTGCAGAATATTATACTAGCTACTTACAGACTAGTAATAAATACGGTAAAGTTTTGTCAGGTATTAATATTGTTCCTGAAGATTATTCTCATGTATAGCACGTTATCGTCAAGGAAAAGTCTTCGTAAAAGACTTCTAGTAAATCAATGTCTGCAGAGTTTTTTCCACTCACCTATAAAACATGTTTAAATGAAGAAATTTGTAAGAAAAACATGTTGATTGATATAATAATTCCTCAATTATAAATATTATGATGGATTGAGATCATAAGCTTAAAAGGCGCAAGGAATACCCTTCAGTATTAACAGTTATTAATTTTATGATTGTCTACACCATCCTAACCAATAAATTATTTATTTGATGCTTTAGTTTTATTGTGCTCGAGTTTCATCGGTAAGACAGCATCGATATATTCCTTACGTCTTTACAGATACGGATCTATATCATTTATAACCGATTCTATAACATAATTTTATAACAACAATAAGGCAATATACTTACACGGCATTGAAATCTACCTCTGTTTCAAGTAAGAAAGGGCAGAGTTCTTGCAATGATAATGATGTATAATAACATAAGGGTGCATTCAGACAGTCAATATAATATATCGCGATATTTTGAATATATATCGCGAGCAACTTAATATATATTGCGATCGGCGCGATCCTGTCAATATTATATATTGGAAATGTTGCAGTGCAAACAAACACGACTGATCTGATCTTCTACTATTATATCACGATATATATTGAATATCAAATCGTACCCAAGTCTTTCTTTTTTATATTTTCATAATAAATTAACAATTCATACGGGACTATGTTATCACGGTGATATTGTTGAAGTGTATAAAATTGCATAAAACGTTTACCTATATTATTTGAATCAATATTATACATATTGTGTTAGACAGTGTAGTAGTGACAGAGGACGTATCACAGTATTTAATAATAAATAAATAAATAAATATAACTTTGTACAACATATTATATAATTTTAAAATAATGTCTAGTAGTAGGTATATATTATTAACTTAAATTCTAATTCACCTGTCCTGTCTGTTATTACAAACGGTATATTTTGTAATAGGCCTATAAAAGTATTCTTTTGAATACGTTTATTGATTCTTTTAAAAATTATAATTTAATTAATAACAATACATAGTTAGAATAGCTTAGAAAATCGTGGTATTACTTATAATTAGTCATATCGTTTGCAATACGCCAAGGCCGTTTCATAAAACCTCACTAAACTATATGACCAACAGAAATATAGGCTCACAACTTCTAAGTCCTACGGGACTGTACACGTTACGTTACGTTACGTTGACAAAGAGTTTTAAAAGGAATGATTATTATTAAGTATTTATACTAATGTCGTATATGTACAGTATGATGAACTTGCGTTGTAGCGGCCAATGATCTCGGAGTCCTCAACCATGCTTGCATAATACTCAGACTTCGCTTTGCATGCAGTGGATTGAAGAGTCTTCAGATAATTCATCCATTGAAGAATCCGTGAAAGACGTTCCATCTGAAATGAATCATTAAAAAAGGTTTTAAAAAGTTAATATTTTGTGATATAAACGGGGGTTATTATAATGATCAGCTATTGCCCGCGTGAAATTGAGCCCGTATTTGCAACTTCGTAACTTATTCTCAGAATTAAAAATAACCTATACGTTGTGCCAGATCATAAGGTAGGTTATATGTGTGCAAAATTTCATCAAGTTCCGTTCAGACATTTTTCGTAAAAGAGTACCTAAACAAACATCCGTACATGCATTATATCCATTCATATTCACAAATTTTTGCGTTTATAATATTACGATTATTTGGGGTTGGTGCAACATGTCATTCTCCTCCATACATTCCTGCCAGATACCATTTCCTCAGTCACTCCCTTCCTTTCGCGCGAATAAACTCACTGAGCAAATTATACTCGCTGCGTGTAAAGTGGCTAAATTGAAAAAGTTATATCTGTTATCCTTAACTCCATCAACGAACTTATTTTCTAAAACTTAAAAAAAAAAACAATACTTTTTAACTATGAGCGTAAGAAGATATCGATTTTATGCGGAATTTACTTACCTATTGGCACAAAAGGAGGTTTGTTCTGGAATGAATACGTGAGGTGGAGGTTGATGGGGCGCCCAAACCCCGCCGGATCCGCGTCACGAGACACCACTGCACAACACATTAGGTTCACATTTTAAACATAACAATATTACATATTATCTTCCCTTACATTCGCACAGCAAGCCATAGCAAAGCCGGCAGCGGTATAACTTCGCTATTGACGTTAACTGAATTTCCAGATTCCGAAAAAGTTAAGATTTTTTATCAAATGAAATGTTATGGAAAGTTCGTCAATTCAATTAGAACACCTAACCTAACATTCTGCGATATAGGCACATTTTCACCATACAGACTGTATACTAACATTGACTCTGTTTCCCCTTGCCGGTATGCTGGTGTTTCTTTTGCCTGGCGCGACTGTTCTGGAACCAGACTTGGGTGACTCTCTTGCTGAGGCCGGTGACCTGCGCGATGCGTTCCAAGTCCTGCCCGTCAGGGTTGGAATCTAACTGGAAGTTTGCTTGGAGGACTTGTAGCTGCTCCTCCGTGAATGTGGTGCGGACTCGCTTCGCCTTGCTTTTATGGTAGCCCTCTGAATCGCAGCCATCTGTAGCATTCGTATATTTTCTGTTTTAGTATTTTATCGTTACATCATTTTAAAAGTCATAATGTTAAAACAGTCAACAATATTCAGAAGTTTTAAAGTTCATTTTCGAAAATAGCTGGTAGAAATTGTATGAAATCCACCATAATATTAGCAGCAGATTTGACTAGAGCGCGTAAAACGGTATCTTCACAATTTCAAATTTTAAAAAATAGCTATGTTGACAGTACTCACCATCAGAAGAAATAGATCCACCATCGAGCGTTTCGAGATAATGTGGCTTACAGAGCACGCGGTCCTCGTGCAGCGCAAACTGCTCGCCGGTGGACAGCTGGCGGCCGCAGGCGTCACACGCGAAGCAGGCCAGGTGATACACTTGCTCCCTCGCCTTCCGCACCCAGTCGGACGAGGAGATTCCCCGACAGCATTTTGAACACTTTGCACCGAAGCTCCTGTGGACAAGTTCAGATCTCGAGACCAGTCTGCCGCAAGCATGCGCAGACAGGCTAGCGGAAACTGATCACATTAGAACATACATAAATCAAGTTGACTTTTGGCCGGTCTCGAATGGAGAAATTGAAGTTGTTAAACGACTATGCTATTAAAGTTTGAAGAATGAATTTGAATCTAGTTCTGATCATACTTATTACAAACTCGATTCAAAAACCAACAAACTCATGACATCACCGATATACCTAGTGTCCCGATTCTAAATATTAATTTATCACAAATGACTGCCATCTCTTTCATTCAATTCGTTGATTTTTTGCCATCAAAGTGCTCCTTCCTTCACCACATGTACCTACGTACCCACATTGCATGTTTTACATTTCATTTTTATAACAGTAACGATTTTTCCTTCCGTGAATCAAAGCTCAATAATATAAATCAAGTCTTTACTTTGTTAGATGTGGTTTGGTCCTATGAAGCCTGCTGGTCTGATTATTGGATTCGAAAGGTTATAGCAACGAATACCTGAACTTCACAAGATAAAATAATCGAGTTTGGGATGATTCGTTTGGTCATGGCTAGTACCTACTATTAGTTATTCATCATCATGTTTGGGCTCATTTGATTTGTCTAGTTATGCACTAATTGGAAAGCTTTTTTAAAAAAGTATTTTTTAAATTAATAATTTATTCTAGATTAGAACTATAGAACTATTAGAACTATACACCCAAGAATGGTCAATGCAAATCCTTTTTGATTACCAAGTCACAAATCAAGATTTTTACTGAGATGTTGATTGGGCTCCAAACACTTGCAATATCTGTTCAGTTCTAAGTTGATCTCATTATGAATTATTATAATTAAAAAATATGGTGTTGACATAGTTTTATTATGTAGTTAGATATGTATAATCTCTAACTGTACTGGTTGTTGCAGTAATGAAGACAGAACGACCGCGGTCAAAATAAAAGGATTCTAAAGCGATTATACTCGACGAATTATAATACTGGAAATTGCAAACTATTCATTATTCGTTAAAAAAAGAACACAAAAATAATTGCCAAAATATTTTAGTGACCTTTTAGATGTGGAATTTTAATTGACATCGCCAATTAAAACTGTGGAGCAGGGTCCTGCACCAAGAAAAATACGTTTAATGATTATTGAGTTTGGTTTAGGAGAAAGTATGAAAGTTATTTTCTAAATTAAATCACAAAAAAGAATCGATATCGAGAAACTCGCCACGGTATCGATTGACAAGTATATCAGAGCGTCTGATACAGACATGTCAGTTTTTTGTCGTATTTTTTACGTTCGTTAACTAAAAAACTCGACGTTGGTATTTATTTCGGCAAAAGTTGGTTTAATCGGCGCTCACGCATTAATAGTGGGTACGTAAACGGTATATTTTGATGTTGAGCCAATAGGTAGACGTTAGCGGGACCTCGTCGGTGTCATTGAAGTATGAACAATTACAATAATTTCGCCAAGCAACACAAAAACACTCGCGTAGCAAATGTAATTCTCGCTGAGCGCGTGTACATGCTTATATTATACATAATGAATAAAGAATAGGCGAGGAAGAAGGTCACTGCGTCACTACAATATACCCTGTCAGGTGCTACTAATTCTAACCATTTTTTATTGTAACTTTACTAACTTTTGAGTAGTGGTTGTTTACTACACAACGACACAGTAAATAATTATACAACTATCATCGTGATGTGACAATTGTACCATTCTAACACTTAACCTTTGTGAATTTGGTATATAAATGTTCACTAGTTTGTGAAATGTTATAGAAATACTTCAATAAATTACTGAAATAAGGGATTATAGCGCGTAATTTGGGAACGGCAGCTAAAGTTGCCACGGACTATAACAGGCGGTCGCGAGACTCGCGAGTCGTCTGCTTTGCTTTAGTGTACGGCATCTAACTTGGTAAGGTTTTGGAGTAGTGGGGCCCACACTACTCCAAAATCTTGCCAAGTTACTTAGATGCTGTGCACTATAGCAGGAGATAATACTGAATGTAGGATACTGTTGTTTTACAATAAAAACTTTGGTGATATTCCTTTTTTAAACTGCCTGTGAGCTCAGTTGACAGGCTGTAGGGTGAATCGACTATAAACTTCCATTTTTAATTTTATTCTTCTTTGGACGAATGTAGGTACTCAATAATTAAACTTAAGACCTCCTTTAATTAGTCTGTGCTGAACTAAAAAAACAAAACACTACAAAATTCTGCTCAGTTTTTATTACGAGCATAAACAAAATCATTTCTGCTTCCGTTTCAGAAATTATGATATCACCTTGTAGTTGAAGGAAAAGGTATATACCAAACTGTACAATTATCCGATGAGAGAATAAATAAAATAAGCTCCATTAACGCATATTATAATATATTTGTTCGATTAAAGCAGGGTGACGCGTCGGCGGCGCGGGCGCACACAGGCGCCTGCGTCGACCTAACGATAACACCGCTGTCCACAAAGTGCAAAATCGCGTGTTACATGTATATTAATTCAGTCAGGCCCGTTTCTTATCGCGGCTATCCACACCAATATTCGAGATGCACGATTTGCATTTCAAAACGCTGCGTCTGAGTACAGAAGCACCGTTTCACCACCGCTATCACCGCATATTAACATTTTGTCGTCCGCTGAATCAATTAACTGCGGCCCTCGCATAATAATTAACTAAGTGACAGATTAACAAGTTTTAACACTTGACTATAATGAAGATGTCGCGTCCCCGGCACAGATAAACGCGCTCACTGTTCACATGTGTGGGGGGGTCTCTATCTACTGCTTATCTGATTTAGAGCGTAAACAGTACAGTATTCCTGTGTACTTAACGGATGACCATAAGCTTGTGTCTCGACTGTCTCAAGCCTCGACATCTCGAGTCTCGAGGGCGTATGACAAAATCGGGTGTGTGGAGCGCGGGCGCGCCGCGAGCTGCCCGCGGCACTTGTCATAAATCGTCGCTCGTTGATTGCTTTCCGTGGCTGCTGCTGCCCGCCCGCCCTGCCACCCTCGCGTTTTAATATCCATTCAGACTGAGCCTCATCTCGCAGCACATGATTTAACTTATTTGTTTTAGATACAACACCATCTTCAGATACATGGTCGCATTATACTGCTCAGTTTGTTTAACAATTTCGAGAGTCTGTCACCGCCTTGGGCGAGCCGCAGATGGATGGGCCTGCGTCCGATACAATGCCCCACTAATAATATAACGCTTATAAATATCGACGAGCGATTTGTTACTCTAACGTTTTTAATTACTTTGTTTTATAAAAGTTAATGACATGAATAAATATTATTTTGATCACAAACACCGTCAAACACATCGCGCGGTTTGGTATGTAGGAAGAACGCGTTTGTTACATTGTATGCTATGCTTAGGGTTGCCATCCGTCCGGAATTCACGAGAATTATCCTAGCTTGGAGTGAGCCCCTGCATCGTCATAGAAATTTAAAAAAAATTACAGGCAAGCTTAATTCTTTGGATGATGAGTAATTAATTCATTAAAATAAAATAGATCTTAGTTAAAAAGTTAACGCACAAATATTTGTAAGTTAGTAGGTAATGTGTTCAAAATTTCTTTTTAGAGGTGTCCGTACTAATACAAAATATACTCTCTTTGTTACTTTTACGGCATCGACGATTACGTGATTTAGACAGCCCTAGAAATGCTTTATTGCTTCTAGGTTTAGAAGAACTGATTTTAAACCTTAACAGCTTGTCTTAAAGTGTACGTTTAATTACATGTATGATGGACTAGTGATACCAATTTAGTTATAAATTTGTCGTTTTAAAGTTTGTTTTGTTCTGAATGCTTTTTACGTTTTAATTAGCGTTTCGAGTGCAGTATTTTCATTCCTGCTGCGTTTTTTTTTAAATTTACCTATTATATAAAAATAATGTTTGTTTGTTTATTCGTATTTTATGTACTGGTGCTGTAATATTATTTATCCGATTGTAATGATTATGTTATGATACTTGCCTCTAAGCAGGGAGGCAAATATGCCTACATAGAGGTAATTCGTTCCTTCTATTTCTGTCTGTCGCAGTGGCAAACTCTTTGACACCTTGAGCTTATTTGCATATAGGTATCTTTGGCTTATTCTTAACGGCCACCGCTACAATGTTACCCTTCGGTGGTCGCTGGGACAAAATTTTGCATGTTTTCCGACCCGCCCCCAGCGGTGGCGGTTACTACGTACCTACCTAACTAATAAAAAAAATGTTTTTCTTTAATTTTTAAATGAGATTCTAGTCTAGGTCAAAAATTTTGATTGCCACCTAGGCTGATCCGTAAGACTTTTGATTTGAACCAACATCCCAATTTTAACAGAGAATATAGAAGTACCTATCGCTAACTTAGCATCCAGTACTTCGCTAACTAAAATCCAATAAAAAAACAAAACAATAAGGCTACAAGAAACTTCGAACTCATTTGCGTAAATAGAAACAGCACAGTGTAGTATAAACATGACTACTTTTAGGTATATCTGTGGTAACAGCAACGTTTAAATAAAGATGCTACACTTCAAGATATGAGACTACTACCAGCTAAATCTGCGACCATAGCTACTGAGGAGCAAACGAAATTTCGGAAACTGCGAATAATCAAATATAAAATAAATCATGATAATAATTATCTACATTTATGTGTTTTATTTTAATGGCTCTTGTTATTCTATAAAAACCGTTATCCTAATTTGTTCTACTAGGATACTGAAACCAAAACTTTAATAGATGTATTAGCATATGCCCGCGGCTCCGCCCGCAATGACGTCGGATTTCACGTTTTTACACGACTGCCGAAGAAAGGAGGGTAATGTTTTTCGAGAGTATGTATGTACTTTGACACGGCCTATACAGCCTAAACGGCTTGACGAATTTTGACAAGCAAGGTTTTGTTTGATTCGTCGTGATGGTGTATTGTGACACCAGGTATGTTAAAATTTGTAGAAAATCAAAATGGCTAATTTTGGCTGCAAAAATATTTGACCGCGATGGACGCAAAAATTGCTTAACGGATTTCGATGCAGTTTTATTTGTTTAAAAGGTCTTGATCGGGCTTAAAATCTTACGTTTGTTTGATTGCAATCGGTTGAGTAGAACCGGAGATATTATGAGCAAAAATATAATAATTAAGGTTTAATTTGGATGATGTCTCTTCACTACACGAAATTTAAAAACGCGGCTTGAGGTTTGTGAACTAGTCGTGAATGTACACGAAATCTAAAAAGTATAAAATAAAATAATACCTATCAAAAATCAATTTTTTTTTGACTAGGTATTTTTTTGAAAAATTCGTGTTCAGAATCGTTCATCTAAACATAACCCAAGTATTTTCTTTTATATTTCTAATATACAGACACAGTCACTTCATAATTTTATAATAGTATGGAAGTAGACCACAAAACGGACCTGTTGATTTGCCTGAAGTTTTCTCAGGACAGGGCCGCGATGTGAATCGGAAGCCGGTGGAAACATAAGTTAATCTTTTCTTTTATGCTTTTTAAATGCCGGTTATGTGGTTTAATAGGTCTATACAGTAGGTACAAACTTCGTTTTATTGTAGGATTGCCCGCACAACAGTTCCATACAGCTGAAGCTTACTTCAACACAAAACTTGGAGCTTAATATAATAAAATAATAATTTTATAATAGCAATTTATGATATTGTCATTACATATAATTATAACTTCGTATCCCTTTGTGTAAGTGTGTGTAGACTTACTAATTAGCCTTTAGCAACATAATTACTGTTCCCACATGTAACTCAACTCAGGACGAAGGGCTACCGCGAAAAATAAAATTATTTACATCCGTAGGTACTCTACGAGTGTACGGAAAAGATAATTCAGGCCGTTTTACGTAGGTATAACAAAAATAAAAATTAAAAAAATAAAAACCCGACTGCTGTTGAAAAGTCGGAAACAAGTTTGATAGCAGGCGGTAGGTACCGGTACCCATTAATTTTCTTTCGGTTTATGATTTGCAAATGGATACCGCCTGCTATCAAACTTTTTTCAGGTTTTGTAATAGCAGTCGGGTTTTTAAGTTTTTTTATAATTTATTTTGTTTTTTTCATTTTGATATAACACTCGATAAGTTTAAACAAAAAAAATACAGCTTAATATTTTAGCACGAGAAATCAATATTAGAGTTTTTGTTCACATTTCATTCACCCTATGATACTCGGAGGAAGATGCAAACCTACCTTTCATTCGAGACCTCATTCATCAAAATTCGTTAAGTCGTTAGGCCTATAGATGGAAACAAAGAAAACTACATACACACATACATACGCGCGAAACACATTACCATCGCTGGCGCAGTCGGGTAAAAAGACAAACTTACAATCATTATTATTTACAATATTAGGTTTTACTCGGAAGCAAAAATTACTAGTAGGTATTCACGTGATCCTCTCCAGCTAGTTAAATTGCATTAGTTAGGAGTGAGTTTACATCGATTGTGAGATGGCCAGGAATCGAACCCTGATCCTCTCGATCGTAAAGCCGACTCCTTAACCACTAAGCCACCAGCGCTATTAAACGGTATAAGATGACACAACACTAATGTGAGCTGATTTAATTAAAAACACATTATGTAATGTATGCATCGGGAGCGCCATCTGTATCTATCTTACTGGCGATGTTATCAGCAGTACTTGATAAGTGTCAACCCGATATTCGGCGCACATAATTATTTCAATTTCATATCCGCAACTCGCACATCAGCGCGGGAGTGGAGGCTGCGGTGCGGGGCGGCGCAGGCGCACGCAATGTACCGCCCACGCATCATCCGCCGCAAATGCGCGCGCCGTGTCTTATGTAAATGCACCTTGTCCATTTCAGACTTTAATTAATCTCTAGAAACATAAATAAGCCCTACGTTAGATCGATTCGTTCACAGTAAACGGTTCGAGGTTGAAACTTCATTTGCCCTCATCGCTACGAGTAAAATTATTTTCTGCCAGTTTTAATGGGAATATAGACATACACATCACGTTAATTATCTTGTCGTTGTTAGAGAGGGCACTTATAAACCAGCGATAAATACACACATAACTTCGAAAAGCATCGATAAGTCATTGGTGTGTGCCGTGGTGAACCTGGGATCGAACCCGAGACCTCGTCTCAGCAGTCCACTAGGCTACCGTGGTTTTTTATATAGGACACGTCAAAATGACTTTACCTCGCCTGATGGTAAGCTAAAGGCAAAGTCTCAGGACTGGAGTCACCATCACATACACCGGTAGTGCTACAGTGGCGGCCCTCAGCTTGACGGCCTCATCAAATGCTTTTTCACGACCCGCTTAAAGGCCCCGGGACTATAGGAGGACTATAGGACTCTTTTGAAAGAAACACATACTTACTAAAAACTTACTACATAACAACAACTACTACTAACCTATGCGATACTACAATACAAAGTGTTGGTTTACATTTGAGCATACTTCACAGGCTTGAGCTATTTACTCTTCAAGATTTCATGAAAAAAAAAAATGAAAGTAAATCTATTTCTTTCGGTAAATAATCTGTATTAAAAATTTCCAGGCGATAATTTGCATTATTATCAGTTGACTTCATTGACTAGTACATACTTATCTACTAGTTACTAAGGTATTCAGCCGGTCTTAAGTCCATAAAAGTAGGTAGTCTGCGCGTCAGCTGATCAATGTTATCGCCTGTGAATTACGTGAACGAAGACCTAATATTCAATGCACTGGTGAATTTGTGATGACTATAAGTAGCTGAAGCCTCCTGTGAAGGATGCTCAAATGAAAATCGAAACATTGTAATTGTACCTATACAAATGAACAGTCAACCAAATAATGTATTGTGTCAGTGTGGAATGGTGTTAAAAAGTTTTGTTTTGGTTTATCTTGGTATTTGTGGGAGCGAGTACAGTAAGCTTCAGAGAAAACGAACCCCCCTTGATAATGATATCATTATCAAGGGGGGTTCGTTTTCTCTGAAGCTTACTGTACCATCTGACTTCCTAGTAAGCTCTGTTTGAAAGATGTCTCTACCTGTATTCACAGAGTTTACAGTTGAACCCATTACGGACCCTTGTACAAACCGATACCAACAAGGATTTGTCGCGAATCGCGAACCCGAACATGTGTGCGTCCGGAGTGGCGGCGTTCCTTCAGCGTTTAAAACAAATGACTGATATTCGCGGATAGTAAAGGGAATTTAAGAAAAAAGTTCGGGGTATCGATAAAAATCCACGAATAGTCTAACGAATTAATCAGATATTTTTTCCTGTGGATATACATTATACATTATACTTGATGAGGCCGTCAAGCTGAGAGCCACCATTGTGGTACTATCGGTGTTTGCAATGGTGACTCCCATTCCAGAGACTTTACCTCAACTGAGCGTGGATGTGCATATCCTAATAATGAAGAATATTGAAAATATTAATAGGTAAGTACTTTATATTATTTTTCAATAATAGGTACATTACACCATATCGACTAAATGTATCCCTTCACTTTCAAAAAACGCTGTGCGCTGTGCGCTAAGCGCTCGCACTCCAGACGCAGACTACCTACACGGCTTTCGCGAGCTTTTGCCCCGCTAGCATAGAGCAGGCTTACAATAACAATTTTCGCACCTTAATAGCAGACGGCTAAACAGGCTTAAAGCCCGTTTTGTACACCGAGAAAACTGCTTATAAGCGATAGGTAGTAAAGAGACATAAACTACCTTCATAATCACAAGTTGATACTACTTGAAAGGGTAATTATAATAGTGCTGTTAGATTTTACGAGGCAGCTACTGCCCTTGCTGAATAAACAATGCACAGATGATACATCAAGTGAAGCAATTACCTCGGTTGCCGGCGGCCACCTCTGATTTACGTGGCAAGTGTGGCAACACAGCCTCGTTATAACACAGGTATTATTTAAAATGTGACACAAGTCAGAGTTAACGAGCAACTGAACTTGATTTTTTTACATTGGCAACATTTCGCTCGATTGTGCGCGCTAATTGATGAATATAATTTGGTAGTGATTTGCTTGACAAAAAATTTAAGTGAATCTCTGCACTGCATAAATCCTACTGAATATTATAAACGTGAAAGTTTTGTGAGTATGAATGGATGTATGAAGTTTGCTACTCTTAGGCCCGCCGCTGATTGCAATTTTTGTCACCGTGACTTATTGTTACTGTCACCTGCTGTCACCCACGATACGCTCACTGAATCTGTTCTTGGGTAACAAATCGCGTTCATTTTTGTAATGGACTTCAACGAGGTTGTCGTGATTTGTTCTCTTAAAATACGTGACCGAGTGACAAAAAGTCACCAGTGAGCGGACTCCCATAGTACCTACCTAATTTACAGGGCGAGTGACAGTCACAGTGTCAGTTGCTTGCCGCTGCAATTTATATTTGTCACCGTCAGTGATATTATACATGTAAAAAGAGGCAGATATGTTACTAGAGCGCGCCAGGTGACGACTCGAAAACGTCCCAATTGGGACGTTTTTTGACGGATAATGTTTATAGCTATCTGTTTTACTCACGTGCTTATCCCATCTTTCATGCTACTTTAACGCTAATAAAATTGTCAACAATTGTCAGATCTGAGGTGTCAGTTACTATGAACGTAACATATCTTGTATATAAAATCATTGGTCACCGTATTATCACGTCAGCATAATGAGCGCACTAAAAGTCACGTCGACAAAAAGTCGCAATTAGCCTACTACTCTAGTTTCGGGTTTATGGATGAATCTTGAAATTTGACGTAGGTAGGTATTCAGTAGTCTCCCCTGCCGACCATTTTTATGATTTTTAACAAGTAACAATCACGTTTTGTTAAATATGCATATAGACACATAAATAAACACAAAATTTAAGCAATCATTAATCTTATTTGTTAAAAATCTTCAAAATCGTGAGCGCCAATGGAATCAACCGAACACATTACATTTTAAATTCACCCTTTTAATATCAGTAAGAAGGAACAAGTTATGCTTGAAGTTTATCTGAAGGATAAAATCTAATGAGGTCATCCGACAAAGAACTCAAGTTACCGACATAACTTTCACTATACATGCATAAATTTCATATGTGTGAAAAATTTGTTTATTTATGTACCTTTAACCTGTACACATCTGCAACAACAATTAGTGTGCCAAAAATAAACAAATCCCAGCACGCAGCGGTTGTTTACTTAATATTCGCAACACCATTTCGGCCATCAATTCCATACTTGTTTGGCATGAAAATACCTATCAATCAGATAACTACAAAGAATCCAATTATACTATTACTGCAGCCTACTGCGGTAATTACACAATATCATTGGAGATGTGACGTCACGGCGCGGAACGTAATGTCAAGGCGATGTTCGCACGCTCTCCGGCGACGCAAGCGCACCCTCGGCTGTGACGTGTGACCTTATGTCACTTTGTTACCGTTGACAGATTTGGCCGCGAGCGATACTGTTATGTTATGAGTTTGGAACAGTTACCTATATGTTATAGAAGCAAAATAACTAACGGCTATAAGCTTGACAATTTCGACTTAAGTTCACAATAAACTTTAAACAAATTCCATTGCTGTGATGTTGTGTAAAGAGCTCTAGTTATTAACATATTTGAAGCCTAAACCAATCTCTCCTGTAAGTCGGTGCACTTGCTAAACAAAGGACGAACCTCTGGCTCAGGTTTTCTTCTCAGGATCCAATCAAATAGAACAAGTGGACCGTGAGCTCCAAATTACTAACCTTTGAAGGAGGTAGGACACGACGGTATCGCCCGTCCGAAATGAGCTGTCCGACTGGGGAAGTACCTCCGCTCTACAGAAGACCACGGCCATAATAACCATCATCCCTAAGGTAAAACGCAATGATTCTATTTTTTTTGTACCACTTCCGTGGCAGATAAGCACACGGCGCTAATTCTACCCTGACCTGTCATTTATGCAATTTTTTAACATTGGATACGTCAACATGATTTCTTCTTGGAATTCTTTACCAGCGCATGTGTTGCCTTCCTAAGCGGGGCGTGAAAAAGCATTTGATGAGGCCGTCAAGCTGAGGGCTGCCACTGTACTCGTAGCGCTATCGGTGTATGTAGTGGTGACCCCGTTCCTGAGACTTTAGCTTACCATCAGGCGAGTATCAGGCATGTAATCTAAAAAAATATTAAACTGCCAGGTTAGTATCGTTTACGTTTTAGTGCAAATAGGTACCTACCTAATTTGTTATTATAATTAATGCAATAAAAAGTATGTGTTTTATTAAGGTATTTATTTATAGTTATCTCTAGTAATGGGGTTGATATCAAGAGGGCAGACCACTGACCACCTACAACAAGATATGAAGCCTATATTCGACAGCAAAGGATAGGCTCGCGTCAAAACGTTCCGATTAAAATATATGGTACCAAGTCGCACCCAGTTATCACAATCAAAATAAATGACAAATGAAAACCTCAGTGTTGCAAGTCATGACCCACCCGATGAATTTTTTCATCGCTGGCAACATTCCCCGTCGCCGCTTTGTTGTTCCGTACTCGACCGTCGGATTTTCAATAAAACCACTCTTAAGGACATTGGCTTGTCTTTTTTTTCTATTTTGACTCGGGAATAAGTTCTCACGCACCTGTTGCCCTTTTCTTCTCAGTATTATGATTATATTAGTTCAGTTTTTTATCATATGACTGACAGAATTGTCTTGTACATTCATAAATCTGTCACTCCATAATATATTTTCCTGCTTGATTATATAGTTTCTGTAGGACTTTAATCACGCATTGTATTAGGTACTAACTGTTGTGTAAAACTATGAGAAAGTGCCCTTTAACGTAGTTTATTTAAACTTAGGTATCGCAATAGCGCGCTGTAACTGCTGAGATCAAATTCAGATAATTAGTCGTAATTTTTGCACTTCAAGTGGAATTCACTAAAGATAGCTATCTCTTTCTGAATCATATGTTGTAATCTATGTAACTTCATTGGGAGATGGGATGTGCAGAGTGCGTGAATATGCCGCTCCCTGATGTTTCACATGTACATAGGCTACAGTGACCGCTTCCCATCAGGTGGGCGGTGTGCTTTAGTATAAAAAGTCATAATACAACACTAAACACCGCTCAGTGTGAAATAAATTATTTTTTTGTTATAAATAACATTGCAGATACTAGTGTCGCCAAACTCTCAATCACTTTAAACAAAAAAAAAAACAAAACAGAGACTTGAATGAGTGTCAGAACTTTTCAAAATATGTTGGTCTGTCTGTGCGACAGAGGAAAATAATTTCATAATTTTGTCACTCTGTCCACCACTTCATTGGGTAAGGAAGTAGGACACGACGGTATCTTCCGTCCGAAATGAGCTGTCCGACTGGGGAAGTACCTCCGCCCTACAGAACACCGCGGCCATAATAACCATCGTGTTGTGTTCCCGCCGGTAAGTAGGGTAGTCAGAGCAACCTGTACCCCTCCTCTCCCTCCCCTTCCTAGCCACCCCACCCCTTCCCAGCTCTCCCCCTTTCCCTTCAGGGTAGGCAGCGCGTGTGTGACACCCTTAGTGTTGCACATGTTCATAGGCCACGGTGACCGCTTCCCATCAGCTGGGCCGTGTACTTGTCTGCCACCTACGTAGTATAAAAAAAAACCAATGGTGGACAAATTGGTGTTGGACACCGGGAATATTACCTTTTTATTCAACAGAGAACACACCTAAACGTCATACGTCACAAATTATGTTGAACATGTTCAGTCTTGTGGCACAAAAGCGATAGCTGCAGAGCATTTCCTTCTCATTTTATATTCATATCCCTGGGTATATAAGGTTATGTGGTACAAACAATTAAATAAAACAAACGAGATGTGAGATATCGATTCCACATGTTGATTGTATCGGTCGTGTTATGCAAGTTGGAGTACCGACATGATGCGGCCGGGGCGCAGGCGCAGATACGTCGACGCATGTGTGGAGAGTGCGATAAGTGCGTCATCACGCGCCGCCACACAGCGCGCGGGCAGGCGGGCAGGTCACAGGTCGCTTGCACACCAGACCGCCTACCCTGCGCGCATTCCTTCATGCATGCCAACCATAACCCGACCACGGCGAGAAGACGGCCCGCGACACTCCCGCGCACCGAGTACCAACACGACCACATTCGGCTGGATAGTCCCCTTCACGGATAACTCGGATAATGATGACTCTGTATATTTCTAATACGTCGAAGGTTAATTGGACGTAGGCAGCGTATTGTAAAAGAATTAACTAGCGGCTACACAAAACGTACGTAACTTTATTTCTTTTTCATAAACAATTTTGTGGAAATAATTTTATCAATTTTCATTTCATGGCGAAATCAATTCAGCATTGTATAAAAAATGTTTAATGGCTCAATTAAGTTTATGAGAGCTCCGTTTACTCTGGAGTGATGGTGCGCGGCCATTTCGCTCGGCCGTAATGGTGTCTAAACGACAGAACTAATCGTAATGTCCGCAACTATTATTTGCGATCATGAGAAAGTCATATTTTACACAAACCACGGAATTGAAATCCAAAGGAAGTACCCTTACAGTTGTTCCCAGACGGACTTTCTGATACTCGCGCCCGAATTGCGCGTACGAATATTCCGTCGCGCAATCCTGAACGCTACTAGAACGCGCGATAAACTGCCCGTGTAAAGACGGCAATTGGTTTTGATCCTGGCACTGGTGTCAAATGACATAAGATATTCCCAGTCATTACTACTGGCTTCATTCCCACTGGTGGCAAATGGGAACTAAAGTCAAATGGGAAATTATTACCAATCATGTCACTTGAAACAGTGAAGTGATTGATTCTTTCTTTCTGATTCTAAGGTTAAGCAATATGAGCCAGTCATTCTTAGGATGGGTGACCATTCTTAACACATCGAGAAACCTCTGTGCTTCAGAAAGCATGTTGCCATACGAACATATTATAAATGAGGACGTGAGGCGTATAAGAGTACAAGTAAATGACCGTCTATTGTGTCTGCCTCACAGACTCGGTGGTCTGCCTTCCCCTTGAGAGAAAGTCGTGAAAATATTTTAGCGAGGCAATTAAGGATGGGATTGTACCTTCGACATATTAGTTGCATGGTGCAGGTTTCTGTATAGCCAGCAGAAAAACACATAAGTAAATATTTCACGACGGGTACGAAGACGCGGAGAGAAAACGGTTAGGTAGGTAGAAATTCTACTTGAATGAGAATACAAAACATAAAATCTTCGTATTTACGTAAATTAATTAGCGTCGGTAGTCTAATGATTAAGGAGTTGGTCTTCGATCGGGAGGCATTGGGTTCTAACTTGTTTTAAGTGTATCGCATGGCGACTATCTTTTTTTTTTATACTACTTAGGTGGCAGACAAGCACACGGCCCACCTGATGGGAAGCGGTCACCGTGGCCTATGAACGTGTGCAACACTAAGGGTGTCACACACGCGCTGCCTGCCCTAAAGGGAAGGGGGGAGGGCTGGGAAGGGGTGGGGAGGCTAGGAAGGGATGGGAGGAAGAGGGGTACATTGAGCTCTGGCTACCCTACTTACTGGCGGGAACACAACTCGATGATTATTATAGCCGCGGTGTTCTGTAGGGCGAAGGTACTACCCCAGTCGGACAGCTCATTTCGGACGGGAGATACCGTCGTGTCCTACCTCCTGTTAAATGTTTTTCATGAATGAACTTACTTAACGATGAAAAGCTGTAGGTATAAAAGTTATTTTTCAATTAACATATTCACGTCGGTATGGGCATTTATACCATTTAGACCAAGCTCATTCTTGCATGGCTAATCATCGTTAAGTGCCCATTCCTGAAAAGTCATAATTAGATAATTAGATTCCTCAAGAGTCGTCATACTGGTACAAATTACTTGGAAAATTTGTGCCATCTTCTTGCTTATGCGGACTTGCATAAAAGTTGTTTCGTATTGCGGTAGTTTCATATAACATTAAATATATATATTATGTTAACATGGGAACTAGATAATTAAACTTGTCGGTTTATTATATTAATCTATAAATTGCTTGTATGTTTGTACGTAGAAAATGATTTTTTATCAAAACAAGGTAAGTAGATGCAGTACTGGCAAACTACTGAGATATTTACGCAAAGCAGTTTTGTCGTAGCGTTACATATAGTAAGGCGGGTATGACATTACAATCGAATAGTTAGCGTAGGTATAGTACCTATTCGTACCACGAGGCTGGAGAAAGTCAATATATATCGCGATCCGATCAATACTATTGATGATATTTATGTGCAAACAAACGCAATTGGTCAAACACTGGATGCCATTAATCCCGTCCCATCCATCTATACTCCCATTTCATGGCCGGTTGTGCGTAATGCACACTTCGACAACATGACAGCGTTGACAATAACCTATTAGTGCAAGATTCGGTATGAGAAATATACCACCAAAAACATATCTGTTGATAAAAAGGGGGCCAAGTTCCTATCGGCTAACTGTTCGCCTAAAAAAGGTCGAAATCCAATCCAAGGCCAAGTTTAGATGCACTTTAAAATCGATCATAATCATCTAAATTTCTTCTAAATTTACTTTTCTAATTTTTCTAATTTTGCCTCAAGGATGCTCGATCGTATATTAACACTAGTTGATAGGTCCACCCGCGTGGAGGTCTATTCCCATTTCTGCTTCACATGGGAACCTATTCTGGGGATAAAAGTCTATGTTATATGTTCGAAACTTAAATCTACCCCTGTACCAAGTTTCAGCCAGATTCGTTCTGCCGTTACTTAGAGCGTCATTAAGTAACAAACATATTTACAAATGTTTTTCACAGTAAGTTATAATATTAGTAGGAAGTATTGCTTCTAGCTCTTCAAGAATGGTCTTGTTTAAAGATCATTGACCAATTCTTTATATTATACATTAAGTATGACATTTTAATGCTCTGTGTAATTGAAACTAAATGAAATTTTATAAAAGCTAAACGAGTTAATTAAGGCAATATCATTAACATGTATGTATGACCGCGTCCCGACTCTTAATGCAATAAATGTCCGGCCGTCCGAGCGTTTATGGAAATTTGGTACGGACCAATATGCGGTGACATTTTGAGCCTTATATAGACCACACAGTGTGCACGTGGACTAAAGACATTCTAACTATATGATTTTACTCAACAAACTCGGTGGACCATGCGCGACAAGCCATGTGTTCCGTTTCCCAGGTCAGACAGACTATTACCTAAGTTCTTTTTTGAGAAAATCTATACGTATAATAAAATGATAGGAAAGTCAAAACTGTACAATGATTATTTTTTGAAAAGAATACTTGGGGTGTGATCTACAATCAATACCGAAGCCTAAAATATAGTTTTTAGAATTTTTGTCTGTTTGTCTGTATGTCCGGGATAAAAAAGTACTACATGTATTTACTTCAAATTTGGCATGAATGGCGGAAGCTATTAAATAAACTAAAGCATATAATACAGTTACCACCTCTTTTTCTTCATGTGGAAATCCTCACAGGAATCCCCCTGCTAGCCAACAGAGGTGTAATGTCAGAATTGAACTGACTAACACCGCACGCCATCATGGGCCTACAGACGCCAAGTGTAAGGTGGCCCATATGGTATTTCCCACGCATCCCGACTGACCATGGGCCGTCTAGATGGCCCTTTCGGGTGTGGGAACCAGTGTCCCCATCTTACCCCGGAAAGAAAAGGGAGCGCTCCGCACCCCGCCCCAATACCTTCTCATTTTATGCAAGTGAAAAAAAGGAGATATTTTCCTTGTAACAATAATAATTGTGAGACTTGAATTAATAATTATAAAATTATGGTCTTGAAAGATAAGTCATTAAAAAAGACGTTTAATTCTGTAAAAGATTTATTTACAGGCAGCCTAAGGAGATGAACATCAATACAATAAGAAACACTTTATTATATTTTATTTTATTGCATGCTATTAACTTTCATGGCTAAATGGTCCTGTTCAGTTTATAGAAAATTTTGTAACCTAACATTATTTTCCACCATTTTTATAAGTACTGTTTTTATCCCGGTTTATACTATACCCATGAGTTCCCCTATCTCTCCTTAGGCTCCACCGTTTCTTTTATTCATGATAGGCTTACGTTTGACCTCAATCCCACCTGATGGTAAGTGACGATGTGATCTACGAAGAATCACGCTCGCCTAGAAGGAACCTATTCACTCGTGACTTGGAAACTGCCAGGATAACCTGGGAGTTTCCGGAAACATAGACTCCGGCAAGGAATTTCACTCCTTAGCTGTACGCATGATGAACGTGATGGCAAAGCGCTTTGTGCGTATGAGCAGAATATCGACCATATAGGGGTGGAGAGAAGACTATTCTCGGGTTTGAGGGGTCAAACCTTTCCAAATATGAAAAAAAAAATTGGGAGTAGGTGTAAGAGGACCGACTCCGGCCTAAAAAGTGAAACTTGGATGAACAAGAAGTACCTACCTACCTATGTCTTGAATAAGAGGAAGGACCATAAATAGCATGCATCAGTTTTCTTTTTTCACAGTTGGATATCGAGTTATACTTACTGCTAATTGCCACCTTATTATTTTATTTTTTTAAATATCGCCAGTGTTATCTGGGAAGATGTAAAAATGCCACCGATACCGCATACTGTTCAGGTATTTCCAAATACATTATAATTCTTTTCGTCGTAGTCGTGTAAAAATAATACGTAATTAAAATCGATATTAGCATTTGAACGCAGCCTAGTTATTTCAAGGTATTCTGTTTTCGTTTGAAGACACGAACGAAACTACATATCAAGTTTTATACTCAAATAAAAATACATTTTTATGGACGCTAATGATTGAATTTCAACATGAACTGATTTATTGGTGCTATAATGTTATTCGAAAACATAAATCTACGATATAAGCAGTATTAGTTTTTTTTATGCCACTTAGGTGGAAGACAAGCACACGGCCCACCTGATGGAAAGCGGTCACCGTGGCCTATAGACAACACTAAGGGCATTACAGGTTGGACGGTGTCAAACACTCTTCTTCTTCTTCTTCAACCTAGTGTTAATTCCCAGTCGCATCCAAAGATTTCACCTCGGAGTCTGAGGTCCACTTTAACAGTGTTAACTGTGGATTTGGCTGGACCTCGATATTTTCCGTGAAGCGACTATTGTGAGTCCGTCAATCAAGGTGTATCGGCTTGCAGGCGAGGTCGGCTCCGAAGATCTCGGCGGGTAGGTGAGTAACCAGTTCATCAAATTTTACATATCCGATAAATCTAAGAAAATGTTTTACATCAAAAATAACTGTTTAAGTTGGACTTTTATGTTTTTTTCGGACTCGTGTCGCACTATTTAATATATTTTAGACTTGATTATGGAAATATAATATACCTATTCAAACCCAAACTTATTTTTGTTTGTATGATTTGGTTACATACCCGTACGACCTCCGAGTTTCAACGAAAATTTCTCCGTACAACCTTTTTTAGTATACGTTCGACATTTTCGCGTAATCGGTTTCTTATAATTATTACTCGTGTTTTATGAATTTATACGGGCCATATTCGTACTGTATCGTTTCTATAAAATTCACGTTTTAAGTTTACCGTTTTTGCTAGATATTATATGAAACTATTGCTCTTATCTAGTTACTTTCCGAAGTATTACTAAGGAATATCTACCGCGAAAATTCAATCAACCAAACTCGGCAAAGACCTTTTCATATAAGAAGTAACACCTATGCATATTGTAGTGTGACGTCATGATTAATTCGCAAGCTTATCACAATACGTGTGTTGTACTCACTTGGCATAGTCTTGTTTGCAGTACACCTGGCGGTCTCTGAGGAAACAGGAGGGGTGTCGGTCGAGTTGCACTGCGCACACGCAGCAGCGGAGACAGCCGGTATGCCACGCACCACCCCCCACTTCGAGGAGGAAGCGGTCCGATATAGGCTCGCCACACGAGCAGCATATTCGGTGCTCCGTCTGAAACAGAAATTAACATTGTAAATTCCTTGTGTACATTGAAGATATTAAAAACAAACTTGAGTTATGTTACATGAACTCCAAATATATTTTTTGGAATTCTTGTCTGTTTGTTCGTGTTGTACGCAAAAACTACTCAACGAATTATGTTGCGGTTTTTTATTTGAAAGGTCTTGGTCTGACTTTTAAACTGGTTAGAGGCATATAAAGCGTAACACGGACTCTGTGCTTCAATCCGTTCGCACGTTCTTCAAAAGTTTCGTAAATTACACAGAAATGGCATTTGGGTAAAATAAACCGCAACACAATATTATATTTGCGTAAATAATAATTACGGGTAGGTTACAATTTGTGCCACCAACGATATTTATTACAGCTTGGGAATCAAGTAGAAAGAAAAAAATAGAGAACGGTAGGGTTAACATTCAAAAGTTAAAAAAAAATGATTTCTTAAGATACTAGGATGCGTTGCCGCAATATCTATGCCGTTAAAGTTCCTATTATAGACTAACTAGCTGTTGCGAAATCCGTGCGCGGCACCGCCCGCGCGGATTTCGAATTCCGTTTCAAATTCCTTTTTTCGTGCGGAAGTTCCTTTGGATACCATCTCCGTCAGCCATCAGGAGTGGTTAAGTCTGGCTCGGACCTGAATACGCGATGCATCAGGTAACGTGCCCCTGCGTTGTCCGACAGCGGTATGTTACAAACGCATAGCATGGCGGCTTTAGGAAGTAGGAAGAAAGATTAACTATTAATTACACGTAAAAAATATACACTATCTGGTGTTTGCGAACCCTCATTGAATACAGTCCGCGCCGTGAGTGCAATAACAACCAACACACCCTCACCACAAAACTGGCAATAATTGCACACTTTAAAATTAAATTACGTCACAGCATATCGACATGTGGAACGCCGTGTGGTGAATAACAAAGTACCTATTTATGGTACTCGTAGCGCAGTTGTTGGGGCGTTCCTTGTAATCTAATAGAGCAATACCGTAAACACAGAACCCCCTCTATAGCAGCAGGTTCTAATCAAATGAACTGTACCTATTGAGAATTGTGTCATTTTGATGTAGGTACTACGTAATAACATAAATTATAATATTAATACAGTTTTCTAATGCTGGTTATACCAATAAAGTAGGCACTGCTTTAATTTTTTTTATTCATAATAGGTTTACGTTTTAATATTTATAATAGGTCAGATGGCAGTCGCTTCACGGAAAATATCGAGGTCCAGTGAAATCCGCAGTTAAGACTGGTAAAGTGGACCCCAGACTCCGAGGTGAAAGCTTTGGATGCGACTGGGATTAATGCTAGGTTGAAGAAGAAGAAGAAGAAGAAATAGGCTTAAGTTTGAGCTCAATCCCACCTGATGGTAAGTGATTTTGTGGTCTACGATGAATCACGCTTGCTTGCAAAATACTTTTAGTTTAGTAGTGTTAGGTCCCCATAATAAATTTCTTTCACACTCTGACTACACATGGGCCATCTATGGCCTCCAGAAGGCCCTCTCTGGTGTGGGAACAACGGTGTCCCCTCTAACCCCGTAAAGCATACGAATTCCCGTTATTATTTCTATATCATCTAAAACGCAAGCATTGCCATCCAACGTGGCAATGCCGCCAGCCTTTTGGGTACGTTACCAGTCGACATCGATGGGGAGGAATTCTTCGACCCCTAAACTTTTTTTTTAAATTTGTACATACTTAATATTTTCTAAGATAGTTTAATAATAATTCTGTATAAATAGATGATTATATTTTCACGGTTAAACGCAAGCGCAAATTATATATATATATATAATATAGATAGGCAAGTGTGCTCCACCGTCGACCACATCATCATTTACCAACAGGTGAGATCGTGGTCAAACGCGAGCCTATTACCAATAAAAAAAAAACGCGAAAGTTTAATAGTTGACAAGTAAAATTGTATGTCCGATTTGCGTCATCGTAGCGGAATAAATTAATATAAATCGTTTATTAAATCCAATCGTAAGCTTCAGATCACAAAAAAGTACCTACATCAGATGCGGTGGAGCAGTTTTTGTGAGATGCTCGAACAGACAAACGAATGAACAGTGAATCTGACTGTGGAGAAACATTAATCATGACGATCATAACTTTTAATATATTACGTTGTAACCTAAATGAATAAAGACATTGTATAATGTTTGCTGCAATTTATGAAATCTTGTAGTGATAAGTTAACTAATACCCGGCATGCGAGGCAATCTCCTTTCCTTTGATTATTTTCCTAAAAAACTTACGAAATCACTTGAATGCAACAAATATTCTCAGTAGAAAAAAATTCATTCACCGACTTTAATAGAAGTGAAGGTTCTGTATTCATCTTCTTGATAATATGTTATCTATTAAATTATTAGATGGTGGGTGCCCTAGGTGGAGCACAACTAGGGTACTGTAAAAATTTAGTCAGCCCTAGGCCTCGCTAAAGGCAAACCACTGTCATTTCACTCAAACTCTAAAAAGTGCTATTTAATTGTAGACTTTATGTTTATACAGTTAAACTCTGAAATCAAATGAAAAGATATCATAAAACTTTTTCATTCGCTCTACAAAATATAATTAAATTTTAGACATTAACTCAATGGCAATAAAGTTCAAATTTAAATGGCATTTTTTGAAGTGTCAGTGGCATAATAGTGGCTTGCTTTAACAGAATCGAGACCCTGTATGAATTTAGTCAAGCTATTATAATGATAGTAGCAATATGAAAACTATCTAAATGTTGCATTTTTGTGAAAGCTTGCACAACTAACTGAATGGCCGAATAAGTTTAAGGTTATAAGACCACACGTTAAGTTTAATAACAGATCATAACAATGCAGTCATGTAGGTAACAAGTGACAACTATGTTGCGGTGTTTTTCAGGTACCTACTCGTATTGGAGGTCAATGCTTTTGTTTGAAAACATTATTTTTATATATTTGCCCATCATCTAGGTATGTTGTACTTTCTTAGTTTTCTCTTTTAGTTTATGAATGTATGGGATAAGACCTCACATTAGTCCTTCCTCAACAATATTGCATTATCTATCTATAAGTACATATTATAGTAAATCTGTAACTGATCAATGTCTGTACATGGAAGATATATGAGAAAAAAAATTGTAGGGGACTTTATGAATGTAATAGAAGTCAAAACAATGATTTTTAGAATTTTTGTCTGTTTTTCTGTGTCTCTGTCTCTCTGTTTGTTCACCACACCACACCAAATTTTTATTCACGCTGGGATCAAAAACTACTGGAAGGATTTCGATCAAACTTATGGTACGACTTACGATTATAGTTTTTTATAGTGCTGGGCAACATATAGGCTACTTTTTATTTGTATAATATAATAAAATAAAGCGCGATCGATGCCGCGGGTATCAGCTTGTGCTGATACCCGCGGCTTCGCCCGTGCTTCGTTTTTAGCCCCTGTTCCACATATCCCTACTGAGGTCGTTTTTGGTCATATCTCCGGTTCTACTTAAACAAACATAGGTGTGGTAAATTTTTTTATTAGGAAGGTCTTGGTTAGACTCAACATCTTACGCATACCTATTTGATCACAATCGGCTGATTAGAACAGGCGATATAGTAAAAATAACGCGAAAATCGACGTCCACGCTGGCGGCGCCAAAAGCGGAGTAAATAATAATAGGTTTTTCAACTACAAACAACAGACTGTGTAACTGTTATGTATGAGAATAGTATATTTGACACTTAGTTACCTTCGTGAAAGAGAGAAATACATACCTACATAATATTATTATCAATCGAAATGTCGTAAAAATCACGTCCTAATTGCGAAACTGTCTGCCTACTCAAATTAGACACCGGAACGACACAATACATGACTTGCGAACAAAAATATCCCTTCACAAGTTTATGATTATTATTTTAGAGGCGGATAACCGTCAAGCATTTCCAATAAAAAAAAACTACACAAACACATCCTCGCCATAACACCCCGGCTATAAAATCTCGCAATATAAATTTGTAACCGCGTTAATGGCACTCAACTTTACAAAAGTCCCGTTTACTTACACCCCTGTTGATAAACTCGAATGTGTCGAACCCCAAACGGCGGGAACACAGCCGGCCATCATTTAATAACAGACAATAAGTACAGAACACGGCGGTGTTTAGCGCCACTGCGGCACCCCAGACCAACTGACTGCAATAACCGCGCAGATCATAACAGCTTCGCATCAACCGCACATATGTAATATCACCCTGTTCTGTGACAACGTTCCCGTAGCAAACAATAGCGGGGACACGATACCACCTCTCAAAGGTCTTAGTAACAAATTTCTTAAGGGCCCTGACGAAGTCATATAATAGATCCCCGGTGGCCGCATTGTCATCTTTAGTTGACTGATACCCTTTTTATATCAATTTTTTTTAGAAGTAGCTACTCTTGTATAATGACATCGTTTGATTGCATTTAACGCGTCATTTAAGGGTTTGTTTGTTCTGGTATTTTGCTTAAATTATGTAAATAAGATGTTCTGGTAAACGGGTGTTGGATTAAACGTTTTTGTAAACAATCATTATACTCGGGAAGGTTTGGAAAGGGCAGAAACGGTTGCGGTTGGGGTAGACAAAGCAAGTCGTGAATTGAATGAAGCTTGACAGTTCGAGAAGCGTCACAAACTCATATTGTGCTATGATTTGGCGGGCGTTACGTGTGACGGGGCTTTGATGGGACTATTATTGACAAATTTTGCCACATTGAGTATAGATAGCCTATAATGAACTTAGAGAGGACTTAATCTGAGATAGAAACCGAGATCAATGTAAACTACTGTGTTATTAGGTTTACGTTAACTGGACTGGTTCTATTTATTTAAATCCATTTAACTGACTACGCAATGAAGTTCAGCGCTAACGCAGATTAGTTCGTTTGATGAAATTGGTTGAAATCAAGGCAAAACAATCGTGCACGTGATAGCAATTTTTGTTGTGTGTCTATAATAATTTTCATGGAGGTAGGACACGGCGGTATCTCCCGTCTGAACTGAGCAGTCCGACCGGTAGGCAGCGCGTGTGTGATACCCCTGGTGTTGCACACGCCCAAGGCCACGGTGACCGCTTTCCGGGCCGTGTGCTTGGCTGCCACCTACGTAGTATAAAAAAAGTTTATCATTTATCATAAGAAAAGTTCTAAGAATAGCGCATTAGTTACGTCCACGAAAAATATTTTTAGACTCTGCGTTTGTCTAAAAATATTTATTTCTGTAAACCTAATTCCGGTAAATCTAACCTGCTTCATATAAGTAGATAGATACTAGGGTACATTAAATTTAGCCCTGTTTACATGTATGCGCTTAATGATCAGTTGAGCTAAGACGTGGAGGTGTAACAAAGAACTACTTAAATTAACCCACTTTCTCATTTATAATATCAATAGCCGTTGCCCGGGGCTCCGCCCGCGTATGGTTCTGATCATGTTTCCGCAACCATGGGATCCTACCAGGAATAAAAGTAGTATATATGCTACTCCAGACTATAAACTATCCCTGTACCAAATTTCAGTCAAATCCGTTCAGCCGTTTGGTCGTGATTGAATAACAAACATCGAAATATTTTTACAAACTTTCACATTTAATAATATTGGTAGGTAGTAGTACCTAGCATTAGTTAGGATGTTGCAAGTGTTCGTCACGCCAACTGCTGCCATGTCCGTGGAGTACCTAGTGTGTGTTTTCGCCTACCAAAACTATAATTATTTTACGCATGAAAATAATTGTTTGCGAAGTCTTCCACTAAAAGCAGGTGTTCCCTTTTTAAAAAAATTGCATTTACTTACTTAGAAAAGATGTTATTTTTGAATTGGAACAGTTCTTTTGGTATATATATCGTTACTTATTAAGTGTTACTTCTACATGCGTATGTTCGTTGATAGGCATTTTATCCTTCGAGTGTCTCTGTATCAAAAACACTACAGACTGAGCATGAGGTAGGTAACTTCAAATTTGTTACTTTTTACGGAAAAACGGAACTAGGTAAAATTTGGTACAGGTATTAGATTATAGTCTGATTAGTATAGTCTGATTAGATTATCGACGTCCACTGCTGGACATAGGTCTCTCCCAATATGTATCATACCACTCGACTCTCTGCCTTCCGTATCCAGTCCATCCAGTAGTATAATACTATGGAATAAAATATAGGCTATGTATTTTTTATACCTAGAATAGGTTTGCAAGGAAAACGGAAACGAGTATAGGATAGGACAACAGGACTAAGAAGGTAGATAGATATCGCAGGGAAACTATTGTTAGGTACATAGGTATTTATGTAGCCATACCTTTCTTTCTCTTAGCTCCGTGTTATCTATTATTATTGTCTATCGCATTCGTAGATCTATAAATACACCTTCATTTCCAAGAACTGAACGCCGACGCTTGATAGTGCTCTTGAACTAAAACTTGTCTTTGTTATTAAACCCACTATTTATTGTTGTATATAAAAGCGATGGTAGCTGAATGGATAAGAATGGACGTGGCCGCTACTCAGAGGTATCGAGTTCGAATCCGACCGGGCAGTGTACCAATGTGAATTTCACTTTGTGGAATTTATAATGTATGTGCTAATCACATGATTTAGGTACCATCTGCTGACGGTGAAGGAAAAATATCATGAGGAAATCCACATATTATCCTGGAACAAATTCTAAGGACATGTCCGATCCACCAACCCGCATTAGGCCAGCGTGTGTGGATTATGTTCTAAATCCTCTCAGCTCTCTCGTTAGAGAATAGGAGACCCGTGCCCAGCAGTGGGACATAAATGGGTTGCTATTATTTATACTTGTACAAAATAGGTATTTTATGACATAAACCTTCTACACCATAAATCTTAAAAGGTAGGCAGACATACATTAACACCTAAACCCACCAGCGAACCGTATCATCGAACATAAATTGGATTATAATATATTAAAAGGCTCAACGTATCCTTTACAAACGACAAAACCAAACACCGTTTTTTTTCTATAGATAACCAAACACGCTCGATAAACGCGAAATAGAATACAATACGTTACAACGATACTAAGTTCATAAACCACAATATAAAAGCCAGGGGGGCCGGGTGACGGCGTGACAGGCGTGATTGCGGACAGCCACATTGTCCCGGCGAGACCAAACTGTCCAGCTATTGTCCCGCTTCCGACTATTATCCAGGAATGAGAGGCCTAAAGGTGCTCCACGGCGCCTGCCTACCTCATTGTTATAAGCTTACGTTTGCAAATCCGATTTATATTTGAATATAATTGACTTTTGGCCGCATATCAGGTACGAGGTACGAGTGTATGTATCATTGTGTTCGGCTGATCCCAATGGCATTTTTATCGGTTGAAAATGATAAATGTATTTGTGAGATTAAGTGTTGTGGGTGGGTGCGTGCTGTGAGCCGTGCGGTGCCGCGATGGGCGCGATCTCGTACTCAAACAAGTCTCGAGATAGTTTGAGTACTACTTTTGACAGCGGATCTTTAACTCTTAATCCCGCCGCGCCAATACGACAGAAAACATTTAAAAAAGTTAATATGGTTCCTTTATTACGCTATAGCTTGATAACACAAACAAAAAAGAGTAAGAACAACTTTGGCGATTGTATTCATCTTTTATTAACTTTCTGAGACTTTGCAAAAGGTGCCTATGGAAAGAAAAATTACTAGGTATGTCATTGAGCAGAAAATACATATTTTATGTTGTTATTTTATTTGTAGCGGTAAGATCGCGTAGTAAAGTTAGTTTATTCGTTTTACTATGTCTGCTAGGAGCCTTTGAAGCCTTTGCATTTGTTTTAGTAACTATTACTTATTAATTAAATTTTTGGGTTTAAAAGTGTAATTTTCAAAACAGTTGCGAGTACTTTTGCCCTGGCCTTTCCTTAAAACGTCCTCGTTGGGTTCAATTTAGCATAGGTACATCTAGATCAACCTTCAAGTGCCGGGTTTCATTTCAACCATACCAACCTACAATACGTATATTTACCTACCCAACTTTCCAAATAAAAAATAAGAAATGATCAACTTAAGTTTGAGGAAAAACTCTGGCGCAAACAAGAATATCTAACAAAATCAATCGTTTTCCATAACAGTAGGCATTCAAGTCGTAACATTTTCCAAATAAAAAACTTTCGGTTACTCGTTTTATATTCAAAGTGGAAGCAATTTCGTCTGCCGCGCGGCACAAATCACGCGCAAATTGAAGGCGATTTATTCAAAATATTTGTGGCAACAACTTTGTGAGCCGACTCGTAAATCGTAACCGTCTCGCTCTCGAGCGATACTTCGCTTATTTGTTTTCGCTTCACGCATCGCCGGAGGGTCTGATTTCCTACTTTTTTCATCGATCATCAAAAGTCAAAGCTCAAAAGTGCGTTCAAAAACCAACTGGCCAACAAAAAAAAGTCATCGGAAATAAATTATGTGTGCACGTCAGCGATGCGAGCTGTGTCTCGGGGATATCTGGTGGGCGCACAAAGCGGCGGCAAGAATAGCCCAGCGGGGGCCTCCGCGGCATAATGGAGAGAGTTTCACACCATTCACACATCGCCCTCGAGTTTTTTCTCTGTGACGGGGGTTACGTGGACCATCCGTCATGTGGGCCAGACACCCACCAAGAAGTATAGGCATGCACATGTAAACGTTTCCTTATCAGGGTGAGTATCTTTCGAGACGCGTTTTTCCGCGAAATAACCTCGTAGACAAACAAAAGAGTTGATAGTTTTTTGTTGTTTCCCAGGACACATCTTTAATCGTATGTCATGAAACTACATTGTGGTTATGCTAATGTTTGTTCAGTCTCAGCGCAGCGTGCGAGTGTTCGTAGACTCTAGCTCATTGTTTTAAGGCATGAAGTCGGTTGCTAGGTGAGAGGCGCTACGCGGCAGCGGCCGCCGACAGCGGGGCGGGGCTGGGCGTGGCGAGCGCTCGCTTTTACACTCACCCTGACGTCATGGATGCCACCAAACTTGCATCTATGTGTGAGTGCGCTCAAGTGTTTGCACTGTGACGTCACCGCTACGAAAATAAGTACGAATCCTGTGTTGTATACATCCGTCATGTTTGGTGAAGGAAACATCCTCATTAGCCAAATACACGTAAAGTATTTGATTAGGTTCAATTCGATATCATTAACAGAAATAAATAGAGCAAAAATAGAGTAAAGAAAGATATTTCATGCTACCAAAGAAGTAAAAAAAGCATACAGTGTTAAGCGTCAGTAGCATAGTGGTTAAGGAGTCGTCTTGCGATCGAGAGGCTCCAAGTTCGAATCCTGGTCATTACATTAGCGACATGAACTCACTAAAAACACAAGTCATTTAGCTTAGCTAGAGGGGTTCACAGAAATACTAGCAGTTTCAGTTACCGTTAGGTACTCGTTTAAAAAAAAGTAGACTCTATTAGTACCTATGTAGGTGAACAGTCCATTTGAAATTAATCTGTTACCGAAGCAGTAAACACTACTTTGTACACACCAAAGCTATTGACAATTAGGTATAAAAAAATTGCTTACCTTAAGTTTTATTTCCCAACTCTATAACTGCTCTACCTGTTACATTACGAACCGGTACTTATTCTGACCATCATAAATACTACATTGTGTGCCACATGATGAATCATTTCATTTCTATAGGAACCTATATACATAGAAACACCTAGGTCAATGCAAATATCTCTACATATTCATGCCTACGATATATTTGCACATTCGAATACACGATCACGGGCGTAGCAGTGGGTAGAGCATACGACTGCTACGCCGGAGATCGCACAGTGACATTTGTTATGGATAGTTAGAGACTTAAAAAGTCCTACAACATGGTCCAAGTATAATTCATTTTATCAGTCACAAAATTCGGCCGGGTAGGTACCACCGTGCAGAATTGCGAAAAACCCTCCATAATAATTCAATCTCGGTTGGATTGTGTTCGGGTTCAGCAAGTGCATAGCTGGGCAGGGGGGATTGTGGTCGCAGCACTAGTAGGACCGGTGGGTGTCACGCGGTGCTGCGACGACAATCCTCTTTTGATGAGGCCGTCAAGCTGAGTGCCACCATTGTTAACATGGTACGTGTATGTAATAGTGACCCTCTTTCCTGAGACATTACCTGCAGCTTACCATCAGGCGAGGTGAAGTCAAATTGACCTATATAGGTAAGTATAAAAAATAAAGATAAACTTCTATCATCAATGAATATAAAGATCTCATGGTAGTCGCATCTAAGACATTTTTGTTAAAATCCTCAGAGTACAAGTTTAATAAATGCTGATATTAAATCAATTATAGTAAAGCCACTTTTATCGATGATTGTACATGATCGGCATATCGCTTGACTGATTGACTCGCAAACTCGCAAAGTACCTACGAGCGTGACGCGGCTCACGATACTTGTACATAGGTACAACCGACGTCATAATCTGTTAATGACTCGTGGAAGGAGCATAAAATCAAGAGGCGCCAACCCGAGCTCGGTACATACCTACCTACAACATACCTAGTAGGCACGCACCTACCTAGTACAAACATAAGACGTTCCCACATACCTCAATCAACGTTACCGAACGGTTTGCCAATGGCGGCCGCTATCACAACATATTAAGTAATAAACAGTGTTTAAAGACAGCCGCGCGCACTCCTCGCACGGCGGTAATCACAAACAATTAGACGCCATGTTGCCGCCCCCCGCCGCGGCGGCGCGCGCGCACCTCGTTATTACCCTATTTATCGCATATTGGAAACAAAAAACATGATCACCCAAACGGCTATTATAGTTTTTGACTTAATTTCCGAGGCTCGTTTGAGCTCGGCGAGTCAAACTGAGTCAAACGGGGCGCCTGCGACGGACGGTCAGCTTTTTTCTGTCAAACGTTCCATTTTATTATGATCTCATCAAATTTTATTTATGCCCCGATGTAATCGACTCGATTCATCTTTTCTTTCGGTTGTATTAATTAGTTTTGTGTTGTTATGAAAACGTCTACAGACGTGGCCTGTTTAGCCCACTTCGATGGCTAGGGACGGGTTTAATGTCCTTAACGTTGTCTCGGGCTAAATAAAATTTTCATCGAATAGAAATTTATGAGCCTTATTATAATAATATACCTACGTTGCTATAATTAGTCAATCGTAGCAATAACAGAGCTTTGAATAAACTGGTTCGTCGTATATTAGATACATATATTGATTGAATAAGTAAAGACATATCACTCGCAGATGTTCATATCATTTGACCAAAAATACGATGGCTATAATTGTTTTTGGCGTAATAAAATCATAGTAATTTATTATGAGTTATGGTTGTACAAGACAGATAAACAGCTAATTTAATAGCAGTCCGTTTCAAATTTGGTCTGAAAGCATTTCTTTTCGTATTAAGCATACGTCGTAATTTTTGTACGTGGTGGAGCAATGGCGTGGCAATACTGAAAGGCGTAATAAAAATTTGGCACCGCGAAAGATCACAACCCAACCACAACATTACAAAAATGCACGCTATGGCTTTAGATATACATGTCAAAATTCACTAACTTAACTACTATCTTCGTCCTGTTCTCGAATTAGAAATTTGAAATACATTATCGCTTCCCCCAGGAACTGTGATGCAAATTGTTACTCTAAACAACAGGTAGGTATTACAGAGTCGTGTTGTGGAGTTATAATATTGCCCAGTGGGAGCAGTTTACTATAATTCGTACGATTGTCGAGAAGACTACACTTACTTCCCTTCTCCAAATCTCATCTTAACCTCCTAATCAGTGATAAACAAAGTTGAGCAGAACAGGATTAATTGAGCAAGATGCAATAGTAGCTGAATGGATAAGTACCCAGCCTCTACTCTAGAGGTATCGAGTTCGAATCCGGCCGGACAGTATCAGTGTGAATTTCACTTTCTGGAATTTATTATGTGTTAATTACATGATTTACCATTTTCTGACGGTGAAGGAAAAACATCGTGAGTAAACCCACATGTCCTAGAAGAAATTCTAAGGACATGTCCGTTCCACTAACTCGAATTAGGCCAGCTAAACCCTCTCAGCTCAGCAACAGCAGGAGAGGAGACCCGTGTACAGCAGTGCGACATAAATTGGGCTGCTATCATCAATGAGTACGATACGATAAAAATAGGAATTGTAGTTGAGAAAAAGTCAACGTCTCTTCTCGCAATTCATTATTTATAGAATAAAAATACTCGTATATATTCGACTTGATATTACCCAAATAGCGGTGATTTTCTTTTAGAAGCCATTGATAAAACGAATTAAGGAAAATTGCTAACATCTTATTTTATTTTCAGAGAAGTCAATGAACGTAATACCGATCTAGTGGGATTAGAAAAGGAAAACTGTTTTTCTTAATATTTGACATAGCTAGATAACTTACATAATAACCATTGTTATTAGTACGGAAATATCCCCCGCCGGCCATGTTTTAGGCCCTGCATGGTTATGTCGGACTTGACACCGATTAAATTCATGAGTAAGAACATTGCACAGAAAATTTTAATTTCGTAAAATACCTAGTATTTTTTTAGGATTAAGCTAGCAAAGCCATAGGTATCATCTTGAAGGTATGATTTGTGAAGGGCGTTTGTTTATTTGTAACTTACATAAAATGGCTGGATGGATTTGGTTTAAAATTTAGCATCCAGATTGTTACACCAGTTGGGTAGAAGCATTATCATAAACAAGGTTATATCCTAGTCTCCTCTTTCCATTTTTTAGCTGTTACAGAAGTAAGTATCCTCTGACCTCCCAACTTCTAGAGAAAAGCCTGATAATAGTCTCCAATAGGGAAAGATCATAAAATATTTTATTTTTTTTATTTATAATATATACAGCCATTTTACAGGTACTTAAACCTAAACTTATGGTAGTAGGACATTCTTATAACTTAAACTAACTTACAATTAACTTATTTCTAATATTCGGTAAGGAAAGGTAATAAGTTCGTGTGGGTCGTGGGAATTTCACAATTCCACACAGGTCAAAACGCGGTTCCGGGCTAGTGAGTAATAAAAACGAAACAGAACTTATTAACTGTAAGTTAACTTTATAACAATATTATGTTAATTTCTAAGTGGATCTCAAAATTTAGTTGATGACAGTGGGTGTCAATAAGTACAGTCAGCGTCCAAAGTAGATGATGATCGCACAGATTTTAAAATTAAAAATTTTCATGAAAAAAAAATATCACAATTCAATTATCATTGTAGAGAGCATTATTATGTGTTAAGAAAAAATAAATGATTTTTCTCAAAAACTAACTTTCAAAATCGAAAAATGATCATCTACCTACTTTTGACGTGAACTATACATAAAAACACCCACAGTTCGGAAACCATATTATACAGTCCCACGTATGTTTATTGTCTAATGGAGAACAGGCTTAACTGCCTTGAACGACACGCATGTGGAGAGTTGCGGTAGTCTTTGCATTTTACTTGACGCCAATTGCGTGGGAAAGGCTCGAGGGACCCTAAACATTCGTACTTATACGCTGTAAGGGAATAGCCAGTATGGTATCGGTATACAGAATAATCGATTTTTGACTTTGACTTAGAGAAGGCGAGTAGGAAGTGGTCGGGAGCGAGTGGTCCCTCGAACACGGCAGTCGGCGATCGGTCAGCGGCTCACGGCTCGGTGCCGGCGTATTATAACTGTCATATAACTCATGCCTTAATAGGAGCGGCTCTCCTTGTGCCAACTATTAAATAGTATTCACATTTTACGATAATGCCCAACAAACTCTTATTGACGTATAAATTCCGAACTTTTTTTTCATCTCCTCAGAACGACCGAGGGCGCCAGTTGTTTCTCGATATTAATAATGCTATGCTAGTTCAGTTTTTCGGGTTTAATTACGTCCAGGCGATACCGGCTCCGTTGGGTGGAAAGTAGTAAATTAAACGGTCGGCGAGCGGTCCTTTTAATATTCATAGCGTTATCAAACAAAATTTTAAACTAATTAAAAGTTGTTTTAATAATTCCTTGGTTATGAATAAGATCGCCTGAAGCGACGCGCGGGGTCTGTGTGCGTTCTGCTCCGCGACAGGAAATTGCTTACGAACTGCCTACCGCCGCACGATATATTAAACTTTGTATCAATATACTCTGCTATGCGTCTCACTTGCTAACAAATGCGAGGTCGACGGCCTTCATTTGTCTTGTTTTTTGAATCAACACTATACCTTTTCGTGTTTTGAAGCGGCACGAACTGAATCGCCGGCAACGATTGAATCACACGATTGACTATTTTTAGCCAGTAAATATACGAAAGATACCGTTGACTTAGTTATACGTGAAACGTTTTTGTGATGGACAGAAATATCACGATCTGTCTTAGGTATTGCAATCGTTGCGAAGTAATTGGACACTGGGTGGTGACTAGTGTGTCCGCGCGCGGCGCGGTGAGCGGTGGTGAGCGTCGCTCGGTAGGTGTTTTCTATAGCATTATATCGCCTATCCTATAGTGTTACTCAAGGAGGTAGGACACGACGGTATCTTGTGTCCGAAATGAGCTGTCCGACTGGGGTAGTACCTCCGCCCTACAGAACACCGCGGCCATAATAACCATCGTGTTGTGTTCCCGCCGGTAAGTAGGGTAGCCAGAGCTCACTGTACCCCTCCTCTCCCATCCCTTCCTAGCCTCCCCGCCCCTTCCCAGCCCTCCACCCTTCCCTTCAGGGTAGGCAGCGCGTGTGTGACACCCTTAGTGTTGCACACGTTCATAGGCCAAGGTGACTGCTTCTCATCAGGTGGGCCGTGTGCTTGTCTGCCACCTACGTAGTATAAAAAAAAATCACCCTTTTTTCCGTCCACTAGAGTCGTTCAACCGGCACCCCGAGTATACCCTAATAAGAAACTCCTCAGGAACCCTGTGAGACTTTGGCCATCAGCCAAAACGCCTCCATACAAAAAGCTTGTACCTACTATATGAGTGAAAATAAATATTAAATATTCTATCTACGACATTCTACACATCGCTCCCTAGACCCAAAGTAAGCTTAGTTTAACTAGCTCCTGTTATCGATTCTAGAATGCTGATAAACATACTTATATTTCCTTTTTTAGGAAATACATACTTATTATACATAGAAAAAATATAAATATAATACTATATAAATCACGTAACCGTGAAATACGTCATCTTTAACTGGAGGGGTAAAAAGAAGTACCCACTAGTAATTTTAATGTGTAAAACAAGTTGAAAAAAATATCAAAGAAATCGGGCGGCAATATAAAACTGCGTAATGAATTGTCAAAGTGACACAAAACTTCATATTAAATGATTTCAAGTTAATGTACGGCCGTAAAATTATACTGTCCAAATAAAAATATCAAAATCGCCATAATTATAGTTAATTGAGCCGTTTCGGATACGACTGCACGACCACACAAATATCGTAACACGAGTTGATATCACTACTGAAAACAACAAAAAGTACATTAAAAAATTAAAAAATAAAAATACTGCTCTACTTAAAAGTAAAATGTTGAGATATAAATATAACCGATAGGTATATATATGGTAAAGTCGGCGTCAAAGGACTATGATGAGTTTCGAGTAAAGTCACTTATGTTTTTTGATGAAAATGATGTTTAATTACTTTTGAACACAATACAATTAACCATTTTTATTTGAATTTTTAAGTTTGAAATCTGTGCAATCATCATAAACTTTTGCCGCTGACTGTACAAACAATCCCATCAAGAAACAACTATTTCGATACCTCTTATCTTTGCCGCGTCATAAAGACCTGGAATTTTTTTACCAGCGCACGTGTTTCCTTCCTCCTATAATCACAGGTCCTTTAAGCGGGCGAGGAAAAGCAGGAGCCCTTAAAGAAGAAGGTTGGGGGGGGGGAGGGGTGGTTCGAAGGGTGGTTGAGAAAGTTTATGTGCTCATGAACTCATGAACACATCACGATGATTATTATAGGGGCGGTGTTCTGTAGGGCGGAGGTACTACCCCAGTCGGAGAGCTCATTTCGGACGGGAGATACCGTCGTATCCTACCTCCTTTTAAATCCTTCATATATTTCAACCATCTCGACAGTATTCTCTGATTATACTTAGTCTTCGCGAAGAATTTACCAGCGGGGAATTACCGCAATTTAATGAATAGAGTTCTTGGACTCAATCATCTTTTTAAAATATTTGTTAATGTGAATCTTGTTCGTGGTTGCAAATATTTTTTGGCAGTGCGACAAAGGTATTGAATCAAACGCGTCTTGGTGTGTGCGGCTTGTCAGATCGGCGCGTCAAGCCCTGCGGGGGGCTAAGATCTTGTGGCGCGCGCGCCGTCAGCTGTCGAACCCGCCCGCGCGCTCAGTTCATTGTTATTTGTACTAATATCAACTGTTCCTGACTTCATAAGGCAGTTGTTTAATGATTGAAAGCATGGGCAGTATAATTTAAGACAGTGAAACTAAGAAAGAGTTTGTTCGATTCTGGCATAACTATGAGAGGGAGCACTCAAGTCTAATCTCTACTTGGAAACGTTTACGTAAAAAATATAAAAACTTATCTTTTAACTAGTATTACCAGAGGCTTAGTATATATATGTATGTTTATCCGCATTCTAGAATCCATAACACAAGCTAGTTAAATTATACTTACTTTGGATCTAGAGAGAGCTCTGTAGGAGGTTTTTTTTATATAGGACACGTCAAAATTACTTTACCTCGCCTGATGGTAAGCTAATGGCAAAGTTTCAGTACTGGGGTCACCACCACATACACCTGTAGTGCTACAGTGGCGGCCCTCAGCTTGACGGCCTCATCAAATGCTTTTTCTTAATGACCCCGGGACTATAGGATGTAGAATATTTATTATTATTATTATACCTGATGGTAAGCGGTTATCTCCTTTTAAACTAGTAGCGTGATACAAGTATATAATAATAGCTGCAGCTGGAAAATGGATGATGAAACGGAACAATGGAGTAGTTATGTCTCCAGCGCCTTGACAAATTCCTTCTTCATACTGCAGAACTAAATTTAAGGCGGTTTTATTGGGTGATGTTTGCTCTGCTTGTCCAGTCCATTAGTCAGTAAGTACTAAGTGTCTGATGTTGCCCGCTTTTAACACCATCTACCAAGCGCAGTTCTGAATCTAAATAGTCTAATAACTTAAATGAGCACACGAAATTTCACCAAAATCGGTTCCATCGCTTAGAAGAAACGTCCAACCGAATAACATACGATTCGAATTATAAAGATCGTTTTATTCTTGTACTACCACAAATAAATGAATTCGCGTGCGATAGGTACCTATATCATATTTTTTTAATTCATTATGGTAGCAATAAAAACAATTTGTAATTGTATTCTTTATTTAGCAATTAGTCGAAACTATTATTCAGATTGTATGATAGCAACTGTTTTACAGCATCGGCGGGCGGCGGCGCGGCGCCTGCACCCTGTTCTGTAGTTGATCGTTATTGCTGTTTCTCACGCTTAGGATACGTCCGTGCAAAAAATCCACCTACCCATTAATGTCAACTTAACATGGAAATATCTTTTTGCACTAGTAAATTGGCAAGCAGTGTAGTTTGTAGATCATTGTTTTTAAGCGCGGTGGTGTTTTTCTTTACTTTTTCTGATGCGATGCGTCAAATACACGTATCCACCTTTTTTTTTTTTTTTTTTACTTCATGCACTATAGGTATGTACACCAGCGAACTTAATGCTATAGGCATTCTCTACTAGTCATCCATGGGTGATGCAGAGAACAAAAAGTGCATTACGAAAGATAATGACTGTAATTTTGATTGTACCACAAATAAATATATATATAAAAATACATCTATATAATAAGCATACATACATATATATTTATTTATTTATTCATTTAAACCACTATCATTACAGATAAACCCCTAATGCGACAGTGTATACAGATAAAATCTTAAAGCTAGTCTTACAAATAAATCTTACAAACTAGGTGTATAATAAACATACATCTGTATATATAAAAATGAATCCCTATTTCCCTTGGTCACGGCATCACGCGTGAACGGCTCGACCGATATGACTGAAAATTGATGGGGAGGTACCTAGCTTAGAACTAGGAGGCGGTCATAGGATACTTTTATCCTGCTACGGGGACAAAGTATACCCCGGCGAAGCCACGGGGCACAGCTAGTGCATAATAAACATAGGTACATGATTAAAGGTTGAATACGTATAAGTTCAAGTAGGTAACTATTGTGATGATTCTGGCAGTTTAATTAACAGATGTTTGCGAACCCTATCCTAAACACATGTCGGCTATGTTATCGGGAAGAAGCGCGAGAGTTCGATATGCTCTCATCATGACCCTCCGAGCCATTTGCCAACTCATTTGAGGTCAGCTTTTCAGTCCCCCAGCACGATGGACGGACGACCTAAAGAAGGTAGCTGGGATAGACTGGATGCGCAAGGCGGAGGATCGGGTGCTATGGCGTACATTGTCCCTATATCTGTACGTGTACTATGTCCAGCAGTGGACTGCAATAGGCTAATTGATTGGTTGATTGATTTCAGTCCTTCTGCATCCGTAAAGCGATTACCATCTGAATTCTACAACTCATTGGCGATATCGAAGTTCTGTAGATAGACCAAACTTTTTAGGACTACAACTACCAGTAACGACGGCCATAGACGTTCGTATGACACCCGGGACCGACGGTTAACGTGCCCTCCGAGGCACGCTCTTGTAAGCATTCTTTATCTAAATGCGAAAGTAAGTCTCGTCTGTATATTTGTAGCGTTTTTACTTGAAACGGATGATCTAATTTCATTAGAATTTTGAATAGAGATAGCTTATGCTTATAACCTAAAGAAGAAATTAAAAGAAATATAACTAATTTCTCATCACCCTCATAGCGAAAACAAATCATTTTTCCAAATCTGCTCAGTAATCTTTGATTAATCGGCGAACAAACATTTAAAAAAAGATTCCAACGAATTGAGTACTGTCCTCCATTTTGGAAGTCGGCTAAAAATATCTTTGTTGTTCAATCTACGGTCTCAACATTCATTAGACACGAAGTACGATAGTGTACAGTTACGTTTTACAGAGAATCCTAATTACACATAGCGTGTTACTTCGTTAAGAGCTCGCCTGATAGAATGCACATTCCAATAATCAAGTACCAGAATGATCCCATCCAATTGTTAACAGACCATGTCAAACTTAATAACACTTGCCTAATGGCGACGCAATAGACATGAAATTGGCGAAAAATAGTTAAAAATCTTCCTTTGTTCTTGTGTTCGTAGGTGTGGTCCACTGATTGTAAGACGGCTTATAATCGAAAGAATCGTTACAGATTATGCCCACGGTTAGTTTATACCATCGCACCACTCGCCATAGGCACGGGTTGCCACACAGAGCGGGGAAAAAATATAATTCATTTTCATAATCGTGAAAACATTCTTACTTACCGGCCTCATACTAGTAATGATTTTAAAGCTTTTTAGTCAACTGGGCCAATTCAGACACGGTCCATGGGCCCAGTTGACATAACTAATATTATGTAATTTAAATGTAAGTTTAAAATATTGTCAAAGGCACCCAACTGTATATCTTTAATGATGGTTTTCATAGTCATTATTAACATTTTGAACAAAAATGCGTCGGTGTAATATCAAAACCCAGTATCTGCATAGAACTAAATTTTACAGGAGAGCCAAAAAACCTTGTCGTGTCTTTAATAATATGGTTTTTTTTAAATATGCCAAATACCTACCTACTGTTTACGGTTTTGAAATTTGAATATTTTCTCTCTCATATTTTTTCTCAGTGAATTTAGTATGAAATTAGAAGCAAAGGGAGTGAGGTTCAGTTATAATTCTACCGTAGGTACACAAGTTATCGTCAGTTGCGACCAAAGTCTTCGCCCCAGAGCCTGTGGTCAGCTTAAGTACTCCTTTTGGTTTTACTTTTTAGACTTTGGCTATGGGAGCGACTACCGTCTAAGCAATTACGGGCTCAAAGGTTTCGCGTCATTGAGGACTCAATTCATAGGTGATCAGTCCTCTAATTGGTTGTGTCGTTGTTTATCGTTGGTACGTCTTAATATATATAAATCTCGTGTCACAATGTTTGTCCTCAATGGACTCCTAAACCACTTAACCGATTATAATAAAATTCGCACACCATGTGCAGTTCGATCCAACTTGAGAGATAGGATAGTTTTTGAAACGGATTTCGACATCCACGCGGGCGGAGCCGCGGGCAACAGCTAGTATAGACTATAGATATGCGCGACCTTTCGGACTGTTCTAGACTTTTGTCGGCACTCAAACACAAGCTAAGTGTCCAGTCCGCTAGCCCCGAGTGCGGCTGCCACGGGACAGCTATCCACGCGTAACTTATTAATTGTATAAGTTCCCATAATTAAGTCATCATCGGGCCGCCCGCCGACTTTTTTCTTTATTAACTCTCATTCTCTAGAAATTCGAATCGAATAAATTGGTAAACCTATACCTTTTTTAATTGCTTACGGAACTTTTATTTAGTGTGTACCTACAATAAAATCGTCTGTTTATTGTTACGATCTAATTTATTTAGCAGCCGCTCTCGAAAAGAAATACACATCACGCCTGTTAAGGAATGAGTTAATGTTTAACTGTGTTTTTGTTACACTACTTAGGTGGCAGACAAGCACACGGCCTAACTGATCATCAACCAGGGGTATCACACTCGCGCTGCCGACCCTGAAAGAGAGAAGGGCGCTAGGAAGGGGTGAGGTAGGGAAGCTAGGATGGGGTGAGGTGGTGGGAGGAGGAATGAGCTCTGGCTACCCTACTTACCGCCGAGAACACAACACGATGGTTATTATGGCCGTGGTCTTTTGTAGAGCGGAGGTACTACCCCAGTCGGACTGACTATAATTTTGTTCTTGAGACTCTATCATTAGACTGGTTTGGTAGTAGGTACCATTATATTAAAGCATTGTCACTGAAGATACGCAAGAAGGTATACCTAATTTGAGTCCAATCAACTTTCTATACACGGGCTTCCAAAAATGACCCTTAGGTACAAAGAGTAAGTTTTTTTTATTCATTTATTTCTTTCTGACATACACTTGTCTTTACAATAATTTCCCAAGGTGACATTATAGTACATTATTTGTACACAAATCATAATAATAACTCACTTGAACATACATAAAATTATAATTTAGATTAAGTACACAGTAAGTTAACTAAAAGCTTGTAAAAAGAGGTAAACATAACGTAAGATGTAGGTATCCACCGCATTTACCCACAATGTGGTTTATATGGGGTAATAAATAGTCGTAAACTCGAACATGCACGGTGAGATTAGACAATCACGCATATTTTATTTTTATACCTAAACATTTTACATTTTGCTTATGGTAGACCCCAGTAGAGTAAGGTGATAATGGATGATTTTTTTTATACTACGTAATCGTAAGTGGTAGACAAGCACACGGCCCACCTGACGGGAAGCGGTCACCGTAGCCTATGGAAGTGTGCAACACTAAGGAGGGAGGGCTAGTAAGGGGACGGGAGGCTAGTATGGGAGAGGTACAGTGAGCTCTGGCTACCCTACTTACCGGCGGAAACACAACACGATGGTTATTATGGCCGCGGCCTTCTGTAGGGCGGAGGTACTACCCCAGTCGGACTGCTCATTTCGGACGGGAGATAGCGTCGTGTCCTATCTCCTTACTTCTTGTCTTTCTTGAAATTCGGCGTATTCAGTTGAATCTCCTTTCAATCGTACTGAAATTCCCACGGATACGAGTTGATTCGCCTACTTTGAAGATTGATGGCGACAACAGTTCGAGAGTGAACCGTGAAGGAAAGTGGGGTGCGGGGGTACTGTAACATCCTTGGCTTTTTTTTTATTCATGATAGGTTTACGTTTGACCTCAGTGTTGGCTGTGAGTAATGTGACTATTATTTACCTATCCACATGTGTTTGTGTTTTTCATAAGAGTATTTTGATTGATATACAATAAAGTTTATAGGTACTATTCTATGAATATTCGAGCATTTTAATAAATAATAATAATAAATAAATAAATATTCTACGACATTCTACACAGCGCTCCCTAGACCCAAAGTAAGCTTAGTTAAACTAGCTTGTGTTATGGGTTCTAGAATGCGGATAAACATACTTATATACTTTTTTTTGTAAATACATACTTATTATACATTTTACATTAATACCGTCTGATTAATTAAACTCAGTTCACAAACTATAGTTTATGAAATTATTAAGTAAACATTTTTAATTAAATCGAATAAATAGCGTTTATATTTTTCAATAAAATGAAACCTTACTCAAAGAAATTCATTGAATAAAATATGTCAACGTAATTTGAATTTATTTAAACGCGTTTTGATCTGTGAAGTCTGAACTTTGTAACCAAATTTTTAGTTACTGGTCTAGTATAGGTATATACAAATATAGGTATAAGTCTTTGATACAACATTTATTTTTTGTAAAAGGTCGCCTTGTCAGACACATACTCAAAGTCGAAACAATGTCAAACACATTTTGTACAAGTTTGATGTGGATATGGCTGCGAACGCAAATATGATTGCATAATCAGAATACCTTCTTTGTTCAAAGATGAGTTGAACAATAAGTGACGTCACAAATAGAGAAATAACGCGAATTTAATAACGAACAGGCTATTTGTACAGAGTTGTTTGATCGTCCGCTATTGTGCCTGCTACAGCCGCACTGAAAGTAATTTACACAAGTGACTCTTGCGCATAACAAACACGCAGCGGAACAACTTAATCTATACTCAAAGCACTTGTACGTAGAGTTGTAAATAGATGGATGTATAGGCTAGTCGTAATATAGATGTCAGCTGGACGATACGCCTGTTCAGGTTAAGTTTGTGTTTCACACGTGTGTGCCTACACAATAACGACCCACATTCCTTCAACATATTTCAATTATTTGTGCCTTTTTGTATGTTATCAAATTTTATGATAGGTATGTGAAAAATGTTTCATATATAAAAGTTATAGTAGGTAAACCGAGTCTAGTTTCGCTAGAAATCGTAATATATAGTTACAATTTTTCAGTGCTAAAATTTACCCTATTTCACCCTCTAACTCGTATCAACTTTAATTTATTTTTCTTCCATCTTTAATGATGACTGTTCGTTGTTCAGGTGGATAAATTTAAATAGGTACAGTGAATGCCCAAGTCTAACAGTACCATATCCCAGTTCCGACAGAATTTTAAAATTCAATGAAATTAATATGCTAAAGCAAATAGTATGCTAACTTATTATTCCTAATGATTTTTGGTCGGCAAAAATCAAAAAGCATTCCCCCGGTAAGGGACTGGTCACAGGTTCAAGTCCCGTCCTAGATGTTCACGTTTTCCGATCAAAAATCATTAGAATTTTCAAATTCCATATTTTCAATAAACTAATATCTTTTTTTTTTTTTTTTTTTTTTATACCACTTAGGTGGCAGACAAGCACACGGCCCACACTGATGGAAAGCGGTTACCGTGGCCTATGGACGCGTGCAACACCAGGGGCGTCACACTCGCGCTGCCGACCCTGCAAAAACCTTCTAATGCCCTTCTTGTAAATAATATTATAACAATGTGACACATCTAGTGTCGAGATGTCAACAGAGTCTATTAGTGATAATAGCATCAACTTGTGTATTGGAAAAAAAAAACACTTAACTCGAATGATGTCTATATCGAAGCTCATTTGTGATTCGAATCCTTAATGCGAAATTAGATTATACCTAAATATATTAAAACATGTTCTTTGTATATGTTTTTGACGAACATGAATTTAGGTATAATTATGAGTTCACATTTAGGTAAGAAAATAATTCGACTTAAATAAGCCTAATTTGATTATAATAGGTATACAGTGTTTGTGTTTGCACTCCTCCGAAACGGCCAGATCGATTTCAAAGGATTTTATTTTTTTTGTTAAGATTCTAGCTTTTTGCCATTAATAGGTATAACGAGATTTTCGTATGTCACACTAGCTGGGAAAATTTCGTAAAAAATAATATATAACCCGTTCGCAGCTCTACATACTTACTACGTACTAATAATATTATTACTAAAACTACTAGGCCTATTATTTGCGCAAGTGCAATAAAATATTTACCAATTTTACCATCAATTGCATGAAAAATGGAAACAAACATTGATTATTGTATTCGATTTTAGCTAGATTTTCTGCCACTTATTATTTGTGGCCTATACTTCTTAACTAATACCTATCAATCCAACATCACTTCGCTTCAAATTAATTTTTTTTCCCAATAAGTGAAATGTTTGGATAATCAAAACATACAGTATGTTCTACAAAATTCAACCTCTCACCCTCTTTATAATATTAGTATAGATTAATTCATTATAAGTCAATTGTAAATAAATATGAACATAAATAATAGATAAACAAATAAATCTACTCTCATAAATAATCTCGTCAAAGTCCAATCATACTAATTTACTTATCGTAATAAGTAAACGTAAACACAAGACTGAGAGGCAATATAAATATGTGATGTCTAAAAAGGTGCGCAAGTCGCGAGAGGCGCGGGCGCACGCCTTCGGACACAAATTGATAAATTACACGTAGTTGAACATGGTTAATCCCAACGAAATGAGCACTTACGGCGGGATTACACCTCGGCGCGGGCGCTGTCCCACGATGACATTAAGCGGAGCGGCGCGGACGCAGCTCGTGAGGCGCGCCGCGTGATGCATGGCCCGCATTGTACTCCGCGCCACAGCGCATTTGTAACCCCACCAGTGATATACAACGCTTTATGTAGCACCCATAATAAGTTTATAATGAAAAATGTTATTCTGTAACTGTTAATGCCGTGTTATAACTCCTCTATTGGTAATGCTCTTGATAAAGTAACGTGCCCTTTTCATTCCTCGTGGCCGACCAATCTTTATAAGGTTCGTATCAGTTCAGATAAAATATGAATATGGACTCGTTTACGAACAATTTGTACTTTCTTATGTGCTGACTATTGTTAGATAATAGTCGGAGAAGAATGACTTTATATTTATGAGCGTTTTTCACGAATACCCGTAAAGAGCTTCTTGGACTTAACCATTATTTTATTTATTTTGAAATTGCCTGAATGTAGTAGTAGTAAATGCCGCTGCGTAGGAAGCGCGGGTTCGATCCCCGCTCAGTGTAATTATTTGTATGCATGAATAATAATATGTGTATTTGCAATGGTCTGGTCGTGTCTCGGAGAGCTCGTTAAGCCGTCGGTCTCAGTTGCTATAGATCTTGCCATATGAACGTCTATGGCAGTCGTCACGGGTAGTTCTATCTAGTATCTGCAATGCTTCGATATCGCTTAATGTCACCATTGGGTTGTGAAGGTCAGATGGCAGTCGCTTCACGGAAAATATCTAGGTCCAGCCAAATCCGCAGTTAAGACTGGTAAAGCGGACCCCAGACTCCGAAGTGAAAGCTTTGGATGCAACTGGGATTAACGCTAGGTTAAAGAAGAATAATTAGTAGGTAGCAAATGTTCTTTGGAGCAATAAGTTCACTTGCAAGCCAGTATGTCAACTGATTGATGTGCGAGTCTCTGACGCAGGTTTTCCTCTAGGGGTTGGTGAATAAGATGGCAGTCGCTCATGTCTCAAAGTGCAAACTTTCGATTTGACAAGGATTGGCACTCGAATGAAGAGAGTAGATAATAATATACATATGTGTAGGTGCTATTACATCTCTCTATATTATTAAAGTCAATATGAGGACGAAACCAGGGGATCCGTTATGAAACTCTTTTAGTATATAACTCGCTCTGATAGTTTGTTAGTTACTATGGGCCAAATCTTGGTAATCCTATTATTAGGACCACTTGCTGATGTTAGATGCGTATCTTCGGCTATTAAGCGATAATAATATGGTACTATGAACCTAGTATAAACTCCTAAACTAAACAAGTCAGATTTATTATTTTTGGAGTCATTAGGCTTGTCTTATTACGCACTTATTAGAAAGCTTGTTTTTTAATAGTTTAAAATAATTTTATAATCTATATATTCGGTCATCCTGTAGATGGCAAGGTGCGAGTTACATACGAGTAGATTATTACAAGCTTCTATAACTTAATGAAGCAGTTTACCATCAGCTGGATCGAGTATTGCTTCTTATTAGCAAAAATACAACCAGACTATAAATCATTCCTTTTGAAGAATATATTGCAGGCATCGTTCGCAGGTCGCGTGAGGGGTATCGCGTGACGCCTCGTCTACACCGACTAGCAACTCAGTAAAATAGCCACAGTTACTACAATAATAACACCTATTTCAGTTATCAGCAGTTTCGAGTACCTACTGCCACTGGTGTTGAGATTTTATTTTGCGATTATTGATTGCTGTTTTAACCTCAACTAGCTGTTGGCCAGAATTCGGATCCACTTTCCACTAGAGCCTATTGCAGTGATGAAAATAGTCGTGTTATTGCATGTCCGTATGGATTGAGGAGCCACTAAAGATTTTAAAAGGAAACTTGCTCCCTTACTTAGTAGGGAAGAAAATAATTTTGTAGCCGGAATTCTGAAATTTGTAGTAAAATATGTCTAAAGTTATATCAATGTGAATGTGGCTCCTCAATCCAAACATCAGAATTGAGGAGCCACCTGAAACACGGAAAGTATTTGATGTATATTTTTGTAAATTTTGTATCATTTAGTAGTAATTGTGTATAGTGTCTACTAAAAATCTGAGTCCTGGGGCCTTACTCCGAAAAACGAAAATATTCGTATCCGTTGACGTTTTGACCATTTAGCTACCCCGAAAGTGTTTCGTTTCGGATTTCGGATCCGTCTTCGATCGTTTGACATTGAGGTTGTCGATCGTTATCAGTACACCTCCTACTCCCAAAATACATTTAACGTTTTCGCTGTCGTTGTTTGACAAATGGTCCGTTTTCGTTCGATCCGAAACGTTCATGTTCGATTTTCAGAGTAAGGCCCCTGTACTGTTTATATTCAAGAATATACAATATTATACTTTTCAATTAGATTGGTTATGCCGTTTAGTTTCAACTTTATACATAGGTACTATTCAGTATGATAAAACCGTTCTCGACCATCTAGATAGGGTTTAATTGACCATTAGTTTACAGTTTATTTTTACACTTCATATTATATTTTAAATCAATAAAATTGCAGAGTTAAGTATGTTAGTATATTGTTATAAATAACGACAAGTCTTGAATTTAATTATAGGAAAAAATGGCTTAGTGAGCGCGTGCGGCCGGTATGAGAGGTGAAGTGCGCCCGCTTGCATAGGTGGGTGTTAAATCATGCGCACAAAAAACCCACGTTTTTATGATGCTTTAAATACCAGGAACTTGAGAATATGCGATGCGATGGTAGCCGAATGGATAAGGACGCGGCCTCTACTCAGAGGTATCGGGTTCGAATCCGGGAAAAAACAGCACCAATCAATGTGAATTTCACTTCGTGGAATTTATATGTGCTAATCACATGTTTTATTATCTGCTGACGGTGAAGGAAAACATCGTGAGGAAACCCACATGTCCTAGAAGAAATTCTGGGGACATGTCCGATCCATCAACCCACATTAGGCCAGCATGTGTGGATTAAGGCCTATACCCTCTCAACTCTCTCGTTAGAGGAGAGGAGACCCGTGCCCAGCAGTGGGACATAAATGGGTTGCTATTATATAACTTGAGAATATAGTGCAAAGAGAACGCACCCGAACATCTACAGCATTTATTGTACCCAATAACAAATAAAACTTAAATTTACTGCACAAGTGGGCAGATTGTGTGAGGGAATTAATAAAGGTACTTGGAATTGCACGGGCTCCGAATTTGAAATGCTTCTTTAATGTCGGATATGAATTGGGTTGTTTAATAAAAATTAAATGCCTTAACTGAGTTTATTTAATAAAGATGTAGTAAATGAGTAGTAAAAGAGCGGTAAAATTGCATCCGTTCTTGATTTTATTTATTTTTAATCAGCCACCCAAGTACTAATAGTGGGTAATTTATTTGAGAATAATATTGTGTAAACAACGTCTTAATTATTTCTTTATTTCGAGCTCCTACTTATTGCTGGCTATTTTAACCTCGAATAACTGTTGACCGGAATTCGAATCCCGTTTTCGTTTGCAATTAAATCCTATTTCAGGAATCAAAATTGTCGTGTTATTTCTGACTCTTTTATTCATATATAGGACACGTCAATTTGACTTCGCCTCGCCTGATGGTAAGCTGAAGGTAAATTCTCAGGAAGGAGGGTCACCATTACATAAATGTACCATGTTAAAAACCACTTAGCTTGACGGCCTCATCAAAAGAGGATTGTGGCAATAGTTATTCCACAGGCGGCATTACACCTAAATCCTAAATCCGCTATTACCCCCTAATAAAATAACAGTAGGTACTTACTTACCTAACTATTTACATACATACACATACATATATGCTCACGCCTTTTTCCCGCCGGGGTAGGCAGAGACAACAGACCGCCACCTGCCTCTGTCCTTATATACTTCACGCGCTTCCTCTACTGTCATTAAGCCTTTCATGCAAGCCCGCCAGTTTCGAGTGCTTTTGAACTGCCCTTTTTGCATTAATTCTATTTATAAAACTATTTACTTACTTACCTATTTTCTATTTCGATAGTTTCTGTAACATTGCGATAGTGCATTCCACTGCTACGACACGAGACACGACACGGCAAATATAAAGGAGGTAGGACACGACGGTATCTCCCGTCCGAAATGAGTTGTCCGACTGGGGTAGTACATCCGCCCTACAAAACACCGCGGCCATAATAACCATCGTGTTGTGTTCCCGCCGGTAAGTAGGGTAGCCAGAGCTCACTGTAGTACCCCTCCTCCCCCCATCCATTCCTAGCCTCCCCGCCCCTTCCCAGCCCTCCCCCCCTGCCCTCCAGGGTAGGCAGCGCGTGTGTGAAACCCTTAGTGTTGCACACGTTCATAGGCCACGGTGACCGCTTCCCATCAGGTGGGCTGTGTGCTTGTCTGCCACCTACGTAGTATGAAAAAAAAATTTACTTTCGTCTGGGCGTTTCTATGTATAATACCTAAAAAAAAAGTATCTGAGTATGTAAATTCGCTTTCGAGAAGCTATAACACAAGTTAGTTGAGCTATGCTTACTGTGGGTCTAAATAGCGCTTTATTACTAGCTATGTCCCGTTGCTTCACCCGTGGCATAGGTACTTCGTTACCGTGGCAGGACAAAAAAGTATCCTATGTCCGTCTCCTAGTTCTAAGCTATCTCGCCACTAATTTTTAGTTAAGTTGGTTCAGCCGTTCTTGCGTTATAAATAGTGTAAGTAAACGACTTTCTTTTTTGTATCTTTTATATAAATGTAGATTTGGACTGGACTGCTGAGACGACGTCTCGGGTTCGAACCCAGGTTCACCTGTATGGCACACACCAATGACTTTTCGATGCTTTTCGAAGATATGTGTGTATTTATCGCAGGTTTATAAGTGCCCGGTTAATGGCAATAGGCTCGCCACCTATTACATTGAGACCTAAACATAAACTGGCGAAATGTGGGTACTAGCTGCTCTGACTACCTCTTCGGGGATATAGGCGTGAGTTTATGTTATATTATGTTACCTATGTATGTCAAAAATTTCGGATTTGTCCAACTACTTTTATCGTTAACCGTACAGTCGGCTTCAGTTTGTAAGATACTGCAGCTAATTAACCGCCAGTCAAGACATGTTAACACCACGTAATATGTAATTCAACGTTGAATTAAATTGTAATTAATAAATAAGTAATTAGGTACTTTTTTGTTGGTTTTCTTACGACGCACATGGTTATGGGCGACGCCTGCGGTGCGAAGGAATTCCATGACGCGTATTAGGTTTGTGTGTAAGTAATAATTTTTTTTTTATTCATGATAGGCTTACGTTTGACTTCAATCTCACCTGATGGTAAGTGACGATGTGGTCTACGATGAATCACGCTTGCCTAGAAGGAACCTATTCACTCGTGACTCGAAAACTCCCAGGTTATAGCTTTCCGGAAACACAGACTCAGGCAAGGAATTCCACTCCTTTATTTTTTATTTTTTGTATGGGGCCACACATTGCATACATACATACATAAATGCTCACGCCTTTTTCTCTCCGGGGTCGGCAGAGGCGAGGTAACAGCCCGCCATCTACTTCTATGCTTACATACTTCACGCACTTTCTCTACTGTCATTAAACCTTTTATACAAGCCCGCCGGTTTCGAGTGCTCTTGACCTGTCCTTTTTGCAATAACTCATTAATTTGGTCAGTGTATACTCTGCGAGGTCGACCCCGGCTTGCCAACCCACTTACATACATGTACGTGCCTTACATATTTGGGTCACATTACACCCCGGCAGTCTATTACCCGAGACGGTGTGCGGTTTTAGTCGGTTCAAGTTCCACAAAGCTGGCCGCGAGGCAAAAAAAGATGTAAACTGTTTAAAATTGATCAAAATGATGGCCATTGTTTTCAATGCAAGGATTCTACGGCCCAAGAATTTTATATAGGTACTTCATTCAGCATTAGATACAATTAACAACAAGTGAACTATAAATAAGCTGGTTTTCCACCTGCGTAATGTAAAAAAGCTAGAAAACACCAAAGGGTGTTCGAACGCAGGTGAAATATTCAATGTTTTCACACTTAAGACTCGAACAATCAAAACATTTTTTTGTGAATCATCGTTTCGGGTTTTCGATATCAATGGAGATGAACTATTAACTAAACAAGAGACATCATCTTGCTATTTGATGAAATATTAATATGGTTGAATTCCTGAGCCGCACCATAAGGCACTGAAGCGCAGGTATTAATCATAGCACCTCATATTGTTGTATTCACAGCGCTGCGCCACGTGCAGGCGGAGTAACGCTATAGATATATTATAAATGGATAAGGAATCATTAAGTGTTTATGACCGCTGACAGGGACAGAGAAACGAGATGCTTCTATCATTTTTATACCACTTAGGTGGTAGATAAGCACACGACCCATCTGGTGGGAAGCGGTCACCGTGGCCTCTTACATTTACTTTAATTGAAACGGTTTAAGAATAATTTAATGACATTCATGAATCAGTTTAATTAATCTTCAATTTTAAATCTCAGTCTGCATTTCACCAGTCATGATCAGTTTAAACTTTTTTAATGTAGAGATCCGCTTGACTGAAATGCCAATATTCATCTATCTTGTACACATGTTAGCCACAAATAAAAGCATAGGTAGGTAGGTACTTAAGTGTGCATTTCTATGGCCACAATTTTTTTATACTACTAATAAGTATCTGATCTATTCATATTATTCTTAAATGTGTATAAAGTTAACAAAATCGAATACACATTTAGGGCTGACTTCGTCATCTAGCGTTTAGTATATCTATGTACACATCACAAGCGTTACCGTCGGAGGTGTTAAATGTTTACAAGGCTAGAGGTGCCGCCATCTGTCACTGTCCAAACAAACCACTCAACTTATAATACAACTCTTTTGTTTGGAAACGCGAACGTTTTTATTATTTCTATATCGAACTTTGGCTTAGTCTTCAGGGGCCTTACCACAAACTCTTAAAGCAGTATTATTTCAATATTACTTTACTTTTATAGTGTGAATCGGACTATCGACGTCGACGGATACTAGTGTTATGTAGTCTAGCATTCTCTTACTTTTTTTGGTATGTAGTGGATTTATTTATTTCATTTTTGTTTGTAGATTTACAAGACACAGAACACTTAAGTATAATAATCGAACGACGTTTGACCGAGTCCGATTCACACTATGAAAGTTAAGTAATATTGAAATAATAATGCTTTAAGAAAGCAAGAAACGATTATTATATAGCAATGAATATAGTTACTAGCTATAGCCCGCGGCTTCGCCCGTATGGATATCGGTTATCGAACGTGGAATTCCATACGAACTATAATCCCCTATTTCATAACCTACAGGTCGAAATAATATTACTAACCAACCCTGTATAAACCTTCTAATTCCCTTATTCAAGAACTCCATTAATGACGCTGTTTGAACCTCTTCAAGTGTTTTTTTCGCATTTAAAAGTAGCTTATGTCTTTTTCCAAACTCTAACCCAGTTTGATACCAAATTTCATCAAAATCAGTTCAGTAGTTTAGACGTGTAAGCGGAACACTTACAACATTATTATGATACAAAATATAACGTCCTTTTTTGAAGTCGGTTACAATATGGTAAGGCTCGCCGTCAAAGCCTCGCCTGCGTGCGCGCACTGGTAAACAAACTTTCATCTTTACGACAGCTCGGTCCATTAATCTATTATTTTCGTTAAAATCGTAACTAACATTTAAATCTCCAGCTTGGAATGGGTAGTTTAACACCAATTATCCATTTTCTCCAGTCGTACATCACGATTCCACGATGACGGCCCACTGGCGCCAACACTTCAATCGTTATTACATTTTTTTGAAAAGTGATCGTAAGATTGGTTAGAAGTCATAAAAATCTCATGCATGGTAATGCTGCACTCGGATTGTACTTTTTTGTTTTATATTAGATAGCGAACAAGTATGTAGACTGCCTTATTTTTAACTAACCCTCACGCACCACGTCTGGTCTGGTATTATTCAGATACAGACAGTCACCCCAGTCACCCCTTTGAAGACCTTAACTATACAAGTCTTGTAGCACAGCGGGTGCGATAGGCGGTGATTTTTTTTAAAGTCGATAGGCTCGCGTTTGATCACTATCTCACCTGGAGGTAAGTGATGATATGGTCGAAGATGGAACACGCTTGCCTAAAAGCAACCTATTCACTCTTGACTTAAAGACTCCCAGGTTATAGGTTTCCGAAAACACAAACTCAGGCAGCACAGTCACAACCCTCATCCTCTGCATCTACTGGCATCTACTGAAGCCCCACTGGCCCCACTTCACCAAGTTTGCCCTGGAGAAGCCCTTACTGGGGTTGGAGTTGAAATGGCTATTTCGAAATTGACCCAATTAAAGCAACAGTTTTAACACACACAAACACAAAACGCTGAAAATTTAAAACGATAAGTCACGTGATACCTACGTGTTTTTGTGACTATTACTGCTATTACCTATAACTAGCAAGTGTAACCTTTTGTGCCAAATAAATATTGTCAATATTTTTACAAAGGTTTCTAATAATAGTTAGATGACCTACTAGATTTGCAAATTGTACCATATTTTGGGCCGTTTGGGTGCGAAAAAGTATGGTGTAGTGTGCGTATGCAGATATTTACTGTGAACTGTCAATTAAGGCTTTTAATCAGACTTTTATCACTCGCTTTGCATAAATTATGGGTAAATTAAATACTTTGATAAAATGTCTGAACCGCTTTACAGGGCCGGTAGCGCGAGTGTGACGACCCTGGTGTTGCACACGTCCATGGGCCACAGTGAACGCTTCCCATCAGGTGGGCCGTTTGCTTGTCTGCCACCTAAGAGATATAAAAAAGAACATACCTAGGTACACAACACACAGGATACTATTTTAATTTGTGGAACATTGAACGCTCTGTCATATTAAATGAGGTGCCGAAATAATTAATTACATTAGGTTAATTTTAAAAAGTAATAAAAAGTGCATAGTAATGATAAATTCCATCAAACACAATGTCATAACTTTTTTTAAAAGCCGCGCCGTGCGCTATTGTTGGCGTTTGCTCGACTTATTGGGGTTGCTACCAGATAAGTGAATGGTATCACAAATGGTACCTATTCGAATTGTAAAATGTTATTTAATAAAAGTTCGTAGGTATAGTGCACGGCATCTAACTTGGCAAGATTTTGGAGTAGTGTGGGCCCCACTACTACAAAACCTTGCCAAGATAGATGCTGTACACTATACTCGTACTTGTTTGTGGCAAAATGCGTCCCATATAAACAAGTATAGTGTACGGCGTCTAACTTGGCAAGATTTTGGAGTAGTGTGGGCCCCACGACTCCAAAATCTTGCCTAGTTAGATGCCGTGAACTATACTAAGGAAATTATTATGTAGATCCTAAATTCGTTGTTAATGGTAAGAGTTAAGGTTCAAATTCGGGATTCTTCATTATCCTGGCGTAGGTTACTCTACCTCCTTTATAATTATTTAGCTTATCTTATCAACCTAGTTGGGTCCCATGATCTTAGTGATGCCTCGCTAACGTAACCTACATATTGCTACGCTAGTGGGCGTGCAAATACACCTCTGACTATTTCAGGGACATATAGAAGTGAGCATAACATTTTTTTATTCAAACTATTCAACCGCGGATCAAAGTTCATCCTAACAGTTATGAATGCTATCTGGCCATCAGTAGACATTATTCAAGCAAAAACAATTATGTAAGAACTGTTTGATTTGAGATAGTACAAAGGATACAAAACGTCTCGAGATAAGCGATCTCGATATACAGAGATTAATTTCGATTCAACAAAGCGGCGCTAGTGTAATAGCAATGGCATTGGACTTGTAATTAAGAGGTTATGGGTTCGATACAGTATACCACCAACGTGAACCCACTCGTCATCATCGTTTCGGAGCCAGCGACCTTCGGACTTTTCCTCCATTTTGCACGATAGTGGATATCCATATAATATCATTGCATGGCAGTAATAAATAGATAGCACGCAGTTAAAACGCTAAAAAAGCATAGATACTCTGAAATAAATACGTTAATAATATTCCCGATTATTATCTCATAACATAACATAAACTGACGCCTATATCCCCGAAGGGGTAGGCAAAGGTGCTAGCACCCACATTTCGCCAGTTTATGTTGAGGTCCCAATGTAATAGGTGGCGAGCATATTGCCATTAACCGGGCACTTATAAACCTGCGATAAATACATACATAACTTCGAAAAGCATCGAAAAGTCATTGGCGTGTGCCATGGTGAATCTGGCATCGAACCCGAGACCTCGGCTCAGCAGTCCATTACCCAGACCACTAGGCTACCGCGGTATTATCTCAGCTGATATTAAAAGTCGTAATTGGTACTAGACCGTCAACTGTGTTAAGCGGACTCCTGCCGAGGGTGGACGCGCGTGCTATTTCATGCAAATTCATAGAGCAAAGCTGCATTAGGTAGACTGCCTGTACGATTTTCCTCGACCTGCCAACCGCAGATGCTTGTGGCGGACGCCCGTAAGTTCAATCGTGTTTAACGCAGCGGCGGCCTTCGGTAAACATGAGACAGACGGCAGGTGGCAACGCGCCGATTACAGAAACTCTAATTTACAACATGCAATTATCAAAATGATGAAATATAAAGTAAAAAAAAATATATAAAATTAAAAATCACAACACCTAATCGTCGTCGGATCACAACACAACACATAAATACATGATAATATAAAAAAAATAAAGAATATTTTATTGAAGCGATGACTTTTTACATTTATTACGCTGCGCTATAATTAGCTCTGTGATAGATATTATAGTATCTAGATAGCTATCTATTAATTCTTCACCTGTCTACCCTTGTCTCAATTATTTGGTGTTGGAAACGTCATCTTCTTAGTCACGTCTTTCCTTGCAATGGCCTCTTTAACGCAATCGGTCCTTCTTTTCATAAGACTACCTTCAAACTTTAAACAGTTTAAACTTTTCAACGCTACTACCAATACTATGTTCATACTGTGACATCGTGACTTTAAAATTTCCTCGAATACACTCATTCCTTATTCTACCCATTTTTATCACATCACATGTTCTATAATATGGTATATGCTCTGAGAGAGGCCGCGTCCTTATCCATTCAGCTACCATGAGCTACCATCACCACCTAAAAAGAGAATTTACTAATTACAAATCATTCTATTCGTTTCGTTATACTGTACTTAATCTTTTATTTTTTCATGCGGAAATCCTCCCTTCCCTTGCCGCCTCCCTAATTAATATCCATTAATAGTACCTACTCCGAAATCCGGCAGGTTACCAAATAAATATTGCGCAAAAATACAAGTAACTGAAACATTCAATATTAACGAGTTCCACCAAGTGTCATACATAAGTCAACAGTATAGAATAAACTATATATCTACTAGCTGTGCCCCGCGGCTTCGCCCGTGGCGTACTTCGTCCCCGTGGCAGGATAAAAAGTATCCTATGTCCGTCTCGTAGTTCTAAGCTACCTCCCCACCAATTTTCAGCCAAATCGGTTCAGCCGTTCTTGAGTTATAAATGTTGTAACAAACCCGTCTTTGTTTTATATATTAGATATTATTAAATTGTAAGGTAGTTGTGTCTATATATTGAAGATATCAAAAAAACTTGGGGTATGTTATATAGGTATGAACGATTCTGAACATCCACTTTTTTTTTGAAAATCTTGTCTGTTTGTATGTGTGTGCGCGAATGACGCAAAAAGTACCTACAGAATTGATTTATATGCGGTTTTCTTTGTTTGAAAGGTCTTGGTCAGACTTAAATTCTTAAGCTTGTTTGATTACAATCGGTTGAGTAAAACCGGAGATATAGCCAAAAAAAGCGACACCCTACTTCCACGCAGGCGGAGGCGCGAGCATAGACTAGTCTACTAATAGATTTGACAATTCGACAATGAAAACATTCCATTTGAATCTTTTCAGTAAAGCTACCTACTGATAAAATCTGTGACTTGCTGGTCTTGTGACAATGAGGAAATTTATTCTCAAGGACATTCTTTTGAGGAAGTTCCTGTTACTTAGTGATATAGATGTCAATGTCTTCACTTCTTCAAGGTTACAATTGAGGGCATTTTCGTCAAAATGGCTACCAACCCACTCATGTGATGTCCCATAATATAAATTCCAAATAACTGACGATTTTATTTACATAAAGTGTCGAGTTATTTTTTATTATTTCCAAATGACTTAAGCTTCCCCTTTTTACTTAAATTGTAACATAAATTTAAAACAAAGTAATAAAATTAATCCAGAAATGCGCCATCTTACGTCTTGCAGTACTGTCCCCTTTTTTTGGTACCTAACGGTCAGGACCAAAAAGTATTTAGAATTACTATTTATTTACTTAGATTACTTGAAATAAGGGGCTAATATGATAGTAAAACAATTATAGAATCATGATTTATTAAATTTATCACTTGATTATACCAAGAATTAACTAAAATATCTAAAACAACATGTACGTAACATCAGTAACGTTTTTTCACAGATAGGTAGCAGTTTAAACGAAAATGCCCTTGAAAGATACTATGTGAGATGTTCTGCGGATCTACTTGCACACTAGCGAGTCAGTTTACTTCGAGTTTTTTTAACCCTTCATACGACTGCACCTGCTGTTAAAGAAATCTAAAGAGTGAAAGTCATCTTATATAGAATCATCTTATATATCAATAATGCTAACATTGTAATCGGAAGTTTGACGACCTCAGCAGATGTTTTTCTACAAGCCGGTTAAAGGACTCAGCATTCATTCACTTCAAAAAAGACTTTTTTTTTTATGTCGGTTACGTCAACATGACTTCACCTCGCCTGATGGTAAGCTAAGGCAAAGTCTCTAGAATGGGAGTCACCATTGCAAACACCGATAGTGCCATAATGGTGGCTCTCAGCTTGACGGCCTCATCAAATGCTTTTTCACGCCCCGCTTAAAGGACCCGGGACTGTATGAGGAAGGAAACACGTGAGCTGGCAAAGAATTCCAGGTTTTGATGGTGCGGCAAAGGAAAGAAGACCTCATTTATCAATTAATTTTAGTCTTACTTCAATATGGAGTAAGCCTATTTGCATTTTCTGTTCCCAGAATAGGTATGCGTGTAGAATACAATGAGTATTTTCTAAAGCTCCGTCTACGCTAGAGCTGAGCACAGGCATAAGTTGACTACGTCAAGTATGAGTAGTATGAATCCTGAGCTAAACAAGATAAAACAATAGATAGAGTATGCTCATTTGTGTTATCGTGGCAAATACTGTTACTATTATGATATCCAGGGTCTAAAGATGTAGAAGGTAAGTGGGCATAGAAACTTCTGAAGCAAGATAATAAATCATATTTGAACTCATTTTATATGTTTGGTTATACATAAGTTTATTTTGATAAAAAATCATTTTCAAATTTACACTTATTAATGTAGGTATATGATAGGCAAAATAAATACAAAAATAATTAAGACATCCACACAAATCCAACGCAAGTAACACCAAGTACATCCTTGTTGACTTTTAAGCGGGTCGCTATTGAAATGACAGTTGACGTAGTCGGTCACAAGGGTTCCCTCTCGAGTCCGCGGGGCCCGTGAGTAGATCAAGAATCATTCTCGTCATGGCGACACAAAGCAGGCGGCGAGACGCGGCCCCTTGCACCCAGCTCGCGATGTTTATTCAATAAATAGCCCCGCCTCGCTCCACCATGCCCGCGCCACGGACGAAGGTAGGCACTTCACCTGTCATTTATGTCGAGCGCTCTTTTTATCACGATAACACGCTTCACAGTAGCGTATGGTCGCGCGATACGATCAGCCTCTCTCCGTTTATTGTCTGTATCACGGACGATCGTCACTTCGTTCTTTTAGTTTTATTACTATTAATTTTATATGAAATTCTTCGTCTATAGCTTGTTTAGGTTTCAATAACATTCTAGTAATAATAAGCGCGAAACTTTGTGGACATGTTTGGATATTTTACTACTCAATCATGTTCTAAAGGATTAGGTAACGAATCGGGCTGAAATTTAGTACAAGAATAGATTATTAGTGGAATAACATATACACTTTTATCCTGGAAATAGGTTCCTACGGGTAGCGGGAACGGAATCAAAATTCCACGCGGGCAAAGCCGCGAGCGAGAGCTAGTTTTAAATAATGGTAGAATATATCATTCATATTCTTATTTCAGCTCATCTATCCAGCCATTTTTACACGATAACATAATAAACTTCATTTAAGAAGTATCATTAAAAACTCAAGTTTTTTTTTTATATACCACTTAGGTGGCAGACAAGCACACGGCCCACCTGATGGGAAGCGGTTACAGACCTATAACCAATGTAACTTGAGTTTTTAATGACTGTTTTTAATGATTGTTTAACAATACCTGTATTGTTTAAGTACACGTTACCAGGTTTATGGCTCTACTACTAATTTAAATAAAAATTATCATTGAGTAACGCTTTGCCTGAACGAGGTATCAAAAATTTTATCATCACACGTCTTATCAGTGGAAAAAACATTGCATTTTTTCTTTTTTTTATACTTGAATTTGTGAAGAGCAAAACTTACAATTTGAATAAGAACCACTTACTTACGGATTAAGTTTTTTCCATATTGGTTCAGTTCCAATGACAATGCACTTTCATGGCGAGCATGACACGAATTAGCTCCAGATTAAGGAAATCTTCAACGGCCAACAGCACATACACAGAATTTTGTGCACGCATTTCAAAACTTTTTTTTTACAATTTTTTTAAGTATAAATTTATTTCTTGTCTGTTATTATTATGGATTATCTGTGACTGACAGAGTATCACGACCGTGTTGTCGGACGACGGGTGTGAGCACAAACGTCAAACAGTGCGAAGAAGACATTCGCACGAATGAAGCGCTGATACATTCGGGTCATTAATATCCTCATTGAGCCGGTGGCAGCGCCGCGGGGCTCCGCGCTCGCCTTAAATAACATATTAGTCTCCAAAGCAGCCGCCGCCATATTTCTCTACATAACGTATAAGTTTTTCGGTAAATCGGAACGTAACGAATCGTTGCCGACGTCAGTGGACGGCGAGGAGGATTTATCGGTGCACCCGATGCTATAGTAATCGGATTTGAGGGCACGCTGCAGTGCCGGCTGGTGGCGGCCGCCGGATTACCGGACAACGTCTCGAGACGTGATGCATTGCTTGGCTGCCTAATACCGCGCAACACTAAGGAACTGTATCACACGTGTGAATAACAGGTTTAAGTCTGCCTTTTTGTTTCTATTGTTCATTTTTGCAGAAAGACAACGTTGTAAGACGTACCTAATGAGATTTTAGTTACGTCATGTTTGGCTTTGTAATATTCTTATTTATGTTGTTTTTATTTATTGTAGCATTGTTACTATACCACTTAGGTGGTAAACAAATTTTTGTCACTGGTAAGTCACACTTGCAAAATTATTTAAATTAAATTTATTTAATTAAATTACCCGGAAAAGGCTTGTATGAAAAAAGTTTTTGGTATGTCCACGGGTAAGGTACTATAATAGCGCCGGGTGAAGCGAGGCCGCACATTTAGTAACTTCTATTTGAAATTGAGTACTTATATGTTACTGGGACTCGAATAATACCGACGTGAATGGCATCTCTAGATTTATTTCGCGCATCCGGGTTCCAACAGAAATATAGGCGCGATCGTATGAAAAACCTAATGTGATTCAATGTCTACATTGTAATTATAAAATATATCACATATCAAATGAAACATCACTAAAAAGGGTTACGAAATAGCAGTGTTATGTTAATGCGGAGTTATGATAGATGGCGTAGGTCGACGCGATCGGCGCACACGCAGCACACGCGTTATTTATTTCTCATAATTAGCAACAAGCAGATGTACAAAACACCGTTATTTGGTAAATGTCTTTCGTACACTAGCGCTACTCACGCTTGTTCATCTCCGAAGGGCTAGGCAGAGGCGTATTTATAGCCCTAAAATTTTCATCAGGCATATATTATTGGTCTTGTATAATTAGGTTACCGTCGTCAAGTGGGTATTTTTTAAAATTAATATGGAAAATTTGGGTTGTTGAATGGAAAGAAAATAAATAGGTATTGATTTTATTGCTTTCAAGTTTTAAAGCAGTAAGTATTATATTCTACTACTACATTCTATAACAACGCTATCTAGGCCCAAAGTAAACATACCTGAACTATCTTGTGTTCCTGTTTTTTTTTTTTCGGATTTTTTTATGTACACAAATATTTGCTTGAGCAGGAATGCCAACTTAACAGTCGGAAACTCTACCGCTACGCCACAGAGGCTGTCTTCGCAGTAGTCCGTCAGCTAAGGACCTCGAGCTATCTCTCGTTAATAATGCGAGCCCTAGTCACAGTACCTAGACTAATAACAAACCTATAGTCTCGGTCTGGAAAAATCACAAGATAAAAAAAAAAAACAATCTTTTACTTTCTTAATTATGATTTGTAAATTTTGATGAGGTTTTTTTTGTTAGAAAGATCATGATCAGACTTAAAATCTTACTTGAAGATCATAATCGGTTGAGTAGTCGCGAAAACCGTCGTCCACGCAGTACATTAGTAGGTACTTAAATAAAACCGCTTCTACTCAGTTCCTGTTCATCAAATCCTGTCTTATCATCACATTTATTACTTTATTTATGACGTTACGCCGCAGTCTAGACTGTCGTAGCCTCCAGGTGAGTCGTAAAAGAAGTCAAGTTCAGAGAATTAAATTTTATTAAATTACTGTACAGAATAATGATATGATAGACATTAATTGTTAATTATATTTCATACTAGCTGTTGCCCGCGGCTCCACCCGCGTGGACGTCGATTTTCACGTTTTTTTACTATATCGCATGTTCTAATCAGCCGATTGTTATTAAATATGCGTAAAATTTTGAGTCTAACTAAGACCTTTCTAATAAAAAAAACCGCCGCATCAAACCCCGTTCAGTACTTTTACGTGTAAAAGTTTGAAAAGTTTAATTAGAAAGGTCTTGCTTAGACAAAAAATTTACCGTATGTTTGGTTGCAATTGGTTAAGTAGAACCGGAGATATGACCAAAAACGACCTAAAAACAAAGCGCGGGCGAAGCCACGGGTATCAGCTTGTATAAAAAGTAGCCTATATGTTGCCCAGCACTATGAACTATATCGTATCAAGTTTGATCAAAATCCCTCCAGTAGTTTTTTATTTTTGCGCGCACAAAAATTTGCAGGACAAACAGGCAAACAGACAAAAATTCTAAAAATCATTGTTTTTGCATCTATTACATTCATAAAGTCCCCTAATAATTTTTTTTCTCATATATCTTCCATGTCAGTTACACCACAGACACCGATCAGTTACAGATTTATTATATGTATAGATTATAAATATGTATCTAATTCATATTTTAATGTAAATAGAATAGACAGTTTTCATTACATTGCTAGACGTATCATATTAAATCTAAAGGAGAAACAAGATTAGTATATAAACACGGACTTCTATATATATATATCAATATATATATATATACATAAGCGAAAATTACTTGCATTTTATCAGAACAAATACCCATTCGTTCAAATATCCTCATAAACTTTCACTTATCTAATGTTAGCAAGAAGTTTTTCTATCTAATATCTATTTATGTCAAGAACACACACTTAAAACTATTTCTAAAGACAATAACTATCAATTACAAAATCAATTATCTCGTGCATTAGCATTTGGGCGAGTTAGATAGATAGATAGATAGATAACTCTTCATTGTACACCAGAAGTTTACAGGGAAAACAAACATTCCCTCCGTTATCCGCATTCTAGAGCCCATTATTATTATCATCTTATTTTCCTAATTCAATTCGATTCGACTTTTCAGTCTAACTACAAAACGGCCGTACTTCGATATTTTCCGAGAAACGACTGCGATCTGACCTCCACAACCTATTGGCGATATCGAAGTTCTGTAGTTACACTTCGGGCTTTTTTAGGCCTCCAACTAGTCGTAACGACTGCCATAGATGTTCATATTGCAACCAGGATCCACGTCTTAACGTGCTCGCCGAGACACGGAGAGGTCTCGATATGTTCACTGTTCAGGGCCTCGATTCTGCTAAAGGCAAACCACTGTAATACCACTGACACTCTAAAATGCTATTTAATTGTAGACTTTACCTTTATACAGTTAAAGTCTAAAATCAGATGAGAAGAATTCATTTATCTTTTTCATTCGCTCTACAAAATGTCATTTTACAGTGGTTTGTCTTTAGCAGAATCGAAGCCCAGAATGGTCACTTGGTCACCCATCCTAAGTCTAACTGTCTAGTACCTATGGCTAAACCTTTCAATGTGTTAGCCTACTTGGCTCTGAGTAATATATTATTTGTCCTATGATATTAATTACACTTAATTTTTGGGCCGTGTTGTATTTACCTATTTAGGTGTTTCACATCACGTAGAGGCCTCAAGCACGCGTTAAATAACTTTTGACCCCAGGTGTGTACAAGTACGTATTTTTAACACGATTTAAAGCTTTATCATATGCACCTGTAGCGTCATGCGTCATTTGCGAGCATATAAACAAATCTTGGAAATCAAATTTAATCGACTTTTTATTTTAATTTCGTATCGACTTGAAACATATAAGTATTGGACATCAGTGGGTCAATGCTCGAAATAAAATTATGTTCAAAATTCAGTTCCGATCTTGTCTCGATCTCACAAATGTCAAAAAAGTTTTGTTGTATACTTTTTTGACATTTGTGAGATCGAGTTTTCGATTAGCAATAGGTATTATAACGTTATTGTGACTGAATCGTGACCGAAAGTTGAAAAAAGGGCAAGTAAGGTACATTGCTAGACTTAGACTTTGTAATTGATAGGTAATTGTAATGCGAATCAAACTTAATCCGTAATCTCTTTCATCTTGTTTGACTTTTGTGAGATCGAGATGAGATCGGAATTGAATTTTGAATATATTATTTCGAAAATTGTGTCTCTAAATGACACAATTTCCACAGATACTATATTATCGTATATTTGTTATTGGATAAGTATGTACCTACATTGGATTGCCTACTCTGTTGTATTAGGGTATACTGTCAAAATAGGTGTAGATGTGATAATAAATAAATAAATTTGAGGCGAGTAGCACCGGACCCACCTGATTGTAAGCTGTTCGCGTGACCTATGAACGTTGGCGATATCATAGATGTCAGGCGGCGCCACCTGCCGGCACCCGGCTGGTTTTACTTGAATTTACGCACCTATTTCAAATTAATGCATACAAATGTATTTATTATTTTAGTGGTTGTTACACACCTCGGAAAATGGTGGAAAGGCCAGTGTAATATATCTAGGCAATACTGACATCCAAATAATAATGATTTTATATTTAAACACATGTGCTACTTATGTTATTAACGCGAAAGTTTGTGAGTATGGATGTATGGACGTGTGGATATACGGTGATATGGATATTTAGGAATGTATGGATTTATGATGCTAAAAGAAATTGGCTAAAATTTAGTAAAAGGATAGATCTCTGGAATAGCACACCGATTACTTTTATATTCCAGGATACTTGAAGCAGGAACAGAATTCCAAGCATGCATGTGAATGTACTTTCTATCTTGTTTTAATAGCGCGTAAATTCATAACTCCTTAGTTTCACGTAAAATATTATTTGAACTCATGTAAACTTACGTTTTTACAATGCCAATGCGCCGTGCAAAATCTGAGACGTCAATAGATATTCTAAAAATACACGATAAGTGAGTGTATCGCAACTGAATTGCTTCATAGCCTATGCAAAAAGCAGCCGTGTGTAATTGCTCTAATATTGTTAAATACTAGCGACACGGCCTGACTTTGCTTCGGATTATTTATCTGTCTATTTATATATATTACGGCTAATATCTGAAGTGCGGCTGCCACTAGTTTTAGCCGGTTAGAACTAGGTGTAGCCACTTGCTCTTGGTTAAACCTAGTATATCCGAAGTGCGGCTGCACCTACTTTTAGCCGGTTAGAACTAGGTGTTGCCACTTACTCTTGGTTAAACCTAGTATATCCGAAGTGCGGCTGCACCTAGTTTTAGCCGGTTAGAACTAGGTGTAGCCACTTACTCTTGGTTAAACCTAGTATACCCGAAGTGCGGCTGCACCTAGTTTTAGCCGGTTAGAACTAGGTGTAGCCACTTACTCTTGGTTAAACCTAGTATATCCGAAGTGCGGCTGCACCTAGTTTTAGCTGGTTAGAACTAGGTGTTGCCACTTACCCTAACCTAACCTAACCGGCTAAAACTAGATGATGCACCCTTTTTAACTTATGTGAGTTAAAAAGGATGCATATATGCTCATAATTTATCAGTTTTCCTAAAATGTATGGGAATCTATCGGAATAGTTCACATTTATGATTATTGCTCCGCTCCCTTGGGCAGTAGCGTGACGATATTCAGCCTATGACATTCACGGATAATGTGGCTTTCTATTGGTGAAAGAATTTTTAAAATCGGTTCAGTAGATCCCGAGATTACCCCTTACAATTTAACAAATATACAAACACACAAACTTTACCTCTTTATAATATTAGTAGGTATACCTAGATAGTATAGATGAACTATTCTGCAAATTAAAATACTCTATCTGGAATCCTTGTTTGTTCGCAATGGATTCAAAAACTACTAAACGGATTTTGATGTGGTTTTTGTTTGAAAGTTCTTGGTCATACCTACTTAAAATATTTACTCATGTTTGATCACAATCAGTTTAGTGGAATCGGTGATACCAACGCAAAAAAAACGAGGAACTGATGTCCACCTCGGCGGAGTAGCGGGCGTAGGCTATTAAAAAATTATAAAATCTGTTAAATAAAAACTAGATATTAAAAAAAAATACTTGGTTTATATTATAATATATGAACGATTCTAAAATGTCTGAAATGTCTGAAATGTCTGTAATCTAAAATATTATTTTTAATTCTTGTCCGTTTGTCTGTTGGTTGGATTGTATTTTTGTCTGTTTATCTATTCGTGATGGACGCAAAAACTATTGAAGCCCAACATCCCGCCATCTGTTTCTATCCATACATACTTCATGAGCTTCCTCTCCTATACATATCTATACGTAATCAAAAAATTTGAATTAACATTCTCGTTATCTTAACTGGATACATAGTTAATCATTACGCTTCTAAAATATTCATTAGTAATGAATCTTATAGGGAATCTTAACTTGAAAGCGATTACGTGCAATGAGTCTGATAATAAATAAATAATAATAAATAAATAAATATTCTACGACATCCTACACAGCTCTCTCTAGATCCAAAGTAAGAGTAATTTAACTAGCTTGAGTTATGAGTTCTAGAATGCGGATAAACATACTTATTTACTTTTTTTGTAAATAAATACATTTTTTACATGCAAATAACATATTGTTGCGTACAAATGTTAGCATTGTGCGGGTGCCGAACCCGCGCCTCCTGTCGTAGCAGTCGAAAGCACTAGCACTACGCCACAGAGGCCGTCGAAATAAATAGGCCTATAGCTTGTTTACCCGTGATAGTATATCTTCCAGTATATTCCTATTTCTATTATACCGAACCGATATTCTAACTGCCTTATAAATTAAATATCTATACATATAAACATGAATCTCTATTTCCCTTAGTCACGGCATCACGCGTGAACGGCTGGACCGATTTGGATGAAAATTTATGGGGAGGTAGCTTAGAACTAGGAGAGGGATATAACATACTTTTTATCCTGCCACGGGCGAAGCCGCGGGGCACAGCTAGTACCTTATAAATCTTACTTCCTACTAATATTATTAATATGAAATTTCGTGACTTTTTTGGATGTTTGTCATTCTATCACGCTCTAATGAGTAAATGGGCTTAGTTGAAATTTGTTATACGAATAAACTATTGTCTGGAATAATATATTGGCTACTTTTTATCCCTAGAATAGGACGGTTCCCATGGAAAGCGGTTATGAGTACAGAATTCTACGCGAGCGAAGCCGCGGGCAACAACTAGTAATGTATAATATGTACCTGTAAATTTAGGTAGAAGTTAAGTTATGTTTCACCAGTGAAAATCTGTTTAACTGAAGTCAATTTCCACGATTTTCTCTAATAATTCCTAATTAAAATAACGCAGTTTAAAAGAATTAAACGCGTTCATAGTATTTTGTGAAATTCAGCTTTTGTTGCGTAGCAAGATAAAATACTAAAAAAAGCATGCTTAAAAGCGACGCGCGACGGATGAAAAACAAATGTAGCAGAGATGCGAATGTGTTAGAATTGACAGAATAAGGAATGAGTATATTAGAGGAAGTTTAAAAGTTGCACCAGTGAGAATTGAGAAGCGAGCGACTGTCATAGCATGAACATGTTATGAGAGACGAAAGTAATGGTGTTAAAAGGTTCAAAGTATGAGTATAGAGGGCTGTAGGTGCAAAGGTAGGCCTAAGATAGATGGATGGAACGCGTGAAAGACGATATGGAAAGGAAGGGAGTGACTGAGAAGATGACATCTGATAGGAATGTATGGAGGAGAATGACATGTTGCGCCGACCACAAATAATTGGGACAAGGGCAGGTAGACGATGATGATAATGTCACTCTTATACATTCTGGTTTTTTGAAAATTTGCTTGGAAGTGATTCCACTGGTTGAATGTGATTTTTTCTAGAGATCCTGTAACACGATTATTATGTCTTAAAACTGTTTTATGTCTAAGCTATGCTCACCTTTTATTTATATAAATATAAATCTATACATTTTTTTTGGTTTTGTTTGCAACGACACGATTTGTTTGCAAAAGATATCATAGAAGGATTCTTAACTTTATATTTAATTTTATTGCTAAACATTAAAATAAAATTATACTTATATGTAATTCAACTATTAAATCTCTTAGTGTCAATTTGACAGATTGTTATTATGTATAATATTTATTTACTTATGTTTAATTTTATGCAGAATAAACGTCGCTGGCATAATATTATGTATCTAATCTAAACTGTTATTTTTTTAAATGTTATTTATTTATACAGAATTATTATTAAACTATCTTAGAAAATATTAAGTATGTACAAATTTAAAAAAAAAAAAAAGGTTTCGAAGAATTCTCCCCATCGATATTTTAATATAACAAGCAGACACTTTAATTTCATTTATAGTTATACCTCTAGGCCAAGCTTAGAAGATAATATTTTTATTTTTTAATCTTTTGTACTGTGATACTTATCATTGTATACCTACTATTATAAAATTGTAAATATTCTGTGTCTCTACATTGGAGAAATTAAAAAAACATGGGTTATGTTATACTACTGATTCTGAACACAATTAATTAACGAGTCTGTTTGTTTGTTATGGACGCAAAAACTACTGAACGGATTTCGATGCGGTTTCTTCTTAGAAAATTCTTGTTCAGACTCTAAATTTGCCGTGCGTTTGATCGCAGTTGGTTTAGAAGACCCGGAGATAAGACCAAGAGTCGCGTTAACCGATAATCATGCAGGCTGAACCGCAGGCTTCAGCTAGTAGCTAAATATAAAGGAATTCTACGTCTCGCATAATGTTGTTCTTTTGTCTGTTCTTGAATTGACTTCAACTGTACCTAAGATTTCTGTATCTTTTTTCATAGGAGTTCAGACTATAAGTCCCGGGGTCGCAAAATTGGAGGAACAATTACTTCCATGATAATGTACCATGGACCTACGAACTTGCAAGTCAAATGATTCGCTGTTGGCAGAACTTCTTGGAGAAATAACCACCCTGTACCTGTGCTGGAAAGGTACCCATCTCAGACACTGCTGCATTTACCACTGCATGCAACTGTAGTTATGATATCCATAGAATGATCTGATAACTTGGCTAAGTCTTGGGCCAGCTTTACATTAAAAATATACCTACTTACAAGAAAAAGATGATCTATGTTGGATTGTATGGATGTTGTGAATTTTAGTTATGAGAATATGAATATACCTATGCTAAAATGGAATCTGATGGTTACTTAGATATCTTTCTTTTGCTCTTAATTTAAAGGTACGCAATTATACATTTAATACATAGGAAAATTACACTTAGATGTCTTGTTAAGTATATTCTTCATGTTTAAACAATTAAATATGCTTAAGTTACTAATCGGTAGTTAGGTAGGTACTTGAACTTGATATAAGGATATATACTCTCACCCAGCTCCACGCCGAGTCCGCTGCAGGACACTCACCGACAGCCATATCTATATACATACACACAGTCTCAAAGACCGAGGCGGCTTGTAAGTTGTACGTCTAGAGGAGCTGAGGCAGCCTTACCTTCATCTCCAGCTTTACACCCAACACTTTGGTAGCTTTCGCAGGATCAAGTTCACAAAACAAAACATAAGCATGTGCAAGTTCGTACACCGTCAGCACATGTCACGCGCGACGCGCCGGGAGGCTGGTAGTGGCTCCGTGACGTGCAGGCTGCGCGCGCCCGCACTCCGCGAATGTGGCGACAAGACTGAAGGTGGTGGAGCGACTGCGAGGCGGCGCCGCGCTCCACGCCGGGCCCGGCGCGCCCATTGGCCCGGCACGCCGCTGGCACGCCCGCGTCCAACACGCGCCCGCCCTCTCTCCTCTCTATGTAAGCCCGCGGACCCTGCCGCTGTGCGCCCTCAAAATTATCCCCGCGAAATTATTACCCGTACGTATAATAAAATATCGCAAACCGGCTTTCTGCGTGACGTATCGGATTTCAATTACCTACGAATTTCTGATTGAACTCTTCGCCCATCAATGTTTCCGATTTTTTATTACTTTTTAAGTGAACTTAATACAGAGGAGTATTGTAAATTGAACTTAATCGTTGTTATACCTAGGTATGGTCCGCAGCGAGAATTCGTTTGATTTAAGACAAGGCTATTAAAGCTGATGGCCGTTTTATGGCGGCGCGCCAGATAGAAGTCTCAGCCTGCCTGTGCCCACATCTACACTTTAATTATAATTATATTATATGATTTATATTTTATTGAAACATGTCGGAAACCCTTTAATACGTACACTATTTTAGCAGATGGCTGCGTGTAAGTTTATTTTTGATGTATGTTATTGAAAATATTTGGCACAATGTTCGATTTTGTGATTAATTTTGGTAGATACCTACTCGTAATACATTTGGGTAGATCTCATTAGATATGATAGGCGAACGAAGCCGCCGGCAAGACCCTATATCTTACTAGCGTTATGGTACGGTTAACATTGCAATCAAAGCTATTTTGAAATGCCTTATGATAACGGTGCTTCATAGAATGGAGAAACCATGTAGTTATAATTATTACATTAAGTACCATCAGTGACAGTTACAATAAAATAATTTGATTTCACCACGTAGGTACTTTTAGCGATCCATACCCAAAAGGTTCCGTCTATAATCCCGGGGCCTTTAAGCGGGGTGTGTAAAAGCATTTGATGAGGCCGTCAAGCTAAGGGCCGCCACTGTAGCACTACCGGTGTACGTAGTAGTGACCCCAGTCATGAGACATTAGATTTTAGCTTACCATCAGGCGAGGTGATGTCATTTTGACGTGTCCTATATAAAACAGTAAAATGGAACCCTATAGACTTCGCTATCCGTCTGTCTGTCTGTCACCAGGCTGTATCTCATTAGCTAGACCGTTGAAATTTTCACAGAAGATGTATTTCTGCTGCCGCCAGCCGCTACGACCCCAAGTTAGTACTTAGGTGGAGACGACATGTTCAATACGACGCTGTATTGCCGTAGTGAAGAAATAATGCCATACTTCTTCACTGTTCACAAATAGACAGACTTCTGATCATGAGAAGGGTCAAACACCTACTCCGTGCTAAAGAGAAGTCGAGCATTGTTAGCTTATTGGTTAAGGAATTAACCAATAAGATAATACCCTTGCGATCAAGAGGTCTCGTGTTCGAATCCTGGCCGTTACACTAGCGACGTCAACTTACTCCTCAAATAAACAATTTAGATTAGCTGGAGGAGTTAGCACGAAACTCTGCATTTATAATGTAAGGGTTGTGCGCAAGGAGTCAGACCCGCATATTTGCGGACCAATCCCTCCGTCTCCTTCCTATACAGACCACAAGCAAAGCTGAGATATCACCCCCATACCGTGCAAACAATTCCATCAAGAACCAAGCGGTTCGGTGCCTTTTTTACCGCATTATGGTACGGAGACCTGGAATTATTTACCAGCTTACGTGTTTCCTTCCTCCTACAACCCCGGGACCTTTAAGCGGGGCGTGAAAAAGCATATAACGAGGCCGTCAAGCTAAGGGCCACCATTATGGCACTGTCGGTGTATGTAACGGGGATCCCCTTCCTGAGACTTTACCTTTAGCTTACCATCAGGCGAGGTGAAGTCATATTGACGTGACCGATATAAAAAAGCATGCTGGTAGCAGCTAAAATGGACTTAAACATCTATGAGACGACGCGTGACACCCGGCATTTCAGCTTGGCAGTCTACGTCTATTTAGTTTCTTAAACAGGAATAGCAAAATTTTAAAAACTAAGTTTGACTTAATAGTAAAGCAGAGTTGACGAACTCATTAACTAAACGAGACGGACATGCTAACTTGTTTGATGTTAGTCATATAGTAACAGAGGTTGCAGTTATTAATTAGATCTGGCATGCACTGCTATATATGCCTCTTCTTTACACTATTCATTACTAACTAGATGTCGGTTTCACTGTATCTCCGGTTCTACTCAGACGATTGTGATAAAACTTTAAATAAGATTTTAAGTCCGATCAATACCTACTAAGCAGAAAAAATGTATCAAAATCCGTTCAGTACCTAGTTTTTGTGTCCATCGCGTATAAACAGCCAAACAGACAAGAATTTAAAAAAAGAAATTGTGTTCATAATTTATAACATAACCCTTTTTTTTAAATATCTCCAATGTATGTAAAGACACAGCTACTTTATAATTTTAAAATAGTATACATAAATAAATACACTGAACTTTAAGTTAAGTCAAACAAAAATATCTTGATTGACTTAACTTAAAGTATAGCTCTGTTGTCTTTGCCTACCCCGGAGGGAAAAAGCCGTGAGCATAATATGTATGTGTGTATGTAGATAGATAGATATTACGAAATTTCAGTACATAGTTAATGGAAATGCAAGTATGCATTCATGGTATAGAAAGCTACTTGGTACCTAGGGTTATAGTTGAAAACCAGCGTAAGTTACGTGGCATTTACGAGAGTTACAAGTCTGGGCGGGCTACATCTACACTTCAATTATATTTATTTGTACAGATGTAAGGTCTTCTTCTTATCCGACTTTTCTTTTTCAAGATTGCAAAATCGAATAGGCAATTTATTTAGAACAATTATGTAACAATCTTTTAATTACGAAAACACTCTTAATTTAAGGCAAGTCGTATAACACTTATCTATAATTAAAATTCTGATCCAATTATCTTCAATTTTGGATCAAATACTAATTGCGGTACACTAATTGAAACCTTCTTCTGAAGTTGCGAAACGGCTGGCTTTTTACAGTATTATGGTATGAAAACGGTAAAAATACTGACAACGAAGCCTAGACCGCGGTCTGGAATTCTGAGAAATCTCTCGGGAAAGAAAAAGATTTCTCAGAACTGCCCTGGATCAACCCTATAACAGGCGCAGGTCATCCGCAGGCCTGGAGGTGGCGGGTAGAGTCGCCTGTCACCCCCAAAACCCCAGTGGGCTATCTCGAAGCTGGAGATGGTTTGGGTCAGACATAACCACCTCTACTGGCCGCAGGGGAGTATCCGTGGGGATTGCCACCAAGTTACATTCTATTGGCTATAACGCCAGTGGATAAGATGGAAAAGTATGGGAGTAATATATGATGTTATATACTAGTTTTACTACCGTACATTTTGGACCTTTTTCGTGTATGTTTCGAAGTGATTTCAATAGTAGAATGTCACTGTCTATATGCCAGTGTATCATCAAGTGGGTCGTGTGCTTGTCTAGAGTCTCGTCCGCCAATCAGTAGTTGTACCGGCTTGCAGGTGAGACTGTTTTGGGCCCGACAAGTTGTAGATTATTTTCGAAAAGAATCGGATGAGGCGATATCGCCTAATGTCACCATTGGGTTATGAAGGTCAGATGGCAGTCGCTTCACGGAAAATATCGAGGTCCAGCCAAATCCGCAGTTAAAGCTGGTAAAGTGGACCCCAAACTCCGAGCTGAAAGCTTTGGATACGATTGGGATTGACGCTAGGTTGAAGAAGAAGATCGGATGAGGCCATCAATTGAGGGCCACAATTCAAATTAAAAGTAAGGGTAATATTCCCCTAGTCGAATCGTTCCATTTACCCTTCCACCAATAAAATACAGATGGACTTCAAACTCCAATTACCTACTTTAAAATTCTCTGTATATGTCCTCAGCTTAATCTTTCAGTTCGAAGTAGATAATATGAGGGATTAGCGCAAGTTGCGCGGGCCTCGCAATCAGGTCCCTTGTCAGCGTACCACTTGACAGCAGAGCGTAATTTGTGTCACCCACCTACCCTCACACCGCCGATACAGTTCTATGAAACAGTCATTATTTTCTTTTAAGTGTCATAGATTGGGAGTGACCCTCACAATATTTTTAAAGCGAAAATGTCTTTTTGATCCGGTGTAAGTGGAGGATCAATTTAGGGAGCGCGTATTAACTTATGCGGGCATATAATTGTTCAGCTTCTTATATGATACTGTAGGCAAATTACGCGAAATGTCACATATTGAAATTAAATAAATAAATAAATAAATAAATAAATATTCTACGACATTCTACACAGCGCTCCCTAAACCCAAAGTAAGCATAGTTTAACTAGCTTGTGTTATGGGTTCTAGAATGCTGATAAACATACTTATATACTTTTTTTTTGTAAATGCATACATAATATACATAGAATCAAACTATTCCTGGTGCATTTTATTATGATTTAATATTTTGTGTAACCATTTTAGCAACCCCGTGACCATAGCTCCTCAAAAATCAACCGAAACGTTGGGACCAGTGTGTCGCGATCTTGTGAAATCGTAATAGAATAAGTTCATAAGTTACTTTATACATATTTACATACAAATTATCTCAACGGGACAGCGTGTGACTGTATCAAACCATCAAGCCTTTGTTCCTTTAGGGTAGGTAGAAACCACATCTTTACCTTTAATTACTATCATTCTGACATACCTATGTATTTAGCTAGATGTTCAATTTATAACTCATATGTCGCCTATGTACCCAGCCACATTCTTCAGAGACCGCAAGGGTAGCGTGTGTAAAAAATGTCTCTCTATGTTGCATCCTTCTGGTTCTGGTAACAGGGGTAGACTCAAGAACTGCTAGCTTGACATCGTAGAAGATTATATGCATGCTAATTGTCTTACTACTACTACTGTATGAAGTGGAGAAGTATCTCCGACAATCTCAGATGGGACGACCGGGACTAACACAAGGTTAATGATGAACTCAATTTGATCTCAAAATGCGTCAAAAGACGAAAAAGTTGCTTTCATTACTGTTATATACATTTATTTACAAATGAAGAGTACAATCAGCCGCCGTCAAAGCACACAATGTACGCAAATAACCCCCCAAATGCTAAATAGTCGTTTGTCGATAAAGTATTCCGGGTAGTCGGTGTAATTCGGGCGCCCCGCTGCAGGGCGGAGGCCTCAATTATCTGCCTTTCATCGAGATATATCCGAGAGCTGCTTCCGGAAGCGAGCGCACTTTTTAATTCGACACTTGCGATTTTCCGTTCGTCCACGTTGATTCCGGAAGGATCCGTTCTCTTGTTATGCAGAATCTGAAATTATAGAAAAGATCAGGAAAAAATACTTTTACTTTTTTTTCTATTTAGATAACTGATATTGGTTTTTCAAGAAGGACGGAAGGTTTTTTAAAGTTTGGCAGCTCAAACTCCATTTGTATTGCACATATCCATAGGCAACGGCAACCGCTTCCTATTTTTTTATATCGGTCACGTCAATATGATTTCACCTCGCCTGGAGGTAAGCTAAAGGTAAAGTCTTTGGAATGGAGGTCACCATTCCAAACACCGATAGTGTTATAGTAGTGGTCCTCAGCTTCCCAGATGATGTTAACTAATATATTTATTTTTATTTATTTTTATTTTTATTTAATATTTATGCACACACAATGTTAATTAGTACAGAAAATGGAAGGTGGAAAGAATAGTACAATGGAACTGCTTATTTCTAAAAGAAATTTCTTCCAGCAGACCGGCGAGAGGAGATCTTAATATATATATGTGTTTAATGAATGTATTTTCTTCCTTCTTTCTTTCAGACTTGGATCCTGAAGGTATTAGTAGATCCCATTCAAATATACCATACACCAATCTAAATACAAATGATTGGTGTTAGTCAATAAGTGTTTTACTGCAATTTTGGTCATTTACGAGCTGATGTTAAGAAAAAAAATATTTTATTTTCTTGCTGTTATTGAAACCTTTTCAACTTTTTCTGAGATAGGCGGTAACAGTCCGCCATCACTGCTTCTGTTTTTTTTTTCATTGGTAGGTATCTTATTCTATTTTTGTACACTAAAAAGTACAAAATTTTAGTTCGCGAAGTCGGTTTTTTAGGCATCTTAATATATATTAAGATGCCTAAAAAACCGACTATATAAATAAATCTATATAAATCTCTTATCACAATGTTTGTCCTCAATGGACTCCTAAACCGCTTAACCGATTATAATAAAATTCGCACACCATGTGCAGATTGTGCAGTTCGGACCAACTTGAGAGATAGAATAGTTTTTGAAACGGATTTCGACATCCACGCGGGCGGAGCCGCGGGCAACAGCTAGTAGTTACATATATTATTATTGTTTTACATACTTCACGCGCTTCCTCTACTGTCATTAAACCTTTCATGCAAGCCTGCCAGTTTCTAATGCTTCGTTTAAATCTTATAAGAAAATATTCAGTTAGACATAATTAAAATTATTCTTATTGGCTAGCTGGATTATTGTAGAGTGAGTCGTGACATGGTGTATGTTTCGCGGCGTTCTTAACAGGTTTAAATGTAGACGTTCCTATTGGCTGGCTGCGTCAATGTGGCGTGCGACGTACCTCCAAGTCCCATAATCAGATTTCATAATTTTTTTTCGACACGCCATGGTTCATGAATACAGAATTTTACTATGTTTTTATTACAGCATTATGGGATATGTTTTTATGTTTTAACATAATACAGGTAAATTGTTCAATTATAACATAGGTACTAACCTGATGCCCGTGGTTCCACCCGTGTGAATGTCGGTTATCGTGCCTTTGGTCATATCTCCGGTTCTAATCAACCAATTAGAACCAAACAGACGGCAGATTTTAAGTCTCATCAAGACTTTTTTAATAAAAAAAATGCATCAAAATCTTATGCTAAGACGATGACGAATAATTTGAGCAGGGTCCTAGATAGTTTATATTTTCGATTTTGAGTAATTTTTTATGTAAGTAAAACATACAGCATATTTTCACAATTGGACCCAAAAGATAACACTGCAACAAACTTTCGTCCGAAAAGTAGCAGTAGGAGATGACCACCGTACCACTACCATGACGTTCTATAAGCAACAATGTATTTGGCCGCAAACCAAATGCAGATAGATAGGTTGTATAGTTCCATCCGTCTCCTTGTTTGGTTAAAATACATTTTACAATCCGTTAAAAATAGTTGCTTTTGATGTGTAATATTCGCGTAAACTTTCGACAGTACCACTAATAGAATACGTTTCGCAGCGATGCTAGTTACCTATCACTTAAGGTTGCGTTTCCTGTAGAGATATATGCGAGGTTGTTGAGCGAGAGATATGTTTGTTAAGAAGGAATGGAATGAAATGAAATTTACCTAGGCTTTCTCAGTGTAGCTTTAGTGGAAATGACTCAGTAGAGCGAGGGTTTTGTACATGTAAAAGAAGGGAAGATTGAGTGCCACGGGTGTGTTGCTACGCGTGTGTGTTGTGTTGCAAGGAATGTGTTGCGAGGAATGTTTGTAGGGACAGACGCGCTCCCACTACTCTTCACCTTGCTTGACAGCGTCACTACAGATCCTCGCATCACACAGCGACCTAGCACATCTCCGTTGGAAATATTTACTCCGTACGTAGTTCCACAGCCTCACTTCGCATCTTTGGACCGTCCCACTACTCTTCATCTTGCTTGACAGCGTCACTACAGATCCTCGCATAACACAGCGACCTAGCACATCTCCGTTGGAAATATTTGGAAATAGTTCCACAGCCTCCCCAACTAACAATTTAGCGATAAAATAAGGTCTATAACAGCCGGTTATTTGTTCAATTTAACACCAATAACCATAGCGCGGCCTAAAAATTAGCGATAGAGCGCGCTATATCTCTCTTATAGTCCGAATTGGGCAACGGTGTTAGCACTTGTAAGTTCTACAGCAGCTCGTATTAACTGCAACAGTGATAAATAAGTGGCATAACAATGCTACTATATGGTATTTTCTTACCAATGGCGATAGTAAAGAGTAAAATAGTCGTATTTCGACTCATACGTAGAATAAAGTCCGATCTGTCAGAATGATAGTTTTCAGTAGAGCTTAGAGAAGTTGTTACCTTGTATAACTTTTAAACGGTAAGACTTGACATGTTGATTTTTTAGTATGTTATTATAATGTCCTAGCCTAGTTCAACGCTTTATAGTATATGTTTTTTGTACTTTTATTTAGCGAGATAGTGAGTTCCATATCAACATAGGACGTTTAATTGCAAAACATCTTGGGTCCGTAGTGAACATTAGACTTTTTTTTACGAAGATATCTGAATTAAGAGACGGTCCATATCAACTTGGATCTTTTTTTTAGGAATAACACATCCCACACGAGGTCCTATATAAATAAATAAAATGTGAAATCATTATTAAAAATCGTTTAATAACTGAAAAAATCTCTAAAATTGTTAACAAAACTTTGAATAAAAATCACAGCACAGTTAGGACTTAAAATTAGCACAGTCTATGACTTACAGATCTATGTTATTATTATTATGGTATTTATTAAGGCGATGAAGAGGAAGCTCATAAAAAAGTTTTACTTAGTTATGAAATCACAGTAATATAATTAATATAATATTCAGTAAAACGAGGTTCTAAACTAGTTTAAGTAGCTACCTATACGTATAGTTAATAAAGTATGTAGTACTTAATGAAATATGGCATATCCTATCACAGCATGGTAATTGGTAACTAGGTACCTACTCGACTACGGCTCGAACTTAAATTAGCAGTCTTTATAAAAAATTACAGTCTTAACAAATCAGCCTTACATCGTTTCATAGACGCGGATGCACTTAATTATTAGCTATAAAATAGTACGTTTAGTAGTAGGTAATGTACTTATTTTAATTAACATCAATAAAATCAACAGAAATAAATCAGCTCAAAAAATATGAAAATAAAATATTTCTTATTCTGATAGGTCAGGGTCCGATTCTTCAGAAACATCAACAGTGATGTGATGTGGCAAAGAGATAAAAAATGAATGATACTCTAAGGGAATAACTTCTGAGCGGCACATATCCATTAAATCTTTATATTTAGCAGCAGGAATATTAATAGGTTTGGAATATGCAGGTTTTAGTTCAGTTTGTACTGAATGCCTTGTGTTACCGCGTATCACTAAAATATCATACTCGGGTTGAGTTAGGTCATATTTAAAAAACAATTTGTTGGGATCACTGCCGTCTGCGTGAACTTCTCGAATATTATTCCAGTTAATCTTCTTGCCCTTAATATCCTTCATCCAAACCTTATTATTAACAAGACATTTAAAATCAAACACATCATTTTGAGTCACGTTGCGAACTGCATAGGATTCTCCTTCATTCTTGGCCCATCTTACTAATAAACGCCATTCATCAGACGTATAAATAGTTTTAGTTTGAGACGCTCTCTCGATGACAGAATGAACACTGTCCCCCTCATTTTGAGTATGCCCTTTTTGTAAAAATCGGTGTGTTATGCCTATGTTGAATTTTTTAGCAGCGTAAACATACATAGAAAATACAAAGCGATTACGATTTTGGCCAGCACAATTGTCTGACCAAAAGCGAAATTCTTTAGCCCCTTGCTCAACATTAGCCTTAATAAAATCTAAGAGGCAACTGCTAACCTCATTTGCACCACGTTTTGCCACAGATTCATCCCACATATAACAAACGGCTTTCCTTTTACCCATGTCAAAAACTGTAAAATTAAAAGCAGATAGCTTTCTCTTATAGTAAAATACATTTATGTTGCCATGAGGGCATTGTAATACTTTTTGAAAATCAAATACAGCTGTAATCAAGATGCCGTTTGACTCCTCAGCGTTTTTTTTGTCTTCTATTTTTAAGTGCCTCGCGACCTTTTTGTTATTCTGGTGTTGCTGAAAAGCTTCATTTTCCTGATCTGTTGGATTTTTCTTTAATCGAAAAACATGGCACTCGTCGCACTGATCCTTTTTGGGAATATGAAAGCCTAAATTGAAGTTTGAGTTTACAATGTCACGATATTGACGTTCTTTTGTAGCCTTAGAAGCATATTTTTCAGAGTCAAACCATTCAAGATATAATTTAAACATTTTAGCAATACTTAAATCTCCTTGCAGGTAGAGCTTTTGGCTATTTTTTCTTATATAATGCGATTCAACAGGGATAAACGCACGTACATGGTCACAAACACTTTGCTTCATTGCGTCATCTAAAACAATCTTATGATTATTGTGGCGACCTCGCCTGTCCTCCTCTAAAATAGCACTTCCATCGTATTTCTTCCACGCAGTCTTCAAAATACGAGTTGTAACGGCAAGAGTATTAATAAACATTGTTTGACATACCTGCATTTTCTCGCAGTGAGAAACACTGGAACCTGTAATCAACGGCAGATAATACTTAAAAGTATATTTCCTATTATTAGGATTTTCTTGATTGAGGCATCTTTTCTTCTTCATTTTATCTGAATATTTAATTATGAAATCCCACTGCTTAACTCGATCTCCTAGTTGCCAAAATTTTGTGAAGCAATCCAACCGCTGTTGGTACGATATTTTGTCTGTACACTTGTAACGACATTTGCAGGCTAAACCCATTGTCTTTTCATCTACAGCTTTTCCTTTCTTCGTAACATACTTCTTACCTAAGTTCTTAAGGCATTTGCGTTTAACATCTGTCCATTCTTTAGGATTTCTCTTTCGTTTTCTAGTCGTTTTAGGGATCACAGTGAGATCGTTTGAGTGAGAAGGAGCAGGTGAATTTGAGGTTGAAGACGAAGAAATCACAGCGAAACTATCTACATGATTAGGGCAAAATATGTTATTGCAGATTGAATGAGTATTAGTTGGAGACGGCATAGGAGTTGGCACTGATAGTTCCGAATCAACTGGGGTAGATCTGTAGTGAGAAACTTCTAACTCTTCAAGTTGTATTAATGGCGAATTCTCGAAACTAGAAGGCACTTCTAACGAAAATGTGCTAAGTTGATTACTGTAAACAATCTCGGCCGGCGGATCAGATACGACATTTGGTATTGTTGAACTGTCGCAGGTAATTTCCATGGTCCTACAGCTATCTTCATGTAGAATTTCATCCCATACATCAGCTAGTTCCTGACAGATTTCTTCGGCACCAGGAGGCACAGGTGATGATTGTTGAGTCATAACGTTGTCATAAACATTCACAACTGAAATAAAAATAAAATCTGTAAAATACTTTATAAAATATTATATACAATGTAAAATTATGTTCTTAGCAATTGATTTAATAAATTTAAATAAAAAAATCTTTATATTTAACGATATTTTTAAGTGAACAACGTCCTAACTAACTTCATTATCCCAGTAACAACGTCCCATCTAAATAACGAACCCCCAAATTGTATCACAGATTCCATTGAAAAACGTCTTATATTTACATAAAACGCTTAGGAGTTCAATAACGTTCGTATTAAATCGTTTCAATGTATCATAAGATGCTTGGTTTTTGTTGTTCATTGTTACATAAAAAATTATTATTCTATGAATACGCAATACAAAAAGAGTATTTTTGCACTAAAAACGCGATTTACTACGTCTTCGTCAAAAAACGTCCTATGTAAATATCAATCGCTAACTACTATTTTCTGAGAGAAAAAAGCTATAAAGACAGAAATTTTAATAATTCAAGAACTTAATAATAATGTATCGCGTAATAATATAACTCAGAAGTCGTCTACTTACCAGCATTTTCATTTTTATTCATGTCTACAGCGGGAACTTCTGAAATTAATGAACTAAGTCCAGAATCTTTTTCGCTTTCTTTAAGCATATTCAACATTTTTCGGGATCGTGACATAGCTAAAATATGTTTTTTCATGCAAACACTCTTAATAATTTATATTTTTTCATGCAAACATTCTGATAATTTATATTATTTATAAAACCGACAAAACGCACACAAATACGCCCTCCCTCCAGCAAATAGCGGCCGAACTGACGAACAGGCGGGACGCCCGCGCCTCTTCCACTCCCCGCACGCCGCCGCTAGATCACTTCGCGCGTTTTTATGCGGAACTCATATCAGATGGAACGTTATTCGATTCTATATTTTCGAAACTAACTAAGATATGAAAATTCTAAAAATGCAGGTCGGTAAAGCTCGTAATCCTTGTTTTTTATAGCTATTTAACTCATTTTCGTTCCATGATCATATCTGACTCTGTTCTACGGATAAGTCGATTTATTACCCAAGATTCTAATAAAGTTATAAGATGTTATTTTCTATCACTTAATGTGTTGCAAATGCTGTGTTTATTACCAAAAGATCTAGAAAAGTTATAAGATGCAGTCTTATATCACTTATAGTGTGAAAAAACTTTATTTATAGAAAAAGGTTCTATTAAAGTTATAATATGCTATTTTATATCACTTGAAGTGTTGCAAAACCTATATTAATCGCCTGAGGTTCTATTTTAGTTATAAGATGTTATTTTTTATATCGCTTAAGTTCTGTTAAAGATGTAAGATGGTATCATATATCACTTAAAGTGATGCAAAAACGCTAGAATAGTGTAAATAAAATCTTTGCGTTTTGTAATGTTTTATATGTACTTACCTAATTCCTTCTGTGCAAGTTCTTGTTTTTTATATCTAGCATGTGTGATGTGTACGTAATGGCGTATTGATTAACTAAAAGCGGTAAGTCCTACAATATATATACCTTAAGTGAATATTTAAGTGAAATACTATTGCGGTTGTATTTTTTCTGTTATTATGTATACTATTTTTAATCTCAATTTTCAAGCGCCTTTGAAATAAGGCGTTTTAAGAAATCTTTAAACCAAAAATATAGCGGTAATATTAGTATTTTTTTGTAATTTTGCTAATTGTACTAATCCCTTCCAAATGGTTAATCAAAAATTGTTAGATCTTTAATTGTGAGAAAACAACAATGATTTAAGTAAACTTTATTAATAGATATATCAAGATTTTTAGGTTATATTTGTAAACAATAATGGAGTTTTAAATTTAAATGCTAGGCTAACGGCAATAGTGATAATTATCTCTTTTTTAGAACTCATGAGTTTATAACGGTGCTATAAAATTATTTATTAGCACTTTTGTTTGTACAACTACGGCGATTAGAGCCTTAATTCATATCGTTGAAAGGATTTTTTATCATAAGTATTTGGGTGGGACATTTGGGTTCCTTGGTAAGATACGTAAAGCATTAATATAAAAGATTTTCATCAAGTTTATTGTATCTTTGCAAATAGGTATATAATGTCATACGATAAATCTAAATAGGCACTTTTCAATTAACAAAGTAGTAGTTACAATACTTGTTTTATTACATACCTAACTATTATAAGTAGGTACTTACTTATTCAACTAATAAATTGTGATCGAAAATTATAAATATTATAACGCGCTTAATTTCGTAATAGTGTTAAAGTTTGTACTTTGTTCGGGATAAATTAAAGACTGCAACCTCTGTGTTTAATTGTTATATCTAATATAATATATTTTTAACTTGCTTTTAGCGATAAAATACATTGAGCACAACGCGAGGACGGCAACGGCAACAACAAAGCGACGTGTTGGACGACTGCGAGTGCCGTACAGTAGGTATATACCTACAAAAACGTGAGTATTCTACTAGTTTACATATAAACCCCCCTTAGTAATTTTTGAGCATGGACTCCCTTCATGTCTGAGAAAAAATCCATGGTCATAGGTACCCATGACCATGGATTTTTTCTTCTTGCCCCAGTAAAATAGTGGAGACTTTACTAGAGGCTTCTATGGAGTTTTGGAATCAACGTTGAAAAGCACAATTCACGGTAATATACCACTTTTCCAAACTTGTGCACGTTGTCGAAGATGTTATGTTTAAAAATCCACCGTTTTAACACATTTTACACTAATTTTAGAAAATGATACAATGCCCCGATCTTTGATTATAATAATAATCAAAGGCCCCGGTGACGTTTTCCGCGTTGGTGCCAAATGGTGCGAATGCATAGTCAAGTCACACAAGTTCTTTTTACAACAGTTATTTTTTATATTTCAGTATGCCGTTTAAAATAATTCAGACCAAAGAGCGAAATAAAGTAAAACTAATTGCAGTACCGTCTATATGGGAGCACAATAGCGTTCTAAGGTGGCCTAAACAGCCACAAAAAATTATAAACGACGATACATCTTTACCGCAAGCGCATTGGTGTTCCATACCGTGCAGTGTTATAAGAAACAACATTAATACTTACGAGGCTGCAGTAAAAGAAATAAATATTATGCTCACACAAAGTGATACTGAAGAGGAAACCAGCGTTACACATGCAAGCGCGTGCTTCTTCTAGTTCTTAAAACGCGCGTTTGAAAGCGCCTAATGTGTACCCGCTCTTATTGTCGCAACTTAGATCATATCTTATAGGTATAAATAAATACAACGTGTTGATTTAAACTGTGTTTTATTTATCTTCATATCGTATGTATCAGGGGTATAAAATATGAAATATCTTGGTAGCTAATACAAAATACCTGTGGGAATCAGTGCCACCTGTTCAGAATAGTCTGTCTGTTACGCTTTCACGCCTGAACCGCTGAACCGATTTTGATGAAATTTGGTGTAGGGGTAGATTAGATTAGACCTCGAGATATAAGGCTATGTTTGGACGCGATAAACGACATCCATGCGGGCGAAGCCGCGGGCAAAAGCTAGTAAGATTATAATTATTGGTGTACTTATTTACCACACAATTTGTTTTTCGAAATATGAAAATAGATAATATTTTAGAAAAAGAACCTATAAATTAATGTAGGTGATGATAGCAGTGACGACAGTGACTATAGCAATATGGACATCGATTAGGTACCTAATAGTTCGTATAGGTAATCGGTGGTCATAGACGAATCTGATTAAATATGGGCTTTCATGGCTCCTTTTTGGTCTCTTTTTGTATTATTTTGAGTCTTGTGTGCTTATAAAGTAATATACATATTATACTCATTTTCATTCCAATATTCAGTTCGTTCAAATATATTGAGTAAACATTTTTTTTTTTTAATCAGGTTCCTACTGCTTGGAATAAAAACATAAAGAGTTAAAATATTTTTATCGAGAATAAATTGACATTTCACATCAGTTCATCAGCCAAATTGCAGTTCTGTTCACTTGACGTGTTAATGTTCATTTGTTCCACTTTACTAGTCTGTCGAAACTTTTTAATTTGTTTATTTTCAATATTTTGATGGACGGAACCCTCTTCATTATTACGCGAATTATTAGAATGTAAAGCATTGTAGTCTATACTAGAGTTAGTTATTGAGTTTTTTATGTTGTCATATACCATCTGGATTTTCATTCACACTCCATGATTTAATTTCCCTTTGCATTGTTTAAATACGAAAAGGCACGCTTGTATTCACTTAGTGTGTTCAGTAAAATAAAAGATGGACGTTAATATTTACCACATAGGCGATATAACGGAATTTTTTAACATTCAAAGTGATTATTAACACTAATGTAGAGTATTTTAAAGCTTTTTAATATAAATAACCTCGTTAACCAGCTTAAGGTGATAGAGAAGGGTTTCATATTTAAAACAAACATCATATCGCTATAAGACTTAATAATGTCCACACTAGCACTCTTATAGGGCTTAAAGCTTCAAGCTTCTCTGGCACCTCAAGCGCTAAAACACCTATATAGTGTTTGAACAGGGTAACTTAACTCTATTGTATCACTGCACTATTAAGAGTTATAAGATTGATTATTATAACCCTTAAACGGCTTGAAGGTTTTCTTATAACCACTTTAACATCAAAAGTGATATTTAGCACTTAAAGGTATACATAGCACTTAAATAGAGCATTTACATCAGCAAGTGATATTAGCCACTCCAAAAGAGCTTTTAATGTTAAAATCCACTTAAAGCTGCAATAACGACTGTAAGGTTGTAGCTTATAGCACCTTTATACAACTTTAAGCTGCAGCGTATTTTTTCTATATCTTTTATATCACCTTACTATCGCTGGTGCTTTAGCAAACTCTCTTATATCCGTACTATCACCTAAAAGTATTATTTTAGATCTTATATAGCTACTATATAACTTTAAGCTTTAAATTTAGATCCTGTTATCGCTACTTTGCTTGTTGTACTTCACATCTTCGGACCGCTCAGCTACCTCGCACATCTCTGATGAAATCACAGCCTTAGCCTATGTTGCGCGCGAAGTCTGAGCTACGTCTTGCGGCTCATGTGTTGCGTCATTGTCGGAGCACGCCACGCCATGAGGCAAATTACCGTAGCCAGCCGCATTTAGGATCGTACGTATATTGCATACGCAGTTTATTTCGACATGGAGGTTGAGTACCTATCTAAAAATAGCACAAAAATCTGTTTCGAACAAAAACGCGATTCAGTTATAAACTATAAAAATGGATAGCCATTGTATGATATCGAACCTAATTTCATGAGGAGTACGATACATTATGCAGTGAACAGTGGAACGAATCTCGTAAATACTTGCACGCTATCTGTCTATTTTTAAATTACGTCAGTTATTGCTTTATAACTAAGATATATATACTTCAAGGACACTGGAGAGGTGAGCGTCGTCAGAGGATGGTCGGATTTATAAACCTTACTAACTTGGGCTACTGGTCATCCGAGCGGGTAAAGCTTGCATGAAGTGTTACACTCCAATTTCTCAATTACCTATTGGTATATGTTTGTTTTTGCGGGAGTGATTGCCGTCTGACTCCATAATCCTAAGAGAAAAGCGTGCGTCAGAGCCTCATCTGTCAATTAGTAGGTGTACCGCCTTGTCATTCAAGGAAAGGTGGAAGGCACTAGACCGCGCGGAAGGTCACCCACGCGATGGACTGACCATATCAAGTCTGCGGTTGGAGGCTCGCTGAACGAGTGCAGCAGGATGACTTCTAGCAGGCAGCAATGGCGAAACGTCGTGAAGCGGATCATATCTGCCCCCTCCAATAATGCTACGAGCTCATAGCGATCACGACCACTCTGTCAAGAGCGTACCGGGTAAGAAGAAGATGAAGAAGACAGGTTTTGTAAGTGAGGTTCACTTAGGCCCCAAAGATCTTGGATAAATCCTACCAAATCGCTTGAAAAACGCTCCAGAAGCTGGTCTAGCTGGTGAGTGGTTTCGCCGTCCTTAGTGTATGATGTACCTATGTACCTAGTAGTAAAAAAAATAAAATAAACTTCAAAATTTAAGAATCATACTAAAACCTTATATTCGCACTGAGCGGGAATCGAACCCGCGACCTCTGAAGTGGCAGTCGTACGATTTACCGCCACGCCACAGAAATCGCCAAAATAATGAGGTGACTATATTGACCTCCTCAGCTGCACTCTAAGATTGATATCTACCCTCGCGGTGCAATTATCCTCCCCTAGTAATTGATCTATTGAACTATTTACTTATCACACAATACCAATACATATGCAGGTGTATTAATTAATTATTCGTCTATTGTGCTGTATTTGAATAATTGCGATAACAACTAAATTACCTACATTGAAAGTCACTGACCGAAATGAAAACTGTTGCCCCAAACTCCGGGTGTATCCCATCTGCCCCGGTGACTTGGCCCGGTGCCGGGCCACATGGGAAAAAAAAGTTTTAACTGGCCCGTTGATATTATGTTGACCGGGCCAGATGACACAAATCAAGTGCCATCGTCCCCGGTAAGGGAAAAATAGAGGATAGGCCTCGTAATTTTTTTATAGGTATATAGGACTCGTCAATTTGTCTTCACCTCGTCTGATGGTAACTTTACCTTCAGCTTACCATCAGGCGAGGTGAAGTCAAATTGACGTGTCCTATACTTATGTAAAAAAAAATACGAGGCGTATCCTCTATTTTTCCCTTACCGGGGACGATGGCACTTGATTTGTGTCATCTGGCCCGGTCAACATATCAACGGGCCAGTTAAAACTTTTTTTTCCCATGTGGCCCGGCACCGGGCCAAGTCACCGGGGCAGGTGGGATACACCCCAAACTCCGACCTATTCCTAGGACGAAGAGTATCTAGGTGTTATTCCAGATTATAATCTATCCATGTGCTAAATTTCCCTGGTGGTAGAAATTTGATGGCACAAATTTGTCACAAAATTCGGCCGGGTAGGTACCACCGTGCACGACTGCGAAAAACCCTCCATGTAGACCAATATCGGTTGAATTGCGTTCAGGGATCAGCAAGTGCATAGCCGGGCGGGGAGGGGGGGGGGGGTTTGGTCACAGCACTAGTGGGACCGGTGGGTGTCACGCGGTGCTGCAACGACAATCCTCTTTTGATGAGGCCGACAAGCACTCAGCTTGACGGCCACATCAAATGCTTTTTCACGCCATTGTTAACATGTCATATCATGACACGTCAAAATGACTTCACCTCGCCTGATGGTATGCTAAAGGTAAAGTCTTAGGACTGGGGTCACTACTACAAACACCGATAATGCTACAGTGGCGGCCCTCAGCTTGACGGCCTCATCAAAATGCTTTTTCACGCCCCGCTTAAAGGACCCGGGACTATAGGAGGAAGGAAACAGATGCGCTGGTAAAGAATTCCAAGTCTTTATGGTGCGTCAAATAAAAGTGGCACCGAAATGTTTCCAATGTTATAATAGTGTAGATTTTAGGCCAAAGAACTTGCAACATAGCTTAATAATATTATACACATTCTAATTAGATTTTTTCGTAAAAGTTATCCGTCCGAAACATGTGAAAGAAAGGGTGTGTACAATTGAACAAGTGTAGCGTTCGGCGTCGCAAACAAAGCAACCGTTTGTCGCCGAGATTACTCCCCCAGCGGAACAAACAACGTTCCTGCGACGTTTACATCTAAATAAAGCAGTATTCAATTATAACGCGTGTTGTATCAATATTTGTGGAATAAAAGTGTAGAGGGCGGCCTGATACGGGTCTCTGGGGAGCTCCCGTATACTATGTTTTGACTGTTCGGTCCCATAACATGCTATTATACCTTGCATTGCACGTATACGTGAAAATAAGTATTAAGACTACCTAATATATATATAATCTTTATACCGATTTCTGAGTTCTAAAGTTTGCACTGCGGAGCCCGACTAAAGATTCAAGTGAACAATGTGAGTGATTTAGGATACGACGGTATCTCCCGTCCGAATTGGGCGCTGCTGGGCAGTCTGACTGCGGTAGTACCTCGCACTACAGTAGACCGCGGCCATAATAACTATCGTGTTGTGTTCCCGGCGGTAAGTAGGGTAGCCAGAGCTCACTGAAAGGATTCTGTGCTGTGTTGGGAAGACTAAAGTGTCCCGACCATGGGTCCTGACATTGACATTTAAAGCCATGATGAACTCGAAATTTTACTTAATCACCTGTTTACTGTTTTAACTGTTACTCAAAAGTTGGTGAAAACGGATCTTGAACCATCCGCAGCTCCGGTTATCTTCATGTCATCCGAGACAAAGGAGACAACTGAATAATACAGCAACGAGCATGAATTGAACTAATTGGATGGTCAATCAAAATTAATAGATTAATAGATGTTCTATAATTGCATAACACTAATACAATTACTGAATCGCAATTGCCAGTAATGAACGCAGTAATTGTTTGCCGACTAATTTAGTGGATTGCATAGATTCATAGTCTGAGTGCTAGAATAGAAAACCTTCTCGTCATACACTCTGGGCAACAGAATCGGTATTTTTTACCCGACTACCGAAGAAAGGAGGGTAATGTTTTTCGAGACTATGTATGTAGGTATGTCCATTTCTTTGGCATGGCCCACAGCCTAAACGGCTTGACGGATGTTGACATGCGAGGTATCATTATATTCACTTGACTGCACAAATTTTACGTTACCATCCGGGACACACCGTCCGCTGTACAATCTTAAGAATTTGAAAGCTCAAATCTCTGAAACTGCCTTTATGATTTGTGAATTTATTTACAGTCACCCTACGACTATTGAGAGGCGAGTGACATGAATGAAAAGTCAGAATGACTCAGGTGGGTAGCCGGTATAACGCGGTGGGCGGCTCAAATGAAATCAAGTACGGCGGAAACTGCCTTCTTTCTACCTACGACCTTCTACCGAAGTAGTGTAAAAATGACGTATTTCATTTGAAACTATAAGGAACCTTTAGTCACGGTAACCGACTTACCATCAAGTGCCCTACTTACTTGTTTATTATTTCATGGTCTGCCTACCCTTATCTCTATCTATTTATGACTAGCTGCGCACCCTGACTTCGCCCCGCTGCAATTATAGCACCACATCCGTGGAGTTTTCATCTTTGATACAACTCTTGTTCTGATAATAATAAATAAAGTATATAAAGAATTATCCAATTTGGTGCAGCCGTTCAAAAGTTATACGCGTACCTACATACATTTTGGTGATTCATTTTTATTTATATAGCGCAACATATCATTCTCCTCCATACATTTCTTTCAGGTGTCATCTACTCAGTCACTCCCTACATGCATTCTATTCTATCCATCTTCCATCATTCCTACATTGAACCGACTAACAACAGTACTTTCATCTCTGCCCATGATATGTCCATATCTTGGCAGCCTCTCACTTTGCTTACCAAAAACAAAGACTTTTTTACTATCAAGCGGGACTTAAAATAAATTATACACTAAGTTACGTCTAGGTTTCAATTTTTTCAACCGATTACACCCCCCACTCCATCGCGAAGTTGTCTGGGTCCGCCTCCAAGGCGGGCTCAACACAGCGGTAAAAAAATTTTAGTCACGTGCATCTCCGCACATATTGGTTATTTATGACGCGTATTTTTAATAAAAACCTATCCAGGAGAATTAATTCGATTATGCAGTATAAGGAAAATCGATACCTCGCATTTGCCGTGGGATAATCGCACCGACCTCGCTATGGGATTGGGTGGTATCACGATACCCATGCCAATCCAACACGAGGTTTATTTCAAAACGTGTAACCACTTACTAGAGACCTTCACTGAGCTTCGATGCGTTTTATCTTATTAAATACCTACCGACTAACTCTTTTATGCTTTGCAGAAGAAAATTTCTTAGTAGTAAAGTATTATCACCGATTACCCAATAGTTCGGTATTATCATCAAGTCGTAATCAAGAACGTGAAAACGTACATTATTTACGAGTAGAACCTATATCATTAACTTTTCCAAATCATTCTTTACCAAGTCAAGATACTCCCTACGTATTTTTTTTATAATTGAACACGTCAACATGACTTCGCTTGGTGATAATCTGAAGGTAAACTCTCAGGAACGGCGATCACTATTACATACACCGATAATGCTATAATTGTGGCGCTCAGCTTGCCGGCCTCTACAAATGGTTTTTCACGCCCCACTCAAAGAATCTGGGACTATTATAGGTGAAGGACACTAAGTTAAAACTAAACAAGAACAGGCAATTTAAACATTTAAAAATCCAATGCATATAATTAGTACTGGAATGCTCTAGCCGCCCACTTATTCCCATCTTCCAATTCCAGGTTCCGTAAGACAGACGTGAAAAAGCATTTATCAAGGCCTTAAAAGTATGAACTACCATTTTAGGATAATCAGCTTCACCCTAGCTTCTTACCATCTACCGAGGTGTAGTCAAACTGAGAGGCTGAATTAAAAAAATATATATTGAAATAGGGTTCCGAAATCTTCAATGGATATTCAATAAGAGAAGTATTGCTTTGTGAGTGATCAAAATGTCCAATGTCTTGTATTTTAGTTGATCACTCCGAAAATACACATTCGCAGACGAGGAACAGAAAATAAAACAAGGATTTTCGCTAGAAGAAATAAATAATTACATCAGTTTTCCTTCACTGACTCCTATAATAAGGACAGTAATGAGCTTCCCCCGCGTGAGATTTGGATATAAAAATAACCTAATAGCATTGGGAAGTAATAAGAATATATTGGTGAAAGATTTTCTCAGTTTCAAAGATCATACAAACAAACTTTACCTCTTTATAATCATCATCATCATCCTAGCGTTAGTCCTGCTCTTGATCGAATCCAAGGGTTTAGTATAGTGTTTATAAGTAAATCTCTTTATTTTTCAATAATACGTTGACCACCTATTCAGTTATGATGTGGCCGACAATGGATCACACTTCTCTAGAACTTCTAGAAGCAACCTATTCACTCAAGACTTGAAGATCCGACAATTGAGTAAACATATTTCGGAGTTTTTGAAAAAGGATAAAACTGGTCGCCGTTTGACGACCCATCCTGGATATTGACTTTTACTGTGAAAGTAGAAGTTTAAAAAATGCTAACATAGGTACTCAACTGAAAATTTTGTGAGACAGCTTTAAAATGTCAAAGTAAATATTTTTTTTACTAATGTTCGACAGTGTACGGGTCACTTGATGATTAGCTAGCTGTTATCATTAGTATCATTGCCTCCACAAAAGGAACGGATTGAGAACAGAGAACCGCAGAACTATCAGTGCATGGCGGCCGGCAGATTGCATGGTGACATAACATAACATAACATAAACTCACGCCTATATCCCGGAAAGGGTAGGCAGAGGTGCTAGCACCCACATTTCGCCAGTTTATGTTTTAGGTCCCAATGTAATAGGTGGCGAGCCTATTGCCATTAACCGGGCACTTATAAACCTGCGATAAATACACACATAACTTCGAAAAGCATTGAAAAGTCATTGGTGTGTGCCATGGTGAACCTGGGATCGGACCCGAGACCTCGTCTCAGTAGTCCATTACCCAGACCACTAGGCTACCACGGTCACCGCGCATGGTGACGCGGCGGTCGACGGTCTTATCTTACCCGTGGTATCAGATGTTTTGTATTAACACATAGTTTCAAAATCGTTAAAGACACCTACGTATATTTTACCTTTTCTAACGGAAGTATAATTATATATCTGCGGCCTCCGCACACCGAGGAAGACTCCAAACTCACAACTCTCTTTACCAATCTCCTCTTCAACCGTCGAGCGCCAATATCGGTTGCATCTAAATCCTGCAGTTCCTGCACCTTCGAGGTAGTAACCTTGCAATAATTTGGTTTATTTTAGCTTTTACGGAATTGATTTACCGATGACGGGCAGATGAGGTTATCTTGGGCCCTAACGATCTTAGTAGATCATACGCCCTATGAAATAGCAGTAGAAATCTGTCACAGGACCAAAAAACTCATATCATTGGTCAAAGATACTCGAGAGATACGTGTTTATACTACGGCGACAGGTGAGGTTCACATAAAGCTTTTGAAAAAAAAAGCAATCGTAACTCCTTATTCCACAAAGCGTACCATTACGTCTGATAGCAACCATTTATGTCCCACTGCTGGGCACGGGTCTCCTCTCCTCTAACGAGAGAGCTGAGAGGGTTTAGATCTTAATCCACACACGCTGGCCTAATGCAGGTTGGTGAATCGGACATGCCCTTAGAATTTCTTCTAGGATATGTGGGTTTCCGCACGTTGTTTTTCCTTCACAATCAGCAGATGGTAAATCATGTGATTAGCATAATATATGAATTCCACAAAGTGAAATTCACATTGGTACTGTTCGGCCGGATTCGAACTCGATACGATACCCGGTATCCATTATCGCTACCATACCTACGTAATCGTCTGTCTACAATAACGTCTGTCTACCCAAAAAAGTTGTAAATCAGGCAAAGACTATCACACATCAGCTGAAACGAGTGCCAGGTCTGCACTTTTGAGCCATTTCGGTGCATCACAGAACTGCGGCATCGACATTTGGCGCGTCAAATTGCACCGTTTGATCAGCCCTTTGTGCGCCTTAAGACTATTAGCACAACTAGATTACACGGGAGGCGCGCGCGCACCCGACCAGAGCAATGCGATTAGAACGCCACCGTCGCACCCTTCCCCGCGCTCCCCTTCAACACCGAGTCACTGCAACCCCTATTTTTTGATCTCTAACTGGATTTATTCGACCAAAGTCCGATTGCAGAGCGCTAAAATGTTGCAATTCAATTCGATGTTTTAAAAAGAATTACGTTTATTTTGGTATAAGTTCGTAACTCATAATTATGGTCAAACGGGCTCTAAAAGTTTCCGTTAATACCGAAAAACATCTTATATTATGTAGATCTCATTTGTCTCATAGCATATTGTAATTCTGTCCATTCCGGTACAAGCCTTAATCTTTGAGTCTGTCTGTCGGCTGTCTGAGTCTAAATCTCTGAGTGGTTGCTTTTATGCAAACGTTCTACCTGACATCATGACATATTAGACTAGACAATAGACCTACTTTGGTTGTCAAAGTATTATATTCAAGTATTCAAATTATTTCAGGCTCCAGGTCAAAATTTTCTGAAAACACAGATTCGGGGCTAAACAGGACGCATAATAAATGCACAGAAAGTAGACTTAGGTTCTTATAAAAATTTCGAAATGCGACATTTTAGTCACTCACACCCGTTTAATTGCTCTTAGAAGTGACATGTACTCTTTATGCCACAGGAATAAGGTTCATATTAGCGACTACAGCTTGTGATGTTTTGTGCTAAGGGTTGTGTGGATGCTCCCTTAGGACTTGTTAGCGTGTTACTAGCAGTTTGCTACAATCGCTAGTGTTATTGTTTCTAATATGACGTCCTGAGGGAATCATCCTCTCGGGAGGATATAAGAACATATTACCGAAAGTTCCCTAAAGAGATGTGGGCGAGTTAAAAACTCGCATAGCATCTTGTAAATACGAATGTTAAGTGTCACTTTGTAATAGATCACTTTGTGAATAAAGATAAGTATTACTTATTTGATTTCGTTGTAGTGCGATGGTTTAAGGTTTACAGTACGATAGGTGTAAGACCCTAGCTGTGGCTGTGGTCAAAAAGCCAGAATAATAAGTTCGATAAAGAAGAGGTAGGACACGACGGTATCTCCCGTTCGTATTGAGCAGTCCGACTGGGGTAGTCCCGCCGCTCTACAAAACACTGAGGCCATAATAACCCCTCACCAGAGTCGGCAGCGCGAGTGTGACACCTCTGATGTCAATAGGCCATAGTGACCGCTCCCCATCAAGTGGGCCGTGTGCTTATCTGCCACCTTAGTTGTAATAAAAAAGACCAACATTTTTGAGACCCAAGCTAACCTCACCTGGAAATCGGGGCAACTACTAAACAAGTGACGAGACTGACTCAGGTTTTCCTCACAGAGTTGGGCGGTCAGCAATCCCTATCGGAATAGTCGATATACCAATATGTACCAATACAACTTGGACGCAACTGGAAAATCTCTCTAAGGAAGATGACTAATGAGGTTCGATTACCAACTATATTGTGCTCCTTCTACAACCACAGAGTGCGAATATATTATACCTTTACCGCTACGCGATACCGCGGTAGCCTAGTGGTTTGGGTAATGGACTGCTGAGACGAGGTCTCGGGTTCGATCCCAGGTTCACCATGGCACACACCAATGACTTTTCAATGGTTTTCGAAGTTATGTGTGTATTTATCGCAGGTTTATTAGTGCCTCGGAGAGCACGTTAAGCCGTCGGTCCCGGTTGCCATACAAACATCTATGGCAGTCGTTACGGGTAGTTGGAGCGCACAAAAGTCCAACCAGTCTAACTTGGAACTTCGATATCGCCATTGGTCATAATGACCATTGGTTGTGGAGGTCAGAATGATGGCAGTCGCTCCACGAAAAATATCGAAGTTCAGCCGCATCAAAGTTACACTGGAAAGCCGACCACAACTGAGTTGGGAAAAAGGTTCAGATAATGAATGACCGCTACGCGATGCCTAGAAATGCAGACAGTAATAATAGGACGAGGTACGAGTATCAATTGCCTACGGGGTAGACTTCTACGCGACCCTCTACGCGTTCTTGTCTCGAACCTATTCTATAGACTCTCATTGAAATGGTAACATCAAAGTGCAATACTTATGTTTCCGACCCACCAAACCGTCACACACAAATTAACGGCACACGCCTGGCAATTTGCACATTACGTCACAACACGACGCTTGCCCTGCAATTTGCGCTTCGGGACAAAAAGCTTGCATTTGCGGCTGCTTCGCGTGTGACTCGCCGGAGCACGCGACTCTGCTCGCTCCACTGAATATGAGTGCACACACTGTATTAACTTCGACTTATATCAATATTGTTGTAATACGTACAATGAATTGCTTATTTAGCGTATTAGCAATAATACTACTGTCGACTATCAACTATTGTACCGTGAGAAAATAATTCATTATAAGTATTCTTCTTTATTAATTGACAATTTTTTTTACAAATTTATGTAGTGGGTGTATAGGTACACTGGAAGATGGTGACACAAATTTCCAGTTCATTTTTTCCATTATGACGACTCTTAAGAAGCCCTAAGTACTTATTAATGGAAAGTTAACATAACTCTGGTAGGTGGCCCAATCGTAAAAAATCTCTCGCGATGAATAGCACCTGCGTGAATAGCCCCTAGTTTTGTCCACGAAGAGCACCAATCAATATTTTTGGCAGATGCTCTTCGAGGACTCAAATCTATTTTTGCGTTTTTGTCCACGAAGAGCATCAAAACCCACAGCTAGAACGTTTGTCAAATCTACAACCGCAAAAAAGAGTATAAATGTAGCAATGATATTATATATCATTGAAATGTAGGGATACTCTTTGGAAGAAGAATTATTAGTGAGTTACAATCGAATTTCGAATGACTCAAACAATGATATTTCCTCTTTTTACTTATATAATATCTTTGGACTCAAAGATCTCCAGTGCTTATAAAGGTAGGAGTAGGTACGTTCAGCGGAAAGTCGTAACGTTTCTCTCTTGTATACCAATCGGTTTCCTTTTGTGTCAGAAAATTAAGATAGTCTGTAATTTTTCCCCACTTTGACACATGTTTCCTCAAATATTGAAAATGTTTGACATATGCACGATTATGTATAGGTATATTATGAACTATCACAGGTAGGTGTTATAATATTGTCTTTACAATGATAAACATACGAAAAGAAATCGGCAAATACACAACTAAAAACCTTGAGTATTACGAAAAATAGGAATTAATAATAATTTAAAAAATTTCGTTGCGTATAAAAAGTATTTTAAAAGTGAAGAATCACAAATTTGGACTTAAACACTAACATCATTAGTTCCTAATTACTTTAACCTAGAAATTCAACACGTAGCGCTAGACTTTAGGTCATAGTTTTCTCACGACACGCACTTCTTCAGCTTAGGTACGGCCACAACATCTTTTCGTTAATTTCTTACAAAATATTTAGGCACAATTGACCATACCTAAGTAGTAAGTCTAGCATTGAAACCTTTTAGCTTAGTGGTTAAGGAGACGGCCTTACCATCTAGAGGTTGTCGATGTTTGGATGTTTGGATGTTTGGAAGTTTGTTACTCAATCATGCTCTAACGGGTAATCGGATCTAGCTGTAATTTGGTAACAAGGATACAATAGTCTGGCATAACACATACTTTTTGTCCCGGAAATAGATTCCCTTGGGTAGTGGGATCGGAATCTGGAACCACGCGGGCATAACCGTGGTTGACTTCTAGTAAAAATCATAGTTAAAATATCAATGTACCTACAAAACTATCAGTAAACGATACTACACTGATAATGTTATATAGGGGAGGGTGGCCCAGAACGGGTAGGCTAAGGAAAGGGGCCTTTTAAAACATGTTTAAATAATTATATTGAACTTTTATTTATATGCTTATAATTGGCATGTAATGAACTTTTATAAATGATATGACAAACATAAAGTTTTCTTAAAATTTCAATGAAAAATAACAAATAACAAAACCTTTCCATTTACCCGTTTTGCCCGAAGGGGTGGCCTAAATCAGGTAAGCCTTCTGGGCAAAACGGGTAGGACAAAACTATGAGTATTAAAGCTTCAACACCGAATTATTTACCAACTAATTCACAACCATAACAATCGGTATTAGTGTAACTTAATCCTAAAGTAACTAAAGTAAATAATTTGTTTGTTTTAAACAAATTATTAGTGCCAGTAATCACAATAATACGAGCCTCATCCAGAATAGGCTGTGCAAGCCTCATGTGAACATAGCTCACAAACGTCACACCTGATCCAGTCTTCTGCAGGTGGGTCTATGAAAAGCTCATTCCAAACAAGACACCTGTACTCCGTTTTTTGTTTTGGATTGCATTTGGGTTCTCGTTTAATTTTCATAGTATACATCCTGGTGGCTTCAGTTTCTTGCTCGTACTTTCTTGTGCTTCTGTATTAATGTTAGGTATTTTAAATCTTTTATTCTATCTTCCTTCTCTTTCTACTGTTCTTTTATAGGTGTGCTAGTCAGGACTTCAGCTCTTAGGTATCCCATAGGGCAAAATTAACAGCAACATCAGCTATAGCCAAGAACTATCCAGATAAATGTAATGAAAAAAAAACAACGAAATCGTTCAGGAGATAAGTAGTAGCTAAGTTTATAGACGCAATGGATTCTAGAGAAAACTGTAATTTATTTCTTTGGATATAAAAAAATATTACTTATCCAGAATGTTACATAAAATATATGAGATTGGGCAAATCGGGTAAGGGCAAAACGGGTACCTATTTTGCCCTTACCCGATATGCCCAAGAGCATGCTTTTATTTGTAATAAAAATATAATCTCAAAATTAAACAGATATATACCACACAATAACACAAATTAGCACTCTTATTGACATAAAATAATATAGTAAAATTGATAATAACCCTTCAACAGCCATTTTCGAGTATTCGTACGTACCATAATCAATATTTTTTTAGTAATATTGACCAAAAACTTTAATAAGTTCTTACTTTGGAACCGCGTGTACGCGTCGCGCGCGGTCACTGCCTGTGATTGGTGGGACGCGTGGCTAGGGAGCTACATACACAGATACTCAATTGCGTTAAAGGCGCGCAAATTTGAACGCTTACCTGTTTTAGGCGGTCTACCCGATTTGGGCTAAGTTCCCCTACACACAATATCAACCTCACTGGCTCACAATTTGATTGGCTGCAACCAAACCAAAGTGCTACGCATAACTTATCTTTTGTATCGATCACCGCTCGTCATTCAAGTCACGTTTCGTCCGTCTGTGATACTGACATAAACATTGGGAAAATCGCTACAGTTTCAATAGCGAACCAGAAAGAGACGGGTATTCTGTGAACGGATTAGAGGAAACGAGACAGTGGAGTTTTGAAGGGAGGCACGAGATTAGATTACCTGCCCCCGTGGGCTGCAAACACTTCGTTACCGGTACTGTAACGAACTCATACTGTAGCAAGTTGCGGACTCGCCGCTATTTATTAAACAGCCATGATTCTAGTTTGGTATTCAGCGAGAATGGCCGAAGTGGCCAGAACTCCAGAAGTTTCTGGCAACGGGCTCGCGGATCTAGCTAACTTCCATTTTTGTTGAAACGAGAAAACCTTGTACGAACATTTTTTTTGTTTCATTAGGGTCTTGCTGGGTTTAGATACTTTTATGTGTATTATTAGGTATCAATTAATTAGCCTATTGCATTCCACTGTTGGACTGGATGGAGCCTCTCCGAGAATGCGGCATAGCATCTGATCCTCCTGACCTTCCACATCAGATCCATCGCAGTTATCTATTTATCCGATAATGTTATTTTGTAAAAAAATGTCTTTAAAGATGCATACGTGCTAGTGGTCTCACAAATACTGAAACCAAAGGCGTCTAAAATAGAAGGAAAAACCGAAAAAGGATCTCGAACTCCGCGGTAAAAGCTTTAGATGCAATAGACAATCACTGTTGCACGGAATTTGGCTTCCCTTGCAGTGGAAGCCTGGCTTTAGACCACTCCTTAACAATGAAAATATGTATGAAATTCGAAAATGGAACGTCGTTCATTTAACGCCATCAAATTTTTTCATGTGTCTTTTGTTTTCTAATTTGAGTGGCAATCAAAAACTTGTTTTTCCTGTTTTATCCAGCCATAGCATAGTGGGTGTACGGGGAAATAAAAAGTCCCTCTGCCTCCGACAGTGGGTGAAGTGAATTGATTGAGAGGTGGTTGCCCGAATTATACCACTTGACCAGCTTTAGCAATTTGGTCACTTAAGTTTGGTTCATTATCCACAACTTTTAGCTGTTACTATATACGTCCGAAAAAAGATCATTTCACCATTAGGTACTATGTTTTGTTCTTTGTTTGAAGCCGCCAAAATATTCTCATAAGTACCAACTGACCAATATCTAGGTATAGTAATCGTAAGGATTGCACGAAAGCACAAGACGAAAATTTGTCACCAAGAGAGAACTCTACCTACATATCCGATTTTTCGGTGACAATAGCTGAGAAGGACGCTGAAATTTGATTTAGGATGAGTAATTTTAGATTTTTTATATTATTAATGTAATGCTAAAACAATTTAATAACACAATAAAATGTATTATTGAAAAAGTCAAGTAACATAATAACTCAAATAATAAGTTATCATTTTATTTGGAAAATAAATTGGGACCAGAAGGCCGACATTTCTTTGTCACCGCAAGCCTACCATAATAATATCTTTAAATCCAGCCATCGAATCCAGGAACTCACGATCAGAAAATAAACTCAAACTTATGCCACTAGACCAACGAGGTAGCATATTGATAATAAAACCATATATAGACATATATTATTATAGCCGTACCCCCGGGCTCGGCGCGCGGCTTAACAGAATAAATTTGAATAACACAGGCGGTAATGAGGCACCATCGGAGCACCCGCGCCGCTGATGAACGAGAATCGAATCCCGGACCTAACTAAACAATTGTCATTCATTCAGCCGTGAGCCAATTCTGTAATCCTTTTGAATAATTCCTTTTGGTATTCTGTGAGCCGCGCCGCCAATCATTACGACCCTGTTGCAATATTATCGCGAGTGAGTTTACGTAAAATTATTATAATTATTGTATCTACCTATCTGTATTGAATATAATAGTTACTTTAAAAATGCGTAGGTTTTTTAAGTCTCTAAATCTTCTGTAGGGCGGAGGTACTTCTCCAGTGCTCTAAAGCCTGATTTCCATTGCGAGCGGAGAGGATTCCATACGGATTCAGTTTACACGTCATTGAACTTTTAAAGGGTTTAACGAATTTACCATATTGCTGTAAACGATAAATAGTGTGTAAAAGGAGTCCGTACGAAGCCCTCTCCGCTAACAGTGGTTTTTAAAAGGTAATTTCCCTCATTGCCAATTAAAATTTTAAACAAAAGAACTAAAATATATATACTTAGGATTTTAGATTGACATGGTCATTTACATAAACATTATGATAGTTGAAGGGATATTTACCATGTTTACCAGCGCCGAAATATCTGATACTCAATAAATTATAACTACGTTTAAAAAACCGACTTCACAAACTAATATTTTTTTACATTTTAGTGTACAGAAATAGAAAAATACCTATTTATGAGGTTTATTATGTTTGTGTGTTTAATTTGATGATGTGTGTTTAATTTGATGATTTCCCTTCGATTTTCCCAAGATCCCAGCATCAGATCCTGATACCCTGGATATGGAACCACTTCAGAAGTAAACACTTTCAAACATCGTAAACATCCCGTCAAAAGAAATAAAGATATGTAGTGATTTTCTGAAAAGTTACATAGTTTCAACAGTGTTGGAAACACTGAAATAGCCAACAATTTCGGTGGACGCGTATTGATGGTCGGATACTGTACTTAGTCGGATCGACGAAACACTTGGTGATTGGAACAAAAGTTATAGATAGGTAAATCTCAGAATACAGGGCGGAGGTAGTACCCCAGTCGGACAGCTCATTGCGGACGAGAGATACCGACGTGTCCTACCTCCATCATACTTACTACTATTCATCATGATGTACAGGAATTACCGCACGCCATCATGGATTTTCTAGCGCTGGGCTAGCCAAAAGGCTTTTTCCTTAGCTCCCCGGCTGACCCGTGCCGTCTCGGACTTCGAGATGATCCCCTCGCATTCGGGAACCGCGGTATCCCCGTCTTGCACCCGGAAAAAGTGGGGAGGGCGCGTTTTCGCCTCACCTACTCATTTACAGTCATGAACAGTATTTTATGCCAGTTAACATTAACATTATCGCCGATATATAAAGCGAAATAGGTACCCTTATTCCGGGATTAATAGATTGGACATGATGACACCAGTCCACCACGGTCAGACATGACCCGACGGAAGGTAGGCACAACCATGTTTACACTCCCTGCGATTTATTTACCGGGCATCGTAAATAACGCGGTCTGAGCGCCGACAGATATATGAAGCTCCATATTTATTAGTATTTGTTCGCGAGCGGTAGGTACCGACAGCATAACAAGGCGGATTATGCTAATCTCTTCTATTGGTTTAAAATAATTAGATGCTAACAGATGCTAAATAGATTCTATGCTTCTTAAGAATTTGTAAAAAATACGGCATGGTTTTTTTTATACCACGTAGGTGGCAGACAAGGAAGCAGTCACCGTGGCCTATGGACGTATGCAACACCAAGGGCGTCACCCTTGCGCTGCCGACCCTGAAGGGAAACGGTGGGGGTAGGAAAGGGTGGGGGGGGCTAGGGAAGGGTGGGGGAAGGAGGAGTAGAGTGAGCTCTGGCTACCCTTATTTTTATCGTGCGGCAATTCCCATGGATACCACCCCCGAAGGCCATCGGGGGTGGTTATGACGGGATCGAACCGACTAAAACCGCACACTGTCTCGGGTCTTAATTACCGGGGTTTAAGACTACCCTACTTACCGGCGCGGCGGGAACACAACACGGTGGTTATTATGGCCGCGGTCTTCTGTAGAGCGGAGGTACTACCCCAGTGGGACAGCTCATTTCGGACGGGAGATACCGTCGTATCCTACCTCCATTCAATGGTCTGGTTGGTTCCATAATATGGTTCAAGGGTTTACTTAGGTGAAAATTTGTCTATGTGCTCCCTGTGAAGGGAACCGCTTCGGTTACGAAGCTCGAGTGCGAGGTCCCTGGTGTTGCACACGTCCATAGGCCACGGTGACCGCTTCCCATCAGGTGGACAGTGTGCTTGTCTGCCACCTAAGTGGTATAAAAAATAGCATGGTGAAAAGGATGATGAGTGTTCGCGAGCGCCTACGAGATTAGCGACAGCAAAGTACAGGCTGAGTTATAGATTGCATGTAAGTATTATGTCTAGTTTTAAGTTATATATTTAAGCCGTTTGGGGTTGAGACGACACCACAAGTGACCAGAAGGCTGGACTCTATCTTGCACAAAGAATCAGCATTGCCATTCAGCGTGGTAAAATACTGCCAGCCTTCTGGGCACATTACCGGTCAGTAATGATGCAGAGGAATTTTATGACGCCATGTAAATATTTATTTTGTTTAGTTATTAATTTAATGTAAATATTTTTTAATTTTCATTGTATCAAAATCAATTAAATTATACCAGTACCTAAATGAAAAAAAGTTTTAACTTTAAATTTATCTCTACTGTTTAGTTATAAGTGAACAAAGGGTGGGTAGTTGCTCGCACTCACTCGTTTGATTCCCAAACACCTACCATTGTGTCACTACTAAAAGCACAGTACCAAGGTACATGCATCAAGACGTTGACTTATTCATTTGTTTAATTTTGGGCAGCTACCTAATATTTTCCCTTTACATGGCCCTGGAACGCAGCCGGAAACAAGGAGAATACCGAGAAAAACATTTCAGGAATTTTTTTCCTTAGAGCTGGTTCAGAAAAATATCTTCATAGAAATAACATCTCTACGACTGACGCAATAAGGTGTCAATTAACTTACACCTACATAAAAATTAAATAACAGTGGGTTTAAAGCGTTCTGTTACAATATAAAAAGACTTGAAATTTTTTACCTACACACGTACCTATTTTCTATTTTACTACAGTCCCGGGTCATACAGAAGACGGGAAAAAGTATCCACAAAGGGCGGCAAACTGATGACCATTATTTTAGTTAGTTTACCATCAGGCGGGCAAAGTTATATTGGCATATTAAGGAAAAAAAATTCTGATGGGCTTTTCCAATTAGTCCCATCCTCTCCTTTCCTATACAGAAAAACACGTGCAAGCCTGGATGCCATACGGTACAAACTATTCCATCAAAAATCAAGCGGTTCAGTACACCTCTTTTCTTTACCGCACCAAAGACTTGGACCAGCGCACGTGTTTCCATCCTCCTACAGTCCCGAGTCCTTTAAGCGGGCCGGGAAAAATCATTTGATGAAGCCATCAAGCTGAGGGCCACCAGGTGTAAATAACGGTGACTCCCATTCCTTAGATTTTACTTTTAGCTTACCTGTCCTGTTGACGCGTCCAATATAAAAAAAATACTATTCATTGGTTTGTTATCCTGTCTGTACTCCGCAGCCTACACGCGTCGTCTGTGAATGAGAACTTTTTTCACGCGGCAGCCCCGTCCAGCCGCATTAAACCACTTCATTGTAATACTTAGATATTTAGTAGTTATGCAGCAAATAAATTACCCTTAGGGTGGGTATAGACTAAGCATTTCTGTGTAACGTAACATTCTTACGAATGGTACAATACAGGCAAACCGCGGTAGCCTAGTGGTTTGGGTAATGGACTGCTGAGACGAGGTCTCGGGTTCGATCCCAGGTTCACCATGGCAAACACCAATGACTTTTCGATGCTTTTCGAAGTTATGTGCGTATTTATCGCAGGTTTATTAGTGCCACGGAGAGCACGTTAAGCCGTCGGTCCCGGTTGCCATACAAACATCTATGGCAGTCTTTACGGGTAGTTGGAGCCCACAAAAGTCCAACCAGTCTAACTTGGAACTTCGATATCGCCATTGGTCATAATGACCATTGGTTGTGGAGGTCAGATGGCAGTCGCTCCACGGAAAATATCGAAGTTCAGCCGCATCACAGTTAGACTGGAAAGCCGACCCCAACTGAGTTGGGAAAAAGGTTCAGAGAATGGTACAATACAGGCAAACGCTCAGTTTCTAAAGCATTTCCATGTAATGTAACGTTCCTGCGAATGCTCGGCGTTATGTTACGGGTAAATGCTCACAGCGAGTGTGCATTTACCAACATTTCGTTGTACCTTGCGTTCATCCTTTTTTGAAATGTCGGACCCACAAGTTGCGTGTGTTGCATTTGAATTGAATTATATTAGAAGAAAAAATCTCCGTGTCACCCCGCAACCGTGCATCGCCCGCACTCGTGGCTCGACGAAATGTTACACCAATACGCTCGACGAAATGTTAGAAAGGGTGTATCCCATCTGCCCCGGTGACTTGGCCCGGTGCCGGGCCACATGGGAGAAAAAAGTTTTAACTGGCCCGTTGATATGTTGACCGGGCCAGATGACACAAATCAAGTGCCATCGTCCCCGGTAAGGGAAAAATAGAGGATACGCCTCGTAATTTTTTTATAGGTATATAGGACTCGTCAATTTGACTTCACCTCGCCTGATGGTAACTTTACCTTCGGCTTACCATCAGGCGAGGTGAAGTCAAATTGACGTGTCCTATATATAAAAAAAATTACGAGGCGTATCCTCTATTTTTCCCTTACCGGGGACGATGGCACTTGATTTGTGTCATGTGGCCCGGTCAACATATCAACGGGTCAGTTAAAACTTTTTTTCCCATGTGGCCCAGTACCGGGCCAAGTCACCGGGGCAGATGGGATACACTGGTTAGAAATATGCTCGTTGGTTTGTAACAAAGAGGCGAGCGTGCTCGACGTTTAGTTCGTAAAAGGATGATACACTAGAACATATTATTAGAGCGCCTCGTTGTTCTGTTACAAGTAAATGTTGTAGTCTATACTCACCCTTATAATGAAAGGGAGTTTTTTCAACAATATCCAACTACATTTCAAGGTGTTATCACTCGACCGGCGGCGCTGAGTTATGGCGGGCTGCTCCAGCCGTACTTTTTGCAGCATCCTCGTAATCAAATTTTGATTTACTGCCGTTCGAGTTATTAAAATCCCTTTAGTTCTGCATCGTGCTCGGGTCGGATATCGGTGTCACAATGTAAGATAATTGAAAAACAGACTGGGATACGCAACTTTCTGCGATGTTGAATTCTCGGTGGGCTTATGTTCCTAAAATCGGTACAGGTTGTAAATCGTGCGCGGGAGTGGAACGGTGTGGTGCGGGGTCAGATTGCGATCAGTTAAATCATGCTTATTGGTAACGAAGCGTAGCAGGCGCGTGCGCACAGCCTGCTCGATGTCATGACACTGCTCGGCATTGTTAAATATATATGTATTACTTACCCACGTTTGCCCATTGTTACGTAAGTAAAATATATATTTTATTCTACCTATACCTACTTATGTTAAGTATAGAGTTGGAGATATTTAAAAAAATTCTTTTATATGTTATTTGAACGAATTTGAGCACCTGTCTGTTTGTTCGTGAAGTAGGTAGGTAGGTACCTACGCAAAAACCACTGAACGGATATTTGATGCAGTTTTTTTTGTTTAATCATGATCATGATTGATGCATAAAGATGCATAAAGATACAGTCATAAACTTATAAAACCTATGGATATAACGAGTTGAACAATACAATAGACGACACTAAAGTCGGACCATTTGCTTATACGTACAAGTCTGCACGCACACACTCTGGTCAGTCAGCAAATAAAAAAATGTTTTTTTTTTTAGTTAAACGGTTTTAAATTATATTGTCATCAGAACTAAAGACTTCTGCCAAATATCAGACCAATCAGACAACTGAAAGGGTCAATTTTCAATTACCAGATTTGACCCCAACAAACAGGTCAAGTTAAATAAAACCATTTAAAAATATCTTTTGTAGTGAAATTGTGTAAAATGTTTCTTCAAATAAACCAATCATTATATCTTTTGCCTTGAATAGCAATGACATTCCATTTAAGCAGTTCTATCGAGCTCGGTCTACAATAACAGGTAATATTTCAGTCTTAATGTCAGAATATGTCACTATCATCTCCTCAACAAGCTCTGGTAGCTGTAGTATCCAGCTACTTGTAAGACGACAGCATCATTCTTCTCAGTTTGAGTCTTAACCCTGTCTATGTAATCGCAGAAAGGCGACAAGCCAGTGGGTGGACAATATGCCATCAATGTCATAGGAGCTGCATGACAGTAAATATCTGGTGGTCACTTGCGATCCAGTGCACACTAAACGATTTATGAAATGAAATTAATATTTTTATTTCAGGTAATAACTCATCATTACAAATCACTAATAAGTATATTAAAATTACATAAAATTAAATAAAAATAAACAAAAATTAAAATTGAAAATTGTAATTAAAAATTAAAAATTAAAATGAAATTCAAATTGTCACAATTATAATTAAAAATTCATATAAAATAAATTAAAATCAAATCAAATAAAATAAAATAAAATTAAATTAAATTAAATTAAATTAAAATCAAATGAGATCAAATTTCAGATTAAATTAATAATCAAATAAAATAATATAGTTATTCAAATCACTTTTATATCTATATTTTTATAAAATTGTAAAGTAGATGTGTCTATACATTGGAGGCACGAGTATTTAAAAAAAGTTTGGGTTGTGTAGTATCAACGATTCTTAACAGACAAATGTTTTGTTACGTTTAGGTCTTCGCTCCTAACCGCTTATAACTGCGGTAGCCTAGTGGTTTGGATAATGGACTGCTGAGACGAGGTCTCGGGTTCTATCCCAGGTTCACCATGGCACACACCAATGCCTTTTCGATGCTTTTCGAAGTTATGTGTGTATTTATCGCAGGTTTATTAGTGCCTCGGAGAGCAAGCCGTCGTTCCCGGTTGCCATACAAAAATCTATGGCAGTCGTTACGGGTAGTTGGAGCCCACAAAAGTCCAACCAGTCTAACGTGGATCTTCGATATCGCCATTGGTCATAATGACCAATGGTTGTGGAGGTCAGATGGCAGTCGCTACACGGAAAATATCGAAGTTCAGCCGCATCACAGTTAGACTGGAAAACCGACCCCAACTAAGTTACGCTACGCACGTTAGGTCAAGTTAGAGATCGCAAGGGCATCCCAGCCACAGTGTACCTGTAGGGCCTAGCTTAAAAATGGCAAAGTCAAACTTTATACAAAAATATTTTTGTTTTTATATAGCGGTAATATTGATCACTCGTACAAAACAGAGCGTCTGAAAACAAACGGCGCAATCAACTAATAAATTGCGTTAGAAGTTGCCGTCCGGGGCCGAGGCCGAGAGTCGACGACGAAAGCCGAGGGGAAAAGGAGTCCTATTTATCGAATTAGGACTGTGTAATCACCGCTCATAGTACTACGCAGCAATTGTGGAGGTGTGAGCGGACGACATGACTTGATACTGGATGTATGTGACATTTTTATTTGTGAAATCTTTGTTACTATTCGTTCAATTTCTTTCGTGTGGTGGTACAACCCCTACTTGCATATACTGCCGGCACTTTTAAACTCCCTGTTAAGCTAGTTTACGCCGACTGCTTCATTGCTTCAATGAGTCAGACAACTTGTAACGTTGTAGAAAATACTTAAGTATAAAATTTGGTAGGATAAGCTTACAGCTACAGGGGAAATCCTTGAGAAGGCGTTGTGCAAGCCAATTAAAAGGGCCTTTAATACTTGAAAGCAGCACCTACGGTCCATTAATTTCAAGAAAAATAAAGTAGTTACATTTTCACATACAAAAAAAATTCAAAATGCTTAGTATCAGGCGAGCTACATAAATGAGAATGATATAGCTAGGACTAGGCAAACGCATTCTTTATATTTTTAATAAACACCATGTTCCTGGGTGTATCCAATCTGCACACCTTAATGATGATTATTGATGAAAGTGCTAAACGAAGACCTGCCGCCCAAAGCCTAAAAGTGATCTAAATTGAATTTATGATTTAATTGCAAAGTATAATTGACTCAACGCGTCTCTTCAATCAAGACACCGCTTCGGTAATGGCCACTTTATGGCAATAAAAATAACATCGTTAATAATTCATTAAAAGTAGGATAAATAACGATTTGTGGACATCACGTGCATTATGAAAAAATGGTGGAACATAGATCATCTCACCAGTTTAACAGTTAACTGATCTAAACACCTGTTATATGGTGGTATTATATTTTATTGAGTTAATATTATAATAGGTATATTTGGAAAATGATTTGTATTAAAGAAACGAGAAATTCTAGTTATTATAAAAACATAGTGAACAAAAACTTCTCTCCTCTCTTTGTCAACCGATTAATTTTTATCCACCTTTTGTTACACTAGACACCTTGAAACAAAATGAGCGTATAAACTTCATCATTTATTATATTAGTAGGAGTTAAAAAGTAACAAGTATCAAAACCACTTTCACCCCCGCATGCAATGACAAGGGGTGAACATAATAGAGTGAAGTGACGCGTGCTACATGTAATAACATATGAATGTACCAGGAAGATCGGCAGCCCTAAATTATTGCGGTAATGATCACCCGCCTACCCGCCTAGGACAGCGCTGTGCGGCGCACTTTGTTCTATCATTACCTACACTTATTACTAGCAGAACAAGTGCCTGAGAATGACAGACCAACGTCGTACTGAGGCTATTTTTTCCATTCACATAATTTGACTTCTTCTTTCGTGTTAATGATTCCTCAAATTATTCGGGCGTAGAATTATGCCATCTTGACCGCGCTATTAGTGGCCTTGTTAGGGTCCGTTCACACAGACCGGCTCGGAGAGCATCGGCGCGCATTTTTCACACCAAGCGCGTTCAAGCAGTGCAGATGCAGAAATAAACCTTACTACAAATACTAAAAACTCAGTTTTCAACGTGATAGGAATCTGCTCTCCTCTCCGAGCCGGTCTGTGTGAACGGACCCTTAAGGTCGTCTTGATTGCAGGTGGTAGGGCATCGCCTACGCACTCAGTCGGTTGGTCGAGACAAAAATAATTAGACTAAGACTGAGGCTAAAAAAAACAACGCACGAGGTGCTGACACAGATTTCCTCTTTGAATTAGGAGGTCAAACGGCAGTCTCCCCCAAAAATTGACATGCCAATCAGAAACTATCCCTACGACAACTTTCCTTTTTTCATGTGGTAATCCCCACGGATACCTCCCCTGTTGGCCATCGGTGGTGGTTACGTCGGACTTTTTGAAGATGTTTGTATGTTTGAATATTTGTTACTCAATCACTGAGAAGCGAGAACAGGAACAAAATTCTACGAAACCGCAGGTATCAGCTTCCTTGCTCGTTGCTTCCTAGCTCAGAATCCTTGTCTGTTTGTCTGTTTGTTAGCGATTAACACAAAAACTACTGAACTAATTTTGATGCGGTTTTTTGCTTGAAAGTCAAAGTAAGAAGTTTGGCTTACAATCTTACGCATTTTTGATCACAATCGGTCGGTAGAACCGAGAGTTTCTTGAATTTCCAAAAATTTTTTTTCAAGTGGCATGTTAATACATAATATAATATATTAATATATATATCAAAAGCCTCCTATAGGTATATATAAAGAAGAAAATTAATAAGTATGGATTAAAAGAATAATTAATGATCTATGAATGAATGATGCTACGTCGAGCTAAAACGCACGTTTCGTAAGCAGTCTAAAAAATTATGTTATTGTAGTATTTGTCAGAAGCCTGTTATTTATGTAGGTATTTATTTGGATTGGAAGTAAATAAGTAAGTAAAGTAGTACTATAAGTATGGAATGGAAATAGAATAATTTAGAATTAGTGATTTACGATGAATGATCGCGCTAAAAAGCACGATTTGAAAGCAAGGTAAACGGAAAAATCCGGATCTCTCTGTATTCCTATTCCATTCTGTAGTGTTAATTGTGTTAACTGTTAAGCAAGAGAAGCAAAGCATTTTTTTTAACTATTAATATAAAGATAAGAAAGAAAAGAAACTATTGAGAACAACATCAACTACCAAAATGCTCAGAATAATCTGCAGTTCAGTAAGGATGCAACTAATATATTCGCATTCGCATTAATTATAAGATCGCATACAATACCTATTAGAACTGTGGAGGAACGGGATGTGACGTCCCCCTCCAACTCAAAGGGAGGATCCTCCGACCAGGCAAGGTGATCAGTGATCACGCCTGGCGGGCCGCGGCCCAGATCTTGTATTATATGCTATACCAGCGTGCAGCGTGCGATTTGCACTTTCGCGATTCAGGATCGTAGTGACGTAGTAAGTTGTGCCGTAGTTGTAGTATCGAAGTAGTTCGTCGTGCTGTCACTAGATGGCGCTGGGTATTAGTAGTATCGCCACCGAACTGCAGGTAGGGGTAGTGACTATCTTACGGAGAATCTTAACACCGAGTATTGTAAAATGACGTCACTTGAGGAGCACCATCTATTGATAAATGTTGGAATTTCATTATAATAATGGTATAACGCTATTTCAGTTGGAACGCAATTTTTTACTGTAGTATTTGCACGCCTTGGTCGTAAAAACTACCGAACGGATTTTGATGCGGTTTTTTTTATTAGAAAGGTCTTGCTTAGACTCAAAATTTGCCGTATATTTGGTTGTAATTGGTTATTTAGAACCGGCGATATGACCAAAAACAACCTATAAACGAAGCTCAGGCGAAGCCACGGGTATCAGCTTGTATAAAGGACCAAGTTTGATCAAAATCCCTCCAGTAGTTTTTGATCCATGCGTGTACATACAGACAGACAGACAGACAGACAGACAGACAGAAAGACAAAAATATACTGATTGCATTTTTTGCATTAGTATCGATCACCAATCATCCCCCAATAATTATTTTGTAAATATATTCAATGTACAGAATTGACCTCTCTACAGTTTTATTATAAGTATAGATTAGTTCCTATGAGTATTACTTTTTACCAAACAATAAAATAAACAATAAAATTCACATAAACCAAGTATGGCAAGTCTCTCATGAGTATTTGTTTATATTTTGTATGACCGTACTGCAGTCAATTAGGATTCCTATCGACCTAATTGACTGGAGTACAGTGAGGGACGAGCCGCAAGCGCCGGCTTTTATTCGAAACCTCATCCCCACATCGCTGAATCGAGTGAAGTTGGCTGCGAGTCAACTTCACGGCGTCGTTGCTATTCTATCTAAGTATATACTACTAGCTGTTGCCCGCGGCTCCGCCCGCGTGGATTGCGAATTCTGTTTCAAATGCCTTTTTGCCAAAAAACCGCACGCCGCCGTCTCAAGTCTTCAGTTGCCGGGGTGTAAGATTACTTAGAGCATATCCCGCGCTACCCAGTTGACCCTGGTATGGGAATTGTTTGATTTATGATGCCTACAGCCACTTTCTATCATCGCACTGCTTGCCACAGGCAGGGAATTCATCCCCACACGTTGCATCCGTCTGCAGTGGGTACTGTAAGGTATGAAAAAAATTTCATTTCACGCACGCTTAGGCTGTGGAACGATCTCCCTGCAGTGGTTTTCCCTGGCGGCTATAATATGGGGTTCTTCAAGAAGGGCATTAGAAGGATTTTGCAGGGTCGGCAGCGCGAGTGTGACGCCCCTGATGTTGTGCACGTCCATAGGTGCATAGGTCACATAGGTGGGCCGTGAGCTCGTCTGCCACTTAAATGGTATAAAAAAAGCATGATGTCCTTACCTCTTTTCCGAACCCCGGAAAAGAGGAGATGGGGTGACAGGGGGTACAGAAGACCGCAGCCATAATAGACATTGTGTTGTGTTACCGCCGCCGGTAAGAAGGGTAGCCAGAGCTCACAACCCCCCTCCCTATCTCCCCAATCCCCTCCTCTGACGTCCGATTTCAATAACTCAAACAGTCTTTAAATAATTTTTACACAATATTATTGAAAGTCTTGATTAAGATATAATTTATTTGGATGGGAATACAAAGATATACCTTTTTTTTTCCGTGCGGAAATCCTCATAGAAACCCACCCCGCGGCCAGCGGGGCAGGCTATGTCGGACTCTTACCGACTAAAACCGCACGCCATCTAGGGTCTTCAGACGCCAGGGTGTAAGGTGGCCCAAAGAGCATATCCCTCGCACCCCGGCTTGACCCGGGCCATCTCCGGATTCGAGATGGCCCCCTCGGGTTTGATAACCACGTGGTTCCCGTCATGACCCGGAATAGGAGGGGGGGGGGGGGGGGCGCCTTCGCGCGCCGCCGCCTCGGCCTGCTTCTGCTAGGGTGACGGGCGGCTCCACCTGTCACCCCCAGGCCAGCGCTCATGGAGGACGGAGGTCGTCGGACCCCCGACGCGATAGGCGTCCGCGCCCGCCTCCGTCCGGGAGAGCTCTGTGCAGCCCCTCCCGAACCTTTTCCGCCGCCTCTTTCTCGAGTATCACTTGCTCGCAGATGGAGGCGGCGGCCAACCACGCGTCCGCACTCTGCACCATCGCCGCGATCAGCACCGGCAGTGTGAGGACTCCCACCCCGAGGGCTGCCGAGAGGGCCTGTCTCGGCACCTCCCACGCCGGACACTCTGCCAACGTGTGCAGCCCTGAGTCCTCGCCCGCATTGCAGTGATAATACAATGATATACATAAGGAAACATAATCTTAGATAGGTATAATTCGTGAGACAAACGACGCGACGTCCTGGCGCGAGCGGATTGTTTTGCAATAATCCATGATTGGTGAATTTGAGCTCGTCCAGTGCTGTAGCACCCGTGCTATCCTCAAAGGCACCCAAGAAAACTGTACTGCGTGTATAGAGCATAATACTTTGAGCACAGTTTAGATACCTATCTACGTACCTATAATGTCCCGAAGTATATTGGTTTGATTTACGTCCGCATTTCAACTTGCATTTATTTCGCCGCGCATTATTTTTCATATTGCGATAGCTCTTAAACTATTTATGGTAATTATATAGTGTAAATGGCAATTTTGATCTACATTAAACGTACAACGTATCTAACGTATTTAATTGGATAAGAAATAATACTGTATTGTTAAAATTAGCTTCGAAAATGACACATTAATTTTTTTGTAATTTGTAAAGATAAAAATGGTTACTGTGGGCTACCCTTATTAGGTAGACATATGCTATCGCGGACTTTTATGTAGACCTTTTTAAGTTGTACATTTCCACAGTACATTATTTTGTTCTATCTTCAATAGTTTTCGCAGCGCACGCGATGTAAGTAATTTGTTTAGGTCATTTTTTTACACCTTGGGTTACATTATTGAAGTTTTAGTAAGGATCCCTAAATTTTTCGGGGATAAATTATAGCCTATGTTACTCACAGATAATGTGGCTTTCTATTGGTGAAAGAATTATTGAAATCGGTCCAGTAGTTTCGGAGCCTATTCGTTACAAACAAAAAAACAAAAAAACAAAAAAACAAAAAAACAAATCTTTCCTCTTTATAATATTAGTATAGATTGTAAAATTGTTAAGTAGCTGTGTCTGTACAATGGAAATATTTTAACAAAATACTTGGGATGTTAAATCAACGATTCTAAATACAAAAATTATTTATTCATTTATCAAAAAGTTGTTATTTTGATACGTATTGTATAGGTTCAGTGATAAATATTGGGTAGCGGGTAGTTGCTCGCACTCCTGTTCGACAGGAGTGACTAATGTGAGAAAATTCGTGGAGGGTAGATTGATAAATAAGTAGGTGCGTTTGCGCAACGGTCCGGTGCTTTTATTTGTAGCGTAGTTAGACTAAAGTTTGATTTCAATTGTTTATTTTTTTATTTATTTATTTATTTATTTCATACATTACACCATCATCACAGTCGAGACCAATACAACAGTGCAGGATAATATTAAACTTAATTTAAAAAAAAAAAAAAAAAACGATTCAAATTATTAAAACTCAAGCAATAAAATAATAATAACAATACAATAATCACTGTCTAAAATCAAAAATCCATCAATGAACCAAATAATTTGTCAATAAATAATAGTCTAATAATCCACCAATAAATCAAATAATATGTCAATCAATAATATTCAAATATTCAATCAATAAATCACATAATATGTCAATAAATCAAATAATATGTCAATAAATCAAATAATAATGTCAATAAATCAAATAATATGTCAATAAATGATAGTCAAATAATCCACCAATAAATCAAATAATATGTCAATCAATAATAATCAAATACTCCATCAATAAGTCCAATAATCAAAAAATTGTCAAAAAATAGGCAATACAAAATAATCAAATAATCACATTTATTCTAACGTCATTACGCAATAAGTAGCCTTTGTGAACTCAGTCAGCGTGCACGTGCACAAATCGATGCGGTCCGCCACCATATTGAGCGGCGCCTGCTGTAGCAGGTTGGTACGCGCGCTCGCTGCCGCCAGCACACGCCGCCACACGTACTCGCTCGGCGCGCACAGGCCGATGCCTTCCAGGATGGCTGGGTTATGTATGTAGCCACGGAGCACCTTGAATACGTACGCGGCTAGAGCTACCTCCCTTCTCACTTCCAACTTGTAGTATCCCACCATGCCCAAAATAAACAGTGTGGGATACAACAATGGATATCCTGGATATACACCGAACAATTTACTGTATAAAAATCTAATAAATTTATTTTGTATCCGTTCTAACATCAGTTTATATTTCGCCTCGTATGGAGACCATATGCCAGCGTTGCATTCCAGGTGACTTTTTACTATTGCCTCGTACAACGCTCTCAAAGCTGCGATATTTGTGAACCTGTGTTTGAAAAGGCTCGGGGAATCTGTGTGGAATACATTTTTATTTGCACTTCCTGTATAGGTCTCTTTGAGGCGCGCCAATATTATGAAAAAACTTAAGTTATGTTAAATGGACGATTCTGATTTCTGAACACAAACATATTATATTTATTTTTAGAATTCTTGCGATGGACGCAAAACCACTTATTTTAACGCGATTTTATCTCTTAGAAAAATCTGGATCAGACGTTAAATCTGCCATATGTTTAACTGCTAGAACTAGAGATATAATCAAAAAATGTTAACCGAGCTATACGTGCGTTGTGAAGTGACAGTAGTGATGGTGTTGTTTTAGTACACACGGCGCGGCGCTGTGCCGCTTCTGCCTGCGCGGGCGCTGGCGCGGCGGCAACCCGTCGGAGCTGAACAAGTTCGTTTGCTTGGCGCTGGCGGGCGAGGGCAGCGCGGCCGCCCCCGTGCCAGTGCGCCTGGCCGACGCCACTTCACGCCGCGCCATCACACTCGTCAACGAGGCCGACGTCTCCGTGAGTCACAGCTATCATTTTACGTTTTAATTTTTCTTTATTTTTTACTAGCTGACCCACCCTAGCTTCGCCCGTGGCGTATTTCGAACCCCGATGCACCCTTTTTACCTCGCATAATATGCCCATAATTTATCAGTTTTCCTAAAATGTATGGGAATCTACCGGAATTGTTCAAATTTATGATTATTGCTCCGCTCCCTTGGACAGTAGCGTGATGATATTCAGCCTATGACTTTCACGGATAATGTGGCTTTCTATTGGTGAAATAATTTTTCCTGATCCCGAGTAGATCCTTCCTCGTGCAGAACCTCACGCGCATGCCCATGTGCGTGGCGCAGCCCGCGCCGCAGCCCGACGACCTGCCCACCAGCACCAGGGTCGTGGTAAGTACTACAGGAGGCTAATATTTTTCAGACAGACAGAAAGACGGGCACCCCCATAGACATACAAATAAATAGACAAACATACAGACAGAAGGACACACATGCTGACAGATAGACAGACAAACAGACATACAGACGGACGTACAAGTCTGCACGGCGCGCTTGGCGTACAATCTTCCATGATTGATATGCGCGTGAGTATAATTTTTTGATAATATTATATAGAGAAAATAAATATTACATGTAATCTATATAAATATATATATGTATATATCTATATATATATATATATATAAATGAATCCCTATTTCCCTTGGTCACAGCATCACGCCTAAACTGCTGGACCGATTACGCCTAAACTGCTGGACCGATTTCGTTAATTCTTTTTTTGTTTTGTTTGTTATTGTCAGGAGAAGGTTCTTATGAAAGAAAAAGTCAAGAAAGTTGCGCGGGTCATTATAAAATTTAAGAAAACTCAACGACCATATTAACTTATTAGGAGACGGACATAGGATACTTTTATCCTGCCACGGGGACGACGTATGCCACGGGCGAAGCCGCGGGGCACAGCTAGTATAATATAAATAAACTAGCTGTTGCCCGCGGCTCCGCCCGCGTGGATTGCGAATTCTGTTTCAAATGCCTTTTTGCCAAAAAACCGCACGCCGCCGTCTCAAGTCTTCAGTTGCCGGGGTGTAAGATTACTTAGAGCATATCCCGCGCTACCCAGTTGACCCTGGTATGGGAATTGTTTGATTTATGATGCCTACAGCCACTTTCTATCATCGCACTGCTTGCCACAGGCAGGGAATTCATCCCCACACGTTGCATCCGTCTGCAGTGGGTACTGTAAGGTATGAAAAAAATTTCATTTCACGCACGCTTAGGCTGTGGAACGATCTCCCTGCAGTGGTTTTCCCTGGCGGCTATAATATGGGGTTCTTCAAGAAGGGCATTAGAAGGATTTTGCAGGGTCGGCAGCGCGAGTGTGACGCCCCTGATGTTGTGCACGTCCATAGGTGCATAGGTCACATAGGTGGGCCGTGAGCTCGTCTGCCACTTAAATGGTATAAAAAAAGCATGATGTCCTTACCTCTTTTCCGAACCCCGGAAAAGAGGAGATGGGGTGACAGGGGGTACAGAAGACCGCAGCCATAATAGACATTGTGTTGTGTTACCGCCGCCGGTAAGAAGGGTAGCCAGAGCTCACAACCCCCCTCCCTATCTCCCCAATCCCCTCCTCTGACGTCCGATTTCAATAACTCAAACAGTCTTTAAATAATTTTTACACAATATTATTGAAAGTCTTGATTAAGATATAATTTATTTGGATGGGAATACAAAGATATACCTTTTTTTTTCCGTGCGGAAATCCTCATAGAAACCCACCCCGCGGCCAGCGGGGCAGGCTATGTCGGACTCTTACCGACTAAAACCGCACGCCATCTAGGGTCTTCAGACGCCAGGGTGTAAGGTGGCCCAAAGAGCATATCCCTCGCACCCCGGCTTGACCCGGGCCATCTCCGGATTCGAGATGGCCCCCTCGGGTTTGATAACCACGTGGTTCCCGTCATGACCCGGAATAGGAGGGGGGGGGGGGGGGCGCCTTCGCGCGCCGCCGCCTCGGCCTGCTTCTGCTAGGGTGACGGGCGGCTCCACCTGTCACCCCCAGGCCAGCGCTCATGGAGGACGGAGGTCGTCGGACCCCCGACGCGATAGGCGTCCGCGCCCGCCTCCGTCCGGGAGAGCTCTGTGCAGCCCCTCCCGAACCTTTTCCGCCGCCTCTTTCTCGAGTATCACTTGCTCGCAGATGGAGGCGGCGGCCAACCACGCGTCCGCACTCTGCACCATCGCCGCGATCAGCACCGGCAGTGTGAGGACTCCCACCCCGAGGGCTGCCGAGAGGGCCTGTCTCGGCACCTCCCACGCCGGACACTCTGCCAACGTGTGCAGCCCTGAGTCCTCGCCCGCATTGCAGTGATAATACAATGATATACATAAGGAAACATAATCTTAGATAGGTATAATTCGTGAGACAAACGACGCGACGTCCTGGCGCGAGCGGATTGTTTTGCAATAATCCATGATTGGTGAATTTGAGCTCGTCCAGTGCTGTAGCACCCGTGCTATCCTCAAAGGCACCCAAGAAAACTGTACTGCGTGTATAGAGCATAATACTTTGAGCACAGTTTAGATACCTATCTACGTACCTATAATGTCCCGAAGTATATTGGTTTGATTTACGTCCGCATTTCAACTTGCATTTATTTCGCCGCGCATTATTTTTCATATTGCGATAGCTCTTAAACTATTTATGGTAATTATATAGTGTAAATGGCAATTTTGATCTACATTAAACGTACAACGTATCTAACGTATTTAATTGGATAAGAAATAATACTGTATTGTTAAAATTAGCTTCGAAAATGACACATTAATTTTTTTGTAATTTGTAAAGATAAAAATGGTTACTGTGGGCTACCCTTATTAGGTAGACATATGCTATCGCGGACTTTTATGTAGACCTTTTTAAGTTGTACATTTCCACAGTACATTATTTTGTTCTATCTTCAATAGTTTTCGCAGCGCACGCGATGTAAGTAATTTGTTTAGGTCATTTTTTTACACCTTGGGTTACATTATTGAAGTTTTAGTAAGGATCCCTAAATTTTTCGGGGATAAATTATAGCCTATGTTACTCACAGATAATGTGGCTTTCTATTGGTGAAAGAATTATTGAAATCGGTCCAGTAGTTTCGGAGCCTATTCGTTACAAACAAAAAAACAAAAAAACAAAAAAACAAAAAAACAAATCTTTCCTCTTTATAATATTAGTATAGATAACAGTGAAGTGTCGGTTTGTAACAAAACAATTATTTGATTTCAGCGCGACAGCTGCAGAGAGTCGTTACAACAAACCCGTGCTGTATCTCACCGTAAGTATCACGCTTTCTCCCTCCAGGGTAGGCAGAAAACAGCGCGCGCGTCCTCTTCTGTCCTTACACCACTGCAAGAGTTTCCTATAGTCAAATAGTCAAAAAATATGTCATATCCCATAGTCAAAAAACGCGAGAACCAACATCTACGCGGGCATATTATGCTAGTTATCAATAATGTATATATATTGAGAAGATCGCGATAAATAACTATATTATCTATACTTATAATAAATCTGTAGAAGTGAAAATTCTGTACATTGAAAATATCAAAAATAAGTAGCAGGGGGTATAATTACTAGACCGACACAGATCCCAAATAAGTGATTAAAAATTTTTTTGTCTGTCTGTCTGTCTGTCTGTTTGTTCAGGTATCACGCAAAAATAGAAGTGGGAGCGGGATCGGGAGCGGGAGCGGAAGCGGAAGCGGGAGCGGAAGTGGGAGCTGGAGCGAGAGTGGGAGCAGAAGTGGGAGTGGACGCAATAAGCGACTTCCACGCGAGCGGAGCCGCGGGTAACAGCTAGTATACCATATAGTTCTATGTTTTGTTATACACATCATTACCTATCAATCTACTCATCAACGAAGTAAAATAATCGATTTTGACATTGCTTATTCGTATTGTTACTTTTGTGACTACCAAAATGATACCGGTTTAAAATCTAATTTGCATATCATTACTAGAATATCCCTGACAGTTCTCTAACTGACACACAACCAGGGCCGGATTTAGGGGTTTGAGCCTTGGGGCAAAAATGAAGTCGAGCCCCAAATTATTTTCCCAATGAACGAAAAATGTTTTTTTTTTAAATAATTTTACATTGAAACAAAGTAGATACTATCATAGACGAATAATACGTCTATGATACTATTAAAGGATTTTAGATTGAGGTATCAATGGTCATTTAATTTACTATTACCTATTAGATTACTATATTAGATTTTTCCATATTTTAAATACTAATAGAATCTATATTCCTAATAGTTGACGGGATATTTACCATACTTGTTATGGCGTAGGTATCCGATATTCGGCCTTGTTGCAAGTGCCATGATCACGGACTACTATTACGTATTCTGTGACGGACGTGTACCTACGGGTGTGTGACTCGGATCTGAAAAATATCGGATACTCAATAAAACAAACGAACATGATAAATATCCCTCAACTATTAGGAATATAGATTCTATTAGTATTTAAAAATATGGAAAAATCTATACAAATAAATAAAATTGGAGTGACTGTTTGTAATATTAAAATAGCCGCTTTCTACTTTATGCATATTATGAATGTATATACGGTAGGTACACATACCAAAATATATATTTTTTAAATTTTTGTCTGTCTGTCTGTCGGCTAATCTCTGGAACGGCTGGACCAATTTGGACGGGACTTTTACTAGCTTATTTAATAAGGAGTAACTTAGGCTACTTTTTTTGTTACATTCCACGCGGACGAAGTCGCGGGCACAGCTAGTTACAAATAAAAAAACCGAAGTGTCAATACTGAGAGCCTCTTTATGTGGAGGCCCCAGGGCTGTAGTCCCCTAAATCCGGCCCTGCATACAACCATTCTATACTTAAATGCTTACCTCATCTACTTAAACGAGCGCCATAAAATGTTAATAATTACTTGTTCGTTAACATATTAATCGATATGCATATGAACACCAAATCGATATTAAATAAAAACAAACGCTGAACAGTTTCCAAATTTATCTACACTTACGTGAGTATAAAGATGTGTTTGTTTGTTGGTTTGTAACGAGTTAGAAACACTTCTTGCCGTCAGATTGGGCTCACATTTACGTGGATGGGTAAATCCAAAACTATGAGGAATAGCAAAAAAAATGCTCAAAAATCAATACACCCAATCAGAACTAGTGTCTTTTTAAAAAATGCTCAAAAATCAATACACCCAATCAGAACTAGTGTCTTTTTAAAAAAATGCTCAAAAATCAATACACCCAATCAGAACTAGTGTCTTTTTAAAAAAATGCTCAAAAATCAATACACCCAATCAGAACTATAGTGTCTTTTTAAAAAAATGCTCAAAAATCAATACACCCAATCAGAACTACTTACACTTTTTAAAAAAATGGATTCGATTCCTGGCTAGATTTATTGATTTTTTGAAATCCAATGATGCAGACTTTTGTCATTAAAATGACACTCGAAACTCCTCTGAGCGTTTTACTGTTTTGACGCTATTCTTCATAGTTTCAGATTTGACCATCCACGCTCAGTTGAAAAATTCACCCTGTACCTACGTATACATCTATTTGTTTCCTACCTACAACCTTGTCGAGAATAGGCGTATAAATCGCTGCGAAGGGCATCTACCCCAGTCTTAACAACGTTTTGTAACTGCAAACACCGACATGCGGGCGGGGGCGCAAACCTCCTTAAAATGAGAAAAATAATATGCGTCGTCACCCCGCGAAGACCCGAAACTTTGAACTTGCGTATTCATATAACATAGCCCAAGTATTTTTTTTATATCTCACATGTGTATCACACACAGTTAGATACTTTACAATATTATATAATAATATTAGTTATAGGTACGGTGAGAGGGGGGTTGATACTCTGAGTTGGTGCTTAATTATTTAATAGTTATTTAAGTTAGTAATAAGACATTTGTTTATTTCTTTTTAATTCATATTGTTCACTTATTTTTGTAAATAAATAAGAACATGAAACAAAAATCATACAATAAAACGTAGTTATATAGTTATAGGTAGATATAGACTTCACTCAATCAATCAAATCCTTTTTACCCTACTGCGCAATGCAAAGGAGTGGTAATGTATTTATCAGTCTATGTATGTATGTTTGTATTCCTTTGAAGCACTAATACAGACATGAATACAAAACAAACTTCCGGGCCGATTTTTTTTATACCACTTAGGTGGCCGACAACCTCACGGCCCACCTGATGGAAAGCGGTTACCGTGGCCTATGGACGCGTGCAACACCAGGGGCGTCACACTCGCGCTGCCGACCCTGCAAAAATCTGGCCATTTTTTAAAGGGTAGGGGAGGAAGGTTAGGAGAGTCTCTGTGCCGACAGCGCTGGAGACAATGAGAAACTCCATGCCACCACTGACAAAGAGATAGAGGTTATTATGACAACCGGGACCGACGGCTTAACGTACTTACTCTCCGACGCACGACCAGACCATTGCAAATACCCATATACATGCATAAAAATTTTGCACTGAGCGGGGGTCGAACGATTCACTACCGCTACGCCACATGTCATCATAATAAGCCCATCAATATTGTCACAACATTTATTTACAAAATGAAATATCGCAAATAGGCGTGGTAATAATTTAGTTAAATATGTAGGCGTTAGACGTAGGCGATCGCTTGCTTTCATCGTTCTTGATCACGACACGTGCCGCCCTCTTGTTACAAGAGCGAGCGTCAGTACGACACGTGTCCTAATTGATAACTAATCAGCTTATGCTCCAACCGCTACTTTGTCACTCAAGTGATTTAGGGTATGTTTCTTTGAAAGATGTTGAAACTATGATTATTACGATTAATAAATTTAAAAATTCAAAAACACGACTGCCTAAAAACTGAAAAGAAAAAAAAGTGCAGAGCGTCCAAGACAAATTTTCAAGATTTTCATTTTGCCGCCAAAAATCCGCCATTTTGATTTTCTAGAAATTTTAATATACCCAGTGTCACTCACACAATCCTGACGAATAAAATGATACCTCGCATGTCAAAATCAGTCAAGCCGTTTAGGCTGTAGGCCGTGACAAAGAAATGGACATACATACATACATTACATACATAGTCACGAAAAACATTACCCTGCTTTCTTCGGCAGTCGGGTAAATATTCCGGCCTAATTGATGTAGCACTTTTTTAGACGGCCTGTGTGGCGTAGCGGTAGTGCATTCAAATGCTACGACAGGGTACGCGGGTTCGATTCCCGCTCAGTGCAAATGTTTGTATAATGTCTATTTGCATTGGTCTGGGTGTTTCTATCTATAGGTATTAAATTGTAATATAATAATAATTGCTGTGTCTGTACATTAGGTCCTCCTGTACTTGGATTTTTATTTATTTATTTAGCCGTATGAATGGCTTTTATGTTTTATATCATACAAATAGCTATACCCGTGACTACGCCCACATGGGTGTATATTCTTAAGGTTTTAATTGTTCCTGCTTCATCTATACCTACCTTTTTTATATTAATTATATATTTATATTAATTAAATTATTTTGGAAGAAGACAAAAAATAATAATAGTAATCATGAAACTTCATACCATGGTGTTTTTTTATATGACACGTCAAAATGACTTTACCTCGCCTGATGGTAAGCTAAAGGCAAAGTCTCAGGACTGGGGTCACCACCACATACACCGGTAGTGATACAGTGGCGGCCCTCACCTTGACGGCCTCATCATACTTCATCATACCTACTCTTATGATAAAATTCTACGCTATACATTCTACAAATGCGTTGAATAAATTTAATGGGTCATTCTCAGCCGGCTCAAATAGGCGAGTCCGCGTCGAAAACCAATACTTGGAGATTAATTATCAATATGATTATTTTTTTTATAAAATGTACGGTCAAAAATAGTAGGGGGGGCCTGTGGTATTTTTTAGATAAATTACGTAGAAGTTAGTTTAAAAAAATTAAAACTACGAAAATATTGACCTCGGTGTCGCGTCCGGTCCTGTCCTTGCAGCAAAAAATATTTTTTATCTTTTTTTCTCCAATAAAGGTGTTATATGTACATATATTCACAAACAACTTGATAACTATTTACTTAATTTATAACATTACTAAGCCATTATAGGCATTACTAGACAAGTTACAACTGGTTGTCTTTGCGTCCGACATTCAGAGTTGACTTCAGTGGCGCGCACGGATTCATTCATTACTCTGTACTCTAGCGACTGCGAGAATAGAGGTTCGAGTAGTGCAAACTATCAGTTACACCGCACCGGTGGTAAGGACAAGACGTCTGTATGTTATCGCCCCACTGTTTTATTAAGTTATGTAAGCATTTTCGGTGGCTTGGTATACACCTAAAACTGATTTCGGTGAATCCATTTTATCCTCAATTATTTGAACTAATAATGTAAAGCTATATTAAAAGTGTGTCTTTTATGTATTAGATTTCAATAAAAAACATAAGCATTCATAATACAGATTACTTTTAAAAATATATAGGATTTTGCTAAATATTTTGATTTCAGTGCCCTTGATTCCGGTGTATTCGGTGGGTCTGGAAGTCGAAATGTATGACTGCCGCGTGGAATTCAGTATCGCCACCAAGTCTATTTTAATAAAACGACTCTCCACTCGACTTTCCACTCCGCTGTTCACTCCACTCTCCACTCCACACTCCACTCCACTGTTCACTCCACTCTCCACCTCCACTCTACTTTCCAATCCTCTCTACCGACTCCACTCTACATTCCACTCTCCACTTCAATGTCCAATCCACTCCACTCCACTCTCTACACCACGCCCCACTCCCCACTCCACTCTCCACACCACTCCCCACTACGCTCCACTCTCCACTCCACTGGTTTCCACTCGTCTAGCCGAAACCTTTCGGATAAAAAGTACTAAACGGATTTTAGTACTTACGGTTTTCTTAGTCAGACTTAAAATTTGGAGATATGACCAATAAGTTTTTTTTAAATTTATTCATTGGTTTCACCTTACACCATCTTTACAGGGCTCACCTAAGGCGACAGTGTGGACATCATATCCCTATATAACAGTACTTTTAGTTGTAATAATCAATATTCACGCGGGCGGCGCTACGGGCGTCAGCTAGTAACTACTACTAACTATAGAATTGTAAATTACTTGGCCCGATACAACTACACATATCGTTGGAGACAACGATATGTGTAGATATAAAGATATAAAAGACTTGGTTATGTTGACCACAAAAAATATCTAAGTATTTTTTGGAATCCTTGTCTGTTTGTTCGTGATGGACGCAAAAACTGCTGAACAAATTTTGATGTTGCCTTTTCATTAGCAAGGTCTTGGTTTTACATAAAATCTGCCGTATGTTTGATTGCATTTGGTTTAGTAGAACCGGGGAATTGACCAATAAACGATTACGAACCAATCGACTCCCACGGGCAGAGCCGCGGGTATTAGCTTGTATAAAAAGTAGCCTATACTAGTACTACTTAGTAGTACTAATCCAGACTATAATCTATCTCTGTACCAAATTTCAGCCATATCCATTCAGCCGTTTTTACATGAAAGACTAACAAACATACATCCAGATATCCCGACTGATTGACTCCGTGGGCAAAGCCACGGGTAGTAGCCTATATGTTATTTCAGATTATAATCTATCTTTATACCAAATTTCAATCCGATCTATTCAGCCGTTTTTGCGTGAAAGAGTAACAAACATACATCCAGACATCCCGACTGATCGACTCCGTGGGTCGAGTGATCGACTTCGTGAGCGGAGTCGCGGGTATTAGCTTGTATAAAAAGTAGCCTATATGTTATTTCATACTTTAATCTATCTCGTTACCAAATTTCAGTCAGATCTATTCAGCCGTTTTTACGTGAAAGAGAAACAAACATATATATCTAGAAATCTCGACGACCGACATAAGCCGTTTTTATGTGGCAGAGTAACAAACATACATCCAGACATACATTCTTACAAACTTTTGCGTTTATAATATCAAGTAGGAAGTAGAATAGGATAGGATTTTATATATTTGATTTCGGTGATAAAAATGTTGATTTCGGTGGACACTATTTAAAAAAAGTGAAATATCTTCATAACCATTCAGTCTATACAGTTCCCTCAACTACTGAAATGTTTTAAATTAACACTAGATTTGATATTTCGTGTAAGTAAAACCTTAATTGAAAGAAAAAAATTGGACACCGAAGTCAACCAAATAATGAGCCGCCTGAGAAAGACCCTAATATGTTTTCGGGAGCCGTACGAGGGTTAGTACGACATAATAAAGACCAAATGCAATGGTGTGTATCTTAACTTTCCGTTAAGCTGGAACCATGAATTTGGGTAGATCCAAGGTATAGCACAAGTTAAGGGAAAAGTTCGAAAACCGTAAATATGTAGTCTATACTAATATTATAAAGAGGCAAGGTTTGATTGTTTGTTTGTCTCGAATAGGCTCCGAAACTACTGGACCGATTTCAATAATTCTTTTACCTATAGAAAGCTACAATATCTGGCAGTAACATAGGCTATAATTTGTTTTCAAAAAATTAAGGAATTCGAAATCCACGCGTGCGGAGCCGTGGGCAACAGCTATAAGTCATAAATATCTGTCTGTCAAAATCAAGACCTTTTTCAAAGGAACGCTTGGTGGTCAAGTTGAAATAAAAGCCCCTTCCTAGCTTCTCTACCCTTTCCTACTCCCGCCCTCTCCCTTCAGGGTCAGCAACACGTGGGTGACGCCTTTGGTGTTGCACACGTCCATAGGCCACTGTGACCGCTTCCCATCAGGTGGGCCGTGGGCTTGTCTGCCACCTACGTGGTATAAAAAAAGAAAAAAAAGAAATTGATATCAAATACCTACTCGGGTCTGACGTCTTGAAGCTGTGAATAAGTCAAACTTCTTTGAAAACTTAATCAAAAACTATAGCCCTTCACCGATTCCGATTCGCACTTGACAGGTTTTACAAACTAACAATTACTTTGTTAAATACACCAAGACTCTAATTGAAGGTTTGCCGGCGATTTTTTTCGATGACTTACAGTTTACATTGGTCACATGGATAAACAATACTTTTTAATCAGTAGTTATAATAGTCTAGCGTATAATTTAGGTAGACACTAAACAGTAGCAGTGCATGTGATCAAATGATTTAAGTGACATTGAAAACTCTTATATAAATACTCCAAACCTTGTTGTAACCACTCATAATTTGTTTTCCACTACAGACTGCTCGTACGTACTACGTCTTCTTGCTTCATAATGTCGACTGTAACTCTTGCCTGCTTCATCATATTAGCAGTAAGTTTGTCAGCGGAAATTGGCGCTATTGAAATGGACCCTGAGATGGCTGAGCTAGCTCTTATGGTGCGAGAACACTGCGCAGAAGAGTCTGGGGTGGATTTGACAATAGTCGAGAAAATTAATGCTGGAGCGGATCTCACGCCTGACCCAAAGCTTAAATGCTATATTCACTGCACGATGGAAAACGCAGGTATGATGTCTGGAGACGATGTGGATGTGGATACGGTGCTAGGATTGCTGCCACCCGAGATGGCAGCCCACAACGCGCCGGCACTGCGGGCCTGCGGCACTCAGCGGGGGGTTGACAACTGTGACACTGCTTACCTAACGCAAGTATGCTGGCAGAAAGCTAACAAGGCAGACTATTTCCTCATATAGGCTATATTTATGAGGAATATGAGAAAACTACATGTACTTATTCAAATTAAAATTCAAATTATTTATTTCAGACGTTAGTCCATAGGTATAGTTAGTTACAAACAAACTTATAATGCTAGTGTTAGTAATTTACACTACTTACTATGGAAGCTCACCTTATTTTAAATTATTTTAATATGCAATTTAATTTTAAACTGAAATTTATTTTTGGCTTGCGTGTAATAACTAAGGTAGGTACTATTATAAAATTGTAAAGTAGCTGCGTCTGTACATTGGAGATTATTTCCATTTACGTCGGCAAAACAGACGCACCGACCATAGACCAAAAAACCCTACAATTTTTTTTTCTATTTAGTTTTAATTAAGTGATTTTATTGTTTTTATTAATCTATTGTAGCGTTACATTTTTTTTTATTAATGAATTATAGTCTAATTAATTATTTGTATTGATTTGATTTTTGTAATGTATTTATTTGCTTTGAGTTTAGTGAATTTTTATTAATTTATTAATACATGACATATGGGTTGATTTACCTGAACTAAATGTAATTTATTTATTTTTAATTAATTATTGTTTGTGTATGTACCGTTTATCAATAAAATGCTGAAATGCGAGGTGTTGGCAATCAATTGTCAATAATTGTAAAATTATACATACAGGTGCATACAGGAATCACATTTCAATCTGAAATTATACGTTGTAACCCAAAATTCACTCACACGTGGTTAGCCATCGCGTAGGCTGTTTTAACCGAATTCAAAAAAGTAGGAGGTTCTCAATTAGTAAGCTATTTTTTTGTATGTATGTTACGCGATAATAGCGGCGCAAATTATGGATGGATTTAGATTTTTTTTTTGTTTGAAATAGGTACTTCTGAGGTGGTCCCATATCGAGGTTATCAGGATCTGATGCTGGGATCTTGGGTAAATCGAGGGGAAATCATCAAATTTACGGCAAAAATTCTGTTTATGATGCCTTTGTACTTTTCTATTTCTGTACACTAAAACGTATAAAATAAACGTGTAAACGTAAAAATATAATTAGTTTTTGAAGTCGGTTTTTTAAACGCAGTTTTAAATTATAACTTTATTATTGTGACAGTCTTTTCTTCAGCCGCTACATTCCATAGGATTTATAATTCGATGAATGTACCTAATATTTTTTTCATGCCATAGAAATATGCTATCAAGGACTTCGGTCCGATTACAAAGCAGTTTGGCTTAACCAAATAAAACATTGCTTTGTTGTTTGTTCGTAGCTATCGAGCGGTGTCCACTCGACCTAGTAACAGATATTGACGGGCATCAAAACGGCATCAAAGCGGCACGTCATAACCTTTCCATATATCATTCTCAGTTGCGGTGATACCAGCCTTTTCATGTCGCCAGAGACTGCGATATGGACGCAGAGTAAGCACTGACAGAGGCTGCATTTTATTACAAGCTTTTATTTACATGTCCCGTTGTCTGTAATCAAATCTTGCAAGCCATTTTTGGACCACTTCTGGTTATCCGATTGAGCTGAAATTTGGCATACTAAGTCCCATGACAATGCAATATTGTAAAGCTTGTTTTTATAAAGGTTTTTTTAAGCAGCAGCTTGTTTACATTTAGACTAATTCTGTGATGCGGTTTCATCCAAGAATATAAACATATATTACGAAAGTTTGTGATGATACTGATGACTATTATAATCAAATGAATTTATTTCTTAAAATCTGTACTAACATTATAAAGCAGAAGAGTTTGTTTGTTTGGTTGAACGCGCTAATCTCAGGAACTACCTAGATGATACGTGTTCGAATTTTCCAACAAGCAATTTTGAACTTTTCAATGTGAAATGGGATATTATTACCATAAGCTGTGAATTAACACATATTTTATCATTATCTAGCTCGTAAGTAAAGTCAAAAATTCTTAATTAATTCATAATAGGTACAAGTTTTATTTTGTATGTGATCATAGACCGATTATAGGTAGTCTATGTTTGTGATTGAGCTAAAAGTTGATATACAATACTTTAAGGCCTACGCTACAGTTAACGGATATACGGAAAAAATGGGGATGTTACTTTACTTATCCGAAGATTATGTGATTTAACTATGTTTATGTTGCCTTCTCTAAATCACACACTAATCTATGCAACTGATCGTAGCTAGTGGTCGGCAATTGTTGCGAGGACCACCGCGCCTCTGCAAGTCATTCCACCTTGATCGTCCAATACAAATCAAATATCACATTAAAATCATGGTCCATAGGGTCTATATTACATTGTAGCGGGATAAGGATTGTGTACTACGTAGGTTTCAACAAAACAACAAGTCAGTATCGATATCTGTCGATTTTGATTTCGGTAATCGAGCGACGGACGTAGAGGTGAGCAATGTTGGCATGTCTCGTGTTCCTCTGTAGCCTGTAGCATTGAATGTACGTATAATAGTGTGCTAGTGCTGGCGTACTGAGATTAATTGATTTTCTGAATAATGACGGACGTCAAACCGCAGTCGTGTTATACCTATGAGTTAAGAATCGAATTTTTAATATTGCTGCTAATTCTGTTGTTACATCTCTAAACTTAAAATTTTCTAAAATTGTCTAATTGCATCTGTTTCTTTCATTATCAGATAGAAAAGGACAGATGATTTTATTTCAGTTAAGACCTTTCAAATTAAGACAGTGCCTTGTGGGTGCGTAGTAGATAAGTTAAGTCGCATGTTCGTAGATGTCGACTAAAACTGAAGGGTACCGTCAAGGCGCCGACTTAATTTGACAGGTGTTCACTAAAATAAATCTTTTCTATCTGATAATGAAAGAAATAGATGCAACTAGAAAATTTTAGAGAATTTTAAGTTTAGAGATGTAATGAATTATGTTATTTTTTATTTTATACTCACACCTGTTAAATTTTTAAAAAGTGCCGGTCACGATGGTGCAAAGTGCTACACTACTAACAGTCGTGTGGCAATCACAATGAGCCAGCGGGGGCGGTTATGCCTAAGAAATGCGTGCCGCCTAGGGTCTTCTGACGCCAGGGTGTAAGGTGGCCCACAGAGCATTTCCCTCGCACCCCGGCTTGACTCCGGCCATCTCCGGATTCAAGATGGCCTCCTCGGGTTTGGGAACTACGGTGTTCCCGTCATGCTCCCAGAATAAGGGGAGAGAGGGACTCATTCGCGCGCCGCCGCCAATGTTAGGTAACCTAAAGATATTTCCCTAACACCCGGCAGGGGATGGCACTCCTGAGTTGAAATGTATCCGTGCATTGAGGCCTGTTAATCTAACGCCCGCCTCGCCGCGAATCGGCCACAGGTTTCATCGTCTCCCTTACGAGTGAGTACAGCTATCTCCATTAGGTACCCGGGTGCACCGCATGGAGGTTCCAGACCATTGTTAGCTTAGCCCAGTTTTCCAACTGGCGTGCAGTTTTAGTCGGGTCGATTCGAGTCTACAGCTTAGAGTGTGGGGTCCGTCAGGGGGGGCTGACCTCACCAAAATTGTTTAATTTATATGTGAATAGTCTGATTGAGGAGCTGAGCAGCACAGGAGTTGGTTGTCATGTAGACGGAATTTGCGTTAATAACATTAGCTACGCGGATGACATGGTGCTGCTCAGCCCCTCAATCGGGGCGTTACGGAAGCTACTCCGAAAATGTGAAGGGTATGCGGAGGCGCATGGCCTCAGATACAATGTAGGGAAAAGTGAGTTTATAGTCTTTAAAGTACCCAAGAAAAAACTCACAGACGTACCACCCATCTCACTCTATGGTACACCATTAAAAAAAGTTCCCTTTTTCTAATATCTGGGCCACTGGGTCACTGAAGACCTTGCAGATGACATGGATGTGGAGAGGGAACGCAGGGCGTTGTCTGTCCGCTGCAATATGTTGGCTCGCAGATTCTCACATTGCACGAAGCAAGTGAAAACCACGCTGTTTAGGGCTTTCTGCCAGACCTTCTACACATGCAGTTTGTGGACCAGCTACAAGCTGGCGGCATACGACGCCCTGCGAGTGCAGTACAACAACGCGTTCAGGGTGCTGATGGGGGCTACCGCGATACTGCAGCGCGAGCGGTATGTTCGCGGAAGCGCACGTGGACGGCTTCCACGCCATCATGCGCAAGCGCAGTGCAGCAATGCTGGCGCGGGCTCGGGGTGGTCCCAGCAGCATGCTGAGCGTGTGTGCCGCGCGGTGGGACTCGGTACTCGTGAACCATTGGATAGGGTTACATGTGAAATTCACGAGTGGCTGACCTCATTTTGTATCTGTAGTGCGGATGCAAAGTGAGTTTATCCAACACATTGGTAACTCCTACTATTATGTTATACTAACACTAGGTTAAGATTCTTTGTTACTAACAAATATGGACGTAAAATGGTCTGAAATAAACTTTATTATTATTATTATTATTATTATTATAACCACCCCGATGGTCGAGAGGGAGAGAAAAAAAGGGTTTCCATTCCACACATATTAAAAACATAATTCTTATAAAAAACCGACTTCAACGGACAAAATTGAAAAGAGACCACACGGGAAGCGCCAGCTATCAAATAATAAAAGAATCATCAAAATCGGTTCACCCAAATCCAACCAATCATCAAAAAGGCGGCCTCTGTGGTATAATAGTATGGTAGTGCATTTGACTTCTACGACAGAGGACGCGGGTTCGATTCCCGCTCAGTGCAAATATTTGTATGCACGAGTACCTATGTCTATTTGCATTGTCTGGGTGTTTCTAAGTATAATAAGTATGTATTTACAAAATAAAAGTATATAAGTATGTTTATCCGCGTTCTAGAACCCATAAAACATGCTAGTTAAACTATGCTTAGGTACTTTGGGTCTAGAGAGCGCTGTACCTATAGATAGTCGTCGAATATTTATTTATTTACCCAGTCGAAAATAGGTACTTACTGAGGTAACAGACATAAAAATATACAGTCGAATTGAGAACCTCCTCTTTTTTTTAAATCGGTTAAACAGAACGCTTAACACAAATTGCGTCACATATTTCTCAGGCTGTAGTTGTGTCGTCTGTATATAAATAGAAATGTCGGTACCGTTATTATTATTTCTCAGAACCCTGCTGGGAAAATTATTTCACATGAAAATATAGATCAATTTTCTCATGAAAGGTTGAACTTCACCTTGATATGGCGTTGCCAGCGACCTAATAACTTGTGCTATTGAACTTACTTAGTTCACCTCCTTTACTTCCTAAGTTTATTAATAGAATGTGAGTCATTTTATATTGAGTCTGTATTTCCGAAACGTAACAACCTGAGTCTGCAATTGAATGAAATTTTTTAAGCAATTGCATGCTAACTATTTCCAATGATTTTCTTTTCGGAAAAAATGATCATCCAGGACGGGACTTAACCCGTGACCAGTCCCTTACAGGGGGAATGCTCTGACCAACTGAGCTACCTGGACCCATCTTAGATGCTCGAAATTTTCCGATAATATTCTACGGCTTAGGGCGCCGGTGGAGCCATCTACCGTAATTCGTTCGAACTACGGTAACAATGAACAATATTTTTCCGATCAGAAAATCACTGAGTCTGCAAGTCTAGAGTGAACAGGTTACTCCACATCATCACTTACCAACAGGTGAGGTGGTCAAACGCGAACCTATTATCAATAAAAAAACTAATTTTGTTCGAATATGTGACAGACGAAACCCACTAGACGTCGTTTTTCGCGTTTTTCCCGTTACTTCCCATCAGAGGCTGGCAGTCTTGACATTTATCGCTACGACTTTGCTACCGTAATCGCAAGTTAAGATAGCGACAAACATCGGTTGCAATAACGATTCTTGCGTCAAACGGTATTTAGGATGGTCAGCAATATGGAGATACTGATAAATCGTTAAGTTTGCGATGATATTCGTTAAGATAACGACAAAAAACGTTACTTTGGAAAGTAGAGACTACCACATATCGTTATGTTTGCGTCGCTACGAGTTTAGCGACCGAATTCGGTAGCTAAGGCGTTGCGATAAAATGTAGAGACTGCCGCCCCAGGGATGAGTAGGTACTGAACATCGTACTTTGACGGTCTCTGTGGCGTAGCGGTAGTGCATTCGACTGCTACGACCACGGCTACGACACTGCTTATATTCTTGATGCGGGTTCGATTCTGGCTCAGTGCAAATATTTGTACGCATGAATTTATGTCTATTTGCATTGCTCTGGGTGTTTATATTAATATGTATGTATTTACAAAAAAAAGTATATAAGTATGTTTATAATCTGCATCTAAAACCTATAACACAAGCTAGTTACCTAAACTATACTTACTTTGGGTCTAGAAAGCGCTGTGTAGAATGTTGTAAAATGTTATTAATTATGCATGCATAGGGTTACCATTTAGGAATTTGATAAGTCCTGACAAAAAGCCGGACATTTCGATAAAAGTCCGGACCTACGGACACCTCGTTGTAAGTAGCACGGGGGGGGGGGGGGGGGGTAGAATGCGAGGTGCAGGGTTTGACTTGAAACCTGTCACATACATAAAAATAACATAAACACAGCCAAATTTTGGTGGAAAGCTGGGATTTGCCATTACAAATAATATTTTACAAATCCTCATCGAACCTGTGTGTGCTACAAAAATTATTCTTACTACTCAAAACTTGAGGTTTTTTTAATTTTGGCCAAAACGGAAATTTTATTAAAAAAACATCAGACCAAAGTTGTAGATGTTAAAATTATCTACAAAAATAGTCTCCATGGTTTTTTCCTAAGAGATGGTTTATTCCTGAGATATCGCGATTCTAAGAGTTGTTTTTTCGTCCATCGTTTCTCGCGACGACCGAAAACTACCGAACGGATTTTGATGCGGTTTTTTATTAGTAAGGTCTTGCTTAGACTCAAAATTTACCGTATGTTTGGTTGCAATTGCCGTAATTGGTTAAGTAGAACCAGAGATATGGCCAAAAACGACCTAAAAACTAATACGGCCGAAGTCACGGGTATAAGTTTGTATACAAAGCAGTTACAGTGTTCATACTTCTGGGTATATATTATAGGCCTAGAAGTATGAACACTATAATAGTACCAAGTTTGATCAAAATCCCTCCAGTAGTTTCTGATTCATGTGTGCACATACAGACAGACAGAAAGACAAACAACTTACTGATTTTATTTTTTGCATTAGTATTGTATCGATCACCAATCATCCCCCAATAGTTATTTTGTACATTTATATTTAATGTACAGAATTAACCTTTCTACAGTTTTAGAAGATGATAATACCATCTAATTTAAAAAGTCCGGACAAATTAAAAAGCCGGACAAAGTCCGGACAAGTGCCTAAAAGTCCGGACAAGTGCCTAAAAGTCCGGACATGTCCGGATTAATCCGGACGGATGGTAACCCTATCATGCATATATTTTTTTATATTGGTTACGTCAGTATGACTTCACCTCGCCTGATGGTAAGCTGAAGTTTAAGTCTCAGGATCGGGGGTCACCATTACAAACACCATTAATGCTATAATGGCGGCCCTCAGCTTGGCGGCCTCATCAAATGCTTTTTCACGTCCCGCTTGAAGGACGGATACTTATGCCATTACAGATACCGGCACGTAACTTGGCCAGGTTTTGGAGTAGTGGGGTAAGTTCGCGCGTCGAGCACTTTGAGCCAATCAAATGATTCAAAGTACGAACGATCGGAACGTTGATTCGGTACAAGACGTCTCTCGGAGACATTTGATTGGTCCGTCAAGTGACGGACCACTCATATGTCCGCGACGGCGCAACCGCGTCTCCCGCGACCCGCTCATACCTCAAAGGGGACCTAAAAATCGAACTTTGCGCATATGACGCGTCTGGCCAATTTACGTGTATCTGTATCTTGTTTCTACTCGCATCGAAGTTTGTTTAGTTATATCCACTAACTTTCCATCAGGAATAACTATAAAACACTATACTATAGTATTAATGGCAAAAGTCAGGAGCCGAAGGTAACTGCCGGCGTTACAGTAATCATTGGTGGGCGGAGAGGGTGATCACATTGCGAGCCCTCCGCCCCCGCGCTATTTGCATAACTAACGAGCGCCCCCTCCTCCCCCCGCTCACCTCACGCTCCCTAGCCCCAGGGAAACCAGCCAAGCTCCAAACTATACACCAATATTTTATAGTCGTTTTGGAGCGAAAAGTTTTGAGCACAGATTCGATAACTGGCCCCTCTGGAAGTGTTTATTTCAAAAACAAAAAATATGTTTTCATAAGAATACGAAACTTTATCACATTTGCGCAAAACAAATGCGAACTCGTAGTAACTCCTTTAAATTTAACGTAATACGCTTTACTACACTTTACGCAAAGATTTTCATTCACAAATTGATGCATTTGGCAAACAAAGACGTGCCGCGCTGAATTATCCAATCACAGCGCATCCCGGCCGTGGCGTGACCGACACGTCGCTCAAGGCCATGCGTTACCAAGCAACCACCAACCACCTTCCCCGCGCGGCTGCGCCAGCGCCACCCGCTCTCTCTTTCTCCTATCTCTTTAGTACGGCAGTGACTCTCGCGCGTAAACATGTACCTAATTTCGTTCGTGCAAAAATGAGTCGCCATTACGAATTTACTAACGGAGAGTACTTAGCAATGATGCAGCTTTATGCCATTACAATCTTGAAGAGGTCAGGCGATTGTATTCCTGGCCGGAAGACTTGGATAGGTTACGGCTACGAGGGATTGCCAATCCCCAAGTTCCGTCAACACCGGCCATCTTGGTTGATACCCAACGCTTACCAGACCACGGACAGTTTCGAACACCGCGGTACACGCACAAGGTCATCGAGTACTTCGAGCAAGATCCCCGGCGAAGTACTAGTATGGTAGCACCATTGTTCAACGTATGCCAATACTTCGTTTGGCAGACATTGGGCTCATGCGATTTACGAGAATGATGGCCCAGCAAAAGGATCTCCATGTGTCAGTGGTCAGTGGTTTGGTTGGTGAGAAACTGTGAGAAGTGAAATAGTGAAAAGTGACAGAGACATTTAATAAGTTAAAGACAATACCTACCTAACATGAAACGTGCCCTCTTACGTAGGTATCAAACGTGTTGGTTTCGAGCATGCTGCATTTCGAGCAGTTGCTTCGTACAGGGAAGTGTAAATAAACTGTTAATTAGGTACGTAAGACGTAAGTTATTCTTTGTAAATAGCTGCAATTTTTTAAATACACGTGAATACCTACTCGCAGTTTGTTATTGTTGTGTTTCATTTTATTACTACGTCATAAAGTTTAATAATATCCTAATTGAAGTATTTCCGACGTTCCTAAGCCCGTATGAAGTAATGAAGTATGAAGGAGAACTGCAGGAGTAGTTTATTTCATATTGTTTTTGCGCGCGTGGTCAGTGATCCTTACAGCTGTTCATGCGATCACGTGCTGCGACGCCGCGCGCCGCTGCGGGCCGAGCGGCTCGTTGCGGCGCGTCGCTTCAAATTCAAAATTGCCGCGCAGACAAGAACAAGCCAATTCATTGACAATTTTGAATGAATAAAAGCGTTTATTCATTCAAAATTGTCAATGAATTCTTCAGAGCGCTAATAATGTTCATACTCGAACGCGTGAAAAAAATTACAGAAAGTCAACTTTTTTATTATAACCGGTACAGCAATTTAGACATCTCAAAACCATACCATGTATTATTCCGAGTAACCTCCTTTCGGGTCCAAAACGACTATAAAATCATGGTGTATTTTCTATTTACTACAAAATACGGCCTATAGATTGCTGGTCTAGCTATTAATAGAGATGGTCATGATATTTTCTTATGGCTTGACCGCTCGACCTCGCTTCCTGGCATAACACATTATTATTATATTTGTTGGTGTTTTTATGTATAATATGTATGTATTTCCAAAAAAAAGTAGGTTTAAGTATGTTTATCCGCATTCTAGAACCCATAACACAAGCTAGTTAAACTAAGTACGCTTACGTTGGGTCTAGTGAGCGCTGTGTAGAATTTCGTAGAATATTTATTATTATATTCGCCTTTATTCATTGTTATAAGCTTAAAATTATCCTTAAAAAATATCCTTAAAAAAAACAAATAATAAAGGTATTTAAAAACAGTACTCCACCGGCCGCTTCGTTGGGTACAGGGACCAAGCTACTGGTGCGGGTGCTGAGGGCTCCAGGGAGAGGAACTTCCTCACAATGCGTGTCGTGCTTAGCAAAACCGCCTTCTGCATCAAGCCCTTGAGCCCTCTCATTATTATTACTGTGTGTGTTATTATTATTATTATTCGTGGAATACTGTTCTCATCTCTGGGATGGCTCCGCTCAGTACTTATTAGACGCTCTCGACAGATTGCAGCGACGTGCCATCCGTATAATTGATAGTCCCGAGGTAACCAACACTCTAGAGCCTCTCCAATTGCGTGGAGATATTGCCTCTCTAGCGGTATTTTACCGCCTCTACCACGGTGAATGTTCTGAGGAGCTATTCCAACTAATCCCACCGTCTCTCTTCCGATCCAGAACAACACGTGCGGGGCTGAGGTGCCACCCGCACACAGTCGAGACCATTCGGTCTCGAACCAAGCGGTTCGGTGCTTCCTTTCTATGTCGCACAATTAAAAACTGGAATGCACTTCCTGCACACGTGTTTCCTTCTTCCTTCAATCCCGGGTTCTTTAAGCGGGGCGTGAAAAGGCATCTGTCTAGGCCGTCAAGGTAGGGGCCGCCATTTTGAGACGAATGGTGTCTGGAATGGCGGCCCGTACCCTCTGGACTTTGCCCTTGCTTCTTACCATCCAGCGGGGTTAAGTCAATAGACGGACTGAATAAAAAAAAAAAAAAAAAAATATTTATTTATAATAGGTAGGTGTATAAGGTACCCGTGATTTAGATCTAGTTATTATTTTTTATCAGCATCGTAGATACACTGATAATAGATAGATATTATTATTATGTAGTTATTAAATAGTAATAATAAATATTTCAATTTTATTTATTTACTAGCTTATGCATGCGGCTCCGCCCGCGCGGTCGTAGGTTTTCGCGTTTTTTGACTAATAGGCATATCCTGTTCTACTCTCTATTGAATTTTACATACATACCTACATACGAACATACGTACATAATACATAGTTACATTCATAATATTAAGCTACGCCTTTTACCCTCCGGGGTAGGCAGAGACAACAGACCGCCATCTGCCTCACTGTTTAAGAACGTGGAATGATGGCTACACAACCAACCACACTTTCTATTTTTTTATACATCAATCATTTAGGAACCTGAATTTAAATGCAACCATGCATGATAATTATTAGATTTTAAAGTTTCCGACTTGTTTCTTAATTTTCATAATGGTAAGTAGTAACCTACCACATATTTCTAACGTCTCTTTTTACAAGTTTTTATAATCCGCGGCTTTTAATAAATTTATCTAAATACTTTTTACACTATTTTTTAGAATTCAATTTCTTGAAGTGTGGTAGGTCTGTAACAGTGGTCTGTAATAAAACAGATCCAGTGCTTGAAGTACATAAATATAATAATTTAACTGGCAACATAGAATACCACACAATATAATATCTAGCAACACTGGTAAACTTGCCATACTAACGTCACTTGCAATAACATAGGTAAATTTAATGCAGATACTACCTACAGTTTTGTTCATACCAATGAGACAATATTTTAACAAAGTTACCAACATTTACCAAATTAATTAAATATGTTGTATAAGGTCACCTTACCTTATACCGAATATGGCCCTATACGATACTACGGTCCGGTAGCTATTATTCCAAATAATCTATAAATATTATAAAGAGGCAAAGTTTCTGCGTTTGTTAAATTGTAAGGGGTAATCTCGGGATCTACTGAACCGATTTTAAAAATTATTTCACCAATAGAAAGCCACGTCATTCGTGAGTGTCATTAAGCTATATTATTTTATTGGAAAACTGGAATTTACACCCAGGCGAAGCCGGGTCCCGGGTCGCTAGTCTATAATAATAATATTAATGCACAAACATCGGTTTTTGTTTTAAGATAATAAATAAAAACCCTAAACCATGTTTACATTTCAAATTCTAAAATTTTATTTTTAGTAATTCAAAATACTCCTTTCATTTATCCAGATCCAATAAATCAAAAGTTTAACACAGCTGGTATGAAATAATATATTATTATCGTATTTGTTACATGCTCCCCAGTGGAGCCACTTTCAATGTACATAATTTTGTTATCTGGTGCACGAACGAAAAAAAAACAAGGTATAGAATCATCGCTGACTGGTAATGTGCCCAGAAGGCTGGCAGCATTGCCACGCTGAATGGCAATGCTGATTCTCTGTGCAAGATAGAGTCCAGCCTTCTGGTCACCTGTGGCGTCGATCAGCCGCTTCGCCATGTAAATATTTATTTTGTTTAGTTTTTAGTTTTTATTTTAATGAAAAATTATTTAATTGTCATTGTATTTTCAAAATAAATAATCAATTACTTAGGTATAGAATTAATATGTAATTTTAATGGTGTCCCTGTATGACGATTTTATTGGTCGAAAAATGTACAACATAAATTCAACATTATTCGGGAGAAATACTTTATTCAGTAGCAACACTAACCGACGTGCTGTCATTTTGACGGAATTGCATTCAAAATAGTCTACTGTCTATGCTTTTCTGTTCATTCTTCTAATCATTCTATTTGCTCTCTCTCTCTCTAGCACCACCTGTCATTCATTTCATTCACATAAAAAAAACAAAGACGTTGTGCTTGTGCTTGTTTCATGTCAACTTGTAACGAACACGCCCAATTATAATTAAAAACAAGTGTGCTAAAAACAATAGCTATGAGAATAAACTGGTAGTTTAGCTGATTATAGTTAAATATATATTTTGTTTGATAAATTACCGGTCAGTATGTCTGTGAGTGCCAGCGCGGAGAACCTTTCTACGGACGCTCAGGTTAGACTTACTTTCCTAACTTTCTTACAATATTAGGTAACGCATTCTTTATTTGAATAAGTAATCATTATAGCCCACATTGACTAGGCGTCGATTCATACTCGCTTTACGTTTTCAGTCTTTCATTGGTGTTTTATTTTGTGACTCATTAGTTGGGGGACCTAATACGGAAATCGTGACCTATTACTGTCTGTATCGTCGTTTGTGTGTATTGCGGACTATGTGTATGAATGGAGACGTAGGCCTAACGATTAGACTAACTCAGGAGCCAATACTTCATCCAAAATTTAAACTATGACTGAAATATTGTCCTGAGGTAACTAAAAACTATAAGTTACTTAATTAAAAACTTCGAAAGTAGTGTCAGAAAGGAAATAATGTGTGTTTGTTTACTAGTAAGTAATATAATATAATGTGTTAAAGTGTTTCATGTAGATATAATAGATTAGTACAATATTTTCACTTAATAACAAAGTTTGAAACTAATTAAAAAGTTTGGTTATTACTTTGTGAACTTTTAAAAAGTTATCTAAGTTAAAAAGTTTGATGTTGGTTGATTAAAATGAGTTTCAATAGATTAAAATGAATCTATTCTAAGCTTAATTCCATTGAATCATGTTGTCTTTCAATGATACAGAATCTATATTAAAAAAAAAATATTTTTTATAGATTCTGTGAATGATATAATATAACTGTTAGGTAATCTAAGTGATTCCCTGCCATCTTTTAGTATAAGTTTTTTTACTACTAAGATGGCAAAAAGTAAGCTGCACCTTCAATATTGTAAAATTTGATTCTTATATGCCATGAAACTAACCTTGAGTTACTTTCAAAAATTAAAAACTTCTCAAGTCAATATTATACAGTTCTATCTATGTCATTTGGAGACCGTACAAAATTAATGAAATATGACATTATTATTAGTTTTTAAATAATAAAGGTAAAAAGAGATCCTATACCTACTGATGAAGTTAGGGTACCTGTGACCTGATATACAAGGGTTATCCAATGTCAGCCTCTAGGTGTATTATAAGACCATTATGAAAAATCAAAAGTCCTGTTGACAGTAATTAGCCTATTGCCATCAACAGGGTACCTCCTTTTTGTGGGACTACAAAACATTGTAAAGCAAATTGTTTTAATACATCTCTGTTTACCCCCTTATGGATAAACGCAGGCATATAGTACAGGAATATTATCCATCAATAGGATGGCATGTGATAAAATTTTAATGAACTAAAATGAATTTTACACAGGTCAAATATCAATACTCAAATTAAAATTCCAAGGCCTGTTTCAAGTATCCATCAAACTGTGTCAATTTTATGTCACCCTATATCGACAAGCATTTTTCACTTGCATATTTTACTTTAAGTCAATTTATTTGTAATATGTTATGGACTTAACTTACTTGAGTAATCATATTATGTACACAATATGTGATTAAACATTGTATAAAAAGGTCTTTAAGTATCCAATTAAAAACACTATACAAGGATAAATAATTATTAAATTTACCTACTCATAAATTCATGTTAGAATTTATACAAGCATAGCCAAATGTTAAGTGTATGCTAATAATTTCATATCAAAATACATGAAACAATTGCAAAACGTGAAATGTATGCTAACAATTTCATAATAAAACTTCTCAGCCTTCACATAACAGTACATAATTAATATAAATTACTAAATCTACTAGTACACCATGTTATATTAGGTACATAAATTCTCACAACTTACTGTTAACACATTGTTAGATGCTTTTTAGACTACATAGAAAAAACTAATTTATGTGCAAAGCGGCTAGTGCATCTTACACTAAACAAAAGTAAAAATAAAAGAATGACTCTTAGTCATCATACCCCTCCCAGATTCTGCACAGAACGAAAAACTGTTTCGATAGAATAAAATTTCTAATACATTTGTGTAGCCTTATTGCCCACCTACACTTTACACTCCACTCCTCAGATCAAGAATCTTGCTCATATAGTTAACTGACTTGGGCACTGCTAACCCTGTTAACTCCCAGCAAGGACGTGGAGTTGCGGATAAATATATATAATAGCCCGAGAAACCATACCATACCTCCCAGCATTTTTTTTTAAAGGACATCCTTTGGTAAGGGACTTTGATAGGTGTGTTACATGACTATGAAAAGTGCAACCACGTCCCATAAGTTTACTAATACGAAACACTACGAACTTAACGCCGTAGCCATACTAGCCATGGCTTTTCGAATAATCAAATCTCTAAAGGTGTGTCCACGCTAGGTGAGCCGCGCACGAGCCGAGCACGAGCGGAGCCGTTCTCAGCTTCGTCGTTCGCGTGTCAAGTGTGGACGTACAACGAATCTACAACGATCACTGTCCTTGAAATCCTTTGTGTTTGTCAAAAAACCGAAAAAAGTCGGGAACGCAGCCGAGCACGAACGAAATGCACGCAGCGCGCTCGATCGTGGCTTGTAAGTCGGTCCACACTAGACGAATTGTGTTCGCCTCGTGCTCCGCTCGTGCTCGGCTCGCCTAGCGTGGACCCACCTTAATATTCGCGTATTGCCCAGTTGCACCCAAATCTTGCACTTTGGAGGTCAGGGGGCCACTTTCTGGCGTGCGTGGTCCGGTCTCCCACGCGATACAGAGGAGACAGCAGCGCCTCTCAGTCGCACAGAAAAAAGGAGGCCGCTCTCTTATGCCTCCCTAGCGTATTTTTCTCTATTCTGTATTTTTCTGACGTTCAATATTGTAAAATCATGCATACGATAAAACCTGTTATCCTGCGGTAATCCTCACGGATACCCCGCTGGCTAGCGAGGGCAGTTATGTAGGACTGGGACTGACTAAAACATTTCCCTTGCACCCCGGCTGACCCTGAGCAGCCTGAGCCATCTACGGTTTCCAGATGGCCCCATAAATCTTACTTCAATACTTTATAATCCTACCGAATTTGAACAGTTTCAATGTTTTTTTTTCTAATCAATGTTGAAGTGTTACGAAGTGTAAACACTTCAAGTTTACTACATTACGGTATGCAAGAAGAAAGTGAAACTAGTTATTTACCATAAACGGCGACCACCTCAACGAAGTCGATGACCGAGTTTTACCCCAACCATTTATAATATTTGCTCGCATAGCACTGCATACAAACCTGTCTCTGCATGTATAATGAATACATTTTCGTAATCATACATATACATTTTGTAAGAACGCAACACTTTGAGGGCATAGCACTAGTATATACTTACCCATTTTCCCTCTGGGGTAGGAGATCCAGTCCTTACATACTTCCCGAACTTCCTCTACTGTCATTAAATCTTTCATCAATTTCATTTTAATAATTTGTTCAAAGTCTTGTCTTTAAGTCTAGAGTGAACAGGTTGCTTATAGGCAAGCGGCATAGTGGCCAAACGCGAGGATATCGACTATAAAAAAAATGTTAAAAATTAAACTACTTCAACTGAACCAAATTGAAATGAAACCACCCGAGAAGTACGTATTCAAATGAAAAAAGAAATCTCAAAATAGTTTCCTCCAGTCGAAAGTTCTTCAAGGAAGTCGTGGTGGTTATCGTGCGTGGACGTCATTACAAATTGCCATTCGTTATTCCATCTCCACTCAGGTCAAAATTTCAAAAACCTTCCATAGCATATTATTTATTAAAGTGCCTATAATATTATAGCGATATCTTCGAAAATGATGAGTAATAGCTTTCGATGCGACTGGGATTAACGCTAGGGTGAAGAAGTGCAGTAGCGATTGAATCCATTGATACGCTTCTCATCCGTTACGAGATAATCAAATCCATAGATCAGTTTGCGTGATAATGGCCAATCCAATAATGCCTAAAATTGCCTACACCTACACTCCACGCTTACCTGCATCCTGAGTGATTATGATAGGAAGTTAGATCATACAATTTAGAATCAGCTTTTTAAAAACTGGCAGAACTTTGGCTCGACCAACTTGAACGAATGCCGCTGGCTTACCTGTGTAGCAAACTAGGGCACGACACGACCCACTTGTGAAAAATGGGGTAGAAAGAGGACAGTAGGACAAAACAAACGTTGCTTCCGGCGCTCTCGTGCATTGTAAGACAATACTGATAACAATTGACGGGAGTGTGGTATTATTCTGGTAGAACTGACCATTACTTTTCGGGAGATGCTGGAGCGTTATCTGGATTGAAACTAAGCATAACATAAACTTTAAGACATACGGCATTACAGATAAAAATATATACAGTTTTTTTAACTATCATAATAAACTGGTATAATACAAAAATAAGCGATTCTTCGAGAAAGGCATTAGAAGGTTTTTACAGCGTCGGCAGCGCGAGTGTGAAGCCACTGGTATTGCACACGTCCACAGGTCACGATGACCACTTCCCATCAGGTGGGCCGTGTGCTTGACTGCCACTTAAGTGGTATAAAAAACCAGACCAATGCAAATATAAATTCAAGCATACAAAATAATTTGCACTGAACCTACGACGTAATTCAAGTCGTCAAATCAACTGTTACTAGTAATAAATTAGTGACGCATGAGTTGCATAGATAAGTAGGCACCTATTTTATTCATTCAATAGCTGTATACATTTAGTAGTCACACATAAAATTATATTGCGTATTGACTTCTCTTACCCTAGGCACTTGGCGACAGGCGACAGCAACTGCTCGGAGTCTAGACGCGACGACATGGCTGTGGCCGACAATTTCATAGCGCCACTAGACGCGGCGATTCCCTAGCTTGTTGTCGCGACTCCGCATCTCTTGACGCCAAGTGTGCGAAGAACAACATAATATGAATTTCTCGGCCGCAGCCTGTCGTCGCGTCTAGTCGCTGTCGCGTGCGTCTACTGTTAGTCACAGTAACACGTCACCCTCACCTGATAAGAAGTGATGACGTGTTCGTCGACGGAGCACGCTTGTCTAGAACTATTGACTTGAAGACTCATGTTATAACTCAGATATACAGACTCAGGCAGAGTATTCCATTCCTTAGCAGTGCGCATAATGACCGTATTGCTGAACGGGCTCGTGCGTATGAGCGGAATATCCACCATATATCGATGGTGCACCGCCGTACGTCTGGTCGTTCGGGGATGGAAAGAGCTTGGAGGTATTAGGTTATGCAACCCCAGCGCACACTCCTCGTTAAGTTTGGGTACTAGTCGTGTCGTGTAAGCCAAACTGAGGAAGAGTAGAAATAAGCAGACCCGGGTCTCCGAAGTTTAAGCCTCGGGTGCAACCCAGAGCAACGCTAAGATGGAGTTTATTGCTGGGTCATGTGTTTTAGCTGGTGGGACAAAAATGTGGTGTGGCTGTGTCTATGATAAATGAATACGTCTTGTAATGGGTTATGAGCAGCAAATCAGCAGCCCTGCGCCGCGCGATCCTTTAGCTATCCCGTGGTGTAACTGGATTCTTAATGCAGATTTTAAATATATAGCTGCAACACCAAACCATTTTTAGAATTGCCTCCTTATGGAAGCCATTTTAACGACGACCTCTAGTAATTTAATTCGATGTATCTGACCTTCATAGTTCATGGCGCGAACTCGACTCCCACTCGCCCCTTTATTGTGTCGTCTGTAGTCTGTAGTATAATATTTCTGAACGAGTAGACAAATAAGCCTTCAATAAGGAAAAAGAAGTGTCGAATAACAAAAACAGGGAATTGTTGGTACAAAGCTAGTTACAATGGATTATTTGATGATTTATGAAGTAGTGTTTTGAAATCCTTTATCCATAACATAACACTCATACCTATGCTGGATTTTTTATTACATTAGAAATACGGAGATACTGTACTGGCGCTCAAAAGGATCTCCGAACCTATATCCTATCATAATGATTTATGAATTAATAATGTAGTACATATAAATAGATTATAATTAAAATTAGAGATATAAACGCGAAAGGTTTTATGTATGAATGTTTGTTACTCTTTCACATAAAAACGACTGAATGGATCTGAGTGATACTGATTCTGTGTAGGCTTAGATTATGGAATAGGTTCCCATGGGTTTCGGGCACGGGAATAGAATTCGAATAGGAGGCGCGGCAGAAAACACTTAATTCCAAAGTCTAAAATTAAAGGGTATTTTGTACAGTGGATGAAAAAAAAAATGAACTATTCAATTAATTTTAGACTTTAACTGTGTAAAGGTAAAGTCTACAATTAAATGACATTTTAGCCGTATAAATCGAGAATCCATAGAATACAATATGATCAAGGCCCCGTACTCCCTATTGCTGCTATAATAGGTCTTGGTCTTGCAAAAGTGTAAGACCAAGACCGAGACTGCAAGACTCTTGTGTTCTTGCAGTCCGATTTTGGGCAACACTAGCTCAAAAGCTCAGTGAGCTATTGGGCTGTATCACACTGTCTTAACGAATTCAATTACTTCGATAACAAGCGTTTTGTTATTACATGCAGACGAAGTTGTGTGGAATACAGGTTTGTAAATAGATACACATAACATACGATAATGTTAACTGGAACTAACGCAATCTTGGTACTTGTGAATATAACTGGCATTTCAGGGTTTCAATTCTGCTATTTTGTGTTAGAAACTTACTGTCGTTCCATGCCGAAATTAGTTATTATTTGTAACTACTTTCTAAACCAAGCGGTACAGTGCCTCTTTTATTTGCCGCACCATAAAGACTTGGAATGCTTTACCAGCACATGTGTTTCCTTCCTCCTATAGTCCCGGGGCCTTTAAGCGGGGAGTGAAAAAGCATTTGATGAGGCCGTCAAGCTGAGGGCCGCCACTGTAGCACTACCGGTGTATGTAGTGGTGACCCCAGTTTTAAGACTTTACCTTTAGCTTACCATCAGGCGAGGAAAAGTCATTTTGACGTGTCCTATATAAAAATAAGAAGTTCCTATGACCACTTGCCGTCTCCATCTTCAGATTGGATATCATGTAGCATTTGAGTATTTCCAAGACAAAACCAATGAGCCTAAACTCCATTCAGAAGTTCCTGTGGTCATCTGTCTTCAGTCATTTCCCTCGCAACCCGGCTGACCCCTACCACCGGCTACTCCGAGATGGCCCGTGTCACAGTACATACAGCTTTTTTTATGCTTGTGGGCGTCATGGGCCTTAGTTTTTACGTTCTAGGCAAGGACGTGAGTGGAAAAGTTCGAAATGTATGGGAGTGGCATATTTGTTGACATGTCTTGTGAGACAACTTAAGGTTACCTACTTCCATACATTTCGGATTTTATTGAGTTCGCGTCGAAACGATTCCACTATACTTTTTTAATCACATTTAAATATTGTTTTGCCTCACGGCCAAATGAATACAGTATGAGTAAATGTTACTTTGTTTATCGGCTCAGAAAGGTTTTCTTACTTCCCTCTGAGTAGTAGGCAGAGACAACAGCCCGCCAACTGTATCTGTCCTTACATACCACCCGAGTTTCCTCAACTGTCTTTAAACCTTTAGTACAAGCTCGCCGGTTTAGAGTGCTTTTGATCTGGCCTTTTTCCAGAACCGCATTAATTTGATCCAGTCTATGTTCTGCGAGTTTTTACCTACCTTTCTTTCTTCATTTCGAAATATCGACAGATTATAATTTGACGGAGTACAAAACTTTTTTCATATATTTTCGTTTACATATAATATAACTAGGGTCAATTCCCGCTAACATTATTGTATGAAACGTTAAGTCAAACAATGTAATTAAAATACTTGAAATTTGGTCTTCAGAGCTGCGATGGCGGTTCTATGTGCCTGGAGCTGGCACTTGAAGGCGAGCGGCTGTGCAAGGCTGGCGACTGCCGTGCAGGAGTCGCCTTCTTCCAAGCTGCTATCCAAGCCGGGACAGACGACCTGCGGACCCTCAGCGCAATCTACAGTCAACTTGGCAACGCCTACTTTTATCTTGCTGACTACAACATGGCCATGCAGTATCATAAACATGATTTGACTTTAGCTAGGTAAGATACATTTCTTTTACACGTATTATATAACAGTAGAATATAAGCAGCAATCCATCAGGGCATCCATTCTGTTAAAACAAACCACTGTCATACTGTTGACACTTCAAAAAATACTATTTAATTTTGGGCTTAACTGTTATCAGTTTAAAGTCTAAAATTAAATGATATTTTGTAGAGCGAATGAAAAAGTTGAATGAATTCTTTTCATTTGATTTTAGACTTTAACTGTATAATGGTAAAGTCTACAAATTCAATTGCATTTTTGAGAGTATCAGTGGTATGACATTGGTTTGCCTTTAGCAGAATCGAGGCCCTGTTTCCTTGGGTGACCTAAAAGATTAACTTACTGGCCAATCAAAAAATCAATAAAAGGACTGATCAGACAATGAGCTTTAGCGCACATGATTGGTTGATTAGCGCGCCTTCACCGTTGCGCCCCGCTCTTACTGTCCAAGAGACCTAAGAACTCGTCACTGCGCATCTAGAAGACATTCTAGATGCGCAGTGTGGCATCTATCCACGATTTCCATCAAACTTAAGAATCTAACGTAGAAAAGCGTTCAGAAGAAATAGCCCTGTGTTTTACGCTTTTATTTTCTTGATAAATATGTATGTAATGAAATCGTACAACTTAATTGTCTTACAAAAGATACTTCTACCTACCATTTCGGAGACACAGGTATGAGTAGAGTACCTATATGACTATCACCTATCCAGTTCTATCATGCAAGCACGTCTTCTCGTAGATCTCAACAAAATCTAATTCAATTTAAATTGCCACCAATAGAATCACTAGCGATGGATTACGTCACCTTCTTGAACCTATGTCAAACTCATAAAGAGATGTTCCAAATCGACCAGGTCATTGTACACCCATGATTCCCTAAGAGGGTTTCGCAATTTCGTTGAATCAGGCTAATCCCTCCCTAATTCCCACTACTGTAACTCTTGTACAGGATCAACTGTAGTGGCCCACGAACACAGCGAGTAATGACACTCGGGGACACTACACCAGGCTGTTCAAAGCCGAAAATCAATTAATCTAATGTCATAGTAATGACCGTTGATATGACAGGCCACACAGACAAACACCTGGGCCCGTAGACAAATGTCAGTGTATTCCGTAGCGTAAATCGCTATCGAATAGAAACGGTTAGGTCGACCAATCACATCCAAGCTCGTCGCCGGCGTACGATGCGCGCGCCGCGGCGGAATCACGAGCTGGAGTGTGATTGGTCGACCTAAACTATTCTATTCGATACGATACGATAGCGATTTAGACTTTTTCCACTTGGCTACGGGCCCTGATCTGTTAAACAAAAGGACTGTGTGCCATGGCGGTTTATTTTTGTGAATTACAATTTATTGTTTTAACCATTAAATATGACCATCTGAAAGTAAATTGTCTGTCAATTGTTTTGTAGTATTTTGTACAAAGACCTGGCCCAGAGGTCATTTTGAACCATCTCCTCTTGTATGTTCCACCTGCATCTTCGCTATCCAAACTATCACTTTCTTAATTGCTAATTAGTTTAAAACCTAAAAAATACTTTTTTTTGCCAAGATTTCTTTCACACTTAGAGCATAATAACTTCACATGTATATTCGTAGACACCTTTTTAATAGATATTTATTCCATATCATTAGCTTTAAAAAGAAAACATCTTATACTTTTTGGTTTTTTTGCTATATATTCTTATACAACCTAAGGTTGGCTGAACGGAATCAGTGCCAGTGAAAACCGACAACGCGTCTATAGAGGCCTTCACAGTGAAGACCGCCATTTTAGAATTAATAAATTTATATACTACTAGCTTTCGCCCGCAGCTTCGCCCGCGTGGAAGTCGATATCGCCACCAAATAAACGTCTCTCCACTCCACTTCACTCTCCACTAAAAAAAGGACAAAAAGTATCCTATGTCCGTCTCCTGGTTCTAAGCTACCTCCCTACCAATTTTCAGCCTAATCTGTTTAGCCGTTCTTGAGTTTTAAATCGTGTAACTAACACAACTTTCTACTTATAGCTTACCAACGGGGTAAAAGTAAACTTATATCTACTGGTTATTTCACCATACGAACTTAAGATTATTTCGGTTCCTCCGAGCCTTTTTCCCAACTCAGTTGGGGTCGCCTTCCAGTCTAACTACGAAGCAGCGTACTTCGATATTTTTCTTAAAGCGACTACCATCTGACCTCCACGACCCATTGGCGATATCGAAATTCTAACTCAGATTACCCGTAACGACTGCTATAGATGTATACTGCCATTTATATGCCGTAACGGGTTTTCCGCGGCACTGAAACACCCAGACTAATGCCAATAGACATATTCCTGCATACAAATATTTGCACTGAGAAAATTTTATACTATTTATAATAACTATGATGTTTTTTTCTAATTCCAGGACAATGAATGACAAATTAGGAGAAGCAAAAGCCTCAGGCAACTTAGGGAACACATTGAAAGTGATGGGTAAATTTAGTGAAGCGATACAATGTTGCAAACGTCACTTGGATCTGTCACGGGCGCTTGGCGACAAGCTGAGCGAAGGACGAGCGCTTTATAACCTGGGCAATGTGTACCACGCTCAGGGCAAACAGCTGGGCCGTGTGGGCCAGAACGACCCAGGTCACTTTCCACAAGAAGTACGAGAATGTTTAACCCAAGCTGTAACTTATTATGAGTAAGTTTAATATATTTACTATGTGTAGTATGCTTTATATGTACTTTCAAGATCTGAGCGTTGTTCCCGGTTGCTGCCGAGGTTTTCACCTCGCCGCCCGGAGTCCGCTTTCTCGTTGATTTTCCTTATATTTTTTTGCTGGTCGGTGGATCAGACATGTCCTTAAAATATCTTCTAGGACATGTGGGTTTCCTCACGATGTTTACCTTCACCGTCAGCAGATGGTAAATCATGTGATTCAATCAATCAATTAGCCTGTCGACGTCCACTGCTGGACATAGGCCTCTCCCAATGTGCGCCACACCACCCGATTGTCCGCCTTCCGCATCCAGTCCATCATGTGATAGCACATATAAATTCCACAAAGTGAAATTCACATTGGTACTGTCCGGCCGGATTCGAACTCGATACCTCTGAGAAGAGGCCGTCCTTATCCATTCAGCTACCATCGCCAGGCCATCGTGTGTGGATTAAGGTCTAAACCCTCTCAGCTCTCTCGTTAGAGGAGAGGAGACCCATGCCCATCAGTGGGACATAAATGGGTTGCTATCATAATATGAATTTTATGGAAGTGACTGCCGCCGAGCTTCTAGACCCGAGAGGAAAGTCAATTAGCAGTTGGAACAGCTTGCAGGTGAGGTTGGTTTGGCTCCATAGATTTCAATGGGGTCATATACACCACTTATATGCCATATATCGAGTATTCATTATCATTCTCCACCCACTATACCGTATTTGTTTGGGGTCTGCGCAACTTGTATGTTTTTTCCACACTTGCTTCTCATCTCAACATTCACTTCCTTCATATCATCTATCACATAGTGCATCCATCTTGTCTTAGGTCTGTCTCTCATATAACTGTCTACTTCCACACTTAAAATCCACCTTACGACATTGGTTTCATCATTAATACTTTATGTTCGAACCAAGAGAAGCGAATCGCAATTTCTCCGTGGTCATATTCTTGTCACACCACACTTCCATCTTGACATTCATGTATCTCTCGTATTTCATCCGTCACCTTTAATGTCTAAACACACTATGTCGAAGTTACGCGACCGAAATCCCGCGACTGAATTTACGACACAGCTTGTGTACCGAACTTACGCGGCAGAAATTCGGATGTGCGGACGTTACTGCCTCCCCGCTGTTGAACCGAACTTCGGTCGCGTATAAAATGTGGTGGTTACAAAATGTGTCGTCTGTAATTCAAATAGCATTGCAGGCGTAATCTTGCTGAACTTCGGTCGCGTACTTTCGGCATAGTGTGTTTAGACACTTATAGAATTCATATATAAGTTTAAATTTTAAATTTTCAGAGAGAATCTCGAGCTGATGCGCAATTTAGGCGACCGACAAGCGATGGGTCGGGCTTGCGGGAACCTTGGCAATACTTGCTACTTATTGGGCGACTTTTCACGGGCCATACACTACCATACTGAGCGGTTAAAAATCGCCCGCGAATTCGGCGATAAAGCAGCCGAACGCAGAGCCAACAGCAACCTCGGCAACTCGCACATATTCCTTGGACAATTTGAAAACGCTGCAGAGCATTATAAGTACGTATTAAATAGATTTATTAGCTTTGCGTTGCGATCATGTAAATTGCGATAGTTATAAGTCATGTAAAAGAATGTTTTCTTGTTTGATTATCCCTTAATCGATACCATTCATTCTATTGCGATGAAACTTTGGCAGGTTATTGAGCCAAACCTAGGTTTCTGAGCGTTTCTAGGTATTACATCGCGTGCTGGGCATAAGCTGGCGTTCTATTTAATTTCTTAACTAATAGTTCAATTGAACTCTTATCACGTTGACTAATTTATTTATATATCTGAGGTTGCATTTGAGCAGTGAATATTATATATAAAGTTCACAGATTTTACTCAACGAAATGTATTTAATAAAACAGATAACGCGGCTTAGTTCAACTTGATCAATGGTGAAACCCGCTCAGAAAAGTCATAGAGACAGGCTGTTAAAATAATGTAACCTTCCTGGTAAAAAACTTGAGTAATTCAAATCATATTAGCAGATGAAAAATGTGGTTCTTATAACACTTCTCACTTCTCGGCAATTGCATGCAACATAGTAATGAAGATCTTGTATTAAATTTGGCGCTGTGCATGCTTAGTAACACAGCGCCATCTAGTTTCAAATCTAACATTAATTCAAAACTTCGACAACAACCTTGGTTTCCACCTAGACTGATATTACTTTGCTTATAATTTTTGTAAGGCACATAGGGTCGACCTCACAGAATATACAATGACCAAATAATGAGTTATTGAAAAAAGGATAGGTCAGAAGCACTCGGAACCGGCAAGCTTGCATGAAAGGTTTAATGACAGTAGAGGAAGCGCGTGAAATATGTAAGGACAGAAGCAGATGGTGGTCTATTATCTCTGCCTACCCCGGAGGGAAAAAGGCGTGAGCATTTCTTTGTATGTATAGTTTTTGAACTTGGTCCGAAAAATTATAGAATTCTGGAACTTATTGCACCTAGGCCCGTATACTAGAATGACACTGTCATGAATCTCTGGCTTTCTATAGGTACTATTTAATACTAAGCTTTCCCGGCAAACTTCGTTCCGCCTTACAATCAAGTTATTTTAGTTGCCTTATTAGTTGAATTAGATGAGGACACCGTGGTTACCACACCTGAGGGCATCATTTAAACTACAAATGACCCAGGGTATAATATATAATAAACGATATTGCAATAATATTTATTTCGTAATCGGGTAAACTTTGTGTTTGAGCAAAAAGAAACAAAGGAGATTTTATTACTCTATGATAATAAAAATTTACACAAAGTCACTTTTAGTTCCCGTTGCCACGAACAAAATATAGATGGCGTTTATGCTTTCTTACAAATATTTTTTTCATAATATTAAGTACTATATTTCGTGATTTAATTATTTTTTCCATTTTTCTCGCCGTAAGAACCATCTTTGGACTTCAACGAACATTTTAAAAAAAGAATTGGCCAAAACGGTCCAGCCATTCACGCGTGATCCCATTATATGCACACAAAATAATCATCATTCTCTGAACCTTTTTCCCAACTCAGTTGGGGTCGGCTTTCCAGTCTAACTGTGATGCGGCTGAACTTCGATATTTTCCGTGGAGCGACTGCCATCTGACCTCCACAACCAATGGTCATGCACACACAATAAAAATATAAACAAAAGTGGACGGTTGAGAGATTACATTATTACATTACATACAATCTGTACTTAGCGGTTAGAACGACACTCAGTCATGAATCTCGACTTGAAAGTAATTTTCTATACATAAATTACATACATTCTGTACATAAAAGTCTTCAAGTCGATATTCATGACTGAGTATCGTTTCTACTAAATTTTGATATTATTATTTACTCTTCTATGATTCTAGTCTACTCTAGAAATACAAATTTCGTTTAGGCAATTAAACAAATTTTCCCCTTTTTGCCCGTGGTACGGTTTCTTTGTCCGGTGAACCGGACCACGGAAAGCTCTTTTTTTCCATGGTACGGTTGGCCGGACCATGGAGAAAATTGAATTTTCCGTGGTCCGGTTCACCGGACTACGGAAAATAGGTTTTATAGTTTTAACTACACACTCACCCCCGCCCACCCCACCCACTCCCAGCCCATAAATCGACGGCCGGTATAAGAAAGTAAAGCCCCACTGTTTGCCAAGGAATACCTAGACATTGAAAGTTAGTACGGACAATCCCTCTGCTTAAAAGAGACTTGGTGGCGAAAGCCAACATTCACGCGGGTGGAGCCGCGCGCGGGTAAGCTAGTTTTAAACAAATAACCAATAAACGCAAGAAGGAAGATTTACATATTGTTGACAGCCTCTGTGGCGCAGTGGTAGTGCACTCGACTGCTGCGCACGAGGTCGTGGGTTCGATATACCGGGACCCGGGATATACTTTGTGTGATGAGCACAAATGTTTATTCTGTGTCTGGGTGTTAGTTATCTATATTATGTATATATTTACAAAAAAAAAAAGTATATAAGTATGTTTATCCGTTGTCTAGATCCCACAACACAAGCCTTAGTGAGCTTACTTTGGGCTAGATGGCGCTGTGTAAAATAAAAATGTCTGAGAATATTTATTATTATTATATTATTGTAATAATTTTCTATTATAATTAAGTATTCGGTCTTTGCTTTAACTGGAAGTATTTTCTATATTATAGTCATCTCGACATTTCATTTTAACTTTAGGGCTGACTAGGTGTTTTAAGAATCTTAATTGTAAATTTTAATTTGTTAATTTTAATGAATTTTAGCGGACAAAGGGCTTTTGTTTGAGTTTTGTAAAGTGGACTAAACGATGATGTATTAAAATAAACAAATCCTCTCATTTTTTTTAAATTATAACTTGTTTCTCCACTTTCTTTTCATATTATATAAATAGATAGATACGCCGTTAAACAGTGGACTACTCATCACTGTTCTGAGATAACAGTACTGTGCAGCCCGCGTTCCTAACCGTACCACGGACAATCGATCTTTGTCCGTGGTACGGTTTATCACGTTAGCTTTAAGCGCAATTTAATAACCGGACCAACGTACAGGTTTCCTAATGTACAATCAGTCAATAAGTAGCGTCACCGTACCATGGAAAAATAGAATTCCCCATGGTCCGGTTGGCCGGACAACCTAACCGTACCACGGACAAAAACCCAAATTTTCCTTTTTTTTTTTCATTTCGTTTATTCATAAACAGTTTCTTACAGTTGTGTCTAAAAGTATTACATTAAAATTAACAAAGTGAATTATAATAATATATTAACAAATTCACAATACCTATTGAAATTAAAATTTTAAAACTTCATTAAACATTTTATAACTATATTAATAATTCGACAAAATTAAAAATAAAAGCAAGATAAATCCAATGCAATGTCGATTAAATATAATTATTAACAGGTTATATAATTCATAAAAAGTCATTAATATAAATTCAATATGATGTCCATTTTTTTATATAACAAGACATGGGGTCGGCAGCGCGAGTTTAATGCTCCTGGTGTTGCACGTGTCCCTAGGCCACGGTGACCGCTTCCCATCAGGTGGGCCGTGTGCTTGTCTGCCATCTAAGTGGTATAAAAAAAAATGTCAAAATGACTTCACCTCGCCTGATGGTAATCTAAAGGTATAGGGGTGTCCTATATAAAAAAATAATAAAAATGCAATTTATAAAAAAGGCATTTTTTATATACAATTTTCTTGTATCATAAGTCCATGATAGATATTTCTACCATTCTACTCAACACTATAAAGAAAGCTGCGCGACAATTAAATGCATTTTAAGCAGCAGTAAATTGATATGATACAACATGTTCTACATTTTTTTTAATAATGATACATGGCCCTGCTGAGTTGCTGGGCGAAGCACTGCTATAGTCACTTGACAGCTGCAAATGTGTACCATTCTGTAATGGAGCGATTTCAAATATACAGCTTGCGTACTATACGAGTATAATCACAAAATATTTGCAGACATAGTAACCATTTTGGAGTTCATTATAATATAAACACCTATATATTTTTATCGCTTACTATTTTATTATTAAAATATTTTTTTTCTATGTTTTATTATTAAGACCTCACCAGTTTGTCAAAATTTACCAACAATTCTTCACAATTGGATGAATGGTATAGGCATGACGCATAAGGCGATAAGTCGCCGGCTGGACGGGGCGGTCAAAATGACCGCGACGCACTCTTATTTGCACGATTATAAGATTGCATTTGTCCGCGCAATAGCACATGTCGCTTGTCAGACATACGCGGGCTAAATGCGATCTAATGTTAGTAATAATAAGGGCTCCCGCACACGGGCCACCGGCCACAACCACAAAACGCCGCCACTGACATATTTCCTGTAATTTTCCTACATTTTATATGGACTCGCCGCACACGGTTGTCGCCGGTGGCGGCCACACGCCACAAATCGTCGCAGCTTGCTTCTTGTGGCTCGCACCGGCCACTAAACGCCGACACAAAAAGCCGCCACACGCCACTCGCGCGATTATCGAAATTTTCGTTGCATTTGTGTACATTCGTTAAAATTGGATGTATCCAATAACTACGGTTTCGTCTTCTACGACGACGTCTTTTTATCAAAAGTAGCTCAATTAAACCTTCGTCGGAGTCCATTATGATAGTTACTGCATGCCTGGGTTAAAAAAAGTAGCAACCACCGACCGCAAGTGTCGACCATCGGCCACAAGTGGCTGTCGCGCGCTTGAGCTACTTTTGTGGCCGCTTCTTGCCTCTTGTGGCGGCGTTTGTGGCTGTCGCGTGTGGCCCGTGTGCGGCTACACTAAGAGTGCGTCGCGGATTTTGACTGCCACGCGCCTCCGTCTTATTAACGCCTAAGGGACAAATTATGAAACATTCATTTTGCTAACTGGGATAAATTATTGCTAGAGGTCGGCGTCACTGCTTAATTGTTGGACGACTTTGTAAATATAAAAATCAATGCCACTTTTCGTTGTAATTTTATGGACTACTCTAGCTGGCCCTCCCCGGCTTCGCCCGTGGCGTATTTCGAACTATGATGCACTCTTTTTAACCCATATTTATAACGATGCCCATAATTTATCAGTTCCCCTAAAATGTATGGGAATCTACCGGATTTGCTCACATTCATGATTATTGCTCCGCTCCCTTGGGCAGTAGCGTGATGATATTCAGCCTATGACACTCAGCAATAATGTGGCTTTCTATTGGTGAAAGAATTTTTTAAATCGGTTCAGTAGATCCCGAGATTACCCCTTACAATTTAATAAATATACAAACACACCAACTTTACGAACAATGGCAGATTTCCTTACTAGCAATTGTCTAACACAAAAAATGAGCGCCCGTAAATGAAAAATATGTCGAACGTTGCAGCTTTACTAGTAGATTCCATAAGTGAATTCATTTTCCATCGAGAGAGCCGGAAAATAAAGATATTGTGTTTTGATTGTTAGGTTTTGTTGTAGTAATTAGTCTCGCCATATCACAGACATATAATACAAGTACCTATCTATATGTTCAAACACTATGGTGACCACAGATTAAATAACCTACTGGAGTGTTTCTCGGATACTGATATGTCAGAACTATTATTTAATTGAATAATACATTTATTATACCTACACGTTTGACAAGTCTACTTTTGTTAGAAACTTTTTAGTAGGTATAGGTTGGTATAGGTACATACAGGAGTGGGGTGTGGGGTATCGATTTGTTGTCAATATGATCGTGAGTCATGTCAAGAAAGAAAAATAAAACCACTATTTTTTCATTTATTTTATTCTTCATCATCTCTAACTACAATTTCATCAAGGTACCTTGCTGGTGCTGTAATATATTCTTGATGTCTGGCCCATCCTAAATACCAAACAAGGGTCATGACGTGAGCGCAACAACCTACAGTGCGCCGACCGACTAGGCAATTGCAGCAATATTCAAGAATACCAGATCAGCCGGGTATATCATTTTCAATTAAAATATATATATAATATTGTTTCCGTGCTACATGACGGGATTTTATTTTTCCCCGGATTAAAGTCTTTGGTCCACTGCCTGCTCTAAGGCTAAACATATTTTCATTGATGGGTTCACCTCTGTTTACCTCTATAATGTATCCACCATGGAGACGCACATGCTCTCCATAGTAGGACCGAGCTTGCCTTATTCGGTAATCCAATTCACAAATAAACAATCCAGTAGGGAATAGCACAAGGTCACGCAAAAGCAATATCAAGAGTCCTTTGGGTACGCAATAGTCACACGAGGAAATAATCAGAGTCCATAAAACAGTCCACGGTCAGAATTATTAAAGAAAATCAGAAAAAGCACACAAAATAACACTTTCGACAAAAAAGCGCAGAGTATTCTGTGATCTGTCAAAGTGACAAGCTACGACTATATTCATAGATAATATAACTATATCTATGGACTGAACGCACGGTTTTATTGGCTGTGATTGGCTGGATCACGCGTCTCACGGGTGTCACGGCTGCAAATAATCGTTAAAAATCTTTTAAAATGTAGATTTAACTCCGGCTTTAATTGGAACATTTAGATACTAGTAAAATCGCAAAATAATCAATAAATTACTTTGGCATAACTAATATTTAGGGGCGTTTTTAAATTAACAGACAATTTTTTGCCATTGTTCTTTATGTACAGTTTGAAACCAAAAAAGTTGTTTTATTCATAGGTAATATTTAATGGTATAAAAACGTTATAAATAATAAATAAATATTCTACGACATTCTACACCATTCTACCCAAAGTAAGCTTGGTTTAAATAGCTTGTGTTATGGTTTCTAGAATGCTGATAAACATACCTATAGACTTTTTTTTTTGTAAATACATACTTATTATACATAGAAACACCCAGACCAATGCAAATAGACATATTCATGCATACAAATATTTGCACTGAGCGGGAATCGAATCCGCGCCACCTGCATAGCAGTCGCATGCAATACCGCTACGCCAGAGAGGCCAATGGGAGAGTTATGAAACAAGAAAAATCTCCTCCAATTTACTTCTAATAAATTTCGATGCGGGATCCAAGACTGTATAACTTTCCCTGGGACTTCCCGACTGTCATTACTCGGTGTACAAGAGTTACAGCAGTGGTAATGAGGGCGGATTAGTCCCGAAAAAAAACTACTTCATACGAGAGACAACCTTGAGTGACATCTCACACTTAAGTCGTCCTTCGTCATATCAGAATACCTTCAATATCACAAAACCATCTTTGCAGACGTACGCTCGCACTAGCCGAAGAACTAGGCGATGCAGCAGTTGAAGCCCAAGCGTGTTATTCGTTAGGCAATACTTATACATTGCTGCGCGAATACCGTGTGGCTGAAGAATACCATGTACGGCATCTCACAGCGGCGCGCAAGCTACACGATCGCGTCGGCGAAGGTCGAGCCTGTTGGTCGCTTGGGAACGCCCACGCAGCTCTCGGCAATCATGAGAAGGCGCTGTTCTACGCGACTGAACACTACAATATATCCAAAGAAGTAAGTACATATAGTTAATTAAAAATCTAACAGCATGGCACCTTGTGATATATTATTAACTTTTTAATTTAATTTTTATTAGAGTTCCATTATGTCTTCGTAAAGATAAATCCTTATAGGATCATTCGTGTCTTTTCGCCTGTCACAGCTAATTTGCTTCGAACAATTGGATCTTTTAAATTAAAATTTAGTATAAATATAAACTTTTTATGACTCAACCATGGTTGTTACACGTTAGGAAGGTAAATTGATATATAGGCGCAATTGAAAAGTTTGTGTGGGTCCTGAAAGTTTGTAATCTCCAAAACTTCAATGCAAAAACTTGTTACACATGTTGAATCAAGTCACAATCGATTGGAAGCCAACGTGAACAACTAACATTGTAATAGCTTTTAAGTTGCTATACTAATAGTATATTTTCTTTGAAATTTTATTCTATATATTCTTTGAAAATAATATTCTTTGAATCGGACATTTACACAATACAGGGTGCTCGTCCGCGAAATAACATTATGCGTTGTTGCTGTGTTAACCAATTGTGATGTTTCAAGTCCGTTTTGAATATTTTTTCCTGTAAAATTACATTTTCAACAACTCTCACTTCCACTTCTGTATTGCGTTTAGAATCGGCAACGAGGTGAGGACACTTGATTTCTGAGTTAATCAAAATCATTATGTTCAAAAATAATTGTATATTTCTTTTTGATTCCCCGCATTAATCCCAGAAAAGAACACTTAGAAAATGTATAAATCACTTACTCTCTGGTTCATTAGAACTAATCTCAAAACATCTTGTTACCAGTGGATTTCTGCTGTTAAAATTTTGAATTACGTCATTAGTGTCATTATTCGCCAATGTGTCACTAGTGGAATATGTCTTGAGTTAATCATAGACGTATAAATGATCGGACAGAACGTGCGGTAGACGAGACTGTCACGAAAACGGCGGCCAACCATATGTATGTGAATTTTGAATTGCAGCGTGTTACCCAATTTTTTTACTCTCACTATGGTTTAAGATTTAACGTAAGGTTTAATAAAGGGGCCTATTGACTATAAAGAATGTACTTAAGAACATATTTACTTTTTATTTTTTTTTATTTTTATTTTTATACAATAGGTACTTGGCAACTGAAACTGCGAAATGAAGGTTTTATGTCAGTTTATTGTAAGATTATAGGTTTAGGTTACGTTAACCAAAGAATACAAATATATGCTTTATAACAAACTTTAATATAAAATGGTTAAAAATAATGTAAAACTTTTGTATAGATTATATTTTAAGCTGCTACAACTTTGTTGCACTGCAATTTTTGTAGTTATTTGAGGTTATCTTCATAAAAGTCTAGTGCAAATAAATTTTGCTACATTATACGAATCTAAATTTTTGTGTGATTACGAAAATATTGAAGAGCCTGCTGGAGTAACATGATTTATTGGCTCTCAGAAATGAAACTATTCAGGATTTTTTTATCTGAATGTTAGTTTAGTTTAGTTTACGAAATAGTTAACGAAATTATCAAAGAAAACATTAGGACATAAGTGTATGACAGTGAAATCCGATCGAGTTTAGATGGTTACAGAAAAGTGACTGCCTATAATATGTAAATTCAATTTTAGTACAATAAACAAAAATACATAACCAATTTAAGGATACACTACAAAATTACAACTACGTGTAACAAAAGATAATATAAAATTCCGCTAAATTATTTATGAGATCCAGCTATCATTAAAGCGTTACCCCAGCAGGATCTTGAGTATCCTTAGCACAAAATATTCGAGTACTCATTACTTGGCGAAGAGAAGGATATCTTAGCCTTTAGTATTAGCTATATGTAGCTGATATTAGAGAATAAGGCGCAAAACACACATAAAGCGACAGCGGGTCGGGCACGTATCTATTTGCTATTCATCGCCGTTTCATCGAGTCATCGAGCCTTCAGATGTGATCAAAAACGGCGGTGAATGGTAATCTGACACGTGCCCAACCCGCTGTCGCTTATGCGTGTTTTGCGCCTAAGATCCCTTCTCTTTCCCTATTTTTCTTGAACAAATAATAAACCTATCATGCACAAGTTCACTTTAAGAAAGTGCTCGTAGCGTTAAGTTCGCCTATTGTACATATTTTGACATTAATATTTAAAAAAATAAATAAATATTATTAAATACAATGTATTTTTTAAATATTTATTTACGTTACTTATGTTTTGCGCTCTCTCGCTGGCCACCATATCTATGTATCATTCACAGTCATCATCAACGTTGAGTCCAGAGCGCCAATTTTCGTAAAAAAAATATGTTCTAAATTCTGTCCCCATGACGATCTCCAAAGGCATCTATCTCATCTCCTGACATCTGATTTTTAGGCAGATAGACTCATTAAATAGAATTGCAGGATTGAAATAAAACAACCGAAACAATTTTAAGTACTTTAAGATAATTTTACATTTCAAGTACGTGTGAGACAATATTCTTTCCGGGACTATCGCTGCTGTAAAAAACTTAAAGAGAAATGATATAGATACAAAAATTATGGAAAGAAAAATCGAGAAAGCACCTTGATCAATCAATGAGTCTTAACCAAAAGAATCCCATTTTTGATAGTTTAGAGGTCGATATGAGATCGAGACTAGACTGAAATCGAATTTTGAACATACGAGAATTGACCCTCTTGTTACATCTCTCTTTCTTTGTATTTTCTTATCTCTTCGCCTTCTATAACACTAAGTGGCTCCAATGCTTCTGCTTATTTTGTTATGTACCTACTGCACGCTATTATAACCCTAACCTATTTGATAATAAGCTGCAAGTAAATTCTAAGGCCACGTTCACACGGCGACCATTCGATTCGATATTTTCACGTATACGGTTTTACCGTATACGATGCAATTGTTCACACGGCAACCATTCGATTCGATTTTCGCCGATTCTCAAATGGCCGAGTCGTGTGAACGAGACAACTTGAACATAAGCGCCACTGCGTGTCGTATTCCATAAAATCGTTTCGGGAGCGGCGTTCCCGGTGACAACTTCGCACGGTATACGTTAAAATATATTTCTCGAACACGGGATTTTCTCGTATGAACGCTGTGTAAACAATTTTTAAGTTTTCATATACAGGGTGAATTTTTCAAAAGGGCTTGGATGGCCAAATCCGAAACTATAAGGAATAGCGAAAAATGCTCAAAGGAGTCACGAGCCCGATTTTGATGAAACTTAAAACCTCATCATTAGATTTTTGAAAAACCAATAATCCTAGCTAGGAATCGAACCTGTTGATTTCGAAAAAAAAAACACCCTATATTATTACACCATACGGTAGTGTTGCTATTAAGGATCATATTCTAGGAAGTAATGACATACCGCAAACTAAAGGAAAGAGCTCATCTTTAACAAAATACATTTTATTTTTTACAATGTAGTCCATTGTTTTCAATACATAGCTGGATTTGAGACCTCAAGGATCGTACCTACTGGTTCAATATTAGAATGTTATTGATTCCGTTTCGAATATTCTCCAAAGAACGTTTCAAGTTTTCAACAGAACTATATCTCTGTATCATATGTGTCTTTATAAATTTCGTTTTTCACATACCCCCAGAGAAAGTAATGTAAGGGAGTAAGATCCAGGGATCTCACTGGTCAAAGCACAGGACCATGCCTTGCAATAAAATTGTCGTCAAACTGCTAAATCTAAATCTCTTTTACGGCTATTATGGGCTGGAGCTCCATCTTGTTTAAAAAAAAAACATCAATCATTATAATCATTCTGAGTATAATTTAAAACACGGAATAGTTATGATCTTTTCTGGGATTTCGAACGAAACAAATAGGTACATGAAACATGAATTTTATTAAATTCCACATTTTCCTTAAATTTGCCGTATATCATTACTTCGCAGAATTTGTTTCTTAACAGCGACACTATCGTATGATGTAATAATATAGGGTGTGTTTTTTTTTCAAAGTCAACGGGTTCGATTCTCAGCTAGGTTTATTGATTTTTCAAAAATCTAATGATGAGGTTTTAAGTTTCATCAAAATCGGGCTCGTGACTCCTTTAAGCATTTTTCGCTATTCCTTATAGTTTCGGATTTGGCCATCCAATCCCTTTTGAAAAATTCACCCTGTATATTCTGTTGTCACTACTCTATTCGATAAAATCTCGTATACGGTATACGGGAAAATAATCGCCGTGTGAACGTGGCCTAAGGAATCAATTAAAATGCTAGTGTCCGGTACGACGGCACCATGAATGCTTTTTCAAACTACGCTTCAAATATTTTAAGAAGGCGGGTAAACGTATGTTGAGTCTCAAGTCTCAAAGAAAAGAGGTGCTGTATTTGTAAATAGAATTGTTTGCACCACTTTAAGGTTCAAATCGGTGTTGTTCTGGGTAGACAAAAAGATGATGGACTTAATTTATATAGTTGAAAACCACCATGTTAAGGGTCGAATCGGTGTTGTTCTGGGTAGGCAAAAAGATGGTGGAATTAATTTAAATAGTCCAACAGCACCATGTTAAGGTTCAAATCGGTGTTGTTCTGAGTAGACAAAAAGATGGTGGAATTAATTTATATAGTTGAAAACCACCATGTTAAGGTTCAAATCGGTGTTGTTCTGAGTAAACAAAAAGATGATGAAATTAATTTAAATAGTTTATCAACACCATGTTAAGGTTCAAATTGATGTTGTTCTGGGTAGGCAAAAGATGATGGAATAAATTATAAGTTCGGGGTGTACTCTGTCTACATAAATCTTCTTCAACCTAGCGTTAATCCCAGTGGTATCCAAAGTTTTCACTCGGAGTCTGGGGTCCGCTTTACCAGTCTTAACTGTGGATTTGGCTGGACCTCGATATTTTCCGTGAAGCGACTGCCATCTGACCTTCACAACTCAATGGTGACATTAGGCGATATCGAAGCATTGCAGCTAGACCGTTGTTGTTGGACTTTTTAGGGCTCCAACTACCCGTAACGACTGCCATAGATGTTTGTATGGCAACCGGAACCTTAATGTCGATGATATTATATTGCCTTCAGGGCTTAACCAGTCATGAACGTAATTTCTATCGCTTGTTTTTCAAATGTAATGAAGCTTGTAGTGCTTTTAAAAAACTAACATCAAAACGATGTCTATAATGACTTCATACACAAATTGTAATGTTGGAACGCATTGCCTAGATGGCGCCACCTTTGAAAATTCTTTCCATCCATGAGATTAGTCGAATATGACTTGGAGTGGTACTGTATTGCACAATAGGCTTGTGTCCTAAATTTGAAAAAATGGTTAATACAATACTTCTATACCCAAATGACCCCAAAAATATAAAATTTTGAATTAAACAATCATTTACCTACATAGTTTATTTTGAGATTTAAAAAGTCGATTTGAATTTATGTCGACAACACTCCAAACTGTCATGGCGTTTTTGTGACGCCACACCTCCCAAAACGAACTTTTAAACTCTTTAGTGGAATCGTGTTGTTATTGTACGTAAGCTGACGTAAACACCACAGACTCGTCAACACAAACAATAATGCAAGATGTGACGTCACGCTCTCTGATTGGTGTTTGATGTCACGTGACTAATGTTTAATTTCTCCAATTTTGTGAAAATAAAAGTAATGTTTATTTTGTATACCAAACTATATTGCTTTTTGCTATCTTTATAACAAGAACATACGCCAACCCGATTTATTCTTGATGGACACAAGCCTGATACGTATCATGGTAACCTGGACATAATTACCTGATTGCCGAAGAAAGGAGGGTAATGTTTTTTCATTTACCTTAGTTGAGAAGTGATAATTACGAACTGCGTGCCCAACATATCCTTTGAGTATGTAGTTTTCATAGGTCACAGCATAACTCCAACGTTACCCTGCTGCATACACCATCGTGAACATCTGCGAACGTGGAAGTTTCCTAAAGATAAGTTCTAACACTTTATTTACCTACTCTTTTTATAACAGTGCACTCACATTAGCATATATGCTGCACTATTTCGTAACACTTTGTCCATTTCGCATATCGTCCACTCGTATTCGTAAGTCGAATTCGTATTTGGTCCACTTAGCATTTGATCAACTTGTAGTTATCATTTTCATTTAGTCCTTTTCGCAGTTGGTCCACTACGGAATTGGTTAACTCCTAAAATAAGTAAAATAAAAACTTGCTTCAACTAACAAATAAACTTAAACAATACAAGGACCAAAATGCGAAATGAAAATGAACAGGTTTCGGGATGAAATTTTTGCGAAGTGGACCCTTAATTCTTTTTTAATTCTTTATTGGATTAATGAACAACATCCCAATAAAAACACAACATATTTAAACAATAGCATAAAAATTCTTCCGCGATATGGACGAAGTGGACAACATGCTAAATGGATGAAGTGCGACGAAACGGACAACACGTTAAACATATGTACTTACTGCTAAAGAGTGGTATGTCCTGCCTGAGTCTGTGTTGCCGGAAGCACTGAGATCTTTGGAGCCTAAACCAACCTCACCTGAAAGTCATACACTTGCTCATTGACGAACGAGGTTCTGGCACAGTATTATGTCTCGAGGTTGGGGTGTCTGATGGCTGTCACTCCTGTAAAAGCTAAGATAAACCAATCCTAAGCATAGAAAGGGACCAAGACCTTCATAGCTTGTGATAATTTCAATTTGCATTTTACATTACCTTTAAAACGAAATAAGAAGCAGAATGTTTTAATCTCAGGACCCACTGATCATAGAACTGCCCCAACCCTTCCCAGCCCCCCCCCCCCCCCTTTCCCCTTAAGGTAGGCAGCGCGTGTGTGTGTTGCACACGTTCTTAGGCTACGGTGACCGCTTCCCATCAGGCGGGCCATGTGCTTGTCTGCCACGTAAGTAGTATAAAAAAAAATAGAAGCGATTGTGGCTATTTTGTCAAAATCAAAGTTTTATTTTTTAATTATTTCATTTATTTATTACTACCGTTCATTCTACTCATCTAATAACATTCTGTTTGTACAACTCTGCCATTCTGCTCGACTCATATTATATGTCCTCACCTCAGGCATGTGTCCTGCTCCTAGATATTTCTCGTTGTAAAATATTTCCTTGAATTTGTTACTGATGTATGCAGTTTCTCTATCTGAAATCAGTTGTGTAGGGTTATCAAACATTTGTTTTGAAATCATTAACTTTAAAGCATTTTACATTATAATACCAGCAGATCCGACGGCAAAAGGCCGGACGGTATGACTCTGGTGCCATGGAAAAATGGTAGGTGCCTCCTGTGGGATGCCACGTGTGTCAGCACGGTCGCACCCAGTCACCTGAGCCGTACTGCCCGGTCTCCGGCAGCTGCTGCCGAGGACGCAGCGAATAAAAAACGTGAGAAATACGCTGCATTGACAGAGCAATATATGTTCGCTCCCTTTGCGGTCGAGACAATGGGTAGTTGGGGCACCGATGCCAAAAAACTAGTTGGCGAATTGGGGCGCAGGTTGAGGGAAAAAACGGGTGACTCCCGCTCCGGCTCGTACCTGGGGCAACGGTTGGCCATAGCAATTCAACGGGGCAATGCCGCCAGCGTTATGGGCACCTTTGCACCAGGTACGATGAGGGGCGGGTTAATAGATTAGACTTTTTTTTTGGAAACTGATATTTTTAAAGAATTTTATTGCGCTTTATTTGGTGTTATTCTTATTTATATTTTGATTTCTTTATTAAATACTATCCTTTGCCCACGACTTCGCCTGCGTGGGAGTTCGGTACTGTGGGAATATCGGGGGGAAAGGTAGCAGGTTTATTCATGCTGAAATCCCCACGAATACCACCCCTGTTGGCCATTGGGGATGGTTATGTCGGAATCGAACCGACTAAAACCGCAGATGTAGTGAAATTAAGACTAAGACTAGCTGTTGCCTGCGTGAAATTATGATCCCGTTCCCGCTACCCTTGGGAATATATTTCACGAACAAAATGTGGCCTATGAACGTGTGCAAGATATTGCCTGTGTTATTCCAGACAAAAAATTATCTTCAGGCGGGCCTATAGGAATCAGACGAAATTCATTTATTAGAAAAAAATATTATTAATTATAATCAAAATTAGATTCCAAATATTCTTCACCATCATCCGAGCTGCTTGATCCATCATCAGTCACACTTATAATTAATTATAATAATTAAATAAATATTGTCGAAAAGTACAAAGTATCTAATACAAAAGCGAATATTTTTGGATATCACATCTGATCTGAATCTCGTTAATATTTGATGTGAATACATAAAAAGTATCAAAATCATAATGTAAACGCGCAATCACAGAGAAATGACAGGAGGTGACATTTATAATCTACTGGTGTTGAAAATCAATAAATGTCGTGGTTCAGCTTTCATTAGACAAACTCTAGATTATAATAAAACTGTTATAATAAATTTAAAACTTAAAATAGATTATAAATCTTAATCTATCTTATAATAAATCTTATAATCTTAAGATAGATTATAATAAATTTAAAACTTAAAATAGATTTTTTCATAATTTATTTCAGATTGTTACACCTTTAAGCCCTGCTAAATTACTTCACCCACTAAAAAACAAACAAAAGCCACTGACCGTTCATTCCCAATTAGTTTTCCTGTGTTCTGCCCTTCTGTGGTTATTGCTCGGTTGGATTTGTCGCATTCAACATATACCCTGAAGTCGTTACAAATGTGTGCAGCTCTCCCATCTGAAATCAGTTGTGTAGGGTTAAAAAAAATTGTTGAGAAAGTATTACTATAATAGTATCGTATACGATACGATATATAAGATAGGTAACTATTTCTAAAAACCTTGGTAGTCGCTAATAATTTTAAAATGATTAACCAACAAATAGTATCAGAACTTCGTTATTCCTTCAAATGCTAATGACTCCAGTTCTAGGACCTACTGAGTGTAACTCATCTTAGTTATCATACTGAAGTAATACCTATTTCACTATATGCTATCTCCGGGCACTGGTATGTAATTCAGATCCTTAACACTTATCTACCAGTCACTGGTGTCGATTCTGACGTGCAATATCACTAAACTTAACTAAAACCTCTAAATTTAAATTTCCCTTTAATTTTGTTTTAACTTATTTCAGAACTTTTTAAAACCAGTAAATATTACTTATTACTTTGGTGGTACATGATGGATATCCCACTCATACGCACAAAACGTTTTGGCAGTACGTTCATCGTGCGTACTGCTAAAGAGATTTTCATAAATCTCAACTGATAATATACTACACAACACAACAGATATTTAAAAATATCACCATCGGAGCTCTTTCCCAACTCGGTTCAGGTTCGCTTTCTGTCAAGTAGTTCAAATTGAGTTTCTCTGAGAAAGTCAACATCCCATTAATACCATCATGTTGAATGATTGTCTGACCGTTTCATAGCTAAGCTCAATAGTATCCAGGAATGGGTAGTCGGAACCAAGACATTGACATGTTGCATTATCTGTAATAACAAAATTACTATGCATTACATTAAGATTACATTACATTAATTACATACAAATAATAACATTACATAAGACAAGTTTAAATTACATTCAGACAAAAATTCTCAAATATGTCTTACATTACATTACAAAACTGTTATCTTATTGTTTGTCCAAATGGCATCGGAGGCCTTCACCTCAGTGCCCAGAGTTTGCTTCTCTGTTACGTTTTTCACAAAACTGTAATATTACTCTCACTACAATCTTAATATATATAAATCTCGTGTCACAATGTTTGTCCTCAATGGACTCCTAAACCACTTAACCGATTATAATAAAATTCGCACACCATGTGCAGTTCGATCCAACTTGAGAGATAGGATAGTTTAAATCTCAAATTATAGTCGCAATTTTAATTTATTGCTAATTATTTGTCTGTACCCTGGCGAAGCCGGGTCGCGGGTCGCTAGTGTTGTATATATCATACATATACTACAATGTCATTGATTCAGCGTACCTGATAACTGCCTCAGTTTTCTCTGTATTAGCCTGTGGGTTGTCATCTTAACTCAATACATTGACACTAATTTTATGCTTTAGTTCAACAAATGTACCGGTCATATTACAATGCAACGGCTAACACATCTTTCAATCACTTCAGTTTTGCCAACATTGTACCAGTAAAACATTAATGAACATAATAGGTCTTCGTTTTGCAATGAGATCCTGAAACACGTTCAATACTTTCATGAAACTACAGACAAAACCGAATAAGGTTTCCGTTTATCTATACTATCTATACTTATATACTCTATACTAATATTATAAAGAGGTAAAGTTTGTGTGTTTGCTAAATTGTAAGTGGTAATCTCGGGATCTACTGAAACGATTTTAAAAATTCTTTCACCAATAGATAGCCACGTCACTCGTGAATGTCATAGGCTATATATTTTATTGGAAAACTGGAATTTACACCCAGGCGAAGCCGGGTCTCGGGTCGCTAGTTTCTGTAATAAAAGCACTGTACTGGATACTTTCTTTATCTTCTTCCCATTCCCATTGTCAGATGAATATCTACAACCGACAACCGGCTCTCACTACAGATCTTCTGTATCACCAATGTGTTGTGATGGTCAGAAGACACTCGCTTCACAGAAATATCAAAGATCGGTCATTTCAGAGTTAGATTGAAAGCCAACACTGAGTTAGGTGAAAAACCGCTCAAATGAATAATGACTTGATACTTTTTTTTACAATTGTATCATTACACTTATCACATTTTGAAATTGACTATCTACAAAGGACAAAAGATCATCTTGAACGAGCTGCCTGTAAATGAGGTTACAGACTATTTGGGCCCTAAGAGATAGGGTGGTCTACTTCTTCATCGACACTAGAAGGGAAGAATACTTGCCATTTTTAAGGTACTCAGACCTTTATTTTGTTGTTGAATTCATCTTGTCCGTTGAGTATTTTAAGTACAATGTTCTTGTTCCAGCAGCGATCGGCTTAAACTCTTCACACATTTAACATTCTGCCACTGGCACAATCAGACAGACATGTTTTGTTTTATTTTTGGACCTGAAAGATTTTTAAACGTCGAACATCCAAACATCAATCAATCAATCAAGACAATCTGTCCACCAAACATTGAGATTATGAGGAAAAACATTATAAATATAAAAATTCTGTTCAGGTTCCTATCAAATTCAGATTTATACCTAAACGTGTAGGGTACTTACTTCCAAAATGTAAGTTAAATTTTGTTTTCCGTATCAATTACAGCGGTTACTTCGCATTTGTTTACGAAACTTCAACTTCAACTTTTGATAGAGAATACTGGCATTAAAATTTGTCATGTAAACATTAAACAAAACATGCGTGAAGTTAGCGTCACTTGGACGTGACGTCAAATTTGTGACGTGTGACGTTTATCAGTAACAGGGTTGCCAGAAATACCAAATTGGGCGATGAAAATAAATCTCAACTTGAAAATAATAACTGAATTTATACATAACGTGATTGTCTTAATTTGGGCGTCGTAATATTATTTGATTTGGGGTTTGGTGCCGATGGAGATGCCTCGGAGCGTGCAATGCCTCCTACAATGAGGCACGCTCCGAGGTCCACAAAAGAACAGGGTCTCGGTTTCATGCAGAGGCACCTTGAGACCCAGCTGTCGGATCCCCGCTTCCCGTCACGAACAACTCAGAATTTTATTTTACTTTTCTTAATTCCGTGAAAGACGATATGTCATGGAAGGGATTGACTGAGGAGGACATCTGACAAGAATGTATGGAGGAGAATGACATGTTGCGCCGAGCTCAAATAATTGGGACAAGAGCAGGTGGATGATTAGGTATTTAATTCTGACAATTATTAAATTTCGTTTTTAATTTAATTTTAACATTTCATTTGAAATATTATTTTGATAAGGATTGGACATACGTATAGTGGAGTCAATTAAATAGGCCACATTTGACAATTCATCAAAATTCAACAACGCAACCTTGTAACGGCGCGCCGCGGTGGTCATCAAATTATATATTTTTCGTTTTGTTAAAACTGCACAATTGCTTAACTTTTTTCAATTACTATTACATATTTATTGTAATAATGACAGATACAAGTAATTTTACGTTTTGCTTTCACTAATAAACCATTCTAAACATAATAAACAATTTCTGATCTAAAGAACTGAACGTCATTACCTTGTCATTACAATGTTGTGTCAGTTAATCCTTTTTCTTTTTAAACACTAGGTATGTTACTCTAAAAATCGAAAGCTGATAAGTAGAATCGAATGCAATGATTACTTGTGAAGAAATATCACCATAACATTAATAACCACGTTGTGATTATAATAAAACATATATTTATTATTCTTTTAATGCATCCGTGCACATACAGACAGACAGAAAGACAAAGAAATTACTGATTGCATTTTTTGCATTAGGATCGATCACCAATCATCCCCCAATAGTTATTTTGTAAATATATTCAACTAACTTTCGCCCGCGTGGATGTCAGTTATCGCGACCAAACCTAGCCTATGTTCATTCTCGAGGTCTAATTTACTCCTATACCAAATTTCATCAAAATCGGTTCAGCAGTTCAGGCGTGAAAGCGTAACAGACAGACAGACAGACAGAGTTACTTTCGCATTTATAATATTAGTATGGATGAACAGAATTATCTACTATATAAAAATAAGTCGGGTTTTCCTTCCTGTCGCTATAACTACAGAACGCACGAACCGATTTCCACGGTTTTGCATTCGTTGGAAAGGTCTCGGGCTCTGTGAGGTTTATAGCAAATAAAACTGGAATTTACACCCGGGCGAAGCCGGATCCCGGGTCGCTAGTATTATTATAAGTATAGATCATGTACTTGTCTTATATATAGTACCAGCTGTTGCCCGCGGCTCCGCCCGCGTGGATGTCGAAATCCGTTTCAAAAACTATCCTATCTCTTAAGTTGGATCGAACTGCACATGGTGTGCGAATTTTATTATAATTGGTTAAGTGGTTTAGGAGTCCATTGAGGACAAACATTGTGACACGAGATTTATATATATATATATAGTATAGTATATATATAATATGACTATGTTCATAGTCTTCGACTGTCTGGATAACATCCTGTTTCCTTCTTGTTTTCTAGTTATAGAAATAATTCTACATTCCATTCGAAGACGAGCCCGTGTACGTGTAGGTGTATCCACAGGTATAGGGTTCATTAAAATCTTACACGTACCTAACGAGTTTTTTTAGTAACTAGATTTTGGTAAAGTGGAACTTCGATATCGACATTGGTCATAATGACCATTGGTTGTGGAGGTCATTTTTGGTATTATGAACACATTATAGAAAGATGAGAGTGTTGATAGATACATAGACGTTGGGGAATTGCGACCAGCTCCCCACCCAACAAGCAAAGTAGCGATAACAGGATCTAAATTTAAAGCTTAAAGTTATATAGTAACTATATAAGATCTAAAATAATACTTTTAGGTGATAATACGGATATAAGAGAGTTTGCTAAAGCACCAGCGATAGTAAGGTGATATTAAAGATATAGAAAAAATACGCTGCAGCTTAAAGTTGTATAAAGGTGCTATAAGCTACAACCTTACAGTCGTTATTGCAGCTTTAGGTGGATTTTAACATTAAAAGCTCTTTTGGAGTGGCTAATATCACTTGCTGATGTAAATGCTCTATTTAAGTGCTATGTATACCTTTAAGTGCTAAATATCACTTTTGATGTTAAAGTGGTTATAAGAAAACCTTCAAGCCGTTTAAGGGTTATAATAATCAATCTTATAACTCTTAATAGTGCAGTGATACAATAGAGTTAAGGTACCCTGTTCAAACACTATATAGGTGTTTTAGCGCTTGAGGTGCCAGAGAAGCTTGAAGCTTTAAGCCCTATAAGAGTGCTAGTGTGGACATTATTAAGTCTTATAGCGATATGATGTTTGTTTTAAATATGAAACCCTTCTCTATCACCTTAAGCTGGTTAACGAGGTTATTTATATTAAAAAGCTTTAAAATACTCTACATTAGTGTTAATAATCACTTTGAATGTTAAAAAATTCCGTTATATCGCCTATGTGGTAAATATTAACGTCCATCTTTTATTTTACTGAACACACTAAGTAAATACAAGCGTGCCTTTTCGTATTTAAACAATGCAAAGGGAAATTAAATCATGGAGTGTGAATGAAAATCCAGATGGTATATGACAACATAAAAAACTCAATAACTAACTCTAGTATAGACTACAATGCTTTACATTCTAATAATTCGCGTAATAATGAAGAGGGTTCCGTCCATCAAAATATTGAAAATAAACAAATTAAAAAGTTTCGACAGACTAGTAAAGTGGAACAAATGAACATTAACACGTCAAGTGAACAGAACTGCAATTTGGCTGATGAACTGATGTGAAATGTCAATTTATTCTCGATAAAAATATTTTAACTCTTTATGTTTTTATTCCAAGCAGTAGGAACCTGATTAAAAAAAAAAATGTTTACTCAATATATTTGAACGAACTGAATATTGGAATGAAAATGAGTATAATATGTATATTACTTTATAAGCACACAAGACTCAAAATAATACAAAAAGAGACCAAAAAGGAGCCATGAAAGCCCATATTTAATCAGATTCGTCTATGACCACCGATTACCTATACGAACTATTAGGTACCTAATCGATGTCCATATTGCTATAGTCACTGTCGTCACTGCTATCATCACCTACATTAATTTATAGGTTCTTTTTCTAAAATATTATCTATTTTCATATTTCGAAAAACAAATTGTGTGGTAAATAAGTACACCAATAATTATAATCTTACTAGCTTTTGCCCGCGGCTTCGCCCGCATGGATGTCGTTTATCGCGTCCAAACATAGCCTTATATCTCGAGGTCTAATCTAATCTACCCCTACACCAAATTTCATCAAAATCGGTTCAGCGGTTCAGGCGTGAAAGCGTAACAGACAGACTATTCTGAACAGGTGGCACTGATTCCCACAGGTATTTTGTATTAGCTACCAAGATATTTCATATTTTATACCCCTGATACATACGATATGAAGATAAATAAAACACAGTTTAAATCAACACGTTGTATTTATTTATACCTATAAGATATGATCTAAGTTGCGACAATAAGAGCGGGTACACATTAGGCGCTTTCAAACGCGCGTTTTAAGAACTAGAAGAAGCACGCGCTTGCATGTGTAACGCTGGTTTCCTCTTCAGTATCACTTTGTGTGAGCATAATATTTATTTCTTTTACTGCAGCCTCGTAAGTATTAATGTTGTTTCTTATAACACTGCACGGTATGGAACACCAATGCGCTTGCGGTAAAGATGTATCGTCGTTTATAATTTTTTGTGGCTGTTTAGGCCACCTTAGAACGCTATTGTGCTCCCATGTAGACGGTACTGCAATTAGTTTTACTTTATTTCGCTCTTTGGTCTGAATTATTTTAAACGGCATACTGAAATATAAAAAATAACTGTTGTAAAAAGAACTTGTGTGACTTGACTATGCATTCGCACCATTTGGCACCAACGCGGAAAACGTCACCGGGGCCTTTGATTATTATTATAATCAAAGATCGGGGCATTGTATCATTTTCTAAAATTAGTGTAAAATGTGTTAAAACGGTGGATTTTTAAACATAACATCTTCGACAACGTGCACAAGTTTGGAAAAGTGGTATATTACCGTGAATTGTGCTTTTCAACGTTGATTCCAAAACTCCATAGAAGCCTCTAGTAAAGTCTCCACTATTTTACTGGGGCAAGAAGAAAAAATCCATGGTCATGGGTACCTATGAACATGGATTTTTTCTCAGACACGAAGGGAGTCCATGCTCAAAAATTACTAAGGGGGGTTTATATGTAAACTAGTAGAATACTCACGTTTTTTAAGGTATATACCTACTGTACGGCACTCGCAGTCGTCCAACACGTCGCTTTGTTGTTGCCGTTGCCGTCCTCGCGTTGTGCTCAATGTATTTTATCGCTAAAAGCAAGTTAAAAATATATTATATTAGATATAACAATTAAACACAGAGGTTGCAGTCTTTAATTTATCCCGAACAAAGTACAAACTTTAACACTATTACGAAATTAAGCGCGTTATAATATTTATAATTTTCGATCACAATTTATTAGTTGAATAAGTACCTACTTATAATAGTTAGGTATGTAATAAAACAAGTATTGTAACTACTACTTTGTTAATTGAAAAGTGCCTATTTAGATTTATCGTATGACATTATATACCTATTTGCAAAGATACAATAAACTTGATGAAAATCTTTTATATTAATGGTTTACGTATCTTACCAAGGAACCCAAATGTCCCACCCAAATACTTATGATAAAAAATCCTTTCAACGATATGAATAAGGCTCTAATCGCCGTAGTTGTACAAACAAAAGTGCTAATAAATAATTTTATAGCACCGTTATAAACTCATGAGTTCTAAAAAAGAGATAATTATCACTATTGCCGTTAGCCTAGCATTTAAATTTAAAACTCCATTATTGTTTACAAATATAACCTAAAAATCTTGATATATCTATTAATAAAGTTTACTTAAATCATTGTTGTTTTCTCACAATTAAAGATCTAACAATTTTTGATTAACCATTTGGAAGGGATTAGTACAATTAGCAAAATTACAAAAAAATACTAATATTACCGCTATATTTTTGGTTTAAAGATTTCTTAAAACGCCTTATTTCAAAGGCGCTTGAAAATTGAGATTAAAAATAGTATACATAATAACAGAAAAAATACAACCGCAATAGTATTTCACTTAAATATTCACTTAAGGTATATATATTGTAGGACTTACCGCTTTTAGTTAATCAATACGCCATTACGTACACATCACACATGCTAGATATAAAAAACAAGAACTTGCACAGAAGGAATTAGGTAAGTACATATAAAACATTACAAAACGCAAAAAATTTATTTACACTATTCTAGCGTTTTTGCATCACTTTAAGTGATATATGATACCATCTTACATCTTTAACAGAACTTAAGCGATATAAAAAATAACATCTTATAACTAAAATAGAACCTCAGGCGATTAATATAGGTTTTGCAACACTTCAAGTGATATAAAATAGCATATTATAACTTTAATAGAACCTTTTTCTATAAATAAAGTTTTTTCACACTATAAGTGATATAAGACTGCATCTTATAACTTTTCTAGATCTTTTGGTAATAAACACAGCATTTGCAACACATTAAGTGATAGAAAATAACATCTTATAACTTTATTAGAATCTTGGGTAATAAATACGACTATTTTACTCTTTACTATCGCCATTGGTAAGAAAATACCATATAGTAGCATTGTTATGCCACTTATTTATCACTGTTGCAGTTAATACGAGCTGCTGTAGAACTTACAAGTGCTAACACCGTTGCCCAATTCGGACTATAAGAGAGTTATAGCGCGCTCTATCGCTAATTTTTAGGCCGCGCTATCGTTATTGGTGTTAAATTGAACAAATAACCGGCTGTTATAGACCTTATTTTATCGCTAAATTGTTAGTTGGGCAAAGACTGGCTTACTGCGTAGAACACTACCACCGGTTGTGGAGGTCAGATGGCAGTCGCTCCACGGAAAATATCGAAGTTCAGCCGCATCACAGTTAGACTGGAAAGCCGACCCCAACTGAGTTGGGAAAAAGGTTCAGAGAATGATGATTTTGGTTTTTTTTTTATGTCGGTCACGTCAACATGACTTCACCTCGCCTGATGGTAAGCTGAGGCAAAGTCTCTAGAATGGGAGTCACCATTGCAAACACCGATAGTGCCAAAATGGTAAAGTGAATATCGGCAGCATAAACCGTTGGTGCTGATTCAATTGTTAAAAAGCGCAAAAATACTTGTTGCTATGTCAAAACAAAACGACACCATAGTAGGTACCTTTAAATGCAAAAAAAAAAACACAGTTATCGTAACATTTGGCCCTAGCTACCTACTAATAATTAACCAATTGCAATCAAACATACAGTATAGATTTTAAGTCTAGTCTACTACTCCAAAAATTCTAATTCTAATTCAATGGTTTCGATTCCTGGCTAGGAGTACTGTCTTTTTAAACCCGATCTAGTACTCTGAAATTTAAATTTAAAATCAATGGGTTCGATTTGAAGGAGCATTTTTTTTTAATCCAACGATACCTACAGTTTTATTCCTACAAAATCAGATTACAAAATTTGTCGTTTTTCGCTATGCCTCTTAGTTTTAAATTTACCCATCCGCACCCAGTTTAAAAATTTACCCTGTAAATTAATGTTTTAGTTAAAAATGAGAAATAGTTTAGTTCATTGAAATCCACAACAGAATTAACACCATACAGTACCTATTCATGAAGTTCTAGACTTCTTACTCTTTACTAGTACTTCAGCTTGACGTAATACCCTAGTTCACTAAGATGTGTTTGATGTGAGATGTTGTAAGTGCAAGTCTCAATTAACTTAATTAACTAATCTTACTCTAATTAATTAAATTCTAGAGCAGAGGGAGTTTCAAGGTTATAATGTATGTCTTAATTTAACTTCGCTTACTAAACTCAATACCGCCTGACTTGCATAAACTTTACCTGGGTCAAACATTCTTGTCCTAATTCCAGGGCCTCGATTCTGCTAAAGGCAAACCACTGTCATGCCACTGACACTTTTAAAAATGCTATTTAATTGTAGACTTTACCGTTATACAGTTAAAGTCTAAAATCAAATGTAACGACAAAGTTTATAAAACTTTTTCATTCGCTCTACAAAATATCATTTATTAATCACTCCACACTCCACTCTCCAATCCAAAAATAAAGGTTAAAAGTATCCTATATCCGTCTCCTGGTTCTAAGCTACTTCCCTACCAATTTTCAGCCAAATCGGTTCAGCCGTTCTTAAGTTATAAATAGTGTAACTAACACGACTTTCTTTCATATATACCTACAGGTAAGTACTTTCATTTTATTGTGCGCATTGTTGTGCGCTACTTCATCGGTATTTGATTTATAAGTAGCATGATGTACAAAGGGTCTGTGAGAGCCGCGTGGGGGGCCGCCCGCGTTGCCATGGTCCGCAGGATTTCCCTGTCTGCACTCGCCAATTTCGCTTCACTGCGTAGCAATTTCACATACATACCTACACAATTTCAATACGTATCTCTATCGATCGAAATATTTCAGAATACCTGTTACTTGTATGACATTTTCACGGATGATTGATCATGAGTATTCCCATTCAGTATCGTCACGTATTTCTCACTTTTATATCTAGGTATCTGTATTCTGTACCTATCTTACTTCCTACTAATATTATAAACGCGAAAGTTTGTTGTCTGGATTTAAGTTTGTTACTCTTTCATGTAAAAACGGTTGAATGGACCCGACTGATATTTGGTACAGAGATAGATTATAGTCTGGAATAAGATATAGGTATAGAGTAGGTACTTACTTTTATCCCGGGAACAGGTTCTTTGGGTCGAAGTAGCGGGTACAAAATTTCACGGGTACTATTATAAAATTGTAAAAGAATAGTGTCTGAGTCAAAAATCAGTAGGTAGATTACAGTTGTTTATGATGGCATTTAGTGAAGAATTCCGGTATCTATCTCCGAAAGTTTTCATCAGATCCTTACGATAATTAAATGGGACAATTTCCCCATAAATATCTGTCTAACAAAAAATGAAGTTGCAAAGCAAAACTGCCCTTTTTACCCGACTGCCATTAAGGGTTATTTTATACTACGTAAGTGGCAGACAAGCACACGGCCCACCTGATGGCAAGCGGTCAACACTAAAGGTGTCACACACGCGCTGCCTACCCTGAACGGAAGAGAGGAGGGGGCTAAGAACGAGTGAGGTGGCTAGGAAGGGGTAGGGGGATGAGGGGTAAAGTGAGCTCTGGCTACCCTACTTACCGGTAGGAGCACAACTCAAGGTTATTATGGCTGCGGTGTTCTGTAGGGCGGAGGTACCCCAGTCGAACAGCTCATTTTGGACGGGAGATACCGTCGTGTCCTACGTGTAATATAGAGTTAAAAAATATAATATCCTCCTTTTCCGTCCGAATCCAAACCAATACATTATAAACCAAATCATTCCGAATGGAGAAGTTAGTTAATAAATAATAGGAAGAAAATTATGCGTTAAATTTCTGATTGCTTAACCGTTGAATTTATGTAGATCTAATCCCAGATGTCAGGTCAGATCATGTTAATACCATAAAACGCATTGTCGTCTGAACCAATATGTAAACATTCAACCGCGTGGGTTTAGAACTGATTGTAATTCAGCTTGTATACACACTTACACGTATATTTCATACGACATACGTCTTTACTACACTCGAGAGCAATGAATCCGGGTCACTTAAAGAATATTAAAAATCTCGGAAACTAAAAATGATAGGTTAATGCAATAAATTGTATTTAATAGACAATGTAATACTCCTTAAATGAAAGTAAAAAAAATATGAGTCACCATACATTTTATTAACACAAAATTACATAAAGAAAAAAACTGCTGATCTCTCCTTAAAACAAAAATAGGAAACATGAAATTTTTGAACTTTATTACGATTTTCTTGAATTTTAATACTTCGTATTGCCTCCTCGTGCTTCCATTACTGCGTTTACGCGGTTTGGCATGCTGTACACCAAGTTCCTTATACGATTTTGGGGAATATTCTCCCATTCCTCTGTGAGAGCAATTTTGAGCTCACGAAGCGTGATTGGGGGAGGGTTTCGTTGTTTTACGCATCTGCCTAGCTCGTCCCAAGCATGCTCGATCGGGTTGATATCCGGGCTGCGCGCTGGCCACTCCATACGAGTAATGTTCATCTCTTGAAGGTAGTCATTCACAATCCTACCTGTATGAGGTCGGGCATTGTCATGCATAAATATAGCATCCTCACCTAAATTGACCATAAATGGACCAACGTGATCATTGAGGATTTCTTCCACATATCTTACGCTAGTTAAAGAGCCGTTTTCTATGATCACCAGCTCTGTGCGACTTTCAGAAGAAATTCCGGCCCACACAAGTACAGACCCACCACCGTAGGCTACTTTTTCTTCGATGCATGCTTGCTTGAATCTTTCCCCTGGTCTTCGATACACTCTGTGTCTTCCATCGTGCTTGTAGAGCATAAATTTTGATTCGTCGGAGAACATAACTTTTGACCAATCTTCAATACTCCAATTTACGTGGCTCTGGGCATATCTTAGTCTCGAAATACGATGCCCACGCTCCAGTTTAGGGCCGTTTGCAGGTCTAAGGGGTTTTAAGTTAGATTCAGCAAGCCGACGTCTTACTGTCCATGCACTTGGGTTACTTCCTCCGAGGCGTCGAAACTGATTGGTGAGTTCAGTTCCTGTGAGAAAGCGATTTCGAAGCATGGTGTTCACCAAGTATCGGTCTTCTCGTGCTGTGGTACACCTGGTTCTGCCCGTTCCTGGTCTGCGTAGGTTAGAACCAGTTTCTTCGTAACGTCGGAGAACTCTTTGTACTGTTGACAGCGACACACCGACAGTCCTGGCTGTATCGCGCTGACTCCGGCCGGTTTCCAGCATTGTAAGTATTTTGGTGCATTCTTCAGGCGTAAGCGACATAATTTCAGCTTGAATAATGAATATAGAGCACTATCAACATGGTTTATGTACCCACATAAATGACAGATTACAAACAAAAGCAAAACCAAATGCTGTAATTTCGTAGTTCCATCTTCGAAAGTGGCCCTTTTTCAAATTTGATTTTTTTATGATATAACTTTACAATAACTAAGAAGTTTTAATACCTTCATTTAAGGAGTATTACATTGTCTATTAAATACAATTTATTGCATTAACCTAGCATTTTTAGTTTCCGAGATTTTTAGGATTCTTTAAGTGACCCGGATTCATTGCTCTCGAGTGTAGTTAAAAAAAAGCTGGTAATCGTAATGGACTGCTGAGACGGGGTCTCGGGTTCGATCCCAGGTTCACCATGGCACACCAATGACTTTCCGATGCTTTTCGAAGTTACGTGTGTATTTATCGCAGGTTAGTGCCCGGTTAATAGCAATAGGCTCGCCACCTATTACATTGGGACCTAAACATAAACTAGCGAAATGTGGGTGCTAGCACCTCTGCCTACCCCTTCGGGGATATAGGCGTGAGTTTATGTTATGTTATGTTAATCTTAAGACTTATAAAGAATACAAAAATACCAACTTTTAACAATAAAATTAACAAATAGGTAATAAAAAAATCCTTGTACCTATGTAGTTGTGACCCCGGTCCTGAGATTTTAGCTTCAGCTTACCATCAGGCGAGGTGAAGTTATTTTGACGTGTACAATATAAAAAAATCTGAACATACGTAGATAGGTAGGTACTTAAATTTTTTTATCGATCACGTCAATATGACTTCGTCTTTTAATAAATAACATAGTTTAAATAGAAACACTCAAATATCTACTAAAACTTCGTCATAAATATACCTAACCGCCTCCTGCATCCGCCAGATTAACGAAGATACCTGCGTAGTTTAGTAGCGTGCATGGGTCAGCCGAAGTGCGAGGGAAATGCCTATGCATTACACCCTGGTATAATAAGTGCTTGTTTTTTTTTTCTTTTTAGTTTTTTACGCAGACGGGTTTTTTGATTTTTAAATTATTATTTTTTATTTTATACATTTTAGTTTTCGTGTAGGTACACTAAGTTCACAAACCTCAATCCGCATGTAACTTGTATAGATAAAAATTTCATTATCTTAATTCAAATCTGATCATGACACCTACCTATACCTTTTTGAAATCATCGTAATAAGCCCTTTAATTTGATACCCATATTGCAGTATGTATACAATTAATTTTTATGTTTTTTCCCTTTAAACTATATCGTATTACAGCGGCCATGTTGGTTTTTTTTCGCGTCACCTATCTAAGAACACTTGGGTTACCGAGACGAATCTAACGATTGTTAATTAAACAAATCCGTCCAGTGGTTTGAGAGATATTAGGTAATAAAGAATCTTACAAACATACTTACACAAGATACGCGCGAAAAACATTAACCCTTCTTGGCAGTCAGGTAAAAACTCGAGACGGCGCAGCGGCGGTGCTGTTTTAGTCGGTCAGAGTCCGATAGTCCTCTTAACGGGGGATTCATCTCCTAACGAGGTTAAAAGGGGGTAGAAAGTTACTTTGGGGGTGATTTACTTCGAAATTGATATCGATATTCCTGACTGCTTTTGATTTAAATTACATTTTATTCTGACTGTTAAAGTTGGCGCCAAGGCACATAGCAAACGTTCGTCGCTTTAAAAAAAAACCTACTTATGGTGACGATAACCAACAACCACGCGGGCGAAACCGCGGGCGGAAAGCTAAGTATTCCTATAACTATAAAGTTAGCAACCTTTTCCTACATAATACGATTTGTAGTTGTAAAATCCTACAGCAAATATTGTATCAATGGATAATCCTAATAATATACTTAAACCTCCGCGTGCCACCCACAACTGGCACTTGCTCGAGTCACACGCATTCACACCATATATACAAATCCCATAAACCATGAATACACATACATATTATGCTCACGCTTTTCTCTCCGGAGTAAGCAGAGACAAGAGCCCGCCATCTGCTTCTGTCCTAAGATAACTTCACGCGCTTCCTCTACTGTCATTAAACCTTTCATAAATAAATAAATAAATAAATATTCTACGACAATCTACACAACGCCCTCTAGACCCAAAGTAAGCATAGTTTAACTAGCTTGTTTTATGGGTTCTAGAATGCTAATAAACATACTTATATACTTTTTTTTTGTAAATACATACTTATTATACATAGAGACACCCAGACCAATGCAAATAGATACCTATATTCATACATACAAATATTTGCACAGAGCGGGAATCGAACCCGCGCCCCCTGCGTAGCAGTCGCATGCACTACCGCTACGCCACAGAGGCCGTCAAAATGCAAGCCGAGTTTCTAGTTAACCCTTTCGAATTATAACATTAAATTCTCAATGTCTATAGACATGAAAATCGTACTTGATTGAAAAAATGTGATCGTTATATTTATATATTTCCACCCTTTTCGTAGAATAGTTTTCCAACTATTAAGTTATATCTACATAAATATTGATTCTTGTATCCAGCCTTAACAAACTTGCAAGTAGGCAAGTACAGTGTAGTTCATTCCACCTGACGCTTATCGACGGACGTACACCTCTAATAAATAAAACATTAATCTAATCGAGTATCATTTTGTACCTTTGATCAAGAATTCTACAAAAGTTATAAACGGAAAAACTAAAAGTAGAAACGGCTACCTATATTGAATTAAATATGCATAAAATTGATTCTTTATATGCCCTGAATCACGTTTGCTAAAGGTGTGTACTGACTAGTGACGGTAACAATCGCTTTGAAATCTGTGTATAGACGTCACCTATCACCACCAGGCTTTATACTTAAAAGTACTAGAGTAGCATATCTTGCTCAGAGATATCCTTTTTAAATAGTTCTAAATAATTCTGAGATTTTCGTAGGTTTTAGTGGGGTTGCGCGTTAGAACCATTGTTTTATTTAATTTTGTTAGTCTGTTCAGGTACCATGTGGATAACTATAATTGGTCATTGAATAGTAATTATTTATACTGGTATACCAACTTTTAAACGACTGTTGTTATCCCAAATAAAATAAAAAAAATAAAAAATGGGTTATACCTGGTTCCACGGTAACACGGAACAAAACATCATAAAAATTTATCTGAAATAATTTTAACTTCTATTCCATTTTTTAGCCTGACCTTGTTCCAATTACATGATGCACAATTAAGTGCCCTGTTTCACATTTGGTCGGTGTAAGTTACAGGGGCGCTACTATGAAACGTATACATCCGAAACTTTGGCCTCTACGTAACATGAACGAAAGACGTAGGCACTTAGTTGTTACTTCGGATTTCCTTTGATAGGATTTATAGGTATATCTATTGAAAGAATTTGAGCGTTGATAATTATAATTAATAGTAAAGGTCTGTAATTATTATTATGCGACATGTCTTAAATTATTATTTAAAAAGTTAATTATGCCTAACTCAATTTCAGAATTATATAGGCATTGTAGGTATGTGAAACCTACGTGTATTTTTTTATATAGACGTGAAGCCAGGTTTTCCTTGGTCACGCCATAATTTTAGAATAAGTTAACCGACTTCTTCATACTATAATTTGTAATAAATTTTACGAAACGAAAAATAGCGAAATTTAAAAAAAATCAGTAATTCAATTTAAAACTACTAGACATAACTTAAGAATGAACATAACTAATTGTTTTAAACTTCGGTTACATGTTTCATAGTAGGTCCCTAACTCGAATTTGCATTTGAATAGCCACTAGAATAACAGCCCATGCTATGATTGCATAATTATATGTTACGTACTAAACTGCTAAACTTATTGTCTTTGCTTGGTATATCAGTTTTTTTTCTCTGCGGCTGCCGCCTGACCTACCAGCTCGGAGACAGGCGTGTTGAGCTTGACTCTGAATATTTTGGTAGAACCCTGCTCGCGCTTGAACAAAAGCAAAAAAAGTCCTATTAAATTTCATGTTTCAACAGTTATATTAACTTTTAAACTTTCGCGTTCCATAACTATTATACGTAAACGGGAATTAACGCGATACACGTTAAAGGTATATACATACCTTTGGATGCCTGACGTTTCGACCAGGTTACACCGGCCGTGGTCACAGGCTGACTGTTTCAGCCGTGCACGCCCTCCGTCGCCAAGTCTGTGAGGTAGCCGGTTCTTCTTCTACCATCCAAATGTCAGGCATCCAAAGGTATGTATATACCTTTAACGTGTATCGCGTTAATTCCCGTTTACGTATAATAGTTTCAACAGTTATTCCGAAACGTGAATTTATATCCATCAATGAAATACAGCCTTAGTTCACTTCACACAACAATTTGGTGAGCTATTTTGATCCCTAGTAATAAACTTCGAGGCAAGTTATATTCGACAAATTGTCATGTATATTATTAGTGCTAAAAGGTATCACTTAAATAGAACTACGTGCATCGGTCGTGACGTCGTCCCACCCTCCCACAAATGCAGGTTGCGCCGCGCCACCCTGTGGGCTGTGGGGAGACGAGCCTGTATATATAAACGCTCTCGGACTGCTTTCCACCCCTGTAAGAACTGACTTCTCGCTAGGATCACATCATATCGGGAACCTGGTGTAAATTTTTTTTCAAAGTCATTTAATTAAATTTAAAAATATTCGAAAAGTGGTTAGGGGCTTAGAATCTTGTAAAAAACACGTCGTGTAATTTTTTTGTTACTTTTCATTCGTTGTGAACATTTTTTTAATATTCTCAATTTCTGGGCTAAACCAAATATTACAGTAGAATCGAGATAATATGACGACTTAGCTTAAACTATTAACTGCGTCCGTAACTCGAACTTAAGTTTAGTTTTCTGAGAACATCAGCTTCGTGTGACGTCAATTAATTATAAAACCGTTCGGCTAAATGCGCGTAAATCTAAAATATTCTGTTCGAGATAGAGAAAAGTGCTGAAATTCTGAAAGGCAGACATATTTTCAAGTGGGAGTTAATATATCGCTGCATACTTGGGCGCGCGCGACCTGTTGATTCTTTTGTGAAAAGCCGTCCATAAACGAGCTTATTACCACAATGAATCGAAATATCAAATCCTTGTGCATTCAAAAACTTAAGTGCAATTTATTTGTTGAATTCTAAATGTCATACGTTATTTGCAGTATCCAACATTATTTGCATTAACAAGAGTTAGTGAAACACAAAGTTAAATACGAACTTTTATACCACGGCGCGTTCAAAGTTTGTTTCAGTAGTTTGTTGACTGCAGTGAATCGCATGTCCTGCAGATTTAAAATTCGAACTCTATTATTGTACTGATCGATAGATTTATTTTTGTATTCTTAAAATTTTCACGATTCAGTCCTTTAATTATTCATTCGAGTTTATATCTACTCGGGAATTAATGAAAAAGTTAGTTTAGTTTCCCGACACGCGTTCGGTTAATTTCACGGTCGTTATAATATAATCTGAATTCTACTTTCTTTTTTAGAAGTTCAAAGGAAGTACTAGAGAAAAAGAAAACAGATGAAGTGCGTGAAAGATGAGAAGGGGTGTGAGATGATGTACGTAGAGAATGGATGCCACTGATAATGAATTGAGTACTTACTTTTTACTTTGTGTCTTATTTAAATTTTGAATCTTATGCCCGCCAGCTTACAATACATTTTGAATCTTATGCCCGCTAGCTTACAATACAGATTTGATCGTATTCGTTAATTCGTAAAACTTGTTAAAAGTGTGAAAAGGAACAAGATGGGCAGTTTGATATGCGTTTCGCAGCCCAAGGAAGAGGTAAGTATTTTAAGTTCTAAGGTCAGATTTATTTATTTAACGGGACTATACCTCCGTGGTGTAGCAGTTTGCGGGTTCGATGCCCGTTCTATGCAAATATTTATTTGCTTGAATATGAATTGATGCCGTCTTGATGTTTCTATGTGTATGTAATATGTATGTATTTAGATGTAGTAAGTTCTGTAATAGGATACAGGTTACTGTAAGAAGAATTTGTTGTATAAAAGTCTGGTTGATAATTTGCAAAAGTCACTCGTAAAAAATTACGAATTGGGAATTAATCTTCGTCACCATATAAAATACCGACGAAAAAAATTGAACGATTACTTTTTAAATCTCAATCGGAAACCCGAACGGGGTGTTATAAGTTTGACGTGTGTGTGTTTGTAAGTCTGTCTGTGGCATCGTAGCTCCCAAACAGATGAACCGATTTTGATTCTTTTTTTTTATACCACATAGGTGGCAGACAGATTCTGTTTCTTTTTTAATACTTACTTCATTTATCCTTCTTAGTAGCTAGTTTAAAAATTAAATCATAGAATTTAGTGGTTTATCGATCCTGTCATAATCTTTTTGTTTGCAAATGAGTCCTTTGACGAGCGTACCCGTCGATCTTCGAATTAATGCTGAAAGGAGATGCAAACATGTGAGGATAGGTACCATAAAACGACTTCAACAGTTACTAGCAATCCTCTCGAGTTGGGGATTATTTGCTTGGTTTCAGCGAGTTAGAAACATCACAAAGGAACGAGCGTGTTTATTAGCTTAACGAACTAATTAGTTAATGAAATGGATATACATTTTTAAAAGCTATCATAGTTTGTGAGCATTTGCAGCGTTGGCTAAGGTATAAAACTTTTTGGTTGCAAGTTTGGATCCTGGTTATTCAAATTCTCACACAGTGGAATCAATTTCACCAAGAACCAAGCGGTTCGATGCCTCTTTTATTTGCCGCACCATAAAGACTTGGAATTCTTTACCAGCGCATGTGTTTCCTTCCTCCTATAGTCCCGGGGCCTTTAAGCGGTGCGTGAAAAAGCATTTGATGAGGCCGTCAAGCTGAGGGCCGCCACTGTAGCACTACCGGTGTATGTGATGGTGACCCCAGTCCTGAGACTTTACCTTTAGCTTACCATCAGGCGAGGTAAAGTCATTTTGATGTGTCCTATATAAAAATAATTAACCCTTTTTGTACGGAAATCCCCATAGATCCCCATAGACTGGCCAACGGGGGTGGTTATTTCGGACTTGGACCGACTAAAACCGCACGCTGTCTTGGGTCTACAGACGCCGGGGTGTGTTTCAAAAGAACCTGCTTCTACTATTCTTTTCATAAAGGTTCAGCTGTCGTGACATTGTCGTCATCTTAGCGCTGTTCTATGGTCACTTCCGTGGTGTTGGACTCGTGGTTCGATTACTTCTTATCTTTATTAGTTGACTTAGGTAGGTAGGTAGGTAGGTCAAGGAGGTAGGACACGACGGTATCTCCCGTCCGAAATGAGTTGTCCGACTGGGGTAGTACCTCCGCCCTACCGAACACCGCGGCCATAATAACCATCGTGTTGTGTTCCCGCCGGTTAGTAGGGTAGCCAGAGCTAACTGTACCCCTCCTCCCCTCATCCCTTCCTAGCTTCCCCGCCCCTTTCCAGCCCTCTCCCCTTCCCTTCAGGGTAGGCAGCGCGTGTATGTCACCCTTAGTGTCGCACACGTTCATAGGCCTCGATGACCGCTTCCCATCAGGTGGGCCGTGTGCTTTACTGCCACCTACGTAGTATAAAAAAAAATAGGTACCTATATGGTTATTTATGCCCGAAAGCAAAGTTTGCGCCGGGTTTTCCCTAGTGACTACAATATGGGGTTCTTAAAGAAGGGCACTAGAAGGTTTTTACAGAGTCGGCAGTGCGATTGGTGTTGCACACGTCCTTAGGCCACGGTGATCGCTTGCCATCAGATAGGCCGCGTGCATGTTGGCTTGGGCCCTGAAGATATTGATGGGCCCCAAAAACACTCTTTATAGCGTCTTATATTCTTCATTGTCGTCGTTCATTTTGAACCAATTACGTCACTATTCTGAGCGCCTTTTAGGTTCGGTGCTAACTGTAACTTTTGTACCGTGATTTAAAAAAAAAATTGAAGACTCTTCAGCTATGAGCCGCTCCCTGCACCTAATCAGTCACTGGGTGATAAAACGCGTCCATTTTCAGGATGGATTTCACTTTCCTTTGTAGTCCTGCGTTCTCTTTGAACGCTCAAACGAAATAAAAACGCTGTCTACTGTTTTTGTACTATTTTGCTGCTACAAAATTTTGTGCTGTGTAAGGCCAGTCTGAAAGTGGTACTCGAGTATGGACAGGCTATGTGACAGTCGTTTCACCGGCCGAGCGCTGGTGCAAACAGTCAAATTCGTCACCGTAGTGAGTGCATTCTCTTGTATCGTTTATATAACCTCAGAATAGATAATAGCTAGGTATAGATATTCTATTTCACGAAGGCGGGTGAACAATTAAATAGTAGTACCTGTGTCTTGTAAATACGCGTACATGTGTGTGTGTGCGAAAGTTCATGTCACGTCAAAAGAAATTCAGTGTAGGTGTTAGTAGAACAATAATTGCATTGCAAGTAATTCATTTTTGAAAGCAATGTGTATGTATATGTTTTACTAAGATGTAAGCTAAACCTTCTTTGTGAAATAGAACATCTGTATATGTACCGTGTGTACCTACATCCAAATGCATTTTATAAAAAGTGGTTATTTTTATATCACAAACAAACGCTACAATTTTATTTATTTCTAGAGATAGATACAGACCTTCTCCCGGCGACATCGGTTTCCTCACCCCGCCGCGAAATCCAGTGTGAAATCATATTATTTTTAACTAATTTCAAATACTTAATGGCAATCCTGACTTTTCAAATTTTTCACACATCAACACCACCATACAATACATGAACAATGCTTATAGGTACACCACTTAAGTATGTTGTAATTACAAGGCAATTGTTTCATCATCATTAGGGTCGGCAGCGCGAGTGTGACACCCCTGGTGTTGCGCACGTCCATAGGCCACGGTAACCGCTTTCCATCGTGTGGGCCGTGTGCTTGTCTGCCACCTAAGTGGTATAAAAAATCATTTTTCCGAGTTACCGGGGAGTGACATAACACTCGAATGGTGACAATTAGTCCCGATAGTAAATACCACAATCAGCGTAGAGCTAGGAATATTGTAGTACAATTTACTCCTTAATCATATTAACAGTTAGTACTGTATCTATCTATCGGATCGCGTGGTGTATAAACAGTACAGTTCACCTAGTTTCAGAGTCACGTCAAGTATGGGAACTAATTTCATTTGTATCGATACAACATGTCTATTCAAATTGCATCGCGTTGTATTCAGAAACCCATAATCACTTTATGTACCGATGTCACCATATGCCTGTTATCATATTATTTCCGGGTCAAATGAATTAATTTCATAGACATAAGTATAATTTAGTTTAAACAATACATATTCTATCTACGACTATTTATATATATATTGTCCTATATAAAAAAAAAAAAAAACGACATTCTACATAGCGCTCTCTAAGCTAGCTTGTGTTATGAGTTCTAGAATGCGGGTAACTAATACCTACTTGTATTCTTTTTATTTTTTTGTAAATACATACAAATTATACATAGAAAAACATGTAAGTATTCGAATGCATACGAATACTTGCACTGAGCGTGAATCGAACCCGCATCCCTCTCGTAGCAGTCGGAATCACTACCGCTACGCCACAGAGGCCGTCGAGTCGTTGTTAAACTAACGGTTGGTTAACTTCGTTGGCTTCCTGAGCCATCTTTTTATAAATCTGAATCTAATTTCTTGTAGAAATACCGGTCTTTGGCTACGGAAAAATAAGCAACGCATCATCGTACCAAATTTGAAACAACGCAGACGAAAGATTATATAAAATTCTCTGATATTTTTTATATATTTACCTATGATTTTTTTATTTGGTACCCTATTATAAATGAAAAGAAATTATTTTATAGGATTTATTGCAATACATAAATTATGATCTATCAATATAATTTATGGAAGATTATTTTTCCCTTGAGCGTAAAGCGAACTATCGCTAAAATGTGAAATATTGTCCCTTTATCGAGACACGATCCCAGAAGAAGCATGCATTTCAAATATTCGAGCTGATAAAATTCCGTGACAAGACGCCGATACAATATTAGCCTACATCACTCACACTGCTTTCATATTGCATAGGCAGATGCATTATAATATATGTGACACACATCCGAAACTTCACAACACAACGATAGATGTTCCCCTTTTGTAAATGTTTTAGGAAGTTTTATTAGTATTAATAAAATTAAACTGTAATTACCTATATATATCTTGTTATTCTTGCTCTTGTTTATATATTCCTATATATATTTTCCCTTACTGTGGTTTTCCTATTTATTTATTAATTTGTTTCTTTGCTTAAAATGATTAACTTTTTTCAGAATTCGCTTTTTTTTTTTCTTTTAATACCGTTGGCTCCTTTTTGCTACAATAAACCTTTCGACAGTTTGTCTTACTGACACTTGACATTGGCGAAATTGTGGTGGTATCCCCCATAGCCACTATCAATAGTTGAAGTTGAACGATAGATGTAACATTTTAAGTACCAATAAAGGATCTCTTTGGTTGGGCTTTCCCTGTACAATTGGTTTGAAGACCTCGTATTACCAAGAGCTTCAGTAGTCTTTATCAAATCGAATATCCAAAACGGCATGGATAGGATCGTACCAAATCTAGATAGGTAGAGGGGAACACTACTGACGGTTAAGGTGGCCACCCTAAACCTACTTCTGGGTCGCAAGTGCACCGTCATGGGGTTCATCTCTGTACCACTGTGGTCACAGCACCAGTGGGACAGTTGGGTGTCACGGGGTGCTGCGACAACAACCCCTTTTGATGAGGCCGTCACAAGCTGAGTGCCACCATTGTTAACATGGTACGTTTATGTAATGGTGACCCTCTTTCCTGAGGCTTTACCTTTAGCTTACCATCAGGCGGGTGAAGTCAAATTGGCTTGGCATATAAGAAAAAAAAGTTCATAAGGTACCCCCCCTCTCTATTTGCACTTACCAGTGTCACAGGCTAACCGACAACAAAATATTTTGACACCATCTATCTATGCTGATGAACCAGAATGTGAATTGTGGTCATTTTCAATGGCTTCTAGTGCTCGTTTGGGTTATTTTGGGTTAATTTCAAAAAAGTCGTAACATAACATAACATAAACTCACGCCTATATCCCCGAAGGGGTAGGCAGAGGTACTAGCACCCACATTTCGCCAGTTTATGTTTAGGTCCCAATGTAATATGTGGCGAGCCTATTGCCATTAACCGGGTATTTATAAACCTGCGATAAGTACACACAACTTCGAAAAGCATCGAAAAGTCATTGGTGTGTGCCATGGTGAACCAAAAAAATCGTGCTTCTAAGTCATTGCAATTCTACAGTTGGGAGATGTGCTTGGCATGGCCACCGCACAGATGAACACCGGGGATCTCCGCAAGGTGCTGGGTATGCCGGCCGACGCGGATTCCGCACCGATTACCTCGCCTTCGAATGAAGAACCACCTCGGACGCCCTTCAACGCGTTGCGTATAAGACGCCAAAGCATGGAGGAGCTCTCGTTGATCCAGGTATGTGACTAACAGAATCTATAGCTTACCATTTCCCTCTCTTCCTGTGAGGAATGCACAAGACCATCAAACAAAGACCTTTTTTTTATGTCGGTCACGTCAACATGACTTCACCTCGCCTGATGGTAAGCTGAGGCATGGTTTCTGGAATGGGAGTAAACATTGCAAACACCGATAGTGCCACAATGGTGGCACTCAGCTTCACGCCCCGCTTAAAGGACCCGGGACTGTATGAGGAAGTTGTTTTACATCCAGTAATAAACCTACCCCATAATGACGTGATTCAGGAATAAGTATACCAGCGACTACATTATGGGATTCTTCAAGAAGGGCATTAGAAGGTTTTTACAGGGTCGGCAGCGCGAGTGTGGTGCCCCTGGTGTTGCACACGTCCATAGGCCACGGTAACCGCTTTCCATCAGATGGGCCGTGTGTTTGTTTGCCAACTAAGTGGTATAAAAAGCAACTCCTACCTTAGGCGTTAAGCAGACGGAGGCGCGGGCCCGTCAAAATGACCGTGATGCACTCTTATTATTACTGTCATTAGATCGCATTTAGCCCGCTTATGTCTGACAAGCGACATGAACTATTGCGTGGACAAATGCAACCTTATAATCGTACAAAAAAGAGTGCATCGCGGACATTTTGACCGCTCCGCCCCGCCGTCGGCTTATCGCCTTACCCGCAGTACAGAACTTCATTCCAAAAATTGCAATATAACCTTCCTATATAGATAACACCGGACGCAAAGAAGAAAGATGCGGATGCTTCTAACGAGAAGAAATCAGAAATGGTGCGCACAGAGTCCGAGGACAACCCTGTGGAGTCGTTCTTCGACTTGCTGAGTCGTTGCCAGTCCGAACGCATGGACGAGCAGCGAGCTACGCTGCATAGCAACAAGGAGAATAGACCCAAGCCAGCTAAGCCTAGCGCTCATAAGCTGCAGCGGTCGGCAAGCAGCGGCAATGGCAAGACTCCTGGGTAAGTATTATTCTGAATATAATCGTCAGTATACAACAAAATCGTCGTGTTCCAATCTAACTAATATCTTCGCAATCACACAAAGGATTTTGATACGGATTCATTGTCATTTAGGCACGTTTTACTTAAGCTACTTTTGATAAATACTGAAATTGCGCTTTTACTAAGTTTTTAACGGTACATACGGTCGATAAAGTTCAAGTGACTCCTTTTTTGATCAGGCGGTTAAATAAACCTCTGTGCGTGCGTTTTTGTACTCATGAAGACTCCTGAAAGGTAAGTACCGATATTTATATTTAATTCCTTTTTTACCCAACAGCCAAGAAAGGGTTATGTTTTTTTACTTGTATAGTTGCAGATTTGACGTCTTAGTCACTAAGTATTAGTTTTATTTCAATGTGTTATATTGGTGTAAACCTTGCTCATCAGCCATATCTAGGTAGCGCACTACTATTTGGGTGTTTTTTCACTCTTTTTGGTAAATCTCTTTGTGTATTTTTATCCATAAAACTACAGAAAAACTCTGTCCAAATTTTGATAGTGTAACTCTACGTTGAAGAGTTGCTTCTCGAAAAATAATTATAACTACGTTTAAAAAACCGACTTCACAAACTAATATTATTAACTTTCTAGTATACAGAAATAGAATATTAAGAATATTATGTACAGAGGCATCAAAAACAGAATTTTTGCTGTAAATTTGATGATTTCCCCTAGTTTTTCCCAAGATCTCAGCATCATACCCTGGATATGGGACCACCTCAGAAGTAACCCCTTCAAACAAAAAAAAATTTCAAAATCAATCCATAATAAAATTGGTGCCGCTATCGCGTGGCATACATACAAAAAAATAGCGTACGAATTGAGAACCTCCTCCTTTTTGAATTCGGTTAAAAAGGATTACGTCTTCAAATTTCAGATCTAAATGAAATCTATAATTCGTTTTTTTTCGTGCGGGAGTCCCTTGTTAAACCTGACGGCCTCACCTGCCCACCCTCATGTACCTATAATACCTACATATTGAGTTCGAAACTGCTAATACCTTAAATTATTCCGAGTTTAACGCAGGCAAAGTCGCGGACAGCATTACTTAAAGTATTACAAACTTTATAAGCTCACGCTTTTTCCCGTCGGGGTAGGGACAGACAGCAGTTCGCCACCTCCTCTGTCGTTACATACCTACTTCACGTACTTCCTCTACAGTCAATTGAGCCCATTAAACCTTTTTCATTCATTAAACTAGCGGGCTTGCATAAAATGCAACCCCGCTAGTTTAGAGTGGTTTTGCCCTGCCCTTTTTCAATATATATCATTAATTTGGTCAGTGTATATTTCGAGGCCGGCTTGCCTGGCCACTTCATCTTCGTCATCATCATTCTCTGAAACTTTTTCACAATTCAGTTGGGGTCAGCTTGCCAGTCTAACTGTGATGCGGCTGAATTTCGATATTTTCCGTGGAGCGACTGCCAATGGCGATATCGAAGTTCCAAGTTAGACTGGTTGGACCGTTATGGGCTCCAACTACCCGTAACGACTGCCATAGATGTTTGTATAGCAACTGGGACCGACGGCTTAACGTGCTCTTCGAGGCACTAATAAACCTGCGATAAATACACACATAACTTCGAAAAGCATCGAAAAGTCATTGGTGTGTGCCATGGTGAACCTGGGATCGAACCCGAGACCTCGTCTCAGCAGTCTATTACCCAAACCACTAGGCTACTGCGGGTACTTCATCTTCGTATTATATCATAAATTAATAAGGTAAATTTAATAAAAAAATACAATTTCAATTGGTTATTGATGACGAAGTACTAGATACCCTATATTGTGCCACAACAAAGTAGAGTGCCTAAGTATCTAGTCCTTCGTCGCCAAGGTACCGGCAATAAATGAAATCAGCGCTGCGGCTAAAAGCGTCTTCGAGAAACGCAAAGTCACAGGAAATGCTATTTGTTAGAACATATAGAATATTCCGCGCTTATTCGACCTTTGTTAGAAAGTGGTTCAATAAAGCGTTGAAAATATTGTCAGAGAACTCTATTTTGCAATAGTCGACCGACCGAAAACCGACTTAAAAGTCACTTCAGTGTACTAAAGGACTTTACTTTTATTAAATCCCGCCAAAAGAGTAAGTTCTATGGTTTTTATTTATTATAATGTTACCCAATCAGGTTCCCAGATCAAAATAGTTTGCTGCGATGTCATTGGTTGAGAGAAACGAAGACATGTCTATGGACGTCGTTCGTAAACAAACAATTCAATAAAATTGTATTGTATAAATTACACAAAATATACTTATAACTTAGAAGTTGTAAATGTCCTATAAGTTTTATCTAAGCCCTGGTAGTATATAATATTTAAAAAAAAAACTATTTTAATTATCTTCAGAAAAATTCCACATTCCGCATCCTACATGATGTAATGTATTTATAAGTTTTTCTGTTACAGTGGTTTGAAACGCAACCGTTAAGTAGTTCGCGGATTTGCCGCCAGAAGCGTGATTGTGTTGGTTTTATTGCCACTTATCAAATTACCATTATTGATTTTCATGACTCATATCGTATTCGCTGATTGAAAGTAATTATTAATTGTTTTATTAAATTAATTATAATAACTTTATAAAAATATGTAGTAACATTTACCTCAGAACTTACCCTTTCGACGGGAATTAATAAAAGGAAACTCATTTGACTTGATAGTGAAATTGGTCCACAAATCAACCATATATCTTTACGTTTCGTTTTAACATACCGTAGACAATGTTGCTGTCTCTTTTACATCTATTGCTTCCTTCACTTGTTTTGACATAACGTCAATAATGTTACATTAGCCACGATTACCTTTCCTCATGTTTTTTTTTTCTAAAACACACAGCGCAAAATCCTCGTATCTTTATAGAGTAGTAACATGTTAAAGTCTATTGAACTTCATTTTTGCAAATAATAATATTTATGTATTACAATTAAACTAACAAACTTTTGCTTTTCTGATATTAAGTAGTACCTACCTATATATTTTTTCTTATTGATAACTTATTGCTATTTTGACTAAATTAACAGAACTAAATTCCTGGGGTTTATTTCAATTGATTAAATTATTAAATTTTAAATGAAAAATGAAGTCATTTTATTCATGAAGAATGTGATGTCAGCATAGCTGAGCACATCCTGATCACTCAACTTCTTTTATTCTTCTTTTATTGACAACTTCATTTATTGAACTGACAGTAATGACGTCCCAAAAGGGGTGGCATTATCCAGCAGTTCGACTCTAGTAGACAAGACCGTTCGCTGCTGCAGTTCGCGCGATGGTCGACAGTAAAACGGCATGGGCCCCCATCGTCTCGTTCGCTGAGACGGCCATGACGGCTAAACGAGAGGCGCTCAGTTTGACGCACCCTCCTATCAGATCCAGAGCGCTGAGGCGGTGGCGTACCCAGTACGCCCGGCGTATGGCCATGGTTGGAGGACTGAGGGTCCACCAAGCAACCAAATGGCCTCGCGTCGTGGCATCCCGTAGTGTTCACCCGGGTGCGCACTCAGGATGGTACAGAGGAAGGTTACCAGCCCAATCCTCGGAAGTCGGGCCTGCCGTCGGCCAACACGCTGGCCAGATTGCAGTGAGCGAAGTTATGCCTATCCTGCGATCTGACTAAAGCGACAAGGTGGACATAGTGAAATTTAGTGGGTATGCCCGTAACTGGCTTTTGATGATATTTGCACTGGCAGATAGGTAACGGCTATTTTATTTAAATTAAGCTTCCATGCTAAATATTACATCTTAAGGGTCCGTTCACACAGACCGGCTCGGAGAGCATCGGCGCGCATTTTTCTTTTCACACTGACAAATGATTTTCATAATGACAAAAGCAGTGCAGATGCAAAAATAAACCTTACTACAAATACTAAAAACTCTGTTTTCAACGTGATAAGAATCTGCTCTCCTCTCCGAGCCGGTCTGTGTGAACGGACCCTTAGAAATCTGTATCCACGCGGATGAAATTGTGAGCACAGATATGTAGTATCAATTATGTTAAGAAGAAAAATGCTACCATTGCCATAGCCAATTATGTATATATCATCTGTATGTTTCCTGGACTTCGGGAGTATAGACAGGCTATGGCAGGTGCCCCTTTGTGATTTATTAATACTGTCTGAACCTCAGCAAGAGCAACAAGTCCCGACAAAACAGTCTCGGTAAGTTGAATATCTTTACCTTGATCTTATAACACTGGCTGTGTATGTTAATGTAGAAACCAATAATTTTCGCTAGCGATTCTAAATCTGGTATTTCTATTGTGTGTGTTGTGTTTTCCCCATTTTTCTTATTCACAAATGGCCGACCATTTTCGAAAAATCTATCAATTAATTAAACTATGATATTTTTTAACTATGCTTAATATTAACAAATACAATGATTTCTGGTCTAGTAAACCTGAAAATACGAGTATTCCTTTGTTCCATGATTGAAGTATTTTCAGTAAAAATGGCCACCTTGCCCGGAAAATCTGTGGATCAATAAAAAATGATATTTTTCTAAAGTATGTTAATATGCTTAATATTAACATAGACACTACTAGTTAGGATAACTAACAGAAACTAAATAGAAATAAACACAACTAAACAAAACTAGTTAGGTAAACATAAAAATACGACAATTCCTTTGTGCCACAAGTGGAGTATTCTCAATAAAAATGGCCAACCTTCTCGAAAAATCTATGAATCAATAAAAAATGATATCTTTTCTTAACGATGATTATATGATTACTAGTCTATATGATTTTAGTCAGGTTTCCTACACCCTGTATAGCTTTAGTAACAGCTCGCGCTACATTGCAATTGTTACATGCTGTACATTACGGTTTCTCTTTGTTTAAGTTGTGGCAAATTTTGCCGAATATGGTATTGGTATTGATTTTGTGACGTAAATAATTTTCTCTCCTTCTAATAATCTTTCAAAGCGTGTCAATTTTCCTCAAGCGGGCGGTTCACCCACGCGTTCTGCTTTCTGCTTTACCTATGTATTTATTATTCTGTAACTTCTAACCTTCATAAAATGTAAATTATGTGATACGTAAGTGTTTATTGTGAAATTTAAAATGAGAACAAATTATCCCATACATACCTAATCTGGCTTTACGTGATATGTTTACTTACATAATATTGTATTGTGTATTATAGTAATTGAGTTAAGCTCACCTTTGTGCCTAAATATCCTTTTGTATATGTGTCACAAAATGTTTTGTGTACAATGAAGAATATGAATATATAAATAAAATAAATGTATGTTGATATCATGTTGAGTCAACTGTTGAATATTATCATCGGATCTTGGCCAAATTCACATCATAACCTTTATGTTTTAAACTATTGTCACGGTGGTATACCACGCATGCCATATGCCAAATTTTCCAAGATGGCATATGCTTTAGATACTTTACTGAAACTTATATCTATGATTGATAATGTCTAAAATTGACACCCAAATATAACACATTGAATTAAAACTAATTTAGGTAGGTATATCGTTATTTTGTGTCCCTAATATTGTTGTATTCACACTATTCGTGGCTTTTCGCTTGCTTTTTCAGCGAGGGCAGTCGCAGAGAAATGGAATTTTGAATGAACCAATTTGAAATGGATTCAACAAGAACAGAATGGGACAATTTAGTCACGGAAATAAACCGGTAAGTATTTATCTAGAATCTAGAAACTGTTATAATAGTCATTAGTGATTCAAGACAACACTTGCTCACAAATCCAAGTTGCAAATAAATATGAAAAGCCTTCTTAACCCTAAAATTCGTAGAAGGTTTTAAAACTAAAATAATTTTTAAATTTTGAATGTGTTAAGTTTAACTGTTTATCGTATTAACAGTTGAAACTAAATCTAGGGGCCTATGCTGCCTTGTTCCCTTTGTACAATATAAGCGGGTAACGGACGGCAAGACTCGCCAGAATCCTCAGGCACAGAAACACTCGAAGAAATTAATTGAAGCCGGTTGCTTCTGACCAGTGTGTGGGTTTATGCCCAGTATTTTGGACAGATTGAAAAACGCTCAATCGCATAAACACACGCATACACATCACGCAATGCTGGTTATCTCCTCTAGCGTTCCTATTGGCTAGTTAAATACATTGGAAAATTTCGAAATTTCACCCCGAAGAGGGTGAAATAGGGGTTGAAGTTTTAAATGGAAAATTCGTTAGTTTTTAGGATAGAAACATGAAAATGCATATAGCTTTTTCTAGTTACAAATAAATGTACACATTGTATGGAGGTTCGTTAAATGGAAATTAAATTTTGAAGTAAGAAGCATGTAATTCAACATTAAAGTTTATTTTTACTTAATAATAAAAATACTCTCACAATGGGTGTATAGGAATGAGAATGATACAATGATAATAGCCACAAAAACCATACCGCCTGTTTTATGTCTAAAAGACCTGTGTTACAGGTCACCAGGGCCTCGATTCTGCTAAAGACAAACCACTGATATACCACTGACACTCTAATAAATGCCATTTAATTGTAGACTTTATTATTATCATGTTAAAGTCTAAAGTCAAATGATATTTTGTAGAGCGAATGTAAAAGTTTGATTTTAGACTTAAAGTGTATAACGGTAAAGTCTACAATTAAATAGCATTTTTAGAGTGTCAGTGGTATTACAGTGGTTTGCCTTTAGCAGAATCGACGCCCAGGCCCCACATTGCAGTTGTAGTATGACTTATTATGTGTAATTTACTTTAAGCCCCAACAAGACATTTTAATTTAAATTTAAGCCCAAACTTGACCTGTTTGCTTGGGTCAAATCTAGTAATTGAAAATAGACCCCCTTCCTGTGGACGGAATGTTCTGATATTTGGCACATATCTTTAGTTCTGGTATCCTGTATCATTGTAAATTCAAGATTACCGCCGCTGCAAAATGCTGGCTTACAGATTTTTCCACAACTACTGCAATATGGATATTATATGAAAGGGCTTGACTATTAGTATTCTACCGTGAAATATCTATAGTTCACTGTGGCCCAATATGGCCGCTTCTAGTGCATAAAAGCGTTTAACTTAAAACATTTTTTACTGAAAAAAAAATCAAATAAACCACAAAGAACCTCGGTTAAGATCTTCGGTAAATTGCTAAAAACCGTGCTTTTAGCGGAAATTTCCAACGTTTATTATTAATGCATATGAGGAGTTGAAACTAGTGATGTTTTGTAGCTTTTTTGGACCTTAAAGTTTACTGTAAGTTTTAATAAAATCGATGCACACGTTTTAATGTAACGCAGGAAAACGATACATACATACATACATAAAGTCACGCCTATATCCCCGAAGGGGTAGGCAGAGGTGCTAGCACCCACATTACGCCAGTTTATGTTTAGGTCCCAATGTAATAGGTGGCGAGCCTATTGCCATTAACCGGGCACTTATAAACCTGCGATAAATACACACATAACTTTGAAAAGCATCGAAAAGACATTGGTGTGTGCCATGGTGAACCTGGGATCGAACCCGATAACGATAAATCAAATATATTTATTAATTTGTGCCACGTTTTTTTATAGATAAACTGTGATGATTTTTCAAATGGTTTCATGTTTCTGAAATGTTTTGTAGTTATTTAGGGTCTCACGAGTAAGTTTCCGGTCATATTGGCCAGTCCTTGGGTATTGCGTAGTCGTTTACTTATATTTTATTTCTTAAAAATTTAACACACCTAATTGATTATATTATAACTAGCTGTTGCCGGCGGCTCCGCCCGCGTGGATGTCTAAATCCGTTTCAAAAACTATCCTATCTCTCAAGTTGGATCGAACTGCACATGGTGTGCGAATTTTATTATAATCGGTTAAGTGGTTTAGGAGTCCATTGAGGACAAACATTGTGACACGAGATTTATATACCTATATTAAGAAGATTGATTAATTTTTTTTATTGGATTTTGTGAATGAGGATTCTGGTATAAGTAACGCTTTAAACAGGATAAAGCAAGATAGTCTATTTGCCCTTTGTTGGATTTTAATATCTTGTTTTAATGAATTATTACCAACTAAGATTTTGTGGCAAGTCTACCCGAATATTTATTATATACATAATTTGAACCTTGTGCAGCGAATTAGGTGCAATGCGGGAAGAACAGCGAAGCCGAGAGCTAAGGCCGTCACCATACAATCAATCCGGAACACCGTCGCGTCTCGACCCTAGGTACGTACTAAGTTAATGTCTTTCGATTATCAGCAATGAATAGTCATGCTGTAAGATGTGGAAGTTATTGATTAATGATGCCGTACACAGCAGAATATTTCCACAAAGTTATAATAATAATATTTTGGGTGACTCGGTTAAGGGCCTGATGCAAAAGGCAGTTCTCGACACGGCACGCATTGTGAGAAGGTTTCTTTCTCTGGAGCCCTAACCACCGGCAGTTTGGTCTCGGTACATGATGCCGGTGGGCCATTATTTTTTATATTTTTAATTATATTTATTCTGAGTCTATATTTGTTATTTTTTAAATTAAGGTATTCAAAGAAAATAAAGAGAATAATAATTTAAGACTAAGACATGTTAAGCACACATAATTGCTTCACTCTGTACTGAATTTAAATATTTTTTTAGCCAACTATCGGTAAACGACGCAATGGATGCACTCCTAGCTGAGTTGGAAGTAAACACCAGTTTTGAATTGAGGCAGTCGACAAGAATAAATTTCAAGTTAGTTTCTACCCATTGTTAAATGTAATTTGACTTAGTAAGTAATATAAATTGAAATAAAACAAATTTCAATTGGTTATATCGATTTATTAAGTAGGTACTTATTTTATTTTTGCTTGTTTCAGCCTCAATATAGACTCAGAAGGCCAACAAGGTCCGCCAAGTCACGTATATTCCACAAACCCATTGGATTTGTTGGGCCCAGGTAACCTACCAGATCCATCGAGTCAAGCATACTCCGCAAACCCAATGGGTTTGATGGGTTCAGCTAGTCTACTAGACTCGTTCAGTCAAGCATACTCCGCAAACCCGATAGGTTTGATGGGTTCAGCTAGTCTACCAGACTCGTTCAGTCAAGCATACACCGAAAACCCGATAGGTTTGATGGGTTCAGCTGGTCTACCAGACTCGTTCAGTCAAGCATACACCGAAAACCCGATAGGTTTGATGGGTTCAGCTAGTCTACCAGACTCGTTCAGTCAAGCATACTCCGCAAACCCGTTAGGTTTGATGGGTTCAGCTAGTCTACCAGACTCGTTCAGTCAAGCATACTCCGCAAACCCGATTAGTTTAATGGGTTCAGCTAGTCTACCAGACTCGTTCAGTCAAGCATACTCCGCAAACTCGATGGGTTTGATGGGTTCAGCTAGTCTACCAGACTCGCTCAGTCAAGCATACTCCGCAAACCCGATGGATTTGATGGGTTCAGCTAGTCTACCAGACTCGTTCAGTCAAGCATACTCCGCAAACCCGATGGGATTGATGGGCCCAACTAGCCTATCAGACCCGTCGAGTCAAGCGTACTCCGCAAACCCAGTGGGTTTAATGGGCCCAGCTAGCCTACCAAACCCATCGAGTCAAGCAAACTCCGCAAATCCATTGGATTTGATGGGCCCAGCTAGCCTACCAGACCTATCGAATCAAGCATACTCCGCAAACCCAATGAATATTATGGGCTCAGGTAGCCTACCAGATCCGTCGAGCCTAGCATACTTCGCTAACCTTATGCGTTTGATGGGTCCAACAAGCCTGCCAGACCTATGGAGGCAAACATACTTCGCAAACCTTATGGGTTTGATAGCCCCAGCTGGCCTACCAAGCCCATTACGCCAGGAATACTACGCAAGCATTATGCGTTTAATGGGCCCACCATTCCTACCAGGCCCATGGAGCGAAGCATACTACGCAAACCTTATGCGTTTGCTGGATCCAGCGAACCTACCAGACCCATGGAGGCAAGCATACTACGCGAATCTTACGGGTTTGTTGAGTCCAAATAGTCAACCAGGCCCATCGAGTACAACACACCACACATTGAGTCCTGAAAATGTTGTGGATCCAGCAAACCACCCACACTCGTCGATTGAAAATGTTGCAGAATATTTCTTGGGCCCAGCACAACGAGGTTCATCAAGCAGTGCATGGTATTCCAGTACGAGTCCAGCTAATTTTACAAGCACTACAGATTACCCAAGACCATCGAGTCACCAATATACAAAAGTCTTTATGGGCTCAACAGTACACGTAGTTCCGTCAAGGCCAGAAAATTCGATGGGGTCAGAATACCAACCAGGCTCATCGAGCCATGCATTCGCAGATTTTATGGATGCTGTACAACAACCAAGTTCGTCGAGACGTGCACGCCACTCATTGGGGCCAGAAAATTTGATTGACCTAGAAAGTCAACTAGGCCCATCGAGCTTTAAATTTTCAGAGAATTTGATGAGCTCAGTATCAAGCACCCAATTTGCAGAAAGTGTTATGGAGCCGTCTAAACAAACAGGTTTATCGAGCCATGCACGCCAGTCAGTGAGACCAGAAAATTTGAAGGGCCTAGTAAATCACCCAGCCCCTACGGGGCCACTAAAACGACCAGGTCTGGCGAGCGATGTAAGCCACTCATTAAGGCCAGAAACTTTTATGGATCCAGCAAGCCAAACAAGCCCATCGAGACATCAAATTTCACAGGATTTTATGCGCCCAGCAAAACAACTAAAATCGTCGAGCAATGTAACTCATACATTGAGACCAAATGCTGTGAGCTCAGCGACACTACTAGGTCCCTCAAGCCATTCACGCCGCTCGTTGAGGCCAGAAAATTCGGTGGGGTCAGCATACCAACCTAACCCATCGAGCCACGAATTAGCAGATTTTATGGGTGTAGTACAAAAACAAAGTTCGTCGAGCACTGCACGCTACTCATTGGATCCAGAAAATTTGATTAGCCTAGAAAGTCAACCAGGCCGATCGAACCTTCAATTTTCACAGGATTTGATGAGCTCAGCATCAAGCATCCAATCTGCAGATAGTTTTATGGGCCAGTCTAAACAAACATGTCCGTCAAGCCATGCACGCCAATCATTGAGAACGGAAAATTTAAAGGGCCCAGTAAACCACTCAGACCCTTCGAAACCACTACAACAACCAGGTCTGTCGAGCCATGTAAGCCACTCATTGAGGCCAGAAATTTTTATGGGCCCACCAAGCCAAACAAGCCCGTCGAGACATCAAATTCCAAAGGATTTTATGGGCTCAGCAAAACAACTAAATACGTCAAGCCATGTATACCGCCACACATTGAGGCCACAAAATGTTATGGTTCCAGCAAATCAACCCAGCCATGCACACCACTCGCGAGCCATTCGCCAAACTTTCAGGGACCCAGCAATCCACCCATGTATATCGAACCCAGCTAACCGACCAGGTCCATCAAGCCATGCACGCCAATCATTGAAGCCCGAGATTTTGATGGGTCCAACAATCCAACCACGCACATCGAAGCATCAACTAGCAAAACAATTAAGTCCGTCGAGTCAAGCATCATCATCCAGCCGAAAGACGTCCACTGCTCGAAAAAGGCCTCCTCGAAAGATCTCTAAGACGACCGGTTCTGCGCCTCTCGCATCCAGCGATTGCCCGGGACCTTTACCAGATCGTCAATACACCTCGTCGGAGGCCGGGCACCACACATTGCGGCCGGAAAATGTTATGACCACAGCACAACTAACTCGTCCTATGAGCAGTGCACGCCACTCATTAAGGCCAGAAATTAGGGGCTCTGCAAACTACCCAAGCACATTGAGACCAGCAGGACATTCAAGTCTGTCGACGCGTACACGCCAGTCATTGAGACAAGTAATTTTTAAGGCCCCAGCCAACCCAAGGCCATCGAGACCAACAAACCAACCTCGGCCCTCGCGCCGTGGAAGCCACTCATCGAGGCCAGAAAATTTGTTAGGCACAGAACGCCAGCCAAGCCTATCGGCACATATATTTTCAGAGGCTTTTATACGCTCAGCAAGCCATCTAGGGCCATCGGGCCACCAATTTGCAGGTTTAATAGGTTCAATAAGTCAACCAGTTTCTTCGAGCCATGATTCTTGCGAACAACCACTAGATTTGAGCTGCCCTAAACCACCGCCGCCACCACTGCCACGTCGAGAGAATTGAGAAGAGAGAGATGGATAGCTCTGTCTTTTTCTTTGAGTTGAATTACATCGTATAATTGTTATAAGAGCGTCGCCGTCGTGGTAAGACCCCAGTCCTGAACACTCTGGCAAGAAACTCAGAGGGCCTTTAAGATAAGACAAAGATAAAATGTGATTTATTTATAAAGATGTTTACATAAATAATTACTATGTTTTATTTCTGTAGCCTCATAGACCAAACATTTCGTTTTATTTAATTTATTAGTTAGTTTGTTAGTATGGCTCTTGTCTTCGAAGCCCAATTAGAACCACTTCCTGACGTTAGATTAGATCAAATTAGGTATACTTGCGATATTGCGATGATGTAATAGTATTTATATGTAACTAGCTGTTGCCCGCGGCTCCGCCCGCGTGGTTGTATTGCTATAAACCTCACGGAGCCCGAGACCTTTCCAACGAATGCAAAACCGTGGAAATCGGTTCGTGCGTTCTAGAGTTATAGCGTCAGGAAGGAAAACCCGACTTATTTTCATATAGTAGATAATCTATACTAATATTATAAAGAAGTAAAGTTTGTGTGTTTGTATATTTGTTAAATTGTAAGGGGGTAATCTCGGGATCTACTGACCCGATTTTAAAAATTATTTTACCAATAGAAAGCCACATTATCCGTGAATGTCATAGGGTGAATATTATCACGCTACTGCCCAAGGGAGCGGAGCAATAATCATAAATGTAAACAATTCCGGTAGATTCCCATACATTTTATTATGAGCATTATGTGAGTTAAAAAGGGTGCATCGGGGTTCGAAATACACCACGGGCGAAGCCGGGGTGCGTCAGCTAGTAGCTTTGTAAAGCTGATCTGATGATAGAGACGGTAACTGATAATTTCTGAAAAAACAACGTAAAGAAACGCATCATGTTTAGGCTTATTCTAATTGTCTGGTTATGCACTTACTAATAAGTTCGTTTTTAGAAAAGTATTTTTAATATTAATATTTAAATTAAATTTTTAATAAGGTTTCTATTTATTTTATTATATTAAAAAAATTGTTGTAGACGCCTATACCGTCCTGTTTGTATGTTTCAAACGGCGTATTAATAATGTGCTAGCGCGTTTAAAACATACATAAACAAAAACTATGACAGCTTTGCAAAATGTACAGATAACGGATAAATATCCCAAAATAGTATTTGAATAAGATAAAACGTTGTTGTTCAAGTCGTTTTTATAACGCAGTCATTCTATACGTAACTGATAATAAAGTGCTTGATTGTATTATTATCAAACAGATACGTACATAATCGGCTATGGGATGAGACACTGTGTTTACCCATTATAAGGGTTTTTTTTATACTACTTAGGTGGCAGACAAGCATACGGCCCACCTGATGGGAAGCGGTCACCGTGGCCTATGAACGTGTGCAACACTAGGGTGTCACACACGCGCTGCCTACCCTGAAGGGAAGGGGGGAGTGCTGGGATGGGGTGGGGAGGCTAGGAAGGGATGGGAGGAGGAAGGGTACAGTGAGCTCTGGCTACCCTACTTACCGGCGGGAACACAACTCGATGGTTATAGTCTTACACTTCGAGTAGGGTAATCGTTGATGGCTTGCTATTATTCTGATGAAACTAGTTTGTGGTAGGTTATATTAATTGCTAATTCTCCAGGCCAACTGGAATGCACAACTAGTTGTGCGATCGGGCATACAAATCGCGCGGTTTTTATTTTATTTTTGAAGCTATTTCAATATTATGTTTGATTTTGATGATTGTTATTCAATGATATTATATATGTAAAAAGAGGCAGATATGTCATTAGAGCGCGCCTGGTGAAGACGCGAAAAAGTCCCAATTGGGACATTTTGTCTTTAGTACATGTCTTGCAAACGCCAAGTTGACACGCGTGTAATTTTGTAAAGCGCTTATTAAAATTGCAATAAAAATGCCATCGTGTGTTTTTAAAAAGTGTACAAATTACGACACTAAAATTAATAAAATACAAGGGATTTCCTATCACATGTAAGTACATACAATATTACCGATTTATTAGTGTATTTTAATAAAATTTGTTTAATAATATTTTTAAAATAATGGTGGCGGTGAAACGCGATAAAAACGGGACAGAGATACTTTTTGATGTGAGAATTATAGCTATCCTTTTTACTCACGTGCCTATCCCATCTTTCGTACTACTTATCGCTAATTGACAACTATTGTGCACTTCATAGTTATGTCATAGACAGTTGGATCAGATTTGAGAAGTCAGTTACTATGAACATAACGTATCTTGTGTAAAAAATCATTGTTGTTATTTTATTTAAAACCGTTCCTACTGCACTTTTAATTTAAATTGTAATCATAATCATCATTGTAATCATGGTTCCGTTTAAATTTGGTTAAGTTCTGATAAAGGGCTTCGCAGAGAGACATGGAGACTCTTCAAAAAATGATAGGAAATAAACCGGGATTGTTGCAATCAATGTTCTTCAAATCATTTAATATTATAACATTACGCGTTTAGTCTCTAAAAGGGTAAGCAAATGTTTACGCGTACCTACCTATTACTAGTTCAATTTAAAGCACGTATGGGCTCTACGAGACAAATCTCACCTTCATTAGCTTGTTATTTTTTTCTCATTAAGTTAAGTTTTTTATTTAAAAAAAAATTATCGAATTCTGTCTGGTATTATTATTATTTATATTGAACCCGACTTGCTCGTGTTATGAGTTCTTGAATGCAGACAAACATGCTTGTATACTTTTTTTGTAAATACATACCCAGACCAATGCAAATAGACATATTCATGCATAAAAATATTTGCTTACTGAGCGGGAATCGAACCCGCGCCCTCTGTCGTAGCAGTCGAATGCACTACCGGTACGCCACAGAAGCCGTCAAATGTCCATAAGATTTCATGCTCGCCCTGCATGAGTGTAATATCCCATTGGGGTAGTTATGTGCTTACCTAAGTATATATAAAATCTTTTACCTTTTATGTCTACTTTATTTACATGTACGGGACGTCCCACTGTGCGGCACAGGAGTTATCTAAACATGTCATGTTATTTCAAAACAAGGGTTAGGGTTCTGCCCAAACAAAACCGGATCTAAATAAATGCAGTCTACCTACTAGGTATATATATACTTTAATCGCTACTGTTAGGTAATATTGTTCCGAAATGAAAAAATACAGACATGTATTTGTATGCCACGGTGGCGAAGTATGCCATAGACGAAGCCGCACAGGTACAATTTTATAAAGGTGGGTCTACGCTAGGCGAGCCGAGCACGAGCCGAGCACAATTCGTCTAGTGTGGACCGACTTACAAGCCTCGAACGAGCGCGCTGCGAGCATTTCGTTCGTGCTCAGATACGTTCCGCCTTTTGGCAGTTTTTTGACGAACACAAAGGATTTCGAGGAAAGTGATCGTTGTAGATTCGTTGTACGTCCACACTTGACGCCGCGAACCATGAAGCTGCTTGTACTTCGCTCGTGCTCGGCTCGCCTAGCGTAGACCCACCTTTATAAAATTGTAAATCAGCTGTGTCTGTAGGTACAATGGAGATTAGAATAGATATAACTTAACTCGGCTAAAGAATAGTATCAGGAACGAAGGTCATCATTATAGATGCGAATACTGCTACAATGGTGACCTTCAACTTGATGGCCTCGTCAGACGCTATTTCAAGAACGTCTTAAGAACCCGGGATTGTAGTAAGCGATTTTATAGAAAGAAAAAGAAGTGTGTTAGTAAAGAATTCAAATTTTTTTTACCAGGTTAAGAATGAAACCTAAGGCGATAAGCAGACGGAGGCGCGGGGCAGTCATTTAATGACAGCGACGCACTATTATTATTACTATCATTAGATCGCATTTAGCCCGCGTTTGTCTGACAAGCGACATGAGCTATTGCGTAGACAAATGCAACTTTATAATCGTTATCCGTCTGCTTAACGCCTGAGAGTGCGTCGCGGACATTTTGACCGCCGCGCCCCGCCGTGTGTTTATTGCCTAAGGATATTTTACTTCTTTAATTAAAATTTCCCACTTTTTGAGATAGGTTTAATTTACCGGTCTTTAACTCTGACTAGATTTGCTGAGCATAATCTCTTTTCAAATAAATCGACCAGAACCCCATTCCCATACGAACACCAAAATCTTTTTTTTTTGTTTAAAGATATTTATTTTCAAAAAGACAATAACATTGCCACTTACATGAAAACATAATTTACAATAAGTATGCTATTTGTCGTTGAACATTTCCTGTGGACTACGCAAAAAGAACACTTACATACACATTTAAATCAATGCTTACATATTTTAGCAGTGAGATTAACAAATAAATAATGTTCAGTTATGTACAGAGATACCCGTGACTTAAAAATATTGATAGAGTTACTTTTTCTGATGTTTGGTGGTAACTTGTTATAAAGCTGTGCTCCTTCAAAAGTAATGCTTTTTTTTCCGTCTTCTCTCAAATCAAATCTCTTTGTTCTTAATACCTACTGAAAGTTGTAGTCCGACGAATTTATATATATGCTGCCTTAGTGAGCCAGACGCTCTATTTATTTACTGTACACATCCTACTATCACACATAGGTAGCGTATTCAAAACTAGGGCATGACCTGGTCAAACCTCGATACTGGGAATCATCCTCGCACGCCTGAAATCAGTACACTCGCCAAGAAAAAAATCTGTTGAACGCAAGCGTGTAGATAGGCCTTAGCTGTGCGCGGGCGCGACTAGTAGCGAACGAGTTAACACGACAGGAAAACGAGGTGACACGATTGCAGCTGCATCTTTACGCATGCGTTCTCTCCTATATCATCTCCAGGTGCAGTTGCCAAGCGTGACGTTGAAGTGCGGACATTTCGCAACGCGTTACTAGTTGCGTTGCAAATCGCAGTGCCTGTGGCCCTTGTAGGACACAATTAAGTACCCTAACGCTCTGGGCGCTACGTAGCCAATCGTTGACAACAGTGCTGTTCAATTCGGTGTCGTGTTTGCATATAGTTTTTTTTTTTCTATATATTACAACCGTAATAGAATAAATGCAAATTTACCCATAATTTAATTTAGCTAATCAATCTTTGTGATACTAATCCCATTGTTGTGACTTCTTCCATCCATTCTTGGAATTCCTTTGTGTACCCAACACTATAATATTATTTGTTAGAAACTTTATTCAATCCATTTAGCATTTCTCATGTGATCAACATACTAATATTATAAATGTGAAAGTTTGTGAATGTTTGTTAATCAATCACTCCTTTTTTTCGTGCGGTAATCCGCGCGTATGCCACCCCCGTCGGACATCGGGGGTAGTTAAACCGAACTGTAATGATAACTTTCTTTCGATGCGCTGTTTAACGGACGATTCTCTGCCAGTTTGACTTTCCTTTAGGGTTGAGAGATCACTTGGTTCAAAGATAAACCAAACAAAGGAATATAATGAGTAAGAGGATTCCGACCTTGGATTCAACAGGGAGACTGATCGAAACCGACACAGAAGCCAATTCTGAAAAAACAATGTTCAAGTCTTGCATTTATTCTGTTACCGATTGTATAAACCTATAGTTATATCTATCAAATGTAATTGGAATGTATCGGCTTTGGTATACGGTATGAGAATTGATGAAATGTGAAACCTATCCATCATACCCCGCCGGACTTGTGCAAGGCTGCCTTGGTATAATTAAAATCATTCGGTAAAAGTTAAATTTTACACGTTTGTTATTTTGGCATCATTTCACTAATTGACAGTGGAATTCATGCAGCAATACGATAGCCCAGGTTTATTCAATGAAAATTAAACTTTCATAATTATTAAAATTGCTGCCTGGAACTATCGCAACTATAAATGTCCGTGTTTAATTCGGAAAATTTAAAACAAGTGTTCCTTTTGTAAATTCCTACTATTTGTTACCCAAGTAATTTAATACTTATTCATATTTTTTATTCGACAATTGTCTTGTTTTTTTCTGCCTTGCAATCATAAAGTCATGATCAAAAACAGTTAAGATGCTTTTTTTTCCTTGCAATCATAGTCATAATCAAAAACAGTTTAGATCGAATTTATTCTACTGCTCGCACCACACTCATGATATCGTGATGATACATAACGAACTCTTGGAAAAGGTCTGTGCAAAACCTGTAATTTTCCTGTACTTTGCCGTTGTGTAATTTTCCTACGATGCTTGAACATCGATCCACCAAAACCCACACCACTTACAAACAAGGGAGATAGTGGTCAAACGCGAGGTTATTTCAATAAAAAAAAGTATTAGGGTCTCTCCTTGAAACTTGTAGTTAAAATTACCCAAATTGCATAAAAATAAATGCGGAACCTCGGTGAGGCCCGCCATGTTCTTGACCGATTTCATTATCAGATCCATCGAGCGGACACTCGTCTCTTATCTCAGTATCATCTCCCTATCTGCACAAACAGCACTCTCTCAACGTTTTCCAACTGTACGTGTGTCGCCGTACAATCGGCACTAAACCTGTAACAGTGTTTTGGCGTGTTTTATCATCAGCGTACAATATATCTAATATAAAGGCAATTTTTGTATTGTTTGACTCATCTGTGCGTGGCACGAACTAAAGTTAACTGGAAATAAATTTATTTGGTGATTTTGTGGGTAAAATAATGAAGGCTTATGAAGATGAAATGGGGTTCGTAGATCTTGAATGATTATTTTTTGTAATAAATTTTGAATAAGTGAGTGACTGAGGAGATGACATCTGACAGGAATGTATGGAGGAGAATTACCTACTTGTTGCGCCAACCCCAAATAATTGGGTCAAGGGCAGATGATAATGAGATTTGAATAAGTAAAATATTTCCAATCGGTTCTGTGGCACTTTCTTGGTAAGAAACAAAATTGTGTGGCAGATAATTTATGCCATTTTCCTTTAATAGGTGTTGCTGAATTTTTCCATGTTGAAATAGTTCCGAGCATACACTATGTATCTATGTAAATAATACTTCTGTTATAACTTAACACTCACGATTTTTATACGTAGATGGTGCCGTCCTTCAAGTTACACTTTAGTCTCTAATCAAATAACGTTTTATTTTTCAAGTCACAAGGTTTTTTTGTGCGTTGCTTCTCGTTGTTTTGCGGTGTCCTGATAAAAAGTGAAATTAAAACTTTTTTGTTACCTGGCATATTGAGTGAATATTAAATTCAGCGCTATATAGAACCGAACCGAATATGGGTTCTAGAATGCGGATAAACATTGTACTTATCTACTAATACAGTGTTTATAAATACATACATACCTACCTAGTAAAATGGTATGGTATGGTAAATATTCTAAGACACAGCGCTATCTAGACCCAAAATAAGTATATTTTGACTAGCTTGTTTTATGGGTTCTAGAATACAGATAAACATGCTTAGATATGTTTTTGTTTAATATATATGATAATTAAACATAGAAAACACCCATTTCATGCATAAAAATGTTTGCACTGACCAGGAAACGAACCTAGTTCAATTCCAATTTATGCAGCCATTGAACTTGAAAGCAAATATTTGCACTGATGCTGTCCCACGTCCGTATAGGAACGCTATACCGCTATACATTTTGTGTTGACTGATTATCGACATGGAAACTTCAAAGGTGGCAAAATTGCCAATCTATATTTTTTTGAATAGCTTAATGAAAATGGTTTTTGTTAATGTAGTGTAATGCTGTTGATCTTTGGTCTCTAACTACCCCGGTGCCCGGCGTAGATAAATAGGAATATACGTTTTTAACCGACTTAAAAAAGGAGGTTCACGATTCGAAAAGATGGCGCTTCCCGTGTGGTTCCATTTCAATTTCGTCCAGTTGAACTCGGTTTTATTTGTAAGATTTTTAAAAAAGAGAAACTATCACATTTAAATTTTACAATGGCCCAAATAATAATTACTAATAATAGGTATTGATTTACTTTTAGTAGGTAACTTTTTAATTTTAAGATGCATCAAACATTTACCTAGTTAAATATCGTCAATTTTCGCACCTATCTTATACACCCTATACACCATAAATTAGCCATAACGTCGAAATTCCAATTAGATTTTAACCTTGCCGTTACTTTACTTTATTTTTAACCGACATAGAAAAGGAAGTTCACAGTTTGTCGTCAAAAGGTTTTCATCGCACTTCAATACTTCTTCGGACAGTCAAAATGATTCGTACAAGGTAAAATTATTGCGTGAAATTTGTTTTATTATACTTATCTTATATATTTAGAAATAGTTTAGTTATGTACATACTTGTTTCTTGGGATATATTTTACAGTTTTAGGAAAAATTATAGCTAAAAAAATTACAGCAAATAGATTTTACTATGGTCGACCGGTAGAGAATGTCTATGGCAAAGTCCACCAATGTACCTTGAGCATTTTTTTTGTTTATGACCTTAAAAGAACCAAGAGACCGCGGTAGCCTAGTGGTCTGGGTAATGGACTGCTGAGACGAGGTCTCGGGTTCGATCCCAGGTTCACCATGGCACACACCAATGACTTTTCGATGATTTTCGAAGTCATGTGTGTAATTTATCGCAGGTTTATAAGTGCCCGGTTAATGGCAATAGCCTCGCCACCTATTGGGACCTAAACATAAACTGGCGAAATGTGGGAGCTAGCACCTCTGCCTACCCCTTCGGGGATATAAGCGTGAGTTTATGTTATGAGTTTATGTTATGTTATGACCTTAAAAAAATAAATAAAAATTACCTAAATTCGGATGCTCTTTTGTTTTCGTGAGTTTACCACCCTCGCGGCCAGCCCTTAAAATAATTCTGCAGCCGTCCTCTACGTAATAACCTACCAGAGTAGGTATACTGGATTACCCACGACATTTTATTTGACTTGACATCTCCAGTGCAAGAGCGACATCTATGTGAATAATTACGCGTGTGTGCACGTGCGTAAACGTGCACACAGGGGAGACAAATTGGCTTTTGGTGAAGCCATGAGCGCGGACCGGACATCCAGGGGGCGAATGGCGACGTTCAGGATAGATTATATTAATTACTGTACGACGTGACTTTAACGCCTTTTAATTTTTTGCGCGGAAACCAAACCTTTTTACGAAATTAAAGTAGCCTATGTTACGATAACACCCTATAATATAACCTAATCTTTCTGTTAGGGGTGATTTCAAGATATAATTTGTTTCCTTTTGAACTAAGCGTATACTGCACGGCATCTGACTTGGCAAGATTTTGGAGTAGTGTGGACCTCACTACTCCAAAACCTTGCAGAGTTAGATGCCGTACACTATACTTGTTTGTGGCAAAATGCATCGCATAGAAACAAGTATAGTGTACGGCATCTAACTTGGCAAGGTTTTAGAGTAGTGGAACCTACACTACTCCAAAATCTTGGCAAGTTAGATGCCGTGCACTATATACGTTAATTTATTTCATTTCCTTAGTGCTACTTAGTGGACAATGGTGTTGGTTGTGGGTATACCTAGCTTTTAAGATTATTCATCGTAATGCATAATTGTTTTTGTCCCAAATTTATAAAATAGATAAGTACTTTGATACAAGTTTGGAACATTTACAGTTGAATGATAATAAAATAATTCAGCGAATTTCCCGTCAAAATCGGCCCGGCCGTTTCAGAAATTACCTCATTTAAAAATTACTTCTTTGTTGTATGTATCGTACATACATTCATAAGCATCTATGTAAAACCTGTTACATTAATATTACAAAAAGAGATTTTATTTATTTGTATAGACAAGCGAACGGGTGCAGTTGCATTTTACGTGCTTAGATTTTTATACCACTTAGGTGGCACACGGCCCACTTGATGGCCCACCGTTTCCTAAGGACGTGTGCAACACCAGGGTCTTTACATTCGCGCTGCCAACCCTGAAAGGAAGTTGGGGGGCTTGAGGGGGGGATTCGGAGAAGGGGGCTGAGAGAGTTTCTGTGCTGTTAACACTGAAGAATTCTCCCCGCTGACAGCACAAAATCCCTCCAGTGAACTCTGGCTACCCCACTTACCGGCGGGAACACAACACGATGGTTATTATGGCCGCGGTGTTCTGTAGGGCGGAGGTACTACCCAATCGGACGGCTCATTTCGGACGGGAGATACCGTCGTGTCCTACCTCCATATCTTTATCTAAATGACAGTGAAAAATTTATCAAAATCCTTTGTGTAGATTTAAAAGAAATTCCTAGGTCCCTACACCAGGCAATGATAGATAGATAGATAGATAGATAACTCTTTATTGTACACCAGAAGTTTACAGGGAAAACAAACAGGTAGTATTTAACAGTAGATTGTACAATGGGCGGCCTTATCGCTAAATGCGATTTCTTCCAGGCAACCTTAGGATGGACAGTAATGTGACGAAAGCAATATTTTGGTGTAGTTAGTAAATAATATATGATATAAATGCCAGGCAATGACTTTGTTTTATTATTATATTTAAAGGGGTTTGTGTATTTTTACTTGTTTAACTTTGTAGCTTCGCTTCATATTCTATCCTTTGTCTGAATACTGACCTAGATACACTGTGCATATAGGTCACAAAGTTGTTACTTCTCGTTTACACACAAATAATGATATAAATTTTATACGAAACTTTTTGATGTAGTACCCATCTACCCCGGTGCGCGATGCCTCCCCCTTCCATTATCTGGGGACTGGTCAAACCACAGAACTTTTTCTTCTTCTCCTTTTGTGTCGATGTTGCCATTTATATCCCACTGCTGGGCACGGGTCTCCTCTCCTCTGTCGAGAGAAGTGACAGGGTTTAGACCTTAATTCACACACGCTGGCCTAATGCGGGTTGGCGGATCGGACATGTCCTTAGAATTTCTTTTCGAGGCACTAATTTAATTGATTTAATTTAATTTCTTTATTCAGACAGCTATGGCCCATACACAAAATCAACAATAGTAATATATGTGGGTAAAATTAAACACATTAAAAAACATCAGCATTATAATAAATAAACCTGCGATAAATACACACATAACTTTGAAAAGTCATTGGTGTGTGCCATGGTGAACCTGGGATCGAACCCGAGACCTCGTCTCAGCAGTTCATTACCCAAACCACTGGGCTACCGCGGTATATGGAACTAACACATGAAAATAAAGACATAAAATCATTAAAAATAATTTTATTTTTGTTTTAGCTCAACTGATGCGATGCTCGATATGATAACGGACTTGCAGTCCTCTCGGATGGACTCACAGAGGGCGGAGCTTCGCCCTGTAGCGAAGAAACAGGGCAAGGAGCCAAAGGGCTCCTCACTCCCGGGTCTTCGTCACCAGCACACCACCAGCGCGAAGCCTGAAGACGACTTTTTGGACATGATCGCGCGTGTCCAGGTACGTTCTCTATTACTTATTTGGTCTTGAATTTCACTCTTGCCTGATAATTGGTAAACAAAGCCTCTGTGGCGTAGCGGTAGTAGTGTATGCGACTGCTACGCATGGGGCGCGGGTTCCATTCCCGCTCAGTGGAAATATTTGTATGCATGAATATGTCTATTTGAATTGGACTGGGTGTTTCTATCTATACATATAATAAATTTGTAACTGATCGGTGTCTGTACATGGAAGATATATGATATATATGGACGTAAAAAGTACTGAACGGGGTTTGATGCGTTTTTTTATTAGAAAGGTCTTGGTTAGACTCTAAATCTTACGCATTTTTGATCACAATCGGCTGATTAGAACATGCGATATATTAAAAAAAACACGAAAATCGACGTCGACGCGGGCGGAGCCACGGGCAACAGCTAGTGTATAATAAGTATGTATTTACAAAAAAAAGTATCTAAGTATGTTTATCAGCAATCTAGAATCCATAACACAAGCTAATTTAACTAAACTTACTTTGGGTCTTATATATCCTTCTATTTTATATCCTTTTCTTCGTACGGAAATCCCCATGGATACCAGCCCCGCGGCCGGTTAGGGGGTGGGTGATATATCGTACTTACTTGAACTGACTAAAAAAGGCCGGAATTTAAGGCAACTCAAAAGGTATTCCCTCGCATCTCGGAGGTTTATAATCCTTATAACGATTGCCCAGTTGCAGTCTGCTTTACTGGGAGCGACTGCCGTCTGACCTACCAACACTGATAGTAAAGCCTACGCCGGGGACTGAACAGTTGTTTAGCATTTGCACTGACGATGTTTTTCCTTCACCGTCAGCAGATGGTAAATCATGTGATTAGCACATATAAATTCCACAAAGTGAAATTCACATTGGTAGGTAAAAACGACAAATTAATTCTGTTTTCGTAGATGGTTATTAAAGGAAGAAAAAAATTCCATGTTCGTAGCTGGTTACGAAAGATCAGTTATGATGGTGGACAAAAGGGTATTGTCTGGCTGGATTCGAACTCGATACCTCTTAGTAGAGACCGCGTCCTTCATCCATTCAGCTACCATCGCTTTTTTGTTAAAACTTTGCTACGTATTACTTTTTGACACTTGTGAATCGAGATGAGATCGGAACAGAATCACCGCCATAACAAGTGCTTCTATTCTATGAATATTACTTAGAACTAATCTATTTAAATAAATATGAATCCCTATTTCCCTTGGTCACGGCATCACACGTGAACGGCTGAACCGATTTGGCTGAAAATTGATGGGCAGGTAGCTTAGAACTAGAAGATGGACATAAGATACTTTTTATCCAGCCACGAGGACGAAGTATGCCTCGGGCGAAGCCGCGGGGCACAGCTAGTTTCTAGATAAGTAAGGAGCTCCCTAGCTTAGCATTAGCAATGCTCGTTATCGATTGCGAACAATTAAATATTTTATCTATGTCATTACGTCAGCATTGTGAGGCGACATTCAGACTTTTTACACTGACATTAATAAAACTGTCCATACCTCCATATCTATACATATACTAGCTGTTGCCCGCGGCTTCGCCCGCGTGGATGTCGAAATCCGTTTCAAAAACTATCCTATCTCTCAAGTTGGATCGAACTGCACATGGTGTGCGAATTTTATTATAATCGGTTAAGTGGTTTAGGAGTCCATTGAGGACAAACATTGTGACACGAGATTTATATATATTAAGATATATACTCTCCATATCCAAACGGTAGGTTATCGATTCAATAAAAAGGGCTGTGACTAATTTTGTAATCGTATGAAAACTTAGAAAGTCGCCGAACATTAATCAACTTTTTGCGAAACGCAACTGACCTTTAAATTTGGTTTCAAAACAGGACCAAAATGTTTACACAACTTTTTTCGTTACAACATTACTATTCCCTTTTTAATAAATTGGTTACGAAACTTTGTTGTTGACGCGGCTGAAACAAAATTTTCTATAACATCATTACAAATAATTGCAAAATCTGTTTCCAATGTTTTTTTATACAACTTAGGTGGCAGACAAGCACACGGCCCACCTGATTGGAAGCTTTCACCGTGGCCTATGGACGTGTGCAATACCAGGGGCGTCACACTCGTGCTGCCTCTGTTTGACATGTCCTCGCTTAAAGAACTTGGGATTAAGAAATGAAGCATTCCACTTCTTTAACGTGTGACAAGGAATAAGCATACTTTCAAGCTAGTTAAACTATTAGGAGTATAAACATACTTACAACTTTTTTTTGTAAATACATACATATTGTTTCAAACAACCAGACATATTCATGCATACAAATACATATATTTGCGCTGAGCGGGCATCGAAACCACGCTCCGGTCATAGCAGTAGAATACACTACCGCTACGCCACAGAGGCTGCCATTTGGTATACTGAACTACTCTGAACTATAGCTACAGAAGACCGCGGTCATAATAACCATCGTGTTGTGTTCCCGCCGGTAAGTAGGGTAGCCAGAGCTCACTGTAGCCCTCCTCCCCCCTTCCCTTCAGGGTAGGCAGCGCGTGTGTGACACCCTTAGTGTTGCACACGTTCATAGGCCACGGTGACCGCTTACCATCAGGTGGGCCGTGTGCTTGTCTGCCATCTAAGTAGTATAAAAAAAAATACTGGTATACATGTTTCTACGACGTTGTCACCGTGCATATTTTACTGGCGCATCATGTCAATGACTGTATAATAGCAACCCATTTATGTCCTACTGCTGGGCACGGGTCTCCTCCCCTCTAACAAGAGAGCTGAGAGGGTTTAGGCCTTAATCCACACACGCTGGCCTAATGCGGGTTGGTGGATCGGACATGCCATTAGAATTTCTTCTAGGACATGTGGGTTTCCTCACGATGTTTTTCCTTCACCGTCAGCAGATGGTAAATCATGTGATTAGCACATATAAATTCCACAAAGTGAAATTCGCATTAGTACTGTCCGGCCGGATTCGAACTCGATACCTCTGAGTAGAGGCCGCGTCCTTATCCATTCAGTTACCATCGCATCACTGTGACACATCGCAACGCCTTGTATTTTAGAAGATTCATAAAATGAGGTCGTACGGGCACCGTTTTTTGAAATAGGGTCGTACGGGCACAATTTTCAGATGGGGTCGAAACTTGGAGGTCCTACGGGTACGTCGCCATCGCAATGACTGTATAAATCACGTAATTAGCGTTTCGTAGGGTTCGAGGCTGGAAGACCAGCGGACTGAGATGCCGCGTCCCAAACCAGAACCTCGTGCCAATACCGTCCCAGACGACGATTTCTTCACCCTGCTGATGAGGGCGCAAGCGGGTAGAATGGAGGATCAACGTGCCACCGTAAGTATTAGACAACCATACGTGTTAAGCCCTCGGCCCCGGTCCCCGATTCAGTAACGCCATGTTTTCAAAACGCGTGATTTCAATTCGATTTTAGGCAAAAATAAACTTTATTATTCGGTAGGTATCATCTGGTAAAATAAAATATACATACGCTTTCGTGATTTGAAATAATTTTCGATTAGATTTTGAAAAAATGAAATCACTCATTTAAAAAATAATTTTGCTGATTCAGACCCCTGGTTAAATACCGGTTAGAGTTTTTGGAATTCTTGTCTGTTTGTCGCAAAAAGTACTAAAAGAAGGTTCTTTTTTATTAGAAAAGTCTTTTTGATTGCAATTCATTGAGAAGAACCCAAGATATTCGCGTATTCGGAGCCGCTACTACTTACCTAACAAAAAAAACTCGAAATGAATTGTGTTTCTGTTACAGATTCCCCTTCAAGACAACCGACCCAATAAGAACGGCTCAAACATCAAGAAATAAATATTACGTTTAAAACACAACTGCAGGCCTAAAATTAAAGGCCTCAATCGAATAATGACTTTATTTTATTGTCATTAGACTTCTGAATGAAATTTATAATTTATCATATTTATTATTTATTTATTATATAAAATTTACAATTTCAATATTCATCTGTACTGATCTAAGACAAAATGAAAAAACTTTTTTAACTAATCTAATAAATCTGTATAAATTAATAATTACAATTTAATTTTTAATATAAAATGTCTAATTATAATTTTTTGTTTAAGATATAATTAATTAACATTTTAATACTATACTGTTTGGAAAAAATTATGTTATAAAATGCGAGGCCTAATAATGGACGACTGTTGTCTAATGTCTCAATTTTAATAAAGTCAATAATTTCTTGTTTAAAATTAGATAGCAATTTCGAAATTATACTAAGTCGAAAAACTGTCAACGCTACTTTTCTATCAAATTTTTTTTAAAAACATTATTCAACTAAAGATTATTCATCTACAGTTATAAAATACTTTTAGCTAATTTGTCAAATTTCATTTAAAAATTAATTTAACTTTACTATAATAAACTGTTTGAAATCTCAACACATTGAGTAAAATATTTAAGTAGACGCATGTGAATTGGCAATATGTCGCGATCTTTCACTCGATTATAGTCTTTGATATAATATAATTCACACACCTATTATTTACTACGTGAAACTTATCACGGTACCTGGCTATAATGGGGCCTTTAAGCGGAACGTGAAAAAGCATTTGATAAGGCCGTCAAGCTGAGGGCCGCCACTGTAGCACTATCGGTGTACGTAGTGTTAACCCCGATCCTGAGACTTTACCTTTAGCTTACCATCAAGCGAGGTGAAGTCATTTTGACGTGTCCTATATAAAGTACATATTCGTAGACACACATTCCTTCTGCTTGCCAATTTACATGCCAAACATACATTTAGCATTTTCTGAAGCATTTCGTAAGCATCTTATAATGTTGATGTGTTTCTGTAAACAAAGGTAAATTATAACCTTCAGTGTGGGTAACTTTGACAGAACGAGCGCGATATTTTCACGATATTATAAAAAATTATAACAAACTTACTTGTGATATGAATTATATCAATTTTAAGTAGAAGAGTTGTGAATTTTTAAATGATATACCTACATACTATGTTCACGCCTTTTTCCATCCGAGGTAGGCAGGGATAACAGCCCGCCAGCTGCTTAGCGCGTGAAGCATATAAAGACAGACTGAAGCAGATGGACCTATTATCATACAAAAGGAAAATCAAAACTTTCGCATACGTATGTTGTCAACGTTACCCGACATATATGTTAGGTAATGTAAGCTTTAACAAAATTTGTATATTACTCTTTGCAGGTAGAAAAGGGGGGATTTTTTTCAAAATACACCTGCAACTTTTAAACGGCCATTTTTTTTTGCGTGAGCAGAATGCCGCATACGAATTTGGCATCCAGCACACTTCACACGATGAGAGTCAAGACGCATATCGCATATCTCCGTCAGGTGACACTAAGGACAAGTGTGCTTTGCTCATTGGGGTACACGGCCAATTGACTGTTGACTCGTTGTTAGAGTAGGTATATGTAATAAAATAATCAATATTATATTAATAGGTTAAGGATTGCAAGCACTCCACTGTCTCTTTAAGCATCATTTCTTACATAACATATAACATAAACTCACGCCTATATCCCCGAAGGGGTAGGCAGAGGTGCTAGCACCCACATTTCGCCAGTTTATGTTTAGGTCCCAATGTAATAGCGAGCCTATTGCCAACCGTTTATTAACCGGGCACTTATAAACCTGCGATAAATACACTTCGAAAAGCATCATTTCTACAGCTAAAAAGAATTATGTTCTAACTCAACACTGCCACTTTTGCAAGCCATTACATTGTTGACCATGTAATAACTAAACAATGCTATACTTATCATCGCCAAAACTTTAATTACATACTTAGTGAGATCTATTGAACTAATATAATATAATAGACGCTGATCGACGAGGCATCTCTGCCATGTCATAAAAAAAATTGTTATCTTTGTTTTATTTAAAAATAGAACAAAAAAAACGATAAAATGTTTCATAAAAAAGTTGTTTTAGTAGACCTCAATGGGTCTAACAATACGCCCGTAAATTGCAAAAAACCACGATTTTCATGTGTAATTTCGGAGGTATATAACTTATGTTTTAATAAAGATAAGATGTTGCCTTTGTGGCCCTTAATGTTAATTAAAAAGCAAGAACCTTTTACTTAGAAACTCTTTGAAAGTTTCTAGATAATCTAGAATGATTTTTCAAACGGTTTGTAATTGTGAAGAGTTTATCTACAGCTAGGTGAATTCTGGCTATTGTAGACTTATCCCAAATTATATTAAAAAAGTTGAAAAGAAAAAAACATCTTTTTATCCCCCTGCCGTCTATGAATAAGTGTGTTGCATTATTGATGCACTTGCAGTATTTGTAATCACAAAAATTTTCGCCGCTGACCCAAAAAAAAAAAATTACATCCATCATTCGAAAGATTGGCCAAAAATTGGATTGGAATTTCATTTCAGAGCATTTTCTTGTATGAGTTCGAGTTTCCATTTTAATCTTGAAAAACTGTTTTTGACAGTTGTTGGGCACTTTTAAAGTTGACCACTCATTAGAAACTGCTAATTTCGATATTTTTTTTCTAAAAAGCTTCGTCGATCAGTCTATATCAGATCTTTTAAACTTTAACTACAATACAATGAACAATTTTCATTAGATATTTTAAGTTTGAAATGAATGCAATCATCTTTGCCGCTGACTGTACCTACAATAAGCATCATTTCACGGTTGCATTTATATTTGTCTCTATGTTACCCTGCTATAATCATATACATTGTCAAAAAAAATTGTAGTATAAGACGTAAAACTGTAAAGATTAAGGAAAATAAATGTTATGAAGGCAATAAATGCCTATTCAAAATACAAGTGAATTGTTTTATTTTATTGCCAAATAAATTATGAAAAAATATTTTTGAGTTAAACAGTTTTCAATTGTATTGTCATCAGAACTACAAATTTCTGCCAAAAAATTTCAGACCAATCAGACAACTGAAAGAGGGTCAAATTTAAATTACTAGATTTTGACCCAGACAAGTCAAGTTAAATAAAACCGTTTAAAAAAGACCGAGAAAGAAGAAGATAGGATTCTGGGAGGGGCCTACGTGCGCCGCACCCCCTATTCCATTTAGTTTAACTCAAATTTCAACTCGTTGAACGAATTGAAATATTTTTTCTATATAGGTAGTTCAACTTTTTACTTTATTTAAGTTGAACTAATTGGAATATTTTTCCAATTAGTTCAACAAATAACTCATAACATAAACTCACGCCTATATCCCCGAAGGGGTAGGCAGAGGTGCTAGCACCCACATTTCGCCAGTTTATGTTTTAGGTCCCAATGTAATAGGTGGCGAGCCTATTGCTACTAACCGGGCACTTATAAACCTGCGATAAATACACACATAACTTCGAAAAGTCATTGGTGTGTGCCATGGTGAACCTGGGATCGAACCCGAGACCTCGTCTCAGCAGTCCATTACCCAGACCACTAGGCTACCGCGGTTACTACTCTACTATTCAACTAGTAAAATAAAAAAAGATGAACTAAATGGAAAAAAAAATATTCCAATTAGTTCAACGAGTTGAAATTTGATCTGAACTAAATGGAATAAGGGCGCCATACCACCCGATTCAGGGAAATACCTGTTTGGTAACCTTACACCCCGACAATTAAAATCCAAGATGGAGTGTGATTTTAGTCGGTTCAAACCCGACATAATTTCCCCTGATGGCCGATCGTAGCCAGTTGAATGCACTACCGCTACGCCACAGAGGGCGTCAAAACAAAATGGAATATACCTACATTAATGTGCAGTCATCATAAAAATTTGATGACCATTTCCAGAGTAAATTACTGTTGCTTGTAAAAAGGGTAAACCTCACCTCACTTCAACATAAGAAAAAAATAACAAACATTGTTATAGTTATCAATTTTTTAATAGAGTAGTTTTTTTCTTAAAATACAATAAATTCTACAAATATAGAATATCAACAGTTTTTGATAAAATTTACATAATTTTAATATAATAAATTAATGAAACAAAGTACAGTGATTGCCCACCTATTACAAGGATGGCTATTATTCAATATTTTATCCAAATGTTATTTTAAAATTAAGCCTAATACTTTAAATTATACATATTATATTTATGCAACAACAATTGAACATTAATTAAAAAGTACTTAATCATATTTTAATCATAATTTAATTTAATTTTAAAGAAAATTGCTAAGAAACTTAAATGCTGTTTGAGTAACATTTTCACCCGTCATGTCACGTCACCCGTAGGTAGCCAATTATTAAATTAATACTAAATATCACTACATAGTATAAAACAAAGTCACCTTTTCTGTCCCTATATCCCTATGTGCGCTTAAATCTTTAAAACTACGCAACGGATTTTGATGCGGTTTTTTCCAATAGATAGAGTGATTCAAGAGGAAGGTTTATATGTATAATACATGCATCATTTAATTTAGTATCAGCATTGCACCCGTGCGAAGCCGGGGCGGGTCGCTAGTATATCATAAATTAGTCAACATAGCATCTAGTTAAATATCATCAGCTTGTTATCATTTGAAACAGTTTTTCATAAAGTGGCCAATTACTGGTCGTGGCCAATCACTCCCCAGCTTACCCAAGTACAATAAAACTAATTTGTACTTTTGCTTTATTCATCATTACATACATTGCTCTCACATGATATGTGATGACTATACAAAAAATTTGTAAAATATTAGTACATTGAACACAGCGCCATCTGGACCCTTTATTTTCCATTTTTCCTCATTCTAGACCCATTAAAATAAATTCGTTACGTATGGGTTCTAGAATGCGAATAAACGTGCTTAATATCTTATTGTAAATTTTTGTAAATATATAATTATACTTTTTATTTATTATCACATTTATCACATAATACCACATACTTAATTCTTTCTTAGACAAAATAAAACGCTTTGTTCTGAATGATTGACTGACTGATAGATCAAAACACAGCTTAATCTGATCGTAGAGACTTGTGGAGAGTGTGTTCTTTGTATGACGTAGATATCCGATAAATAAGAATTTTCCGAAATTCTAACTTTAAGGGGACGAAAAGGGGTGCAAAGTTTGTAGGGGACAACGCGATTCTTTGGTCCAATCTACTTCAAATTTTACATAAAAACTCTAACAAAGTTGATGTGACACGTATACCGTATTATATTGAAATCATCCAACGGGAATAAAAGGGGGTAAAAAGTTATTTTGGAGTAGATTTCCTTCGAAGTTGAAATCAATACTACTTAGGTAGTGCTTTTGATTTAAATTACATTTTTTTTAAACAGATAGGTAGGTACCTACTTCTATATATACCTACCTACTATTTATATTATTATAAAGTATCTATTATACCTATTCTATATTATTGTATTTTTTTTTTCAATATATCACAGATATTGAAAAAAAACTTGAGTGTTAATATGAGCGATTCTAAATATGAAAATATTTTTTTGGACGGATTTTGATGCGGTTTTTGTGGTCTTGGTCTTGGTCAGACCTAAATTCTTAGGGTACGCAAGTTTGATCACAATCACTTTAGTAGAACCGGATATATAGGTAGTAAATAAAATAATTGATTTAAAAAAAAAAACAAAAAAAAAACCCCAACTGCTGGTGAAAAGACCGAAATAAGTTTGATCTGGCTATCAAAATTGGTTCGGTCTTTTCAACCCAGTGCGGTACCTATAATGTTCTTTTGGTTTATGATTTGCATATGGATACCAGCTGCTATCAAACTTGTAGGTATACCTATATTATTTTTTAGTTATGACATAAATAACCTACATATTTTAATAATCTCATAATTGCCTTCATTTTGATACCCTACGCAATAAGTTTGAGTAAAACAATTTTGATGACGACGACGTCCACGCGGCGGAGCTGCAGGAGGATATAAGCATAGGCTAGTTTAATAAAAAGAATAGAGTAGACCGATTAGTGAAGTGGAGTAGAGTGGAGTGGACAGTGTAGTGGAGAGTAGTGGATAGTGGTGTTGAGATTGGATTGGAGAATGGAGTGTTGATTGGACTGGTATGCGGACTGGAGAGTTGAGTGGAGAGTCGAGTGCGGAGTGGAGAGGAGTGAAGTTGATTGGAAAGTAGACTGGAAAATGAATTGGAGAGTGGAGTGGATAGTGAAGTGGAATGTGGAGTCGAGAGAGGAGAGGAGACTGGAGTGTTGAGGGCACTGGAGAATCGATTGGAGATTGGATTGGAGAGTGGAGTGGAGAGCGGAGTGGAAAGTGGCGTGGAGGGTGGAGTAGAGAGTGGAGCTAAGTGTGAAGTGGAGTGTGGAATGGAGAGTAGAGTGGAGAGCGGAGTGGAGAGTGGGGTTGAGAGTGGAGTGAAGAGTGGAGTTGAGAGTGGGGTCGAGTGGAGGTTGAAGTATAGAGCTGCGTGGAGAGCGTGGTGGAGAGCGGTGCGGAGAGCGGCGCGGAGAGCGCAGTGGAGAGCGGCGCGGAGAGCGCAGTGGAGAGCGGGGTGGGGAATGGAATGGAGAACGAAGTGAAGAGCGGAGTGGAGAACGAAGTGGAGAGCGGAGTGAAGAGCGGGGTGGTGAGCGGAGTGGAGAGCGGAGTGAAGAGTGTAGTGGAGAGTGGAGTGGAGTGGAGAATCGAAACGGAGTTGGACGGAGAGGTGGCGTCGAGTTAGCAAAATAAGGCATCGCGACACAGAAAGATTGGATTATGACGTTAGAAGTGTATAGTGTGTGACAAATTACGAAGAAATAGGATTCCTGCGATTTACCTGTTTACCGCCTACAATTCTTCATCTTTCACGAAGCTAGAAAGTAATCTCATCTGCAGTTTGGTACCTACTTCAACTGATTAATGGACAAGGCTTGGTGCAGTTTTCAAGGTTAGAAGGACGCGGGCAGACAGTTAGTCCGAAGTAAAATAGGTTAGTTCTTAAACTGTTATGAAATTATGAGAATTGTTTCAGTACATATGCATACAATAATATAACAAACAAACTATGGGTACATTACTCTACCCATATTTTAATTACAACATAAAGATATTTTCTAAGAAGAAATTATTTTAACTTGTATTTTAAAATTATTATCGAGACATTATTATGTTAAGGACGTCTAAGTATTATTCGTTTACCTTACTTTAGCTACAAAAGTACAAAAAGATAAAATTTATAATCACATGTAACTTTATTCTACGCATAGGTCGAGCTCTCGATTACGAGTTAGATACACTTTCACACAACACGTAGAAAAAACTTCACTATTCTGTATTCAATCTTGATTTTTATCGCACAATTTTTGCTAAGTAATCGGATTATTCCTAGTTTTGATCTTAGGCACCGTTTGATTGATCAAACTAAACTATAATCGACGATCAAACTCCTTTCAGTACTTGTATTGTACTTTCAATACTATAATATCGCAGTTTGTCCCGTTCCTCCGCCTTCTGCTTCCAGTTTATTCATTACTTAATAGGTACGTTATATTCCCAGCGACTAAAATACAGGATTCTGGCAGGTTACACGTTGCTTCTCACCAGGCAGGTCGTAAACTAGTCTGCAACCTATATCGTACAAGTACTATGACTAGTTTTCACTAAGAAAACTTAGAGATTGTATCGTCTCGTTTACTGTGGTTGTATTCGTATGCATAGTCAAGTTGCCGCAATATAATTAGCGGTAAATTGGACACCAGCTAAGTTTCTAACTATTCTTTATGAGTCACTTCGCCTGATTTTGTTCCAGCCTTGAATAATAAATGGCATTTATGGACAAGGGAAATCCTGCTTTCTGTAATTAGCTAGGACTCATTTATTTTTTGAGCTAGTAAGGGTCGAATCAATGTGAAATTTGACTCATCGGTATAAATTGGAAATCTTCAGGCACAGTCTACCGGTCCTTCTGCAATTTTTCCAGTTAGAATTTTCAGTTGTGTTGAATTAAAAATTTCACTGGGGCATCACAGGAATATAGTCTTTTCAGAAGTTTGCGCAAACTTTTTTCAGTTCATATTTCTTTTTTTTTTTTCAGTTCATATTCTTCTTGCCAGCGATGTGAGGTACTGCCGGATTTATTTGCTTAACCTGATATTCAGCACACAAAAACTCGCGAGGCAGCTGCAGTTCAGTTGTTTATCAGGCGTGTGTACAAACAACTATGATTGTCGGACGGACTGTACGTCAGACACAGCTGGGCGGTGAACGCCCCCTAAATTATGAAATAAACGAAGTTCATTCGATTACTTTCGACTGTTTTCGTGTAACTGCGCGTAATTATTGATCAGATTCTGAACCGTTAATCCAATTCTGCGCAGGTATTCGCTACAACTTCACAGCAGATTTCGACGTTTTCAGGAATGATAGAAACCGCGAACAATTCAAACTAAACTATCAATCAATCAATTAGCCTGTCGAAGTCCACTGCTGGACATAGGCCTCGCCTAATGTGCGCCATACTACCCGATTCACCGCCTTCTGCGTCCATCTTAGCTATCGTTTTCAGGTCGTCGTTCCGTCTGGCTGAAGGGCGTCTCACCTTCCGTTTGCCGACTCGGCGAAATCTGTCTCCACTCTAGAACTCGTTTGCTCCAATGGCCATCGGTCCTTCGACAGATGTGGCCAGCTCATTGCCAATTCAATTTGCTTATTCTGCGAGCTCGGTAACTTTAGTTCTTTGTCGGATGACCTCATTGCGAATTGTGTCCTTCAAAGAAACTCCAAGCATAGCTCCCTCAACAGTCCGCTGCGCAACTTTAGTGGCTAGGCCACAAATCTAAACTCCCCACCGTCAGTGTTCACGTAGGTATAGCACCTAAAGTTATGACTGGTGGGACAAGAAAGCATTGTTCGAAGACCTTCGTTTTGAGGCATTGCGGTTGGGTGACAGGACGGCCTCCTGTCGGCGCGCAGACAATCAGCTCGCCCCCCGCTCGCTCCCCACTGAGCCATCTGCTAGTCAGAGGGACACGTGGAGAGCCTCGGAGCAGCCCTCTAGAGGGCCACTCCCACCCCGGCCGGATTGGCCGCAGGCAGCAGCGTCTCCCGTGGCAAGTGGGAGGCGCTGCTCGCCTCCGTTGCCCAGGTGCACCACGTGGAGGTTCCGGCCCGCACCCAGCATAGTTATAATACCTGACTTCTAGGCATCATAAGCAAATGTGACACCATGCTGTTATAATCGTTTCGGGTCCGAGAGGAGACCACATAAAAAGGGACCCGTTAATTTCGTCTTATAATCCAATTTGTCTTATAATAACTTAAAAACTATCAGCAGAACTCAGCTTTCAAACTATTTATTATTTACTTTTATTATTACTTTACTATTATATATTAAAAATAAAAGTACAGAAACCACTTTTAAAACTACACACGCCACCTATCGGTAAAGAAATGTTACTTTGCTACAGACTCTTTCAGGTACTCAACAACAGATAGCGCTATGATACATAAATATTATCTTGTTTGGTATAAAATGTACCTAGTTACTGTACTTGGCGGTTCCATACTATGTTAACAGATGGCGTTACTTGGTGTTACACAATAAATTTTAATAGTCTCGTTTCCAGCACTTGTTGGGTTCGGCACTCCATCACAGAATAACCTAATACTACCTACCACACGTGCGCTATAAGTTGAGACCTGACTAACTTATAGCGCACGTGTTATACTTGCTCAGTGTGGCATTCTGAATCGTGGGCACACTGAAGGATGTCTTGCCGCTTCAGACGCCAGGGGTCTACAAGATAGATTGCAGCTGCGGTAGTTCATAATAGGTCAAACAAAGCGGACTATTGCTGATAGGGGCAAAGAATACCTATATTGTAACTGTTAAGAACCACCAGACGAGCAAATCAGCTATTGCAGAACACCTTTTAGAAGCAGGCACGAATCACATCAATTGAATTCCACAATACGCAAGTCCTCTCCACCGAAAGTCACTATTTAAGAGCTGTACGTGAAGCGATTGAAATCAAGTAGGAAGTTCTACAACAGTTTCAAACTATCTGCGACCTGGAATCCAATGATAAAAAACTTGCTGCCTCGCTTTTCTGCGCGGTCGGATTGACGCCGAGCCATTTGCTTAGATAATAGGGACCCTGTGCGTGTGGTATGTGACGGTACATACATTGTACGGTACAAAACAATAATACCTATAAAAAATGTCGAAAATGTGCGGGTAGAATAAGAACCGGCTACCTCACGGACTTGACGACGGAGGGCGTGCACGGCTGAGCCAGCCAGCCTGGGACCACGGCCGGTGTGACCTGGTCGAAACGTCAGGCATTCCAAAGGTATATAATAATTATATACCTGTACCATGATCGCGTTAATTCCCGTTAACATTTTACTATATCCTTGGAACGCGAAAGCCTAAAAGTTACTTGTCTAAAGTCTGTGGCGATCAACATGTACCCAGCGCCATCTAGCGACAGTAAGACGAACTACTTCGTTTCTACTACGTTATTGTCATTCCTGAATCGCGATAGTGAAGTTCGCGCTGGTAAAACAATAATATACCTTGACAAAATCAGTTTCAAATCGAAAAGGATAACAGCCTGGACAGGACCTGAGTCTGCGCACAGTCTCTTATAGGGGTCAACCTATTCTAAAAGGCTGAGCTACATAGACATGTCTTAAATATACGTAATAATTACGACATGTCGGGATTGTGCTCGGTTGGTACCTAATAGGATTCACACTATAAGAGACTTTCCGTAGCCTCAAGTCACGTCCTGGTTGTTGCCCTTTTTGGCCGACTGCGCCAGCGAGGGTAATGTGTTTCGCGCGTATGTATGTATGTATTTATCTAGTTTTCTTTGTTCCCCTCTATAGGTCTAACGTCTCGACGGATTTCGATGAATGTGGTCTCACATGAATGGTATGCATTGGATCGGAATGTTATAGGGTACATGAAATGTGAACAAAAACCATAGTTTTGCTTTCTGGTGCTAAAATGTATGTTGTCCAAAAAAATTTTTTTCTTAAACTCATCGAGTAGGGTATCAAAATAAAGGTAATAATAATAATAATGTTTATTGTCTCATAATAACAAGATATACATGGGATGTAGCCCTAATTAGAGGTAATTAGAAGGAGATTTCAAAAATGTAATGATTGTATGTGACTTTAAAGTATAAAATAAAATAAATGATTCAAAAATAAAAAAACCCGACTGCTGTTGAAAACCCCGAAACAAGTTTAATAATTTAGCAGGCGGTACCCATTAATTTTCTTTCGGCTTATGATTTCCGAATGGGTACCGTATCGCCTGCTATCAAACTCGTTTCAGGCTTTGCAACAGCAGTCGGGTTTTTTATTTTTAAATCATTTATTTTTCGATCTAAATCTATAGGAAAAAAAAGTTATTTTTAATGTACGTTATAGGTACTATTGACTTTTTATCGGAAAACAGTGAACATCTAGGACGGGAATTGGAACCCGCAACCAGTTCCTTACCTTTTTCCGATCAAAAATCATTTGAAATAGTTAGCATACCTACTAATTGCATTAAAATTTCATTGAATATACCTAGGTACATTAGTTATACGACATTACCTGTATTAAACTATTAGTAAGTAGGTAGCTGAGTCTGTACCTACAATGGAAATACTTATTATTAAAAAATCTTCGGTTTTTTTTGATACAAGAAAGTGTTTTTGTGTCAAAAGGTTTAATTTAATTAATTTAATTTAATTTAATTTGATTACCCGTGGTTCACCTGGGTGAACCACGAAAAAAAAAATTGCCTGTAGTCCACCTAGGTGGACAATGCGGGTGAACCACGGGCAATAAAGGAAAAAAAGTTCATATTTTGACATATTTTGGAATACCTAGGTACTGTCTTGTCTGTTTGTTCGCGGGGGACGCAAAAAGTATCTACTGGACGGATTTTTATGCAATAATTTTTGTTTGAAAGGTCTTGGTCAGACTTAAAATCCTACACTTGTTTGGTCACAGTCGGTCGAGCTCGAGTAGAACACTAGAACAGGATAGTCAAAAACGTGAAACCAGTCTAGTAACTAATACCTATATCTAACAAAGAAAACATAATAATATTCTTCAAGTAAATATTTTTACAACAAAAAGCCTTTACAAAGTGAAATACAACAGGAAACCTCCCAAAAGCTTAACTTCTTGAGTCCTAATTGCCCGTATGACCTTATGACTTAAAAAAAAAACAACGGCTTTGTTTTTCAAAAGCCTGAAATTTTCAGTATAATTCCAACTTTCGTGCGGAAATCCCCGAAGATATCAAGGGTGGTTCTTTCATGGTTATGTCGGATCGCATTCGAATGGAAACTCTTGACCCATTTGACACGTCAACTTCTACCTTTCAAGATTATCTGAATATAATCTTCTTGTCTGGAAACAAGTTATTATTACGATAAGATCCAATAACAAACTTAAAAAGTTTATTGTGACACAGCAACTACAAAACGTAACTCTTTGACGTTTACAAACTTTGTTTGAGTGGATTCGACATTCAACTTCTGTGTCAGTGTGTGTTCAACTTCTATGTATTGTGTATGTATATGTTAAGTACAGTGCTAATTAAAGATCGATAATAGAATCGATATTATTGATCCATCGAGCTATTATAGAATTTGATCTATTCTAATTCAAGCTAGATGATCTATAAATGAATTATAAATATCATAACATTTTCTTACAGCTGGAAGTGTATGTTTTTTAAGTTTGTAAATTCGATAATATTAGAAATTTAGATCAACATTGACATCTGCTTATGACTATTCTCAAACGTAAAGATATCAGGTTACGAATATTCTTGACTTTTACTGTTATTCTTAGATAAATTCGAAGATAAATTCAGTTATTATAGAGATTTTGTTTGATTTTTATGCTCACTAAACGCTGGATCGATTCATAGTATCGATCCGACAACGTTCTAACTTCCGATACAATTTATATAGCGCGGCGCTAAAAATGAATAAATCGATGAATCGTGTTTAGATCGATATGCCTGTCATTATATGTGCCTGTGTGTGTGTATGCAAAGTGTTGTACAGCACGTTCAATGTCACCTAACTACTAATTATATAAAAAAATAGTTTGTGTTTTTGTATTGGTGTCCAAAAGTAAACTTGAATAAAAGTTTATTTGAAACTTTGTTAGTTACTGCAACTCTGACTCTAACTTGTTGTGAGACTCGACAGTGTTAAAAATCGTACAAATTAAGACGTTCTTGAAGTTTCCATGCTTTTTTACAAGGAATGGCAGAGTTCCCCAACAAACCTAGTACTTCGAAGTGTGACCAGTGAGTACTATTTTTAATCGTATAGGTCTTGAGTTCCGTATTTGTTCCATCAACTATTATGTGACTATGTATTTAAAGTTGATTCAAACTCAGGGACTGCTAGTTTTGACTCTATAGTAAAATAGATTTATAACTTATTTTGTTTTACTAAGTTGTTTTATTATTATTGTTTATTATGAGTGTAACGAAAAGTGGTTTAGGTGGCAGCTAAGGTCCAAGCAGTGTGTGAAATTGTATTTTTTTTTCTTAATTATGCCATAAAAAAGGTCTACAAGTTTATAGTGCAGCAATGATAACCTTCTAACAATGCCGTAGAATGCTAGGTAGAACATGAGGATCAAGCACCAAGATCAACTTTCGGCTTTATCCAGACGTAGTACTAAAAGCAAAAGGTAAGTACAACTTTTTATCTATTTTTTTTTAAATATTAAAGGGCCTGTGTTTGGCCGCCATCTCATGTGATGCATGCGCCATCTCATGTGGTACATTGATGTGATGGTGTTGTTGATGACAGAGCATGCTTGTCTAGAAGCAACCGATGCACTCTTGACTCTTTTCATGTACATTTTGTTCAATTGGTAAATTACCGTGCGCAATCGATATGCATATTACCGGTACAACACATTTGGAAAGTCACATATATTATGATTTTCTAAACATGCCATTGACACCCATTACATACAAAACAACTGCCGCACCCATGGTAAGGGTATGTACATTTTTTTTAAAACTAGTAGGTATACTGCTACAATGAATGAATTAATTTTCAATGGCCGATGTGCTCTTTTCTTCACAATTATGTTTAATTTAGGCTTTAGTTTGTGTGTCAAATTAAAGTACGTACTCAAATGCAAATACAATAAATTCTTATACGGGTGAGGGAATCGTTCAAATATATTTCAGTGCCTAATTCATATGGAACGTACATAATTATGTATAGTAGTGTATGTCTGAATAATATATTTCTGTTGTGGACACATCATGTGTAATGCTAATAAAGCAAAGTAAACTATCCCCTTCTCTTTTAAGCACTCAAGCTGTATTTTAAATTTCTAAAAAACATTAAGCAAATAATAACGATAAGAATTTTGGTTTCATAAACCTATCATTTGCAACATTAATAGAAGCTCTAATAATCCGTTTATAAATATTCGATGACATTCTACACTGTGTTCTCTAGACCCCAAAGTATGTATAGATGATGGATGGACGGAAGGACGGAAGGATGCCGGTTGTCAGGCAGGTCCAGAGAGGCGGTCTACCCCAAGTTAGTGTGGCACTTCACTCATATCTCCAACAATCGTTTGTCAAGAAACCGTCAATGCTAACGACACAAGCCCTTTGACTGTTTGATTGGTCGGAAGGTCAAATTATCAAGTTGTTTGTTATAACTATAATGATTCCAACTTATATTAGAGTGGTTTTCGGAAGGCTGTCTAAAATAGTTAAACATAATAATTTATTTCAAACTTACACCCATATGCTGCTAAGAATGTATAGCCTTCAATTTGTTATGGTATAACGTAAATACTCATTATTAACCTGTAACGTTATACGAGAACAAATTAAACACATTAAGTGTCTTAAATAGTTATTAAACTCATATTCGTCAACTCGGCACTCGGTGTCGAGTTGCCCCATGCAACTTGAGGGATTACATACGCGTTCCTGACTCTAAACACCTTTTCACGATCTCTATAAAGGATCTTATACTGTTGTCGGCTCATACATACGGCTCTTTAAGTAACCATACATTGGAACCTTTGAATGGACCCTGATTTTTTTTATGTCGGACACGTCAACATGACTTCACCTCGCCTGATGGCAAGCCAAAGGCAAAGTCTCTGGAATGGGAGTCATCATTGCAAACACCGATAGTGCTACAATGGTGGCTCTCAGCTTGACGGTTTTCCGGACGGACGGATTGCGATACGAACGTACATTCGTTACGGTTACTTGGAACCCTAAAATCTCTTCACGCCACCTGCGACTCACATCGGGTGGAGGCCTACTGCCGCTATCATCCGTCCCATAAGTCCGACAACCTACAGCAACTTCGATATCGCCTGATGTGATGGCAGTAATTTTACGGAAAATATCAAAGTTCTTTTTTTTATGTCGGATACGTCAACATGATTTCACCTCGCCTGTTGGTAAGCTAAAGGCAAAGTCTCTGGAATGGGAGTCACCATTGCAAGCACCCATAGTGCCACAATAGTGGCTCTCAGCTTGACGGCCTTATCACCACAGTAAGTCATAAAGCTAAAATTACAGGCAGTAATTTTACCGAAAATATCGAAGTTCAACCGTTTCGTAGTTTGACTGAAAGCCGATCCGAACTGAGTTGGGAAAAGACTCGTAGAATGATGAAAATGTATACATTTTTAAGCATTTGATGGAATGAGTGATGTAGTGAGCCTTCTCGAAGAGAGATACGTATGCTCGGGCCCTCCCTGTAAGTAGCGGTATTGCCGTGAAACCAATTACTACACCACGATGATTCCAACATCGACACGAGAGACGCAGAATCATTAGGTAAACCGGACCAAAATATCGTCGCTATGTAATAAAACGTGATAAGGTAATTCCATCTACACTCGACAATCCAATCAAAGATATCAGCAGATTGCATAAATACAAGACGTTTATTTCGAGACAAGTATAAAGGCCGCTGCATACGTGACGGGTTTTCACAAGGACGGTACGGGAACGTGGCACGTTCAGGGCGGGAAAAATTTCGTTGCCAACGATTAATGTTAAAGCCATTTTTTGAAATGAAAAAATCATTCTTTGTACACAACACTAGCACGTTAAATCTGAATCACTGTCACGGTTCGTATGCAATAACACCACAATCCCGTTGTCAACGGGGCAGCCACGTGCACATGCAGTCACGTCCACGTTCCGTCCGAGATATTACCCGGTGCGTATGTCGTGGCCTAATCGTATCATTGTTGCAGCCTTATTTGTTAGTGTAATGATACGTAGTACTATTATTTATTCTGTGGTAATGATTAGTTGACACAAAACTTGCATTTTGTTTAGTTAATTTAATTTTTTATTTGTTCTGCGGTTTAGTTTCAGTTACATTTACGTCTTCCGTGTACACAGTATATACCTAGGTTTAATTTATTTTCTTCCGAAAAATTTGGTTCATTTAAATATGACAGAATAAAAAAAAAGAAAAAATCTTGATAATTCGTAATATAGTCAGAAGCCTGCACCAGAGGTTCGCCCGTTATTCAGCAGGTAGGCAGTGGTAGGTAGGTAGGTAGCCTTAAATACAGTCGAATTGAGAACCTCCTCCTTTTTGAAATCCGTTAAAACAATGATTTATTTCAATGTGAAGATCATTTGTAATTTTTCTAGTGTTCAGCCACTTCTGAGTGTCACTGTACCTATTGGGAAAAGCATTCATGACTGTTAAATTTAGGTACACGTGTACCCAAAAAAAGGTACCTACCTGTTTTGCAAAGTCATGACATTCAAGCAACCTACATATTTTTTAAATCATACCTGTAATTATGTCATCATCGGTCGTCTAGCGGAGGAGATAACCATTTTGTTTTGACGATTTTTTTTATATAATTATTACAACACCGGCCGTGTATTAACGCGATAACAAAAAAAATATGACGTCGGCAATGAGTTGAGGTGGAAACAAAAACTATTCAATTGTGTCATAACCAAAAACGTCACACATGACAAAACATTTTAATACTTACGTACATTTGTGTTTAATTCATGGTGGAACCACACTTCGCTATTTGCCTTTATTCTTATTCATGTGTATAAATCGAAGTGGGGAGGGCTTATTCGTGTATCGCACGAATATTCGCCTTAGTCACTCTTCTATGACGAATTTTGGAGGGTTTAGTCATCTATAGGAATTTCCTCGAATACAATATCTAGAGGCGAATAGCGAAGTGTGTTTCCACCTTATTATTATTTTTCTGTGTTCTTATCCATCTACTAACGATAACTGACCTCCAATCCGGCGGAACCGCGGCGGGTATCAGCTATTTTAAACGGTTTTATTTAACTTGACCTGTTTGTTTGGGTCAAATCTAGAAATTGAAATTTGACCCCTTTCAGTTGTCGGATTGGTCTGATATTTGGCAGAAATCTGTAGTTCTGATGACAATACAATAAAATTTAAAACCGTTAAACTTAAAAAAAAGTTTTCCTAATTTATTTCAAACTAGTGACCCGGGACCCGGCTTCGCCCGGGTGTAAATTCCAGTTTTCCAATAAAATATTATAGCCTATGACACTCACGAATTATGTGGCTTTCGATTGGTGAAAGAATGTTTAAAATCGCTTCAGTAGATCCCGTGATTACCCCTTACAATTTAACAAACACACAAACTTTACCTCTTTATAATATTAGTATTTGATAAAACCGCCTAATTTAATTGAATATTTTTGTGACGACCATCGAACGTCAAAGCCCCATGAATAGGAAGTTTCAAGAGTACTCCTAACTATAAACTTTTGCAATATTTCAAAACTAAGGGACCGACCCTATGGAATCACTCAGCGGTCAAATAATACGTGTAGACTTAGGTTTTTTAAGTACCTATTACCTTGACAGGAAGCAATGGTAACTAAAGAAGCGATACAATAGTAGCTGAATGGATAAGGACGCGGCCTCTTCTTAGAGGTATTGAGTTCGAATCCAGCCAGCCAGTATCATGAATTTCACTTTATGGAATTTATATGTGCCACTGTGAAGGAAAAACATCGTGAGGAAACCCACATGTCCTAGAAGAAATTCTAAGGACATGTCCGATCCACCAACCCACATTAGGCCAGCGTGTGTGGATTAGGGTCTAAACCCTCGCAGCTCTTGACGCATTGAACGGCACCCTTTAAGATCCTAAACCTTGTACTGACTAAACATTTTAAACGGGTGCAACCTTGCCAGGTCCATGTGGAAGTCCCTAAATAGACTTCGGACGCAGGTCGATCGCATCGCAACAAGGAAAACCGGTGGGGTGGTTTTCTAGATTAGGCGGTATAAATCTATAAATTTACTCCACTTACTAACGTGTGCTGCATACCCAAACACATGATTTTTTACATATACCACGTAGGTGACAGACAAGCACACGGCCCACCTGATGGGAAGCGGTGCCCGTGGCCCATGGACGTGGGCGTTACCCACGCGTTGCCGAGCCTGAAGGGAACGGGCGGGGGTAGGAAAGGGTGGGGAGGCTAGGAAGGGCCGGGGGAGGAGGGTTACAGTGAGCTCTGGCTACCCTACTTACCACCGGGAACAACACGATCGTTATTATGGCCGCGGTGTTCTGTAGAGCGGAGGTACGTCCCCAGTCGGACAGCTCATTTCGGACGGGAGATACTGTCGTGTCCTACCTCCATTAGGATATCTTCACATGTACGTCGGAGGAGCTCATAAGCGCCTCTGAGAAGGCAAGCCCCTGAGTGTGTCTGTTTGTGGAATCATAGCACCCGAACGGATGAATCGATTTTGATTGGTTTTTTTTTGAGATTGAAATATGAATTAGTTAGGGGTGTTCTTAGCTATGTGGGTGATTTTTTAACTTTAATAAGTACGTAATTCGCTGTTTTAAACCTACACTTGACACGACCGCGTATTAATTTAGTTAATCAATTCATTGTTATATTATCCAGTAATTCTATTGATTTAATTAGGTATAACTGTATTGTACTCGTTATACGCGCGAATGCCGATAGTTCCATTATTGAACCCTATTATTCACTAAACAATACAATTTAGTTAGTCACCGTGATGAACGCCGACGAATTATTAAATTTACATAACATATGCTCACGCCTTTTTCCCTCCGGGGTAGGCAGAGACAACAGACCGCCAGCTGCCTCTGTCCTGGTATACTTCACGCGCTTCGATTACTGTCATTAAGCCTTTCATACAAGCCCGCCGGTTTCGAGTGTTTTTGACATGCCCTTTTTGCAATAACTCCTTAATTTGGTCAGCGTATACTATGCGAGGTCGATCCGTATGGATGGCAGTGCCAATTCTTCGTGCATAAAGAAAACGCTTTGATCACGCGAAGCGTCGCGACTAGTCGCTTTGCGATTTCTTTATAAAGCGACCGTGCGCTCGGACCCCACGTACGTTTATGACCCTCGTTTGCTTCTTTTATTAGCGCTGTATTTATGAGTTTTACGGTCGTTGCAGAGAAATAAAAACCTGTGTTACAATTAAACGATTTTAATGTTCTTGCGCAGTACATAGATTTTGCCGAAGGGTCGACACAAAAAAAAACAATCGTAGGTAGGCAATAAAAATAATATAGTTTAGCGCCTGGCGTAAAGGTGATGCACGCAATTTACGTATCCTAAACTTAATTTGTCTGAACATGCTCCCGGGCCTTGGAAGCTTGCTCTTCCGAAGAACCATGACTAATCAGAGGACAAATTCTGTTAAACGATCTTCGGATAACGCCGTTGGAAGTCATAATATCCGCAACACGGTTGATTGAGTCAGTACCAGGATACATAGCTATAACTCGTCCAAGTCGCCACTTTAGAGGAGGCAACTGATCGTCCTTTATAACAACGAGACTGTCAATCTTCAGTGTATCTCGGTTGTGCTTCCATTTTACGCGTTGTTGTAATTCGCCAACGTATTCTCTGCTCCATCTGGACCAAAAGTGTTGTCGAAGCCTTTCGATTTTTTGGTAGCGATTGAGATGGCTCATATTGGTGTCCTGGAGATTCGGTGCTGGAAGTGTAACTAGAGGTCGCCCAATTAAAAAATGTCCAGGCGTGAGTGGGGTGAAATCGTTTGGGTCCGAAGATAGCGGAGAGAGAGGTCTTGAGTTCAAAATGGCCTCTATTTGAACCAACACAGTGTTCAGCTCTTCGTAAGTTAAATTACAATTGCCCAATATCCTAAGCAAATGATATTTTACCGACTTCACACCAGCCTCCCAGAGACCTCCAAAATTTGGAGAAAAAGGAGGGATAAAATGCCAAGTGATGCCTTCATCAGCCACACTCTCAGTTAACGAATTGCAATGTTCCTTCAAAAATTTACCAATCTCATTAAATGCACCAACAAATGAGGTACCATTGTCTGAATAAATATGACGAGGCTTGCCTCGACGGGACATGAACCTGCGTAAAACCGAAAGAAAATTTTTACTTGTTAAGTCACCTACCAGTTCAATGTGTATCGCTTTTGTGGTGAAACATACAAATATGGCGATATAGACTTTAACGATTTTGCAACCGCGACCCTGACGACTGGCACATGATATAGGACCAGCGTAATCTACCCCTACACACTCGAACGGGTATCCACCTGAATTCAGCCGCGACTGAGGTAAGTTACCCATGATTGGTTCAATAGCCTTTCCCTTCATACGGGTACACCGAACACATTGATGAAAGGTTGCCTTAGCGAGGTCGCGGCCGCCTATAGGCCAATATGTCTCACGAATGGTCGCTAACAATAACTGCGGCCCAGCATGCATTAGCCTAATATGCTCAGATTGAAAAAGAAGTTTTGTAAAGCGGTGAGCGGACTGTATAAGTATGGGATGCTTTTTATCGAAAGCAAATGAAGAGTTACCTAAACGACCTCCAACACGGAGTAGTTTATTTTCGTCTAGGAAAATGTTAAATTTACATAAATTACTACGTCGAGGAATAGGTTTATTGTTAATTAAAAGATTATATTCAGGAAACGATTCCCGTTGACAAAGCTTGATAATTAAAATTAATGCATTTTGGAGCTCAACATTAGTCAAAATACTAGTTGCAAATTGTTTTTTACAAGCATTAATGAAGCGTAGAAGATAAGCAATGCTACGTTTAAGCCTTGACAAATTTGAATATCTATCAAAATCAATAAATTTATCAGCTTCAACTACCGATACGTGTAATGAAACCTCAGGCACACACTCTGGCAAGGTTTCCTCTACAGAGGTCACATTATCAGTTGGCCACTGAGTCTTGTCTTGACTCAAATATTGAGGTCCTGACCACCAAAAATTCAATGACTGTATGTCGTTCATGTTAACTCCGCGTGAAATGATGTCTGCGGGATTCTGATCAGTCGGTACATGCCGCCAATTACAGTTACTAGTATGTTCAATAATTTCCCCTACACGATTCCTAACAAATGGCTGAAGTTTGCTTGGATGCATTTTTAGCCACCCAAGAACAATGGTAGAATCAGTCCAGAAGGTAATTTGTGTAACTTTGTACCGAAATGCGGCCATAACCTTTTGATATAATCGAACACCCACTAATGCCCCGCATAGTTCGAGCCTAGGTATCGTCAGGGGCTTTATTGGAGCTACCCTGCTTTTGGCTATCAGTAATCGAACTAGAATCTCACTTCGAGAATTGGTAGATCTAACATACATACAGGCACCAAAGGCGGAAATAGATGCATCGGAGTAAATGTGTAACTCTAAATCATTAAATGCATCACATATGACAAGACGAGGAATGCGAACTTTGTTTAAATTTGGAATGTCTTCCAGTATCTCACGCCAGATATTTAGAATTTCAGAAGGTAAAACATCATCCCAAGATAACTTTAACACCCATAGCCTCTGCATAAGAATTTTTACTGTAATTATACAAGGCGAGAGAAGACCCATCGGGTCAAATATTTTGCCGATGGCTGAGAGTATTCCACGTTTTGTCAGACCTGACGAGAATGAGCAATTGTTTGAAAAACATAATTCATCAGTTGATGTTAGCCAGCCTAATCCTAGCGTTTTATTTTGTTCATTGCCTATCTTTACGTCCACAGATTCAAGAGCTTGGCTACTTGAATTACTTTGAGGAGCAATTAAATCAGGACAATTCGACTTCCACTTACGAAGTGACATACCAGCTGAAGCTAGTATATCAGTCACCATTTGTTTAATTTCCAAAGCACCAGCAATAGTGTTATCTCCTGTGAGCAAATCGTCAACATACATGTCATGTTGAATTATTTTTGAGATTCTATTGTCCATGCAATCGATTCCCAGTTGCTTAATACACCTAGTGGCTAAAAAAGGTGCGCTCGCAGTTCCATAGCTAACTGTATTAAGCTGATACGACTTGATAGGTTCAGAAGGATGATTCCTCCAAACGATTTGCTGCAGGTGTCTATCAGCAGGATGTACAATGACCTGACGGTACATTTTTTCTACGTCTCCAGCTAAGACATATTTATGTTGTCTGAATCTGATAAGGATTGACAATAAGTCGTCTTGCACTGTTGGACCGACCATCTGTATATCGTTACACGAAATTTGTGACGTAGAAGGCATGCTAGCGTTAAAAACAACACGTAATTTTGTAGTACTACTACTCTCACGCAGAACGCCATGGTGAGGTATGAAATATGCAGTAGAATTTGAATGCATCGGGCATTCAGTCATGTGACCCAAAGAAATATATTCAGACATAAATTCTACATACATACGATGGAATTCTGCGTTAGTTTTAAATTTACGTTCTAAAGACATTAGGCATTGTTTAGAACGCGCTAATGAGTCACCGAGAACACCCGGTGATTGCTTTAAAGGTAACCTTACACAAAAACGACCGTTGGTCAAACGAGTAGTATGCTTGGAAAAATGTTCCTCACAAAGTAGCTCGTCTTTGGAAAATAATGATTTGCATTCTACCTCCTCAACCTGCCAAAAGCGTGATAATATAGCTTGACAGTCAGAATCAGAATGATCTGAAATTGATTCTACCTTTGTAAAGTTACAAGAAATACGATCTGATTCACGACCTCCTACAGGGCCTGAAACCAACCAACCTAACCTGGTCTCCCATAGAACCGGTAGATTGTTGCCTAATGTGATCTTTTGTGATCCCAAAAGATCCCAAAATATATTGCTGCCTATCACTAGGTGAACGTCAGATGACTTATAAAAATCAGGATCGGCTAAGGTGAGATAGGTAGGTATGTTTAAATGATTAATACTCACTCGACGACAAGGTATCTTGTCTGTGATCACTGGTAAAACATAACACAATAAGCTGCGTGAATAGTCTTCACTCAAAGAATGCATCTCAATGCGACTTACTTGTGACGTACGTGTTTGAGTTTTATTTATGCCATAAATCGGTTTGTCTACGTCATCAAGGGGTAAATCTAACAACCGGCTTAGCTTTTCTGTCATAATGCAAGAGGAGCTTGCACAATCAAGCAGTGCCCGAACTATGTGCGCTTGACCATGCCTGTCTAGTACTTTGACTAACGCTGTGGATAGCAGCACGTCCTGCTCAGTACCTATAGGCGCCTGCATGCATGTGGTCAACGCGACGCTAGCTGGCGGTGAAGTAACAGGAGATGCAAGAATGTTTTTATTATTATCTGTCGGTATGACTTGACTTACCGTCGACTTTTGATCTGCAACGTGAACTAAAGTGTTGTGTCTGCGTTTGCAAATTTTGCAGCCATTCTTTTTGCAATTATTAGCGTAATGACCGCTGCGGAAGCAATTAAAGCATATTTTGTATTGAGGTAATAACTCTAGCCTCTTATCTGGAGTTAAAGAGAGAAATTGAGCACAATTATACAAGGGATGAGCACCACTACACACGGGGCACGGTTTGACAACCGACTGATTACTTGTTTCATTTTGAACCTGAGGATTGGCGACTGAAATAAAAGTTTTAAGTTTCACATTGTGCGTGGGACTTTTAGATTCTTTATTCTGATTTTTAGTATGGCGAACCATTTCTAAGGATTCTAAGTAATCAGCTCGGCTTCTCATAAATTCAAAAAAATTACCTAAAGTAATTTTATGATTTTTATCAAACCGACTTTTACGCTTCTCCCACTCACTATGGGTTTTTTGATCGAGTTTCAAAGACATGACGTGAATAAGAAGAGTGTCCCAATGTTCAGTAGGTTCATCAAGAGTTTTCAGAGCGTATAAATTTTTATTAATTTGGTCATTCAATCGCTTAAGGCTCACAGACGATTCTGTCTTAATCGCATCAATGTTAAATAATGCAGTAATGTGGGTTTGAATCAACAGTCGCGTGTTGTCAAACCGCTCACACAATAAGGTCCAGGCCATTGGGTAATTAATTGCGGAAAATCTAATAGACTGAATTACCACAGTAGCTGAGCCTTCCAAGGAGTCCCGTAAGTAATGAAACTTATTAATATTATCAATGTCCTCGTTCAAGTGTATAAGGCTAGTAAAGGTATCGCGGAACTCAAGCCAGTTGTCGTATGAACCACTAAATTTTGGTATGCCTATTATAGGTAACTCAACAGGTTTACGATGAGAATGACTGCGAGAACTATGCTCACTACAGGGTGCCTCAGTTTGCACTTTATTGTTTTGAACATTTTTACTTAAAATGTCTTGCGCTTTAGACAAACTCTGACAATATGATGACTCGAATTCATTACGCTCAGTTATTTGTAACTCGATGTCACTAACCACACATTCCAACTGCAATTGTACCTCATCAAATTGTTGATATACGCTCTCAACTTTACCTATACGTATTTGCAATTCGTTTACCTGAAGAGGGGTTAATGAATCACCCAGATCGTGCAAGTAATTCCAAAAAGCAGTGAGACGCCCCTTAAAGGACGCCCGCTTCCTTATTAAGTCCCTTTCCTCATTATCCTTAACTTTATCCTTCTCCTGATCAGATGGCATTCTGGTACTCTCTGAGAGACTGATGTGTATCTGAAAATTAACAATGCAAGTCTAATTTACAAGGATACACTGAAAGACACACAGTTAGGTAGTTACATAAGCAAGTTATACAAATGATATACCTAATTATCTACACAAATTAAAATTGGCTAAACAAACCGTTCACAACACTATAATTGTAGAATAATTGTACTGTTACTGATTACACAAAGAACTACAATCTCAATTGAAATGTTACTGAACACTAAGTATAGTAAACTTTATAGGATGATTTTTCTAATATTTCACAATAATTAATTGCAATACCTCTAAGGAAACAATAATTAGGGTATTGTAATTGATAAATATTAACCCTAAAACGGGACAAACCCTTTATTTCTGCTTAGAAAATTGCTTTTTAAGATTTTGCAATCTTGTACCTACTTACACTAAAAATGTGTAAAAAAAAGTTTACTAACCTGTTATAATGCCTTAATAATTAGATAAATACTACCTTAATAGGATACTGGGTGGGCTTAGATACGATTAATAGCTGAAAACACTGTATTTCACTGCCAATGACCTTTGAACTTCCATTGAACAAATGACTTGCAATACTTGATAAAAATAATTGTTCAATTTTCCATTCCAATACTTATTTCTTGCCGCTGACTTCAATAATATGACATCCAGCTCGAATATGGACCATGTATTTATGAGTTTTACGGTCGTTGCAGAGAAATAAAAACCTGTGTTACAATTAAACGATTTTAATGTTCTTGCGCAGTACATAGATTTTGCCGAAGGGTCGACACAAAAAAAAACAATCGTAGGTAGGCAATAAAAATAATATAGTTTAGCGCCTGGCGTAAAGGTGATGCACGCAATTTACGTATCCTAAACTTAATTTGTCTGAACAAGCGCTCCCCAAAATTTTTGACCAACAGTGCAACTGACCTTTCTATTTACCCGACTGCCGAAGAAAGGAGGGTAATGTTTTTACATACCTACATTATGCTCACGCCTTTTTCTTTAAGAAGTTTTCCTTATACGAAAGTCGGGTTCCGCACTTAGTGAGTATTAGCTTAACTGAAAAACTTTGATAAATGCTGACACGTGTTTCTTCAGGTTTATATACTTAAATTTTCACCCATCAAAGCTTGAATTTCTCACCCTTACTTAATGATTTTCTAAGTTTAGCTTCTATAGTTTCGGCTCTGCGTTCCTAAGTCAGTCACCCGATAAAGGCTCTTCATAATTAAAAGCGATGATATAACTTATTTCATGTTGAGATTTGAGATCAACACATAAGAACCAGACAAACCTTGATCTCCGCTGAAATTAACACAGACAAAGTGACAGTCAATACCTAGTTAATTCTTGTAGTCAGAGCTAGTTAATTAAAAAATTAAAAGGTTTCTCGGCAAAGTTTAACAAAGTATAAGCACAGAATACCTAAAAGTAAGTATAAGAAAGCAATATTTCTGAACATTTATAATATTGTTATGAAAATATTATTTTTACTTCGCCATTTGGTCCTTGCTCAACATCCAGACTGTAGGTCAGTTAAAGGTTGAAGTAACTCAAGTAACACGCAAAAAAGTTATTTCAGAATTTGATTTCTTGGAAATCGATAAATAAGCAACTGACTGAAGGTATTCGTCTCGTTTCAGTGTTGCTAATAAATAACCATCGAGTTGTGTTCCCGCCGGTAAGTAGGGTAGCCAGAGCTCACTGTACCCCTCCTCCCCTTCCTAGCCTCCCCACCTCTTCGCAGCTCTCCTGCTTTCCCTTCAGGGTAGGCAGCGCGTGTGTGACACCTTAGTGTTGCACACGTTCATAGGCCACGGTGACCGCTTCCCATCAGGTGGGCCGTGTGGTTGTCTGCCACCTACGTGGTATACAAAAAAAAGACAAGCACACGGCCCACCGTTGCCTATAAGTAGACGTGAGACGTGTGCAACACCAGGGGTGTCACACTCGTACTGCCGGCCCTGGGGGGAGGGATGGTATGGGGGACTGGCAGGGTGGGTTGAGAGAGTTCCTGTGCTGAAAACGCAGGAGACCTCGGTCTCTCCGTTGACAGCGCGGCATCTCTCCAGTGAGCTCTGGCTACCCTGCTTAAAGCCGCCGGGATACAACTTAACACTAATTAGGCAACTTGGCACTCTTTTGAACTGGAAATCTTTTGAAATACCATTTGATACTATATAAGAAACCTTGCAGATGAATAATAAAATTCAATCTAATATATTTGAAAGCTGTCCATAACAGTTTACTTCATAATACTACCTAGTTCCTCATAAAAATAGTATAATAGTAAACTGTTAGACAATTTGATGCAAAATTGTACTTTAGGATGTAGTTTTTAAAGTTTATTTTGCTGCTGTATCTCTGCTCCGCCTGTCTAGTGGTACCCCGCGGTGATTTAATTATGTGTTCATTGAATCGAAAAAAAATGGTACTGGCATATCAGGTCATTGTAATAGTCGATTGTTAATCGTTTTAATTTAGTATTTTAAAGCACGTAGCATGTACCTAGCTGTAATACATATTAGGGTGAGCGCAGATTAGAGACCAGACTTAGACAGACTTGCCGCTGTGCAGATCTTGTTGCCGTGCAGATCTTGTTTCCGTGTAGATCTTGTCGCCGTGCAGAGATTATCGTCGTGCAGAGATTGCCTCCGTGCAGAAATTGTCACCGCTGCCGTGCAGACCTTGTCGCCGTACAGATTGTAGGTAGAACTACTACCTTCTGCTAGTAACTAAATTGATAACTTGGTTTATAAAAGACTAGCTGACCCACCCCGGCTTCGCCCGTGGCGCATTTCGAACCCCGATGCACCCTTTTTAACTCACATAATATGCTCATAATTTATCAATTTTCCTAAAAAGTATGGGAATCTACCGGAATTGTTCATATTCATGATTATTGCTCCGCTCCCTTGAGCAGTAGCGTGATGATATTCAGCCTATGACATTCACGGATAATGTGGCTTTCTACTGGTGAAAGAATTTTTAAAATCGGTTAAGTAGATCCCGAGATTACCCCTTACATAACAAATATACAAACACACAAACTTTACCTCTTTATAATCTTAATATATATAAATCTCGTGTCACAATGTTTGTCCTCACTTAACCGATTATAATAAAATTCGCACACCATGTGCAGTTCGATCCAACTTGAGAGATAGGATAGTTTTTGAAACGGATTTCGACATCCACGCGGGCGGAGCCGCGGGCAACAGCTAGTATTAGTATAGATTTGTTAAACCGTGTAACAAGCATTCCAAAAAAAAAATCATTTTCAGAATCGTTCACATAACATAGCCCAAGTATTTTTTTTTAATATCTCCAATGTACAGACAGCTCCTTTACAATTTTATAATAGTATAGATGTAATACAGGTCAAGTTAATTAAAGAGTTCTAAAAATACACTGAACTATTTGTTTACTGTTTTTAAAACAATATTATTGATAGGTATTAAGAGATAACGATATTAATACAAACACATTTCAAACTTACTGGGGCGAGTCGTTGAAGTTCAAATACGACATGCTACACAGCGCTCTCTACACCCAAAGCAAGCATAGTTTAGCTAGCTTGTCTTATGGCTTCTAGAACGCGGATAAACATACTTATTATACTTTTTTTTTTGTTGTAAATACATATTATGCATAGAAACACACCCAGACCAATGGAAATAGACATATTCATGCATACAAATATTTGCACTGAGCGGGTAATGAACCCGCGCCTCCTGTCGTAGCAGTCGAATGCACTACCGCTACGCCACAGAGGCCGTCATACCTTCGATAGTACAGAAATATCTTCGAATACGAATTGGGTCTAGTTAATCTGAGGTTCCGGATATATTTTTCAAGATTTTACATTTAAAGGCCGTGTGTTTGCATGCCACCTAAGCGGTAAAAAACAAAAAAATCCTGATCCTGATAAAAATACCATTACTAGGTGGTACAATTTGATGGCACAAAGTTGCCTCAAATTGGGTAGGGTAGGTATCACCGTGCACTTTTGAAAAACCCTCCATAGTAATCCAATCTCGGTTGGGTTGCGTTCAGGGTTCAACAGGTGCATAGCCGGCGCTTGAGGTGGTGGTTGTCGCACTTGTGGGACCAGTGGGTTTTGGCGGGTTGTTTAAACCAATATCTGCGCTTTGTCACGCAGTGCTGCGACGACAATCACCTCTTCTTTCATGAGGCCGTCAAGTTGAGGGCCACCATAATGTCACTGTCGGTGTATATAATGGGGACTCTCTTCCTGAGACTTTGCCTTTAGCTTACCATCAGGCGAGGTGAAGTCATATTGACGTAACTGATATATTATAATACTAGCAACCCGGGACCTGGCTTCGCCCGGGTGTAAATTCCAGTTTTCCAATAAAATATATAGCCTATGACACTCACGAATCATGTGGCTTTCTATTGGTGAAAGAATTATTAAAATCGGTTCATTAGATCCCGAGATTACCCCTTACAATTTAACAAACACACAAACTTTACCTCTTTATAATATTAGTATAGATAAAAAAACCGGGATGAATAAATAATTGTGCATGAAAAACATTCCTCCAAGCATTATGCTGTGCCTGACAGGGTCCATAATAAAATTGTGACAAATTCTATAAATGTGTTGAGTATTGAGAAAGATCTCGAAATATTAGAGGGCTCTTCGCGCATAGTTTTATATTCAAAACAATATAAAAAATATACCGACGAAACTTGTTCCGCGACTATTCATCTCGTCATATTGTCGTCACTCCAGGACTGTCCACTTTGATACCGTCTAGATTATTCCAACTATATTATATACCTACGTATTATATAATATAGTTAACTAGCTGTGCTCGCAACTTAGCCCGCGTGATTTAACATTTTTAAGCTTTTAATTTTTTTTACGCGGAACCCTAATTTTTTTTCTAAAATTAAAGTAGTTTAAGTTAACGGGTGTTACATCAGCTGTCTGCCAGTGATGGTCCCGTCAACATTGATCTTGTTGCGCGTCGTTTCAGAGGTTAACCGGAACAGACAGATAGATATTGTTTTGGTACCAATACAATATTGTATAACAAATGCAAAAGTGCTTAGTAAAAAGTGGTTATTTTAATATTACAAACAAAAATTCCAATTTTATTTATTTGTATGTATCTATGTATGTAGGTATGTATGCATAGTTTATTTATCACTACCCAAAACAACTTGTGCGTGTCTGCGAATATCGTTCACTAATACGCTAATAATTATTTTTTCTATTCTTTTTTTTCTTTTTTTTTCTTTTTTTTCCGTGCGGAAATCTTCATGGATACCCACCCCGCGGCCAGCGGGGCAGCTTATGGACTCTTACCGACTAAAACCGCACGCCGTCTAGGGTCTTCTGACCCCAGGGTGTAAGGTGGCCCAAAGAGCATTTCCCTCGCACCCCGGCAAAATATCGGCACCTGCATAGAAAAAAATTGTAACTTAGGTTTTCTTTTGTTTAAAACAGTTTACTATCAAAATCCCAAAAACCGAGTTGTAATATTTCTCTTGCAGGTGTCGCTATTGTGAAACGCTTGCACCACACGAGGTACCTGGTAGAGGTCGCTGCTGTCACAAATAAGTGATTGATATATCCCCGGCCGATGAAGCCAGCCATGGTATGCATTTTATTGATTTAAAATTTTAAAGCGTTTGCGAATGCTTGTTTAAGAAAAAGGTCTAGGACATTATCTACATAACGCTATTCCGACCCAAACTTAGTATTATATTAATTAGCTTTTGTTATGGGTTCTAGACTGCGGATAAACATACTTAAATACATTTTTCTTGTAAATACATACATAGTATACATAGAAACAACACCTAGACTAATGCAAATAGACATTCACGCATACAAATATTTGCACTGAGCGGGAATCGAACCCGCGTCCTCATCGTAGCAGACGCATGCTCTGCCGCCACGCCACGGGAGTCGTCGGAATTGAAAAACACGCTTACTTAGAATAAGGAGTTCGTACAGCGAGCGGTAGTAGTTAAGTAGCTAATTGTAGCGCATTGGTGGGGAGAACCCTAGATTGGAGCTAATATCGCTCCTTTGTAAGCACGTTGTCCCAATTTTTATATATCCCCGATGTTGCCCCCGATTTATCGGGCCGTCTAGCTTTCAAATAGACGCAGGCGACCAATTGATGTTTCGATTTGCCATTATGCACTGGTTAAATATTCATCCAGAAAGTATCGACCGGGGTGCGAGGGAAATGCTCTTAGGGCCACCTTACACCCTGGTGTCAGAAGACCCTAGACGGTGTTCGGTTTTAGTCGGTAAGAGACCGACATAACCGGGTATCCATGAGGATTTCCGTACGAAAAAAAGGACTTCCGTAGGCCGATGCAATGCAACGATACTAGATGTGTCCGCGGTATCAGTGCGTAGTCACTTGCCCATTTCGACTACGTACTTATCGCCACACAAAGGATTAAGCGCATAGCCTAACGAGTATAATCGCCCGTTAACGAACGCGGATCTGTCGACAATGAACATAGCAAATGATATACCTAACTACGGTATAAAGAGTTATAAAGGAATGGATGGAAATCGCGTTTCAAAACAGGTACCTACTGTTTTCAGTATAAATAGTGGTGTCGATTCTGTTATATATATTTTCAATAAATTGTACTAAAATCTCTAACTTTATGTTGATTTTTAAGCCGATGAAACTTACTATTACAAAACTTATTAATTCTGTTGCCTGAATTTCAGGCATTCCTTTAATTAATTCCTTTACTATCGCCACAGATTAATGAATAGTTACTACTATCGCTTATGATATAGTAAACGTTTGAATTTAAGTAAAAAAATGGTAGCCCCCAATTTTATTGTGTTAATTCTAGCGGATGTCAGCCGCCAGTTGAAGTGCAAATCGCGACTACATACGTATGTACTGCTTTTTTTTTAAATACATCAGTCAGCAGATTATAATATTGAAATTATACATCAAATAAATATTCAAGCGTTTTGTAACCAACTTCAAAAGGAGGTTCACTGTATGTTTGTATGTAAGTACATACGGTTCATCTCGGATTATCTCGTGTTTGGTTGCACCGATTGTGGAGGTTCTAGAGTTTTTAGTATCTTTAGCCGACTTGAAAAAAGGCAGTAAGTCGGTTATGTTTATAAAGAAAATTATATAAAATTGTTACTTGTATTGTCATTATTTCTTTACTTTTAGCTTACCATCAGGCGAGGTAAAGTCATTTTGACGTGTCCTATATAAAAAAAAATCTAATAGGTAGGTACCTACCTACCTCCAATTTACCATACATACCTACTAATTTACTACTTTATAAATTAAGGCAACTGCAAGTATTATTATTGGTGGGTAAGTAAGGTAGGTACTTATATAGTAATTAAATTTTATGCGTTCCATAAATTGAAATTCAAAGCGTCATCGAACGCTGACAAGGAAAGTAGATAGTCCTATTTATTCTGTTGGAACTGTAAATCGTTCCTGAGTATCGGAATAGTTGAATACTTGTATAACAATGAGCATTCATAAAACATGTTTGCTGCATCTTGTTTATGATGTTTTGAATATACAACCTATGTACGGAGCCATCAATGTGGGCCACGCACTGTCTAAACATTCGTATATTTCAAAAACAAGTTGTATGCAAAACTTGTGGAAAACTTATCGATTTGTTTTGAACATGTCATGTTCTTAGTATAGGAGTCGGTGAAGATAGACCTAAACCATCTGACAATTAGAGGAGATATAATAATAATAAATAAAGTAAGTGACGATGTGGTCTACGATGAATCACGCTTGCCTAGAAGGAACCTATTCACTCGTGACTTGAAAACTCCCATCTATGGAGGCCATCAATGTAAAGAATCGCTACCAATTTTTTAGTGTGACGTTTAGGGTGACCCTAAGCATGCTACTGTCAAATTGACGAACCAAACGTAAAAAATAATACATTTTAAAATCAATCAACTTTTTAACGAGTTAGTCAATTTGAAGCCAATTAATTGGTAGAATTGAACTCAATTTGTTAGCAAAGTTAGTAAGTTAATTAGGTAGGTACTGAAACGGTTACGAGTTAATTCGCGATACTATAGCATAATATGCTACCGTTTCGCGATATTAATTGATGTTATTAATTGGAATTTTCCGATTGCACGATTAGTTAAAAGACTTAGTAGCTATTTTGTTGTGTAGGTAATTACTTTACGTATTCACTAAAATACCCTATTCACACTGTAAATTATTATGGCGGAACCACACTTCGCTATTCGTTTATACCTAATAATAATAATAATAATAACAGCATCTGTCTCCTGGTTACGATTCGGTGATCTCTTTGGAGAGACCGAAGGTTTTATCTGTGCAATTACTGATGAAGTTATAATGACGAACAACTACCGGAGGTATATCCTGAAGGATGGCACGGTTGACATTTGTCGGGCATGTCACTGTCCCGGCGAATCCCTAAGGCATATTATTTCTGGTTGTTCTCGTCTTGCTAACGGTGAATATCTGCACAGACACAACCAAGTAGCCAGGATTGTCCATCAGCAACTTGCTCTTAAATATAAGCTTGTGGAATCGGAGGTGCCGTATTATAGGTATGTGCCCGACCCAGTTCTTGACGATGGTCGTGTTACATTGTACTGGGATCGATCTATTATCACTGACAGTGTAATAGATCGATTAGAGCGCCGCGCAATAATTGTTGATATCACCATCCCGCATGACGATAATCTCGTGAAAGCTGAAAAAGAAAAACAAATGAAATATTTGGATTTGGCTCACGAGGTTGTCGACATGTGGAATGTGGATTCGGCAATTATTGTGCCGATAGTTGTATCAGTTCACGGACTGATCGCCAAGAGCCTCGACCAACATCTCAAGAGGCTCGCATTAGGCAGTTGGATCAAGGGCTTGATGCAGAAGGCGGTACTCCTCGACACGGCACGCATTGTGAGGAAGTTCCTCTCCCTGGAGCCCTAACCACTGGTGGCTTGGTCCCTGTACCCGACGCCGGTGGAGCACTATTTTTATATTTTTAAATGTATTTTTTTTTCTTTTAGATATAGTCAAGGCAGATATTGCCGTCGCATTGGCTATGTGGCGTGTGCCGACTGATTTTATGCCATGTTGAAGTTGTATCGCTAATCGGAGTCTAATGTAACCCCAGCCTAAGTACTAGGTTCGTTAGCAGGAAAGGCTGTCACCGGCACAGGTGAGCTTGGTACTCATGTAGTTATGACGCACTTCAAACGGTCCAATTGTTAATACCTACAGCGCAATAAAACTATTTAGTAAATTATCCACATCTCATAGTACCTATCTACTTCGCCTACAATTTTTTACTACCTACTTAGGTAGCAGACAAGCACACGGCCCACCTGATGGGAAGCGGTCACCGTGGCCTATTTACGTGTGCAACATCAGGGGTGTCACACTCGCGCTGCCGACCCTGATGGAGGGAAGAGGCTTGAGGAGTTTGGAGAGGGTTGGAGGTGGGATCAAGAAGATGGGGGGCTATGGGGGAGTTTAGCTCTGGTTAAAAAAAAATAGTTTATTTCCCGTAGGAAATCATCATTCTCTGAAACTTTTTCCCAACTCAGTTGGGGTCGGCTTTCCAGTCTAACTGTGATGCGGCTGAACTTCAATATTTTTCGTGGAGCGACTGCCATCTGACCTCCACAACCAATGGTCATTATGACCTTATGGCGATATCGAAGTTCTAAGTTAGACTGGTTGGACTTTTGTGCGCTCCAATTACCCGTAACGACTGCCATGAATGTTTGTATGGCAACCGGGCACAACTAAAATGTCTGTCAATAATAATTCTGTCATTGGAACATATTTCTGTAATTATTAGGTATATAATAGCCAAGGTCGACTTGCGCCGATTTACATACCTGCTATTAACAAGACAATTATTTATTATTATTATAATGCTGGGGCCACATCAGCGAACTAGGTACGTCGAATATTCTACGACATTCTACGACATTCTACACATCGCTCCCTAGACCCAAAGTAAGCTTAGTTTAACTAGCTTGTGTTATGGGTTCTAGAATGCTGATAAACATTTGCGGTATGGCTCAATTTACATCACCGCGTAATGAAAGCGAACGAAATTGTAATTGTAGCGAATTAGCGTAATGAATTTTATGTCACTTGCATGAACCTCTATGGAAGGAACGCGTTGTAGGATACAACTTACGACACTAGAGTTGGGCCACTTGCTTATACGTAGAAGTTAACACGCACGCCCTTCATCCATATTCGTAACTGAAATCTCGTAACCAGCTACAAGAAAAGAATTATTTTTCATGGTTTGGTAACTAGTTATGAGAGAAGAAATTATTATTCTACTTTGATAACTAAACTCACCTAAGCAGTGTTACAAGAGCAGATTTTTCTATCGCTGTTTAGTAACTAGTTGCGAGAAAAGAATTATTATTATAAATTTATGTTAGTTACGAACGTAGAAATTAGTAAATTAGGAAGGTTTAGTTACCAAAGCAGAATAATAATTCTTCTCTCATAACTAGTTTCCAAACCGCGAAAAATTATTATTTTCTTGTCTAACTGGTTACGAGATTTCAGTTACGAATATGGATGAAGGGCACGCACACACTCAGACAACTACGCGGCAAACATTATTCGATTCAGTCAGTTTTCGAAGCGAAAAAAAGTAGGTACATCATGTCTTTTGTACCTACTGAAATTGTGTAAAACCGTACTAGTGACAACAATCATCAGCTTACCATCAGGCGAGGTGAAGTCATGTTGACGTGACCGACATAAAAAAAAACAAAAAAAAAATATCCAAGTATCACATTTCAATCAAATTTAGGTACCTACCACATAGCAACTTAAAATTCACTCCACGGCCAGCCGCCGCCAATAATAACAAACTTTCATAGGATATCGTAGGTATTTAGATTATTTGTGTAGAGTCCCTACCAGTTCGCTAATAGTTCGCTCTACTAAATATCATTTGACTTTAGACTTTATCCTGATAACAATAAAGTCTACATTTAAATGGCATTTTTTAGAGTGTCAGTGGTATATCAGTGGTTTGTCTTTAGCAGAATCGAGGCCCTGGTTCTTGATTTAGCACGACAACTAGAGTGAGATTTCAGCTAAGACCCCAGAAATGAGTTCCCATGGGAAGCGGGAACGGGAATAGAATTGCTAGCGGGCAAAGCCGCGGCCTACAGCTAGTATTGCAGTGATTATTACATAGTTATGTTCAGCGGTTCACCGTCTGATGTTAAAGCCGCGAGCTAAAGCTATTACTACCAAGTAACTACCAAGTACATATTTATTAAATAGGTATTATAACACGACAACAAAATATAAAAAAAAAAATCTCTATTTTGTGAATATCGTATTTTCTCCCTATATTTTGACAGTTTGTGACGGTCTGTTCGGCAGTAGCTGAACAAAACAATAGCTATGCATCAACCTACCTGTTGCGTGTCGTTGACAGGCACACCTACCCCCCTTCGTCTTTCTATGATAGTTGTCTAAAATTTGAATACGATATAAAAGTGTCAAGTACACGCGATAATCCCGAGGCTATTTACTACATTTGAAACCATTTCGACGATTACATTTGGTGAAATTGAGCATTCAAAACTAACAGTCAAATTCAGATGATTCGGGAGAGGCTATAGCTTTATACCAAGTTTTATTTAGTGCGCGCTGTTCGTGTGTACCTAAGTTGTCCGCTAAAATTTGCAAACCATTTTATTGACATTCAATTGAACTGAAATTTTGCATGTTTATATTCGATATCAAGATGTTATTTGCTGCAGCTACACCACCATAACTTATCTTTTTTAATTTTTCCCCAGTTAAGGTTGCCTGGAAGAAATCGCATCGATAAGGCTGCCCAATGTACCGTTGTCTTTAGCACTGTTGTTGTTGTATAATAAAGACTTAAGTATCTGTCTACCTATCTATCAATTATAGTTTAGATACACCCCTCGCGAGCCACCGGCCCTTTCCGGAGCAAGAATTAGTAAAACCACATTTATAGGCTGTTGTTGTACTATCTTGAGCCAGACATCCGGTTTAAAGTTTCATAGATAAATGTCAATATTTGGTGAGGCAGTTGCCGCGATCAACCCTTCGGCGTAATTCCTTGACGCCATGTTTAAACGATTCGAGGGGTTGCAAAACAGGCAATAATCAAACGTTTCTTAATCAAGTCCTCGACAGAAACAGTTATTGTTAACCTGGCCCCTTATTCTGATTGACCAACAGTACGTTGGTTGGTTTACGTTAAGGTTGACTTTTTGCCCGTTTGCCAAGAAGGGTTATTAGTTTTGTCACTTAGCCGTGTTTTAATTAGAGAACGGTAGTTAAATTACTTTTTAGTGTACGGAAATAGAAAAGTACCTATTTATGAGGTTTATTATGTACAAAGGCATCAAATACAGAATTTTTGCCGTAAATTTGATGGTTTCCCCTCGATTTTCCCAAGATTCCAGCATCAGATGCTGATACCCTGGATATGGGACCACCTCAGAAGTAGCCTCTTTCAAACAAAAAAAATATCAAAATCCATCCATAATTGGCGCCGCTATCGCGTAACATATATACACCTATTATAGGTATACAAAAAAATTAAAATAGCGTACGAATTGGGGACCTCCTCCTTTTTTGAAGTCGGTTAAAAAAAGCGTCAAAGATTTATACTATACGACCCAACATAATAATTACATTGAAAAATACAAATCCATTTTTGACACGAAACAGAATGTGTCAGGAACAGGTACGAGTATGACGTAATCACAGCGGGTGGTGGACGGTATCGGGTGCCCGTATCCAGTGTTAGCGAAGATTGCCCCTGTATTCGACTGCCGCCGGGTGCTTCCCAGTGATTTGATTAGTAGTGTCGTGTGTCATTGGTATAGTAGGTCTATAGTAGGTACAGTCGCCCTCGGTGGCTTCACACACATTCACCCTCTTAGTTCTAGAGCTCTATTATAAAATCTTCTATTACTTATGTTTGTTTGTATGAACGCCCTAGTCTCAGGATCTACTTTTTTGTGTTGGATAGTCCATTTATCCAGGAAGGCTTATTATTAAGTATCTCGGTTACTACCCTGACGAGTGGACCAGGAATCATTATGTTAACAAATCAGGAAAATTTCAATACATTATTTTAGAAGTAATAAATTATGGGCACGTATGAGTTATAGATGGGTACCACGGGCTTGAAATATGCCACGGGCAAAGCCGTGGGGCGTAGTTTGTACTAAACTTAAAATGAAAAATGTAAAATTTATGCACTGAAGACTACGAAAATAATTATAGGCACATCAACTTCTTTATTGATTTATTTCAATGATTGTTATAAATTGTTAGTGTTCAGATATTTCTGAGGGTGACTGTACACCTCTGTACGCTCATTGTCTGTCTCCTATTAACTAAGTCGGTAAAGGTTGACCTTTTCACCCTCGCCTCAACTTCTTTCCAAACATAATTGTTTTCATTGTAGATTCAATAAAAATATCTAGTGTCTATTGTGGGGGCCCCTACTTTGTGGAGGCCCCGGAAGCTGACCCTGCCGTGAACTTACCCAACACAACCGAGGTTGGCTTTTTAGTCTGATTCCAACTTCAATAAAACATCATCTGCTCAGGCGCGCCGGCACTGAGCGTTCTCTTTGGTGGGCGCGGCGCAGGCCACATATAATAAAATTATAGTGCGCGGCATCTAACGTGGCCAGATTTTGGAGTAGTGTGGGCCCCACTACTCCAAAACCTTGCCAAGTTAAATGCCGTACACTATACTTGTTTCTAGGCGACGCATTTTGCCACAAACAAGTATAGTGTGTACGGCATCTAACTTGGTAAGGTTTTGAAGTAGTGGGGCCCACACTACTCCAAGATCTGGCCACGTTAGATGCCGTACACTATAATACTGTTATTAGATTTTTTGTTCGTGTCCAAAAATAATAAAAAAAATCTTTATTTTTTTCTTTCCTTCTGAGTTGGGATAAACACAAAACACCGAAATTGTCTAAATATTAGAAGCATAGAAGTTGAAAACAGTGACATCGTGTTTGCACACGTTTCCAAAACGTGACCTGTTGACCGGACAGTTTTTTATACTATTGAATTATTAATCCAGAATTCTATTGAATATAGTCTACATACGCATTGATATTTAAAACTATTGCCATAATCATTTCTCCTTCCTACATTTGCATTCGATAACGTCTTTGTTTACGCGATATCTATTCTCGTTTCATACTTCCTGGGTCACTACACCATCCTATTTAATCAGCTTTTACTTAACTTGCTCTTAGTTTGTATTGGTCATATCTCGGTCTAATTAGACGTTAGATTCGTCTTTTTCTGTAACAATGCAGTAATGCGGTATATACTACCTATGTAATTAGTTTTTTTTTATGTCGATCACGTGAACATGACTACACCTCGCTTGATGGTAAGCTAAAGGCAAAATCTCTGGAATGGGAGTCACCATTGCAAACACCGACAGTGCCACAATGGTGGCACTCAGCTTGACGGCCTCATCAAATGCTTTTTCACGCCCCGCTTAAAGGACCCGGGACTGTATGAGGAAGGAAACACGTGAGCTGGTAAAGATGTGATCATCAGGCGAGGTAAAGTCATTTTGACGTGTCTTATATTATATAAAAAAATCCAGGTTTTGATGGTGCGGCAAAGAAAAGAGGCACCGAACCGCTTGGTTCTTGATGGAATTGTTTGCACCATATGAGGGTGATATCTCAGCCTTGCACGTGTTGTCTGTATTGATGATGAAGCCGGAAGGTTCCCATAGGAACTCCTGAACTAAACAAGATAAATCAATCTAGTTTAAGCTCATTTGTTTCGTGTTGTCAAATTTTTTGACACTACAGGTTCTCAGATCAGAGAAATCAGGCACCCGGGCAGCGTCTACCACTTGCTGGACAGACGCTGCTGCCTGCGGCTTATTACGGCCAAGGCGGGAGTGGCCCTTTATATTGTAGCTGTTTCCTGCGGCTCCGCACGCGTGGATGTCGGTTATCGCGACCAAACATAGCCTATGTTCATTCTCGAGGTCTAATCTACTCCTATACCAAATTTCATCAAAATCGGTTCAGCGGTTCAGGCGTGAAAGCGTAACAGACAGACAGACAGACATAGTTACTTTCGCATTTATAATGGTAGTATGGATAGGGCTGCTTGGAGGCTCTCCGCGTGTCCCTTTAACGATCAGAGGGCACAGAGCAGGAAAAGGGCGAGCAGTATCTGCGTGTGCTGGGACAGCACGCCACCTCTCACTCTACTGGGCAACCCGGCTCGCCCCCCTGCGTGTGAGAGGCGCTGCTGCCGTTGCCCAAGGTGGACCGCATGGAGAAGCCGGCCCACGTATCCTACTAATAGACTGTATTTCGAAACCATTTAGTAATTAGTGCAATTTTCAGGAAGTGCAAAGATAGATTTGTGTTTTTTTTAGCACTTGTGCAAATTATTATTCTGTAGGTATTATTTTGATATTCAGTTTCAGCCTGTTGGGAAGTCAACGTCTTGCTGAATAAAGCAATATGCAATATTTTTTATTCATGCAGCGAAAAAATTGTTGATAGGTGTGTACTTTTTTTTGATTGTTATGTCATGTATTGTCACGTATCAAAAAAGTGTAATTAATAAAAACGTGACATTATGTTACCTTAAGTTACGGAAATAATAATAATTCACCTAAATTTAAGAGAAAAAAAAAATAGGAATTAGGTATAAACTAGTGTGATATTGTCTGGATTATTTTAGAACTGTATCGCAGACGCTAACGCCACCTCTAATAAAATAAAATTAAATACGGACGGGACTTGAACCCACGATCTGTCTCTTATAGGGGAATACTCTGACCCACTGAGCTAGCTGATAATGTGAGATTAGGAGGATAGGTATTTTAAGCTATCAACCAGTAAAATTCCCGTCAATGAACTGAACAAATCTCATATAGAAATTTCTATCGCACACGTTACGAACTCGATTCGAAAGAAAATTCGTGCTCGCCCCACTGGTTCTGCTAGGGCGACGGGCAGCCCTACCCCTCGCCCTCAGGCTTGACTGACTGACTGACTGTATGATTCGACTAGAAATTTTAGCAGTTGGTACCACGGATACTAGCTCCGTCGCCAGCGAGGGCGACTTTGTCGGAATCAAACCCACTAAAACTGTTTGTTGTGTACCTACCTTATACCAGGTTTGGCATAAGGTACACAACTAATACAAGATAGGTACTTATCAGAAAATCCCGACCTCAGTCCGTAGCATACGTACGCTCTATTAAGGCTTTGGCACGTTCTACCTATGTATATTTTAGTACCTACCTATTTATAATATAAAAATGAATCGCAAAATGTGTTGGTAAGCGCATAACTCACCAACGGCTCTACCGATTTCACTAATTCTTTTTTTGTTGTGTTTGTTATTATCGGGAGAAGGTTCTTACGAAAAAAAATAATAAAACAGTTGTACAGAAAATTTCAGAAAGTAACTTTTCTTTTTCTCATACAAACTTTTTCTATTATGTGAGAGAAGTTTATGTTTACGTTACGGGATTAGTATTTAGTAGTAGTAGGTAGTAGTAGGAATAGTAATGGGAATGGGAACGGGAACAGGAATGGGAACAGAATTGCACGCGGGTGGAAAATATGGCGGTACGAAGTTCGCCGAGACAGCTAGTTTATAATAGTTATGTAGGTACTTATTTTAATTTAAGTCAGCCAACTAGACATTTTAGCCGACTTAAAAAAAGAAGGAGGTTTTCCATTCAGATGATGTTTCTATTATTTAATGTAGGTATTTTCGGGCACAACTACTTGTCAGATTTGCATTTTTTTCTATGCATTTAAATGTTAACATTGTCATTACATAAAAATTCTGAGTAATAAGTGTTCTCATAATCAACTGTGCATTTTATTAGGTTGCATAATATTAAGATATTACGCTATGTTTACCAGCGGCAGAGGCGGCACGTGTAAGCCGACTAATTATAGCACTTCAACACGCCTTCGCTGCACTCACACAATACATTACTCGTTTAATACAAGAACTGTTAAAACGATATCCTTGCCGGCAATCGGTGGACTATTAACTTATCGATTATATTGGAACAATCGCGGTTCGCGGCTATGTATATAGTGAAGGGCAGGTTCAGGGGCAAGCTGACGTCATCGCGATGCACTTTTAGCCATTCGAGATTGCGTTATAGTGCAACATAATGCAGTTTGTAGGAAGTGTATTCGCGCGTATTTTCCTCTGAACAAGAAATCGATAACTATGTGATTAATAGAAATCTGTGTGGACTTATTAGTGACTAAGTAGTGTATTTTTAATGTGTATAAATTACCAACCGAATATTTAGTACATATACTATCATAATTATCGATTTGGACATGTCCGGACATAGTACGTCGCGGCGATTTTTAGCTTTGTCGTATATAGAGGGCGCCTCCGTAGACGGCAGCTACTGTAATAGGATTAACAAAACTGCGTTTCAAGACCGCTGATTATTATCGTTATACCGCAGACCTATAAAAGTACCTACAAAAGTACATACATATTGTGGTACCATGGCGTCCTTTGTCAACGATTCATAACAACCATGTACAGTCTGTAAGTACCAAGTCATGTTTGTAATTGCACGTTAGTGATAACATTATGTAGTTTATATTCTCAATGAGTTTTTTTTGTAGTCGTAAGCAGAAGCGGAAGTGCATCGTTTTGAGGGCGTGGTGTAGCTATTTTGTGGGCGGCGCTAATTTACCCCTTTTTATCTTCATACTTAGTAAGACCACAAGCGTGTCACGGTGATGAGAGACTTGAGTTTCCCTCGCAATAACTTATACCCGTATGCATGGACGCCACTCGAAATTTCATTCCACTCGATATTGACAGTTTTTTTTTATACCTACCACTTAGGTGGCAGACAAGCACACGGCCCACACTGACGGAAACGGTTACCGTGGCCTATGGACGCGTGCAATGTTTCTAAAAGTCTCCTTCAAGTTCTGTATTTCGGTGTTTGGTCAAATTTTGGAGTTTTTCTCTTTGCACTCTCGTTTACTCCATTGAGTGTAATGGGCTTGTGTTCTAAATTTGAAAAAATGGTTAATAGATTTAAAAAGTCGTTTTGAATTTATGTCGAAAACACTCCAAACTGTCATGGCGTGTTTTGGGACGTCACGACCTCCCAAACGAACTTTATAACTCTTTTAAAGTGGAATCGTGTTGTTATTGTACGTACACACAGACAAATTTAACCTACTTTAAGATCTCACATTTTTAAATAACAGCAATTGTTATAGGTTCCAATAAAGCAAAGAAATAGAGTTTAATACTTGTTCATAATGTTATTTTGTTCCTATAAATACATATTTAGATTTTGCATAGAACTTGGCACTCATTTAGATCTCCATTCTTTTTACGGCGGAGCCCATAGCCAAGCATACTTTTTGTATTGAACTTGGCTGTCCTTTTTTACATTTATGTTTTTGGTGGAATATCATTACTTTTTGTTAAGAAAACTAGGCGGGTATTTAGATTTAATATTTTTTCAGGGACACCACATCAATCAATCAATCAATTAGCCTATTGCAGTCCACTGCTGGACATAGGCCTCCCCCAATGCACGCCATAGCACCCGATCCTCCGCCTTGCGCATCCAGTCTATCCCAGCCACCTTCTTTAGGTCGTCTGTCCATCTTGCTGGGGGACGTCCCACCCTCCGTTTGCCAATTCGCGGTCTCCACTCTAGGACTCGTTTGCTCCATCGGCCATCAGTCCTTCGGCAGATGTGACCAGCCCATTGCCACTTCAGCTTGCTTATTCTGCGAGCTATGTCGGTAACTTTCGTTCTTTGTCGGATGACCTCATTTCGAATTTTATCCATCAAAGAGACTCCAAGCATAGCTCGCTCCATAGCCCGCTGCGCGACTTTTAAGTCGTGGACCAGTCTTACTGTCAGTGTCCACGTTTCGGCACCGTAGGTCATAACAGGTAGGACGCACTGATCGAAGACCTTCGTTTTTAGGCATTGCGGTAAGGGGGAGGAGAAAACCCGGCGCAGTTTGCCAAATGCTGCCCAGCCCAATTGGATCCTTTTGGTGACTTCTTTCTCGAAGTTGTTTCTACCGAGCTGGATAATCTGCCCAAGGTAGACATATTCTTGGACAACTTCGAGTGTCGACCCTTCGACGGCAATCGGTCTCGGCACGATATGTTTATTGAACATAACCTTGGTTTTGTCCAAGTTCATACCAAGGCCGACGCGTCGAGAGGCTCCATTTAGGCTGTGCAGCATCCCGCCCAGCTGCTCCAGCGACTCTGCAACTATGACAATGTCATCAGCGAACCGAAGATGTGAGATGTACTTACCGTTTATGTTTATACCCCGCCCAGTCCAATCCAGAGTCTTGAAGACGTCTTCCAGAGCATTGGTGAATAATTTGGGGGATATGACATCCCCCTGTCTCACTCCACGCTGTAGAGTAATGGGGTTCGTCTTCTGGTCTTGGAGCTGAACGGACATAGTGGCGGTCTCATATAGGCATCTCAGCACCTCGATATATCCACCACATATTTTTTTTATTTTTTGACTTTCTTTATTTTTAGTTTTTTCCTATGCTTAGTGGACCTACCGTGTCGGCGCGTCAGTTGCCCGGTTGTTTAGCGCGTATTTTTTGTATGGGGACACAACTAATTTTTTTTTTTTTTTTTAGACTTTTCTTTATTTTTAGATTTTTTTCTACGCTTACACACAATTACCAAGCTGGATTCCAAATTTCATCCTTCTAGGTCATCTGGAAGTATGTTAGGTTTAGGTACTATAAGTCAGTCAGTCAGTGCTAATTTTTACAACTTTTGGAACTTCATATCTATATAACCGTTTGAGCCAGCTTCATGAAATTTAGGCTACTACATGTCCTTATGGGTATAATTAAACATGCGTAGTTTCACGTGTTTACGTTATATAGGTTTTGAGTTATAGAGAGGTCAAAATTGGCACCAAGTGGTTCATGTGAATATACACTTGTAGCTGGCTAGCCAGTTCCTTTGCTTGAACTTGGCTTGACACACTCCCGCGTGTCTAGATCTAGATAACACATAAACAAACTTTAAGCGGGGCGTGAAAAAGCATTTGATGAGGTCGTCAAGCTGAGGGTAACCTTACACCCCGGTAATTAAGACCCGAGACGGCGGCGTGCGGATTTAGTCGTTTCGATCCCGACATAACCACCCCCGATGGCCGACAGATGGCTAGAGGAAGTAGGGCACAACGGTATCTCCCGTCCAAAATGAGCGTCCGACTGGGGTAGTACCTCCGCCCTACAGAAGACCGCGGCCATAATAACCGTCGTGTTGTGTTCCCGCCGCCGGTAAGTAGGGTAGCCAGAGCTCACTGTACCCCTCCTCTCCCCACCCCGTCCTAGCCTCCCCACCTCTTCCTAGCCCTCTCCCTACCCTTCAAGGTAGGCAGCGCGTGTGTGTCACCCTTAAGTGTTGCACACGTCCATAGGCCACGGTGACCGCTTTCCATCAGGTGGGCCGTGTGCTTGTCTGCCGCCTACGTAGTATAAAGAAATGACAGGTGTGGTATCCATGGGGATTTTCGCACGATAAAAAAAAAGCTCGTCAAGCCGAGGGCCACCATTATAGCTATCGGTTTTTGTAATGGTGACTCCCATTCCAGAGATTTTACCTTTAGCTTACCATCAGGCGAGGTGAAGTCATTTATTGATGTGACCGACATAAAAAAAAACTAAATACCTACAGTCAATTTACTATTTTCTAGAAAGTTTAGCCAGCCATACCATAGCGGGGAAGACTTGTGTCTCTCAGATGTGGTAGTTTTCATACTAATCTTTGTAAACAAATTAAAATGTGGATATATGATATTATTCCAAAATTAAAGTAGCCGAAGTTACTCCTTGTGACATCAGCTATCTACCAGTAGAATTCCCGTCAAAATCGGTTCAGCCGTTTCACAGAGTAGCCGGAACAAACAGACCGATGAAAATTGTCTTTGAGTCTGGAATAGACGAGAAGCCTACTTAACTAATAAGCACATACAACTTTACTATTATTAGGTTGAGTTGTCTGTGCTATGATATGATGGTGCGGTATAATATGACAGTGTAAGTGTTATAGTTTTGAATACACGTATTTTAATTGAAAAAAAATTGGTTGCCTGTAAAGTCGGTATACGGGCGAAAGTTTTACGTGACAACGACTTTGAGTGGTAAAATAATTTTTATGTCTGTCTCTCTCGCTCTTAGGCGGGCTAACCATGCCCGAGTGGAAGGGACGCGTGCCTCTCACTCGCTCTCATTGTGAGCGCATAACGTGAGCGGAGCGTAACGCAGTTTCTTGAAGTGTCACCCGGCAAACCAATTTATAAGACGTTGTCACGTCAAAAGTGGCGTTTTTAATTTTTTTCAAACTTATAAAATTCGTAAAATATTCTAGAAATTTTGATTTTCTTTTGTTTAATAGCTAATAAGCAACGCAGATCTAGCGTTGAATAAATTTGAAAGATGAATTCGTCTGTGAGGCTCAGTTAAGCATGCTAGATGAAAATAATTACTGTTAGCCATTGTCTACAAATGGTTCGATGGAATAATTTTACAAATATTATAAACGCGGAAGTTTGTTGCGAATGTTAAGATGGATGTGTGGTGTGACAAGAATGGACAGAATAAGGAATGAGTACATTAGAGGAAGTTTGAAAGTTTAAATGAAAAATTGAGAAGCGAGCGACTGTCGTGGTATGGACATGTTATGAGAAGAGATGAAAGCAATGTTGTTAAAAAGGTTCTAAGTATGAATGTGGAGGGCTTTAAGGGTAGAGGTAGGCCTAAGAAAAGATGGATGGAGTGCGTGAAAGAGGAGGAGGAATGGGGGTAACCGAAGAGATGCCATCTGACAGGAATGAATGGAGGAAAAATACATGTTGCGCCGACCCCAAATAATTGGGACAAGGGCAGGTAGATGTATGTGATGATGATATAAACGCAGAAGTTTGTTATTGTGAATGCATGAATGTTTGTTCCTCTTTAGATGCAATTTGGCCCAGAGGTAGATTATGGTCTGGAACAAAACAGGCACCCTCACACAGTGCAATCAATTTCACCAAGGACCAAATGGTTCGGTGCCTCTTTTATTTGCCGCACCATTAAGACTTGAAATTCTTTACCAGCGCATGTGTTCCCTTTCTCCTATAGTCCCGGGGCCGTCAAACTGAGGGCCGTCGCCACTGTAGCACCACCGGTGTTTGTAGTGGTGACCCCAGTCCTGAGACTTTACCTTTAGCTTACCTTCAGGCGAGGTGAAGTCAGTTTGACGTGTCCTATATAAAAAAAGGCTGAAAAGTAGCCTTAGTATCCCGAAAATAGGTTCTTGGACCGAGATCAAAATATCACGCGAGTGGAGCAGCGGGTAACAGCTAGTTTTAAATACAGATGTTTAAAGTTTACTAAAAGTAGGTATGTTCGTTCAATGCGCCTAGGGGAACTCAGGTTAACTAAGTTTATCGAGATAACCAAGATATATTTGAGTCTTTGCACATACATACTCTGTAACAAAAATTATAATAAGAAAAGCAAATATGTTATATTTAGTCCGTTTTTTGACCCTTGCTTCATGTACAAGCACATATTTAACAAAGAAAACTCAGAGTTACGACAGATTTTGTCACGTAAAAATTCTTAGAATCACATTATATTCTAGACTGACGTGGTATGGCAACATTTGAAATCGTATATCTACTTGATAACGCAGGCAATACAGACGAGCCTAAAACCCTACGGCATCTCCCTAGTAAAAATGTAAGTTACGATGCCTTAAAAAACCAACATCCCTCCCATAAAAAGCGTATAAATATAGGGGTTGATACTGGTTTGCATGGATTTGAGCTTAAACCTTAGCGAAGGGTGGTCCTGTCGCTGGCGAGAAGCGCGTTCTTTAAAGACGTTAAGTTTACCGGCGCGTCCGGCAGTCGGGTGAAATCTCCGGACGGTGCGGTCGCGTGACACGCGCGTTTCACGCCGAGTCGAAATGATGGCCCCCGATTACGCTAGAGTTCACGAGTTTTACGTGCATGAGATTGCGCCTACCCCTTATTACAACCATTATGACATGACAGTGTAAGTATTATAGTTTTAAATAAATATACACTTATTTTAATTAAAACAAAACTAAAACAAATAAAAAGCGGCGTTTTTAATTTTTTCACAAACTTTTAAAATTCGTTAAAATATTATAGAAGTTTTGATTTTCTTTTGATTAAAAGCTACTATTTAAGAAGTATGTTGTGTGGAAATAAAGTAATTAGTTATGTGTCTTTTTTTATTATTTTTAAGATAATTATAAAAACGCGGACCGACGAGATGGCCGCATTATTTTTTCCATGATTTCATTTCCCAGTCGTATTAAGATTTCCAAATTAAAAGCAGTAAATATATTTAAAAACTGGTTTGTTTTATAAATAAACATTAACTTCTACCGACGAGGCGTTAGATTATATATTTATTTTCGAGTTTAGCGGCTTACATTCTTATTTTAATATGGTAATATTAAAATAATGTTAGTTAGTATAATAGTATTTATTTAAAAATGGAAAACAAGCATTACATTGAATTATTTGTGTATAGCTTTGTGTTGTAGATTATGGTTGACATAAATTTAAATCATAATCTTGTTTGAGGTTTGTGGGAAAGCGGCGGAGTCGGCTAGGTTGATTTTTTGATCAGTCATTTTATATTTTGTTTACACTTTTTAGCTGTTATAATATCTTTATATTTTTTGTGTTCTTAATCCCTTTAATATTACAAGCTTTATTTTAACTTATTCTGTTGTTTGTTGGTATGGGTCAAATCTTGGAAGCATAATTTGACTCACTCCCTGACGTCAGATGAGCTCAAATTTGGTATACATTGTTACCAAGGTACGCACCTTGGTAACAATGCGATATTATGGTATGTAGGTACTATGAAGTTGGTCGGAAGATGAAGTCGGAAGAAGTGTCCCTTCTGAACCAAAATAGATAATCCAATCGAGTTTAGCTCATTTATTTTTCTTGGCAAATACTCCGATGTTACGTAAAATCCACGGTCTGAATATGGCGACGCTAGTGGTCAATGTGGTCATAGGAACTTCTGAGCTAAACAAGATAAACCAGTCATGTTGGAGCTCATTTGATTTGTCTCTTTATACACTTATTAGAAAGTTCTTAAAATCAATAGCTTATTTTGATAATCTACTAACTTTGATTTAATTTTTTTTAACCATATCGAACAATTGCCTAGTATTGCTGCTAATTCTGTTGTTACATCTCTAAACTTAAAATTCTCTAAAATTTTTTAATTGCATCTGTTTCTTTCATTAGCAGATAGAAAAGGACAGATGATTTATTTTAGTGAACACCTGTCAAATTAAGTCGGTGCCTTGACGGTACCATTTAATTTTAGTCGACATCTACGAACATGCGACTTAACTTACTACGCAGTACGCACCAACAAGGCGCTGTTAAGTTAAAACCTGCCAAATAAAAATATTTGATAGGTTTTAACTTAAATAAAATCATCTGTCCTTTTTTATCTGATCATGAAAGAAACAGATGCAATTAGATTTTTTAAGAGAAATTTAAGCTTAGAGATGTAACAACAGAATTGCGAGCATTAACATTACATTAATTACTAACCTATACTACCTATTATAAAATTGTAATTTAGATATGTTCAGAATCGTTCATTATAACCCAAGTTTCTTTTTAATATCTCCAATGTACAGACATAACTCATTTACAATTTCATAATAGTACCTACAGATAATTTTCAAACAAATCTATTCAATCATCATCCACTATCTTAGTACCTAAAGCCACATTTCTACGTGACGGGTTCTTCCTGTCAATGATTTGCTTGATTTTGCCCAGCCTGCCGTTTCGTAGCAGTCGTAGCGTACCTAACTTTGGTTTTCACGCGTCCTTGGGTTCCTCAGTGCACTGAACCGGCGCTTGCTTCCATCGAAATAGTGTAAATGCTTTGACTGTATCTGTATACATTGATTATTATAAAGAAGTGAAGTTTGTCTGTTTGTATATTTTTTAAATTGTAAGGGGCGGTAATCTCTGGATCTACTGAACCGATTTTAAAAGTTCTTTCACCAATAGAAAGCCACATTATCCGTGAATTTCATAGGCTGAATATCATCACGCTACAATCATAAATGTGAACAATTCCGGTAGATTCCCATAGATTTTAGGAAAACTGATGGCTAAATTATGAGCATATTATGTGAGTTAAAAAGGGTGCATCGGGGTTCGAAATAGCCACGGGCGAAGCCGGGGTGGGTCAGCTAGTTGATTTATAAAAAACCCAAGATGCACAGTCAGGATGTCAAAACTGTCCGCAAAAAATGAGTGCTGAGAACTCATTTCAAATAGTCTCGCGTAGCATAGCTCGTGTTTATGTACACTGCTTTGTAAAAAGAACTTTAAATCATGTGTGTAAGGTTGAATTTACAAAAAAATATGTTTCGAATGTCACTTTAGTTCAATGTGTATCTGGGGTTTTTAATTTAAATACACAGAAATACTAATAACACACACAATAACACTGATATAAACTCACGCCTTATATCCCCGAAGGCGTAGGCAGAGGTGCTAGCACCCACTTTATTGTTGTTATAAGCAGCATTAATTGTTTGAGCGGAAAAATAATTGCGTCCTAAGCAGGAAATCAGAGAGGAAGAAATTGTTTGTTTATTTTTTTGCTACTTATTATTTATTTTTGTTTATTACTTTGTCGAGGATAACACTGTAGTTGAATAATATCGTAAAAGAAACATCCTCTTCTGCAGGGTCAGCAAGACGTCTGTAGATATATCTCTTATATTCTCTCGACCAATGAAATCGCGGAAAAAGTAGAGAGGTGAGGTTTAGGTAACGTCACGTAACAATTTTTTGTAGAAAAACAATTGGGCTTGCGCTCGAAATATTAAAACTAGCTGTGTGTATTCATGTCTGTATTTGGAAGGGGAGTGTGATGTCCCTGGTGTTGCACGCGTCCGTAGGCCACGGTAACCGCTTCCCATCAGGTGGGCCGTATCCTTATAAATCGTTATAATTTTGGGTATCTAAAGGCAAAGTCTTAGGATCAGGGGTCACCACTACATACACCGATTGCGATTGTGCTACAGCCTGCCATATACTTATTTAGTATTGGTCGAAACATTACGCTTTGGGCTACAAACTTCAAAATTTCATTGAATTTATTAGCCCTACCTAATAAATTCAATGAAATTTTGAAGTCAGGGATAATGACGCGAGACACAAACTTATTTCCGTCTTACGGACGTTTTCCGACTCGAGACTTTTCGATACCGAGAATTTCGTCATTGAAATTTCCAAGAAAACCGTCGGTTCCAGAATGGAAAATCTTTCTGAACATTTAGCAAACGTGACGTCTGGTCCTCGGGTTTCGCGTTCGGCGCCTTTGAATAATAATAAGTAAAAACTTTGACTGGATAAATTGAAAAAATAGATTGGCTGTCGAATAATGGATCCCGACTGTTCAGTTGTCATGTTTCTAGACCTCGGACATCTAAGTGCTAGTTTTTTTTTAGTTTTTTACGCAGTCGGGATTTTGATTTTTTTAATTTATACTTTTTAGTTTTCGTGTAGGTATATTCCTCAACCCGCGTGTAACTTGTATAGATAAAAAATAAATTTTTTTAAGTTAAAATATTGTAATGATATAACTTTTTGAAATTCTCGTGATAAGCCCTTTAATTTGATATCCATATTGCAGTCTGTACACAATTTATTTTAATTTTTTCCTCTTTAAACTACCTGCCTATTACAGCGGCCATGTTGTTTCTTTTCCCGTCACCTATCTAAGAACACTTGGATTACCTACCGAGAAATCTAACGACATGTTAATTAACGAAGTCCGTTTAGTGCAGCAGTTGTTTGGAAGATATGAGGTACATATAATAAAGAACCTTACAAATACATACATAGGAACATACAAGATACGCACAAAAACATAACCCTTCTTGGGAGTCGGGTAAAAAGCGGTTATATTAATACTACAAACATACATTCCAAGTTTATTTATTTGTATAGATAAATATTTAGTTATGTATTTTCTTATAAATAAATAAATGTTTATGTATTCTCGTATCTAGATATATCAGTCATTCATCAGATACCTACAGGAATTCCCATGGCCATAATACCTACCTAAGTATAATCGCAAGGTTATAGTTGACATAAATGCAAGTATCTATATGTAATAGATTACTTGCAATTTTTGTTTGTTATTGCTAGATTAACTAGCCTATGCCCGCGGCTCCGCCCGCATGGACGTCCAGTTCTACTCAACCAATTATTTTAGGTCTAATCAAGATCTTTCATTCAAAAAAAACCACATCAAAATCCATTCAGTAGTTTTTTGCTTTCATCGCGAACAAACTTACAAGAATTTCAAAAAAATAATAATTTTAATTTTAATGAAACAAATAATAATACTTTTATTTAAAAATTACAGACTTCAATTTTATTTACTCATGCTGTGCGTAATCTAAATATCCTTTTTATTATGCTTGCTTTAATGTTTACAGTAAGTCGTTTACACCTTTTTTTAGAGTAGAACCGGCCTTTACGCACTCTACTTATATTTTTTATTTTACGCATATTTTTTCTCTTTTTTATTTTATTTTTCTTTTTCACAACTGTTCTTTTTTGTTTTTAAACAGTTTTTTAATTAATATACCTATAGTCATTCCACTCCTTATTTTTGCGTTTGACAGCAGTTTTAGAATGTAACTGTTGCATTAATCCTACAAGTAAACTTGGAAATGCGTGACCAAGAAATTATATAAACTGGCGTATCATATGTATCTACCCTATTTATAACTCATTACCAAAATTAAAATGCTTTAATTGTTTTGGTTGATTTAAAATTTACGATTATTTGCTCACTCAATGAAAACGGCTACACTCTACCATGTCTAGTGTTGGGATCGAATGAAATCGCTGCAAATTACGAATCTAAAATAATCGTTCAAACTTACTTACATTTACGTCAACACAAAAGTTGTTGTAACATGTAAGCTTTGTTTTTATAGTGTATTATGGATTCTTGTACGTGTTTTCAATGGCTAATCATCTCATCAAAATATTTATGTTGTGTTGTGTAGGGTAATAGTTTTCATTAATATTATACGTAGGTACGAAAAGCACTGAGCCCACTCGTCTTCGACGGCCTTTTGAAACGCAGCCACAGCTTCTTCGGCATCCATAAAACGTTTATCTCGGTATTTTCTTCCTTTTTCGGAAATAAATAAAAATCGCAAGGTGTGAGGTCAGGGCTATTATACGGCGGGTGACCCAGTAATTCCGCAAATTGTTTTTACCATGACAAAACAATGGAGCCTAAACTCGATAGGCTTATCTTATTGGCGTAAACCCATGACAGATGATCGGTATGAACAGCCTATAAGTGTCGTCGAATAATTGATACATTCAGAAGGAGGAGGATGGACGTAAAAAGTACTGAACGGGGTTTGATGCGGGTTTTTTTATTAGAAAGGTCTTGGTTAGACTCAAAATCTTACGCATATTTGATCACAATCGGCTCATTAGAACATGCGATATAGTAAAAAAACGCGCAAATCGACGTCCACGCGGGCGGAGCCGCGGGCAACAGCTAGTACAGAATATAAATGATTTTTGACTTTGATTTTGACTTTGACATTGTACACGAAAAAAGAATGTTTATTACAAAACATAAAATTTTGTAGGAAGATCCAATAATAGCCATTATTTAATATTATCATTATTATAAAAATAAAAATATTTTTAACAGATTTTATTGCGAATTATTTTATTCAATTATACGTCTGGCACGCAAAAGAAGTATAAAAATTTGAATATCGAGCGGAAATAAAATAAATTGAAGTTTGAAATCGATTGCAACTTCTTCAGAGACTAAGTCGATTATTGTTTGAAATCGGTCAGGTTACGCATTTGGACATAACTATTTGACAGAAAATTGAAATGTCAAACGCAAAATAAAGGAGTGGATTGACTATAATAATAATATTTATTCATCAAAATTCCAGTTCCGAATAAGCCATCATAATTTAGATGAATAAATCTGCATTTTGTCAATATCTTTTTTTATATATTTAATCTGCCGGATTGACTGTACCCCGACTGATGGTAAGCTGAGGTGGAGTCTAAAAATATTCAGGGTGAAGAAATATACTTCACAAAAACCATTTGATCTCTGCCTACTCCTGTAGGAACTGACTGTAGGATCATCATCATCATTCCGGTTAGATGTCCGAGACTTCCGCTGTGGAACCCGGGGTGCCTGAGGTCCGTTTTGCTACTCTTTCGACTCTGCTTCGGTCGGCTTCGGTCATACGTCAGCCGGACTTTATTTCTTTTTCGTATTTCTCCAATTTACTTCTGATAAACGATCCGAATTCTAATACAGTTAATCTCTCTCTAACTCTCTAACACTGCCCGAGGGTTATTACTCCGTGTTTACAATGGATTCTAGTGTACAGCAATTTCTGGGAATGTGTGTGAGTTTAGTCCAATTAAATTGAATACCATTGCATGTCAAGATGCTCAGAGTGCTAAATTGTATTTCGTGGAATCGTCAATCGTTTGTGTGCACTGTAGCAGCACGGAATATCTAGGTATTGTACTGCCGCAGTAGCAGTGCACCATCGTATCGAGTTCGATACCACCTAAGGCGATTCTCCAACAGTTTGCTTTTGTCGAGATTTCCTGTTAATGAATTCTGTAACATCACGGCGGCGCGGCGACTTGTTTGGCCATCAAATACCTACTATCAAAGCACATTCATTTTGACAAAGGCCCTGGAATGCAATATGGACGGCACCGCAATCCTATTCATATCAAAATTTATTGTTATTTGATTTCGGTTTTAATAAATCAAACTAGCTTTATTAATCAAATTTGGTTTGGTTAATCAAACTAACTAGTTTTGGTGCGTTTTTTTATTAGAAAGGTCTTGCTTAGACACAAAATTTACCGGACGTTTGGTTGTAATTGGTTAATTAGAACCGGAGATATGACCAGAAAGGACCTAAAAATGAAGCGCGGGCGAAGCCATGGGTATCAGCTTGTATAAAGTAGCCTATATGTTGTCCAGAAGTATGAACTACATATAATCGCACCAAGTTTGATCAAAATCCCTCCAGTAGTTTTTGATCCATGCGTGCACATACAGACAGACAGAAAGAAAGACAAAAAAAATACTGATTGCATTTTTTGCATTAGCATCGATCGCCAATTATCCCCCAATAGTTATTTTGTAATTTTCAATGTACATAATTGACCTCTCTACAGTTTTATTCACAGATCATTAATTTTTCTTTGTTCTGTGGTTTTATTATATCTATCTATAACTTTGATTATATACAACATGTCAAAGATCTATACTTAAGTAGGTATCTAAATAGAATAGATAATATCTATCGACTGCGCTCATCATTAAAATAAATCATACAAACATTGCTTGTCGATTTATTCGTCGGATTGTTTGTAAGTGATGCCAATCCCACACATTTCAACTTTCAGAGTTCACTTCGAAGGGCATCTGCTAGTAGAATGTCACTTTGTCTTGCCCTAGACTGAAAATTCTCGAGCACTGCCTCAGACGCCAGATAGACTTTATTCAGCGAAAATCAATCACTTTGATGAACTATTCACTGAAATACCTACTTATAGCTATACGAAAACTCGCGATATTTACGTTAGATCGTCTTTGTAAGCTTACCGACACAATATTTTATATCGTTACATTTTAACGAGCAGCTTACGAATAATACATTCATAATGATATCTATACATATAATAAATCTGTAACTGATCGGTGTCTGTACATGAAAGATATATGAGAAATAAAATTATTAGGGGACTTTATGAATGTACCTAATAGATGCCAAAACAATGATTTTTAGAATTTATGTCTGTTCTTCTGTTTCTCAGTCTGAGTCACTGTCTCTGTGCCTCTGTTTGTACGCACCAAATTTTTGTTCACGCTAAAATCAAAAACTACTGGAGGGATTTTGATCAAACTTAGTATGATTATAGTTCATAGTTCTGAGCAACATAAGGCTACTTTTTATACAAGCTGTTACCCGTGGTTTCGCCCGCGCTTCGTTTTTGGTCATTTTACCTAAACAATTACAACCAAATATACGGTAAATTTTTCTTGGTTAGACTCAAATTCTTACGCATATTTGATCACAATCGGCTGATTAGAACCGGCGATATAGTAACAAAACGCGAAAATCGACGTCCATACGGGCGGAGCCGCGGGCAATAGCTAAATTTTATTATGTTTGATATAAAAAATCTCATTGTAAAAAATGTAAATCGAGACAGGAATTTCTTTATTTCCTTCTGCTTTTGTTCCGTTTTGACACAATAGGTATATATAAATATGGTGCTTAACACACCCTTGACTGCTTATAATAAATAATAATAAATAAATAAATATTCTACGACATTCTACACAGCGCTCCCTAGACCCAAAGTAAGCATAGTTTAACTAGCTTGTGTTATGGGTTCTAGAATGCTAATAAACATACTTATATATACTTTTTTTTTGTAAATACATACTTATTATACATAGAAACACCCAGACCAATGCAAATAGACATATTCATGCATACAAATATTTGCACTGGGCGGGAATCGAACCCGCGCCTCCTGCGTAGCAGTCGCACGCACTACCGCTACGCCACAGAGGCCGTAGTATATACAGATCAGACAATTTTGCAATGATTCTGAAAACGTGCTCATAGGCGGCAACAGGGGCACTCTTGTTTATGTGAAATTAAATATTTTCCTATAGGAGGGGAAGGGTTGGGAAGTTTGCGGGGCAGTTGGGGGAGCGAATTGGGCGTTGAGGGGGGGGTTTGTGAACTCAGACTACCCTACTTACCGCTGGGAACACAACGCGATGGTTATTATGGCCGAGGTGTTCTGTAGGGTGGAAGACGGTTATCATATTTTCATCGCCAGAGCGAAATATCCATTTCCACATTTTATTTATAAATACCTAGGTGCTCTTCGCGGTCCAAGCCTACCCTAGTTTTCGTCCCTCCCATAAAAACCGTTTTTTTTTTATTCAAGTTATCCGTATAAAACTAACCTGGGGCCCAAAATGAAACATCTCCTTTGCATGCATTCACATGTAAGGTTTAGATACATCATGGGAAGGATACGCTACGATAAAGCCATTGATGCACAATTTTTTTTTTATGTCGGTCACGTCAACAAGACACCTCGCCTGATGGTAAGCTGAGTCAAAGTCTCTAGATCTAGATCTAGATCTTCTCTATATATATACATAGAGATAGATAGAAAGATCTAGAGATAAATAGAGATATCTAGTCAATTTCACAAATAACTTTATTCCTGTATGTCACAAAGTAACAGTTAACAATGCCAAGATTGTCTATAGCCAGCTTCGCAAGACGTATAAGCGTCGGTAGCTTAGTGGGTAACAAGTCGGTCGTACGAATGATAGGTCCCGGGTTCGAATCCTGACCATTACACTACCGACGTGAATATACTCATGAAACGAGCTTTATTCAATTAGTTGGATACCATCACAGAAAAGAGAAGTAGGTATTCTTTATTCCGTGGATACCATGTACTCACATACTTTGAGTATTACAGGAACGGCAAGCATATTCATTATTTAAGAATATCGCATTCTGTATTCATTTCATAGAACTATAATTTCAATTTCATTCTAATAGTTATTCTGCTCGCGGCATTGTCACAATGTACGTACCTGCCCCCTACGTAGTATAAAAAAATGTCCTTCACAAGTATTTAGTGAATGCAGGATCACCGGCCAATGCGACTGAAATGCATTCAATTGGAAACCAGATAACACATATTTTCAATAACAGACTATTTCCAACTATTAGGCCGACCGCTGCGTCGAACGGGACCCGCTCACGTCTGCTTCATGCAAATACGATTAGGGCGAGAGATAGACGCGGAGCAGGCGTGAAATTAATAGAACACAGAACGGATAAAAATATGTGTATAGATAAGAAGCGATGGCTTGAGGCGCCGTTAAAATAAAAAAATAAAATAATCTAGAATGTTTTACACTGTTCTCTATCTAGACCCAAAATAAGCTAAACTTAACTAGCTTGTATTATTAATTTTAGAATATGATTAAATATATTTTGAACCGCATTCTAAAATATGTACATGTACCTACATAAGCGGACCCCAGACTCCGAGGTGAAAGCTTTGGATGCGACTGCAATTAACGCTAGGTTGAAGAAGAAGTACCTACATACGCGTCAACTCAATGTACCTAATTAATGATTTGTCGCTTTCGTACATTTTTATTATAATGTTTTGAATTGACATCACGTACACGCCGCTTAGCCGCCTGGTACACCGTTACGGGCGTTACGACACACCTTTTCTGTCTGGACGCCGCCGGTCCCGCTCGATGCAGCGGACGGCCTTAGCTTTATAATGCGTCACAATGCTTACTATAAAAATATAGGTACTGTTACGGTCGCCGACTACATCGTGTTTAGGAAACTGCAACAGAATAAATATTTCTATAATAACCATTGTGACGCAGCTTACGGCGGTTTTAAGCTGCCGATAGCGTTTATAGAATACCATACTCTTATTCTGAAATATTCCTGTTTTGAATTCTATTTTTCATTGCCCTTCTTCAATTCAGATGGAACAGCGCTGACTACCCTGAAGTCCCGACCAACAATAGGCTACGGCACCCATTTAAGTTCAGGTAGGTTCAAATTTATTAGACACGGGTCACATGTGTCAAGTTTTCTCATTGTTGCATGAAAACCACGATCGACGAGAGAAGATCGCATGTACCTCTTAATTGCATGAACCATGAATTTGAAGGATTATAAAATAATTCATGACGTCATGACATAGCACTGTAGACTTGTTCTGAATTCCTCAACGCGGTAGCTTCAACCACTGGGGCTACTAATTTGAGATATGAGAATATTGTCTATTCTTCTTCTGTTGTGTCAGTGATTCATTAAATTATTCGGGCGTAGAATTTTGCCATCTTGACCGCGCTATTAGTGGCCTTGTTAAGGTCGTCTTGACTATTGTCTATTAAACGGTTTTATTTAACTTGACCTGTTTGTTTGGGTCAAATCTAGTAATTGAAATTTGAACCCCTTTCAGTTGTCTGATTGGTCTGATATTTATCAGAAGTCTTTAGTTCTGATGACAATACAATTTATAACCGTTTAACTTAAAAAAAAGATTTTTTCATAATTTATTTAAATTGTTGATGGTGTACACAATAAAGAATTTAAAAAATAATTCCGCACCTAACCCATCCGAAGCAGGTGTGTATGAAATTTCGTGATTTGACAAATAAAAAATAAATTTAAAAATTCAAAAACCCGACTGCCTAAAAACTGAAAAGAAAAAAACAAGCACTTAGATTGAATGTCCGGTGGTCTAGAAACATAACAACTGAACAGTCGGGATCCATATTTATTCGATAGCCAATCTAATTTTTCCATACATACATACATACATACAGTCTCGAAAAACATTACCCTCCTTTCTTCGGCAGTCGGGTAAAAATAAGATTTTCATTACAAATTACGCGCGAAAAACATAATCATTCTTGGCAGTCGGGTCGGGTAATAACCCATTATGATTTTTTTTAAGTTTCCATAATAGGTACAACTAATTTACAATTTTACTACTTATTATCTAATAATAATGTGGCTGGCTCCGACCTTGGAATGTACATTCAAGTAGCAGCAGGTTGCGTACTCGCGTTAAACACACGTCACATCCACTAATGAGATATAATTATAATGTAGTAAGTAGGTAACCGATAGCTGTATATATGCGGTTTCATGAAGATTACTGTTTTTACCTGACTGCGCCAGCGAGGGTAATGTGTTCATTGTTCAACATCGTATTCTTTACCATAATATACCTAGACAAATATTATTACACAAGAAATACAATATTGTACAAAGGCGAGCTTAATTCTATAAGAGTAGTTCTCTACCAGCAAACTTTTGAGCAGCAGAGGTAGAATTGAAATAGAAAAGTATTTTTAAGTCTATTAAGTACTTCCAAAAGTTATTCGTTCTCCGTCCGATTTATATCCACAACAAAAATATCAACAGGTCTCCATTACAAACGCTGTAAGGCAACTCGTGTTTGCTACGTCGCGCGTCCTTCATTGATCCAATTTATTTCCAAAACAACATGAAAACATTTCTTTGTCTGTGATTTAGAGCTTGTCCAGAAAAGGCGAATTCGCCGCGAATCATTTCGCGCGAATTCATTCGCGGCGTATCGAGATACTAGGCGCCAATTAAATACATCACGTCCACAAGCATCGCGCGAATTCTAAATACGCGCGTAAATCGCGTGCACTACGCTAGACTCTCGACTCGCGCGTGATTCGCGCGTAATGCGCGCGAGTCGAGATACTAGTGGCGCGAGTCGAGATACTAGTTTCGCCCTTTCTGGACAAAATGCGACGGCGATCTGTTTGACATGGCGATCGATGATGCATTGATTATAGAAACTACAACATTGTAAATTGATGATGATATGATGGTTAAATATGACAGCCTCTGTGTCGTAGCGGTAGTGATAGCGGCCGCTGCGCAGGAGGCGCGGGTTCAATCCCCGCTCAATGCAAATATTTGTATACATGAATATGGGTATTTGCATTGGTCTGGTTGTGCTTCGTAGAGCACGTTAAGCCGTCGGTCCCGGTTGCCATATAAACATCTATCAGTCCTTACGGGTAGTTGGAGTCCTAAAAAGTCGAACAACAACGGTCTAGCTGCAATGCTCCGATATCGGCTAATGTCACGATTGGGTTGTGAAGGTCAGATGGCAGTCGCTTCACGGAAAATATCGAGGTCCAGCAAAATCCGCAGTTAAGACTGGTAAAGCGGCCCCCAGACTCCGAGGTGAAAGCTTTGGATACGACTGGGATTAACGCGAGGTTGAAGAAGAAGCTAATGTAGCTAAGCTCCCTAAAATAAAGATTAATAGTGTCTGCTGATTGTAACTGAATTTCGAGGTTCCTCCTTTAGTCCCGGGGCCTTTAAGCGGGGCGTGAAAAAGCATTTGATGAGGCCGTCAAGCTGAGGGCCGCCACTGTAGCACTACCGGTGTATGTAGTGGTGACCCCAGTCCTGAGACTTTACCTTTAGTTTACCATCAGGCGAGGTAAAGTCATTTTGACGTGTCCTATATAAAAAAATAATAATAACGATGTACATGTAGCTCCAAAAATACCGACTCCCGTACTGCAAAAGCGCGCTACATTGACACATAATACCGAATGTTTTCCACTACGATGCACCTTAGTGCGAAAGTATCGATTCACTCATTGTTGAATGTCAGTATTTGAGCGCGATGCTCGTTAGTGCGAAAATGTTCAGTAAAAATGAACACTAGACTTATGCTTATTATAAAATTCAAGATTATTTAGATGATAAAGAAGCTTGGAAACGAACTGTTCACTCAACTATGTTACTCGAAATAACATTGTATCTAGACTAAGGCAATTGTTGTAAATAGACCAAAAAAAAAACAGCCCGCTGAGTTTCTTGCCGGAGTCTTCTCAGGTCTGGGCCGCGGTTCGAACCGGCGGTGGTCCATTTGCTTCTAGTTTTAAATATTTATAATTTTGACGTTTTGTAAGTGCCGCTTAAAATGGTCTATACAGAATAAATGATTTTTGACTTTGAATTTGACTTTGGCTACTTTACACACCAATGTTTACTGTAAATTGAAGATCGACGATATTTTTTAAAAAGAGTGGAACACATATACAGTTATAGATTACATGGAACTTGACTTGTCTGCCTATGAAGTTTCTCACGTGAGTCGCATTCCGTACCACATTCGCAATTTTGAATTTTTTAATTAAACCAAACCTACAATTACAATCTTACTACTATAGTAGTAACATCGGTAATTTAATTACCGTTTTTATTACTAACTAGCGATCCGGGACCCGGCTTCGCCCGGGTGTAAATTCCAGTTTTCCAATAAAATATAGCCTATGACACTCACGAATGACGTGGCTTTCTATTGGTGAAAGAATTTTTAAAATCGGTGCAGTAGATCCCGAGATTACCCCTTACAATCTAACAAACACACAAACTTTACCTCTTTATAATATTAGTATAGAAGTATAGATACCTGAAAATATCAGAACAGCATACCCAAATAATATTGAGCGTGCAGTGAAAATGGTTTAGAACAATTTGTTTGTAATTAAAAAACGTCGATTGTGTAACCTTGGGACTTCAATATAATATTGCCGTTAACGACATATTTCTCAGTACCATCATCTTAACATTATAGCAAGTCTCTAGATTTAAATATTTATGTCTGCAACCAAAAACAAATACTAAGGAAAAACAGATTAACCCTACCTACATCTCAACCTCCCTACGCACCTGAATAGGGAGGTAAATACTCTGTTAACCCTATCCTTGGAATTTTTTTTGATTTACTGATGGAGACAGAACAATTAGCAATCGAATAAAAGGCAACTTTTAATTGGCATTTCAGTGAACTCTGACAAAATCTTAATCCTTTAGTTTGCCGATTTTTGTTATTCGTCATTAGGGACCAGCCATAAAATACGTTACACGAATTTCTTACTTTTTTGTATAATTCATAATGTAACGCTCGTTCTGTTGCAAAATTATGTCAACAGTTTCACAGGACACGAGCAATGCTGCTGTACAGCGTTTCAAGTTTCGTTCATGATTCAGTCACAATACCGTTATAATATTGGCTGCTAATAACTTAATTACAAGATTGTATGTTGTTATTGATAAGTATGTAGATCGAAATGAGAGCGGAACTTAATTTTAACTCGTATTTCATTACGAGAATTGACCCTCAGCTCTCGAAGCGGAACTCCACCGTAAAACTTTTCATCGTATACAGATACCGGCACGTTACTTGGCCAGGTTTGGGGTAAGTTCGCGCATCGTGCATTTTGAGCCAATCAAATGATTCAAAGTACGAACGAACGGAACGTTGATTCGCTACAAGACGTCTCCCGGAGACATCTGATTGGTCCGTCAAGTGACGGACCAATCATATGTCCGCGACGGCGCAACCGCGTCTCCCGCCACCGCTCATACCTGAAAGGGGACCTAAAAATCGACCTTTGCGCATATGACGCGTCTGGCCAATTCACGTGCCGGCATCTGTAAAGTCAGTAGAGAGCTAGCGACGTACGTATAGGCGTGTTGTAGCGTATAACCTGTTGCTTGTTATAAATGCATTTGCTTCCCGTCGAAATAGAGTTATCCCGCCGAAGTCTATGCAAATAAACAGGTCCCTTTTTAGGGTTCCGTAGCCAAATGGCAAAAAACGGAACCCTTATAGATTCGTCATGTCTGTCTGTCTGTCTGTCCGTCTGTCCGTCCGTCTGTCCGTCCTTATGTCACAGCCACTTTTCTCCGAAACTATAAGGCCTATGCTGTTGAAACTTTGTAAGTAGATGTATTCTGTAAACCGCATTAAGAATTTCACATAAAAATAGAAAAAAAGCATAAAATTTTGGGGGTCCCCATACTAAGAACTGAAACTTTTTTTTATTTTTTCATCAAACCCATACCTGTGGGGTATCTATAGATAGGTCTTCAAAAATGCTATTGAGGTTTCTAACATTATTTTTTTCCAAACAGAACAGTTTGCCCGAGAGACACTTCCAAAGTGGAAAAATGTGTTCCCCCCCCCCCTCTAACTTCTAAAATAAGAGAATGATAAATCTAAAAAAAATAGATTATGTACATTGCCATGCAAACTACCACCGAAAATTGGTTTGAACCAGATCTACCAAGTAGTTTTTTTTAATACGTCATAAACCGCAATTAATTGACAATATTTTTGGTTTAAATATTTCTTGTGAAACTGGTATTATATTGTTTAGCTATTAGAAGCCTATATGGGCTTGTATATAGTTACTTGCTGCTACGGAACCCTTTATGGGCGAGTCCGACTCGCACTTGGCCGGTTTTTATATTAAAGACTAGCTAGATGCTTTAATTACTATCCCTTATATTATACTACGGTCATTTACCAGCTTTACCAAGTTCAAATTCAAATGATGGTCATCGTAGACACAAACATAAAATTGCGATTCTATCATCATTGAAATTTCAAGCTAATTTTCATATGTTTAAGATCTATTTCGAATTGATTTAATAGGGGCATGTAGGTGCCACGCCACACAGCGTACGTCACAGCCAATGCGTCTGATTTAATATAATACAACAAATTATGAGTATATAAGAATAAGAATAAGAATAAGAATAATTTATTTTTAAATCCAAAGATTCCAGAAGATACATAATTATATCCGTTGATGTTCTTACTAGGCGTAGCCTGTGTCAAGAACATCTTTACAATTAGACTTACTAAATATAGGACTTAAAAAAGTACTTATTAAAAAAAAAATGATAATAAAAATTAAAACTGAAAACAGAGCAAGTAAAAATCAATAAAAAATATGCCTCTTTTACTCTCTGTGTATGAGTGTGTGTGTATGTATATGTGTGTGCATGTGGACCAAGTGTGCTGTGAGAGTGTATGTGTGCGTGCGTAGGTAAATGTGATTTGTAATTATGATATTTATTGAACAAAGTGTCTCTGTTTCAGTGTAATCTAAGTTTTTTAATTTTTCTCGTATTTTTTTCTGACTAGTGTGTAGTGAATCATACTTAAAGTTATATTTATTAACTGTTTTATTGTATAAGTATGGAAACAAAAATAGTTGTGTTCTATTTGCGAATGCTGTTCTTGTTTGTTTGTTTACTTCTCGAACGTTCAGGTAGGTCAGTATGTCCGCCGCAGTCAAAGGCTCCGATTCATAACATGGCGGATAGCGGACTACTTAGTATTTAACTAGGAGCCCAGGATCCGGCGAGTAGAAAAAGCAGTTCTTTATTCTCTATCCAACCATTTATTTGTCTGACAGGTGCTTCAGAACGTAACTGTTGCATTAATCGCAAAAATAAACTTGAAAATGTCCGACCAAAAAAATATCTGAGGTGCCTAATCATAAATGTATTTAACCTATTTATAAACCGTTAAAATCACTAAATTGCTCAAATGACTCGGTTAATTTATAATATACGTTTACTCATTACTCATTACATACATACAAACATATGCTCACGCCTTATCCCCTCCGGGTTAGGCAGAGATAACAGCCTGCCATCTGCTTCTCTTCTTACATGCATCCTCAACTGTCATGAAACCTTTCATGCAAGTTCACCGGTTTCGAGTGCTTTTGACCTTTTTTATATTGGACACATCAACATGACTTCACCTTGCCTGATGTGCCTAAGTTAAAGGTAACTGTGTATCGTACAATACAAGTTTATCTTTGTATTTTAATTGCGCTACAAACTTTTGAAATCAGAACAAGTATTATTAGGTACGCTGGAACCCTCTTTTCTTTTTAGTACTACAATTGAATTTTGAAATGAATGTATATTTTTAAAAAGTTTATATTTTATCTTTTCGGTTTTTATCATGTACCACCAAAGTGCTTGCCATGGAAAAAAATTTACAGAAACGAATTGGGTTCATCTTTTCAGTTTAGCAGTTCCTATACATCCTCTCTTTCACCCTCTTTTCAAGGAGGCAGGACACGACGGTATCTCCCGTCCGAAATGAGCTGTCCGAGTGGGGTAGTACCTTCGCCCTATAGAACACCACGGCCATAATAACTATCGTGTTGTGTTCCCGCCGGTTAGAAGGGTAGCCAGAGCTCACCCCTCCTCCCCCCATCCCTTCCTAGCCTCCCCGCCCCTTCCCAGCCCTCACCCCTTCCCTTCAGGGTAGGCAGCGCGTGTGTAACACCCTTAGTGTTGCACACGTTCATAGGCCACGGTGACCGCTTCCCATCGGGTGGGCCGTATGCTTGTCTGCCACCTACGTAGTATAAAAAAACCCTCCTATCCACACAAATAATACCTATACCTTATTATTATTTCTGCGTTCCTAGTCCATCATCCGACCAACCATCGCATCATTGTAATGCATTTACATCCAAACTAAACATTCCAAACTACAAATGAACTGAAATACATTTGCAATGTAATGGAATTAAATTATTCATTCATTCGCATGATTTTAATGATGCAATGTTATCTCATGTGTGTATGTAGCGTGAAAACATCCAGGCAAGACTCACACATTAATTACAGAATTTTGAATCATATTTTGATGATTTTGTAATTTGAAAGCCAACAAAGCTATGAATGCCAGGAATGGGTGCCGGCCATACTATTTTTATTTTATTCATTTATATTTATTAGTCATACATCTTTTACATAACATTAGGTATATCTATCTGTTACGGCTAATACCCGAAGTGCGGCTGCACCTAGTTTTAGCTGGTTGGGTTAGGTTAGGTTAGGGTAAGTGGCTACACCTAGTTCTAACCGGCTAAAACTAGGTGCAGCCGCACTTCGGGTATTAGCCGTAACATATCTATTGGTCCTGCAAAACTGTTTACATAGTTTGTCTGCAGGATCTGATGAGTCTCATGGTACAGTAGTTAGGTACAGATACAGGCACGTAACTTCGCCAGGTTTAAGGTAAGTTCGCGCATCGTGCACTTTGAGCCAATCAAATGATTCAAAGTACGAACGAACGGGACGTTGATTCGCTACAAGACGTCTCTCGGAGACATCTGATTGGTCCGTAAAGTGACGGACCAATTATATGTCCGCGACGGTGCAACCGCGTCTCCCGCGACCCGCTCATACCTCAAAGGGGACCTAAAAATCGACCTTTGCGCATATGACGCTTCTGGCCAATTTAAGTGCCGGTATCTGTACCTACCTTGAACCATCACTGCGTGATTGTTGAAAATAGATACCTTTCAAGTGTATGCTCGTGACTCGGGAAGTAAGTTAAGCCGTAGCTGTACGAACATCTGTGGTATTCGTTGCGGGTAGTTAGAGCGCTAAAAAGTTCGACAAATTGGTCTATCTACAGAACTTCGATATAGCCAAAGGTTATGGCCGCCTGATAGCAGTCACTTAACGTATAATATGTGTAGTAGTTCTGTAGTTTCGTAGTTAGACTGTAAGTCAATCCCAACTTATTCAGAAGGGAATTAGTACAATAAAACGACGGTATGCTACATCGACAGTACCCTAAATCGATAGTACGCTGCATCGACTACCCGACGCGAGCCAGATTTAAATAAAAACACAGGATTTTCAAAAGTTTTTAATCGCAATTTGTCAAACCTTCCCATCAGGTGGGCCGTGTGCTTGTCTGCCACCTAAGTAGTATAAAAAAAATCTTCTGCGTAACCCTTCTGGAATAACAGGCGTGACTATTACGTATATATAAATTTTGTACACATATATATTCGTGTACAGTACAATAATCCTGCTATAATCAGTGTTGTTCATTGAAAAAATAACGAAACATCAAATAAGATGTTTTGTTTTGAAAAAAAATGCTACCGACCAGAGTAGATTTTGGACCCCATTGTCCGAGTTGTCACCGCACCTTTGATCCCGGCTTTGCCTTAGCGTCATCTAATGATAGGAGCTGACTAATCTTCCAATCGCATATACTTACCAAGATTCCTCGGCTTATGGGTTAAGGGATATCTATTTCTATATCTTCATGTGCTACGTACGCTACGGACTCGTGCATCAAGGTTTCGTACAAAGAATCACGTTTGTTGTATAGGAATCCCAATTAAATTTTTATTCTGTTTTTAATATCTACCTATTTATTGTTACAAAGGCAACAGAAATAAATCAAAAAATTTGAACTGTTTAGCTATCAAGTTCACAAGATATAGCCTGGTTTTAACCCTTTGGTTTCGGCACCCTAAAAATCCCGATATCATAAAATTTCCCTTATAAATAATTGAATACGAATTACGCAGTTTACAAATTCGTGCCCGTACAAGTGTTAAAATACGTCATGGCTTACTTAGTGAAATTTAAAGCCTCCCTCAAGGCACAATAAATTAACTAGTGTTATTGTATTAGCAAGCAGTGGTGGATGTGAAGCCAGAGAAATGCGGTCGCCATTTTCCCGTGCAAAAGGCTCAAACTCTCACTCACCAATGTCGTGACACATTTCACAATTTCTCCGTTTATGACGTCCTAAAAGTTTCACCAAATAATCTATTTTCATAATTGTACGTAACATGAAAATTGGTACGCAGACGGGGTACCTACTGTTAAGTCTTCAGCAGATATACCTATATTATATAACTGCTTGATTTAGAGAGGTTTTTAAGATCTTATTCGTGTAGGTAGCGTTTTACCGTTAATTTGGTTAGATTAAAAAATAAAGAAATTAGGAGTATGTACAAAGAGAAGCAGAAAGATAAAGAGGTATCGCTTTTGTACAAGTATGTAAGTGTTGCTGAGCGAACCTGTAAATGCAAATCGGATTTTAAGTCTGACTGAGGCTTTTCTAATAAAAATACCGCATCATAATCCGTTCGGTAGTTGTTACGTCCGTCGCGTACATACCTACTGAAAAACAAACAATGAATTAAAATCTTTTTCTATATTCTGTTCAAATAACATAACCCAACTTATTTTTTAATATCTCTAATGTATAATATACAGACACAGCCAATTTACAATTTTATTTTGCGACTTGAAAGATTTGATAACATCACGAGAGCGTAGGTAGGATATTATTATAACAGATCAAACGAAATAAAAATGTTTTTCTAATCGAATCGAAAATGTGCGCGCTACTGAATCGGGCATAGAAACTGATGTTTTCTACAATCAGCAAATTTTCTAAGTTAATGCCTTCTCTCGCTGTTCATTTGTTTTCGGAAATCTTACAATTCGTATTCAAGTGACTGCTTTTTATATTCGACAGGCCATTGTTGTAGGACGTACGTAACTATTTGCTTGTAGAGTTGCCCGCACACGTGGGGTCAAGGTTACGATCACTAATGTCGATTGCCAAAGTTACGGACAATACTACCCAATAATACGCAATTGTACAATTCGAAATTTCAAAAGTTTAGTACATAATATACTCGTTTTTAGGGTTCCGTGGCCAAATAGCAAAAAACGGAACCCTTATAGATTCGTCATGTCTGTCTGTCTGTCTGTCCGTCTGTCCGTCTGTCTGTCCGTATGTCACAGCCACTTTTCTCCGAAACTATAAGGCCTATGCTGTTGAAACTTGGTAAGTAGATGTATTCTGTGAACCGCATAAAGAATTTCACACAAAAATAGAAAAAAAAACATAAAATTTTGGGGTCCCCATACTAAGAACTGAAACTTTTTTTTATTTTTTCATCAAACCCATACGTGTGGGGTATCTATCTTCTTCTGTCTGGGGTCTTCAAAAATGCTATTGAGGTTCTAACATCATTTTTTCTAAACAGAGCAGTTTGCGCGAGAGACACTTCCAAAGTGGAAAAATATATTATGTACATTGCCATGCAAACTACCAGCGAAAATTGGTTTGAACCAGATCTACTAGGTTTTTTTTAATACGTCATAAACCGCAATTAATGGACAATATTTTTGGTTTAAATATTTCTTGTGAAACTGGTATTATATATTAGCTTATTTAGCTATTACAAGCCTATATGGGCTCGTATATAGTTACTTGCTGCTACGGAACCCTTCATGGGCGAGTCCGACTCGCACTTGGCCGGTTTTTATGTTCTTGTTGACAAACTTTCATACAAAGTTTCATCCCCTATTTGAACCCCAAGCCTTTTTGTTCGCAACAAAAAGTAGCCTATGTCCTTTCCCAGGCTCTGGATGTCCATTTCTTTACGAAATGTTATCAAAAACGGTTGAGTGATTTAGGTGTTAGGCATAACAGATAGACGCCAGACAGAGTCACTTTCGAATTTATAATATTGATATGGATTTAAATCGTAATTCTGTTGATGGGAGAAAGGCTTACCATGGGTCAACTAAAAAGTGTATAGATCATCATTTACCTGCTCTATCCCAATATTTGTGGTCGGCGCAACATGTCATTCTCCTCCATACATTTCTATCAGATGTCATCTCCTCAGTCACTGTCTTCTTTGCCATAAATAGAGCATATTTATGGCAAAGAAGACAGTGACTGAGGAGGTTCAGGCATTCCACCCATCTCTTAAAACCCACCAAATTCAAACTTCGAACTATTTGAACAACATTTTATCTAAAAGTTAAAATATCGAATACCAAACCAACTGTGTAAAAATACAAGTTGCTTTTAAATACTAACTTTTATATACGAGTACTTACTGTAATGTAATTATGCGTAAAATTATGTTTGGCATGCTAATTATACGCTAATAGTTAAGAGGTTGGCTCATCTTTATGTCACGGCCAAAAACAACCTACCTAAGTTTTAAATAATAGAATTTATAATTTAATATTTGTCTTCAAGGCTAAAAAATAGTCAAATAGATAGGTTTACTTCGCTATTATCTATACTATTATGAAATTGTAAAGTAGCTGTCTCTGTATAATGGAGATATTCAAAAAATACTTGGGTTATGTTATATGAACGACTCTGAACACAACAAAATTATTTTTTTGAATTCTTGCCTGTTTGTTCGCGATGGACGCCAAAATTACTGAACGGATTTTATGTGGGTTTTTATTTGAAAGATCTTCATCGATAGGTGGTGCTAGTAATATTTCAAATCGCTGAAAAGTAGTATGAAATATCTATCTTTTGGTATACCCTAATACCTACATAATATTACACTATATTTTATATTTTGGACTCAAGATTTTATTCAAGTATTTACTTACTTATTTATGTAGGTAGAGGGTTGGTACATGTTCATATTGTTCATGACACTATAATTTATGTGCAAGGCTGGAGACTGGGAACTCAATTACTACTAGAATGAAGCTGTGAAATATAAGTATCACTGCATTTGGCCTTACGGCCTGCAACGAAGGAAAGAAGAATGCATTACACTTCTATAAAGATTAAAATTTTAATCATAATTAAGTCCAATAATTTTCTCCACTTTCATTTGATAATGGATCGATTGACACCTTATTCAGCAATCAGTTCAGCATCCTAGAAACTACAGTGGAACATAATGTAAATAGACAGCTAAGTACATAACCATACTGTATTTAAAACATTTTATGCGCCGTAGTCTGGGTAAAAATGAAGCCATGTTTGTTTTCCATTCTATTGCGAAATGTAACAATGGATGTCTAAGTTGTTTCAAATATGAAACATTTTTTTAACCCTTCGAACTTTGTTTACAAAAGTCAATAGAATTGAATGAATTCAGGGGTTTCAACTTTGACTTACGTAGTCCTTGGATGACGTAGGTAGGTACTCGGTCCGGCGAATTTCATTGTCTGGGCAAATACTTCTTTGTGAGTGTACTGGACCTTTTGAATGGAACTTTCCATTTATTACTAAATGCCTTGTAAGGAATATTGAGAAATGAATCGCGTGTGTCACAATACTCGTACAATACTAGATCCGATCCGAGACCGATTATTTAATAATCGGTGCAATTCTGCCACAGGTGCATTCCATGCGCATTTCAATAAAAAGGCCTCACTGTGGTATATGTGACCTGTTTTAGAATTAATTATTGAAACGATCAAGAAACTACTTCACATATAAGTCGGTATTCAATATTGTTAAACAGAAGTCGAGATGTCTGGATATTTTTTCTATAATGTTTATTACGCTATGCCACGAGTTTGAATGCTTTCTTTGGTATTGACTTTTCTTCCAATTTAAATTTACCTACGTAAGTATTCTAGAATTGGGATAAACATACTGAGATATATTTTTTCTTGTAAATACCTACATATTATTATAAAACATGGAAGCACCCAGACTAATATAATTGTAACTGTTGTAGCTAACATACTCACCAGGATTATATAATTGGGCTCCTTCCACTTGAATCCACCAATCTCAATCCACATGTGGATCGAGATTGGTGGATTCAAGTGGAAGGAGGCTATAATTGTAGCTTTCGTAGCTGATCTTACCATCGGGGTTACATAATTATAGCTTTTGTAGTTGACATTACCATCGGGGTAATATAATCATAGATTTCGTAGCTAACATTCTCAACAGGATGATAAAATCGTAGCTTTCGTAGCTAACGTTCTCAACAGGATGACAAAATCGTATCTGTCGTAGCTAAAATTCCCATCGGGGTGATATAAATAATCGTAGCTTTCGTAGCTAATATTAAATAAATAAATAAATAAATATTCTACAACATTCTACACATCGCTCCCTAGACCCAAAGTAAGCTTAGTTTAACTAGCTTGTGTTATGGGTTCTAGAATGCTGATAAACATACTCATATACTTTTTTTTTGTAAATACATACTTATTATACATAGAAACACCCAGACCAATGCAAATAGACATATTCATGCATACAAATATTTGCACTGAGCGGGAATCGAACCCGCGCCTCCTGCGTAGCAGTCGCATGCACTACCGCTACAAAATCGTAGCTTTCGTAGCTAAAATTCCCATCGGGGTGATATAATCGTAGCTTTCGTAGCTAATACTCCCATTAGGGTGATAATAACCGTAGCTTTCGTAGCTAACATTCTCTACAAAGTCTACAGGTTGATGCAATCGTAGTTAACATTCTCAAAATGATAAATAATCGTAGCTAACATTCTCAAAATGATAAATAATCGTAGCTAACATTCTCAACGCAGCTACAAGCTACAAGTATAATTTATCAACTAAAATATCGTAACAGGATAACATTATTGCAGATATTGAAGCTACTATGCTCACCAGAAATCTTTCAGCAGTCTTTTTGCTATTAGCTTCTTATATTATTTCATATCGGAATTATTTCAGCAAGAAGTTTCTTATTACTATTGATGAGTCCGCGTTTGACCACTATCTCACTTGCTGGTTAGTGATGACGTAGTCGATGATAGAACACGTTTACTTAGAAGCAACCAATGATATTATATAATGTAAAAAGAGGCAGATATGTTACTAGAGCGCGCCAGGTGAAGACTCGAAAACGTCCCAATTGGGACGTTTTTTGACGGACAATGTTTATAGCTATCTTTTTTACTCACGTGCTTATCCCATCTTTCATACTACTTTAACGCTAATTGTCAACTATTGTCAATGTGGATCAGATTTGAGGTGTCAGTTACTATGAACGTAACATACCTTGTATATCAAATCATTGGAAGCAACCTAATCTTTCTAGATTCTCAGTTTAAAAATGCCTGGATACACAAACTCACAAACATCCTACATGATTTTTAAGTTTTAGCATTTAATTTTGAACGATTGATTTAGTGATGTCGTTCTTTTCTGCGTAGAAATGTGTACAAAGAAAGGATAATCTTTAAAAAAAAAAGTTAAACGACAAGTTTGGAAACTTCAGAATGGAAGGCGGGAGTGGGGGCGTGCCTGATATTCGAACGCCTACGCTGCCCCGCCCAGCGACACCGTCCGCAAAGAGCAACAAGCTGGCTGTCTTGACCTTGAAAGTCATTTAACCAAGGCAGTGTGCCATACGCCTAATATACTCGAAGCTGCAACTTACACTTCCACCGCGGACGAGAAAGAAATAGACAAACTTTTTTTTCTCTCTCATAAACAGCTCAGCTTTTAATATGGGCTTTGAGAAAGCTAACATTTATTTGCGAGTTTTAACCATTTGTTTATTTCATCCGGTTTACCCTCCAGCATCCGACTTGGGCTCTTTCTAGGTTGTCCCGGGTGGTACGTTTTCGGTGTGTTGGATGTAATTTAGGAGCCTTTTCTATGAGCCGCCTCTGGCATCGAGTGCTCTCTGGTTGACTTCGTAAGTGACGCTACTCACTGCATGCCACCGAGGTTTCTCGAGATTACGTGGCTCAATAGTTACTCGTAGTTATTTTAATCGAAGTTTCATGTTGTCTAAGTATAATCTTGTCGAAGGATTTGTCGAAATTCAGTTTGGGAGTCTGGGGCCTTACTCCGAAAAACGAAAATATTCGTATCCGTTGACGTTTTGACCATTTAGCTACCCCGAAAGTGTTTCGTTTCGGATTTCGGATCCGTCTTCGATCGTTTGACATTGAGGTTGTCGATCGTTATCAGTACACCTCCTACTCCCAAAAATACATTTGACGTTTTCGCTGTCGTTATTTGACAAATGGTCCATTTTCGTTCGATCCGAAACGTTCATGTTCGATTTTCAGAGTAAGGCCCCTGTTTACGATCACGGCAGAGGTAAAGTTATCGATCCGATATCGTGTCCTATACATGCATGTGTTACGTCAGTTACGCAATGTATGTTGCTTGTACTCACCGCCTATTGCCGGTCGTGGTACATTCGTAGATAATGTATTTTAATTTTAGAGAGTCCTTTAATATCGTGACATTATAATGATTAGTGTCAGCTATGTTGATGCTGTAATGCCCGCGTGGGATTGTGTTCCTATTCCCGTTCCGTGGATAAAAAAATATAATTTAAAATATATAATTTTATTTAATTTTAATATAAATTTCTAGACCACCGGACATCTGAGTGCTTGTTTTTTTCTTTTTAGTTTTGTACGCAGTCGGGTTTTTTAATTTTTTTAATTATATTTTTTTATTTTAAACTTTTTAGTTATGAGTAGGTACCTAGCTAGCTTTTACCCGATTGGACTTTCTACTGTCTAATAAAAACGCCTTTGTGAAAATGGTTGTTACGCAACTTTAAATCGATATATATTCTAAACGGTCAATCGAATCGAAAAATGTTGAGAGAAAGCTAAAACTGATTTTTAAATACCTATTCAACGATACCCCACTTGACATAGTTTGTTGAATTTCATTTTTTTAATTTTCCCAATATGGCGTCCAGTAGTCGCCATATTGAATTTTCACTAACGTCATGTCTTTAGTGACACTCGCCGGACTAAGAGGAATCGATTGACGTGCGAATCATAAAAATCGGCCCAGGCGTCTGTATAGTGCTTTAAAGGAACATACAAACATACATACATACATACATACTTAGGCTGTTAAACACATTACCACTCCTTTGCGTTGCGCAGTCGGGTAAAAAGTGCGTTATTCTAAACTACATAATTTATACTACTACTATATATTTATACATAACTTAAAAAAAAACCCTGTACCACAATTTCAGCCAGATCCGTTCGAGCTTGATAAGTAACAAACATCTAAATTTACGAGTTTACCACGGAATTCCGAAATATGGTTTTGGTCTCATTTCAATTCAGACTAACGGACGTCAATGAATGAATTTGTTCTTGATTCGTAACGTAAAGTTCGGCTCATATATATAATTCATTTTTTGCTCCATATTTTATTCCTGTTTCGTCCCCAAAATTATTGTCCCTATTATTGTTGAAATTTATACTTGTTTAGTCACACTCTTTGCTCGTTAATTTAGGTAAGCTGTTCAATCTGTTTGGAAGATATATAAAGAACAAATGTCTTGTTAAGTTTGTTTAATTACGTGTTTTCTTATTGTGGAATACCTGCCTTTGGAGTACCAGTCCACTGATTAGAAGTACTTAGGTTAAATGAGATTTCCAAGATTTCATAGTTCTTACTAAACGCAGTTCACAAGTGACGAACTAATAAAGTGGCCAATCACGTCGCCCATTATGTTGTTTATGGTTATTAAAGAACATTATTTCCTCGCTAACTTCGTCATTCCTTCTTTATGTCTAACCACTAACTTTCTGTACCTGTCATATAGATGATATAGAAAAAGGTGCGCTATGACTATACAGATAAATATCAATATTCATTGACTTATCTTTTCTGCGCCCTGTATCAAATTCGAAATTCAAATAATTATAACTACATTTAAAAGACCGACTTCACAAACCAATATTATGTAGGTATCTACTTTTTAGTGTACAAAAATAGAAAAGTACCTATTTATGAGGTTTATTATGTACAGAATTTTTGCCGTAAATTTGATGTTTTCCCCTCGATTTTCCCAAGATCCCAGCATCAGACCCTGATACCCTGGATATGGGACCACATCAGAAGTAGCCTCTTTCAAACAAAAAAAATATTCAAAATCCATCCATAATTGACGCCGCTATCGCGTAACATAGATACAAAAAAAAAATAGCGTACAAATTGAGAACCTCCTCCTTTTTTGAAGTCGGTTAAATACATCCCCCTTGAACCGTGACACAATTTTCGTTCTAAACAGCTTGCCTAGTATACATAGAATTAATTGCGTTGCATTTAAATCGTTATTGCACACTTGCCCCAAATCGAACGAATGCAACTCACAAATTGAAAACGATTTGCCATATCAGTTCGGTGTCAGTTGGTTGACCTACTGATTAGTAGTCAATATAGCATTTCCAATATAATCTATACTAATACTAGCTGTTGCCCGCGGCTCCGCCCGCGTGGATGACGAAATCCGTTTCAAAAACTATCCTATCTCTCAAGTTGGATCGAACGGCACATGGTGTGCGAATTTTATTATAATCGGTTAAGTGGTTTAAGAGTTCTTTGAGGACAAACATTGTGACACGAAATTTATATATATTAAGATTATAAAGGGGTAAAGTTTGTGTGTTTGTATATTTGTTAAATTGTAAGGGGTAATCTCGGAATCTACTGAACCGATTTTAAAAATTATTTCATCAATAGAAAGCCACATTATCCGTGAATGTCATAGGCTGAATATCATCACGCTACTGTCCAAGGGAGCGGAGCAATAATCATAAATGTGAACAATTCCGGTAGATTCCCATACATTTTAGGAAAACTGATAAATTATGAGCATATTATGTGAGTTAAAAAGGGTGCATCGGGGTTCGAAATACGCCAAGGGCGAAGCCGGGGTGGATCATTTAGTATCTAATATATGCTTAACTTAAAACTAGATTTTGGCTGCGGCTCGGGGTTAACTATCACGTTCCCGCGACCACTGGTAATTAGGTACCAATGGTCCGTTATAAGGTTAAGTACTCCTAAGAGCCTTTCTGCTATTTCGAAATTAGCTATTTCTGTGTCACATTTTCGTTGCAAACAGAGCAACGAAATGAATGCAGCGCGAGAGTGACACCCCTGATGTTGCACACGTCCATAGGCCACGGTGACTACTTCCCATCAGATAGGACGTGTGCTTGTCTGCCACCTAAGTAGTATAAAAAAAAGAATTGTCACCCATCCTAAGACTGACCTGAATGGTATTGCTTGCATAGTGCTTATCTACTGTGTTACTATTGCCCCCTAGGTATGTGCATAATGTGATTCATACAAACGGTCATGTTGCAATCGTGACCTCATTGAACGACCGCTAAGTACTTGCAATAGGTGATTTGTTTACATATTGTAACTTGGGATCATTTTGATTTGCAAAACATGATGTGCAGTACGCGGGAGTTCATTGATTATGCAATAAAACTGCATTTCAACGAACTAGAGCCTAATAACAATTCATCTGAATGACTATAATAATTGTCTTGACTTTGAATCAGATTTGGTATTATTTCTTATATTTTAAATTATTTGATGTTAATTATTTGATCTAATTTAAGAGTTATTTGAATTTTTTTATTTTTATTTGTTATTTTAATAGATGATGAATGATTATTTTTATTATTTTTATCTCCCTTGACTTATTTTCTTGATTATTTATTGTATAATTTATAAATTACATTTTATATCGTGTGTGACATTTATAACATGCTTAGGTACATTTTAAAACGTGACATACAATATTAATATTTTTTTTTTAAGTAGGTACTAATTGGACATTCTCACTGTCAATAATTTCAATTGTTATTTTTGTAAGACAATCAGACAAAGCTGTGCATAATTATCTTTAATTGGTGTAGCACATGCCCATTGTAAAATCTTATCAATGTTACTTAGAAAAATGCTTGTGTATATACTGTTGATATGCCTTTTTAAATAAATAAATAAACTATATGGCATATTTATTAAAATTTGCGTTGCGTTTAGACCTTATTGCATCTGTTAGCAACCCATATCAACATGATTTTCCATAAGATGTTGTACACAGGATGTATTATTGCCTACAGTTATTGTGATGGTTTTGATGACGTATTGTTTAGAATTGATCTGGGGCCTTACTCTGAAAATCGAACATGAACGTTTCGGATCGAACAAAAACGGACCATTTGTCAAACAACGACAGCGAAAACGTATTTCAAATGTATTTTGGGAGTAGGAGGTGTACTGATAACGATCGACAACCTCAATGTCAAACGATCGAAGACGGATCCGAAATCCGAAACGAAACACTTTCGGGGTAGCTAAATGGTCAAAACGTCAACGGATACGAATATTTTCGTTTTTCGGAGTAAGGCCCCTTGGGTCATCGAACTCAATGTGTTATGGCAATCGCATAGAAATTTGTATGTACATACTTAACTAGGTATATTATGTTTTTGTTGTATAAAGACTTTCTAACTATTTTTACATTTTCTTGATATTGTTCCAAATAAGTACGAGTATAATAAATTCATAACATAACATAACATAAACTCACGCCTATATCCCCGAAGGGGTAGGCAGAGGTGCTAGCACCCACATTTCGCCAGTTTATGTTTAGGTCCCAATGTAATAGGTGGCGAGCCTATTGCCATTAACCGGGCACTTATAAACCTGCGATAAATACACACATAACTTCGAAAAGCATCGAAAAGTCATTGGTGTGTGCCACGGTGAACCTGGGATCGAACCCGAAACCTCGTCTCAGCAGTCCATTACCCAAACCACTAGGCTACCGCGGTATTCAGTACCTAAAAATTGTTTTAAGTTAAACACTTTTATGCACTGAAAGCGGCCATATTGGATTTTCCTTTTTGTCACAGTGAACGAAATTCTACTAGTCAAGCCCTTTCGTTTCATATCCATATTGCTGTAGTTGTGGAAAAATAATGTAAGTCGCCATTTTGTAGCGTCGGCCACTTGGATTTACAATGATACAGAATAGATTAACTTGTATTGTCACCAGAAGATATGTGCCAAATATCAGAACTGGGGTAAATTTTCAATTACTAGATTTGACCCAAACAAACAGGTCTACTTAAACTTAGAAAAATAGCTGGGCAATGTAGTTTTCGTTTTTCACTATTCAATTCTTATAATATTGCTTCCTCAGACTAAACTCTAGTCTGAGTATTGCTTCGTATTATGGGCGGAATCTAACTAAATAAACACTTTCTTGCTACACAACAAACACGGTGGACTAAAACTATAAGAATGTACTCATATTTTATTAATTTATACCCTTGTAATTGTATTTTTGCCAATAACCGATATCATTTCTCTTTTTTTTTGTATTATGTACAATTAGGAGGCCCAAAATGAAACATCTCATTTCAGCCAGATATTTTCGACAGTTTTTGCGGTTGTAATAATTATCCATACTTACATACTGTGATGATGTGAATAAGTTGATATACGAGTAGTATATAATATATTTAAAATGCATTTAGCGCGATGAAGACTGTTTAGATCTCGAGCTGGCAACTGCAACTAAAGTCAAGTCGCGCTTCCGAGTATCGCGCTATGCCTGCTGCCATTACAATAATGTAACACTAGCTTTAGCCCGCAGTTTCGCCCGCGTGGACTCTGCTCCCGGTCCAGCGGCCTATAGGAACCCAATCCAGGGATAAAAAGTAACCTATGTGTTATTTCATACTCTAAAAAACATCCAAAAATTCATCCCTTCTCACAAAATTTCACATTTTTTGATATTAATAGAATTTTCTGGAGACTTTATCAACTTCGCTCGGCCGTTAGGGGAGTTTTCCTTAACTCTAGTAACTGAGTAGGTACTCTTTAAGGTGGCCAACTGTCCACACTCTGCAGGATCTTTCTAAAATGTAAATTATGGTACCTACCTAACTCATGTTCATTATTTAGTAAAATATTCTCGCAATAAATCAAATGCGTTCCACTTTCACTCAATTGCACAAAAATGTTGGTGCTATAGCATTCATTGGGCCCATGTCCAGCAGTGCACTGCAATATACTAATTGATTGATCGATTGACACAAAAATTTTACGTTCAACCAAAATATTGTTAATATGTACGTGCACGTTCCATTATACTAGGTACGATTTGAAAAAATTGTTTTGAAAGTTAAAAAAAACAGATATTCGTTGCAAACTAGATATTTCAATGAAATTTTGAAGCAGTTACCTCTGCTTTCGCACACGGCCCACCTGGTGGTAGAAATTTGAAGGTAAAAATTTGTCACATAAGAGAAAGGTATACAGATAAAAAACAAACAAACACAGCTAATCCACAATTTTATAACGGTATCTATAGAATTATTTGCGATTTTTTTAACACATATTTATTCAAATTCAAATTTAGGGGGCATTTGATATTTATTCGGGTTGGTTCTATCGAGAGAATATCCTGCATTTAATATCGTAAAAGTTGGCCACCATCGCTCTTGGTGGTCTTGGTTAATTTCGAATAACTTGGTTACTTTTCTTACCTTAAAAACAGAATAATTCTTAGGCAAGAATTTAACTTTATTCGGGCTTGCCAGTTGTATACGTCACTATGGTGAACATTTTTTATTTTTAGGCGGTCGGTGAAACGATTTTGGCGTATGACGTCACTCGCCGTCATAAATTGATAGACGAATATATTTTTTTTAATCAGCTGTTTCGTACTGGAGATACAGCAACTAGTAAGTAGGTACTGCTTTACTAGTAAATAACACCTCTTCAAACCTTACAGTTTGGAGCTCGGTTCAACTTTTCTACCACTAGGTACTAGATATCCATGCAATGACGGGTGGTAATCGTTTTTTGGTTATATCTTTGGTTCTATTTAACCGATTGCAATCAAACATACGGCAGATTTTAAGTCTAACCAAAGCCTTTTTGAATGCCCCGGGACTATAGGAGGAAGGAAACACATGCGCTGAAGAATTCCAAGTCTTTATGGTGCGGCAAATAAAAGAGGCACCGAACCGCTTGGTTCTTGATGAAATTGATTCGACTGTGTGAGGGTGATACCTCAGTCTGGCATGTGTAGTTCTGTATAGGAAAGGAAAGGGTGGGATTAATTGGAGGAGCTCATCGGAACACGCCATGGTAGAGCCGAGAGACCTATCTGATAGAAAAAAAACAGCATCAAAATGTGTTGAATACTTTGCTACCATCGCACTCGCCATGGTAGAGCCTGCCGGTAACGGAGACCTATCTGGATAGAAAAAAAAACAGCATCAAAATCTGTTCAAAACTTTGCTACCATCGCGAACAAACAGACTAACAGACAATCATATCTTTTCGTAGTAATTACCATCTAGTACATTTCTAGGAGGCGATGAAGTTTTACAGCTAGGTGATGCTGGTATTCCTAAACATTGCCTATTGTGTTCTCGATTGCGCCGCGTTACGTGCACGTGAGTCAGCGATAGTACCGCTCGATACGTTTATCGATTCATAAATTGAATAAGTAGGTACTTGCACTTTTCATATTAGGAACACTTCATTGGTGGTAGAAATATGATGGTACAAATTGCGAAAAATCCTCCATAGTAATCCAATCTCGGTTGGATTGCGTTCAGGGGTCAGCAATAGCCGGGCAGCGGGGATTGTGGTCGCAGCACTAGTGGGACCGGTGGGTGTCACGCGGTGCTGCGACGACAATCCTCTTTTGATGAGGCCGTCAAGCTGAGTGCCACCATTGTTAACATGGTAAGTGTATGTAATGGTGAACCTCTTTCCTGAGACTTTACCTTCAGCTTACCATCAGGCGAGGTGAAGTCAAATTGACGTGTCCTATGTGTATAAAAAAAAAATGATTTCACTGATCATGAGCAAGTCCATCTTGTATTACCTATGGTCAAGAGAATCCTCTTAGATTCCGAAGAGAATATGAAAACAAATAGAAGAAGCGGATTATATAAACCAGGCTCGTAACAAATGGAAACTTGTTTGCCTCGCGGTATACCTGCTACTTGAATCGGATTAAGTAATTTCCCTTTCAATTTGTAAAAACCTAAACTGTACTTTTCCAATTGCATCTTTTACTAATACTCTTAAAGAATATAATCTGCTTGACATGCAGATAATCGATTAATCATGAGTCAGCTACCGTGTTCGTACTTTGATGAGTAAGTGCAGTTATGATTGCAGCAATAGTCAATACCTACTTTGCATGACTAACTTAGATGTGATTCAAGACCTTCACCCTCCCCCTAAAGAATAACACAACTTATAAAATATTATAAGGAGTAGGATATTTCCAAGGAGGTAGGACAGGACGGTATCTTCCGTCCGAAATGAGCAGTCCGACTGGGGTAGTACCTCCGACCGCGGCTATAATAACTATTATGTTGTGTCCCACCCCCCCCCTTGCCTTCATTGCAGGCAGCAGCGCGTACAGTGTGTGACACCTTTAGTGTTCCACAAGTCCATAGGCCACGGTAACCGCTTTCCATCAGGTGTGCCGTGTGCTTGTCTGCCACCTGCGTAGCAAAAAAAATGATTTACTTGCTGATTGAATGTCATCATTTTCCTGACCTGTACCCAATTATTTGGGATCGGCGCATCATGTCATTCTCCTCCATACATTTCTGTCCGATGTCTTCCTTTCCGTATATCGTCTTTCACGCATTCTAACCATCTTTTCTTAGGCCTACCTCTGCCCCTAAAGCCCTCTACATACATACTTTGAACCTTTTTGACAACATTACTTTCATCTCTTCTCATAACATGTCCATACCACGACAGTCGCCCGCTTCACAATTTTTCATTTACGGATGCAACTTTCAAACTTCCTCTAATAATACTCATTCCTTATTCTGTCCATTCTTGTCATTTTTTTAAGCTGCTGATTGAACATCTCATTATATAATAGGTAATACTACCTGTTGCCTGCGGCTCTCAGTTACCACTTAGCCACGAGACCCTCTCAATTTTACTTTATGCGAAATATGATCGCATGACCTTGGCCACGAAAGACGTGACAAATCATACCGTCACGTTGCGACGTCAGGAAAAACTTCGAAAAACCTCAGATTACATAACCAGATCAGTAGGCCTACCATGAAACGTATATCAGACTCGCACGCCACGAACGAAACTGTCATTACCGTACCGTATAGTTACTTCGGATTTCGTTCTTTCAGACTTCTCTCGTGTCGATGTTGCCAGCGTGGTGTAGTACCTATTTGGTTTCACGGCAATGCCGCTACTTACGGAGAGGGCCCGAGCATAGGTATCGCTCTTCGAGAAGGCATACTACATCCCCTCCAACTTTTTCGCCTTGTTCTTTCAGTCGAAACTATAATATGAAGTACGTTTGGGAGTGGTTTTCGTTTACAATATACTATTTAATGAACTTTTATTTTTATTAAACACCAACATGTTCAAAAATACATGTCTTTGTATTGCCATTTTTTTAAATAATGTCTATAAGATTTATTTACAAAAATATGCGTGGTTTGTCGATTTTAGACAATTGGTATTGAATTACTTTTTAAATAAGCGTGCCGTGTTCAGGCTCGATTGCGGCATAGAACATTTTACCATTTCAATCCGAAAATGCGGATGTAAGTTTCATGGTATGCCTTCAAAATTTTTTCTTGTGGTTACAATCTTACATCAATTAAAGAAATGAACGTGACTCATCACGTGTTTCTAAATTACCTCAACTATTGAATCCTTCTCATAACAAAATAAAAAGAAATTTGAAATGTATTACTTTGCTGTTTTGGATAGTCGGTTAGTGCATAATACGTGAATTTTTGACTGTTCAAGATTTTTGTCTATTAGGTACCTACACCTAGGTAGAGATCGCCACCGTCGCTACTGAATCATATTCGACATCATATTATCCAATAAAATGTGATGATGTGAACCACAATGGAGCGAAATTCACACGTGTATTAGCCGAACTAGCTGTTGCCCGCGGTTCCGTCCTCGTGGAATTGGTTCTGTACCCGCTCGCTATGAAAATCAACTCTACTATGTGTCATTTTTTTATATCACTAGGTAGCAGACAACCAACTTTATGGGAAGTGGTCAACGTGGCTTATGAACGTGTGCAACACCAAGGGCGTCACATTTGCGCAGCTGGAGGAGTTGAAGGAAATGGGGGGGGGGGGGGGTTTCAGAGAGTTTGTGTACTGACAATGCAAGCACTGACAGCACAGAATCGCTCCAGTGAGCTCTACATGGCTACGCTATTTACCAACGGGAATACAACAAGATGGTTATTATGGTCGCGGTCTTGTGTACGGCGGAGGTACTACTCATTTCGAACGGGAGATACTTGCCCTACCTCCATTAAACATTATTCTAGACTATGATTGATCCCTGTACTCAACCGTTTTTGTGAGAGACTAATAAACATCCCATTTGAGATGAGTGCCACGGGGGCGAAGTATGCTTCGTGCCAAATCCCGGGACATAATATATAGTCAAATATAAGATGAGATTCGTTAGAATATACCAGTCAAGCCGCAATTCGAGAGGTTTACTCGCCGCTGAAGAGTTCCATTATCCTATTCCTGACTCCATTTTCAAATCAGTTCAATAGGGTCAAATTATTGTAATCCGGATATCGCATACTCACAAAACTTCAAGTTGACACGACATGCAGTTTTAGGCATACGCTACACTTGACGGATGTTCAGTCGCGGTTCTTGAGGCTTACGATTTATTCTTTCCGAATTGCACACCTACGTTTTATTTTTGATTTTAAGATCATTATGTTAATGGTAAACCCCGGCTCTTCGCCAAAATTTGGGTTTGTGGGAATTTTTGTTATTTCAAATGTCTATATTGACCGGACTATTTGGTCTCCCCGCTGATAGCACAGGATCCCTCCAGTGAGCTCTGGATACCATACTTAAAGCCGCCGGGAACACAACATAGATGTCACTTTGAGCACTTTTGATAATCGTATTATTGCATCCAATGCACTGTATTTAAATTCTGCTCGTGTCCAAGATAGCGTAGTAATGCGGGGGTGCGCCAAAGTTCACCTAAATTTTCAACTCCGATAATTGGAAATCCGAAAAGTTCTTGCTAACATTTTTCATTCTAACAATCACAATTCCTAACTACTCTGTCTCTAATGTTCATAATTCGAAGCATTCAATTTCATAATGTCAGTAGCAATAAACATTTATTTTACTTTTATTATTTTTCCTATATTTTTTCAACATAACCATCTTTTACACTATTATTCAAAGATATTTTATATGTTTCTTAATCATAATCCATATAATTAAACATCATAATCATATTCATTTTCATATTGTTACTCGATGCCCTTATTTTTGGTTGAAGTTTAAAAATACTAGGATTCCAACCTCAGTAGGTTATGTTAGATTAGAACTGTGATTACAACGACGCACGAGCCGAGCGAGCGAAGCAAGCGTGCCGCGGCATTCCATACAAAAAAAATCATACAAAAATTCGAAAAAAAAATCTTATGTAGGGATAAAATGATAAAAAACAGTAGGAGTTTTAATATATTCCCATATATTATAATGTTATTAATTACAATTTTCGGAAACATTAGTGTTATGAACATCGCCGGTAGCACTAATAATAGTAGGTATGAATGAAAACTTTAGGATGGAAAAGTTTAGGACGAGTGATCATTCGGATTAGAAATCGTTAGGAAGAACAATTTCGGGTAAAGAACTTTAGGTGAGCCAATATGGACCCGTAATGCGGTGCGTTGGCCTGCAGCGTAATTCGCACGTCCGGTGACGCAACAACGGTAGCCGTGTACTTGAACTCCACGACCTATCTACCAGCGAGCGTATCAAGATTTATTCCAATGTGTTCGGTGTGCCAGATTTTTTTTATACGGTGAGAATGACAAGAACAATGCCTAATCGATTACCTAGATCCTATTAACAAGATTAAGTTCATCATCATCATCATTCTCTGAACCTTTTTCCCAACTCAGTTGAGATCAGCTTTCCAGTCTAACTGTGATGCGGCTGAACTTCGATATTTTACGTGGAGCGACTGCCATCTGACCTCCACAACCAATTGTCATTATGACCAATGGCGATATCGAAGTTCCAAGTTAGACTGGTTGGACTTTTATGGGCTCCAACTACCCGTAATGACTGCCATAGATGTTTGTATGGCAACCGGGACCGACGGCTTAACGTGCTCTCCGAGGCACTAATAAACCTGCGATAAAAACACACATAACTTCGAAAAGCATCGAAAAGTCATTGTTGTGTGCCATGGTGAACCTGGGATCGAACCCGAGACATCGTCTCAGCAGTCCATTACCTAAACCACTAGGCTACCGCGGTTTAACAAGATTAAGTTACCTACTTAAAAGGAGATAAAGCAATAAGTAGGTAGGTAGTAGGCAAAATTCGGATAAATTTTAATCAATCAATAGAAGTTTATTTTTTGATATGATATTTTAGAAGGCATAAGCTACAATAAGTATAACTAACCAACGTCAAAATTTTTTTTTGAGCACAGTTGGTATATTATGATTCTTATTGTTATTATTTACTAATTTTGATTAAAATATAATTAATGATTTTAATTCAATAAGATTGAGGTAACTTAGAGGCTCGTGGCCGAATGGTATGAGAGGCGTACTGACACTTTTGCAGTATTGAGTTCGAATCCCGACTAAATTTGCCTAGGTAACCTAGATCCTAGATAGTCAGCTTATCTTGCAAAAATATATGGTGTTGTTTATTTTATCAACCACAATACACACAGACACATCATAATCTCTTATCTATAATTACCGATGTATGTGTGAGGTGCATGTCTGTATATGTGTGTGAATCTGCGCTCGCGCCGCTGCGCTTGAACGAGGCAGTGTCAAGGTCGCGGCGTACTCTACTCAAATACTTATCTACACCACAAAATACTCCCACACACGCGAACGTGACCAGTATTAGGTACCTATTAGTCTATTTAACCACTATCATTAGGTACCTATGTAATAATAATCTAGATAATGTACCTTACCTACCTACCCTGCTATGTTATAAAGCTGTAGCGAGTTTGTTTGTTTTGTTGAAAACGCTAACCTCAGGAACTACTGGTCCGAATTGAAAAAATAATTTTGTGTTGGATAACTTTAGTTGGAAGTTTATGTTTAAGTTGGAAGTGTAATAATCATTCGTGCTCGCAATCATGCTCTTTCGTCCGAGATTTACCTGAGTGAAGACGTGTTTTGTGTTTGACCGTATATAAGTACAAACCAAAATAGTGCACTTAAAATCTTAATCTGCTGTGATTCCGTGTAATATAACTCATTATCAAGTAAAAGTCGATCTTATCAACACAACGCACGACCGCAGCGCAGGAGTCAGCGGAGCGCCCTTCACCCCCTCGCAATAAAAGAGACAGGTGCAACAATTCATCTTTGTCTATCAACGGCAATCAGGTGCGTACTAGTGACAACGTTTTGACAGATTGTTATACGCTTCTATAGTGGTTATATGTATATGAGTATACCGCTTATTGGAACAGCCTGCGACGACGCGCAGCAGCGCGTATTAACAATTACCTACATTAACGATATAATTACCAACACATTAACGCTGTTTTAAAGACAAAAACTGAGCATTCCGGTATACTGTACTACAAATAATAAACATGAATTTGTCACGTAAATCACCTAAAGGTATATCAGCGTCCGATACAGATTTATCGGCGCGTGCGAGCGAGCCCTCATGTACTCACCCATCTATAAGAAAACAAAACAAGCGTGTGCGCTTGGAAGACGACACTCCCACCGGTTCGAAGACTATTAGCGACGATGCCGCCGAGAGTATTAAGGAATTGTTAACATTGATGATATCTAAGCAAAATATGCGACTTGACGCAATGGATAACAGTATTCGGGAAATCAAGGAACAGTATTGTACCATAACAACTATTGAAAAAAATATCATGGATATTAAGTTACAAAATAGTAACATTCAGACTATAAATAAAGAAATAATTACAAATGTGGATTTCGTGTCTGGCCAAATAAAGGATATCGAGAAAAAAATTGATAACCTTGAGTGTGAACGCAAGACTTACAACGCACAATTCTTGCTTCTAGAGGAAAGGATAGAGACTTTCGAACGCAACTCTAAAAAGACTAACATTGAGATAAGAGGAGTGCCGAAAAATACGAAGGAATCTAAACAGGACCTCTATCAGATGATCACTAGTATTCTGAGAGTAACAAACACTGAATTATCTGAAATACAAATTAGAGACGTTTACAGATTGCCGTCGAAAGAAATCGCCCAAACCAGTACTGTGGTAGCTGAGTTTGGAAATACACTAAGTAAGGACCAGTTTCTTAAGGCCACTAAAAGGTATAATTTGGAAAACAAAAACAACGAGCTGAACACCAGTCATTTGGGGCTACCGGGATCTGAGAATGTAATTTACATTTCTGAAAATCTGACAGCAAAAACTAAAAGGTTACTATTTCTTGCCCGTGACTTGGCTAAGTCGGAAGCCTATCAATACTGTTGGATATCTAATGGCAGAGTTTTTCTACGCAAAACGCAGGGTGTGCCTGCTATTCTCGTGAAAAATGAAAACACCATTACTGAATTGAAACACTCAAATAGTGTGTGTGAAAACGCACACATAAATAACAAATGACTATATGTGTTCTCTGTATATTTTTATTACATAAGTTTAATTAAATACTGTATAACTAACATATTTGTAACTGCAATTACTTGTACATGCACACATATGCACACTAAACTTGCTTACTTCAATTACACACAAATAACAACACAAAAATCTATTCAAACAATAAAAAACTTACATATAGGCAAAACATACTCATACATAACGCATCAACTTACATTCAGTTTAATTAACTCGCACTCGCTAATACTCATACATCACTCAACATACAATGACACAAATCTAATTCAGATCCTTAATAAAGGCCGTACAAAACCCCATAATATAAACACTTTTAACATACTAAACTTGCACTCTCTAGCACACACAAAATACATATTATTACACAGTTTACTTTCCTATAATAATTACTCCACATATACAATATTATATTGTTCTGATATTTTCACCTATCAACACAATACACTAAATAAAGTTAATTATGACGTAGTAGGGCGTTTGTACATCCTAACGAAACGTATATACTCAATAATTTGTTCTAATGGCTAACATAATACAAACTATTAGAGATATCGACAACACGTCACTTGCTACTAGTTTGAAAGTTAAAGATATAGGTGAATGTAAGTTGCATCTTCGTGACACAGGAAAACAGTATACAGTCGTGGCGCAAAATATTTGCAGTATTAATAAAAATTTTGATAGCTTTGATGTTCTCTTAAGCAGACTCCATTTTTTACCGGATATTATTATCTTAACCGAATGTAGGATTGATGAAATGTCAACTTGCCCCATTATGAAAAACTATAATTGTCACTGCTCGAAAATATACCTAAACCAAAATGATGGCATTGTAATTTATATTAAGTCCGATATTGAAGCCACGATTACGGAACCAACTTTCAAGGAGTCAAACTGCCTAATTGTCAATATTGGTAAGGAATTATCACTTATAGTGTTATATAGGTCTCCATCGTTCTATTATATAAATAACTTCTGTGACTCTTTAACACGAGCAATGGAAGCTTGTAAAAGCGAAACTTGTGTCATCGTAGGGGACATAAACCTTGATATTAAATATGGTTATAAAGGCAGTCGCTCAACTAACTATCTGGAACTAACTAGCCACTTCGGGTATTACCCAGGACATATATTTCCAACCAGGATCGGTAACTGTCTGGATCACGTCATGATAAAGTCCAAAAAACCAGCTACAGTTATCGTCTGTGAAACGAGTATAACGGATCATATGACAATCATCTTTGGTGTTCATAGAGACTTACCAAGAAAATATAGGCAGAAATTACAAACAAAACTGGACTATGAAAAACTAATGCATGATATTGAGGGAGAGTCTTGGGACTGGATCTATGAATGCACGGATGTATCCGAGGCATTTCAGCAATTTGTGGATATACTCACGCTTAAAATTAAAAAGTACACAAGTACAAGTGTTTGCCATAACTCAGAAATTATAATCAAACCATGGATTACTAGGAATCTCTTGAAGTGCATTAGGAAAAGGGATTTACTACATAACAAAGCTAATAAAAAACAGAACCGAGATAATCCAATCATACAACTAGAATATAGAAAATACCGTAACTACTGTAACAATATATTAACTAATCTTAAATTGGACTATGAACGGAAAACACTAATAAACACAAACGGTAACTGTAAAAAATTATGGTGCGAAATTAAGAGAATATGTAACATTAAGAACAAAGGTAGTGCAAGTGCTGAATTAGTATCCAATGATAGCAATCCAGACACCATATTAAATAACGTAAATGACTATTTTACAAATGTTGGTCAGAAACTTGCAGAAAAAACACTTGAACATCTTAAGGTAACGGAAGCCGACTTGGCTAAAAATAACAGGCAATACAGCACTTCCTGCAATAAGGAAAGCTCTTTCTTTTTAAATCCAACAGATGTCAAGGAGATTCACGGAATAATCTCAGGTCTTAAATCTGCATCGGCCTCGGGTTACGATGGTATTAACAATAAACTGATCAAAACATGTGCACACGTACTAGCCGAACCGATAACTTTTTTGTGTAACTTAAGCTTAACAACAAGTAAAGTACCTAGGTGCTTGAAAACTGCGAATGTTTGTCCGATCTTCAAAAGTGGTGATCCAAAAATGCCTGATAACTATCGTCCGGTGTCCCTGTTGACAACTCTCTCAAAAATAATTGAGAAAGTTGTTAACAAGAGACTATTGCATTGTCTCGAGAAGAACCATTTGTTGTCAGAGCAGCAGTACGGGTTTCGAACAGCTAGTTCCACGGAGGACGCAGTCACTAACTTAGTCGATTTCATTAGTCATAACTTAGACCGTGGTAATCACTGCACTGGCGTCTTCCTGGATCTGGCAAAAGCGTTCGATACGGTGTCTAGAAAGATACTATTGCAAAAGATGTCATATCTTGGAATACGAGGCAGTGCTCTGGAATGGTTCGAATCATACCTTTCTGACAGAACACAGAGAGTAGTGATGGACAATTACCGAAGTGATCTTACTACTGTACATTTCGGTATCCCACAGGGAAGTGTGCTTGGTCCTTCTCTTTTCATAGTGTATATCAATGGACTGTGCTCGTTGAATATTCCACAAGCAAAACTATTCACGTATGCTGATGATACGGCAATAGTATTTTACGGGGAAACTTGGGATGAGGTCCAAAGAGTCGTAGAGAACGGTTTGCAAGTGGTTGCGGATTGGCTTCAAAATAATTTGTTGACGCTAAACGTTGGTAAAACCAAAGCTATACAATTTGCAGTTTCTAAACGTTCTTCTCCAAAACATCCTATAGACCTGAAACTTCATACTTGTGCAAGACGTGACAATTGCGGCTGCCCGCAAATAGAAAACACAAGAACAGTTAAATATTTGGGGATACTGCTAGATGATCGCCTCGCATGGTCATCACATTTGGGGGCACTCAGCGGTAGGGTCAGAATGCTGTTACATATTTTTAAGCGATTGGGAAAAATTGCTGAGGAGTCAATCGTCAAAATGATTTACTTTTCTCTATGCCAATCGATCCTTAACTACGGCATAATATCGTGGGGTGCTGCTGCAAGCACCTTCTTAATGAAGGTGGAAAGAGCGCAGCGTGCTATTTTAAAGGTCGCATACAAGCGGCCATACAGTTATCCCACTGACCAATTGTACTCAGAGGTGGAAGTTCTCAGGGTCAGGCAACTATACATACTTTCTGTAGCATTACGATTTCATAGAACATCGTTAGACACTCTTACCCATAGACGTTTAAACCGTACTATAAAATGGAACAGAATAAAGTGCTTCAAATCGTTTGGTCAAAAATCATTCGGTTTCATGGGACCTTTTATATACGAGAAGCTTAATAAAACTCTCAATATACTGCACATGACTAGGAAGGTATGCAAAAACACCATCTCAGATTGGTTACTCAAGCTGAATTATAAAGTAACTGAAGACTTCCTTAAAGTTATAGAATAGCCTCTACATGTCTGGCACACACACACACACACACACACACACACACACACACACACACACATACACACACACACACACACACACACACACACACACACACACACACACACACACACACACACACACATACACACACACACATTCCCATTTCACTCACACGCACTACACACCATTTTACGACACACATTCACACTACACATACTTGGACCATACACAATTGCATGCACGTACACAACAACGCATGTTATGTTATTTTTATTTTTATATTGATTTGCTGATAATGTACAAGTACATATTGTCTTCAGTGCAATGTATTACTTAACGGTATGAAAGAGACTGGAACCCACAACACAGGGAATCCTAGTGTGGGTTCTAGGGCTATATCCCATGTATATCTTGTTATTATGAGACAATAAACATTATTATTATTATTATTATTATTATTGTAAATAGACCAAAAAAGAAACAGCCCTCTGAGTTTCTTGCCAGAGTTTTCAGGTCTGGGCCGCGTTTCGAACAGGTGGTCCATTTGCTTCTAGTTTTAAATAATTTTGATGTTGACGTTTTGTAAGTTCCGCTTAAAATGGTCTATACAGAATAAATTATTTGACTTTGACTTTATATGAGCAGTTGAGTCCCGTTGAGGGTCAATATATCGAGCGAATTGCCGTACATTATAGCAAAAGCCGCGAGGGACAGCTAGTCATCTATAAAGTTTTATGTATTGGTATAGAAACTGAAGTACAGATACAGGCACGTTACTTGGCCAGGTTTGGGGTAAGTACGCGCATCGAGCACTTTGAGCCAATCAAACGATTCAAAGTACGAACGAACGGAACTTTGATTCGCTACAAGACGACTCTCGGAGACATTTGATTGGTCCGTCAAGTGACGGACCAATCATATGTCCGCGACGGCGCAACCGCGTCTCCCGCGACCTAAAAATCGACCTTTGCGCATATGACGCGTCGGGCCAATTTACGTGCCGGTATCTGTACTGGCGGTTAAACGGTGAACGAGTTTTAATGTAAATATATCGATCTACCCTCTTACGCAATCCTCTCCATCTGACGCGTAACACAACTACCAATGGTTTCACTACACGCTCAAACTCGATAGCGACTAGCGACACACGACTCGTGATTTTGGGTTTGTAGTAGTACTACTTAGTAGTAAAGTGATAGTGGTAGTAAATGAATAACGATGCGGTCTCTACCCAGAGGTATCGAGTTCAAATCCGGCCGGACAATACCAATGTGAATTTCACTTTGTTGAATTTATATGTGCTAATCACATGATTTATCTACCATCTACTGACAGTGATGGAAAAACATCGTGAGGAATTAATCCACATGCCGTAGAAGAAATTCTTAGGACATGTCCGATCCATCAACCCACATTTAGGCCAGCGTGTGTGGATTAAGGACTAAACCCTCTCAGCTCTCTCGTTAGAGGAGAGGAGACCCATGCCCAGCAGTGGAACATAAATGAGTTGCTATTATTATTTATTATTTATATGTACATTCAAACGCACTTAGTGAAATGTGGATATTTTTATATTACAAACAGACACTGCTTTTTTATGCACTACTTTTATTAATTTGTGTACCTACGTGACTGAACACCGCGAGGTTTTAGTCGGTCCGATTCAGACATGACCACCTCACCGTTCAGCCTCAGTGAGGGGTATCCATGGGGTTTACACACGTTAAAAGAAGGGATAAATATAGAGTAGCCTAAATGTTATATGATAATATATTTGATGGAAGATTACTTCACTACTTGTAATCATTTGTGTAGGTACCTAATTGTTAATTTTCCTAAATAAATAATAAATCATTTCAGAACAACAATCGTGTAGGGGATGGGACCATTAGAAAATTATGTCAAGCTTAGTAGACAAAGTGACATCCTGCAAATGCAATCGCTCCAATAGAATGTAATGTCTACTTCTTTATGCGATAAAAAAGTTGAAATCATTTTGAAAGTAGATAATATAAACGCAGCAATCCCTAGGTACGGATACACCCCGCTGCCCGGCAGGGGCGATGATGTCGAACTCGAAGCGACTCAAACAACACATCCTAGTCCTAGTGTAAAAACACCTCGACATTCGACAGGTGTGTTGACAAACCTAAGTTTGCTATAGAATTTAATTTGTTACATTTTTTTTATTCAAATATGAGATTTGAACTTTGACTCGACAAGCGGCGGACAGCCGACGCTCAAGTGTTCAACAGTCAACACCGAACCGCTGACGCAGACGTACCTACTCGCGTCGTCATGATCGCACAACATACGCCAAGGTTAATCTCACTCAGCTCACTAGTTCCGCACTATTTTGTAACTCAGCAGTTAGATGACTGACTACCTCGCAACAAAAAACCAAATATAGGCTTAATACGTGCAAAACAGTGTTTTTTTGGCCATATAATAATCTCGAAACGAATAGCCGGCTTCGTAATCAAAACAAGTATCACTAGAATTTAATTTATTGTACTAGAGTGGACTGGTTGTGCCGGCTTTATTTGTGTTTTAAAGTGTTGTTTCATCTGCAGGGCGAGCGCGAGCGCGGCACCGGGGTATGACCTGACGGCGATTGCGGGCACTGACTGCAACGCCGGCGTCTCCCTCACCGTCACGCATGTGCCCCGTCACCCCCCACCCATGCAGCAGGGCCCGCTCCAACAGCACCATGATCACCGGAAGAGAAAGAGCTCTCACTAGTTAGTATACTTGATTATTCACTTATTAATGTAAAAAAATATAAGTACCTATCTTACCGTTGGTGCTTTTGGCTTTACCGGAGGTGACTGTCATCCGACCCCAAAGCCCGAAAAGAAAACCTGCGCCAAACCTTCGTATGTTTATCAGCAGATTCACCGACTAGCGCGTGAGGTTGGTTTGAGCCCGGAAGATCTTGATAAACCCCAGGAGAAGCCGGATAGAGGACCACGAGCTCCGAGGTGAATCGGATCGGATGCAATCGGAACAAACCCTAAGATTTAAAAAAAAGTACAGATCATATGCTTTAACTAAACCGAATAAAATTCTATCCTAAACATTTAAAAAAAGTACAGTTCATATGCTTTACCTAAACCGAATAAAATTCTATCCTGAACACGCGGCATCTAACGTGGCCAGATTTTGGAGTAGTGTGGACCCCACTTCTCCAAAACATTGCCAAGTTAGATGCCGTACACTATACTTGTTAATATGCAACGCATTTTGCCACAAACAAGTATAGTGTACAGCATTTAACTTGGCAAGGTTTTGGAGTAGTGGGATCCACATTACTCCAAAATCTGGCCACGTTAGATGCCGCGCACTATACCTACTCTTTTGAAATAAATGATTAGCTACAGAAATTAAAAAAAAAACATACTCATCTAGATAACTAAGTACTAGTACAGACTACCGTAGGTACTACTTAGGTTCTGATTATAAAGCGAGCCAAGAATGTACCTACCGCGTTTAGCATTAGAAAAATATTGCAATAGTAATCAAAATAATAGTTAATGTATCGGAATTAGCCAATTCCGAAAGAAAAAAAACTGATTTAGCGTAATTGAAAAAAAAATGCGATCGGCATTTTTACAACACAACTTAGGTTACCTACCTACAAAATACTTACCTACGTGTGTACTATCATTATTGTTAAAAGGCAACTTGTCTTTAAACCTAATTAAGTAATTAATACAGAAACACCGACACGTGTAAGCGGGCTGACAAGCCGGGGTCGACCTCATATCGAAGCACTGCAGCTAGACCGTTGTTGTTGGACTTTTAAGGGCTCCAACTACGTACGACCGTAACGACTGCCATAGATGTTTGTATGGCAACCGGGACCGACGGTTTAACGTGCTCTCCGAGGCACGACCAGACTAATGCAAATAAGTACCCATATTCATGCATAGTTTAACCTTAGCACGTTGGTTGGGTGCAGTTCAAGGTCAACCGAGGTGTAAATGAAGATTAAAAGGCCATCGAACGATTGTACGTAAGGTCATAATATCTATTGACATCGTTATTAAAAATCTTGCACATAAACTACTACCATGGCGAGTGTTTCGATGAGCTCTTCCAGTTAATCCCACCCTCTCCTTTCATATACAGAACTACACGTGCCAGGCTGAGGTATCACCCTCACACAGTGCAATCAATTTCATCAAGAACCGAGCGGTTCGGTGCCTCTTTTTCCATAAAGACTTTGGAATTCTTTACCAGCGCATGTTTCCTTCCTCCTGTACCTAGTCCCGGGGCCTTTAAGCGCAACGCGAAAAAGCATTTGATGAGGCCGTCAAGCTGAGGGCCGCCACTGTAGCACTACCGATGTATGTAGTGGTGACCCCAGTCCTGAGACTTACCATTAGGTGAGGTGAAGTCATTTTGACGTGTTCTAAAAAAACAACACAAGTAAAAAGTAGCCCATGTGTAAATATATAAGACTATAATCTTTGTTTAAACTTCATCGAACCATACAGCGCAAGAGAGTAACATCTCTCCATCCGTCCACCCCTCTTCTATAAAGAATTATTTTATTTTTGAAGGAATTAGCATGAATTTAATTCTATAATGTAACAACCAGGATGGGACTTGAAAGACTTGAAACCTATGTTTATCCGTATTCTGGAACCTATAAATAAACGTATGCTTAGTTTAAATTGGGTCTAGGTCTAGATAACACTCTGCCTCGTTCTTTTTTTTATACTACTTAAGTAGCAGACAAGCACTCTGTTGGGAAGCGGTCACCGTGGCCTACGGACGCGTGCAACACCAAAGTTACTTCAACAAAAAAAACTACTTCTCCTTTCGTCATTTAGTTTACTTCTGTGTCCGTTACAGTCCACTTTCTACCATTCAGCACGTGTATAAATACCGGCACGTAAATTGGCCCGACGCGTCATTATGCGCAAAGGTCGATTTTTAGGTCGCGGGAGACGCGGTTGCGCCGTCGCGTACATATGATTGGTCCGTCACTTGACGTCACTTGACGGACCAATCAAATGTCTCCGAGAGTCGTCTTGTAGCGAATCAACGTTCCGTTCGTTCGTACTTTGAATCATTTGATTGGCTCAAAGTGCTCGAAGCGCGAACTTACCCCAAACCTGGCCAAGTAACGTGCCTGTATCTGTAACAGGTTTGCAGGCTGGTGAGGTTAGCTTCATCGTGAAAACTCATATCGGACCACACACTCCGATGGCGCTGTAGAATATTTTTATTTGGTTGCAGCAGTACTGAAAACTTCGAGATGCCTGCATGCAGTGCGCCACTGCAGACGCCCCTACCGTCTCCACTGCAGGCTCCACTGCAGGGTGCCCTGCCGGCTCCGCTGCCGGCACCGCCGCAACCATCGCTCCACCCATCTATGGGTACTGCCCGCAAGCGAAAATCATCGTCGTAGTAAGTACCAGGGGCCTTACTCCGAAAAACGAAAATATTCGTATCCGTTGACGTTTTGACTATTTAGCTACCCCGAAAGTGTTTCGTTTCGGAATTCGGATCCGTCTTCGATCGTTTGACATTGAGGTTGTCGATCGTTATCAGTACACCTCCTACTCCCAAAATACATTTGATGTTTTCGCTGTTGTTGTTTGACAAATGGTCCGTTTTCGTTCGATCCGAAACGTTCATGTTCGATTTTCAGAGTAAGGCCCCAGATATTGCCAGTACCTACCTATACCAGTACCCACCCATTTGTACTACTCAATATTATAAAGAGGACAGGCCGAATTTTGAGAGTTTGTTTAATAATAGGTCCAAGATAATCTATAGGATCACTCCACTTACTGGCACTGCACCGCCCTACAGAAGACCGCGGCCATAATAACCATCGTATGTGTTCCCGGTGGTAAGCTGGGTAGCCAGAGCTCACTGTACCCCTCCTTCCCCCACGTCTTCCTAGCCTCCCCACCCTTTCCTACCTCCGCCCTTTCCTTCAGGGTCGGCAGCGCGTGGGCGACACCCTTGGTGTTGCAAACGTCCATAGGCCACGGTGACCGCTGCCCAGCAGGTGGACCGTGTGCTTGTCTGCCACCTACGTAGTATAAAAAAAAGCTTTCCCAAATTTATCGTCAATGGACATAGAGGCTATAATTTTACGTGCAAATTTCGATGGCTTGAGTTTAAATACAATTAAAAAGCCGAAGCGACACATTGGTGGGTGTTTCATTATAATAAACGTACCTACCTAATCAAACCGTTAACCGTAGTTTACAAATCGAATGCAAAGCCGTACAAATTTGCCAAACTTACCCTTTACACTGTGAAATCGACGACAAAGCTTTCAATTAGGAAGGATCGAGACGCTCGAGTCACCCTTTCTAGCCAGGACCTTCTGGGACGTCGGGTGGCCCACGCGTTGTTCACCTCTCTGCGCAACCGTTGCCAGGATACGAGAATTAAAAACGTCCACCTGCGACCGTTATATTGAGCTTCACGATAACGGTTATAATCCACTAGCTATATACACAGTTTTGCCAGAAATTTGGCTTTCTACTAATAAGTAAATGCGATGAGTATGGAAGTATGCTACTCCATTACGTTAAAACGCTTAAATGGATCTCAATGCAAATTTGGCATATAGATAGTTTACTTAATGATTGCTCGGATTTCTTTTTTTTATATAGGACACGTCAAAATGACTTTACCTCGCCTGATGGTAAGCTAAAGGCAAAGTCTCAGGACTGGAGTCACCACTACATACTGCATTTTTTAAAATGCATAGCACGCGAAAAATAGAAAAATGCCAAGGAAAATAGGGGGACTTTGGCTTTACGATGCTGTTGTCACACAGCATCGTAAATAGGGTTACCATCCGTCGGGATTAATCCGGATATGTCCGGGCTTTTTGGCACTTGTCCGGACTTTGGCGGGCTTTTTAATTTGTCCGGATTTTTTTAAATTAGACGATATATCTATATCTAGTTCTATACTTAAAATAAAACTGTAAAAAAGTCAATTATATACTACGATACTAACGCAAAAAATTAAAAAAATTAACCCTCCTTCCCCCCACGTTCCACTGCAACTAAGTATCCAGACTTTTGTCGAAATGTCCGGCTTTTTTTCAGGACTTATCAAATTTCTAAATGGTAACCCTAATCGTAAAGACAATAGTGAAGACTGTCAACTCTACTATTTTTCGACTGGGGTCGACGCAGGACTTCGCGGGTGATCAAATTAGAAATATTTTTGTATTGGCTACTTTTGATGTTAGGAGTAGGTTCCTGAACGGGGCACAGCTAGTCTATATAATAAACTAGCTGTTGCCCGCGGCTCCGCCCGCGTGGATGTCGAAATCCGTTTCAAAAACTATCCTATCTCTCAAGTTGGATCGAACTGCACATGGTGTGCTAATTTTATTATAATCGGTTAAGTGGTTTAGGAGTCCATTGAGGACAAACATTGTGACACGAGATTTATATATATTAAGAAAATAGTTGAAGGACGCTGTTGATATGTTTAAAGTTGTCTAAAGTCCTAGCGATAATTACTTAATCAAATATAATCAAAGTTATAATTCCCATAGGATGTGTATATCGATATTTCAAAGGTCAAGCGATATTCGGGCGACACGTCTGTCGTGTCCCTGAATTATCAAATACAACCTTCGTTTCGCTTCAATTCACTATGTATGAGTTTTTTTTTAATTACACATAATTCCTTTTAATTTGAGCCAAGATAATTACGATGGCCCGAGTTAAAAAAAATCAATACATCATCATTCTCTGAACCTTTTTTCCCAACTCAGTTGGGGTCAGCTTTCCAGTCTAACTGTGATGCGGCTGAACTTCAGATATTTTCCGTGGAGTGACTGCCATCTGACCTCCTCAACCAATGGTCATAATGACCAAAGGCGATATCGAAGTTCCAAGTTAGACTGGTTGGACTTTTGTGGGCTCCAACTACCCGTAACGACTGCCATAGATGTTTGTATGGCAACCGGGACCGACGGCTTAACGTGCTCTCCGAGGCACTAATAAACCTGCGATAAATACACAAATAACTTCGAAAAGCATCGAAAAGTCATTGATGTGTGCCATCATGAACCTGGGAACGAACCCGAGACCTCGCCTCAGCAGTCCATTAATCAAACCACTAGGCTACCGCGGTTTAAAAAAAATCAATACCTACCTATTCCTACTAATATTATAAACGCAAAAGTTTGTGAGTATGGATGAATATAATGGATGTTTGTTACTCTTTCACGCAAAATCGGTCGGTCGCAAATAAATTAGTTATTCGAGATCGCATTGCTACGGCGCGGCGTTAAGTTTTTCGTGGTAGCGTGCATTCGTTTTTAAGTGTTTCGAATTCGTAAACTTACGGGGACCTGTTTTTCGGTGCATTTTCTAAGTCACGTATTAGTTATCACACTCATATTCAATACAGCTCGAAGCATTGAGTCCTGAGACTAAAACCTGCAAACGCCGTCACTTGTGTGTGTTGCGTGTGGATGTGTGTGTATTGCATCTATACTAATATTAGACTTTTTTTAATATAATATGTATCAATGTAATATTATAAAGCTAAAGATTTTGTTTGTTTGGTTGAACGCGATAATCTCAGAAACTCTTGAACCCCACCGGAAGAAAACCGAACGTCTTTCGTTCATGTTTCGTGCCGGCTCGAAGTTTCGGATGTATCATGGTAGCACCCCAGTTGTTTTTTTTATACTACTAAGGTTGCAGACAAGCACACGACCCACCTGATGGGAAGCGGTCACCGTGGCCTATTGGCGTGTGCAACATCAGGGGTGTCACCACTTTGCCTTATTACTATTTTTCGCGTATACGAAGTATTTAACTGTTTTTTTTGTTCATTTAACAGTGGAACTTGTAGTACATTCGACGATGATGGAGAGGATTCCAAGTCCAGCCGCACTCTGCCAGATAAGAAGTAAGTTCATATATTATTACAATAGGCACTTGATCCTACTAGAATGTATGGATGTCTGTTTGTTACACTTTCACACAAAAACGGCTGAATAGATCTAGTTGAAATTTGGTATAGAGATAGATTATAGTCTGGAATAACACATAGGTTACTTTGCATCCTGGGAACAGTTACCGTGGGCCGCGGTAGTGGGAACAGAATATCACCCGAGCGGTGTCGCGGGCTGTAGTAAGAAATAAATATGATGTAGAGCGTTTTTAAACAGTTTTATTTAACTCGACCTGTTTGTTTGGGTCAAATCTAGTAATTGAAATTTGACCCCCTTTCAGTTGTCTGATTGGTCTGATATTTGGCAGAAGTCTTTACTTTTTGTCTTACTTTAAGAAAGATTTTTTCATAATTTATTCACGTTCACAAACGATAACCGACATTCACGGTTTATAATATTTTTTTCTCACATTGAAGGCAAAACCACAGCGAGATAGAGAAACGACGCCGGGACAAAATGAATACCTACATATCAGAGTTGAGCGCCATGGTGCCTATGTGTGGGGCTATGGCAAGGAAATTGGACAAGCTGACAGTTTTGCGGATGGCTGTGCAGCATCTGAGGTCGGTCCGTGGAGCCCTGACGGCTTGTCCACTGACGGCACGGCCCCGCCCCGCGTTCATCTCAGAGCGGGAACTGAACTCGCTCGTACTCCAAGCAGCGCAGGACTGCTTTCTGCTTGTCGTTGGATGCGATCGTGGCCGACTGCTTTACGTCTCGGCTTCGGTCACAAACATGCTTCATTATGAACAGGTTAGTTTTATTTTGACGTGACAACGTCTTATAAATTGGTTTGCCGGGTGACACTTCAAGAAACTGCGTTACGCTCCGCTCACGTTATGCGCTCACAATGAGAGCGAGTGAGAGGCACGCGTCCCTTCCACTCGGGCATGGTTAGCCCGCCTAAGAGCGAGAGAGACAGACATAAAAATTATTTTACCACTCAAAGTCGTTGTCACGTAAAACTTTCGCCCGTATACCGACTTTACAGGCAACCAATTTTTTCGTTGTAAGTACTTTTTACCCGACTACCAAGAAGGGTTATCTTTTTCGCGCGTATCTTGTATGTATGGACATGGACAAACCACTGGACGGATTTGTTTAATTAACATATCGTTAGATTCATCTCAGTAACCCGAGTGTTTTTAGATAGGTGACGCGAAAAAAAACCAACATGGCCGATACGATAAAGTTTGAAGGGAAAAATAATAAATGTATATGTACTGCAATATGGGTATCAAATTAAAGGGCTTATCACGAGGATTTTAAAAAGGTAGACATGATGATATGACCAGATTTTAATGTAAAAAAAAAAGAAATTTTTATCTACAAGTTACACGCGAATTGAGGTTTGTGAACTTAGTGATTTGTACACGAAAACTAAAAAGTATAAAATAAAAAATAATAATTGAAAAATCATCATTAAGAAACCATTATTCGACAGCCAATATAATTTTTCAATGGATCCCGACTGTTAAGTTGTTATGTTTCTAGACCACAGGACATCTAAGTGCTTGTTAGTTTATTTTAAGTTTTTTACGCAGTCGGGTTTTTTTATATAGGACACCTCGCCTGATTGTAAGCTAAAGTAGGGTCACCACTACATACACCGATAGTGCTACAGTGGTGGACCTCAGCTTGACGGCCTCATCAAATGCTTTTTCACGCCCCGCTTAAAGGCCCCGGGACGAGAAAGGAAACACATGCGCTGGTAAAGAATTCCAAGTCTTTATGGTGCGGCAAATAAAAGAGGCACCGAACCGCTTGGTTCTTGATGGAATTGATTGCACTTTGTTTTAATACTCAGTAGGTTTGAAAGGAGGTAGGACACGACGCTACGGTATCTCCCGTCTGAACTGAGCAGTCCGACTGGGGTAGTACCTCCGTGTTACAGAAGACCACGGTCATAATAACCATCGTGTTTTATTCCTGCCGGTAAGTAGGGTAGCCAGAACTCACTATACCCTTCTTCCCCCCACACCTTCCTAGCCCTCCCCCCTTCCCTTCAGGGTGGGCAACGCGTGTGTTGCACCCTTAGTGCTGCACACGTCCATAGGCCACGGTGACCGCTTTCCATCAGGTTGGCCGTGGGCTTGTCTACCACCTACGTAGTACTTATAGAAAAAAAAGCTTAACCCAAAACGAGTTCTCGCCCAGCAAACCTTTGAGTAATAGAGGAAGAGTAGGTAGTTCGAGAGAGGTTCGAAGTGTACAAAGATAAAAAAAAAATAGATGCTAGTAAAATTAATGAATGAATGAAAAAAAATTTATTTGTAAGTATTTAGTTTTTGAAAGGGGACGGATTCGACCTTGTCTTGAAAGTCTAATGGGGAAGGGGGCGACAGGTATGGTGTGGAGGAGGTATTTTGAGAAACTCCATCTGAAAATAATAAGAAAAGATGTTTTGTACTGCGTTTAATTGTATAACTTAGCAGACGAAGACTTACAAACACATTTCGTTGAGTTACTTTTAAAAAACCAACTTAAAACAATAAAACTGGAAATTATCGATCAGTAGCTGTCTCGACAAACTTAGTTTCGGCTTACGTACCTTATTAGCTGAATTAAGAAAAGCGATGGCAGCTGAATGGATAAGGACGCGGCCCTCTACTCAGAGGTATCGAGTTCGAATCCGGCCGGACAGTAGGTACCAATGTGAATTTCACTTTATGGAATTTGTATGTGTTAATCACACAGGCCACGGTAACCGCTTTCCATCAGGTGCTTGTCTACCACCTAAGTGGTATTAAAAAAATGACATGATTGACGGTGAAATATAAAAAAATACGTTTTTTTTATTTTTATACTACGTAGGTGGCAGACAAGCACACAGCCCACCTGATGGGAAGCGGTCACCGTGGCCTATGAACGTGTGCAACACTAAGGGTGTCACACACGCGCTGCCTACCCTGAAGGGTAGAGGGGAGGGCTGGGAAGTGGCGGGGAGGCTAGGAATGGATGGGGGGTGGAGAGGTACAGTGAGCTCTGGCTACCCTACTTACCGGCGGGAACACAACACGAGGTTAATATGGCCGCGGTGTTCTGTAGGGCGGTGGTACTACCCCAGTCGGACAGCTCATTTGGTGGGTGTGTGCTTGTCTGCCATCTAAGTGGTATAAAAAAATTACCAGAAACCAATGGTGCACTGCACCTCGATGGCACTATCGACACGAGAGAAGTGTCAATTTTAATACTTCACCTAGTTACGTGTAGTGGGGTGGTGGCACCTCTTTAGCTGTGGAAATCATGAAGTGTACTTTTTGTTGTCCGCAGTCGGAGCTGTTGGGTCAGAGTTTATTCGACATATTACATCCCAAAGACGTGGCCAAGGTTAAGGAACAATTGTCATCGTCGGACCTGAGCCCCCGCGAGAGACTCATCGATGCTAAAAGTAAGTGAATGTCACTTTTAGTAAGAGGTCACTATTAAGCTGTGCAATGATCTCCCTGCCGTGGTTATCCCTAGCGACTACAATATGGGGTTCTTCAAGAAGGGCATTAGAAGGTTTTTGCGAGGTCCCCTGGTGTTACGCGTCCATAGGCCACGGTAACCGCTTCCCATCAGGTGGGCCGTGTGCTTGGCTGCCACCCAAGTGGTATAAAAAAAAAAATTAGTGATAAGACCCTCCAGGGTTGACAACGCAAGTATGACGCTTTGGTATCGCACACGTCCATAGGACACGGTGATCGCTTCCCATCAGGTGGCCCGTGTGCTTCTTTGCCACCTAAGTCCTTTTTATACACGTGGAAACCCTCAACGGGTACCACGTCACCAAGGCTAGTGAGTGAAGCGCTTATGTCGGAATCGAACCGACTAAAACCACACGGTGTTCTGTCTACCTAAGTCTTTCACCAGGTACTCCGAGTATACCTAAAGAACTCCCTAGGCCAGATAAAAACCCTATCAAAAGTCAAAAACCATTTATTCTGTATAGACCACTAAACGGCACTTACAAAACGTCAAAATTAAAAATATTGGAACGAAGTTCCTTATCGCGCGTTGCGAAAGGGGGCTAGACGGAAAAAATGGTACCAAAAATTGTAACGACACTTTTAAGACAAAAAGTTGTGCTACTGTTGCGACACTTTTTGCTGCTATTGTGTTGTTTTTGCTACATGTAACTTTTTGAATGATTCAAAAAGTCACTCGTGGCAGTGGGAGTGGGGGTGGGAGTGGGAATGGGTAGTATATATATTTGTATATATTATATATAATTAATTGAAAGGAACTTCGTTCCATCCGGGTGTCCCTTGACACCTCTCTAGTTTTTCAAAACTAGATAAGCAAATTGACCACCGGTTCTAAACACGGCAGAGATCTGACTCCGGCAAGAAACTCAACGGGCTGTTTCTTTGTCTATTTACAATCATTGCCTTATCATTTAACATTTCCATCAGCCATGTTACCAGTAAAGGCTGACGTGGTGGCTGGTACCTCGAGACTCTGCACGGGGGCGCGTCGTTCGTTCTTCTGTCGTATCAAGTGCAAGCAGTCCGCCGTCCGCCAGTCGCCCCCAGCCGCAGTCCCCATCAAGGAGGAAACCGATACCACCACCAAAATGCACAAGAAACAGGCGAGCGAGAAGAAGTATTGCGTGGTACAATGTACTGGTATGTTATAGCCATGTTAAAGCTTTTAGTGCTTCCTACTTTAAATTATGTATGTCGCAGGTTTATTAGTGCCTCGGAGAACACGTTAATCCGTCGGTCCCGGCTGCCATACAAACATCTATGGCAGTCGTTACGGGTATTTGGAGCCCACAAAAGTACAACCAGTCTAACTTGGAACTTCGATACCCCCATTGGTCATAATGACAAAGTTCAAAGTTCTAAGTTCAAACAGATCTTACACTATAAATTATTGTATCAACATGAAGCCCTGTTGGGGCACAGCAAAGTTATATAATATTATACCTAATTAATAAATTCAGTCGTTATACATATTATTAATACTTAGGGGTTGTCCATTAATCACGTGAGGCTTGAAAGGGGGGGAGGGGTTTGATAAAAATCACGAAAATAACACAAGGGGGGAGGGGGGTGTAGTAAGATATCTCGTGTATTTATTTTTTTGTCAAGCTTAGAGGTGTAGACATTTTTATTATGGTTCACACCTCAGATCTGATCCACATTGACAATTGTTGACAATTAGCGTTAAAGTAGTATGAAAGATGGGATAAAAACGTGAGTAAAAAAGATAGCTATAAACATTATTCGTCAAAAAACGTCCCAATTGGGACGTTTTCGAGTCTTCACCTGGCGCGCTCTAGTAACATATCTGCCTCTTTTTACATGTATAATATCATTGGTTTGCATGATATTTTTAGGCATTTAGTTAACCACGATTTTTTACGTTATTTTTGAGTTTAATATGACGTTTTGGGATAGGTAGGTACATAAGTATAGTACATTTTGGATTGCGTTGTGAAATGATTCGTAGTTAGTGTTTACATTCTTATCGTCTCTGATAACAGTTAGTAACGCTAACGTTGACTGAAAGTGGCCATTGGTTGTGGAGGTCAGATGGCAGTCGCTCCACGGAAAATATCGAAGTTCAGCCGCATCACAGTTAGACTGGAAAGCCGACCACAACTGAGTTGGGAAAAAGGTTCTGAAAATGATGACTTGTATTATATGTATGTATGGATGTATAGATTTGTGCATGTATGGGTGTGGAACATTGATTTACAAAATAGGTACTTGTAGGATTACAAATGTGAAATGATGAATCATCCAGATGGAATGAAAATAAGATCCGGCAAAAAATAACTCCGTGTGAACGTAGGGTAACCCATGTCTTCGTCACAACTAATTTACATCCTTTACTACTAGGTTACCTAAAATCCTGGGCCCCAATTGAGCTGTCAGACGGTGCTAGTACTTCAGAGTCAATTGAGGACAGCGATGCCTGCAACCTGTCCTGTTTAGTGGCAGTGGTGCGCGCCCTACCAGATATCGCGCCGCCTGCCCCCTACGTCAACCCTTCATCCCCCACTAGGCCCCTGCAGTACATCTCTCGTCTCACACCAGATGGGAAATTCATGTTTGTTGATCAGAGGTATGTTAACGCTATCCTTTTATTATTATTTATACTAACCGACTTTAATGGACCAAATTAGACCAAAAAGAGCTAGCTATTAAAGAAAAAAAAATCTGAGGTAACAAACATAAAAAATAAAAACTTTTGAGACAAAAAAAAACAAATTCAACTGACCAAAAAATGGGACCACGCGGAAAGCGCTAGGTATCAAATAAAAAAAGAAGAACGCACCAATCCCAGGAACTGCTGGTCCGAATTGAAAATTTCTTTTTGAGTTGAATAGCTCATTTATCAAGACTGTAATATCATCACGCTAGTGCCCAGGGGAGCAGAGTAGTAATCGTATATGTCAACGAATCGGACAAAATTTCCATTTAATATAGCAAAACTAAGACATTACGGGCGTGTATGGGTTAAATAAGTGCCACGGGGACGAAGTATGTCACGGGCGAAGCCGCGGGGAACAGCTAGTTAAATATATTTATAAATTAATCATTTTCTGGATTTGGAGAAACAGCAGTTATACTCATCACAAAATAAAAGGCCCGTTTTGACATTTGTCTTCGTGGCGTTACTAGTTATGTACCTATACGATTCTCTACTCGATATTCATGATGAATCGAAGCCAGTTTGCATGGGGATTTAATCGATTTGAATATGTATATAAACAGCATTGGATTAAAGTTCTGATTAGAAAAATTAGCTTATCCTTCGATTTTGTAGGTATTTTAAAATGATACAATGTTAAGAATGGTCAATTTACTTATATTTAATATTTTTGTTACAATAACATTCACTCTATCACAAAAACAACAAGAATAATTAAATCAGTCTTCAGAATCTAAACACAAGTATTTAAATAAATAAAAGTGCGCGTCGGGCTTGAAAAGAAATATTTTGCTCGATATTTTCTTTTCTTAACTGATTATTAATAGTCTGTGGACGACATGAAAAAATCGTTATGCACAGCACTTAGCCCAGTGGGCGGTACCGGTCTGTCAATAAAAATTGTAATTACCTTCAGAACATTTCAATGGGTAAAAAATTAAGAACTTCATGGGCGCGAACTGTCAAAACGGGCCTTTTAATTTGTGACAACTATAACAATTAAATAATTCAGTTTTACTCTGCAGGCTACCTGACAGTATGTAGGTCATTAACCTCTCTGCTAATCCAATGGTTAACGGTAAGAGTCTGCTTATAGCGACCAGCGCCCTCAGCACGACGTCCATAGACATGTCTTCATTTCTCTCGACCAATGAAATCGCAGAAACTCAACCACCCTCCAATCCACCCCTCCCTCAGTCCCCCCCTCCCACGTTGCCCCCTTCAGGGTTGGCAGAGCAAGTGTGAGGCCCCCCCACGTCTATGCGCAACGGTGACCGCTCCCTACCAGGTGAGCTATGTGCTTGTCTGCCACCTAAGTTGTATAAAAATAGAGTTGTCACGTGACCAAGACGCAACCTAAACCTCACCTCTCTACTTTTTTCTGCGATTTCATTGGTTGAGAGAAAAGACAACATATATGCCTACAGACGCCATGCAAAGGTTTAGGCGTTAAGCAGACGGAGGCGCGGGCCGGTCAAAATGACCGCGACGCACTCTTATTATTACTAACATTAGATCGCATTTAGCCCGCGTATGTGTGACAAGCGACATGAGCTATTGCGCGGACAAATGCAACCTTATAATCGTACAAATTAGAGTGTGTCGCGGTCATTTTGACCGCCCCGCCCGCTGTCGGCTTATCGCCATAATGGGCAGTCTAGACAAAATCGCATTCTATTTGCTGTAACGCCGGAAAAGTCTGAAATGTGTGGGAGTAACATCATTTGTTACATGACATTCCAACGAGTAATGTCACTCATACAAATGTCACTCATACATTTTGTATTTTTGTGTTCGCTCCGAAGCAATCCTATTATAGTCATTCCACTCCTTATTTTTGCGTTTGACAGCAGTTTTAGAATGTAACTGTTGCATTAATCCTACAAGTAAACTTGGAAATGCGTGACCAAGAAATTATATAAACTGGCGTATCATATGTATCTACCCTATTTATAACTCATTACCAAAATTAAAATGCTTTAATTGTTTCGGTTGATTTAAAATTTACGATTATTTGCTCACTCAATGAAAACGGCTACACTCTACCATGTCTAATGTTGGGATCGAATGAAATCGCTGCAAATTACGAATCTAAAATAATCGTTCAAACTTACTTACATTTACGTCAACACAAAAGTTGTTGTAACAAAGCTTTGTTTTTATAGTGTATTATGGATTCATGTACTCGTCTTCGACGGCCTTTTGAAACGCAGCCACAGCTTCTTCGGCATCCATAAAACGTTTATCTCGGTATTTTCTTCCTTTTTCGGAAATAAATAAAAATCGCAAGGTGTGAGGTCAGGGCTATTATACGGCGGGTGACCCAGTAATTCCGCAAATTGTTTTTACCATGACAAAACAATGGAGCCTAAACTCGATAGGCTTATCTTATTGGCGTAAACCCATGACAGATGATCGGTATGAACAGCCTATAAGTGTCGCCGAATAATTGATACATTCAGGAGGAGGAGGATGGACGTAAAAAGTACTGAACGGGGTTTGATGCGGTTTTTTTTATTAGAAAGGTCTTGGTTAGACTCAAAATCTTACGCATATTTGATCACAATCGGCTCATTAGAACATGCGATATAGTAAAAAAACGCGCAAATCGACGTCCACGCGGGCGGAGCCGCGGGCAACAGCTAGTACAGAATATAAATGATTTTTGACTTTGATTTTGACTTTGACATTGTACACGAAAAAAGAATGTTTATTACAAAACATAAAATTTTGTAGGAAGATCTAATAATAGCCATTAGGTATTTAATATTATCATTATTATAAAAATAAAAATATTTTTAACAGATTTTATTGCGAATTATTTTATTCAATTATACGTCTGGCACGCAAAAGAAGTATAAAAATTTGAATATCGAGCAGAAATAAAATAAATTGAAGTTTGAAATCGATTGCAACTTCTTCAGAGACTAAGTCGATTATTGTTTGAAATCGGTCAGGTTACGCATTTGGACATAACTATTTGACAGAAAATTGAAATGTCAAACGCAAAATAAAGGAGTGGATTGACTATAGTGGAATTTAACTTTTCAATTAAATTTTGAAGCAATTTAGTATGCCAACTATTCCTAATTGACTTTGGAAAAAATGATCATCCAAGGCCTTAATTCTGTTGAAGGCAAACCACTGTCATGCTACTGACACTTCAAAAAAATATCATTTAATTTTGGACTTTACTGTTATCACTTTAAAGTCTAAAATGAAATGAAAAGAATTCATTAAACTTTTTGCAAAGTTCTATATTTTTCCCGTTCAGGTCCTGTCCTGAATGATCACTTTTTCCGGTCTAAATAATTAAGAATGTCACTTTGTCTTCAGACCGAGGTCGCTATTTGCAAGTACTTTTTTCGCTCAGCACGATGAATGTTTTATGTCATTCTTTATATGTTCCGTGTTCAAAAGAATATAGTGCTGCTAATTCTGTTGTTACATCTCTAAACTTAAAATTCTCTAAAGTTTTCTAATTGCATCTGTTTCTTTCATTATCAGATAGAAAAGGACAGATGATTTATTTTAGTGAACACTAATGTCGAATTAAGTCGGCGCCTTGACGGTACCCTTCAATTTTAGTCGACATCTACGAACATGCGACTTAACTTACTACGCACCAACAAGGCGCTGTCTTAACTTAAATAAAATCATCTGTCCTTTTTTATCTGATCATGAAAGAAACAGATGCAATTAAAAAATTTAAGAGAATTTTAAGTTTAGAGATGTAACAACCGAATTAGCAGCAGTGTGTATTCGTATTGCATGCTACGTCTTATACCTAACACTAAACATTGCTATAATATCGTGGTATGCTTATATTTCAGGGTGACACTAGCTCTAGGCTTTTTACCCCAAGAGCTGTTAGGCACAAGCCTTTACGAGTACGTGAGCGGGCCGGAGTTGGGAGCAGTTGCGCGTACGCACAAAACCGCTTTGTCGCGCCGCGAACCGCTATTAACTCCGCCTTACTTGTTTCGTAAGAAGGATGGCACATTCGCGCGGATTCAGACACATTTCAAGCCATTTAAGTGAGTCACATATCTTAATATATATAAATCTCGTGTCACAATGTTTGTGCTCAATGGACTCCTAAACCACTTAACCGATTATAATAAAATTCGCACACCATGTGCAGTTCGATCCAACTTGAGAGATAGGATAGTTTTTGAAACGGATTTCGACATCCACGCGGGCGGAGCCGCGGGCAACAGCTAGTACATATATAACATTATCTAGAGTGGGTGTACAGTTTAACAAAGTCATTTATAGTAAAACTAGTTCTAACTAGGAACAACGAGATCTATCTAAAAACTAGTTATAACGGTAACATATACATAAACTTAAAAAAAAAGAATTCATTAAACTTTTTCATTCGCCCTACAAAATATCATTTAATTTTAGACTTTAACTTGATAGCGATAAAGTTCAAAATTAAATGGTATTTTTTAACTGTCAGCGGTGTGACAGTGGCTTGTCTTAACAGAATCGAGACCCAGGGCCCGTAGACAAGTGTCAAAAGTCTAAATCGCTAAGGAAACGAATAGAATAGGTCGGTTAATCACACTCCAGCTCGTGATTCCGCCTCGGCGCGCGCATCGTACGCCGGCGACGAGCTTGGATGTGATTGGTTGACCTAATCTATTCGTTTCCTTAGCGATTTAGACTTGTGACACCTGTCTACGGGCTCAGGTGAGATAGTGGTCAAACGCGGGCCTATCGACTATATAAAAAAAGGACGTATTATTGCGTTGGGTAATCATAAATGTATGAAATTTCAGAAATCCATGGACTAAAGATGTTGAATGTTTAGTGGCAAACAACAGCATAGTCTCAGAAGCGCACGGCGAAGCCCGGTCAGACACAACACAATCCCCTTATGATTTGTACACAGAAAGTAAGTTATACATCCCCGGTGGCGCGTGTGGGCCTAATACAATTAATTTATTTTTATTTTATAACTTTGGATAAAGTAAGTAGTGAAATTATACTACAGCACGCTAAAATAATAGGATGGTTGACATTTTTATTTCTGTTGTATTTCAATTAGATGCGCTTTGATGTTTTTTTTTATATCCGTCACGTTAATAAGACTTCACCTGGCCTGATGGTAAGCTAAAGGTAAAGTCTCAAGAAGTCCCATTACATACATCGATAGTGCCATAATGGTGGCCCTCAATTTGACGGCCTTATCATGTGCTTTTTCACGCTCCGCTTAAAGGGTCCTTCATACGAACCAAAGCGCATTTAATCCAATCTGCTGCATAGCTTCGATGTCGTCGCAGTCAAATAACTCCTGAACAGACCTAGGATATAGGACAAGCTAAGGTGAAATGTTCGTACAGATACCGGCACGTAAATTGGCCCGACGCGTCATATGCGCAAAGGTCGATTTTTAGGTCGCGGGAGACGCGGTTGCGCCGTCGCGGACATATGATTGGTCCGTCACTTGACGGACCAATCAGATGTCTCCGAGAGACGTCTTGTAGCGAATCAACGTTCCGTTCGTTCGTACTTTGAATCATTTGATTGGCTCAAAGTGCACGATGCGCGAACTTACCCCAAACCTGGCCAAGTAACGTGCCTGTATCTGTACAACGCATGCTAAAGTACCCAGGCATATCAATGCTTCAACTTTGTGGTAGTGTAGATTGCAGAACGATCCGTAACTTCGCATTTTATTCAAAATGTGCAGTACATACATTAGCAGTGGAATGGCAAGTTTTTTTTTATAATTATGATTTGTTAACTAACCTATTTTCAAAAATGTAACAAATCATTTTTAAGGTCCGAAATTGGATATCAATTTAACATTGGCTTAACTTTGCTCTCTTGACGCGTTAAACTCACGAGTTTTTACCACAATCAATCAGTGGTATTATTTTAAAAGTAAGGTGTTAAGCAGACGGCGGGGCGGGCAGGACTTTTTGACCGCGACGCACTCTTATTATTACTATCATTAGATCGCATTTAGCCCGCGTATGTGTGACGAGCGACAACACCCCGGTTACTAAGGCCCGAGACGGCGTGCGGTTTTAGTCGGTTCGATCCCGACATAACCACCCCCGATAGCCGACGGGGGTGGTATCCATGGATATTTCCGCACGATTCAAAAAAAAAAAAAAAAGGTATTGCGCGGACAAATGCAACCTTATAATAGTACAAATAAGAGTGCGTCGCGGTCATTTTGACCGCCCCGCCCCGCCGTCGAATTCGAAAGATTTATAAAACGGAGAGCTGACTAATGGACTATTGAATTCGGCCCTTAACAAGTTACAAAATGCATGTGAAAATCCAAAATTTGTTATAGAATGAAAATATTATATGCATGAACAATAAATAAAATTGTATGTACTTGCCCATGCCGTCCACGTAAACTGCTATAAGTGATGATGTAATACAGAAATTGTAAGTATTCGTGTGATACTGTCAAGCAGCGGGATATGAGGAGTCGCCTCCACATTGTGACATGGCGTCGTACCAGTATAAAATGGACCCTTGCCTCGGCGTTGGGCTTTCAGAAGCAGATGTAGAAATGCAACGTCTCATCGAGTCTCAAGTTGAGTCTCATAAAATTGGAAGCGCTATAGCTGAGGAGGCGTTGGGACGCAGTTCCACTGTGTTTTCCCCTGATCTGCCGACTGATCTACTGCAGGATGTAGTATTAAACCAACAGGTATGCTCATTGGTCCTATTAAATAATTTTTTCATCCATCTCATACTAGGTTTCGGCCGCGTTTTCACCCGTGTGGAAGTTGGTATCGCCACCAAGTATAAAAACACTCCACTGTCCACTCCACTTTACTCCACTTCACTCCACTATCCACTCCTCTCTACTACACTCTCCACTAAAAAAAGGATAAAAAGTATCCTGTGTCCGTCTCCTGGTTCTAAGCTACCTCCCTACCAATTTTCAACCAAATCGCTTCAGCCCTTCTTGAGTTATAAATAGTTTAACTAACACGACTTTCTTTTATAAATACAAATTCTCTATCTATCTAAGTGAGGAGTTGTGCTAAAGGGAATAACTTATTGCACAACTAATTGTGCTATTTTGCATAGCTGTGCCATAAGGATATATTATTTTTCTTGGCACAACTAGTTGTGCATACGAGTTGGTCTATGAGGAAACCATGTTTTCATCCTATCCTAAGTTTGTTACAGTTTGTCAGAATATATTATTTTGAAAGAGATATTTTAAAATAGGTCTGACTTTTTGATACTAAAACTGATAAGGCTCAAAACACACTGAAAGTGACAGCGGTAAGGCCCAGCGCAAACCACTGGAGGCGTAGTGGAAAAAAATTTAAGTCAACAATTTAATATGAACCTTAATGCTCATAATATACGGTCAATAATTGGATATCAAGAAGCAGTGTGCGCTGGGTCTTAGGGTCAATTTTTGATCACATCTGCGCCCGCTTTCAATATGTTTTGCGCCTAAGAGTCATGTATTATAATTTACAGAATATTACTCTGAACATAATTTATAACCTTATAACATAATAGAATAAAATTATTCTTATATTTCAGTAAATATTTAGATAGCCACCATTGCTCATTTACCTGTGATACTGTGTATGCACGTGCCAAAGGTCGATTCTGTATGATGACGTCACGAATAAACATGGTAATGGTCACCTGCGTATAATGTTGATGTTTTAGGACGGTTTTCACCACTGGAAATAACTGCGATCACATCGTACTAAACCAGTTTAGTTAGTTACTTGACTACTTAATGTGTGCTTGTCTGCCACCTAGCTGGCAAAAAAAAACTTGTTCAAACAGACAAGAATTCCATAAAAATAAATTGTGGTCAGAATATTTTATATAACAGCCCCCGTAGACAAGTGTCACAAGTCTAAATCGCTAAGGAAACGAATAGATTAGGTCGACCAATCACATCAAAGCTCGCCGGCGCACGAAGCGCGCGCCGCGGCGGGATCACGAGCTGGAGTGTGATTGGTCGACCTAATCTATTTCAATTTCTATTTCTTTATTTTTCAAAATAGTGTAACGTAATTACATATTTTTGACGTCAAAAACTACTTAATACTAAGTTTACCACCGCTTCCTAGGCGCTAGTGGAGAAGAAACGGCGCAACAAACTCCACTGCTGCATTTTAAGACGTCAGGTTATACATAGTTATCTTAAGACTAAATATGGACGAATGTACATTTTGTCTCGTGTCAATATAAATAAAGGTATATAAAAAAAAAAATATAATAAATTTTAACCGAAGTTAAACAATAAAATAATTGAAAATGTCAAAAATATACTAATGTCAAAAAAATAGCAAAAAAGGTCGCGTGCCTACCACAATATCAATATATTGTAGTAGGCAAATGCCACAACTACAGCATTATGTAGTTGTAGCACTTTAGCATTCTAGGAGGGGCCTGCACCATGCTCAAGCCAGACATTTTTGTCTTCAAGGTAATCAGCAGTCCTATAGTATGCTTTTTTGCATAAGGTGGCCTTAACAAATTATATTATATTCTATTCCTTAGCAATTTAGACTTGTGACACTTGTCTACGGGCCCATAACACAAGTTTTTTTTATTATCTCCAATATACAGACTTAGCTACTTTACAACTTTATAATAGCATAGATTTATTATTGTGCGTATTCGTTTTGCGTTAATCTCAATATCAACTTGCAGCTGGTCATTATACATTTAAAGATATGCCGCGTGTGATCGATTTACAGTCATATAGAATCGGGCTCAGCACTTTTCGCTCTATCCATATTTAATGTTCCGTAATACAGTGGCCTCTAAAATCAAACCTATACGACCAGACATCGCTAGTAGACAACATACTCGGCGTGGATGTCGATTACGAAGAGATACGGAACAACGTGCCCTTGAGTGCTGCCGGCGCGCTGAACTCCCCACCGTCAGAGGAACCTTCAGGCCCTCTGCCATGCGACACTCCTCCATCCACCTCGCCGCCACTCCCGCCCCTGGGTCTCGACGGCAACGGTGAAGCCGCTATGGCGGTCATCATGAGTCTCTTAGAAGCCGACGCTGGGTTAGGAGGACCCGTCAACTTCTCCGGACTGCCGTGGCCCTTGCCGTAAACTAGTACAAGACAATAAATACCTCGCTTTTTAGATTGACATGGTCATTTAAATCATTGGTATTATAATATTTAACGGGGTATTCACCATGTTTTTTGTTTTATTGAGTTAACGATATTTCGGCGCTGTTACAAGCGCCATGATCACGGATGTTTTTTTTTATGTTATTTTTTTTATGTTAACCAGTTGCATTAGGCCTTGTTTGCTAATTATAATAATTATTATAAGCATGATACGTAATATTCCTATTTCGGATCGTACACGGCTTTAATTTATTTTTCCGGGCTAATTTTAAATAAGTATTTAAACCTGGCTACAACACTAGTATCGTGTAAAATGGTACTACTGGGACAAAAATTCCCAGTAGTACCATTAATGGTACTAATCAATGGTATAGCAGTATGTAAACCCGGGGTTCAACACTAATATCGTATAGGTACAATGGTAATAGTGGGACAAAGATTCCCAGTAGTACCACTAATGGTACTAATCAATGGTACAGCAGTATGTAAACCCGGGCTTCAACACTAATATCGTATAGGTACAATGGTAATAGTAGGACAAAGATTCCCAGTAGTACCACTAATGGTACTAATCAATGGTACAGTTGGGAAAGAGGGATCCGTACACGGCAACAGCACTGAAATATCGGATATTCAATGAAACGAAACAAACATGAAAAATATCCCGTTAACTATTATAATACAAGGGATACTTCGTTGTTGAGAAACATTGGTCTCATATAGTATTTAAAAGTTATTCTTCAGGGGTGTGAAATATTTCCAGGTGGACTTAATGCTAGGGCAGTGAAAAGTTCAAACTTTATTGTTAATTGCGAATTTATGTGGGAATGTTTTAGATATAGGTTTAGTTGACATGGGTGATCGTACGACTGTATTGTGTTCTGGAAATTTTAGGATATTATATATTTTATAAGTCTATTATTATTGTAATTAAATTACGGTCATTGGTTTTCCTATTTGGAATAATGCATAATAATTCACCTACTTGTACATTTAGTTGTAGGTACTTATGCATTTGTTCTATGAAAAATTAAATAAGTAGTCAAATTTGTATTGTTTAAGTTTCAAATGAGTATTGTGATGTTGATTTGCATTTTGTGAAATGTTTATTTAAATTTATTTTCTATCATATACGATTTATTTTCATATTGCGCATTTTTGTGCGTCGGACTTTAAAAGTACATGTATTTATATACGTTTTATAAATAAAATTATTGTTTTGTTATGTTGTGCAGGTATTAGATTCTCTTAGAGTTATGAAGTTGCAAAGATTTTTATTTTATATAATGTAAACGTGCTAAAACTATAATAGCTTTAAACTGCCCGCTGTCTCAATAATGTGCACGCATGCCCCCTGTTTCGTGTAAATAATACTAAGCTACTTTTGTAGATGTAATTTGCACAAAATCGTGCAATAAATCCATACAATTTGCACGAAACAGGGTGCTAGCATTCCCACACGCACGTGTCAGCGGGTGGCCTTAGGAAGCGTCGAGATTGAGGGTAAAACGAGTCGCACTAAGTACCTATAGTAAGTACAATATCGTTTCCTGACAATTAGGGTGCCGTAGACTTAATTCACTTTGGCTTATTCACCCAGGGTAATTAAGTATACTACTTAGTAGACTTAATTCACCTGTTTCTATTTTTTTTCCATAGGTGATTTATGTATACCTACTGTTAAGTAAACTTAATTCACTTGAGCTAATTTTCCTTTGTGACTTAATTCACCTGCTTGCGTAGGTGATTATGATACCTATCCTCCTTTTAGCCATGAACCCGGCCTAGCCTTTTTTTTAACATACTTTCTAATTTAGTCTTATTTTGCGCGGTGCATCCTTTAAGTTCCCTGTTTCCTTCACTTTGTGTAGCTTTTTGGGTTTTGGTGCGGAATTAGCTTGTTTGGTGCTTTTTGTTTGTTTAGTGGATTTTCAATTTTTTTTTTTATTTTTTGTTTTTCAAGCACATAATTACATTAGTTATACGAGAACAGGTTGTATTTTATTATTAAAATGTTAATATTTTAAACATTTTCCTTAATTTACCCGAGTGCATAAACTATACTGTGAAGAAAACACTGCGAATTAAGTCTGCTTACTACTAGACTGGATTACCCTAGGTGAATTAGTCCAGGTTAATTAAGTCTACTAAACGGTATACCTGAATCACCTACGCAAGCAGGTGAATTAAGTCTACTAAATAGTATACTTAATTACCCTGGGTGAATTAGCCAAAGTGAATTAAGTCTACGGCACCACAATTAGCTGGTATAATTTTAGCGTGGACATTTTTGTTGTACCTAGTTATAATATAATTTACAAAGTAGGCATTCGTGGTCTCCTAGAGACAGGTAGGAGCTCAATTCGCACTATTGTTTGGTATCTAGAAACAGCGTCGGACTAGGCTGGACTCCGGTTGACTTTTAATTTTCAATTCAAAATTTTATGTAAATATTTCCCCTCAACTAGGATGTACAATGCCAGTCCGACACTGTCTCACCATCTCGTATAAGCGTTGGTTACTTAGTTGGGTAACTATGTATGAATTTGAATAATTTTATATCGCAGTCAATGACCAAGTTAAGCGGGTTACTAACGGTCCAAGTTTAAGGTTATATTAATATCATGTCTAGCAAAATATTTTACGAATTGCTGGTAGATAGTTAAGCCACTAAAATCAATATTTTCTTACTATATTATAGTACCAGTGGCCTACAGTAAGATAGGTTACAGTTACTTTGTGTAACCAAATGTAGGTTTATAACAATTAGAATGATCGACGAGGTCGGAGTTCTCAAATTTGGAGGAAATCCATGGTCAGTACGGGTGACAAAAAAAGTAGTCAAAACGTGAAAAAAATGTTTATTTCAACGACGATGATTTAAAAGATCGCTGTTTTTTAGGTTTAACGCGGGAAATTTTTAAAGTTGTGCCTATGAATATGATAATGAAATCTTTTGTGATTCTTAAAGTTTCAAGCAAATTCATAATAACTTCTGTTCTTAATCCAAAATAACGACAACACATCAAGTTATAAATAAACTCACCACAAATATGAAACCGTTTCAAAAATATGGTTATTCAAAATGTTCTCAATTTTCCTCTAAATTTGACCACTAATTTGTTATAATAAAATCTGAATTTAAAAAAATCGTAAGTTAAACTTTTAAAACGCTTCATCGATCAGACTAAATAATACACAAAAATTCGTAAAATAAATCTTATACTTATCTTTAAATTACCCTCCTTTCTTCGGCAGTCGGGTAAAAAAGAACCAAATATATTGTAAATAAGAAGTAGGTATCGGTCATATTCATTTGGAATTTCAGTATGTTTATCACTAAGCTTTTTATTTGTGAGATCTACTTCTATCTGGGCATATTATAAATTATATTAATTAAAGAATATTTATGTTATCCGAATTTGACTTAAAACGCCGTATTTTTTTGATATACACCGTGATTTTATATTAATTTTTGAGCCAAATATTTTAATGTCTAAATCAATAATAGATTTAGAAAAAATATATAAATGTTTAACTATACAAATATTTATTTTATAAACATTTAAATTGGGTCCTTAGCCCATATAAAGTAAGAGGCAGTGGAAGAGGTCAATAACCCCTTATGACACTTCAATGCAAATGCAATGGTCAGTAGCATTTTTTTTACAATCTGTACAACAGTTTGACCATAAAAGTTCGTCATTTTAGCTATAATATAACTATAAAACTACCATGTAGTGTTATTTATAAGTGTGCAATATTCATTGTAAACGTAGACTCGCCATAAATCAATAGCGCGATAAAAGTTGTCCCATTGTTGTGTTAATGTTGTTATATTATATTCATTTTATAGTAAAAAGTACAAGTTTTTTGATTATAGTGTTTCATTCATTGTAGCTGTGCGTTTAATTTATCTCCTGCTAGTGCGAATAATCCTTTGTATAAGTGTGGGCCTCGATTCTGTTAAAGTGTGTTAAAGCAAGCCATTGTCATGCCACTGACACTTCAAAAAAAATGCCATTTAATTTTGGACTTTATTATCATGTGGTGTAGATGTTCTATTTCACGAAGGCGGTTTAGCAGTCATTGTAGTAAAACATAATATACACATTGCTTTTAAAAATGAGTTACTTGCAAAGCAATTATTGTTCTACTAACTGCTACATGAATTTCTTTTGACGTGACATGAACTTTCGGACACACACACATGTACGCGTATTTACAAGACACAGGTACTACTATTTAATTGTTCACTTCGTGAGATACAATATCTATAACATAATAAATATTTTGTAGAGCGAATGAAAGAGTTTAATGAAATCTTTTCATTTGATTCTAGAATTTAACTGTATCACGTTAAAGTCTATAATTAAATGGTTTTTTTATATCCGTGGCATGACAGTGTCTTGCTTTAGCAGAATCGAGGCCCTGAACAATAGTCAGAAAGATTAACCAAAAATCAATAAAAATAGACTTCAACTGAACCAAATTGATATTGGGACCACACGGCAATGAGAGTGTGGCAACATTGAGTGCCTAGAGCGATTTGTACTACTACCCGTTCGCGCAAAGTTTGCCGCTGTCAAATGACGTCGGTATAGCGTTGTCTCACTGTAACTAGAACTGAGTGAGAGAGACAACGCTAAACGTGTGACAGTTGGCAGCGGCAAACTTAGTGGCGAACGAGTAGTACTTGTAACTGTAACGTTGTACGACCTCCGTAGCGTAGCGGTAGTGCATTCGACTGCTACGCAGGAGGCGCAGGTTCGATTCTCGCTCAGTGCAAATATTTGTATGCATGAATATGTCTATTTGCATTGTTCTTATTTCTATGAAAAATAAGTATGTATTTACAAAAAAAAGAGTATATAAGTATATTTATCTGCATTCCAGAACCCATAACACAAGCTCTTAATATGCTTACTTTGGGTCTAGAGAGCGCTGTGTAGAATGTCGTGGAACATTTATTTATTATTTTTATATAACTTTATCCTACGAATATGTATCTACGGGTAGTGAGGTGTCAACTATTAAAACCATGCATTGCAAACTCAACTATTTATTTCAGTAACATAATTTTGGATACGTGCGCAAAAATTTACCTCCTCTACACTTATTTGTTACTCATGCGCTACTTTACCTCCAAGAAGTATTATTGTCAATCGAGTAAATGATATGCAAAGAATACCGTTAAGCGCGCGTTCCTTGTATTCTAACAATTACATATATAAATTTTTTGAGACCGTTTAGTTAATCCATGACGTCACCGTATTGGTTGGTATGCGGAGCCGGGGTCGGGGCGGAGTACCTCGGCCGCGTCACAACCGGCAATGACTCCGTTCTAAAAACAAAAATTATGACGTCATTAATGCCAGCGACTTCTGCAGCTGAGCGAGAAACACTACTTGCGGCAAAACCTCAAAATATCTTCAAAGTGCAACTGCAAAGTTACATTGTACTACTAATGATAATAAAAACCAGTTCACGTTAACTGGGTTTACACATTTTTACTCAGTTTCATGGAATAAAACGTGAAAGGCAGTTTAGTTGAGCGGGTTTTTATTGGTGACAACAGATTTAGAATAATAAATGAAGTTATTTTTCAATAATAATCATGATTCAATAACAAATCTAATACAGAAAAGTGGGAGGTTTTACCTTTATTATAATAGACACAAGTCATAGCGTCAAAAGTAGATGAACATTGCACAGATTTCAATATAAAAAATCTGAATGCAAATTATTATGAATTATTATTTGAATCAAATTTCAAAAACATCTCAATAAAAACCTCCAAGTGGTTAAACATCAGTTTCAATATAAAATGAATAATTTTGCTCAAAAACTGATTTTTGAAATCTGAAAATAATCAACCACTTTTCATACAGACTGCATGTAGGTATGATATTCACTAGAGCAATATAGGTCAACCGTTATACATTAGATACCTAGTTGAATAATATCCGTTCTAGAAATTTCTAGTTTTTCCAATTTCTTAACTTGATTAATTCGAATATTCGTAATTTTGAGGCCACACATACAGGAAATGCAAATGCTAATGGCCTAGTGAACTGTGATTAGGGAAACAAACAGGTGCAAAAACTACGCGGAGAATATTTGGATTAGTGCGGTCTTCCAGGGCCCGTAGACAAGTGTCAAAAGTCTAAATCGCTAAGGAAACGAATAGATTAGGTCGACCAATCACACTCCTTGAGCTTGGATGTGATTGCTCGACCTAATCTATTCGTTTCCTTAGCGATTTACACTGTGACACTTGTCTACGGGGGCTGGTATGTCCTACTGTATAATTCTTTCTCAAGTATCCCATATAGTATAATCATGACTTATGTTCGTATATGAATAGGTGCTTTGTATACCCTTAAACCACGTCACGTATGCTACCAATGTAAGTTCCATCCATGAAAATATTTATTCTTTTATACTACTTAGGTGGCAGACAAGCACACGGCCCACCTGATGGGAAGTGGTCACCGTAGCTTATGAACGTGTGCAACAGGGGCGTCACACTCGCGCTGCCGACCCTAGAGTAGGTTAGCCATATAAATTCACTAAATATTATAAAGTATGTATAAACATAATTATTGTAAACCACACAGAATATTAGTGTAAATTAGCAACAGATCACATGGTTTAAGGAAATAACGCGCCATAAACAAAATGAAAATTTGGTGTTGCCAAAATAATAAATTCTTTAGTAGGTAGTAGTTTTGTTTTAAGATCACTGTAATTATGTTATTTTAATAAAGACTGCTAATTATTAATACATGTCATAACATTTAATAATCTCAACCCAACTAGCTAAAGATAGAAAGATTTTCATCTTTTTTAATTTATTTAATATTTAGGTATAAGTTTACTTTAATTTAAGTTTCTTTTTAATAATTATGTTAGGAAGAGCGTCTTTATCAAACAATTCGAATAAAAAACATTACTTAGGTAGTTTAAATGTCCACAGACACAAAAGCCATGCATTAAATTCACAAATATTTGTAATATAATTACTATGTGCAAAATTTCCCTAATATTACAATTGCTCGAAGCTAAGAAAGGAGGATCTTCTGTGTTTCCCTGGTCACAGGTAAGTAAAAAAAAAAGCAAAAGGATACATCACTACTTGTCGGGCATCTAGCTAACGTTACGCGTGAAACTGCTACTATATTTTGATAAAGGCCAACCCACACTATAGTGCTTATAAGATCTCGTATCGTACCAGTAAACCGGATGTTATTTTAGGTATACATTATGTTATCCTGAGAACGTCGTCAATTTTAGTCTTATAGTTAAAATTATGCTAGTATATTATAAGGCTGACCGCTGCCTCACGCGTGTCACGCAAGCGGGCGCCCACACGTCGTCCAAATTGTATGTACTTTTGCACGACTTTTGTGTGAATTATTTGCACGAAACAGTGGGGCGATCACGAATTTTCTTTCGTATCGAGTTCGTAACGTGTGCGACAGAAATTGTATGAAATTTGTACAGCGCCCCTATCGTGCGTAAAAGAAACTGTACAAATCTCATATAATTTCTATCGAACACGGTACGAATTCGATTCTAAAGAAAATTCGTGCTCGCACAGGTGCCCGTATGCAGCAGCAAAACACACATGGCAGCGGATATTATTCAAGTCGCGCGACCGAATAATATGTGATGTTTTGGTTTTAGTAACTAGTTACAATTGGTTTGTAGGTACCTACTTTGTTTGTATGTGAGACTTTTTACTACGCCAACACGCAAAAACACTATAGTGTGGATAGGACAATCGATAGCTTTCTTAGAAAGAGTTGATAGGATGTGAATTTTTTTGGTCTAGTGTTAGTGTTGTTATCTTATAAAATGGAGTTTGAGGAGTTTCGGCGAAAAAGTTTTTAAAGCATCATGAAAAAATCCTGCAGATATCAACTCTCTCTAGTCTGAAATTAGGGCCTGCACCGCCTCACGCGAGTCATGCATGCGGGCACAAATCATATCACTTCCTCACACGATTTTATGTAAATAATTTGCACGAAAGTAGCTCAGAATTATTTGCATGATACAGAAGTCCGCATGCGTGCAAACGCACGACGCAGCGCAGGCCCTTACAACATATAGAACATTTTACATTGTGCTGACGTAGCGAACACGAATCATTCTGGATTGTTCACTCTAAAGCGTTGCTTCTACCAGTTTTCATGCAAGCAAATGGTTTCCATTACCTGCGCCCAGAATATAAATTTTAAAGCAGTAAATTAAAATATATAAAGAAAAGTGCAAAATTTCCTCAAACAATGTGATCAAGCGTTAGGGCCTTGTCTGAGATATTTGTCTCAAGCGTGCACTTGAGATGCTCTGAGTCAATGGCGCAATTCGCAGTGTCTCAAGTGCACGCTTGAGACATGTCTCAGAGTTAATTTGTCATCTATTAATACGGGCCTTATTAATTATAGTATGATTTCTAATTCTAGGCAATAAAATGACATTTCCAGTGTTGCAGGTTTTTTGTATCAAATAAATAGTGATGTGGTTGAATCGAGTTTTACAAGTAAAGTTAGTCGTGAGTCGAGATTATAATTCCTATTATTAAATATCAAACCGCGTTTATATAAATAAAAATATGTAATTTACGGTAATTAAACAGAAAACATACACGGTAAGTAATTAAATCTATATTATATTATATAAAAATCAATTGCTGTTCGTTAGTCCGCTAAAACTAGAAAACAGCTGACCCGATTTGGCTAATCTTAGTCTTGAAATATTCGTGGAAGTCCATAAGGTTTATACGGTAAGAAAATATGGAAAAATTGCAAGATAAATAAAACTGCGTTGAGGTTTTTTAACTGATAAAATTCTATAAAAAATATTTCCGTCGTGTAACGTACTAGGCGAGAATAAATAGCAAAGAGATAGAAATTCACTGATAAAAATAAAGAATGACTAAAGTGTCTAGTCTATTGATTGCCGAACATCACTATTGTAGCGGGTCACCCTTTTTTGTATCAGTAACAGTTATACTTGTCATTTTATTGCCTAGAATTAAAAATCGTAGTATAAATAGTTAAATAGGGTCTATAGAGCGCTGTATCGATTGTCGTAGAAATAAGCACTTGAGCTTTTATGTATTTTTAGTTAGATTGTGTTTACCTGTACGGGTCCTTCTTTGTGTCCGAGTATTCTCCTCTATTCTTACGACGTAAGTCATCGTAGGAGACAGACGGGCGAGATGGCAGGCTATCGGACGCAGGCGCAGGGCGGGAACCTGACAAAATAATATACCATAGTATACATACGGATAATTGTACGTTACAAGCAAGGTATATATGCTGCTTTAATAATTTTAGGGTCGGCAACGCGCGGAGGCGAGCAGCGCCTTCCACTCCACGGGAGACGCTGTTGCTACTGGAGCAGGAGGCGCTGCACTCAAGTGGCCCTCTAGAGGGCTGCTACGAGGCTCTCTACGTGTCCCTCTGACTAGCAGAGGGCAGAGTGACGAGCAGGCGGGAGGCGGACTGATTCTCCGCGCGGGTGACTGGACGGCTGCCTGTCACCGTACACCCCACCGTCAGTGAGGTGGAGCGATGCTCGCCCCACCCCCCTCTAGGGCGCGATTTCGTATCACTAATAAATAACAGATGAGAGTATATATTTCCGTAGCCTATAAGCCTATAGGTAAACTATAACGCACCTATATTATAATTAAAATAATGTTTAACAAAAAAAATGGCTGACATTCTGAAAATCAATTTAGAGCGGCCAAAGATACATTACCATCGGTGTCTGTAGGACGATACGCTTCTTCTGTGAAAGCTGGGCGGTCTGTGTCGAGATCAAGAGAGCTGCCTGGACCTGCGTCGGAGTAGATGTCAGTGGCTTTCGCGCCAAACATGTTGGGGCCTTGTCGCTGTTTCATGGTGCTTCTGAAAATTTTATATTTACAATGTTTTTATTAAGAAATTGCAACAATTTTTTTTTCTAATAAGTAACCTAGTGGTCTGGGTAATGGACTGCTGAGACGAGGTCTCGGGTTCGATCCCAGGTTCACCATGGCACACACCAATGACTTTTCGATGCTTTTCGAAGTTATGTGTGTATTTATAGCAGGTTTATAAATGCCCGGTTAATGGCAATAGGTGCTAGCACCTCTGCCTACCCCTTCGGCGATATAGGCGTGAGTTTATGTTATGTTATGATGTTTTTTTTCTTTTTATAGTCGATAGGCTCGCGTTTGACCACTATCTCACCTGATGGTGAGTGACGATGGACATGCTTGCCTAGAAGCAACCTGTTCACTCTAGACTTAAAGACTCTCAAGTTATAGCTTTCCGGAAACACAGACTCAGGCAGGGCATTCCGCTCCTTAGCTGTACGCATAATGAACGTATATTGCTGAAGCGATTCGTGCGTATTAGCGGAATTCCCACCATATAACGAAGGCAATTGGGACCTCAGAGGCAGGTAAGCACCCAAACCAGTGCAAATATACATATTCATATTCTTTGAATGAAATTTTAAGCAATTGCATGCTAACTATTTCCAATGATTTTCTGATCGGAAAAAATGATCATCCAGGGTTCAAGTCCCGTCCTGGATGATCATTTTTTCCGATCAGAAAATCATTGGAAATAGTTAGCATGCAATTGTTTAAAATTTCATTCAATTAATCGGGCGGAGAATCTAAAAATAATGTTTAAAAACAATTACAATATTGTTCATTGTTACCGTAGTTCGAACGGATTACGGTAGATGGCTCCACCGGCGCCCTAAGCCGTAGAATATATCGGAAAATTTCGAGCATCTAGAACGGGTCCAGGTAGCTCAGTTGGTCAGAGCATTCCCCCTGTAAGGGACTGGTCACGGGTTCAAGTCCCGTCCTGGATGATCATTTTTTCCGATCAGAAAATCATTCATATTCATGTATACAAATATTAGCACTGACCTGACTGAAATATTTCCTTCATACCCACAACCTCCAAAGTAGCAGTCGAACTCTCTACAGCTACACAACGGAGGTCATTACTAACATCATGCATTAACAGGAAGTATTTAAAATTGATATTGCTAACGAACTAAGTCAAGGCTTATTTTATAACAAAGTAACTATTTCTATATTAACAGAAATATTGAGAAAAAATTTAATGTTTAATAAAATGGCCAGCGATCAGCTTTGCTTACACCAAAAATCAGTAGAAAAGTTTCATCATCCATCAACGGGGGACAAGTTTCACTGTTGAATCCTTCTCCCACTGATTGATAACATAAATAAACATAGATAACATAGATAAAGGAGTTTGTATGGCACCGTTGGGACCGACAGCTTGAACAATAAGCGTTACAGATACCGGCACGTAAATTGGCCAGACGCGTCATATGCGCAAAGGTCGATTTTTAGGTCCCCTTTGAGGTATGAGCGGGTCGCGGGAGACGCGGTTGCGCCGTCGCGGACATATGATTGGTCCGTCACTTGACGGACCAATCAGATGTCTCCGAGAGACGTCTTGTAGCGAATCAACGTTCCGTTCGTTCGTACTTTGAATCATTTGATTGGCTCAAAGCGCACGATGCGCGAATTTACCCCAAATCTGGCCAAGTTACGTGCCTGTATCTGTAACTTACTTGGTTACCACTTAGATATGAGCCTGTCTCCATTTAAAAAAGAGCATACTAATTATATATTTACTAACCCTCCTACTTTGCCATCTCGCCGTTCCCGTAGCAATTGACCAATATAACTACCGGGAAGAGCCATGAGCTTCTCCGCACAGGCTTGCTGATACGATAACTTGCCAATGAAGTAGCCTGCCATGACTGCCAAGGTCACTTTTGGAACAGCGCCAAAACGTGCATTTGGCTTCAGATGACCTGAAAATGACAGATACACAAAAGTGTGTATAAAGGGTAGTCTATCATAGGGGAGGTCTTTTGACAACAGTGAAAGGTCTGTCAAAAGCTCCAAAGCTCGTGTCAACTTCACAGCTAATGAGCTGCTGGACCTGCAGACCAACGGATGACGCTCTAAAGAAATTTGGGTGGTCAGACAGCAGTCTGTCTCACAATGTATTGTTGACAAAATTAGCTGAATCTTAAAACAGGTGGAGTTCGAGCTCCGAGTGGTAAAACTCGGATGCAACCGAGATAAATGACTTGACAATTAGGTTTTTCTGCATAGCAAAGTCTCAATAGCAGCTTGAAGTCAATTAAATACCACTGATGCAGGTAACAGTAACATGGTGCCCTATTACACAAGTTCGAAATTCGGATGGCGACATCTAGGTTCCTTTCCTTTTTTACTCTTTGAAATATATGCAGCTGGCTACCATGAAGACCACTCATGATAACTATAAATTGTACAAACTCATAATAACTTAGGTGGATATAAGCCGTTCATATTCAAACTTAAATAAAATTCCCTAAGTAACTACCAAACATTACATTTTCTTTTTACTGCCACATTATTTAGCCAGTAAAACTCATTTTAGTTTTGAAAGTGTAGGTATCTATACTCCTATATAACGCGTGCGCTATAAGTTGAGACCTGGGCTCTCCGCCTACTTCCTCCTGCACTGCCCTTCAGTCGCCCGTGATAAACTGTTCGCAAAAAAATTGGTAGACAGGTAGGTAACGACTTGGGCAGAAGCTTGTTTACGATATTTTTTTGTGCGCTATACAAACACGCGCCGGTGACGTCTAGCGGTCAGGTCTCAACTTATAGCGCACGTGTAGTACTAATATTATAAAGAGGTAAAGTTTGTGTGTTTGTATATTTTGTTAAATTGTAAGGGGTAATCTTGGGATCTACTGAACTGATTTTAAAAATTCTTTCACCAATAGAAAGCCACGTCATTCGTGAGTGTCATAGGCCATATGTATATTTTATTGGAAAACTGGAATTTACACCCAGGTGAAGGCGGGTTCCAGTTCGCTAGTATTATTTAAAGCGATAATACCGCCCATGTAAATTTAACTAAAATTATTAGCAACCATGCTACTCTGTTGTTTCTTATTGGAGTCCAATACAGAGTTATCTATTTATTTGTATGTGAATACATAATGAAATTTTTTTACTACAGACTTTTTGACTGACGACTGACTAGGATTTTACAAAAACTACGAAAATAAATTGGACTAACCTTTTTGAACGGCTACATAGGCGCCTAGGCCGAGAAAAGTGGCGAAAGGCATCGATCGCTGCACGAAGCTTTCGCGGTTACACTCGCCAAGTACGCGCATTTCATCCGCCGTGAATTTGTACTGCGGCTGCAGCGAAGAATCCAATAGTTACGCACAGCACATGCGACATAACGTATCAACATTTCACAATAACCTTACCGGGTAACCTCCAGGTGCGAGAGGCTGTTGCTCATCTGGTTGTTCCAGCTCCAATCCCGGCACATTTTCTTGGTATCCAAACGAACTTGGATTGTTCATAGTTTAAGCAATTATAATATTTACCTATAATACAGTTCTTATGCAAGCTGATGATACAGTATTAATGAAAATAATGTTTTTAGCGAGTATTTTTACCGATTACCCGAAATAGAGGATATTATTATCTAAAATGTCATTATTATTGACAAATTTGACCACAATTTGACACTGACAATTCTGACAAATGAATAAGTTGCAAGATTTGAGATTTGACAGATTTGTTTTATAATTTTCTGGATACTTGTCTTTATGAGTCTTATTATCTGAAAATGCTTAAAATTAATGAAACTGTGATGGGTTGATCGTGTCCAGCAATAGCAGTGACAATAACGGAATGTGATATTCCTTCAACAAAGGATCTCCTGACCAGGTAAGGTGCTCACGCCTGGCGTCCGGGGCTCAACGGTTGTCGATGGGATATTGAACCTACCAGTGCGAGAAATTCACATTCGCGATGTAGGATCGGCAGTGGTAGTGGTGGTAGGTAGTGAAGTCACCCAGGATAATAATTATCAAAGTCCAACTTGCTGTCACTAGACGGTAACGAGCATATAAGAAGGTACCCTACAGGCCAGTTTTTTCAGCTACATACAATCTACTTACTCAAATACTTACGGTTTGCAGAACACTGTTCAAAATGGAGATTGGAGAGATGAATGTCTTACAAGATCATTGAATCAAAGGATAGGTACCTACATGCTGTATTGCGTGTAGTAAATAGGTACTGATAGATTTTTTTTTCTCTTCGATGCAACCTTAGTCCGTACCTAGGTACACCTACCTACCTACTACCTACCTATCATTACGGTAAAATATTTCTTCATTTCATTCATTTCAAACATGATATCAAGGAACAGAAAAGCCTATGTGTGGTGAATATTGGTATAGTTTTATTTCACTTTTTATAATTAGGTATTCTCTTTTCAAAACTTTTTGTTTGAGGCCTAATATTAAAACATAAATATAATTACTTTAAGAATCAAGTCTGTAATAAACAAGAAACAAACACTTGTAACAGAAATCATTTTTTTTTATTTTTGTCGTCAAGCTGAACATAAAATTCTATGGAACATAATAATATTAACTATAGGTACTATTATTAAACATACCACATAAAAAATGTTAGCGAAAAGGTATATACAGTAACAGTCATAGTCACGTTTTGCAGCGATATTTGAATACGAAGAAAGGTACCTACTTATTTTGGTTTTGGGGGAGGATATCGTTCTGAATGGTACATCCTCAGGACCTTTCCAAGGTGGCTTTTTCCAGAAAGTTTCTCTCGAAGTTTAATATCACAATTGTTAATGTACGACAGTCGTCCACAAAAGTAGCCCACTACTGCGGTAAACATTATTTTGGGGTACACGCCGAAATGTGGGTGCTTCTTCAGATACCCTAGAATAAGAAAATATTCATAGAAGTAAGAAGGTATTGGAAGGAACGTCACTAAAATAAATAATCACACAAAGAATCATTCTTACTTCTATGAAAATTTTCGTGGCGTCCCTACCAACCTTCTAAAATTATGTAATAATAAATTTAAAAAAAGGCCTCTTACCGGCTCTGATAGCAGCGTAGGTGACAGTAGCAAACAGTGTGCTGATAGGCAAGCAGCGCTGATAGAAACTCTCCTTATCGCATTCTTCCAAGGCTTTCATCTCCTCCTGAGTGAATTCATAGTAACGCTAAAACAAGAACAGAATTGTTTTATGAGTAAGTAGATCCGAGGTACTTCTTCTTCTTCTTCGAGGCTATCAGTCTTTCCCTCCCGTTAGATTTTTCCAGCCTAATAATTGGCTACGGCCACAGCGTTGTCCGTTGCTCCCCGCGGCGCAACTGGAAGCAGCTAGACTCGGTAACGCAGAGTCTAGGCTAACCAATCCTCTCACCACAATGGCTCAGTCATATTCTGATGGCCACTCTATGACCACGGCAAAGAATCCGAGGTACTGTGTTCGGTCAGGACTGTCGTATCCACTAATTTAATCTCAGGGTTCTCCCTGTGAACATTGGGAGAGACCTATGTCCAGCATACATACATACATACATAGGTACAAATCACGCCTTTTTCCCATTGGGGTAGGCAGAGACAACATCTTTCCACTTGCTACGATCTTGGCATACTCCTTTCGCTTCTTCAACTTTCATAATTGTTTTCATACATGCACGCCGGGTACTCTTGTAATGGCCTTTCTCCAAAACGTCCAACAGTGGACTGCAATAGGCTTATTTGTTTCGAAATATCGGTCCACAGTCATTCCTGTCAATGCTATAGCCTCAGACAAATAAAAAAGGATAGACGGAGTATTGCGTATTTTTTTTGAAGCCCACCAACATGTCTTATCCTACTAATATTATAAACGCGAAAGTTTGTAAGAATGTATGTCTGGATGTCTGGATGTATGGATGTATGTTTGTTACTCTGCCACACAAAAACGGCTGAATGGATCTGGCTAAAATTTGGTACAGAGATAGATTATAGTCTGGAATAACATATAGGCTACTTTTTATACAAGCTAATACCCGTGGCTTCGCCCATGGGATCGATCAGTCGGGATATCTGGATGTATGTTTGTTACTCTTTCACGTAAAAACGGCTGAATAGATCAGGTTGAAATTTGGTACAGAGATAGATTATAGTCTGGAATAACATATAGGCTACTTTTTTTACAAGCTAATACCGTGGCTCCGCTCGCAAAGTCGATCGGTCGGGATGTCCAAATATTATGTTTGTTGCTATTTCACGTAAAAACGGCTGAATGGATCTGGCTGAAATTTGGTACCGATATAGAGTGTAGTGTGAAATAACATATAGGCTAATTTGTAAACAAGCTAATACCCGCGGCTTCGCTCATGGAGTCGATCAGTCGGGATATCTGGATGTATGTTTGTTACTCTTTCACGTAAAAACGGCTGAATAGATCAGGTTGAAATTTGGTACAGAGATAGATTATAGTCTGGAGTAATATATAGGCTACTTTTTATACAAGCTAATACCCGCGGCTCTGCCCGTGGGAGTCGAATGGTTTGGAAAGTCGAGTGGAGAGTCGTTTCATTCAAATAGACTTGGTGGCAATACCGAATTCCACGCGGGCGAAGCCGCGGGCGGAAGCTAGTGTTTGATAATCTTATGACGGAATTATTGTGACGGACGCTCGGTTCGGTAGTCTTTCGGTAGTCGGCCGAAGAGCTATAACTGTCAGCGTGTGACGTGTTTTGACTTACCTACGCACATGAAGCTTCACTTTTTTCGTCGATATATTGTTCACAATGGCTCCGTCTATACCTACTGAGGCTATAGCCTACCTACATACCTACGTAATTAGTTGAGTAAGCATAGGTACCTACCAGAGGATGCGTCACGTTCTGTACAGAGGGGCATGCCTTTGAAGAACGCGCATCGGCAAAGCAACCGCAGTCTTCATTTTTTTTGGCTTTCTCCTGATTTGGTTTATTCCCGCTCATAACGTCAACAGATTTTATGAAACTGTTTTTTACATTTTAATGGTAAGAAGGATGGGCTCACATTTTATTGCTAATTTAAAATTGTATGTTATTTTTCACTAGAATTTTTGATCGTAACACATAATGAATTATAGTTTGACATTGACAATAACTGCAGTGTCCATCATTACTTTATAATCAGCCTGTATAAATTATTTCAAGCTGCGTGTGCAAGTAGGTGCAAATGGTTACGAAAGTTGTCCCTACCTGCTGTTATTATTCAATGAAATAAAAAAAAACATTATTGCAAATGGCATTTCAATATCATTTAAAATAATTATTCACTAATTTAGTAGGTAAGTGCCAAAATAAAAAAGTATTTTCCAAAAAATCAGGCAGGTGGTAATTTAACTTTTTATCAAATGTCAACAAATACGAATGTACGTAAAATCCTTCAATGTCAAATTTATAGTTACATTTGTGTAAAAATATGTCGCTTATTCGGCGTGCGGTACATGAAAAGTTAAATATTACTACGTCAATACACTGTCTTTGTTAGTAGACGCTCACCGGGGCAGAGGTGGCGCGGGGGTTGGGGGACGCGGCATGGTTGGCGCGCTGCTGCTGGCGCTGACGTGTGCGGTTGCCGCGTCAGCCACCAGCTACGGTGAGTACTCGGGGGTCAAGATGCCGCAGTACGGTGGCGCCGAATACGACATAGACCGCGACTCCCCACCCTCACATCCGTCTGATGATTACCACGGACATTCACCAGATGTGCCGGCCTCACCGGATTACAAATATGAAGAGGAACCACACGGTGAGTCTATTTATAATATTTATAGTTAAACATAGAATTTCATGTAACTAATGACAGATTATAAACTATTACTGTATTTACAGTTAAAACTGAAAAACCTTTGAAGGAACGTGACGATTCAGATAGGTGGCGAAAACCTGGGCGTAAGCATAGAGAATTGATGCGACCTGAGGAAAGCGATTCTAATGCGCGCAATAAATATAATCTTGATGATGAGGATGAAATTCCAAAGTTCAGATCAAACCGCCGCTATTCCAAGCATCGGCCCCGTCTCAAAAATGAAATTGACGAGAGAATAGAGGATACACCAGTGCCCAGACGCCGTGATAAATATAGTCGAGATAGGCAAGACATAAGTGATATAGATAGGAAGGACTACTTCATAGATAAAGAATATGTTCCAGATGATAAGAATAAAGAATTTGATGATGATGTTAAATTTGTGAGTGACGTAACGACCAAGAGACTGATCCGTAGGAGGCCCCGAGACAAGCCTCTTAAAAGAGATACAGACACTTTTGATGATTACGTAGAGGAGTCACTATCTGAAAGACACATTAAAGGTGAATCTGAAGAAAAAGACGCTCAAATTCCTTTTGGTGGACTGTCGAGACAGCGACCACCGGAATTGAGGAAAGCCCCCGGCCACCAGCCGTATCAACCGGCTGCCGGGAATGAAGAGAACGAGTCTGGAGGCGATCCCCTCAAAGTTATTCCCAGGCGATTTAAATTAAAAGGTTACAATGATTATGACGACTACTACGATATGAAAAGAGTCAATAATATAAAAAATAGACTACCATCGCTACTTCGACGGACTACAGGTACGTTAACTATCTTTACTTTCCATTAACTCTGTATTATAGTACTGACCAGGAATTTAAAATGCTATTCTATACCTACACTGTATTTTTTCAAATAAAAAAAATGATATTTAAGGTCTTCAGCTTGCTTGCTATTCGAAGAAGTTCTTGCTATTCGATAAAATATCGATAAATCTGTCTTATTTAGATGTTCACTTTTCAAAGTTTACAATAAAAAAACAACAATATTTTTTCAAAGTAACGGAACCTTATTACGCCTAATTACATAGGGAATGATAGCGTTGTCTGATAAGTGTTGTTACTTGCCATAAGTATTACAAATTTTTTAGTACACGTGTTGAAGATCTAACGAAAGGCTCATTATATGTGCTTAGTGAGTACCGAGACGAGGAGGACCACAAATCTGCTGGATATGCTGATGCCGAATAGACGCAATATGGCGTCGAGAGTGGAGTCCGACCGTTCTTCAGTAGCAAGCAGTACAACGGTGACACAAATACCGGACAAACCACAGTCACCGACCCACACAACCACGCTGAAGCCAGTACCAAAAGTCCCATCACAAGAGATATCACTTGCGGAGAAGTCCCGACTCTCAATTTTGAAGAAAGCGCAACGTAAAGAAGGTCAAAGCTTCCGATCGACAAAGAAACCGCCGGTGTTATTGCAGGTGACTAGTCAAATGCCCACTGTGGTGATGGTAGAACCACCTTCATCTACGGTAGCTTGGATGAGAGCCAGAGAAGAGGAGGATACACCCGCGAGGCTCGAAATGGTGAAGCGGTTGATGCGGCAGAAGTTAGTCAAAGAGGCCAAGAGTATACATGACCTGACCGATAACTGGGACGATATGGTGTGTGACTATATTGACCTGTCTCTACTGGAAGATGCCGCACCATCACTCACGCCAACCAACCTCCTTTTAATTTTCTGCTTGCAATTTTATGTGTTTGTGATAAATTTTTAGCGTCATAAAGTTAATTTAAAATATACTTAAGCCTATATTTTTGTATTAATTTTGTTTTTGTGATTTTTATTTTTTTAAATTTTGAATAAATATGTTTTTTATTGCTGTAGTGTGTTGTTTAAGCCCGAGTATTTCATATGAGACTAATGTTAGACGAGTCGGCAAACGGAAGGTTGGACGCCTCCCAGCCAGATGGACCGACGACCTGAAAAATGTAGCTGGGATGGACTGGATGCGGAAGGCGGAGAATCGGGTGGTATGGCGTACATTGGGAGAGGCCTATGTCCAGCAGTGGACGTCGATAGGCTAATTGATTGATTGATTGATGTTTGAAGGTAGCCAACGAGCACATAACCCGGTAGAGCATAAACGATGCAGGCACCAAATTTAAAATCTTAATTCATGTGGATCACAATAAAATTGTACACACATTATACATCTGGGTAGGACTATTAGGAAAAATGGTTTCATCGACCCTAGTAATGCCAGACTTATCATTTAACGGGATCGATGGCACAGACCAAGGTATCATCTAGGCATTTTACGTTGACGGATGAACCATTAGAAGGTATACCGGCGGCAGGTGAGGTTTGACTCCAAATGTTTTTACGTAGTAATTATACACTTCTCATCAGAAAAATCGAAACACTTTAGTTACAACTGAATTGCGACTATTTAGGATTTGATAACGGAGTAGTCGCAAAAGGTCCAATTTGCAAAATGTTAAGTGGTAGCAAAATGTCAAAGACATTTTGCGACTTGGACATTTTGCGACTTGGACATTTTGCGACTTAGACATTTTGCTACCACTTGACATTTTGCAAATTACTTCTGCGACTAAACGTTGATAACAAATATCTGATAGGTACATCAAAATTGAAGAATTATTTTCGAAATTCGAAAATTAAAGAAAAATTACTTACTGAGATGTATTGTTCGTGTGTACAGAAAAGGAGGTGGTGACCAAGACGAGTGCAAGTGTAGCTGAACGGGAGCTAGAGGCCGCTCTGGGCGCGAAGGGAGCGCACCGCCAACGCAAGGACCTATCTTTTAACCCGGACGTGCCCACACCATCGCTCCTCATGCCACTCACGCTCCCAACTTTTGCTCCACAAGCGGTTCCCCAATACGTAAACAAGCATTGGATGAATTTCATAACTAGCAACCATGCGAGGACACCACAAGTTTCTATGCATCTTACTTTTTTAGCTTTAATATTAAACTATTTCCAAAGATAAGACTATTCCTTTACTCTCTTTCATTTCAAAGGTTTTATTGCTTTTCGTAAATTTATGTGCCTAATACGGCCTGCCAACTTACGCCTGGCCTGATTGAAGTTAGCTTGGCACTTTTAATAGGTATTTTGTAACAACGAGTCATGGTTCGTATATTATGCCAATTGTTTAAAGGTGTTATAGTCTCAACATCTTCGAGCCTGCAAATTCGAGGCTCTAGGGTAGGCTTTCCTCTCAGAATTGGGGCTTAATCCCAATCAAATATGTACCTAGTTTACCAGGGCCCGTAGACAAGTGTCACAAGTCTAAATCGCTAAGGAATAGAAAAGATTAGATCGAACAATCACACTCCAGCTCGTGACCCCGCTGCGGCGCGCGCATCGTACACCGGCGACGAGCTTAGCTGTGATTGGTCGACCTAATCTAATCGATTTCTTAGCAATTTAGTCTGTGACACTTGTCTACAGGGGCTGTAAAGTTAGCATATTATTGTTTCGATACAGTCATTTTGGGTAACTTTGAACATTTTTAACGGATTATTAATGTATACTCTCTGATTATATTTATTACATCTTTATTTTATAGGATAAATAGTGTTCTTTTGAGTTGGTTTATGTTTCTAAACCCACAAATTTATGGAAAAAACACAAAGACTGCCCAAAATTTGCCCCAAAACACACATTCAAAGTTAGCACGAGTTTTGGGTAACTTTGAATATATATTTTTTTGGATTTTAAAACCTTTATGATCCAAACATTTTAAGATTTGGATAAAATTGAATGATGTATTCTTATAAAAAAAAGTCCAATTTATGAAAATCATGACTAACTTGACGTAACTACCTGTGAAAAATAGCGAGGTCTTGCCATATGAAACAAGGCGGACCAATTTGGTGGAAAAAAAACATTGTTATTTTTATATTTTCTAATAAAGTAAGATAAGTAGGAACGTAGTGCACAACATAATAAATTATATGTTTATTTGGTTATCAGATGAGATCAAAATCGTAATGACTGCTAATAATTTTTCTGGACATTTTATTTTTTAAAGAAAACTAATCACCCCTTTCCATGAACAAAATGTCATCGTAAATACGAATTTTTCCACCTTTTTAGGGCCAAATGGCAAAAAACAGAACCCTTATAGATTCGTCATGTCTGTCTGTCTGTCTGTCTGTCCGTCCGTCCGTCCGTCCGTCCGTCTGTCCGTCCGAATGTTACACACCCACTATTATCCGAAACTATAAGGCCTATGCGGTTGAAACTTGGTAAGTAGACGTATTCTGTGAACCACATTAAGAATTTCACACAAAAATAGAAAAAAGCAATCAATTTTAGGGGTCCTCATACTTAGAATTGAAACTTTTTATAAGACACGAATAACTTTGAACCATTCAATGTTACCCAAATCACTTCGATTTTGATCGTCGTTACAACTTTATCAGTTTTAGACAATTTATGTAACACCATGTACGGACAGCGATTTAAAAATAATAAGTTTTTTAGCAGATTTTAAAGATAAACACCAAACATACCTGTTTACAGCAAGTTTTGTACAAATAATTCCGATATTAAATTCAACTAACAAACACTGCTAAAAACTTCACTCGAAAAAGGCGGTTAAATTACAAAATTCTGACTTTGAAAGCTTAATGTTTTACGTTACGTTTGTTAAAAAACATTATGGCGATCCGTTTAGGCAGTTATAATATTGAAACAATAAAACATTTACATCAAAGAAATTTTTAAATCTTTTTCACAACTTTATTCAAAGTTACACTGCGATTCAATGTTACCCAAAATGACCGTACTTCAGAAATATAATAATGAACTCTGATTTACATCAGATTAGGATATCAGGTGAAGAGAAACTATAGTAAAATTCATAAGCAAACTTTATTGTCGATAATAATTCACAGTAGTTTATTGGTACCTACATACTAATCATTTTAACCTAAACGTACCTATGTCGATAGGTACAAAATAGCGAATAGTGTTAGTGATAAAATCAAACTAAAACACAAGTTAGTACACATAAAAATAATATGAAATTATAACTAGGACAGAAAAAAAATGAAAATGAAGGAACTGTATACCGTGCAGTGTACAAGCACCTACATACCTACCTACTGATATCAAATAAGGCCCTCTTTTTGTATAAATGTAATATCGTAGGCATGCGAAATACCTAAGCATGCGAAGTATGCAAATGTAAATGCGGCAGTATGAATCGTCGAAAAAGTTTGGTATGTCGATTTCCATGAACCAATCTAATTTTTGCACGGCTACTCTACGACAGAAGCCGTGCAAAATATAGCCTTGTACAAGTGTTTGAATTGTATTTAAGCCCGCCATGCGGACGAAAATATGTTAATAAACGACGATTCATACCACTGTAGAGTTTTTTTGCGATTTGGCAGCCACCAGAATGTTTTTTTTTCCTTTTCATCATTTTTTGTTTTCTAAACCATTGTGTGTTACAAGGTTCTTACGGAAAAAATAATATGAAAAAATTAAGTTAAAATAGCTTTTTTCTAGTTTTTATCTTATCTGGATCATAAAATACGATCCATAAAATATGAATAAATGGATAAAAATATACTTGCTATAAAAATTTCTAGCTGTAAAAGTTAAAATTATTATTTATTTTGATTGATTTGTCAAGCATATCATTATTATTAAATACCTATTAAGAACATTACTTATAGTCAGGTATTTACGGTGTATAATAAATATAATTAAATTAAAATGGAATAAAAAATTATAAAATACAGTTACAATTTAGACTAATGTTTTTGTCTTTCAGATTATTCTAACAGCTATTTGTGACGAGAGGGACTTATTTTAGCCGGGCCTTATTAGGCGTTACCAAGATAAATTGTCAGCAGTGGCGAATAATAGGTATTATACCACGAACCTCTTTGACTCACGCACGCTCTGACTTTGTCTAGGTACCAGTTAAAAGTGACGTAGGTAGGTACTTTTCTATAAAGGCAACGCCCTTCGCGTAGGTAGGTACATTTTTGATATAAGAAACCTTAAAAAAAATACAAAAATGCATGTGTCCATCCATTAGCAAGCAATTTAAGATAGTACCTAGTCAGTAAAGAACACACTATAACATATATTATTATAATTATAAAACTAGGCACACAAAAAGAAAGACAATTATCTTATAAAACTAAGCACAAAAAACAGTAAAACATTATTATCTTATAAAAGTAGGCGCAAAAATCATTATATCAAATTATCTTATAAAACGAAGCACAAAAAATCAGTAAAACATTATTATGTTATAAAACTAAGCACAAAAAATCATAAAAACTAAGCACAAAAATTCAGTAAATCATAATTATTGCATAAAACTACGCACAAAAGAAACTAAAACATAAAACTTAGTAAAACTACGCACAAAAACACAAACATTATTTTATAAAACTAAGCACAAGGAAATCCCTTAAGTATAAGCTAAAATTACTATAGTAGGTAAGTAGGTATATCGCAACCGATCCCAATGTCAATTCGCACAATGTCCAGTGGTCGCATAATGTCTAATCGCAGAATATTTAAATCGCAAAATGTCGAAACGCGCAGAATGTCTAATTCGCAAAATGTCCAAAATACCTACTTTTAAATAAAATTGGTACAAGTTATGAAGCTGCCAGTTTGATAAATGTTTTAGATTCTTTTCTGGGGCATTATTCTGTTTCCCTTGTTCACTGTAGGACAGATTCGCTGTAAGTTCTAAGCACAGCCGATACGTGTGAAGTCGGTGGATTGTAATTGGTGTTAACGACAACACCGAATCGGTGCAAAACTCAACATAAATATGTCGACTACCTATAATACAAACGCGCGTAGTAACGGTACGGTTGGTCAATCAGAATAAGGGGCCTGCTATATCTATAGGGTAAAATGGGGTAAAAGGTTTTTTTTTCGTTGGTTCATCGTGTTTCCATTTGATAGTGCTATTGATGGTACTTCCCGTACCTACCTACCTAAGTACTTGGCCTTAGGTGAACATAAAAAAATCGTCATGTAAAATAAAAGCATAATCCATACTTATAATTATGTGATAAATTGCATTTATAGCAATTAGTAACTCATAAAAAATTTGAAACATTTTTTTTGTCTTTTTTTTTGCTTTTGTATTTGCTCTATGTGCCGTAAGTCAAAATTTAACTTTTGGCACACACTTATAAATAGATCTTAACTCTAATGATGCCTGGTAAACAGTAGCGCATAAATGTTTGTTAGTTATGTACCTGCAAGACAAAAAACAACTTACTCAAAGAAACAAAATTTATTCACGAATAAAGGTTTCTTGAATTTGAAGACTGACGCGATTGCTACAAAATCTTGTCTACTGCCTAGTCCTGCATGATTATTGCCCGTGTTACTACCAATCTCAATGGTAAGGGCAGTGAGATTGGTAGTAACACCAGGCAAGTACAGAGTTGAGTTAGGTATGCTTTTTGTTTCTAAAAGAAAGTTGTTTATTGGTGTGGGGATGTAATACTCGGAATATGTTTGATTAGCCAATCCAGCTACCAGTCACCTTATACCTATTATTTTCGTTTTAACCGTATACGAGATACAAATTCTTATATGAAACTAATTCTTATAATCGACCATAGAAACGGTAAGTGTTCTAATTATTCTCTTTGTGAAATTTGATGAATTCCACAGTTGCCGCAAAGACGTCATCAGCCAATTCTTTGGGATTTTGCAAAGCGGCAAAGTGACCTCCATAGTCTACGATTGTAGAGTGTACCAAGTTTTTATATTTGTCCCTCAGCAACCAGTCCGGTTGATACATCACTTCGTATAAAAACTTTATGGCGGCCGTTGGTACTTCAGTAGGTATACTGAAAACAAAACGAGTTGATTAAACAGTGGATAAACTGATCGCGGCCATAATAACCACCGTGTTGTGTCCCCGGCGGTAAGTAGAGCAGCCAGAGCTCACAATCCCCCCCTCAATCCCCATCTCCAACCTCCCCCAAACTTCCCAACCCTCCCCCCTACAGGCAGCGCGAGTGTAACGCCCCTGATGTTGCACACGTTCAAAAGCCATGGTGACCACTTCCTATCAGGTGGACCGTGTGCTTATCTGCTACCTTAGTATTATAAAAATAAACTTACTTGTGGGCAGCATTCGTCTCATTAGAACCGCTAGCCTCTGCGTAGATTCTCATCGACGTGACAATGCATTCGTTAACCCATGTAATCAAAACTGTATCCAGTACATCGTCGAGATCAATTCCTTCCAGACCACCGTGCGGTGTGTCCAACTGGTCCCTATTACAGCAAATTGCGATTTTTTCCATCATGTAAGCCGCTAAACCCACTGGAGAGTCGGTTAGGGCGAATCCTGTAATACATTCAGAATGATAAGCATCGTAGCATAAACTTGAGCATTATGACGATAGGCGGTCAAAATGACCGCGTCGCACTCTTATTTGTACGATTAAAAGGTTGCATATTTGTCCGCGCAATCAATCGCTTGTCAGACATACGCGGGCTAAATGCGATCTAATGATAGTAATAATAAGAGTGCGTCGCGGTCATTTTGACCGCCCCCGCGCCTCCGTCTGCTTAACGCCTAACTGTAACGGTTAATTTTATAAATGGAACTGAGTTTTAGATCTGAAAAAGATAACATCCTGGACGAGACTTGACCCGCGATCCGACCCTTAAAGTTACTATAGGGCCGGCGCCCAAACTGCCGGCACGGCACGGCATGACATAGCTAAGGATTTTATTACCAATCAAGTTATTTTGAATCTTATTTCAGTGACCTTAGAATTCAGTTTACTTTATCCGTCACCACAATGCCGCGGCATGACGCCGACATGCCACATTCCGTTCAATAATTAAAAAAGTCACTCAATTATGATTGTTACTAATAGGTAAGTACTTGAAGTGCTATTAATACCTACCAAATCACAGTCAACCATAACGACGCAATCACACAACCAACTTCGAATCCACGAGGAGCAAAACTGATGCTAGAGTAGCTACATGCCGCGGCACGTCGCGAAATACCGCGGCACTCCCTGCTATGCCGTACCGTGCCGGTAGTGGACCGTGCCGACCCTAAAGTTGTTACTTAGACGAGTTCAAGGTCCGGTTTCTCTTTTTACCCGACTGCCAAAGAAAGGAGGGTAATGTTTTTAGCTATATTCTAAAAACTAACTACTTACCGATAGTATCAGGCTTTGTAGCTTGAATGTGGAAATATCCACTTTCTTTGATAATGTAGCGTATGTGTTTGGTTAGAGGGTAAACTCTTTCTGGTCTGCCATGGTAATCAACCAATTTAGGAAACAGAGCTCCGACGAACAGCTTCAAAATACTGACTGGTCTAGAAGAGATCGGCATATTGGTGTGGAATCTGAAAAGTGTTAGGTACATATTTTAGCCTCTTTTTCGCCTTATAATTATTACCTATCTGCTTGTGAAAATTCCGTTGAAATCAGCGCAATCGTTTCAGAGATTACCTATTTCAATCAGACAGATATTTTTTTTTAATTTTCGATGCTTTTCGAAGTTATGTGTGTATTTATCGCAGGTTTACGTGCCTTTAAGTGCCTTGAAGAGCACGTTAAGCCGTCGGTCCCGGTTATCATACAAACATCTATGGCAGCCGTTACGGGTAGTTGGAGCCCATAAAACTCAAAGTCCAATACTTGGAACTTCGATATCGCCATTGGTCATAATGACCATTGGTTGTGGAGGTCAGATGGCAGTCGCTCCATGGAATATATCGAAGTTCAGCCGCATCACAGTTAGACTGGAAAACCGACCCCAACTGAGTTGGGCAAAAGGTTCAGTGTGGAATCTGATGTGTTAGGTACCTACATATTTTACTGATGTATTTACGAATTTCGTGAATATCGCTATTTTTTATCATATCTCCGGTTTAGCTGAACCAATTACAATTAAACATACCTACCTACGGCAGATTTTAAGTCTGACCAAGACCTACTTATTAAAAAAGAAACCGCTTCTGTGAGTAGTTCATTACTTGTTTCCTTGAATTGCTTAGTACTTAATTTCAATTTCAATTTCTTTATTTTTCAAAATAGTGCAACGTACCTAAATTACATCTTTTTGACGTCAAAAACTACTTAATACTAAGTTTACCACCGCTTCCTAGGCGCTAGTGGAGAAGAAACGCAACACTGTACTGTAACAATAGATGGCCATGCTATAAAACATTAATTATTACTAGGCCCACCACGTTTAACATTGGCTGGCCTAATTGTGTACGTACCTGTTGTTTAATTGTGACTTAAGCATCAAATTTTAATAAACGTTTACTTTTTCTTTCTTTCTATAGCGTAAACAATTTAATCAAAGTTCTTTCCCGGCAATGGTCAACACTTTAAAATCCTGCTGCAAACGCAAGCCTATCAATAGCTTTTTTTATGATTTTGACACCACTTTTTATTTTTTATTTATTTATTAAAATTATATGTACCTAATACTAACATTGCTATGAGTACAAATGGTTACTAACCATCATAATGAGTTTTATTATTATTATATTACCTACTAGCGACCCGGGACCCGGCTTCGCCCGGGTGTAAATTCCAGTTTTCCAATAAAATATATAGCCTATGACACTCACGAATGATGTGGCTTTCTATCGGTGAAAGAATTTTTAAAATCGGTTCAGTAGATCCCGATGATTACCCCTTACAATTTAACAAACACATAAACTTTACCTCTTTATAATATTAGTAAGTATAGACTAAGTAACTATTAGGTACCTACCTACGACATTAATTTATAGTCCCATCAGATTTTTCCTTGGGGATAAAGGTCATACATACATACATACATACATACATAGTACCTACATACGTAGGTATACTAGATCTCTATCTCAACTACATTTCTATGTAAGTATATTATTATGTATGTAATATTTATGTATGTGTATTTATGCTAAATGTAACTACACGTCAATCAATATGTTCTGAAAACAACATTTATTTTACATTATACATTCAGTGTATTATATTTTGTTTTTCAGAATCATCAAGTCTTGAAGTTGTTTTTTATGTTTTTGTATGGATGTATGCAAAATCTTGCCGCGATTGTGACATAAAATGTGCATAATTCATATTATTGATTTTAAAATTCGTAGGTATTCAATATCCTTATGTTCTTATGAGATCATTTTCTTAAATACACGATTTATTATAGTGTCTGTTACCAAGTTGAGCGCTTTTAAAAGCAAATATATTCAGTGTTTTCATGTACCTACGTAGTCATAGATTTATGGAGTCATGGAACCTGGTTATTGTGCTCCGTGCATGGAACAGACTAAATTAGTGGTGACATCCGTCAACAACATGTAGGTTAGTACCTACAGGCAGAACAGAAGATAAAATTTTAAGTAGGTGTTGTTGAGTAGATCTCTGACTATTTTATATTCATAACTAACTCTTTTTCACGATTTCGTCTCTTACAAAAGTAGCCTATGTGTTATACCGAACTATAATCTATCGTTGCATCAAATTTTATCAAACTACGTTAAGCGTGACTGAGTAATAAACATTCAAAAAGCATTTGATGAGGCCGTAAAGCTGAGGGCCGCCACTGCAGCACTATCGGTGTATCTGGTCTCCTGGGCCCGAGATTTTACCTTAAGCTTACCATTAGGCGAGGTTTTTTTTATACTACGTAGGCAGGCAGTCACCGGTCACCGTGGACTATGGACGTGTGCAACACTAAGGGTGACACACACGCGCTGCCTACCCTGAAGGGAAGGGGAAGGGCTAGGAAGAGGTGGGGAGAGGAGGGATACAGTGAGCTTTGGCTACCCTACTTACCGGCGGGAACACAACACGATGCGCGATGGTTATTATGTCTATGTATGTATGAATATGTATATGAGGTAAAGTCATGTTGATGTGTCTAATATAAAACATTTTTTAATCGATTTTTTAGTGGTTTAAAACTGGACTCGGTAGAGGCTGATACCTTAATTGGTTGATGCTGCAAAAAAAATGCTAGTACAGTAAAGTAATAATGATACAAGTACATACCCTAATACATTTTCCGGGAAAAATGTGGCCAAGTGTGAGCCGCACTGCGAACCCCAGTCTCCAGCTTGTATGTAGAATTTCTCATAGCCTAATCTCAGCATCAAATTTCGCATTATAATAGCCATCTGTACCGGGTTCAAATCCGGCTTGTTTGTAGGCTGTAAAGAACATTAGTCATTATTCTTTGATAGCTTCGATAGCAGGCTATCGAAGACAGCCTCTATGGCGTAGCGGTAGTGAACGCGGCCGCTACGCAGGAGGCGCGGGTTCGGTCCCCGCTCAGTGCAAAAATATTTGTATGCATGAATATGGGTATTTGCATTGGTCTGGTCATGCCTCGAAGAGCACGTTAATCCGTCGGTCCCGGTTGCCATACAAACATCTATGGCAGTCGTTACGGGTAGTTGGAGTCCTAAAAAGTCCAACAGCAACGGTCTAGCTGCAATGCTTCGATATCGCCTAATGTCACCATTGGGTTGTGAAGGTCAGATGGCAGTCGCTTCACGGAACATATCGAGGTCCAGCCAAATCCACAGTTAAGACTGGTAAAGCGGACCTCAAACTCCGAGGTGAAAGCTTTGGATGCGACTGGGATTAACGCTAGGTTGAAGAAGAACTTCGATAGCGATAGTTTTTTCGCGTCGTAGAAAATACTAAAATACATGATATATTATAGCATATTTTATTGGTATTGTGTGGGGCCATGACAAGATTTTCTTCTCTCTCGATGTTATCATCGTGATCTAGGTATGTGGTCAACGAAGTACATATCGCTTTCTAGATCCATAGTAAGTGACCCCTTAACTAGCGTGTGTTATGGGTTCTAAATTGCGAATAAACATACTTCAATATTCTACCGATTCCACGACATTCTACACAGCGCTCCAAGCAAGCATAGTTTAACTAGCTTGTGTTATGGGTTCTAGAATGCTGATAAACATACTAAACTTATATACGTTTTTTTTTTGTAAATACATACTTATTATACATAGAAACTCCCAGACTAATGCAAATAGACATATTCATGCATAAAAAAATATTTGCACTGAGCGGGAATCGAACCCACGCCTCTGTATTAGCAATCGAATGCACTACCGCTACGTCACAGAAACCAAACCAGTTACATCTCAAGAGGATCTCAAGTACTTACCTCGGAAAACCCAAATCCAGGCAGATCGGCAGCTATGACCTCAAAGACGAAGTCATAGTCACCTCTTGGTGTCGTTAGCATCGGTATAACTTTGACGAACTCCTTAGAGGAACTGGGCCAACCGTGCAACATCAGGAGGGGTAATACCTCTACACCTTTTGTTTCTTCAGGCGTTGCCCTTATAAAGTGAATATCCAAACCCTGAATCTTCGTTTTATAGTGATTGAATGAGTTCAGAAGGTCTTCCCTCTTCTTGAAGTCATATTTCTCGACCCAGTAAGCCAAAATGCTTTCGAAATAGTCCGAGTTAATGCCGTAAAAAGACTCCAATCCGTCTAAAGACCTCGTGAAACGGCGTCTGTTTCTTATTCTGTCTTTCAAGTCCCTAATCATCTGTAAATTAAATTTTTAACTTAGTATTTAAGTACACTACTACACATAAAAATGGTCTTTGGCCTGAAGGGTTAAAAGATAAAAACGTGCCCTTTTTTCTGAGATTCCGTTGTCCGTCGGTCTGTTTGTTATCAGGCTGTAGGTCATAAACCGTACCTAATAGCTAAAAAAAAGATTGCATCGAAATTCGCGTCTATCGCGATTAAACAGGGCCTCGATTCTGCTAATGGCAAACCACTGTAATACCACTGACACTCTAAAAATGCTATTTAATTGTAGACTTTACCGATATACAGTTAAAATCTAAAATCAAATGAAAAGAATTCATTTAAATTTTTCAGTCGCTCTACAAAATATATATTGACTTTAGAGTATAACCTGATAACAATAAAGTCTACAATTAAATGGCATTTTTTAGAGTGTCAGTGGTACCTATATCAGTGGTTTGCCTTTAGCAGAATCGAGGCCACAAGTATTCTAAAAAAAATATTTTGTGTTCAGCAGTGCTGTACCGACAGCGACGAACTGCTTAGGTGATAATATTATGAGTAGTAAAATTTTTACTTACCGAATCTTTAAATTCAATCTTGAATGATCTTATAGATTCGTCATCCATCTCCGGTTTGGAACCTGGTCCCCACCATTTCTCCAGATCAAATGTTGGCGTCTCAACGTCATTGAGGGTCCACCACTTACTAGTAATCATATACGATCGACTACACAGGGCAACGAAGATCAGTAAAACCATTATCATTGGCCGCATCTGAAACATACATTTATATCCTTCGTGGTGTGGCGGTAGAGCATTCGATTACCACGTACCAGGTCACAGGTTCGATTGCCGTGGTTCGAGACCCTCTTTAGTTAACACAATCTTCTAGGTATAGTAGCTAGATGCATAATAAATATTTAATGTTTTCTTCCCCACCCAAAACTTGCACTATGAAGGCCTGGCTATACTGTCTCCTTTTATTTTCTCTTCATATTCTATTGATTTTGACATTTACGGGAGGCTCAAAGTTGTTCATAGGGCCACGCACCTTATACACACATAGTAGGAAGTAGGTTATGACGTCCTAATAGATTAAGGCATTCCTTTAGTACCTACCTACATAAGTACTAGAGGAGTACCCCTCCTTACATACTATATTAGATATATTTAATACCATTTGACGAACGCGTTATGAAGACCGCGGTAGCCTAGTGGTCTGGGTAATGGACTGCTGAGACGAGGTCTCGGGTTCGATCCCAGGTTCACCATGGCACACACCAATGAATTTTCGATGCTTTTCGAAGTTATGTGTGTATTTATCGCAGGTTTATAAGTGCCTCGGAGAGCACGTTAAGCCGTCGGTCCCGGTTGCCATACAAACATCTATGGCAGGTCCCAATGTGATAGGTGGCGAGCCTATTGCCATTAACCGGGGCAATAGGCTCGCCACCTATCACATTGGGACCTTAACATAAACTGTGAGTGCTAGCACCTCTGCCTACCCCTTCGTGGATATAAGCGTGAGTTTATGTTATGTTATAATACCATTTGGGTGGCAGAAAAGCACACGGCTCACCCGATGGAAATGGTTACCTATAGACGGATTGTAACACCAGGAGCGTCAAACTCTGCGCGCTGCTGACCCTGTAAAAACTTTCTTATATCTTGAAGAACCCCATTGTAGACGTTAGGGAAAACCACAGCAGGGAGATCATTCCATAGACGGCGCGTGCGCGTTGAAATGCCTCTTCTCACACGTTGTTACCGACTACGGTACACACAGTGAGTACTATAGTGTATGTGCCATGGTCCGTTGCAACGTGTGAGGTTGAATTCCCTGGCTGTGTAAACATTCCTATCTGCTGCTGATATAAAAAAAAATACCTAATTGGTAATATATATTGACTTATAGAAAAAAGTTAATACCAAATATGAAAGGCACTTGAATGTATCTATCATTGCAAGTAATTCATTTTTAAAAGAAATGTGAATAAATATGTTTTACTACAATGACAGCTAAACCCACAGAACAAAGAAAAATCCTTCGCTAAACCCAATGATATGCTAAACCGCATTTATTTGTGAAAAATTGAAAATCTATACCTATACCAAATTTGGATTCAATCTAACGTCAATAAGTGGTGCTAATTAGGCTTTTAAGATTAGCCCATATTAACGAACAAACAAACAAACAATAGAGCAAGTTAAACAAAAGTTAATAATTGCGAAACATAGCTCAGAAAATTTGTATGATCACTTAGATGGTTTCTTTGCGACTTTCCACGTGAATAGGTGACTCGATTCACAAAAGAAATTGAACTTTATTTGTAAATTCGAGTTGGCAAACTTTTGAAATAATATTTCTTTCTTTATTCTGTTGAAAGACTTTCGCAACATCCTTGTGGGCACATTGCTTACGTAGGTAGCTACGTAAGGATGTTGAAACTTTGTTGTTTGTTTAAATTAGTCTTAGGTTAATAAATCAAAGGTCGAATTTAAAAAAGGTTGGTAAATCAAGTTTCAAAGTCGGCAGCGCGACTCTGATGCCGTATTGCACACGTTCATAGGCCACGGTGACCGCTTTCCATCAGGCGGGCCATGTGCTTGTCTGTCACCTAAGTTATATAAAACTGCGGTGTATGAGAATGCAATAACACAATGACCAAAACTTTAACTAGACAACATTGAAATGGGACCAATAAGGAAGTACTAGCTTTCAATTTAAAAGAATATCAAAATTAGTTTACATAGTCGAAAGTTCTGAGGTAAGAAACAAAAAAATACAGTCGAATTGAGAACCTCCTCTTTTTTTGAAGTCAGTTATAAAAAATGTATTAGATTGAAATAGACCAGTCTTATAATAATTATATATCGCGTTATCGTCGCGGATATATGATTGGTCCGTCAAGTGACGGACCAATCATTTGTCCGCGACGGCGCAACCGCGTCTCCCGCGACCCGCTCATACCTCAAAGGGGACCTAAAAATCGATCTTTGCGCATATGACGCGTTTGGCCAATTTACGTGCCGGTATCTGTACATATTATGTTAATAATCTGATAACAATCATTGTCTTCTTACGTAACTTCCAGACAGTAGGTAACCTTCGTTCGTCTTTCGTTTTGCATTGAGCAGGAGATAGTATCGTTTCCTGGCTGATTATAAAAGTAGCTTTGTAAAGGTAGGTTCACAGTAAAGGTTGTCTGTGTAACTCGATACTATGTAAATATGCTTTCAAAAATTTGTCCTCTACTTTGAGAATTTTTAAATTTCTGTTTATAACTGATTTTCATTTTTTTATTATCCAAAGTCAAAGTCAAAGTCAAAGTCAAAAATCATTTATTCTGTATAGACCATTTTAAGCGGCACATACAAAACGTCTAAATCAAAGTTTTTTAAAACTAGAAGCAAATGGACCACCGGTTCGAAACGCGGCCCAGACCTGAGAAGACTCCGGCAAGAAACTCAGCGGGCTGTTTTTTTTCGGTCTATTTACAACAATTGCCTTAGTCTAGATACAGTGTTAGTTCCAGTAACATAGTTGAGTGAACAGTTCATTTCCAAGCTTCTTTATCATCCAAATAATCTTGAATTTTATAGTACGCTTAAGCTACTAAGTACGCTATTATAGGGACACCGGTTGGTCTAAGTTGACGCTCGTATGCCAACTTAGACCGACCTCATCTGAGTTCGGAAAAGGCTCAGACGGTGATAACTGATAGGTTTTTCAAAAAATAAGCAGTTGTCGCATAAATAACTTCTTATGAAAACCTTGTATTTTTTTTTCCAAATCCCGAAACTCCTTGGCAGTACACGTGGCATGTAAATCACGTTTCACCTTGGTTCAGAGTCGCATAATTTTTTTTAATGAATTCAAGTGGACTGTGGAGCTGATAAAAATACATCAGCTACACAATATCTGGAGATCTTTTAATCTACATAATATTGTGACATCTACAATGCTTTTTTATAGCATTTCTTTTCGCACATCGCATTCAAACAGTTGCTAAGCGGAAAACTCGAGGACTCGATTTTCATGGTAAGAAAGTTGTTGGCACGTGTACGGACAACAGGTAGGTAAATTTTGTGTAGGTACCTGGTTCAGAGTCGCATAATTCTCGAAAAATTTTTTTTTAAAGAGTGCGATTAACGGAAATTGATGGTTTTCCCATTGCCCCTCCAGCTAAGCTAAATTGATCGTGTTAGACGTAGGTTCAGGGTTTAGATTTTACTAAAGGTAAACCACTGTAATACCATTGATACTCTAAAAATGCCATTTAATTGTAGACTTTATTACTATCACATTAAAGTTTAAAGTCAAATGATGTTTTGTATAGCGAATGAAAAAGTTAAATGAAATCTTTTCATCTGATTTTAGACTTTAACTGTATAACGGTAAAGTCTACCATTAAAATAGCACTCTTTAGAGTGTTAGTGGTATTACAGTGCTTTGCCTTCAGCAGAATAGAGGCCCAGGGTCGGTAGTGTAATGGTCGGGATTCGAATTAAAGTCCAATTGAAGTTGAATTTTTTTGCAAGCCTTTTTTATTTCTAAAGAAATATTTTCAATAAACAATAACTACTAAAGAAATTATCTAAAGAAGTTTTTCTATAGAGAATAAGACTTTCTACTGTAATTTCTGTTTTCAGACGAATACGTTTACCGTAAAATTTCATCATCATTACTAGGAAGTAGTTCCAAGAAAATTGTATCGACCGGGATAAATTTCTGCCGCATATCGGAATTAAACATCTGTGTAATTGGGAGTCTCCATTGAACACGAATTTTGAAAGAATGTTACTTAGTATGAAAAATCCGTCCATATTTCGAAACAATGGTGCCTCGTACTCAACAGGTTGGAAAATACGCGACCGAAAGCATTTGTCTGTACCATAGCTTTACACAGTTAAACACTCATCAATGAGTGTCACGAACCGAATATTACAGACCAAAACATATCATAAGAAGTACGCACGGGTTTGTCAGCAGTTGCTCCCATAAAAGTCGTATAAGCCTAAATAAAAGAAGATGAAAAAGTACGCGGACGGTAAAAGCCTTGGAGGCAACTAGGAGAAAATCGAAACAGAAACTATGAGGGGGTTGAAAAATTAATTTCTTTGAGTCCCACCGATGTTTTCGGGGCCTAAGTTAACTTCACCTGCAAGCCGCTAGGCCTGCAGATAGTTGAGAAGTCAGACGGTAGTCGCTCCCATAGAAGCCTTATAAGACAAATCAATAACAGGAGAAATCAGTGGGTGGTAAAAATCTCGGATGCGACTAGAAGCAGCACAACGAAACTAAAGCTATTATTAATCAATTAATCAATCCATTAACCTGTCGATGTCCACTGCTGGACATAGGCCTCTCTCAAAATACCATAGTGAAGTAAAATACATTTTTTTATAATTCAGATCGCAAAAAGAGAACATCCAGGACGGGACATGAACCCACGACTAATCGCTTACAGGGGAATACTCTGAACAACTGAGTTACCAAGATATTTGAAATTCTCCGATACTGGTAAGTCCGATTAGAAAAAAATATTGAAAGAAAAATTAAGTAAGTACTCGTACCATTTTATAATCTGATACGAAAAAAAGTATCATTTTATTATTGAATATTATTTTTTAATTTAGGCAATTAATTTTATTTTCTGATCGTGAAGATTGAAAAAAGATGGAAAATTGACCAAATTGGCCAAATCTATGTAATTGGTTTTAGTTTAGATTAAAAGCTATTAGTACATACATTAAATAGGTATATTATATAGGTAGGTTCATAAAAAAAAAACAATTTCTGCCTCCGACGCAACCGGGAGCACCGAAACAGCTAACTGATCGAAAATGTAGTAAAATAAGTAAAATAAATTTAAGACTTAAATTTAAATTAAAATTTAATTGAAAAAAATTGTAAAATTATCTATTTTTCAATAATTACCTACTAAACATTCTTTAATTTCTCTGATCGTGAAATAAAGTCAATCTGACTTTATTAGCCAAAATAAATTGGCATACAAATATTAGTTTTTATTAAGTTAAGTTTAAAAAGCTATTAATTTAAATCGTTGTAAGGATTTATTTATTTATGAAATAAAAATAGTTGCACAAAAAATAAATTATTTGTTCGTTTTTTTTTTTATTTTATTAGGGTCCAGGCTTTTCATGTGACGACTGGAACGTATCAACTATTATAGTATAGTACCTAAAATCATCATTATTATCCTCCAAGACTTTTCCAAATTCAGTTGAAGTCGGCTTTTCGTTCTAATTATGAAGCAACTGAACTTCGAATATTCCCGTGAAGTTACATATAAATGATACTACAATTAAAAAAAAATCTGCTTACCTTGATAAGCGGCTCACCTGGCCGGCAGATCAGCGTCTAATAACTATGATATGATGGTATCGCACCATACACAGATTTTATAATGAACTGAAATTTTATTAAGAGCACGATCGGAGCTAACGGCCGCCGAAATAAAAGTGGCACGGGCAAACTGTAACAGGGTTGATACATCCAGTTTCTGAATTTTCCCCATTTTTTATACACGTTTTCCCAAGAATGATGCTTATGTTAGCAATATTTTTACCCGATTTTTGAAATGATAACATTCGATTAATTAGAAACAACGTTCATTTTTTGTTTATTTTTATTCAAAGATGGTATTTATTTAATAATTTTATTGAAGATATTTACATTTCTGTTTTCGTTAAAATCCCATAAATTTGGTATCTATTTTTATGATTGCAACATTTTACTGATGGTTCGCCGCCATGGTTCGCCCACTCGATCTGCTTTCAGCATAATGTGAAAAGGACTTAAATTCTAAGGTGTCCAAGTTAACAAAGAAGTTCAGGAGACAGTGACTGTGTACTGTGATTTTTTTATACAACTTAGGTGGCAGACAAGCACACGGCCCACCTGATGGGAAGCGGTCACCGTGGCCTAAGGACGTGTGCAATATCAAGTTATCTATTATTAACTTTATATCTCGAGGGGAAAATCGTGAACATAGTCAAAAAGTTCGTGCATGTGCGCTAATTGACTAACCAATAAAAGGACTGATTAACTAATGTCACGAATCCTATTTTTTCGTGCGGAAATCCCCACGAATACCCCGTTTAGCCAGTGAGGCGGTTATATCAGACTTGAACCGACTAAAACCGCACGTCGTATTGGGTCTTCGAGCTCCGGGGTGTAATGTGAGCCAAAAGGTATTTCCCTCGTAACCCGGCTGATATCGCCAACCTTTTGAGATATTGATTAATAATAAATATATTTTTGATAATGTTGGTTAAATGGCGTGATCTACCAACCACCAAACAAAAAGTTTATTCCAACTAGTCCTGCTAACAGTTTGATGATAGGGCAGTTTGGACAAAAATATTCCAAGTAAGTAGTTAGATTTTGTTTGACAATCGAACTATTTGGACAAAAATATTCCAAGTAGTTGATTGTGTTTGACAATCGAACTTCTACACTACGTATATTATAATGTTAACAGAAATTAACGCGATCATGGTATAAGTATATAGGTTTACCTTTGGAATGTCTGACGTTTCGACCAGGTTACACCGGCCGTGGTGACAGGCTGACTGGCTCAACGGTGCTTAACCTTATACGATCCGAAGTTATGTCAGAACCCAGTCCATGTTGCATTTGCTCTCTTGCTCACTGTGTCCCCCCTCTGTTTAGGGCTACGGACAACGCTGTGGCCATGGCTAAGTATTGGGCCAACAAAATTTAAGAAGATTCCAGAATATTATGAAGAAGGTTTGTATGTACCAGTATGTACCTATACCACGGTCGCGTTACTTCCCGTTAACATCATAGTATTATCATGGAACGTGAATGTTTAAAGTTTCTATATTGTACTTACCTACTTTGTAAAGGATTTTTGAATATTAGGTATTATAGCTGCGTTATGTTAACATTTAACCAACATGACCATCGTGTAATACTTAGTATGACCATGTTTAAATAACTTTAATTTCACAAATCACAAGCTCAGTCACATTAGAGTATGGTCATCATAGCCCAAATTGGGTCAAAACAAGTAGTTTTTTAAACAGTGTACTGACGAACTTAAATTAGAAAATATTTCATACTTAGAAGACCCCATTAATTAAACCATGATAGGTTTACGTCATTGTCTTTACCTTCACCGGAGTCTTTAGATTTTTCATTTTTAAATTTATCATGAATACACGTTTACTAAAATTCTTCAAATTTGGAATTACAATTAAAAAAATTTTTTTTTTTTAAATTCTAAATGAAATTTTTCTCTAAATCGTGAAAAAATATTCTAAGAATTATTTATTCTGAATACAACAAAGAAACCGCTACTAACCATTTTTCTTGATGTGGGATGCGTCGTCTTTCTGTCTATATTTGTAAGAAATCGATGTGTTATTTTACTTTTTATATTAAAATCAACGTTTCGGATGCTTTTAAGCAAACATGGTCACGGGGATACTGAAAATGATGGTTGTGTTATAGTTTGAAGCGTAAATTATTTTCAAAGTACCCGAAGTACGTTGAAATATTAGTGTTACTATTTACGCAGAATCAGTAATGATATTTTGATTTTTTTAAATTCAATTTAGGTATGTGACAGAGTTCTAGACTGTTGGTATACCTTCTCTTTTAAAATATGATGTTTTAACCGACTTCAAAAAGGAGAAGGATCGCAATTCGGATTTTTAAACTTATTTTCATGTATGTTCTGTACTCTGTCATATAGGCGAATTTGCGTTTTGTTAGACATACATTTATTCCAAAATGTTCCCATTTAAATTTCATAAACATCTGATGACGAGTTTCGGAGGCAGATAACGGAACTCTTTAATAAATACCAGCAATTCGTACCTATATTTAGGCATTGTTTTTTATACTACTTAGGTGGCAAACAAGCTCACGGCCCACCTGTTGCGAAGCGGTCACTGTGGCCTATATGGACGTATGTAACATCAGGGGCGTCACACACGTACTGCCGACCCTGAAGGGGGTGAGGTTTATGCAATACCTAACATAACTTTATGCAATACTAGCAACCCGGGACCCGGCTTCGCCCGGGGGTTTATTGAATACCTAACATAACATAGGTTGTAGGTCCAGCGGTTTAGGCTCCGCGTTGATGAATCAGTTAGTCAGTCTGTCAGTCAGTCAGTCAGCCAGTCAGTCATTCATCGGGCCAAGCAATTATATATAGATAGATGGGTAGATAGAAGATGGTTAGTTCGATGTCCGTCGTCTATGTACCGATATGCTTTTGAAGTAGGTGCATCAGACAACCGGATATGTATAGTAAAAAAAAGCGTTTAAAAACACGAAACCGCGGGTGGAGAATAGTTTCAATAATAATGAGATAATTTTATATTTTATCAATGTAACATGTAACAAAAAAAACCGCGGTAGCCTAGTGGTTTGGGTAATGGACTGCTGAGACGAGGTCTCGGGTTCGATCCCAGGTTCACCATGGCACACACCAATGACTTTTCGATGCTTTTCGAAGTTATGTGTGTATTTATCGCAGGTTTATTAGTGCCTCGGAGAGCACGTTAAACCGTCGGTCCCGGTTGCCATACAGACATCTAAGGCAGTCGTTACGGGTAGTTGGAGCCCACAAAAGTCCAACCAGACTAACTTGGAACTTCGATATCTACATTAGTCATAATGACCATTGGTTGTGGAGGTCAGATGGCAGTCGCTCAACGGAAAATATCGAAGTTCAACCGCAGCACAGTTAGACTGGAAAGCCGACCTCAACTGAGTTGGGAAAAAGGTTCAGAGAATGATGATCAATGTAACATTTTATGTGTCCTTTATAATCAAGTTTTATTTTTACATCAATTAATTGGTTCGTTCTGGCTATCTGGCTGTTCTTTGAGCGGCAAAAATAATTTTTCAATCAACTAACTTAGTAGGTACTATTTCTTTGTACAAGGCAGTGTGTGGGTAATTCAATGTATCGCTTAAAATAACTTCAAAGAAAAATTATAATTGGTCGTTAACAAAAAGGAAAAATTGAATGTCATTTGTGATGCTAAATTTATATAAAGTGTAACATAATGATGTCTTGGAATTTTGAGGGGTTGGTCGGGTAGCATGACACAAAAAAATTATGGTCACAACTTTTTCCCTTCGGGATAGGCAGAGACAATAGCCCGCCATCTGCTTCTGTCCTTAAATACTTCACGCGCGTCCTCCACTGTCAATACTGTCATTAAACCTTTCATGCTATCCCACCGGTTTCGAGTGCTATATAAATATTTGTATTGAGTGGGAATCGAACCCGCTCACACTGTCGTAGCAGTCGAATACACTATGCATGGCATGACGCCTCTTTTTGAAAAACGACATGATTAAAATGCAACGATATTCTTTCGTGTTTTCGAGTCGAGTTCGGTTCGAGTTTCAAATGTTGATGACCCCTGACGGCTAAACAACTTGATATTCCTTGAATGGTAGCAGAACTGATTGATATATTACTGTTGTTTACTGTATTATATATATGTGGGTGAGTGGTGACACGGTACAAATGTCGGTCGGAGCATCTGAAGTGATGAAAAAGCTTCGATGAAATCTTGTACATTCGCCACCGGTATTAGTTTAATATTCATAGCGAAGTGTGGTTCCACCATAACACATTCCATTTACAGACCACCTTAACTCTAAAATTCACTAAACAAAAGAAAAAAATATCAAATTTACCCTCTGTAATTTACAAAAAAAAATATTAAAAAATAGATAATAATAGAAATACTGATTAACCTCCCTTTTTAAGTCGGTTAAGTATTAGAACCTTTTACGGAAAGTAAAAAGTTACTTTTCTGAAAGCCGCATCAAAATCGGTTCGAGCAAACATTAAACCACACAAACACACACATTAATTATTATTTATTTACTTAAGTATTTCAATTTAAAAAAGGCTTATAAATTCGTTAGTGTTAACCAACTTTTGAGGGCGACTGTACATTGCTTCCACTGCATTGCGAGCACAAAATTTCTTTCGAATAGTAAGTCAATCGAATTTGCAACGAGAGACTAACAGTCAACACGAGTATATCGCAATCTAATTCAACCTAGCGTTAATCCCAGTCGCATCCAAAGCTTTCACCTCGGAAGTCTAGGGTCCGCTTTACCGACTTAACGTGCTCTCCGAGGAACGACCAGACCAATGTAAATACCCATATTCATGCATACAAATATTTGCACTGAACAGGGATTGAACCCGCGCCTCCTGCGCAGCGGCCGCGTTCACTACCGCTACGCCACAGAGGCTGTCAATAAATCGCAATCTAGTCAATAATATTGATGATTTGTAAACATACGCGATTGTTCAAACACTGAACACGATCGTCAGTCTCTCGTTACGAATACTATACGCTTACTATTCGAAACTAATTTCATGCTCGCCCTATTCAATAAAAAAAAACAAGAAAGATTTAATCCTGAATCTTACAATAAAATATATCTTGAATTTTCAGAGATTATCATACTCTAGAAGGTGGTGATGCAATAGATTGTATGTAACCTTACAGATACGCTAGGCGCCATGTCGTCTAGCATAGACAGTCATACAAGCGCATACTCGTAACCTTGTGGTCGCTGTTCTAGGTCAGGGTTTCTCAAACTGTTATTTTTTTTATACCACGTAGGTGGCAGACAAGCACACGGCCCACCTGATGGGAAGCGATCACCGTGGCCTATGGACATGTGCAAACTAAAGTTGTCACACACGCGCTGCCTACCCTGAAGGGAAGGGGGGAGGGCTAGGATGGGGTGGGGAGTCTAGGAAGGGGTGGGGGAGGAGGGGTACATTGAGCTCTGGCTACCTTACTTACCGGTGGGAACACAATTGCAATTAATTTCACCAAGAAAAAAACGGTTCGGTGCCTCTTTTATTTGCCATACCATACATACTTCGAATTCTATACCAGCGCATGTGTTTCCTTCCTCCTATAGTCCCTAGAAGCATTTAATGAGGCCGTCAAGCTGAGGGCCACCATTGTAGCACTACCGGTGTATATAGTGGTGACTCCGGGCCTGAGACTTTATCTTTAGCTTAGCATCAGGAGAGGTGAAGTCATTTTGGCGTGTCCTATAAAAAAAAATCGAAAATAAACAAAATTATGCAAAAATTGAGCAGGGTTAGTAGTGCCAAGGTTAAGTGATAAAAATAGGCACATGTGTGAGTGCGTCATTGTTGAATATTTGACAATTGCACGTGTGAGTGACCCTCGCTGAACCCTTCCTTTATGTAAGTTCACTTATAAATTCCACGTGCTATGTCTATCTGATTCTTTTGGTCTACACTGAAAAGATTCTATCAGCATATATGCGGTGGCATTGAGGATATGTTTCCTTTCGTTCTGGCGAAATTTTGAATCAGAAAATGTAAAAAAACTATATGAGGAAGGACCTCATATAGTTTTTTTACATTTACATTTAGGAAGGCATTAGAAGGTTTTAACAGGGTTGCCGGTGCCACGAGTAGACGCCCTTGGTGTTGCACACGTCCTTAGGCCACGGTGACCGCTTCCCATCAGGTGGGCCGTGTGCTTGTCTGCCACCTAAGTGGTAGGTATGGTCTATTGTATTTATAAAAAAAGAAAATTTTCAAAATTTATTATTTAGCGTATTTTTTCATCGGACATTTCAATATGATTTCACCTCGCCTGATGGTAAGCTAAAGTTAAAATCTCAGGAATGGATGTCACCTTTCACCCTCGGTTTGATGGCCTCATAAAATGCTTTTTCAATTAATCAATCAATTAGCCTATTAATTGCAGTCCACTGATAGACATTAGGCCTCTCCCAAGATACGCCATCCTCCGCCTTGCGCATTCAATCTATCCCAGCTACCTTTTTCAGGTCGTCCGTCCATCGCGCTGGGGGACGTCCTACTATCACGGTTGGTGATTACTTACTTAATGGGAGTGACGCATGAAGTAACATTTTGTACACGAGTCGTGTCGACAAATAAAGTCACCCCCATACGTTTCTGTCCAAACCAGAATCTGTCCTAAGACGAATGAGGGTCGGACTTTATCACTGACATCATAGGCATATTGCCTGTGACGTCATTCTATAATTGTGGGTAAATTAGGAAAAAGCTGTACACGTGTATATTTATTTCTAACTAGTTATGCCCACGGCTTCGCCCGCGTAGACGTCGGTTTTCGAGATTTTTGATTGAAATTCGCGCGGGCGGAGCCGCGGGTTTCAGCTTGTATAAAAAGTAGTTGTGAAATAATACACAGCACCTCATTTACCAACGAGCAAAGAAGAGTTAGAAATTAGAATCGAGAAACGGTAAATGAATGCAACATTCTGTAGGCAGGGAATAAAGTAAGACTCGTAGCATGCTCGTAGCAGCCGTAGCTGTCTACGAAACTCGATCAAATTAGAAGAAGCTGGAAGAAGCGTGCGATTGCTTTGTCAGAATTTAAAAATTGATTAATTATTTCATTATTTTTTCATACCGTTCGATAGGTACCTAGGTAAGTTAAGTATTTAATTGTACTGAAAAATTATTGCAATAAATTTATTTAAACTTTACTACTACGAGTCCGATTCACACTATGAAAGTTAAGTAATATTGAAATAATACTGCTTTAAAAGTTTGTGGTAAGACCCCAGTCCTTTTATTGTTATTTTAGTTAGCCACTTAGTGTATCACGAAATTTCTGAGTTCTGTTCAAAGTGTATGTCTCGAGGTATACTTACGCACCACGGGCCTCCCTAAACTAAGTACCTATAAATCAGACCTGTGCAAGTCAGTGAGATGGTTAGTGAGATGAGTTAAATCCCTGTGTCAGCTAGAAAAGAGCTGACGACCTTCAAGAATTATAGTTAACATCACATGTGTCTTCAAAGAAAAAACGGTCAGAGAAATAAACTTTAAACACCCCTCGGCAAGCATTGAGGCTAAAGCTTTCTCCGTAAAGCGCCCAGCCCCGCCGACCGTTACCCGACACAAAACGAGGAGTTATCAGTTGCTGTATTGATCGGACCAGTGGGCTCAAAGCGCAGACGCGAAAGTACCTACAAGCCGTGCGCCATAACAAAACACGTAACGCGAAAAATATTAAGTAAAACCGAAAAATGGCTGCTTGCCGTCGCGTTTCCAAGGAAGAATACAACCTCCATATCTATACTCGTGTGGTACCAAATATGGACATGCGAAACTTCATTCCTGGCTCAACGCATATGGTTTCAGTGACGCATATCAACGATCCCAATAGCTTTTACGTTCAACTTGCTAAACTCACTTTTGAAGTGATACTGCTAGAGATCCCAGGAGACCCTATAAATGAAGAAGATGTTACAATCTCAAAACATGTGGTTTTCAAATCCGATACACGTAAGAAGCATGTGCGTGGCGATATAGAATCTATATCAACTAATGAAGACGGAATGACTTGCACAATCTTCGCAGTGGACTATGGATTCAAGGAGACAGGTGTAGCCCTGGAGCGTATTTTCTTACCCGACTCAAACGATGCTGAAACTTATTGCCCTCCACTGGCTATACATTGCCAATTATATTTATGTGAACCGAGGGGAGAGTTGGGTGTGTATGACGACGTAGCGATTGAGGCTATGAAGGATTACTTGGACCATACACTGGCGACCATGATGATAATCTTGAACACTGTGGATAAGTTTATGGTAGAGCTACGAAATGACCCATATTCTGATGTTGATGTTTCTACTACGCTTGCATTACTGGGATATACTAGGCTGTCAGAATTACCAAGAGGCTAAATAACAGATCTATATGCCCGCAATTACAAGTACTAGGATTAAAAAGTTGATGAGGTATTACGTGTAACAATTCGGTTCAACTCAATTATTTAGTTAAGAGTTTCTATGTGGCTAGCGACTATTTATAATATAATATATTCTTACTAATAGTATTATTGAAGAGATTGCTGCTGCGGCTACAGCTGAATGTTGTGTTTCTGTATGTGTTGGGGATAATCTTCAGAAATATCGCACTTTTTGGAAAAATTCTTTCACCATTTGAAATTATCCCCGGTGAACTTAGGTCATACAATTATGTGTAAATTGCAATGGCTTGTGTTAGGGTACCTAAACCGAAGCGAAGCGAGGATGGGTTACTAGATAAGTATAACTATTAGTGGGCAAAGTAACCAGTTGAAGCAACTGAAGGGGATGAAAACTGTGCTATAAAATTGCTATAAATGAAAAAAAAATTAATGAGTCTTTGTTAAGTATTACGTTTAGAAAACTTGGTCCCGAATTCGTTAGACTTGATAAAACAGGGAACGGATGTAATAGTAGGTACTTACTAATTTACGAAAAAAAGTATTAATTTATCATAATAATATAATACCTACCTGCTTTATGGATTTATTGCACAAAATAAAATAATAGTTAGTTTAACTAAATTTTGACCACCTTGACCAATTTATATTAAGATTTTATTCTCTTCATTTATTTCTTAAATTATTAAAAAAATATCAGTAAATATTTCTAAAAGAAAACTATTTAAAATTATAAAAAAAATATTATCCCACCGGGTACAGGGACCAAGTTACCGGTGGTTAGGGTCTAGAGAAAAAAAAAATCACTATGCGTGCCGTGGAGAGGTGTACCGTCTTTTGTATCAAATTAAGATTTTACTAGGTATAGAATTTCAAATTATAGATTTTATTCCTTAAAACTGTATTTATCTATTTTTTGGTGTTTATAAATATTTAAAAAAATGTATTACTTAAATGTGTAGACGTAAATTAAGATTATATACCTACCTTATTAAAATGAATGTTGTCTGAACACGGTTTATTGTATGGCTAAAATAAAAATCAACGATGGTTAATTATATTAAAGTAATATAATATTGGTGTACCAAGTACCTGTTTTATTTTATTTTTAATTTTTTTATTGGTAATAGGCTCGCATTTGACCAATCTGACCCTTAGAAAGTGCTGATGTGGTCAACAGTGGACTACGCTTACCTTTTTTTTTTTTTTTTTTTTTTCCGTGCGGAAATCCTCATGGATACCCACCCCGCGGCCAGCGGGGCAGGTTATGTCGGACTCTTACCGACTAAAACCGCACGCCGTCTAGGGTCTTCTGACGCCAGGGTGTAAGAGAAGTAATTTGTTCTCTCTAGATGCTCTAGACTCACAGTTTATGACTTTCTGTTTTTTTATACCACTTAGGTGGCAGATAAGCACACAGCCCACCTGATGGGAAGCGGTAGCCGTGGCCTATGGACGTGTGCAACACCAAGGGTGTTACCCACGCGCTACCGACCCTGAATGGAAAGGGCGGTGGTAGGAAAGGGTGGGGAGGCTAGGAAGGGGCGGAGGAGGAGGGCTACAGTGAGCTCTGGCTACCGTACTTACCGCTGGGAACACAACACGATGGTTATTATGGCCGCGGTCTTCTGTGTAGGGCGGAGGTACTTCCCCAGTCGGACAGCTCATTTCGGACGGGACATACCATCGTGTCCTACCTCCATCATTTTTGTTATGATACACTCAGGCAGCCAATTCCATTCCTTAGTAGTAGGTACCTACCTACGCATAATGATCGTATCTACTGCCAAAACATTTTGTGCGTATGAGTGGGATATCCACTATTCTACCGGCGGTGGCGCGTCGCCGTAAGCCAGTTCGTTCGGCGAAGAAAGGGGTTTGGGTTGTTAGGTTATGCAACTCCAGCGCACATTCCCCGAAGTGCAAAAGTTTCAAAACAGAAATGCTAGCAATTCTACGTCGATGTTTCAAGCTCTGAAGCTTAGTCTCAACCAGTGCATCGATACAGAGGATCCTCTTGGATCGCCTCTCAATTAACTCAAGCGCTTTATATTGATTATGTACTTGGCTAAGCCATCACAAAAGTGTGTGCATTTTGTACTCCATACACGATCGACATAACGCTTTATTGAGGTCGAGCGGCTGTTCCGGTCTGAAGTAGGCACTGTCGCCCTTTCTTCGGTCTATTTCTCCTACCTAGGCGACACAGCTAGACATTTTTATTACCCAGTTAACCTGACGGTAGTCACAAAACGTGTTTACACCAGCGAAGGCAGTTCTTCTGCATTTTATTTGTGATATCAGAGATACATACCTAATAATATAATTGCATTCATCGTTGGGTCAGAGTGCGGGGGGGGCGGGGGGGGATTTTAGGAGGTTTGGAGGGGGGATTAGGGGAGGGGGAAGTTTTAGAGCTCTGGCTACCCTACTCACCGCCGGGAACACAACATGATGGTTATTATGGTCGCGGTTGTCTGTAGGGCGGAGGTACTACCCCAGTTGGACTACTCATTCGGACAGGAGATGGCGTCTTGTCCTACCTTCTTGCATTCTCCTACTGTGTTGTTTCACCTTTCTTAATTATTCCAAGCACCGCCTAGCGCCTTCACTGCTAAAAGAATACCTGTCTGAATCTTGTCAAAGTAGTTGATAAGGTTGGCTTTAACATCGGCGCACTAAAATATTAACGCCAATTCCTGAACGAGTGCATTGCATCAATCTTTTCCAAACTTTTTTTTTTGACAGCTTGTCTGCTCTGTCACGGTCTGACATTAAATACAATTGGCGGATTTTTGATGTACTCTTTCCCAATAGCCACTATCAAAAAGTTGAATTATAAAGTATTGTCTTAATGTTCATCGATAATTACGAGAAGTGATTGTGAATTAAGAAATTTTACTATTGGTTTCAAGTGCCAGTTTCCTCCGACGCTCACCTACACTACGGCAATGGTCGTTCTGATTCTGGATGTTCCTTCACAATGATTTCTTGTTTTTGTTGTTTCTGTGACGATCTGAGACTTGTTGGTTTGTGTAGATGTTGTGCTGTTCCCACTGATAGTAAAAGGTATTGTATTGTGGTTATTATAGGTCTCGTTCAAAAAATAGAAGCACTAACCGACGTCTAATATTTTTTACTCGGACCATGCTTACTTCTTCCCCTCTTGTTTTGGCCACTATAATATCGCCTGAAAGAAAACTAACTCGATTATAAGAAGTTGCCTGCAGACTCCCAGGCACTTGAACCTGTTAAAGACATTAGATCGAAGGTTACAACCGGCCAGTTAAACAAACAAAGAGTCAGAAAGCTCGTGCCTAGTACACAATAAGTGATAAGGCACCACTGAAAATAAACACATAATGTTGAGTCGTAACCCAATTCGGGAGTCACTTTATACCCTAAGAGTCAGGGACCCAGGTCCCTATATAATAACAACATCTCAAATACAGTAAAGGGTGTGAAAAGGATCAAAAGAAACAACCTTATTCCACAATTACGAAGTACCCCTCAAGCCAGAAACATGTAAAACCTGTACTGAGTTATTGGCGGAGGCATAGGAAACGCCAGACAATCTCTCGCAGTCGAACAATATGTATGACTTTCCGATGTTACAAAATTTTTTGGATTTGGACATGTTCAATCTTTGTGTAGGCGAAAACTAAGATGTCTTAAATGTGACCACTACCACCTGCAGCACAGCGGGTGTACCATACACGAAAGTGACGTATTCGTTGCTCCGGAAACCTCCATGCAAATAGCAAGTCATGTTCTCATTCACTAAGCCTATTCAGGTAATTTATTTTGCAACTTCATTTTCATTACAAATTTTGGATTAGTTCTATTTGAAATCTTTGTTAGTAATAGATATACAATTTAAATTCCAGTGTCATGACACCGTTATCAGTATGAAAATACCCAGAAAACGGACGATCGGAGCAACTTATCGGCAGTAATGGAATGGAGAAACCGATGCTCAGCCAGTTCGAAGCAGACCAAAAGAAGAACCGATCTGTCCCCGCTTCATCGGGCCAGTGGGTCACAGTAAGGTATTATACCCATTACAAACTTTGCATGGCATAGTTTCCACAATTAGATCTCAATATGGGGCTATTTTGGCAGGGGAGTTTACACATTGCTATTCTAGGCTGGCACCAACCAGCATTGGGCCAGCGTGTGTGGATTAAGGCCTAAACCCTCTCAGCTCTCTTGTTAGAGGAGAGGAGGCCCATGCCCAGCAGTGGGACAAAAATAGGTTGCTATTATTATTATTTTCTTTATTTCCTTTAAGTTCCATATAAATTATATTTTTAAATACAAGATATATAAAAAAACCCCTGCTTTATGCTTTATGACTGAATGATGTGGAAGCAAGCAGGCAGGTTTCCCTCCCTATACTGTATCAACATACATAATGTGGAGTCTAAAAGGAAAAAACTGTAACTCAGTTCTCATTCATAGCCTGAATAAGAATTTGATGTTTAATTTTGAATTTTTATTAATAATACATACGATCTAAATTCCAGTGTCATCAACACCGTTGACCGGAGACGTATACCCCGAACACAACCTATCGGAGCAGCAGTTGGCAGTGTCTAAACTGGAGAACCAAAAGAACCGATCCTGTCCCACATCTACAAGCTGGTGGGCTACCAAGAAGCAAGGTATTATACCTGTGCATTGTCTTGTTTTTTTTTTTATACCACTTATGTGGCAGACAAGGATACGGCCTACCTGCTGGGAAGCGGTCGGTGTTCAGGTGAGGTGTGTCCGTTGATGAGACGGCAGCGCCTCTCACTCGCCACAGGAGACGTCCCTCTAGACTCTCAAATAGATACTGCAGTCTGGTCAACAAGTTAATAAGATACAACACGTGCAAGGCTGAGAAATCACCCTCATACCGTGCAAGCAATTCCATCAAGAACTAAACGCCGCACAATAAAGACCAGGAATTCTTTACCAGCTCACGTGTTTCCGTCCTCCTACAGTCCCGGGTTCTTAAAGCGGGGTGTGAAAATGCATTTCATGAGGCCGTCAAGTTGAGGGCCACCATTATGGCACTGTTGCTGTATGTAATGTGGACCCCCTTCCTGAGACTTTACCTTGAGCTTACCATCAGGCGAAGTGAAGTCATATTGACGTGACCGATATAAAAAAAAAGTAATATGATATGATTATATTTTGGCTTGTTGAGAGTTATTTTTGCAAAGACGGACTGGAACATGTTCGCTCATGGTACAAAGATTAATTCTTTCCATGACTGTAAGGGATGTTTTACAAAATTTTATGCATTGATCTCAGCATCTTCATTTTTTTTAAATCATTTTCAGGTGGGGATACGAATACTTTGCTAGAAATGAACAACTGCATTGTGGAAATTGCTGATTCCGAGTGTCTTAATCCTAATTCAAGGTATGTTAAAAGGTTTTTTTCCTTTTTTTTTATACCACTTAGGTGGTAGACAAGCACACGGCCCACCTGATGGGAAGCGGTCACCGTGGCCTAGGGACGCGTGCAACACCAAGGGCATCACACTCGCGTTGCCGACCCCGCAAAAACCTTCTAATGCCCTTTTGGATGGGAGTGGCCCTCTAGAGAGCTGCTCCGAGGCTCTCCACGTGTCCCTCTGACTAGCAGATGGCGCAGTGGGGAGCGAGCGGGGAGCGGGCTGATTGTCCGCGCGCCGACGGTTGGGTGACATGACGGCCGCCTGTCACCCTACACCCCACCGTCAACGAGGTGGAGCGATGCTCGGCTGGGGGGGGGGGGGGGGGTCGAGTTATCTTAAAACCGTAGATGGCCCAGGGTCAACTGGGGAGCGAGGGATATGCCTATTAGGTAATCTTACACCCCGGTAATTAAGACCCGAGATGGAGAGCGGTTTTAGTCGGTTCGATCCTGACATAACCACCGCCGATGGCCGACGGGGGTGGTATCCATGGGGATTTCCGCACGATAAAAAAAAAACTTGTAGGCTGTCCAAGAAACCAGTGGGGCGAGCACGAATTTTCTTTCGTATCGAGTTCGTAACGTGTGCGACAAAAATGTATGAAATTTGTACAGCGCCTCTATCGTGCGTAAAAGGAACAGTACAAAATCTGATATAATTTCTATCGCACACGTTACGAGCTCGATTCGAAAGAAAATTCGTGCTCACCCCACAGCTGTTTAGCTAACCACTAAATGCTATACCCTTGTGTTATATAAAACATGAATTTTCGCTCCTTTACAGATGGCTGCTGTATTGAGGTGAAGAGGTGAAACCTCGTAGAAGATCCAGAGGCCTCGAGGAAGAACTAGCATAAATAGAATATACAAACGAAACCCTTTTGAGTGCATAACTTTTTTGTCCTTAATTTACTATGGCATAACAGGTTTGGCATAATAATACTTCGGCATAACAATTTTATGGCATAGAATGTATTCATATTCATATTCTCTTTATTTGTGAAAACATAAGTTATAAAAGTGTTGTTACAGCAGAATTGTGATACCTGCTATGTTCCGCCAAAGGCATACAAATATTTTTTCAGATGTCTTACTGTTTCTTTAGGCAAATCTATCGTTTAGTTTAGACAAATATATTTGGTTTCATTTTAAATCGCATTAACATAGGTATAAAGCATATAATTAATTAATTTATTAGCTTACGGCTCCGCTTGCGTGAAGTTTTGTCATAGTCTCGCTACCGTGGCCCACGGGAATCTGTTCCCGGGAGGCCTATATTTTATTCCAGACAATAATATTCTCTGTACCAAATTTCAGCCAGATTCATTCAACCGTTTTTGCGTGAAAGTATGAATGTATGTTTGTCCTCCATACATTCTTAAGAAAGAAAGAAAGAAAGAAAACTAACTTTATTTATGAACACAAAATGTACACGGGTTTTTATAAGCAAATACAAAAAAATATAATTTAAAAAACTAAAAAACCCGACTGCGTAAAAAACTAAAAAGAAAAAAACAAGCACTCAGATGTCCGGTGGTCTAGAAACATAACAACTTAACAGTCGGGATCCACTATTCAACAGCCAATCTTATTTTTCAATGGATCCCGACTGTTAAGTTGTTATGTTTCTAGACCACCGGACATCTGAGTGCTTGTTTTTTTCTTTTTAGTTTTTTACGCAATCTGGTTTTTTAATTTTTTAAATTATATTTTTTTATTTTAAACTTTTTAGTTATGAGTAGGTACCTAGCTAGCTTGTACCCGATTGGACTTTCTACTATCTGATAAAAACCCCTTTGTGAAAATGGTTGTTACGCAACTTTAAATCGATATATATTCTAAACGGTCAATCAAATCGAAAAATGTTGAGAGGAAACTAAAACTGTTTTTTAAACACCTATTCAACGATACCCCTTGACATAGTTTGTTGAATTTTATTTTTTTAATTTTCCCAATATGGCGTCCAGTAGTCGCCATATTGAATTTTCACTAACGTCATGTCTTTAGTGACACTCGCCGGACTAAGAGGAATCGATTGACGTGTGAATGATAAAAATCGGCCCAGGCGTTTGGTCTGTATAGTGCTTCAAAGGAACATACAAACATACATACATACATACATAGGCTGTTAAACACATTACCACTCCTTTGCGTTGCGCAGTCGGGTAAAAAGCTACTAACTACTACTACTACTAGCGTTCATAATATTAGTAGGATTCTGTGGGGTAGGGTTTGCATAAAAGTTTGTAACATATCATCAAAAGGTTTCATCCTGAGTATAGTCACTAAACCTTCGTGTGGCCTTCGCCCAGTGAGGCTTCCTCAAGTGCTTTTTAACCGACTTCACAAAAGGAGGAGGTTCTCAATTCGAATATATTTCTTATGTTTGTTACCTCAAAACTTTCGACTGGGTGAATCGATTTTGATGATTTTTTTTTCATTTAATAGTTGGCGTTTCCTGTGTAGTCCCATATCAATTTGGTATAGGTACTTAGTCGGATATTTTTTTTTTAAGAATTTATCAACGTTCTCAGTTCAATTTAAATAGTTATGCAATAAAAATTATGCCTTAAAATTTATGCCGATTGATTATTATGCGTCATGAGCGTTAGCAGAAATGAAAGTATGCCATACTAAATTAGGAAATTGAATTTTATGCCATAAAATAGGGAATCTAGTGATGTCAGTTATAACTGTCTTTCAATAAAATACAAAAATGTCGAAACTATTATGACTTTTATTGGTGTTCCTACACACGGTTAACTTAGGTGTTCAGTGGGGCGAGCACGAATTTTCTTTCGTATCGAGTTCCTAACGTGTGCGACAAATATGTATGTACAGCGCCCCTATCGTGCGTAAAAGGAACTGTACAAATCTCATATAATTTCTATCGCACACGTTACGAACTCGATTCGAAAGAAAATTCGTGATCGCCCCATAGCACACAATGATAATAGGTATAGAAGTGCAATAGGTTAAAATCGCGAGGCGACCTTACGTCTGAACCGACGTTAGTTTAATAAAATTTTAAGTATAGTCTAGTCGCCTTTTCAGTCTGTGCGAGAAGGGTGGTCTTGTGGTCAGCTACCCTATTTTTTTATACAACTTAGGAGGCAGACAAGCACACGGCACACAAGATGTGAAGCGGTCACCATGGTCTATAGACGTATGTAACGCCAGGGCCGTCACACTTGCCCGGGGTCAGCTGGGGTGCGAGGGATATGCCCATATTGGGTAACCTTACACCCCGGTTACTAAGGCCCGAGACGGCGTGCGGTTTTAGTCGGTTCGATCCCGACATAACCACCCCTGATGGTCGACGGGGGTGGTATCCATGGGGATTGCCGCACGATAAAAAAAAAGGGGGGTCACACTTGCGCTGCCGGTCCTGGAAGAGGAGGTTGGGCTGGATTGGGGAGGGGAAATGAGAGGAGGGGTCCGGTATTAGGAGATTCTGTGCTAACATCACAGGAGACTGATTTCCCCGCTGTCAGCACTGAATCCACCCAGTTACATAACATAACATAACATAAACTCACGCCTATATCCCCGAAGGGGTAGGCAGAGGTGCTAGCACCCACATTTCGCCAGTTTATTTTTTGTCCCAATGTAATAGGTGGCGAGCCTATTGCCATTAACCGGGCACTTATAAACCTACGATAAATACACACATAACTTCGAAAAGTCATTGGTGTGTGCCATGGTGAACCTGGGATCAAACCCGAGACCTCGTCTCAGCAGTCCATTACCCAGACCACTAGGCTACCGCGGTCCATCCAGTTACTGCTGACTGCTGGTATAGCGCGGTACTAAATATTACTATTATCTATTGAAAATCATATGAGTTGCTGCAGCTAGGAGCCAAAGGAATTTCGTATAAGTATTTCTACATTTGGGTCTATACTTATAGATAAATGACTAAATACAGCTAATTTTACGTTGTGTATATTTTAAATTAGTACTGGGTTTCTTTTTGATGCACTCGGTATAGCGCGCTACTAATATTACTAACGCCATCTATTGAAAATCATATGAGTTACTGCAGCTAGGAGAGCACAGAGAATCTCGTAAGGTATTTACTACATTTGGGTCTATACTTATAGATAAATGACTAAATACAGCTAATTTTACGTTGTGTATATTTTAAATTACTGCGTTTACACTTTTTGATTCACTCGGTATAGCACGCTACTAATATTACTAACGCCATCTATTGAAAATCATGTGAGTTACTGCAGCTAGGAGAGGAAAGCCCAGAGAATCTCGTAATATTTACTACATTTGGGTCTATACTTATAGATAAATGACTAAATACAGCTAATTTTACGTTGTGTATATTTTAAATTACTGCGTTTACACTTTTTGATTCACTCGGTATAGCGCGCTACTAATATTACTAACGCCATCTACCGGAAAATCATGTGAGTTACTGCAGCACTAGAGAGTAGAAGAGCCAAGATTATTTTACTTCGAAAAGGTATTTCGACCTCAGAGCAATAAACCAATTTCGACATTCAGATGAGGCCGTCTGTCACCCGACCGAACCACGGTTGGGGAAACCATGGTTCCCATACCCGGGCGGGCCATCTATTAACCGTAGATGGCCCAGGGTCAGCTGAGGTGCGAGGGAAATGCCTTATGGGCCACCTGGCACCCCAGCTAGGGGTGACAATCTCGATTCATAATTAATAAAAACTATTTTTTTATAAGACCTTAAAGTACATTGTTCATGAAACGTTTATAGCGAGTGCATTCACTTCTTGTTTTTTTTTTTCAAAGTTATTTTAACGTTTTGTTTTATTTACACGATAAGATAAAAAGTATTATATATTTTTGAAAAGCCTATGGTCTGTAGATTCTTTTTTCCATTTCTTGGTGGTTTGAAAAAAATAACCACGAAGGCTAAGGCTTAGCCTTCTAACCTAATCTATCCGAGTCGGGGTACTGAGTCAGGGTGTTAAAAACAACTTATTAATGTTGCCTATTTTATCCAGTTAAAAGTACTTTTGACTGGTTAAGAGTTTTGACTGCAACATAATATGTTTACCTAATTTTTCCAAATAATGTGATTATTTGCAAAAAAACACAGAACTGCCAATCTCGCGAGGTCTCGCTGGAGCCCCAATCTCGCAATTTGCATTCGTGCGGTTTGAGTCGGTCCAGTCCAACATAACCCCGGCCCCTGGCTCCCACCCTCTTCCTTTCTCTCTCTTTCTTCTATTTATTGTCCCTCCTTGCTGATATCAGAATAAAATGAAACATAATAGTAGGTACGTACACAAATAGCACATAATACACACTTGTACATGAGTCTATATACCTGCAGATAATTACCTACTAAGTACAGCTAATAATGTAACGTTATGTACATTTTTAATTTACCTACTGGGGCTTCAATTGCAGACCTAAACTAATAGTTTCGTAGTCATTCAGTTTCACGTTCTAATTTTTTTTATAGGTACTACGTAGGTGGCAGACAAGCACACAGCCCACCTGGTGGGAAGCGATCACCGTGTCCTATGAACGTGTGCAACACTAAGGGTGTCACACACGCGCTGCCTACCCTGTAGGGAAGGGGGGAGGGCGGGGAAGGGGTGGGGAGGCTAGGAATGGATGGGGGGAGGAGGGGTACAGTGAGCTCTGGCTACCCTACATAACGGCGGGAACACAACACGAAGGTTATTATGCCCGCGGTGTTCTGTAGGGCGGAGGTACTACCCCAGTCGGACAGCTCATTTCGGACGGGAGATACCGTCGTGTCCTGCCTCCTTCAAAAATAATAAAAATAATAATATAGGTACTCGTATCCATCCATATACCTACCTAGAGTTTATAAAACGTGGTGTCTTTTTCACATAGTCGATCAAAAGCAGACCAGGCAAAATCTCAAGTAAGTGTCGTTACGGTTTAAGCATGCAAGCAAGGACACGCGGAGAGCCTCGGAGCAGTCCTCTAGAGGGCCACTCTCGGTACTCACACTCCTCCGGCATTTTCCACCGGCATTCCACAGGCAAGAAGGTTTTAACAGGGTCGGCAGCGCGAGTGTGACGCCCCTGGTGTTGCACGCGTACATAGGCCACGGTAACCGCTTTCCATCTGGTGAGCCGTGTGCTTGTCTGCCACCTAAGTGGTATAAAAAAACAGAAAGTCATAACCTGTGAGTCTAGAGCATCTAGAGAGAACTAAATATTACTTCTATTCGCCTTAATCACTCTTCCATGAGGAATTGTGGAGGGTTTAGTCATCTATACGAATTTCCTCGAATACCTACAATATAAGGTGAACATCGAATAGTGAAGTGTGGTCCCGCCATCACATTATTTAACTTGCTCTGTTATTTGTTAGTATGGGTCATTATCGTAATATAGTGTCTTAGTACCTATAGAACTAATATTTTTTAATTGGTCTTGGTATTTGCTTACTCTGATGTAAGGTAGGTACTTACATGATAATATCCAAGGTCTGAAGATGGAGACGGTTTTTTTATTTCGGACACGTCACTTCAACTCGCCTGATGATAAGCTAAAGGCTAAGTTTCAGGAATGGGGGTTACCATTACAAACATGAATAATGCTACAGTGGTGGCCCTCAGCTTGACGGCCTCATCAAATGCTTTTTGACGCCCCGCATAAAGGACTCGGGACTGTATGAGGAAGTAAGTAGCTGTAGGAAGGAAAGAGGTAAGAGGTTTTAGGAACTTCTGCTTGAAGTCAGACGCCACAATCAGGGAATTCATCCTCATACGAACCGACTAAAACCGCACGCATACGTTGTAACCAGACCCGGAATGGCGTGTGGTTTTAATCTCTTTTTTAAAGGAACGCGTGGTGGTATCAAGTTGAAATTGATATCAAATACTCGGGTCTGACGTCTTGAAGATGTTGATTCCGATTCGCACTTGACAGGTTCTACAAACTAACAATTACTTTGTTAAACATAACAAGACTCTAATTGAAGGTTTGCCGGCGATTTTTTTCGATGACTTACAGTTTACATTGGTCACATGGATAAACAATACTTTTTAATCAGTAGTTATAATAGTCTAGCGTATAATTTAGGTAGACACTAAACAGTGTAGCAGTGCATGTGATCAAATCATTTAGTGACATTGAAAACTCTTGTATAAATACTCCAAACCTTATAAAACCCATTTGTCTTCCACTACTGCTCGTACGCACTACGTCTTCCTGTATTATTATGTCGACTGTAAAGTCTATAACCCTTACATGCTTTGCCATACTGGCAGCAAGTTTGTCAGCGGAAGTTGGCGCTATTGAAATGGACCCGGAGATGGCTGAGCTAGCACTTATGGTGCGAGAACACTGCGCAGAAGAGTCTGGGGTGGATTTGACAATAGTCAACAAAATTAATGCTGGAGCGGATCTCACGCCTGACCCAAATCTTAAATGCTATGTTCACTGCACGATGGAAAACGCAGGTATGATGTCTGGAGACGATGTGGATGTGGATACGGTGCTAGGATTGCTGCCACCCGAGATGGCAGCCCACAACGCGCCGGCACTGCGGGCCTGCGGCACTCAGCGGGGGGTTGACAACTGTGACACTGCTTACCTAACGCAAGTATGCTGGCAGAAAGCTAACAAGGCAGACTATTTCCTCATATAGGCAGGTAAAAAGCTTGCGGACGGCAAAATTTGGACTCGCGCTCGAAGAGTCCATAAATTGTATGGAAGCTCACCTTAACTTAATTTATTTTAATGAACAATTTTTTACAGGATCGGCAGGGCGAGTGTGACGCCCCTGGTGTTGCACACGTCCATAGGCCAGGGTGACCGCTTCCCATCAGGTGGGCTTGCTAACTGTAAAAAAAATATATTTTTGAACTTAATTTATTTTTGCTCGCGGGTAAAGGGTATTACTTATTATGAAATTGTAAAGTAGCTGTGTCTCTACATTGGAGATATTTTATTTATACCATAGACTATCCTAACTTGTTTTTGTTTTTTTTTTATTAATGAATATTTATGTAAGTAGGTATGTATCTTTTTTATCAATAAAATGCTAAAATGCGAGGAATTGGCAATCAATTGGCAATAAAATGTGTTTTCTTTTTTCTTATTTCGTATTAAAAAAAAACTTGGACTTTGTTACATGAACGATTCTGAACATAAATAATATTATATTCTTTTGGAATACTGGTTTGTTTATCTGTTTCTTCACGATGGTCGCAAAACTATCTACGCGGTCGTATCAGAATCTTTGCGACCATCGCGAAAAACAGACATGAATTCCCGTAAAATATTTTTACGTAGGTACCTACACTACCTACCGATTAATACCGTTAGCAAGGCAAAGGTACTAGCCAGCAAATACTGCTAAATATCTACTATGTGCTCGTATTCTAATTATATGAGGCAGTATCTTATGCGTGTTAACTATTAGATTTATCGATGAGATTAAGAAAATAATTATCAGTAGACGAACAGGCTGCAACCACAGTCCACTTTACTGCCTATGTTTTTTTATTAAGTACCTAAGTATACTTATTAGTTCAATCGCAGTCAGGGCCGGAGCAAGCTAGTAGAAGAAAAGTTAGGAGGTGCTTAGGGCTACGGTAATGATACCTACTATAAATATTGGATATCATTACAGCGCCCCTGCGATCCACACTTAAACATGATTTTGAAAATGCTGAAAAGAGGATAACTTTTCAAAAGATCAAAACGATTTGACGAAAATTCTAACTAGGTACTGTAAAACTGGGACGAAATCAATAAATTACTGTTTTATGGAAAAAAGTACAGGGGCCCAGGTAGTTAAATTACCTCTAAATTTGTTGTTACGAAATATTCTGAAAATTATAAAAATAAAATTTCTATTAGCGCCACCTACTTATAGTGGTTTAGTTTTGTAAGATCCTAATAGATGGCGCTCGGAGGAGGCGAGCGGAGTCGCGGCACGGATTGATTACGCGGAGGGAGGCGCGAGCACGGTAGTGTCGGAGTGCCGAGAGTGCCAGTATTTGATTATTTATTCGCCGCGCGAGCCGCGGGCCGGAGGTCGGTCGTGGTTGAGTGTGTGCGGGGCCGGCGTGTCTCCCCGAGTGTGTTGTTGTATCGTATCTGCACCGGTGTGTTCTAAGTGACTATTATGAGTGACAGGGATAGATCGTCGCCTTCCCTCACGGACACCCCGCTGAAGACGTACATCGGTCGGCACGACGACGACTATCCCCTAATAAACGGAAACGGTAAGTGGTACTTCTTGAATTAAAAGTTGAGAGGATGGTGTGGTTCCGGCGCTGGTCGGACTCGGACTGAGTCTTCGCAGCTGGCAGCTGACGCGATCACGCGCTCAGCCCCTCTCGCGTGCTGCAGAGCACAGTCCGCGGGCTGGTCGCGCCGCGTGCAGCGCCGGCACTAGGTCAACGGTGCCGGCGCCTGGCACTGGCACCTCGGCGTGCAGGTCCCTGCGGTACTCCGCAGACGATAAGCTTTGCCGCATTGAAGCTTCCGGCGTTTCGATCGACCCGTCGCCCCGGTGGCCCCTTCCCGAAAAGTATATAACACTTAGCTATAGCTAGCTAGCTATCTATCCTCGCTCATTCATAAACGGGAGTTTTTCGATAACTTTTAAATTGTCGAAATCGGGATCGATTGGGCAAAGAATGAGGTTGCGTTAGGAATGCTAGAGGATTGTGTGGTTTGAAAGCGAGAGGTTTTTTCGGTGCGGTCTCCAGCTGCCGCGGATCGATACCGGTGACCTTAGGGCTGAAAGCCGAACGAGTTTGAAGGGTGGTGTCGGCGGTGAGATAAGGCTGGCTCAGCTGGTGGAGCGCTGCGGCAAGCTTCCGCACCGTCCATAAATATTATTTACGGGAATACTAAATTGCGTGCGTTCCGGAGAAAGAAAATATTCGCGTGGAGGTCGCATCACGCGGTCGCTTATATTTCTACTGATGACTTTGTTCACGTTGTTTGTTAGAATAGAATATATTAATAGATAAGATAAAATGGTTATGTTTCATTCCAACACGACTTGTAAACTGTTGTGAACTAATAATATAGAGTCAAATCGTAAGGGCTTTATTGAACGAAATTCCAGTTTTGAAACGTTCCGCAGTTTTGAGAAATTGTAAGCAGACTAAAAGACATAGGTACCTACAGATCTTCAGCCTAGCGTTAATCCCAGTCGTATAAAAAGCTTTCACTTCGGAGTCTGGGGTCCGCTTTACCAGTCTTAAAGAACTGCGGATTTGGCTGGACCTCGATATTTTCATACCTACAGATACCTAATACTTAAAATAAAATTGTGCTCACTTTTGCTTAAATGATTTTTGTGTTTAATTTATAATACTTATCAGTAGGTATATTGAGTAACGTATTCCAGCGAGAATTTTTTGTGAGGTATTCAGTATCGTTACCATACGTCTTCTAGCACCTCATTTTGTTTGTAAAAGCTATTATGATAATACTAAAATAACTGAGAATCTAAATTATTGCAGACAAATACATAGGTATATTTCGACTGTGTAATACAAACGTAGCGTAACTATTATAGACAAATCATGGTTACCTTCAGCTTATCATCAGGCGAGGTGAAGTCATATTAACGTAACCGGTATAAAAAAAAACAATCCTAGTCAAAGTCAAAAATCATTTATTCTGTAGGTATAGACCATTATACAACACTTACAAAACGTCAAAATTAAAAATATTTAATACTAGATAAGCAAATGGACCACCACCGGTTTGAAACGCGCGGCACAGACCTGAGAAGACTCCCGCAAGAAACTTAGCGGGCTTTTTTTTTACGTTTTTTTGTACGCTTTCAGGTCTTCAGGGTTCAGCTAAAAGTAAAATTTTGACGTTCGTAATTAATGCATGCTGCATTATCGCAGTTAAAACAACCTTGTGTTTTCATCTTTGAAGTTATTTGAGTGGATTAGACTCTAGTAGAGTTAAACTCTAGTTGGATTGCAGTCTAGTAGAATTAGCCTTTAGTAGAGTTAGACGCTGGGGTTAGAATGATGCTAGTAGGATTTGACTCTAGTAAAGCTAGAGTTTAGTCAAGTCAAAGTCAAAGTCAAAAATCATTTATTCTGTATAGACCATTTTAAGCGGCACTTACAAAACGTCAAAATTATAAATATTTAAAACTAGAAGTAAATGGACCACACCGGTTCGAAATGCGGCCCAGACCTGAGAAGACTCCGGCAAGAAACTCAGCGCGCTGTTTTTTTTGGTCTATTTACAACAATTGCCTTAGTCTAGAGATACAGTATTAGTTCGAGTAACATAGTTGAGTGAACAGTTCATTTCCAAGCTTCTTTATTGTTATTGTTCAGTTAGACTTCGTTAGAGTTAAACTCTAGAGGTCCTAATGGCTCAATCAATACAAAATTTTGACATCTTAGCATTGCAAAAATACTGCGAAAGTTTAAAATAAATAGCTCATTATTACGGGAATTTTTTGAATGCCAGAGGCTCTTGAATAGCAGCTCAAGAGCGGAGTTCGAGGTCTGCATAGCCTTGACCTACATTTCATATTCTAAGAAAACTATTTCCACTGTAAATTCACCGCTATTTTCTACAAAGCCTCATATATTTAGTGCTGGATTTATAGAAGTAGGCATACATCACGATCCAAGCCTTTTCCCAACTCAGTCGGGGTTAGCTTTTTCGATTAAAGCGGCTGAACTTCGATATTTTGCGTGAAGCGACTGCTATCGGACCTCCACAACCCCTCCAGGGTCTACCTATTCAGGAGAAACCAGTTTTCCTCAACTTTTTTTGATTGGAGGACATTCAGATGTATTTACTGCCATCAACGTAGTATAGAATGGACAAAACAGAGACCTCCAGAATCCATAGGCAATAATATATCGTATTCTGTGGTTAGAGCAGTTGTAACCAGGATCGACGACTCAATGAACTTTCCGGGTAGATACCTACTTACACTTTACTCTTTAAGTATTGAAGTTGAAGTAGGTAGGACACGACGGTATCTCCTGTCCGAATTGAGTTCGACTGGGGAAGTACCTCCGCTCTACAGAACACCGCGGCCATAATAACCATCATGTTGTGTTCCCAGCGGGAACTAGGGTAGCCAGAGCTCACAACCCTTCCTCCATCCCCCCAATCCCCATCTCCAACCCCCGCTCCCCCCCTTCAGGGTCGGTAGCGCGCGTGTGAAACTTCTGATATTACACATGTCCATAGGCCACGGTGACCACTTTCCATCAGGTGGGCCGTGTGCTTGTCTGCCAGCTCAGTAGTATGAAAAATAGATAATCGCGATAGGAATCGTTAAAATAGGTACATTGCAAACTACCGATAATAACAAACTGTTACATTCTTATTACATTTGGGATTAATAAAATATTCTACTATTACTACAACTCTTCGTATAAAATTAAACTAGGGGACGAAAATAGAAGCGCTTCGCAGTTGGAGCTACGGGACCCAAAATAGAAGTCGGATACACATTCATATTTAGCCTGAAAACTTCACAATGGTTTTTAAAAGAACATAGAAACTTGAATTTATTTGAAGTTGTAGTACTTTCGTGGACGTCGTATCTCATTTGTTGCAATAAATAGTACTTTGTTCATCGAGGGGAGAAAAGAACCGATTACTAAAAAGGGTGTAGTTTGAGCCTTACGTCTCTTGACGCCCAGCAGTGGGTCTCTATATAATGGTCTCAATATACACGATCTGAATCCCACTTTCTTTCAAGTAATACGTAGTACTTTATACATATACGAGGAAAACAAAACAATATCTAACAAATAAAACACGTTAGGTACCACTGAATTTTCATACAATTTTGTTTCACGCTTAACACGGCAACAATAGGTTTCATATACGTTTCTCTACCACATATTTTGACGGAAGTTTTGTCTCCCGTTAAGCAGGTTAACAATTAAATTTTCATATATTCTTGTCTCCCGCATGTTTCTACGAAATTAATACCATTCTGGCGTATTAGAGAAGTACTAAATTACTTTACACTTACAGTACCTAACATACTTGACGGTTTGGACAGTTATTATACTGAGGTAGCGACCAATTCAGAGTCGCACACGGTACAAGACATATTTTTTAGAATTAAGGTAGAAGTAATCTGTTTTTGTCTTTGTGTGTGTTCCTAGAATAAAGTGTTTTTCTTTCTTACTTCTTTAAATTACTTTTTTCTTTAGATTTTTACTTCATTTAATTACTCCCACTACCGTCCAGAGAAGGGATGACGTTCCTTCACGTACTAATTGTATGTGTTAAATTACTTTTTGAGTAGTTTATAGTACCTATAAAACATTAATTTACTACTTTTCTTATACGTCGATTGACGTCCATAGAAATATATTTAGGTACGTTTAAATAATGTTTATCGTACGACCATTGGCGATGTGCACTTCGATCTGTGAATTCGGTGGCACACCGCTGCGAGGTCAGACAAAGTGTTAGTCAATTTCCTGTAAGCTAATTCCCTTACTCGCTTCACGAATATAGGGTTGCTTTATTACGTTATGTGGCCAAGAAATAATGGCTGACAGAATACGGGGTAGTAAAATATCAAATGTAAGTAAGAAGTCAGTCTCCTAATAATGTACCTTTCAAATGGTGTAAGATTTTTTTTCAATAATTGCAGTGGGTTCCGAATATTATGTTGGGATACAAACCAGCGCACAAAATTAGGTTGCTCTGTTTATTATTAATAAAATTCTAGTATAGATCCCTCTGCTTAACTCCTCAGACATTACATAAATTTCCACATACAAAAATCACTGTACATAAGGTCATAGAGTCTGTTGTTAAAACCGCAAATTCATTTAAACTAAACATCTTTTTACGATTGTTTGTCTTTACGTCAATAAACGTGAATGGTGGTTTGTACCTAAAAACGTTATTGTAAGCAAAACTCAATTACGGCGATCAAGTATTCAAAGGTCAAGATCTTTGTACATATTGTATAATACTTTAAATAAACGCAACTACAACATACATCCACGATGTATAGAAGCGTATTTATATACAAACACACACATTTAGTTAATTTGTTAGTGTAATTGGTGGCGAGTTGTCATCAACCAGGCACTTAAGGATTGATAGATGGGAAAATTGTTATTGTCTTGAAAAGTACGAAGGGGATACAGCTTTTATGAAAAAAAAATACGAGTTTGAGAAAGCTAGAGCAATTTAACATCGTATTAGATGGGTACTTGTAACTGACTGTTGGGCAGAAACCGTCTATTCCCACCTGTTCTGTTGAGTTGTTCTGTTGACAGAACTAGTGGGAATTTTTTTCGCATTAGTTCTGTCCACAGAACAAATGGGAAAGCATTTTCCCCCTGTTCTGTTGAGTAGTTCTGTTGGCAGAACTAGTAGCGTGCATTCGTTGTTAAGTGTTTCGAAAAAGTGAAATTAGATATTTAGTTATTCGAGATCGCATGGCTACTGCGTTTAGTCTTTCGAGGTAGCGTGCATTCGTTGTTAAGTGCTTCGAATTCATAAACTTACGGGGACGTGATCTTCGGTGTTACACTTTTCCAAGTCACGTATCACACCCAATTTTTCCCCATCAGTTCTGTCCACAGAACAATCAAACGAAGAACAAATAAATAGATCGAAAACGATGTGATGATTAGATCGGAATGCCTTTGTTTTTAAAAACTGTATAAATTTTTTATCCCACAAAAACATACCTGTTAAAAAAAGGGGCCAAGTTCTTATTAGCTAAAGGTTCGCCTAAAAAGGGTTGAAATCCAATCCAATGCCAAATTTAGATGCACTTTAAAATCGATCATAATCATTTAAATTTCTTATAAATTTTAACTTGGCACGGTGATCGCTTCCCATCAGATGGGCCGTGTGTTTGTCTGCCACCTAGAGCTAGCCTAGTATAAAAAAAGGTAATCTGACCAATGTGCTACCTGGAGACGTCCCAGATATTCAAAATTTAGTTTTTGAAGGAGGTAGGACACGACGGTATCTCCCGTCCGAAATGAGCTGTCTGACTGGGGTAGTACCTCCGCCCTACAGAACACCGCGGCCATAATAACCATTGAGTTGTGTTCCTGCCGGTAAGTAGGGTGGCCAGAGCTCACTGTACCCCTCCTCCTCCCATCCCTTCCTAGCCTCCCCACCCCATCCCAGCCCTCCCCCCTTCCCTTCAGGGTAGGCAGCGCGTGTGTGACACCCTTAGTGTTGCACACGTTCATAGGCCACGGTGACCGCTTCCCATCAGGTGGGCCGTATGCTTGTCTGCCACCTAAGTAGTATAAAAAAAATTCCTAGATTCCGTACTGGATTTTCAGCAGCTAAATCTTTTCGGTATGAAGGTACAAATTCCACATGGTGACAATCGGCTGACGACTGTGGCGCAATTTGTACGCAGTAATTATCGGGTGCGCTTATCAACTTTACGATAATGTGCCACGATGCGCCACTACGGCCGTCTGATGTGATCACTAGGCCACGTAGATAACGTCATAAAAATACGCTATTAGATTACAGCTAAGTAAATAGTGATGAGCGATGCTAGCGAGCGTGCTCGACATTGTTTACCTAAACTACATATACATACATACATACATACAAATCACGCCTTTTTCCCATTAGGGTAGGCAGAGGCAACATCTTTCCACTTGCTACGATCTTGGCATATTCCTTTCACTTCTTCAACTTTCATAATTGTTTTCATACACGCACGCTGGTTGCAGGTACTCTGGACCTGGCCTTTTTCCAAAACGTCCTGGATCTGAATAAAATATGTAGGTACGCCTAGGTCGGCCTTTACCGGGTTGCCCATTCACCCTCGCCTCATATATCTGTTTCGTCAATCTTCTTCCATCCATACTCTCTACATGTCCGAACCATCTAAGCATCCCTTTCTCTATCTTGGTCACTACATCATCAACCAACAAACAAGAACCCAAACTAACCTAAACTAACAAACCAGAAATAACTCTAGATCGCCTCTTTTCTTTACCGCACTATAAAGACTTAGAATTCTTTACCAGCGCATGTGTTTCCTTCCTCCTATATTCCCGGGGCCTTTAAGCAGGGCGTGAAAAAGCATTTAATGAGGCCGTCAAGCTGAGCGTCACCACTATAGCACTATCGGTGTATATTGTGGTGACCCCCGGTGCTGAGACTTTACGTTTAGCTTACCATTAGGCGAGGTGAAGTCATGTTGATGTGTCCAATATAAAAAATTAAAAAAAGATTTAGTTCGGAAAAGTTTGAAATAAATTGTTCTTTTTTATTGGGGTATATTCAAATCTTAGGTAATAACAAAATAAATTATTTATACCTATTAAGAGAAAGGAGTAACTATGTGTTCGGAAAAGTAACCATCCAGGATGGGACTTGAAGTCAAGATCAGATCCAGAATTTCGAATATTTAGGACGCGCCCAGGTAGCTCAGGTGGTCTTATTATTTCCCCTAGCTAGTTCAAGTGCCGTCCTTGTACCTATTTAATTTCTGAGCTTAATCTATGGGATGATTAACAAAAAAGGATTAAAGCGATGGCAGCCGAATGGATAAAGGACGCGGCCTCTACTAAGAAGTATCGAGTTCGAATCCGACCGGACAGTACCAATGTGAATTTCACTTTGTGGAATTTATTGTGCTAATCACATGATTTACCATCTGCTGACATTGAAGGCAACACATCATGAGGAAACCCACATATCCTAGAAGAAATTCTAAGGACATGTCCGATCCACCAACTCGCATTAGGCCAGCGCGTGTAGATTAAGGTCTAAACCCTCTCAGCTCTCTCGTTAGAGCCCGTGCCCAGCAGTGGGACATAAATTGGTTGCTATTATTTAATCTATGGAAAAAGTTAGCAGCCTAATTGCTTCAAAATTTTAATCACATTCCTTGAAAGAAATAACTCCTTCAGCTTGCTCAATAGGAACTTTATAGGGACGGTAGCACGAGTTCACACGTCCAAATTTCTGAAACCAATTTGCTTCTACTTCGTGGTTGTGCCTGCTACGAGAAATGCAACACAGAATATGTCCGAGGGAACGGCAAGTAAACTGTCCGTTGGCACTGCTTGCTTGGCAGTCGATGTGCGTCCATGCCCAATTTAACCTCAAACGCATGCGTCACAATATACCATTCAGCTATCAGAGCCCTTCTATTCAAAATGCCGTTAATAAAATCATTGTTGTTTGCGTCGATCGATTTGTGGTAATTCACGTTCAATTTTCATCAATATGAATATTTAATCCCAGTCTTTTTCTCTCGTGTGGATGTAGCCATCGTGGTGTAGTAATTGGTTTCATGGTAACGCCGCTACTTACGGAGAGGACTCGAGCGTAAGTTCATAAGAATGTAATGGACTTTTTGGAAAGCGATCTTTCCAAAAAGTCCATTACATTCTCCCCTAAAGAGAATCTCTTAATTAAATTACTTTAATGTTTATTTTGAAGAATAAACCATTTTTCTGAATAACAGTGAGGCGTCTAAGTTTCCAAGACAGCAAACTTGGACGCCTCGCAGCTCCGCAGCTTATGCAGTTTATAAAGTTAGTCAACTCCGATGGAGATACGGACAGGCCAGTATGCTTTAGTTTCTTTGAGAGCGGCGTGTCCTACTTACTCGTAAATCTGTTGAGACGGACATTCAAACTATTTTTATAATTCTAAAGCGCATGTCATTTAGGCCAAGTTACTCCTAGGGGTCGTTTTAAAGACATAGTAACATCGTAGTATATTATTTCTGCTAACATGCGCATAACTTCTTTTTTGTATAAAAAGCCAAATACATTCAATAATCGCTAGAAATAAGTTCATCAACTCATTCATGGCAATCTGTGGTTACAACTGTTTAATTAAATACCTGTGAAAGTTCCGAACTTGCCGCGATACACATACAAACTTGCAGTTAAGTATAGTCCTGTAGGTAGTTATTGTAATGGTCAATAATTTCTTTAACGATAAAGAGTTACGGAAGCATCCAGTTGATCGGGCTTTGTAGGAATTTGTTTGAAGATTATTTCATTTCAAAAGAATTTTTACATTTATTTTGTCAGCCCACCAATATTTTTAAGAATACCGTATCTGGCATTTTGTCTTTTGCAAATCACATGCCCACCCACATCATGGTGGATACCTTTCTTAATACATAGTATATGTAGTATCATATTAATTGCATTGCTATACTTTTTATCTACCTATACTTTGTATATTCGCGTTAAGAAAATAGTGAAGACTGCGAAAGAAAAGCGTATTTTTTTTATACGTGCGTATGGCACACGTCCATAGGCCACGGTGACCGCTTCCCATAAGGTTGGCCCGACTTGTCGGCCACCTAAGTGGTATAAAAAATACTAGGGCAACAGAAAATTAAAACCACACAAATCAAATTTGATGAGTGCTAAATAGCGGTGTGATTTTTTACCATTCTCTTGTCTCACACCTCTGGCTGTTGCATAGGGAAACAGAAATTAAAAATGTAAATGTCGACGAGCACAAATGTCAAGTTGTGACCCAGATTATTAGACATTTTCATCCATTTCATTTCCGCTGTCAAGATGTCAAGCCCGACATATGTTTCGCCTCCACACTAGGTTCCACCTAGGGGGTCGTGAGGCCCTACCTATTAATAGTAGTAGTTACGTCAGTCCTATTATCAATTCCGTGCTAGTTGTTTTTGTATTTGAAAAAATCGAGCATTTGTATTTGATTTGGCAATCTTAATCGTATTTTTTATGATTTCGGAACAGGTGGATTTTGGGGCATACCTACGATACACGATGTTTTCGCCAATAGTAAACATTGTAGAGTTTTTATTGAACAGACTATTAATAAATATGTTATGGTTTGTATTTTGAGACATAATACACAGAAGCACTTAGTATTATAATTCAAATTCTAGATGATATGATTCAAACAACATGCTGTATTTATGGAATACCGAATACCGATACCATCAGAGTTAGTCAGTACAAGTAAACTAAAATAATATTCCGACTTAGGTAACGAATACCTCCACACCCTTCTCTTCCGGGTGCATGACGGGTTCACCGCGGTTTCCAAACCTGAGTCATCTCGAAGCCGGAGATGGCTCGGGTCAGCCGGGGTGCGACACCCAGATGGGCGTGCGGTTTTAGTCGGTTCGATTCCAACATAACCGTTGGCAACTGAGGTGGTATCCGTGGGTATTTCCGCATAAAAAAATGTAACGAATAACTGTTGAAAACTTTTCCTTCTGCAATAATAGAATACTAAATCATGCAAATGGAAAAAATGCCTTATACCTAAAATTTGAAACTTACTGAATCGCCACGAAAGTCTTGTTGATTAAAAATTAGAATAAAATACAAGGAATAAAAAGGAAGGTATGGTGTTATTAGCATAATTCCTTTAACATTATTCAGGACTGCGCGCACAGGGAGCCGATTGTATTAGAATGATTATATTTTATTAAATTTGGTTCTTATTCATTACAGACGTGGTTGTCCGGCCTTAAAAAAGGGAAGTTTTTCATGGGTACTACATTTTTGCGAATAAATATCATTATTTTGAATGTTTGAACAGGATAATATATACCTAATTTATTCGGCTGTTCAATTTCAAAACCTAGTACCTAGGTATCTAACATGACATGTGTTAAAATCAGTGTAGGTATTTAATTTCTTCGGTCGTATAGACCACCATCCAGATCAGCAGAAATTATGACTAGGTAATGATATCACTAAACATTACTCCCAGAAATGTACGTGTAGTCTTTTTAAAAGGTCATGCCACTGTCAAAGACATAATTGTCTAATATCATGTCATAATTCCTTGTTATCGGCTTAGCAAAGTTAGTGGTTCTTTTAGGGGGGAAGGTATTCGTTTTTACAATAAATTGCCTGAATCGGTCCTTGGTATGCCTGACAATAAATTTAAAACATTTGTTAAGGCCACCTTATGCAAAAAAGCATACTATAGGACTGCTGATTACCTTGAAGACAAAAATGTCTGGCTTGAGCATGGTGCAGGCCCCTCCTAGAATGCTAAAGTGCTACAACTACATAATGCTGTAGTTGTGGCATTTGCCTACTACAATATATTGATATTGTGGTAGGCACGCGACCTTTTTTGCTATTTTCTTTGACATTAGTATATTTTTGACATTTTCAATTATTTTATTGTTTAACTTCGGTTAAAATTTATTATATTTTTTTTTTTTTTATATACCTTTATTTATATTGACACGGGACAAAATGTACATTCGTCCATATTTAGTCTTAAGATATCTATGTATAACCTGACGTCTTAAAATGCAGCAGTGGAGTTTGTTGCGCCGTTTCTTCTCCACTAGCGCCTAGGAAGCGGTGGTAAACTTAGTATTAAGTAGTTTTTGACGTCAAAAAGATGTAATTACGTTACACTATTTTGAAAAATAAAGAAATTGAAATTGAAATTGAAATTGAAATAAAAACTCCTGTAAAATTCGGTTTAATGCAGATACAGGGTTCTCATAATTACACACCAGACTATTATTACTATTTCACTCAATAACTGCTGAACGGATTGGGCTGAAATTTGGTACAGGTTGCAGATGAGGTAGACTTGGGCATCGAAGATCATGTTGGACCCGTATAGACCAGTGACGTATACAATTAATTGAAATCTAGATCTTAAATGACTAAGACCGATCGGTCTGACCTCGATGTCAAGGCACACAGCACGACTGCCTTTAATTGAGATGTGACATGAGCTAGCCTCTTATCGCTGCGCTATATATTCGACAATCATCTTGAATGCCGCAGAAGATTGGACTCGAGATTAGATTAGCCAGAATCCTAGATGACACAGTTCACACTTTTAAATATCGTTAGTTTAGTAGTTAAGTAACCGGATTTAAGATTGAGAGTTCCCTTGTTCGACTCCTGGCCATACTAATATTATCATGAATCCTTTACTAACATAAATAATTTAGTTGAGATAAGTTGGTGAGATTTACTATTACTCTTTAAAGTAACTCCAACATAATGGGAAGAATGAGAGGATTCAATAACACCAGGTTTTCTAAACGTGTGATTTCAATTCGATTAGAAGAAAAATGGAAAAATGTTATTGAGTACGACCTGTCGAAATATTGAGTGAAATCTGCTTACGCTTTAGTGAGGTTATTAACCCTTAAAATCACTTTCGTCGTCGCTTCACGTTACCAAAGGGCTAGCTTCTTTTTACCCGACTGCCGAAGAAAGGAGGGTAATGTTTTTTGCCACAAAGCCAGCCTTTTGAGTAAGTACGTTACCTGTCGACATCGATGGGAAGGAATTTTTCGACACCTAAACTTTTATTTGTACATAGTTATACCTTTCTCTTAATGTTAATAATATATTTTGCTATCCCTTCTAGTTTGATTAATTTTAGATAAGATTTTGAATGAATAAGTATCTATAGGCAAGTTTTCGTAAGCATTGGAATCACACGTTTTAAAATCATACCTCAGGTTAGGAGATTACGCCTCGCAAGCCGCTTACCAACATAAATATCTAATGTAGAATGTGATCTTCAAATAACAAGATAAATCCAATACCTATCCTACAAATGATCTCATATACCTACTTATATCTCATAGTTTGATTGTACGGGAGATCGAAAATAAAGACACGAATTAAAGTACCTATAATCTTAAGTTTATTTTGATCCTTGTATGGAAATATTTGCACTTGACGTGAGTTCAAAACTTGCACCTCTTCAGGTTTATTTTTGCCAGCTTATGATTAATTCATCGCATGGCGCTGCAACGGCAGGTCGGCGACACGGATTCCAGGAAAACAACTTATAAAACTTGTGATATTTTAAGAGAAAGCTCTTACTTCGTAAATGTTTTATAACAAGTGACCTTAGAAATTAGTTTTACAGTAATTTATAAGTATACTTATAGGGGTATGAGTCTAATTGAAGCTTGTGATAGAGATGTGGAGGTTCATTCAAACTACCTATTGTCGTAAAATCATTTCTTTTATTTTTTGTTTGATATAACACTTAAGTGGCGGAAAAGCATACCTACGGCCGGTTACTTATATTGGACACGTTAAAATGACTTCACCTCACCCGATGGTAAGCTAAAGATAATGTCTCGAGAAATCTCCTGATGGAAAACGGTCAAATCTAATCAAATCAAATCAAATCAAATTTATTTGTTTAAACATGTGCATGCAAGAGTCACCGTGGCCTTTGGTCATTTGCAACACTATCATCTTACACTACCATCACTATCATGGGTTACTGAGAATACTAGTCGGTTACCTACTAGTACCCACTCTTAAGCCACGTAGCCATTGAACTTGAACACAATAAGGTAAAATTCTGAGATGAAGCATAGATTCTAAAAAAAAGGATTCGTTTTGACGGCAATTGGCTCGTCTCTTGTAGATCGAATAGTTTGTGAAATATCATTGTTATACGTATACTGTCTACCCCTTCGGAACCATGAAGGTGTGAAAATATATGTTTACAAATAACAGCATAGCGTGAAGTGTTTTGAAACAGGAGTGTTTTTATTTTGTTTAGACACTCCGCGGGTTGAAGGTGTACCTAAAAAAACTAGAGCGGTTTACACCTGGGCAATAGAAATAAAAATAGAACGTAGTCTCAACATAATAACCGTTTGAAAAGGTATGTTAGAGACCGCGGCAGCCTAGTGATCTGGGTAATGGACTGCTGAGACGAGGTCTCGGGTTCGATCCCAGGTTCACGATGGCACACACCAATGACTTTTCGATGTTTTCGAAGTTATGTGTGTATTTATCGCAGGTTTGAAAGTGCCCGGTTAATGGCAATAGGCTCGCCACCTATTACATTGGGACCTAAACATAAACTGGCGAAATGTGGGTGCTAGCACCTCTGCTTACCCCTTCGGGGATATAGGCGTGAGTTTATGTTATGTTATGTGTGTTTTTACAGAATACAATCGACTTCCGACAACGACGTGTTTCATAGTCTTCAGCTCGATTCTGCTAAAAGCAAACCACTGTAATACCACTGACACTTTAAAAATGATATTTAATTGTAGACTTTATTATTGTCACGTTAAAGTCTAAAATCAAATGATATTTTGTAGAGCGAATGAAAAAGTTAAATGAATTATTCTCATTTGATTTTAGACTTTAACTGTATAACGGTAAAGTCTACAATTAAATAGCATTTTTAAAGTGTCAGTGGTATTACAGTGGTCTGTCTTTAGCAGAATCGAGGCCCAGGGCCGGCGTCGACTGGCGGCAGTGAGGCGCGTCTATGGATTTTTACGAGACAAATAGCTTACAAGTACTGGCAACCTTGTCTGGCTGCTACTATAAATAAGGCCCCTGTCATATCATAGGCTTAAGACCCCATTATCCTGAAATATCCAGGACCTCCATTGAGTGAACGACGGCATACATAGTATTATTGGTTGGCTACTTTCATTAGAGTTTCTATACAAAATAAATAAAAGCTGCTGTTTATAAAAAATCTTTTTAAAAACAAGCTTTTATTATTTTACAATATTGCATTGTCATGGGACTTACATAAGTATGCCAAACTTCAGCTCAATCGGATAACCAGACGTGGTCGAAAAATGGCTTGCAAGATTTGATTACAGACAACGGGACAGGTGAAACTAAATAAAAGCTTGTAAAATTGGAGTGTTTTCTTGTAATAGTTGTATACTTACTAAAATAAACGCTTTTTCTTAAGTGCATTTGGATGTTACATGATTTATATACCAAAGCAATACTTTTTACAATTTTTGTCTGACTATCTGTCTGTTTATTCTGGCTAATCTCTAACATGGCTGGACCGATTGTGACGGGACTTTCACTGGCAGAGAGCTGATGTAACAAGGAATAATTCAAAGCCTTAAAAATCGAACAGCTAGTGTTTTATAAAATTCAGACAGAGTATTCAGGGTAGCCAGAGCTTACAATCCCTCTCATACCCCAATCCCCATCTCCAAATGCCCCCCCCTCAGCCTCCCAACCCTCACACCTCCAGGGTCGGCAGCGCGAGTGGGACGCCCCTGATGTTGCACACGTATTAGAGGCCACGGTGACCACTTCCCATCAGGTCAGCCGTGTGCTTGTCTGCCACCTAAGTAGTATAAAAAAAATCTAAACAGCCTAATACGGCCTACAATAAAAACTCAGTTCAGTTTCGACTCTGTCTTCGTAACGGGATAATGCTCAGTTTATCCTTACCCCAGTTACCTACGCCTGTATTTATGTGAATACCTGATTAAGTTTTCCTGTAATTTACTAGTTAGCAAACATAAAGACTTGGTCTCGCTATTATTATAATTTATTCCTTATTGTTTCGCACTTCTGAGTTCAGCTTGAAGATTGAGCCGAATCAAGGCACTTCGTATTGGCGGTTTATTGTAACTAGTCCTACTAATAGTTCGAGGATCGGACAATTTGGACAAAAATATTTCAGGTATAGTCAACGACATCTAACCTGGCAAGATTTTGGAGTAGTGTGGGCCCAACTACTCCAAAACCTTGAAAAGTTAAATGTACACTATACTTGTTTATATGCGACGCATTTTGCCACAAACAAGTATAGTGTACAGCATTTAACTTGGCAAGGTTTTGCAGTAGTGGGGCCCACACTAATCCAAAATCTTGCCAAGTTAGATGCCATGAACTGTATTTAGATTGTGTTTGACAATCGAACTAGCTACGATAGTGGAACATCAATATTGTAGAATGTCGCCGCGGCTTGGCTGTGTGGACGTCGGTTTTTTCGTTTTTTGATTATATCTACAGTTCTACTCAACCGATGGTGATTAAACATACGTAAGATTTTAAGTCTGACTAAAACCTTTCAAACAAAAAAACCGCATTACAATCCGTTCAGTAGTTTTTACGTCCATCTCGCACAAACAGACAAGAATTAAAAAAATATTTTTGTGTTCAGAATCGTTATAACCAGAGTATTTTTTTAAATATTTCCAACGTACATACACAGCTATTTTTACAATTTTCTAATAGTAATAGACAAACAAAATCATCATTCTCTGAACCTTTTTCCCAACTCGGTTGGGGTCAGCTTTCCAGTCTAACTGTGATGTGGCTGAACTTCGATATTTTCCGTGGAGCGACTACCATCTGACCTCCACAACCAATGGTCATTACGACCAATGGCGATATCAAAGTTCCAAGTTAGACTGGTTGGACTTTTATGGGCTCCAACTACCCGTAACGACTGCCATAGATGTTTGTATGGCAACCGGGACCGACGGCTTAACGTGTAGAGTAATAGACAAACAAATACAAAATCTATTTCTGGTGGATCTACGATAATTACTAACGTAGCTAAGTATCAAGGACTTGGGACCAGTATTTCGAGATCCCGAAAACGGATAGTCGTTGAATCCAAAGGACATTTCAAAGGATTGAAGTTAGTGGTGCATTAGACTCTGATTTTCCATCACGCCACCGCAATTTCCTTAGAATCTAGGAGTACTTTGTAGCCTTGTTAATTAAAATCTTCAGCTGGAGTTCGTGCGCAAAGGCTTCTTTAACATCTCAAGGTTGACGATAAATACAAAATGTCTATGTTATTTAGGTTATTATGTGGCCCGTAGTGTAAGGCATTTTCATATTGCTTCTTCTTCAACCTAACGTTAATCCCAGTCGTATCCAAAGCTTTCACCTCGGAGTCTGGGTCCGCTTTACCAGTCTTAACTGCGGATTTGGCTGAACCTCGATATTTTTCGTGAAACGACTGCCAGTGGATAATTTAAGTAGAAAAAGTGGTTGTGTTGTCCAATCTATACTATTATAAAATTGTAAAGTAGATGTGTTTGTACATGAATATTGAAAATAAACTTGAGTTATGTTAAAATGTTATGAACGATTTTGAACACATTTTTCTGGAATTTTGTATATTTGCAATGGACGCAAAACTGCTAAATGAATTTATGTTGCTTTTTTTTGTAAGTGTTTTTATTTGGAAGGTCTTGGTCAGATTTAAAATCCTAAGATGGGTCCACGCTAGGCGAGCCGAGCACGAGTGGGGCCGTTCTCGGCTTCGTCGTTCGCGTGTCAAGTGTGGACGTACAACGAATCTACAACGATCACTGTCCTCGAAATCCTTTGTGTTCGTCAAAAAACCGACAAAAGTCGGAACGCAGCCGAGCACGAACGAAATGCTCGCAGCGCGCTCGCTCGAGGCTTGTAAGTCGGTCCACACTAGACGAATTGTGCTCGGCTCGTGTTCCGCTCGTGCTCGGCCCGCCTAGCGTGGTCGCACCTTTACGCATGTTTGATCACAATCGGTTAAATAGAACCGGAGATATATTCAAAAAATGGGAAATCCGACGTCCACGCGGGCGGACATTGGCTATACACACCAATACGTAGATGTTAGGTAGGTATCTGTATCAAGTAGAACACATGCAGGCCTCAGACTAGAAGAATATTGTAGTCTGAGATGCAGGCATGTTTAAAATGTTATATCTCTCAAAAGTTAAGCGTGTCGCTTGTAAACTTATAGCTCCTTTCTCGTAGGTGTTCACAACTTTGACGACGACGACGCGATGCAGCTGTGAAAGAAAAAAAAATAGTTGTAGGTACTACATCTTGCTTCAAATTCCTTATATTTTAAAGGCCTTTCCTTACATTTAGCGACGGGCTTACATGAAAGGTTGACAGTAGAGAAAACGCGTAAAATATTTAAGGACAGAAGCAGATGGTGGGCTGTTGTCTCTACCTATCCCTGAGGGAAAAAGGCGTGAGCATATGTATGTGTGTACACTTACCGAAGTAAGGTGAACTAACGTTAGAAGTGGATATAATCGATAGTTACCGCATATATACATATACATACTATATGCATGCTCTCTACGACATTCTACACATCGCTCCCTAGACCCAAAGTAAGCTTAGTTTCACTAGCTTGTGTTATGGGTTCTAGAATGCTGATAAACATACTTATATACTTTTTTTTTGTAAATACATACTTATTATACATAGAAACACTCAGACCAATGCAAATAGACATATTCATGCATACAAAATATTTGCATTGAGCGGGAATCGAACCCGCGCCCTCTGAGTAGCAGTCGCATGCACTACCGCTACGCCACAGAGGCCGTCAAATCGAGCGTGCCTTGTTAATTGCGGTACTGAAAACCTATAGAAATCAGATTTATCGTCATTAAATTTGATGCGGCAATGAATAGAGGTGCTGCAGCATTCGGTTCGAGATGGAGTGGTTAGTTCGAGAGGTCGATAGCGGTATACCTATTATGCAGATCTTGTGTCAACTGGGGTAAATTTCTGGGCATTTAGGCATTTCTGCATAACATAATTATTGGAGTGGAGAGAGCAAAACGGTGAAAAGTACGTCGGAATATGAAAGTAGAAGAAATAGGGTCTCAATTCTGCTAAAGTTATTTAAATTTAGAAAGCAAACCACTGTCAAGCCACTGGACCTTAAAAAAAATGCCATTTCATTTTGGACTTTATTGCCAATTAGTTAAAGTCTAATTAAATTATATTTTGCAGAGCAAATGAAAGAGTTTCATGAATTATAAACTTTAACTATATAACTGTAAAGTCTACACTTAAATGGTATTTTTTTGAGTGTCAGTGGCATGATAGAGTCTTACTTTAGAAGGATCGAGGCCCAGGAGGTTTGTGCCAGGATCATAGAGAGTGGGCAACACTGGCAACATAATGTTCTTTGCCTACACTAACGGGACACGGCGTGACGTACATATATTATGAGTATGATGCTAAACATCACTAAGAAGTGGGTATGAGACCTTAGTTTCACATAGATCATCATTCATTCTCGAGATATTATTTATGTTTGACAAGAAATGACAAGACCGGCGCGAACCGACGCCGATTTGTAGTCACTCGAATAGTGTGGTGTTGTCACGACTCACAAGTTGTTCTCGCGATTACTAAATAAAGGGTTGGCACGAATATTTCTAAAAATATAGTGAAATGTCATGATTGGATATTGGACTAGCTGACGCTCGCAGCTCCTCCTGCGCGGATAATCTTAATATATATAAATCTCGTGTCACAATGTTTGTCCTCAATGGACTCCTAAACCATTTAACCGATTATAATAAAATTCGCACACCATGTGCAGTTCGATCCAACTTGAGAGATAGGATAGTTTTTGAAACGGATTTCGACATCCACGCGGGCGGAGCCGCGGGCAACAGCTAGTATACATATATAAATCTCGTGTCACAATGTTTGTCCTCAATGGACTCCTAAACCACTTAACCGATTGTAATAAAATTCGCACACCATGTGCAGTTCGATCCAACTTGAGAGATAGGATAGTTTTTGAAACGGATTTCGACATCCACGCGGGCGGAGCCGCGGGCAACAGCTAGTGTATTATACTTTACAATTTTATAATATGTTGCATAGCTGATGCCATCCGTATAACTGATGCTATGTCATTTCAGGTTCTACAAAAAGTGTAGGTACATATAGCTTTATTTGTAGATTGAAGATACTAAAGGAATGGAATATATTTAAAGATTGAACTGACATACATAATTATGATATGATAGGTAATGATGATAATTACATATGACTATATCTACAGATTACAGGATTAAAAGACAGTGTTTAATGTTATTATTATACGATTTTTTTTATTTACTCGGAGTAATTAGTCTGAAATGAGAACGAATGATTGGCTGGCGGTTGATTTTATTAATAAATAAATAAATATATTATTCTGCAGCATTCCGCACAGCGCTCTCTAGACCCAAAATAAGCATAATTTAACTAGCTTTTGTTATAAATGGGTTATAGAATAAGTTTGATTATACGACATAGATAAGTATATTTCATTTACTTATTGGGGGGCGTCCATAAATTACGTGAGATGTTTAAGGGGGGGGAGAGGGTCGGGTCAAATCTCATCTAATCTTACGTTGGAGAGAGGGGGGTCTCGGAAAATATCACGCAATTTATTTTCTGATTGAAACAAAAAAGAATAGATACTATTTTGGTCCATTTAATCCAGATTGTACAGTACATGCTTAAGATTTTTTTCTTTTTACAATAATAATCCAACGCGTTTACGTAAGAAACCCACATTTTGAAAAATCTCACGTGAGATTGGAAGATGGGGGAGGGCGTTGAATAAAATCTCACAACATCTCACCAGGGGGGAAGGGAGGGACAGAAAATTTAAAAAACACCTCACGTAATTTATGGACGCCCCCTAGGCACTGTACTACATCTTAAAAAATAGTAGATTAGTTGTGTCTGTACACATTTAAAAATACTTGGGTTATGTTAATAAAAGATTCTGACTACAGTTTTTTTATATTCTTGTGTGTTCGCGATCCACGCAATAACTACTGGCCCCGTAGACAAGTGTCAGTATATTCCGTAGCGTAAATCGCTACGAAATAGAAACGATTAGGTCGACCAATCACACCCAAGCTCGTCGCCGGCGTATGATGCGCGCGCCGCGGCGGAATCACGAGCTGGAGTGTGATTGGTCGACCTAATCTATTCTATTCGATACGATTCGATAGCGATTTAGACTTTTTCCACTTGGCTACGGGCACTGAACGGATTTTGATGAGTCTTGGTCAGACTGTTACATAAATTGTTTGTTTAATAATAAATTAGTTAAGTGGAACCAGAGATATGACCAACAACATTGGATTTATAAATGACATATACATGAACAACAGCATTGTACCAATATTTTTCCAAACTTAATTTTTGACAACCCTAATATCACACGACACACTCAAAGACCCAAGGTCGCGGTATAGTCACTATTATCTGACAAGCCATTTAGACTGCACGGAGTTTGTAAATGTAACTGCTTGTAACTAACGCTCGCTGCTTTTTATCAGAGCGTCTCATTTACATTATATGTCGGTCATGCCCGTCATTACATTCAATTGACCTGTTCATTGTTTAGTATGTTTTAGTCTAATAAAGTAATTGACTCATATTAAGTACTTATTACGTATTTATGTGTACGTATTGTAGTATAAACTGGGGCTTTGCCATGTATAAACAGTTTCGGAACAATCCAATACTGAACTCTACATTTTAAACTGAACTCCGATGATCCATGAATGTTTGAACTAAAACGCGTTTGTGTCTAAATATTACATAACATAAACTCACGCCTATATCCCCGAAGGGATAGGCAGAGGTGCTAGCACCCACATTTCGCCCGTTTAAGTTTTAGGTCCCAATGAATAGGTGGCGAGCCTATTGCCGTTAACCGGGCACTTATTATGTAAGTGAAATTTTGTTTTCGGTCTGCTTTTTATCGAATATGTGAGAAAGAGACCACGTTATACAAATCCTAATTGGCATTAGGTATTTTCATTAATTTTACAGTAAGGAACGATTACTTTGGTTCGTTTGTTGACATTTGGAATGTGAAACTGATCGACTAAATACGATGTCATGGTATGAGTACGAAACTATTAAGTACATTTCTGCCGTGCTAAAGATAAGAGCGTTAAGTGCATGAGAGTCAATTTCGAGAAAATGGCGCTTAAAGTTTCAAAAATTATTTTTATGATTACACACATATAAATTATGTTTTTTAAAATCTGATGAATTTGTAGATTGGTTAAAAGGTTGTACTTTATATTAATAGTTATAAAAGCATTCCAAGTCATAGATTTTTATAAAAAAAGATGTAAATATATGATATAGTAAGGAAATCTGCGTATCATTTAAAACTAACACTTAGAATAAGCGCTTTAAGTAACACAGATAGAGCGCTTATTCCATGGAACTTCTTTTATTGCGTTTTCGACAGCGAATCAAAGATAAAGTATAGTTTAAGTAACTTAGTATAACCGTCGTAACTTTGTCACTTAGGGCTCTTATGGTAAGAAACTCATGGTAAAAATATTTGTGTGTTACGGCACCGAGTGCAAGATTAACTACAAGCAGGCTGTTAAATATGGAAAAACTAATTGCATATAATAATAATATTATATCTGTAAATAAGGTACGAATAAAAATAAAACAATAATTATTGTGTATGTATTATAACAGTATTTATTTAACTCTAACAAAATTAGTTCGTATATTTTAAAACTATAATCAACGACTTAATCTTTTATTATTAGTCTGAAATTCTCTGAATTCCGCTATTTCTTACTAAGATAATCGAAGTAGATTTGTAATTCACTTTCATACTCACTTTTACTCAAAATTGTATTCTCGAACGCAAATTTGAATGAGATGCTATTACGATTACATCAAATAGCGGAATGAGCACTCTGATCATAAGCGCAGTCATACAACGAAGCTCACCTTTTGTTGCTAATTATTTTGTGTTCAAAATTAAATTTATATTTTATTTTACGTGAGTATTTTCTTGATGCAGGTAATAATGTGGGCTTATTTTTCTGGTGCTAGACGTAGTAAGATAATTGCTCTGGCAATAACAACAGATCACCAACCCAGCAGCAAAAACAAGGATTCTACTATAATACAGCAACCGATAATACCTAAGCCAGATATAGTCACAAAGCCTAAACTCACTAATATTAATGAATTATGGAGCCGAACATTGGATTTTAATGACCATGGCGTTGTATTTGATAACCATAAAGAATACATAAGACACGTTCATCGTGCGTACAGCTAAGGAGTGGAATTCCTTGCCTGAGTCTGTGTTTCCGGAAAGCTATAACCTGGGAGTTTTCAAGTCACGAGTGAATAGGTTCCTTCTAGGCAAGCGTGATTCATCGTAGACCACATCGTCACTTACCATCAGGTGAGATTGAGGTCAAACGTAAGCCTATCATGAATAAAAAAAAATAAAAAAAAAATACGAAAATTCATTGAACCAAAATTTTCACGATAACAATGAGTGTTCATGTTTGACTCATTATTATCGTGAAAATTAAATGACAAGTTTAATTTTGTGAAAGGTAATAAGTGTGTAAATATTGTTTCACTGAATTTTCGTATTCTTTATGACAATCGAATACAACGCCATGGTCATTAAAATCCAATGTTTGGCTCCATAATTCATTAATATTAGTGGGTTTAAGCTGTGTGACTATATCTGTCTTAGGTATTATCGGTTGCAGTATTATAGTAGAATCCTTGTTTTTGCTGCTGGGTTGGTGGTTTGTTTTTATTATCAGAGTAATTATCTTACTACGTGTAGCACCAGAAGAAGAAGCCCACATTATTACCAGCATCAAGAAAATACTCACGTAAAATAAAACGTAAATTTTATTTTGAACACAACATAAATAGCAACAAAACGTGAGCTTCATTGTATGACTGCGCTTATGATCAGAGGGCTCATTTTGCTATTTTTTTGATTTAATCGCAATAGCAACTCATTTAAAATTGCGTTCGAGAATACCGTTTTAAGTAAAAGTGAGTATGAAAAGAAATTGCAAATCTACTTCAATTATCTCAATAAGAAATAGCGGAATTCAAAGAATTTCAGACTAATAACAGCACAACTACAGGCACCCAGACTGTATTGATGTTACAATCATGTTAATACCTATAATAGTTTGAGTCGATCGCGATTGATCGAATTACTTTGACTAATTAGTGGGTCCCAGGTCACGAAAAATGATCGATCGAAATGCAGCACTAACCTACAACATGTACAACAAAATAAATATGCCTTTAAATTATTATAATTGTACATTTAGTATACTTACGAAAAAATGGTTCACCGCCAATTCCGCTAAATTCACGGCACACAACAACGTGCTCCTCGGCTTGTCAGCAAACAACGTGAGCCTGCGTGCCCATTAAGGGACCATTTTTAAAATGACCGTATTTTGAACCTTTGAATGTGTCATCCTTTAGTAGAAGTTCTCAAACAATTATAGATTCCAACCAATAATTTGTAAAAGAAGCCACTCAAAAGTTACAAACAACTGAGCGTCTGAACTGAACGAAACAAGGTCGTACGGCGACAACCCGGACTCTCCCCACATGTTATTTTACACAAATACGCGGTATAACACAAACGTTTGTTTCGAATACCTTGCCATAAGAGCCGTATATGACTGATACTATTTATTTAAAAACAAAGCTGCCTTATTATTACCGTGGTAACACGCAGTTATCACTCAAGCAGAATAAAATAACCCGTTTATTTTTATCAATATCTTATAATAAGCGCCGTATATGCACATACGGCGATAATGAATGGAAACAAATTAATACAGTTTCCTTATTATAATCGCTGCAAGTGGTGATTAAAGCACTTATGTCAAGGAAAAAGTTTCCTCTATAATACAGAATTCATTCGTATCAGAGCAGCGTTAACAGATAGCGCGGTAATGTTAAGTACTACATGATTAATATGCTGGGGCTTTAGAAGACTACTGCAGTATCCGGCACTTGCGGCTAAAATATTAAGGAAACTATTATTTATTTTTTAAGTTACTGCGCTTATAAAAATCTAAAATGTATGATAGAAGCATTTTTCTAATAAACCATCAAAGACAAAGTTATAGATCTCGATACGGCGATTCCGAATATGTAACTAACTCAATTTCTTGAAAAATGTTGGATACGGCGGTTATAATATGCACGGCAGATTTTAGGTCTGCAGTTAAATTCATATTAAGAGGTTATGGTAAGGGTTTCAAGAAAGAGCGTGGTTTGTCTTCCTGTCACATTCGTCGTGAATTTTTTTTTTGTAAATTCTCCGGGATTTGATTTGCAACAACCCTTCCGGGTTCACTATAACCCGTCGGGGTGCCCGACGTTGGTGGTGACGCAGGTTTCAGGTCCTCGGCGGATGTGAAGACACACCATGCAGACTGAGGAGTTAACCGCACCTGAAACAAAAAGTTACCACTTACTGCTGTTTCTAGAGCTGACATACCTTAAAGGCATACAGATAAAGTCATGAAATTACACACAAATATTTGCAATTAGCGGGAATTGAACTCCCAACCTGTGACTTATTGCTCTACTTCTATGCCACAGAGGTCGTTATTACATAAAAGTCTGTCTCAAGTCTCATAAATATATTTTTTTATACTATATAAGTGGCAGACAAGCACACGGGCCACCTGATGGGAAGCGGTCACCGTGGCCTATGAACGTGTGCAACACTAAGGGTGTCGCACACGCGCTGCCTCTGAAGGGAAGGGGGGAGGGCTGGGTAAGGGCGGGGAGGCTAGGAAGGGGTGGAGGGAGGAGGGGTACAGTGAGCTCTGGCTACCCTACGTACCGGCGGGAACACAACACGATGGTTGGATGGTCCTACCTTCTTTTATTTTTATTTTTATTTAATCAATAGTCTCAATTGAGTCCGAATGCGAATCTATATAAATTCGTCTCAGCAAAATGGTGTTCGAAGAAAAGAAAATACGAACTTTAAATCGCTCCGTTAAAAGAAAATTAAAAAAGAAAAATATCGGCGCTCCGGTAGTTTGAAGTTGTAGATCGGCGGCGAACATCGGCAGCCTTTTATTGGATTTTTGTTCGACGTGAGTTTCCTAGATAGTTGCATTTTCTGCGATGCCAAACATAATACGAGTATGGGCATATGAGGTACTTATACTAGCCTATGCCCGCGATTCCATCCACGTGAACGTCAGTTTTCAGGTTTTTGGAGTAGTCAAAAAACGTCAAAAAACAAGAGATTCCTGATCAAATTTGTGGAATTTATTTACGATAAATTTTTCAAGATGGTTGTAAAACTACTAAATGGATTTTGGTGTGTTTTTTAATAAGAAAGGTAAGTACTCCTTTCTTCAGTGAATGGATTTCGAATTGCTCACGGAGGAGTAAGTGGAAAAGCTTGAGAATTATTTGCCACTTACAATATTTTTATCGAGGGATATGGAAATTCAAAAAGGTATTATGAAGATTTTTTGAACATGAAGATTTTTTAAAAGTACTTAGGTGGTAGACAAACACATGGTCCACCGGATGGGAAGCGGTTATCATGGCCTATGGACATGTATAACACTAGGGGCGTCACATTCGCGCTGCCAACCCTGAGGGGGGTGGGCTAAGAGGAGTTATGAAGGGAGGAAGGATAGTCTCTAACCACTACATAGCTTAAAATATCATTAGACTCACCAGATCCTAATAGTCCGGAGTAGTCGGTCTTAAAATCTACCGTATGTTTGATTGCAATTGGTTAAGTGGAACCGGAGATATAACCAAAAGTCGCTATAACTGAAATTCTCTACCTAACTACCTACCATTGTTACGAATAAGTATACGTTTTCACTTAAAACCATATGTACAGCCAAGGTCGAAAGTTGCTTAACACAAACATTTAAATTCAATCTAACATGAACTATTTATACAAAGAAAACAATGTCATTTGTTATGACTTAATTATTCACATGCCCCAACAATTTCAAAAGGAAAAATAATTTACGAAAGTAAACAATATTTTCTTGAACACAGGTTTGTAATGTACCGTGTTAGTGGACGGATAGTACACCTGCTAGCTCATATAATGTGACACACATTTTAAGTATTTTAACCTGCCTGTATGAACTGGCACACTGGGTGGACACTCGCCCTCAAAGTTGCCGAATAGTGATTTTACAATTTTTTTTACATTGAACAAGTACTTTTTGACAAAAAATTAAACCGGCTTCGAAATCACACCGATGTATAAACGACGAAGATAAGATACCAGCATTGGCAAATGATTTGCTGGCATTTATTGAAGAGTTCCGTGGTCTGTCTTTGTACTTTTCATCAGATCTTTACGAATTTAACTGTCTATCTAACAAAAGAAGAATTTTATGTACCTATGTACTATTATTATGAAAGAGTTATACCACATAATACATTAAAATAAACATATTATGAATTGGAAACTTCTTTCTTTATCGAAGTAAGTTAATATTCAATAAATAAACCAATAAAAAATTTAATATTAAATTATTTTTCCAATTTTCAGATAAAAATATAACATTTTTCAATTTCTTTTTGTTAAGTTTTAGAACTAATGTCTGTAAACTTAGCTAACGTGTTAAGTTAGTACCTACTGATGTCGACTGTATATTTACGATAACAACCAAACTGGTTTGTCTCCAGTAAGTAAGTACCTTACCACGATGTTATAATAATCAAGGTAACTTTTAAATAGAACTTTTGAGTAGGTACTTGTGTACATTACAAAAAAATTGTGAAGATACAATGTGTTTAAAAGGAAGGCAAAATTTCATTGCCATGGAGTTTGAAATAGGTATCAATTTGGTCGCGTTGTTTATAAACTCTTAGGCAGTAGAATAATATATAACACACACTCGTATGCATTTATTTACAACATTTCTTTATACTATGAGAAACAAAAACGTTAATTTTATTAATTTGTATATATTATAGGTAGTATATTATGATCTCTTTATTTTGCACAAGGCAAGAAAACATACAGAACATAATAAGTACAGGTGTGCGGTAACTATATAATTATAATCGGCGGCCTTACTGCACAGGGTACCTAATCTCTTCCAGGCAACCATTGGATGGAGCAAATCAGTGAGTATAAACTTTTAGGGTAGTTTCTGGTGTAAATTTTACAATTTATATATATAGATATTTCACGATTAGTATCCTAAGTACCTATTTCGACCTATCAATCGAAATGTTTGGTCCATTAATTTGACATCAACCGTCCTATGTTAACCTTGGGGTGAAAAACAAACTACTGTTCTTATAGGCTTTTATTCTAGATACCATCAACAGTGTCTTAGTCTGTCGGCCTCGACAGATATCTTTTCACGCCCCGCTTAAAGATCCCGGGATAATAGGATGAAAGAAACACGCGTGTGGGTGTAGCAATCCAGTTCTTTTTCATAAGTATTTATAACCGAATCCTTTGCTTCGAGGAGCTATTATTTGCGCTATCCCTCAGTCTTGATCCATCGGTTTGGTAAGTATGTATTATTTTGAAGATAGAGGGTAGGTTTAATTGAAATCTCATCGGAACACTCTTTATGGCAGTAAAATATTAACTCTAGAACCGAAAAACGGAATTCTAGAGCTGAAGGATCTAGAAATTTTATAAGTCAATAATTTAAATTAATTTTGTTTTAAGTAATTATTGATCTCGGTTCCTAGTATTAATGGAATCCGCTTTATCTAGAAAGAAAAGGAAAAAATAATAAATAACACCAGCCGTGGAATGGAAACCTATCTCTTCCTATTATTGGAAGTTCGCTGGAAATAATTGACAGACAGCCGTTTAGATTCCCAGCAGATAACAGCATCTTTGGAAAAGATATATCCACCGATTGTGGGCAGTATTAGTCTGCTCTGTGGAATTAATGTAATTGTTTGGACATTTTTATCTGAATGTTTAATTTTAGGCAGTGGGTAATATTCAGTGACTTAGGCATACCTGGCGGTTTTATATAGGCAGGATTAATCATCTGTTCCAAATTTTTAATTTGGAACCCGCGGTAGCCTAGTGGTCTGGGTAATGGACTGCTGAGACGAGGTCTCGGGTTCGATCTCAGGTTCACCATGGCACACACCAATGACTTTTCGAAGTTATGTGTGTATTCATCGCAGGTTTATAAGTGCCCGGTTAATGGCAATAGGCTCGCCACCTATTACATTGGGACCTAAACATAAACTGGCGAAATGTGGGTGCTAGCACCTCTGCCTACCCCTTCGGGGATATAGGCGTGAGTTTATGTTATGTTATGTTATATTCCAAATTTTGAGAATAACGATGGCAATCTTATTTTGACAAAAATAAAAAGAAAACAAACAAAAAAAATCCAATTGCTATCAAATTACTGTTAATTTGAAGATTGTCTTAAAATTTCATCGAAATCGGATCACTCGTTATAGAGTATGGACTCTATCATACTCGTTTTTAATAATATAATACTATAAATATTACAAACATCATACCTTGTTGAATATTTCATCACGCTATAGTTTTTTTAATAATAAAAAACAGACCTACCAGTGGAATGACATCGAGTTATTTTGGCCTATAAAAACTATCGAAGAATGAATTTTTTGTAGATGCCTCTGACTGAGTAAAAACTCAGTTGTAAGATTATTGTTATTAACTCTTTAGAACAAAAAAACATCACAGTGTTAAGTCGCTTACAACATTATCTTTACATGCTTTAAAAAAGTGGGTACACCCCACCTCGCCCATCCCGGGGGCGTGACGGGGACATCGTGGTTTCAGACCCGAGGGGGTCATCTCGAAATAGAAGACCCGAGATGGTTTTAGCCGTTTGAGTCAGTTCCATTCCGACATAACCGCCCCTGCTGGCATCTATCGCGAAGAATTAGACGACGGGAACGAACTCACAACATTACGATCACAAGTCCGTTAATCTAACCGCTCCTCAATTTACTGAAAGGATAAACTCGAAAGAAAAAACATTCTGAATTCAAAAACTTATCTCAAGTTTCTTATTTGTTCCCGCATTTCCTGCGATCTGTGTCGGAGAAGGAAATACAAACAGTGAAGGGTTGAAACAAGAGAGGTATTAAAAAGTTTGCCGAGCGGATGTGGTTGGAGGCTTTTCCTTTAGATAATAATTGTTGAGTGTCGCGACTCGTACCTCAGTAAATAATATAAGCTAAAGCAGTACGAAAACTAGGTTTTTTTTTAAATGGCTTCTTTGCTTTGCAATTTGCCACAAACAAGTATTATAATTATTTTTGCATATTAAATGTATTATGCAGCGTTTTCGTTATTTAGTCACAGTCAAGGTCAAGATCTTCATAGTCAATAGTCAAGTCAGTCTTCCTTCATAGTCTTGCCCCAGCAAAATAGTGGAGACTTTACTAGAGGCTTCTATGGAGTTTTGGAATCAACGTAGAAAAGCATAATTCACGGTAATATACCACTTTCCCAAACTCGTGCACGTTGCCGGAGAAGTTGTGTTTAAAAATCCACATAATTACTATATTTAACACTAATTTTAAAAAATGATACAATGCCCCGATGTGTCTTTTTCAGCGTTAGCGCCAAAACTTCAAACTAGGGTTAATAATATTATTGTTGAAACAATGACACACACGCTCTATTGAGGCGTTAGCGTTAGGGTTGTCAACTTATACTCTATATAAATTGAAACTTTTCAAAGAAAAACTGACTTCAAGGGACCAAATTAAAATAGGAATAGGGAAGTCCCAGTCGAAAGTTCTGAGGTAACAACAGTAAAAAAAAAATTGATTGAGATTCTCCCCCTTTTTGAAGTCGTTTAAAAATGTATCACCGACATGGTATATACGCACATAACTTTTGAACGTGTTTCTTAGGTATTAATATTATCAGAACAAGTTGATCCATGTACTATTTTGTACTATTGTTTTTGATCAGTAATCGTAAAATGATTTAACTATTTGGTAGTTATATCGGAATCGAACCGACTAAAACCGAACGCCGGCGCCGTCTCGGGTCTTCATCTATGGCCGGGATATAAGGTGACTCAAAAGGTATTTCTCTTGCACCCCGGCACTAACTGTGTAGGTAGGCATTATCAAATTTCAGCCAAATCCGTTCAGGCGTTTTTGCGTGGAACTGTAACAATAATCCATACATCCACATTCACAAACTTGCAAAGAATAGAACATTCGGCCATATTATGCTCAATACTGAAAATTCTTGTTATTTTTTTATACCACTTAATTGGGAGACAAGCACACGGTCCACCTGATGGAATGCAGTTACCGTGGCCTATGGACGCGTAACACCAGGGGTATCACACTCGCGCTGCTGACCCTGTAAAAACCTTCTAATGCCCTTCTTGAAGAACCCCATATTGTAGCCGCCAGGGAATACCAGGTTACGGTTACTACTACACACAGGTGTTACTAGAATAATGTTTATAGAACATTTGAGAGATCAACATTAGATCGAGGCTAGACTGGGACTACATTTTGAATATATATTGTATTCCGAGAATTGGCCATCAGGTAGGCTCTATAGAGAAATAACATAAAATGGTTCCAGAAAACCCTTGACAATTTCCTATTATTTCTTTAATAGCCAGTTTAATGACATTGCTGACGATAAAAATGTCAACATCAATCAAAATGAACAACAATTTCGCCGTCAAGTTGCATTTTATAATAAAAACAAAATGCTTTTATGTACCTAACCATCTTCTGTGGCCTTAGTGATTCGCTCTACAAAATATCATTTGACTTTAGACTTCAACCTGATAACAATAAAGTCTACAATTAAATGGCGTTTTTTAGAGTGTCAGTGGTATATCAGTGGTTTGTCTTTAGCAGAATCGAGGCCCAGGTATATAGGTAACAACTATTCGAGTAGGTACTAATATAACCAGGTCATCTTCTAGTGAAGCTATGCTACACCCCGGTGTTTGATTTGAAGATACGCAAGTATAATTTCAATTTCAATTTCTTTATTTCTCAAAATAGTGTAACGTAATTACATCTTTTTGACGTCAAAAACTACTTAATACTAAGTTTACCACCGCTTCCTAGGCGCTAGTGGAGAAGAAACGGCTCAACAAACTCCACTGCTGCATTTTGAGACGTCAGGTTATACATACACTCGAGAGCAATGAATCCGGGTCACTTAAAGAATGTTAAAAATCTCGGAAACTAAAAATGATAGGTTAATGCAATAAATTGTATTTAATAGACAATGTAATACTCCTTAAATGAAAGTAAAAAAAATATGAGTCACCATACATTTTATTAACACAAAATTACATAAAGAAAAAAACTGCTGATCTCTCCTTAAAACAAAAATAGGAAACATGAAATTTTTGAACTTTATTACGATTTTCTTGAATTTTAATACTTCGTATTGCCTCCTCGTGCTTCCATTACTGCGTTTACGCGGTTTGGCATGCTGAACACCAAGTTCCTTATACGATTTTGGGGAATATTCTCCCATTCCTCTGTGAGAGCAATTTTGAGCTCACGAAGCGTGATTGGGGGAGGGTTTCGTTGTTTTACGCATCTGCCTAGCTCGTCCCAAGCATGCTCGATCGGGTTGATATCCGGGCTGCACGCTGGCCACTCCATACGAGTAATGTTCATCTCTTGAAGGTAGTCATTCACAATCCTACCTGTATGAGGTCGGGCATTGTCATGCATAAATATAGCATCCTCACCTAAATTGACCATAAATGGACCAACGTGATCATTGAGGATTTCTTCCACATATCTTACGCTAGTTAAAGAGCCGTTTTCTATGATCACCAGCTCTGTGCGACTTTCAGAAGAAATTCCGGCCCACACAAGTACAGACCCACCACCGTAGGCTACTTTTTCTTCGATGCATGCTTGCTTGAATCTTTCCCCTGGTCTTCGATACACTCTGTGTCTTCCATCGTGCTTGTAGAGCATAAATTTTGATTCGTCGGAGAACATAACTTTTGACCAATCTTCAATACTCCAATTTACGTGGCTCTGGGCATATCTTAGTCTCGAAATACGATGCCCACGCTCCAGTTTAGGGCCGTTTGCAGGTCTAAGGGGTTTTAAGTTAGATTCAGCAAGCCGACGTCTTACTGTCCATGCACTTGGGTTACTTCCTCCGAGGCGTCGAAACTGATTGGTGAGTTCAGTTCCTGTGAGAAAGCGATTTCGAAGCATGGTGTTCACCAAGTATCGGTCTTCTCGTGCTGTGGTACACCTGGTTCTGCCCGTTCCTGGTCTGCGTAGGTTAGAACCAGTTTCTTCGTAACGTCGGAGAACTCTTTGTACTGTTGACAGCGACACACCGACAGTCCTGGCTGTATCGCGCTGACTCCGGCCGGTTTCCAGCATTGTAAGTATTCTGGTGCATTCTTCAGGCGTAAGCGACATAATTTCAGCTTGAATAATGAATATAGAGCACTATCAACATGGTTTATGTACCCACATAAATGACAGATTACAAACAAAAGCAAAACCAAATGCTGTAATTTCGTAGTTCCATCTTCGAAAGTGGCCCTTTTTCAAATTTGATTTTTTTATGATATAACTTTACAATAACTAAGAAGTTTTAATACCTTCATTTAAGGAGTATTACATTGTCTATTAAATACAATTTATTGCATTAACCTAGCATTTTTAGTTTCCGAGATTTTTAGGATTCTTTAAGTGACCCGGATTCATTGCTCTCGAGTGTAGATATCTTAAGACTAAATACGGACGAATGTACATTTTTGTCTCGTGTCAATATAAATAAAGGTATATAAAAAAAAGATATAATAAATTTTAACCGAAGTTAAACAATAAAATAATTGAATAATTACTAATACTAAATTTGAGTTCCATCTAACGTCAGGAAGTGGTTCTAATTGTGTTTCCAATATTTGACCACACTAACAAGCTAACAACCAATAGATCAAGATAAATAAAAGCTTGTATAAAGAAATCAATTTCATCAGTATTTGAATTCTTCCATCAAACCTACCGTGCAGCATTCACGCTCGAAGCCAATCGGGTGATGTAAACATCTGCCAATCGCTTTCCACATGACAGCAACAAATAAATCGATCTCATTATACACCTACGCCGCAGCCGTCCGCACTCGCCATACAACATTTTGATGTTAAATATTTGCTTGCGAACGAAGAAATTGAATGTAAACTTAGGTAACATTACTTACAAAATAGCCAATAGAACGATGTAAATATTTCCTCTCTCTCTCTTTCTATAAACTAGTCTCCGCTCGCGTTTCCGTCTGATACTACTCAACCGATTGTGATCAGTGATCAGACATAGGTACGTAAGAACAAGACCTTACAAATACAAAAAAACGTATCATAATCCATTCAGATGTTTTTGCGTCCATCACGAACAAACATACGAGAATTCATTACTCAAGTTTTATTTATATCTCACAATGTACAGACATAACTAGATGCTGTACAATTTTGACTATATTATGATCACAGTAAATATATGAGCTAAATTACAGATGCCGGCATGTAAATTGGCCAGACGCGTTATATGCGCAAAGGACGATTTTTAGGTTGCGCCGTCGCGGACATATGATTGGTCCGTGACTTGACAGACCAATCATATGTCCGCCGCTATCACCGTGCTATCAGTCGCGGTTGCCAATGTTTACGTTATTTTATCTCTTGCGCCGCAAATAAATTTTGCAGCTTTTAATTATAAATTAGCTGAACACCCTGGTTTCGCGCTGGTGCAATTATAGCACCATACCCGTGGATTTATCAAATAATTTCTGTCATACACACTATAGCCTAACGGTCTGGGTAATGGACTGCTGAGACGAAGTCTCGGGTTCGATCCCAGGTTCACCATGGCACACACCAATGACTTTTCGAAGTTTTGTGTGTATTTATCGCAGGTTTATAAGTGCCCGGTTAATGGCAATAGGCTCGCCACCTATTACATTGGGACCTAAACTTAAACTGGCGAAATGTGGGTGATAGCACCTCTGCCTACCCCTTCGGGGATATAGGCGTGAGTTTATGTTATTTGTTATGTTATATACATACTATAGGAGCTGAAAACCACAAGCCGAGAGCAATTCCTTACATGATTGATTGTAGTTAAGACAACCAATTCACGTGTGTTGCTCTTTGTCGTAACGTTCACAATACACACGTTTTGTTACACAATTAGTCAAGTTAGGCTTATTGTAGTTAGCGTGGATTAGAGAGGCACTGACTAACAATTGACTATAGTGCAATCAAATGCCTAATTATGTAGTCAGGACATTAGATTAATGAAATTGTATTTGTGAGCGTTACGCGTCGTGTAGCGAAGGAACGGATTCAGTAGGGTTGTCTCGTTGGCAATGAGAAAATTGAAAACTGAAAAATTGCTTAAAACATATTATTGAACTTTCCAGACTCTTGTTTAAGTATTGCCAGTTTGTAAAGTGGTCCATCCGAAATGATAGTTAGTTCAACGTCTTCGTGATGACCAGATGGGGAAGGGGATTATAAGGTTTAACTCTTAACATTTTTTTGACTTGCTCATATTTATTTATTCATTGCGTTCCATAATGTGATACAATATACATATATATACATTTGTTCAGTATGAAAAGGTTACAATTATGGACCCTGTCGGGTACAGTATAGTATTTGGAGAGAGGAGGAGTTCTTCTTAGGTACTCATTTGTTTTATACTTAAGTTATATTTTCAGAGTATTACAGTAATGTTATTTCCCTCTGATTATCATTTATGTATCACTTACAATGTGAGTGGGTATATCCAAACATCAATAAAAGCGTTAATAATTGTTCAGACCAGAATACCCCAGATTTTGATCGAAAATTTTTTTCCTGCATAGTGCGCTATTTTTAAAAAATGTTAAGATCTTTTTATACTACGATCCACAATGATTCATAAATAAACTCTACACAGCGCTCTCTAGACCCAACGTATTCATAGTTCAACTAACATAACATAACATAAACTCACGCCTATATCCCCGAAAGGGGTAGGCAGAGGTGCTAGCACCCATATTTCGCCAGTTTATTTTTAGTTCAATTAGCTTGTGTTATGGGTTCTAGAGTGCGGATAAACATATTTTTTTTTGTAAATATATACCTACGTATTATACGTAAAGTGTAACTATTAAAATGTAAGTACACATTAGTCAGATAGATTCGGAGTTCAAAGTGCGTTAGCTTTGTTGCGGCTTGCGGCTGGCAACGGTCGGCACACATGGCCCTGTGTTTTGGTTCATTGTGACGTCACAAATGCCGTAATACCGGGGCCGAACACACGTTATATGTACGTACACAATTACATGACTGAATTTCATTCAGGTTCTCTATTAATTTGACAGTTCCGGTAATCAAACGTGTGTGGGTGTCCTTGGTGGCGCTTGTAAAGAAATATTTGGTTTTATTTTAGTGTTTAACGCAGCGTTTTTATACAGTTGTTGGAGTATAATTTCTACTTATAATATTTTACATAACATACATAAACTCAAGCCTATATCCCCGAAGGGGTAGGCAGAGGTGCTAGCACCCACATTTCGCCAGTTTATGTTTAGGTCCCAATGTAATAGGTGGCGAGCCTATTGCCATTAACCGGGCACTTATAAACCTTTTTATTTTATGAACGCGAATTTGTGAGTATGGATGAATGCATGCATGAATATTTGTTACTCTTTCACGTAAAAACTACTGAACAGAGCTCTATGAAATTTGGCACAGAGATAGATTAGGGTCTGGTATAAAACAGGCTACTTTTATCCCGGGAATAGGGTGTTCGTAGGCCGCGGGAACAGGAATTTATTCCTGGGATAAAAGTAGCCTGTTTTTTTTATTTTACGCGGTTGGAGCCGCAGGCTACAGAAAATAAAATATAAGTATAGACCTTAGGCGTAAGTGATTATTAATAAGTGGAAAAATGTTGTTTCTGCCTAGCCCAATGAAAACAGGCGTCTTTGTATTGTATGTATCTATTTATGTAAATGCATGATATAAACTATACAAAAGCAATGTCCATGTTGTTAGGAATAATTATGATGTAGAAAGAGAAACAGCTTGGATTGAATAGCATGTTAATAGACCAATAATATTTGATGAAAATATATCTCGTCTGGTATCAGATGGGGTAGGTTGATCTTCACCAGCTCCTCTACTATAAATTCTTACAGACGGACAATTCTCGGTATCCTACTCGTAAACAACTTCATTACTTACATTATGTAATTTTCATCTTCCTTCTTAATCCCCTCACAATTTTGTTTGAAGAAATTGCGTCAAGCTCTTTTATATTTTTACCCGACTGCTGAAGAAAGGAGGGTAATGTTTTTGCTGTCGTTGATCGCTGAAGTAATGAGGAAATTACCTATATTAATTGAAATGAAATGTTTTATATTAATTTATTAAGCTAGGTACTCATTTTGGTGATTAATTTTGATTAAATTGCAACAGCTGGCAAATTTTAATATCCGTCCGTATGCATATAAATATTTTAAAATTATTATTCACAAAGCTTTTTATTTATTATGCACCATCAAGACCTGGGTTTTTTTTACCCGCTCACGTGTTTCCTTCTCCTATAGTCCCGGTTCCTTTAAGCGGGGTGTGAAAAAGCATTTGAGGAGACCGTCAAGCTGAGGGCCACCATTATAGCACTATTGGTGTTTGTAATGGTGACCCTTATTCCTGAGGCTATACTTATAGCTTACCGTCAGGCGAGGTGAAGTCATATTGACGTGAACGATATAAAAAAGAATCATTCAGGTTTCTCTGAATTTGTCCGAAGTTTGATCTGTTTTTCGTCTTTTTCGCATACTCAAAAAGTATTATTAACAGTGGGGCGAACACGAATTTTCTTTCGTATCGAGTTCGTAACGTGTGCGACAAAAATTGTATGAGATTTGTACAGCGCCCCTATCGTGCGTAAAAGGAACTGTACAAATCTCATATAATTTCTATCGCACACGTTACGAACTCGATTCGAAAGAAAATTCATGCTCGCCCCACAGAAATAAATTTTACCACGGAACATCGCTACGATTCAGCTAAGACGGTCTTTGGAAATGGTTAGGTATAGTTGCTGAATTTGCTGAACTATAAAAATAACGTAATTAAGTCAGCAGAGTATGCGCTTTGCAACCAAATACATTTGGCTGGGCGCCTATCGTTAATTAGTGTCTTGTTCAGAGTTTCTCCTTACATGAAGCTTCATGGGAGTTAAATCTATAAGAAGCTAGTATTTCAACAATATAGAATTTTTTGTAGTAAAAGCCAAGTTATGTAAGGCACATGTAAGTGGGCAGGCAAGCCGGGGTCGACCTCGCAGAGTATACACTGACCGAATGTAAAAAGGGCAAGTCAAAAGCACTCGAAACCGGTGAGCTGGCATGAAAGGTTTAATGACAGTAGAGGAAGCGCGTGAAGTATGTCAGGACAGAGGCAGATGACGCGCTGTTGTGTCTACTCACCCCGAAGGGAAAAATTCCTGAGCACATATAGGTGTATGTATGTAAAAGCACCGCGTAAGTCACTGAGATTTTATAATTGCTTATTTAATTACTGGTCTGGGTGTTTCTATGTATAATAAGTATGTATTTACCAAAAAAAAAAGTATATAAGTATGTTTATCAGCATTCTAGAACCCATAACACAAGCTAGTTAAACTAAGCTTACTTTGGGTCAAGGGAGCGCTGTGTAGAATGTCGTAGAATATTTTTTTTTTTTAAATTCTTCGCACCTATTTAAATTTGCACTTAATTGAAATACACCATTCATTTCAAATGCTGCAAGCATTTTAATCAGGTCTGCTTAGTTCAATTTCGCTTAAAATTGTACACTGAATAAGCGTACCATTTTGTGACGCGCGCTGCGGTACCTTTGGAATAATAAGTACGCCCCCATACCTCGCGTGACTCACCCCCTCCCTCTACCGTTATTCTCACGACTCCCTGATCCACCACCCCGAGCACACACTGAAAACTGAACGCTGCATAAACGACGCACGCACGGCTATTGTGTGACATTTGAATTGAATCGCCCTGCAGCCTTGGTGGGCAATTTTCCAAAAAACTCGACTAATGTTTTACGGCTAGACCTCTTAATGTAGGATATGATATCGACCGTAGCTTTGTATTATTTAGCCCTACGATAGTAGTTGCTCTACCTCTATGCCACAGAGGTCGTTATTACATAAAAGTCTGTCTCAAATCTCATAAATATATTTTTTATACTACATAAGTGGCAGACAAGCACACGGCCCACCTGATGGGAAGCGGTCACCGTGGCCTATGGACGTGTGCGACACTAAAGGCGTCACACACGCGTTGTCTACTCTAAAGGGAAGGGGGGATGGCTAACATGGGAAAGGATATTCTTATTTACTTAGACACAATTCTAGATTGACAGCCAGAAGAGATTGGGCGTGTTTTTGGAGGTCGTACGGGTACCAAAAAAGAGGTCGTAAGGGCAATTTTGAAAAAGGGTCCAAGCTTTGAGGTCCTACGGGTATGTCACCGAGTTAATTACCGTTCAACAGACACGTTGCCAGAATATTTTATACTACAACAGATAATTGTTTAGCAGAAAATCTAAAGTGCGTTTCAAGACCCATTCTACGTCAACTTCAAACCTATGAATGGATCGAGGAAGTGTAAGAACGCAATGGAAAGACACACTTTTGACGACAGCGCCGCGGTAGGCAATGTTAAATTATATTTTTTTTATACAACTTAGATGGCAGACAAGCACACGATCACCTGATAGGAAGCGGTTATAGGCCTATGGACGTGTGCAACACCAGAGGCGGTACTCACGCTTCCGACCCCGGATGGGCTTGGGGGAATTGGGGGTAGGAGGGGAAGGAATGGTTGATAGAACGCCCTCTAGTTAGCAATATTACAATGATCCCTCGACTAATTGCGGATTTTAGATAATTATTATCCGTCACGATCGGTTATGAAGTGTGTCAATATTGGTTACGTGTTGTTTACTGTGACAGTTAAAGCAGTTTACCCAGCTGATGAACGTGATGCCCTGGCGTAGGCCGAGATTTGTCTTTGTCTCCGTTTTTGCATATATTACTGCTCGTAAGATTATACAAACACTCGTCGTATGTTAACCTACTTCGATCATGAGTTAATACGAAAATTCTTAAGTTACAGCCTATGTAAGCTAGTGGCCCTGTTATAGATAGATAGATAGATTTATTGTTCAGAAACAGTTTTAAATTTGTTTGATCACACATAAATTTACGTTTGTTAACTTTTGATAATAAAACAAGGTAAGGGTGAAGGGTCTCCTAGCTAGGTTGCAGAACAACCTGTGAAAAGGATGAACAGTGCCTGCGCCCCAGATGGTTGTACTTTACTATTTATGATATTTTTATTTATTGAAACAAACAAGCATTTGGGTGTGCGTTTGTGTGTGTGAGCGCGTGTGCGTTTGTGTGTGCGTGTGCGTTTGTGTGTGAATTTTATAGATTGTGTAACCTGATTGAGAGACATTGTATACTTAATATAGACTTAGGTAATAGAAACAATATTACTAGTAGGTAATATTGGTTTAGAACCAATATTATTAGTAATATTGGTTTAGAACCAATATTATTAGTAATATTGGTTCTATTAAGTATAATAACCTATCTTGACAGCCTCCGTGGCGTAGTGGTAGTGAACGCGGCTGCTGCGCAGGAGGTGCGGGTTTGGTCCCCGCTCAGTGCAAATATTTGTATACATGAATGGGTATTTGCATTGGTCAGGTCGTGCCTCGGAGAGCACGTTAAGCCGTCGGTCCCGGTTGCCATATAAACATCTATAGCAGTCGTTACAACTACCCAGTTGGAGCCCTAAAAGTCCAACAACAACGGTCTAGCTGCAATGCTTCGATATCGCCTAATGTCACCATTGGGTTGTGAAGGTCAGATGGCAATAGCTTCACGGAAAATATCGAGGTCCAGCTAAAACCGCAGTTATGACTGGTAAAGCGGACCCCAGACTCCGAGGTGAATGCTTTGGATATGACTGGGATTAACGCTAGGTTGAAGAAGTATAACAGCAACCTATCTAAAAGTATTTCTAACAAAACGAAACTATAACATAGTTCGACGCGGGATAATTGACGCTTGGATTGCAGTTTAACCGACGAGAATAGCTCTAGCTGTTTGCTAATTTAGCTAAAATACTTGCAAAAGGGCAGTTATAAGTGGCTAACCAAGAGCAATTAGGAATCTCTGCAGCAAAAAGGTGCTGAGCGTGTTTATTGTGTTTTCAAATTAGACTCGTATCTTGTCGACTTTCTGTTATAGTAGAAAATAAAATACAATCTAATACCATACATACGATGGTTTAAGACCAAGGTCTAATACCATTCAGACGGTAGTTAAGTCTAACCTTGAATTTCACCAGTGAAATACGTGCAATTGAACTGGGTTCTCACATTTTTCCCAATGAAATTCATGGTCAATTTACCAACTCACTTCAATAGGCCATGGTGACCGCTTCTCATCAGGTGGGCCTTGTGCTTGTCTGCCACCTAAGTAGTATAAAAAATGGTGTTAACTACACTAGAACGACTCTCCATTTGACTCTCTACTCCACTCCACTTCACTCTCCACTCCTCTCCACTCCACTCTCCACTAGAAAATTACAAAAAGTATCCTATGTCCGTCTCCTTGTTTTTAAGCTGCCTCCTTACCAATTTTAGCAAGATTGGTTCAGCCGTTCTTGAGTTATAAATAGTGTAACTAACACGACTTTCTTTTATATCTATAGAGGTATAATATTGAACCTTCGTAAGAGCTCCGGCCATCGCATTACTGCTGTTTAAACACTGCTCCGAGTCCATCAACAACTGGTTCGTTCCACGATTTTCCATTTCATTGAAATATAAATCAGAAATTCAGAATAAATCAGAATTAAAAGTCGCGCAGCGGGCTATGGAGCGAGCTATGCTTGGAGTGTCTTTGATGGATAGAATTCGTAATGAGGTCATCCGCCAAAGAACCAAAGTGACCGACATAGCTCGCAGAATAAGCAAGCTGAAGTGGCAATGGGCTGGTCACATCTGCCGAAGGACCGATGGCCGGTGGAGCAAACGAGTCCTAGAGTGGAGACCGCGAACCGGGAAACGTAAAGTAGGACGCCCCCCAGCACGATGGACGGACGACCTGAAGAGGGTAGCTGGGATGGACTGGATGCGCAAGGCGGGGGATCGGGTGCTATGGCGTACATTGGGAGAGGCCTATGTCCAGCAGTGGACTGCAATATAGGCTAATTGATTGATAAATCAGAAAACGAAATGCAAAGTGTTTGTCAGCTCGCGCGTAGTTCTATGACGAATGATACTGGACCCTCGTTCACATATATGGGTTAGCCGGTTAGCAGGAAGGCGCTATTTTTCACGCTCTCTACGTCATGATTACCGATCTTTCTAAGTGCGTAGTCACAATTACTGCATGACGTGCTATTCAATAACAATTTAGCATTGAGATAAATTGCCCCTTTGACATTCGTATGAGTTGTTACAACTCACCGCAGATCTCTTCATGATTGTCGTGATATATATCAATTAGTTGTTATCACGATTCTTCCGCATTAAAGACTAATACAGATAAGCTTGTGCGTTATCAATCCTTTGCCGTGTGACATGCGATTTTTTTTTCATTTCACTGAAATGAATAGCGTATATGGTCCAGATTCGTGTAACTAGAGATAACAGTGGCATACACACGATATGACGAGATACTATGGTTGTCTAGATTGTGTAAAGTGGAAAAGAAAAACCAAGAAAACGTATCCTGGGCTACGGGGTGTCGGATGTCGGTGTGAAATTTATAGCAGCCATGATCACAGGGAGTCTCCTCATGACAATAGTTTTCCTGGTTCTATAAGCGAGGTATGAAAAGGCACCTGTCCAGGCCGTCAAGGTAGGGACTGTCATTTTGGGACGAATGGTGTCTGGATTGGCGGTGCGTATGGACTTTACCTTAGCTTCTGACCATCCAGCGGAGTAAAGTTAATTGACGGACTGAATATTAAAAATAATGTTGCCGAAACGCAACCGAAACCGCGACGGGACTCAAGATCAGTGCAAATAAATGGCGATAGAATACGTTAAAATACTTTTATATCAATTTTGGTATTATTGAATTCAGAAATGAATCTTCATACAACTTCCGACAATACAAATCCACTGGTATCTAAAAAAAGCAGTACCTATAACTGGTGCTGGCCAGAATAAAGGTCAGCCAGAACCGACCATCTGATTTATTCATCGTGTATACGGCTAGCGTGCTGGTAAGTGGCTACTGTAGTCTACGAATGCACTCCACACGCTGTTGAGACAGTAAACACTTCTATTTAATATTTATTCTGTAGCTCGATAAAAAATCTGTTTCAAAATCTTGAATCGCGCGTTATCGTTTAGTTATCAAATCAAATCAAATCATTTTATTTGCATAAAACAGGTACATAAAGGTGGTTTAGTAAGTATACAATAATGTGCAAGTTCCCCTTATTACCTAGATAGGTGTGCAAATATTTTTTGAAGATGCATTGTCATAATAATATTTCTAAATAAATTTTTACATCGGCAATTAGTAATAGTAACAGTTACTTTTATCCTGTCCTACTATTATTATGAATGTGAAAGTTTGTTAAGATGTTTGGATGTTTGTTTCTCAATCACGCTCTAACAGTAGAAGGAATCGGTCTGAAATTGAATACAGGAATAAATTATAATCCGAAATAATAGGTTACTTTTATCCCTGGAATAGTTCGCCTTGGAAAGCGGGCACAGGCACAAAATATCACGCGGGCGGGCAACAGCTATTCAGGCATAAGATGGAAATTCAATGTTAATGCTGTAGCATCTAGCTTGCTTTCCATCTCGCCCATAGTCACGATTATGTCAGTGAATCAGCAACGTAACTTGAAGTTACACATTCCAAACCAACCACGACCCTAATTCTATAGTCAATGGTCGTTCTCAATAGTAAAGGGAATACATACAGAAAATCTTTTAGCGTTTATAAAATAACAAAGGTCTGGCTATAATGGGCTATAAGTGCGCAAAATTTCAAATTAAGTTCTAAATAGAGTACAAAGATGCCACTACATACAAAAAATATACTATAGGAAACCGATAAAACCGTAAAATATACCCCACACTGTAATTACTCCCACCCAGTTAAATTACCTATATATTTTCTAATGTAGCCAGTATTAAACTTATTATGAATTTAAACAAGCCTATAATAATAATAATAAATAAATATTCTATGACATTCTACACAGCGCTCTCTAGACCCAAAGTAAGCATAGTTTAACTATACTCCGATTTTTAATTCTAGGCAAGAAAATGACAACTGCAACTGTCACTGATTCAAAAAAGGGTGACCCGCTACAATAGTGATGTTCGGCAATCAATAGACTAGATACTTTAGTCATTCTTTATTTTTATCAGTGAATGAACCTCTTTGCAGTTTATGCTCGCCTAGTACATTAAACGACGGAAATATTTTTTATAGAATACTAGCTGTGTCCCGCGGCTTCGCCCGTGGCATACTTTGTCCCTGTGGCAGGATAAAAAGTATCCTATGTCCTTCTTCTAGTTCTAAGCTACCTCTCCATCAATTTTCAGCCAAATCGGTCCAGCCGTTCTCTAGTTTTAGCGAGACTAACGAACAGCAATTGATTTTATATAATATATAGATATAGATTTAATTACTTACTGTGTATGTTTTCTGTTTATTTACCGTAAATTACATATTTCTATTTATATAAAATTTTTATTTATATATTTAATAAAAGAATTATAATCTCGACTCACGACTAACTTATAATTGGAAAACTCGATTCAACCACATCACTATTTATTTGATACAAAAAACCTGCAACACTGTAAATGTCATTTTCTTGCCTAGAATTAAAAATCGGGGTATAGCTATTGCTTGATCAGATTACCCAAAGTTCGGTTTTCAAATCGTGCACGCCAAACTTCGGCATCAGAAATTAGGGCGGTTTACCGATATTGGACATCACTCACCTGAAGCGATCACGACAAAGCGGTGGTGCTTTGTATGCAAAATCTATTCTCGATATTCGATATGAATGTCACATGGCTTGGCGACTCGATTCTCCGTCGATCTCATTCGATTCTGTCACATCTAAATCGACAATGCATTTGAAATCCGACACACCAAACCGCTTATATCCAGTTACTTTTTGAATCTAGAAATAAACGTTCTAAAATCCTAGAATATCTTCCATATAAGCATTGGATTCCATTTTTGCGTTCCAGATTCTTATGAAGTTATGTGAGTAGAATCTGTATCTCGTGAAATAAGACGGTATTTTCTGCAATAGTTGAAGTAGAGACCAGTATATTTTGATATTCGGTGATAGCATCATTTATGAAGAGACGTGGCTCTAGTCAAGTAAAACCAAAAATCTTCTCGAGAAATATTGTACGTATACCTAAGTAGTTTGTATTCGTCAACGCGTTTCATCCATAAGTTTTATACGGCTATGGAGTCTATGGACACACACAGAAAAAGACCTCAAAAACAAATTTACAGTTCAGAATTCGATTAAAACCGCTGCAATATTTTTTGTAATCGTTTTAATATATCGCAAATATGTATTGCAACCACGGGTTTATTACGTACTGTTACCAATATAATATTTGATGTCGTTAATGCAATTTCGTACGGAAATTGTTAATTAAATTTTAAATATTTGGGTCAAATATTCGATAATCAAATTAAATTTAAAGCTATGTTTATGAAGCACTCTGATGGGATTGGAATTCAGCATCGATTGTGTGTGTGTGTGTGTGTGACTGCGGAGACCCTGTGCAGTCAATGTCGCACCTCCTGCAGTCAAGACGACCTTAACAAGGCCACTAATAAGCGCGGTCAAGATGGCAGAATTCTACGCCCGAATAATTTGATGAATCATTGACACGAAAGAAGAAGAAGTACCTACTCTTGTGTAATATACAGACTCAATGTCGCCGGTAAGCTTGCTTGCATTCAGCACGTGTTTGGCTCATCAGGTCCAACGAAGCCAAGACTGTTTGTGGTCGCACTAGCGAAGTGAGCCCTCTCACCTGGGTACAAATCCACACCGAATCTACAGAACAGGGATTGTTGAGAGAGTGACATTCTACTGGTGTGCACATTCTTGTGTAACACATACCGTTATCACATACTCGTATCTATCTACTTACAATGTTAAAAAAAAACGGTTTCTAAGATTTGTTTATATTCTTAACTAGCTGTGCCCCGCGGCTTCGCTTGTGGCATGATTAGTCCCCGTGGCAAGATAAAAAGTATCCTATGTTCGTCTCCTAGAAAAGTTAGAAAAGTTAATAATGGTCGTTAAGTTTTATTAAATTTTCGCGCAACTTTCTTGACATTTTCTTTCATAATCTCTCCTGACAATAACAAACAACAAAAAAAGAATTAACGAAATCGGTCCAGTAGTTTACGCGTGATGCCGTGGCCAAGGGAAATAGGGATTCATTTTTATATATAGACTAGATACGTGAAGTTGAAAGGTAAATAAAGTCAACGAAACCGAAGTTACAAAATGTAATTTTAACTGCAAATAATATATCATCGAGAAATACTTAAGTAGTCTGTGAGTGACCGATCTGACACCGTGATTGCATTTCTGTTCCATATTTCAAACATTTGACTGAGCTTATTGATTTTATAAATAGTTTCGTTCACAGTAATGTTCATTCATTCATTCAATATTCTGGTACTTATCTATAGTGTAGGTAATGAATGAAAAAATGATTTTGTTTATTTTAGAATCTGATGTGTTTACGGTTAAATTTGCTAAATAAATATACTTTACGATGAATAATTTGAGTGCTTTGATTTATAAATACATTAAATATTGTAAGTAAATATAATTATTGGATTTTTACATTTGATATCTATCTTATTATGCTGCACAAATTTCCACATGAGCAACAAATCCATCAGTGCATGAGGTCCCGATTTGGTTCTGAATAGTTTCAAGTCTGGAAAAACAGCCCTATTGACGGCTATAATACATTTATCCCTTGTAACATCCTGAAACAGTGCCCAAAGCTTTAAGAATATACAAAAAGACTAAAAACGTGAAAAGTATGAGGCCTAGAAAGACCTAACATACACATCACAAAAACATGAAAATGTCCGAAATTAATTACGAAATGTAACGTTTATTTGTGTAACGTTTTCTAACCATTGGGACGGTGCAGAACAAATCTGGATCGTGACCGATTTAGCGCGAAGTCAGGAGCTGTCACGACTCACGGCAGAATGATGTTCGAGCCGGTGCGGCGCGGTGTTGACCGACCGCCTTCACCGGAGTACGCCGAGATTATTATCCAACTATCAACTATTCCCCTGCTACTATTTGCTGTACCTTGAACATGTTTATTCATCTCTATTGAAGCCACTATCACGAAAATTCTTTTCATTATCTCAACTGTCAACTGTCACGAAAGGAATGATAGTCATTCGTTCATTCGTTCGTCGACGAAGGTATTCGATCATTTTATAACCATGGCAACATCTGTAGGCGCTCATTAGCATTCAGAACCGTTGACAGAATGAATTATATTTAGCTGGCGTCTGTCATTGTCCGTTGGTCTCGACTTACGTTTCAATACTACATAATTGTATTTATAGAATATGCTTGGTGGAATATTGGTATGAACTCGATACTTCCGTGTATTCATTGAAATGGAAATATCTATAGTCAAGAATTGACAGAGAAAGAAAATAATATAGTGATCTAGATAAAGAAAGAGATGCTCAAATAGTTCGGATACTCGCGAATCTGATTTATAAGCTTTCTAGCTATAAAAATATTATTTGTTTTTACTGTTATATTCCTTATACCCTAGAAAATTAACCTTGTAAAGACATGGCCTGAAACACAGGTTTGCATAAACCTAGATCAGGCAGGTCGTACGAAATATGTAAAGTAGATATATTTATTTTTTAAATTTCACATATACCTGTAAACGTTATCCTATTGCAATTATACACCTACCTAGAGTGTATGGTATTAATAAACGTAGCACCATAATAAGTTTATGGCCATAAATATAAGACTATTGATAATATATACTGTAAAGCCTTCTTTGATAAATAAATAAATTATTATTATAATTATTATAAAGCAAGGTGAATAGGCAAACCAGTCTGGGTCGGTCTAGGCGTATATTATATGTTAACCAGCCCTCTCAGCGTGGCGTCGGTAGACATGTCTTCTTTTCTCATGACCAATGAAATCAAGTTATCACGTGACCAAAACTTCACCTACGACCTTTACTTTTTTCTGTCATTTCATTACTTAGTTGGAACGGTTCGAAGAGATTTGTGGTTGTGTCTACAGACGCCACGCTGTCTTCGCAGATCGAGGACGTTTGTAACAAAGGTCAGGTCAAAAGTACCCGCAAATAGCTAGCGATACCTATATGAAAATAATTACGAAAGTAGAAGAAACGAAATACCAGGATCGTAGCAACTGGTCTTCATGTAGTCGATGTACTTTCGAACTATCGAAAACAAAATATTGAGTTTCTCGCTTTTGATTTATTTATGCCACTTAGGTAGCAAACAAGCTCACGGTCTGCCTGATGGGAAGCAGTCACTGTGGCCTATGGACGTGTGCAACACCAGGGTCGGCAAACTCGCTCTGCCGACTCTATATTGTAGAGGTAGTCTCTATAAAAAAACCATAGCAGAGAGATTATTCCACAGCCTTCGCGTGGGCGGAATGAAATTTTTTGGAATGAATGATTTCATTTGAAGAAGTTCTTGAAAGAAAGATAAGTTTAATTCTTATGATATTACTGTTTCAGCTCCGGTACTAGATTCGATTTATTTCGCTAGAACACCGTCTGTTACTTTAACGAAAAGAAAATCACATTAACTAGCATAGAGTGAAGCCAGCACTCCGGAGTCCTTCATACATAATGCAAGCCATCTCACTGGCTTATCTACCTATCTATATAACTTAGACACTACTTAGGTAGACGAACTAAACTGGTACAACTTGCTGCTAATTCTGTTGTTACATCTCTAAACTTAAAATTCTCTTAAATTTTCTAATGGTATCTGTTTCTTTCATTATCATATAGAAAAGGACAGATGATTTATTTTAGTGAACACCTGTCAAATTAAGTCGGCGCCTTGACGGTACCCTTCAATTTTAGTCGTCTAGAATTCTAATAAAATAATGTTCTACGAAAACATGAGCAAATTCTTATACCAACGTAGGTACTTATCGGAAAGTACCGATAATAAGGTGTACTTACCCATAATTCTCGGGAGTCTACCTCATTTTATACGCTAGGGGCAACTAAGTGCTGTTCTAGGTACGAGCTATCAACAAGGGTTGTCATACATACATAAATTTAAAATGTGAACATGTTCCTGAGAATAGTACTTAACTTGAATAAGTAAAGTGTGTCCAAAACTAGCAATAGGATCCCTATTCTGTGGGTCCCGTGGGTAAGGGTTGTTCTAGACGTAGGTATGTGTGTTTACCAGCCCCCTCAGGACTCAGGATGACTTGATTTTTTAGCCTATGAAGGCTATGCTGAGGTATATGTACTAATATTAATTCTTACGTATCAGACTAATAATACTTATTTAAGTTAGTAATAAGAAATTTTGTTTGTTTCTTGATTAATAAACTATTCATGTTATTGGCAGATTGAAATAATTTGTGAATATTGTGATGTTTGTCAATAAACTTCTGACATTTTAACTAAAAAAAATGTATTTCTGTATTCAAATATAAAGTGTAAAAATATCATATCTCTGGACTTAGCGAGGTTATTGATATCGCCAATATGTACAACAAAAGAAAAAAAATTAGGTCACCATGGAGAAAAAAAAATCAGGTGACCAAATTTTGCAAAAATCCAATTCCTCAAAATTCCGAGACATAAAAATTATGTTACATCCGTTACATCCTATATATAGGTGACAGCCCTACACTATAGTCGAGCTTGTTTGACGACAATTTACAAGAGTTTCTTCTTAGCTTAATGAATGAATGCTTTCAACTCTTCCAGTTGATTCTGTTTGTACTAGCTGACACAGTTTTAACTCTCAAGTCCTCGTTAAATAAATCTCATGGACGTTCCATTTTACGATGCAAATCCAACAATGTTCAACGGAAATCAATGAACGGTTCATTCCTTTGAACGCAGAATATTTTAGTTGTATGATCCATATATACCTACGAGTACAACAATTAAAACTAACCAACGTTATTTTGATTCTCTTACTTCTCTGTGGTCTACCGGTATGGTAGAGCGTTTGACTGTGTTAGTCAAAGGTCACGTGTTCGGTTACCGTTCAGTGCAAATAATATCAGTGCATTAAAATAGGTTCTCTCACTCAATTTTCGTATTAACATAAGTATTATAATAATATGTAAACGGGAATTAACGCGATCATGGTATAATATACGTACCTTTGGAATGCCTGACGTTTCGACCAGGTTACACCAGCCGTGGTCACATAATTATTATAATCATGGAACGCGAAAGTTTAAAAGTTAGTATAACATAAGTATCTTCAAAATTCAGTTACGATTTCATCTCGATCTCACATACATCTAACTTGACGCATACCTAAAAAGGATAGAGAATACGAATTACAATGTCTATCAATTACAAAATCTAAGTATAGCAGAATATCTTATTATACTTGCTCTATTTTCAACTTTCGGTCACGATTCAATCACAATCACGTTATAATGTTGAAAATTTTGTTACCATAATACTTTTTTGACATTAGTGAGATCTATATGAGATCGGAATTGATTTTCGAACAGAATACGTGAATTAATCTTTAGATAGCGTAGTTTAAAAACTTTAAAAACTATTAACGTAAACGAGATATTAAAGTTAAGGTGATAAATGTAACAAAATACTGTTAATTAATTTAGAATAATTCCTGTCTATACCTATACTAAAACTGAGATAATGCAGTGGACTGTAACTAATGAACTAATAATATGCCTAATTGACTGATTATTGTACAGTGCAAATTAATTAGCCTTAATTAGCAGGAAAATATAACCAGCAAAGATAATCAACGCAATAACGGAAAATGTTTTGGCTAAATAAATATGAAATTATTTATAATTGCCAAAACGTGAATTCCTAGCTCACAGGCCTTTTTTTATATACTACTTAGGTGGCAGACAAGCACACGGCCCACATGATGGGAAGTGGTCACCGTGGCCTATGAACGTGTGCAACACAAGGGTGTCACTCTTTGTATTACAGTGTATACGCTTGTTTTATATTTGTTACAGATAAAGGCACGTAACTTGGCCAGGTTTGGGGTAAGTTCGCGCATCGTGCACTTTGAGCCAATCAAATGATTCAAAGTACGAACGAACGGAACGTTGATTCGCTACAAGACGTCTCTAGGAGACATATGATTGGTCCATCAAGTGACGGACCAATCATATGTCCGCGACGGCGCAACCGCGTCTCCCGCGACCCGCTCATACCTCAAAGGGGACCTAAAAATCGACCTTTGCGCATATGACGCGTCTGGCCAATTTACGTGCCGGTATCTGTACTAGGCCTATGCCCGCGGCTCCGCCCGCGTGGATGTCGATTTTTCAAGATTTTGACTATATCTCCGGTTCTACTCAACCGATTGTGATCAAACATGCGTAAGATTTCAATTCTGAGTACCTAAGTATACTGAGTTTTTGCGTTTGCCATTTCACATTCGCTAGCGCGTAAACACTTTGTATGGGATTGGATTAGCGCCGCCTGGTGGCAAACGTGGGAATCATTTTTCGGTGAGCAAGTTAGCTTCTAACGTGACACTCCGATTCACTTAATTCAGTGACAACTTCTGTCAAAATTTTTTGTGCAACTCAGTAATTAGGCACTCTGACCAAGACATCCAACTAAAAAAAACCGTTTAGCAGTTTTTGCGTTTATCGTGAACAAATAGATAAACCGACAAGGATTCCAAAAAAAAAATATTTTTGTGTTCTGAATCGTTCATACAATATAACCAAAGTTTTTTTTTAAAATAACTCCAATGTACAGACATAGAGCTACTTTATACTACATGGGACCACAAATACTATAAGTACCAAAAATAAAGAATAAAATTCGCGGACGAAGCCACGTGCAAAAGTTAGTATAATATTATATCTTAATTTTATCCCAGAGTGATCATAACCTTCATAAACAACAATGAATCGAAACAAGCCTTCTTAGAAAGTTGTACTGGGGCCGCCGCAGTTCAAGTGACAAAACAAAGTGGGAGGATGCTCAATGAGGGACCGGGGAAGGGGAGAGAGACGTCGGTGTGTGTCCGGGACCTCGGCACTCACGCACACAGCGGCGGCCGACCTTGGCTCCGAGGGGCGGCCTTCGCCTCGACCGGCGCGGCGGCTGACGCACTCCGACCCTCACGATATCCCTAAGATTTCATAATCCTCACGCAATATACTTACATAATACAGTTATTTTTAGGAATACAGGTTTTGGTTTAGACTACGGATACGTGTCTGAGGTGGTGTAGGTAGTTACTTACTATGTGGATTTGAGTAATAATAATGTTGGTGCTATTTAATTATTGTATTTCTAGATGTGTGCGTGTATGTGCGTGTGTGTGTGTGAGTGTGTGTTTAGATTTTAAATTCAAATAGCCCATTTTACGTCTTATAATATTAACTGTTTGCGAGCGAAAGTCCCATCAAAATCGACGTTCGTTGGTTGGACGTTGTCGCTAGAACCGCTTACGAAAGACAATCTTTATTATTGCTTTTTAGTCGCTTTTAATATAGTCATTTTTATACCATTTAGGCGGCAGACAAGCACACGGCCCACTTGATAGAAAGCGGTCACCGTGGCCTATGGACGTGTGTGTTTCACACGTGGGGCGACCCGCGTCACACTCGCGCTGCTGTCCTTGTCAAAATAAGTCATATTTATGCATTTATTTAAAACCTATTATTTTAATACCTATTAAAAACATACTCTTCAATTTTATTTATTTGTATGTAGTATTTTGTAGATAGAGTATAGATATAGATAAAGTAGGTACCTGCCTATCGCTTATCCGATCTCAAGCGATTCAACTGTGATTTTTACGATATCGGATCAGCGCCACCTGGCGTTAAATTTGTAGAGCCTTTTTTATACCTACTTCACTAATACTAAGTTATAGAGACATTTTGGAACATTTTCAGCTTGTATTAAACACTTGGGTTAGTCTGAAGGCGTTTCTTCAAAATCCTTTATGAAAACCTTACCTATAATTTATTGTGTGAAGTGGATACCTAGCTAGCGCGATGGCGATTGGGATAAGTCAAGATTAATATAGACATTTTTAAGGTGGGTTGAATAATGGGATGAATACGGAAGTAACTCGACCAGCCATCTCGAATCCGGTGATGGCCCGGGCCAGTCGACGTACGAGAAAATATCTTTTGGGTCACCATACAAATGTTCTAACAAATAAATTATTAAATTATTAAAAAAATACACGTCGGCGCTAGAATACCCGAGATGACGTACCCTACGGTCCGACATAACCGCCCCCCGCTAGCTCAGCGGATATTTTTTTTTAATATATGACACGTCAACATGACTTCACCTCGCCTGATAGCAACCCATTTTATGTCCCACTGCTGGGCACGGGTCTCCTCTCCTCTAACGAGAGAATAGAGAGGGTTTAGACCTTAATCCATGGATCGGTCATGTCCTTAGAATTTCTTCTGAAACATGTGGGTTTCCTCACGATGTTTTCCTTCACCGTCAGCAGATGGTAAATCATGTGATTAGCACATATAAATTCCAAAAAGTGAAATTCACATTGGTGCTGTCCGGCCGAATTCGAACTCGATACCTCTGAGAAGCGGCCACGTCCTTATCCATTCAGCTATTATCGCAATTAGCCTGATGGTAAGCTAAAGGTAAAGATGGTATCCATGGGCTATTACGCACGAAAATAAAAAGGTGTACGTATGTCACGAGACTCGAATCACTGTTCAGTATCGTCTTCCACAGTCATGTGATTGCGAGTGGTTATTCTGTAGATAAACTTAATCAATCTTGTTATCACTCATAATATAACATTTATCTTTTAACCTACACTACTTACGATTAAATGTAGGTAATTGCCAATAACATACTGCGACGTTCCTGTGTATCTATGAAATTCAAGAACTAGGACAAGAAACTAACGGTGTCATCATTCTCTGAACCTTTTTCCCAACTCAGTTGAGATCAGCTTTCCAGTCTAACTGTGATGCGGCTGAACTTCGATATTTTCCGTGGAGCGACTGCCATCTGACCTCCACAACCAATGGTCATTTTGACCAATGGCGATATCAAAGTTCCAAGTTAGACTGGTTGGACTTTTGTGGGCTCCAACTACCCGTAACGACTGCCATAGATGTTTGTATGGCAACCGGGACCGACGGCTTAACGTGCTCTCCGAAGCACTAATAAACCTGCGATAAATACACACATAACTTCGAAAGCATCGAAAAGTCATTGGTGTGTGCCATGGTGAACCTGGGATTGAACCCGAGACCTCGTCTCAGCAGTCCATTACCCAGACCACTAGGCTAACGGTGTATGTAGGGTACATTCCACTTTGTTCATCTAGGTGATATCACCCGGATGAACAAAGTAGATTTTGTAGTGTCATATCACCTACACTTTAGCTTACCATCAGGCGAGGTGAAGTCATGTTGACGTGTCCAATATAAAAAGAAAATTATATATATTTTCGACCGTAATCTAAATAAAACTTGGTAACAATATCTTTACTATGACATTCTGTAGAAAACATTACCCTCCTTTCTTCGGCAGTCGGGTAAAAATCTGAAATAGCTGTATCTTAACATTGGAGGTATTTAAAAAACCTCCGAATCAGAAGGTCCATAAGGGAAAAATGACATTGTTTGCAGAAGGTCCACATGTTTTAAACGTCTATTAAATGAGAATGGTCTAGAGTGACAAAACGACTTACTAGTAAAAAAGTCCAAAGTGTAAAAATTTTGATTCGTTATTTTGTTTGAAAAAACATTGGAGGTATTTAAAAAACCTCCGAATCAGAAGGTCCATAAGGGAAAAATGACATTGTTTGCAGAAGGTCCACATGTTTTAAATGTCTATTAAATGAGAATGTCTAGAGCGTGGTCTAGTGACAAAACGACTTACTAGTAAAAAGTCCAAAATGTAAAAATTTTGATTCGTTTTGAAATGTTTCACGTTTGTTTATAATATCGGTTGAGTCGAACCTGAGATTTGGTCAAAAAACGCGAATACCAACATCAATGCAGGCGGAGCCGCAGGCATAGGCTAGTTATATCCATCGGTGGTTACGGTATCATTCCATCCGGACGCTGCTGTCCGGAAGCCGGACGGACGCATCCGCAGAACCCGGATGGCAACCCTAGTCCAATTATACTACGCGCCTTGGGCATTGCTATTGGGTTATTCTGATATGCAATACTTGCTAACAACATAGAATCACGTAACTTTTCAGTTGGGCAAACACGTATTTTTTTTCGAATCGAGTTCGTAATGTTGTGCGAAAATATTTTTTGAGATTTGTACAGCGCCGTATCGAGCGCTAAAACTAAAAAAATCTTATACATTTTTTGTCGAACTCGATTCGAAACAAAATTCGTGCTTATCCTTCTGGTTAGTAAATCAATTTTGAACCATAAATATGGCTGAAAGGTAAATTATGCGCCCTACTCCTTCAGACGAATGACCTACATGTCGCTGTTTAAAAAAATTGGGCATTAGAAACCCATAATATCTACTTACGATACCTATTTACTTAAGGAATGTCTTCAGTCTCTCGTTACGAATACGACACGTTTACTATACGAAGGAAATTTCGTGCTTGCTCTACTTTTGGGCGATTCAATAGTCGAAACTACACCATAAATTGAGTAATTGACCATGAAAAAAATATTTTTTTTAGATTTTTGCACTTCTATGCTACCATACCTTGCCGAATATGTGAGTATGTAATGGTGATCCCCTTTCCTGAGACTTTACCTTCAGTTTACCATGAGGCTAGGTGAAGTCAAATTGACGTTTAGGTACTATAATAATCGTATATTATAATTTTCTTCTTCTAGAGATCTCAATTTTTGTCGTTTCATGTTTTCACGCTTGTTGTTGTATTTTAGTACTACACAAATTGTAAGCCATTATGAATACCTAATTATTATAGAATCGCTGAAAGAATGCGTTCCTGACAGGTTGTGAGCGAACGGGCGATGTAACTTTGAACTGGTGTTTAATTTACGGCAAAATTTTAAATATCGTTTATTGACCTTATTAACGAGTGATAACATTAAAAATTTAATCACTGTGCCAATTTACAATACACAGATTAATTTTGGGCTAAAATAATTAACAATTAATTAATTTAAAATATTAAAACAATAGTTTTTTAAAGTCATACCACGTCAAACTGCGCTGTTTCAAGGTTATGTCAAATTTTCGCTTTCATAGTGATGAGACAAAATAACAAGGCAATTGTAACCGCATATTTTAGTAATCTTAATAATAATAATCTGTTGGTTGAAAAATATAAAATAGAACATTATAATTTTATAATATGTAATTTTGTAATAAGCCCCTACCCAAGCTAATAGAAAGAATGAATCATATTTTTATAATGAATGACATGAATATGATTTTTTTTTATTTCAGGTAATAACCCATCATTACAATTAATAATCACATAAAATTAAATAAGAAAGAAACAAAATTAAAAATTAAAAATTGGAAAATCAAATAGGGCAGATAGAAAGCCAAATTAGAATAAAATTAAAATTAAAATGAAATCAAGTTGTCACAATTGCTGACTGTGATTATTATTAGATATATGTTATTGTAAGTTGGGAACAGGTTTAGAGAACGGTTCTAGGTACAAGTTATTTATTGTACATAACTAGTCATGACGAATTGACATGTGTCAGGAACGCATAGTCTCAGCGGCCAAACTATAAGTATTAATGATAAACTTAAATGCAACTATGGCGTAGTATAGAGGCGAAGGCCGAATGTCTAATAAAAAGCAAACCGGAGCCGGCGAGGCAGGTATTGATCATAAGTTAACCTAAATACTGTTTATTAAAGTTTACCTACAATCAATATTAACCTCAAATATGGTGATAAATCTTGAGCATTTAGTTGTAGTGCTTATTCTTGCGAATATTACGGAAAAATAAACGATAGCGTTCTAGCGAGCATTCTATTGAGCGTTCTGGCGAGCATTCGATCGAGCGTTCTGGCGAGCATCTTATAAAGTGGTAAAAAACTTGAAGCATAAATTAGCTTGGAATTTTTCCCGTCAATTCTGACATTTTCGTGAAGAATACTTTTGACGAGCATTCGCTAGAATATTCATGAAATTGTACGTCTTTTCGTTTTTCAGTTTTACGAATTGAAAAACGTTGTAAGTTCGATGTACTGTTTTTTTATACCACTAAGGTGGCAGACAAGTTCACGGCCCACCTGATGAGAAGCGTTCACCGTGGCCTATAAAAACCTTCAAGTGATGCATCTGTCGGCAACAAAATGGCGTTGCTGCGAACTAAAATACCAAATTTGAAATGAAGTTCCATTAATAAAACAGGATAGAAGCAAACGGGAAAAGGCTGACGGCACATTATTAATTACAGATGACATAATTAACGAATTTAAAATATTGAAGGCGATTAATTAGTGCAATTTAATATTTAATTACAGCTATTAATGCAAATATAGACGCACGAGCGCGCCGCGCTATTGTACAATATTCAATAGATTTCTCTCATTTGTTTTGTGGAAAACTTCCTTAATATTGAATGAAATATGCCAGGAGAGGGGACTTTTCGCCTGCCGCACTAGTCAGTCTCATCTTATACCCCATGCTTTACACAGAAACTCTCTCAACCCCCCCCCCCCCTCTCCTCCTCCCCCACCGCTCTCTGTAGCACGAGTGTGACCTTTTTTCCCTGCGGAAATCCTCATGGATACCCACCCAGCCGGACAGGTTAGGTTATGTCGGACTCTTACTGACTAAAACCGCACGCCGTCTACGGTCTTCTGACGCCTGAGTGTAAAGAGCATTTCCGTCGCACCTCGGCTTACGCCCCTGGCGTTATACATGTCCATAGCGGTTTTAGTCGGTTCGATTCTGACATAACCGTCCCCTTTGTCGAGGGGGGTGGTAACCGTAGGGATTTCCGCACGAAAAGAGGACCCTAAATAATTAATACTTATACTATTTCGTGGCAAACTTTTTGATGAATATTTTAGTAATTAGTCACATAGCTTAAGACCTAATTACTATTCAACGGGCCGCAGTATTTATAGCTAAGTATTTCATAGTTTTTGGCGAGTCACGACTTTTAGTTTTATTATTGGTTTAGTTCATTAATGAAAAAAGGAAATTAGATCTGTCGGCAGTTTAATTGCATACATGACAATACCGAATTTAATCTTTTTGGGGGTGTTAGGCGAAAAAAATACGTAAAATTTCGGTTTTAAGGCCCGTATTGCCGTAATACCTAGATGATTACAATAGGTGATACAATTTAATGGCAGGTTTATTCCAACTAGTCCTACTAACAGTTTGATTATCGGACAGCTTGGACAAAAATATTCCAAGTATAATTAGATTGTGTTTGACAATCGAACTATTTGGACAAAATTTTTCCGAGTAGTTGGATTGTGTTTGACAATCGAACTGTTTGGGAAAAAATGTTCCGAATAGTTAGATTATGTTTGACAATCTGATGAAATAAGAACAAAGCAAGACTATTTAAGCTATAGAAAGTTATTTATTTAAACCTGGAAACTGTTGGAAAAAAACTGTTGGAACTGTTTGGAAAAAAATGTTCCAGATAGTTAGATTGTGTTAGACCATCGAACTATTTGGACAAAAATTTTCCAATTAGTTAGATTGTGTTTGACAATCGATACATTTGGCAGATAAAGAAACTTACAAACACAAAATACGTACGAAAAACATAACCCTACTTTGGCAGGCTAAGTAAAAACTCCACTAAAACGTAAATATGCCTCAGGCGGGCCGGTCGATAGCGTGGGTCCGCCGCCGTCGTTTTATCGTAGTAAGCATCGCGAGAGCTACACTGATAGTGGCCGCGAAGCCCCGCCTCTCCCACCAGCTAACAATTGCATCCTTTGTTAAACTTATGTAGCTAGTTCATCATCTATAATCATGCACTCTCGCTGAAATAACCATTGTCTGTCTGTCTATCTATACTGTTATAATTGTAAAGTGGCTGTGTCTGTACATTGTACATAGGTATTAAAAAAAAACTTTTAGTTAAATATTTTATATGAACGATTCTGAACACGACAATATTTTTTTTAATTTTTTTTATACTACTTAGTTGGCAGACAAGCACACGGACCACCTGATGGGAAGCGGTCACCGTGGCCTATGAACGTGTGCAGCACTAAGGGTGTCACACATGCGCTGCCTACCCTGAAGGGAAGGGGGGACGGCTGGGAAGGGGTGGTGAGGCTAGGAAGTGATGGGAGGAGGAGGGGTACAGTGAGCTCTGGCTAGCCTACTTACTTGTCTGTTTTTGTGCGATTGATGCAAAAACGATTAAACGGATTTTGATGCGACTCTTTTTGTTTGAAAGCTCTTAGTCAGACTTAGACTTTTAGGCATGTTTGATCAAAATCGGTTGAGTAGAACCGGAGATATAGTCAAAAAACGTGAAAACCGACATCCACCCGGGCGAAACCGCGCTCGTAGGCTAGTGCTATTATAAAATTGTAAAGAAGTTGTGACTGTACATTGGGGATATTCAAAATAAAAATACTTTTGGTTAAATTTTATGAAAGATTCTGAACACAAAATTATTTTTTTTAATTCTTGAGAGGAGCCGAATTTTGTGAGTTTGTTAAGGGTAATCTTCGAAACCACTGTGCTTTTTGGGAAGCGTCCAAAAAACTCTTCAACCTTATTATTGGTGGGTGCAAAATTAAGCAATCCTGGCCTAAGAGCAGTCTTAACTAGAATGGGTGACCGTTCCTAATACACTGATACCTGAAAGTTACATACATAAATACATACAGATCACGCCTTTTTCCCATTGGGGTAGGCAGAGACAACATCTTTCCACTTGCTACGATCTTGGCATACTCCTTACGCTTCTTCAACTTTCATAATTGTTTTCATACACGTACGCCGGTTGCGGGTACCCTTGACCTGGCCTTTCTCCAAAACGTCCTGGATCTGATTAAAATATATGTAGGTACGCCTAGGTCGGCCTTTACCGGGTTGCCCATTCACACTCGCCTCATATATCTGTTTCGTCAATCTTCTTTCAACCATCCTCTCTACATGTCAGAACCATCTAAGCATCCCTTTCTCTATCTTATTCGCTACATCTTCAACCTGAAACTTATGATGTTTTTTTTTTAATTTGCAGGTAAGCATCGGATGTTATCTACTGCCATGCTTCAGTTAAGGCCAGGTAAGTGCTGAGCGAGACATACTACTTACTTAGATTTTAGTTTCACTCTGTCAATTCTAAATTCTTATGTATTCCTCATTTTTACTCAACTTCAAGTAAAGAAGAAGGTTCTGTGTTTTCTTTTAGTTTTTTTTAAACAGTTTTATTTAACTCGACCTGTTTGTTTGGGTTAAAAAATAAATAAATTTGAACCCTTTAGTTGTCTGATTTGTCAGATATTTAGCAGAAGTCTTTACTTCTGATCAAGTTCTGATGAAAATACAATTTAAAACTGTTTAACTTAAAAAATATTTTTTCATAATTTATCCCCAAATCTAGTTTAGTTTTTACGATTTCTTCAGTATCCTCCATATTGAAGAAATCGTATTTATGACGGTTTAACATTAGCGTTAGTCCCAGTCGCATCCGAGACTGTCCCCCATAGACCGGGGCCCGCATTTTTAAAATTCTTATTGTAAAATAAAAAAATATATTACAGCACGTTCTTAGACAATATATTTTCCCACCAAAAATGGCGAACCGCCGTCAACGCCCGGTATATTTTCAAAACAAATTCAAAGGCAGTTTAATTTCCCCCGGGACTACCTGAGTGCCGTATTCGGTGTTCACATGATTATCCGTGGTGAATCTCGTTGTATAATAGTCATAATTATGGCCTGTACTATACACCTATTTATTACCTAATCCTCCGGTTACCAAATGCAATTAATCAGTGGTGGAGTTAAGACAAACACGCCAAGTAAGGTATAAACTCGAAGACATCAGAGCTGTGTATTAAACTTGACAAATTAAAATGAAAGTCACTACCTGTCTAATTCTGTTATAGTTATACCCTTTACGTTATACCACGTGCAACATTTGAGAAGGACGTGGGTAAAAAGATAAAAGGAATTTCAAATATAATATACTAGCGACCCAGGACCCAGCTTCGCCCGGGTGTAAATTCCAGTTTTCCAATAAAATATATAGCCTATGACACTCACGAATGACGTGGCTTTCTATTGGTGACAGAATTTTTAAAATCGGTTCAGTAGATCCCGAGATTACCGCTTACAATTAACAAATATACAAACACCCAAACTTTACCTCTTTATAATATTAGTATAGAAGTAAAGTATAGATAATTGAATTTATTGATTTTTCATCAGGTGGACCGTGCGCTAAATCTGCCACCTAAGTGGTATGAAAAAAAAATGATTTTCTATATTCTTTTCACGACTTTTTCAGTAACGTAATTCACACACTTATAACCAGGTTTCTAAATAATAAGTTTGGTACACCTTCCCTTAGGCATGTACACACGAGATACATTTCAAAATGTACCTAGCGTGTGTAGGTATCCTGCAGGCCCAGGCTACATTATTGCAAGAATAACAATCTCTAATCTACATTGTCCTCCATGTTAAGCCATTTAAAAGACTTCATTTGTAACACAAAGAAACTTAACAAGTGTCGGCGAGGTGTGAACGAGCTTTACTGACCCACATTTATATTAATCTAAACGGCCGGTGAACTCACAATGTTTGCTTATTTCAGTTAACTTTGGTAGAAAGATGTTTCACAAATGTATGGACCTTGGGCCCGATAATTGTACACTACTTAGAAAAATAGCTAGGCAATGTAGTTTTCATTTTTCACTATTCAATTCTTATAATATTGCCTCGTATTATGGGCGGAATCTAATAAACACTTTCTTGCAACACAACAAACATGGCGGACTAAAACCATAAAAATGTACTTACTCATATTTTATTAATTTATGCTCTTGAATTTTGGAGGCGAATAAATATAATTGTATTTTTGCCAATAACCGGTATTATTTCTCTTTTTTTCTGTATTGTGTATAATTAGGGGGCCCAAAATCTCCTTTGGACGTCTCGGCCGTTTCGTAAAGCGATTCACTGCGGATTACATTCTCATTATCCAGTCCATCGGATGTTTTGTCACGCGCAGCGGCTGTAGCGTTAAATTCTTACTTGAGTGATTTTAGCCTCTTCTCAACCAGTTGGGGAGGAGTCCCGCTAGCAGTTATTCGAGTGTACACGATAGATCTTTGAAGACAAATTCGTTGCGAACTGCAAATGGTGTTTGCTTACCTTTTACCTAAGTGTTACCATCAAGCATCTATATGGCCGCCTTGTCTGTAAAATTTCTTTCGAATTTGTTATTTATACTAATCTTTATTTGTGAGAGAATTTTATTATGATAAAAATACAATGAAAATTAAATAATATTTTCATTAAAATAAAAACTAAACAAAATAAATATTTACATGGCGTCATAAAATTCCTCAGCATCATCGCTGACTGGTAATGTGCCCAGAAGGCTGGCAGCATTGCCACGCTGAATGGCAATGCTGATTCTTTGTTATTTATTGAATATTTCTTTCTTGGTTTCATTAAGTTATTAAACATAATTCCTTTATGGTTAATTAGTTTTTTTACTAGCACTAACCTATGCCCGTGGATCCGCCAGTGTGAACGTTGGGTTCTACTCAACCGATTGTGATCAACCATGCGTAAGATTTTACGTCTGACCAAGACCTTGCCACAAAAAAATACCGCATGAAAACCCATTCAGTTGTTTTCGCGTCCATTTCGAACAAACAGACAAGTACTAGAATTTTTTTCCTCAATAGTTTGAAAAAAAAAATCATGCGTAATATAATTCGTGCAGAACTTCATAACACATAGTACAAATATTTCACAGTTAAGATTACAGAGTGTCAGTGTGACATAAATTTGTATTAGCATACAATGTTGACCGAAATACGCTCTGTCACGAGGCGAGCACATCTATAAATAGCACTTTCAGTCTACTGTTCAGTTAGTGGAGATGTATTGTGGATAGTGCACACAGTCACAGTATAGCAAAACATACAGTATTCTGTCTTCATACAAGCGGTCATAACGCGTGGTATATATTTTGGGGTCGGCAGCGCGAGTGTGATGCCCCTGGTGTTGCACGCGTCCCTAGGCTACGGTGACCGCTTCCCATCAGGTGGGCCGTGTGCTTGTCTGCCACCTAAGTGGTATAAAAAAAAAAAAAAAAATACCTACCTACGCGTCTCGAGTGCACTTAGCCTGCAACTGCAACCAGGGCCGGCAGTCTCGACATTTATCGCAACGGCTTTACTACCGAATTCGGTTGCAAAACTCGTAGCGACGCAAACAACAATATTTGGTAGTCTCTACCTCTCTACTTTCCAAACTAACGATTTTTGTCGGTATCTTAACGAATGTCATCGCAAACTTAACGATTTATCGGTATCTCCATATTCCTGACCATCCTAAAAGTACAGACTACCGTTTGACGCAAGAATTGTTACTGCAACCTATGTTTGTCGCTATCTTAACTTGCGATTTCGGTAGCAAAGTCATAGCGATAAATGTCGAGACTGCAGTCCCAGTCCCGAATGCGCTGCAGTGACAAACAAACGGACGTGTAACTATTTTGTAAACAGTAAGCGCGCGAATTTAAAAAATATTACGAAAAATATGTAAAAATAGGTACCTAGGCATTTTGCATTGCCACTTAGTAAAATTCATGTTAAGTATGATAAAATGTTTATGATAGTAAAAAATTTAAAGTTACATACCAAGTAAACTTTTCATCTAAATTTACTTAATCAACTGTTTCTTGCATTTAGATTGAGCAGATAGGTATTAATAAATTACACTCACAACGACCTTCATTTTTTTAAATAATAAATCTAATAATGTAATATTTATATATAATCACTAAACTAGAAAGAAACTCAAGTAGGTATACCTGGATGCAATCAAAAAACTGAATGCCGGCAGCCCTATTGCATATTTAGGTACAGATACAGGCACGTAACTTGGCCAGATTTGGGGTAAGTTCGCGCATCGTGCACTTTGAGCCAATCAAATGATTCAAAGTACGAACGAACGGAACGTTGATTCGCTACAAGACGTCTCTCGGAGACATCTGATTGGTCCGTCAAGCGACGGACCAATCAGATGTCCGCGACGGCGCAACCGCGTCTCCCGCGACCCGCTCATACCTCAAAGGGGACCTAAAAATCGACCTTTGCGCATATGATGCGTCTGGCCAATTTACGTGCCGGTATCTGTACGTGCCGTGTGACTTCGGCAAATACTCCAAGGACTGAGTCGAATCACCATACTGTATAGATACGTATACTGTGACACAGTGCAAACTAATTCGGTGATTTGATAAATAAATAAATAAAAATTCTACGACATTCTACACAGCGCCCTCTAGACCCAAAGTAAGCATAGTTTAACTAGCTTGTGTTATGGGTTCTAGAATGCTGATAAACATACTTGTATACTTTTTTTTTTGTAAATACATACTTATTACTACCTACTTAAAAGAGTAAAGATAAAGCGCAACTTCATTAGCATTTTATTGTATACAGACTATGTGATGCGCCCGATTTTGTCTCAGCTTATCGATTCAGTGCCAATTAAGTCTTGGCTTCGGTTGGCATGTTCGACGACCCATTCCGACAACTCATTAATCTGTGGTAATACCGCTTGTGTATCGATCGTGTTGCTATTGCACATTTATTAATATTGGAAAAATATGTTCAAAATTCAATTCCGATCTCATCTCGATCTCACGAATATCAAACTTGACGTATAGCTAAAGAGGAAAGAAATCGTTATTTTATTGGATGTTGAACACTTTGTTACAAAATAGGTACTTTTATATATTTATAGGATCGAGATGAGATCTTGTCTTTCGCGATGTTTTATTATTTACTGGTCTAACACAGCAAGACAGCTGTCTAAATAAATAAAAAATCAAAATAGATAAAAAAGTACGATAAGGAGCTCCTTATCGTACTTTTTTATACTACGTAGGTGGCAAATAAGCACACGGCCCACCTGATGGAAAGTGGTCACCGTGGCGTAGGAACGTGTGCTACTCCAAGGGTGTCACACACGCGCTGCCTGCCCTGAAGGAAAGGAGCTAGGAAGCGGTGGGGGGAGGAGAGGTACAGTGAGCTCTGGCTACCATAATTACGGGTGGAAACACAACAAGCTGGTTATTATGACCGCGGTCTTAATCTGTAGGGCAGAGGTACTTCCCCAGTCGGACTGCTTATTTCGGACGGGAGATACCGTCATGTCCTACCTCCATAAATTTGCGACTTTTATTCTTATATAAGAGTTTCAACTAATAGAGGTAACTTTATTCCGCATTCGGTACATTTCTAAGTCTAAGAAGTCCGTCTTAAGGGACCTTTTATGTAACCTTTAGCTAAATTATCTACGGCTTCCTTAATTAATGTGTCTTAATCCAGCTAACATCGTACCACGATGTGACTTGTTATTCCTATCTAGTAACGAATATTTGGCACTGTTATTAGTAGAAATAGCTTATATTTTAAGATACTAGGTATTAGAGGAAGTTTGAAAGTTGCACCAATAAATGAAAAATTGAGAAGCGAGCGACTGTCGTTGTATGGACATGTTATGAGAAGAGATGAAAGCAATGTTGTTAAAAAGGTTCTAAGTATGAATGTGGAGGGCTTTAAGGGTAGAGGTAGGCCTAAGAAAAGATGGATGGAGTGCGTGAAAGAGGATATGGCAAGGAAGGGGGTAACCGAAGAGATGACATCTGACAGGAATGAATGGAGGAAAAATACATGTTGCGCCGACCTCAAATAATAAGGACAAGGGCAGGTAGATGATGACTAGGTATGTAATGAAAAAACATAAGAGAACTGATTAATTTTTTTTTGTAATTATTTTTGTTTTTGTCAAAAATATTATAAAGTACCAAATTATTTATTTATTTCTTGCGTTTTTACGTAGACAAATACTCTTAAAAGTTTTTTTGTTAAAGTGAGTGTGTGGCAACACTCTCCCTGTCATGGTGGATCTTTTGTCGCAACAAAGCGAACCACATTGAAACAAAAGATCCACCATGACAGGGTTGCCAAGCTGGGGAGAGTGTCAAGTGTATTATGTAGTTTAAGAGTTACTAAAAATCAGCTAAAAATATAGTAGGTACTTTATTCATCTAAAGTGCTAATTAAGGAAGATCTAAGCAAATATTGACCGAACCAGGAATCGAAGTCGAAACCGTATGCACACGCCCCCGAGGCATCCTTGAAACCGCACAGAAACAAGGACTTATCAGTACTTACTGAGACAACATCTAAGAATGCAGGTGAAACTATTGAACAGTCCCAATATTTGAATGCGAGTACGGGCGCGTTGGATGCGTGGGCGCAGCGCGGCTGGCAGTGTCTCTATTATTGTGCGGTTTATATTTGCATCATTTCGTTTACATCTGTAAAGATGCGCATAGCTTAGTAGTGTGTAGCCACGAAGCGAACGCCCGCCCATAAAACTAAGTGATGCGAATTAATGTACCTATTTAGAAGATGCGTGTATATTCTACGGTAATAGGTATATTCCAATTTGTTCACCTAGGTGATATCACTCGGGTGAACAAAGTGGAATATACCGTAGAATACATATCACATCTGTCTAAAAGAAAGTCTAGCGTGAATAGGTTGTTTCCAGGCAAGCGTGCTTCATTGTCGAGCACATCACATTACGCATAAGAATTCATTATATATTATATATATATAGCCAATTTGTAACCGCTGAACGTGTCAGACGGTCTACTCACCGGCTTCCTTAGTAGCAGGATACACGAGCTCTTTATACTTCCAGGGCGCCTTTCTCAGAGTGGTAAAAAAGATGGTAGGCTAATGTATGTGGGAGTCTAGGGGACACTTACAGAAAAACACACTTTTTTATTGCTTCTAAGTTCACTCTATTGTTCATAAAAAAAGTAAAAAGTAAAAAAGCTAAAAGTAAAAAAAGTTACATATATAGAGTCGCTCAGGAATACAAATTCAGAGTACGTTAATCTTCTTAAATTAATGGTGGAGTGACTTCGGCCCAAGGTGAACATGGGCATTGGAAATTCTATTTTTTTATACCACCTAGGTGGTAGACAGGCACATGGCCCACCTGATGGGACGCGGTCTTATTGTTGAACTTTGTATGTTTGGACAGCTCAGCACTTTGGTATCTAAGAAAGTAACACTGTTGCTAGTTTGGTTACTCCCTCTTAACCTCCGGGAAGTATCCTCATTATTTGAGGCCAAAAGAGGAATGTCTAAGAGGGACAGCGAGACTCAGCGGCTGGCTCCCACTTTGAGGCAAGCTGTAAGTAGGGTAGCCAGAGCTCACTGTACCCCTCCTTTCACCCCTTCCTAGCCTCCCCACACTTTGCTACCCCCGCCCTTTCCCTTCAGGGCGGCAGTGCGTGGGTTGATTTTGCACACGCCCATAGGCCACGGTGACCGCTTCCCATCAGGCGGAGCGTGTGCTCCTCTGCCAACTACGTGGTATATAAAACCCTACTACACTGAGCGATAGTAGTGAAATAGTGATCAAACGCGAGCAATCAATTCTTAATAAAAAATAACAAAAATGTGAAACCTAGTGCAATTCGAATAAAACGAGAGTTGGTATCGATTAAAACGTCAATATAAAAAGTTTCGCGCTAACTGTACCTATGGATGGTGCAACGGTATTAATTGCTGCGCCATAGAGTCAATTATAGGATAAAGTTTCGAGTTTTTTTACCCGACTGCCGAAGAAAGGAGGGTAATGTTTTTCGAGACTATGTATGTATGTATGTCCATTTCTTTGGCACGGCCTACAGCCTAAACGGCTTGACGGATTTCAACATGCGAGGTATCATTTTTTTAAATATAATATATAAGTAGTCCGCCGCCGCCGGTTTGACTGCACCTGCCTGATGGTAAGTTGTGGCCCAAAAAGTTGTAGTCCACCATTCTCAAGGGATGCCCATTGACCATAGGATGGTAACCTCTAACCAGACTGTTTGACAGCTGCTTTTTCACGCCCCGCTTAAAGAACCCGGGACTATAAGAAGAAGGGAACACATGCGAGGGTAAAGCATTCCACTTCTTTATCGTACAGCAAAGAAAGGAATCACCAAACCGCTTGGTTCACGATGGTATGGACTGCACCATTATGTGGATGATACCTAAGTTTTTTTTATACCACTTAGGTGGCAGACAAGCACACGGCCCACCTGATGGAAAGCGTTCACCGTGGCCTATGGACGTGTGCAACACCAAGGGCGTTACTCACGCGCTGCTGACCCTGAAAGCAAAGGGCGGGGGTAGGAAAGGGTGGGGAGGCTAGGAAGGGGCGGGGAGGAGGAGGGGTACAGTGAGCTCTGGCTACCCTACTAACCGCCGGGAACACAATACGATGGTTATTATGGCCGCAGTCTTCTGTAAGTGCAGTAAATAGTTACTCGTATCTTTGACATTCATGTATTGGTGGTCACGACGTGTATGATCGGCATTATTATCGCGCTAATAATAAAATACAATTGTTTAAAAAACTTAATAGTATGATAACAGATTAGATAATATTCACTTATAAAACACTCTTTTAAGACACACCTTGTTTTGGGAACAACATTCTTTTATATATATAGGTCACGTCAATTTGACTTCACCTCGCCTGATGGTAAGCTGAAGGTAAAGTACATATACGGACTATACGTGTATGTAATGGTGACCCTTTTTCCTGACAATTAACAATGATGGCACTCTTGACGGCCTCATGAAAGAAGAGGTGATTGTCGTCGCAGCACTGCGGGACAAAGCGCAGATATTGGTTTAGACTACCCGCCAATACCCACTGGTCCCACAAGTGCTGCGACAACCATCACCTCAAGTCCGGCGATCACCTGCTGAACCCTGAATGCAATCCAACTGAGGTTGGATTACTATGGAGGGTTTTTCGTAAGGTGCACGGTGGTACCTACCCGGCACAACTTGAGGCAAATTTGTGCCATTAAATTGTACCACTTAGACCTCACTGATAAACTTTGTGAGGAGTTTGGATTTGTTTGACAGGTTTATAGTATGAACAATCTGTTGAGAGAAAGTAGTTTTAATTAACCTTCAAGATTTAGATAAGATAAGATAAATTTCACAAACCAAATATGTGAATTTTGCATGTTAATTAAAAATTTGTGAAAAGATCAATTAACTAGTCTTTTGCAATCCACTATTTAATCCCCTACCTTGAGCGTTCAGTCTTCCCGTTCATCCGTCAATCTTGATGAGGGTCATTCAAATTTTCGTTTACTGATTCGCGGTCTTAATGCTCGTTTGCTCCATCAAGCATCAGTCCTTCGGCAGATGAGGCCATCCCCATGCCACTTAAGCTTAGTTTTTCTGTTCAGTTTCTTGTCGGATGACGTCAAAGAAACCCCAAGCATAGCTCGCTCCATAGCACGCTGCACGACTTTAGGTCATGGACAAGCCACATTGTCTGGTTTTCTTTGAATGGCTCAATAGCTTTTTGAAGTGCATCAAATCGATCCGAGTGTTGATATAATTAATTCATAAGAGTACGCGACCTTATTAAGCAACTGTCAGGACATCGAGGGCGGACTGTAATTACTTGCTACATGCAAAGTGGTAACATCAGTACCTGCAAAATCGAAAGAGAATATTAAATGAATCAAACCAATGGTTAGTCGCCAATTTATTCATGTTGTTCATAAGCAGTTTTCCAAGTCTGTATTTTGTGTTTATTAATTCCTTTCTTTGAACGTTTTCTGCGCTATTTTACCTTCAGGTAGGTGATTCAGCCTACCAGAAGCAGTTAGAAGATCAAGTAATTTAACACTCGAAAATCGCGAGCTGCTCTGTACCCTGGTCAACACAGTTTTGTATGCGCAAGCGTTAATACTTTAAGTTTCTCCTTCCCAGCCCTCCCCCATTACCTTCAGGGTAGGCAGCGCGTGTGTGACACCCTTAGTGTTGCACACGTTCATAGGCCACGGTGACCGCTTCCCATCAGGTGGGCCGTGTGCTTGTCTGCCACCTAAGTAGTATAAAAAAAAAAAAAAGTTATGAAATAATGTAGGTAGATTTTTTTCTCATCGAGTTTACGTGGTTATACTCTTTGCAAAAAGCAAAAGTTAATATATAAAACTTTGTATTTTATCATTATGATAAATAGTGTCTTCATTTTCGATATAATGTTTTTGCGTGAAAGATGTATCAATAATTTTTGTAGGCTTGGTGAAATTTTATAAAAAGTGCTTATAATGTTTGTTGCATGTAAGTAACCTATGTCTGTTCTTATGTTATTATAGACCTTTTAAAAACAAAAACAAACACTCTAAAATTCTTGCGTAATTCACTTCTGACCAATTTACTGTCAATTTTTTAGTGGTTCCCTTTTAGGTTTCCCAGATGTAAAGAGATACGCAAGTAAATCTTTTTGTGTTCCAAATATACATTTGAATTTTTGGGATTACCATCAGGCAAGCTGGTCTGTTGTTTCTTTGATGATATAAAATACTATCTTATTATAAAGCAACGAAATTTCACTTGAGCCTAAATTTAACACAAAGTCGTCCAAGGCTGTCGACCACAAACTCTTAAAGTAATAGTTACAAATAGAGTTTTATATCTTTGTTAAGGGTGTAATAAAGTTGTTTGCAGGCTTTGTGCCTCAAAAGTAGCAAGCCTATTATTTGTTTTCCCACCGTTTACAGTGTAACAGCCACAAAGTCTTTTAATGGACGCCATCTTGGGAAGCTATTCCAGTGTTCCAATTCTAGTATCTGGGTTTGTTAACGTTGCTAATGAAAGTTTTTCGATATTCCACTTTTGTGTTGACTTCCACACATCAAACGTTTATACACACGTTCTATCCATCCATCTTCGTTTTTCCACATTTTACTTCGTTTTTTTAATGCGCAAACCCCCACGGATACCACCCCCGTCGGCCATCGGGGGTGGTTATTTTGGAAACGGATCGATTAAAACCTCTTTTATCTGTTCTGTGATTAATCCCGCACGCCGCCTCGGTTCTTTAGACGCCCGGGGTGTAAGGTGACTCAAGAAGTTTTCCCTCGCACCCCGGATGACTTAACGCCATCTATGGTTTTAAGATGACCCCCAGAGAGCCTCTGAGCAGCCCTCTAGAGGGCCTCTCCTGCCTTGACTGATCCCTTTAAGACAAAATTTAGAAATAACATTCTTAACCAGAAGCACGTATATTTTCATACTTCTTCCTTTGAAAATGGCGGATTTCCATACAAACATTCATCCTTTATTTTATCACCTTAGAATTTCGAATTTCCAAATATTCTTCTTTAGTTTTACAACATAAAAATCATCTAGTGCCGAAATTGCAACACGTTAATAACGAATATCAGTCGCGACTCGTGTAAATTGCGTCCTTGTCTAGAATCTATTAACAACTAGCAATTTTTGTTGTCTACGGTAAATAGCACACATGCAGGCCTTGTTGAAACTATGCTAAACTTATAGACAACAGATTTATTAGTCCAGTCTGGCACGTCACGATTTCCTATGTATTTCCATTGTGAGTTTATCTGTATTCAATTAATCAAAATGGCGGACCAACGTGGGTTTAAGTTGGCGAAAGTACGTCGGCTATATCTGTTAATAGGCTTTCGGTTTTTAATCCATTCCACACACATTAACCCTCTAGTGTGTGGTGTATATGCCCTTTTTTATAAATCACTTACACCGCAGACAAGAACACGGCCCTCCTGATGGGAAGCGGTCACTGTAGCCTGAGGATATTGTGACGAGGGGCGTCAAATTCACGCTGCCAACCCTGTAAAAAATTTCTTAAAGAACTCCATATTGTAGTCGCTAGGGAAAACCACAGCTCAGGGGCCTTACTCTGAAAATCGAACATGAACGTTTCGGATCGAACGAAAACGGACAATTCGTCAAACAACGACAGTGAAAACGTCAAATGTATTTTGGGAGTAGGAGGTGTACTGATAACGATCGACAACCTCAATTTCAAACGATCGAAGACGGATCCGAAATCCGAAACGAAACACTTTCGGGGTAGCTAAATGGTCAAAACGTCAACGGATACGAATATTTTCGTTTTTCGGAGTAAGGCCCCTGGTACTTTACTCTTGAAATGGTAAGCAAAGGAGTATTATACTCATTTATATTCCTATGTAATAGTATATTGCCCTCTACCGGGTTGATTTGCAGACTGCGTACTGCAGCTAAGAATTTTCTAACAATGTTCAAACAGTTCACGTACTGTTCCAAAAATAACTATCTAGTCAAAACAAAGCAGTTGGAAGTTTATTCGATAAATTCAGAATACACTGGTAGATAGTAACCCTTTAGGTGCACGTGGTCCATATTATCATTTCGTCTAAAGTATCAAAAGGCCCATAGTATATAACGATCAGTATCATTTCGTCTAGTTCATGAAATAGTCCATAGTATCTATTCGTACAAATGTCAATTAGTCTATCTCTGTGTAAAGAGCCTCGTAGGACCACATGCACCTAAAGGTTTTTATTAGGTAACTAAATCACTAGTCAAGACAAGGATATAAACGCTTATAACTATATGTTTATTGCCAAATATAGGCAGATCAGTAGCCTCGGCATGGCTTCCATAGACATATCTGGAATTCTTTACCAGCTCATGTGTTTCCTTCCTCTTACAGTGCCGGGTCTTTTAAGCGGAACGTGAAAAAGCATTTGATGAGGCCGTCAAGTTGAGGCACTGTCGATGTATATAATGGGAACCCCCTTTCTGAGACTTTACCTTTAGCTTAACATCAGGCGAGGTGAAGTCATATTGACGTGTTCAATATAAAAGAAATATCTCTTCTTTTCTCTCGACCAAATCGCAGAATAAAGTTGCCAAGTGACCAGAACTTCACCTAAACCAAACATCTGTATTTTTTGCTACAATTGCATTGGTTGAAGAGAAAGTAAGAGATATGTCCACGGATGCCATGCTTAGGCTGCAGAAGGGGAGTTAAAATGTTGTCAGCACCAGAAATGCTTTGACCTACTTAGGCATGTATGAAGCCAGGTCCCCTAGAACAAACAGGGTATTCATTTGTTTGCTTGATACACAAACTTATGTCTAAATACGAAGACTTAGGTAAGTACGAATGTATGTGTGTATTTATCGCAGGTTTATAAGTGCCCGGTTAAAGGCAATAGGCTCGCCACCTATTACATTGGGACCTAAACATAAACTGGCGAAATGTGGGTGCTAGCACCTCTGCTTACCCCTTCGGGGATATAGGCGTGAGTTTATGTTATGTTTTTAGGTAAGTACTTTAATAACTTTGTAATGATACTGGCTTATACAGCAGGTATCTAACGGAATCAACTAAGTATTTTGGCAACGCGCACTGTCAAATCGAACGTGAAGCCACAACATTGTGAATGAAAAAAATAATTCGATAGTAATTGGTACAGGTCAGTAATTGAGAAGAGAATTGTAGTGTGAATTTATAGGCGATATTGGATGACGGCTGGTGCTCGGTGGCAATGACACAAGACCACAATGTTTCTCCGACCTAGATGGAGTTGCAGGCGGGTTTCAGTGCCAAGTGTCGGCGCGTTCAGCAATGCTCTAACTCAATTAGCGTCTCACAGTTCATTCTGCGCACGCGCCGCGCACCGTTCACTCATTCGCGACTGTAGGATATAATGTTAAAATGTATTTTTTACGGTACTTCTTTTATAATAGGCTCACGTTTGACCACTATTACCTCATCTGTAGGTAAGTATTGTAGTAGTCAAGCCTGGGTCAACTACGAATAAACTCGTTTTCGTGGTCAGCAATGCTACATGTTTATCTACGAGTATAAGCAACTTAGGTATTCACTTTAGACCTTGAAGATTTTCAGGTTATAAATATCCAGAAACACGTTCGTTTTCATTTCCGTGCATTTAGGCATTTCTTCTGGGAGTGTGAGAGTCTACACAAAGATGGCACCTGCAGTATACCTACCTCAGTGTACACTTAATTAAATCCAGTGTACTTCTTTTGATAAACAGATATGGTACAATATAAAAAACCGCGGTAGTCTAGTGGTTTGGGTAATGGACTGCTGAGACGAAGTCTCGAGTTCGATCCCAGGTTCACTATGGCACACACCAATGACTTTTCGAAGTTATGTGTGTATTTATCGCAGGTTTATTAGTGCCTCGGAGAGCACGTTAAGACGTCGGTCCCGGTTGCCATACAAACATCTATGGCAGTCGTTACGGGTAGTTGGAGCCCACAAAAGTCCAACCAGTCTAACTTGGAACTTCGATATCGCCATTGGTCATAATGACCGTTGGTTGTGGAGGTCAGAATGGCAGTCGCTCCACGGAAAATATCAAAGTTCAGCCGCTTCACAGTTAGACTGGAAAGCCGACCCCAACTGAGTGGGAAAAAGGTTCAGAGAATGATGAGTGTTGATTAGCGATATCATACCTATAACATGATTTTTGCTAACCTGTTAGTACGTAGAGGGTGGTCTAAAATGTCGAAAAATGCAATCCCGAATTCTGGGGCCCGATTTACTAAAATAACTTTTTGAAAGTTGTCAAAGTTTGCGAAAGGATATATAAAATTACAATTTCTAAATTTTGTTGCAAACGAATGAAACTATGAATGATTCTGAAGGTTTAGTAATATCACGGAAACGTTTGATTTAACAGAGCTTATGTAGAATACAGATACCGGCACGTAAATTGGCCGGACGCCTCATATGCGCAAAGGTCAATTTTTAGGTCCCCTTTGAGGTATGAGCGGGTCGTGGGAGACGCGGTTGCGCCGTCGCGGACATATGATTGGTCCGTCACTTGACGGACCAATCAGTTGTCTCCGAGAGACGTCTTGTAGCGAATCAACGTTCCGTTCGTTCGTACTTTGAATCATCTGATTGGCTCAAAGTGCACGATGCGCGAACTTACCCCAAACCTGGCCAAGTTACGTGCCTGTATCTGTACCGAAGTTATTTCTCCATTTTTCCTTGAAATCGCGCGTTTGAAAACGTGGCGTTATGAATTGGGCACTTGGACAGCCGAATACAGCTTGCGTCGATTTTGACGTGTGATTTAACTTGCTTTTCAACCGGGGAAGTATAACTAGGCATGGCGTTCACGAATTCGAGCGATAATTTTGATTACAGGTTAGCTATAGAATGTTGGGTTATTATCAGTATTGGTATTCCAATGTCGAGTTCTCATCATCCCAAATACTTGGAATTGTCCATGAGGATTTGTGATACATGAATAGTTTGACTTTCATTCCGAACACGAAGTATTTCTACGTGATCGGGCTTATGATGAATTAGTTATCGGTCTGCGTTCATACGCTGTTGTGATGGGCTGTATACACGGCCGGTCAGTGCCTGAAATTAAGGCGTTAAGCAGACGGAGGCGCGGGGTGGTCAAAATGACCGCGACGCACTCTTATTATCACTATCATTAGATCGCATTTATCCCCCGTGTGTCTCACAAGCGACATGAGCTATTGCACTGACAAATGCAACCTTATTGTCGTACAAATAAGAGTGCGTCGCGGTCATTTTTACCGCCCCGCTCAGCCGTCGACTTATCGCCTTACTGTACTGTATTGCACATCCACTGATTCGCACCTTTCTACGATATTCTACACAGCGGCGCTATCTAGACCCGAAGTAAGCTTAACTAGCTTATGTTGTGGATTCTAGACTGCGGATAAACATACTTAGGAACTTTTTTATAAATAATATACATATTCAATTCATGCATGTATAAATATTTGCACTGATCGGGAATCGGATCCGCGACCTCTGACTTAAAAGTCTAATGCTTACCTCTACGCCACGAAGTCATAATATTATCTTTGTATGTGGAATTCAGTATTAACATTTTCCAAAGTAAATTCATGTTCATTTATTTATTCACAGAATGTAGGTACCACATATGTGGTCTTATAATTAAAATATTTTTTCCTTGTTTTACATTCTACCACTTTTGTGCGGTATGTAAACTCACCATAAAACCCAAGAAACCACCAGTTTTGTGTCAATAGGTACGGGTCGATAAAGAGTTTTCTTTCGTTCCAAAATGACTGAGATCAAATAATTTAGGCATAGAAAATTCTATGCGGATCTATATTACGAGATGGAATTAATCAAAAAGGGTTTCAGATTTTTTTTTAAATAGACAATACCTAAACAGTAACCGTGGTCAACGTCGCTGACTGTATAGGAAACACAACCCACTGCAATGTCTTTTGCATACCGGCGAATATTTAACTCACGTTAATTTGATTACATCGCTTGTGTACCAGCATGGGCACTAACCTAATGGGAAAAACGACAATGCTAATATTATTGACGCACATGCGTATCTAATCGTACCCTAAGTCTGTGGCAGCCACTGAAAAAAAGACAGTCCTGCAATGGTGTAGCAAACATCAATAGACTGCGGTGAACGGATAAGGCTTGTTTGCCAGTGATGTCAATACGAGCTCCCCTGAGTTCATTTACCGCTTGCGTTGGTTGGACGCGGTTGCGTAATAGGCTGCGCCTTTCATTTGAACATCTGTGTTCATCGTCGAACTAACATTTCGGTAAATTGCCTCCCTCGCTGGCTTAGCTATAGCAGATTGTATTCTAACACGAAGATTTATCACGCGATTTACCTAATGTCTTGATTCTGATATTTAAACCATTCCACCCGCGCTTTGGTCTATCAGAACGAACGAAAACTTATTTGCCTAGTTTTTTTCATGGAATACGCTGACGTTTTAAATTCCTTGGTAGCTGCATATTCTGTGGGCATCTTCTAGTCAATGCATACGTACCTAGGTGCGAGGGAAATGCTCTATGGGCCACCTTACACTCTGGCGTCAGGAGACCCTAGACGGCGTGCGGTTTTAGTCGGTATGAGTCCGACAGAGGGTATCCATGAGGATTTCCGCACGGACAAAACGAGATGCTAATCAAAAACGATAAGCGGATTTTTTTAAATATAGAACACGTGAAAATGACTTCATCTCGCCTGATGTGATGTGATGTGATGATGGTTTCTAAGGTGTGAAGATGATGACTAGAATGTAAGTTAGGAGAATATTCATTTTCCACAATGAACAGACGAATCATTTAATACGAGTTATTTAATATTGGATGAACACACAATAATGATTAGTTATATTATTACGATAGCAAAAACATCTTAATATTTGTGTATTTATTGGTAAGCGTAACATAATATGACATTATCATGGTTGATCAAATCCTTTATTATATCAATACTTTCCTTTTATAATAACGAATACACAATAAACAAAATAAATAGATACACAACACCGTCCAAGGTTAACCGGGATTGTACGTACATATCGAGTTTGTAATGTATCATTAGGCAATAAGCAGACGGCGGCGGGGCGGGGTGATCAAAATGACCGCGACGCACTCTTATTTGTATGATTATAAGGTTGCATTGTCCGCGCATAGCTCATGACAGTAACTCTAATGTTAGTAATAATGCGTCGCGGACATTTTGACCGCCTCGCGCCTCCGTCTACTTATCGCTTTAGGGTTGGCATTTGCAATAATTAGAGATGATATTTAACTCAACTTCCTACTAATATTATAAACGCGAAAGTTTGCGAGTAGGTACTAATATTAATTATGTTTGTTACTCTTTCACGTCAAACAGCTTTTTTTATGTCGGTCACGTCAAAATGACTAGACCTCGCCTGATGGTAAGCTAAAAGTATCTGGAATGGAAGTCACCATTGCAATCACCGATAGTGCCAAAATGGTGGCTCTCAGCTTGACGGCCTCATCAAATGCTTTAGGACCCGGGACTGTATGAGGAAGGAAATATGCGAAAAGAATTCCAAGTTTTGATGGCGCGGCAAAGAAAAAAGACGGAACGGACAGCTAGTATATTATATACATGGCATTTACTTTTTACAAGCTTTTATTTAGTTTCACCTGTCGCGTTGTCTGTAATCAAATCTTGCAAGCCATTTTTCGACCACTTCTGGTTATCCGATTGAGCTGAAATTTGGCATACTTATGTAAGTCCCATGTCAACGCAATATTGTAAATAATAAAGGCTTGTTTTAAAAAACGTTTTTAAACAGCAGCTTGTTAACAAGTTAAATGTTCCGTAAAACATTTATAAAATGCAAGCACTTCTTAGAGGTCTCGTTCTGCATTTAAAGTGAAAACAACGCTTGTAACGCTTTCATTTAATCGCGCTGCGAAGTGTGTAGCAATAACATTCTCCTCGTACATGACAGGGTATCGGAAAATATGGGGGGGAAGGTAGGGGGGGAATGCTGGGAGGTGGGCGAGGAAGACAACAACGCGAAGCAAAACTTCTGAAATTCTACCGCGTATAATACGAGTATACCGAGCAATGTCACGATTTTGAACACCCTGTAAATGTGACAATAAATAGTGGTGTCTTTTGTGTATAATCTTGGTACTTGAAGAGTAAGATATTATTAGTTAGCTTTGATTTAACTTGCTCTGTTATTTTTTTTAGTTGGTTGGTATGGGCCAAATGTTGGCAGCCGAAATATGAACTACTTTCTAACGTTAGGTTGAGCTCAAATTATATATACTACTAGCTGTTGCCCGCGGCTCCGCCCGCGTGGATGTCGAAATCCGTTTCAAAAACTATCCTATCTCTCAAGTTGGATCGAACTGCACATGGTGTGCGAATTTTATTATAATCGGTTAAGTGGTTTAGGAGTCCATTGAGGACAAACATTGTGACACGAGATTTATATACATTAAGATAAATTAATAGGGTTCTATGAAGCTGGTCTGATGGTGTAGTCGGAAGGAACTACTGAACTAAACAAGATAAACCAATCTAGTTTGGGATCATTAGTTTTTTTTTGAAAAATATTCTGATGCTACGTCATATCTAGGGTCTGAAGAAGGGGTCATATCTCTTTACGTGGTCATAGGAATTTCGGAACCAAACAAGAGATTTTAGTACCAAGGTTCTTGACAGCGTTTGGGTATTTGTTATAAACTTAGAAAGTCCATTCGTAATTAATATTTGGCAACAAGACAGCAAGTAGCCTGCAGTAGGTATAATATATTATTATGGTGCTTTTAATATCAAGGTTCTTGACAGCGTTAGGGTATTAGCTATCCAATATTCAAGCAGAGTCATTGTATGGAGTATAAGTTCTGAAAGTATTCTGTGGTTTGTGTGAGTGCCGGCGTCCTCACTTCCCCTCATTATTTTTTTCCCTTTTTCCTCCTTCCCTCCCGAATTCATTTGTTTTTCTCTATTGTTTATTAGGGCCACGGTAAGTGAAGATACTAATAAAACGGCTTTTGTAACCAAAACAGTCAACAGACAGTACGAGATATTAAAAAATATAAACACAACCCTCTATTTTAGGAAGGGATTGAACTTATTCGCTTTTTTTTTGTGAAAACAATGAATAATGAAGAAATCTGAAGAAAAGGAAGTAAGAAAACTAAAGATGAAAAAATCATTCGATTCGGTCGAGTCGTTCTTAAGTTTTGAGGTTAGAAACAAAGTACTGTAGCGCCTAACAGATAACCCTGTAATTGTTGTGATAATATATTTCACTTTTGAGCACGATTGTATTTAAAAGATTTATAAAATGAGGTCGTACGGGCCCCGGTTTTTTAAATAGGGTCGTACGGGCACTATTTTCAGATGGGGTCGACACTTGGTGGTCCTATGGGTACGTCGCCGTATTATCTATATTTTTCTGGCATCTTTTCTTTTTTAAATTGGTCAAGTCAATATGACTTCACCTCGCCTGAAGGTAAGCTAAAAGTAAATTCTCAGTAATGGAATTCACCATTACATACACCGATAGTGCTAAAATGGTGTCACTCAGTTTGTCGACCTTATCAAATGCTTTTTCATGCCCAGGACCCGCGACTGTAGGAGAAAGGAACCCCGTGCGTTGGTGAAGAATTCCAAGGCTTTATGTTGCGGTAAAGATAATCCCTTAAATAAAATAGACAGTAGGTATTGTTTATATTTATAATTACAAAAACGTAAATGTTTTCACCTTGTTTTCACCTATACGGCTTTCCTGTTAGATTATTATTATTGTTCACCTACCCTACTATCTGAAGTTAACAAAAACATTTAAAATAATTTCTGAAAATTTAAGCGAAAACATTAGGAAACCCTTCTCGTGAAGCGTAAAACATAAGTCTTTGTGTTATCGTTACGTCACAGTAAATGTATCCAAGTTACGTGTAGATACATTAAATACCTACAGCGTGTTCTACAAATATGTATCTATCATACATATTATAATTTTACATATCCCGACTGGCTGATCCAACACAAATCCTAAACCGCTGTTGTTACAAACTTGAAATTTTAGCTTCAAATTTATGTTATAAACGTTTGGAAATTTCATATTACCATTTTCAAATTAGGAAGCATGACGAGGCTGTGACACATTAATTGCAACAGTTAACCATGTGTGAGTGAATTTTAGTGAATTAGCCTGTCGACGTCCACTGCTGGACATGGGCCTCTCCCAACGTACGCCATATCACCCGATTCTCCGCCTTCCGCATCCAGTCCATCCCAGCTACCTTATTCAGGTCGTCGCGCGTCGGTTCATCTGGCTGCAGGGCGTCTCACCTTCTGTTCTCGTTTGCCCCAACTACGTTGCAATGTGTTACAATTGAAATTGTATTCCTGGATACTTTTTCTTTCTGTCATTGTGTAAGAACCGAAATATTTTTAAACCTTATTTTTTTATACTACGTAGGTACAGTGAGGTCTGGCTACCCTACTTACCAGCGGGAACACATCACGATGGTTATTTATATGGCCGCGGTGTTCTGTTAGGGCGGAGGTACTACCCCAGTCGGACAGCTCATTTCAGACGGGAGATACAGTCGTGTCCTACATCCTTATTACAATAATATAATCAACAATATTCATTCGGTTTTTAAGTTTGAAATAAGTTTCATCGCCTACTTTTGCCGTTAACTGTACCCTCTTTCAGCTGTTTGTTTTGTTGAAAGTTTACTATTTGTACAATTCATCCTAAGCAAACTTCTGAAGAATAGGAGCTCAAATTGTACGGCCGTGTGCAACCGGGGAGGGTCACTAAGTAGTATTTACGGTAACAAACCTTTCAATTGACTCAAAGATATGAAATAATGTAAAATCAATAGCTGTTATTTAATATCTACGTAATATATATTTTGTGCGTATGAGTGGATATCCCATCTACGCACAAAGCGTTTTGGCAGTACGTTCATCGTGCGTACTGCTAAAGAGTGGAATACCCTGCCTGAGTCTGTATTTCCCGAAAGCTACAACCTGGGAGTCTTCAAGTCTAGAGTGAACAGGTTACGTCTAGGTAAGCGTGCTCCACTGTCGACCACATCATCACTTACCTACAGGTGAGATTGTGGTCAAACGCGAGCCCATACCAATGAAAAATAAAAGAATGAGTTTACTGATACTTCAAGCTAATGAAGTGATGTAACGCGGTTGTGTAAAAGCACAAAAGGCGACAGAAGCAGTGTATTTATTTTTGTTTGTGACTGGATTCATTTAATTTAAATTTCAGAGTTATTGGACCGGAGCGTTCCATTTTCAGTAGCTTCCAATAATCGAATATCGTACCTGTGTTAGATGTTTCTTTTGTAATTATTGTACTGTTAACATGTTAATCCATAAGTTATTGGAGTGGAAGAATCGTATTTCACTTATTGTCGAATAAACGGCAAAGTTAACGTAGGTTTTATAAGGTAGTCTAATTTTATTCGTTGAAAAGTGTAGCTCGACAATGATTATTGCAAGCACTTTACACGTTTTTATAAAACAGTTTTATTTAACTCGACCTGTTTGTTTGGGTCAAATCTAGTAATTGAAATTTGAACCCCTTTCAGTTGTCTGATTTGTCTGATATTTGGCAAAAATCTTCAGTTCTGATAACAATACAATTTAAAACTGTTTAACTTAAAAAATATTTTTTTATAATTTATTAACAATAAGTAAGTAGGTACCTATGTTTTGTTTTGTTATTCTATTTTAAATTTAAGTAAAGTGTTTTTTTTTTAAGTTTCCTTGACAAATATACAAAATATCCTCCTCCATTTCGCGCGTTGTGGACGTGCGCAGTCACACGCTACGATCACGCGAAGTATAGAAGGAAAAGCAGGCAAGCGAACCCTGGACTCCGAGGTGTAAGGTTTTAGTGAAACCATTAACACGTATGTCGCCTGCGCTTCTTGAGTCAACCCTTTTTGCCACCCACCTGGCAGAGGCATGACATTTGTTATCCGCGTAGCCTGGCGGCCGCAGCAAGGAAAGCATCTGCATTTTATCGCCATTGGTCATAATGACCATTGGTTGTGGAGGTGAGATGGCAGTCGCTCCACGGAAAATATCGTAGTTCAGCCGCATCACAGTTAGATTGGAAAGCCGACCCCAACTGAGTTGGGAAAAAGGTTCAGAGAATGATGTTACAGACACACACACACACACACACACACACACACACACACACACACACACACACACGCACACGCACACGCACGCGCACGCACACGCACACGCACACGCACACACACACACACACACACACACACACACACACACACACACACACGAAACCAAGTCCTGGGTGAGCCTACACAGAGTTGCCGCACCCACGTAACACTCGCGTACAGCGGAGCTAAGTATTTGATATTTCCACTGGGATTGTAACGGTCCGTATCTTGCCCAAAAAATATTACTAGCAAAGCAAAGCTGGTTAAACATTCGGCACTGAGGAAAAAACAACGTATTTCTGCCTAGTATAGACGCACATTTTACCTTATATTGTGTACCTACATTTACTAAAGATAATGTTGTTTTTCTTATATAAATAGTCATACCGGTTTTACTTTACCGCGGCGAAGGTATAGGTAATATTCGTCACTTAAAATTTTTTGCCTTCTAGTAAAAATCTCACTATAGAAAAACCCAATGCTTTGTTTCCTAGGTAATTAGAATTGTGACTTTACACATAGTGGTTACAGTACTTATTTTACCTATTTTAAGTGGTCAAAAGATAACTAGAACTACGGAATTAAAATAATAACTACAGTTTAAAATCTTACTAGATGAATAATTTTTGATAAAAAATTAAACCAACTTCAAAACATAAATACTTACTCTTCTTTAACTGTTTTCAAAAAGGGAGGTATTTCTCAATTCGTACGCTATTTTTTTATGTATGTTACGCGATAGCGGCGCCAATTATTATGGATGGATTTTTTGTTTGAAAGAGGTAACTTCTAAGGTGGTCCCATATCCAGGGTATCAGAATCTGACGCTGGGTTCTTGGGAAAATCGACAGGAAATTATCAAATTTACGGCTATTCTGTTTTTGATTCCCTAACGACTTTAGTCGTTTCGAATTCGAGTCGAATTGAGAACATCCTCCTTTTTTTATATACTACTTAGGTGGCAGACAAGCACACGGCCCACATGATGGGAAGCGGTCACCGTGTCCTTGTTTCAAGTCGGTAAAAAACATCTGGTTTTACTGGCTTACTATACGAATCTTGTTGATATTTAGTAACGTGATAGATTATAGTCTGGAAAAGTGCCTACATAGGCTTACACAACAATATGACAATTATGACAATTTTATAAATATGAAAATTTGAGAAGATTTTTGAAAGTTAAGTAGGTATGTTTGCTCTAAATAATGCTAAAACGTCCGAACGGATCTGACTAACATTTGGTACAGAGATTATAGTCTGGAAAAACACAAAGGATTCTTGGAATAGGCTTCCATGGATCTCGGGAACATGCTCGGAACTTGACTCAGGCGGAGCCGCGGGTAACAGCTAGTCGTTTATAACATCAAAGATTATCTTGTTTATGATAAATTACAATTCTACGGTAGTTCACTTACGATCGCAATCAGTAATCTGTGCCCGTAGCCAAGTGGAAAAATTATTCTATTCGATCGAATCGTATCGAATAGAAACGTTTAGGTCGACCAATCACACTCCAGCTCGTGATTTCGCCGCGGCGCGCGCATCGTACGCCGGCGACGAGCTTGGATGTGATTGGTTGACCTAATCTATTCAAAACGATAGCGATTTACGCTATGACACTTGTCTACGGGGGCAGGGCCCGTAGACAAATGTCAGTGTATTCCGTAGCGTAGCGTAAAATCGAATAGAAACGTTTGGGTCGACCAATCACATCCAAGCTTTTCGCCGGCGTACGATGCGCGCGCCGCGGCGGAATCACGAGCTGCAGTGTGATTGGTCGACCTAAACTATTCTATTCGATACGATACGATAGCGATTTAGACTTTTGCCACTTGGCTACGGGCACTGGCGATCGATCGAATCAGATTCAGTACTTTATTCTGTTAACTGATAACACAGCATAAAATAACAGAATTTGATACCGATAATAATAATGTTATATCGAAAACAACTACAACTTTAAATCTGTTTGAGTCCTAAACGACGGCCTCTGTGGTGGATTTATTGGTAGTGCATTCGACTGCGACGACAAAGAACGCGGGTTCGATTCCCGCTCAATGTTTTATGCATAAAGTTTTTAAATAAATAAATGAATAAAAAAGAATAAGCGAAATCTAATTCTTTTTTTTATTTTTATTTTAATTTTTATCGAAGCTCTAATAATGTTTTTACTCGAACGAGTGAAACAGATTGGGTTATTTTATTTTAACTGGTACAGCAATTTGGTCATGTCAAAATAGTATCATTTATTATTCCAAGTAACCCCCTTTCGGGTCCAAAACGACTAGAAAATCACGCTGTATATATACACATATAGTAATTAGTATAGGTAGAAGCTCTCCTTTCCTATACAGAACTACACGTGCCAGACTGAGGTATCACACAGTGGAATCAATTTCATCAAGAACCAAGCGGTTCGGTGCCCCTTTTATTTGCCGCACCATAAAGACTTGGAATTCTTTACCAGCGCATGTGTTTCCTTCCTCCTATAGTCCCGGGGCGTGTCCCGGGGCCTTTAAGCGGGGCGTGAGAAAGCATTTGATGAGGCCGTCAAGCTGAGGGCTGCCACTGTAGCACTACCGGTGTATGTGGGGGTGACCCCAGTCCTGAGACCTTTAGCTTACCATCAGGCGAGGTAAAGTCATTTTGACGTGTCCTATATAAAAAAAAAGTATATTGGCAACATTTAAGAACAAAGTATTATGTTTAGTGCCCTATAAGGCCCGGGACATTCGTTCAATATCCTCCGCATTCTCGAGTCCGTCAAGTGTCAAGCGGTATGCTGTCCATCTGGCTCGCTCAAGGTTTGAGGCCGTTAAAGAATTTGTTGAATGCTATAAGGGTGTTCAATTTGCTTGAGTTTTGCTCCCCGGTTTCATTGATCGCTGGATTTCTGTTATCTCTTGCACAGTTGAATAATAATCGGTATAAATAGTGTATATGTTGCAGTCAAAACTCTTAACCAGTCAAAAGTACTTTTAACTAGCAAAATTAGTCAAAAGTACTTTTGACCGTAAGCTTGCAGTCAAAACTCTTAACCAGTCAAAAGTACTTCTAACGTTGTTTTTAACACCCCGACTCAGAGTAACCCGACTCGGATAGATTAGGTTAGAAGGCTAAGGCGGGAGCTCCGCTCCGCTTTGCCTTCTAACCTAACCTAAAAAACAACTTTTGACCAAAAGTACTTTTGACTGTAAGCTCACGGTTAAAAGTATTTTTGACTGATTTTGCTAGTTAAAAGTACTTTTGACTGGTTATGAGTTTTGACTGCAACATATATAATGAGTAGTCTAGGTATGTAGTGTGATACAAAAGAAGCAAATGGCTAGCTGTTGTCTCTGCCTACTCCAGATGTAAAAAGGCGTGAGTATGTGTTTAAAGTACCAACATAGCTTGTTTAAGTTTATAATTATATATTTAAGTAAAGATGTTTTAATCTGGCGGTACACAATAGCTCGTTCTCATTCATCCATCATTTTAAACGGGTGCCATGTTACTTTTTGAACGCCTCTTATGTTAATGGAGGAATTTACACCTAACTTATAACTGTGATGTATCGCACTAGGTGTCGCTTGTTACGTATTTTTTAATTTATGCAAACAAACTTATTAAGCGTCAAAATTTTGATAAAGTCGTCTGGTCCTTCGAGCCGGATCGTCATTATAATAGCGATGTTCCTGGTTGCATTTAAGTCTGGTGGTTACATTTTGAATGAGCTCAAATATACGCAGCCATTTTTATTCGTGCGGAAATCCTCATGGATGCTGGATGCCCACCCCGCGGCAAGCACGCCGTCTAGGGTCTTCTGACGCCAAATATACGCAGCCTGAGAGCCATTGAACTTGTTCACGCGTCATTCCACCCTGTTCACGCTCCGGAAGCCAATTACTGTAAGTTTATATATTGCAATCACGGTGTAATTAAGTTCACGCGCTAAAATTATATTCTCGTTATCTGTTAATTATGCATCAACTGCACGCTCAACCCACAATATTGCATTTTCAAGAGAAATATGATGACGTCATAATTATGACGTGCAAGCGCCCGGGAGTTATGGATTATGTGTGATAGCGAGCTTCCGAATACTCTAATTAAGCTCACTTATCTGTGCGAGAACCGACATTGACTTATTGTACTACTAGCTGACCTACCCCGGCTTCGCCCGTGGCGTATTTTGAACCCAGATGCACCCTTTTTAACTCACATAATATGCTCGTAATTTATCAGTTTTCCTAAAATGTATGGGAATGGTAGATTCCCATACATTTTGGATTTGGAATTGTTCACATTTTTGATTATTGCTCCGCTCCCTTGGGTAGTAGCGTGATGATATTCAGCCTATATGACATTCACGGATAATGTGGCTTTCTATTGGCTGCTAAAGAATTTTTAAAATCGGTTCAGTAGATCCCGAGATTACCCCTTAAAATTTAAAAAATATACAAACACAAACTTCACTTCTTTATAATATTAGTATGGATTATAAAATTTGTAAAGTACCTACCTACTTGTTTCGGTACAGTAGAGATATTTAAAAAAAAAACTTGGGTTATGTTAAATGAACGATCCTGTATACACACAAAATATATTTTTACTCGACTGCCGAACAAAGGAGGGTATTATGTTTTTGTGAATTGTTGTGTATTTGTTCACGATGGACGTAAAAACTATTTAACTAATTTCGAAATGATTTTCTTTAAGAAAGACCGTTGATGATAGATCTGACGTAAGTTTGAATGCAATTAGTTAAGTAAAACCGGAGATACATAACCAAAAAAATTACGCTCCTTTCTTCGGCAGTCGGGTAAAAAATGATAACCAATCGGGCGGGAACTCGGGCAGATCCTCGGGCATCAGTTTGTTTAATATTGAAAATAGCACTACAATACAAAAATCTCGACATATGAATATATTTGATTGTCTATTTTTTTGTATTTGGGTGTTTGTATGTATATGTTGCAGTCAAATCTCTTAACCAGTCAAAAGTACTTTTAACCAGCAAAATCAGTCAAAAGTACTTTTAATCGTAAGCTTGCAGTCAAAATTCTTAACCAGTCAAAAGTACTTTTAACTGAGTACAATAGGCAAAAGTAATTTTGATTTTAACACCCCGACTCAGAGTACCCCCCACTCGGATAGATTAGGTTAGAAAGCTTTTCGAAGGATTTCAGAACCCATATTACGAGTTATGTTTACTTTGGGTCTAGATAACGCGGTGTTATATATCCCAAAATATATACTACTTTATTATTTAGTAGCCTAGTGGTCTGGGTAATGCACTGCTGAGACGAGGTTTCGGGTTCGATCCCAGGTTCACCATGGCACACACCAATGACTTTTCGATGCTTTTCGAAGGTTTATAAGTGCCCGGTTAATGGCAATAGGCTCGCCACTTATTACATTGGGACCTAAACATAAACTGGCGAAATGTGGGTGCTAGCACCTCTGCCTTCGGGGATATAGGCGTGAGTTTATGTTATGTTTATTATTTATATCTACAAAGGTATGCAGACTAAAGTTGAGTACAACCAAAACTACTCTTCGATCGAAGCATGATCGATGTTAAACTTCATGGCCGTCACGCACAGCAGTAAAATACCGCTAATGCGCTTTCGGGTTATAAAGTTTGTGTGAGCGTATTTTAAATCCATCATTGGATATAATGGTATACAAATTTCGTTGATCATTATCAATATACACGCTTATGGATCACTGGACTAGGCTAGAGGCGAGGATAGCGTTAGGATAAAGAAGTCTTTAACTAACCTTTATGTTACTCGAACTAACACTGTATCTAGACTAAGGCAATTGTTGTAAATAGACCAAAAAAAAAACAGCCCGCTGAGTTTCTTGCCGGAGTCTTCTCAGGTCTGGGCCGCGTTTCGAACCGGTGTGGTCCATTTGCTACTAGTTTTAAATATTTATAATTTTGACGTTTTGTAAGTTCCGCTTAAAATGGTCTATACAGAATAAATGATTTTTCACTTTGACTTTGACCTGGTGGAAGGCGTATGATAGACGATGGAGCACATTGACACTGGCCCTGGCCAAACAGAAACCTAGGTATTCACTCTAGACATGAAGACCCTCAATTAGCTTTCCGTATTAAATACAGACTCAGGTAGGGCGTTACACTTCAGCCCCCGTAGACAAGTGTCACAGCGTAAATCGCTAAGGAATCGAATAGATTCAATCGACCAATCACATCCAAGCTCGTCACCGGCGTACGATGCGCGCGCCGCGGCGGGATCACGAGTGTGATTGGTCGCTCTAAGCTATTCTATTCCTTAGCGATTTAGACTTGTGCCACTTGTCTGCCCGAAGCAGTACACATAACGAACGTATTATTGTTGAAGGTTACACGCGACTTCAAACATTTGTTTACAGACGTACTCTTAGTTAGATAGATAAATTGATAACTCTTTATCGTACACCGAAATAAATAGTATACCTAAAGACAAGTAAACAACGGTTATTTGATTGTACTAGGTACGCGGTGTTATCGTTAAAGCGATTTGTTGGTTACGAACAGGTGAAGTTTATAAAAGCGTGCTAAAAATAAACCGCACTTCGCACTAATATTAGTTTTATGATGGCTATTTAATAAATTATAGCGTGTTTATTTGCGACTCCGCGTATTTTTCTTTTGCAATCTGACTAAAAAACATGATTGTACATATCATTTGGGATTATGTTAGGATTTTTTTTATACCACTTAGGTGGCAGACAAGTACACGTCCCACCTGATGGAAAGCAGTTACCGTGGCCTATGGACGTGTGCAACATCAGGGGCGTCACACTCACGCTGCTGACCCTGTAAAAACCTTCTAATGCCCTTCTTGAAGAACTGCATATTGTAGCCGCCAGGGAAAACCACAGCAGGGAGATCATTCCACAGCCTAAGCGTGCGCGGAATGAATTACTTATTATTCCACTTTCGTAGATCAAATAATTTCTATTTTTATAATATTCTTCTCTCGTAACTAGTCACTAATCCGCGAAAAATAATTCTTTACTGGTAACTGGTTACGAGATTTTTGTTACGAATATGGATGAAGCATTGTAGTCGCTATTTCACTCACTAAAATTATTTCGTGTACGTCACAATTTGCAATAGTATGGACGGTGTAAATTTCCCTGGTATCAATTCAATATCGCCAGGGAATCAATCACTCAAGCTGTCGTATTTTGTGCTAGCCAAATTGCTAAGGTGCGCCATGGGATCCGGGCCTTACCCCACCTTATCTTATCTGATAATACAAATTGGATGAAGCTAATCTTTGCACTAACCGACGGCAATGCAGGGTCCGATTCACTTAACGTTTTAAAAACGCACGATTTCAAAGCTAGACGAAAACTAGATACGAATATTTTGAACTCTAATTGAAAATGAATAAAGCTATGAGTCTTTCTAATTTTTTTTTGGCAGATCAAACCTAATAATAATACATATACAGCTTTTTTTCTATAGTCCTGCAAATCGAATTGAAATTACGCGTTTTAGAAACGTGTCGTTACTGAATCGGCCGCACGTCTGTAACGTGTTGAGATTGAATATTTGCTGAATATAGATCAGAACAAAGATAGACTGACATTTACAGTCTTATAATTATACAGCGCCGTTAAGCACCTAAAAATACAGTATGGGGAGATCGCCATAGTAGATGCAAGGAGACTCTCTTGGGTCTCTTTTTTATTAATATAATATATTCAGCTGTGCCCAAGATATGGATACAGTACATTAGTTACTGAGGCATGGATTTAGTTAAGTAGAACCCTAATAAAATTCTTTCATTGAAATTAAAATATGGTACATTTCATAATTTTTTTTTTATATACCTACCGCTTCGGTGGCGGGCAAACAAGCTAGACAGACAAGACAGAATTTTAGGTATTTATCTGGCAGTGAAAGTCCTATCGAAATCATCACAGACAAAATCGCAGGTACAGCTAGTATACAAAAGTCCGTTACGTACCTATAAAAAATGTTGATTTACATTATTTGAGCATCCTTACTAGGGGGACTTGAGCTACTTATAATACTCTTCAAGATTTCATGAACAAAAAAAAATATTTTTTTTCTTTCTGTAAACAAGCTGATTTAAATTTTTGAAATAAATACAAGTTTCAGGTGATATTTGCATTATCAGTTGACTTTACTGACTAGTACCTACTTATCTACTAGTTACTAAGGTATTCTGCCGGTCCTAAGTCCATAAAAGTAGGTAGTGTCAGCTGATCAATGTTATAGCCGGTAAATTACGTGAACGAAGTCTTAATATTCAAGGCACTGGTGAATTTGTGATGATTGTAAGTAGCTCGGGGTACTATTAAGCCGCCGGGAAGCCGCGGTAGCCTAGTGGTTTGGGTAATGGAGTGCTGAGACGAGGTCTCGGGTTCGATCCCAGGTTCACCATGGCACACATCAATGACTTTTCGATGCTTTTCGAAGTTATGTGTGTATTTATCGCAGGTTTATTAGTGCCTCGGAGAGCACGTTAAGCCGTGTCGGTCCCGGTTGCCATACAAACATCTATGGCAGTCGTTACGGGTAGTTAGAGCCCACAAAAGTCCAACTAGTCTAACTTGGAACTTCGATAGCGCCATTGCTCATAATGACCATTGGTTGTGGATGTCAGATGGCAGTCGCTCCACGGAAAATATCGAAGTTCAGCCGCATCATAGTTAGACTGGGAAGCCGACCCCAACTGAGTTGGGAAAAAGGTTCAGAGAATGATGATATAAGTAGCTCGGGGCTCCCTGTGAAGGACGAAGTGTGCTCAAATGCATTTATCAATACGTTATAAACACGCCAAAAGTATTGCTATGTATAATACCGGAATCTGATTGTATCTTTTTTCCCTTATCCCAAGTACGTTCAATAAATCCGATAAAACTCATTCCGATATAGCTTTATCCGGGCTTATTTTTTAACCGCAGAATCTAGAATTCCAAATTTAAAAAGGTCAAAGTTGATACCTATCAGGCCGTGGGCCGTTCCGGCATTTCAATGAAAACACGTATAATGGAACGCTGAACAGAACAAAATGTGCTACGCTTAGGCCTATTGACACTGGACGGGTCGATATTTAGACGGAAGGGCGCCGGGCGGACCCGTTGGGTAGGAATGTCAGAATATACGTATAGAAGGGAAAGCCCTGGAAATATAATTTGGTTCTCTATACTTTGTCTTTGATAATAATGAAGTACTTAATAATTTCAATAAATTATTTTAAATTCGATTCATTCGATTCCTTTGTGTAGAGTCAATTGTGCTATATTCTTGCAAGACGCTTCACTATGACAAGTGGGCGGGGCTTGTCTATGTATTACCATAATTTTAAGGGTATAATTTTGTATAAAAAAATACGATAATTCATAGACGTCATGAACTATCATTTTTATCATCCTAAATTAGACAGAGTATAGGTGTGATTTATGACAACAAAGTTGTTGTAACAGTTGTCTCTTTGTTCTCTTTTTTTCTGTTTTGAAACTTCTTTGCATGTGGTTCAATTGTAAACAAAATCATTAAGTACTTGTTTGTTGCATGTGAAAACTATAAAATGGTCTGTAGTAATGTAAACTGGGCCTTTATTCTGTTTGACAAATCGTACCGTAACCATCCACGTTCGTATTAGCCGACACATTTAGGTTGGTTTAGTTTTACACCGGTTCTTTCCTCTATGTTAACCTATTGAAATCGACTGACTTCTCACGTTTTGACTGTGATTAGAAATCAATGTCAAACAGAATAATGCCCCTGTTTTTGTTTATTTAGTTATTAAAACTGTTTGTTTTCCGAATACAAAAAAATACAAAATAATGCAAGTAATTTGACGCTACCTGATAAGTACTGCGCATACTTACGGTATGCATAGTAATTTTGCTGAAGTGGTGACCATAATCCGAATTTTAAGTTTAATCATTATGAATGTCCTTGTGTGTGTTTCCGATTAAATGTTTTTCTTTCATTGTTTCTTTCTTAATTGTTGAGTTCAGTAATGAAAAGATAGAGTTATTACTTCATCGCTCGTCGAGTTTAGCTATTGAGTTATTTTTTTAGAGAGAAATAATGTACCTATTTATCTGTGAGCCTTGGGTATACGAAGAAAAAAAACAGTTCGATTAAGCGACTAAATTATTGTGGCATTTTTGATGTGTTTCCAAATTGAAAAATGTTCTTGAAATAATATTTTCTTACGATTTCTATCGTGATTAATTTGAGGTTATTTTATTATTTACAGTTATCGTGAAGTTTCAGTGTATTTTAAACAACTTTCAACGATAAAATTCGTTTAAAATAGTTTTTTTTAGTTTACAATATTCTCGTAAACTTCCGAAAATATGATTTAGTAATTCTATTTTTTCTTAATCGGGCAAGTTCAGTTTTTTTTTTATAGCGGGCACCACCAGAGGCGTCACACTCACGCTGCTGACCCTGTAAAACCTTCTAATGCTAATGCCCTTTTCCAGTTTACTCAATAGGTACAGGTCGGAGTCAAGATAAAAGTGTCCGGATGAAACCAATAATTCCGCACTCTATTACGTGAGGACCGGTAAATGTTTGACACCGTTCTGCCTACCTTAGGTACAGCATTGTACTGTTTGAATATATACGCGCGACTGGACGACCTTGATCTTAGATCACGGTGGAAAACAAATGACTCGTCGTTTACTAATAAACTGGAATTCACTAGTTACCACCAGTTATTCTACTAATATGTGTAATGTGAAAGATAGGTAAATTCTCAAATAAATAGGTACATAGGATAACTTAGTTTTTAAATACAAAGCCTACGTTAACTTGTGGTAGTTAGGTACTGTTGACATATATAAATTATATATAATATATAATATCGACATAATATAATATTCACACTTGAATGAAGTTAACGCTCTGCCGTAAACACAGGTAGTCACCGACAAAAGTTAAACACTAACAAATTCACAAACGATATTTGTAATGTTCAGTGGACATAACAGTTTTCATTTTTTTTAAATTATTTTATGTAAAGTTATAGAGCTAAGAAGGGCACCCCCATTGGGGGGGTAAGACGGGGACACCCTGGTTCCCAAACCCGACAGGGCCAGCTCGAAGCTGGAGATGGTCCTGGGTCAGACAGGGTGCGAGTGAAATGCCCTCTGTGTCATATTGCACTCTAATATTTGAAGAACCAATATGGCGTGCGGTTTAAGCAGTCGGTTCAAGGCCAACAAACCTCTCCCACTGCCTTTCGGAAGTTGATCCGTGGGGATATCCGCACAAAAAATTTAATGATCGGTGATTTGAAACGTGTTAAATTAATGCCGGTGGCAACACTGTATCTCAAACTGTGTCAAACAGTGGCAAACCATCAAAAATGAAGGTGGTTATCCATTACCCTAAAACATCCGAACATCTCAAGGTAAACGACCTTTGTAGGGATACAGCGCTGAGTAGTCGTTTATTTGTAACGAGTTCGAATGTAGGTCGGCGCGTCGCAGAGCCCGCCCGCGACTAACCTAAGGCTTCCCCCACACGAGCCACCGGCCACAACCACAAAACGCCGCCACTGGCATATTTCCTGTAACTTTCATACATTTTATATGGACTCGCCGCACACGGTTGTCGCCGGTGGCGGCCACACGCTACAAATCGTCGCAGCTAGCTTCTTGTGGCTCTCACCGGCCACTAAACGCAGCCACACGCCACACGCGCGTAGCAACAAGCAAAAAGTAGCAACCACCGACCGCAAGTTTAGTGTCGACCATCGGCCACAAGTGGCTGTCGCGCGCTTCAGCTTCTTTTGTGGCCGCTTCTTGCCACTTGTGGCGGCGTTTGTGGCTGTGGCGTGTGGCCCGTGTGCGGCGACACTAACATCGCTATCAAGGAAGGGGTGGAGACCGCATGGAGACGCCAGTTCTCTTCACATTACAAATCGAATTTGGTATAGAACTTTGCAGGCACGATAAATCGATACTTAACGTAACTTTGTTAGAAACGTTGAAGTTGCAATCGTTTTGTTCGCAAAATCATTTCCGTGGTACGTTTTAGTTTTATGATTGGAATGGTTGTTTTGGAATGTACAGAAAGAGTAAAAATAGTGTGAGTTATGTACTACTAGCTTTCACCCGTGGCTTCGGCCGCGTGGAAATCCTCTCCAATCTCTACTCCACTTCACTCCACTCCACTCTTTACTAAAAAAATAAATAAAAAGTATCCTATATCCATCTCCTGGTTCTAAGCTACCTTTCTACCAATTTTCAACCAAATCGGTTCAGCCGTTATTGATTTACAAATAGTGTAACTAACACGACTTTTAGATAACCTTATGATGAATGAATATTGAATGAAATAGTTATTTGATGTTTTTTAAAGCGTGTGTCATGGTTTTGGGGCTCTCTTCCTAGGTACATACATGTACAACATAGCTTCCTCGCAATAGTTAGCTTAAAATAGGTGGCACCTATCGAAGTATCGCTTATTTCAAAATAATATTCATTTCCTTATACATGAATCTACTTTTTTTTCGAATGTTCAGATACTTATGCAAAAAAAAAACTTTTGCAAATTTTTTGTCATTTTTTTGTCATTAAGAATGAACCAGAATATCGAAAGCCTTACTTCAATCTATTATTATCTAAGTACCATACCAGTATGCATACTACAGACTAGTACTTAATAGTCCATTTAGGGTTCTTAGTGGATAGTGTAGCCATAGAGCGTAATATAACAAACTGTCGGTCGAACTGAAAGGAGCGTGTGATCCTGCCGTATTCCACAACACAGTTAAGTCCAAAGCTGATTACGCTAACATTTTGGTCAATAAGTAATGACATTCTAATTATTTTTCACGTAGGATATATACCCGATATTATTGTAGTATACACTACACCAATATCGGGTATATGGTGACAGGATATTGGTGTAGGTGTATATATACCACAGAACAAAGAAAAATCCTTTTTTAATGTTCTGTGATATATACATATACACCTACACCAATATCCTGTCACCTCCTCACCGTGTGCCGAGGCTGTTAAAAAATGTAACTTTTTTTATTGAAAAGAACTGCCACTTTTGTTTTTTTTTTTTGAACTTTACTTTTATCACGTTAAAGTCTAAAATCAAATGAAAAGAATTTCATCAAACTTTTTCATTTGCTCTACAAAAGTAAAGTATCAAATTAAATAGAATTTTTTAAGTGTCAGTGGCATGACAGTGGTTCAAGCCTTTAGCAGAATCGAGGTCCAGGTGGGCCATGTGCTTATCTACCACCTACGCAGTACCTACAAAAAAAAGCTTATAAAAAGACAGGCTAACTTAACCTGGAAGGAGCAACCCACTAACTGTGGCTCGGAGCACAAAAGATTCCCAGGCTTCCCAGCAGAGGGAATTCAGCTCAATACTGGTAATAGGTTGGACGTCGGAGACACAATGTCGACGTAATCGGTTCATCTCCGACATAACTACTTATTCTTTGTGCCCCCGGGAAATGGGAATGACGTCGCGTCCAACCGTCTCGTTGGACTCTTCAAGGTTGCTCGTTACTTTTGGTTAGTTTTCTTGCTATATTATAGCTTTAATAAGTGAGTCATTGGTCATTTATTACGTTAGTGGACAATTATCTATACTAGGTATTTCTATATTTTTTTTATCGGTCACTTCAATATGACTTCACCTTGCCTGATGGTAATCTAAAGGTAAAGTCTTTGGAATGGGGGTCACTTAACTGATTGTGATCAAATATGCGTAAGATTTTAAGTCTGACCAAGACCTTTCAAACAAAAAAAAACGCATCAAAATCTGTTCAGCAGTGTTTGCATCCATTTCACACAAACAGGCAAACCGAAAAACAGACAAGAATTAAAAAAGTATTGTTTTTGTTTTCAAAATCGTTCATATAACACAAACCAAGTATTTTTTTAAATATCTCCAATGTACGGACATATCTACTTGTTGTATAGATAGGTAGTACGGTTGGCAAACCAACTTGAAGAAAACGTCAGGCATTCCATAGGTTATATACGTATAGGTACCTTGATCGCGTTAATTCCCTTTAACATAATAGTAATAGAATCATGGAACGCGAAAGATTAAAAGTTAGTAAACCTACTTGAGACTGTCTTCCGTTAGGACATATTAAATTTGTTTTTAAACAAATTATATAGTCACTACTAAACTATAATACCTACCTACTTCACGAATATGGATATACATAAGGCAAACTGTTACGTCCACAATACGATTAAACTAAACAAACAGTTGATTGTACAAATATGTAGACTGCAATCAATTAGACTAATGCCAATACGTGTGTAGTATCAGTCAGTAACCCGTTTCAGGGGCCTTACTCCGAAAAACGAAAATATTCGTATCCGTTGACGTTTTGACCATTTAGCTACCCCGAAAGTGTTTCGTTTCGGATTTCGGATCCGTCTTCGATCGTTCGACATTGAGGTTGTCGATCGTTATCAGTACACCTCCTACTCCCAAAATACATTTGACGTTTTCGCTGTCGTTGTTTGACAAATGGTCCGTTTTCGTTCGATCCAAAACGTTCATGTTCGATTTTCAGAGTAAGGCCCCAGGTATCTCTACGACTAGATATTCTAATGTAGTTAGTTTCTCTATTTAGGTAGATATAACTCTATTTATTCAAACTTTTTTTTACTTCATTTGTAATGTCAGAGTTTTAAGATGTATAATTTGTTTTACTTAACAGGTCACTAACGTAGAAGTGGTAAGTGGGCGTGGCACGCGTGCCACTGGTATGCGTTGGTTTGCAAGGTTTGCATAGTAAGATAGAGCGAGAGAGAAAGATTATCTGAAGTTTTTCTTAAGTCAAAGTTTGTTTGATTCAAAATACGAATCGCCGTAAATATTTTTTTTATCTATAGCAAAGAAATCTCTACTAACACGAACTAGTAAGGTGTATTTTCGTTTTGCAGTATGCATAATTTAGGCTAATTTGGTATGGAAGATATGCAATGGATTATTAACTGGTTGTAGGTATGTGTGAGTTTGGCGACAGCGGTTCCACTTATGAATAAATAGTATCACACTTCCATTGTAGTAGGTATTCTTTATTCTGTGTCACTAACTATAATTTCTGTGTCTCGAACATTGTTAAACGAATACAGAAGCCATTATTGCTAGTTTCTTCTCTCATCGTAGAATTTCATAAACCTACTAACGCCTTGAATTCAATTCCCGTTACCGCTGACCATAAAAACCTATTCCAGGGATAAAAATTTGCCTATGTGTTATTTCAGGCTTTAATCTGTTCCTGTACCAGTTTGCAACTAGATCCGTACAGCCGTGGGAGCGAGATTGAATAACAAACATCCAAAAATCTTCACAAACTTTCACACATATAATAAAATTGGTTAGTCGGAGGTAGGATTGGCGATTGGCGAACAAACATCCAAAAATCTTTACAAACTTTCACACATAATAATAAAATTGGTTAGTCGGAGGTAGGATTGGCGATTGGCGAACAAACATCCAAAAATCTTTACAAACTTTCACACATAATAATAAAATTGGTTAGTCGGAGGTAGGATTGGCGATTGGCGAACAAACATCCAAAAATCTTCACAAACTTTCACACATAATAATAAAATTGGTTAGTCGGAGGTAGGATTGGCGATTATTCTGAAACAGCTTGTCTGCCAAAGGCTTGCTCTAAAAAATAGCCTGCGAATAGTCCTAAATGAAAAGCAAATTTTAAATATATCAGGGCGAGCGCAAGTCTCCGTTTTCGGACTACCTCCGCCTCGACCTACATTCACCCTGTTTCATATTATGCTAATGTAGCGCCAGATTTAAATATTCGTGTGTAGGTGGTTTTATTGTCTTTTCTTTTGTACCTGGCAATAAGTTTGTGTATCTGCTCAGTCGGATTTTGTCTGCTGGTTTTGATGGCACATACAAAACAGGCTGTAACGTTAGTGGTTCTTTTCCGTCGAGCCTTTTTCAAACTCTAGTGTTGGTTTTCAGTATAACTAATTACCCTCCTTTCTTCGGCAGTCGGGTAAAAAAGGTAGAAATTTGATAATTTAGGTGAACGACTGCCATCTGACCTCCCCAATCCACTGGGGATTTCAAAGTTCAGAAGTAAGACTAGTTGTCGAACTATTTAGGGCTGAAACTACCCGTAACGAATGCCATAAGTAGCGGTCTAAAATGCTCTCCAAGGCTCAGAGCGCTACTTTAAGAAAGGCAGGTATTCCTTTTATTACAACCTTAAATCCTTAGATGCCATTAGAACTCATTAGAATCCATTAGATCCCATTACAATCTTTGTAATTCATCTAAGATTACAACAATACCTGTGACCATATTTTTTTACTTGAATTGACTTTTAAGCTCCTTAAGCAGACTGCAGATACGAAGGACTCATAATAAAATTATTACATTATTAAGAGTCTAAAAATATATCTAAACCGTAAATTGGTGTCGATTCTATTATTCTAATCAAACTATTTAACAGGATTAAAATGTATTTCCATCTCTGTTTATCCGAAAGCAAGACAAAGATAAGAATACAATCCCAAATGGAATTATTCGGGATTGCATATCAATAAGCTATGGGCAAACATTGTCGGATTGCCTCCCCTAAATCAACATGTTTCGCCGCTGGAAGGCCGGTGGAGCCCGCAAAGTGCCCTACCATGTTATGGTTGTTTTGAACTATTGTAAGGGTCCGTTCACACAGACCGGCTCGGAGAGGAGAGTAAATTCTTATCACGTTGAAAACAGAGTTTTTAGTATTTGTAGTAAGGTTTATTTTTGCATCTGCACTGCTTTTGTCATTATGAAAATAATTTGTCAGTGTGAAAAGAAAAATGCGCGCCGATGCTCTCCGAGCCGGTCTATGTGAACGGACCCTAACAGGCAGATTCACCACGTTAATATGTATATTTGTAGTAGTGTGGGTGTTTTTATGTGTAAAATGTCTACGTATTCACACATATGTGTCTATGTTTATCGCATTCTCGTTGTCAGCATAGAAACTGTCTTAACTTTCTCCCCCTTCCTAGCCCCCCCCCCCCCTTTTCCTTGAGTGACCGTTTCCCATCAGATGTACCGTGGTGCTCTAAAAAAATCTTTAGCTAAAACACAGACTAGTTAAGCTTGAAACGACCAGACGTACGGCAACGCGCCACCGGTACATGGTGGATATCCCACTCATACGCACGAAATGTTTTGGCAGTACGTTCACTGTGCGTACTGCTAAAGAGTGGAATGCCCTGCCTGAGTCTGTATTTCTGGAGAGCTACAACCTTTTTTTTTTTTTTTTTTTTTTTTCGTGCGGAAATCCTCATGGATACCCACCCCGCGGCCAGCGGGGCAGGTTATGTCGGACTCTTACCGACTAAAACCGCACGCCGTCTAGGGTCTTCTGACGCCAGGGTGTAAGGTGGCCCAAAGAGCATTTCCCTCGCACCCCGGCTTGACCCGGGCCATCTCCGGATTCAAGATGGCCCCCTCGGGTTTGGGAACCGCGTGGTTCCCGTCATATCCCCGGAATAGGGGGGGGCGCGCTTTAGCTACAACCTGGGAGTCTTCAAGTCAAGAGTGAATAGGTTACTTCTAGGCAAGCGTGCTCCACCGTCGACCACATCATCACTTACCAACAGGTGAGATTGTGGTCAAACGCGAGCCTATTACCAATAAAAAAAAAAGAAAAAAGCTTGGCTTACTTTGGGTCTAGATAGCGGTGTATGGAGTGAGCCTTCTTTAAAGAAAAGGAACTATGTATACAATCAGCGCTTACCTTGCATCATAATAATACTGTAGTTTTCACTTTATGTAACTAATTGTGATTTTCTTTATTTTCAGGTAAGCAGTTACAGTATAGCTTTGTCTAAGTCTAGGTAAGTTGTATCTATGGTCTATAAAACAGATAGAAATAATAATCACGCTGAAAAAATTCTGAACTATTTTATAGATCAAAGACATTTACAGAAAAATATTTACCCTCGAAAAAACCCCATGTACCATTTATGAAACTTAATACTTTTGTAAACGAGTATACGGTGTTTGCTACTCTACTTTTATGAAAAAACGGCAGAACGGATCTGGCTATGGTACAATTTTATCTCTTGAATAGGTTGCTATGGAAAGCGGGCATGGGATCAAAAATCCTTGTAACAATGGCCGCAAAATCTACTTGGGTTTTACTTAAACGATTTTGAACAGAAAAATATATTTTTGGAATAATTCTGGTCTCTTCGTGGACTTCTTCTTGATGGACGCAATAACTACTGAACGGATTTCTAAGTTCTTTTTTTTTTTGAAAAGAAGTCGTGTCCACACTTAAAATTGATCACAATCGAGTAGAACCTAAGATATAATCAAAAAAAAAATTCAAAAATTCAAAAACCCGACTACCTAAAAACTGAAAAGAAAAAAATAATGGATCCCGACTGTTCAGTTGTTGTTTCTAGACCACCGGACATCAATCTAAGTGCTTATTTTTTTCTTTTCAGTTTTTAGGCAGTCGGGTTTTTGAATTTTTTAATTTATTTTTTTATTTTATTCTTTTTAGTTATTTACATAGCTGCCCGGATAATAATGTATCTATCTTTTTTGGAGTTAATAATAAAAATTTTCGTGTAGGACATCACCGAAATTCAACCTTACTTATTATATTTTTGCTCATATCTCTAGTTCTACTAAACCGATTGTAATCAAACAAACCTAAGATTTTAAGTCTGACCAAGACCTTTCAAACAAATAAAACCGCATCGAAATTCGTTCAGCAGTTTTTGCGTCCATCGTAGTCAAATGTTTGTGGCGCCAAAAATCCGCCATTTTTATTTTCTATGAATTTGAATATACCTGGTGTCATTCACACAATCATGATGAATCAAACAACACCTTGTTTGTCAAAATCCATCAAGCAAAATTCAGGCTGTGGAGCGTGCAAGACAAATTTTCAAGATTTTCATTTTGCCGCCAAAAATCCTTCATTTTGATTTTCTAGAAATTTTAATATACCCAGTGTCACTCACACAATCACGACGAATCGAATGATACCTCGCACATCAAAATCCGTAAAGCCGTTTAGGCTGTAGGCCGTGACAAAGAAATGGACATACATACATACATACATACATAGTCTCGAAAAACATTACCCTCCTTTCTTCGGCAGTCGGGTAAAAACCGAGGTCCATGCTTGCAGAGCCGCGAGCATAGGCTAGTACTTAGTAGATAATTTGAATATCAATTTGAAGGTAGCTTCTGTTTTTAGGGAAGGTACAATGGCGTGCTTATTTGAATCAGTAGCATTAATTAGTCCACTTTTAAAACAACACGAACTTCCTAACGACAATTTAAGTACGGTGGGCAATCACCTAAAATGGTTTGTACAAATTACGTTTCAACGAATTGGTGACGTTAGCCTATTCGGTTGTTTACGAGAATGAATACCGTCATGGACGGGGACGGGGATGGGGGATAGTTGAGAGTTTTTGTGATGACAATGCTGGAGACTTTGGTGACCCTGCTAAGCACAGAATCCCTCAAGCGGGCTCTGGCTACCCTACTTGCCGCCGGGAACACAACACGATGGTTATTATGGCCGCGGTCTTCTGTATGGCGGAGGTATCCTTTGTGATTTCCGCACGATAAAAAGGTACCTACTACGCCAGTTAAATAACGTCCTTTAAAGTCATAAAAGAAGTGTTTATAATCTGCAGAACACAGATTAAAACTTGAAATGGGCCATACGGCTTCTTAAAATCGATAGCAATCGAGAATGTGGTATTTCCTGTCGTAGAGACGTTCGTGCTTGGGAAAGCATGGCACTGCCACCTGACGACATCGTAAATAAGAAATATTATAGTGCATAAAACGTTAGTGCCAAAGTTGTAATTCATTTAAACATGGCATTTAGACGATGGTAAAGTAACTATTCTTATTATTAAAGAACAAACAATTTAATAGGCTATTTTACAAGCTTTTATTTAGTTTCACCTGTCCCGTTATCTGTACCAAATGTCCCGTTGTCTGTAATCAAATCTTATCTTACCTTCAGGTTGAAAAATGGCTAGCATGATTTGATTACAAACAACGGGACAGGTGAAACTAAATAAAAGCTTGTAAATAAAAAGAGTCGGATCCGAGTGTCATTGAGTATCAAACATACATCCATATAAACTTCCGCATTTAAAGTAACTAGTATCTGCCAAGATATCACAAATTTATTACCTGTTATTCATTCTGAACTTTTCGTTGCTTTCGCTGTGCAGGCATGGCCATGAGAGCAAGAAAGATCTCCTGATAAACAATGTCAAGTAACTAGACAAAAATGGCTCGCGCATGTGCACTGGCCAACCAAAAAGCAAAAGCAGAGCCGGAGCTTGAGGTGATGGTTGTCGCAGCACTTGCGGGACCAGTGGGTATTGGCGTAGTCTAAACCAATATCTGCGCTTTGTCACGCAGTGCTGCGACGACAATCACCTCTTCTTTCATGAGGCCGTCAAGTTAAGGGGCAACAATATGTCACTGTCGGTGTATGTAATGGGGACCCCCTTCCTGAGCCTTTACCTTTAGCTTACCATCAGGCGAGGTGAAGTCATTTTGACGTGACCGATACATAAAAAAAACAATAAAAGGACTGTGCCCGATGCGCGCGCCGCGGCGGAATCACGAGCTGGAATGTGATTGGTCGACCTAAACTATTCTATTCGATACGATACGATAGCGATTTAGACTTTTGCCACTTGGCTACGGGCACTGATCAATCATTATCAATGACGCGAACTCTTTAAGTGTTACATAGAATATCTCATGGCGATGCCACATGAAGGAAAAGTTATATTAAGTAATAATGTAGATGGACAAATTTTACTGAAAGATTTCATTTTTATATTTGAAACAATTTTATACTTACTGCATTCAAAGATTTTCCAAAATTAGATTTCTCGATAGCTTTGATCCTTATGATTGACCCTATCGATTGATGTCTTAATAGTATAGTACTTATGTTATTTTTTGAATTTTAGCCAGTTCGAATACCTACCGAATGTTACTTGGAACCAGCTCGCTGAGCTGTACAAGCTCAATAATCCGGCTCGAAGGACCAAATGTAGCGCTCTTTGTAGTGGACTGTAGTTCGAAAACGTTTTAAGCTAAAATAAAGGTCTCATGAAAACAGTGCTTGGTGATTTACAAAAACCCAATCCCAACTACAGTCCACTACAAAGAGCGCTACATTTGAACACATTTTTTAAATAAAATTCGCAATTTGTTGGTTTCTAATCGATAACCTCTAAAACTTCTTAACCAATTTCAGAAATTATTTCTCCATTTAGCATACTGCATTATCCCTGCGTATTGCCACGGGATTAGGACTTACAGGTGTATAACTGCGTGGCAATGATAGTATATGAACACGTTTTGTCTAAGATAACGTCAAATTAGTGCGTAGGTAAATCATTTCTAGGAAGTTGCCGCGAGCTGGCTACTATATTAGAATCATATAGATAGTGTTGTCTTAAGATTTGTAGTACTATCGTAGATAACCTTATCAATAGACAAACAAAATTTATTATAGATACTCCGACCCCGATTTAGTTTCACCTGGATTTTTATTCAAGGTCATCATGATCCGCATAGCGATTCCCCATTGTCCAACGTTTTCACTTTGGAGCGAGGTCCGCTTACTTTGGGTGCGGGGGCCGCGTCTCTCACTGCTCCCACATTCGCCGAGGTGTGAGGGAATTATGCCTCTTCGGTTACTTTAAACCCCTGCCTCTTAAGACCCGAGACCGCGGCGAAGTTGTATATTTTACTTTAGAATCCTCATAAGGCTTGCTTATAATCGGTAAGCATAGGACGTCCGCTCATCTGTCATCATAATCGCTCCGATAGTTAAATCTAAAACTAGAAACTTACAAAGATATAATACCTACTTACTTGTCGTGAAAATAATTTCAAGTAATGTACTATCACGTCTCGCTCCAAGGTAGACAGGGATAACAGCGTGCTTCTGTAATAGAAAAACAGTAATGTATTACACACACCACATCCAATAATAAATTACAAACTTCGTAACTCAAAATTGCACTAACTCTTCAATCATTTGGGCGATGTATAAACCAATAAACACGGCGAACAAAATATTTACATCACCTCGCCTCTATGAACCACCGCCGTAACTAAGGCAACCTATTTACGTGGATATACTCCTAATAACACAGAGACCGATATTTATTTTTACCCGACTGCCGAAGAAAGGAGGGTAATGTTTTACACTCATTGGTTCTCGGGTTAAAATTTCAACCGTCCATGTACGATGGGCCGCTGCAGCGTGGTCGGCCGGTCACGGGACCAGCCGTATGTTTCTAGCATCGCTTATTTATAGGCTGAATGATGCGCGAGCCATTCACTACACCCGTGGCGGCGGTGTTGCTCAGCGGCGCGGGCGCAACGCCGGAAAATCCCTTCGCACGCCGTGGCTTGGACTGTCGCCATGAACTCAAACTGACTTATAACACATAATAAACGAAATAAACGCTATTGTATTCAACCAGTCTGGCGGAATACGCAAATTTTTCTACGTTTAATGGGAGATCGCCATCTCCGTTGCACTAATTAGTGTAATTTGTTTCGGAAGTACAAATAGATAAGCTTCATCATTGTATATTATGTAGCTAGTGGCATTTTATTAAAGTTTTAACGCTGTCCTGTTAGAATAAATAGTTTTAAAATGCTATTTATGACTTGTGATATGTTTCGACCGTGGTAGCCGAGGGCCAAGCGTTGAAGGAAAATAGGCCGGTACTGGCCAACAATCATCCAGGCAAGCTGTTCTCCACGTATTTTTTTATGTGGCAATGCGCCAAAAATGTCTTAACTGATTGATTTTACTGAGACGTATCAGCAATATAATTGTTGTATGGTTCGGTTTATTACCCGCGCGTGTTATAAGCAAGCTAGCGCGCGTTCCTCGAACATCAAAGTTACATTGTCTCTCGTGTTGGCGACGAAGTGGTGGTGGCGATTGATTGAATTACACTTGCGGTCGGTTAACACTAGCGTACCTACTTGCAAATGTCTCGATATACCTAATAGTTATATTTGTTTGTTGTGCTATCCAATGGCGCATGTGTTCGATATTTTAAAGAGCATGCACACGATATAATTTTATGCGAATTGGACTAGATTGGCTATCAAATCGTGGAGTAGTGTGGGCCCCACTACTCCAAAACCTTGCCAAGTTAGATGTCGTACACTACACTTGTTTCTAGGCGACGCATTTTGCCATAAAGAAGTATGTGTACGGCATCTAATTTGGGAAGGTTTTGGAGTAGTGTGGCCCACACTACTCCAAAATCTGGCCACAAATTGTATTGTGTGGATGTCCTATTGCATTAGTTGCCGTGTTTTGTTCATGACTGCCAGATCTTCCAACCTTGAAAGATCCTCGACCATTGTTTAACAGGTGCATCGACTAGCAGAGGACCATGGCTTGGGCTTCAAGCATGTTGATAGGGTAGTCTATATCCAGCTCTAGAGTCTTAGCAGAGAAGTAAGTAAATATATGTACCTATGTTTTGTATAAGATTATAATAAACAAATTTTCAAACAGTGCAATGAATTAAAAAGAAACAAAACAGCATCAATATCATAAATAAAACAAATGCCGAACAGAAACGCGCATAATAAACACAACAAAGTTTTTAATCCAAGCGCAATGCAGATTTAAAAATAAAATAGAGGTATTAAAACAGAGACCATCACATTGAAGAATTTAAAGTGTTTCTAATTCAGATCTGTGGGTGCCAATAAATGTTGCAGCTAATTAATATTGGTTAGTTAAACAGTGGAGCGTAAATGAACTCGTAAATTTCTAGTTGTACGCATAAAGCTGACGTAAACGCGCATCGGACAGCGGCTCGGTGTTCCATTGATGAATGTTGTGTTGTGTTTCGTTGGGTGGGGCGGACCAGCCATGCTCCGTTCACACCGGCCTTACAATAAAAATAAAATCTTGGCGACGAGCTCGCCTGGAGTTTTAAATATCTACGAAAACTTCCTTAAGCTTCGTTTGTTAGGGGATTAGTCACTGGCTTATTATATTTTTATGACCTCGATAGCGTCGTGACTTTGGAGGTGTGTGGGTTCGTTTCTCGGTTTGTGCAAATGTTTGAATGCATGAGTATGTCTGGATATTCTGTAGGTATTTATTAAATAAAAATGTATCTAAGCACTATGTTTACAACTTGGCATTCTAGAATCCATATTTAAGAAAATTATGTTCACGTCGGAAGTATAATAGGTATTTGGGATTGGAACCAGCTGCATCTCGATCGTAAACTCGACACTATTGGTGTATTTTAACGAGTAATAACATAAAATTTCGTAAAGAGAGTTTATTTCCGGTAGGTACTCTGAGTCGGGGTGTTAAACATAGGTATTAAACATTACATTATTATTAATCGAAAATCATTTGGTCTAACCTACTTATTTTCGATTACATTAAACGTTATATCAAACGCTGGTATGCTTTACGTTGATTATATCATATGAACGTTATATCAAATGAAATTAGATCAAATGAGTTTATACGAAATGAGACGCACCCTTCCTAGGTTATATTGCGACGGAACTCTTTTATGTTATTAGAACGATATTTTTTATGTTCGAAACCTTCACAGGTATGTTGTACAATATGACCTTGACCCTTATAATATAAATATGTAAAGGTATACAACGCATGCGGGCCTCAAGGTATTCGTTAATTATTAATCTAAAACGGCATGTCGCAGAAATCCTATTAAACCACATTGAGTACGCAAAATCCCGCATACATGCATAATACAGTATGATTTTTTACCCGACTGCCGAAGAAAGGAGGGTAATGTTTTTAAAATCGGTTCAGTAGATCCCGAAATTACCCCTTACAATTTAACAAATATACAAACACACAAACTTTACCTCTTTATAATATTATATAGTAGATAGTTATAGATGACGTGAAATGTCAATTTATTATCGACAAAATATGCAAGTCGCATCTATAAAAACATAAATATAATAAATAAATATGATACACACTACACTGCACCTCACTATTTGACAATAAAAAAACATTAAAATAAACACATTCAGCGAATTTAAATTACTTAAACTGACAGAAGAAATTCATATAATGCGGGCCGCTTCATTCCATTTCCTCGTGTCGCGGGAGCAATCGCGCGGTGATATACTGCGGTGCGGAAATCGCGCGGGAATAATCGCGCGGAATTTACCAATGCGGGAATAATCGCACGGTAATATTCCGCTGTGCGGAATGGAGCGGGAATAATCGCGCGGAATTGACCAAACCTGCGTATTTAGCCAGCAACCTTCTAGTTGCACGGTCGCGTGTCACGCAGAGGACGCGTAGATTACGACGCGTCGTGCGTTATCACTTATCACTGTTATCAGTTAACATTTACCAGCTCGTATGAACTCTGCCATCCTCGCTATTGCTAGGTACATAATACACAAACATCTTGAACGGAAATTTTCCTTAGCTTGTTATTATGTGGGCACTTCAAGTTACTAACACGTAGGTGGTGTAACATTTGACATTATAGGGTTAAAGCGGCTTGTGTACCCGCTTTAACCCTATAATATATATATAACCCTATAATGTAAAATGTTACAGCCCGATACATCGGTGGCAACATCGGGGATGTGGTGGAGAGGACCCTAGATCGGAGCTACGTCACAGAATACCTAATAGTAGCTACGTCGCTCGTGTGTAGGCACGTCGTACCCGATTTTTATGGTTCACCCTCAGACTAGAAGATTCTTGTAGTCTGAGAGTTCACCCTAATAAAGTCGGGGCAACGTGCATACACACAAGCGATATTAGCTCCGATCTAGGGTCCTCCCCACTACTTCCCGATGTTGCCACTGATTTATCGGGCCGTGTGTAGCAGCTTTTAGAGACGAGCCCTGGCCCTTATATTGATATGATTGGTCCTAACTGGGCCTCGATTCTCCTAAAGACAAACCACTGATATACTACTGATACTCTAAAAATGCCATTTAATCGTAGACTTTATTGCTATCAGGTTCTAAAGTCAAATGATGTTTTGTAGAGCGAATGAAAAAGTTAAATGAATTCTTTTCATTTGATTTTAGACTTTAACTGTATAACGGTAAAGTCTATAATTAAATAGCATTTTTGGAGTGTCAGTGGTATGGTATTACAGTGGTTTGCCTTTAGCAGAATCAAGGCCCTGAAGTTTGCATTTTCTTCTTCCATAGTTGTTTTATAGATGCACGACTATAAAATATTTCATACAAGCTTCTATTACACAGAATAGTTTCATAAAAGCTTTTTGCATAATTAAGTTAGGGTGTATTCTCAAGATAAATACTTAGAAGCGCTAGTTAAGCCCTCTTTGTGTTTTTATTAGCTCTAATAAGATAGCTTTTTTAGTCTTACTATACCGAGGAAAAAAGGCGTTCAAAGGGTAATTTCAGGAAATTTTATTATTGTTATTATCTGAGTAGTGTCATTAATTATATTTAACTTTTCTATTGAAGTATGGAAGTGAAGAAACCTTGGAAACCGAACTAAACTAATTTACATAAAAAAAAATATTGTCGTGTCTCATTAGAACTGTAGGTACTAAGTAAGAGACATCCGGATGGCAGTAAATAGTATATATTTTTATACAACTTAGGTGGCAGACAAGCACACGATCCACCTGATGGGAAGCCGTTACCCTTTGCTATGAACGTGTGCAACACTGGATGGCGGGGGGGGGGGGGAATGTTGGGGGTAAATAGGGAAGGGGGAGCTCTGGCTACTCTACTTACCTTACCTTACGTACATCATCATCATCATCATCATTCTCTGAACCTTTTAACCCAACTCAGTTGGGGTCGGCTTTTCCAATCCAACTGTGAACAACTGTGATGCGGCTGAACTTCGATATTTTCTGTGGAGCGACTGCCATCTGACCTCCACAACCAATGGCGATATCGAAGTTCCAAGTTAGACTGGTTGGACTTTTGAGGGAAGGCCCTCAAAAGTCCAACCAGTTATTTCAGTGGCGTAGTTGTGGCTAACGTCTAAAGTCCTTACTTTACGTACATAACAATAATAATTTGTCCGACCCAGAAATCGAACCCTACCAATAACTCTTACAACCAACGAGTCAACGGTTCGAGCCATAATTACGCCACTGAAATAGTTTATGCGTATGTTTTAACTCACAACCGGGAATCCGTCTATTTTAGGTTTCTGTTTGTTTCTTTGAGCCACAGTTTATTCCAATACATGTACAGTCAGCGGCAAAAGTCTATGATGATTGTACAGATTTCAAATTTAAAAAATAATTTTTATGTCTGTCTCTCTCGCTCTTAGGCGGGCTAACCATGCCCGAGTGGAAGGGACGCGTGCCTCTCACTCGCTCTCATTGTGAGCGCATAACGTGAGCGGAGCGTAACGCAGTTTCTTGAAGTGTCACCCGGCAAACCAATTTATAAGACGTTGTCACGTCAAAATTCGAATGAAAGTGGTTGATTATACTGTAATCAAAGTTTAAAGGTGGTTCTATAGAGCCACCTAGTAATTAAACATCATTTTCATTAAGAACCATAAGTTACTTTGCTCAATACTATTGTTAAAAATCTGAAAATGATCACAGACAAAGAGTGGAATGCCCTGCCTGAGTCTGTGTTTCCGGAAAGCTACAACCTGGGAGTCTTCAAGTCTAGAGTGAATAGGTTTCTTCTAGGCAAGCGTGCTCCACCGTCGACCACATCATCATTTACCAACAGGTGAGATCGTGGTCAAACGCGAGCCTATTACCAATAAAAAAAAAAAAAAAAAAAAAAACAGACCTTTGATGCTGACTGTACATCTATTGATACGCGTTAAGTTATAAAGATTAGAGACACGGTAGGTATTGAGATTAAAATTTTGCTCAGTGTGTACCCTCTTATCTTTTAGTGCGGAAATGATAACAGAGTTATAATGTGCTATAAATAATACAGCTGATGTTTTGTAATCGGCGTAAAGTGCTGAACGTGTTTTCCGAAACAGTGCAAATTACTTACGACTCTATTCGTAAGCGTTGTAAGTAATCCCTCTATTTTGGACTGCGATACTGGTGGTAGAAATTTGATGGCACAAATTTGTCACAAAATTCGGCCGGGTAGGTACCACCGTGCACGATTGCGAAAAACCCTCCATAGTAATCAAATCTCGGTTGGATTGCGTTCAGGGGTCAGCAAGTGGTCGCAGCACTAGTGGGACCGGTGGGTGTCACGCGATGCTGCGACGACAATCCTCATTTGATGTGGCCGTCAAGCTGAGTGGCACCATCGTTAACATGGTACGTGTATGTAATGGTGATCCTCTTTCCTGAGACTTTACCTTCAGCTTACCATCAGGCGAGGTGAAGTCAAATTGACGTGTCCTATGTATAAAAAAAAAGATATCGCCAATGGGTTGTGGAGGTTATAATATATGGACGTCGCTTCACGGAAAATATAGAAGTTACACCATTCCGAAGTTAGACTAAAAAGCGGATCACAACTAAATTGGGAAAAGGATCGGTGGATGAAAATGACTTCCCTGGGTTTTTTATACCACTTAGGTGGCAGACAAGCACACGGCCCACCTGATGGGATGTGGTCACCGTGGCCTATAGACGTGTGCAACACCAGAGGCGTCATACTCGCGCTGCCCACCCTGTAAGAACCTTCTAATGCCCTTCTTGAATCAAAATCTTGTTATCAAAATCTAGGGGGACAAGAGAACCTGCTAACTGGTATACCTTTCGATCAACGGAAGACATTGTGGTGCTAGTTTCCTTCAAAGAAGGCAGGCCAGACAGTAGTCGCTTCAGTAACAGTCAAGAGAAATCGTAGGAGTAGAATCTATAAATGAATATATTCTAGCTTTAAATGCTAACGGAATAATAACTAGGAACTACTATTAACCGTTAAAGATTTATCAGTATCTACATCCAAACTCAATCAGATCGACTTATCAAAATGTATTAGGTATCTATCACCCGATGTCACAGATAATAGTATGTACTGACGTACAGAATGGAAACTCACCCCCTCCCGTCGACATCGGTTACCTCACCCCGCCCCAACGATCAGTGTGCGATCATTTATATTATTACTAGTTGTGCCCCGCGGCTTCGCCCGTGGCATGATTAGTCCCCGTGGCAAGATAAAAAGTTATATTCGTCTCCTAGAAAAGTTAAAGTTAATATTATGGTCGTTAAGTTTTCTTAAATTTTCTAATGTCCCCCGCAACTTTCGTAACTTTTTGTTTCATAAGAACCTTCTCCTGACAATAACAAATACAACAAAAAAAGAATTAACGAAATTGGTCCAGTAGTGATGCCGTGACCAAGGGAAATAGGGATTCATTTTTAATAATAGAAGATAGAAGATGTATCCTAAAACTCCTAAATAAGGGCTTTGCCAAGCGCGTTCTATTGTATCTTGTAGGTATCTCGTTCGCATAGTTCGTAAAATTTCAAATAATGCCAACCCTATAACCTCTGATTTACTCATACATAAACATCACCGTACACGACCTATGTATGTTATAATTTAATGGTTAGGTGCAGAGGAAGGTCTAAGAAAAGATGGATGGAATGCGTGAAAGACGATATGGAATGGAAGGTAGTGAATGTGGAGATGACAGGAATGTATGGAGGAGAATGTCATGTTGTGCCATCCCTAAATAATTGGGACAAGGGCAGATGATTAGTTTCATACATTTTTCGGAGAGTTGCAGGGGTGTGTCAATATTACATGTCTACTTGCCAAGTTTAATATTGATGCGACATAATAATATTATTACTAGTTCATTGAGTTTGACTTACAAAATTGTTTTCATGCATATCTTATCTATACATTTACATACATTACTTACAACAATGGAGGGACTACAATATGACATTAATTTATTCATTAATTCATCGTATTATAAAATACTTGAAATCTGGAAGAACAAGCAGACGATATTCTGGCTGAAGATTGTTTAGTTGCTAAATTTTTAATATCAAAAACTTTGTAACCAATCATAATAGTCGCATCCAAAGCTTTCACCTCGGAGTCTGGGGTCCGCTTTACCAGTTTTAACTGCGGATTTGGCTGGACCTCGATATTTTCCGTGAAGCGACTGCCATCTAACCTTGACAATCCAATGGTGACATTAGGCGATATCGTAGCATTGCAGCTAGACTGTTGTTGTTGGACATTTTAGGTCTCCAACTACCCGTAACGACTGCCATAGATGTTTGTATGGCAACCGGGACCGACGGTTTAAGTGCTGTCCGAGGCACCTTTCAATGGTCTATACAGAATAAATCATTTTTGACTTTGACTTTTTGACTTTAGACTTTGAGTCCCCCTTAGTCATTTGCTTCTACCTTTCTTTCTGTTGTCTACACAGCGACAAAGTTTGATTGTCATGCAAACAGTGTTGTGTAGTTATTTTCTGGCAGTAGAGGTACTTTCCTAATCGACTCACAGGTTTTGCATATGCATGAAAGAACTGTTAGCATGTAAATTAGGTTCTTGAATTTATATTTAGTACTCACTACGTAATATCAGTATTTTTAAAAACGGAACTGTGGAGTAGGAAGTCGTACTAAACGATATAAAATAATTGATTACTTACCGCATATTTTTATATCAGTAAGAAGTAACAAGTGACTGCACACAAAGATATAATTATGTTTGAATATAATTAAGTAGCATTAACAGATACAACAGTATGTGAAAATCACATAATACCTACTAGTGTTGTAACATTCTTTCGTGGAGAGATAATACTATAGATAACGATACGGCGATATCTGTTATTTTATTCATATTATTTTTTTATCACACTTTTTTAATGTTTATCAGTTACTAGATTGACGGCGTTGCGTTTTAGAATTTGTTGAAATTATTTAAACATGTAGGTCAACAGGTGATACGGTGATAATGGTGATCACAATTTACATAAAATTAGTAAATAGAGATAGTAGAAAGAATCCTTTAAGTTTTATCGTGCGGAAATACCCACGGATGCCACCCGATGGGCGCGAGCATCACCGCCTTGCTGACGGTGGGATGTAAGGTAACAGGCAGCAGTGTTCCAATCACACCCCCCTCCCCCCTCCCGAATATCCTAAAATGCTACCCTGACGGTAAGAAACTGCCATATCAGAATAATTCCCCTAAATAGGTATGTTGTCAAAACACTTATTTCGGTTCGCATAGAGAAGTACGTGGGGATAAATCGATCGATTCCTCAATAGTCGGTAGTACATACGTGACACCTCTATTGGTGATAGAATAACAGAAGGTCACCCTTACAAATCTTTATATAGCAAACAAATATCATATTTTATTCGGAAAGACAATACAGGAACGTCTTTCGATGACCAGTTCGGTCTAGCGGTCGAAACACCTGTATGTATGTATGAAACAAAAATTCTTTTTTTAATAAATAAATGTACTACGACATTCTAGACAACACTATCTAGACCTAAAGTAAGCATAGCTAACTAACTTGACTTTTTTACTTGAATAAAAAAAATCTTGTATTATGGGTCCTAGAATGCAGATACTAAGATGTTTTTTTAGTGTCCGACCGAAACTGGTTTTTACGACCGAAACCGAAACCGAAAACGAATTTCGGCAGCCGTCTCAGTTTCGGCCGAAACCGAAACCGAAACCGAAACTTCTGAATCAGACGAAAAATTGCTAAATGCTATTTTTTAACGACGCTGTTCTTTCATAATAGATGATTCAATACTACAACAAAAGAAAGGTTGTCTATTAGGTTTAATCAGTAGGTACTCAATGTATTTGACGCTGCTGCTAGCGGCCAATCCGGCCAGGGTGGGAGTGGCCCTCCAGAGGGCTGCTCCGAGGCCCGCTCTCCACGTGTCCCTCTGACTAGCAGAGAGCACAGAGGGGAGCGAGCGGGAGGCGAGCTGATTGTCCGCGCGCCGACGGTTGGGTGACAGGACGGCTGCCTGTTGCGTGATGCTAGCCCCAGCTCCCTTCGGGGGGTGGAGAGGGCCATCTTAAAACTGTAGATGGCCCGGGGTCAGCTGGGGTATGAGGGATATGCCCATTGGGTAACCTTACACCCCGGTAATTAAAACCCGAGACAGCGTGCGGTTTTAGTCGGTTCAATCCCGACATAACTACCCCCGATGGCCGACGGGGGTGGTATCCATGGGGATTAGCGCACGATAAAAAAAAAGGTTTCAAATGAAAAACAGAAATAAAATAAGTATAAGTGTTAATTTTATACGGATAGCCAGCTATCTACTCGTTTAATTATAAGTGTTAATTTGTAAAAAAAAAACTATATTGGTACCTACTTAAAAATTATTAATTTGAACGCGAAACTCTAAATCCTTAATATTATCACCACTAATGCACCATAGTAAATACTATGTACCTAACTAATGTTTGTTTACATAATATAGCATTAGCGAAAGAGTTAAATTAACCACAAAATGTTTAGATTTTTATGCTAAACTTGATTCTACTATAATCTGGGTAAGTACTCCTTTGTTATATTAAATAACTTTACGAGGTACTCTTATAATTATATCACATGAATTCAAAACATATCACACAAAAACTCACAACAAACACAATGAACTGCAAACAAACAGGTTACGACATGATTACGCACGTGGACGCGGCCAAAATGTCGTCGTCGCTTGGATGACATTTACCGCGCCGAACACACCCGAGCACAGCGCGGCATCTCTCGAATGCTGTTTCGGTTTCGGTCGTAGTTTCGGCAGGTTTGCTGCCGAAACCGAAACATAACCGAAACTCGTTTTTTTGCCGAAACTCGACCGAAACCGAAACCGAAACCGAATATTCGGTCGGACACTATGTTTTTTTGTAAATATCTACTATACATTCCCACCCCCTTCCCCCACCCCTTCCTAGCCCTCCTCCCTTCCCTTCAGGGTACGCAGCACGTGTGTGATACCCTTAGTCTTGCACACGTCCATAGGCCACAGTGACGGCTTCTCATCAGGTGGGCCGTGTGCTTGTCTGCCACCTACGTAGTGGATACAACAAAACCCAGGCCCTTGTCCCAATTATTTGGGGTCGGCGCAACATGTCATTCTCCTCCATACATTCCTGTCAGATGTCATCTCCTCAGTCACTCCCTTCCTTTCCATATCGTCTTTCACGCATTCCATTCATCTTTTCATACTTTGTACCTCTTTAACAACATTACTTTCATCTCTACTCATAACATGTTCATACCAGACAGTCGCTCGCTTCTCAATTTTTCATATTACTGGTGCAATTTTCAAACTGCCTCTAATATACTCATTCCTTATTCTGTCCATTCTTGTCACACCACACATCCATCTTAACATTCGCATCTCCGCTACATGCATTTGTTTTTCATCCGTCGCTTTCAAGGCCAGACATGACGATCCATACAAGACGGGGCAGGTATACTTATAAAAAAAAAACAAGCCTACAAATATGATTCCATACTGCATTACGTTCTCGCTTTATGCCTGCAAATTGTATCATGGTCAGTGTATTACACGCACATTCATTCACTCTATTAGATTCCGCATATTAGGGAGGCGACATAATCCCGTTTAGCGAACACGTTCCCAGACTTCAACAACGTACGGATACTGGGAATTTCCCAGCATCTAAATCTAATAACCGCTCGTGTATAAGTGGTTTGTCAAGTACTTATTAGCGCATTAGTTGTTAGTTGGATAATATGAATAGGTACTGTAGGTATTTATTGCATTCTAGCAATTGGAACACTTTCTTGTATAATAATGAGCAGTTATAAAAATTGCTGTCTATCTAGGTCGAGCACGAACCCGAACTGAGCACTGAGCAGTCCGCCTAGGTTATTACCTGCGCCCTACAGAAGACCGCGGCAATAATAACCATCGTGTTGTGTTCCCGCTGGTATGAAGGGTCGCCAGAGCTCTCAACCCCCATAATGAGAAAAGATGTAAAACATCGAAAGATAACCATTGAAATAAAACATATTTTAATGTATTCTATCGAGATTTATTATGGGTCATTATACTATTTACATTATTTCCGATGTTGCGGTTGCTAGTTCCATTAAAAATAGTTTTATTACAATGAGTCATATTCACGTAAACATTCAGTAATATAATAATGAAAACCAATAAAAATATAGACTAAAATATATATCAGTTTTACTGCCAAGACGCACCAATTAGATGTTACACATCAATAATACAAATTTGTTAAACAAAATAACAAACAATTTTCAATTGAATAAGCAAACATACTCATATAGTGCACGGCATCTAACTTGGCAAGGTTTTGGAGTAGTGGGGCCCACACTACTCCAAAATCTTGCCAAGTTAGATGCCGTGCACTATACATGACTTTCTATTGAGAACCTAAGCTTTGCCGACACATTCATTATGCGTACAGCTAAGGAGTGGCATTCCTTGCATGAGTCTGTGATTCGGGAAAGCTATGACCTGGAAATCTAATTCCATGCCTGAATATGTGTAAACTGGTCCGGAAAACCTGTCATCTGTAATAACCTAGTCACGAGTGAATAGGTTCCTTCTAGGCAAACGTGTTTCATCGTATACCACATCGTCACTTACCACCAGGTGAGATAAAGTTCAATAACGTAAGCCTATCATGAATATGTATTTTGACGTTTAAGTCCCGTTTAAAGATCTAAGTACACAGAATAAATGGTTTTGACTTTTCACTTATAGAAAAAGCTTAGTAATATAGACAATGCGACTTAATTACAATTTTTTTTTTCACACCGGGCCACGTTACCATATGAATACTTGAACCAAACCTAACTCAAAATAAATACTTGTTAAAAATACTGTTATTAATATTAGGTACTTATTCTAGCCGGTTTGTGTCCATTATAGTTGAAAGCTGTTATTGAAGTATCGGTTAACTTGTTAGCGAGTAGTATCTAACTGTTAGCAAACTATTACGTACACCATATTGTTGTATAAATTCTGAACGAGAGCTGCACGAACACTAGTTCAAACTTGTTCTAACACAAGCTTCTGTGCTTCAGAGATGGAATGTTATTGGATTAGATCGGCAAATGGAGTGACACGTTATTGGAGTTTAATGGGACGTAGATTGGAAATATTAGGAATGGTACACAGACTAGTGAATTTTTAAAGAAGTAGACTATTCTTCAATGGCACTTTTTTCATGGATTGTAATATGTTACCGTTCGATTGAGGATACTAGGGCCTAGTACCACAAACTCTTAAAGCAGTATTATTTCAATATTACTTAATTTCATAGTGTGAATCGGACTGTCGACGGATACTAGTGTTCTTACTTTTATGATAATGTTGTGGATAGATTTATTTCATTAAATTTACCAGTAGATTTACAAGACACAGAATACTTACATAATAACGGACGATGACGTTTGACCGAGTCCGATTCACACTATGAAAGTTAAATAATATCAAAGACGATTATAGTAACTAGTACCTAATATTAAAATAATAGGTACTGCTTTAAGAGTTTGTGGTAATACCCCAGATCTCTTGATTTTCTCGTAGTATCGTTTGTAATAGTATTTTGTTTTGCATTAATTTGCGCGTATTATATACCTACTTGATTATAGGTAGGGTTGTCAAACGAATCCCATTAGTGTTAGCGTCTTTATTGTTATCTAAAAAGACATAGCATCGAAAATTTACGGCCTTTATTACTTAATTTGTGCTAACTACTTTGTCATCCTACAAGCCCTTTCCCATCTCAGTTGGGGTTGGCTAAAATATTCTAACTCCTTTATATCTCGCAGTTGCATTAACACCCACCGGCCAAAGACTTTTGGCCACAATTTTTTTAAATGTCGGTCACCTCAATATGACTTCACCTCGCCTGATGGTAAGCTAAACTTTATAGAAATATAGAATGAGAAGGCTGTAGAATATTTTCACTACTAAAACTCAGAGTAAACAATTGTCATTGAAATAGCAATGCGCAGTTAGTTTATCAGAGCGAGGTCAGGAAATCAACCTGTCGCTATAAAGGATGCATACCTTAGACGGCAGTCTACCAGCAGGAAATGGAAATACAAAAGAGAGGGCCGGGATACCTACATACTCGGGGCAAGGAAATGACGGCGCGCGTTCTCTCCGTACAAACATAATCTATACATAACAATAAATCTGTAACTGATCGGTGTCTGTACATGGAAGATATATGAGAAAAAAAAATATTAGGGGACTTTATTTATGAATGTAATAGATGCCAAAACAATGATTTTTAGAATTTTTGTCTGTTTGTCTGTTTATCGGTTTGTCTGTTTGTCTGTTTGTCTGTCTGTCTGTTTGTCCGCAAATTTTTGTGCGCGCTAAAATAAAAAACTACTGGAGGGATTTTGATCAAACTTGGTACCTACGATTATAGTTCATAGTGCTGGGCAACATATAGGCTACTTTTTATACAAGCTGATACCCGCGGCTTCGTCCGGTTCTACTTAACCAATTACAACCAAACATACGGTAAATTTTTAGTCTAAGCAAGACCTTTCTAATAAAAAAACCGCATCAAAATCCGCTCGGTATTTTTTAAAAAGTACTGAACGGGGTTTGATGCGGTTTTTTTTATTAGAAAGGTCTTGGTTAGACTTAAAATCTTACGCATATTCGATCACAATCGGCTCATTAGAACATGCGACATAGTAAAAAAACGCGAAAATCGACGTCCACGCGGGCGGAGCCGCGGGCAACAGCTAGTTCAATAATAATACAAGTGCGAATCTCATAATACAATATTTACTTACATAATATTTATTTTTCCATATTACAATATAACCATGGTGAGTATTCCGATGAGCTCTTCCAATTAGTATCTACCAGCCTTTCTTTTCCTATACAGAACTGCATAATATATGTAAGGCTGGGGTATCACCTTCATGCAGTGCAAACCATCATCATCACAGAACAAAGAAAAATCCTTAGGACTAGAAATCGTATGGGGGCGTGTTTGTGTCGCCAAAAACCTAAGTGTAATTGCATTTACCTCACACATATACACTTGTGTATGTGCACAACGCAGGCTAAAATAATCAAAAAACAAGTTTATGCGATTGATTTTAAGGTTTATTTTCCTATAAGTTTTCACGAAATATTTACTTCAATATTCTAGAAGTTTCTATACCTGTCCAATTCAGGATGCTAAATGATAATTTTGACAGTTCACGTCTATGAAGTATCGTATTTTTATATACAAAATAATACCTCTAAAATTATCGTAGCACATTGACAAGTACCGCCCACTTTTCATAGTGAAGCGTCTTGCAAGAATTCAGCACAATTGACTATGACACACAGGAATCGAATGAATCGAACTTAAATTAATTTATTGAAATTTTTAAGTACTTATCTACTACAATTTTTTGTAATATAGCTAATAATAATATAATATAATAATAAAAGTGGCTAAGTATAATGCAAGACATAATTACGGTAGGTACCATAAAACTTCTCTTTTATCATTCTGAAATAAGTTACCTAAAATAATAAAAAAATAAATGCTTTTGTGTTTTTATAACTATCGATTCCATATTCTACGGGAACGATAATCGAAAATCGATTAGATTCATTTTCGATTATACTATATGGGGTACACTACTTAGAGCTGTCAAAATTATCATTTTAGGTAAGTTTGTGAAAAATGTACGACAGAATGTGGTGTCCGTATTTTGAGTTAAGTTAATTTCATCCTTACCATGGTTATATTTAAGGACTGATTTGCAATACAATACAATTTTAGACATCTATTGGTGAAAAGCAAAACTATAATGTACATTGATTTTGCTATTGACCGCTAGATGGGGTATTATTGGGATAAATAAATGTGTACTCTATTCCAACGTGGCTTAAACATAATTTTGTTGTATATTACTTTAAAATGGGGGCAGATTTGATGGTACTCTGTAAGCATCATTGAAGTTTATACCTTGTCAAAACGTACTTTAAATTCATTTTCAGTAAAATAAGGTGTGTAGTTCTGCTCTTCTTATATTTTAAGGTAAAATGTATGCAACCAATAAGACGTCCTATAAGTCTGTGTGAGTGTATTTTTGGCGACAGCTATTCCTTTGTATTTTTACTTAATTACTACTTCTATGGTTTTTTAATGTTCTGTGATCATCATTAATAAAAAAACAAGTGCTTTTTTCTTTACCGAACCATAAAGACTTTGAATTTTTTACCAGCGCACGTGGTTCCTTCCACCTGAAGTCCCGAGTACGTGAAAAAGCATTTGATGAGGCCGTTAAGCTGAGGGTCACCAATATAAAAGGCGAAAACTAATAAATGATTTGCAGATATTTACTATATACCTAGCGTAAATGAAATTTGTAAAAAACTGTATGTATTCCTATCAAAGAAAAATAAAATAAAATAAAAATAACCTTATCAGTGTATGTAATGGAGACCCCCCACTCCTCAGACTTTACCTTTAGCATACCATGAGGCCAGTTGAAGTTACATTGACGTGTCCATAAAAAGAGTAGGTACTTATTTGTGTTTAATGGCAACCCACTATTTTTAAAATATACCTTGCATGATACACATACGCCAAGTAATACATGCTACTGGGAGCTCCTGGCAATGCACAGGGGCCCCAGCCCATAGGTCGTTGAATACAAAAACAACGAGAAATTTAATGTACTTATTCGATTTTCCCATATTATATTATAACACTTTTTTATGAGACTGTACTGAGTCAATTAAATAAAATGATAGTGTCCGTAACGTCTTCGAAAAAATAACTAAATTTGAAAGTACACTTAGGGACACCGTGTCCGTAGAATTTGTGTCCCATACGTCTTCGAGTCGACAAATTAAAGAATAACATAATTTCTCATACATCAAATTTTGTTTATATGTACATCATAGTCTTTTCTTTTATTAGCAGTTGTAGTCATGCAGTGTTGTACTCGTAGTCATTTAGAGGTAAGTAGTTCTTTCACCTTCGCTCTCGTAGGTTGGTCGAGTTCCGCGGCGCGACAGCGAATGACCGGTAAACCTATTTCTCAAATGTCTCATGCCCGCATTTCCTCGTGCTTTGAATGCCGTACCTTGTTTATTGGTATGATTAGTGATATCCGTGAAGGTTACGTGGGACTGAATAAGAGATGGTTGGCGACGGCCCTTAGGTTACGAACTATAGGTATTTATACTTATGGTTTGAACGATCCTATAAGGAGGTAGGACAAGACGGTATATCTCCCGTCCGATATGAGCCTGCTTTGCGACTGGGGTAGTACCCCCGCCCTACAGAACACCGCGGCTATAATAACCATCGTGTAGGGTAGCCAGAGCCCACTGTAAGCCCATGCAGCGCGTGTGTGACCGCTTCTTATCAGGTGGGCCGTGTACTTCTCTGCTACCTACCTAGTATAAAAAATAACGCGCTAATCTCTGGAATAGCCCATATTTTATTTTATTTTTATTTTATTTTATTTTATTTTATTTTATTTTATTTTATTTTATTTTATTTTATTTTATTTTATTTTATTTTATTTTATTTTATTTTATTTTATTTTATTTTATTTTATTTTATTTTATTTTATTTTATTTTATTTTATTTTATTTTATTTTATTTTATTTTATTTTATTTTATTTTATTTTATTTTATTTTATTTTATTTTATTTTATTTTATTTTATTTTATTTTATTTTATTTTATTTTATTTTATTTTATTTTATTTTATTTTATTTTATTTTATTTTATTTTATTTTATTTTATTTTATTTTATTTTATTTTATTTTATTTTATTTTATTTTATTTTATTTTATTTTATTTTATTTTATTTTATTTTATTTTATTTTATTTTATTTTATTTTATTTTATTTTATTTTATTTTATTTTATTTTATTTTATTTTATTTTATTTTATTTTATTTTATTTTATTTTATTTTATTTTATTTTATTTTATTTTATTTTATTTTATTTTATTTTATTTTATTTTATTTTATTTTATTTTATTTTATTTTATTTTATTTTATTTTATTTTATTTTATTTTATTTTATTTTATTTTATTTTATTTTATTTTATTTTATTTTATTTTATTTTATTTTATTTTATTTTATTTTATTTTATTTTATTTTATTTTATTTGGAAAACATACGGCTAAAACAGTTTATATTAATAAAATATATATAGGTAGCTGAAGGCCATTTACAAGTTTTCACGAATACAATTTTTTACCCACTACTTAACTATGTAGGTATACAGTCCGTAAACAAAAGACCACCGCAAACAGTTACCTCTCGCCAAAAAAGCGCTCCGTCAAAACTTTTCTTAAAAACGAAATTCTAGTGTGAAATAGATCTATGTCTAGTTCACGACATACTGTGTTGAAACATCTGCTCACCCGTACCAAAAATGAGTTCTGTCTGTATGTGCTCTTGACAAGGGGGACGTAGAGTAGACTAGGACAGCGGAGCAGTCTGGAACGTGCTATAAAACCTAGCTCTCCTAATAACTCGGGGCAGTCAATGGCCCCAGTCGCAATCTTAAATAGGTAAACTAAGTCTGCAATGCGCCTCCGTTCATATAAGGGCAGTGTATATGAAACCTCCTACACCACACAGTGTAGTTCGAGGTATACCATCGTGTTTTGTACTGCAGAAAACGCAGAAATCTCTTCTGGATACTTATCCGTGGATCTGGATGGTTATGTTTATTGATTGTTGATTTTGTGGATGGTTATAGAATAGGTGGGCCGTGCGCATGTATGTCTGCCAACTAAGTGGTATAAAAAAAAGGTTGCTTTAATTTTGGAAAATGAACTACCTAGCGTACCATGTAAAAAATTTAAACCTTAAAAATCTAAAAGCTATTAACAGACAACGTTGAAAGACTTTTTTTTTTAATCCACGACCGTCGACGTTCCTTATACCGCATGTTGAGAGACGCGTGCAGGCGGGCGGTGCTGTCCAAGAACTGTCAAGGAAGTAAGGTGCAAAGCAAGTCTTATCTCTTATCTGCAAGAACTGCGTCCTGAAGCGTGACTGGAGTTGCTTTACACAATCTTTAGTAGTGTTCACGAAACAGAAGTTATAGAGTAGGTAATAAATATTGGGGTCGTACGAGATAACCTAGACTGCCTAGTATTATTGCCTAGTATAAGCACTCGGTGACTTCGGAAGGGAAATCGCAAACACACACTTAAAAGGACGCTTGGGAGTCAAAATTTACGCAATTGAGAATCATTTTCACGACATTGCAATGTGTACCTTATGTTTATTGGTATAGTGATAATTATAACTTTGATCGATTGATTGCAGCCTTCTGTTTATTTGACTCATGTTTGACTCCAATAAAATTTATCCCCAATAAATTACGTGTGTCATTGGATGCGATTTCGTCTGCAAATTAGTTCGCAATTTATTTAAATAGTGACGTTAAGGTTTTAAATCAAAGGAAGTATACGTTCCCAATTTACTTTATTATTGGAAAGTGTTCAATAACTCGGTTGAATCGGGATTCTACCGAATAAAAAATCTGTGTAATTCCGAATCTGGAGCCTTACTCCGAAAAACGAAAATATTCGTATCCGTTGACGTTTTGACCATTTAGCTACCCCGAAAGTGTTACGTTTCGGATTTCGTATCCGTCTTTGATCGTTTTATATTGAGGTTGTCGATCGTTATCAGTACACCTCCTACTCCTAAAATACATTTGACGTTTTCGCTGTCGTTGTTTGACAAATGGTCCGTTTTCGTTCGATCCGAAACGTTCATGTTCGATTTTCAGAGTAAGGCCCCTGTCTTACACCGATTAAGGTGGAATAACAACATTACAATAAAAATGTTATTATTATATTTGTAACGTAGTTTTTTTCAATGCTGTTGTTTCTGCCTACCTACCCCAGAGGGAAAAAGGCGTAAGCATGTATGTATGTATGGTTTCAATGAAATTATAACTGGCACAACATCTTATCGGAAATACATGATACAGAAACAGTGTTTATGCATTTTGCAATTAATTGCCAGTTTTTTATACCTATTTTTATTTCGTTACGAATGTGCCAGAATGTGTGGTACATACGTATAAATTAATGAATAATATTATTAATGAATAATAATATTATTGTTTTTTAATTATTTTTTATTAATGAATAAATAAAAAATAATTAAAAAACAATTATTTTATTGTTTAACTTCGGTTAAAATTTATTATATCTTTTTTTTTATACACCTTTATATATATTGACACGAGACAAAAATGTACGTTCGTCCATATTTAGTCTTAAGATATCTATGTCTAACCACGTCTCAAAATGCAGCAGTGGAGTTTGTTGCGCCGTTTCTTCTCCACTAGCGCCTAGGAAGCGGTGGTAAACTCAGTATTAAGTAGTTTTTGACGTCAAAAAGATGTAATTACGTTACACTATTTTGAGAAATAAAGAAATTGAAATTGAAATTGAAAATTGAAATGAGATTTATAATGTATACCTACTTTTTTCCCTTTAGTCCATATTCTTAACTATGTTTCTTAACTACCTATGAAACAAGAATTTTTATTCGCTTTTTCTTAACTGGTTAAGGAATAAGAATATTTTATCCATTCTCCTCCTTCCTTCCTTAACCAGTTAGGAAAATGGGTTCTAGAATGCTGATAAACATACTCATATACTTTTTTTTTGTAACTACATACCTACTAATTATACATTGTTTCAATCTTTAAGACGCTCTCGGACCGTCGAAATACGCGTGTTAAATCTCAATAATCTCTGCCAACCTTTGAATGATATATAAGCGTGAGTAAATACCTAATAGACTAAATGCATTGAGGTCATTCCGTGTGAGATACAGTGATATCACAACGTATACCGTTGCTTCTTATCAAGTGTATCAATTCAGAATTAAAAGGTCATGACATCATATTATCACTTCATTGACGCAATTTATTAGTGTTTTAACTATTATGAACTAATATTTTATACTGATTACAATATTGTTAAATGACGTATAGTGCCGTTTTTCTGCATGTGCCTCCCTTTAGGGGAAGTGGGGCTCAAACAACCCGGTCAAGGTCTCTGGGGTTTCCTTTCTAGGGTACGCAAAATTTTCTGTAGGAGGCGAGTGATGTGGTTTTAGTCAGTTTAAACCCAACACACGCATCTTATTGTTAGCTCCAGTTACCGTATCGGGATTTCCGTACAAAAGAAGGGTGCTAACGAGATTTTTGTTACGAGATCTAACGAGAACTTAGTATGCAACTTGGATTGACATTAAGAAGTAAAAAATGATAATAAGAATAACTTAAATTTCCAGAAACTGCAGAATATAAGGTAAACGAAATGTACGTATAGGCTTCTACCCCTATTGGGCTATAAAATGAAATGAATTTTATATGTTTTATAGATATCACTTTTATAAGTTTGTTTGCCTCGATTTGCTAAAGGCAAACCACTGGCATACCACTGACATTCTAAAAAAATGTTATTTAATTGTAGACTTTACCGTTATACAGTTAAAGTCTCAAATCAAATGAAAACAATCCATTAATCTTTTTCATTCGCTCTACAAAATATCATTTCATTTTAGATTCTAACCTGTTATGAGTAAAGTCTAAAATTACATAAATGGTATTTTTTTGAAGTGTCAGTGGAGTGGCATGACAGTGGCTTGTTTTAACAAAATCGAGGCCTTATTCCCATGAATCAGCTCTTACTGAAGATTTCTTAACAGAACAACACAATACTTATCTACCCGAATTAGGAGTCCAAATACAGGACGACCTAGGTTGTAGGTTAAAATATAAATACATTAGGTATAGATGTTCATTTCACGAAGGCGGTTTAGCTGTCATTGTAGTAAAACATAATAATACACATTGCTTTTAAAAATGAATTACTTGCAACGCAATTATTGTTCTACTAGCTGCTGCATGAATTTCTTTTGACGTGACATGAACTTTCGGACACATGTATCTACGCGTATTTATTTACAAGACACAGGTACTACTATTTAATTGTTCACCCGCCTTCGTGAGATAGTACTAGTAGCACATATTCGTAACACGCTAGTTGAGTGCTTAATTCAATGACCCCAAATAATTACGGAAGCCATTCGAAGCCGGTCCACTGCACCACGAGCCTAACCGATCTGCAGCTTAATAGAGTATGGCCAGCACGAAATTTCTTTCGAATAGTACATGAATCGAATTCCGTAACGAGAGACTAAAAAGAGATAACATATAATATTACAATCCTATATCGTGATTCGGTGTTTGATAAATCTTTGCACAGCAATAATGTCTCGTTTACACATCAATATTATCGACCGTATCGCGATATACATTGACTGTCTCCAGTCTCTCGTTACGAATACGATACGTTTACTATTCGAATGTAATTTCGTGCTCACCCTACTGCTAAGCTGTCAATATCGTTCGATCCGCCTGCCAACACAATACGTTCCGCACTGAGGACTGTTACGAATCAGTTTGCGATTATGTTATAAAAGTGAATGTCCATGCACTCTAAAATCACATGACAGTAGATACTCCATAAGATTTACTTTCAGCTTTATTTACTACACTAGCTGATTTGACGGCTTCTGTGGCGTAGCGGTATTGCATTCGACTGCTACGAGAGGAGGCGTGAGTTCGATTCCCGCTCAGTGCAAATATTTTTATGCGTGAATATGTCTATTTGCATTGGTCTGAGTGTTCAATATGTGTAATATGTATGTATTTACAAAAAAAAAAATAAGCATAACACAAGCTAGTAAAACTATGCTTACTTTGGATCTAGAGAGCGCTGTGTAGAATGTCGTAAGATATTTATATTTATTTTATATTTATGTGATGCTCGCCGACTCGCCCGAGTAAATGTCGGATATCGCGACAAAAAGTAATCGCATCGCAGGCATCATTTTTCTGACACTTCTGACAAATGTGCATTTTAGTCAATGTACCTACCTACCTTTACAAAAATTTGACTAATTCTAGAATCACTATCATTCTGTTGGAAATGACAGAAAATCGGTATTTTTATAGTCTCTCGTTACGAATACGATACGCTTACTATTCGAAAGAATTTTCGTGCTCGCCCTACTGCACGCCATCGCACCGCATTGCTGATAGTCCGAAAAGACTATAGTGGATAACGTAATTGCCACCGATAAACTCTACAATTTGTCGTCACCGAGCTCATTTTTCACTGTTTATTTTTTCAATAGCATTCCAATGTATCCATACTCTTGACATGACAAACCATCAGACGTTTCATGTGTTTTTTTTCTTGAAAATTGATGTCGTTTTGTTTTATTGTGATTACCGCAAACATTCGTATGTCGTGTCGTTATCTTCACGGAAGATTAATCGCTTCTCCACTTGACTTTACTCATTAGACTCGTGTTGATAGTGATGGGCATTGGGCCATAGAGTAGATAATATTACATGTACAGAAGACTCACGGTTTTGATATTAGAAAAAAATCGACATCTGTAATTGCGTCGGTGTGTTGTAGACACTAACCGAATGAATACTTTGTTAAATTAGCTTCATATTAGCTCTTCTTAAAGTTGCCATCACTTCATATAATTCACCTGTAAAATGACAAATGTAAATACTGTCATTGTATTCGAGCGCCCGCGCCCGTCAAATTGACAGCTTGTCTATTTGACATGTCATGCGCATAAATGAGTAGTCGGCCCCAGCTCATTATTACAACAATTCCACAGAAATGAGAGGATCACGAACACAAACAAATACATAACACAAATAGCTTTCGAAAATAGAAGATGCGAATATTTGACACACATTGAAGTGCGTGTTTTCCACCAAGATTAATATTATTGAGCTCGCGTCAACAAGGCCACAGCAGTTGGTACGCGTCTATTGACGGGTACACACCAAACGAATCTAAACGATCGTTGACGATAGCTAACGAACATGAATGTAGGTGTTTAAAAGTGTGGACGAATTTGCGACTGTCGCGTACACTCTAAATGGATGATGGCTCAAATTATGAATGAATATGACGGCTAGCTGAAAAGCTACCGATTATTACCGACACATTAACCCTGAAAAGACTACACTTCTTATTTAGTAAAAAAGGGATTGCCTAAAATAGGAAGTGTGTAGTCTTTTCAGTGTTAATGTAGATATTAATTAATGTGAGTTTCTTTATTATTTTACTTCTTCTTCATCTGAGTACTAATCTCGGTTACATCGAAAGGTATCATGACTTTGAGCCAGAAGTCCGCTTTTCTGATCACCTACTTCACTAACCCTTAATTCTCAGTGACACTGGCTAGTATTTTTTTATAGGGCGATCGTGTTATTTTTTTGCAGGCTCGATAGCTTGTGCTGCTTAATAATCGACGGATTACACTAGTTTGCGTTCAATCAGTTGGTGGGTACCTGGAATAACTCGTTTTGCTTCTCTGCTGTAGCCAACGACACCTTTTCTAGTTGGCACTTTGACGGAGTTGGCAACGAGTGGGCACTTCCGAATCAATGCTCGATCAACACTAACAATCAGTTAATGATATGTAAAACATCAATTTATTATTAACTGTTATTGATCTGGTCGCGTGTACTGCAGTAGTCGCGTGCCGGCTTCTATAAAATGTGGTGTTGTTCTCGATAGTTGCTAAGAAAACATCAAACGATCATAGAACAAAATAATTAAACGTTTAATTTTACAGAAGTGACATTCTTGAGCGAGACGTTACTGCTTCGAGCATTTATCTATGTGTTATGAGCATTACAAGCATATAGAGGGCTAGAGGGTTAAAAAATTAATTTACCAGAACGGATTGGGAGTTAGACAAAGTTAACGCCAGTGGATAAGTCTGAAAATCATGTGAGTGACATTAAATATATGTCGACATGTCACGCGTAACAAAATGTCACTTACATACTTTTTAGACGCTTTTGTGATCGCTTCGAAGCGATTCTACAAGTAGACAGTCACTTTGTCTAGAGGCCCATCGACGGCGGCGGAGTAATAGAAGGCGGAAAATAACGGGAGAAATACTCCACGGGGGTGTAGCCGCTGGCATCGCCTAGTACTTGACACAGTCGAGGGTGTCTCGGGTTAATTTAAACAAAATGAATAACTGACTAACAAATGACGTTCGTCTCGTCTCGGCGATATTGGAATCCATTAGTCAACATCTCTCATACACACCGCCGTGTGTTTGTATATGTGAGTGTCGCTCGTGACCTGCCTAAAATGTGAATCATGTGATTTGGCACCAACGTTGGATCCAAATGAACCAATAGTACGTCAACGTTGTCCGGTTATTTCTGACACACATTGTACGCTTGGCAACAATAAACATTGGTTGTTTTTTTCGGTAGGTCTATGGCTGGCATAGAATTGAACTCTGGGTAACGTGTATCGAGGAACTATAAACTATAGAAAGGCTTTCTTTCTCATGAATTTTTGTAATACATGCCGTGTACATACACACTAGAACTGCTTACATTGCTTTTTGAGAACCCACTGTTTACACGCATGTCAGATGTACTGTCCAGTTTTGCGGTCCAAATTTAAAAAAAAACTTGTGTTATGCACATTATGACTGTAACAGACAGTTTTATTTGTCTTTGAACTCAGTGGCATACCGGTGTCCGTCAGCCAATCAATGCCACTATCCACCAATGACATTTAAAATACACCTTTGACATTCAAATTGTCACACGAAGTTACGATGGTACACTAACTTTAGTTATTACCTCCTTTTATTACCCATAACGTGGATCCACGAACTATTAGCTGTAGAAAACGTGTTATCCTGAAACATAAAAATCATACGACTAGCAGACGGTTTTATTTTTATTTGAACCCGGTGGCATACCGGTGTCCGTCAATCAATGCCACCATCCACCAATGACATTTGAAATACACCTTTGACATTCAAATTGTCACACGAAGTTACGATGGCATAAATGTAATTGTTACTTCTCCTCTAACAGCGCCCAGAATAAGTTTAGTACTCATTCTGAGATTTAAAATATCCGTTTTATGCGTTCGAAAATGAAATTCTAGGACGTAGCATAGTGCTATCTAGATTCAAAGTGCGAATAGTTGCAATATGGATTCTAGAATGCGGGTAAACATACTTAATTCCATTTTTTGTAAACACATGCATGTGCATAGATACAGTCATGTGTGAAGAATCGAGTGGAGCTGGAGAGTCGAGTGTGAAGTTAAGTGGAGAGTCTAGTGGAGAGTCGAGTAGAGAGTCGGGCGGAGAGTCGTTTTACTAAAATAAACTTGGTTGCGATTCCCGACATCCACGCGGGCGAAGCTGCGTTCGGAAGCTAGTAATAAATAAATATTCTACGACATTTTACGCAGAGCTATGCGAAGCAATCCTTCCTTTGGGTGTAGCAAAGTAAGCATAGCTTAACTAGCTTAACAGCCGTATAAACGGTTTTTAGAATCAAAATGAAGTCATTTTTCAGTAAAATTGTCTATCTACATTATTTAAGATACTTCCCCTCTATGTGGCATCGCCGTAAGACACTCTATAGGTGCTTATTTTGCACATAATGCATGGAGCGCTCCTAACGAAAATGTATGTATATTCATCCATCTCTGGGCTAATTACAATTGCTGTAAGCTTCCGATTAAACTTGTTATAAAAGTTGTGGAAGCGTCTGTGCAGCGCTGAATGCGAACAGGACCCAATATACCCATTTCTGAATTGGGCAAAGTGGACGCAGAGGCAAATTGCACCACACATAGTGCAAAATCCAATAACGTATTGTAAACGGCGGAAAGTCAACGAGCCAACAGATGCAAAATAGCTAAGCAATGTAGCTATTTTTGTTTCACAGAACCTACTTTTTAGTTATTTTTTGGAGAAATTTTAAATCTGCATTCTAGAACCCATAACATAAGCTAGTTAAACTATGCTTACTTTGGTAGGTGCACTGCTTAGATTGTCGTAGAATATTTATATTTTATAATGTGCTTGTTATAAACATGAATTGGTACAGACAGCAACGGAAATAACTTGACTAAACTAAGTTTAGTTGAGCTGTGAAAGCTTGCTCTTGCATTACGTTTTAACTCTAAACCTCACAGCCAGCGGTAAACAAATTACAGAATAATTAACTTAGCCTCTTTGTCTTGCATTGGAATAGGTATTCTATTCTCATCTTATTTATTTCTGACTTCTTTAAAAACTGTTTGAATATTTTGTTTGCAATCTTACTAATATTAGAACGTGAAAATTAGTACCTACCTAAGTATGTATGTTTGTTAGTCTTTCACGCAAAAACGTATTAACGGATCTGGTGAATATTTGGTACAGAGATAGATTATAGTTTGGAATAATATATAGGCCACTTTTAGAATAGAATAGAATGTACTTTATTGTACACCATCACAGGAATTTTACACGTAGGTAGGTGCTTAACTTAACTATCTTACTAGTCGAGCAGTTTTTAAGAAAGTGATGCTCACACAAACTGACACTTGCAGTATTTTAACGGCTGATATCAAATTTAACTCTCACTGTATATTATCGTAAACACATCTGGTGAATGCTTACTCGATTAAACAATACATGCAGGTGATTACCTTACGCCCACACGCGGCGTGATAGACGCTTGACACGAGCGCCGCTAAACCAGAAATGATTAATGATAATGAGCTATAGAAATCTGGTTGTTATATCCTACTAATATTATAAACGGGAAAGTTTGTGAGTATGGATGAGGCTAAACGGATCTGGGTAAAATTTGGTACAGATATAGATTAAAATATGGTCTGAAATAACACACTACTAATATTATAAACGTGAATGTCTGTAAGTATGGATGAGGTTAAACGGATTTGAGGGAAAAATGGTACAGTGATAGATTAAATAATATAATTATGGTCTTAAATAACACTACTAATATTATAAACGTGAATGTCTGTAAGTATGGATGAGGCTAAACGGATCTGGGTGAAATATGGTACAGTGATAGATTAAATATGGTCTTAAATAACACTACTAATATTATAAACGTGAAAGTTTGTGAGTATGGATGGGTTAAACGGATTTGGGTGAAATATGGTACAGTGATAGATTAAATAATATATGGTCTTAAATAACACACTACTAATATTATAAACGTGAATGTCTGTAAGTATGGATGAGGCTAAACGGATTAGGGTGAAATATGGTACAGAGATAGATTAAATATGGTCTGAAATAACACACTACTAATATTATAAACGTGAAAGTTTTTGAGTATAGATGAAGCTAAACGGATCTGGGCGAAATATGGAACAGTGATAGATTAAATATGGTCTTAAATAACACATAAGCTTCTGTTTATTTTGTCCCAAATTGCCTCACCCTCCTAATGTCCCTATCTCTCTCTCTTCCTACAATCCACCAATCAGGATTTATGTCGTCCCTCCAATGCTTTCTCTTCTGGCGTTCAGGGTTCCAACTATGTGAGTCCATTTATCAGATGGCATTCTACATCATTAATGGGCTTCTTTATATCCCTGAAATAGGTTCTCAAGGAAAGTGGTTAAGGGAATAGAATTTCACCCGGGAAAAACTAGTCAATATATTTAAATGTGAGGTTGGTTTATATACGGTACAAAAACTAAAAAAAAAATCTGCATTGATTGAACTCAAAATTTGGTACGATTTATAATCCACTTCAAAGACGAAAAGCCATTATTCCCGGGAGAAACCGGGACCTAGGCCTGTAGTTTATTCGTAAATGCTGCCGCTAAACGCTGAAAATATTCAATATTTCCACATGAAGGTGATTCTCTCGAGAGGAATTTAACCTAAATTCCGTTAGCTATATCCCTAGCAGGCATGTCTTTAACGGTATGAGATCCTAGACATTTTAGGATAAAGGATTATATTATAATAATGGTCTATTTTAATCATAGCGGCTAGATAAACTTATTATTAGTAACGCCAGTTGAGTACAATTTTTTACGTTCTTTTTTGTATACCAATTAAGCTGGCAGACAAGCACACGGCCCACCTGATGGGACGGCCTATGGACATGAGCAATACCAGGGGCGTCACACTCGCGCTGCCTACCCTGTTAAAACCTTCTTATACCCTTCTTGAAGAAACTGTAGACGTCAGGAAAAACACATCAGATCATCCCACAATCTAGGCGTGGAGTACTGTTGTCAGAATGGTTTTTTTACGTCGGTCACGTTTTTTTTTATGTAGGACACGTCAAAATGACTTCACCTCGCCTGATGGTAGGCTGAAGGTAAAGTAATGGTAATTTTATTTTTGACAATTAATTTGTTTTATCTTTTGGTCCGTGTGGACGGCATCAATAGGTATTCAATAGGAGTGGAGTCGCGGGCATCAGCTAGTTTATTAATTAAAAACAAACTATATTAAATTTTAATTATTTCAAGTACTTAGAACCCAATCAACGTCTTGTTTGATGTAACTTTCTTTTGATCCTATTTGTATTGTAAATTAAAAAATAAAGAGCTAGACAAAAGCTTTCCTTAATTAGTTATTGAAAAGAAAAGACCTACAAGACTGGCAGCTTTAGAATAATTTTATTTCAAAGGGCCCTATAATTTATTCACAATAAAGCTAATTATTGGCGTAGGACTGTGGTTGATTGGTTTATAATAGTCCTTAATAAGGCTAAGTTGATCAAAATAGTCCTGTTTAAGACAGGCTGTACAATAGCGTAAGATAGAGCCGGCTTCTGCCTTGTCTTGCGCACGGAGCGGGCACCCGCTTGGCGTTCTGTTGTACAAATACGTATTGCGAGTGCATAACGCAGTACTACTCCATAAATGTCTTAAACAGGACCATTAAACTTTGGATTACTGGTAAAATCCAATTCTAGATAGCCAGCGATTAAAAGAAGCGAAAAGAAGAAGAAGAAGATAAGAAGAAAAGAAGAAGAAGAAGAAAAATTAAGATAAGAAATTTGAAAAAAAAAAAAAAAAAAGTAAAAACCTCACATTCGCGATACTGAATGTCGAGTGCCGATTTAGAAGTGTCACATGCGAGGTTTTGAAAGCACAAAAGTTGTAGGTAATTGCTGCTAATTCTGTTGTTACATCTTTAAACTTAAAATTCTCTAAAAATTTTCTAACTGCATCTGTTTCTTTCATTATCAGATAGAAAAGGACGGTACCCTTCAATTTTAGTCGACATCTACGAACATGCGACTTAACTTACTACGCACCAACAAGGCGCCGCGCCGACTTAATTTGACAGGTGTTCACTAACATAAATCATCTGTCCTTTTCTATCTGATAATGAAAGAAACAAATGCAGTTAGAAAATTTTAGAGAATTTTAAGTTTAAGTTAACAGAATTAGTAGCATTGTAACATGTAATGCTCATGTCAAGTACGTGTCGAAGGAGACAGCGGGGTCGGAGTGACGGAAGCCGTGTCAAGTAGCCATCTTTCTTTGGTAGCCTTTCTGCGCCAGTCTTACTTCCACGTACTTGCTATAAACAGCGCAATTATCTTCATTGTCCATCCTACTTTTAAAATCCTTTTTTTTATACTACTTAGGTGGCAGACAAGCACACGGCCCACCTGATGGGAAGCGGTCACCGTGGCCTATGCAACACTAAGGGTGTCACAAAGCCTACCCTGAAGGGGGGAGAGCTGGGAAGGGGTGGAGAGGCTAGGAAGGGGTGGGGGAGGAGGGTTTTTTTTTACTTTTTTTAACCTTATTTAAAAGTGTTGTCTGAAACCTTCGTTAGCTATAAGAAAGGCAATTCTTATGTATATGCCGTTAACTTCCTTAACGCGGTTTTGTTTTATCGTCAACTGGCTCATTTGAGCTAGTAACTGTTGATGTAGTCAACTATTACTTGCTATGCTTGTGTTGTGTTGGTCCGGGTTTTAGCTAGGCAACCTATGTGCAATATGTTTATATGAATTTTATCTATTATTTAATGCTTATCACAAGTAAATAACAGATGAGAGTAGTTATGTTATAGTAGTACCTACCTATTAGGCTAAGATCCGGTAGAAATATATAGGTCTATACATTTCTTATACCGGATCTTAGCCTAATAGGTAGGTACTACTATAACATAACATACATAACATAAATAACATAAACTCACGCCTATATCCCCGAAGGGGTAGGCAGAGGTGCTAGCACCCGCATTTCGCCAGTTTATGTTTAGGTCCCAATGTAATAGGTGGCGAGCCTATTGCCATTAACCGGGCACTTATAAACCTGCGATAAATACACACATAACTTCGAAAAGCATCGAAAAGTCATTGGTGTGTGCCATGGTGAACCTGGAATTGAGCCCGAGACCTCGTCTCAGCAGTCCATTACCCAGACCACTAGGCTACCACGGTCTCTACTACTACACCCGGACTACTATAACAGAATACATAACAGTCTACTAAACTACTAACCATAATGTTTAAGTATCCTTAAAATATGAATAGAATCTTGTAATTAATTGTGATGTTTATTATTTTCAGGTAAGCATTGGTTATTGTTATTTACCTCGTGAGTTCGTACCTATAAGTTGAGGTAAGTGATAAATAAAGGCTGCGAGACTTGAAGTGCTCAGGTATTTTATAAAAAATACAATAACTGGAGGGTTAGCAGGAATTATGCATGTGTTATTAAAAGGTCTATTTTTTTACTATTGAGGGTAATAGGTGTGCCCATAACTCCATTCAATTAAGTGTAATTAAGTTTCAAACGGACTTTTATCGCTTTGAACAATCTATGGATAAGTAAGTTTCGTAAAACCTTTGATAGTTGAAAAACGTTTGTGAAACTCATAGAAAATACATTTTTTTATATCGGTCTCTTTGATATGACTTCACCTCGTGGCAAACTAAAGATAAAGTGTCAGGAAGGGGGTTCATAATAGAAAAAAAGGACTCGAAACCCACGGGTTGGCATGTAAAGTAATTTTTTTATATACCTACTACTTAGGTGGCAGACAAGCACACGGAGCACGTGATAGGAAGCGGTCACCGTGGCCTATGTCCGTATGCAATACCATAGGGCGTCACACTCGTGCTGCCGACCCTGGAGGGGGGGGGAGTTTAGGGGGTTGGAGGGGGATAAGGGGATGAGAAAAGGGGAGTTTGTGAGCTCTGGCTACCCTACTCACCGTCGGGAACACAACACGAAGGTTATTATGGCCGCGGTGTTCTGTACACTACCCCAGTCGGACTGCGCATTCGGACGGGAGATACCGTCGTGCCCTACCTCCTTCATCCTTTAATGACAGTAGAAGTAACCCATGAAGTGTGTGAGAAAATAATAATCTTTTTCTAGACTCCGAGCTTTTGGCCTGACCCACAAATAGAACTTTAATAAAGTACTTTCATTACAACTGCTACTCTATTCCAGCTGTAAATATTACGGCATAAATATATAATAGATTGAGAGCTGGTACCAATTTTTGAGTAGGTGTTTGAGGCAAGCTGAAAACTTGTCACATACCTCTCCTATTATACCCCAACACGGACATGCAGACCCGTTATACAATTAAAGTCTAAAATCAAATGAAAAGAATTCATTTAACTTTTTCATTCGCTCTACAAAATATCATTTGACTTTAGACTTTAAGCTGATAACAATAATGTTTACAATTAAATGGCATTTTTTAAAGTGTCAGTGGTATTACAGTGGTTTGCCTTTAGGAGAATCGAGACCCTGGCTGGTGAGTATGAGGGCTAAATCAACCCCTGAATTTTTAAAAATATTTTTTTTCCCCAAAAAATGTATTTGAGGCAATATGTAATTTATATAATGTTGTAGTGTAATACTTAATGAATACGAAAAACAATAAGCCAGACAATTTAATGGGGGCTTTCACCTTGCTAGGCGCGCGCAAAAATGTTTTGCAAAAATTATAAAAAATGTATTTGAGGCCGGCATACATTTTTTAATGGAGTGTTAACCTACTCAAAAATTGGTACCAGCTCTCGGGCCATAAATTCTGGTCGATGTACAAGCAGAACCGAATCTTGTGACACTTATGTGAGGCGTAAAATCAAACATTATTCAATTCGTATGCTTCGTTCGCCCCTTCTCTCGGCGAACCAAGTCCCTTAAGACACGTTCGATGTTGAAAAAGAACTTTCGTGGAATTGCCTGACATACTCCAGGGATTTCCGTATGGGAAGGCATGAGTAGATTACAAAATATACCGTGTTTCAGTTTTATTTATAGGTAGGGTTAGTAAATATGTATCTTTATCTGTAGTGCTATTAATTCTGTGTTATCTGAGAGCCAATCCTCGTAATAAAAATATGTTCAAAATTTAGTTTCAGTCTTGTCTTGATTTCATATCGATCTACCTAATGTTGTAAAAATTTAAGTGGCTGTTAGCAATATAAAAATAACTGGCCCGTAGACAAGTGTCACAAGTCTAAATCGCTAAGGAATAGAATAGATTAGGTCAACCAATCACACTCCAGTTCGTGATCCCGCCGCGGCGCGCGCATCGTACGCCGGCGACGAGCTTGGATGTGATTGGTCGACCTAATCTATTCGATTCCTTAGCAATTTACGATGTGACACTTGTCTACGAGGCCAGGATTTAAGTCAATGCATACCTACGCATGAGTGTAGAGGTATGTACGATACCTACTTAATAACAAAAAAGCAAATCAGATAAGTGTTGTTTTTCTATCTGTTCGAAAGAGATCTCGACTTTGCCTTTGGCTTTCCATCAGGGGAGGTGAAGTCATGTTGACGTGTCTAATATATAAAAAAAGAACGACTAGGCCGATTTCAACGGGACTTTCGTAAAATGGTTAATTTACTTTTAGAATAAGATTTGGGGTTCAACGCAAAAGACTAAAAACTAAAAAAATAGTATAAAATATTCTAGATACATATATTGAACCATTAAGAAAGCAAACAAGTGCAAAGCCCACTCGACAGTGTATACAATGCTTGTGCAGTGCCTTTAACTGCCCGCCGCACCCATGTCTAGCCGATACTGAGTGGTACTTCGGGTCGAATGGACCATTTCATGCTGGCCAAAGCTGTTATGACTACTATGTAAGCCTACTATTCTTCGCCTATTGGTTCAACCTTCATTGTTATAGAAAACTAATATCGCGGTTCAATTATAGAACCGGAAAAAAGAAGGAAAAAAAAAGGAGGAAAAGCAGTCAAGCGGACTTCGGGCTCCGGGGTGTAAAACCTAACTCATTTTGTCAGTACAGCTATTCTCAGTTCCACCCATGCAATAGAACGGAACTTTCCCCCAATTGGTAGGCGAGATTAAACATGAAACATTCAAAAACAACAATTACCATTAAATCTCGACTTATTTTACAATGAACGTGGGGGCTACGCGCCCCTCCGCCCACCGTTAGGGGGCGCACCCGCCAACTACTCCCCTTACTGACACATATTTCGAATTACCATTGGGACCGTGTAATTAGCAATCTTTCATCTATATCTATATCTATCTATGCTACGTGTTCTATGAAAAGATTTTATCTGAATGGATATTTCCCATTCTCAAGTGTATTAATAGGATTTAATACTATTAGTTATTATGTGTAATAAATAGTCAAATATAGCTTAATATTGGAGATATATTATGTAAAAATAATACTTGGGTTATATTAGATTATGAACAATTATGAACACGACGGTATATCCCGTCCGAAATGAGCTGTCCGACTGGGGAAGTACCTCCGCCCTACAGAAGACCGCGGCCATAATAACCATCGTGTTGTGTTCCCGCCGGTAAGTAGGGTAGCCAGAGCTCACTGTACCCCTCCTCCCCCTCCCCTGCCTAGCCTCCCCACCCCTTCCCAGCTCTCCTCCTTTCCCTTCAGGGTAGGCAGCGCGTGTGTGATACCTTAGTGTTACACACGTTTATAGGCCACGGTGACCGCTTACCATCAGGTGGGCCGTGTGCTTGTCTGCCATCTACGTAGTATAAAAAAACATTTTTTTTAATTTTTTATTTGTTTGTCTGATTGTTTGCGATGGATGCAAAAATCACTGAACTGTTTTTTTAACTGTATATACCTCACCATGTGCCTTTATACCGGTTTGTTCTAAATGGTCCTTGGGTAAAAAGCATAAAGAAGCGATTCCACCAAATTCGGGTCGCTTTATACCTACCAGGGCAGTCTGTCAAGGTCATAAGGGTCGGTAGGGCACTCGAGTACTTCCGCCCTTGGTAATTTTGATCGACACTTATGAAATTCCGTTTGCTCAATGAGTGGCTTCAAGGTCGAGATATTCTTGTCATCAGCGATAATTTCTACGTAAACTTTGTTTGATTTCAAATTAAAATTCAGATTCAAACTTATTATCTCTACAAATAAATACAATTGAAGTGTTTGTTTGTAATAATGAAAATGACTGGTTGTAAATCAATGAATATAAGTGTAGGTATGTTTGGTAATAGATGTTCTATTTCACGAAGGCGGTTTAGCTGTCATTGTAGTAAAACATATGTATATTATAATATACACATTGCTTTTAAAAATGAATTACTTGCAATGCAATTATTGTTCTACTAACTGCTACATGAATTTCTTTTGACGTGACATGAACTTTCGCAAACACATTGTACGGGTATTTACAAGGCACAGGTACTACTATTTAATTGTTCACCCGCCTTCGTGAGATATAATAGCATTCTATACAATAACAAAAAAGTAATTTAAAAAATTCTATCTTTCTGTTTGTTTGAAGGAGATAATCTCAGGAACGGCAGGGCCGATTTTAATGGGATTTTCTGGTAGATAGATAATTTTATAATCCGTACCTTACTACTCTTATTTTGGAAAAATATAAGGGATCCGCGAAAAAATTAAAACCTTGAAAATCTAGTTACTATTTCACTGCTAATTATTTCTGAAACTCCTTTCTTAGTGAATGTTTATGTCAAAATAATAATATCAGGTTTTGCATTAATAAGTCAGTCAGGTCACTTTAATAAACTTTACTTATCCGACCTCCACTGCACAATAAATTGCTAAATATTTCACACAGCAAAAAAGGTCTTAAAAACCGTTAGTATTTAAATGTTATGTATCCTAACAGCCACATAATAGAGTGCCTATTGCTTTGACAACTGCTTGTGTTGTAGTGTCAAGGTGTCAATTGACAATTGATCATCCTAATTCCGATTTTGTCTGAAAACGAGGTCTGGTAATCACTTATAGTTACGTATGATCGGTGTTCCCTATCGTTTCTATCCAGTCTATATTATACCAAATACCGACATGTTAGAGTTCCTTTTACTTTGACAGCTGCTTATATCAAATAGACAAGGTGTCAATTGGCAATTGATCATACTAATTCTGGTTTTGTCTAGACGTAAGTGCTTATTGGTAAGCAATTACTTTGGACTAGCTATGAATTGCGTATTGCCACTTCCAAAAAAAATAAAAATTAAAAAAAGTAAACGGGCAAACAGTAGGAAGCATGGCAGTAATATCTTTGAATCGAAAAAGATCGCAAAATAAATTGAGAACTATCTAATCTATTAATCATTACGCTGCATTAGCTTGCCTTAGGTACTATGAGGTATGAGAGGAATTTTATGCCGGCACGCTCATAATCTCCCTAGCATGGTTGTCCCTAGCGTCTACAATATGGGGTTCTTCAAGAAGGGCTTTACGGGGTCGACAGCGCGAGTATGATGCCCCTGGTGTTGCACACGTCCGAAGGCCACGGTGACTGCTTCCCATCAAAATGAGTTCAGGAACCCCCATGGGTTTCACCTCACCTGAGCCATCGATGAGTTGGGTATCTCAGACTAGAATCGGCCTGTGTGCGAAATAACGGTAGGTATAGTGTGCGGCATCTAACGTGGCCAGATTTTGGAACCTTGCCAAGTTAGATGCTGTACACTGTACTTGTTTGTGGCAAAATGCGTCGCCTAGAAACAAGTATAGTGTACAGCATCTAACTTGGCAAGGTTTTGGAGTAGTGGGGCCCACACTACTCCAAAATCTGGCCACGTTAGATGCCGCGCACTGTAGGTATATTGTACAGTGAACTACTTAGTAGCGATATCCCAAATATCAAAAATGTCGCAATATGCGAACTGTACCAAAACGAGTAAATTTATTTGCTAAGGAAGAATTTGTGGGTGGTGTCGGCGCGCGGCGTCGCATCGTCTAGAGTACGCGCCGCGCCGGCTACTGTCCACCCTCCCCCCCCCCTCTCCCCCTCACCACGGAGACTGTTCACGGTAATCACTCCACCTCATCTATTATGGAGCATTAGTCGATCCCTTGCTCAGAAGGCGCGCGAAAGCTTCTCCATTAAACGGGAAATTCAATACGATGTAGAGCCATGCTCTTATTGTAAGGGCGCGATTGGTTTAGCCCTCTAAGAATAAGACAGCATTACTTGAAGTCCTTTTTATTTATTATAATAACTAGCTGTTGCCCGCGGCTCCGCCCACGTGGATTTCGAATTCTATTTCAAATTCCTTTTTTCGTGCGGAAGTTCCTTCATATATCATCCCTGTTAAGTCTCACTCAGACCTGATAAAAACCGCACGCTGCCATCTCAAGTCTTCAGTTGCCGGGGTGTAAGATTACTTAGAGCATATCCCGCGCTCCCCAGTTGACCCTTTTTTTTTATCGTGCGGAAATCCCCATGGATACCACCCCCGTCGGCCTTTGGGGGTGGTTATGTCGGGATCGAACCGACTAAAACCGCACGCGGTCTCGGGCCTTAGTAACCGGGGTGTAAGGTTACCCAATGGGCATATCCCTCGCACCCCAGCTGACCCCGGGCCATCTACGGTTTTAAGATGGCCCCCTCGACCCCCCGACAGGGGGTTGGGGCGAGCATCGCGCCACTTCGCCGACGGTGGGGTGTAGAGTGACAGGAAGCCGTCATGTCACCCAACCGTCGGCGCACAGACAATCAGCTTGCCCCCCGCTCGCTCCCCACTGTGCCATCTGCTAGTCAGAGGGACACGTGGAGAGCCTCGGAGCAGCCCTCTAGAGGGCCACTCCCACCACGGCCGGGCTGGCCGCAGGCAGCAGCGTCTCCCGTGGCGAGTGGGAGGCGCTGCTCGCCTCCGTTGCCCAGGTGCACCACGTGGAGGTTCCGGCCTGCACCCCCCCCCCCCCCCAGTTAACCCTGGGATGAGAATTGTTTGATATTATAATAATATCAAACAATTCCCATTACAGCATGGCATCAGCCTATAGCTACTTTCTATCATCGCACCGCTCGCCACAGACAGGGAATTCATCCACACACGTTGCATCCGCCTGCAGTGCGTACTGTAAGGTTTGAAAGAAATTTCATTGCGCGCACGCTTAGGCTGTGGAACGATCTCTCTGCAGTGGTTTTCCCTGGCGGCTAAATATGGGGTTCTTCATGAAGGGCATTAGAAGCATTTTGCAGGGTCGGCAGCGCGAGTGTGACGCCCCTGGTGTTGCGCACGTCCATAGGTGCATAGGTCACATAGGTGGGCCGTGTGCTCGTCTGCTACCTAAGTGGTATAAAAAAAGCATGATGTCCGTACCGAACCCCGGAAAAGAGGGGATGGGGTGACAGGGGGTACAGAAGACCGCAGCCATAATAGACATTGTGTTGTGTTCCCGCTGCCGGTAAGAAGGGTAGCCAGAGCTCACAACCCCCCACCCCATCTCTCCAATCCCCTCCTCTGAAATCCGATTTCAATTACTCAAACAGTTTTTAAATAATTTTTACACAATTGAAAGTCTTGATTAAGATAATATATAATTTATTTGGATGGGAATACAAAAATATACCTCAGGAAACATAATCTTAGATAGGTATAATTCGCGAGACAAACGACGTCCTGGCGCGAGTGGATTGTCGCCCATGATTGGTGAATTTGAGCTCGTCCAGTGCTGTAGCACCCCGTGCTATCCTCAAAGGCACCCAAGAAAACTGTACTGCGTGTATAGAGCATAATTATTTTGAGCACAGTTTAGATACCTATCTACGTACCTATGATGTCCCGAAGTAATATTGGTCTGATTTACGTCCGCATTTCAACTTGCATTTATTTCGCCGCGCATTATTTTTCATATTGCGATAACTCTTAAACTATTTATGATAATTATATAGCGTGAATGGCAATTTTGATCTACATTAAACGTACAACGTATCTAACGTATTTAATTGGATAAGAAATAATACTGTATTGTTAAAATTAGCTTTGAAAATGACACATGATTTTTTTGTAATTTGTAAAGATAAAAATGGTTACTGTGGGCTACCCTTATTAGGTAGACATATGCTATCGCGGACTTTTTTGTAGACCTTTTTAAGTTATACATTTCCATAGTACATTATTTTGTTCTATCTTCAATAGTTTTCGCAGCGCACGCGATGTAAGTAATTTGTTTAGGTCATTTTTTTACACCTTGGGTTACATTATTGAAGTTTTAGTAAGGATCCCTAAATTTTTTGGATATAAATTATAGCCTATGTTACTCACAGATAATGTAGCTTTCTATTGGTGAAAGAATTATTGAAATCGGTCCAGTAGTTTCGGAGCCTATTCGTTACAAACAAACAAAAAAACAAAAAAACAAAAAAACAAATCTTTCCTCTTTATAATATTAGTATAGATAAACGACACTCTATAAAATAAAAAAAAATAAAAATAAAATAGGTCATATAATGACCATTGGCTGTGGAGGTCAGATGGCAGTCGCTCCATGGAAAATATCGAAGTTCAGCCGCATCACAGTTAGACTGGAAAGCCGACCCTGAGTTGGGAAAAAGGTTCAGAGAATGATGATGATGAATATCCATGGCGTTTCTTTCACTAAAATTTTGAATTATTCCCAGTAGTTCCATGAAGCCAATAAACTGCATAATTCGTATACCTAATACCTACCTACCATTATTGTTAATGTATGAACAGATCTGTCGTATATTATGAGGCTGTCCACTAACCAGAAACAGTGCAATAAAACGAATTTTAATGGTTGCTACCACGATTTCAGTCTCCTCGCGGGCATGGCTGTTAAAAACCAACTGGATCGCCACCGCTAATAGTCTAGCTACAAAAATAAAAAAAAGTAAATCGTGATGGAATCTCTTCAAATTAATTTTATTTCAATGAGTAATAAACAGACATAAACTTTCGACAGTAATTACTTTGAAAACAGTAGGGCAAGCACGAACTTACATTCGAGTAGTAAGCGTATCGTATTCGTAACGAGAGACTGGACTGGTATGCTATCTATATCCAGTTTTATACTCAACAGATAAAGATGCTAACTTATTAGTAACTAGCTTCGCCTGTGTGGTGTTATGTTCCGGTTCCCGCTCTACATGGGAATCTATTCCAGTGAAAAAAAGTAGCCTGTGTCACCCTATTCTCCTCTTTTGCCTCTTTCTGCAATTAACGCAAGTAATACTAAGGGAGTGTCAAGTGTTCTTAACACAGGTTAGAAATAAAAAAAACTCACCAATAAAAAATTTACAACCAATCTACCTGACATTTGAAAATTTCAAGTTTTGACATTTGAAAGGTATTCGTTACATCGATTTAATAATAAAGAAGGAGTGTCCTACGCTGTGACAGCTGGCTTAGGCAGCTTGTACACGATACGAAAATCGACGGGGCACTGAAAAATTCGTGTTGTATCTACACATTAAGCGGGGGCCTAGACTAAGTCACATTCTTTTAGCTATAACGCCACTGGGCCCTTATTCTGTTTAACAAATCGTACCGTAACCGTCCACGTTCGTATTAGCCGACACATTTAGGTTGGTTTAGTTTTACACCGGTTCTTTCCTCTATGTTAACCTATTGAAATCGACTGACTTCTTACGTTTCGACTGTGATTAGAAATCAATGTCAAACAGAATAATGCCCCTGGTAAAGTCCATAATGTATCGGAGTGTCGAGTGATATTATTTAACGGCATGTCGTGTCTCCTCATACATATAGGATTCTTCTGGGATCGATTCAAAGTGATTCCACAGTAAAATGTCACTTTGTCTACAAGCCCTTTTTTTTCCGTGCGGAAATCCTCATGGATACCCACCTCGCGGCCAGCGGGGCAGGTTATGTCGGACTCTTACCGACTAAAACCGCACGCTTTCTAGGGTCTTCTGACGCCAGGGTGTAAGGTGGCCCAAAGAGCATTTCCCTCGCACTGTCTACAAGCCCTGTGTACCAACTTCGGCGTTGATGAAGATAAAATTTCGTCTAAGCTATACACAATGCGTGACGTTGCTGCGGTGCAGAAGGGTTACCCTAGTAGGTTTAAATATTTTTGAGAACTAGAGAAGATTGTCTATTTAACCCTTCCTAACTCACTTGGGACCCGCTTATCAGCCTAACTACGAAACGGCTAAATATTTCCACCCATTGGCGGCGGTATCGAAGTTCTGCAGACAGATCAGTAGTCGGACTTTTTAGGGGTCCAACTAACCGTAATGACTGCCGTAGATGTTTGTATGACAATCAGGACCAACGACGGCGGCTTAACGTGCTCTCCTAGGCACGGATATTTTACCTAATCGATCGAATTTGTGTCCTGTATGTGACGAATTGATCCTATCTGCAGCAGATACGATAAGAATTCTTAGCGTGTGCAAGCGGCCTTATACTAGAACTCATATCGAATTGTTAAAGTTCACGATAAATAATGTACACCTCAATACCAAAAGCTATGCATTTGAGATCACAAGGCAATTGTAAAACCTTGAACCTGTTTAAAAAGCTGATTGGCGTGGCTCGAGGACGCAAGTTCGACTACTGGTTAATGCAAATGAAAATAGTCTAGTGTCCCCCAAATTTTCAAAAAGGTGATGTGTATTGTAACGGATCACCATTACTATATGAACCAAATAATGTCTCAGGAATGGGGGTCGCCACAATGGGTGAAGTCATGTTGATGTGTCCAATATATAGACAGTATTTTGTCTTAAACGGAAGCTGTCTTAGTTGAATGGATAAGGATGCAGCCTTTACTCAGAGGTATCGAGTTCGAATCCGGCCTGACAGTACTAATGTGAATTTCACTTTGTGATTTATAATGTGCTAATCACATGATTTACCATCTGCTAACGGTGAAGGAAAAACATTGTCATGAAACCCACATATCCTAGAAGAAATTCTAAGGACATGTCCGATCCACCAACCCACATTAGGCCAGCGTGTGAGGATTAAGGTCTAAACCCTCTCAGCTCTCTCGTTAGAAAAGAGGAGACCCGTGCCCAGTAGTGGGACATAAATGGGTTGCTATTTTGTCTTAATCGGGTATCGAACCCGCATCAATATACGTAGCAGTCAAAGGAATAAATTGAAATCGGTTGATTCGAAATGCCACAGTAAGTCAAGGCAATTAAATATATTTTTAGATAAACAGAAAAATGTTTACGAATTTTTTTCAGCGATACTATTTTTTTAAAGAAGGCTATAAGCATATAAATGATGAACGTTACGAATAATATATTGCTATAACCACGCATCGAATGAAAGACGGTGTTTTATATATACATTCAGAAACAGGTCAGAGATATTAGGGATCAGAACAAACACTGGACGAATTTCTAATTAACATCAATCTGCTGTGATCTTTTGTGACATCTATTCTATTGTAAATTGTTGATGTCTATACATTGGAGGTAATAAAAAAATACTTGGATTATGTCAAATGAGTGCTTCTGATCACAATTTCTGTTTCGGTTTTATTTTAATTTTATTTGGGACTAGCTGTTGCCCGCGGCTCCGCCCGCGTGGACGTCGATTTTCGCGTTTTTTTACTATATCGCATGTTCTGATGAGCCGATTGTGATCAAATATGGGTAAGATTTTAGACTAAAAATTTACCGTATGTTTGGTTGTAATTGGTTAAGTAGAACCGGAGATATGACCAAAAACGACCTAAAAACGAAGCGCGGGCGAAGCCGCGGGTATAAGCTTGTATAAAAAGTAGCCTATATATTGTCCAGCACTATGAACTATAATCGTACCAAGTTTGATCAAAATCCCTCCAGTAGTTTTTGATTTTAACGCGTACAAAGATTTGCGGACAAACAGACAAACATTCTCATATATCTTATGATAAATACACACATAACTTCGAAAAGCATCGGAAAGTCATTGGTGTGTGCCATGGTGAACCTGGGATCGGAGCCGAGACCTCGTCTCAACAGTCCATTACCCAGACCACTAGGCTACCGCGGTCCTGCCAAACATACAAGAATTCCAAAAATATAATATACCTAGTGTAACCCTTCAAATAGCTTAAGTTTTTTTTTAATATCTCCAATATACAGGCACAGTTCATTTATAAATATTATAATAGGTAGTTTAGATAGATTGTAACTGGATGGTCAGTACATCAGTACATTATTCAGAGTTCTAGACAGTGTCAGTGACAGAATTAACTTCCGTACAATCACGAACGAAATACTTTGCTGGCATCAAGAAGTCTACAACCGAAGCTGCATCTCTTGTGAGCTATAAGTGGATTTCTAATTCGAGCGTATGGTCGCCCGACACTGTTCTCTAAAAAAAACATCGTATGCTTTATAAAAATGCATTCGTAGTTACGTTTCATTAGAGGAAGCAGAAGTGAAAGTATCGTGTTTTACATTTTGCCGGCTACAGTCTTTTGAATTCTGTAATTTGGCTATAAAGCGCGATTAGGCAGGTAATAAATATCGCGATCCAATATTATGATTCAATCAGTAGCATCTTAGCGCGTGCATCCGAGGCGTCACCGCTATTTGAGCGCTATTTATTGAGCGTCAATATAATTCTTAAAATTAATTGCCACTATGACCTAGCAAAGCAAGCCTAGGGCAAAAAGATTCTCGAATGAAGACCACGCACCAGCAAGCGCAGCGTGGGATGGCCACCTACCAGATGGACCGAGGACCTTGTAAAAATTGCTGGGTCTCGTTGGATGCGGGTGACAATGTGGATGCCGTTGTCAAGTGGTCAAATGACAACGGCATAGTGCTTAATTCGGATAAGACAAAACTACTGATTGTGCATTCTCCCTATTTACCATTAAAAGGCGTACCTTGTCCACTTTTTACTCACACATACGATTGTTTACACAATAGCCTTGTGAACTGTGGCTGCAAACCGATAGAGAGAGAAAGAGTGAAACATAAATACCTACTTGCAATCAACAACCATGGCAGCCAAGAAGAGGATCTATCGACTAAATCTCATGTTGATAACAGGTACAACACCCGAGCGATGACAGCCGGTAAATTTATAGTACCCAGGGTCAATAATGTGTATGGGGATAGGACGCTTAAAAAAAGAATTCCTTACATACTAAATAGCTTACCTAAAGATATTAGAATAGAAAAGAGAAAAAATATATTTAAGACTAAATTAAAACAACACCTCCTTAACTCCTTACCGTTACTACCTATTTGTTAAGTAATATTGTAATCCTAGTCTATAATTATTAGTTATTTTTCTGATCCCGCAGACAAACCGTACGTGCGGGACAATGTATTAATATAATGTAAAAACTTGTATTTTATATAATAATAAATAAAATAAAAAATAAAAAATGGACCGGTCGCGCTGGAAATCAATTGGAGAGGCCATGTTCAGCAGCGATAAGCTAAGATGATGATGTTGACCTAACATTATTATACGTCGTTGCGACGAAACTTGGTTAAGTAGATATGAATGCAGTTTATAATAATAGATATATCGATGCTTTTCGAAGTTATGTGTGTATTTATCGCAGGTTTTGAAGTGTCTCGGAGAGCACGTTAAGTCGTCGGTCCCGGTTGCCATACAAACATCTATGGCAGTCGTTACGGGTAGTTGGAGCCCACAAAAGTCCAACCAGTCTAACTTGGAACTTCGATATCGCCATTGGTCATAAATGTCATAATGACCATTGGTTGTGGAGGTCAGACGGCAGTCGCTCCACGGAAAATATCGAAGTTCAGTCGCATCACAGTTAGACTGGAAAGCCGACCCCAACTGAGTTGGGAAAAAGGTTCAGAGAATGAATGATTTACTTTTTCTTTAAACATAATTCCATTTTGACCATTGTAATAATTCTCACGTAATTGCGAGGTAAACAATCTCTTTGGCAAATAGGAAATCGGAGTAGTGCAAATTTATCCTCAGGTAAATTTTGAGCTCTCACAATTTCCTCGGGGTATTAAACGATAGCCACTAATTAAGTTTGGTCACTCGAAAATTGATGTCAGCCTGCACGGACGAAAATAGGCAAAACCAATATTTGGTATGAACTGGTAAACCAAAAATGATCACGTATAAATTTCGGTTTTAACGGGATTGATAAAATTATCAACCACATTAGATGAAACTGGGATAGACTGTATGCGTAAGGCGGAGGATCGGATGCAATGGCGTAAATTGAGAGAGGCCTAATGTCCAGGAGTGAAGTGAAGTTGTAGATGTTTTATATGAGGCATTCGCCCGCAGCTTCGCCCGCGTGGTAGTCGATATCGCCATCAATAAAACGATTCTCCACTTTACTCCACTCTCCACTAAAAATGGTTTAAATGTATCATTATGTGCGTCTCCTGATTCTAAGCTACCTCCATACCAATTTTCAGCCATATCTGTTAAGCCGTTCTTGAGATATAAATGGTGAACCTAACTTTCTTTTAGATCTTTTAGCCGCCCGCGTGGATGTCGGTTATCGCGATCAAACATAGCCTATGTTCATTCTCGAGGTCTAATCTACTTCTATACCAAATTTTATCAAAATCGGTTCAGCGGTTCAGGCATGAAAGCGTAACAGACAGACAGACAGATAGAGTTACTTTCGCATTTATAATTAAGTATGGATAGATAGATCTATCCCTGTACCAAATTACAGTCAAATCCATTCAACCGCTTTGAAAGAGTGACAAACATTTAACACATTTAACACTTATACTATAAACGTTTACGTTTATAATATTTAGTGAATTAGCCTGTAAAGTTGAACGCGGGTAAAACCGTCAAACTATTATTTTAATTGCACGTGGGCATTTACGAATACGTGGTTTACTTCCGTAAAAAGTTCCTTTTGAGTTTTTAATGAGTTTGTCCTCAACGTTTGAAATGTCAATAAAATTAAATAAAAAATATCATTTTTAAAGGATTTTTTGAACCTTTTGGAGAAAGACCAGGTCAAGAGTACCCGCAACCGGCGTGCTTGTATGAAAACAATTATGAAAGTTGAAGAAGCGAAAGGAGTATGCCAAGATCGTAGTAAGTGGAAAGATGTTGTCTCTGCCTACCCCAATGGGAAAAAGGCGTGATCTTTATGTATGTAGGTATGTAAAGGATTTTAGATTGACGTGGTCATTAAAATTACTATTATAATAATAGTTGACAGGACCTCCCCACCCGTTCCTATCCCTCCCCTCTTCCCTTCAGGGTAGGCAGCGCGGGTGTTACACCTTGCACACGTCCATAGGCCACGGTGACCGCTTCCCATCAGGTGGGCCGTGTGCTTGTCTGCCACCTGCGTGGTATAAAAAAAAATTTGGCGGTTTAAATAATGCCCTAAGTTACACGGCAAAGCAATCATTGGTGATATGTATTATGTGCTTAGTTCGCAGTCGGTTAAACGCCTTGCGCTCGAAGCGAAGTGACTACTATAATGCGGATATTACCTCTAATCAAAGGATGCTCGCATTTTGCTTTGCTGCGGGACTGTTTATTTAGTAGTGAGTCATAAACGCAACGATACAACGGTTTGTTTTAAAGCTATTGATACATAATACACACGTGTCCCGTTTTTACCCGACTGTTGAAGAAAGGAGGGTAATGTTTAAATATTTTGTTCTTGAGGTTTTGAACATTGGTTTATAACACTTAGGTGGCAGACAGACACACCTGATGGGAAGCGGTCACCGCCTGTGTGCAACATAAAACTGTAGACGGCCCAGGGTCAGCTGGGGTGCGAGGGATTTTTTTTTATACCACTTAGACAAGCACACGGCCCACCTGATGGGAAGCGGTCACCGTGGCCTAGGGACGCATGCAACACCAGGGGCATCACACTCGCGCTGCCGACCCCGCAAAAAACTTCTAGTGCCCTTCTTATATGCCTATTATTAGGTAACCTTACACCCAGAACCGAGACGGCCGCGGCGGCGTGCGGTTTTAGTTGATTCGTTCCCGACATAACCACCCTCGATGGCCGACGGGGGTGGTATCCATAGGGTTTTCCGCACGATAAAAAAGGGGCACACTCGCACTGCCAAGAGATGCTGACTGATGCTGACACTCTCAACCCCTTCCCCCAACTCCCTCTGGTTGAGGGGAAGGGTTTCAAGAGTGTATGTGCTGAAAACGCAGGAATTTTTGGTCTCCCTGTGAGCTCTGGCTACCCTACTTATCTAGTTTCTAAGTTGTTTCTTGTAGGCGTCTATCAGCAGAAGTCATTTGTTCAGTCATTCCTAAAATGCTTATAGCTACAAAGTAACTGTTACATACAGATTACCTAATAGTTCTGTTGTTAAGTGTAACAGTTACCGTTCGCTAGTAAGTACCCGACTTAAAACACGTCTATCGCTTGTCTACGTGACTGTACCGTGTGTAGAATGCATTTGAAGTTATTTGCTTTTGTATTGTTTTATGGGCAATAATATATACATGTAGGACGTAGGTACAGTGCTGCACGTTGTTACTATACGATGAAATTGTAACTGATTTAGCGAAGCAGTGGTCATTTACGTTTAGGAAGAGTAGGTAATAGGGCCTAGAGACGTAGCAACTATTTATTAATCTGTGCCTAGAGGTATAACATAAACTCATAAACTCACGCCTATATCCCCGAAGGGGTAGGCAGAGGTGCTAGCACCCACATTTCGCCAGTTTATGTTGAGGTCCCAATGTAATAGGTGGCTAGCCTATTACCATTAACCAGGCACTAATAAACCCGCGATAAATACACACATAACTTCGAAAAGCATCGAAAAGTCATTAGTGTGTGCCATGGTGAACCTGGGATCGAACCCGAGACCTCGTCTCAGCAGTCCATTACCCAAACCACTAGGCTACCGCGGTTATTAACTTAAGTTAGGTTACCTAGAGGTACGTCTCTAGGCCCTATGACCTACTATTCCTGAACGTAAATGACCACTGTTTCGCTAAATCAGTTACAATTTCATCGTATAGTAACAACGGGCAGCACTGTACCTACGTCCTACATGTATATATTATTGCCCATAAAACAATACAAAAGCAAATAACTTAAAATGCATTCTACACACGGTACAGTCACGTAGACAAGCGATAGACGTGCTTTAAGTCGGGTACTTACTAGCGAACGGTAACTGTTACACTTAACAACAGAACTATTAGGTAATTTGTATGTAACAGTTACTTTGTAGCACACGTGTTTCCTTCTTCCTACAATAGTCCCGGGTCCTTCAAGCGGGGCGTGAAAAAGCATTTGATGAGGCCATCAAGCTAAGGGCCAAAACAGTAGCGCTTACGGTGTATGTAGTGGTGACCCCTGATCCTGTGACTTTACCTTTAGCTTACCATCAGGCGAGGTGAAGTCATGTTGACCTGTTCATTGGTAAAAAAAATTGTCAAATACCTACAACATCCACGCGGCGACAAGTCTGCCTCAAGACTTATTAATTTTAACTTATTCCAACAGAAATTAAGAAGCTAGATAGTTTTTTTAAAGGAAGGTAACATGCTGGTTTGCTACCTTAGTAGTATAGATCAATCTTATCCACCATCGACTCAGAGATGTCATACTCTGATTTATTGTTATCATTTGGCGAACACAAGAAGTTATGTACAAATGTGATGTTTGAAGTATTTTAATGTAAGATAAGATAACGTGAGTGTGCGCTTATAATGTGCGTTTACATCGCTGGTTTAGTGGTTAGGCGGAAGCCTTACGCTCGAGAGATCGAGGTTTGAATCCTGCCCTATAGTAAAGACGTTTACCCACTTCCAGCACAAGTACTTTGGCTTAACTGGAAGCGTTAGCGGGAATATTAGTAATCGGTGTTTTTATATGCCACTTAGGTGGCAGACAAGTACACATCCCACTTTAAGAGCGGGTACACATTAGGCGCTTTCAAACGCGCGCTTTGCTAACGCGCGTTTTAAGAACCAATTGATGTGTACACATGCAAGCGCGCGCTTCTTCTAGTTCTTAAAACGCGCGTTTGAAAGCGACTAATGTGCACCCGCTCTAAGGGCAATGGTGGCCCATGGTGAATTAATTATAAAAGAATCGTGAGATTAATTATCGGGTAAAAACTACAAAACGAATTTTGATGCAGTTTTTTCTCTTAGAAAGACAGACCTCTGAAATCAAATTATACGGAGACTTAAGCTGACCTCTAGGTAATCTACCGTAATATTTGATTATTATAATTATATATTTGATTGTAATTAGTTAAGTAGAACCAGAGACTATAACATCTTTGGTATTATCATGGTCTTTGGTAGAACTGAAGAGACTTTTCAAGGAGGTAGGACACGACAGTATCTCCCGTCCGAATTGAGCTGTCCGACTGGGGAAGTACCTCCGCCCTACAGATGGCCGCGGCCATAATAACCATGGTGTTATGTTCCCGCCGGTAAGTAGGGTAGCCAGAGCTCACTGTACCCCTCCTCCCCCTCCCCTTCCTAGCCTCCCCGCCCCTTCCCAGCTCTCCCCCTTTCCCTTCAGGGTAGGCAGCGCGTGTGTGACACCCAGTGTTGCACACGTTCATAGGCCACGGTGACCGCTTCCCATCAGGTGGGCCGTGTGCTTGTCTGCCACATACGTAAAATAAAAAAAAAGATGTGATCAGAACACCGACACAGCTCGTAAACTATGTTAACAATGTTTATAAAAATATCAAAAATAATGAAATAAGTTTACTAATTAATGCCCTATGCCGGTTCGCAAACCGGCCCCGTCCTGAGAATATGGCGGCGAGAAACTCATCGCAAAACTTGACTTAACCTAATTACAATGCTTTTGATTGAGTAGCTTGGAGAGTAAGTAGTTCATTTCTCTGCTTGTTTACCATTCGAATTTTTTCAATTTCGTAATAGCCTTTTTGGCAAATACGTTTTAAATACTTCACCATTTGTTAATTATTAAGAGTTTTTTGCTGTAGTCAATGATATTATACATGTAAAAAGAGGCAGATATGTTACTAGAGCGCGCCAGGTGAAGACTCGAAAACGTCCCAATTAGGACGTTTTTTGACGGACAATGTTTATAGCTATCTTTTTTACTCACGTGCTTATCCCATCTTTCATACTACTTTAACACTAATTGTCAACTATTGTCAATGTGGATCAGATTTGAGGTGTCAGTTACTATGAACGTAACATATCTTGTATATAAAATCATTGGCTGTAGTGAATTACATACATACATAGATATGCTCACGCCTTTTTCCCTTCGGGGTTGATAGAGACAACATCTTTTTTTATACTACGTAGGTGGCAGACAAGCACACGGCCCACCTGATGGGAAGCGGTCATCGTGGCCTATGGACGCGTGCAACACCAGGGGCGTCACACTCGCGCTGCCGACCCTAATGTGATTATCATTTTTTTAAAATATGAGAATGTAATATAGATACCTATTAGAGATACCATCTAACACGACAGCATAATTTGGAGTTTGTCATGAAAATGCTTTTAATCCATCGCCATTAAGAAGGTCCTATAGAATCCCGTCAAGTATCATTACGCAACTGCTGAAAGGCGATGAATAAAATTATTCTGAATAGGTTAAGTGCCCTCTTGCAAAATCTAATTACTACTGAAAATCTTGCCATAATAAAAGGAAATACTTCACTACATAGTATAAAACAAAGTCGCCTTTTCTGTCCCTATATCCCTATGTGCGCTTAAATCTTCAAAACTACGCAACGGATTTTGATGCGGTTTTTTCTAATAGATAGAGTGATTCAAGAGGAAGGTTTATATGTATAATACATGCAGAAATAGTATCAGCATTGCACCCGTGCGAAGCCGGGGCGGGTCGCTAGTATTTTATAAAAACAAGTTTTTTAACATATTTGGTCCATCAGATTGACTGTACTCCGTCTGATGGTAAGTTGAAGTGAAGTCCAAAAAGTGGTAGTCATCATTTCTGGAGTGGTCCATTTGCTGAATTGCTAAATTTCCTTAAGTTTTATCGTTAGCGTTTTCTAACATTAACAGCAACAAAAGTCATACGGAAGTTAAACTCCATTTTAATACCTGTTTGAGCAACGCACACATAGACATCGCTCACGGACGCGAATCTCGGAATACGCGGTATCCTGTACGGGATCTAAATACCCTTCAATGGGAGTTTAAATAAGACATGAATAATTATTTTGACGACTAAAAGTGAATGCAAAATATTACAGAATATTTGGGAAACACCAAAGGAAAAAGTTGATGTCCATAAAATTGGTAGTTCTTACCGGCTCTGAAGAAAGTCCGGTTCGGAAGGGACCCTTATTACGACACAGTTCCATGATAGAGGCGTTAGGAACGTGGCGATTAGCGAAATTGAGGCATTATTAAGAAATCGTGTAACACAGAATGTTACATTATCTTATAATCCATACTAATATTATAAATGCGAAAGTAACTCTGTCTATCTGTCTGTTTGTCTGTCTGTCTGTCTGTCTGTCTGTCTTTCAATCTGTCTGTCTGTCTGTCTGTTACGCTTTCACACCTGAACCACTGGAACGATTTTGATGAAATTTGGTATGGGAGTAGATTAGACCTCGAGAACATAGGCTGTGTTTGGTTGCGATAACCGACATCCACGCGGGCGAAGCCGCGGGCGGAAGCTAGAATCTCATAATTTTGTTAATCCAATGGTCCAGAATCTAGTAATGACAGGACAATAACTCTCCCGGTATAATACTTAATCGGTATATAGCCTATTTTTTTTAGAATAAATAATGATGATGTTGTCTCTGCCTACCCCTCGTTTCGTGCAGGAATCCCGACGGATACCATCCCCGTCGCAGCGGGGCGCTTATGTTGGATTCGAACCTACTAATATCTCATGCCATCTCGGGTCTCAATTACTAGGGTGTAAGGTTACCAAAAAGGCTTCTCCCTCGCACCCCAGCTGACTCCGGGCCATCTACAGTTTTAGGATAGCCTCTTTGATCCCCAGAGAGGAGGTATAGCTGACAGGCAGCCATTCTGTCTCTCTACACCATATCTGCATATCTGCGCTCAGAAAACCAGCCCGCTCCTCACTTGCTCTCCACTGTGCCCTCTGCTAGTCAGAGGGACATGTGGAGAGCCTCCAAACAGCCCTGTTTGCCTACCCCTGAGAAAAAAGGCGTGAGCCTAATGTATGTATCCTAAACATTGATATCTCGTCAAACTTTTCTATACGGAAGCACATAAATATAATAACAGAAGTGCAATCTATAAGTAGTCAGTTTTACAATCTACCAACGTATCAGCTAAGCATGATAATGGCATGACATGGCATGCAAGCGAAGAAGGTCACCGTATGCGTGCAGTGTGGCGAGCACCCCTAACGCCTAGTCACTCGTGAAATCACTACATAGTATAAAACAAAGTCGCCTTTCCTGTCCCTATATCCCTATGTGCGCTTAAATCTTTAAAACTACGCAACGGATTTTGATGCGGTTTTTTCCAATAGATAGAGTGATTCAAGAGGAAGGTTTATATGTATAATACATGCATCATATACTAAGGCAACATTGCTAATGTCCGTGATGCCCGTGCAAAGTCGGAGCGGGCCGCTATGTTTTTATATACAACGTTCATAGTTTTTCTGTAGTGTATTTAATTTAGTATCAGCATTGCACCCGTGCGAAGCCGGGGCGGGTCGCTAGTTAAAATATAAATCTAGGTCGCTTCAGAGGTAGACAGCACCGATGCTACCAAGATAATATTAAAAGAATATTGTAGACAGTGTATATTTAACCTATCATGGTACATAGTGGCCATGATAGGTTAATTATACCAGCCCCCGTAGACAAGTGTCACAGCGTATATCGCTAAGGAATCGAAAAGATTAGGTCAACCAATCACATCCAAGCTCGTCGCCGGCGTGGGATGCGCGCGGCACGGCGGGATCACGAGCTGGAGTGTGATTGGTCGATCTAATCTATTCTATTCCTTAGCGATTTAGATTTAAGCCACTTGTCTACGGGTCCAGAGCTGTCACAATATTCTTTATCTAACGGTATATTTACCACCTACGAATACCACCCCTGTCGGCCATCGAAGTGGTCATGATAAAATGCTTAATAATATAAATTAGTCTAGGTATATTTATGTGCAATTAAAAAATATTTCAAAAAATTACCGAGTACCTATTCATAATGGTATAGTCCACTTTGTTCACTTAATTTTTTATTCATGATAGGCTTATAGTTTTATCTCTATCTCACCTGATGATAAGTGACGATATGTTTACGACGAATCAAGCTTGCCTAGAAGGAACTTATTCACTCGTGACATGAATATACCTACAAAGCTTTCCGGAAACACAAACTCAGGCAGGTGAACAAAGTGGATACGACTGATGTGTTTGAGGTATTGGGTTCGATTTCCATGTCAGGCATGGAACTACTAAGTATTTCTTTTAATAAATTCGTAGTTGGCGCACGTTTATTACGTGGCATCCAAAGTACTTAACCAAAATTTGTAGATACGTGAATATGTAGGTATACCTACCTATCATAGAACCAACTTATTATTAGTCAAAATGACACGGCTGAGGTGGACGCCCCATCGCGACCTACTTCACGATGTCAATGCCTCTGGTCGTCAGCCGGGCTGAACCCGGTTTCTGCGAATGCACGAAGAATAAGCCAAGTTTTAATGATCTTTGGGAAAGCCGTTCAAGCAATCATAAGTTTAGTAGTTAATGAAAATTCAGCGTCTGATTTTTCTTAACCATTGATATTTTCACGGTGAGCCTTTTTAATAGTTACTCGTCAATCAGGATTATTCGAGAATTTAATTTTGCTTATTGATCTATGTTGATTATTTGTGTGGTAGTTTATCTATACCAAAGACGATATAGATATCTACTTAACTATATTGTCTTTGATCTATACCAATAAAAGTTAAGTTATTTTTACCTGACTGCCAAGAAGGGTTAAGGGTTAAGTGTGTGCACGAATAAAGCAATTCTTTTTTTCTTTCTTTCGAACCGCAGCATCGAAGTAGATTAAACTATGAATGAGAGTTGCCGAACGTTTGTGATGTCCCCACAGAAATAAAAGAACGAGTGGCACTCAAAGACTGTCGGGTAAAGCTATTGCAGCATTTTTTTTCAATATGCATAGATTAACTGTTAAATACCTTTATTCAAAGTAGTGAATACTAACTACTTATTTTTAAAGTTGTATGTGTGAAATAGGGTTGAAAATTGTGCGACAATGTAGGGTGTTAGGTTTTTTATTTTCGTAACGGAATTTCTTGACTCGGCCCATCAAAGCCCGCGATGAAAGCTATACAATAGCTTAATAATTGGTGGTATTAGTGATCTCGTACAGGTTACCGCACATTCCGAGATTCGTGTCGGTGAGCTAAGTCTATGTAGGTATGCGTTGCTCAAACAGGCATTGAATGGAGTTTAATTTCTGTATGAGTTTTGTTGCAGTTGCAAGGAAGTGAAGAATAATAAATATTGTGGAAAAGTTCCTACATGTAAATTTCATTCAATATTCTTTCCTCAAAAAAAAACATCTCACTAGTTCCACTAAAACACAGTGGGCTGGACGCTTGCGGTACCTATTTGATTCCACTAAAATATTGATAAGTGGAATTCAATGAACTTCTAATACGTTCAGGAATTACATACATACATACATACATACATAATATGCTTCGCCGTTTTAACTCCGAAGCAGGCAGAGACAACAGCCCGCCATTTGCTTCTGTCCTTACATACTTCACGCGCTTCTTCTAATTGTCAAAACCTTTCATGCAAGCCTGCCGGTTTCGAGTGCTATTTATAGACTTTAGGATAATCTAACTACATATATTAAAAATAAATGTCATTCTCGAAAATAATTTAATAACCTACAATACATTGTCTAAACTTAATATAACGGACATAAAAAAACTGGTAGGTAGTCTACTCTAGAAGCTGTAATTTAATTTACTCAGGCATGCATCTTGCTAGCTCCCATTTTGACTCGTATAGACTTTTAAACATGATTTTAATGAAAACTAGTTCAGGTGATGCTTATATTATGACGTCTTGTGAGTTTTCATTTTTATTTATATTAGGTACACGTTTGAGCACGATTTTAATAAAAGTTGTACCTAGTTGAAATGACAACGTTTATGAAAGCTTTGAAAATGTCGTGAACTCGTGAAGCGAAAACGGACATTTAATAAATGTTGTGGAAAAGTGTTTTAATTGAATATTGACACCTTTTAAGTAGGTATTGATTTTATTATATTATTTTAGTTTCACCTTTACCTTGCCACTTACTACTACATAATTTGTAATATTTTAGGTATTTATGTAAATAAACGGACAAAAATGAGATGCTTTTTCAAAAGTAATTATAAAATGTGGCGAAGCTGTGTCTTAATATTCTTACTATACTTACAGATACCGGCACATAAATTGGCCAGACGCGTCATATGCGCAAAGGTCGATTTTTAGGTCCCCTTTGAGGTATGAGCGGGTCGCGGTCCTATTACAATTTTTACGACGACCGACGTGGTCCGTCACTTGACGGACCAATCAGGGCCTCGATTCTGCTAAAGACAAACCACTGTAATACCACTGACACTCTAAAAATGCTATTTAATTGTAGACTTTACCGTTATACAGTTAAAGTCTAAAATCTAATGAAAAGAATTCATTTAACTTTTTCATTCGCTCTACAAAATATCATTTGACTTTAGACTTTAACCTGATAACAATAAAGTCTACAATTAAATGGCATTTTTTAGAGTGTCAGTGGTATATCAGTGGTTTGTCTTTAGCAGAATCGAGGCCCTGATGTCTCCGAGAGACGTCTTGTAGCGAATCAACGTTCCGTTCGTTCGTACTTTGAATCATTTGATTGGCTCAAAGTGCACGATGCGCGAACTTACCCCAAACCTGGCCAAGTTACGTGCCTGTATCTGTACTTGGGTTGTGATAATATGAACGATACTGACCACAAACAACTTTTTTTTATTTCTTGTCTGTTGTGTTGCACGCAAAAACTACTGAACGGATTTTGATGCGAATTTTTTGTTTTGCAGGTCTTGGTCAAACTTAAAATCTTACGCATGTTTGATTACAGTCGGTAGAGTAAAAAACGCGAAAACGGAGTTTCACCCGGGCCGTGGGTAGTCCATCTATACTAATTAATATTATAAAGAGGAAAGATTTGTACCTATTTTTGTATGTTTGTATGTTTGTAATGAATAGGCTCAAAAAGTACAGGGCCGATTTAAAAAAAAATTTCACCAATAGAATGCTACATTCTTCCAATTTGACATAAGCTACATTTCATTTTGAAAAAAATTAGGGATCCTTGGTAAAATTTGAACAATGTAACCGAAGGTGTAGAAAAATGAGTCTTAAAATGTCTTTCGTCGAATGCGCTGCCGAAACTATTAGCGATAGAACAAAATAATGTACAACAATATTGAAGAACATCATAATGTCTACAAAAAACGCCGCGGTAGCATATGTCCAACTATTGTAGTTATGTCACTACAACAACTTTTTTCATTTTAAAACCCCGTGCGAAGCCGGGACGGGCTGCTAGTCAAAAATAAAACACTAAAAAGTAACTATTATACGTAAACGGGCATTAACGCGATGTATCGCGTTAATTCCCGTTTACGTATAATAGTTATGGAACGCGAAAGTTTAAAATTTAATACTAAAAAGTAAATCAATATTTTTTTTAACCGACTTCAAAAGGAGGGTCATTGTGTGATTCAATTAGTAAGTAGACCGTAACACTGTTACAGACAGACGGCACAATTTCCTGGCGACTTCAGAACTTGGTCAACTTCAAGACACTTCGAACTAGGTTTACATTCAACCAGATTAACTTGAGTTCGTTTGTAAATGCATCACGTCCAAGTTAATACCCGACTGCGGCATCTAAAGACGAGGGTTATGTGTTTGTATCCACTAAATGGATATATAGATAAAGGTACTGATTTAAATAAAGATACCGCAGTTATAGGTTTCTAATTTTGGTACAGATTGGCACGTAAATTGGCCAGACGCGTCATATGCGCATAGGTCGATTTTTAGGTCCCCTTTGAGGTATGAGCGGGTCGCGAGAGACGCGGTTGCGGCAGTCGCGGACATATGATTGGTCCGTTACTTGACGAACCAATCATCTGTCTCCGAGAGACGTCTTGTACCGAATCAACGTTCCGTTCGTTCGTACTTTGAATCATTTGATTGGCTCAAAGTGCACGATGCGCGAACTAACCCCCACTACTCCAAAACCTGGCCAATTTACGTGCCGGCATCTGTAATCATTATTTCTGTTGTAATCCACGTAATCATTTTAGCGTGAGTTTTACGAGTGAAGTCATTGTATTTGTTTTTATAGAAGCGAATAATAAAAAATTGTAATAGGAACATCTTGAAATGTGACGAATATTTATTTATTGCGGGGTTTCGGTAACTTAACATAGCGGTATCAAAAACTACTGCTGTTGTCATAGTCTTGGTTCGATTCCCGTAGAGGACAAAGTGTTTACTCACTAACTAGCTGTCTTTATGGAGCCACGTTTTGCCGGATCTATTTTTTTTTCAGGATTCGATTCAGTGGCAACAGTATTTCAATGAATGAGTTCACACATGCATTCGGTTTCAAGACACTGCGAAAAAAAACGAATCTTGCTGAAGTTGACTGTTTCCAGATCCGATAAGAATCAGATCCGGCAAAACGTGTCTCGTGTGAACGTAGGGTTACATTTTGCAATTGACAGGTTGAATCACTCATGTGCCTATTAAAAAAAGTGAATTTTCCATAGCAACGCGAATAAGCAATGAAAGAACCGGGCTTTTGACCTATATTTCTGCTTTTTTCTTGATGTTGACCCCAATCGACGTGCCCACTTAGTTCACTTACCTACTTACAATTTTTTTTTTCATTCATTTTGTGGTTTTTTGAACGAAATCAAACGATACTATTTTTTTATAGACAAAAAAAATAAATACGTTGGGGTAGCGTAACTTGGGTAGACTATGCAAAACGCCTGTTTTTTTTTTCTGATTTATGCCCTGGATTGATGAAGAGAGTGGTGGGATGACTGGTACCTAGGACCTACCAAATTATTTTGTAGCTTTTAGTGCATAAAAGCATTTAACTTTAATCCTTTTTTCACTTAACTTATTTTCAAGTTTTTAGTTTTGAATCGTGTTAATCTCTTCAGTTGTAATTGCTTAAAATATTCTATTATATTACCACTAGCTTTTACTTGCGGCTTCGCCCGCGTGTATGTCGGTTATCGCGACCAATGTCTTGAGGTCTAATCTAAATCTACCCCTATCAAAATCGGTTCAGCGGTTCAGGCGTGAAAGCGTAACAGACAGACAGACAGTTACTTTCGCATTTATAATATTATATAGTAAGTAGGATCATCAATATCAGAGCGTAGCGTCCCAATTGCAACTGAGGCCTTGGAGCCCGAGGTCCACTTTTCTAGGGGTACCTACTAACAAACTAACAGAGCAAGTTAAATAAAAACTCGTAATATGGAACAATATGACGTACGACTGACGTGTATTAAAATAACTGTGTGCCCGGATATACGGTTACCTGCGTACGAGGTAGGTAAATACAATACGTCAGTTTGGGAGCACGGAGGTGGGCGTCGACGTTTCAATGTCAGTGTTTCGCTAACACGCGGAGCTATCAACACGTACCTCGTATGTGCAGGTGCCCACACACACACACACTAAAAAAATGCACACCCGCAGTCTTATCTGTAGGATGGCGTGTGTATACATATCATTCATCATTCTCTGAACCTTTTTCCCAACTCAGTTGGGGTCGGCTTTCCAGTCTAACTGTGATGCGGCTGAACTTCGATATTTTTCGTGGAGCGACTGCCATCTGACCTCCACAACCAATGGTCATTATGACCAACGGCGATATCGAAGTTCCAAGTTAGACTGGTTGGACTTTTGTGGGCTCCAACTACCCGTAACGACTACCATAGATGTTTGTATGGCAACCGGGACCGATGGCTTAACGTGCTCTCCGAGGCACTAATAAACCTGCGATAAATACTCACATAACTTCGAGAAGCATCGAAAAGTCATTGGTGTGTGCCATGGTGAACCTGGGATCGAACCCGAGGCCTCGTCTCAGCAGTCCATTACCCAAACCACTAGGCTACCGCGGTTTTTTATATTGTACCATATCTGTTTATCAAAAGAAGTACACTGGATTTAATTAAGGGTACACTGAGGTATACTGCAGGTACCATCTTTGTGTAGAGGAGCAGTTCAATCCGGCGATGTTCACCCGTGGTCCTAACGTACACCGCTAATAGGTATTGAACAGTATTGAACGAGAATACGTACCTAATTATATAGTCAGTTAACAGTAACAAGCATGAAGTTTCATTCGAATAATAAGCGTATCGTATTCGTGATGAGAGACTGGATACAGTCAATTCGCGATCCGATTAATAATGTTGATGATTTTGATGTGTAAGCGTGATATTACATACATACATAACATATGCTAACGCCTTTTTCCCTTCGGGGTAGGCAAAGACAACAGACCGCCACCTGCGAACATACTTCACGCGCTTCCTCTACTGTCCTCTACTACCAGTTTCGAGTGCTTTTGACGTGCCCTTTTTGCAATAACTCATTAATTTGGACAGTGTATACTCTGCGAGGTCGACCCCGGCTTGCCTGCCCACTTACATGTGCCTTACATAATATTGATGTGCAAACGAAGGCGATTGGTCAAACACCGGATTACGAGATTAAGTCCAACCAAAACTATTTCAATATAGTGATTGACGGAACTGTGACGAAGGCAACACCTCTCATCGGCCTGACAACTAAACGTTCTGAAATGACATTTTTCGCCAACCGCGAGGCATATTCGCGCGTTTTTGATTGTGCATTGACTATCTCCAGTCTCACGTTACAAAAACGTTAAGCTTACCTACTATTCGAAAGAAATTTTGTGCTCGCCCTACAACTTGTTTCTACTCTTGATAGCAACCCATTTATGACCGACTGCTGGGTACGGGTCTCCCCTCCTCTAACGAGAGAGCTGAGAGGGTTTAGACCTTAATCCACACACGCTGGCCTAATGCGGGTTGGTGAATCGGACATGTCGTTAGAATTTCTTCTAGGACGCGTGGGTTTCCTCACGATGTTTTTCCTTCACCGTCAGCTGCAGATGGTCAATCATGTGATTAACACATTATAAATTCCACAAAGTGAAATAAATACATATTGGTAGGTACTATCCGGCCGGATTCGATTCGGCCTCGTCCTTATACTATCGATATTTCTAGACTATCGATACTATAGATAGTTCTAAACTAAGGATAGTCTGCCATTTATCTACGAGCAACAATACTATCGATAGCATCGATAGTATTGCAGCCATTCAATAGTATTACCTCGTTCTAAGCTATCGATAGCCTCAGGTTAGGACCGACATTTGAGTGATTTGTTGGCTATCGATATACTATCGATTAAGTATCGATAGTCGACTATCGATCGGCAACACTAATGCATCCTTTTCTTATCTACCGTCTGACTCTATTTACCAAAATCATAGATATTAGTTCATAAGCTGAGCATGTGTATAAAATATCTTCAGACAATTTGTCAAATCGCTTGATACGTCATGATTGTGTTAAGATTGCTTTACATACAGATAAGATAGCGCCTCACGAAGGTGTGTGCCCGTTCCTAGCAACAACGTCTGTGTTATTTCTGATAAGGCTATTTTGTAATGTTAGTTTATAAGCGAGACAGTTCCTATATGTTATTCCTATTAAAGCTCTAGCTGTTCATCTACGTGGAATTCTACACGCTAACCATGGGAACGTATTCCAAACGTAGAATAAAATGATAGGAAAGTCAAAACTTTACATTGAATATTTTTTTTTGAAAAGAATAGGTACTTGGAGTGTGATGTATAGTCGATACCGAAGCCAAAAATATAGTTTTTAGAATATTTGTCTGTTTGTCTGTTTTATTTAAGCGGGGCGTGTAATAAGGCATCTGTCTAGCCCGTCAAAGTAGGGACCGCCATTTTGGGACGAATGATAGGTACCTATCTAGAATCCTCTGGACTTTACTCTAGCTTCTTACCATCCAGTGGGGTAAAGTCAACTGACGGAATAAATATTAAAAAAAATACGTGTGGCACTCGGAGTCTGCCGCGGTATGCATAGATTAATTGTTCAATACTTAACTTAATTCCAAGTATTCGAATTCTAACTACTTATTTGTAAACTTGTACGCGTGCTCGATAGATGGCGTTGTGCCCATTTTTTACAAGGCATGGTTTCGTTACAAGATTGACTATTAATACTTCGGAGTATTTTAATATAATTTTATTGTCTCATCTCAAAATCTCAAATAGTCAGGTATACCTGGGTATACCGTCTATCAGACAGTAAATAAAGTACCTACATCATATTATTCTATGCATATCTGAAAGATTTCGATAAACACAGAGGCATTGCAAGGCATGCTTGCGCCATTAGTCGTTGGGTGATCAATCACCCCCTCCCAACGTTTCCGTGGGTGTCACCCAAGGCACCTAAGGCCGTTTGTACACGCTATGAAAAATCGGAGAGCTTACGAGTATAAAAGAATTCGTGTAATGTCTACACATATAAACTACATCGGCGTTGATCAAGAATAAAATCTTGTCCGCGCTAATTGAGCCGGTTTTTTTTATACTACGTAGGTGGCAGACAAGCACACGGCCCACCTGATGGGTGCAACACTCTAAGGGTGACACACACACGCTGCCTACCCTGAAGGGAAGGGGAGAGGGCTAGGGAGGGGTGGGGCGTCTAGAAAGGGGTGAGTGGGGGGAGCAGGTGTACAGTGAGATCTGGCTACCCTACTTACCGGCGGGAACACAACACGGTGGTTATTATGGCAGCGGTGTTCTGTAGGGCGGAGGTACTACCCAAGTCGGACAGCTCATTTCGGACCGGAGAGATACCGTCATGTCCTCCTATTCGGACGGGTGATGTTGCTGCGGCGTGTTGAAAGAAAGGGAGGTGTTTTTTTGAAAATTATTTATACCTACTATCTCTATCACACTTTAGACACGACTATCCGAAGAAAAACTGTACTAATATTATAAAGCTGAAGAGTTTGTTCGTTTGTTTGAATAAACGCGCTAATCTCAAGAACTACTGGACCGAATTGAAAAATTATTTTTGAGTTGAATAGCTCATTTATCGAGGAAGGCTAGGCTATGTATTATCATGCTACTGCTCAGGGAAGAAGAATCAAGAAATTACCCTGGTGTTGCACATAGACCACGGTGAACGTTTCCCATCAGGTTTGCCGTGTGCTTGTGTGCCACCTACGTAGTATAAAAAACACGGGGATGAATGGGTTAAATGAGTGCCATGGAGGCGAAGTAGGTATATCACGGGCGAAGCCGCGGGGTAGGTATAGCTAGTTTTAATACGTACATGTTCATTTTCCCACCAACCGCGGTAGCCTAGTGGTCTGGGTAATGGACTGCTGAGACGAGGTCTCGGGTTCGATCCCAGGTTCACCATGGCATACACCAATGACTTTTCGATGCTTTTCGAAGTTATGTGTGTATTTATCGCAAGTTTATAAGTGCCCGGTTAATGGCAATAGGCTCGCCACCTATTACATTGGGACCTAAACATAAACTGGCGAAATGTGTGTGCTAGCACCTCTGCCTACCCCTTCGGGGATATAGGCGTGAGTTTATGTTATGTTATGTTCATTTTCGTGTTGTTTGCTCACGATATTCTTCCTGTCGTCTGTACAGTGAAATATCGCAGCGTGTACAAACGGCCTAAGGGGGTTTCTTAATCTCCCAGTAAACATGCAGCTGCTACGCTTACTTTTATGTTATTACAATAGAATTCCAACACAGTTTTTAGTTGGAAAATGCTTTTAAGGGATTAGCGCTGTGAGTGGGATTGCTAAATACCTACCGCCTCTAATTTTTTTATTTTTTTTTTTATTGGTAATAGGCTCGCGTTTGACCACGATCTCACCTGTTGGTAAATGATGATGTGGTCGACGGTGGAGCACGCTTGCCTAGAAGAAACCTATTCACTCTAGACTTGAAGACTCCCAGGTTGTAGCTTGCCGGAAATACAGACTCAGGCAGGGCATTCCACTCTTTAGCAGTACGCACGATGAACGTACTACCAAAACGTTTTGTGCGTATGAGTGGGATATCCATTTGAAAATTCCATCTAATGGTTGGAATTTTCAAAAACTGTTAGAAATACATTGCAATGGACAGATTTTGCGTGTGTGTACAGATTATGGCACTGTCGGTGTTTGCTGACCCCCTTCCTGAGACTTTACTTTAAGCTTACCATCAGGCGAGGTGTAGTCATATTGACGTGACTGATATAAAAAACATTAACATAACATAAACTCACGCCTATATCCCCGAAAAGGTAGGCAGAGATGCTAGCACCCACATTTCGCCAGTTTATGTTTAGGTCCCAATGTAATGTGGCGAGCCTATTGCCATTAACCGGGCACTTATAAACCTGCGATAAATACACACATAACTTCGAAAAGCATCGAAAAGTCATTGGTGTGTGCCATGGTGAACCTGGGACCGAACCCGGGACCTCGTCTCAGCAGTCCATTACCCAGACCACTAGGATGCCACGGCGGCGGCGGTGATATAAAAAAAAAGAAAAATATCTGAAACAAAGTGTTACGTTAGTATAATCTCGAGTTTCAGTATGTAACACGAATAAGGATATGTACGCACTAGACGCGGGATAAGACCGTATAGACCACGTTCCATTCTTACATTCATTCAATCTGTTGTTCGTTCATTCGTTCTTTCAGCATTAGTCATTTAGACATTGAGGCCAAGTCAACCTTACCTGCGAGCCGTTAAACATGCTGATTGACAAACGAGGCTCTGGAACAGACTTCTCTTTGAGGGTTGGATGCTCAGATGGCTTTCGCGCCCATAAAACCTGTATAAATCAAATTAAAAGGAGAATAAACAGAAATTCCTCCTACAGTCCCTGGTCCTTTAGCGGGGCGTCAAAAAGCATTTAATGAGGCCGTCAAGCTGAGGGCTGCAACTGCCACACTATCGGTGTATGTAGTGGTGACCCCCTGGTCCTGAGACTTTACCAGTAGCTTACCATCAGGCGAGGTAAAGTCATTTTGACGTGTCTAATATAAAAAAAATATGAAAAAATCTTTTTTAAGTTAAATTGTTTTAAATTGTATTGTCATCAGAAAGACTTCTGCCAAATATCAGACCAATCAGACAACTGAAAGGGGTTCAAATTTCAATTACTAGATTTAACTTGGGTTAAATTTTTATTATAATGTTTTTTTTTATATACCTACCTTTATTTACATTGACACGAGACAAAAATGTACATTCGTCCATATTAAATTTGATCTTAAGATAATATCTATGTATAAACTGACGTTTGAAAATGCAGCAGTGGAGTTTGTTGCGCCGTTTCTTCTCTACTAGCGCCTAGGAAGCGGTGGTAAACCTAGTATTAAGTAGTTTTTGACGTCAAAAAGATGTAATTATGTTACACTATTTTGAAAATAAAGAAAATAAATAAATGAACCAAACAAACATGTCGAGATAAATAAAACTGTTTAATAATTAGCGGGAACACGATTCTGTAACTTATTCGTCCACTGGCTCACATGGAAACTCACTCGAACGAGTTAGCACCCTCCAATTTACTTTTTTTATGTAGTTAACTCGCTTGAAGGAGAAAATCTGACGTATTTGTGTACAATCAGCAACAAAAACATATTTGCTATTCGAGCTTATAATAAATCTCAATATATTTAGAGCATACTAAATTTATTGGCATGTGTGTTCCGAGCCTAAATCTAAATTCGTCAAGAGCGTTCAGAGAAAAGTAGTACTTTATTGTTATCACCTTGAAATGTATTTAGGGATAGCGGTATTTTTATATTAAGGCTAGGCTACCTCGCGGCGCAGTGGCTGCGATTTCAACTGCTGTACGTGAGGTACCACGTTCGATTCTGGGGTTGGGCAAAGTATCAATAATGATCCGCTTTCTATAGCGTTTGACTAAAAACATAGCGAAAGGTGGGTTATATGCCATAGTGTTATTCAGACCACCGCATGGTAAGTGGTCACCGTAGCCTGTGTACTCATTGTAACGCTAGAACAGGATGGATGATTTTTTTATACCACTTAGGTGGCAGACAAGCACACGGCCCACCTGATGCGTCACACTCGGCTGCCAACCCTAAATGTCTAATCCGTTTATCTAAGATTTACACTAACTTAACTTTACACTAACTCAAGAACGGCTGAACCGATTTGGCTGCAAATTAATAGGGAGGTAGCTTAGAACCAGGAGACGGACACAGGATACTTTTTATCCTTTTTTTAGTGAAGAGTGGAGTGAATAATGAAGTGGAGTGGAGAGTGGAGTATAGAGTCGAGTGGATAGTGGTTTAATTGGTGGCGATACCGACTTCCACGCGGGCGAAATCTAGTGAATATACGATGTAGCTAGTAAATAGATAATATAAACGTAGGTATATACCTACTTAGGTATTTTGCCTAAGTACGTTACTTTTAGGTTGCAGTATATTTTTTCTATACACACATTTTTTAGCTATCATATGTAAATAAATAACGATTGCGTGTAAACTCAACTAAAATAACTAAAAAGGTAAATATTTACACGCGTCATAAAATTCCTCCGCATCATCACCGGTAACGCCCCCAGAAGGCTGGCAACACCGTATATAATATGAGATATTTATGTATATTTCAACACGAGATTGACTTAATTTTGGACCAATTTGATCTACGAAACGAGATTTAGAGGAGGTAGGACACGATGGTATCTCCCGTCGGAAATGAGCAGTCTGACTGGGGTAGTACCTTGGCCCTACAGAACACCGCGGCTATAATAACCATCGTGTTGTGTTCCCGTCAGTAAGTAGGGTAGCCAGAGCTCACTGTACCCCTCCTCCCCCCACCCCTTCCAAGCCTCCCCGCCCCATCTCAGCCCTCCCCTCTTCCCTTCAGGGTACGCAGCGCGCGTTAAAGTTTTGTATGTAACAAAACGTTTTGGCAGTACGTTCATCATGCCCCCGCTAAAGAGTGGAATGCCATGCCTGAGAGTATTTCCAGCAATTCCAATAAAGTAAAGAAATAGAGTTTAATAGTTGTTCATAATGTTATTTTGTTCCTATAAATACACTAGCTGTTGCCCGCGGCTCCGCCCGCGTGGATGTCGAAATCCGTTTCAAAAACTATCCTATCTCTCAAGTTGGATCGAACTGCACATGGTGTGCGAATTTTATTATAATCGGTTAAGTGGTTTAGGAGTCCATTGAGGACAAACATTGTGACACGAGATTTATAATATTAAGATATATTTCAATTTTGCATAGAACTTGGCACTCATTTAGATCTCCATTCTTTTTGCGGTGGAGCCCATAGCCAAGCATACTTTTTGTATTGAACTTGGCTGTCCTTTTTTTCATTTATGTTTTTGGTGGGTAGGTTACTTCTAAGCAAATGCTCCACCGACGACCACATCATCCACTTACTAACAGTATGGTTGTGGTCAAATGCGAGCCTATTACCAATACAAAAAAATTGTTTAAGTATCGAGTGTAAATTAACACAGCCAAAATCAATAGATCGCCAAGCGCAGTGCTGCACCTACCCGCAGTAGAGTTAAATATTTGGCAACGGTTCAATGATTGATCGCTCTGTGTCCACTCACTGAAACTGCATCTTATTTATGAACGTTCTGAACACCACTTACTAGTTTTAATGTGATATTTTCAAACATAACTTGTTATTTTGCGATTTTGCTTCGATTTTCGTTTCCTGTTTCAAATTTATACCTAACCTAGATAACCCACAGGTAAAGAGTTTGTTTTTCGACTGGTTGAACGCTCTTATCTCAAAAACTACTGGTTCGAATTGAGAAATTATTTGTGTTGGACAGCCCATTTATCGAGGAAGGTTGAAGGCTATATATTATTACGCTACTACTCAGGAGAGCGGAGTAGTAATCATAGGTACCTACCAAAAAAAACGGATAAATTGCCATAATTATATATTATTGTAGAACTGATCAATTATGGGGATAATTGAGTGCTACAAGGGGAAGTAATATCACTTTATAATAATAATCTATCTATACTATATACTATCTATACTATTTATTATAAAGAAGTAAAGTTTGTGTGTTTGTATATTTGTTAAATTGTAAGGGGTAATCTCGGGATCTACTGAACCGATTTTAAAAATTCTTTCACCAATAAAAAGCCACATTATCCGTGAATGTCATAGGCTGAATATCATCACGCTACTGCCCAAGGGAGCAGAGCAATAATCATAAATGTGAACAATTCCGGTAGATTCCCGTACATTTTAGGAAAACTGATAAACTATGAGTATGTTATGTGAGTTAAAAAGGGTGCATCGGGATTCGAAATACGCTACGGGCGAAGCCGAGGTGGGTCAGCTAGTATTAAATAAGGTGATATCCGCATCACCTGAAGTTAATGTGGCCAGAAGTTAGCCCTTTAGTTAGAAGTGCCAGTCAAATAGTTCCCCACACAATAGGGGTCGTAAATTCACCTCACTTCTATGGCTCACAATTAACTCGAGAGTGAATAGCCTCCCTCACAGGAGTTCACAATACTTGTTCTGTATTCTGAAGTGGATTAAGTGCCCAATATGTACGACTTGCTAGAGCTAGTTATGTGCCTGAGAATTTGCGTGCTAATGCTCAGATCAATGAAAAAGGTCTTGGCTTAATGTGGCTTATATTAGGAAAATTCGTGAGAATATTTAAAATGTTTATAATAAATAAATATTCTACGACATTCTACACAGCGCTTCCTAGACCCAAAGTAAGCATAGTTAAACTAGCTTGTGTTATGGGTTCTAGAATGCGGATAAACATACTTATATACTTTTTTGTAAATACATACTTATTATACATAAAAACACCCAGACCAATGCAAATAGTATTTTTTTCAAAATCAAATTACATAATTTCAAAAAATTATGTAATTTGATGTTAATTTTAACTGTTTATTACGCACAGCTATCCCTTGCGGCATCGTTCGTGATACACTTCGACCCCGTAGCACCAATTTGACCCGTACATACATATATACATACCCGTAATTTTAATTCCTCGAATCGATGGTAATAAAATATATGAGTGCTGCCCAAAATTCACCGACACCGACAGCCACCCCGCTCTTCCCGTTCAAATCCTCAACCGTGCAGGGCCTCCATTTTGTGTGATTCTACCTAGCACGACCCCGGATGATTATCATAATTTTCATGTAGTACAAATTCATGAAAAAAAATGTACTTTTTTGTACCATAGAATAAAATAAATGTACTCTGATATTTTCGCTGATAAAACGTAGGTGCCCTGTAGTACCTTTCTGGCACGACCCATACACATTTTAGGTTTTATATCAATTTTATGGTGGAAAATACTATAAATATAATTGTACTTAATTGTACTCTATTTTACAGATATTTTTGAACGGTGGTTTACCTGTTTCAAAGCGTTTTACTTTTTAAGTAACATCAATGTCATAACGTTACGCCATTACTGTTAATTCTAAGTATTCAGGCAAAAGTAAATAAAATAATTTTGTGGCTTTGAACCGTTCAAAAATATCTGTAAAATAGAGTACAATTAAGTACAATTATATTTATAGTATTTTCCACCATAAAGTTGATATAAAACCTAAAATGTGTAGGGGTCGTGCCAGAGAGGTACTACAGGGCACCTACGTTTTATCAGCGAAAATATCAGAGTACATTTATTTTATTCTATGGTACAAAAAAGTACATTTTTTTTCATGAATTTGTACTACATGAAAATTATGATAATCATCCGGGGTCGTGCTAGGTAGAATCACACCTCCATTTTATTTAAACAAGCCACTGTAATGCCACAGACACTTCAAAAAATACCATTTAATTTTGTACTTTACTGTTATCAAGTTAAAGTCTAAAATTAAATGATATTTTGTAGAGCGAATGAAAAAGTTTAATGAATTCTTTTCATTTGATTTTAGAATAACGTACTGTAAAGTAAAGTCTAAAATTAAATAGCATTTTATAGAGTATCAGTGGCATGACCGTGGTTTGCCTTTAGCAGAATCGAGGCCCTGGAGATATGACTAAAAAAACAATAACCAACTTCCGCGTAGGAGCCATCGGCATCACCTAGTCTACTCTGTCAGTAGTTAAGCTTTTAAAACCGTACTTACTACGTTACGTACGATTACCACAAAAGTGGTCACCATTTTGATGTAATGAAATATTAAAAAAAGAAGTACTTATTCTTCGAAACACGGTTGATTCAGTTAGACAAAGGTTAAGTTATATTCGGTAAGGAAGTCTGGAAACTTACTACATTTCGCCATTTTTGCGTTCGGAAATAAATTATTGTGGTATAACTTATTAATTCATAACTTGCGCAACTTAGTATTCACTTCTTCGGAATTTCTTTTCAATAGTTATTGGTAAATTATTTCTTAAAACGGAACACAATAAGCCCAAGTTCCGCGAATAGACTGGGGTTTGTTTGTAAGTTAATAAAAGTGAAGAAATTAAAATAGACTACTGGCAAACACTTTGTTATATAATGCAACAGTCTATAAGGACTAATATTATAATATAAAATTAAGTGCGTATTATAAAATTAACTGTAATTATAATATTAAATTAAGTGCATAATATATTATAAAATTAACTGTAGTTATAAAGTTAAATGAAGAGTTATAATAATTAACGGGATATTTACCACCTTTGCTTGTTAACAGTGATTTAACTGACCATATTAATCTTAAATCTTATATTTAATAAAAAGTTTAATGAAGTATTACAGAAGAGAGAAAAGATAATGTGTGTTTGTTTTATGCGCTTATCTCAAAAACTATTAGTTCGAATTGAAAAATCATTTTTGTGGTGGATTGTCCATTTATCGAGGAAAGTTATAGGCTATATCATATCATAACGCCACTGCCCAGAAAAGCGGAATATAATCTAATGTCAACAAAACGTTAATGTAGAACTAATGAATCACGGGTAGGTATGTGTAGGATAATTTAGTGCCACGGGTGCGAAGTATGGGTACGAGCGAAGCCGCAGGGCAGAGATAGTCTTGTTATATAATAAAATAAGACTTATCCTCATCTTTCTTTCCTATACTGAACTACACGTGCCAGACTGAGGTGAGTGGAATCAATTCCATCAAGAACCAAGCGGTTCGGTGCCTCTTTTATTTGCCGCACCATAAAGACTTGGAATTCTTTACCAGTGCGATATTTAATTGTTCACCTGCCTTCGTGAGATAGAATATCTATACCTAGTAACAACTTAATATTTAAATAAATAATCGTGACTTTTATTGTTTTCAGGTAAGCATTTACTTCTACTGCATAGCTGTATGTAAGCCTAGGTAAGTAGTATCGTAATTTGATGTAATAAAGTTAAAAAAAAAACATTAAAAAAATTAGGTAAGTATGTTAAAGACAAATTACCCGACAGGCAAACAACCTACAGATACCGGCACGCAAATTGGCCAGACGCGTCATATGCGCAAAGGTCGATTTTTAGGTCCCCTTGAGGTATGAGCGGGTCGCGGGAGACGCGGTTGCGCCGTCGCGGACATATGATTGGTCCGTCACTCGACGGACCAATCAGATGTCCCCGAGAGACGTCTTGTAGCGAATCAACGTTCCATTCGTTCGTACTTTGAATCATTTGATTGGCTCAAAGTACACGATGCGCGAACTTAACCCAAACCTGGCCAAGCTTCGTGCCTGCATCTGTACCACAGATTAACCCACAAAAACTTATATACCTATCGCATATATTGATTCTGATATCTGATATAGGATTCTTTTGCACGATTTGTGCAAACTAGTTTCGAGTGCTTTTGACCTATCCTTTTTTCAATAACTCAATAATTTGATCAGTGTCGGTGGATATTCCACTCATACGCACGAAACGCTTTGCGGATACATTCATCATGCGTACAGCCAAGGAGTGGAATTCCCTGCCCGAGTCTGTGTTTCAGAAAAGCTATAACCGAGGAATATTCAAGTCACGAGTGAATAGGATCCTTCTAGGCAAGCGTGATTCATCGTAGACCACATCGTCACTTACCATCAGGTGTGATAGTGGTCAAACGTAAGCCTATCTTAATAAAAAAGTATATGTTTTGCTAGGGTCCTCGCAGAACATACACTGATCAAATCTCGGTTTGCCTGACTACTTACATTATTTGGTGTGTCATTCGCTCCGTATACCTACTCATTCGTGCCCAAACCATGTTTGCATACACTTTTCAATAGAAATAATCTCACCTTTTATTATGTGGATTTGATTAGTTAACCTATACCCTTGCCTGCTTTCCTAGTATTCAATATAATGTACACATGCAAAAGAGGAAAGTATAAAACTTTAAATGTCAAGTTGTACCTATGTAAAGGAGTCAATTCGGTCGTGTAATATAAAATTATACGGGAGATAAAATCTTCTTAGCTCCTTCAAAATTACGGTTTTACTAATCCAATCCCATGTCAACTTGACCCTAGTAAATCGAGCAGGATTATATAGCTAGGCGCGTAATCCCGGAGTCCCAGGGGCTTAGTAGGCCTTGAAGTCACGCACTGAAATCTAACCCCGCCTAACCTCTCTTCCTTGCCTACTGTGATGGTCTATACCTGATATTTCATCTATTTTGTTTTCCTTCAACCTAACGTTAATCCCAGTCGTATCCAAAGCTTTCACCTCGGAGTCTGGGGTCCGCTTTACTAGTCTTAACTGCAGATTTGGCTGGACCTCGATATTTTCCGTGAAGCGACTGCCATCTGTCCTTCACAACCCAATGGTGACATTAGGCGATATCGAAGCATTGCAGCTAGATCGTTGTTGTTGGACTTTTTAGGGCTCCAACTACCCGTAACGACTGCCATAGATGTTTGTATGGCAACTGGGACAGACGGCTTAACGTGCTCTCCGAGGCATCCGAGATGATGTTTTTTTATCTATTTTGTTTGTGATATGAAAATAACAGGTTTGAAATCAATGCATAATAGTGTATGTTTGATACATGTAACACAAAAGAAAATTAACACAGCCTGTGTTTTTTTTATACTACGTAGGTGGCAGACAAGCACACAACCCACCTAATGGGAAGCGGTCACCGTGGCCTATGAACATGTGCAATACTAAGGGTGTCACACACGCGCTGCCTACCGTAAAGGGAAGGGGGGAGGGCTGGAAAGGGGTGGGAAGGCTAGGAAGGGATGGGGGGAGGAGGGATACAGTGAGCTCTGGCTACCCTACTTACCGGCGGGATCACAACACGATGGTTATCATGGCCGGAGTGTTCTGTAGGGCGGAGGTACTACCCCAGTCGGACAGCTCATTTCGGACGGGAGATACCGTCGTGTCCTACCTCCATGGCCTTGTGTTGTTAGCAGTCAGACGCTCTACCACCACGCCAGTTCGCCGTCTATACAAGTTATTAGCAGTAAATGTCGCATTGTCATATCGCGCCAACGGTAAGAGATCTTGTAGCACAATGTGCATTTGTGAATACGACGCTTTACTATAACCGTGGTTATACGATGCCTGGCATCCGAGCCCAACTAGCGCCCACCCAGACTTTTACATATTAGCTATTACTCCCTTAACATTCGATAGATAGATACTCTTTATTGCACACACCATCTTACCCCCTTATTCTGTTTGACAAATCGTACCGTAACCATCCACGTTCGTATTAGCCGACACATTTAGGTTGGTTTAGTTTTACACCGGTTCTTTCCTCTATGTTAACCTATTGAAATCGACTGACTTCTCACGTTTCGACCGTGATTAGAAATCAATGTCAAACAGATAATGCCCCAGGATACAAACAAAGCGTATAAATGAAAAAAAATTGTACAAAGGGCGGTCTTATCGCTGTCTGCGATTTCTTCCAGACAACCAGTAGTCGATAAATATAAATAACGCCTTTTCCCCAATGGGGTAGGTAGAGACAACCACCGCTATATTATGGTCGATATTCCACTCATACGCAGGAAGCGCTTTACTGACACGTTCATCGTGCGTACAGCTAAGGAGTGGAATTCCTTGACTGAGTCTGTGTTTCCGGAAAGCTATAACCTGGGAGTTTTCAAGTCACGAGTGAATAGGTTCCTTCTAGGCAAGCGTGATTCATCGTAGACTACATCGTAACTTACCATCAGGTGAGATTGAGGTCAAATGTAAGCCTATCATGAATAAAAAAAAGAGACAATATATTATCTTTCCACTTGCTACGATCTTGGCAAGAAATTCTGTATTCCCTATTCTCGAGACAAAATATAGCCCATAGGCTGCCTTCCTTGATAAACAGGCTATCCAACACAAAAATGTTTTTCAAATCGAACCAGTAGTTCCAAAGATAAGCCGGCGCGGTGTTCAACCAAGCGGTTCGGTGCTTCCTTTCTCTGTCGCACGATTAAAACCTGGAATGCACTTCCTGCACACCTGTTTCCTTCTTCCTAAAATCCCGGGTTCTTTAAGCGGGGCGTGAAAAGGCATCTGACTAGGCCATCAAGGTAGGGACCGCCGTTTTGGGACGAATGGTGTCTAAAATGGCGGCCCGTACCCTCCGAACTTTACCTAAGCTTCTAACCATCTGGCGGCGTGAAGTCAACTGACGGACTTACTGTAAAAAAAAATTCTACAGCTTTAAAATATTAGTATAGATTTTCAGAGGAAAACACTGCATAGTCAGATTGTTAAACTTTTATCTGAAGTGGAAAACCACAGAAACTATACGAAAGTAGGCCTTCTTTTTTTCGTGCGGAAATCCCCACGGATAGATACCACACCCATCGGCTATCAGGGGGGGTTATCTCGGAATCGAACCGATTAAAATCGCACACGATGTCGGGTTTTAATTACCTGGGTGTAAAGTTACCCAGTAGGCATATCCCTCGCATCCCAGATGACCCCGGGCCATCTACGGTTTTAAAATGACCCCCGAAAGTATCCCCCTATCGAATTGCACACCAAGTAGGTGGGCAGATATAGGTATGTATGCATCGCGTACGATTGGTAGGTAGGTAAGTACTCGTGCATTTAGGTTATTCGCAAATAGAGAATTTGCAATTCCGGAGTGAAGATTGAAAAATAGACGCGATGCGACCCATTTCAATCGTCTCTGGTATTTACGGGACGTTGCTATATCTTATGAATTCATGGAAAATGTTGTACCATCGACTTATTTATGCCATCGGCGCGAAGCATCGCTAGAAAATAAATACGTAAAGAAGACAGTCTACTTGTACAACTCGATCGCATTGCGGGACCTCTGAATTTTAACTGTGATGCTGTGTGAACGCTACGGTGGAGGTAGCAGGTTCGATTTCCGCTCAGTGCAAATATTTTTCTGCATAAAATATAATAATAGCAACCCATTTATGTCCCACTGCTGGGCACGGGTCTCCTCTCCTCTAACGAGAGAGCTCAGTAGGTTTAGACCTTAATCCACACACGCTGGCCTAATGCGGGTTGGTGGATCGGACATGTCCATAGAATTCCTATAGATAGGTTTCCTCACGATGTTTTTCCTTTACCGTCAACAGATGGTAAAGCATGTGATTAGCACATATAAATTGAAATTCACATTGGTACTGTCCAGCCGGATTCGAACTCGAGACCTCTGAGCAGAGGTGGTTTTTCTGCATGAATACATTCTATTTGCATTAATCTGGTTGTTTTTAAGTATTTCAATATGTTTATCCGCATTCTAGAACTCATAACATAAACTCATAAACTCACGCCTATATCCCCGAAGGGGTAGGCAGAGGTAGTAATGAATTCTTATGCGTAATGTGATGTGCTCGACAATGAAGCACGCTTGCCTGGAAACAACCTATTCACGCTAGACTTTCTTTTATACAGATGTGAAATCTATTCTAACATAACATAACATAAACTCACGCCTATATCCCCGAAGGAGTAGGCAGAGGTGCTAGCACCCACATTTCGCCAGTTTATGTTTAGGTCCCAATGTAATAGGTGGCGAGCCTATTGCCATTAACCGAGCACTTATAAACCTGCCATAAATACACACATAACTTCGAAAAGCATCGAAGTCATTGGTGTGTGCCATGGTAACCTGTGCCACTAGGCTACCACGGTTCTTAGAACTCTTAGAACTCACACAAGCAGCAGCTATAAGTATGATGGAAGTTAGTGAGGAAGTGATAGGAAGTGCTCTTTGGGTAGTGTTTAGAAAATTAGAAATGACTGCTCATTCGATAGATGTCGGTAATGCAAGCCGGTAGAGATGATTTATCTTGACACGAACTCGTTGCACAAACCTACGCAGGTTGTAGGTGCAAAGCTAGGGAAATTGGTTCTTTCCGGCTACAATTTCCGTGTAGTTTATAGTATTATTGGCTTTTTCCGTCGGAAAAATTGTCGATAGCAGTGACTAGTACGATTGACATGATTCAGCTTATATCCTACTAGCTTCCGCCCGCGGCTTCGCCCGCGTGGATGTCGGTTATCGCGACCAAACATAGCCTATGTTCAGGCTATGTTTGGTGGCAAAGTTCAGGCGTGAAAGCGTAACAGATAGACAGACAGACAGTTACTTTCGCATTTATAAGATGACTCTACATAGTACTATAATGTATGCTGTAAAGTTTATATTACTCTTTTTTTTTCGTTTTATATACCATTTAGGAGGCAGACAAGCACTCGGCCCACCTGATGGGAAGCGTTCGCCGTGGCCTATGGACGTGCGGTGCGTTTTCGTGCGGAAATTCTTACGGATACCACCCGCGTAAACGAGAGGGGGCGGTTATGTCAGACTTGGACCGACTAAAACCGCACGCCGTAACAAGTTTTCTAGCGCTGGGGTCTACCGTGTAAGATGACAGGATGGCCTTTCTTTTGCACCCAGTAGGTAGTCTTTATTGGAAAAAGGTATCTACTTCGTACATAGATACCAAAGGAGTACCTAGGTACTATTTAATTATGTATTCTGTGCCAAAGGACTAAATTGGAGGAGGGTGATAGGCAGATAGGTACCTAGGTAGGTATATATCTACTTACATGTACGTGTTGTTCTAACAATAAAAGGTTACACTTGCCGCGCATTATCACTAATTTAGAGACTGGCATCCATTAACCGTCTCATATAGAGCTCAAGGTTACTTTATTTCCTATTGTATAGCCACTACACACCCACATATAGGTACCTACACATTCCCATAATGCTGTATGTAGTATGTACGATGCAGGCCGCGGGAAGTTCCGTCCGTCTAGACCGGTTACACACTATGTTGTATTACACCTCGTGCGCGCTACGTATTACGTGGAATTATGTCACATTTGTAATGCTTCAAGTTGTAAACAAGCGAAGCAGCGCTGCCATCTGCATGTTTCAGAGAAAAACAAAAGTTCGGCCTTCAAGTGTGATCGTCACGTGCTGCAGAGCCTACTGCCTTATCGACGTTTAGCGTTTTCACCAATAGCGCGCCTCGATTACTTTACCGACCGCAGCCCGAACACCAATCGCGGCAATGTACACTTCGGTCACAGTGCGCACATGTGACCGGTCGCTGCGATTATCATAATATAACTTATAATTTCTAAACTAATCTAATTTAATGTTTTTTATATTTATTGTGATATAAATTTTGACAAAAAACTGGGAAGACCAGAAATTTAAGTGACGATGAGCCGAAACGGTAAGTACTGTGGTGGCTCTTAGTTCCTTTTTTAGCCATACTTTCACTTACCGCGCCTCTGACGGCGACATTGAATACTATCTCAATACGTCATAATTATAAAAAGTTACTCAACCGTTGCATAGATGGCGCTGAACTCAGTTTAGCTACGACATGATAAATTATAATTTTAAATAATAACCCCGAAATATTAAATCATTATAGTAGGTAATTGTGAAAAAATATAAATATATAATATAAAATATAGAAATACCTTTTGGATGTAATAAAAGGGGCTGCTCATTTTCTTGCAAATTGCACTATATTGATCGCGTACAAAAAATAATAAGACTTTAGTTAGTGTTCTGAAGAAATACACTTAAAAATCTTATTCACTGAAGAGTCTCTGGATTACACTTGATGAGTAATATAAACGATTTGGCACGAACTGTGTACATTAAAGAATAATAAACATTTCGGTCGGTCACAATCACACCAAAAAATAAAAATATATCTCACTGATACTGCTGCACTCTATGATAGATTACGTGTACTACCAACGTTGATTGGTTTCCTGCAACGAAAGCTGTTAATATTATTACGCTAGATGGCGTTGTAGTACAATTTAAACTTGTATCGTTCATTGCAAATAAATGATTGAAAATGAATGTTTTAAATTATATTATTAAGGTGTAACAGATATAAGAATAACTTATAATTATTTTAATTATCTTAGTCCATATTAGAATTTTTTGTTAAGTAAAACCGTTTTCGAGCATTGGTAGGCTTTACACTGACTCTACCTTCTCAAAAAATGATCGAATTATTAATAGGTAGGTTAAAATTCATAATAATATATCTTTGATGAAATATAAGTTATATAATACTATATCACTACTACGGCAGCAAACAAGGATAAAATAGTCTAAATTAGTAAGCGACCATTGGCATAGCATGGCATGGCATGGAGTCGTCTGCAATTGAGAAATTGGCGTCCATGTATTCTTTCTTTCTTCCTCAATTACTTCGCACCATGAAGCTATAGATAAACATGAAGGCCAAACCGGGAAGAACAGCTTGATCCAAATACCTACATGTCTGTATCTCACTCTCTGTGGGCCGACTTCTCTTTCGTGTATTTGTACAATGTTGCTATCTTCTTATTAGTATCTCCTAGTAAATTATAGAAATAGACCATACTAACCAAAAATGCAAGTAAAATGATTTATAAATAACTCTATAGTTCGACTACGATTATTAATGTGGAAATTGAAAAATTATATGCCATTTATGATGCATGATTGGGTTGTTGAATCAGGAAATCAGTGAATTAAATTCCCATTGTCTATGGATTCAGTACGTAATGTGGCAACATTGGTACTACATGTCAACTATCAATAAACAATATGGCGGTTGTTTATTATTGTTTTGGTTTTTAACATATTTAAAGTTAATTATAAGTATAAACTCAAAAAATGGTGCAAAATTGTATAGTGCGTGGTTGCGGTATTACGTGGCGTCAAGGATGTGATATAAAATTCCACGCGTAAGTGTTTAAACTTGTTTAAATGGTGATTTTTTGCTTAGAAGGTTATCATACTTAGAAAGAGAAGTCGGCCCACAGAGAGCAAGATAGTAAATACAGACTGAGCATCAAGTAGGTATTGGAAGTGAGGCCTCCATGTTTATCTATAGCTTCATGCTTCGCACTAAACTAAAGAGAAGAAGAAGAAAAGTAAATGGAGCCATGCTACTGCCATCTACGTGAAATTACGAGAGTCATTTTATCAAAACTTCCAATATTTGACAATAGATGGGGCTGGATGTCACTTGAAATAAAGTAAACCTAATCAAATTTTTGTATCTTGACTCTTTAATACAAACGTAATATTTGAACTCGTTCAAATTTTAATTATTCGCGAAATTAAGTTTTATACCGTCTCCCAATATTGTGCATTATAATATTATAAACTAAGTTTGTAGCTAACTGTGACCTCTTTTAGCAGCTCCGAAGTGAAAGTTTATTCCTCGCATTTCACCAACTACTTTTGGTGGCTATAAAACAAATGAACCATAACTCGATTGGATTCCATCGCTTACTTCAGGAATTTCTATCATCTTCCGACTCCAGGTCAGCTTCATAGGAGGTACCTACCTTATTATCGTATATTGTCACTAAAGATAATAAATAAATAAATAAATCATACCTATTTCTACGACATTCTACACAGCGCTCTTTAGACACAAAGTAGGTAAGCATAGTTTAACCAGCTTGTGTTCATCATCTTCCTGCCCTTGTCCCAATTATTTGGGGTCGGCGCAACATGTCATTCTCCGCCATACATTCCTGTCCGATGTCATCTCCTCAGTCACTCCCTTCCTTTCCATATCGTCTTTCACGCATTCCATCCATCTTTTCTTAGGCCTACCTCTGCCCCTGAAGCCCTCCACATTCATACTTTGAACGTTTTTAACAACATTAATTTCATCTCTTCTCCTTTTTTTTTTTTAGTTTTTTTACAAAGTTTAACCAGCTTGTGTTATGGGTTCTAACTTATATAGGTACCTATTACTACACATAGACAATTTTTCGAATGTTTTGATGACAATCGGTTAAGTAGAACCGGAGGTAAAGTCAAAAAAACACGAAAACCGACATCCACGCGGGCGAAGCCGCGGCATAGCTTAGTTATAATACACCATGTTCTAACAGTAAGGCGTTATGCAAATGGCGGGGCGGTCAAAATGTTCGCGACGCACTCTTATTTGTACGATTATAAGGTTGCATTTTTCCGGGGTACAGGCCGGAACCTCCAGGGTACAGGCCGGAACCTCCACGTGGTGCACCTGGGCAACGGAGGCAAGCAGCGCCTCCCACTCGCCACGGGAGACGCTGCTGCCTGCGGCCAATCCGGCCGGGGTGGGAGTGGCCCTCTAGAGGGCTGCTCCGAGGCTCTCCACGTGTCCCTCTGACTAGCAGATGGCACAGTGGGTAGCGAGCGGGGGGCGAGCTGATTGTCTGCGCGCCGACGGTTGGGTGACAGGACGGCCTCCTGTCACCCTACACCCCACCGCTAAATGCGATCTAATGATAGTAATAATAAGAGTGCGTCGCGGTCATTTTGACCGCCCGGCGCCTTCGTCTGTGCTGCGCCTTGTGCAAGTACCGTGGGTCCATTCATGTCATGGATGACACGAACGTAGAAATTGTTATGTTTGTAGTAAATTATAGTTTAAATAAATAAACAAATAAATATTCTACGACATTCTACACAGCGCCCTCTAGACCCAAAGTAAGCATAGTTTAACTAGCTTGTGTTATGGGTTCTAGAAAGCTGATAAACATACTTATATACTTTTTTTTTGTAAATACATACTTATTATACATAGAAACACCCAGACCAATGCAAATAGACATATTCATGCATACAAATATTTGCACTGAGCGGGAATCGAACCCGCGCCCCCTGCGTAGCAGTCGTATGCACTACCGCTACGCCACAGAGGCCGTCAGTTTGATACTCAAGACGAAGCGTTTAATTTGATATTTAAAATAGATAATATCAAGTTGTGTTATTTAAGCGACAATCACAGCTGCTTACCCTTGCAATATACCGTCACCTTCAAAAGTTGCTGAACACTTTTTTATCTCCCCCGTCGGCCATCGCGGGTGTTTATGTCAGAATAGAACCGACTGAAATCAGGTTGGATCTCAATTTCTGGGATGTAAGCTTCCCAATAGGCTATCTCATGCACCCCAGCTGACCCCGGGCCGCCCTTGACCCCCAGAAAAGGAAAGGTTGGGTGAGCATCCTGCCGCCTCGCTGACTGTGGAATGTAGGGTGATAGGCGGCCGTATTGAGTCGAGATGGACGTAAAAACTACTGGATGGAATATGATGCGGTTTTTTATTTGAAAGGTCTTGATTAGAATGAAAATCTACCTACTAACCGGAGACATGAACAATGATTTACGTCCGCGCGGGCGGAGTTGCGGGCTCCAGTTAGTATAAATAAAGACTATCCTAATAAGTTGCCCAGGACTAAAAACTATAATCGTACCAATTTGGATCAAAGTAACTCCAGTAGTTTTTGGTCAATGCGTACAGACATGCAGACAGACAGATAGACAAAAAATTACTGATTGCATTTTTAGCAATCAAAATTATGCAATGTACAGTGTATTGACCTCTCTACATTTTTATCAAACGGTTTTATTTAACTTGACCTGTTTGTTTGAGTCAAATCTAGTAATTGATACACCCCTTTCAGTTGTCTGATTGGTCTGATATTTGGCAGAAGTCTTTTAGTTCTGATGACAATACAATTTAACACCGTTTAACTTATTCACACACAATTTTAATTATTATAAGTATGTATAGATTTCCTCGTAGAACTAATTTATAAATAAATGAAGTATTTTTAGAAAACAGCCCATTTTATACTTATATTTCTATTCAATGTACAGAACTGACCTTTCTACAGTTTTATTAAGTTTAAGTATAAATTTATAAAATTCCCCGTACGGCTAATTTATAAATAATTATTTTAAGAATCAGCCCATTTTTATTGTTTCAGGCTTCTTTCAAAACTTTTAATTGTCAAACTTCTAAACGAATGTTGCTTATTTATAGTAATAAATATCACCGACCTGAACGTGACCAGTTTATTATTTATTTTTTGACATTATTGGTATGTATTAGTATAGATTTCTTCGTAAAACTAATTTATAAATAAGTATCATTGGAATTAGCCCATTTTAGACGTTGTTGGACGCAGGCTTCTTTCAAGAGTTTTAATTACTGAACTTCTACAACACGACTGCTACTTGTTTATTTACCTTCAACTTTAGGTACCGGGTAAAACGGGGTGAATAGGGATCGAGGGGTGAATAAGGAAAAAAGGGTCATTAGAATTTGTTTAATAATTTGTTTTAGAACATTTCAAGTGTTTTGGATAATCGATGATTCTCTTCATTGTAAGGTGGAAGTGGTTTATAAATAACTAGCTGACCCGACAGGCGCTGTCCTGTCTTAATGTGCTAACAACGAATAGTGAGTTCAAATTGGTCCATTGAAACTCCCATTGACTACCAACAACCTACACTACCTACCAAAACTCCATATTAAACTGAACTTTTGACAGCTAAATATTGAAACAACTGACATGACAGTTAAGTACGCCATGAGGTTACATTAGAAAAGTGTTATTGTCAAAAACACTAAGAAGGTTGAATTAGAACAGTTAATAATGATGGTCATTAAGTTTTCTTAAATTTTCTAATGTCCCGCGCAACTTTCTTAACTTTTTCTTTCAAAAGAACCTCCTGACAATAACAAACACAATAAAAAAAGAATTAGTGAAATCGGTCCAGCCGTTCACGCGTGATGCCGTGACCAAGGGAAATAGGGATTCATTTTTATATATATAGATAATAAATATTCTACTACATTCTACACAGCGGCGCTCCCTACCCAAAGTAAGCTTAGTTTAACTAACCTGACTAGCTTGAGTTATTGGTTCTAGAATGCTGATAAACATAGTGATAATCCTTTTTTTTGTAAATACATAAGTACTTATTATACATAGAAACACCCAGAAAAATGCAAATAGACGTCATATTGATGCATAAAAATATTTGCATTGAGCGGGAATCGAACCCGCGCCGTAGCAGTCGAATGCACTACCGCTACGCCACAAAGATACATACGGAGAGCTCCCCTTTCCGCTAGGTATCGCTTTATGTGTGTTAGGCCTTTTTTCTCCGTGCGGAAATCCTCATGGATACCCACCCCGCGGTCAGCGATGCAGGTTATGTCGAACTCTACCGACTAAAACCGTACGCCGTCTTGGGTCTTCTGACGCCAGGATGTAAGTTGGCCCATAGATTTTTTTTTATACCTTTATTTATTCATTATACCTGGGAGTCTTCAAGTCTAGAGTGAATAGGTTTCTTCTAGGCAAGCGTGCTCCACCGTCGACCACATCATCATTTACCAACAGGTGAGATCGTGGTCAAACGCGTGCCTATTACCAATAAAAAAAAATATATATTGACACGAGACAAAAATGTACATTCGTCCATATTTAGTCTTAAGATTTATATCTATGTATAAACTGACGTCTGAAAATGCAGCAGTGGAGTTTGTTGCGCCGTTTCTTCTCCACTAGCGCCTAGGAAGCGGTGGTAAACTTAGTATTAAGTAGTTTTTGACGTCAAAAATATGTAATTATGTTGCACTATTTTGAAAATAAATAAATAAATAAAGAGCATTTCCCTCGTACCCAGGACGCTTAAATGTACATAACGTGTTTACGTATAACCGCGGTAGCCTAGTGGTTTGGGTAATGGACTGCTGAGACGAGGTCTCGGGTTCGATCCCAGGTTCACCATGGCACACACCAATGACTTTTCGATGCTTTTCGAAGTTATGTGTGTATTTATCGCAGGTTTATTAGTGCCTCGGAGAGCACGTTAAGCCGTCGGTCCCGGTTGCCATACAAACATCTATGGCAGTCGTTACGGGTAGTTGGAGCCCACAAAAGTCCAACCAGTCTAACTTGGAACTTCGATATCGCCATTGGTCATAATGACCATTGGTTGTGGAGGTCAGATGGCAGTCGCTCCACGGAAAATATCGAAGTTCAGCCGCATCACAGTTAGACTGGAAAGCCGACCCCAACTGAGTTGGGAAAAGGTTCAGAGAATATAACGTGTTTACGTATAGGTACTAATTGCTCTTATAAACAAACAACAAACTGCGACAAATATTTTACACTTATACAAGTTATTTTCTTGTTTTATATAACGGCAAAGGGTTGATTTGATGTCGCGTGTTTCGGTATATAACAATTAGACGTAAACACTGTGACGTCATAGCTTACACGTGCATGGTGTATTTATTGCATGGTTTTATTTATATAATTTAATCTTTCTACAGAGAAGAACCACGGTAGCACGGTCCACCTGATAGGAATTAGAGGATTAGGGGGAATTATAGAGGTTGGGAAAATCGAGGGGAAATCATCAAATTTACGGCAAAAATTCTGTTTTTCATATCTCTGTACATAATAAACCTCATAAATAGGTATTTTTCTATTTCTGTACACTAAAAAGTAAAAAATATTAGTTTGTGAATTCGGTTTTTTAAACGTAGTTATAATTATTTTCTAAACAATACTCACCGCATTTATTTCCGTACCTACATGTAAATCATTCTATAAAATAACAATTTACTTAACGTAAAAGAAAGTTAATTAATATATGCAATACTTATTTGTTTTGGGGTATACGAGTGGGTTTATTGACACCAAATAGTTAGCAAGTTTTAATTTTTTTTATTTGTTTTATTTTCAGATTTTCTCAGTCACGGGGCTAGTTTCAACAAAAAATACGGTTAGTAATTTATTTTTTGCTCGTGCACAGTCCACATTTGTGACTGTGGGGCTTAATGGAGATGTAAGATTGACCACACACTCAATAAAATTGACAATAAAATATACGCTGTCTAAAATATTGTGGGTATGTCACTCACTATAACACGAGCCGTATATACACAGTATTATAATATTAGAGCAAGAGCCCATGAACCCCAGACCTTCGTTATTTTATAATAAAAGCTGAAAGTTTGTCAGCGCATGCTCCCAATACAGATAAGAACGATGGCCCATTATGAAGTTCGGGTCATAGTGGCTTTGGCAGATACACGGTATTAAAGGGAAGCTGTAGGAGCGAGTGAGAGATGTGAGTGACATGGCGAGTCAGGTCTATTGCGATCCTTCACAGCCCATGTATTGGAATTACACAATTGGAATTATAATTCCATTTATATAATGCCAATACATGCGCAATGAGGGATCGCAATTAACCTAAAATTGGAATTAGAATTCCAATTTTATAATTCCATAATATGCGCAGTGAGGGGTCTCAATAGACCTGACTTGCCGTCTCACTCGCACCCACCGCCTTGCGCTTGCTACACTTTAGTACCGTTTATCTGCCAAAGCCACCATGACCCGAACTTCATAATGGGCCATCGTTCTTAGCTGTATTGGGAGCATGCGCTGACAAACTTTCAGCTTTTATAAAATAACGAAAGTCTGGGGTTCACGGGCTCTTAGTCCATATTGGCAGTATGTATTTCATTCATTTATCAATAATAATGAGTGTGTGCGGTGACCCTAGTTCGCGAATGGAACACACACATCCACATCTCCGTTAGGTCTGAAATACTGTTCATTATAATAATTTAGCTCGGCTAACGTTCTATTTATAAATAACCACTCATTTAACGATGTTGTCACACTAGGTTTTTTTTCTGAACTATTATTTTTTTAAACAATATAATGTACTAGCTTCCGCCCGCGGCTTCGCCCGCGTGGAATTCGGTATTGCCACCAAGTCTATTTGAATGAAACGACTCTCCACTCGACTTTCCACTCCGTTGTTCACTCCACTCTCCACTCCACACTCCACTCCACTGTTCACTCCACTCTCCACCTCCACTCTACTGTCCAATGCCCTTTCCCGACTCCACCCTACATTCCACTCTCCACTTCAATCTCCACTACACTCCACTCTCCACTCCACTTTCCACTCCACTCTCCACACCACTCCCCACTCCACTCTTCACACCACTCCCAACTCCGCTCCACTCCACTGGTCTCCACTCGTCTAGCCAAAACCTTTCGGATAAAAAGTACTAAACGGATTTTAGTGCGGTTTTCTTGGTCAGACCTAAAATTTGGTGATAAGACCAAAAGTTATTTTTTCCTTATTTATTGGTTTCACCTTACACCATCTTTACAGGGTTCACCTAAGGCGACAGTGTGGACATCATATATTATCCCTTTATAACAGTACTTTTAGTTGTAATAATCGATATTTGAAAAAAAAAACTTGGTTATGTTGTAAAACCACAAATATCTATTTTTTTTGCAATCCTTGTCTGTTTGTTCGTGATGGACGCAAAAACCGCTGAACAAATTTTGATGTCGCCTTTTCATTAGAAAGGTCTTGGTTTTACATAAAATCTGCCGTATGTTTGATTGCATTTGGTTAAGTAGAACCGGGGATATGACCAAAAAACGATTACCAACCAATCGACTCCCACGGGCAGAGCCGCGGGTATTAGCTTGTATAAAAAGTAGCCTATATATTACTCCAGACTATAATCTATCTCTGTACCAAATTTCAACCTGATCTATTCAGCCGTTTTTACGGGAAAGAGTAACAAACATACATCCAGATATCCCGCCTGATCGACTCCTTGGGCGAAGCCGCGGGTATTAGCTTGTATAAAAAGTAGCCTATTTGTTATTTCACACTACACTCTATCTCGGTACCAAATTTCAGCCAGATCCATTCAGCCGTTTTTACGTGAAATAGGAACAAACATAATATTTGGACATCCCGACCGATCGACTTTGCGAGCGGAGCCGCGGTATTAGCTTGTACTAAAAGTAGCCTATATGTTATTCCAGACTATAATCTATCTCTGTACCAAATTTCAACTCGATCTATTCAGCCGTTTTTACGTGAAAGAGTAACAAACATACATCCAGACAGCCCGACTGATCTACTCCGTGGGTCGACTGATCGACTCCTTGAGCGGAGTCGCGGGTATTAGCTTGTATAAAAGTAGCCTATATGTTATTCCACATTTTAATCTATCTCGTTACCAAATTTCAGTCAGATCTATTCAGCCGTTTTTACGTGAAAGAGTAACAAAGATATATCTAGAAATCCCGACCGATCGACTTTGCGAGCGGAGCCGCGGTATTAGCTTGTATAAAAAGTAGCCTATATGTTATTCCAGACTATAATCTATCTCTGTACCAAATTTTAGCCAGATCCATCAAGCCGTTTTTGTGTGGCAGAGTAACAAACATACATCCATACATCCATACATCCAGACATCCAGACATCCAGACATCCAGACATACATTCTTACAAACTTTCGCGTTTATAATATTAGTAGGACTTTTAGTTGTAATAATCGATATTTGAAAAAAAAAACTTGGTTATGTTGTAAAACCACAAATATCTATTTTTTTTGCAATCCTTGTCTGTTTGTTCGTGATGGACGCAAAAACCGCTGAACAAATTTTGATGTCGCCTTTTCATTAGAAAGGTCTTGGTTTTACATAAAATCTGCCGTATGTTTGATTGCATTTGGTTAAGTAGAACCGGGGATATGACCAAAAAACGATTACCAACCAATCGACGCCCACGGGCAGAGCCGCGGGTATTAGCTTGTATAAAAAGTAGCCTATATATTACTCCAGACTATAATCTATCTCTGTACCAAATTTCAACCTGATCTATTCAGCCGTTTTTACGGGAAAGAGTAACAAACATACATCCAGATATCCCGCCTGATCGACTCCTTGGGCGAAGCCGCGGGTATTAGCTTGTATAAAAAGTAGCCTATTTGTTATTTCACACTACACTCTATCTCGGTACCAAATTTCAGCCAGATCCATTCAGCCGTTTTTACGTGAAATAGGAACAAACATAATATTTGGACATCCCGACCGATCGACTTTGCGAGCGGAGCCGCGGTATTAGCTTGTACTAAAAGTAGCCTATATGTTATTCCAGACTATAATCTATCTCTGTACCAAATTTCAACTCGATCTATTCAGCCGTTTTTACGTGAAAGAGTAACAAACATACATCCAGACAGCCCGACTGATCTACTCCGTGGGTCGACTGATCGACTCCTTGAGCGGAGTCGCGGGTATTAGCTTGTATAAAAGTAGCCTATATGTTATTCCACATTTTAATCTATCTCGTTACCAAATTTCAGTCAGATCTATTCAGCCGTTTTTACGTGAAAGAGTAACAAAGATATATCTAGAAATCCCGACCGATCGACTTTGCGAGCGGAGCCGCGGTATTAGCTTGTATAAAAAGTAGCCTATATGTTATTCCAGACTATAATCTATCTCTGTACCAAATTTTAGCCAGATCCATCAAGCCGTTTTTGTGTGGCAGAGTAACAAACATACATCCATACATCCATACATCCAGACATCCAGACATCCAGACATCCAGACATACATTCTTACAAACTTTCGCGTTTATAATATTAGTAGGATAATGGTGTTGTAAACGGACTGATTGGATTCTTGTACTATTTTTTATATATTTCTTTTCTAAATAAACAACAATCTCTATGAATCTTATCATAGCACTCGATGTATCGTTGCGTCGATGTGTGTATACTTGATTTTTTTTTAAACTGTGCAGTTTTTGTCGTACATACCCTACCATTTAGGCTGAGCGCTCATTTGAGACAAGACTGTCTGCTAACGGACCGTTGCCCTACACTATTCTACAGAAACAAGTATGTCTTATGGAAGTATGTCTTATTAGTTGTCTAAAGACTTGTCTCTAATCTCTAATCATTAATATTTAATGTATCTGTTTGCATTTGGAATTATACAAGGTACCTGATGAACGAAGACACAACATGTCGCACCCTTCGGAGAAGAAAACCATAACAGGAAAAACATAAAAGTGCAGGAGAAATTAAAAACCGTTTTTTAGCTTTAAATCGATAAATGTTTGTGATAGGTATTTAAGTTTTAAAAGTATCAAAATAAAGATTTTTTTTTTTGGGAGCAACTTATTATAGGTATCACATTTAATAAAATAATAATAAAAAAACCGATATTTCAAAAGATGTATAATACCAATCTTATAAGCCTCTTTTGTTATTGCATAGTTATATTATGTTGTTTTTCATCGTTAGGTTAGAACAAACATAAATCAGTATCACTATATTATTGCTTTATTCGTTGATATTTTACATGCAGTCCCTGCAGATAAGATAACATTATGGCTTTTTTCTTGCTCTGTTTTCTTAATTTTACCAGAAAAGTCCCATAAAAGCGGTTATCGTTTCTGAACACGAAAAATAGTTCAATAAAGAAAGATTGTTGAAGAAAATTATTCAGCAATTTTAGACGAATATAACCTTAATATTCAATGTTTTTCGAAATACTGTAAATAAAAATCTGATAAAAATTAGGGATGTGTATTTGACCTGAGATAAGACGTTTATGCAATAACATTAAAAAACCCATAATAGCACATTATGGGGTTTTTCTCCGGGAGGTGCGATGTGTAATATAAAATAACAGAAAAAATGTCTATCTACATTATTTAAGATACTTCCCCTCCACGTGGTTTCGCCGTGGGATACCCGGTATATCTATTATTATTTCTCTGGAGCTGACATATTGAAGAGAGATGAACACCCTAATTTTATTTCTCTTTTTATGAATGGCATTCGTTACGTACACATATTGCCGCGTGATTGACGCTGTTAATGCACATAATTACTGAAATTGGCACAAATTTATTAACAGGCCTTTGTGATGTGGAACAACCGCGGTAGCCTAGTGGTTTGGGTAATGGACTGCTGAGACGAGGTCTCGGGTTCGATCCCATCTTCACCTTGGCACACGCCAATGACTTTTCGATGCTTTTCGAAGTTATGTGTGTATTTATCGCAGGTTTATTATTGCCTCGGAGAGCACGTTAAGCCGTCGGTCCCGGCTGTCATCTATGGCAGTCGTTACGGGTAGTTGGAGCCCACAATAGTCCAACCAGTCTAACTTGGAACTTCGATATCGCCATTGGTCATAATGACCATTGGTTGTGGAGGTCAGATGGCAGTCGCTCCACGGAAAATATCGAAGTTCAGTCACATCACAGTTAGACTGGAAAGCCGACCCCAACTGAGTTGGGAAAAAAAGGTTCAGAGAATGATGATGACCTTTTTTTTTTAATCTGATAATTCATCTATTTTTGACGCTGACTACTAACAGTAAGAAATCGCTATGATAATATATGATAACTCTTCTACGTTCATAATAAAAAAACATAAATATGTCATTATTTTATAAATTATTATAACACTAATTAAATTGAAATAAATACTTCGTAGCGACATATCCCGTGACGTTCTACGCAGGACGTAGAAGCAGCGTAGCACTATTGCTACGATTTTCTACGCTTCTACATTGCTACGAAAACTGAAATCTACCACCACGCAATACAGCTTGTTAGGTACAGAACCTTACACCCTGGCGTCAGAAGACCCTAGACGGCGTGCGGTTTTAGTCGGTAAGAGTCCGACATAACCTGCCCCGCTGGCCGCGGGGTGGGTATCCATGAGGATTTCCGCACGAAAAAAAAAAAAAAAAAAAAAAGGTACAGAACCCGTACCGTGCATCGAACCCGGTACCTCATGCGTAGACATTCACTACCAGACGGACACGTTTTCTTTATATTAGTACTTGCTTTTGTCTAAGCGAAAGGTGGACGTCATAATAGAGCAAAGGGGACAAGAGGACAAAGGGCTGTATACTTAACGTAACCTGAGGGGTTAACAGGGTCAGACTTCCGAATTAATGTTTAGAAATAGATCAAATATTTGTATACTTTTATACCATTGAGTTGGGTTTTTCTATGTATAATATTTATGTTACGTTACGGGTAGTTGGAGCCCACAAAAGCCCAACTTAACTTGGAACTTCGATATCGCCATTGGTCATAATGACCATTGATTGTGGAGGTCAGATGGCAGTCGCTCCACGGAAAATATCGCAGTTCAGCCGCATCACAGTTAGACTGGAAAGCTGACCCCAACTGAGTTGGGAAAAAGGTTCAGAGAATGATGAATATTTATGGTATTTACAAATAACTATAAATATCTAAGTATGTTTAGCCACATTCAATAACTCATTAATAGCTATTAAAGTTATACAAAAGGCTGCGGTATATGGAACTTGGGCGGAACGTGGACGTGGCGTGCACGTGGAAGCCCCGTTGACAACGGGATTCTGGTGTTAATTAATGCATACGAACACGATACGAAACATGACAGTGATTCGGATCTAAGCTAGTATTGCGAACTAGGAAAGATGTATTTTTAATTTCAAGAGTTACTATTTTAGGTATTTCCCGCCCCGCACGTGATACGTGTCCGGGGCCTCACTCCGAAAAACGAAAATATTCGTATCCGTTGACGTTTTTACCATTTAGCTATGTGGACTATGCAGGAATGGTTGAAGTGCTCGTCAGGGACGTACTAATACTGATCCATGGTGCTCGCTAGTCTCGTTTCTTTCAATTGTTCTATCTCTTTCATTTGTGTGTAACTATTTCTTTTACTATTGTACTCAAATTCTTCTGCTGTCTATTGTTATTTGTAATATCTGTCTTTCTTATCTATATGCGAAATCTTATAACTGGCCCTTTTCTACTTACTTTTTTTAATGTCCTACCTTATTAGCTGTAAGTTTTCCGTAAATGTTAATATAAATAAAAATAAAAATAAAATATTTATTATTAGACTCAGTTTCATGCTATAAGAGCATATTCTGAATGTATCTGACATTCATGTAGCTAGTATTCATTTGATTGGTATACAATTAAGTTTATTTCTATTCTATTATATTCTTAGCATGGTCAATAATACCCACTGACAATCACAATAGTCAAATTTCTATCAATAGATGTCTGACCATCGCCATTTAACTTAAGATAAACATGCTCACATGTTACTAAATAATTTAATCGAAACTAATCTTATTAACTAGCTCCGCAACCGGGCTTCGTCCGGTGCAATTATAGCGCCATATTAGCCATATTTAGGGACTTCAAAAATTGTAATCCTATCGGTGTATATAATGGTGACCTCCATTCCTGAGATTTTACCTTTAGCTACCCATCAGGCGGGGTGAAGTCATACTGACGTGACCTAAATGAAAAATGTCAAGAAAGCGCTTTGGTGGCTCTTTTCTCTACCGCACCATAAAGACTTGGAACTCTTCATCAGCTACGTGTTTCCTTCCTTCTACAGTCCCGGGTCTTTTAAACCGTGAAAAAGAACTTGATGAGGCCGCCAAGCTAAGGGTCACCACTGTAGCACTATCGGTGTATGTACTGGTGACCTCCGGTCCTGAGATTTTACCTTTAGCTTACCGTTAGGTGGGATGAAGTCATTATTTACGTGACCTATATAAAAAAGTTGATTGGTATTACGATAATTTATATGAGCAACGCGTCTAGCGTTAGCCTAATTTAATAATAAGTATTGAACTTTGCCGGCGACTAGCTTGTTGATGCGGCTTATCTAGAGATAAGCTATTTATTTCATCGGCTTCTCATCGACACATGTCAAGTACACAAACACCATTCATACTTATACATATTCTTAGGAGAGCAAGTTGACTATGATGAAAAGGAAACTTTGCCAAAAGTCTGCTACAAAATTCAAGATTATTTAGACGATAAACAAGCTTGGAAACATATTTTTCCTTGATGGTTACGTCAATAAAACTTCATCTCCCCTGATGAAGTAAAGCTAAAATCTTAGGAATAATAAGAGTCACCATCCCAGATACAATTTTTCAAGGGTAGCCAGAGCTTACTGTACCTCTCCTCCCCCACCCCTTTCTAACCCTTCAGGGTAGATAGCTCGTGTGTGACACCCTTAGTATTGCACACGTCCATAGGCCACGGTGACCGCTTCCCATCAGGTGGGCCGTGTGCTTGTCTGCCACCTACGAAGTATAAAAAAAATAATATGAATATATACTACAATGGCGGCTCTTATCTTGTCGGTTTCAGCCAGTAGGTGTTGTACACGTCCATAGCCCTCGGTGACTGCTCCCCATCAGGTTGGCCGTGTGCTTATCTGCCACCTAACTGGTATACAAAAAGTAGGACTCGGGATGGGAAGAAGTAAACCCGTTTTTACCTCAATACTATTTTTTATAGATTTGTTTACATATATTTATTTTTGCAGGTGTAGCTAATAAAAGCGTGTTAAAAGTTGTAACTAGGTTTAATAGAAGTTGACATTTCCGTGACATCGTTTATTGCACGGATCAGAAGGGCAGCGCCGGCAACAAGACTTCAATTACCTCAGCATCATAGAGTTGATTCGTCTGATTTGAATGCACATCGGCCCGAACACTCCGACGCACTAATTCACTCAAACGATTTCAAATCTCAATGAAATCGATGACCATATTCATACCACTTAAATTTTCTAAAAAATTGTAAATGGCGTACATACATACAAATCACGCCTTTTTCTCATTGGAGTAGGCAGAGACAACATCTTTCTACTTGCTACGATATTGGCATACGTCTCTCGCTTCTTCAACTTTCATAATTTTTGCGGGTTGCGGGTACTTTTGACCTGGCTTTGCTCTAAATGGCAATGCAATAATAAGTTTTCTAATAAGTGCATTATCAGACAAATGACCAAAAACACGACGAGTTTATCTTATTCAGTCTAGAAGTTCCTGTTACCACCTGCCGTTTCAATCTTCAAGCGCTGGATAACACGTTGCATTGAATGAAATTTTTAAGCAATTGCATGCTAACTATTCCCAATGATTTTTCGGAAAAAACGGCGCCCTAAGCCGTAGAATATATCGGAAAATTTCGAGCATTTAGAATGGGTCCAGGTAGCTCAGTTGGTCAGAGCATTCTCCCTGTAAGGGACTGGTCACGGGTTCAAGTCCCGTCCTGGATGATCATTTTTTCCGATCAGAAAATCACGTAGCCCGCACTCGATTATTTTATCTTGTTTAGTTCAGGAGCTCCTATGGACACCTACCGACCTACCGTCTCCGATCAGTTTCATGTTACCATATTATCGCATTGTCACCGAAAATATCTTGATTTTCAACTTTCGGTCACGATTCAATGGATTTGAAAATTTCACAGATTTTACGATTAGATGTTGAAAACTTCCTTACAAGAATACAATGACAATTGATAGATCGAGATGAGATCGGAACTAAATTTTGAACATATTGTATTACGAGAATTGATCCTCTGTACGCAATTTCATTGGTAATCTGAGCTCTATCGAAAAATATCAAATGACAAGTCCGAAACGACGGACGAGAGCCGACTGTTTATAAATTGGTTTTATGACACTCACGCGGCGGGAACTTCCATTTTTGATACCACTTAGGTGGCAGACAAGTACACGGCTTACTTGATAGTCTCATCGCGGATCCTGAAGAGCAGGTGGTAGGAAAGGGTGAGCACTGATATTATTAGTAGCTCAACAAGCTTTTATTAGTTCCACCTATGTATTTAGTTTGCCCCAAGCGTGAAAACAATTTGCACTTCTTTTTCCAAGATGGCGGCCACGGGACAAGGGTTCATAACCCTTGCCCTCATAAACTTGGATTTTGTTTCATAATATTGCATAATCGTAATTGTAACTTTTCAATTGTATGAGTGAGTCGTGCGCTAGTTTCCTTCTTTAGTAGTGCAAAGAGATGTTTAAATACTTTTAGGATTAGCCTAGCAACGCTCAGCTCTAACAAGTAAACAGTCATTATAAATATAATTGTAAAATCATTATTATTATTGTAAATAGACCAAAAAAAACAGCCCTCTGAGTTCCTTGCCGGAGTCTTCTCAGGTCTGGGCCGCGTTTCGAACCGGCGCGGTGGTCCATCTGCTTCTAGTTTTAAATATTTTGAATTTTGATATTTTGTGAGTGCCGCATTTAATGTTCTACACGATAATTCTTTGCAGTGAACTAATGCAATTTAAATAATGCAATTTTGTGACTTGGTGCCAATAAACCGTTTAATAACTTATCATTTCTTTATAATATATGTTTATTGTACATTATAATCATATAATTAGTACGATTATGGTTGCCCTATTGATCAATTAAACAAGTCAAATTATTTTCAAATTGTTTCTAAAACTCTCCCGAAAATTTCATGGAACTCAAAGTGTTATTTACAAAATTTTCTTCCGATAGGATTGCGCCACACTTTTAACATAAAAGCGGGAACTCAAGGGCTGAATAGCCTGTAGATGTTGTGGTCGCCGCAGACTCAGTACTGCGTTCGCCATCCGCGGAGGCAGAGGGTTGTACGAACACGTGTCTCCGAGCGTGCGACACGCACGTGGCCATGAGCGTGCTCGGTTCAAACAACGTCGGCTCCTTCAATCCTGCTGTGCGCTACTTCGGGAACGGTCGCGCAAACGGTTCCGCGATTTCATCAACGATTGAGTACGTTAGGCCGGACAGGGGTTGTGGGTGCCCGCAATGCAATCCCGCACGTCGCTTAGACAAACACGGCTATATCGATATGGGAACAGACTCGGCGTGTGTGGTGAGTGCTGCGTCATGGAATGGTGCAGATCCGAGACACTCAGATCATTGTTTTTATCCTCCGCCACCGCCGGCGCCGCTGCCTCAGCAGGAACCTTGGCATCATCAGTACCTCTCGTCTGCAGGTAAGGTTTAACTCCGCAGCATGCGATTGTTCAGTGATTGGAGCGTCGTACGTCACAGTAGTATTGTGGTGAATTTGTTATCGGTTTTTATTGAGAAAAAATAAAGAACACGCGTGTTGCAGTGCAGGTGTTGCACTTCGACTTAACTATTAACTAGTCTCGTGCGGAGTGATAGGCATGCCGACACACATATTTGCAAAAACGCACACATAAACACTGTGTTTCGATATAGTATTCGTTAGTGTGATCTGTAATCTATGAACGTCTTATATGTATTAGTTACTGTATGTGCATGTGTGAGTACCTCAGTTGATGGTAACACTCGAGGAAATGGTCGTATACGTGACGGTTGGTTCATGTTATTATATTTCAGAAAGATAAAAAAAAGTATAAAATATCATGGATTTTTACCGATGCTTTTCAGGCGTAAAAAATTTTAATATGTATTTTAAAATGCACTGATCGGTTTAAATATATGTATTTATGTACATGTACTAAATTATATATATGTATTAATATTGATCATCTTATTATGCGTGTTTGTTATTAAAACCCTCGTGGACCTACTCGTGTTGCTGTCTATTATGATTCCAAACTCTGTGTGGCTACTGAAAGTTTAAAAAAAATCATATCTGAAAAATAACAATTTCATGAAAACTTTATTAGAGATAATAAATAAAGTCCAAAATTCTAGTATTCGTAGCCTGGGTGGGTACCTACTTTAAATGGCGCGTTCGTCCCGGGAGCCACCTGTAGCATCATAGGCGTCTGTAATGATGCCTTAATTCTTAAGACTTTACCATCAGACAAGGTAAAGCCATAAACAAATATTGTAAAATATGATATTATAATAATATCACAGAATTGACTGCATACTGTCGGTTAAAGTCTAAGGCTAAGTCGGTTAAAAAGAAAACCCAGTATCCAAAAAAACTTAAATCTTTTTTACTTAATTTCTTTTAATAAGTATACTTATCCCTGATCAGTGTACATAATGATCAGAGATCAATGTAAATAATAATATAAAGTGATATTTCCGTAAACATCCTACAAAATCAAAATGATTGAACTCGTAGTTACGGATACCTAGGTACACAGAATAGGTCTTACAACAACTATTTCCAATAACAATCGAGGGCGTTATTAGTTCCGTTTCTCTTGATAGCTTAGTTATTAACCTGCAGGAACGAATAGCGTGCTATACACATAGCGCGCTATCTTATGAACTCACTTTGCTAACAGCTACTGTGTTTGATATTTTAGGTTCATTTCTTCCATACATACATTTTGAATCATTAATTCCAGTTATTTTCCAGTTGCGTCTGAAGTTTCCATTTCGGAATATAGGGTCTAATTTTAATTTTGATTCGGTTTATTAACCTTTACGATGGCGACTGCCATCTGACTTCGCGATGGACGCAAAAACTGATGAACGGATTTCGATGCAGTTTTTTTATTTAAAAGACCTGCTTTCTCTGTTTAGTAGAACAGAAGATTTTATCACCAAAAAACGATATTCGACGGGCGAAACCGTGGGTATCAGTTAGTTGTAATTATAATTTGGCAAAATAAACAACTTACTTATTGCCGTAAGCAATGTATAGAGACTCATTATAACAAACCAAATATGCGTAAACTCAAGGGCTTAGGTAACCTCCGACCGCAGAATTTCGTTCTCAACCTCCTGCCGCCAGCATTAAGACGGCTCCAAGATACAAAAAAAATATAGTATTGTTATAAGAAACCTACTAATATTATAAACGCGAAAGTTTGTGAGAATGTATTGATACATGGATGTCTGGATGTCTAGATGTCTCGATGTCTACATGTAATTCTACCAATGGATCCTAGTGGACGGAGGGGTACGTTTGTTGCTCTTTCAGCAAAACCGACTGAATAGATCTGGCTGAAATTTGGTACAGAGATCGATTCCTTCAACCTAGTGTTAATCCCAGTCGCATCCAAAGCTTCCACCTCTTGAGTCTGAGGTTCGCTTTTACCCGTCTTAACTGCGGATTTGGCTGGACTTCGATATTTTCCGTGAAGCGACTGCCATCTGACCTTAACAACCCAATGGTGACATTAGGCGATATCGAAGCATTGCAGATAGACCGTTGTTGTAGGGCTACAACTACTCGTAACGACTGCCATATAGATAGATATAGATTATAGTTTGGAATAACACAATCAATCAATAAGTCTATTGCAATCCACTGCTGGATATAGGCCCTCACAACGTACGACATAGCACCCGATCCTCCGCCTTGCGCATCCAGTCTATCCCAGCTGCCTTTTTCTGGTCGTCCGTCCATCTTGCTGGGGGGCGTCCTACTTTCCGCTTGCCAATTCGCGGTCTCTAGCCTATTAAACATAGGCTACTTTTCATCCCAGAATTTGACGTGAGGAGAGCCGCGGGCAACAGCTAACTATCCATAATTCGGTACAATAAATTAGAAGTACATATTCCACTATCATTCCAAGAATTCTCTTTTGTATAAGACTCAATTTCTTGTTTCGAAAAAATGTATGGTGTACAAAGAATGGGTATAAATATGGCTTCCAAGATTCACTACATTGTTAGATGAGTAGTCTCAAGAAGTCTTCTGCGAACTATGTCTTGATTATGGGTTACATATTCACCAAATTTTGTTAAGTATCTTTTTTTTTGGGAAGTTTAGAGTTGGGCGTTGGGCGAGGGGATTAGGGGATGAGGGGAGAGGGATTGTTAGCTCTGGCTACCCTACTTACCGCCAGGAACACAACACGATGGTTATTATGGCCGCGATCTTCTGTAAGGAAGAGGTACTAACCCCACACGAACTGCTCAGTTCGGACGGGAGATACCGTCGTGTTCTACCTCCGTTAAAATTTATAATTAGTTGTACTTAAAGCTTTCATTTATTACCTGGTGTCATTCAAGTATTTACTTCTTAGGCTTGAATAATTTAGCATGGTGAATTGTTGACACGAAAGAACAAGAATAAGTGTTTACTAAGAAAATATAGGTATTTGTGGAACTTTCGACAGTTTGTTAACTTTCAATGGATATAGAACGTCTAAATATGATTTCAACACTTTTCCAACAATCTTATTTAGAAAATTTGACATTTTCTTTTATACCGTGAATTAAACAGAAGACTTGTTAAAGAACTTATTGCGACACAGAAATAATAATAGGTTGGTCAGAGCAATCCCCCTGTAAAGGACTGGTCACGGGTTCAATTCCCGTCCAGGATGATCACTTTTCCGATCAGAAAATCATTAGGAATAGTTAGCATGCAATTGCTTTAAAATTACATTGAGGTATAGAAGTTGTTGTTGTTGATACGCGTTAAAAGCGGGAGGCGCCCTTGCATCTTAACCAGCGTAATTACATCCATTAGCGTATAGTACTAGACCCCGTACAGGTTACAACACATTCCTAGATTAGCGTCCGTGAGCGATGTCTATGTACGCGTCGCTCGAACAGGCATTGAATGGAGTTTAATTGTAATTTGAGGATCCATTAACGAGTGGTACTAGATCCCGTACAGGTTACCGCACATTTCAAGATTCGCGTCCATGAGTGAAGTCTATGTACGCCGTGTACGCGTCGCTCGAACAGGCATTTGATGGAGTTTAAGTATAATTTAAACATAATAACATATAAACGAGTGGTACTAGATTCCGTACTTATGTACACTCAAAGAGTATCGAACGCGTGACCAAAATAATACCCCTCAATCGCGTAATACCAGAATCGCAAAATACCAGAATCGCAAAACACCAGAAGTCGAACGCTTTAGCATTATTAAGTTAGAGATATTTTTTTCGATTCGATTCGATATTTTAACCATCTCCATAAATATATTTAAAAATAAATTAAACACTATTAAAAATAATGTGAAAGTCGTGAGACGCCTCGTAAATATGAAACGTCGGAATTAATTCACATATTTAATTTGAATATTATTAACAAACTAACAAAATAAAAATAAATCATTTAGATAATTTTGTTAATAATTAAATTATTTATTTCTGAACTAAGGAATATTTTCAACGTCTTAGAACAATTTCACTCTCAGAAAAAAATACACCTTTACCTATACTTGAACGTACGGTCGAAGACGATAGTCCTTTATCACCTTAAGGTCGAAAATCCCGTGACAAGCGCCGCTGCGCGCACGCGGCCCCGCCAGGCCAGTGTGTGTGTGTGTGTGTAATGTTTCAATGCAACAAGACACCACGCGTCTAGCTAGACTAGAACAACAAAATATGAGTAGTTCGTGTTAGACAAAGATAACGATATAATAATTTTCAAAACTGTATTATTCTTTACAACTGCTATGATTTTATTTCAAATCTACCTTCATACTTTTTACATTTTATGTTGATCTTGGCTAAAGTTTAACAAATAATAAATACTACCTAAGAAACATATTTTATTCATCTACCTGATATTAATTTATAAATGAAACACAAAAAGTGTTATTGCAATATTGTAGGGTTCGAACCATCAACATTTGCATTTTCATAAACCTATAATTCTACCTAAGAAACATTATTTTATTAATCAACCTGATATTAATTAATTTATAAATGAAACAAAAAGTGTTATTGCAATATCGTAGGATTCGAACCATCAACATTTGCATTTGCATGTTCATAAACCTCATGCTAAAACCACTCGGCCACGGGTTGCTTGAGTAGTGGTTACGAAATTATCAATGATATTCCTACGGAAGAACAATTTATGTGTGTGTGTATATTATCTTAAAAGAAAAAGGTCATAAGTAGTACTAGAATGTTGACGCGAAAGTTATGTAGAATTGACACTGCACTTTTGTTCCCTATAGTACCTACTGACCTAATACTTGACAATTAAAATACACTAATACACTTTGTCCTACCCCCCTCCCCCCTGTCATTCCCCCTATACTGTAACTCGTGTACACTAAGGTTTTTAAATGAGGTCGTACGGGCCCTAATTTTTGAAAGAAGGTCGTATGGGTCCTTTTTTTAGGTGGGGTCGAAACTTGGGGGTCGTACGGGTACGTCGCCGGATAAACAGTAATGATCCACGAACACACCGAGAACATGCTCGGGATTTCCCCGTGAAAGTAAAACGGTCTTGGAACCCAGAAGAATTTCGATGCGAAAGTAATGAAAAGTAAATTCAAATTGAAATTCAAATTCAAATTCATTTATTTATTATTAAAAAATGTAAATTGGAGGAGTTAAACCTGGAGTAGATCCACTTCCCTCTTTAGCAAAATGGTAGACAAAAGGACAAATAGACAAACAAACTAAAGTGCGAGCACGAAATTATAGAAATAATATTATGAACCTTTGGAATCCCTACAACTTTGTATAATCGAGAAACTGAGATAGCAAAACACAATAAGGCAGAATAGAGGCAAGACTGAAAATGTATTACTCATCATCATCATCATTCTCTGAACCTTTTCCCAACTCAGTTGGGGTCGGCTTTCCAGTCTAACTGTGATGCGGCTGAACTTCGATATTTTCCGTGGAGCGACTGCCAGAAAATGTATTACTAATACTAATTAATTATTACTAAGATATTTGTGGAAAACTACTTATGGCTCTTTAGTCAACTGGACCCACTCGAAATGGATCCAGTTGACATATTCATTATTATTTATTAAAATCAATTTGGTAAAGTGGGCCCACTTGCCAAAATGAGAAATGATTTGAGGGACTTGAGCGGTAGTTTGGCTTGACAACGTTAGATTGGTACATTATCATGCCAATCGGATATCTCTTAAAAATTCATCTATTTATAGCCGACAAGTGATGCTACTTTTCAACCCATGTGTTAAAATAAAAATGGCAGTTTAGTGGACCCCTAGGACCGGTCGTGGATTCACATCCCATTCTGGATGCTCATTTTCTCTGAGCTATTTTTTTTTTTTTTTTTTTTGTTTATTCATGATAGGCTTACGTTTGACCTCAATCTCACCTGATGGTAAGTGACGATGTGGTCTACGATGAATCACGCATATTATGAAAAGTTAGCATACTGATTGCTTCAATATTCCATTGAATTAAATCTGTGAATAGACAAGTTTTAAATACCCGTGATCGAACACGAGATTTGGTTCTAGATATAGGCCCTCGTTAGCGCTGCCAGTGCACGCCTGTCAATCGGATTAGGTAGATACATAGTAGTAGAGCCGTTGGCGATTGATCTTCACCCATCTGATAACCATTGGGATATATTATTTATCAAATTTTATTCATCTTTAATATGCCTATGATGACTCGCCTATCAAAAAGTGCTCATCACTATAATTTTATTTTCATGTCTATGTCATGAGCGGTTTTGCAATGTGCTATTTCGTAATCAAATTATCTTTCTCATGATACCACTTTTGATTGGTTATTAGGTCGGTGTAGTTATATTATATAGAGTATAGACCATTATAAATACCTCATTGCATTGTGTCCAACGAGGGAGCGAGGTTGGGAGTTTTGAATAATACAAGTTCACTTGGTAGTTGGTAGCAACTCTTGTATTCCGCGGTGTAACCAATATTGTTTCACAAAAAATCATTGACAAAATGCTCTATATATATCCTGACCCTGTAACGAAACCATATCGCGATTTAAAATCTTTACAAATCGCCATCTAGTTTACCTTGCGGTACTAATCAAATTCACATATTTTATTCTTACAAATATTGGCGTTGCGTGTAGGTATCGTTACCATAGTCGGTTAGACACATTGCATGTGCAAAAAAATAGTAGGCAAGCCTATCGATGCATATTTTTTATGAAAAAAAAAAAACTATCAGTTGGAATAAAATATTTCCGGGCAAAAGAGTGAATTAGTGAGCGTGAAAGGTTTAATGATAGTAGAAGAAACGTGTGAAGTATGTGAATACTACCTCGGAGGAAAAAAGACCTGAGTATAATGTATGTATCAAAGAGCAAAGAAAAATCCTTTTAATGTTCTGTGGTATGTATGAATTGGTGATAAAAAATAATATTAAAATTATTTAATTATGAATAGCCATGAACACTTTTTGATTGGCAAGTCGTCATAGGTATGTTAATAGATGAAATATATTTGATAAAAAATATTATACATTTCATCTATCTGGTAATTAGATGGGTGAAGGTCGGTAAGGTTATAAGGTTTTTCAAGGAGGTAAAACACGACGGTATCGCCCGTCCGAAACGAGCTCTCCGACTGGGGAAATACCTCCGCTCTACAGAAGACTGCGGCAATAATAATCATCGTGTTGTGTTCCCGCCGGTAATTAGGGTAGCCAGAGCTCACTATACCCATCCTCCCCGCACCCCTTCCTAGACTCTCCACCCCATCCTAGCCTTAACCCCTTTCCTTCAGGGTAGGCAGCGCGTGTGTGACACCTTTGGTGTTGCACACGTCTGTAGACCACGGTGCCCGCTTCCCATCAGGTGGGCCGTCTGCTTGTCTGCCACCTATCTTATATATAAAATTCTCGTGTCACAGTTTTCGTTCCCGCTACTCCTCCGAAACGGCTTGACCGATTCTCATGAAATTTTGTGAGCATATTGAGTAGGTCTGAGAATCGGCCAACATCTATTTTTCATACTCCTAAGTGATAAGGGTTGTTCACCCTTAAAATGCAAAACAACGTTTGCCGGGTCAGCTAGTGTGGTATGAAAAGAAGGTCGATCTTCGCCGGCTCTTAGCCCATAATTGATAAATTTCCACCGTAAATTTGGTATGAATTATTTAGATTGACAAGATGATTTGTGAAAATGCCTTGAGCATTCTGTTCGTTGATTCGTAATAGCTTAAAAAGTTTCACTACTATGATTACCATACTTTCGTTCTGACTATCAAATTTTTAGGTCATTTAAAATTGGTATTCATAATTGCCTGCTAATGTGGCTTAGCGGTGCGGCAGCGACTGCTGTGCTCGAGGTCTCAGTCTCGATTTCCGTTTTTGACACAGGTATTGCGTTTTTCAGCTAGGCAATTTGCAGTAGCAAACGAACCCCTTAAAGGTGCGTATACAAGAAATTATCCTACTAATATTATAAATGTGAAAGTTTATGAGTATGGATGGATGCATGGATGTACCTATGCATGGATGTGTATGGATGTTTGTTACTCTTTTGCGCAATGACGTCAGCCCCCGTAGACAAGTGTTAAAAGCCTAAATCGCTAACGATCGCTAGGGAAACGAATAGATTAGGTTGACCAATCACATCCAAGCTCGTCGCCGGTGTACGATGCGCGTGCCGCGGCGGAATCACGAGCTGGAGTGTGATTGGTCGACCTAATCTATTCGTTTCCTTAGCAATTTAGACTTTTTACACTTGTCTACGGGCCCTGAACGGATCTAGTTGAAATTTGGCATAGAGCTAGATTATGGTCTGGAATAACACTAGGTTACATTTTTATATCCCGAGAATAGGTTCCCACGGGAACTTGATCAAAATTTCACACGGACGAAGCCACAGCTAACAGTCAATATGTCTGATATACACGTATATGTTAAATTTTTCCTTCAGTAATTTATTATTTGACATTGATTAGTGAATTTTATAATCCATATAACGTCCGCACATGAATTTAAAATTGTTATGGAATACCTTCCACGCAACAATACATGACCATATTAAATATCATAACAATATTAGAAACCATTATCATAGTAGAACTAATTACAGCTACAATCGAACCTATGATTGTACCTATAATTTTGTTCTATCACAATGACTGAAATAGTTAAGCAGATTAAGAACGGCTTTAGAACGTAAATAGACGCGGTTCGCATGTGTACAAACATGTCAACACACACACAAATGCCACAGTGGACGTTGGGATTTAATGGCGCCCACACATTTACATGTACATATTCATTTGTGTGTAGATGTGTGCGCACAGCACGTGACAAGTCATGTGCTTCAGAGACCGCTCGACAATCGACCAAACATTTAATAGTTGTTACATTAAGTTGCGTGGAATCTATGTACTAGGTCTGCCCTATGGATTTTTTTATACCTCGTAGGTGGCAGACAAGCACACGGCCCACCTGATGGGAAGCGGTCACCGTGGCCTATGGACGTGTGCAACACCAAAGGTTTCACACCTACCCTGAAGGGATTGGGGGAGGGCTAGGATGGGGTGGGGAGACTAGGAAGGGATGGGGGGAGCAGGAGTACAGTGAGCTCTGGCTACCCTACTTACCGGTGGGAACACAACACAATGGTTATTATGGCCGCGGTCTTCTGTAGAGCGGAGGTACTTCTCCAGTCGGACAGGTCATTTCGGACGGGACATACCGTCGTATCCTACCTCCTTTCTGGTTTCCCCCGTGATCATTAATGTACCTACATCTTTTTTTCATATCACTTAAGTGGCGGACGAGCACACGGCCCACCTGATGGGAAGCGGTCACCGTGGCCTATGAATGGGTGCAACACTAGACACTCACGCTGCCGCCCCTAAACTTCGGGCTTTATCAGGCTTTTTCAGACATTTATAGGACATGAATGCCAGGGCATAAGTCCATGTATACAAATGGGATAATGCCCGGCATTAATCGGGTGGATTGAATAAATGCCCAATTAATGCCTAAAATGACAGGTATCACTACCTGTATTCCATTCCATTCCAACCATTTATTCGATCCTCTGTAGCACCCATTCAAGTCATACGTCGTAAATGTGTGAATAATTGAAATAAAAAAATGATTTAATGGGCGATTTATAATACGATAAATTGGCTATTCAACACAAAAATAATTATTTCAATAGTACCAGCAGTTTCTGAGATTATCACGTTCAAACAAACAGCATTTTATATTGATATAGTTTGCTGCGTTTTTGCACGCAGATGGACGACATGTAATTGGTCAAGTAACCGCGTTTCGCTTACAATACGTTTGCGTTCATCTTGCAGCAGTGAACTTGGATCAGGTAGTTCTACGCCGTCGCACACAGATGGCGTTCTTACAATTAATCAAAGATCTACAAATGCTAGCATTGTTGTAACAGACACGTGTCTTAAGGAATTCGTTATAAAATTTTCGTGCAGCCGTCTAAACTTCATAAATATAAAATATACTCACGCTATTTCTATCCGGGGTAGGCAGAGACAATAGCACGCCATTCGTCTTCACTAGCTTCCTTAACTGTCATTAGGCTATTCATACAAGTAATATATATTTTGTAGGCACGTATATTTTTTTACACACACTCTCGAAATTTCATGAAAGTTGGTTCAGCCGTATAAGAGTTCAATGACACGTACCTGCGTACATAACTATTACCGGTAAGAGACTTTGAATTTAAATAGGTACAAATAAAAGAGATACAAACAAAAAGACAAAACGTTTTTTTGTACGCTAATATACTCTAGAACTGAGATTATAAGAGGTGACTTTAATGGTGGGTACTCACATACGATATTACTCGATAGTTTTGCTTCAAAACGAGTAAATAAATTATTAACGTGTAGACCGCAAAACTTACAGCTCGAAAACAACTGGATGGGTTTGAAGCGATTTTTTTTTGTGTGAAATGTCTTGATCAGACTTCAAATCTCAGATGATGTTTGGTCACAATCGGATTAGTAGAATCGGAGATATACTCAAAAAACACTTCTATTCTATTCTATTCTATGGAAAAATAACAGCTCTTTTATTTTATTTATGAATACCTACCTATATTATAACAAAATTATAATTTAGTAAAAGATAAGATAGGATAATTTTTATTTTCCATATCGTTTTATAATAGTGGCAATTTTCGCTATCAAATTCGAATTCGAAATTAAAACTTAAAATTTAATACCGATCGCTTGGAATTAAGTTCAAGAGTAGCCCCCAAATCAGTGTACATTGAGTGTACTTGAAATTTCCCCGAATACAGTTAAGACTTTCCCTCCGTATCACTGGATTCAGAACTTAATTTACCAATCGCATCTGACCCCAATACACCTCTCGATATACTTATATTTACTACTGCTACTTACGATTTCACTACAAAACTTTCATCATCTTAATATTTACGAATATCAATTCGTTCAAAACATCGCCCAACTTCTATTTTAAACAAGCTGTACCCGTGACTACGTCCGTCCGTGAGATTTCTGATTTTTAACGTTTTAATTTTTTATTTTTAAACCCCCCATAATTCTCTTTCCAAAAATATTTAAAATTACATCAGTTATCTACCAGTGAAAATCTAATTAAAATCGGTACAGCCACTTCAGAGATTCAACATTCATAGAACAAACAGACAGACAGACAAAAATTGTAAAAAATATTATTTTGGTATATAAACATAGCTAAAGGCGTATGTAGTATGTAGTGTGCTTATGTATGTAATGTATGTAATGTCTGCAATATATGCAATGTATGTAATGTGTATGTAAGTAATGTGTATGTATGTAATGTATGTATGTAATGTATGTAATGTATGTAATGTATGTAATGTATGCAATATATGCAATGTATGTAATGTATGTAATGTATGTAATGTATGTAATGTATGTAATGCATGTAATGCATATAATGCATGTAATGTATGTAATGTATGCAATGTATAATAGATTCGGCTAAAAATTTCGTATTTAAAGACTCGGTGTAGTCCAACTGTCTATTCATGCCTAGGACTTACATGAAATTAGGTATGTCATAACAGCTGCAGCTCCAATTGAGGGGAATGCAACTGACTCTTATAACGAGCAGGATACAATATTCCAATCATTACCTTCCTGCGCGTCACGGCCAGGGTCACTGCGCGACTGCGTGATTTCAACACGTGTCGTGACTCACAAAATAGTTGTTCAGTGAATATATTACAAGCTACCTACGAGTACCATGTCGAGTGTTCCGATGAGTTGCACCAACTAGTCCCACCCTCTCCTTTCCTATACAGAAAAACACGTACAAGGCATCATCCTCATATATGGCAAATTCTTCCATCAAGAACCAAGTGGTTCGGTGCATCCTTTCTTTGCCGCACCATCAAAACCTGGAATTCATTGCCAGCTCACAATACAGTTAAAGTCTAAAATCAAATGAAAATAATTTATTTAAGTTTTCATTGGCTCTAAAATAATAAGGCCGTTTTTAGTGCATAAAAGCGTTTAACATAAAACTTTTTTTATTTGGTCTATTTACAAATATTTACTTAGTCTAAATACAATGATTCACATACAGCTCAACAACCGATAGCTTCAAAACACGTGCCCTACTTAATATCTTTCAGTGACAGACTGTTTCAGAGATGCTTACTACCGTTATTATCGTATACTATTGCCGTGACGTCACAGAACCATAGGATTGATAAGAATACGTAGTTGTATAGGGGAACATTTTAAGTTCTCACCAAAATAAATTTTATGCCCTAAGACTATTTACATCAAAATAATTGTACGTTTTTTATTCTTTTCTTTCTTGTTAGGTTAGGTTAGTAAAATATTTGGTCTAAAGTTAACTTTAGAGAGTTTAATTTATTTATGCCATGCAATATATAAAGGAAATTAGCGGAACACAATTTGGTGAGCGTTTACCCGTTTTGGCAGGTATTTCAAATTTATTGGTAGGCCGTTGTATAGTAGGGACTCGTAGCTAACCGAGTAAGTCTTTGAGGAACGTGTGTTGTGAAGAAAAAAAGTAAAATAAAAGTATCGGATATCCAAGTTGTCCCGCGAGAATACGCGCGCTATGACGTGTACCGAAAACTATGACCTCAATTCACCAGCTCTCGTCCGGCAGCGCTGGCGCCTCGAGCCTGCAGCAAAACCAAATTTCACTTTTGTTGTAGAATGCGTATCTAGACGCGAGAATGTTGCGAATAATTATTTCACTGGCATATCATTATGACATGTCGTTAAATCGTAAGATTTTGACGTCAAAATCTACATTACATTGGTTAGTTTTTAATACTATATATTACTATTTAGTCTGAAAGTTGCGCCAGTGAATGAAAAATTAAGAAGCAAGCGACTGTAGTGATAATTATGTTATGAGAAGAAATGAAAGCAATGTTGTTAAAAAGGTTCAGAGAATGAATGATAAAGGTTTGAAGTGCAGAGGTAGGCCTAAGAAAAGATGTATGGTATGCGTGGGAGTGACTGAGGAGATGATATCTGACAGGAATGTATGGAGGTGAATAATATGTTGTACCGACCCCAAATAAATGGAACAATGGCAATGATGATGATACTATTTATGTATGTATATTTGTGAGGTTAGTGTTTTACACGTACGCTCTGTAATAGTTACTTATCATGCAATACCAACCCGTTGACGTCTAGTGGACATGTTTTTAGACTGCACGCTGTTACTGACAATAACTCAATAGAGTATAAACATACATTTATATATATTACACATATAAATTTGGTAAATACATACATATTTTATATAGAAACACCCAGACCAATGCAAATAGACATGTTCGTGCATGCATTAATTTGCACTGAGCGGGAATCGAACCCCCGCCTCTCGCTATCGTAGCAGTTGAATGCGCTACGGCTACGTCACAGAAAGGTAGTCAAGTGTGAGTAAGGATGGAAGTTATTATCACCTGCTTACTCCAGAAGGAGAGAAGCATAATTATATTGTATTATGAGGCAAATGTAACCCTTTGCTAGTGCATTTAATTCTTACGACGACACTCTTTAGTGTTACGAGGCCTTTGAACGTTGTAACTTAGATAAATTATTATAATAATAATAATAAATCAAACCCTCTAATAGCATAAATTAATGTAAGAAGATAATTTATACTTACATATAATATATAACAATTATAAAATTGTAAAGTAGTTATAGTTAGCATCGAATTTAAGATTAAAATATTTTTCAATATAAAATTTTAAATGAAAATTATTCAAATATAGAAAATAAAATTTTTTTTTGGCGTTTTGTCTTTTTAATCGTGCTGGTGCGTTATGCGTGCGAATAAAGCAAATATAGACGAATTAGAGTATCGATACAAAAATAAAAATAGAAAATTTTCCATAACATACAATTTGCTCATTTCTGTAAACGGGTCCGGTAGCAGTTCTGCAATAGACTTGCCCCCCTGTGGCGAGGGGTAAAACATACTATACCTTTTATACGTGTTTCCATCTCCCTTTAATCCAAGACCCCTTAAGCGGAGCGTTAATAAAGCTCTATCCAGGCGCCCGATTCAGAAACGCGTGATTTCAATTCGATAACTTTTTATTACGATCTATGAAAATAAAATCTTATCATACCTTTTAAATTATCTATAATTAGATTTATTTTTAATTAGATTTTAAGTTAGACCAAGACCTTTCTAATAAAAAAATCAACATCAAAATTCGTTCAATAGTTTTTGCGTGCATCGCGAATAAACAGACCAAAATGTACTCAGCTATATACTTTTTTCAGTATATACAGACAAAGGAGGTGTTTAAACTAACTCCTTTGTAGTTTTAAAAGTAAAATGTATGTCACCACATTGAGAAGAATTAGTGTATCGGCAACACGAAATGAAATGGACCGACGCGTCATCGAGGAGAAAGCAGCTGCCTCGCAGTGAGCATCTCGTGTTTACGAAGTAACCGTCAAGGTCGCGAGATTCAGTTTTAAACATTTGCTATCACCTTCCTATAACCATTTTTAATTCTCATTTGCATAACGATTTCCCAGTTTCGCAATCGAGAAAAGGTCTAATACCTACTAGAATAGGAAATAGTGGAACTCCTTGACTACTAGTAAATAATAAAATGCAAAAATGCAAAAACAAATGCGAAAATAAATTGCAAAAACAAAATGCAGATAAAATGCAAATACAAATGCAAAAACAAATACAACAATACATCTGCAGTGAACGTGAATTGAACCTGCGATCATTGAAAGAACGCCTAACTAACCTGTACCAAATAGGTCGACTTAAACTTAATTATTTTTGTATGCATCTTGTCGGCAATAGTTATGGAATTTTCTGTGCGAGTCTTGAAGTGCCAAGAACGGAGTATGTGTTGCTCAAGAATCAACAGGATATTCTATTATACCCCCCAGTTAAATTGGTAACGGGATTACCTTTGAGTCACACGGTGTAATATAATTATAGAGCGGTTGAAACCATTATGGTAAAAGGGCCGTTAATAACTACTAGCCAATGTCCATGGCATGCCCGCGTGAATGTCGGTTATCTTTTCTGGTCACATCTCTGGCTCTATTCAACCAATGCAATCAGACATACGGCTGAGTTTAAGTCTAATCAAGATCCCTCCTATAAAAAATATGTAATCTGTAGTCAAGTCAAAAGTCAAAAGTCAAAAATCATTCATTCTGTATAGACCATTTTAAGCGGCACTTACGAAACGTCAAAATCAAAATTATTTAAAACTAGAAGCAAATGGACCACCGGTTCGAAACGCGGCCCAGACCTGAGAAGACTCCTGCAAGAAACTCAGCGGGCTGTTTTTTTTGGTCTATTTACAACAATTGCCTTAGTCTAGATACAGTATTAGTTCGAGTAACATAGTCGAGTGAACAGTTCATTTCCAAGCTTCTTTATCATCCAAATAATCTTGAATTTTATAGTACGCTTTTTGAGAGTTTTCTTTTAACAACATTTTTAAATTTACCTTCATAAATCTCTAATTTTACTTGTGAGTTTGTTTAAAAAGCGTACCTATACAGTTACCCCGGAAAGAATGACAATTTTTTTGGAGCCTACTATCACAGGCTACAAGATTGTTTTTGAATCCTATTCAAGGTTGTAACTTAGTCAAAGGGTGCGCGCAGTGTAAACGCAGCGAACAGGTGTCGAGGCGTGAACTGTAAACACCGATGTTATTGTGCTGGGGCCACGCACAATAGCCCGATAACAGCTCTGTCGATAACGCGCCAGCGCCGGCCAGGTGACAACCCTGACATTGACCTCGACTGCACCGCGGCTCATACACCGCGAAGAGCCCTGCATTCACATGCTCCCTTCACAGATCAAACACGTCATTTTCTAAACTATCTAACATCCATTGTTTCAAGAATATTATTCTCCTGTAGATCAAGAGATACTTGTTCAAGTTTCAATAAACAATTTTGTATATCATTCCTTGAAGCTACAGCGCTGTTGTAACTCGTATATCTCTCATCAGGCGTATACTAGATCCATTTTTTCGATGCAGATATGATTTATCATCTGTTTAGAAAGTGTGATTGTAAGTTTAAAGCCTTGCCTAGTACATGCCAGTACTCGGAACGGTCTTATGATAAGCATATTTATAGTTAGAAATGCCATTGAAATTGCTACAAACATTTCATCGATAAGAATCCAATTGAATGCAAGAAAAATGTTACTGAATACACAATTCTAAGAGTAATAGTTCGTACATTTTTAAGGGTGCCTGGGGCCTTACTCCGAAAAACGAAAATATTCGTATCCGTTGACGTTTTGACCATTTAGCTACCCCGAAAGTGTTTCCTTTCGGATTTCGGATCCGTCTTCGATCGTTTGACATTGAGGTTGTCGATCGTTATCAGTACACCTCCTACTCCCAAAATACATTTGACGTTTTCGCTGTCGTTGTTTGACAAATGGTCCGTTTTCGTTCGATCCGAAACGTTCATGTTCGATTTTCAGAGTAAGGCCCCTGGTCTGCGGGTCTTTTGTTTATGTTCGTACGCTACGAGCGTTATGAGATTCAAGTTTATAGAGATATTGTCAATTAAACGCATGCGTCTATGTTAATGCTCTTTCGGCGAAGTGGTATTTTCGCGCAGGTTTCGGCAAAGGTGAAAGTGTTCGTTCGTGTTTTTGTGAAAGGAAAAGTTGCTTTTTTGTGGTAAGAGGCGAGGCGCGGGCGCGAGTGGTGGACCGGCCGCCCTCCCCCGCCGCGCCCGCTCCCCGCCCGCGCTCCCATGAAAGTGAAACCTGCTGGTGCTCGCCTGTTGTCGACTTTTGGCACTCGTACTTAACTTGTGCTGTTTGAACGGCTATTGTCATTACTTCTATAGCTGATACTCGAGCCTGAATAGAAACTATTGTAACGTAGAATAGAATCTAGACTTTATTTTCTCATGCATAAATAGAGGGTTTGGCTGAAGTGTGTTACACGCGTTCGTGCTTGTAATGTTTTGGGTTTTGATAATAAATATATGATGAAAAAATTCGTAATCTTTTTGCTATTATTATTATTATAATGTTTTTTAATATACCTTTATTTATATTGACACCAGACAAAAATGTAGATACATTCGTCCATATTTAGTCTTAAGATATATCTATGGCTGACGTCTGAAAATGCAGCGGTGGAGTTTGTTGCGCCGTTTCTTCTTCACTAGCGCCTAGGAAGCGGTGGTTGAGTTAGTATTAAGTAGTTTTTGACGTCAAAAAGATGTAATTATGTTGCACTAATTTGAAATTAAAGAAAATAAAATAAATAAAATGAAATTGTATTTGCGATCTACCTAGAACTTTTTCAAACTCCTAATAGAGGAGTAGAGGAATAGAAATAAACAAGTCACACAAGACGGTAAATGCTGGGTCCATGGAAGATTGCTACATTTGCTACCGCTGTACCAACGTAACGCAGAATACACACAACTAAATTATATGCCTACCAACATGCAATACACTACCTAAATAAAATACACACAAACTGTGGGCTTGCGGTTAAAATCAATTTCTTACATGCAACATATTGTTTTACTTGTAAACATAAATATTCATAGCTTCCTCTTTCTAAGTTTTTTTACTACTAAGACAGCAAACGAGCACTCCGAGCAGCACCCAAAAAAAATGGTATGTGGTAACCGAGGTCATGAATGTAAAGTGTCACTTCAGGTGGTTATTCAAAAATTTAAACTGGTCAATAGCGAGTTGGACACAGAATTATCTAGAACCAAAGTAAGCATCGCTAAACTCGCTTGTATTATGGGTTCAAGAATGCGGATATACATACTTAGATACATTTCATTTGTAAATACATACTTATAGAATATAGAGACGCCCAGAAAAATATTCATATTCATGCATACAAATATTTATAATGAGTGAGAATCGAACCCCTAACCTTTGACTTTGCAGTCTGACGCTCTACCGCTACAGACGGCGCCACAGTATTAATGGCTGACATATAGGTGTGAAGCAATGGTAGCTGAATGGATAAGGACGCTGCCTCTCCTTAGAGGCATCGAGTTCGAATTCGGCAAGACACTACCAATGTGAATTTCACTTTGTGGAATTTATATGTGCTAATCACATGATTTACCATCTGCTGACGGTGAAGGAAAAACGTCGTGAGGAAACCCACCATGTCCTAGAAGAATTTCTAAGGACATGTCCGATCCACCAACCCGCATTAGGCTAGCGTGCGTGGATTAAGGTCTAAACCCTCTCAGCTCTCTCTTTAGAGGAGAGGAGACCAGTGCCCAGCAGTGGGACATGAATGAGTTGCTATCATCATCATCATTATCATCATATAGGTGAACTGCGTGACAGCCTAAAATTGACAATTTGTTATCAAATATGTAAATATGATAGTTCAAGTGCGCGCGCATCGATAACCTCGGGTTATCAATAACTATATGCGCACGATTAATGATATTACATTCAACTAATAGACGTCTACGATTTCACTCCCAATAAATGAGTAAAAAAATTGTAATAGGTCCTTTTCTACTCCTTTTTTAATTGTACGGAAAGCCCGTCGAATACCATTGGGGGTAAAAAAATTATACTGTTTAGTTGAGTATGTGTTTGTATCCTTTAGTAGTAGAAAGTACAGGGTAACCTTACACCCCATTGAAACCCAAACTACGTGCGGTTTTAGTCGGTAAGAGTCCGACATAACTTGTTCCGCAATCATCATTTCAACGCCACACGGCAGAATATGCTGTACTTACAAATAATGTAATACCTGATGCTGTAACCATATTCTATGAAATAAAGCTGAATTTGAATTCGAATTTAAATCTGGGCGAAGGGGGGGGAGTATCCATGAGGACTTCCGCTCGAAAAAAGAGATGGATTAGTCGAGTGTTTTTATCATTCATAAGCTACGGTCATTTGCTACCTTGGTAGTATAGAAAATTTAAGAAACAAATTGAAAAACATCAATGTCATGACGAACGAAAGTGTTCCGCTTCGAATAAAAAAAGAATTACGCAAAATTGGCCCAGAATTTGCGGTGAAATCGGAGTACTGACAAAAACTCGTCAAATTGTAGATCTCCTTCTTTTAATTTTAATACATCTCTACTGTCGACCACTTTGGGGATATCCATGCGTGTGTATATGGATGTGTGATAGTTTAGGGAAAGTAAGATTTCTACGCCTACGAATATAATTTAATTTATACTCTATACAAATGGGTAAAACTTAAGTATCTGTTTATAACATTAAAACTATCAGGTTTTTAACAATTATGATTGTATTTAAGATACATATGAAAACAAAAAAGCAATTTTTAAAATTGTGGTCTATATTTCTGTCTGTTTGAAGGAGGTAATCTCAGGAACGGCTTGGTCGGATTAGACGGGATTAGTAGATAGGTAATTTTACAGACTACTTTAATTTTGTAAAAAAAATAGGGTTCCTCTCAAAAAGTTGAAACCTTAAAAATCTTAATCCACGCGAGCAAAGTCGTGGGCTTAGCTAGTCATCAAAACAAAATATCGTTAACCGTACAATTCACAAAAAAATATCTAACTTTTTTATACATTTTGTTAATACTTTCCCTCTTTCAGGTAATTTTAGAATTCACCTTAACTGAATAAAATTCGTCCTTACTTTTGTATTGATATAGAAATACTCATTTCTTTGTAGGGTTCCAAACAAAAGTTTTGATTGTTTGATTTTCCATTGTCGAATCGCTTGGACTAAGTTTTCAGACGGCTTTCACGGAAAAGTGTTACTTACTCGCTGCTGCCCCTGTATTTATCACCATAACTAAAGATGTATGCCAAATATCAATTCAATTCAATTCATTCAATTCATTTATTCATTTGCGTGAACATTTTTTCAGAACAATCCGTCCTTAGGAAGAGGGTCAGTTTCTATTACTAGCCCACCGTGGCCCATGGATGTGGGCAACATCAGGGACATAACACTCGCGCTGCCGAGCCCTGGAGAAGCCGAGGGTTAGGGGGTTGGAGATGGGGTTTGGCGGATGAGGAGGATTGTGAGCTCTGGCTACCCAACTTACCGCCGAGAACACAACACTATGGTTATTATGGCCGCGGTCTTCTGTAGGGCGGAAGTACTACCTCAGACGGACTAGTTCGGACGGAATATACCGTCGTGTCCTATCGATCGATATGACTGAGTCCATAGTTATAGGTGTGAAAGGAAGAAGGTAAAATCAACTTCCACATTTACAATAATAGTACGAATGGACGGTACGGAAACTTCCCGTGAATCGTCCGGCCATCACTTCTCCACCGAGAAGAGCGCGCATCCGTATCGCCTCCGTCGCAGCTATAAGGGCCAGGCCACACAATGCGGAACCGCACCGCACCGCATTACTCCGCACCGCACTAGCAGCCACACGAGCAATGTACTTACGGCGCCGCTGCGGCACCGCACCTTGGCTTGCCCAGTTGACGACAGTACAAATAAACAACTACAACAACCTATTCTGCTTCGCACGTTAGTCCGGTGCGGTGCCGGACGTGCTGTGTGGCATACCATATCTTAATATATATAAATCTCGTGTCACAATGTTTGTCCTCAATGGACTCCTAAACCACTTATCCGATTATAATAAAATTCGCACACCATGTTCAGTTCGATCCAACTTGAGAGATAGGATAGTTTTTGAAACGGATTTCGACATCCACGCGGGCGGAGCCGCGGGCAACAGCTAGTATTTTTATATGTAGGAAACCGTTGTGGCACCGCCCAGGCACCGCACCGCACCGTGTGGCCTGGCCCTAATACAATAGTCAGTACGACAATGTTTATCATATCAATCAAAACCTCTGACCGTAGTCTCCGATATTTTTATAAGTTTCCAGTTTTACAATAAATATGGAGTCCATTGACGTCACAAGTTTACTCTAACACGCGGAGAATAAAAATAAACTTAGCTTCGTTATTATAAATATGGGAGACAGATGTTTTATTAACCGGCTTCAGGACGAGATTGTCAATTCAATGTAATATCTATTTTTAACTGACTTCAAAAAAGGACCTAGACCGCGGTAGCCTAGTGGTTTGGATAATGGACTACTGAGACGAGGTCTCGGGTTCGATCCCAAGTTCACCATGGCACACACTAATGACTTTTCAATGCTTTTCGAAGTTGTGTGTATTTATCGCAGGTTTATTAGTGCCTCGCAGAGCACGTTAAGCCGTCGGTCCCGGTTGCCATACAAACATCTATGGCAGTCGTTACGGGTAGTTGGAGCCCACAAAAGTCCAACCAGTCGAACTTGGAACTTCTATATCGCCATTGGTCATGATGACCAATGGTTGTGGAGGTCAGATGGCAGTCGCTCCACGGAGAATATCCGCATCACAGTTAGAGCCGACCCCAACTGAGTTGGAAAAAGGTTCAGAGATTGATGATTGGCATTTAACCTTCACAACCCATTGGTGATATTGAAATTCTGTAGTTTGACCAGATGTTGGATTTTTTGCGGCTTCAACTTCCCGGTTGCCATACGAACAAGCTCCCCCAGCTCTCCCCCTTTCCCTTCAGGGTAGGCAGCGCGTGTGTGACACCCTTAGTGTTGCACACGTTCATAGGCCACGGTGACCGCTTCCCATCAGGTGGGCCGTGTGCTTGTCTGCCACCTACCTAGTATAAAAAAAAGAACATCTGTAGCAACTGGGAAGTTGGAGCCCTGAGTCTAATGTCTGGAAGTATGTAAATAAATCTTAGAAGCTGAACTTAACATCTGTTATACTTTTAATAAAACGTGGTAGCAGTTAGTAGGCGTTAACTTCTGTTATCAATTTAAATAGGAAAATTTTTTATACGTAAACGGGACTTAACGCGATACACGTTAAAGGTATATACATACCTTTGGATGCCTGACGTTTCGACCAGGTTACACCGGCCGTGGTCACAGGCTGACTGTTTCAGCCGTGCACGCCCTCCGTCGCCGAGTCCGTGAGGTAGACGGTTCTTCTTCTACCCGCACATTTTCGACATTTTTTATATTTTCTTGTCTCCAGGTACCAGTGGCGGATTTACAAATTTGCCGCCAGTAGGCTATACAATTCTCCATGACTACCACCCCCCCCCCCCGTCGGCCATCGGGGGTGGTTACGTCGGGATCGAACTGACTAAAATCGCAAGCAGTCTCGGGTCTTAATTACCGGGGTGTAAGGTTACCCCCCAATTGGGGGTTGGGCAAGCATCGTGCCACTTCGCCGACGGTGGGGTGTAGGGTGACAGGCGGCCGTCCTGTCAACCAACCGTTGGCTCGCGAACAATCAGCTCGCCCCGACACGTGGAGAGCCTCGGAGCTGCCCTCTAGAGAGCCACTCCCACCCCAGCCGGATTGGCCGAAGGCAGCAGCATCTCCCGTGGCGAATGGAAGGCGCTGCTCGCCTCCGTTGCCCGGGTGCACCGCGTAGAGGTTCTGACTCGCACGCATCCACGGGTACCCCTCATCGAGACTAAACGGTGAGGTGGTTATGTCGTAATCGAACCGAATTAAACCACACTAGGTGTTAGCGTACCGTCTAGGGTACCTACAACGGGGGGAACCCGCGTGTACCCTAAGGAAGGAAATTCCCCAGAAACCCCACCAGGCATTGACCATCCATCATGCAACAGGCGGCCTCACCGTAAATGCAGGGAGACTAGAACTAGACTAAAACCGCACGCCGACTAGAGTCTTCTGACGCCAAGGTGTGAGGTGGCCCATAGAGCATTTCCCTCGCACCCCAGCTTGACCCGGGCCATTTCCGGATTCGAGATAGTCCCCTCGGGTTTGGGAACCACGGTATTCGCATTCGAGGGGGGGGGGGCCGTGCTTGTGCACGCTGCCGCCTTGGTCTGCTTCTGCTAGGGTGACAGACGGCTCCACCCGTCACCCCCAGGCCTGCGTTCATAGAGGACGGAAGTCATCAGACCTCCGACGCCTGCGGCGTCTGCGCACGTCACCGTCCGGGTGAGCTCTGTGCAGCCTCTCCCGAACCCATTCCGCCGCCTCCTTCTCGAGCATGGGAGCATCACTTGCACGCAGAATGAGGTGGCGGCCGACCACGCGTCGCAGTTGGAGGCGGCGACTGACCACGCGTAATTGTGACGTGCCCTAGTGAAGAGTACCTATACCTGCTATTGAAGAGCTAAAAACAGCGGTGCGTACTAATTAGAAGGTGGATTAAGATATGCCTCTCCAAGAAAACGCTCCCCAAAACTCGTTTGTGTAGGTATATAATAAAGTTATTTTTTTTATTTATGAAAGATAAAAAAATTTGGCTCAAAATTGCCGCCCCCTAAAATCTGCCGCCCTAGGCTCCAGCCTACTCAGCCTACTGGTAAATCCGCCACTGCCAGGTACCGTCACATACCACACTCACAGTGTCCCTATTATCTGTGCAAACTGTGAGTGTGGTATGTGACGGTACCTGGAGACAAGAAAATATAAAAAATGTCGAAAATGTGCGGGTAGAAGAAGAACCGTCTACCTCACGGACTCGGCGACGGAGGGCGTGCACGGCTGAAACAGTCAGCCTGTGACCACGGCCGGTGTAACCTGGTCGAAACGTCAGGCATCCAAAGGTATGTATATACCTTTAACGTGTATCGCGTTAAGTCCCGTTTACGTATAATAAGTTATGGAACGCGAAAGTTTAAAAGTTAATATAGGAAAATTTTCCTAAAAGCTTTAACTAGTTTTAACCGCCCTACAGAAGACCCCGGTCAAAATAACCATCGTGTTGTGACCCCGGCAGAAAGTAGAGTAACTAGAAGTCACAACCCCCCGCCAACTCCCCAACGAGTGTGCGAGTTTGACACCCCTGATGTTGCACACGTCCATAGACCACGGTGACCGCTTCCCATCAGGTGGGCTGCTTATCTACCACCTAAGTAGTAAAAAACTTTGTGCGATAATGGGGGTGTTAGGTTTTTTTTAAAAAAAAGCTTATTATAAAATTCAAGATTATTTAGATGATAAAGAAGCTTGGAAATGAACTGTTCACTCAACTATGTTACTCGAAATAACATTGTATCTAGACTAAGGCAATTGTTGTAAATAGACCAAAAAAAAAACAGCCCGCTGAGTTTCTTGCCGGAGTCTTCTCAGGTCTGGGCCGCGTTTCGAACCGGTGGTCCATTTACTTCTAGTTTTAAATATTTATAATTTGACGTTTTGTAAGTGCCGCTTAAAATGGTCTATACAGAATAAATGATTTTTGACTTTGACTTTGACTTTGACTTTGACTTTGACTTTTATTTGCGTTATGGAACTTCTTAACTTAGCCCCCTCAAAGACAGCGATAAAAGCTATACAATAACTTCAAACCGCTCCAGGGAAAGTGGACACCGGACTGAGTCCCCATAAGTACGTAAGCAAATCTATATATATAAAAATGAATCCCTATTTCCCTTGGTCACAGCATCACGCCTAAACTGCTGGACCAATTTCGTTAATTCTTTTTTTGTTGTGTTTGTTATTGTCAGGAGAAGGTTCTTATGAAAGAAAAAGTCAAGAAATATGCGCGGGTCATTAGAAAATTTAAGAAAACTTAACGACCATATTAACTTATTAGGAGAAGGACATAGGATACTTTTTATCCTGCCACGGGAACGACGTATGCCACGGGCGAAGCCGCGGGGCACAGCTAGTTGCTTATAAAGTTTACTAACATCTTACGGTCCGAATTATACCAAATCTTTGCTTGTTACGAGGACATTTCGTGATAAGCAAATCCTATTGTGTACACCGAAACAAAGAAATATTTAACAATGCATACGAGTAGAGGAATATTGTAAGAACGGCCTGTTGCGTGCAATCACTGCAATTCTTTTTTTTATTAATAGCTATTAAAGGCCGTTATACACTACCCGGAGAAGACGATAAGTTTATATTCCTACCACTGAACCATAACATTTCGATAAAAAAATATACGGGCGAAAGTTTTACGTGACAACGACTTTGAGTGGTAAAATAATTTTTATGTCTGTCTCTCTCGCTCTTAGGCGGGCTAACCATGCCCGAGTGGAAGGGACGCGTGCCTCTCACTCGCTCTCATTGTGAGCGCATAACGTGAGCGGAGCGTAACGCAGTTTCTTGAAGTGTCACCCGGCAAACCAATTTATAAGACGTTGTCACGTCAAAAAACTAAACTTAAAAAGCATATTTTTGTACATAAACGATGGCTATACATTCGTTTACGATCCCATTTAGCGTGATGTTATGCCATGAAATTGCATAAATAATGTCTAAATGTACGATAGTAGTACAAATATTTGCTGCCACTTATTGCAGAGTTCCGTTGTCTGTCTCCGAAACTTGCAATTTATTTATTCAGAAACAAACATACAATTTTAAGTATAGAAGTAAATCTTCAATCCTAGACCTACAATTTCCTTGATTTCTATAAGACTAGAGTAAATTAAATTTTTTGAACAACAGGACAGGTAAGTATGAAGCTATCGTTTCAGGGGCCTTACTCTGAAAATCGAACATGAACGTTTCGGATCGAACGAAAACGGACCATTTGTCAAACAACGACAGCGAAAACGTCAAATGTAGTATTTTGGAAGTAGGAGGTGTACTGATAACGATCGACAACCTCAATGTCAAACAATCGAAGACGGATCCGAAATCCGAAACGAAACACTTTTGGGGTAGCTAAATGGTTAAAACGTCAACGGATACGAATATTTTCGTTTTTCGGAGTAAGGCCCCTGAAGACTGAACGGATATTGCGTTTCAGATATTGATGGCTGTAGTTACAAAGATGGGGATAAAGCTCTTTGTGTCACTGTTATTTACTGATAGACTACTTTAATTATAAGAAATGGTATTTCACCTCGGTATAAAATTCAAACAAAATTTAGCGAGCGTGCAAAGAGCGTACAGAGAATGAATGTCATTTTTTTTAATTAGACACGTCAACATGTAAAGTCTCAGGACCTGGGCCTTACTCCGAAAAACGAAAATATTCGTATCCGTTGACGTTTTGACCATTTAGCTACCCCGAAAGTGTTTCGTTTCGGATTTCGGATCCGTCTTCGATCGTTTGACATTGAGGTTGTCGATCGTTATCAGTACACCTCCTACTCCCAAAATACATTTGACGTTTTCGCTGTCGTTGTTTGACAAATTGTCCGTTTTCGTTCGATCCGAAACGTTCATGTTCGATTTTCAGAGTAAGGCCCCTGGAGTCACCACAACATACACCGATAGTGCTACAGAGGTGGCCCTCAGTTTGACGGCGTCATTAAATGCTTTTTCACGTACCACTTAAAATACTGTAGGTTTAAAGCAACACATGAGTTGGTACAGAATTCCAGGATTTTATGGTGCGGTAAAGAACCTTTAACTTACTATCAGGTAAGGTGAAGTTATATTGACGTGTCTGATATAAAAAAAGTATACACATAGATATATATATTTATCAGTGACAATAGAGTGTAATACGAGTAGCATCATCCACTCAAATTGAGAATCGAATAAAAATCGAGTCGAAATAATGTATATCAACATTTCATCAATTTTAATGTACTCTTCGCTTTTTAAAATGAAAATCGAGTCAAAAAACCGGTTCGAAACTCTCACTTCTGCAATCTCACAAGTCCGAAGCGGACGTGCCGCGATCACAGTAGTCCTTTGAACCGATTTTCAAATATAGAATGTACATTCATTTTTGACCCACTTTTTGATTGACACGAAAACGAGGTGATTTACATTGAATTTCAGGGAAAATTAATAAATAACAGAATATAAACATAACATAAACTCACGCCTATATCCCCGAAGGGGTAGGCAGAGGTGCTAGCACCCACATTTCGCCAGTTTATGTTTAGGTCCCAATGTAATAGGTGGCGAGCCTATTGCCATTAACCGGCACTTATAAACCTGCGATAAATACATACATAACTTCGAAAAGCATCGAAAATTCATTGGTGTGTGCCATGGTGAACCTGGGATCGAACCCGAGACCTCGTCTCAGCAGTCCATTACCCGGACCACTAGGCTACCGCGGTTCTAATAAATAATACTCTACGATATACCATATAGCGCTCTCTAGACCCATAGTAAGCATAGTTTAACCAGCTTATGTTATGGGGTCAGGAGTGCGGATAAAAATGCTTAAATACTTTTTTGTATTTGTAAAGCAACCTATAAATCCTACGGATGGAACACATTAACGTAAAGGTCCCATCCCTTCCTAGCCTCCCCACCCCATCCCAGCCCTCCCCCCTTCCCTTCAGGGTAGGCAGCGCGTGTGTGACACCCTTAGTGTTGCACATGTTCATAGGCCACGGTAACCGCTTCCCATCAGGCGGGCCGTGTGCTTGTCTGCCACCTAAGTAGAATAAAAAAAAAAAAAAAAAGGTACTGTGCTGTACTATCTATTAACGCACTATTGGTGTATGAAGTGGTGACCCCTGATCATAAGACTTTGTCTTTAGCTTTCCTTATAGCGAGGTGAAGTTATTTTGACATATATAAAAAAAAATCGAATGGTGACACTAGAGACAGCGCACTTGCTTACATGTCAGCACGCACACACTCGCACATTAGTCAGACACTATGTGGCAATCACCTATCACCTGAAATTGTGTAAAAAACGAAGTGATAGCAAGAAAAAATATCCCGGCATCACATTTCTAAAAAATGGGTAGCACATTGGGTGTCCCTATGTATAATAGGTATGTATTTACAAAAAAAAGGATATACGTATGTTTATCAGCGTTCTAGAACCCATAACACAAGCTAGTTAAACTAAGCTTATTTTTGGTCTAGGGAGCGATGTATAAATGTCGTTGAATATTCAAAAAAAAAACATTGCATCCCAAAATTCACTCACACTAGCCTTCAATGCTTTCCGTCCGTATTTTGTTTCATAAATTCATGGTTGTACTTTACAGCGAGTAGTTGCATTGTCCAATTTAATAGTACTCGTGTGCTCACCCCAGTGAACTGTAAGCGTGATAGCTGCTAAAATATTCTACGTTTTCGCTTCAATATGTTTACCCTGTCAACTATAAACTGTGATAATAATAATTCGTTTTTTTTTTAAATATGACTCGGTAGTGTGACTATCAAGTGCTAGTGTTATATGGGTTCGATTCTGGGTCAGATAAAATGTGTGGCTGAATGTTTTCGAACTTCAACTCTGAAAATGGCATCAAAATCGGTTCAACCATACGCGAGATAACCGCGTACAAACATACATACAAACATACAGGTGAACTTCTTTCTAAAGTCGGTTAACAATATAACTCTAGGTACTTTATCTAACCATCAGGGGTTATACCCGGTGTGAAATAATTTATCTAAAAATTATGTTATGTGTGTATAAGTAAAGTGTAGGCATTCAGTGTGTGGTTAAGAGGGGAGCGGGGCGGCGCACGCGCACCGATAGCGACCACAATGATGTTTACCTGCCGCACTTCGCAGCAACACCAGCTGCTCACTGAGTCACTTCACACTGCAGCTTTTTAAGGAATTTCATAACAATCCTTTCTCTTCAATATCATCCTAGTGACCTTCGTAGCGCAGTGGTATAACGATCAAATACTGCGTCGGGGGTCCCGGGTTCGATTCCTGCTCAGTTCTAATATTTGTGCCTACAAGCCCGGGTTCTTTAAAACAAAGCACTATAACAGGGATAGCTTCTAGAATGGTGGCTACTACTCTTTGGACTTCACCTTAGCTTACCATCAGGCGGAGTGCAATCAACTAACGAACGTAATATAAAAAAGTATTATGAATATGCATATATTTGCAATAGTATATATTATATTCTACTCGTATGTATACATAGTACGCAATGTATTCACACAAAGGGAATTCCCCCACACAAGTTGCAACAAGAAACCAGTCAAATTTCAAATATCCAGATCGTCTCCATTTAGTCAAGTTGGTCAACATATGCCTCCCAGAAAGCCTGTTCTGTATATTGATTTTATCTAATCTAAATCTATAGAATTATTGCCTCTGCCTACCCCAATGCGATCGATGCGTGTCTTTTGTATGTGGGTATGTAAATCTGTAGGTAGAGTTAGCATACAAATTGCTTTAATTTCACCAAGGTTTTGCAAGTTTATTTTGCGAGTGAAGATGACGCGGAGTAAAAGACTTCAACGCGCGCTTGTTTATTTGTAAACGCTCTATCCTACCCTTTCTTAACCACTCCGCTTCATCGTCTACGTCGACAGGCCTGTCCGGCGCAGGGGCCCAGGCCTGTACGATGGCGGCTTCCAGGAGGAGCTCTCGATCTAGTCGCTTAAGCGCCCAGCGTGGCGCCTGAGGAGCCGGTGTGACCGGCGCAGCGTTTGCAGGGGGGGAGACATCAAACCGAATGTATCGGTGATCCGACTTTGTTTCCTCCTCCACGACGACGCGCCAGTCCTGAACACGGTCGAACAACAAGGGGCTCGCGAACGAAAGGTCCACGAGGGACTGCCCCTCGAGGTCACGAACGTGTCCTCGGCTCCCCGATTGAGGAGAACTAGACCGGATCTGTCGGCCCAGTTCTCCAATGCCGTGCCCCTTGGGTTCGTTTACCGGGAACCCCAGGCCCGTGACCAGGCGTTAAACTCCCCGAGCACCAGAACCGGATGGGGTTGGCAGGCTCTGACGACGACGGACAGCTGTACGAGTCATCGCTCGTACGCGTCTATCCCCTCGCCTCGGCTAGGCATGTAGTATGCGGCCACGACCGCTATTTCGCCCACCAACGCCGCAACACATCCGGGTTCCCTTGTCAGAACAACAAGGGGAGGGGTGCCGGCGGCGGCGTTGTGGACCAGTGCCGCCTGCCCGTCCACGTCGGTCTCCCAAGCGGGCCCGAGAAACCGATGCGTGTACGGGTCGGCGACAGCAGCTACAGGTTATTTTGCTCGGCCATAATGCAATATTAAGTTATTTTTTAATATGACAATATTTAAACAGTTATCTAATATATTTGCCACTACTATTGACAGCGTTGATGACATTTGACAAATCTGACAATGACTGAAGAATAGTGAAGAAAGTTACTTTTTTTTACTCAGTTGTTTGATAACAGGTTATTTTGCTCGGCCATAATGCAATATTAAGTTATTTTTTAATATGGTAGCTGAACCACGACATTTATTGATTTGCAACACCAGTAGACTATAAATGTCACCTCCTGTCATTTCTCTGTGATTGCGCGTAGAAATTATGATTTTGATACTTTGTATGTATTCACATCAAATATTAACGAGATTCAGATCAGATGCGATATCCAAAAGAGATATTTGTACTTTTCGACAATATTTATTTAGAATCGAGCAGCTCGGATGATGGTGAAGAATATTTGGAATCTAATTTTGATTATAATTAAGAATGATATTTTTTTATAATAAATGAATTTCGTCTGTTTCCTATAAGCCCGCTTGAAGATAGTTTTTAGTCTGGAATAACACAGGCAATATGTCTTGCACACGTTCATAGGCCACAATTGACCCTAGACGGCGTGCGGTTTTAGTCGGTAGGAGTCCGACATAACCTGCCCCGCTGGCCGCGGGGTGGGTATCCATGAGGATTTCCGCACGGAAAAAAAAAAGGTGGCAGACAAGCACACGGCCCACCTGATGGGAAGCGGTCACCGTGGCCTATGAACGTGTGCAACACTAAGGGTGTCACACACGCGCTGCCTACCCTGAAAGGAAGGGGTGGGGAGGCTAGGAAGGGATGGGAGGAGGAGGGGTACATTGAGCTCTGGCTACCCTACTTACCGGCGGGAACACAACTCGATGGTTATTATGGCCGCGGTGTTCTGTAGGGCGGAGGTACTACCCCAGTCGGACAGCTCATTTCGGACGGGAGATACCGTCGTGTCCTACCTCCTGTAAACATAATAATATGTGCCCCCTATATATGCAAGACTTGATCCCCCCGGTCTGGATGACGATCTTGGGGGATCAAGTCTCCCATATTTAGGGTCACATGATACCATTATTACCAAGGAGCTAAATAAAAAATGTCTTAAAAATAGAATAAACTTTTATTTAGTTTCGAAATCACTTAATTTTTTATAAACCTATGCACCTTCTTTAGTTTTGTAGACTCTGGGCTTACTCTGGGCATATTGATCTGCAATGAATTGAGAAAAAAAGCGAGGGGACACTTGATCCAGGTGGATCAAATTTCCCACAATAGAGTGTACCAAGTATACCCATAGCTACTTGAGGTTATAAACAAACATATTTATAAATGTCTAATATATAGCCACTTTTATAGGTAAAAAAACGATAATGATATATGTAATGGCTCGTATTAAATTCATACACACGTAAAGGTCCTATTTTAAAGATATGTTTAGTCGAAGTAAAAATTCATCAAAGTTTACTTTTTGCCGCAGCAATCACTTGGTCGCCCGCCATTTATCCAAGTCTCAAATATAATAAGTGTAACAACTATAAAAAGTTATTGGGTTTAAACAACCGATGTTGCCAATATAGAAGTAAATACGGCCCAGTGTTCAGTTGCCAACTGCACCGTAATTACGGCAAAAACACCATAATCAGCAAGGATCTACCTCCTACGGTAGGATTATAATTACGGTAGCAAAATACACCGTAATTCCCAATGAAGATTGTGTTATATTAAATCTTGTCTATGTATTATGATTAGGTATTTAGTTCCACTGATGTCATTAATTTTAGCGAGTTTGAATATTTATTTTCATCACGTAAGGTTATTTTCGTTTTATGCATTGAGAAATCCCCGAAAAGCGCGGTACCAACTTGACGATATTATCCAAACGAATTCGATGGACCTTTTGGATTTCAATGAATACTTAGATCTTTTTAATTAACCTAGTTTATTTGTCCCTAAGTCGAAATCGAATAACATTTCATTCCTGTATATTAGGCGTAATTGCATAATATTAGAGTTCATTTGTATTGTGTTGACTTTGAAATTAGTGATAGGTATAATAATAATAGTCAGGTAGAGTACCTAATAGCGACAGCGATATTGATCGAAAAAATAGCTTAGCACAAGTACCAGCTAAAATAAAGCGTTATAAGCAGAAGTTTAAAGAAGAATGGTTGTTGAATAAAGAATAATAATTATAGTGTTTGGCTAAGAAAAGATAACAGGGACTTATCGAAGGCAACAACCAAATGTTTGCAACACATAATTCAGTCCCAAAATAAGCATAATAAAACGCCATAAAGAAGGAAATAAACACGTGAGTAGTATAAAGAGGTGGGTTACACATTCCCCCCCCCCCCCCGCCGTCCCCACCCACTCCCAGCCCTTAAATCGACGGCTAACAAAGGAAAGGAAAGCCAAGACGTGAACTTTGACTATCAAAATAAACAAGGTAATTCTACCGTAATTAAAATATAAATTACAGCGTAATTTCAGAAAATCTACCGTATTTTTAGTCGAATTCCTCATCAGGTTTCAGAGTTAGCAACACTGATACGGCCTGTATTAGTTCCGTAAATCTTGTGTACTAGAGGTTTGCACCGGAGCGAGATTTTGAGAACCGATTGAATTCACCGGTGATTGGCCATTCTCCGGTGAAAAACCGGAGATCACCGGAGAATAAAGAACTTGTTTCTTTTTTGAATGTATACATTAAAAATGAAAACAGCTGGACCTATAAACTTGAAATTTTAGCAGTAGATGCTTTTGATGTTGTAGGCATCCACTAATGAAGGATGTTTGGAAATTCCATTCCTAAGGTGGCAAAATAAGGGATGAACTTTCGTATGAAAGTCGGTTATTTTCGAAGTTAGATACATGAAATTCCGTACGCCTACTTCTAATTAAAAGTTAATGGAAATGTGTATCAGCGTTTTTCAAAATTTTACCCCTAAAAGGCTGAAATAGGGGCTGAAAGTTTATGTGGTTAGTTTGTCAGTTTCCAAGATAAAAGTCTTAGAAATAAATAAACACGTTTATCGGTGTTTTGCAAAATTTCACACCTAAGGCGGTGAAATAGGGGTTGAAAGTTTATATGGGAAGTTCGTCGGTTTTTAAGACAGAAGCATCAAAATTCATATAGTGGCTTTTGGTTAAATAATATCGCGGGTTTTAATAATTTCTCTCCTAAGGGGGCAAATAAGGGTCCGGGGGAAGTCCGTTATACGGAAAGTACTTCAGTTTTGATGTAAGAAATTCAGTCATCACCTTCCTGGTTCTTCGTCAGAAGATGTCCTTTGCGCATATTCGTTTTCGTGCTTATTTTTGTAATTTTCAGTTCTTTTGCTCAGTAGCAATGTAAAGAAACTGACAATTACAAAAATAATCACGAAAATTGCAACAAATTATTTGGCCAGGTAGTTACTAGTGAAATGAATTACAGAAACGGACAAGACCGCTTTGAATTAATTACTGAAATAATTAATCTAATTCGAAAGAAACAAGTAGGTAAATAATTGTCTTGCATGTTAAATAATTATTAAAAAATGATTGTTGAATGTGTCTTTTAGTTGTGTAACTTTATTACCTATATAAAAAAATAGATGCGACGATCACCGGAGATCAATCGGTTAAATACCGATTATTTCAATCGAGTACTTTTACCAGTAAATCACCGGTTATTCTCCGGTACTCACTGCTCCGGTGCAAACCTCTATTGTGTACCTAGTCTCCCGTTTAGTCAGGATCAAGTATTCTCAGTTCTCAGTCTACCCTACAGCCACCTACCCCGAGTCTGTGTTTCCGGAAAGCCTGGGAATATTGAAGCGATTCCTTCTAGGTAAGCGTAATTCATCGTAGACCACATCGAAAATTGAAAAACAATATATATAAATAAATCATCATCCTTAAGTCAATTAGTTTTATAAGCTAAATAGAACTAAGCCACATGGTTAAAAAAAATTGTCAAATGGTGAGAACTATGTGGCATGGTTCTGTTATGCTTAATACAAATGGTAAATTTTATAAGTACTATGTCACATTATTAAGTCTGTTCATCTTATAATAATTTCCGAAACTCGGGTTGGTACCCTAAGCGGCTTCATAAACATCTTTTTTAGCCTACCTACATTTATGTAACTCAATTTCGCCCAAAGTGTGGGTTGCTTCTAGTTTTACATAACTACGTTCATTTTACTTCGTGTGATGTTTATTTAATTATTGAAATCATTTTCGTTACTAAGACTGTGAAAAGTGGTGTAGTCTGGCCTTTGTTGTTACCCAAATGCGTAAAGGTTCGAGGATATTGTGGTTGGTAGACATTTGTCTTCAAGGCAAATTGATATTTTATTGTTTCTATTCACTGCACCTTGCGTGGATGTTGACCATTTCACATATTTTAGAACCCTCCATGGTCTTACTTACGGAAACGTAATCAGTTAAATACTATAAATAATGTAACAAGTACTTACCTACCTAATTTAACTAAGTAAAATAATGAAGAGTGATTTTTCTAATAGATGACATATTTAGTATTGGCCTTTATTAATTTTTAATATCTATTAATATGTAACTTTCAGGTGAGACCAAGTGAAAACTTTCAATAAAAGTACCTAAACTAATTAAGGTACAGTACAAACAGTGTAGTACCATGTCGGGTACAGACCAAAATATAATGAACTCTATGCAGCAATTATCTGTGCAACCAAATAACAGTGGCCCTAATGAAAAACTCACGCAAGCTGTTACACCTGCTGTTACATCAGCAGCAAAGGTAACTCCTGTAAATGCAAATATAGTCTCACCTGCTATTGCTCTGATAGACAGACTTCTGAGCCTGGGAGCTAACATTCTACCACCTCTACCTGTCATCACACCGCCATCATACATGGACCTACATACTATGGAACAGTTACGAGCTCTCAAAGAGCTTCTCACAGCTCAGAAAGAAGAGGCACAAAATCTCAGAGACAATAATGAACTACGAGAAAGATTAGAGGAACGTGAAACCAAAATCAAAAAGTTGACTGAAGAAAATGATGAATATGCTGAAAAAGAGAAGGCACTTTCACAGAAAGTAGCTGAAAAGGTACGAAACAATAAACAAATGTGTGTGGTCATGGAAGAATATGAACGAACTATCTCTACACTTATTAGAGAACGTGAGGAAAAATCTAAAAGGTGGATTCAAGAACGATCTGATCTTGTGAGAGAACGCGATGATGCAGCAGCTCACTTAGCTTCTATGGAGCATGCCTTTAATGATGTTCATTCAAAATATGAAAGATGTAAAGTTGTCATTCAGCGTTACAAATGTAATGAAGAATCTTTAAAGAAAACAGTGGAGGAAAAAAGTGATGCTATTCAAAAATTAGCTGCAAGGTATGAAACATTGCGAAAGCATGCCATACAGCAACTTAACAAGGGAAATGCAGAGTTTGACTCTATGAAGAAAACTCATCAGACAGAAGTTTTAAAACTAAATGCTTTGCTTAAGAAGAGTAATGTACAAGTATCATCCTTGCAAGAATCATTAGCACAGAAAATTAAGGATAGCGAGGAACTTACATCTATTTTCGATGAGGTGATCAATAAGGTTCATTAATAGTATTCTGATCACTTATTCTTATTAGACCAGTGCCAGCTATGAAAATGGTAAAAAGTAAAAGAAATTTATAGTAGGATGAAACCTGTTGTAAAAGGAAGAGAATATAATAAAAAAGATAGGAAAAATAAATTACGGGTGATCTGAGGTCGGGAAGTGGGGAGGGGGGTGAGTTTTAAGGGTAAAAACGGTTTATCTCGATTTCCGGCAAAACTATAAGTCCTATGGAAAAAAGTTAAATGACAAAGTTGTAGGTAATAAAGAGACCTACAACTTTTCCATTTACACTTTTTTCACATAACCTCAAAATGTTTGTGAAAAATTTAAATAATCAAGTTTTTGGTTTTTTATTTTTATCTTAAGTGAAACAAATCTGTTTTCCACGAAATTTGGTGAAAACTTAGCTTTTTATTGCCTACAGACACTGTATTTTTTTTTATTTGAAATACTCTTTTTTTCAGCTTATTTTGACTAAATATCGAAAAACCACCCTAATTTTCAATCGAAAATTCTCACGTCAAAATATCAGCTTTTTAAAAAAAGTCAAAGAGTTTTTTGTTCTCTGAAATCTCTCCTTTCTGATAATGTAAAAATACATATCCTTTGCTATGGTAAATTTTTTCAGAAAATGCGAAGACGAAAAAATCGAATTCGAAATTAATATTTTTGTATCTAGTCATTTCCTCGCTGAGGTGGGATGAAAAGTTACATGTTGCACTATAACTTCATGGTTGCACTCGAGTGCAAAGATTTTTCACCTTGTGCACTTTTGATTCCCTCGCTAAAGCTCAGGGTTCTATTTTGTGAATCGCTCGCTGCGCTCGTGATTCAAATTAAGAACCCTTTGCTTGCTCGGCCATCAAAACTGAGCACGCGAAGGGTTCTAAAAATTGAACCCAGATCTTTAGCGAGGGAATCAAAAGTGCGCAAGGTGAAAAATCTTTGCACTCGAGTGTAACTATGAAGCTATACTGCAACACGTAACTTTTCATCCCACCTCAGCGAGGAAATGACTAAATACAATAATAACAAAATAGAACCCTGAGCTTTAGCGAGGGTATCAAAAGTGCACAAGGTGAAAAATGTTTGCACTCGAGTGCAACCATGAAGTTATAGTGCAACTTGTAACTTCTCATCCCACCTCAGCGAGGAAATGACTAAATACAAAAATATTAATTTCGAATTCGAGTTTTTCTTCTTTGCATTTTATGAGAAAATTTACCATATCAATGTATATATTATATTTTTACTTCATCAGAAAGAAGAGATTTCAAAGAATAAAAAATTCTTTGACTTTTTTTAAAAAGCTGGTATTTTGACGTGAGAATTTTCGATTGAAAATTAGGGTGGTTTTTCGATATTTAGTCAAAATAAGCTGAAAAAAAGAATATTTCAAATTAAAAAAAATACAGTGTCTTTTGGACATAAAAAGCTAAGTTTTTACCAAATTTCGTGGAAAACAAATTTGTTTTACTTAAGATAAAAATAAAAAACCAAAAACTTGATTATTTGAATTTTTCACATCCATTTTGAGGTTATGTGAAAAAAGTGTAAATAGAAAAGTTGTAGGTCTCTTTATTACCTACAACTTTACTTTATTTTTTTTATTTTTTTTACTCATGATAGGCTTACGTTTGACCTCAATCTCACCTGTTGGTAAGTGACGATGTGGTCTACGATGAATCACGCTTGCCTAGAAGGAACCTATTCACTCGTGACTTGAAAACTCCCAGGTTATAGCTTTCCGGAAACACAGACTCAGGCAAGGAATTTCACTCCTTAGCTGTACGCACGATGAACGTGTCAGCAAAGCGCTTTGTGCGTATGAGTGGAATATCGACCATAATTGAATGTATTATCAAATAACCCTACTAAAGTTAACAGCATTCAACATTCCACGATAATATTTTAGTAGACTCAATCCTACTCAATCATATTAAACCACGATGCTTAAGTGCAGTCAATCATTCCTTGTCATCACTTCAATATAGAGAATCATATTTAGTCTGATCATTACCGGAAAAATTGTTACGCCTAGAATAAGCGTAATTTATTTATTATTTACTACCTACTTTACATATTTTTTTATAACTTGATTTTTTCGGTAATTTAATTATAAGTTATACACATGAATAGAATGAAAAAATTAATCGTTTCTTTTTCTACATGGGTAGTATTTATTTATGTACACTTTCCAAAATGCTTTGATTTACATAATATTATGGGTCTTTAGCAAGGTCCAGACTGGTGTAATATGTTGTGTAAAGAAGCATGAATTAGGCTGTGGGGAACCTGTCTGGATCTGGTACTAGAGGATGAACAATCAAAACAAGTTGTTTCAATAAAATAGTATATTTACAGACTTTCAAAACATTAACATTAGTTAACACTTAGCTACAAAACTAAAAATTTGTTTGGAAGACATTAAATATATAAAACTGATTATAGAAAACAAAACATTTCCTCGAACTAATTCACTTGGACTTTTTGTTGAAAACTTTATAGGTAAGTAGGTAGGTATGTGTCCTTACTAACTAAGTAACTCAAAGCTGAAACTATTGTGGATGCAGCAGTCACTCCACAAAGTGCCTGCAGTGCTGGGTGACCAACATAGCCAAACACGGGGGAGGCTAGGGTGGTGCTCGATCTTCAATTGTTCAGATCAGCTGTTGAGACGATTTGCTAGCTCGGACACATGTGATGAGTAGCAGTGCGTGGTCGGGTAACCCAGTTGTCGGCATTGTTTACATGCGCCGGGCGACACGTGCACTCTTGTGTACACACGACATGCGCGCCGGTCGGCCAGTAATCACTTATCGGCGGCGAGAGTGATCGCGCATCGCGATTATGTCACCGCAATTAAAAAAAAATAAAAACTATGTCTTGCGTGCGAGGAAGTATCCGAGTGGTGAGCTCCGGAGTGGGGTGCCACTGGTGGGTGGGGGGGGCGCGCGGGAGGGAGCGGGCCCGCGGCGCAGAGCCTCGGCCAGTCGCGCGCTGCACGTAGCCGCGCACGCACGCCGCGCGCATATCCCGCGCCCGCGCCGCGATGAGTGATCACTGAGCGAGTGCGTCGTGAGCGCCTCGTCCACCCCATGGAGTACCAGCACCAGCCCATTCAGCCGCTGGGGCCGCCGGCGCCGCCCCCGCAGCTCCTGCCGCCAGCGCCGCCCCCGCCGCTTCCCTCACTGCCGCAGCTGCAGCACGGCCACGTCCAGGACGACGACCGTTGGAACCAGTACCACATCTGGAGGCAACACGTCTTCGTCAACGGTCAGTGCTTACCCGGCGACACGGAGCAAGCGCCCGCGTACTTTCTCCAGCGAGTCAAAAGTCCTCAGATTCGTGATTGATACTGCCCAGGGGCGTGAGAGCCGTGGTCAAAGAGAAAGTACGCGAGCGCCAATATCAAAAGTTTTCGGTTCATTGAGAGTTCTTTGTTTCGGCAACGGAGCCTTTCACCCGCGTTCAGCCGCGCGAACCGACGGCGGCCCGCGCCCGCGCGTCTTGCGGAGATCATCAGCGCTCGAGCGCAGTTCTTGTTTTCGTTCGGGTTACTGTAATTAGATAAACTATTATGTACTTATCGATAACACGAGACGCCGTATTCAAGGCCTTGACATATGTCGCGCCGTCCTCTAGATATTCGTGATACTGATACCGTTGATGCGCCGGCTGCGGGTAGGGCCTCACGCGTAGCGCACTCTCGTGGAATCAATCCGGGTCTCTTATCGTGTCAAAGCACGTGATCGCGTTCCGGGACTGATATCTGACCCGATGTCTTATTTTGGCTGTCAGTGTCACGTATCGCAGATCTCTTTAAGTTGAACATTACGGTAAACCTCTACATTGTTGCCCGAGTATGCCTATATACGGAAGACACTTCGATAAACCCGATTAGCTCTGAAGGAGGGAAGCCCTAGTACCGCCGTGAGTGAGCTCACACTTTCTGACCGGAATCGCTAATGGCATTACAATATCGTTCTACAATACATTACCTATTTATTGACATCTTATAATGGTTTGATAAGCATATAATGCGTCCTTCTAATATAAACCACGATAATTCTGATTAAAGAATCAGAAAGTTAAGGGTTCAAGATCAATAGGTTACAATCAAAAGGTGTAGAGTAGCGTACTCTATCGATATCGGTCCAGTCATTCCCCCAATGTATTCTTTGCCTGACAAACAAAAAACCTTCATGTACCTATTTCATTTTGTAAACACAAAACCTCTAACCTCTATAAAAATACAATAGGTATAATTATACCTATAAATTTTACGTCGCTGTATATATAGTGCTAGTAGACCACACGCAGTTTGGATAGAGAAATTTTAAATAAATATAAGTTAAGGCCAATCATAGTTAATTTAATGATAATAGGTATAACCAATCGATTCAAATTTGCATAGAATTAAAAAAAAATCTATTTAATCCTAACAATATTAATGTAAAAACATACGATGTACCTATTTGCCAAAGGTGACGAATAAATGATTTGCGCAGAATTGTATATTGACGGGCGGGATTTTTCTCTTAGGGTTGGGGATCAAGCGGTAGTTGAGCCCATAAGATACAAAATCGAAATTAAGAAAGGAAGAGAATGGACATCGGGTTCCAAAATGCAAGATTTAGATGCAACCGAGACGAGAGCTGGTGAATGCAGAAGAATGAAACGGAGTAAAATTAAAAAAACCCTGGCAAGAAGCAAGCAATTCTTCAAGTAGTATAGAAATTAGGTATTTGTAAAGAATTAAACTTCTTAAAATTGTCTCGCTATTAATTTCTATTAATAGCGAGAAAATTTTTTTTACTTAAATTTTATTTTGACATTCCAACGACATCTCCGTACCTATTTGTAGTTTATTACTCACTTATTTCTATGCGAGTCTTTAAGATTGTCTAGACTCGGACTCAGTCGATCATAATGTTGGACCTAATCCTGGGTAACTAGTGGGTCGATGATCAAGATCTAAAGAGTTTACCCTAACAGCTTTCTACATTATAGTATACCTAGATCTCATAAATATCGTTGAATCAAATGAACTTACTTTTCATCTAGACAACAGTCAGCTGCAGTAACCCCTTACCAAAGTTGTAAATAATTAAATAATAACACGATTATGAGAGTAAAAATTAGATAATTTAAATTGCAGTATTGACTGTGTTGAAAACTGTCTCATAACATAACACCTTCTAGATAGTTCAATTGATAACTCTAACACATCAGATATTTTCTCATAATGAGAGTTTTCCTTTTCTTATTATTGTAGTTCTTCACATAATACCTTTGCTAGTCTAACAAGGAGGCGCATGAATTTGAAATTTAGTTGATTTTGAATACAACTCCAACTATTATTACTTTGATTTGTTTCGTCTATAGCAATCAGTATCGTATCTCTCTTTATTTCCTATCCTAAAAGATAAATTTTAGACATTCAGTCCTTTGTTTATCGCAAAAGCTTCTTTTGATGTTAGTAAATCAATTCGCAAGTGTATCACACCACGTGCTCTTGACATTGTGTTGATATAATACGTTGTGCAGGTATTACGTCATCAAATATGTCTGCGTGTGAACCGCAGTGCTGTAGTCCATCATCACAAACCAAAGTATATCGGTAATAATAATAATTATTCCAACTCAACGCTGTTCTCAAGTACGGCTTGCGACCATTCAAGCCGAACAGTTCCTACCTGTTTAACTTTCACCAAAAATGACTCGTCTTAACGATGTTTAATCATGAATGCAACTTAAATATTTTCCACCATTATTTAACTTTTTTATTTCGTTGCACGAATGAAGTCTTTCTTTCTTCTTTCTTTTTCTTTGTTGGAAAAAGCTTTGATATCATTGCTTATATTTAAATACATATTTTTGTTTTAGAAGGACTTATTTATTGATATGGACTGTCTTCCTTGCATATCATAATGATATTCTTCAAATTTTACGAAATATACTGTATGAGATTTTTCTCTGCTTTCATATTTTCATCATCTCTTTCAATCAATAACTAAACGACTTAGGGCAGGTAAAAGGGACCTGTAAATAAGGTTTTCTCAGCGTTTTTAATCTTTTGCAGAACGTTGTCAACTGGTCGTAATGTTGAGCTGTCGACCTTTCTGGTTAAGTTTCTCCAATAAAGTGGCATTGTCACCAAGGGTCTTGTTCTGAACATAATGGAAAGCGAGGATAAATGTCTACAGCTACAATTTAGGCGAACGGTACTTAAGGCAGTTTGGTTTCGCGCAAGGAGGGGAGGAGGTCCGTGGCACGTCATCGTTGCTCGTATCTTTTTGATCAATTCGAGCGCGGCCACGCGCACTTTCACTCCGAATATTTGGGAAAAAGTGGCGACCTTTTCGCGACTTTCTCCTCACCCCTCGCCTCGCCGCGGTCCCCGCTAGCGCCTAGCACGTGCTCTCTTCCGCATGTGCGTGGGCACCGGCCACTTTTACTTTTAAAACTTAACAATGCTTTCTTAAGCGATTTAGCGGTTTTGGTATTTTGTTATTTCGTTTTTCTGTGTATTGTGTTCACACTCTTGCTCTAAAATCTTTTGAAATGTTATATTTTTTTTTCATATCAGCTATAAATTTTGTAAATTTCTCAATTTTTACACCCTTAAAATGTTAAATCTCTTTGGCTTAAAGTTAATACCTACATTGAAAAAATTTACTACCACTTTATTCCCATACTAACTTGCAGGAATCTTCAAAAGAAAGTATTAAAACGTACTTACCTATTTACCAAGTTTTCAACTTGGTTTACAAAAAGATATTGTGACCTATTGTGACCTTTATTTCGTCACATTTTGTCTACTTTTGTTTGTAGGTATGGTTAGGTTCAGTTGACTTGAGAGAGTATTAGTTAGATTACGCACGTAGAATACAAACAAATGAATGAAATAATCTGGTATAAGAGCACGTGAAGTAATTTTAAATAAGTCTATGCTTAACCCCAGAGATAGGAAAGCGTGAGTTGGGGTCGACTTCAGAGTCTAACACGTGAATGTATGTAAGTATAGTATATTTAAAGAAAAATTGTTACCTGTTGCATAACTAGTGAGTACAAGTGTGTTGATGCGAGGATAGGTATTGTACGCTAGACGCGGGTGTTAGAGGGGAAGGCTCGGTGCGCGGGCGCAGGCTCTCAGGCGAGAGTAAAAGTAATCTTCCGCGGTGTTTCCGCGTTGCCCCGCTCCCCGCGCGCCTCGCTCACTCCGCACTAACGCCTTCCGACTTTTACTTTTGCAATGACGTATGGAGTGCCGCATCGCCTAGCAAAATAACTCGTTTCGCCGATAAAGGCTTTGTTTTTTTTTTTCATTTTTGTTAGGTTTGCTGTATTACAGACCGTTTTGAGAGACACTCGCTGTATTTATTGTTTATGAAGTGTCCGAGAGAAATGTAGGTAAAGTTCTCGGAGAAAGTTACATTTTGCAAACGTTTAATGGAACATGGGTTTTTGTGAAATTTTGAGAGTTTTCGCGTTTTTACTGTCAGAGTTCTTTTGCACGGGTGTCACATAGGTAGGTACCTATTGTCTTTCAGAAGTGTTCCTTCATGATCAAAATGGTAGGTATGAAATAGATTTTCGCTTGAGTATGAATTTCTAAAGTCAATAATTTAAATTAGAAAAATTTAAATTAGTATTGTAAATTGATTCGATTCGCAATTCACAAATGGTATAAATATTATAAAGAATAATATCAATTTGTAACGTAACAATACCACTCGTGTTTTTAATACCTACATTAGAAATTTACGTTATTACGAACATTATTATATTATTAATCTATTGTATTGATAAATATCCACATTTATCAGTATATTTTTGAGCATGTGCAGTAGGCGAGGAGCTAGGACAAAAGCGAAAATTATAGGTAGGTATGCGCGATCTAGAAAAAAAAATAATAGAGATGGAAATAGGGCCGTAGAACGAATGAATGAACGCATTGAATCGAAATCGAAAAAATATACTGAACGAATCGGTTATGTTCTAAAGTTATAGTCAATGAGAGACCAAAACTAGCGGCTTGTATAGATTTAGTCACGTAAGAGGAAGCACTAGGAGGTGTGAGGTCTGTCAGGAAAAACAGCTTTTCATTTTCCTCTCACTGATTTCAATAAAATCACGTTTGCCCACTCCTCTATCCTTCGCTCTTCCGCTTAATAAGAGTACAATCTCTTGCTATCAAAATGGTGGATATAACGATATTTTTGTTTGTAATACTGCTCTCTAGATGGCAGTACTAAATTCTGGATCGCGCTAGCTATTTGTTTTTAAAAATGTATGAAGGTTTTCGTTTTATTATTTGTATAGAACGTAATGCATTTAGTCGATCTGTCTAAGTGAAAATCAGTTAGTCAGTCAGTTTTCCAAGAAGTTGTCAGGTAGACCACATCGTTATCGTAGTAACCTATATGCCTATACCATGATCGCGTTAATTCCCGTTACGATTGATAGCAATGTCGATTTAGATTCGATATTTTATAGTAAACTCAAGTGGGAACTCATAATATCGCGATGTAGGTACATTTAGGAATAGCGACCGAGTAGTTCGTCATGTATTCGCTAGATGGTGCAGGGTATTTGTAAACCCTCACAATTTATGATTTCAGTTGCACTGCCCACTGCACTGATGTCGAGGCTGCTTTGCAAATTCACGGCCAAGTGCATCCTGGATGGACTTAGCACCCAGACCTGAACTAAGTAACTAAGTAACGCTAACGAATAAATCTTGTAGATTCTTTACGATAATAATCGTGACCTCAACGAATACTTAAATAAATTCGAGTTACAAAAATGGTACTAAATAATTTTGTACCTAGATTTTTTTATGAAAGATTTTATTTAAAAAAAATTAATAAAAAAAACTTATAATTTTTCAAAATACTTAAAAACTTATTTGTTCCGTATAGGTATTCACTGTAACAAGCTGTAACAAGTTACCACTCACTAAAATTACTTTTTTTATGCCATTTATTTTATGACGTAAATTAATATTTTTTCACAACAGAAATCATTTCAATTTTATTATAATCTATTATAATATTACTAAGCAATCGTGTTTTTATATTATACATAATTATTATATTATATTTTTTATATCGTTTATTACACAATAGGACTTAGCACCCAGAGTAATAGCTATTATATATTCTGTTGTAATAGTGTTCTTATTATAATATTATTTAGCAATCGTTTTTTATGTAATTTATGACAGCACACGTATTATAGCACGCAACTAGTGATGTCCTCGCTTGCGAGATAATATATAACCACGATTATCACCGGGCCAGCACCCCACAAGTAGCGCACATTCCGCGAATTTTGATTATGACGAACTAATTTTCACTAGTTTCAACGCCTGTAGTTTTCGGTAGAAATTTTATTTGCCCTCATATTCAATTACAACTTCTTCAACGATTTTGGGCAAAATTAGGATCTTTTATAAACGAAATTTGTTCTAATCTAACATCTATAGACGTTGATCGGTCTTGTCATTAACATTACTTTCATGCAATCAGTATTCATTAACTCATGTACCCAAATCACCCCAGTATACCTAGGTATCGTTTTCTATTCTCGTTACTACACTCTCTTTCAACACGTAGATATTCTATTTATATCTATTGATAGCAACCCATTTATGTCCCACTGTTGGGCACGGGTCTCCTCGCCTGTAACGAGAGAGCTGAGAGGGTTTAGGCCTTAATCCACAAACGCTGGCCTAATGCGGGTTGGTGGATCAGACATGTCCTTAAAGTTTCTTCTAGGACATTGTAGGTTTCCTCACAATGTTTTTCCTTCACCGTCCATCGCTTTTATCTATATAACTGATATATCTCTGTTATGCATATATTGAAAATCTATATGTTACATAGATACTACGCAGTGACCGCGTCTCTGCTCATAATTTATTACATCATACTATAAGTTGTTGTGGTTATTGCTTGGTCATATTGTATGATACTAACGGTAAAACCAGCGAAATGTTTCTACAATAAGATAAAATCACTTATCCTTCATTTTAACAATACCTGCCTAAAACATATTTGAAAATAACTAGATCATGTCAAACATGTTTGTGGAATTAGACTTGTTTCTATTATCGATATATCCAGTTATTATAAGACGTCTAGTGATACCGTTTTAGCTAATATCTAGATTAATCCATAAAAATCGTTATTTTTTGCGTTATGAGTAAATATTCTTTAATTATATATAGTGGGCTCACGTTATTCAGGTACATTATGAGAAAGGTGTATTTTGAGAAAGGTACATTTTGAGAAAGGTACATTTTGAGAATGGTGCATTATGAGAAAGGTACGTTTTGCGCATGGGGTGCATTTTGCGAAAGGTACATTATGCGACTGAGCCTTCATTAAGTCTTTGTGTACTTAGCGTTGGTGAAATTCTTGGTAGCAGCATGGCTCATCATTTATGACATGGGGTGGACGTGGACAACATAGTATCTGTCTAGCCAATTTCAAGATATATACGATGTACAAGACCATACTAACATCCTTGTCGCCTGAGCAAATCTCAACTGCAAATCGGTGTACTTAGTTAGTTAATTTTAGTATAATATATCGCGGAATTTCTAATATCATTTTTTTTTTATCGTGTGGAAATCCCCATGGATACCACCCCCGTCGGCTATCGGGGGTGGTTATGTCGGGATCGACCGACTAAAACCGCACGCCGCACTATGGGACCAAACACTATTTACCATCTCAAAAATGGTTTTGATGAAAGTCGTAAATCCATTGATCTTTTTATAGTTTTATACTCTCAAAGGATGGAACTTGCGTATTAATTACAAAAAATATACAATAACTTAGTTTTAAGTATATTAAGTGAACCTCAAACCTGGGCATAAATATTTTCATGCCAATTACATTACAGTTAAGGAAGTTCAAGACAAAATTATTCGGAAGTTTTCCAAGGAAGTATATTAGTGTTATACATCATTAGATAGCTTAAAATGTACACTATGCAACCACGTTAAGTTTTTGTAAAAACAAGAATTGTTTTATTTTTATTTTATTTTTTTAGTGAGGTAAGGAAAATTTCGATTTTGTTTATTTCAATTGGAGTTTTCATTGTTGCCGAAGGCTGCCGGTGTCAAGTTAATCACTCTATTAGAGACCTTACTTATTCAGGAATATAAGGATAAAAAAAAATCTTGCGCGTTTTTTGCGCCAATGGTGATTTAGAAGCAATATGCAATCGGGAGAAAAAATCCCGAAAATTACGTTTCTTCTTTTTTACTATGAAATATTTAATTATTATATGTTGATGTCTATCTTGTTTTTATTTTTTAATTTCTATAATAGAAGCATACATTAACTAATAAATAGACCACAAGAATCTTCCCTTGGCACTGTTTTTAGCGGTATCACCTTAAATACGGATTGTCGACACTACACGCATGGATAAGATTTATGGAGACGATCCTCCATATTTCTTACAATTTGGGTTTTGAGAAGTGGTCAGCAACAACTCCAGAAAACAAGCAACACAAAGAAGACAAGTCAATATGTCCAAAAACGTTTCCGAGAAGTGCTTGGTTTGCACATTAATAAACCACGTCAAGGTTCCGGTAATAGCAATGACGGAAATACGGCAAGGAGATTTTTCCAAAATTCTCAATGTTCTGCAGAGATAACCGAAATTGATGAAGAGTTAATCAAGAGATTACTTTTATGTGATTCTTCAAACCATGGCATCGGGATTCCCTATTAACGCAGAAAAATTCGGGCAGTAGGTATACATTAATAACTGCGCAATTATATGTAAGCAAATATAACTGGTACTACATGCCATCTTCGGTCCATAAAGTACTTATACATGGTGCTAAAATAATAGAGCATTATGCAGTTTTGCCTATAGGATAATTATCCGAAGATGCCCAGGAAGCCCGAAATAAAGATTACATGAAATATAGGCTACATAACGCTAGGAAGTGTTCCAGATCAGCAACAAACGAAGACGTGCTGCATATTTTGTTATATACATCTGATCCTTATATATATCTAGTTTAAATAAACTCAGTTTTCTAATATCCATAGAATTGTTTGACGAAGCTAAAGAATGGAAGTGATGAACAGGATAAGCACTATTTTTTTTAAAATTGTGTTTCATGTAGTTTTTCAGCATATGTATTTGTTTAATAATAATAATAATAATTTAGTTTTAAACTTATTTTAAGTACTTAAAAGTATGACTTTTTTGCAATTTTATTGTAGCTGTATAATTTTGTATGCAATTTCGTATAACTTTATGTTTGTCATTTTTTTACGAAAAATATATAACTTTTATAATGATGATGTTTAATTTCTTTTATTGCCTAGATATTCATTAATACGAGAAAAAAATTTCAAGGAGAAACATCACAAAACCACAAAGTTATCGATTTTTGAGATGAAAAACACCGTTTCGTCCCATAGTGCGCCGTCTCGGGCCTTAGTAACCGGGGTGTAAGGTTACCCAATGGGCATATCCCTCGCACCCCAGCTGACCCCGGGCCATCTACGGTTTTAAGATGGCCCCCTCGACCCCCCGAAGAGGGGGGTGGGGCGAGCATCGCGCCACTTCGCCGACGGTGGGGTGTAGAGTGACAGCAGGCCGTCCTGTCACCCAACCGTCGGCGCGCAGACAATCAGCTCGCCCCCCACTCGCTCCCCACTGTGCCATCTGCTAGTCAGAGGGACACGTGGAGAGCCTCGGAGCAGCCCTCTAGAGGGCCACTCCCACCCCAGCCGGATTGGCCGCAGGCAGCAGCGTCTCCCGTGGCGAGTGGGAGGCGCTGCTCGCCTCCGTTGCCCAGGTGCACCACGTGGAGGTTCCGGCCCGCACCCCGGAATTTCTAATATCTAGGACCTGTTTAGATAGCTCAGTTGGTCAGAGTATTCCTACTGTAAGGGACGAGGGTTCAAGTATGTAAGGAACAAACTTGCTACAGATTGCTCCTCTTGTACGAGCGATACACATACTGAACAGTGTCTCACGAAGTACGGACATTTTTATGTGTTCATTCGCGGAGTTTGTAAGGGTGACACTTAAGCTGTTTATCGTTATCAAAACAATTATAATACAATAAGAGGTGTATTATTATAAATAAGTAAAAAGTACATTGTCGTATTGGACCTATTCTGTAAGGGCGATGTATCTAACTATAGATGTAAAAAAAAAAAGTCTCGTCTTAAATGTTCAATTTTTTTGATGTGATCACATTTTAGAAATATGTTTTTGTTTTGAAGTAGGCTAAAGACACTCAAGATACTTGACGCGTAAAGATGGTGCGTGTGTGCAGTGCGTTAATTGCAGCATTTGTTGTTCAAGACAATGGTACATGTGATAACATGTGTATCAGGAAGAGAACGTACTTTTAATATTGTCGTGTTTTTTCGCTACCTTTTGTACCGCGAATGTAGAACTAAAATGTAAATATATCTTTAGACTTAGTGACTTTTGTGAACTATATATGGTTTTTAACAAACAAAAGAAACAGAATCAAAATCGGTTCATCCGTTTGGGAGCTACGATGCCACAGACAGACTTACAAACACACACACACACACACACACACACACACGTCAAATTTATAACACCCCGTTCGGGTTTCCGTCGGGGGTTAAAAAGAACCTAATTGATTTTTTTCTGGTTTAATCAATACAAAAAATGGTTCCACCTCACCACCAAACAACCTCATCTTTAGGCAATATAGGATTATTTTTCTCGCAATTTTCTTAAATTTTTCATTCTTAAGAACCTTCTCCGGATAAATACAACAAAAAAAGAATTAGCAAAATCGGTCCAGCAGTTAACGTGTAATGCCGTGACCAAGGGCCATGGGGATTCATTTTTATATTATGTAGATTAAGAACATTATAAAATATGGAAATAAATTAGATTTTACACTTCATCTAAGTCGATTCAAATGATAATAACACAATAAAATTCTTCACATTGCTGATCAAAAAGGGGCAATTTAATAGTTTTTTTTTCGATACCGGTATATCTTTTACATTATGCGGGGACATTCATTTTCTACTCAAGGTATTTGAATTTTATAAAGTTATGCAAACAGAGATCACACAATAAAGTAATCACAAAAAAAAATAAAAAATAAACATCCTCCCTCCCTCCTTCCCTCTGGCGTAGGCGGGTGCAACAGCCCGTCATCTAATTCTGTCACACACTTCACGACCCTCCTTTTCTAATAAACCTTTCATTTAATAATAATATAATGCCAAAAAATAATTAAAAGTTTAATTGATAGCATCTCAGAGTATTAGAAAAAAAAAATCAAATTAAGAAGGAAATTCTCTATTCATCGGCCGTTCGTACCTTTTATTTGTTAAGTACTAAAAGGGTAATGACTGGTAAATTTTATTTGTGTTAATTATGCAAAAAAATTAAATTAATCTTAATAAACAGTATCTAAATAATTTATCAAAATAAGTTAAGTGTTAGATAACTTCAGTTACTATGCGATTGTTGTTTTCAAATGTGGTTCTGAGGAGTTAGTTCCCCTGTTCCACAACCCTAGTTTTAATCGTGAACTACACTTTACTAGACTCATTTCCAACTAAGCAAAATTGCTTATTACCGGGTGGGGTTTGTCCCCACAATTTATACTAACGACTCCAACGTCTTAGACATTACGCCACTGCCGCGTCTCAAACTTATACCTATAAACCTGTTGGTCTTATACCTAGAAGATGACCGGACAATATTACCAATAAACAGTACAATAGTCTTTGATGGGTTCATAAATAAATGCTGAGCGCATCATTTTAAGTTCTGAAATTACGACTTTCTCGTTCACTTTCGCTCAATTCACACGTTTACGAAAATGATCGCGCGTCGCCGGAAAACACCGGCTTTCTCCGTTGCGCAAGAGCACAGCCACTTCCCGCTCGACCGCCACCCGCGCGCCCCTCCCCCGCTGACACCCCACTCCGCGGGCCCAGCGGTGGTCCCCGCTCGCGCCATTCACGGCACTCCTCACCTATTTTCCGAGTAGGAAATGAGTAACTTACGCAATATCAGCTTTCCACAGGCGCCTACGCAGCATTCCAATCGCGACACTAACTTGCGGCCAATACCTGCGTTAGCTTATGACATCACATACACCATATCCTGGTTTCGCACAGATAAATTGCCACCAAAATCAACAATGGTGGGTATTCAATGACAGTAATCGCCCTTGTTATCTCATAAGAATCGTGATTACTCTACTTGCTGTGTCGAATCATTCGCGTAAAGTTATTAATGCTTGAGAAATACCAACTATGAAGATAATGCGTGGGCGCATGTTTTAGCATGGAGAGTAGATAATTCGGAGGCGCGTCACTTTCTACAGCTGTAACGGAAGAAAGTGAGAGTAAAAGCGTCACTTGGCGCGCACCGCGCGAAACTGGCCTCGCGATTTGGACACTTTCTCTGAAGGCGACTGACGAATTTACATTTAGATTAATACGCCCCGATGTACCTTTATTTTTTTTTTGGGGATAAAAATAAACTATTAAAATTTCGCTTTTTTTTTTATTCATGATAGGCTTACGTTTGACCTCAATCTCACCTGATGGTAAGTGACGATGTGGTCTACGATGAATCACGCAAAAAAACGCACGAAAAATTACAATTAACTCCTTATACGTTTGAGGATACGTCTAAGGAGTTAATTGTAATTTTTGCCATCGATACGGACCTGCACGTGTATACAAATACTTTCGCACGTATAGTATTAATAGTACCTATAACAGCCATGAAAATGTCACATATAGTCAAAGATCTCTTTTCTCGTATAAGTGCTAGTTGCCAAGATTTGTATGGTCGTGTTTTGTTTATTGTTGTCATCGACACGAGCAGAATATTTTTACTTTCTCCAAGTTCGACGAAAGTGAGAGTCCGCTGGCCTATCAGCGCGCTCGCTTCTCCTATGACGCATTTTTTTTCGATTCACATTAAAAGTACTATCGAATACACAAAGTTGAAGTAGAAAATGTATTTTTTTATAGCCGCGACGGTTTTTTTTTATAAATAAATTATGAAAAAATCTTTTTTAAGTTAAACAGTTTTAAATTGTATTGTCATCAGAACTAAAGACTTCTGCCAAATATCAGACAAATCAGACAACTGAAAGGTAACCCTTTCAGTTCAATCAATAAGATATACTTAGAAATCAACATTTTAGACGTATATCACTTTCTAATTAATTTTATTTTATTCGTTGCATAAGTTAAAAGTCTTGAATAGGTAAAATAATAATTAAAAAGTGCGTATATTTTCTGCGCATTCCATGTAGTCGAAGGTTAGTCTATTAAGGTAGCAGTGGAAATAAATGTTATACCATATTTCCACTTAATTAACATGGCACCCCAGTCCAGTTGCTTTCTATTCGATGGTGGCAAACTTTTTTTCATCACCAATAGCTCATTTGATTCTTACAAGTGTATTAAGTTTATTCAATTTGCAAATATAAAATACTAGCTGTGCCCCGCGGCTGTGTCCGTGGCATACTTCATCCCCTTGTCAGGATAAAATTATCATATGTCCCTTTCCTAGTTCTAAGCTACCTCCCCACCAATTTTCAGTCAAATCGGTACAGCCATTCTTGAGTTATAAAATAGCGTAACTAACACGATTTTCTTTTCTATAAATTATGGAATAGATTTTGCATAAAAACTGAAATACCTATACTGTTTGACCGCAACTTATTAAAACAAAAGAATACTACATACCGAAAATCTTGCTCATCTTACTAATATAGATACGTTGGGTAGATTCACTAATTTTAATATTGCGCTAAATTGAACCACTCCTTATTTTTCAGGAGTGGTCCAATTTAAGCGCCGATTCAATAATGGTTACTATCCCCTGCATGTACCTTATAAATGGTTTATTCCACTTTGTTCACCTAGGTGATATTAGATCATTTCAATTACATTCAAGTCAGTTGTGTTAAATTTTGTAGTCATAAAATTAGTAGTAATAGTATTTTATTGTACTAGCTATAAAAATATGCCTGCGACTTAATCAGCTTTTTATTACTTATGCGCTGCTTTCTAATTCTTTAACTAAGAAAAAATTAGCTTAAGTTACGCATTATAACATCAATTTATCTGTATTAGAAATTCTATCAATATCGACACAGCCATCTCAGTGATTACCCAAAACAAACAGCAACAAGACAGACAAAAATTTTGAATAGAATATACAGATAGGATTATTTTTTAAGTTATTTTTTAGCTGTCAGTATCGTAAATATGCATTTATTGAAAAATAGACACTTCATTTTCTTTTTATTTGCATAGAAGACATAAATTATTAAAGTAAACTGGGAAAAACAACAACAACCTAACAGCTAACTGGAATCTGTTGTATAACATGTTTGTATATGCATAAGCGTGCGTGCGTGAGCGCACCGCACGCTTCAACCGCACCGAGGAAAGCGTAGCATGCATGCAACGTAACTCCGGCAACTGGGTTACTTCCCATTTCCTGACAACGCGCACAGTGAAGCGCGCAAATATGTTTTTTTAAGAGGAAACTCGCGCCACCTGCAATCGCATGCGCATGCCTTTCCCACGTTTATTGTGTCATTGTGTTGAGCGCGTTACGCATCCGTAGCTAATATTGACATTTTCTAGGCAACGTGAATGCGACTGTAAACTGTTTCTCCTGAACTGGGGCCAACTGGGGAGGGCCTTACTTCGAAAAACAAAAATATTCGTATCCGTTGACGTTTTGACCATTTAGCTACCCCGAAAGTGTTTTGTTTCGGATTTCGGATCCGTCTTCGATCGTTTGACATTGAGGTTGTCGATCGTTATCAGCACACCTCCTACTCCCAAAATACATTTGACGTTTTCGCTCACGTTGTTTGACAAATGGTCCGTTTTCGTTCGATCCGAAACGTTCATGTTCGATTTTCAGAGTAAGGCCCTTGGTTGCTAATAAATCGCTCCACAAAGTTTTACTAGTACACCAAGAACCAAGCGGTTCGGTGCCTCTTTTCTTTGCCGCACCATCAAAACCTAGAATTCTTTATCAGCTCACGTGTTTCCTTCCTCAAACAGTCCCGGGTCCTTTAAGCGGGGCGTGAAAAAGCATTTGATGAGGCCGAGCTGAAAGCCACCATTGTGGCACTATCGGTGTTTGCAATGGTGACTCTCATTCCAGAGACTTTGCCTTTAGCTTACCATCAGGCGAGGCGAAGTCATGTTGACGTGTCCAACATAAAAATATATAATATATATAATAATCTTCAACATAGCGATAATCCCAGTCGCATCCAAAGTTTTCACCTCGGAGTCTGGGGTCCGCTTTACCAGTCTTAACTGCGGATTTGGCTGGACCTCGATATTTTCCGTGAAGCGACTGCCATCTGACCTGGCATCTAATGATATAAAATTAATGATATAGGCTTGCCTGCAAAAAGTCGCTCATATAAGAGCTATGAAAATTAAAAATAGCCATGAGCACTTTTTGATAGGCAAGTCATCATAGGCACGTTATTAGATGAATAACATTGGATAAAAAAATATATTATCACATCTGGTTATCAGATGGGTGGAGGTCGATCTTCACCGGCTCTTAGACCATCGGGATACAATGAACACAAATAGGCACTACGGACACAAATATTGTGGATATAGTGAGCTATATTTGATTCCATGTGCCATCGTTACATAATGGTTGAAATTTCGGTCATTCGTACGAATTACGAATCGCTTCGGCAATACGTTCATTATGCGTACCTACTGCTAAGGAGTGGAATGCCCTGCCTGAGTCTGTATTTCTGGAAAACTATAATGTGGGCATCTTTAAGTCAAGAGTTGATAGGTTGCTTCTAGGCAAACGTGCTCCATCTTCGTGAGATTGTGGTCAAACGCGAGCTTATCGACCACGGAATAAAGAATACCTACTACAATGGAAGTGTGATACTACTTATTCATAAGGGGAACCGCTGTCGCCAAACTCACACATACAACCAGTTAATAATACATTGCACTACTATTAAACAAATGTTTTGATTTGTCGCATATCTTCCATACCAAATTAGCCTAAAACGAAAATACACCTTACTGGTTCGTGTTACAGATTTCTTTGCTATAGATAAAAAAAATATTTACGGCATTTCGTATTTTGAATCAAACAAATTCTGACTTAAGAAAAACTTCAGATAATCTCTCTCTCTCTCTCTCTCTCTAACTAACCAATAATAACTATGCAAACCTTGCGAACCAACGCATACCAGTGGCACGCGTGCCACGCCCACTTACCATTTCTACTGTGTTAGCGACTATAAAAAAAGACAGAAACTCCTAAATGCACTTTTAATGGTTTATACAGACTATGTAATCTATTTCTGTATCATATTTAAGATACCTTCAGCCTTTTCAGCGTGATTGAGTAACAAACATTGCCATTCACATTTATAATATTAGTAAGAAGTACCAGGATCACATCAGTTTGACGATACTATTGACAAGTGACATATTGAAAATCCTTGACACGTAATTCAAATGAGAGAAACATACGTTTTAAAGATCTAACATTTACACGAGCAGGTACCGTCAGCGACAAAAGTAGATGATGATTGTACAGATTTCAGAACAAAAACCAGCTCAAAAAAGATTTTTAATCTGCAAAGATTATTCCGTAGTACCGCGGTAGCCTAGTGGTCTGGGTAATGGACTGCTGAGACGAGGTCTCGGGTTCGATCCCAGGTTCACCATGGCACACACCAATGACTTTTCGATGCTTTTCGAAGTTATGTATGTATTTATCGCTGGTTTATAAGTGCCCGGTTAATGGCAATAGGCTCGCCACCTATTACATTGGGACCTAAACATAAAGTGGCGAAATGTGGGTGCTAGCACCTCTGCCTACCCCTTCGGGGATATAAGCGTGAGTTTGTTATGTTATGTTATGTTAAAGATTATTCACTTTACCTACGTAGCGAGATGTAAACATTGATTATGTTCAAGTTCATCAAGATCTCGACATTAGATATATTTTACATACCCTATTTTACATGGGACTAAAACATATATTTTACCAAACAGATTTAACAGTACACGTGTTTCCTTCATCCTACAGTCTCAGGTCCTTTAAGAGAGTCATGAAAAAGTACGCGATGAGGCCTGAGAGCCACCATTATAGTATTATCAGCGTCTGCAATAGTGACCCTCATTCCTGAGACTTTACCTTTAGCTTACCATCGAGCGATATGAAATCTTATTGAAGTGACTATTATAAAAACAGAACAAAATCTTAATATATATAAATCTCGTGTCACAATGTTTGTCCTCAATGGACTCCTAAACCACTTAACCGATTATAATAAAATTCGCACACCATGTGCAGTTCGATCCAACTTGAGAGATAGGACAGTTTTTGAAACGGATTTCGACATCCACGCGGGCGGAGCCGCGGGCAACAGCTAGTGTGTATATAAATAACACACCTTTAGCGTTAGTCTATAAAAAAAAAACTATTTCTAATGAATGGCAATTGTCGTAACTACCTATTGAATACTTCTTTTTTTAAACCAGTTTTATTTTATACGTTTGACGCATGACACGGAGTCGTCATGTCAATATTCGCTGCAAGTTAGCCATTAGTAGATGTTGCCCGCGATTCAGAAGCGATATGTTAATGCAGTTGCTTGCCTTGGCAGTAACTGGTCACATCACAGGCGTCTCTCGACACACACACGACGACCGCATGCGGCGAACCAACGACTGATAACCAATGATATTATACATGTAAAAAGAGGCAGATATGTTACTAGAGCGCGCCAGGTGAAGACTCGAAAACGTCCCAATTGGGACGTTTTTAGACGGATAATGTTTATAGCTATCTTTTTTACTCACGTGCTTATCCCATCTTTCATACTACTTTAACGCTAATTGTCAACAATTGTCAATGTGGATCAGATTTGAGCTGTCAGTTACTATGAACGTAACATATCTTGTAGGTATATAAAATCATTGCTGATAACACAATTACATAGCTAATCATATATCAGAATAAGAAGCCTATAGGTACAACATAAATGTATCTAAAGTTATACAAAGTCACCAATCCTATTTGAAACAAGTGACTCTAAATATACAGGGTATTTTTGCCCCATCGATGGAGCAAAGCGGATGTAAAATTTTTGATATTCCACTTTGGTTCACTAGAGTGAGGTCGCTTGGGAGGGAAAGTGGAAACACCTCCATGTAAACTATGAACTATTTTCACATATAAATACTATCATGAATTTAAAAAGTACCGATGGGAAAACTTTCGAATCTTTCACTAATGACTCTTTAGAGTACTTACCGTGTCTAAGAAATCTTAATAGTCAACTATCAAGTTATATTCACGTTTCAATGAGTAAAAATATCACACGTCTGAGTAAATCGTAGCTAACTTGAACGTCTACCCTTAATAATACCGTAATTATTCCTTGACCCCTCAAGGTCACGCCTTTAATTGAGCGTTCCAACACTTCCAACTAATAGAACGTTTTAAGACTATGCGATCGTAGAGGCTGTTCGCGCGAAGCCTCGTGCGCTAGTCACGCGGCGGGTAACGCGAACCCCGCAGTCCTCACTCTCCCCGCCAGCTCCCAACGCCAACGTGCTCGCCTAGCGATCGCTTAACCTCCCGGATTCAGTTTTCATTCACGTGGATCTTCTATTTTCACGCATAAAACTATTGTTGGCTTCCAATGATTAGTTTAAATTTAGTGGTAAACTTATTCGGTGTTATTGGTTTAGGCATATGAGGAAAGCCTACACGTTTTGTTGTACCGAAACGTTGTCATCATGGTTACGAATGGATATGATTTTAAACTATAACAATTCTGGTTTATTATCGTATTTTTCATAACCACAATTGCGCTTTATTCATTCCTAATCTTTGTTGCTGTAAGAAAGTATTAAACATTTTCTTTGACGATGTTCAATACATTCCGCAGCTCCTAAAGATATACCTAAAGAATTAAAACCGATAAAATACGTCATAATTAAAAACCATGCATTATTATCGCTAGGTACCGTGTGTTGATACTCGCAGTTGTTTGAAAAGAATGAAATTGTACATTTGCAAGAATTTGGTCAAGTTTAAAAACGGAAAATATACTTATGTTCTCAATTATAATTACTTGACTTACTACATCGATTTTACTATAGGGAAAAAACTGAAGCGAGCAGCACTACGAATCTGCTCAATGACGTTCGCGTAACTTAACAAACTAACAACCAATGGCCCAGTTTTCCTAATAATAGAGTAAACCGAATGTAATAAAGTGACCTAAATATACGGATATACGTTCAGGCATAATCTGCAAACACCGAGGCTATACGCTTACCTGCTATATGTACGAGCCTGTCATTAGCAATCCTCAGCGCGTATCACAGCAGGTGTACTATTATAACTATCATTTTATCACCGGTAGCCTACTAGATCTGCACGTGATCGTTTGGATCGAGTGACAGCACCAAGACATGTTTCTATTTTTCGGTAATAACAAACGTTGTTTCCCAGAAAAACTGCTAAACTATTTTGTGATTTTTATTTTTCTGTCATTATATATATTATCTATTTTTCTGTGACAACATCTTTATTATAATTATATTGTATCTAATAACGCACGCGTATATATCTAGTATGTTAAATTGCTGTCGCGAATATTATATCAATTTGATTTTCTATATAGGTGTGCCTGCGCTTGGCGAACGCGTACTTATCGCGTGTATGGCTGGCGATCTATATATTATAATAATGTACGTTGCCACTGTGATACAGCACGTGTTAGATTGCAGTGGCAACCGTTTTACGGCCGACGCGCGTGGTCGTGGCGGCGCGCTGCGACCCCGCCGGTCACCGGGCTGACGCCCTTGTCATCATTGTTTCAGGCAAGTCGGTGAACAATAAGGACCCGCTCGAGGACAAGAAAGATGACAGCGACCTGTGGGAGGCGCAGGCTGCCTTCCTGGGACCCACGCTTTGGGACAAGACGCTGCCGTATGACCCAGATCTGAAGGTACAAGAAGTCAGTACTCGCAACTTTGTTACCTACTGCGTGTTGCGTGTCGTGTGCGTCTTTCACCGGCTTTCCTAACGTCGCTGCCGCTCGCACTAGGTAATAGAGTCGCTAGCTTGCCCACCGTTGCAACTCTCGCCCCCTTGTCTCCCATCAGCACCTTTGCTTTTTATGCATCAGAGTGTTGTCTATAATTTATTTTATGATTTTGAGTTGTATAATGTCATCTGTTGAAATTTGGAGCCCCTGCGAATATGCATAAAGCGAATGTTGAATGTTGAATCTTGGTATGAATGGCGCTTCTTGCGGCGCGGGAGTCGGGACGCGCTTGCGTGCGGGCGGGCGAGCGACTCGAGCGCAATGAGCGGGGCCGCGGAGCCCTCGCGTAGACGCGCTTCGTGACGCGTGCTTTTTGTGATGTTGCAGTATGCTGACCTTGATGAGTTCCTGTCGGAAAATGGCATGTCCGGCGAGGGCCTCGGCGGCGCGCACCTCGGTGGCTCGGCGTTCGGCCCCGCGCTGGGGCTGCAGGCGCCGGTCACCAAGCGCGAGCGTTCGCCTTCGCCCTCCGACTGCATGAGCCCGGACACCATCAACCCGCCGCTGTCGCCCGCTGACTCCAGTGAGTTACAATCATTTAACAACCTGCATGAAACTAGTTGAATGTCCGCTTACTCAACGGTTCCTACTTTCTATTTAACTAGCCTCTGCTTAGGTCACCGTATGAGAAAGTTATGAAAATAAAGACATTTATTTGAGATGTTGCACAATCTCAGTTATTATTGTACGGAACTATTAATAAAATATTTAATTTATCACACTTACTCTGCGTTAACCTGAACTAGTAGCTTTAAGGTTTAAAACTGTGATGAATGATATTAAAAATATTTCCTACATAATACTGATCCATTGTTATTAAACTGTTCATAATCTATTTCAACAATAAAGTCACGGGTTACAAGTAAAGGCTAATTATTTGAGAACCTTTTGTCATTGATTTTATTTCAATTAAAAAAACCAAATTACGGGACATTTATGTACAAAATGTTCTTTTTACTTTAAGTTCAAGAAGCTAATGTGTGAAGTGTCCTTTTATTCATTCAGTTTTCATGGTTTTCCTATTTGTTTTGAGGCACGGACTGGTAATGATAATATTGCGTAATAATTCCAGCGTTCTCAATGGCGTCATCGGGCCGAGACTTCGATCCTCGGACGCGCGCTTTCTCCGATGAGGAGCTGAAGCCGCAGCCCATGATCAAGAAGTCCCGGAAACAGGTAAATGATGTTAGTGCGCTGATCATTCCTAGCGGCATGCTGCGGACCGCCTTGGGTGCGGCGCCCCTGCCTGCGCCACCGACCAACGCTACGCTGCACACCTTTCCACGCAGAAAATTCAAATTTTCTCGTGAAAATGTGCGCTCGCAGCGTTGAGCGAGAAGGTTAATTTCTATGTCATACAGATTTGATTTCGTACGCACAATCGTTACAGTTCTTTATTTGATTCCATGATGAGTTATGTGAGGCCCGAAGGCTGTTGTCGCGTGCGAAGTTAGACCTGATGACAGGAAATTCTCTCACGGCGCGATGCTCCACACACGCTTGATTTAACAGCTGAAATAACACTGTAACATTTGGCCGCGTCACTTGATGCACTCGCACTTTATTCACTGAAGGATACTGTGGCATAACAGCTTCTGCAGACTAACAGATTTTTGGTGGGTAGTTTTACGTGGCGACGACGCAATTTTTCACTTGGGGTGACAGTTTATCAATTTATTACTTTACTCTATGCAATACGCAGCCGTAATTGTGATACTAATCAATCATATATTTCTATTTACAATTCCTGTTGCATTGCAATCCAAGCATTCTATAGATATTATGAAAGAAAAGAGCCAGGTAATAAAAATCAAATCATCGTAAATCAGAAAAATAAGTAAGCAAATAAGCAAAATAAGGAAAAATTAGATGAAAATAAAAACATTAATAAATTTTCGAGTAACCTGAGGTTATTTTATTCATCAATCAATCAAAAAATTAGGTAGCCTATCAGCATCCACTGCTGGACTAAATATATTACTTACCTACTTAAATGTTAATCAGACGAAGTAAAAAAAAATCGTTTCTCAATTTATCAATTTTTTTTTTTATTTATTTATTATTAAAAGCAAAACATTATATAAGTTATTAGTGCTAGCACATAAAAAACCACGTAGGTTTATACCTGTGCTATGCCTGACAATAACAGTAGCTCATATAATATTATTACACTTAAGACAACAATAAACAGAAAAAATAAATCTCCACCTACCCACACAGAACTCAAAAAAGAAAAAGAACATGTTTTTTAAAACATAAAAAATTTGAATGAATTGTTAAAACACTATTAACAAAAAATAATTATAAATCTACAAGGAATTCAAATAATATTCTTTAAGTTTGCGTGTAACACCCGACATAGTGTTATATGACTTTATATTTGGAGGTAGTTCATTAATGAATTAATGAGGCAAGTAATTAAAAATCTCAGATATATTTTTTGATAATATTCACATTCATTTAATTTCTTATATGCCACATACATATTAGCTAAAGCACTCAATGGAATTTTGACCTAGAAAATATTACTTAGCTATAACTTTTTAGAAATCAATCAAAGAATCAAGGCCGAGGGTTCAAAGTTTTCAAAACATTTTTGTGTTTCGAATTTGGAGTTAACGAAACAGGAGGTTACTTCAATTAACTCACTCAATTGTATGTAACACAGACTCACTTAACTTTCGTCACTGACAGGCAAGTTCGCCGAACAGGATGTCACAGAAAAATGTTGCCTAAGTTCGGTCAACAACATTTGAAATAAATTATTAAAAAATCTTTTTTTAAGTTAAACAGTTTTAAATTGTATTGTCATCAGAACTAAAGACTTCTGCCAAATATCAGACAAATCAGACAACTGAAAGGGGTTCAAATTTCTATTACTAGATTTGACCCAAACAAACAGGTTGAGGTAAATAAAACTGTTTAATAAAAATACAAGAATTTACGAAACAGTTATAATTCGAAATTAAAGTTGTGAAATTTTGGAAAAGTCTGACAAATATAGATCATGATTTCCTTACCGATTGACAAATTCATTTCGTCAACAATAATAAAACTTGGTGAACTAATTGTATTAGGGTGAGATATATTTTTAGAAAATTCTTTATATTCGCAAGTATTTTCGTTTTGTATTTCTTCACAGTAAAGGGGTATTTGTTTAAGTTTTTGCCGTGAAGAAATAATTAAGCAAGTAATACCTACAATTCTATTTTCACTTTAGTAAAAGGGACTTTGTGGGGAATTTTTTTACCGATTGTTCTCTTTTTATGGCTACTTTTATAACAAACTTAAGTAGACTCTGAAAATAGGTGAAATAAATTTAACTTAACTCGGAGCATGATGAAACCAACAATATGCTAGATGTATTAAAATTGTACCCACGAGTACATATCGTGCACTCAATCCCGCACACACAAATGCACACTCACGCCTAAACTAACACAACAAACTAGGTAGCTTTATTTTACTTTAAAATTTAATAGTAACTTCACTTTGAAATTATGATATTTTTCAGTAAAAAATAACTTCACTTTGAAATGTAAATATGTAACAAATTTTCGTTGAAATCTTGAAAATAACTTTAAATACCTAACAATAATTTATATAATTTATATGTTTACAAGATAAAAATAAAGAGAATAATCATTTAAATCTTAAATGTAAATAGTAACTTTACTTTGAAATTCCATTTTAATAATTTACATTTAAGAAGTCGTTAGTTGGAGCCCTAAAAAGTTAAACAACGGTCTAGCTGTAATGCTTCGATATCGCCTAAAGTCACAATTGGGTTGTGAAAGTCAGATGGCAGTCGCTTCACGGAAAATATCGAGGTCCAGCCAAATCCGCAGTTAAGACTGATAAAGCGGACCCCAGACTCCGAGGTGAAAGCTTTGGATACGACTGGGATTAACGCTAGGTTGAAGAAGACATGAAATGTAAATAATAACTACTTCGCAATTTTGCTTTTAAAATAACTTCACTTTAAAATAAATTTCTTACATTTTTTTAAATATTTATATTAAAAAATAAAACGAATATAAAGTTATTTATTATTATTACATGGAACCACAAAATTATTTATTTATTTACTGCCTACTATTTTTGTACGGTGTGACGGGAATGGACAGAATAAGGAATATTAGAGGTAGTTTGAAAGTTGCAGCAGTGAATGAAAAATTGAGCAGCGAGCGACTGTTGTGGTATGGACATGTTATGAGAAGAGATGAAAGTAATGTTTCCAATGATTTTCTGATCGGAAAAAATGATCATCCAGGACAGGACTTGAACCCGTGACCAGTCCCTTACTGGGGAATGCTCTGACCAACTGTGCTACCTGGACCCATCCTAGATGCTCGAAATTTTCCGATATATTCTACGGCTTAGGGCGGGCGAAAGTAATGTTGTTAAAAAGTTTTAAAGTATGAATGCCTAAGAAAAGATGGATGGAATTCGTGAAAGAGGATATTGTAAGGAATGGAATAATTGACGAGATGGTATCTGACAGGAATGTACGGAGGAGATAGACATCTTGCACCAACCCCTAATAATTAGGACAAGGGCAGGTAAATGACAAATGCGATGGTAGCCGAATGGCTAAGGACGCGGCTTCTACTCAGAGGTATCGAATTCGAATCCGGCCGGACAGCACCAATGTGAATTTCACTTTGTGGAATTTATATGTGCTAATCACATGATTTACCATCTGCTGACGGTGAAGGAAAACATCGTGAGGAAACCCACGGAATTCTAAGGACATGTCCAATCCATCAACCCGCATTAGGCCAGCGTGTAAGGATTAAGGTCTAAACCCTCCCAGCTCTCTCGTTAGAGGAGAGGAGACCCGTGCCCAGCAGTGGGACATAAAATGGGTTGCTATTACAGGTAAATGACGACTGCCTACTATTTTAATACAACCAAGTTGAATGCTAGTAATTTTTCGGTATTGGACCAAGATATGTTAGAACAGCGACGCCAAGATTGCGTGACTATTATCATAATCAACTACCGTTACTTAAAATAATGGTACCTATGCGTAATTTAAGACAATAATTGAACGAAGTGTATCAGCAGGTATGAATGTAGATTACACTTTAATAGCTTCCAAATACGTAAATTTCTGCCAACTCTATGGCCTCTCTAAAATACCATAGAAAAGAGAAGTAAGTAGAAATGGTAAGTGGGCGTAGCACGCGTGTCACTGGTATGCGTTGCTTCGCAAGGTTTGCATAGTTAGTATAGAGAGAGAGAGAGATTGAGATTATCTGAAGTTTTTCCTAAGTCAAAGTTTGTTTGATTCAAAATACGAATCGCCGTAAATATTTTTTTATCGATAACAAAGAAATCTCTAACACGAACTAGTAAGGTGTATTTTCGTTTTGCAGTATGCATAATTTAGGCTAATTTGGTATGGAAGATATGCGACAAATCAAAACATTTGTTTACTAGTAGTGCAATGTATTATTAACTGGTTGTATGTGTGAGTTTGGCGACAGCGGTTCCCCTTATGATTAAGTAGTATCACACTTCCATTGTAGTAGGTATTCTTTATTCCGTGTAAAATACGAAGAAACACATTTAAGTCATAAAGTAACACAATACGAATATCAATTCAGTAGATTTGATAGAAATATATACACAAAAAAATGTGTATTTCAAAAAAACTTATATATTTTAGGCATTTTATTGAATTTAATATTGCATTGTTACGCGATATAATATGTACATATGCATGCAAAATTGCATCTCAATCGGAAACCGGGAAGTGTGTCAAATTTAACTTGCAAGGTTTTATAACAGACAACGAATAAGCGAAAGTAAATAAAAGGTCGTAAAAAGGCCAGTCTGATTCCAAATTATTATGGTATAGCTGTTGCCCGCAGCTCCGCTCGCGTGGACGTCGATTTTCGCGTTTTTTTTACTATATCGCCGGTTCTAATAGCCGCTTGCGATCAAATATTTTTCATTCATTTCAATAAATATTCATAAATTTCAATAAAAATCAAAAATTTTGAGTCTAACCAAGACCTTTCTAATAAAATATTTGGTTGTAATTGGTTAAGTAGAACCGTAGATATGGCCAAAAACGACCTAAAAACGAAGCACGGGCGAAGCCAAGGGTATCAGCTTGTATAAAAAGTAGCCTATATGTTACCCAGAACTATGAACTATAATCGTACCAAGTTTGATCAAAATCCCTCCTGTAGTTTCTGATTTTAGCGTGAACAAAAATTTAGTGCGGACAAACAGAGGCACAGACAAACAGACAAAAATTCTAAAAATCATGGTTTTGGCATCTATTACATTCATATTCATTTACTCATATATCTTCCATTGACAGACACCGATCAGTTACAGATTTATTATATGTATAGATTTTTTACGACATTTCACACAACGCTCGCGCTCTCTAGACCCAAAGTAAGCTATTAGCTATTACTATAGTTTAGCTAGTTTTTGTTATGGGTATCTAAATTTGTTTTTTGTAAATACATATTATTATACATCAAAACATTCAGACCCATACAAATAGACATACTCATGCATAAAAATATTTGCAATGAGCGGGAATCAAACCCGCTTTCGCTGTCGTAGCAGTCGAATGCACTATCGCTACGCCACAGAGGCCGTTAATTATCCGGTATATCCTGCAACAATATAAAAGGATATCATGATTTGAATGAAAACGAATTATACGCGTCTATGACTAAACACTGCATGTTAATGACAAACAAAAAAAAATGTCCTAAAGGGAAACTGAATGACTGGTAAATGTCCAACACCTATTATTGGCTTCACAAAATCCATGTAACGTAACCTTTATACAGCGTGATTTTATAGTCATTTGGACCCGAAAGGGGGTCTAAAACGGAATAATAAATGATACCATTTTGACATGTTCAAATTGCTGTACGGGTTATAATAAAAAAATTATCTTGCTGTAATCTTTTTACTTGTTCGAGTAAAAACATTATTAGAGCTTCGATATAAATACTAAGTCATTTTTTAATGAATGAATGTGCGCTCGCAGGCATATTTCGAGTCATGATATGTAGCTGCTGGCATTGTAGCGGTCGTCCGGTTGCTTTGTGATTGGTCAGTGTTCGAAAGTTCAACAATTTTTTTTTTAAATTTTGAAATTAATGGCTCCAATCGATTCTGTTATCGAAACTGTATCCAAAATATTTCGGTCCAAAACGACTATAAAATCAACGTGTTTATTAGTCACATCATACAAACTTGCGTTATCAGGCTGTGTAGCCATCTGTAGCATTATTGGTTGGGCAATATGAGTAGTAATTAATGAATATATTATGTGTGAATTATTGTGAGAATCCTGTATGGATAGAATAATAGACATCGTCAGAATGTGGTAATTTATATAAATTTATTTACTCATACTTAAATTTTGTAAAAATATTTAAGCAACTTTCATACGTAGTTTACAAGAATTAAATACTCGTAATAATTTCTGAACCAATTAAATTTTTCACTATTTTCTGGGTTCGATTCCCGGGCAAATTTTTCTTCAATTGGCTTGTTGAAGGATTGAAATGAGGGTTTCTGTAAGAAAAAAAGAGATACAATATGTTATAAAACCAAATGGTTTGCGTAGCACATTAACATTACGTATAACTAAATATTTAAAATATCAAAGTATTCAGTATTTTACTTATATTATAAAAACTATTAACACGACTTTATATTTTAAACTTGGATATTTTTTTTCCACAGGAACCTAATACTGGAACACAAAGTATCATAAGTCATTGTCCAGGCCATGGTTTATCTATTTGCCATATTTGAGCCAAATCTGTAGTCGTTTTTACGTAATTAAGTAACACACAAACATATATACTTACACAATATTATGATTTAAGTAAGAAATTATATAACAAACTAATGCATGATATACAGGGTGAATTTTAACTCTGGCAATACCTTCATGCCACGTGATCTCCTGCTTACTAGACTTACTACGTACTACATTCTGTCGAAATTTTCTATTTTTTTTTGAGTCAGTAAAACATAATACCGTAGGTGAATTATTAGGGTGAATTAATTCAATAAGTGAATTTCAATTCAATTCAATTTCTTTATTTTTCAAAATAGTGCAACGTAATTACATCTTTTTGACGTCAAAAACTATACTTAATACTAAGTTTACCACCGCTTCCTAGGCGCTAGTGGAGAAGAAACGGCGCAACAAACTCCACTGTGTTTCGAAAATCGAAGTTCGAATAGTGGAATATAATTTAAATGATAAATGTAATTTGAAAAAAGAATAAAAATCAAATCAATAAAAAATGTTTTACAAATTGCTCAGCGTAATTTTAATTCGTATTTTTTCTTATATTATAATTGAAACTTCTTGTATAGTTAATGTATACCTATGAGCTACATAACGTCAAAAAAACAGACAAAAAAAAATATATCTATAGCAATTTGTCACAACAGCAGCCGTTCACGTGGCTAGAAGTAATTGCTTGAATTCAAAGCCCTGTACTATGAATGTCATATATATATATACATATATATGTATCTAATAATTTGTTTTATATAGTACGGCTCTAGACAATCGTATAGTCATCAACCTTCGGATGATCGTATATATATTATATTATCATGAGTAACATGGTAAAAACTCTAATACCTGCGGCACAACTTGCGTGCTATGCTGTTTGCAGTAAAAAATGGCATGTTGTTATGAGATTGTCTGGAGCTAGTTGAGTGATGTATTTTTATATAAAGTTAATTCACACAACATAATTTCTTAGTCTTATCTACGTCTTTTTCTCTCAATATGTTTACCTGATCAAGAAATTTATCAGTGTGAATTAGCTTTATAACTCGTTTAATGCAGTTTTTACTAAATATCTCATAAATAAATTTCTGTTAACCAGTTAAGAATATAATCTCAAATGTCTATGATTTTACTAAATATACAGCCTACATTATAATTAAATTGACGATATCACAAATTCTATGTTGCAAGAAAGAAAAAGTTTTTCTCATTAGTAAGTAGGTACTTATTTCATTACTTGTATCTGTTTAACCTAGGTATTCCCCTTCTAGCCGTTAAAATATCAATGGTGGTCACAATTAAACTTTTTATCATCCACTATCCTAAATTTGAAAGATTTGAATTTTTTTTTTCATAATGAACCATATGGGAAAAGAATTCCCACTAGTTCTGCCAACAGAACAGGTGGGAGTAGACGTTCCATTCCATAATGTTGAGATTTCAACGTATAAATCCTTTTCAATCAATGAATTAACCTATTGCAGTCCACTGCTGGGTAAAGGCCGCCATCTTGACGTATTACGCCATATATATAAATCTTTAATGTACATAAATAACAGATTAAATGCACAATGAAGTGGTGACGCACATCGCGTGGCTCACAACCGGCTATGAAGCTGGAATGTGCGCGGAAATACTTACATTTATGATAAACTAGCTTTCCCCCGTGGCTTCGCCCGCGTGGAAGTCGGTATCACCACCAATAATACGACTCTCCACTCTACTCTCTACTCCACTCCACTCTTAACTACACTTCACTCTCCACTCCACTCTCCACTTGAAAAAGGATGAAAAGTATCCTATGACCGTCTCCTGGTTCTAAGCTACCTCCGTACCAATTTTCAGCCAAATCGGTTCAGCCGTTCTTGAGTTATAAATAGTGTTAACTAACACGACTTTCCTTTATATATATAGATTGCGAGTAATGAACTCTCCAACACAGTCATTCGTTCGCTAAACACACAGTTGCACTGCGTTAAACTTACATTTTAATAATAATAATAAAATTGCATTAAACGAGTCACCAAAAACTTGTCAGGCGCGAACTGAACCTGTCATTAGTGACAGCGTTCATCGCCGTATCGTATATCGAAGCCCCATCATGTTCAACTCGCAGGAAATGTCTATGGTTTAAATAAATCTCTCGTTGAAATCGAGATAGTAAAACACAAAGAGTATTCGTAAATTCCGCAGATGTTTCGAAACAGTTGCACGTTGATTATAAAGCGGGTGGCCACACTAAACGTCCGCGGGTGAGCGTTCAGTGTCGACCGCGCGCTGTGACCTAATGCCAGGGTGGGTGAAGGGAGGTTTGAGTGAATGGCGCGGCGTTAACCCCATGTCATCATCGCCAGTTCGTGCCCGATGACCTGAAAGACGACAAGTACTGGGCGCGTCGGCGGAAGAACAATATGGCGGCGAAGCGCTCCCGCGACGCGCGCCGCATGAAGGAAAACCAGATTGCCATGCGGGCAGGATATCTTGAGAAAGAGGTTTGTGTCTATATCATTGTATGATTGTCGATCAGATTCATCCTATGCAACTATCTTTCACAATCAGTACAACTTGTTACGAAAAACTCGGTTCAAATCTTCATTTTTATCTCAGCGTTTCATCCTTATCGATAAATGTAGCAAAGTTTCACAGCAAAGACTATTTGGCTTGGATTCATTGTTTCTTTTTCCAATGTTTACTAATGATGTTCTTTTCTGTGTTTCTAGAATATGGGGCTGAGGCAAGAGGTGGAATTATTAAAGAAAGAAAACCACATCTTGCGGGAGAAGTTATCCAAGTTCGCGGATGTTTAAGCAGCCTTGAGCTTGCACCCACCAACACCTTTCCGCATAGCACAAACACGCCAAACGACATGTAAGCTGGAGCATGAATATAATGACGTATACCGATATGATATCTTTTGTTTGGAGTGTGGAAGTAATGTCGTATTGTGGTTGACAGGTCGCGGGCGCGCCGTCAGCGCACGCACTCTTGGCCGCGTCGCCGGCATCGGACACAATCCTCCGTCACACAGCGCCGCGCCGCGCCCTAGGTCGGCGCACGCGCCGCCTAGGACCCCGCGGGACCGCCCTGCGCCGCGCTGTACCACCGCTGCCGACGCTGCTCCGAACATTGCTACCGGACCTCACCACAACACCCATCGCCCCAGTTCGTTTCCACACGCCTCGGTCTCGTAGCAAAACTCTGATCTCGTCGGTGAACTCCCGTATCTTGTTCGACTTGTAGGTTTAATTGATACTGCAGTTACCGTAAGTTTATCTACTTAGTTTAATAGGAAAATCTTAACCAAAGTCCCGTTCTGATCTATCGTCGTCTCTAATTCCTTTCTTTCGGACCCAGTCCGACTCTCAACAGGGTTAGTCATAGACGTACGGACCAAATTAATGGAAAAATTGTTATTTTTGAACGGTATTTGTTGTGTCCCGTCCCGAGCGTGCGTCGCGTCATGTAGCGCCCGCGTCCGCGGCGACTGTCCGACGAGTGCGGACATATGTAATAAGTTAATGTTGTTGAATATTTATGTATCGATACCGGCCACGGCGGCGGCCCGGCCCGCACGCATGTTTGCTCAAGTGGCTCGCGTACGCAAGTGTAGTGGCTGCGTTGTATATAGGTAGTTTTAATAGGGTCTCGAGCCGGCCCCGGGCACTCGAAGCTACTCGAAATCTGTATTATAAACGTTGCTGTTGTAAACTCTGACCTCGTCCGTCCCTTGTTTCCAAATGTTGTACAATCCGTTCGGCGCGCGCGCCTCGCGCCCTGCGCCTGCGCGTCGTGTCCGGGGCCAGTGGCCTCGCGCTCGCCGGTCTCTCACTGTAGCTCGCTTCGTAGGACTGCTCCGTATGAGATTAGATCCTGCTGGGGGCGGGGTGCTGTCTCACGCATACCCCGTGCCCCTATTACCCTGTCGATTCAGTAGTAAGCGAACACTAGTTTCGTTTCAAATTTACTTAGTGGATAGTGGATAGTTAGTTTTTAGATTACGTAGTGTAGTTGTCATTAGTCTATTTTTGTTATGGCTGTAGATGTTAATGTTTTTGAAAGTTTATATAATTTTTTTTAGTTCTAAAGAGACTCGCATTGTAGTGTCGACTGGGTAGGACCCACGGACATATAGCTCCGGCGCCCGGCGCCTAGGAGGCGGGTGACGGACGGCATGCGCCGGCGCAGCACTTGATCGTCGTCAGCGCATGCCGCCCGGGCGCCCGCGCCGCCGGCTCGCGCGCCGCCGCGCCGCGACCACTTCACTACGCCTACGACGTCCTCGTGGCGTTTCCTCCGCACTCTATTAGACTCGTGCTAATGTTATAATATATTTTTGTAGGTTTTTGTCGTTGATAAATAAGTCAATTGAATGTTTATTGAATTGAAGAAATTAATGTTTATAAACTAAGACTAAGAAGTTGTTGCATTTGAAAGTATTTTATGGAGACAAAGCGAGAACAATAAAATGTTTTTTCTATAAAGTTTACATGTGAGGGTACTATTAAAGGTATGGCGGTTGAACTTTGAAATGCAATATTTCATATCAAACGATATTATTGTAATGAACTTAACGTGTAAGGGCCGCGGCAATGCGGCACTGTGCCCAACCGGCATTTGATATTCCATCTTGTTTGTTATATGATATACATTGGAATTCTTTCTGTATAAATGGTGTCTTTATATACTTCAAAATATATAAATGTTTCGCTGATCGTTGTAACAATAAAAAAACTATACATAAATTAATTACCTAACGGAATATACCTATTGATAAGTGTGTAAAATGGAGTCCTATGTAAAATCATTGCATGGTAGGTGGTGTACCTGTATAGACGCGGATGGGTGCGGTAGCAGTGTGCGCCGGCCTTCCCCGCCCCCTACCGCACCCCTCCTCAGTGCTTCAGTAATATTTATTTATTTGTTATCACACGCCCTCCGCGCTAGGAGGCTACTGTGTTTGTAACTTAACTACATTGCAACAACATAAAACCATATTGTATACATGTACGAGTAGTAATTTGTTTGAATTTAATTTATATATGGTTCTATGGATTGAAAATAAACGTTAATTGTTGTATTTTATACCTAGTTTTCTTTTACGAGAGGTTTTGGAGGTACGGCTACCTCTCACCTCTATCACCCTTTAGTACAAGTCACAGCAATAACAGATTGCCGATAATGTTATCTTTCGCCAAATGCTGGCAGCCAGTCAACCTATACACACTTCATAATAATAGTAGAGACGTTATCAAGTTCGGTGTTTTATGTACCTAATAAATCATCGAAAAAATACCTAGCAATTTTCACAAGTTTTCATTACCTTTCCCTAAAATTTCATCTCCTTTGAAATACAAAGAAGATAGTATTCTGGCAGACATGAGGGTAATGCATAGCATAGGCTCAGTTAGCGTCAAAAGTAAATAATAATTACACAGATTTCATTGTAGAAATTGAATGAAAAGGAGATGTTTCATTTTGGGCCCCCTTATTGTACACAATACAGAAAAAATGAAAACTACATTGCCTAGCTATTTTTCTAAGTAGTATACAATTTTATTATAGGGCCCAAGTTCCATACATGAGATGTTTCACACATCTCCTTTTTATATTTTAACTAGCGACCCGGGACCCGGCTTCGCCCGGGTGTAAATTCCATTTTTTCCAAGGATCCCTAATTTTTTTCAAAATGAAATGTAGCCTATGTCAAATTGGAAGAATGTAGCATTCTATTGTTGAAAAATTTTTTTAAATCGGCCCAGCACTTTTTGAGCCTATTCATTACAAACATACAAACATACAAAAATAGGTACAAATCTTTCCTCTTTATAATATTAGTATAGATTAAAGTATAAAAATATTTAAGTAAAGCCCAATTAAGTAGATTAACAGCAGTTTCATTTAGAAATATAAATTATTTTTCCCAAAAACATCTTGTAAATTTGAATATTATCATCTTTTTTTTTCGCTAACCATACGTCGTACATGCCTTACCGCAAAACTGAACCGTAGACATAGAATAATTATAACCTCGTCGTAGTAATTTCCCGGTTACATCTAAGGTTTTTATTTCGCCGGGATTGACTGCCATCTAACCTCCCAACTCGAGAGTATAACCAATTGACAGCTGAAGTTGCCTTGGGTCCTAAACTTCCATTCCCCATGTTAGATGGTACTCAAATAATGACACGCATGGTTTTCCAGCTATCAAAATGCACAAACGATTTCCTGTCTACTCTACAACTTTAGTCATACTCCGGGGTATTATTAGTTAATGTCGAAGGTTGATAATAATATCCAGGTGTAAAAAATAGATGACGTTCTGACAAGTTTCAAAAGTTGATGATGTAGCGTTTAGATGATCATCAACTTTTGACGTGGATGGTACGAGTTTACTCTCTGCTACAGGACATGTTACGAGTTGCGGATCAGAGAGCCCCACCCTACGAAAAGAGAGTACGTAAGTAGTAGTAGGTAAGTATTTATGCGGTCATTACTCGTATTAATAGTAAGTTTTTGAGAAAAAATTACAAAGAACACTTTTTCTCAGTAGTACTGAGGCTCTAGTGTCGAATGTGTGGTTGGAGTTATTCCAACCATTATAGTTTTATGGTCTAAGAGCTGGTGAAAATCTACCTTCACCCAACTGATCAGATGGGTATATTTAAAAAAAAGTCATGGACATCAAAAGATAGGCAAGTCTTCATAGGCATGTCAATAAATTACATGATAATATTTTTTGATGCAAAATGTTTTCCAATCTGGTTATCAGATAGTTGAAAGTTCATCTTCAACAGTTCCTCTTTTATCAGTTAAATAATAAAAATAAAACTTATAATTTTACTAGCTGTTGCCCGCGGCTCCGCCCGCGTGGATGTCGAAATCCGTTTCAAAAACTATCCTATCTCTCAAGTTGGATTGAACTGCACATGGTGTGCGAATTTTATTATAATCGGTTAAGTGGTTTAGGAGTCCATTGAGGACAAACATTGTGACACGAGATTTATATATTATACTAGCTGTTGCCCGCGGCTCCGCCCGCGTGGATGTCGAAATCCGTTTCAAAAACTATCCTATCTCTCAAGTTGGATCGAACTGCACATGGTGTGCGAATTTTATTATAATCGGTTAAGTGGTTTAGGAGTCCATTGAGGACAAACATTGTGACACGAGATTTATATATATTAAGATTAAGATTAAGATAAACAAAAGAATAGTCAGACAAATTATGTGTACAGCGCCATCTAGTCCAAATTAAACGTAACTTGTAATTCCTTCCTTGCACGGTTTCGTCTACGATGTACCTAAAGGAATTTTGACTTTACCACATGGCTCGATAGATGGTGTTCTGTCGTCAGTTGTCTCTAAATATTGCGATCATTGTCTCGGTGAACAAATAAAATTCTGTGACTTCCCTTGCGTACCACGTAGGTTTTCTCTAATTGTCCTTGTCTTCAAGAAAATCCGGAGTTGATCGTTGGTTCAAAAATATTAAATCCTATGAGCGTCTACGGCGTGTGGAACGTCGCCATACAAATGGTTGGACATGGAGTGAAAGTACTGAATGTCAATATACCTGCATCTAACATGTATTTCACAAAGAAGACACTCCAAACTTTGGGTTATTATAGTTTTAACGCCTAAAACTCTTGTGTATAGTATAGGTATACTTACACAGCTCGAAAGATTAAATTTTAAACACATCTCAGAATGACCTGAGTCATTTTGAACAATATTTGTAATGTTTGAGTTGGTTTGAAGGAATAGTTTTGATAAAAACTGATTCATTAGAGTGTATTTATGTTTACACGACAATTACTTTTTGAAAATGTATTATATTTTGCCATTACAGCCAAGTTTAAAAAAGTAATGGAAACATTTAATAAAGTTAGTCTTATAGTTGAAATCCCAGGAAACTCGGGGCTAATAATACCTACAGTTGATAGTTAAAAATATATTAAATATTTCTCTCGAACGTTATACATTACATTATACATTACCTTTTGCCACGTTTTGTTAAAAAACAGAAAATTAAGTTAAACGCCTGTTTAATTTCTGAGCGCAAATCGCAATATGCGGTGTGTTATAAAAAAAAAAGTAAAATAAATTATTCAAACACACTAACTAACTATTATTGATGCGAGAACAATTTATTGTAGATGAATACATTTTATCTTACTTCATATATTGTTCCGATTACGTTGATTTGGTTCTCTCTTTTAAAATGGAAAATATTAAGACTTATAGAGATTTGTACGTATTATTGAAAAATGATTTTACAGACCGTGAAAGTGCAATCGGAAAAGTGTTAGCTTTGTTACCGAAAAGAATTTCATCTAGTTTGAAACAGTAACTTTATTTATGTTATATTATTATGTCTGTAAAACTATAGAATACTTAGGTACTTTTCAATTCTACCAATAGGAATGTTATCGGAAGATGCGCAGGAGTCAGATCACAAAATAATAGGATACCTACCTACACTAGACTGCACCATACACGCAAGTTCTCCAGGTCGCTATGTAACTTAGATCTGATTAATACATTACTTTTACTTTCTGATCCAGTTTAGTCCTCGAAAAATAAAAGTAATGAAATAGGTACCTACTCACTTTTTTGTCAGACGCAAAATCTTTAATAGTGAGTAGTGATCATTCACTAAAATTCATCGATGATGTCGAAAATGAATAAATTATTAAAATATTTAAATTAAAATTGGTTTAACAACGAATACGCCTGCGCCTGACAGAATAGCAAGATATGCAAGATGATACTTTCTTGACGATCTCTTTAGCAGGCGAATTTTTTTTTAGTTTTAAAACATGAGAATGTTGAGTTTTTTTGTATTTATAATATAATAAATAATTTTATGCAACTAGTATTATATTATTTCAGAATAAACGTCTTTAAAATATTGGTATATTTCAGTATCTTTTTTTAGGTTGCTACGTTTATTTTTAATAAATTTTACATAAGAAATAAGAAGGAGGCATCTCTTTAAATCTATCTTTAAATATTTAATATATCTTTAAATGATTGAAAGCGGTAACGATGTCCGAGTGTTAGTAAAGCGTGGTCCCACAGTGCGTAGGCATTGTAGCTATTTGTGACCTCTACGTTCCTCAAATCTAAGACAGTTTTGAGGAACCTAGTCTTGTTTGTATTCTGGTTTTATATCAATATTTTGTGAATTATTCTGTTGACTATTATCAGTAAATACCTACCTGTGATTTGAAAGTCTATTATACCTACGTGGGTTTATTTTAAATATATGAATGCTGAGTACCTACATACTTACATTATTGTATAGTACATAGAATAACCTAAACCAATACATATTAATGTATGCATTTGCACTAAGCAGAGAGTCGAACTTGTGACCGTTGACTTAGCAGTAGAAAGTTGGAGCACATATAATTTTTTACATTTACCCCATACTTCATTTTAACCATAGAACACGACCCAATTGCATACATTGTTAACACTCGTATATAAATCAACTAGCTGTTGCCCGCGGCTCCGCCCGCGTGGATGTCGAAATCCGTTTCAAAAACTATCCTATCTCTCAAGTTGGATCGAACTGCACATGGTGTGCGAATTTTATTATAATCGGTTAAGTGGTTTAGGAGTCCATTGAGGACAAACATTGTGACACGAGATTTATATATATTAAGATGAAAGATTCACTTAAAATAACGTGAAACCACAGAACAAAGAAAAATCCTTACGTGAAACAAAAGCGTTGGCCCCATACCCATACCACATGAATAGCTATGGTACCCATACCACATGAATAGCTATGGTACTGTCGTACCCATACTACAGCTTCTTACTCACTCGCACATCCTACAGTCACCCACGCCCCACTACGCAACATCGTCACTATTCAAATCGAAAATCATGACTTAAAAATATAACTAAGAAACAAACAATTTACTAATAAGTGAAGATCATTTAATAATGTTTCATTCCCAATAAGCAATATTTATAATTTATTTTAGAAAACTGTTAGAAATCCTCAAAACAACTTCGAAGGTCCCATTTTCGTAGCGTCAGTCAAATTATCACGCGAACCGTAGCAGTTGAAGCTCCATTTATGAGTATTCAATAATAGACTTACGCACGTTACGATATGGTTGATTATAGATTGAGGTGTGAACGGTGGTTCCTATTTTCTGGACATCATGAAAGCTCTTCACTGCTAATGAGTTCCTGGTACTAAAAATGAACGTCGCGTCGATACTCGCGTCTTCGTCACGTGGAAAACATTGCAGTCTGATATGTACATAGTTCCTTCCTTTCCTTCAACCTAGCGTTAATCCCAGTCGCATCCAAAGCTTTCACCTCGGAGTCTGGGGTCCGCTTTACCAGTCTACTGCGGATTTGGCTGGACCTCGATATTTTCTGTGAAGTGACTGCCATCTGACCTTCACAACCCAATGGTGACATTAGGCGATATCGAAGCATTGCAGGTAGACCGTTATTATTGGACTTTTTAGGGTTCCAACTACCCGTAACGACTGCTATAGATGTATGTATGGCCAGTATGGCAACCGGGACCGATGGCCTAACGTGCTCTCCGAGGCACAACCAGACCAATGCAAATACCCATATTCATGCATACAAATATTTGCACTGATCGAACCCGCGCCTCTACCGCTACGTCACAGAGGCTGTTATTTATTTAGTACTCAAGTCCGCCAGCTAGCGGAGAGGGGGGGGGAGGTGGTTTCCAAAATATCCATACGAAGAAAAAAGGTAAGTCAGGAATTGTTGTAGGTATATAATAATTATATTCTTTGCTTCCACGTACGAAGGCTACCCATTGCTGTCTACTAGACAGCAGATAGGTACTGTGAACTTGAAAGATATTTCAACCAAGGATTCATTGACCTTCTTCCCAGTAGCCACACTCGATACTGAGTTGATACACCGATGAATCCAAGTTGCATGTATTACCCATTTGTCTTACCGTTTGCTGCTGAGAATGGCGCGGCCCGATTCGCACAGCGTCACAGCCTTGTATGAAATTAAATTAAGCAAATGAACGAATGCATTGCATGGGAAATTAAATGCTGAACAAAACGAGTCCAAACAAGATACGGCTGCGATAATCCGTTCAAGAGTTTGAAATTATCGAACAAAAAATCTAAACAAATTGTTTCTTATTTATTTTTATTTATTTATTTTCTTTATTTTCAAAATAGTGCAACGTGATTACATCTTTTTGACGTGAAAAACTACTTAATACTAAGTTTACCACCGCTTCCTAGGCGCTAGTGAAGAAGAAACGGCGCAACAAACTCCACTGCTGCATTTTCAGACGTCAGCTTATACATAGATTTCTTAAGACTAAATATGGAAGAATGTACATTTTTATCTCGAGTCAATATAAATAAAGGTAAGTAGGTATATAAAAAACGTTAATTTAACCCTAGTTAAAGTTGACCTATTCATAGCTGTATTAAGTCAACTGGGTCTGGTTTAGAGGTCTGACTACTTTTTTGCTACCATAGTAGTGTAAAAAAGTCAGGCCTGCCTTTATTCTGATAAAACTGTTAATAAAGAATTATAATTATCTCACACGACGACTTTTCAATTACACATTTCAATTATTTAACTAAACTATTGAACAGCTAGCCATGTCGTGTTTGGACTCATCTTATTCAGAAATTAATTTCAATTACAGTACAATTATTCAATAAAAATGCAACGTGATGAAGCATATTTTGCTAACTATATGACGTGAGGGCTGAGTAAGGTCACAGCTGCAGCTGGAGTGATTGACGTCACAATTATAATGATGTATCTTTCATGTATCTATGTGTTTAGCATACTGTGGCGATCTGCAGTGTCACTGCTACGGATGCTATGCTACAATGTTGCGCGGAAATATTATTAAGCATCTCTGTAATTAAATAAGGTGAGCAAGCAAACGCACTGTGTGAAATTAAACGCTCTACAGAATGAGTCCAAATAGGACATGAATACTATAAACAATTCAAGAGTTGTAAAGATTGTTAACTAGTAGTAGGTAAATGAGTGCACAGTGGGCCCTGTCAACATCATCGAGGCTCAAGCAGAATTCATCTGCTAATCGGTGCACCTGCTAAACAATGGATGAGGCTGTCGGACAGCATGTGCTCTCAGAAAAGTAGACATACCAATCAAAACCAATAAGCGGACCCAGGGCTATTGCTGTCTACCAATCATCAGATACTGTAAACTTCCTTAAAATATATTACAACCAAGGAATCGAACTCGAGACCTCATTCATAGTAGTAGTAATTTCCATTGAGGTGCTATGCCGAGGAATCCAAGTCTTTGTGTTGCCGTTTGCTGCGGCCCGATTTGCACAGCGTCACAGACGTGTATGCAATCAAATTAGCTGAATAAATAATTGCATTGTATGTGAAATTATATACTGAACAAAACGAGTCCAAACATAACATGTCTGCCATAACTCGTTCAATTAAGTCTTCAAAAATTATGAACCTAACGAGTAAAAACCAACTCATGGCCTATGAACTTGTACAAAACACTACTTTTTTAAACGTTACTGTAACCGATGTTTATTTCTTTGTGCACAAAATATCAAAGTTGATAATTTAATTGGCATCTGTGGGTTACAATGAACCTGGTTGAAAGTCAGCGTACAGCACCGATGAGGCGTTTAATGAAAATAAGGTCCTACTCAATACGCCAGTGAAGTACACACCTGTCCATCATGTGCGGTACGTATTGTAAGTTATTAATTTTAAAAATTGTTTATGGTAAGTCAAGAACTCGTCTTTCATGCTATAGTTGCACTACGAGACTACTTATAATATGTACTGCCATGAATTCCCATGAAGGTTTCGCCGCTTGAGGCTCGCCGCTAAGAATGCCGGACCGCGTTTCGCTGCGTCACAGACATGTCTGTAAATAAATTAACTGAATAATCATTTGCATTGTGTGTGAAATTAAACGATGAATAAAACAAGTCCAAACTTGACATGGCTGTGATGAGCTGTTCAAGAGTTATCATAAAATTGTCACCATTGCTAGGATACTTTTCATCCTGGGAACCGGTTCCTGTAGGGAACGTAAAAACCACATTACGTGGGTGGAGCCACGCCATGATCTAGTGAGGAATATAAAGGAAAAAGGAAGAAAATACTATTTTATTGAGAAGTTCCCTCGAATAAACTTGTAAAAAATTTTTTTAGTGATCGTAAACCAATTTTGTTTTTATAAATATTGTTCAATGATAATAATAGATGAATTTACAAAAAAATCATATTTATATAATAAAAAATAGTAACCCTGCTGGGCACGGGTCTCCTCTCCTCTAACGAGAGAGCTGAAAAGGTTTAAGTCCATATACAATAATCCACACATAATAAAATTATCTACATGTTTATCCGCAGTTTAGATAAACTAGATAATTTTAAAGTTTTATTTTTGAATTATATTATTGGTCTATACTATACACAGAAAAACCTAGATTACAGCCAATATGCAGAAACATATACCTAATAGGTACGAAAATATTTAAACTGAGAAGGAATCAAACTCGTGACCTCTGATGTAAAAGTCGAACGCACGCCACGCTACCAGTTTGGCAAAATTTTAGTTATACACGAGGGCAGTACCCCCCACAGCTAACAGATCCGTTCCCCCGCACTCATCCTCCTGTGAGTAATGGAGGCGCATGCCCAGTACAGAATACTTGGCACTTTGCTCCGTAAAATCACAAAAAGATCACATAAAACATGATATTAAAGATATTTACCTAACTAATACATGTAACGCATTTCGTCACCTTTAATTATTGCTAAGTATTTTGCCCACTTTATATCAGAAACTTACAGAAATTTGAAAAACAATTGTAGATGTCCCATTTATCTGCGGTTGTTGCTCGAACTTCAACAGTCAGAACTCCCTTCATGCATGTAGGATAATAGACTTAATTTTCATATGAATTAGATTGATTATGGCTTGAAGTGTTTACTGTAGTTCCTATTTTCTTTACATTACTAAAAGCTCCTAGTTGTTATGAATCCCTGGTACTGAAAGAGAACTGCCGATCGAAGTACGCGACGTTATGCAGAGAACGTTCACCTCTGTACGGTCTGACTGGATATTTTATATTGTATAGAATTTCTGAATTTAGAATTATGTAGAATTAGTCGGTTAAAAATGCCTTGCATAGTGTTTACTCGGGGTCATGATTAGTGAATTGTGCTCTATTCATACCTTATGCGGATTGTACTTTATCGTCACATTCCTCATTACTCTTAGACGGGTCATCGCAGCCATATCGCGTTTGGACTCGTTTTGTTCATCATTTAATTTCACACACAATGCAATTGTTTATTTACTTAATTTATTCACAGACATGTCTGTGACGCGGCAAAACGCGGTCCGGCGTTCGTAGAAAGACGAACGGCAACACCTTCATGGGCAATACAAACCTTAATCAAGGTCTTCACTTACCATAGGTATAGCATTTTTTAAATTAATAACTTAAACGAGGTATCATACATTGATGAACAAGCATGTACCCAAAGAAATAACCTGATTAGTTAAGCGCCAGCCACAATCCATAGAGCAACACAACACATGTCCATTGTAACCAATAGATACTAATTAAATTATCATCATTGATACACTCTACACAAAGGAATAAACGATTACTGATAGTTAAAACGACAGAATTTTGAGAATCTTCTTAAATAAATTATAATCCAGGAATGGAACTCAAGATCTCAACACAGCAGATACCAGCCGCACTCGATACCTATCGAAAAACAACTTATAGTTGCATTGTTGCTAAAGACGTCGCGATGCGTGTCACGCTGCGTCACAGACATGTCTGTAAATAATTTAGGTAAACAAACAATTGCTTTATGTGTGAAATTAAACGCTGAACAAAATGAGTCCAAATACGACATGGCTACGATGACTCGATCAGGCGTTGGAGAATACGACGGTATGTATACCTACGTATGAGGTATGTATTGTATAGTGGATAATTCAAACACTATACAAGGCATTTTTAACCGACTTCGAAAATAGGGAGGTTCCGTGTTCATAGGTGTGTATGTTTTTTTTAAATCGTGGAACCACACTTCGCTATAATTATTCGCCTATATTGTTTCCGAGGAAATTCTCATAGATGACTAAACCCTCCACAATTCATCATAGACGAATTAATAAGTGGAATATTCGTGCGAATAAACCAAATATCCACGAATAAGCCCTCCCCACTTCGATTTATACACGTGAATAAAGGCGAATAGCGAATTTTGAATTCGTTTTGAACAACTTTTTATTTCGTACACAAAAGAGTCTGTGTATTTCTAAGGCTTTAATTGGTTAAAGTAGGTAGGGTGAGTTACAATAAGGATGACGATAATTTATATCTATAAATATAAATAGCGTAGGGAATCGAAAAGTGTCGAGTTATCGATTATAATTTTTGATACGTTTTGACATGTCAAAGTGCTAAATAAAAAATGAATACGTGCGTCAGAAGTGTCACAACCCACGTGCCCATATTTTATTTAAAAGTCGCCATGTCATTATTTGAACTTGCCTTTTGTTTTCAGCGTTTAATGTCATGTTATTAATATATTATTATACAAAAGCGTCTAATTCAACGACAACAGGAAGCGCGGGTTCGATTCCCGCCGAGTACAAATATTTGTATGCATGAATATGTCTATTTGCATTGGTCAGGATGTTTCTATGTATAATAAGTATGTATTTAAAAAAAATACCTATATGAGTATGTTTATCCGCATTCTAGAACCCATAACACAAGTTAGTTAAGCTAAGCTTGGATATAGACAGCGCTTTGTAGAATGTCGTAGAATATTTATTTATTTTCATAATATTAAAATCATAGGGAAGTGAACTGTATCGAGGTATCGATTATAATTTTGATACTTTTTGACATTTCCGAGTGAAAAAATGGGAGCATGCGTCATAACGCACGTGTCCTATGTTTTATTCAAAACTAACTGTCCAGGCAAACTTCCGCTTTAGAATTAAGATTTGTGGGTTACCTTATCAGCTGTATTAGATGGGTACGTACACCGTGGTGACAACACCCAAGGGGACCATTAAAGCCTAAAATAGACCAGGGTCAGTCAGGGGTGCAAGGGAAATACTTCTTGGGTTACCTTGCAATCGAGAGGGGGTGCGGTTTTAGTCGGCCCGAGTCCGACATAACCACCCCCGATGACCAACGGGAATGGTATAATAGGGATTTTCGCACGAAAAAAAGGGTACTTTCTGGTTGAACCCATCAAAATCGTCCTTAGAAAAGAATGGCACCATTCGCCAAAAGATTATTGCACTTTCACACCATCTAAATAATAATAATAATAATAAATAATAAAATATACTCTACGATATTCTACACATCGCTCCCTAGACCCAAAGTAAGCTTAGTTTCACTAGCTTGTGTTATGGGTTCTAGAACGCTGATAAACATACTTATATACTTTTCTTTGTAAATACATACTCATTATACATAGAAACATCCAGATCAATGCAAATAGACATATTCATGCATACAAATATTTTCATTGAGCGGGAATCGAACCCGCGCCCTCTGCGTAGCAGTCGCATGCACTACCGCTACGCCACAGAGGCCGCCAAAATGAATAATAAATTACTTAGAAGGTCTAAGTACTTTATTATTTAGCTAACTTTGTTCAAAATCATCTCCATACTCCTGCAGTTTTTTGTACACAAAATATACCTACTAAGACACATTCGCATCCTACTTATAATTTACTGGATTAGATAGCAGATATTGTGGTCTGTTTACGTTTCTCCGAGTGAACTCACAAAGGCATCATTATAATAATATATATGTAATGAGTTACATTATATAATTAAGTACCTACCTACTACTAGCTAACGCATTGAGGTAACCCATAATGGTAGTTTTAAGTGGCGAATAAATAAATAAATCATCACTTCAAATATCATGAAAAAAACATCAATAAAAAATATCGATACTTTTCGACAAGCCTATCCGTCCAAAGGGGTCTAGTTCATAATATCGACAATCACTACATCGATGATCGCTGTATCGAAAACGTTCAATCGATGGTACGCTACATCGACAGTACCCCAAATCGATGGTACGCTACATCGACAGTTCTCCAAATCGATGGTACGCTACATCGACAGTACACTATATCGATGGTACGCTACATCGTTAGTACACTAAAACAATGGTATGCTACATCGACAGTAAACCAATCGGGTATTTTAACTTTTCAATATATTTTTTTTTAATTAGTACTATCAATCAATGTTACTGAATAAGAACTTATGTTTTTTCAACCATTTAATGTGGGTTCCATCAAAATTAAGCAATTTACAGATTTGACAAATTGTGATTAAAAACTTTAAAAAATCCTGTGTTTTTTATTTAAATCTGGCTCGGGTCGGGTAGTCGATGCAGCGTACTATCAATTTAGTTTACTGTCGATGTAGCATACCGTCGTTTTAGTGTACTAACGATGTAGCGTACCATCGATATAGTGTACTGTCGATGTAGCGTACCATCGATTTGGAGAACTGTCGATGTAGCGTACCATCGATTTGGGGTACTGTCGCTGTAGCGTACCATCGATGGAGCGTTTTCGATACAGCGAACATCGATGTAGTGACAGGTCGATATTATGAACTAGACCCCGTCCAAAGGGGTGGTTAGGGGCACCTGGCGTTCTCCCCCATACATCCCAAAACTCCCCTCTCTGACTGAACGAACGTCAGACGACGCAGTGCTGCCTGGCCGTACGGTCGTCCGCATTACGTTACAATTTACCACAGCTTAAAATTATAGCGATATACGCGATTGCCTAACTTGAAGTCTGTGCTCATTGGCCCTTGTATAAGTTTACTCTGTGGCGTATAAGGTAAGCGGTAAATCGATTTTATATTTCGATAGAGCATCACGTGTACTTACCGAAGTTATAAAACTTGATGATTGTATTTATCTTAATATATATAAATCTCGTGTCACAATGTTTGTCCTCAATGGACTCCTAAACCACTTAACCGATTATAATAAAATTCGCACGACATGTGCAGTTCGATCCAACTTGAGAGATAGGATAGTTTAAATCTCAAATTAGTCACAATTTTAATTTATTGCTAATTATTTGTCTGTACCCGGGCGAAGCCGGGTCGCGGGTCGCTAGTCAATATTATAAATATCATAAAATTGTAAAGTAGCTGTGTATGTACATTGGGGATATTAAAAAAAAAATTGGAATATATTTGTCCGTTGGTGCGCTATGGACGCAAGAACTACTGAACGGATTTTCGTGCAGTTTTTTTTATATTATGTCTTGGTCAGACTTAAAATCTTACGTAGGTAAGTTTGATTACAATCGGTTGAGTAGAACCGGACATAATAGTAAAAAAAAATGCGAAATCTGACATCCACGCGACAGGAGCTGCGGGATAGGCTAGTTTTTTAATATAAATGTAACTTCTGTCCAATCTCTCAGTTTAATAATAATTAACAGTGCTTTAAATAAAACGGCGTGATTGAGCCTAAAATTAATAAGATGATAGTAGGATTTTTCGTTTAGAAATTTTAATTTTGTAATCAATTTTCGCCGTATTTTATGGTTTAGCCTAGTGGTTTGGGTAATGGACTGCTGAGACGAGGTCTCGGGTTCAATCCCAGGTTCACCATGGCACACACCAATGACTTTTCGATGCTTTTCGAAGTTATGTGTGTATTTATCGCAAGTTTATTAGTGCCTCGGAGAACACGTTAAGCCGTCGGTCCCGGTTGCCATACAAACATCTATGGCAGTCGTTACGGGTAGTTGGAGCCCACAAAAGTCCAACCAGTCTAACTTGGAACTTCGATAATTATTGCCATTGGTCATATATGACCAATGGCAATATCGAATGATCATTGGTTGTGGAGGTCAGATGGCAGTCACTCCACGGAAAATATCGAAGTTCAGCCGCATCACAGTTAGACTGGAAAGCCGACCCCAACTGAGTTGGGAAAAGGTTCAGAGAATGATGATGATTTATGTGTTATACAACTAAATCAGTTGGTAGTCAAATACGTTTAATGAATGTATAACGAATGGCCCGTGATCTGATTTTGAATGTCGGTAGATTTAAACGCTCGATAGTTTTAGACATCTACCGACATATTGCGCTATTTGAATACCTACTTGCTTTGTTTATCTATACTAATATTATATAATTTATATCTACCTATACTAATATTATAAAGAGGTAAAGTTTGTGTGTTTGTTAAATTGTAAGGGGTAATCTCGGGATCTACTGAACTGATTTTAAAAATTTTTTCACCAATAGAAAGCCACATTATTGCTGAGTGTCATAGGCTTATATATTTTATTGGAAAACTGGAATTTACACCCGGGCGAAGCCGGGTCCCGAATCGCTAGTGATTTATATAACTACTAGCTGTTGCCCGCGGCTCCGCCCGCGTGGATGTCGAAATCCGTTTCAAAAACTATCCTATCTCTCAAGTTGGATCGAACTGCACATAGTGTGCGAATTTTATTATAATCGGTTAAGTGGTTTAGGAGTCCATTGAGGACAAACATTGTGACACGAGATTTATATATATTAAGATATACAGATATCATGTTACTATGCACGTATTGCACGTATATATAGTTACGTCTTAAAATTTATGTACTTAGCTAACGATAACCACATCAATTGTTAGTTGCGAGCGTAGAAATTAGTAAAATAAGGTGAGTTTAGTTATCAAAGCAGAATAATAATATTCTTCTTTTTTATGTTAAGTCCGTCAATTGACTTAACCCCGCTGGATAGTGAGAAGCTTGATATTACTTAGGTACTCTTCTCTCGTAACTAGTTACCAAACCGCGAAAAATGATTCTTTTCTTGTAACTGGTTACGAAATTTCAGTTAAGGGGATCCAATATAACCATAAGTTTAGGTTTAAGTACCTGTTAAATGGTTGGTTAGTTGTATTATAAATAAATAAATAAATAATAACCAATCGAAAGTGGTAGGTATTATGAAAAATATAATTTTATTTCGTCTTTTTATTTTTTTAACCAATGGGTACTATCTTATTATCTGGGCTAGTATTACTTAGTGTAGTTATGTCGGAATGAAACCGACTTAAACCATACCAGTCCGTCCACTTGATTCATTTTTGTACAGATAAATAGATAAAAATAATCTATACATATAATAAAATGGTAGGAAAGTCAAAACTGTACATTGAATATTTTTTTAAAAGAATACTTGGAGTGTGATCTATAATCGATACCGAAGCCAAAAATATAGTTTTTAGAATTTTTGTCTGTTTGTCTGTTTGTCTGTATGTATGTCCGGGATAAACTCTAAAAGTACTGCATGGATTTACTTCAAATTTGGCACGAATATTATTTATAAGTCGGGTCAACACATAGGCTACATATTATCACGCTAGCACCTACGGGGAACGAGCAGTGAACGTTTATTTCTTCAACGCATTCTGTAACAACGTGTAATCTAACGACGCATATTTGAATGTTGTTATTATGTTAACCATGCTATAAGCTAGCTTCACACTATAAGTAACTTAACCGATAATATATACAATAAAAAACAAACTTAATTTTGCGGTTCGATCCCTAGGCCCGATTACTGTATCAACCGCAAATAATAAGTTTGTCGTAGGTTACGTCAATAAAACTGTAAAGAGGTCAATTCTGTACATTGAATATATTTACAAAATAACTATTAAACGGGGATATATATGAAACGGGGATGATTGGTGATCGATACCAATGCTAAAAATGCAATCAGTAAATTTTTTGTCTTTCTGTTTGTCTATCTGTATATGCACGCATGGATCAAAAACTACTGGAGGGATTTTGATCAAACTTGGTACGATTTATAGCTCATACTTCTCTACAACAAAATAAGAGCAACCCATTTATGTCCCACTGCTGGGCATAGGTCTCCTCTCCTCTAACAATAGAGCTGAGGGGGTTTAGACCTTAATCCACACACGATGGCCTAATTTCTTCTAGGCCATGTGGGTTTCCTCACGAGGTTTTTCCTTCAACGTCTCAGCAGATGGTAAATCATGTGATTAGCGTATATAAATTCCACAAAGTGAAATTCACATTGGTACTGTCCGCCCGGATTCGAACTCGATACCATTATAATTATCCATTCAGCTACCATCGCTTATAGGATATCATTATAATAATATAGGCTACTTTTTATTCACAGTCGGGGTGCGAGGGAAATTCTCTGTAGGCCACCTTACACCCTAGCGTCAGAAGACCCTAGACGGCGTGCGGTTTTAGTCGGTAAGAGTCCGACATGACCTGCCCCGCTGACCGCGGGGTGGGTATCCATGAGGATTTCCGCACGGAAAAAAGCCTACTTTTTATACAAGCTGATACCCTATATAAGCTGATTTTTGGTTATATCTCCAGTTCTAATTAGCCAACCAAACATAGGGTAAATTTTAAGTCTAAGCAAGACCTTTCTAATAAATAAACCGCATCAAAATTCGTTAAGTAGTTTTTTACGCGATTATCGAGTTTTTTATTAGAAAGGTATTGGTTAGACGAGTGGAGTGGAGAGTGGAATGAAGAGTGGAATGTAGAGTGGAGTAGAGAGCGGAGTGGAGAGTTAGAGTAGAGAATGGAAGAGTGAGTGGAGTGGAGAGTTGTTTTATTAAAATAGACTTGGTGGCGATACCGACCTCCACGCGGGCGAAGCCGCGGGCGGAAGCTAGTTACCTAAATAAAAACTAATCACCGAAGTGCGTACCTACTTCCGAACGGCTATAATAATATATTACATTCAACAATATAGAACTTGAACAGGTTTTGTTTAACAGTTTCAGAATACAAGACAGCAGACCGGCGACACAGAAAATGCTACCTTGGAAAGCTATCAAATAGATGCTCAGCAATGACATGCAGAAGAGAGGGAAAAAACAACCTGCTGAGTTTCTTACCGGCATCTTCTCAGGTCTGGGCCGCGTTTCGAACCGGTGGGTCCATTTGCTTTTCATTTTAAATATTTCTAATTTTGACGTTTTGTAAGTGTTGCATTTAATGGTCTATACAGAATAAATGATTTCTGACACTTGACTTTGACTTTGGTGGGATAGGCCAGAGGGGTCTATCGACAGTCACTACATTGATGGTCGCTGAGATGACATTGACGATGAAAGTCCAAAAAGACATGAAGGAATGTGGCCTATCAGTTAACGGTACTATAAAGGGGAATAAGTAGTTCATGCAGCAATGTGAAGATAGCCGACCATGTGGAGGTACTGAGACCAGGCCTGCAGCCTAAGACTATAATATTTATTCGTGTACAGTCATGGAGACTTACTCAACAGAGGCAAATAATTCGTGACATCTGCTGCGCGGGGTCCTGGAGCTGTCTCCTGTTCGCACAGATGCTGACAACAAAATGGTGAGTTACATATATTGTAATGATGTATTTTTAGGGTTCTCCCCAAGAAGTACACATCACAAAAATATGAAGTGATGAAATTTTATCTCATATTGAGATAACAACTTACCACACATCTTACGTTGGTAAATCAGAAATATCTCACTTTGGTAAATCGACTTTAACAGATTTTTTTTTTATACCACTTAGGTGGCAGACAAGCACACGGCCCACCTGATGGGAAGCGGTCACCGTGGCCTAGGGACGCGTGCAACACCAGGGGCATCACACTCGCACTACCGACCCCGCAAAAACCTTCTAATGCCCTTCTTGAAGAACCCCATATTATTCGCCAGAACCGGCAAAACATTTACATTTGATACTCCTTGATCATATCTATACATATAATAAAATGGTAGAAAAGTCAAAACTGTACATTGAATATTTTTTTAAAAGAATACTTGGGGTGTGATCTATAATCGATACCGAAGCCAAAAATATAGTTTTTAGAATTTTTGTCTGTTTGTCTGTTTGTCTGTATGTATGTCCGGGATAAACTCAAAAAGTACTGCATGGATTTACTTCAAATTTGGCAAGAATATTATTAGGATGTCGGGTCAACACATAGGCTACTTATTATCACGCTCTCACTTACGGGGAACGAGCAGTGAACGTTTATAACATCAACGCATTCTGTAACAACGTGTAATCTAAACACACATATTTGAATGGTGTTATTATGTTAAACATGCTATAAGCTAGCTTCACACTATAAGTAACTTGACCGACAAATTATGCAATAAAAAACAAACTTAATTTTGCGGTTCAATCCGTAGACCCGATTACTGCACCAACCGCAAATAATAAGTTTGTCGTAGGTTACGTCAATAAAACAGTAGAGAGGTAAAGTACATTGAAATATTTACAAAATAATTATTCGGGGATGATTGATGATCAATACCAATGGTGAAAATGCAATCAGTATTTTTTTTGTCTTTCTGTCTGTCTGTCTATCTGTGCACGCATGGATAAAAAACTACTGGAGGGATTTTGATCAAACTTGGTACGATTTATTATAGTTCATACTTTTGAACAACATAATAATATCAACCCATTTATGTCCCACTGCTGGGTACGGGTCTCCTTTCCTATCCTGACGACAGAGCTGAGAGGGTTTAGACCTTAATCCACACACGCTGGCCTAATGGGGTTTGGTGGATCGAACATGTCCTTAGAATTTCTTCTAGGACATGTGGGTTTCCTCACGATGTTTTTCCTGCACCGTCAGCAGATGGTAAATCATTTGATTAGCACATATAAATTCCACGAAGTGAAATTCACATTGGTACTATCCGGCCGGATTCGAACTCGATACCTCTAAGCAGAGGCCGCGTCCTTATCCATTCAGCTACCATCACTTACAGGACAACATATAGGCTACTTTTTATACAAAGCCGGGGTGCGAGGGAAATGCTCTAATAGGTCCCCTTTTTTTCCGTGCGGAAATCCTCATGGATACCCACCCCGCGGCCAGCGGGGCAGGTTATGTCGGACTTTTACCGACTAAAACCACACGTCATCTAGGGTCTTCTGACGCCAGGGTTTAAGATGGCCCATAGAGCATTTCCATCGCACCCCGACTTGACCCGGGCCATCTCCGGATTCGAGATGGCCCCCTCGGGCTTGGCATCCACAGTGTTCCCGTCATGCCCCCGGAATAGGGGGGAGGGGGAGGGCGCTTTTACGCGCCGCCGCCTTGGCCTGCTTCTGTTAGGGTGATAGGCGGCTCCGACGGAGGTCGTTAGACCTCCGACGCCTTCATCGCCGCCAGCCGCCTCCTACTAGAGCATCACTTGCTCGCAGAAGGTGGCGGCGCACTTTGCACCATCGCTGCGATCAACACCGGCAGTGTGAGGACTGCCACCCCGAGGGCTGCCAGGAGGGCCTGTCTCGGCACCACGCCGGACACTTGACCAGCGTGTGCAGCCCTGAGCGTCGGTTCCTTCCGAATCAGACACAAGTGATCCCCGAAGCACTTACCAGAGATCACCTGCCTCAGCCGGTACGAGGGGCCCCCGTTAGGCCTCCATGACGGGTCTTACCGCCGCTATAACGGCGTGCCCCGCGCTTGGTTTTTTTTATAGTCGATAGGCTGGCGTTTGCCTAAGTCGGTCCTTCCACTCCACCACGGTATCCTGGCGGAGCTGGGCGTGGACGGTCTCGATTACTCGAAGCTCCGGGTCCAGTCCCCGCTACCGCACCTCCTTTCGCCACCAATATAGTCATAACGCGCTGCGGCGCTCCCAATGTATGTACATACACCTGTTACGGCTATTCAGGGCCTCCGCCCAGATTGGGCACGCCGCCGCCGTAAAGGGCCATGGACCGCACGATCCCCGCGTAGAGCTTCCTGCGGGAGTCATCCGGCCCCCTTATGTTGGGCAACAGCCGCGCTAGAACATTGGCCCCCTTACAACCTGGCTTCAGAAGATCCTAGACGGCGTGCGGTTTTAGTCAGTAAGAGTTCGACATAACCTGCCCCGCTGGTCGCAGGGTAGGTATCCAAGGATTTCCGCACGAAAAAAAAGGCTATTTTTTATATAAGCTGATACCCGCGACTCCGCCCGCGCGTCAAGGTTTAAGGTAGGTCATTAATTTTTTGGTTATATCTCCAGTTCTACTTAGTCAATTACAACCAAACATAGAGTAAATTTTAAGTCTAAGCAAGAACTTTCTAATAAAAAAAACCTCATCAAAATACATTTAGTAGTTTTTACGTCCATCGCGATTATTGGCTTTTGATGGAGTCTTTTTAATAGGAAGGTATTGGTTAGACGAGTGGAGTGAAGAGTAGAGTGGAGAGTGGAGAGTGGAGGAGTGAGTGGCGTGGAGAGTTCTTATATTAAAATAGACTTAGTAGCGATACCGACCTTCACGCGGGCGAAGCCGCGGGCGGAAGCTAGTTTTATCATAAATCATAGTTTATCATAAAAAACACCAATTTTTTATGATATTCAATAATAAAGAACTTGAACAGGTTTTATTTTAACAGTTTCAGATAGAAGACAGCAGAATGGTGCAGTCTAAAACACTATTTTGGATAGCTGTCAAATGGATGCTCAGCAATGTACAGTAGAAGAGAGCGATGGGTTGGTCGAGACGATATTGACAATGAAAGTCCAAAAGGACATGAAGGAATGTAGCCTATCAGTTAACGGTACTATAAAGGGGAATAAGCAGTTGGAGCAAAAAGGTGAAGAAAGTAGACCGCGCGTAACGAGGACAGCAGCCAAGACTATATATTCGAATACAGTTATGGAGTTTTACTCAAGAGAGGCAAATATTTCCAGACATCTGCTGTGCGGTGTCCTGGAGCTATCTCCTGTTCACATAGATGTTGAATAACAACATGGTGAGTTACAAAAATATTGTGATGTACTTCTTGGAGAGAACCTTGTGTCTAAGGTAAAGAAAAGACGAAGAGGACGTGAAGGCATGTGGACTATCAGTTAACTTTACTATAAAGGGGAATAACCAGTTGGTGCAGCAAGGTGAAGATAACCAACGCCGCGTACTGGACCAGGAGCCTAAGACTATATTAGTACACTCAGAGAGCAAATCAGATCATCAGAGGCAAACAATTCGTGACATCTGCTGTGCGGGACAAACAAAATGGTAAGTTACATAATATATATTGTGATGGTTAACTAAGGTTAACTAAAATATTTCAATGGGATCCATGTCTGGTCTTCGGGGTGCAAGTCTATCTCTATGTTTATCTACCGAAAAACAGACAAGACTCCTTGAAACCTTTTATATGAAGAACCCTCCAAATAACAACCCTAGATCCAAATTTTGTCACTTTCGGATTGCTGAACTATTTGAGGTTCAATGTTAATTTGATTATATCTGGCTTTTATGAGCTTCCTACGCTTAGAAGACTGTCATGGTGCCTATTGATACAGTTGTATTTCTGATTGAAAGTGAATATTTATCTTATGGGTAAATAATCACTACGCTAACAACTTTGGCAAAACTGCAGAAATATCATCGACAGAAAATTTCAACGCAGAATCTTAGTATAACGCAAACATCACATATGTACCATATTCAGCATTAAAGAACTTGAACAGGTTTTATTTAACAGTTTCAGATAGAAGACATCAGAAGGGCGCGGCCTCAGAAAACACTACCTTGAAGAGTTGTCAAATAAATAGCTCAGCGATGAAATGCAGAAGAGAGGACTGGTAAGCCGAGACGACATCGACGATGAAAGTCCAAAAGGACATGAAGGAATGTGACCCATCAGTTAACGTTACCTATAAAGGGGAATAACCAGTTGGTGCAGCAAGGTGAAGTAAACCGACCCCGCGTACTGGGACCAGCAGCGTGAAACCATATTCGGGTATAATTTATAGAGTCTTACTCATCAGAGGCAAATAATTCATAACATCTACTGTGTGGAGTCCTGGTGCTGACTACAAAATCGTAAGTTACATAATATTAAATGTGATGTACTTCTTGGGGAGAATCTTGTGTCTGTGGTAAATTAAGATATTTCAATCGTCTCATCGGGATCTAAGTCAATCTTTCACTTTATCTATTGAACAACAGACGAGGCTTCTATCAGGGATTCCTCACATGAATAACTCCTCAGATAATAACAACGATAGATCTTAATGGAGCCTATATTATGTTTGCACTTTATCACTAAGAGAAATATCGAATTACTAAAGCATTTGAGGTTCAATGATAATTTGATTACTTGTTTTCTTTATGTGCTTCATCCATTGAGAAGATGGTCATGGTTCCTAATATTTTGATACAGTTGTATATCTGTCTAAGTGTAAATATTTATCATATTTATCATGTGGGTAAATGGTCACTAATCCAATACCTTACCACACAACTAATGGTGTCAAATCTGCAGAAATATCTAACTTTTCGAAATCAACTTCAACAGAAAATTTTTTCACCAGAACCGGCAGAACATTGCATTTAAATTAGAACATAAACATAACTATTTTACCATAATTAAACAATAAATAACAGGTTTTATTTAACAGTTTCAGATAGAAGACAACAAAATAGCATAGAAAACACTACCTTGGAGAATTATAAAATAGATGCTCAGCAATGAAATGCAGAAGAAAAGGAGAGGTACGTCGAGACGAAATTGATGGTAAAAGTCCAAAAGAACGTGAAAGAATGTGATCTAACAGTTAACGATACTATAAAGGGGAATAATCAATTGGAGCAGCAAGATAAAGAAAGTAGACCACGCGTAATGAGAACAGTAGCCTAAGACTATATTCGTAAACAGATATGGAGTCTTACTCATTAGAGACAAATAATGGCATCTGCTGTGCGGAGTCCTGGAGCGTTCTCCTGTTCGGACAGAATATGCTGACAGTAAAATGGTGAGTTACATAATAATTGTGATGTATTTCTTAGAGAACCTTGAGCAAGAGCCCATGAACGCCAGACCTTCGTTATTTTATAAAAGCTGAAAGTTTGTCAGCGCATGCTCCCAATACAGCTAAGAACGATGGCCCATTATGAAGTTCGGGTCATGGTGGCTTTGGCAGATACACGGTATTAAAGGGTAGCTGTAGGAGCGAGCGCAGGGCAGTGGGTGTGAGTGACATGGCGAATCAGGTCTATTGCGATCCTTCACAGCCCATGTATTGGAATTACACAATTGGAATTATAATTCCATTTATATAATGCCAATACATGCGCAGTGAGGGATCGTAATAAACCCAAAATTGTAATTAGAATTCCAATTTTATAATTTCATAATATGCGCAGTGAGGGGTCGTAATAGACCTGACTTGCCGTCTCACTCGCACCCACTGCCTTGCGCTTGCTACACTTTAGTACCGTTTATCTGCCAAAGCCACCATGACCCGAACTTCATAATGGGCCATCGTTCTTACCTGTATTGGGAGCATGCGCTGACAAACTTTCAGCTTTTATAAAATAACGAAGGTCTGGCGTTCATGGGCTCTTGGTCCATTTGTGTCTAAGCAACACAAAAAATTCTCAGTTTAAAATTTTTAGTTTCGAGGGTGGGTGTATAAAGTCCTGGTATCTTCTTCGTGGTCCAACCCAGCCCAACCTATTATCTATTTTTATCTGCCGATCGAACGAGACTTAGCACTGGTTTTAATCTCGGGGTTAGGAACAAAGACGGTAGTAACCCACAAAACACAAAAAAAAGTTAACTTCAGACTCGGGCAAATATTTTTTATTTTGTTTCTTGGGTGCAGCCGGGCTCAAAAGGATTATTTGCTTAAGGATAGATTCTCAAAACTGAAAACCATTTGTAATAGAATTACTTTAGCAGACAAGAGAACTTTAACAATTCATTAGAATGGTAGTAAATTAAAAAAAAAATCTTCTGAGAATAAAATAATATTATCCCCATCACATCAGTATTTATTATATTGCATATTATTTTACAAAGAGGATTTATTACTGCAATATTTATATTGTCATTTCTTTCTATGAAATTGCTGAACATATCGAAATATAGTTAAAAAAATAATGGCCATTATGACCATAATTTTATAGGTATCATGGTATATTATCTGTATTTCTGACAATCTTCTTCTGAGTACGTATTAGATGTGAACCTGTGTTTTTGTGATTTGTTCTTTTATGCGAATAACCCTATTTAAAAAAGGATACAGTGGTTAAGATGTTATTAGTATCATTAGTTTGCGAGCTTCACCTAGATGGCGTTGTTAATCGCGTTATGGTTTGGTTGCACGGCGATGTATTTAAGGGCCGAAAAATTCTTTTTTTTTGTGTATCGTTATCGCAGAAAATACCCTATTCACATTGTGGAGAGTATTCTTAAAAATACCCTTCACAATGAGAACAGCGCATTTTGTTGTGATAATGATACACACACATAAAAATATATAATGCAATCCAATTTATGCACTACACCAATGTGTGTGTGTGTGTAATGATGTGTGATCTGGGTCGGTCCAACGTATAGGCAGACTCCTGCAGACTCATACATAAATCTCAAATGATGTAACTGGCCGCCCAGGCATTGTAATTTTATTATTAAAAAAACAGCACACGGCGTATACTCGTAATCCCGAGCTAACTTTTGAGTTTAATAAAATTTTGCTCGAATTCCTATTAAAGAACAATTTTATTGTTATTTTGAAATCACTTTAACGTTAAACGTCATTTTGACGACAAAATTGTCAAGTCATGCACATTTCAAATAACATAATGGAACTTGCGTCAATTTCAGAAAGTGTTCAAGAAAGAAACTTCAAAATTCCAATAGATCGCTTGGAATTAAGTTCGAGAGGCAGGCCCCTGGGCATAGGCGGGTCGTATCTGCGATGCTATAAATTCCTAGATGAACCTAATCAGCGTCTTTCATATTGACATGACCAATAGAAAATAAATTGTGAAAAATCTTTTTTTTTTTTGGTTTAACGGTTTCAAATTGTATTGTCATCAGAACTAAAGACTGCCAAATATCAGACCAATGAGACAAATGAAAGGGCGTCAATTTCCAACAAAGAACATTGATTTCCAATTACTAGATTTTGACCTAAACAAACAGGTCAAGTTAAATAAAACCGTTTAAATACCTGGAACCGGTGCCGACAAATAATATTTATGTCGCCTTTTTTTCCGTGTGGAAATCTCCATGGATACCACCCCCGTCGGCCATCGGGGGTTGTTATGTCGGGATCGAACCGACTAAAACCGCACGCCGTCGTAAGTCTTAATTACCGGGGTGTAAGGTTACCTATTGGCATATCTCTCGCACCTCAGCTGGCCCTGGGCCATCTACGGTTGTAAGATGGCCCCCTCGACGCCCGGGAATGGGGCGAGCATCGCGCCACTTCGACAACGGTGGAGTGAAGGGTGACAAGCGGTCGTCCTGTCACCCAACCGTCGCGTCGGCTCGCGGACTATCAGCTCGCCTCCCGCTCGCTCCCTACTGTGCCCTCTGCTACTCAGAGGGACACATGGAGAGCCTAGGTGCAGCCTGCCCAGATTGGCTGCAGGTAGCAGCGTCTCTTAATCGCTCCTGGAGTCCTGGCACCAAAGACCTACTAGTTCTGTTAATTCAAGGTTCAAAATGTGGCCTGTCTCAGAATGTTGTTCACTATCTCGGTATGGTATGAGTTCTCGGTTCTTAAAGGATCTGTGTAAAAAGTTCCTGTCTTTAATGTGCAAGCTTTTTTTTTTATGTCGGTCACGTCAACATGACTTCCCCTCGCCTTTTTTTTTTTTTTTTATATAGGACACGTCAAAAAAAAACGCCTGATGGTAAGCTGAGGCAAAGTCTCTAGAATGGGAGTCACCATTGCAAACACCGATAGTGCCAAAATGGTGGCTCTCAGCTTGACGGCCTCATCAAATGCTTTTTCACGCCCCGCTTAAAGGACCCGGGACTGTATGAGGAAGGAAACACGTGAGCTGGTAAAGAATTCCAGGTTTTGATGCTTTAGACATAACTGGGTATAACGTTGTGATGGTGATGATATTGTCAGAATTGGCATCGCAAGGATAACTAGGCAAATTCAGGGATGCATCACTCTGCATCTTAGTAAGAGAGAATTTTAATTTTCTTTTTCAATATTTCAGATCGTGTGCGCTTGCTGGCTATGAGGGAACACCAGAACTGTGGACAAGTACTTCCATAGCCCATAGATACCATGTTGGGTGTTACAATGAATCCCAGAATACATGGTGCTAAGCCGCAAAGGGATAGCGAGGAGGTTGACCATAATAGTTCAAATTAGCAGTACAGGAAGGAACAGTAATACCTTATTTGCCAGACTAACAAAAATAAAACATCTTTTGCGTCAAACAATGGATAAATAAGTAATTTTAGCGTGATATCGGAAGATAAAAGAATATAATATAACATGTATTGTATGTATGTGAAGCTTGCACAAAACTCTGTTCTGGGTACTTTTCGTCAGCAAAGTTTGCGTTTCTTATAGGATGAGTTTGTTGATCATCATCATCATCATCAGCCTATCACTATCCACTGCTGAACATAGGCCTCTCCAATCAATCTCCAGCGCGACCGGTCCATAATCATTGCCAGTCAAGTGAATATAATCTATACTTATAAAAAATCTGTAGAATTGAATATTCTGTACATTGAAAATATCAACATGTTATATTATAGTTTATAATAAGTATTTAATAAGTATTTTACGTCATTCTACACAGCGCTCCCTAGACTTAGTAGAAGTAAGCATAGTTTAACTAGCTTGTGTTATGGGTTCTAGAATGCTGATAAACATACTTGGATACTATTTTTTTGTAAATACATACTTATTATACATACACATATATAATACAGTGTATAATACAGTATATATATTATACATACAGTTTATATGTATGTAAATTAACGCTGTGACTGCGAATATTAAGGTCTTAGGTTAACAAAATTGTGTAACTGTTGTTTTTTTCTGAATAAAATAAAAATAAATAATTTTTTTTTTTATTTGAGGGAATTACTCCTACCACTACAAGTAAGCCAAGTAACTTCAAGTAGCAGTGTAAATGCTTCTTTCATTCGTTTTGCCTCTGATATTCCCTACAATTTTCTATCCAGGTAGCAACGCATGGCCCCTCTACTGTAGCTAACATTCATAGCCTTTGGCGAGCTCAAATGATTCGTGTGCTTTATATTTAACTAGCGACCCGCCCCAGCTTCGCACGGGTGCAATGCTGATAATGTTGCCTTAGTATATGATGCATGTATTATACATATAAACCTTCCTCTTGAATCACTCTATCTATTGGAAAAAACCGCATCAAAATCCGTTGCGTAGTTTTAAAGATTTAAGCGCACATAGGGATATAGGGACAGAAAAGGCGACTTTGTTTTATACTATGTAGTGATGATAGCTACAAAAAACCTAATAGAAATTACTGCAGGAATCAATACTGGCAAACAACGGTTTATTGAAGATTCAGTTCCTTAAAAGATGAGCACTAAATAGTAAGTGCGTCTACATGTCGTAGTGTGAAACCTAAAGCGTTATACAGACTAAATGTCCCAATGAACGCGTAGTTAAGGTAAGTTGAATACCTCCACGTGGTGCACCTGGGCAACGGAGGCGAGCAGCGCCTCCCACTCGCCACGGGAGACGCTGCTGCCTGCGGCCAATCCCACCGGGGTGAGAGTGGCCCTCTAGAGGGCTGCTCCGAGGCTCTCCACATGTCCCTCTGACTAGCAGATGGCACAGTGGGGAGCGAGCGGGGGGCGAGCTGATTGTCTGCGCGCCGACGGTTGCGTGACATGACGGCCTCCTGTCACCCTACACCCCACCGTCAGCGAAGTGGCGCGATGCTCACCCCACCCCCCCTTTCGGGGGGTCGAGGGGGCCATCTTAAAACCGTAGATGGCCCGGGGTCAGCTGGGGTGCGAGGGATATGCCCATTGGGTAACCTTACACCGGTACTAAGGCCCGAGACGGCGTGCGGTTTTAGTCGGTTCGATCCCGACATAACCACCCCCGATGGCCGACGGGGGTGGTATCCATGGGGATTGCCGCACGACAAAAAAAAAAAGGTAAGTTGAATACGCGTACAGGTGTATATGCCTACACCCCTGTACGCATGAACAACTGTACGCTGCACAATGAAGTGCTGGGTTATGAGCGCGTAGTCGAGAGTCAGCTAGCCAGTATCCTCATAAAGCTGTCTGGCGAGAATCCAAGAGGCGTGCTCAAATTGTATACGCTGTACTATAGATATGGATTATCGTTTCTGTGTACGCATAACCGACTACGCGTACATTGGAACACTTAGATCGTAAAAGAGTTTTTAATGTGAATGGCAGTGTAATTGAATTATAGGCGATTTCTACAAAATAATTTTTCAAACGAAACCGATACTTAGGCCGCAAGTACAAGGTACATAAATTCCAATACCACTCATAGAAAATAACAATTAGATATAAAAACAGAAGAACGCCTAAGAAATCATATCGGCCGAAGGGAACAAGAAATAGTTAAGTGGCGATTATGTTAGTGTCACTAACATAATCGCCACTTAACTATGGAGTACTGCCCTTGTCACTAACTTAGTGACAAGGGCAGTACTATTCAATGAGTTCGATGTAAATGATGTTATTTCTTAGTCCAAACTAGTTCTACTAGAAACATAGGACTATACAAAAATAACTTTATTAACTCTGGACCATTAGGACCTTTAGAAATGATGGTAAAGCTCACAGATTCGGCCGTCCCTAGTCCCTAGTGTATCAGTCAAAGAACGTACTTATACCTTGAATTTAAATTAAAAAGCGCCATCTAGCAAAAATTTTAGCATTAAATGTAACTAATAATTTCAGTAGAGTATAATTCTCTTTCCTCTCTTTCTTCTTCTTGATATTATAATTTATTATATAGCTGTTTGCTGTGCTGTGCTGCGTTTCAGACTTGCCTGTAATTATAGTACGTACAAATCATCACATCGGGTAAGATCTTCACCTCCGGTGATAGAAATAAATAGGTACAAGTCCAACACTATTTACATGGGTATTACTGGATGAAAAAATGCACATCAAAATAACATTTTATCCTCGTAAAATACAGAAAACGTTTACAAGGATTAAAAAATAGGCGCCATCTGTTGAACACTTTTGGTGACGTTATAACCCTAAGGAGTGTTGAATTCATCCCTTCGTCATCTCGTATTTATAATAATGAAACCTAGTACTGTAGTACCTACCGGATAGCGTAATACTTAATATCAAAACAAATTTTAATTATAATCACCCTAAAATTAATCTAAATAGTTATAAAGGGTTCCCAGGTTATTCTTAGTTATAGACACCAGTACCAATATAATTGCTTCAATTTTACTGTGAAACTAGAATTTAACAACAAGACTAGGGTCCTTAAAAAGTCTAAGGTAGGAGAAACGTAGGGGTCTCAATAGCTACGATGCCTACGCCGTAGAACTTTAGCTCGTAGCACTAAAATTTTGGACACAGATTGCCCGGGGGCCTTGAGGCAATCTGTTTCCAAAATTTTAGTGGCGGGCTTAATCAGGGCATAATGATTTTCAACCAGGAATTAAATTTCTCATTAATACCGTTGATGGAACTACAGGGAAAAAAGTCTTAACGGAACTACCGTTGCCGCGTTGCCACAAAATTATCGGAACCAAAACTGACCCCAATTTTGCCACCATGATGATAAACCAAATTTAACGAGCGCTGCCGAATTTTGCCGAATAATAATCACTTAAACCTGTTGCTAGGCTAGTCTTTATTGGTTTAAGCTGAACAAAATTATATGACAACAGAGCCTATGGCAGCAGCTCCACCTACGTGGACCGTGGACGTCGATTTTCACGTTATTTGACTATATCTCCGGTTATACTCAACTGATTTTCAGTGCAAATTATCTTCTCCTCCATACATTCCTGTCAGATGTCATCTCAGTCACTCCATCTTTTCTTGGGCCCCTAAAGCCCACTCATACTTTGAACCCTTTTAACAACTTTACTTTCATCTCTTCTCATAAAATGTCCATACCACGACAGTTCTCTCTTCTTATTTTTTCATTCACAAGCGCCCCTCCCCCCCCCCCTTATTCCGGGGGCATGACGGGAACACCGTGGTTCCCAAACCCGAGGGGGCCATCTCGAATCCGGAGATGGCTCGGGTCAAGCCGGGGTGCGAGTGAAATGCTCATTGGGCCACCTTACACCTTGGCGTCAGAAGACCCTAGACGGCGTGCGGTTATAGTCGGTTAGAGTCCGACATAACCTGCCCCGCTGGCTGCGGGGTGGTATCCATGAGGATTTCCGCACGGAAAAAAAAGGTGCAACTTTTAGACTGCCTCTTATATACCCATTTCTTATTCCGTCCATTTTTGTCGCAATCCATATTAATATTCGCATCTCCGCGACATGCAGTTGTTTTTCTCTCGCCTTCAAGGTCAGACATGACGATCGTTATGTTAATAGACGAATAATATTTGGTAAAAATATATCATATATCTGGTTATCAGATGGGTGAAGGTCGATCTTCAACGGCTCCTCTTCCATTAGCATTGATATATACGATATATTTTTTACATTTTATTGTGATAATGTAAATTTCAAGTTGGTAATTTTCCATCAAAATTTGGCTGAAGGTGCCTCCGGCCTCAGAGATGCTTCTACAAGTATAAATATTATAATAATTAACCTTTGAAGTAAAAAGTAAACTAGAAATTTATTTAAATAAATATTATTTTAACATTTCTTTGTAGTGAAATGTAAACAAAAGTGACAGAATACTAAAAATATTTTTAATCATTGCCAAATTTATGTCCATAGAAATTGAATGTTATTGGGCAATATTTTTTTGCCAGTGCAAAATACAGTGAGTCCTTATTTACCGGGTAATTCTTAGTAAAACTTTCCCAAGTGACAAAAGTATTTATCTCATGGTCGTCCCATTCCTTCATGTGGCCAGGTGTGAAGTAGTTCTGTCTCTTGCTGAAGGGTATCGGAAAGAAACTTTTCGGTGATCCCACTTCGAGTTCTGTAGTTTACAACAAATTAATCTGTACTATTATAAAATTGAAAATTAGCTGTCTTCTTGTAAACATACGGCAGATTTTAAGTTTGAACAAGGCCTTTCTAATAAAATCAAACGGCATCAAAATCCGTTCAGCCCTCCTAGACAAGTGTCATAGGGTAAATCACTGAGGAAACAAATAGATTAAGTCGACCAATCACATCCAAACTCGTCGCCGGCGTACGAGGCGCGCGCCGCGGCGGAATCACGAGCTGGAGTGTGATTGGCCAACCTAATCTATTCGTTTCCTTAGTGATTTAGACTTTTGACACTTGTCTACGGGCCCAGCTTTTTTTTGCACCCATTGCGAACAAACAAAAAACCGACAAACAAACATGTTTTTCGAGAAATACATATTTTTGTATTCAGAATAGTTAACATACTCAAGTATTTTTTTATGTGTCCAATGTACAGACACAAATCATTTACAATTTTATGATCCCGTCCTGAATAATTTTGCTACTGACCTTGACAGTTTGACGAATTGAGGAATAATATATCAGTAACGCCGCACCATAACTGGACGAATTGTTTCATCACAAAATCATTGTCAAAACGATACGCGAACTTGCCCTCGACCATCGCCAAGTTGTTGACGATCACACTGAGGACATAAAAACATACAGGATTACTATAAAGTTACTTTTTCTATATTTTTTTCTTTTACTTAATTCATTTATATTTATTTATAGTCAATAATCGAATATGTCACCTTAATAATAAACAAAATAAATAAATATGTCACCTTAATAATAAACAAAATATTATGTCAATCAAATATTTTTTTTTTCTATTTCTATAATTGTACACTATACTACTACTGCCTACTTTTCTATTTCCTATCCTATTGCTAATTTCCTACATCCTATTCCTGCTATCTTCTACATAAAAAAATAATGACTAGGATGTAGGACACAACGGTATCTCCCGTCCGAAATGAGCTGTCCGACTGGGGTAGTACCTTCGCCCTACAGAAAACCGCGGCCATTATAGCCATTGTGTTGTGTTCCCGCTGGTAAGTAGGGTAGCCAGAGCGCACTGTACCCCTCCTCCCCCCACCCCTTCCAAGCCGTCTCCCCTTCCCTTCAGGGTAGGCAGCGCGTGTGTGACACTCTTAGTGTTGCACGCGTCCATAGGCCACGGTGACCGCTTCCCATCAGGTGGGGCGGGTGCTTGTCTGCCACCTACGTAGTATAAAAAAATGAATAATCGAAATGTTTGTACGCACATAAATTTTGAACGACTGTACTAAATTAGATACCTAATTATTTTTATTGTGTGTTTGTTATTGTCAGAACAAGGTTTGTATGAAAGAATTTTTTTGAAAGGTCCACGGGTATGGTGCTATAATTGCTAGGGTGCGTAGCTAGTGCCGTCTGGGCCACCTTACACCCCAGCGTCAGAAGACGCCATGCCTACATAGAAGTACGACAGAACATGCCTGTTGGCCGCAGGGGACGTATCCATAAGGATTGCCGCACAAAAAAGCTAGTAGATAATAAACAAATACTTACTTCAAAGCAACATGAGCCATCGCTCTCCCATTATTGTTATGCGAAAAACTAAACATGTCTGTAGACAAAATTGCAAGAGTTTCCTTCGCAATCCAGTTCTTCAGCAGGTTGTCGAAGTTACGTGCCACCAACACATCCATTGACAAATACGTCCCAGTGTACTTGAATATCGTAAGGAACTTGAGTATATCGGCCAGTTCCATATTCAAATCGTCAGGATGGAGAGGTTTCTTCATAAACTTCCCATCTAACGGTGTACCTTCGGCATAATCTTCTAAATGAATCCTTACGGCCCGTACATTATTAATTGAAAGTAAAATTTCCATGATTGTGTGGTTGGTTTTTAGTGGCGAAGTAAACAAGACGTTGATATCTCGGTCAGGGTTCGCTCTTGCAGCTGATTCAATTGAACAAGCCTGGCGTGACGTGATACCTGTGCAAGATGATTCTATAAAAAATATGGAATCCAAACGAAACGGCGGGGCTTTATTAACGTTTTTAAGAACCCCATTATCTTCCAAGTAATGACATAGGAAATTTTCTTGTGTTGATTGGATCACGATTCTTTTTTTCACTAAAAGATTCTCAGCTACGTTCGGTCGCAATATAAGATAATCTACTATTAAAATCCGTAGCAACAGATATACAATCAGAATTAGAAGTATACGTAAATACATTTTTAAGAACTGAAATATAGTTTATCGATAGATTAAGAAATATTGTAATGCGTTGCGTGGTACTTAAGTATTGTAATAATTATGAGTTTGTTGAATGCAATGGCTACGTTCGATTGTTTTTTATAGTCGATATATTGTGATAGTGGTCTAATAGTACTATCTCACGTGATGGTAGGTTATGATGTGGCCGAAGACGGAGCAAGCTTGCCCAGAAGCAACCTATTCACTTTTGACTTGAGGATTCTCAGTCTTCCGATTTTATTTTTATTTGAATTATATTTAACTTTTCTGATTTTTTGACTTTGAATAAGTAACGATACTAAGACAGTGTAACCTGTTGTTGAAAATTTCATCAAAATTAGCACGGCAGTTTTGTAATAAATAGAGAATATACATACATAAATACATATATATTTGTAGGATATACTTATATTGAATTAGGCCAGAAGTATTTGATTAAACATTTGCGATGTTATTGGTATTTAAACAGTTTTATTGCTTGTAGTAAAATTATAAGAAATCTCAACATATTGGTATTCATGCCTACTGAATATAAAGTTGCCGATACTGTGTGCTTGTCTGCCACCTACGTGGTATAAACAAATAGGTAGTGCGGATTAACGCTTATGCAAGTGATGAAATGAATTGATTGAATAAATATTAAACTTATTAATGTTAATATGAAATTATTATAATTTTTATTTATTTTTACTTATTTAAACAAAAAACCCAAGATGCACAGTCAGGATGTCAAAACCGTCCGCATAAAATGAGTTCTATTCTCGCATAACATAGCTCGTGTTTATGTACACTGCTTTGTAAAAAGAGCTTTAAATCATGTGTGTAAGGTTGAATTTGTAAAAAAAATTACTAATGTGTGATTGAAAACAGATTCGAATGTCACTTTATTCGAGACTGTGTATCTACTCGTAGGTTTTTTATATAATTATATCAATGATTATACCTTAAAAAAAACAAAACTGTAGGTACCTTCCTGCTTTCATGTCATAAATTCATATTTTATTGATTCGTAATCAGCCATGTATAATGGCACATTTATTTTGAGGATAAAAACTATTTTTTTTACCAATTAGGTGACAGACAAGCAAATGGCCCATCTGATGGAAAGCGGTCACAGTGGCCTATGGTCGTGTACAACACCAGCCACACTCGCGCTGCCGATTAAAAACCTTCTAAAGTCCTTCTTAAACTGTAGGTAGGTACTCTTCTGTTCTTCAAATGCACTTTGCAGAATAAGGAAATCATGTATAATTATGTCACGAATATTCGAAATTCTAAACGAACATACACAACAGAATTATATTCAATCCCTTAATGTTTTTCACGTTTAACCATAGTTTTGTAGCCACCTACTGTACCATACACATTAAGAAAAATATCAGACTTGGGACTACACGAGAAGCGTCAGTTATCAAAAAAAAATCATAATCGATTCGAAAGTTCTGAGGTAACAAACATAAAAATTCAGTCGAATTGATAACCTCCTCTTTTTTTGAAGTCGGTTGAAAATAGAAGGACAAATTACCAGCTATGGTTTTAGTCGGAATTCACATCACAAAAATCACATTATCTAAAGAAGTGAATAAAATTGTAAAAGTTTAAAACGATTAATAAATAATTATGAATTACCTTAGTTAACATTATGTAGTTACCATTATATTTCACGGGTCATTCATGGTTAAAAACTGTAGTCTTCTAGTTCTCGAAATGCAGTTGGTAGAAAAAGAAAATCATGTACAACCTTGGCATGTCTATTCGAATTTCAAAACGGTTAGGCATGACAAGATAATACACAAATTCCTTAATGTTTTCCATGTTCAACCATAGTTTTGTAGCCTCTGGACCACACACCTTAAGTATAAAAACATCAAACTCTAAATAATTACGATATATAGCAAAAAAAGTAATATTTAAATCAGTATAATAATTATATAGGTTTACATTAAACTTATACTATTACAATCTTACCGTACGGGGCCAATTTTATTGAGTTTTCTTGTAAGGGTAAAGACTGGATTTATTGGTGAAATTCCTTACCCATTGGCGGGGTGTAGTCAATCTGAAAAACTAAATATAAAAAGGAATCTTGCAATTTGGCGTATTCAGTTGATTCCCTTGGTGCCCACTACTTTGAGGATATTTAACAAATAGGAATAATGCGTTAAATTATGCTTTAATTTGTTTGTCTATGTGTTAAATTTCACACAGTAAAAGTTTCAATGCAATAAATGTTTATGCATTCAAATATTTCCACTATGTGGCAATCGAACCCACGAATTCTACGTAATATAGACTTTCTCTATATACATTAAAAGTCTAAAATTAGATCAAGAACGTTCATCTTAAGTTTTCATTCATGCTTTATTTTTTTTTATACTTTATTTGTATGTAGTTAAAGTTGAAAATTTAATGGCATTGTTTTTGAGTGTCAGTGGCCCAGTAGTCTATTAAAGCTGCAAGTCTTCTTTCTTCCGTGCTGTTTTTACTTGTGGTAGTACCTACAATAAAGAGAACTCTAGTAGATTCTAAAGTCATTTCATTTCACATTTGAGTTTTATCGAAGTGCGGCCGCCTCGGAATTAAACTCAGTGGATGGGAATTTGAGTTTAAAAACTGAAATCTTCTGTTCTTGAAATACAAATGGCAGAGAAAGTAAATCAGATAGTAACTTTAAAAGCTTGTTCGAGTATAAATCGGGCAAATTTTTAAAGAAACTACGCAATTCCTTAATGGTTTTTTTCATTGTTGATACGTTGATACGTCATAGTTTTCTTATATTTACTGGATAAATAGTCCTTAACAAAAATAAAACTGAATTTATATCAAAGATTCATTATTTCATTGACTTGTTATCAGCCGTGTCACACGGTACATTTTTTGATGTACTACACGTGCGCTATAAGTTGAGACCTGACCGCTATGAAGCGTCATAGCGGTCAGGTCTCAACTTACAGCGCACGTGTAGTAGGTACCTACTTACGTGCACCAGTTTCTAATGTGACACCGTCCAAAAATGTGTGGTTTTTTTTTTATACCACTTAGGTGGTAGACAAGCACACAGCCCACCTGATGGGAAGCGGTCACCGTGGCCTAGGGACGCGTGCAACACCAGGGGCATCACACTCGCGCTGCCGACCCCGCAAAAACCTTCTAATGCCTTATAATTCTTCGAACTCTCTGGAACATACAACTTAAAAAAAATGTCATCAACCATGATTCACGGGCTTCACGGGTCATTCGAAGTTTAAAATTCAAGTCTTCTGTCACAGAATATCTATTGTACTGTTTTTCTTTTCTTGAAATGCAGTTTGCACAAAAAGAAATCGCGTAGAAACTTGGCATGTTTATTCGAATTTCGAAACGAATAACGGCATAACAAGTTTTTACACGATGCCTCAATGTTTTCCACAGTTTTGTATCATTTACTGGGCAAACACCTACACTAACATTACGTAACTACGCCAATCAGGACCTCAGCATTGCTTATATTTTGTGCCTATCAGTCCACTGCCACTCTGAAAAAGATGAAGAGCGTTCATCACACATTTTCATTCATACCTTACTTTTAAGACTTTATTTCCATGCATTAAAGTCTAAAATTAAATGGCATTGTTTTCGAGTTTGAGTGGCCCTGCTTGTCTTCAATTGTTCAAGTCACTTCTTTCTCCATCATGTTGATACATTACAAATCACAAGCAAAGATGTAGTAACAGAGCACGTGAAAGGAAAAACGTGCCTTGTTGTTACACTTGACCTGTACTTTTGAATTGTTGGCAGCTGCAAGTGTGAAGATGCTGTTGGCCAGCACTGTCACTCATCACCATGACCATAAGGCGTTACGCAGACGGCGGTGCGATCAGGTCCTTTTGAGCGCGACGCTCTCTTATTTTGTACGATTATAAGGTTACATTTGTCCGCGCAATAAGTAGCTCATGTCACTACTTGTCAGACATACGCGGGCTAAATGCAATCGGTCTTCTGTTCTTGAAATGCAGTTTGCAGAAAAAGAAAATCATATATAATCTGGCTATGCAAAATCGAATTCCAAAACGAATATGCACAACTAAATTATACACAATTTCTTAACGTATTTCACGTCGGACCATAGTTTTGTAGCATTCACTGGACCATACACTAGACACAATTACATTAGACACAAAATAACTACGATATCTTGCAAACAAATTAGTAATAAAAAAATTATTGAACTGTGCTTACTTTGGGTGTAGAAAACTACTTGCTATTGTTGAATCTCATAGAATAATTATTTATTTATTAATTTTATCAATAGTTTTCGTTATAAACATGTTTTTTATTCACTGAATTGTACAACATAAACGAAAAAAATACAGTTGATAGCCTTATTCTCATGTCAAAAATTCATATTTCATTGATTCGTAATCACCCGTGTTTCATAGAAACATTTGAAATTAAAAACAGTAGTCTTCTGTTTTTGAAATAGCGTCTGCAGAGGAAACTAGATATAGATCGTGTTAAGGTTAGCATCCACTTGTCCGCATTGTACGCAACGGACGCATCGCATAAAATGGATCGTAGTATTCTTGAAGCGAAAGTCAACCAGTGCGTCCTGCGGGTCAGGTTATGTGGGACCCTTACCGACTAAAACCGCACGCCATCTAGGATGTAAGACTGACTGACTTCTGACGCCAGGGTGTCAGGTGGCCTATGGGGCTTTTCCCTCGCACCCCGGCTTGACCCGGGCCATCTCCGGATTCAAGATGGTCCCCTCGGGTTTGGGAACCATGGTGTTCCCGTCATGCCCCCGGAATAGTGGAGGGGGGGGGAAGGGGGCTTTCGCGTGCCTCCGCCTCAGCCTGCTTCTGCAAGGGTGACAGGCGGCTCCACCCGTCACCCCTAACCCTGCGCTCGTCCTCGCACAGCTACCTAGCGTAGTATTGATGGAAACGGTCACATATTTTCGTAGCGTAGATTTCACATCTTCGCAGCATAACTGCATAGCACATCTCTGGTGGAAAAGCACCCTTAGGGGAAAGAATTGTTAGTAGTCTTCTGTTTCTTAAAAATCTTGAAATGAAGTTTGCAGAAAAAGAAAATCGCGTAGAATCTTGCCATGCATATTCGAACTTCGAAACGAATGGGCAAAACAAGATTAAACACAATCCCTTAATATTTTCCAAGGAATATTTGTGATTTAAATCTGTAGTTTAATGCTTTTGAAATGGTATTTGCGGAGAAAACTAAGCAGTCATTCAGCCGTGTTACACGGGAAAAAGCTGGTAGTAACATAAAATTAGATTAAATGAGTTTTCTTACTCTAACCACATAACCTTTCAAATCTTGAGAAAAAAATCCAATAGCACATTGCTTTCGAAAATTTCGAAGATTACACTCAAAATACACAAAAACATACACAAAAAATTCGGTCTCACAATTAAAATTATCAACCTTGTCTCACAGGACATTTTTAAAGATAAAACCGGTAGTCTTCTATTCTTGAAATTCAGTTTGCAGAAAGAAGGAAATCACGTGTAAACTTGGAATGCCTATTCAATTGAATTTCAAAATGAATAACCAAAACAAGAAAATACGCAATGCCTTATGGTTTTTCACGACGAACCGTAGTTTTGTAGCACTTGCTAGATAACACACAAAATAATTACGACAGTTAGTCTAAGTCTCAAAAACACAGACTTGAAACAACAGAACTTCGATATCGCCAATGGATTGTGGAGGTTAAGTGGCAGTTGCTTAACAGAAAAAATCGAAGTTCGACCGATTCGTAGTTAGATCGGAAAAACGGACCGTAACTAAGTTTGGAAAACGTTCGGAGGATGTTACACGAACACAGATTCATGTTCACATTCGTTCTATGTTCCCGTTCAGTTCCACGTCAACACTTTTATTTTCATTTTCTTCGCGTAGGTAGATAATAAATCTTACTCAAAAGTATATAACCCTCAGCCCTTCATTCATATTCGTAACTGAAATCTTGTAACCAGTTACAAGAAAAGGATTATTTTTCGCGGTTTGGTAACTAGCTATGAGAGAAGAATTATTATTCTACTTTGGTAACTAAACTCATCTAACCAGTATTACAAGAGCTGATTTTTCTATCGCTGTTTAGTAACTAGTTGCGAAAAAAGAATTATTATTCCACTTTTATTTAACTTTTTGTTAGTTACGAACGTAGAAATTAGTAAATTAGGTGAGTTTAGTTACCAAAGTAGAATAATAATTCTTCTCTCATAACTAGTTACCAAACCGCTAAAATAATTGGTTTCTTGTAACTGGTTACGAGATCTCAGTTACGAATATGGATGAAGGGAACCTCAGATACGATTATTGCACGTATTTGAATAGTATTATACACCACCGCGTGTGCTCATGATAAATACTTACAATATCTATCACGAAGCATATTGAATTATGTTACTTGTACTTCTCTATTTTTCTACATAATTGTATTTATTTACCTATACCAGAAAAATTGATAGCAAATAAAAATGATGGTATGAGTCATTTAAAAAAAGAATCATGAGAATCACAGTCACCTTCTGCCTGCATATGGAGTTCGTAGACATTTTCTTAATTTCTCTGCAACCAAATAGAGGTTGAGGTTATTTTTTGGTAAGGTGACAACATTTTTTTCTTCGATTTCATTGGTCAAAAGAGATATGTCTACGGATGCTATGCTGACCCTGCTGGTGAGTAGAAGTTCCGTTTTACAAGTGAATACTTATAATATAAGCTTACCAGTTGTGAAATATAATAAACATGACAGGTATATCGATCTTCTTCGACAGACACGTTATGCTTCGGGAGACTGTTGAATTTTATAACCAAGTCATAGGAACTCGATATGTGACATATATAATGTACTATGTCTCATAGGGAGTGCCATCGCACTTGATCATAATGTCTTCATTACAGGAACGACGGGGGCGCGGGTTCGATTCCCGCTCAGTGCAAATATTTGTATGCATGAATACCTATGTATATTTGCATTGGTCTGGGTGTTTCTATGTATAGTATGAATGTATTTACAAAAAAAAAATTAAGTATGTTTATCCGCATTCTAGAACCCATAACACTTTGGGTCTAGTCAGCGATGTGTAGAATGTTGTAGAATATTATTCATTATTCATAATGAATTCTGTCAAATTCCCTTTATGACATAATAAAAATAACTTTTGATAACATAAAACTACACTATATAATATAAATAATCTATTAGCTGGAAACTGATAATATTGAATATACAATCTATAAATTTTGAACTCCTCTATAACATTATGTATATTATTACAATAAGCTGTCACTTTTTTCTGCGATTTCATTGGTCGATACAAAAAAAAGAGATTTATGTCTACAGAGTGATACTATACTGACTCTGCAGCTGGGCAGAAGTAGTGCCTGAATTCTTATATTATAAAAAGAATTGTGAAATATTGCAAACATGATTATGTATATCCTCCTCCTTCGTCAGACATGGCTTTCTTCTGGCGACTGCTGTATTTTATAACCAAGTAATAGGTACTCAATATGTAACAGATAAACATAGGTACCATGTTATATAAAGAGTGCTTTTACTTGATCATGATGTCTTCAAAATCGTTTCGTGTCGAATTCCCTAGTAATTAATACATAATGACATAATGACCATTGGTTGTGGAGGTCAGATGGCAGTCGCTTCACGGAAAATATCAAAGTTCAGCCGCATCACAGTTAGACTGGAAAGCCGACGCCAACTGAGTTGGGAAAAAGGTTCAGAGAATTTTTTTTTTAATACAAGACTTTTTACATATGAAAATATTTTTTATTAACATAAAACTAGACCACATAATTTATTCACTTGAAACTTTTATTTATTCTCATACATAATATATCTACTGTGTACAGGCGAACCCAATGCGACAGAGCAGCATCACAATTTATAATAATTATTTAATTCATCATAGTACAATTTTATTAAAAATTAATAAAAGTAGATATAATTAACATTTCAAAATTCGTGAACATGTATTGTCATAATATTATCCTAAGAAATAATAATGATTGAATTAATGATGTCAAAATAATAAGTCAATTAATAATGTCAAAATAATACTTCCAATAATAATGTCATAATAACAAACTGTGCCCGTAGACAAATGTCAGTGTATTCCGTAGCGTAAATCGCTATCGGATAGAAACGGTTAGGTCGACCAATCACATCCAAGCTCGTCGCCGGCGTACGATGCGCGCGCCGCGGCGGAATCACGAGCTGGAGTGTGATTGGTCGACCTAAACTATTCTATTCTATACAATTCGATAGCGATTTAGACTTTTTCCACTTGGCTACGGGCACAGATATTGAATAATATATAAAATCTGTCAATATTCAACTTCTCTATAACATTATGTACATTTACTATAAGTGGTCACTTTATTCTGCGATTTAATTGGTCAAGAGAAAAGTACAGATATGTCTACGTATGTCATGTTGATCCAGGAAGCTCCATTTTACAAATAAATTCTTATAATACAAATGTATCAGTTGTGAAATACGAGTATTCTATAGGCCATGGTGACCGCTTCCCATCAGGTGAGCGGCCGTGTGCTTGTCTGCCACCTACGACACTTACTATTGGCATTGTCCTTTGCCAATTATTGTGAAATACTTATAATAAATATTAATATAACGTTCTTCTTCGACAGACACGATGCTCTTCTGGCGACTGCTGTATTTTACAACCAAGTGATAGGTACTCATTATGTAACAGATAAAAGTAGGTCTTATGTTATATAAAGCGTGCCTTTGCACTTGGTCATAATGTCTTCATAAAGAATGTTGTCAAATTTCCTGGTAACCATTAAAATACAAATTTGACATTATGAAAATAACTTTTGATAACTGAAAACTAGATCACATAATGTATTTACTAGAAATTGTTATTGAATATATAATTTTCTGATTGGAAAAAGTGATCAACCAGGACGGGGCTTGAAGCGTGACCAGTACCTCACAGGAGGAATGCTCTGACCAACTAAGCTATCTGGACCCATCCTAGATGCTCGAAATTTTTGGCGCGAAACAATGAACAATATTGCAATTTTATTGTTTTTAAATATTACTTTTAGAATATCCGCCCGATTAATTCAATAAAATTTTGAAGCAATTGCAAATCATTGGGAATAGTTAGCAGCATGCAATTGATATAAATTTTCATTGAATCTGATAATATTCAACTTCTCTATAACATTATGTTCATTTACACTTATAGGCTAAGTAGGTTGGCATATTACATCTATCCGGTAGAAATAAATGATAGATAATATTCATTATTAACATAATTACAAAAAGGTTGCCTATACTCTATTTGATTATGTATGTAAATGTAAACTAAATATAAATGTAAATGTACTCTAAATGTAAACAATCTTGTAGCGGCTTTTTATAAAAGTAAATATTGAACAAATAAACTAGGTTAACTAAGTGACTAACTAGTGGTTCAATTTCGTTTTTTTGTCCTCAAAATGAGTTTCACAACTCAAAACTATTACATAATAAACTAAGTTTTTAAATAAAACAGATTAAACACATCAATATTGTTTACGTTTAGTTAAGTACCTAACCGAATGTTAATACTTAGTTAAATCGCGCTCGGATAGTCTATCTTATCTATTCATAAAATCACATTATATAGCCACACACTTAGGTAAATATTCGAATCGGAGGAAGGAACAGCGAAACTGGTGAGCGTGAGATAAATAAAATTGAAGTATCTGGTAGGATATAAACCAATGCATAATATACGTTTTTCGTTACTGTTATTCTGTCTGTTTGCAAGCGGTAATCTCTCAAACGGCTGGGCCGATTTGGACGGGCCTCTCGCTAGAAAATAGGTACACAAGGCTTAAAATCTAAACTTAAAATCTATTTCCATGCGCGTGAAATCGATGAGCCTAAGAATGTGACATTTCAGTTAAATGTTATAGTATTTTAATAATAATAAATTAGAAGTATTATAAAACGGCCTGACGCCCACCAATCTATTGTAAAACCCGCCCTTCCGCTCCGCCTCTTTCACGCCACGAACAATAGCTGTCTTTCTTTTTCACACTTAGTAGGAACGTTATAGAATAAGTAACTCATTCGCTAGATTATCTATCTCACTCACAGAATATTAAAAGACAGTAGAAGTAGTATCAAAGTAAAATTTTTGCCAAAAAATACACTCATACAGATCTCTGATATTCCTCATGGGATGCATTTATATTGTACCTCAATATATAGGTAAGTATAATTACACACCTTATTTTACGGAAATAAACTTAACTTAATAAACTTAATCTATAGATATATAATGTAATATATTAACCCCTTTAAATGAGAGATTGCTTCAGTTAAGTGTAATTACACTTAACTTTTCAGTAACGCAACCCCGCTCCCTTGCTACTTCTACTTGTAGATGTTTTTTTTGTTCTGTGATCTTACTAGACTATGATCTCAGTCTAGACTATAAATCTAACCCTGTGCCAAATGTCATACAGATCTATAGGTACCTACAGCAGTTTTTATGTGAAAGAGTAAACATAAATCCATACACACATTAATATTCACAAACTTTCGCGTTTTTAATATTAATAGTCAAGGTAAAGACTAAACAAAAAAGGTTAGATAGCTTAGAAAATGCCATCTCGAAACCGGAGTTCACGCTGCGTCAGTCATGGTGCGAGGGAAATGACCGCGATGTTTGAAGACCCGAGACCGTCAATAGGCGGTTCAAATCCGACATAACAGCCCCGCTGGCAGCGGGGGAAGTATCCGTAGCAATTTATGTACGAATAAAGAGACTAGGTGATAGTTTTCGAAATTTTCGCTTAATGTACCTAATTATCTCGCAAGCTTATAATAACGCCAGCAATTTGAAATCAAGTGGAAAAACTCAGGCAATGTAGTCTAGTGCCACTTTGCTAATTCGCCAATTTCATTATCGCCACAGTAAGTTCTGTTCTTTTTTATATTTTTGTTTCAATTTAGGGTTTTGAACTAACATAGATACAAACTCTTGAAATTATCAAACAAAATAAGGTATTATTAAATAGATCGCTGGTGAATGTAAAAATAATAACAATAATGAAATAATACTAATTTATAACGCGAATTAATTACTTATTAACAATGTAATTATCAATCACAAAATAATCAAATTATATCTGATAAATAATAATATATCTAATAATCAAATAACCAAACAATAAAGCAAATAGGTAATCAATCAATAAATATATACCTAATACCTAAAAATAATCAACTATAAATAAATGCCTACGCACAGCTGCGAGCCTCCATAGTATACCTACATACCACTTCATACTATAACATACCTATGATTCTGTAGGACATTAAAACGGCGCGCATTTTTTATTAGTCTATGATTCCTTTATAACAGTCTTTAATAAGGGTGCGGTAGCCGTCAATAAAGTAGAACATTTCTACAAAGAATATTAGACATTTCCTTGTTCTTAGCATTTCTACAGAAAAATACGACACTTTTTAGGCGTGAGCTGTCAAATTCAATTTTATTTTAGAAAGCATAAAAAATGCTACGACACACCGCTGCGCCTTCTTATTACACACGGATGACATCATTGCATAAGATTTTAATTACTTTTTACGTTTAAAAACACCAAACAGATTTTGATGTGGTTTTATTATTAGAAAGGTCTTGCTTAGACTAAAAATTTACCGTATGTTTGGTTGTAATTGGTTACGTAGAACCGGAGATCTGACCAAAAACGACTTAAACAAGGGCGAAGCCACGGGTATCAGCTTGTATAAAAAGTAGCCTATATGTTGCCCAGAACTATGAACATACTAAGTTTGATCAAAATCTTTCCAGTAGATTTTGATTTTTGCGCGCACAAAAATTTGCGGACAAACAGACAAACAGACGAATAGATAAACAGGCAAAACGAGGTCATGAAATTTAAATTCGATAAGTCTCGAAGTATATAAATTTTCCTATATTTTGAATTCAAATCTTTGCAGAAATTAATCCAAAATTACTGAACAAGGTAGGTATAGGTATTGAGCGAGTGTTATAAAGTAGAGGTTACATACCTATGATAAATTATTTACAATTTTATTATTTATCAAACATTAAAAATATAAATTTATGTACAAAGGTGAGCTTCTCTCAATATTGAATTGTCTCCCCGAAACCTTCTTCAGGGAAACATAAAGGACACAAAAAATACGTACGAGAAAAAACGTCTTGCGAGTCGATGAAGAATTTCCATTTTCGTTTTTTAACTTCTAACTGTTTATAACACAACATAAAGTGAAGAATTCTTTTCGAAATTTAAATGACTTTACTTATTAATACTTATAATAAAACCAAGAAAACACAAAAAAGAAATCTTTATCAAAGTCATAATATTATGATCTTCTTCATATTCCTCATTCGTGATTGTAAAACATGAAGAAATTTAACAAAATGTTAAATAATATAAAACAAAATAACAATAGTAATAATATAGTGTACCTACCTTATAAGTCTGCAAATGAATTTCTTCAAAAGTTGGGCTTTGGGGACCACCAATTAGTAAAATAATTATTATTAATATAATATTTTTTGCTGTAATTGATTTTTTCTTGGTGGCAATCTGGAAGTTTCAATCGATGATTTATTTCATCATCGAGTCGATCAATCAACGAGTTTTTAAAATGTGGCGTAATTTCGGTGTTAATGCAACTCTGTCTAACCCCTTCAATAATAAGGTCGTAAATATACCCAATGATTAATTTTAAATAGTTTCATAAATTATACTATTTTTAGTAAGATTTTTTGAAATTTAGTCATGTGGAAAATGATATTTTTGTAATTAAAAAGTAAGTATATTTTTTCTATATTTTTTATCTATATTATGTTTAAAAAAATATAGTTCAAACCTTTAACTGCTGGCTAGCTATTGAACAACCTGGAGTTTTGTCAGAATTCAAACTACGAATTAAACTACACGGCACCTTCTTGGAGGCGATGGATCGTACGACTTAAATGGTTTCAGCGAGTTACTGACTTTCAGGCACTTCACTTCTTAATTCAGTCGGGTATCCACTCTGCTCCCGTATAGAAAAATTGTGTTTTTTTTAAATCCAGTAGTAAATGTCCACATTGCAGTCGTGACATCTCTTTTTAACCTACAGAATGCACATAAGCGCACTGTCTTCGAGAAGAAACTAAAGATTTTAGCAGCTACTTAGGATCCGTTTTTTAACCGTTGCAAAAACATCGTAGTTTAGTGTTAGACTACTTTATATCTACTAGCTATTTCCGTATGGTTGAAAATTGATTGGCATGGATATAGGAGGTGACGATGATGTAATCCTGCCTAAGTTGAATGTCTTTTCAGTCAATTTGTAATCGGGCACAATGTAAATTTTCTTGTGGTATAACCACATGAATAGCTCATGTGGTAGGTATAACGCTGTAGTCGCGATTGACAAACGTCGGTAGCTTAGTGGTTATAGAGTCGGCTTTACGATCGAGAGGTGTCGGGTTCGAATCCTGGCGAATACACTATCGACATGAGCCCGCTCCTATCACAAGCAATTCAATTAAGCTCAAGAGGTTAGCGGCAATATTAGTAATTTCAGTTACTGATCATCTACAACCTAGTATAAAACAAAGTCGTCCCACTGTCTGTCTGTGTATATGTAAAATCCGCAATGGATTTAGATGCGGTTCTTTTTGGTTTTGCAGGAAACCCGATGATGTTATTAGTATATTTACTGGTTAAGTACCTATGTGTAAATTTCACGATACAATAGGAATTTTTCCCCCACCCCTTCCTAGCCTTCCCACCCCTTCCTAGCTCCCTCCCCTTCCCTTCAGGATATGGACGTGTGCAACACCAAGCATGTGTGACATCCTTGGTGTTGCACACGTCCATAGGCCACGGTGACCGCTTCCCATCAGGTGGGCCGTGTGCTTGTCTGCCACCTATGTAGTATAAAAAATAAAAATCCTGTTTTACTGAATTTCCTGATATTCCTGTTTACACCTCCAGCTAAGCAAAATCGATAGTCATAGGAGTAGTTTTTCGTCGGTAGTATTATGGCCAGTATTAGAACCAGAGACTTCTAGATTGTAAAGCCAATTTCTCAAGCGCTCAGCTACCGATTATTTTGTTACGCTAGTCATTTCCCATTTCCATACTTTTTTTTTCATATTGGACACGTCAACCTGACTTCACCTCATTTTTCCATCTCACACACACACATGTCACTCAATAACAAAATTTACATTAAAAAAAACTATATTTTTTAAAGTTACCTACATGTACTACAACTGAGACTTGGCTAGAAGGGAAATTGTACCTTATTGCGACTACCCAGTGTAGAACTTTAAATGTAAATAAAAACAATCTGGCCTCTTTAGCACAGTATACTAATAAAGTAATAAATAAAACTGCTCCTCTACTTGTGGGTTATGCGATCCTGGTACTTTTGCAGCAAATCAAGTATCAAATCCATGTGTGAGATTATGAAAATCATTATCATAATATGATCAATATGTGTAATGGGGGCAGTCTGTTCACCCATTGTGAATAAAACATTATTATAATTTGAATATACTTAATATTATGAGTTCCAAAAAAACGTAGCAGTTTTTTTTTTAATAACTAGCTTATGCCTGTGGCTAGACTCGCGTGGATTACGGTATTCGCGTTCTTTGATTTTATCTTCGGTTCTATTTAACCGATTGTCATCAAATAGGAAGGTATGCGTAAGATTAAGTCTGACCAAAGACGATATGATAACTATCGTCTTTGGTCTGACTAAGACCTTTAAAATAAACCCAAGAATCGTTCATCTATCTTTTACTATTATAAAATTGTAAAGGAGTTGTGTCTGGGAGATACTCGTGCTTATTTAAAAGTCGTGGCAGTCGATTTTCGCGTTTTTTGACTTTATCTCTGGTCACAACCGATTGTGATAAAACATGCGTAAGATTCTACATATTATGACAAGACTGTTTAAACAAAAAACCGCATCAAAATCTGTTCAATAGTTTTTGCGTCCATCGCGAACAAACAGAGAAGAATTACAAAAAAAAATCATGTTCAGTATCGTTCATTATGACATAACCCGATTTTCTTTTTAAATAAAATTTCCAATGTACAGACAAAGCTAAAGTACTTTACAATGTCATAGATGTTGTTCTGTCCTAACTCTGTCATTATAGACGGATTTGAAAAATTGTTTTTGTTATATTTTACAAACATTTATTCCATTCGTCAAGTCTAGGCCCCGAAAGTGACAGATGAAAAACAACTGCATGTAGCTGAGGTATAAATCTTAAGATAGATGTGTGGTGTGACCATTAGTAGGTATCGAGCTTATTATTATTATTTACTTTGGGGACGCCCGTGTTGCCGGACGGGTGATCAGCCTCACCTTTGTTGGCCATTTCACCCATTTCCCTTAGGTATCGAGCTTAGATTACATATTAATAATCTAAGGTATCGAGATTGATATTTTTGGTTCGTATGTGTGCTCACTGTATCAATATTTCAACAAACGCGTGTGATAACTACTGCAATTTGATTAACTACTAATAATGATTGTGAATGTACCTATTACTTTACTTGCAGCTATAATACATGAACGATTATATTTATTTCAATAACTTGTCGACATCCGCGGCTCCGCTAGTCATATCTCCAGTTCTACTTAACCAATTCTGCCATGTTAATTAAAAAGGGCACAACTAAAACTTTTTGGCAAATTGAGTTACATAATTATTTACACATTCGGAATTTTTTGAAAGTAACAACAAAATAAACAGAGATAGCATAGGGTAGTTCTGCCAGTTCTTTGCAACCAAACACAAGAAATAAAAAAAATTAATACCGTGTGAACGGAAATTTAATTATACTTTTATAGTGTCTAGAAATTATATAGCCATATATTTCCATTTATTTTAAATTATAAAAATATAGAAAAGTAGTAAATATGCTAGTTTTCGGCCATCTATATGAGTTATCGGCCGCACTAGGCGCTAGTTGTCGGCCGCATAGTTCGCCATCAAATATTTATATTTTGTATAGGTATAGGGTATAGGTAGGTATTTACAAAAAAAACAGTTCGTGATCTTGGATAAACTTCAATTAGATATTCGGTCACTCAATTTAGTCGCAACATTTAGATGAGTTTGTCTTAAAAATCGAATGAATAAGAAGGTTAATGATTGAATAAGAGATGAAGCTGTTGATAAGGATTATTTTTAAAAAGTATTCAAGAAAATAATAAATAATTATTGTGTGTACTTTCCTATAGATTTACTTAGGCCGAGAAAAGGATACGTGAATGGCTCTTTTCGGCCGCTAGAAGTTATCAAATTAAAATACTTTTTTCTCCGTTTTTTTGTATGAGTCCTTGTGGCCGGAAACTGAAATTGGATCTGGATTTTGTTTATACTCTCTACATTGGAACTGACAAACAAGAAATAAATATAGTTGTTGAAGATATGAATTAATGAAAACCTTGAAGGAACTGCAGATTGTCGGCCACCTGGCCGAGAATTAAAAATCTTGTTTAATACGCATTGAGTTAGCCGGCCGCGTAAATTTTATAAGTAAATTTTATTTATTAAAAAAAAATGTATCCTACTGAAACTTTAACAAACTTTTAACACAATAAAATCAAATAGTCACAGAAATACATATTTAATAACTAACCGTTTAACTTACCTTTGAACAAAATGCGGCGCACTATTTTTTTCGTTGATTCCCGCACACGTTTACACTCTTTAAATTTCAAGGGCACACTGATGCGACTAACAATGATGGCCGAGAACTGGCAGTGGCCGGCAAACTTGCAGAACTACCCTATAGCATTAGACAGAGAATAGCATAAGCGCTTCATTTTTTAAGTTTTTGCAAAGAAAAAGGGCACATTGTCACTCATGCCTTCTATAATTGCAATCAAACATACTGCAGGATATTAAGTCTGACCAAGGTCTTTCTTAAAAAACCTTTCTCCTTCCTTTCAGTATTTTTTCCATCCACCACGATGAAACAGATAAACCAACAAACAAACTAAATTCCCAAAAAAAAAAATGTTCAGAATCGTTCATATAAGATAGCTTTTTTTATAGACCACAGAACAGGTTAAAGAGCATACCTCTTTTAATTGTTCTGTGGTACAAACACTATAGGCGTCATGAGATTTTTTCCGCACACCCGCTTTCTAACTTTTATTACTTTGTTAAATGGAGTTTTCTGCTCCGCGACCATTATTTGCTTAACTTTTGTTAATTGCTTAATTACAAGCTAAAATGTAAATCGGAGGTTTTATTTATTTATAATACAAGACATGTATTATTGGCGAATCGAAAATATTGAAAAGTCACGAATTTTGTTCCGTCCCAATACGCTTGAAGAAAGTGCCGGTCGGCTGGCGGAGTATTCGAGGATAGCCCTTAGCTGAGGAACGATCCAGAATTACCTAGAAGTTAAATCATCAACGTCAACGCACCACAGCCCGGCCAATGCAGCTAAGTGACCTTTCATTGACCTTTGCCTGTTTTATCTCGTTAAGTCTTCATTAATTCTAAACTCATCCTGAATTACGTGTAATACTATCCATATAGCTAAATCCTAGTGAAATATAATAGTTATTATCTAGTGCAATACAAAAAAATAGTTATTTTTATAGTATCTACACACCACCACATGGCGGTATGTAGGTACCGCCATGTGGCGACTATTTTTTTTTTCATTAGAATTTTAACCTATTTTGCATTAGTCTCCATTTAATGTAATTAAATATTAGTAAAATAAATGCTTTTTGATAATATATCTATAACGCGTGCGCTATAAGTTGAGACCTGGGCTCTCCGCCTACTGTTCGCAAAAAAATAGGTAGACAGGTAGGTAACGACTCGGGCAGAAGCTTGTTTACTATATTTTTTTGTGTGCTGTACAAACACGCGACGGTGACGTCTAGCGGTCAGGTCTCAACTTATAGCGCACGAGTAGTATACTATAAAAAATAAGTGAATGCCGAATTACATACATTGGGTAGGTATTCGGACACACTCCACGCGGTGCACCCGGATAAAAGAGACGGCAGCACCTCTTACTCACAGAGGAGATACTGCAGCTTGCGGCAGAGGCAGGAGGGGGCTAGAGAGAAGAGAACTGCTTGGTGGTTCTCCACGTGTCCTTCTGACTAGCAGAGGGTATAGTGGGTAGCAGACGGGGGCGGGCGGGTGTCTCCGAGCGCAGAAGGATTGGTGACAGGATGGCTGCCTGTCACACATCTCACCGTCGGCGAGGCGGCACAATGCTCACCCCACCCACCTTTCTGGGGGTCGAGGGGGCCATCCAAGAACTACAGATGGCCCGGGTTCAGCAGAAGTAAGAAAAGGCTTTTTTTAGTAACCTTACACTCCGGTAATTGAGTGCCGAGACGGCGGCGTGCGGTTTTAGTCGGTTCGAATCCGACATAACCACTCCGGATGGCTGACGGGGGTAGTATACGTGGGGATATCCGCACGAAAAAAAGGTATTCTCACAGTTTGTTTAGTGCTATTAGTTAGTTGCAGACAACTATTATAATTTTTTAAAGACTAGGTACTTATTCATGAAGAATATTTTAAATAAAAATACCGCTTCAATGTGCGTCGGTTAAAATAAACTCGATTCGATGTTGTATTCACATTATTTCATCGAATATTCCAGATTTGTTTACGTCACTACCTTTACCAACATGAAGTACCTACGGTTTTGGAACCCTGTTAGCGGACTACGCAACCAAGCAGCACCGGCATTAAATACACAGGAGGTATGTAAGTAAGATTTCATATAATTCATAACCTATTTGTAATATTAATCTTCGTAGTATACACTGTCATACATACAATCTTACTACCTACTTAATCCTTGTTATTCAAATCCATTATATAAGCCTTTGATTATATAAGTGTCTAGATGGAGCGTCACCCTACTACCAACAGATAAAAAACAAGTCAACTTTTGCAAACATGTGTGCGTGCGACAGCTTTTATCTTTTATTTTCCGCGGGAATTACGTAGTGACACCGAGACGACACGATGGTGACTGAACAGCGCGTAAGTACTTATCAGTGAACAGTTCACTGATATTTTTTGGGACGCTTAATTTTGCGCATTTGACACTCCATCTAGACACTTATACAGGGTGAATTTTTCAAAAGGGCTTGGATGGCCAAAACCGAAACTATAAGGAATAGCGAAAAATGCTCAAAGGAGTCACGAGCCCGATTTTGATGAAACTTAAAACCTCATCATTAGATTTTTAAAAATCAATAATCCTAGCTAGGAATCGAACCTGTTGATTTTGAAAAAAAAAACACACCCTATATTATTACACCATACGATAGTGTTCCTATTAAGGATCATATTCTGGGAAGTAATGTCATACCGCAAACTAAAGGAAAGAGCTCATTTTTAACAAAATACCTTTTATTTTCCTTACATTAACTGATTAATTATTGTTCAAAATGTAGACCATTGTTTTCAATTACATAGCTGGATTTGAGACCTCAAGGATCGTACTGCATTCAATATTAGAATGTTATTGATTCCGTTTAGAATATTCTCCAAAGAACGTTTCAAGTCATCAGCAGCTGTATCTCTGTGTCATTATGTGTCTTTGTAAATTTCGTTTTTGACATACCCCCAGAGAAAGTAATCTAAGGGAGTAAGATCCAGGGATCTCGCTGGCCAAGGCACAGGACAGGACCATGCCTTGCAATGAAATTGTCGTCAAACTGAATCAAAATGTCTTATACGGCCATTATGGGCTGGAGCGCCATCTTGTTTAAAAAAAAAACATCAATCATTATAATCATTCTGAGTATAATTTAAAACACGGAATAGTTACGATCTTTTCTGGGATTTCGAACGAAACAAATAGGTAGGTACATAAAACATGAATTTTATTAAATTCCGAATTTTCCTTAAATTTGCCGTATATCATTACTTCGCAGAATTTGTTTCTTAACAGCGACACTATCGTATGGTGTAATAATAAAGGGTGTGTTTGTTTTTTTCAAAATCAATGGGTTCGATTTTCAGCCAGGTTTATTGGTTTTTCAAAAATCTAATGATGAGGTTTTGAGTTTCATCAAAATCGGGCTCGTGACTCCTTTGACCACTTTTCGCTATTCCTTATAGTTTCGGATTTAGCCATCCAATCCCTTTTGAAAAATTCATCCTGTATAATCAAAGCCATTAGCCTGCTGTATTATCAAGTAAATACAGTTCCTTAAAGGGTAGTTATTTAATTATGTTGCTTTAATAATGGTTAAGACCCGGACAGCCGCATCTTTTAATCTTTAACTATTTGTCGCTGTGGTAGACAGAGCATGCATATGCTGACGCCAATAAATGGGTGACATGTTCCAATATCATGTCGCCCTATTCATTGGCGTGTGTGTGTGTTGCTCTATTTCATACTGGCACTAAGTTAAGCATGCACTCACCATCCATCGCTGTGGAAGACAGAGCATGCATATGCAGATACCACTGAATGGCAGACATGTTTTAATATCGTGTCTCTCGTTCATTGGTATTTGCGTGTGTTGCTCTATTTCATATCTGACGAAAGACGAAGAAGTTATGAGTGAAGATGAAGTTATGAAGATGAAATGGTTGAAATTAAAGAAACAATTGATAAATTACAACTGAAGGCAACGCATAATAATGTCTGGCTGGCCAGACAAAAATGTCTGGCTTGAGCATGGTGCAGGCCCCTCCTAGAATGCTAAAGTGCTACAACTACATAATGCTGTAGTTGTGGCATTTGCCTACTACAATATATTGATATTGTGGTAGGCACGCGACCTTTTTTGCTATTTTTTGACATTAGTATGTTTTTGACATTTTCAATTATTTTATTGTTTAACTTCGGTTAAAATTTATTATATCTTTTTTTTTATATATACCTTTATATTGACACGAGACAAAAATGTACATTCGTCCATATTTAGTCTTAAGATATCTATGTATAACCTGACGTCTCAAAATGCAGCAGTGGAGTTTGTTGCGCCGTTTCTTCTCCACTAGCGCCTAGGAAGCGGTGGTAAACTTAGTATTAAGTAGTTTTTGACGTCAAAAAGATGTAATTACGTTACACTATTTTGAGAAATAAAGAAATTAAATGAAATTAAATTAAATACTCGTAATTAGCACCAATTATCTGATTGAATAGGTACCTGCACTTCTAGTAAAATTAAACACCAGACAATAATAATCTATGATATTTATGAAATACTAAGTCATCTAGTTATATTTATTGTAAATCATAAGTATAGAGGATGTTCATAAAATAATAAGGTCATTCACATTATTTCACCGAATATTCCAGATTTGTTTACGTGACTACCTCTACCAACATGAAGTACTAGTTTGGAACCCTTTTGGCGTACTACGCAGCTAAGCAGTGCACCGGAATTAAATTATACACAGGAGGTACCTACGTAAGATTTAATTGTATACCTAAATATAGTGTACTGTCGCATGATGCATATATCTGTAATAGTGTAATAGATGTATGCATATACATCTGACTAATTCTTGTTATTTAAATGGCTTAACTGTATTATCAACTAAGTACTGTTACATAAAGGTTAGGTATTCGATTGTGTTGCTTTAATAATGGCTAAAAACCGGACAGCTGAATCTTTAAATGTGCACCACCATTTGTTGCTGTGGACTGAGCATGTACGTCTTTCATCTTTGTTATTTGTGTGTGTTGCTCAATATTACATCAGCATTAAGTTAAACGTGCACTCACCATTTGTCGCTGCGGTAGACAGAGCATGCATATACTGACATCAATGAATGGAAGACGTGTTTTAGTATTACGTCTTGCGTTCTTTGGTGTTTGTGTGTGTTGCTCAATTTCATATCAACACCAAGTTAAACGTGCACTCACCATTTATTGCTGCGGTAGACAGAGCATGCATATACTGACATCAATGAATGGAAGACGTGTTTTAGTATTACGTCTTGCGTTCTTTGGTGTTTGTGTGTGTTGCTCAATTTCATATCAACACCAAGTTAAACGTGCACTCACCATTTGTTGCTGCGGTAGACAGAGCATGCATATGCTAACACCAATAAATGGAAGTCGTGTTTCAGTATCACGTCTTGCGTTCTTTGGTGTTTGTGTGTGTTGCTCAATCAAGATCGAGGCAGAAGCAGAGGTAGAAGAAGAAGTTATGAGTTATGTTAAGTTGAAATGATAGAAAATTAAAGCAATAAATGATTCATTTTTATTTTTTATTTTTTATAACTACCTTGCAAGTTTATGCTTTCTAAAGATTACAAGAAAGGTATTGTGTATGTTTGGGAATATTATATTATGTCAATTATTTTTTAATAGTGAATAATTATGAGGTTTTCAAATTCTAATGGTAATGTTCTAAAAATGAAGATATCATAAAAACTAAAATAGGTACTTCGATTTTTCTGATGAGAAGTAATAAGTATGTATATATTTTGTGTTGGAAAATGGCTTCATGATAATTATAAAGGTCTGAAGTTGGAGAGGGTAAGTGGTCGTAGGAAATTAAGAACTTAACAAGATAAACCCGTAATGTTCTGTGATTTGACTGTCTGGTTATGTACTCACTAGAAAGCTTGGTTTAAAAGACTAAAATGATTGGTAACTTATTTCTGATTTTAGCTCTTTTATGCAGCATTACTTATTTTCTAATAAAAAGTTTTTTTTTTCGAAGCCAATTGGTAAACGGTTAAAGCAAACGTTTATTCGTGAACAAATACCCAAAATCCGACAGTATTCAATACTAGGGCTGTATGACCTTTGACACTGTAAAGTTTAATTAGAATAGACTTCAAGTACTGTAACAGAATTCAGTGCGGTAGTTATTGCTTTCGATCTTCTGCTGCTACGATCTCGTAGCACCTCGTAGCAACCTACGGCATGAATTCTACCTCTACTGTACAGATAAAAGTGTCTGTCTATGTGCTGCGATTACTTCTTATCCAATATTGTATTTTGAAAGCAATTCTCCATCGCCTTAAACACTCTCTTTTGAAGTTTATGTGTTATTTAAATTAGGTAGTTTTGTTGTGTACTTTAAAAAAAAAACTGACCACACGTTACGGTAACGCATTATTTTATTTTTGTATAAATAAATAAATAAAATAAAAAATGCAGTTTTTTATTAGGCCTTCATCAGAATTAAAATCTCACGCATATTTGATCACAATCTGCTGAGTAGAACCGGCGATACCAGAAATAAAAGTCGTGAAGTCAAAATATTGGACGACTGAGAATGAGCGTCTTCGAAGTTTGCTCCTTCGGGCTTAGGAACCACGATGTCCAGTTTTACTTCCAAAAAGGAGGGGTGACCATCAGGCCGCTGCGTTGGACAAATTGCAGCTGTCAGTTTGGCTTTTCAGTAGGCCTATTTCATTAAACAAGACATGCTGTAGTATTTTTTTCGCTACTTAAACAGATTGATTCGAATGAAGTTGGCCACCAGTGGCTGACTAGTGTGTGAGTGTGTGCGTGCCAACTCGTAAGTATAAGCAAGTGGGCCGACTCTAGCGTCATCAATTGTATTCTTCAACGCGTCTCAGGTTTATACGTTCGTAATTGATAATGACTTTCGCAATCTAACACGTGGATTTTATTCGTTATTTCTGCAAAAGTACCAGGATAGCATAGCCCACAAGCAGAGGAGCAAAGATCGAAGAGGTCAGATTCGTTTTAACTGCATTTAAAATTCTACACTGGGTAGTGACAATAAGGCACAATGAGGATCAGTCACATAACAGAACTTTTAATTTTTAATTAATGAAACGTATGCGCTACAAATTTCTAAGCATTTTGTTTTTTAAATGATTAAAATCCGACCAGAAATGACGAAGTTATCGAAGATTTAAAATCGGCTATTTTAAAACGCACACTCTCGCCGGATTTTTGTCGATGACGTCATGGCTCACATCGTGTGCGATGCCCTTTGATAAACAGGCCGATACATCAACGAAGAGCCTAAACCGCTGGACCTACAAACTTGAAATTTTGACAGTAGATGCTTTTTATGTTGTAGGAATCCACTAAGAACGGATTTTTAGAATTTTTACTCCTAAGGTGGCAAAATAAGGCATAAACATTTATATGAAAGTTCTTCATTTTCAATGATAGACGCATTAAATTTCATATACCTACTTCTGATTAGAAATAAATATACATGTATACCAGCGTTTTCAAAATTTCACTACTAAAGGCGTAAAATAGGCGATGGCTGGTTGCATGAAAGTCCGTTATTTTGAAAGTAAGAAGCACGAAATTTGATACAGCTGCTTCTGGTTAAAAATAAACGTACCTCGTGTAGAGTGGTTGTATACCTAGACATCCGTTATTTGGGAAAGTGTTCAAGTTTTGATGAAATGATGTCCATTACTTTTAGGACTGCACCTCAGCTTACCATCAGGCGGGGTGCAGTCAATTCGGCGGACTGACAAAAATAAAAACACCCCCAACCGGGGCGTTTTATGTTTGAATCGAACTGATTAAAACCGCATGCCGTCTCGGGTTTTCTAGCGCCGAGGTTACATAAGGTTGCCCAAAAGGTATGTCCCTCGCACCCCGGCTGACCCGTACCCTCTCCGGCTTCAAGATGTCCCCTCGGGTTTACGAGCCACGGTGTCCTCTTCTTGCTCTTTATCTTTATCTTTATCTTTATCTTTATCTTTGTCTTTGTCTTTGTCTTTGTCTTTGTCTTTGTCTTTGTCTTTGTCTTTGTCTTTGTCTTTGTCTTTGTCTTTGTCTTTGTCTTTGTCTTTGTCTTTGTCTTTGTCTTTGTCTTTGTCTTTGTCTTTGTCTTTGTCTTTGTCTTTGTCTTTGTCTTTGTCTTTGTCTTTGTCTTTGTCTTTGTCTTTGTCTTTGTCTTTGTCTTTGTCTTTGTCTTTGTCTTTGTCTTTGTCTTTGTCTTTGTCTTTGTCTTTGTCTTTGTCTTTGTCTTTGTCTTTGTCTTTGTCTTTGTCTTTGTCTTTGTCTTTGTCTTTGTCTTTGTCTTTGTCTTTGTCTTTGTCTTTGTCTTTGTCTTTGTCTTTGTCTTTGTCTTTGTCTTTGTCTTTGTCTTTGTCTTTGTCTTTGTCTTTGTCTTTGTCTTTGTCTTTGTCTTTGTCTTTGTCTTTGTCTTTGTCTTTGTCTTTGTCTTTGTCTTTGTCTTTGTCTTTGTCTTTGTCTTTGTCTTTGTCTTTGTCTTTGTCTTTGTCTTTGTCTTTGTCTTCGTCTTCGTCTTCGTCTTCGTCTTCGTCTTCGTCTTCGTCTTCGTCTTCGTCTTCGTCTTCGTCTTCGTCTTCGTCTTCGTCTTCGTCTTCGTCTTCGTCTTCGTCTTCGTCTTCGTCTTCGTCTTCGTCTTCGTCTTCGTCTTCGTCTTCGTCTTCGTCTTCGTCTTCGTCTTCGTCTTCGTCTTCGTCTTCGTCTTCGTCTTCGTCTTCGTCTTCGTCTTCGTCTTCGTCTTCGTCTTCGTCTTCGTCTTCGTCTTCGTCTTCGTCTTCGTCTTCGTCTTCGTCTTCGTCTTCGTCTTCGTCTTCGTCTTCGTCTTCGTCTTCGTCTTCGTCTTCGTCTTCGTCTTCGTCTTCGTCTTCGTCTTCGTCTTCGTCTTCGTCTTCGTCTTCGTCTTCGTCTTCGTCTTCGTCTTCGTCTTCGTCTTCGTCTTCGTCTTCGTCTTCGTCTTCGTCTTCGTCTTCGTCTTCGTCTTCGTCTTCGTCTTCGTCTTCGTCTTCGTCTTCGTCTTCGTCTTCGTCTTCGTCTTCGTCTTCGTCTTCGTCTTCGTCTTCGTCTTCGTCTTCGTCTTCGTCTTCGTCTTCGTCTTCGTCTTCGTCTTCGTCTTCGTCTTCGTCTTCGTCTTCGTCTTCGTCTTCGTCTTCGTCTTCGTCTTCGTCTTCGTCTTCGTCTTCGTCTTCGTCTTCGTCTTCGTCTTCGTCTTCGTCTTCGTCTTCGTCTTCGTCTTCGTCTTCGTCTTCGTCTTCGTCTTCGTCTTCGTCTTCGTCTTCGTCTTCGTCTTCGTCTTCGTCTTCGTCTTCGTCTTCGTCTTCGTCTTCGTCTTCGTCTTCGTCTTCGTCTTCGTCTTCGTCTTCGTCTTCGTCTTCGTCTTCGTCTTCGTCTTCGTCTTCGTCTTCGTCTTCGTCTTCGTCTTCGTCTTCGTCTTCGTCTTCGTCTTCGTCTTCGTCTTCGTCTTCGTCTTCGTCTTCGTCTTCGTCTTCGTCTTCGTCTTCGTCTTCGTCTTCGTCTTCGTCTTCGTCTTCGTCTTCGTCTTCGTCTTCGTCTTCGTCTTCGTCTTCGTCTTCGTCTTCGTCTTCGTCTTCGTCTTCGTCTTCGTCTTCGTCTTCGTCTTCGTCTTCGTCTTCGTCTTCGTCTTCGTCTTCGTCTTCGTCTTCGTCTTCGTCTTCGTCTTCGTCTTCGTCTTCGTCTTCGTCTTCGTCTTCGTCTTCGTCTTCGTCTTCGTCTTCGTCTTCGTCTTCGTCTTCGTCTTCGTCTTCGTCTTCGTCTTCGTCTTCGTCTTCGTCTTCGTCTTCGTCTTCGTCTTCGTCTTCGTCTTCGTCTTCGTCTTCGTCTTCGTCTTCGTCTTCGTCTTCGTCTTCGTCTTCGTCTTCGTCTTCGTCTTCGTCTTCGTCTTCGTCTTCGTCTTCGTCTTCGTCTTCGTCTTCGTCTTCGTCTTCGTCTTCGTCTTCGTCTTCGTCTTCGTCTTCGTCTTCGTCTTCGTCTTCGTCTTCGTCTTCGTCTTCGTCTTCGTCTTCGTCTTCGTCTTCGTCTTCGTCTTCGTCTTCGTCTTCGTCTTCGTCTTCGTCTTCGTCTTCGTCTTCGTCTTCGTCTTCGTCTTCGTCTTCGTCTTCGTCTTCGTCTTCGTCTTCGTCTTCGTCTTCGTCTTCGTCTTCGTCTTCGTCTTCGTCTTCGTCTTCGTCTTCGTCTTCGTCTTCGTCTTCGTCTTCGTCTTCGTCTTCGTCTTCGTCTTCGTCTTCGTCTTCGTCTTCGTCTTCGTCTTCGTCTTCGTCTTCGTCTTCGTCTTCGTCTTCGTCTTCGTCTTCGTCTTCGTCTTCGTCTTCGTCTTCGTCTTCGTCTTCGTCTTCGTCTTCGTCTTCGTCTTCGTCTTCGACTTTGTCTTTGTCTTTGTCTTTGTCTTTGTCTTTGTCTTTGTCTTTGTCTTTGTCTTTGTCTTTGTCTTTGTCTTTGTCTTTGTCTTTGTCTTTGTCTTTGTCTTTGTCTTTGTCTTTGTCTTTGTCTTTGTCTTTGTCTTTGTCTTTGTCTTTGTCTTTGTCTTTGTCTTTGTCTTTGTCTTTGTCTTTGTCTTTGTCTTTGTCTTTGTCTTTGTCTTTGTCTTTGTCTTTGTCTTTGTCTTTGTCTTTGTCTTTGTCTTTGTCTTTGTCTTTGTCTTTGTCTTTGTCTTTGTCTTTGTCTTTGTCTTTGTCTTTGTCTTTGTCTTTGTCTTTGTCTTTGTCTTTGTCTTTGTCTTTGTCTTTGTCTTTGTCTTTGTCTTTGTCTTTGTCTTTGTCTTTGTCTTTGTCTTTGTCTTTGTCTTTGTCTTTGTCTTTATCTTTGTCTTTAATCTTTATCTTCGATGGCCGACAGGGGTGATATCCGTGGGGATTTCCGCACGGGTTATATAAGTACTTGATTTCCAGCATGCCATGCCATAAAATGCTATCGAACCACTACAAATGAAAGAAATATTTCATATAAAAATTCTTAATACATCTAATAATAGGTGGGACCCGACGCACTATGGGACCAAACACTGTTTACCATCTCAAAAATGCATTTGACGAAAGTCATAAATCCATTGATCTTTTTATAGTTTTATACTCTCAAAGGATGGAACTTGCGTATTAATTACAAAAAATATACAATAACTTAGTTTTAAGTATATAAAGTGAACCTCAAACCTGGGCATAAATATTTTCATGCCAATTATATTACCGTTAAGGAAGTTCAAGACAAAATTATTCGGAAGTTTTCCAAGGAAGTATATTAGTGTTATACATCATTAGATAGCTTAGAATGTACACTATGCAACCACGTTCAGTTTTTGTAAAAATAAGAATTGCTATATTTTTATTTTATTTTTTTAGTGAAGTAAGGAAAATTTCGATTTTGTTTATTTCAATTGGAGTTTTCATTGTTGCCGAAGGCTGCCGGTGTCAAGTTAATTGCTCTATTAGAGACCTTACTTATTCAGGAATATAAGGATAAAAAAAAAACTTGCGCGTTTTTTGCGCCAAAGGTGATTTAGAAGCAATATGTCAATCGGGAGAAAAAATCCCGAAAATTACGGTTCTTCTTTTTTACTATGAAATATTTAATTATTATATTTTGATGTCTATCTTGTTTTTTTTTTTCATTTCTATAATAGAAGCATACATTAACTAATAAATAGACCACAAGAATCTTCTTTTGGAACTTTTTTTTAGCGGTATCACGTTAAATACGGATTGTTGACACTACACGCATGGATAAGATTTATGGAGACGATCCTCCATATTTCTTATAATTTGGGTTTTGAGAAGTGGTCAGCAACAACTCCAGAAAACAAGCAACTCAAAGAAGACAAGAAAAAATATGTCCAAAAACGTTTCCGAGAAGTGCTTGGTTTGCACATAGATAAACCACGTCAAGGTTCCAGTAATACCTACTCGTAGCAATGACGGAAATACGGCAAGGAGATTTTTTCAAAGTAAGCAATGTTCTGCAGAGATAACCGAAATTGATGAAGAGTTAATCTAGAGATTATATGTGATTCTTCAAACCATGGCATCGGGATTCCCTATTAACGCAGAAAAATTCGGGCAGTATACATTAATAACTGCGCAATTATATGTAAGCAAATATAACTGGTACTACATGCCATCTTCGGTCCATAAAGTACTTATACATGGTGCTAAAATAATAGAGCATTATGCAGTTTTGCCTATAGGACAATTATCCGAAGATGCCCAGGAAGCCCAAAATAAAGATTACAAGAAATATAGGCTACATCACGCTAGGAAGTGTTCCAGATCAGCAACAAACGAAGACGTACTGCATATTTTGTTATATACATCTGATCCTTATATATATCTATTTTAAATAAACTCAGTTTTCTAATATCCAAAGAATTGTTTGACGAAGCTAAAAAATTGTTGGAAATAGGAAGTGATGAACAGGATAAGCGCTATTTTTTTTGAAATTGTTTTTCATGTAGTTTTCAGCATATGTATTTGTTTAATAATAATAATAATTTAGTTTTAAACTTATTTTAAGTACTTAAAAGTGTAACTTTTATTGCTATTTTATTGTAACTGTATAATTTTGTATGCAATTTCGTATAACTTTATGTTTGTCATTTTTTTACGAAAAATATATAACTTTTATAATGATGGTGTTTAATTTCTTTTATTGCCTAGATATTCATTAATACGAGAAAAAAAATTCAAGGAGAAACATCACAAAATAACAGAGTTATCGATTTTTGAGATGAAAAACACCGTTTCGTCCCATAGTGCGACGGTACCGTATCTCCCGTCCGAACTGAACAGTCCGACTGACTGAGGTAGTACCTCCGCCCTACAGAACACCGCAGCTATAATAACCATAGTGTTGTGTTCCCCAAGGTAAGTAGGGTAGCCAGAGCTCACTGTACCCCTCCTCCCCCCCTCTTCCTAGCCTCTCCACCCCTTCCTAGTCGCCCCCCCCCTTCCCTTCAGGGTAGACAGAACCCCTGGTGACACCACGTGTGACACCCCTAGTGTTGCACACGTCCATAGGCTACGATGACAGCTTCCCATCAGGTGGGCCGTGTGCTTGTCTGCCACCTACGTAGTATAAAAAAAAGAAAAAATACTTAATTCTATAATTTAAAAAAAAATCATGAAATATTTTATCCGAATAGCCCTATATTCTCCATAGCGGCGCGGGGCGGCGGGCGGCGACACGCTACGATGTGAGCGATGACGTCACAGGGTGTTTCTACGCGGTGGCGAGCGTTTTTGAGATTACCGCACTAAAATGGCTATAACTTCGTCATTTTTGATCCGATTCAAATAATTTTTTTACAGAATTTATTGTTTTTTTTAGGTCTATAAAACTGCATACTCAGCTAAAAAAGTGACTGATCCTCATTTCTCTTAGAGCCAAAAGTTTCAACACTACATTATTATTACTTTAAATATTTTATCGATATATACCTAGGTAGTTCATTTTAAAGTAAAATGTTGTTATTGAGAAGTATGTAAATCTGAAAAGACTAGCGCAACAAAATCAAAATTCATAGTTTGTTTTTTTTTAATCTCAATTGCTTGTTATTCACACGCAGAAAAAAAATATACTATCGATTTTTTTAAATAAAATATTCATTTAATGCTCATAAGTTAGGCAACACATTAAAAACACTAGTCAAGGTATTCTTTAGGATGGGTGGCAATAATTATTGAGTGCCGGGTACACCTCTAGGTGGTGCAACCGGGCAAAAAGGGTGGCAGCGCCTCCCACTCACATGGAAGACGCTACTGCCTGCAGCGAATACCGGCTGAGGTGAGAACGGCCCTCTAGAGGGCTGCTTGGAGGCTCTATATGTATCCCTCTGACTAGTAGAGGGCACAGTGGGAAGCAGGTGGGAGCGAGCTGGTTCTTCAAGCGCAGACGGGGGTTACAGGATGGCTGCCTGTCACATCACCATCACACCATCGGCGAGACGGCATGATACTCGCCCCAACCCCTATTCTGGAGATACGAGAAACCGAATTCGAAGAATCGGGGAGACCCGAAGTAACGTGCGGTTTTCAGGGCGGGGGTATCCATGGGGATTTCCGCACGAAAAAGCAAAGTAAGTAGGTAGGTACCTACTACTCTTGACCTGACCTATCTTCAAAACATTCTCGGTTAGTTCGATATACGTACGCCTAGATGAACCTCTAAGTACCTAGTTAGGTATCCTACTAGAACTTCTACTGCTACAAAAATAAGCCACAGATCAGAATAATAACTAAAGAAATAGCTCGGACACCTATTTCTAGAGTAAAATGTTTAATTAAGTAATGGTACTTAATAGGTAAATAAATTGTCAATCATTAATCTGTTGATTCCAAGAACATTAGAAATTTCCTTCTACGGTTGATTCCACGGAATAAAGAATTTTCTTTTCTGTGGTTGATTCTATAGCAACATGCAATCTCTAGTGTTAGAATTTTTTTTTCTCTCCTACTTTGCCAAATATTGTATGAATGCCAGTGTCAAATAAATTGATAAATCAAGTTAGATTGCGAATGCAATAAGTTGCAGCGTTTTCGTCATTTAGTTTTTAGAAAATGATACAATGCCCCGATGTGTCTTTTTCAGCGTTGGCGCCAAAACTCCTTAGAATAATTTAAACTTCTTCGGTAATATTTTACTCTATAAATAGTAATGTATGAATCGTAGACAGAGAATAGGTATGAATACTCTATGCAGACAGCGCAGAGTCTATGATAAGGATGGTTTTATATTCCTTGAACGACGACACGACTTTTTGTCACACACAAGCAATAGGCTATTTGACAACATTAAAAATATACCACAAATTATGATACGTTATTTTCTGATAGGATGTATCAGAAAATAACGTAACAAGCCTCATGAGTTATTGAGAATTTCAACTAGAAAGATGTAATATATTTTAGATTTCTTGTCTGTGGTGAAAACGCTGTGTTTGGTGACAGCGCTGGTGACGTCATGTGTACGTAAATGACGTAAACACGACTTACATGAACAGACACAAATACGTTTTCTGGGATTTATATACAGGATATTTATACAGTGTGACACTTTATACATCACTTGGCTCACTAAAATATTGAAATTACTTTTTTTCGCAATCAAATTCAGTATTGTTTACAAACGTCACCTAGCCAAATGACGTCACGTACGCCATTTTTTCGAGAATGGCGTTTTGCGCGCACTTTTGATAATTTAAACTTTATTATTGATTTTTCAACATAATGCATTGTTTTTTAACTGAAATATTAATGTGGTATGTTTATAATGTTATAAGGAATCATTTTAAGTAGTTTTATAAAATTAGTCAAATAGCCTATTTATTGTCACTATTAATTGCCATTGACGGCTTTGTGTACAAGAAAGATGCCTCGTAAGTCGTAGCTCTCATTCATATACCAGCATTCTATATACCTACCTAATAAAATTTATTAGGTATAGAACGATGAGTTACGTGGTGCAGAGATTAACCTTGGTTTTTTAGTTTAGTTCAATGGTTGGCTCAGCATAGTATGTACCTAACTTGGTCGTGTCGGTAGGTACCTGTCGTCATAATGGCAAAAATGGTAATCTATTCACAATAATAGGTACCTAACTAACTAAAATAATTACCTATTGCTATGTTTTATCGGTGTTAGTGTTACCAGACCTCGTCCACCGCCAAAAATGGCAGAAAATATCCGCTAAACTATACACTTAGTAATTTAGGTAAAACAAAATTCAAAAATGAGTCAATCAAAGGTACAAGAAAAGAATCATAAGACAATCATTCATTGACATAATAGTATTAAAAGAATTGTCTACGAATTCCTTGATGATGAAATTAGATTGGTATCTGATATATTATGTTTTTTTAGATTACCTTTGTGGTAGAAAAAAAAATTCTAGTCATTAACGCGTACATTAAATTTTCAAGTGAAAATGAATCAATCTATCTAACGTGGAACGTGGACATTATAAAATCTTGTCGTAGTCGTCGGAATATTAGAACGGTATATTCTCCCTCTACGATTAGAACAATCCATAAAGTATTGAGTATATTCTGAATAGTCTGTGGAGTTTTATAAGCTGTGCATACTACTGACACTGACTGTCAGATTGTGTCTGAGTTGAGTAGTCTGTGGTCCGATCAGGATATAATTTATATAAACATTTCATTTCATTTTAAACTAAAAGTTGTAACTACTAATACATTCTATTCTGCGTTACACGTTGTAAGCGAGTAGAGTAGCCGAGTGGCTTGTGAAGTGGCTCACTTTCAGCAACAATATTTCATATATAAATATATTTCGGTAGAACATTTTAGCAGAGCGCAAAATAATGTTTACTTTCAATTTTCTCGTAAATTTAGGTAGCTTTTCACGACTGCTGAATGAAGTGAATAAAATCTAAATATTTAACTGAAAAAACTTTTGTAGTGATAGTTGGCAATCATGCCTCGATTTAGTAATTCTTTTTTTTTGGGCATTTTATTTGCATCGGGTACATGGAGCATTTCTCTCTACCTTTACTGGCTGCTGAACATGGGTGGTAAGTCTGATTATTTTTAACAAAAATTTCGGTAAATATTTAATTCCTACACACTGATTCTATTTTTTTTTTTTACGCGACATATCTTCTTACTGTGGGTTATCACGGTTACGAGTTACGGGCGTTAGCCCGTACACTAAGATAGAAAGTGCCTAGTGACTACAAAATACTGATTAAAGACACTTGGGTAATCTTAGAAGAAGTCCCAAAATCAATTTTGGATTTATAGAAATTAATTAGTAGTCCTCTGGAGCAGTTGAAATGTATAAACTAATCTATATTTTCTCTTTTATTTCTATATTACCGGTCTAAAAAACCAGTTTTGGGATTTATGATATTCACAGATTAGTCTGATATCTCAATATGTGTCAACTACGCTTAGTTGTCCAATCTTTTCATTGGTAATTTTATATGTATGAAGAAAATGAATAATGACCAAAGATACTGCATGTTAAGTGTATACATACTGTTGTATAGAAATTAAAGGTATAAATAAATAAGTAATTAGCCTATTGATGTCCACTGCTGGACATAGGCCTCTCCCAATGTGCACTATACCACCCGATTCCCTGTCTTCCGCATCCCGTCTATCCCAGCTTCCCTTTTCAGATTGTCGGTCCATCTGGTTGGGGGACGTCCCACTTTCCGTTTGCCAATTCACGGTCTGCACTCCAGGACTCGTAGGGTTTTATTAACTGTTAAAAATATAGGTACATTATGACCATTGCCATTTACAAATTGAAGCGCTTATTTTTGTGAATTGTGTGCGCTCATACAGCTAATACACAGATATTTTATCACTTTTAAATCTTCAGAAATGCTTGTCTACACTTGTGCAAGTTTAGACTTGCGCAAGTATCCTGGAAGGTGTGTGGCTACCATTATATGACATTTAGAAATGGCGCCTAGGGCTTTGTTCTGCAGTATTTGCAAAAAAGAGTTCTGTTCCATAGTTCAATACTATAAAACTTGATTATGCACTTGAACACCTATCGATGTCCACTGCTGGACATAGGTCTCTTCCATTATGTTGTGTTAAGTTGTGTACAATGCGATCTAGACTTGAACCTCGGAAACACTCTCTACCCAACCGTGTTGTTAGAGAGTGGAACAGCCTACCTGAAAATGTTGTTTTGGCACCCAGTGTTAACAGTTTCAAAAACAGACTTGACAAAATCTCGGGATCATGAGACACACACGCATCAGCCTAATGGCTGCTAGTGTGTTCAACATAAATAATAAAATAATAATTATGTGGCACCCCACCCGATTGTCATCCTTCTGCATACAGTCTATCTCAGCTATCTTTTCAGGTTGTCGGTCCATCTGGCTGGGGGGCGCCCCTTTCGTTTGCCACTCTAGGACCCGTTTGCTCCAACGACCATCGGTCCTTCGACAGATGTGCCAACCCATTGTCACTTCAGCTTATCTAGAAATACCAGCTTATCTTTAATTATTGATTTTAGGTGAAGATATGACGCCCATGAATGCCCAAAGGCATCACTACCAATTAATTAACACAGACGAAAAGAACCGCGTAAAGAATAATGACAAGGCTATTGCAACTTTACAAGGCAAGAACTTGCTATTGGACAGCCCAAAAAATGAAGTGAAATATTCAGGGAATGTGTGGAAGTATCAAAGGTCTGATGCTGACGAGGTCAGAATTAACAAGATTAGGCGAAAATATGCTAAACACCTTCAAGACTTAAAAGAAGTGAAAACAAATAGCGACAGAGTGGTGGACAGAATTGGTTAGTCTGAGAACTGTTTTTTTTTATTCAAGATAGGCTTACGTTTGACCACTATCTCACCTGATGGTAAGTGACCATGTGGTCTACGATGAATCACGCTTGCCTAGAAGGATCCTATTCACTCGTGACTTGAATACTCCCAGGTTATACTAGCTTTCCGGAAACACAGACTCGGGCAGGGAATTCTACTCCTTAGCTATATGCATGATGAATGTATCCGCAAAGCGTTTCGTGCCTATGAGTGGAATATCGACCCTGTTCGTCTGGTCGTTCGTTGATGGAAAGGACTTGGGGTTATCAGGTTGTGCAATTCCAGAGCGCACTCTCCAAAATGCTTCCGATAGAACACCGATAGAACTGCAACTTTGCGTTGATGGGCAAGGCTCTGAAGCCTTTCCTCGACTAGTGCATTGTCATTGATGAGAACTTATTTTATTTCCTTCTGATGGTCCACTTTTTTGACAGTATGAATATACAATTAGATAAGCTATCCTCCTGGATAGCTATAGCCCTGCTTTGCACATCCCAGCTACCATTTTCAGGTCGTCCGCCCATCTTACTGGGAGACGTCCTGCCTTCGGTTGCGATTATAACGGTAACCTTGACTTATTAAAATGTACAAGATGATGGAATTTTAATGTAGAGGTGAAAGTAAAATGCCCGTCCCCCATCCATGTGGAATGTTATGTATTTGGGAAGTTGACATTTTGAAAGTTGTACATTTTGGGATTTTTTTTCTAAAATAAATATTCTACAACATTCTACACATCGCTCCCTAGACCCAAAGTAAGCTTAGTTTAACTAGCTTGTGTTATGGGTTCTAGAATGCTGATAAACATACTTATATACTTCTTATTATACATAGAAACACCCAGACCAATGCAAATAGACACATTCATGCATACAAATATTTGCACTGAGCGGGAATCGAACCCGCGCCTCCTGCGTAGCAGTCACACTACGCCACAGAGACCGTCAAAATGAGGAGGATTTGGACATTTTGACATTTGAAATTTAAATATTTTGATCCTGATTGTATTAACTGTAAATATTTTTTTTTATTTATTCAATAAACATTTCAGTGTCAGACACCCAATTGGGGATAATCAGAAACCCCGAAGATTTCCAGTATCGTACCAATGGCTACTTGGCGCATGCCTTCAATACACTGATATCTACAAGAATCGGTTTTCACAGAGGCATACCAGATACGAGAAATAAATTGTGAGTGTGTTTGTTATAATTTAAACTTAAGTTATGGATAAAGTACCAGTGTATCGCAACTTTAATATTTAAGATATACCTATTATTTATTTTTATTTATGTAGGTATTACGAGTATTACTACAAGATAATTATAACTACTACGTTTAAAAAACCGACATCACAAACTAATATTTTTTACTTTTTTATTGTACAGAAATAGAAAAGTACCTATTTATGAGGTTTGTTATGTACAATGGCATCAAAAACAGATTTTTATCCGTAAATTTGACGATTTCCCCTCGATTTTCCCAAGATCCCAGCATCAGAACCCGATACCCTGGATATGGAACCACCACATAAGTAGCCTCTTTCAAACAAAAAAATATTTCAATATCCATCCGTAATTGGCGCTGCTATAGCGTAACATACATACGAATTGAGAACCTCCTCCTTTTTTGAAGTCGGTTAAAAATAAGATCTCAATTCGGATGTTCAATGTATTTTTAAACGGTTTTATTTAAATTGACCTGTTTGTTTTGGTCAAATCTAGTGATTAAAATTTGACCCCCTTTCAGTGGTCTGATTGGTCTGATATTTGGCAGAAGTCTTTAGTTCTGATGACAATACCTACAATTTAAAATCTTTTAACTTGAAAAAGATTTTTCACAATTTATTTAGGCATATTTTAGTCATAATATTGATGGAATTGCTAGTTATTTTTGGGTTTGGAAGAGTTTTGTTTTGACCCCATTTATATTTCGTAAAATTTTGGTGACAAATTTTGGAGATAGATAATAATATGTAGGTACTCAAGATCACGCGTGAACCCTTATAGAAATATGGAAAATCGTCTTTTTTTGGAATAGAAAAATATTTTTGTATTGGATTTGGTTTGACTTCGACCTAGTCTTAATGACTTGACGACTTAACTGAACTGAGTGAGCTTACATAGAACTTCCTTTAGAATTTATTTTTACTTTGAGATGAACATTTCTCCTTAATTTCGCTTATATATTCAATACGATATAAACGTTGCTGTTTTTATGAGCATAGCCTTTTATAAAAGTTCTTTATCAAAGTCAAATAAAATATACATATCATTTCGTTATCATCAAACGAGACTTGTGTAAAAGATCAAGTGAAAATTAAATATACGTGGGAAGCTAATGAAAGAATACGACGTTCGAAATAGATATGATCGACCTTTTGCTGGGAAATATATTTTAGAATTTAAACGTTGTTAGTTAAGCCTCGAGGGTGAGGCTGTTTCTATGCTGAGACTGCGATCGATGTAATCGTCGCACCCACACCATCATTTCAATTTATTTATGAAATCTCTTAAGTGTGACGCAGATAACCTCCGCAATGTAATCTAAAATTTTCCTAAGTACGTTCATACTTTGGAAACACGTACCGAGCCTTTGAATTTAGCATTCACAAAGGTTTCTATAAATAAATCCAAGGGCTTGTTATATGTGTAACTAAATAATATGGTTATGAATTAAGTGCCTGGTCATAACACTAATATTGGACGATGCAGAATATATTCCGTAACGAACACAGCTATTTCGCGTTATGCAACTAATCGGTCCATATATTGATTGACCTCTACTGCGTAACGGATGTTTACGTTCTTCGATAACAGCGATTCCGTTAGTTAGCCATTGACCACAAATGTTGACGGAGATTTTCTTATGAAATTGCCTTTTTAGGCAAATTTAAGACGTATACAAGTGTTAGTTAAAATATTAGTTATAGATATCCAGCAATTGAAAGCGAAACTAATCTGACCCAGTATTTCAGATACTGGTCAAGCCTTGATCAAGATCGTTTTTCTGTGTACCTACCTAAACATTTACTCAATTTTCTTCGTAGATGCCGTATGCAAAAATTTTCTGAGCGTCTACCAAAATGCTCTATTATAATATGCTTCTTCAATGAACATTTAGAAACACTAATGAGGTCTGTCCATTCTATATTGGACCGCACAGATCAGCAATATCTTAAAGAAATCATTCTGGTTGATGACCACAGTGACCTACTATATCTACACGAAGATGTACAAAACGCTGTCAATGAAATAAATGAAAAAATGCGCAGAGAAGAAGAAATGCTAGAGACGAATAATCTGGATATTGAAAATGTAGTAGATTATATAAATGATGACAATAATGTTGTAGATAAGAAAATGACTGAGCGGAACAAAAATAGTTTTGGTGTAAGGTTATTGAGAACGTCTAAACGTGAGGGCCTTATTAGGGCTCGTTTGTTTGGTGCTGAAAATGCAGTTGGAGAAGTGAGTTATTTTTTTAATAATCTGTATTTTTTATAGGCACGTTCGCTCGTGTTTGACCACAATCTCATCTGATGGTAAGTGATGATGTGGTTGAGGATGGAGCACACTTGCCTAAAAGCAACCTATTCACTCTCGACTTAAAGAGTACCAGGTTATAGCTTTCCGGAAACAAAGAATCAGTCAAAGAATTCCACGAATAGCAGTACGCATAATGAACATTATTGCTAAAGCGATTCGTACGTATGAACGGAATGTCCACATATTATAACGTTTTAAGCAAGTACCGCTTGAATGTGTAAATAAACGAATCTAAATAATTATCTTTCTATTGTTTTTTGCAGGTACTTGTATTTTTAGATTCTCACATAGAAGTTAATGTCGATTGGCTACCACCATTATTGGGGCACTTATCTTTTGGTGTAGATGGAGTGAATGTCAGGTTCTCCCACCGTGCTGTAACGCCCATCATTGATGTCATAAGCGCGGATACATTTGAATATACAGCCACCCCACTAGTGAGAGGGGGATTTAACTGGGGCCTACATTTCAAGTGGGATAATTTACCAAAGGGAACATTAAGAAGTAAGTATTCTAAAAGTTTTTAATAACACTTTTATTAACATGTGTGTAAAGGAATCTAGAACTTAATTTTGGAGTCTTCCAATCGTTGGATTGATTTCGAATTTGCCTACTTACCTAGGATCGATGACAATAATTATATTAAATATAAAAAAATAAAATAAAAATCTAAATAAATAATAATAAATAATACTAACATGACAAGTGGATTACCGAAAATACCCTTTAAAATAAAGAAATACTTAATTATTAATAACTTTATTTTATCGTTAAAAATACTTAAAATAATAAATCCACCACCATTTACGATGTGCTTCGATACGTAATTTGGTACCTATACATATTTGTGATAACGACTGTACTGAATATGTTTTTGTGAAAATAAAAAAATAACGGATTAAAAATAGTTACGTCTTCGTTCCGTGCCAAAAAGTCTTTCTTGAGTGCCGAATGCAAATAAGCACAGTGCATAAAATTTTAGAAAAAATAAGTTTTTTTTATGCTACTAAGGTGGTGAGCAAGCGCATTAACCGCCTCATAGGACTATATTACTTCTAGCAGACACTAGATACAAATGTTATCTGCTGTTTTGTATACGTTGGTGAAAGTCTTTCTCGGTCTTTTGGATTCAAATCTCGTTCAAACCTCTTCTACTTGTGTACCACTCAGCTACTACATAGCAAATCTAATATCAAAACCCAGTATCTCCATAAAACTAAAATTTACAGGAGAGTCGAAAAAGGTTTTAGTATCTTTGACAGCGTTCCGTTTTAAAAAAAAATAATCGTAACTACATTCTTGGAATTAATGGTTAGTAATATCAAATAGTCATAATTTTCTAATCCATAAGAATCTATAAGGTGATATTTTAAAATATATGTCATGTCAAATACCAGGTTTTGAAATAGGACAGTCGTACTTATCCAAATAGTAATTTATATTATTTATAATAAACTGCGATGTATATGAGAAATACAAGCCCACTCATTTGCACACTTTCACTTTTAATATAGGTACTTAACATTTCTCTAAATATTTTAATATTCAAAAATATAACATATCCTTACAAAGTGAATAATTGATTTATATTGAACTATCGGCCCGGGACCCGGCTTCGCCCGGGTATAAATTCTTGAATAAATCATACAACTCGAATGCACCAACACCCACCGCCTTTATTATTAAATTTCATGATTCTTGCTTCAAAACTTAGCACTTTCCACGTTACAGACTTCTCGTCTCTACCCTTATTTGCCCCCTTAGGGCTGTTATTTTGAAAAACGTTGATATCCGGGTTCATTTATATCTAACCAGAAGTAAGTGTATAAAATTTCATGCGTCTAACTTTGAAAGTGACGGACTTTCATACAAACGTTTATCGCTTATTTTGCCACCTTAGAAGTGAAATTTCTAAAAATCCCTTCTAGTGGATGCCTACAACATAAGAAGCATCTACAGTCAAAATTTCAAGTTTGTAGGTCCAGTTGTTTACTATATATGCGTTGATGAATCAGTCAGTCAGTCAGTCAGTTAGTCAGTCAGTCAGTCAGTCAATCATCGAGCCAAGCAATTATATATGTATATAGATTCCAATCGATAAATAATGAAAATCAGTCTATCTTTTTACGTTTATACCTATATCTTTGTGTTTTGCAGCCGATCACGATTTCGTGAAGCCCATTAAATCTCCGACAATGGCAGGTGGCCTATTCGCTATTTATCGACAATATTTTAATTATATTGGCAAATACGACCCCGGGATGAACGTGTGGGGCGGCGAAAATTTGGAAATATCTTTCAGGGTGAGTATTAAAAATTTCATCGGTATGCACTTAAGCAGCTGTGTAGGTACTTAAATTGTGGCAGGTCTTTACAAATAGTAAATTATACAGAAACTTATTTATCCTTCCTACTAATATTAAGAAATGTGTATAGATATATAAATGTTTTATAAATGTGTATAGATGTATAAATGTATTATAAATGTGTATAGATGTATAGATAGAATGACGGCCTCTGTGGCGTAGCGGTAGTGCATGCGCTGCTACGCAGGAGGCGCGGGTTCGATTCCCGCTCAGTGCAAATATTTGTATGCATGAATATGTCTATTTGCATAGGTCTGGGTGTTTCTGTGTATAATAAGTATGTATTTACAAAAAAAAAAAGTATATAAGTATGTTTATCAGCATTCTAGAACCCATAACACAAGCTAGTTAAACTAAGCTTACTTTGGGTCTAGGGAGCGATGTGTAGAATGTTGTAGAATATAGAACATAGAATAAGTTTATAAAAACGGTTAGTCGTTTGTTTATCAATCACACCTTAACGGCAAAACGGAACTGTCCAGTTGACAGGATTTGCTGAAATTTGGGACAGAGATAGATTATAGTTCAAAACACATAATGCCAAATTTTATTCCTAAAGCGGAAGAAATCGACGGCACGTGTTTTAATCGCACGTTGAATGTTGGAACTTGGGTACACGAGTACACAATAGCTAGGTACAAAAACTTTCAAGATCCTTGTACAATTCCACGGCAATTAAAATGGAAAATTTTTCGCAACATCCTTGTGGGTAGAAGACTGTTGCGAAAATCTTTCCACTAATTAAAAGTTCGCCAACTCGAATTTCGAAGTAAATGTCGCTTTCTACGAAAGTCACGTTACGTATTCGCTCAAATGAATAGAAGTTCGCAAAGAAACCATCGAAGTGTAGCAATTAATTTTCTCAACGTTTATTGTAAGCTTATAAACTGTAAGTTTGCTAAATTAGTCGCATATTATTTGAGTCTTTTGTTGGGTTTCGTAACTACTCAAAGCGTAATGAGATCCTTTTTCTAAGATTATATTAGAGATATATAATAGGCTTATTTATTTTATTTATTTATTGAAATAAATAAATAAATAAATAATAGGCTTATATTTCATGTACCGTGATAGACACATACATACATACAAAATATGCTTACGCTTTTTTCCCTCCGTTATAGGCAGAGACAACAGACCGCCATCTGTCTCTGGGGGGTGAGGGCTATGAAGGGGTGGGGGGAGTTGTACAGTGAGTTCTGGCTACCCAACTTACCGGCGCGTATGGCGGGAACACAACACGATGGTCATTATGACCGTGGTCTCTTGTAGGGTGTAGGTACTGCCCCAGTCGGACTGCTCATTTCGGACGGGAGATACCGTCGTGTACTCCTACTACCAGGTCTCACAGGAGACTGAGGTTTTCATGAGTGAAACCGCGGAGCACAGCTAGTAATAAAAGATCAGCAAATTAAACGCAATCCGTTATTATATAAAAAGAGTTTTTAACCGAATTCAAAAAAGGAGGAGGTTCTCAATTCGTACGCTATTTTTTTTGTATGTATGTTACGCGATAGCGGCGCCAATTATGGATGGATTCTGAATTTTTTTTTTTGTTTGAAAGAGGCTACTTCTGAGGTGATCCCATATCCAGGGTATCACGATCTGATGCTGGGTACTTGGTTAAATCGAGGGGAAATCATCAAATTTGCGGCAAAAATTCTGTTTTTGATGCCTTTGTAAATAACAAACCTCGTAAATAGGCACTTTTCTATTTCTGTACACTAAAAATTAAAAAATATTAGTTTGTGAAGTCGGTTTTTGAAACGTAGTTACAATTATGTTAGAACAAGCTGTTGCCCGCGGCTCCGCCCGCGTGGATGTCGAAATCCGTTTCAAAAACTATCCTATCTCTAAGTTGGATCGAACTGCACATGGTGTGCGAATTTTATTATAATCGGTTAAGTGGTTTAGGAGTCCATTGAGGACAAACATTGTGACACGAGATTTATATATATTAAGATAACTTGATACAATTTTACATTTCAGATATGGATGTGCGGAGGAACTTTGGAGATAATTCCGTGCAGCCGCGTGGGACACGTGTTCCGCAAAAGGCGACCTTACGCTATAGGAGAGAAAGAAGACTATATGATGTATAATTCTATGCGCATGGCGAGAGTGTGGATGGACGAATATGTTGTAAGTACAGGGTTTAAATAAATTTGTTAGCTCAGAACTTTCGACTGGGTAAACCGATTTCGATGATTTTTTTTATTTGATAGCTGGATCTTCCCCAGTAGTCCTGTTTAAATTTTTTCCGTTGAAGTCTGTTTTTTTCTTTGAAAAGTTTTATATTATCTCGGTATGTGGAGAAATTACGCAGGTATTACGACGGTATCTCCCGTCCCAACTGAGGAGTCCGTCTGGGGTTGTACCTCCGCCCTACAGAAGACCACGGCCATAAGAAACCCTAGCTTACAATCCTCCCTTCATCCCCAATCTCCAACCCCCCCCGCTTCCCATTAGGTGGGCCGTGTGCTAGTCTGCCACCTAAGTAGTATAATTTAAAAAAAACTAGATACAAGAAAACATGGCAGGCTTGCTGATATGAAAATTAAACATCCATTAAACTATAATCATAATCATTTATTTATTTGCGAATACAGGTACAAATTAGGTATTACTTAGCTTAGAAGATTAAGTTAAATTACTTTTGCTTCACAAAAAATTAATGACTTTGAAAAAACATACTTACAGGATAGGGTAATAGAAAAAAATCCCGCTGCGGCATACATATCTTTAGGCGATCTATCAGACCGGCTGAAGTTGCGCCAGCGCTTGCAGTGCAAGTCCTTCAAATGGTATTTGGACAACGTGTACCCCGAAATGATGATGGATAGTGACACTCTTCAGAGCAGGAGGATAGCTGCCTTGAATGATGGAGCGAGAAATAAATTCCAGCCGTGGCATTCTAGGTATATACCTTGGAATTATTCCAGCTGGCAATCCCTAATCCAGGGCCCTTTACTATGATGGAAACACATTTCGCAATTCGCCTTTATTCACGTGTATAAATCGAAGTGCGGAGGGTTTATTCGTGTATATTTGCTTTATTCGCACGAATATTTGCCTTAGTCGCTCTTTTTATAACTAATTGTGGAGGCTTTGGCCATTTATAAGAATTTCCTCGAACACAATATAGGCGAAAAGCGAAGTGTGGTTCCACCATTAGATATTTGGGTCTCAATTTCAATTTCTTTATTTTTCAAAATAGTGCAACGTAATTACATCTTTTTGACGTCTAATATAACATTAGGAGGGCGTTAAGCTGAGTGACACCACTATGGCATGCAGTAGTGGTGGCCTCCGGGCCTGACACTTTAGCTTACCATCAGGCGAGGTGAAGTCATGTTAACGCGTCCAATATTAAATAAGAAGGGGTTCTAATTGGACTGCTGAGAAAAATCTCAGCAGTCCAATTTTGTACAAGTTTGTACAGGTTATGGGTTTTGAACCATAACCTGTAAAAACAAACTCATAAATAAGTTTTTAATTACAGGAAGCGAAACTACACTGATTCATATCAGATCAAGTTGAAGAAAACGAACCTTTGTATGCAGAGTGCCAAGGATATAAAATCTAAAGGCAGTGGACTGATCCTATCCAACTGTATACGCACATTGAACCAGGTAATTTAACTCGTTTATAACTCTGAATTAAGGACGTGGCCTCTACTCGGAGGTATCGAGTTCGAATCCGGCCGGACAGCATCTCTGGGTGATTGAGTGGAATAGCTATTCCATAAACATCCCCTTAGGGGGTTGATGATTTTATTATTAATTATAGGAATTATGAAACACTCTTGTACCAAATATCAGAGAGATTTTTTTATTCAGTGACATTATAGAAAAACAAATGCTAGTAACAGACAGAGAACACAGTGGAAAAGTCTGGAAAATTTAAATATTCAACAGGGGTCAATAAAGGGATTCAAGTGGAATACGCCACTGGTAATACATCCATTTTATAACAGAATTTATTCAAACATTAGCCGACAAGATATCTTAATATATATAAATCTCGTGTCACAATGTTTGTCCTCAATGGACTCCTAAACCACTTAACCGATTATAATAAAATTCGCACACCATGTGCAGTTCGATCCAACTTGAGAGATAGGATAGTTTTTGAAACGGATTTCGACATCCACGCGGGCGGAGCCGCGGGCAACAGCTAGTATTATATATTTCAAGATTGATGAGGCCGTCAAGCTGAGAGCCACCATTATGGCACTATCGGTGTTTGCAATGGTGACTCCCATTCTAGAGACTTTGCCTCAGCTTACCATCAGGCGAGGTGAAGTCATGTTGACGTCACCGATATAAAAAAAAATTCAGTAAGTACATTTTTTTTAGTCGGTTTGAGTCCGACATAACGGCTGCGGGGGCAGGTACCCATGGAGATCTCCGACTGACAAAAAAAGAGGCCTGAAGGTCATTACAAGGACAGTATTTTTGTCGATTTTCAGATGTGGTTTGAGACGTCGCGCTTCGAGCTGGTATTGGGTCGTACGTTGTGTCTTGATGGGTCCAATAATGCTGCGCCTAGGCTAGGCAAATGCCATGAGCTTGGTGGCTCGCAAGAATGGAGGCACAAGGGATCGGTATGTATCAAATATTCACTTATATAACTCATAAAGGAAGTATGTAAGGACAGAAGCTGATGGCGGGCTGTTGTCTCTGCCTACCCCGTAGAAGAAAAGGTGTGACTATAAATGTATGTATGTATGTATAATATACATACGTACATACATATATTTTAGTCCGCCATTACATACATAATATTATTATGTATGTAATGGCGGGTTATCGCAGGTTTATAAGTGCCCGGTTAATGGCAATAGGCTCGCCACCTATAACATTGGGACCTAAACATAAACTGGCGAAATGTGGGTGCTAGCACCTCTGCCTACCCCTTCGGGGATATAGGCGTGAGTTTCTGTTATGTTATGTAATGGCGGAACCACACTACGCTATTCGCCTATATTGTATTCGAGGAAATTCTTATAGATGACTAAACCCTCCGCAATTCGTCATAAGAGTGTCTAAGGCGAATATTCGTGCGAATAAAGCAAATATACACGAAGAAGCCCTTTCCACTTCGATTTATACACATTTGTGAAACAATGTTTTTATGCTGGTTTTACTATGTATTGTATAAATTTTAATCTGTAATAAATCATCATTCTCTGAACCTTTTCCCAACTCAGTTGGGGTCGGCTTCCCAGTCTAACTGTGATGCGGCTGAACTTTGATATTTTACGTGGAGCGACTGCCATCTGACCTCCACAACCAATGACGATATCGAAGTTCCAAGTTAGACTGGTTGGATTTTTGAGGGCTCCAACTACCCGTAACGACTGCCATAGATGTTTGTATGGCAACCGGGACCGACGGCTTAACGTGCTCTCCGAGGCACTAATAAACCTGCGATAAATACACACATAACTTCGAAAAGCATCGAAAAGTCATTGGTGTGTGCCATAGTGAACCTGGGATCGAACCCGAGACCTCGTCTCAACAGTCCATTACCCAAACCACTAGGCTACCGCGGTTATTTCATATTATAAAAAATGATTCCCAATTTTCCTATTGCTTTTACTAACTTATTTATTGTATGTCTTTCAGGCGAACAGTCCAATATACAATACAGCAGTGGGCATGTGTCTCGGTGTTGACAGAGCCTATCGCGGGGCCCAAGTTATAATGGTTATCTGCGACAATCAGGCCACAAACCAATGGGACTTCATCCGTTCTTAAACTCCTGAAACTGACGGCATCTCCACTTCTAAGATACCTAGATTTTACTAACTATACGGCCAAATGAGCTTGTAGATGTGTACTACTTTTGTAATTTTTACAATTGGACATTGTGTATCCTTTTACAATTAACACTTTCTTACATTAGGAAACTGTTAGGCGAGGCGAGTCTCCAACTAGCGTCGCCGCGATATCACTAAAGAGTCTCTCATATATATTTGAATGGCGACTTACATACTACTATAATGGAGTCATAAATTCCGCAACTAACTTCGCAAATTTACGCGACTCGCATCTCCTCAAGTGTAGGCAATATGGCGGAATAATAATTCAATATACAAATTTTTAGTACAAATCAAAAGAAAACCTTTATTATATGGGAGAAAGTACGACTGAGAAAGTTTGTGAAGTCCAATATAATGTTATTTTTAACCGACTTCAAAAAAAGAGGAGATTTTCAATTCGTACGAAATTTTTTTTTATGTATGTTACGCCATACGCCAATTATGGATGGAATTTGAAAAAAAATTTTTTTGTTTGAAAGAGGCTACTTCTGAGGTGATCCCATATCCATGGTATCATGATGATGATCATGCTGAGATCTTGGGAAAATCGAGGGGAAATCATCAAATTTACTGCAAAAATTCTGTTTTTGATGCCTTTGTACGTATTAAACCTCATAAATAGGTACTTTTCTATTTCGGTACACTAAAAAGTAAATAATATTAGTTTGTGAAGACGGTTTTTAAACATAGTTATAATTACAAAACGTCCTATTGATGTGTACTTCAAATGAGGATTTTTCTAAGTTTCCAATAACTTCAAAATGTAAGAGCGTTGAGTTGCGAACTAGTCTCCAGTCGCGATTTCGTAATACACTAGTTTCTTTCTAGTTTCCTAATGTAAGAAGGACTATTTTTTATCAACGAAGAGGATTTTATTTTGTCTTTTCAATATAGCCGCAACTAGTACTTAGGGTCATTTGGGTGCAGTAGTGTAGCCGTAGAACTATAGGGAATTCTTATTCTAAATGTTATTCTAAACGTTGGTTATAATATATATACACAAATCTTTCAATGTATTTATATGTGGTATTTGTACGTGTTGTATAATCTAGATCAGATGTTTCTATCTCAGACCAAATTTAACTACAGTTTAAAAATACTAGTTTCTGATGGTTTTCGCATGTAACAACCGACTTTACCCAGATGGCTCGTTAGAGTTGGTTAATTGATCAAACTTCACGGATAATTGTATGAAAAGAATTGAATGTAGACTTATTATGAAAAAAAAAAAATCTAAACGCCATGTTTCTTGTACGTCGATGATCAGTTAAGGCGTGTTTCCATCGATATTGTTGGCAAATTCAGTGTTGCCAACTGTTTGCAACTCTTCAAAAAATCACCAACTTTGGATTCCACTGTGTATACACCGAGTCGCCATGTTTTATTTCTAACTAAGCCAATTAATATCTGCAACAATTTTTCACACTTAACACTTTGGTAGCAAACAAGCACACGGCCCACCTGATGGTAAGCGGTCACAGTTGCCTAATGGTCGTGTGTAACACATGGGGCGTTATAAAATTAATGTTTACCGTCGAAAGCAGAAACATCGTGCCCAATTTTTTTTAAATTTGTGTTGCTAACACAGAAAACTATAGAAACTTTTGATATTTTTCACATTGACAACACAGAATTTGGAAACTTGCTCGATGGAAATGTGTTGCCAACACAAGAAAACTACAAAAACTTTGTCCTTTTTCATATTTGGGTACATTTTTCATAATTTGGCAACTTTGGGTCAATGGAAACTCGCCTTTAAACTCACATCGTCGTAGTTATATGGCTGTTATAAGGTTATAGTGACCAGTTATGAGTACTGAATCAAATACAAATCAAGTATTTTTTCACCTAATAATACAATCTACATGGTACCTTAGACATTAAATTAAAAAAAAAACTAACATTATATTTTTGGTCACACTGATTGGCTGTGTTAAGAAATAAATAATTGTAAGTTTATAATATATATATTATTATAATATATCGCTTCAATAATGTTAGACGTTATAATCAGCCGTTCCGGAGATTACCTAATTCAAATATGATAGATAGACACACAAAATTCGAATATACAATAGCATTAAAAAAATAATGCTTAGCGCACACATGACAATCAATTTTGTTTCAATGTAACGGTCAATCGAAGTTGCAATATAAATTATTTGGCATCCTAACCATTATATATTTATTTATGAATATAACTCACTGAAATATATATTTTATTATATAACTGAAAAAAAAAACAATAAAATTGTTCTTAGCATTTGTGACGGCTAACTTATTGACATTATATTAAATTATAATGTATAAACAGTCTTTATATAAGTAGGCACATTCCTGTCAGAAAAAAATCGTACTCGTTTATTGATAAAAAAAGCTATTATAGTATTGATTACGCAAATTTTACATTTAATAAGATTAGTGTACGGTCAGCAACGAAAGTTGATTAACACTAAAATGTTTACAAACCCTTTTTACATTGAAATATATAAGTCAGTCATTGATTTGTATGTAGTTTTATAACCCCCAGAAGACAAAGTTATACACAGCGCTCTCTAGACCCAAAGTAAGCTTAGTCTAACTAGCTGATGTTATGAGTTCCAGAATGCGAATAAACATACTTGTACCTATCCATTTTTTTTTAATTAAAAAAATATTTATTATAAATATAAATACCCAGACTGATCGCTGTTAGATGTATCATGCATACAAATATTTGAACTGAGCGGAAATTGAACACGTTGTCGTAGCACTCGAATGCACTACCGCTAAGCCACAAAAGCCGTCATGTGTTATAATGTTTTGTTTTTAATTTGTTAATGGTTTCAGAATTTGCTGACCAATTTTTGTTGTTGACTGTACCTTTAGGAGAACAGAGTACCTGTACTATGTGTGTTGACTGTGATTAGTAAATTTTGACAATAGGTATTATTTCTTTATAAATGTAATTCGCCATATCATACAATATTGTTGTAAATTATTTAATAATTTGATAATAATAGTGCGTATTTCATAGTGTGTTACTAAACTTGATTGCTAGTGTGTGTATACAGGATGTTTCTTTCAGATCTGACAATTTTTTTCAATATATTAACTTTTAAACTTTCGCGTTCCATGATTATTATACGTAAACGGGAATTAACGCGATCATGGTATAGGTATATACATACCTTTGGAATGCCTGATTTTTTTCAATCCTAATTAATCGGTTTTGATAGGTAACACAAAAAAACAGAAAAGTATTTGGTTCAAAATGAGCTCTTGCCTTAATTTTACCATTATGACATTACTCAGAATATGTTCCTCATAAGCAACACTATCAAATGATGCAGCTTTTTTTTCAAAATTCATGGATTTGACCCTGATCAGATTGATTTTTGAATCATACAGTTTTCGTTCTCATCAAAATTGGGCTCGAAACTCCTACGAGTACCTTTAGCTATTCCTTATAGTTCTGATTTAACCATCCACGGGCACTTGAAAAATTCACCCTGTATATCCCGCTTTTAACAATGCACAGTACAAGTCTTCAACTCGAGAATCTCTAATAGTTATTATTTTAATAACTCTATTTTATTGCCAAGCAAGAGTAGGCCGTTAAAATCTAATTAAATCAAAATTAAGTAGGTATATTTTTGTATTTCACAAAATAATGATACATAGATTACAATATCGACGGTGAAATTTTATCACATTCAAATATAAACCTTAAATTTATGTTTTAAAGTATAAAAATGCTTTGAGCAAAACGTTTGTCTTCTCGACCAACGATATATCTCCTGTAGGGGTGTCATAAAAAAATGAATCAGCTCAGAGGCTGCTCTGATTAGTCGCCTTTTGATTTAGTACAAATACTTAAATTTAAAATGTAGGAATCATCGCGAACTATTAGAAAAAACTGTTTTAACGTATTCTATCGCGATTTAGTGACAACAACAGTTTAAAATAGTTCGGTTACTTTGAGATAATTAGCACTTCAAACTATAATACAACCATAGTCTTAACTTTGATTTTCTGATCGGAAAAATCGGGTTCAAGTCCCGTCCTGGATGATCATTTTTTCCGATCAGAAAATCATTGGAAATAGTTAGCATGCAATTGCTTAAAATTTCATTCAATTAATCGGGCGGAGAATCTAAAAATAATGTTTAAAAACAATTGCAATATTGTTCATTGTTACCGTAGTTCGACAAATTACGGTAGATGGCTCCACCGGCGCCCTAAGCTGTAGAATATATACGGAAAATTTCGAACATCTAGAATGGGTCCAGGTAGCTCAGTTGGTCAGAGCATTCCCCCTGTAAGGGACTGGTCACGGGTTCAAGTCCCGTCCTGGATGATCATTTTTTCCGATCAGAAAATCATTGGAAATAGTTAGCATGCAATTGCTTAAAATTTCATTCAATATAGTCTTAACTGCTGAAAAACAACCGAAACGTGGGGTTGAAAGTAAATAATAATAACACCAATCGCGGGATGATCTGTTAAAATTAGTTTTATTTCGATATTCGCGTAAACTTGTGACAATACACAGAATAATGTTGATACTTAATCGCTTTATACAAAATTCACAATAGGTATACAAATGAATTCATAATAGGTATATCTATAAATAACTTATTCGTAACCGTTTTTATTAACCCAAACGGTAACCTTAGCTCCACAAAATCAGCAAACGGTAACCTTAGCTTCACGAAATCAGCAAACGGTAACCTTAGCTTCTAAGTACCGGCTGTGATCAGAACTAAATTAAGCTCTCGCTCATAGTGATAGGGCACGATATTGACTGTGCGTCTTAACTGTAGTAAATTTTTTTTTATTTGCCTTGCCAGTTATTTTTATAGCAATTATTATATTAAGAATTTGTTTACGTTAAATAAAGCTCAATTTAGCAATGTTGATACATCACAATAGATTGATTTTAAAAGTCATAATAAAAAGTGAAAAGTGTCATTTCAACACCTTTGGGCCCAAGATAACCTTGCCGCATATCGGTGCACCTGCTAAACAACGGACGAGGTTTCGGCGCAGGCGCACCTATAGGGGAAGGTCTGCAATCGTTCTTGTAAAAACCGACATACCAATAGTAGGCGGACAATTCTAAATTTTGTACACGACTGGGAAATCGTAATCTCTCATTACTAAAATAAGTACATTATTGCCAGTAAATGCTTATTGCTTGATATTAATTGGATACTATTTAAATAAACTCCAATAAAATTAATAGATTTAGTGCATATCTACATTATATACTTACCTGATAATATATACCTATCTAATATGCCTAATATTTGTTAAAAATAGGTTTAATTCATCGTCGTAATGCGTCACAAGCAGCTTCAATACTCATAACAATAAGCTTATTTATGGTACATAAATTTAAACACTAATATTAAATACATCCGAATTAAGAATCTCTTTTTTCACAGTCGGTTAAAATTCAACCATTGGTTGTAATTTCAACGAATAGGAAATAGATTAAAACTGTCCATTATTTGTTATATCTATTGAAACGTGCTTAGCACCTACCGTCAATACCTACCGTCCCATATTAGAGAATTAAGCTTTGTTCCTATATATGTGTAGGTACAGTGAAATTGTAATTATCTTACAACGGCAGCTCTGTTATTATAGGCCAATATTATATAAATTAACAGTTTCATGGCCAATGACGCACATATGCGTCATTTGAACAAGCGTTTTTTGATGATAATCGCTTCTCGCTTGCACGTTGATGCATTATAGTAATTAAACTCCTGGTCATTATTATATTATTTAACCCTTTCGTCGCTCGTTCAAATGACGCATATACGCGTCATTTGAACGAGCGTTTTTTTAGTCAGAATCGCATTTTCGATTGCTCAATTCTCATACTTACAAAAACTAACAGACATTGGACATATCAACAGGGCCACCGTTGAAAGGTGATAAATATATCGTAATGTAGATATAAAATAATAATAATATCATTGTCTATTGCTCTATTTTTTTGCTATGGCAAGCCCAATAATTTTATATCGGCATAATTTTTCACGAATTATATTTAGTTGTAAGTACACAACTACACATTATATAAAGATGTATTTTTATATTTTTTTTGATTTTGATATTTAGTTTTATGTACATTTTTTTATTATTTGTGTATAAAAATAGTCTTATACACAAATTGTTTATGGGTATTTTTACTTTTTTAAGAGAAATGATCGCAGTATTGTCAAGGCATAGATGTGGTTAAACAATAGACTTTGACATTTTCGTTGTATGTGCTTTAGTCAAAATATTTTATAAGGTGCACAGTCGCAGTTTAGGGTTATGGTGTCTACAAATTGATAATGAGAATAATAGATACAGATATCGTTTTGAAATAAAAAAAAACCTTAGAACTTAGAACTAAAAAAATTAGAATGTTAAAAGCATTTGATGAGGCCGTCAAGCTGAGGGCCGCCACTGTAGCACTACTTGTGTATGTGGTGGTGACCCCAGTCCTGAGACTTTGCCTTTCGCTTACCATCAGGCGAGGTGGAGTCATTTTGACCTGTCCTATATATAAAAAAAATAATATTTATATTAGCCTGTTTTAACATTTTGTTCGAGTCGTGCAAAACTATGTTCTGTGTCCCCGTCTTTGCTATCTGTCCGCACCTTTAAAATATTTTATCTAATAGTGGCGTAAAGTATGGAGGACTCAATCTCAACCAAAATTATTTTATCTCAGTACTGCTATTGCTGTACTTATTTGAAAATTTGTAAAATAAGATAGTTTCAACCTGCTATTGCTTATATTTGAGAAATTGTAAAATAAGATAGTTTCAACCTGGTATTGTTTACAATTGATAAATTGTGAAATAAGACATTAACGGCCCGATATTGCTTACAATTGATACATTGTAAAATAAGACAATTTCAATATGACAACCACCTGGTATCGCTTACATTTCAAGAAATTTAAAATAAGACAATTTCAACCTAGTATTGCTTACAATTGATCAATTGTAAAATAAGACAATTTCAATATGACAGTTTCAACCTGGTATCGCTTACTTAAAATTGTCTTATAATTTTGAGTCTGTATGGCCATATATTTTTATGGAATTATTTAGAATAATGTATCTACTGAGAGTGATCTATATTTTGATTTTGAAAGTTATAATAAACAGTAGATCTTTCGTTTCTGTTCTAGCGTTTAATTTAGATTAATATATTGTATATTATAGATATTTTTTGATTCATATATTTTTGTTTTTTACTTTACGAATTTATATAAGTTTTAAAATTAGTTTTTTAAAGATATACTTTTAATTATTCCATTGTAAATTATATAATATCGTAACGCAAAGGACTGAGTATTAAATATGCTGTAATTGGGAGTTTTCGTTAAATGGAGATTAAAAAAAATAGCTACACAATGCTACCTTTAGCTTTCTTATGCTTCCAACTATACCCCGATTTTTAATTCTAGGCAAGAAAATGACATTTGCAGTGTTGCAGGTTTATTGTATCAAATAAATAGTGATGTGGTTGAATCGAGTTTTCCAATTATAAGTTAGTCGTGAGTCGAGATTATAATTCTTTTATTAAATATATAAATAAAATTTTTATATAAATAAAAATATGTAATTTACGGTAATTAAACAGAAAAAATACACAGTAAGTAATTAAATCTATATAATTATATTATATAAAATCAATTGCTGTTCGTTAGTCTCGCTAAAACTTGAGAACGGCTGGACCGATTTGGCTGAAAATTGATGGGGAGGTAGCTTAGAACTAGAAGAAGGACATAGGATACTTTTTATCCTGCCACGGGGATAAAGTATGCCACGGGCGAAGCCGCGGGACACAGCTAGTATTCTATAAAAAATATTTCCGTCGTGTAATGTACTAGGCGAGCATAAACTGCAAAGAGGTTCATTCACTGATAAAAATAAAGAATGACTAAAATATCTAGTCTATTGATTGCCGAACATCACTATTGTAGCGGGTCACACTTTTTTGTATCAGTGACAGTTGCAGTTGTCATTTTCTTGCCTAGAATTAAAAATCGGAGTATAGACGACACAGCTGATAGACTGAAAATAAGACGACTTAAAAAGCTGTGCTAACTGATTCATATATTCGCTAAATATAAGTTCGTTATATAGACTTTGCACATATATTTCTAATCTTCTGAGGGTACATATCAAAATTCGTCGAATCATTATTTCAACTGTGAATACTCCTATCGTATTCATATTTTAAATTATCAAAATTATGTTAGTCAATTAAACTTTTTTTTTTTATGTCTGTCACGTCAACATGACTTCACCTCGCCTGATGGTAAGCTGAGGCAAAGTCTCTAGAATGGGAGTCACCATTGCAAACACCGATAGTGCCAAAATGGTGGCTCTCAGCTTGACGGCCTCATCAAATGCTTTTTCACGCCCCGCTTAAAGGACCCGGGACTGTATGAGGAAGGAAACACGTGAGCTGGTAAAGAATTCCAGGTTTTGATGGTGCTGCAAAGGAAAGAGGCACCGAACCGCTTGGTTCTTGATGGAATTGTTTGCACCATATGAGGGTGATATCTTAGCCTTGCACGACTTATTTTATGTTATAGCTCCCGTAATACCAGTTACAGGCATTGTAATACGTTTAAGAACTGATTTAACACCTTAGAGTGTATATCTGAAATAATATCACCAAAATGTGACGTTTGATAGTGAAGAGAGAGTATGCAAGCAAATTAAAGGAAAGAGTGGTGATCAAAATGATAGAAATGAATGTGTTGAATAAATCAGTTGGAATAAAATGGCATGTTGCATCAGGCAAGTAGGCAACGAAAGGTGAATAAAATCTATTGATCATAAAAGAAAAAAGAATGCTCTTGAAGGGAATGAGAGTGATAAAGTAAAAAGAGAAAGTAAAGAAGACAATAGCCTCCTTTACACGGACAGTCTATCGCGAGTGAAAACCGATTCGCGTGTGAAAGAACGCGCGTGTAAAGATGTTGAAAGAGAGGGAAAGAGCACGCAATCGCGTCTTGTATTGTTGTCTCTCTTCCCCATACACAGCCTATACACCGATATTCCGATACGTCAAAAAGGATCGCACCTAATTACGTGCGAAAAGTTCACAAAGATAATCACGCACGATTGCGCGTACAAGCATTCCGTTGTACAAAAAAAATAGTTAACGAATCAGATATTAAGTTCTTTTTCATCGAATTTCTTTGTAATTTTCAACAAGTTAGCAAATAACGTTGTATAAGGCACTAAAAGCTGAAACTATTTTCATGTACGACTTGAAATAGTAAACTACTTTGGTAGTATTAAAATGCTTGATGTTATAACAAATTATCGTTATTTTAACCGAAACAGTAGGTAGCTGCTTATTAGATAAATATTTGATAAAAGATATAATGTCACTATATATATAAAAATAAGTAAAAATATCTTCAAATTGTAATACACAGGTATTAGATGTTTATTATGAAGGGTGAATGTGAAAAGAGATCTGAATGTATTTCATAAATTAATCAATTCTAAAATTAGATGTATGTAGCTCTATGTATCTCATAGATGTACCAAAAGTTTCGTAGGTACTCATGTCAATTTTGTATGCAAATCGTATTAGATAGACATGTGTAAGAGACTTTTATACCTATATATTTGTTGTTTATATATATTTTAAAAATTTATGTATGTTAATATAAGATGAATGGTAATTAATTAAAGTGACGAACATCTAAACACGTGGTTTTATTTATGGTACCAGATTTTTCCTTTACTTATTCTTTTTTAAGTCGGCAATTTAATTTTATTATATATTGGAAAATATTTTTATTCACGGACATTAATATAATAAAACCTATAGACGGACGGAAGGGTCGGCAGCGCCAAAAAAGACCAACATTGGCCGCAGTAATAGCTTAATGGGGGAAAAAAATTAAATAAATTGTATATATACTGCAATATGGGTATCAAATTAAAGGGCTTATCAAAAAGTTATAAATCATGACCAAATTTTAGTTTTAACAACTGAACAGTCGGTAGGTATTCATTTTTCGACAGCCAATCTAATTTTTCAATGGATCCCGACTGTTCAGTTGTTATGTTTCTAGACCACCGGACATCAATCTAAGTGCTTGTTTTTTTCTTTTTAGATTTTGGGCAGTCGGGCTTTTTTGATTTTTTTAATTTATTATTCTATTCTTAGTTACCTACCACCTACCTATACTCACCTCTTATTTTACTGCAGCGCTGTTTCACAGTAGAAAATAAATTATAGATTGGTAAGTAGGTATGTATTTGCGTGAAATAAAACAACATTTATTTATATGTTATTCAACATTTATTTTAACATTTAAAATTACATAAAAAGAAGGCATTCTGCCTTTAAAAGTCTTTGATATTTATTTCATTAATGTACCTACAGAATTGATTTCATTTATAGAGTGATTTAGGTGTAGATATACTTAAGTGTAAACATGCTGTGAAACATGTGAATAAATGGATTATTTATTATAAGAGAAAACATTTAGACTATTTTACAGATTTTATTGACTTTAAGCCAATAGTGCAGTTGTACATAATCAGATAGATTAGATTAAGTATAGTATCTTCTATAGGTTCATTACAATTTCCTAATAGTACTTAAAGTTAAAAATAAATAAATTTAAATAAAAATGCGTAAAAAAAGAATAGGCATTCAAATTGTTGCATAGAAGTTACCAAACTGAATCCCGTTTTCAAAGTTTTGTACAAATAGGTACTTATGTTTACACTTAAGTATGTGAAATATTTAGAATAACCAACAGATTCGATATGTGAAAGATGATATATCCAAAGTAGTACTTGGCCAAGTTATTCAAGTGCTTCAAAATATAAAATGTAAGTACGCAGTGTTTATAATAATTATTCACTAGAAATTCGTGTTTGCTTCGAAATATAAAGAATTCTAATCTAATACTTGCAGTTAGATACATAAAACGCACATAAGGTTGATTGATACTTACATAACTGACTAGACATTCAACTAAACCTAAATAGTCCGAAATGTTTAACATAAATCGGGTCATATAAAATGGTTCTTATAATAATACAGGTATGAGACTTAGGTAGATTGAAAATACGATCAAGAATGGCTAAGCCTCATCAGACCATATCGCCAATGTAGGCAGAGACTGATCTAATCCGTATTTACATTGGTCCCAACGCTTTGCTAAGGGGTCGTGTCTTGCAGAAATATTTTCGTAATTTTAATCATGAAAATTTTGAACGCCCGCCAATTGTATACATTTTACAAGTACTTTGTTTTAATCAGCTGCACCCTTACCCTACAAAGTACAATTTAAAAACTGCAGCAAGCGCCGATCACTGCCAAACGGCCTAACAGATATATCCACACTTCAAGGCTGCTATGCATGTAAGATAAATATTTTTGTTTGAAAATTTTTAAAATACTCTAGTGGCCACCCCTCGTCTATTAATATACCAGTCAAGCCCAATAGAAATACAGAATTTAATAAGTTAATTTTTAACACAGAAAATACTTTAATGCAAACTTTGAAACGTGTATAAGAACAATTATGTAAGTATGATGATATGATGTAAGTATAATGTGAATGATATAAGGTATTCTTACAAGATAAACATTTAAAATTTTGATTATTTTCAGTACAAGTTAATGTGATCAGAAATTAAGCTGGTTTGAAATGAAATTGAAGTTCGTAGACGCAAGTTGCGTTGTGAGTTCGTCTTGCTCTCTAGATTATAAAGATAGCTAGATCTGATTGATCTCCCTGGCAAGAAGGAACTTGTATTGATACATGATTATTTTACGTTACAATGATATCTAAAACTGGCTTAAAATATTATTGTGGTAGTGTACGTAAGGACATGTGATACAATAATATTTATTAATAAATAATTCAATCGCACAAGTACAAATGTAAATTGTAAATGTAAATGTAATGTAATGTGTGTGTGTAAATTTTTGACGTTCATATGTGCTCCTTGTGTGCCTAAATTGAATAAATGAAATTGATTCTTTGATTCTTTGATTGATTGATTCTTTGACAATGACCTGTAAAATTTAAACGTTAGACAATTAGATCTTATTAAATTAACATCAAACACTTAAATACATAATATTAACATACCAGAATACACTCTCTCATACAGTAAAATAATACAACTGGAATTATTGATGCGCCTAGATTGAGAGATATGTTCATATTTTTTGACTTTTTGTAATAGCTGATGTTGGGCGGAAAATACGTGGACAAATAACTTTACTGTTAGCAGGGCGCTTAAGAGCAATAATCCAGTTTCCAAGCAATCCATCAATCAAGCATACATTTTAAATAAATAGGTATAAGTACATAACATTCGTTGTTGTTAACCCACGATTAAAAACTTCAAATTACAATCGTTATACATACACATAAATACAATTAATGTTAATGCTATTTTACTCTATAAAATGAAATACATTCTTGCAGGATCTCACTTATATCTAGGGTTACCTTAGCTTACCTGTTTTCTTTTTAAATATTAGGTTTACGTGGTGAATATATAAGGGTTGAGGGATAGACAGAGTTAACGGTGACAGAGAGGTGCAGGTTAATATTATATTTACGGAAAAATATAGAATGATACCTATGCGTTAAAGTTAGATAATGGCAATCATTTGAAATTTTAAACTCATGGATAGGTACGAAATTTGGCTCAATGAGGTTATAGGTAGGTTTATCTATAACGTATAAGATAGACCTAAGATAGTGATAGATAATTAATCATGATTTATGTTTCTGATTTTTTTACGAAAAAAAATTATATTATGTTGAGTTGCGTAGTATCATCGATTGTTAAGATAATGTGCAATAACAAAAATTGGTCATTGTCTCCAAGTGTGATCCAAAGAGGTGCTTGCTTTACATAGGGAACGATTAGTGCCCATAATAACTACCTACTTAACGAATAGTTACTTAAATTATGAATTATAGGTACTACTATTTACATGTAACTATAAATCTACTTATCTATACGGAACTCGATATATATGTACAATGTTCCACTAAAGATAAAGTAGGTACCTTTAAAGAATTGTGCAACTATGAATTTTACGCTCATAGGTATTGAATTTTTTTTAGGAATTCCAATAAATATTGAAAAGTGAACGAACGATGAATGTATTCTAGAAGAATTCATCATTTGAATTTTGAATGTAGTGTTCAAATGTATTCCTTGTATGACATAGGTGCGGCCTGTGTCCAACAGAGAACTGTAATAATGAATTTATTATACTTATTGCGTTACTTGAATAACTCCTCTTAACTATATAATAGATTAACTAATTATTGTAGAATTAGACTTAGTCATTCAATTGTTTTACTATTGGGCTGCACAGGTGTTTACTTATACTAAATTACAGTGAAACTTGATCAAGTGGACAACCTTTACTATTGATCGTTACAATGAGGTCCTGACACTATCCTAGTTCTTGAAATTTACTTCTCTAATTATGATTTGATGTCTCACTTTCATTTGTTTATAACTCAGAATCTCAATAGCCTGTTTAAGTAATATAATTATTATAATTTTTCAAATATGGATTACTTAGTTACGAAATTGCTCCTGTTTTGTTTTCAAGTAAAAAAGTTATGAATACATTATTTTTACGATTTTGACCCCTACAAAAGAAAAATGGTACATTTCGACCTCCGCTAATGGAACCTTTCATAAACAAAACAACTGTTATTTCAACCTGCCTATTTGGGTAAAATTAAGTAAAGTGATCAATAAACTCAGGTCTTAAGATCCCAGTAATAAACGTTTCACTGTATACCTACCTAAATAATTTTATCTAATCCTTAATCATTACTGTACATCAGGTTTTAACAGTTATATGTATACGTATACCTAGGTACTTTTGCGTGAATTTGCTGTTGCAACGATACAATGAGCAGGTCTACATGAAAGTAACATACCGCATTTTTTTTATTGGTAATAGGCTCGCGTTTGACCACAATCTCACCTGTTGGTAAGTGATGATGTGGTCGACGGTGGAGCACGCTTGCCTGGAAGTAACCTGTTCACTTTAGACTTGAAGACTCCCAGGTTGTAGCTTTCCGGAAATACAGACTCAGGCAGGGCATTCCACTCTTTAGCAGTACCTACGCACTACTTTCAAGTCCGAAGGTACTTTCCTTCTCGGCTTAGTCGGACACACGGTCTGTTACTGTAGGTATGTATTCTATAATAGCGAGATAGTTACTGACGACCATTCTTAGTTGCTATAACTCAATAGTGGTTCCGCTTTCAGATAGTCAAAATTCATAACGGGAAATTCAATTTGGTAACACTGCGAATTTGATAAGTACCGGTAACCTTCATAGGTTACAAGTAATTATCCAATTTGGTGTGTCTGTCTTTTTTTATTAAGACTTTATTCTTACTGGTTGGAATGGAACCGAAGTATATTTACGGTGGAGCGGTTATTAATGTGTGTAAATTAAATTTGTGATGGATCAAATCATGTGATTTTTGTGTTTGATATTCTGGTATAATTTTTAGGTGCATATTTTTTTATACTAAGTAGACCTGCTGTTATGTTCTTCAGAATTGTACCTACTGCCCCCTATATTAAAAATATAGACAAATTCACGCGCAAGATGAACACTATTTACTTACATAGTTACCTACTTATACATACAAAGATCTTTATTATTTTCTCTATGGCGGTTTAAAAAGATGGTCAAAATTTTCTTTTAAGTGTGTTGATGTTGTTGATTCAACTGTTCGAAAATTACTCTCCAGTATTTGGTCAGTTGCTAAGATTACCTGAATAAAATTGAGACATGTCATATTCAAGATCTGCGTACGTTATATATACATTCTAACCTAATTTACAGCTAGAATAAACGTCAGAAATAGTGCAGTAACATGAATTTGCGCTGCAAGCTGACCTTCGCCAACTGCTAGCTAAATGTACAAGGGTAAATATCATCACATATTGTGCAGTTCCCAAATTAATATAACGTAGGATTTGCCACCATTAGCGTAGGATCAGTGTAGCTGTATACACGCATGACATAGTAATAAATTTCACCGATATGGTTATCCCGAGACACAACTTTCACGTGGGAGACACAAGCCTACGTCATCACCAATATTTTTACCTGTAGTGTAAAATGATAAACCAACCTCTGTGAATTCGAAAAACGATTCATTAAGTACTAGGTATAAGTTGCAATCTAAAAATTTTCGTGTGATAAGGCAAACAAGAATACAAAATTTAAATGCTTTATTGTAGGTATTTTGGAATAGAATGGTGACTGAAAATGTTCCCACATTCGTGCTTTGTTGCAATAAAATGGCAATTGAATAGTGACGTAGGCTTATGCCGCTTACGGAATGCGAGATCTTGTTTCTTTAAACCATGTATACACGCTAATGAGTGGTTATCCCCAACAAAAATCTTCTAATAACAAGCCAGTGCACGTCTGTCAAAGCAGTACGCTCCACTGAAATAAAAGAACTACCATTAAGAGTGGGGGGACCACACAGTATGTTGACACATTACTGCATTAATTATTTAGTTTGCACACAAAATTACGAACATATAATAACTGCGAATGTATTGCTTTGCTACAACCATACCTCGAACTTGGGTCGATGGTATGAAAATCGATTTAAATTAATATTAAAAAAATCATATATTCCATAACAAAGCTTTCCATATAAAGTGTTTTTTTTTCTATTTATTTCTAATATAAATTTTGAATTATAAAATTCGGTTTTTGGAACTACATTTTAAGAATGTGAAGTGTGTTAGAATCTCTTTTTTGATGTTGAAACTATTAATTATTTTATTTAGTGCAAGTTTCAAATACCCTATTAAAGTATTACTCCACTTCGAGATTTATTATGTAGTTATTATTTTGCCGAAATTAAAATAGGCGCCAAACTGCTATAACAAGCAACAAAAACATATTCTACTCCCTATTCTAATTTTTCTAACCTACAAAATTATAATAACCAACTAAAGTTATTGTGAAAATTATAATAACAAACTAAAAATTTCTTAACACTATAGGATACTTGATCCGTTTCTTAACTAGGTATTAACTTAACTAATTATTTGTTCCAGTTGATCATCATCAAGCAATCCTCTTTCATAATCATCTTTCAAATAAATCATTCTTTCACTCATTCATAATTATCAGACATTTCCTGTGGCGCACACTACCTAGGTACATGGTTGGGCGCACACATTCGTTCACTTCCTGAAGTTATATATACAAGTCTATATACATTAACTATTAATCGCTTAAAACTATGAACCGCTTAAAAACTATAGACCGCTTAAAATCTATAAATCGCTTAAAAACTAGTCTCATTATGATTCCTATAACACAACCGGTCCTATACCCATAATGGAATGTAACCTAATTGGACACTAATCTCGCCTTCCTCTAAATTATTTACATTGAGATCTTTAGGTATGTACCTACAAATGCAAACACAATTTTGGATCGTCACCACTGATGATTAAATCAACGAGAGTCATATTGATATATTAATTTACTAAGGGTAGATATGTCTGTCTGTCAGTTTTTTTTATTAGAAAGGTCTTGGTCAGATTTAAAATATATGCCGTATGTTATTGCAATTTGGTTGAATAGAACCGGAGATATAATTATGATCAAAACTTATTCATTAACAACTTGGATAATGTTGAATTAACAATAATTCTAAGATAAAATTTATTTTTTGGAATTCTTGTCTGTTTGTTTACGATTGATACAAAAATTACTGAACGAATTTTCGATGCGGTTTTTTTGGTAGAAAGTTCTTGGTCAGACTTAAAATCTAGCGTATGTCTGATTGCAATTGGTTAAGTAGAAATATCGCGATAATTAACAACCACGCGGATGGAGCCACGGGCAACTGCTTGTATTCAACAAATATCCAAATCATTAGCAAGCCGAAAGATAATATTATGTTTCCCGAACCCGAAATTTTTATTTATTTATGAATCTTTTTTGCTGAATCACGAATTATGTTCCTGCTATTACGATTACACCTCTGCTATCAAACCATTAACTCCATCGGGAACACTGAAGGGCACATGATTACACCTTAACTGTTAATTGAAAGAACACAATAACCCCCTTGTCATCGAAATACCTACACAAACCTATGAAGTTATCCCATTGCGACTGTTTACAGTATTTGTGCAGTGCTTAAAACTCGGTGCGACATTTTGATGCGATTGAGACTAAGGCAAAAATGCGAGTGGATATTTTAATACTCTAGATTTCTTGACTAACAGTTGGTATGCGAATGTCGTGGAAATTGATCTGAATTCAACTATATTCTTTAAAAAACTTGGTCATTATAACAAGTTGTTTATGCTGAATGTTGAAGCCTAGCCACGGATACGGGGCGGCAAGCGGCAAGAACAAAAATGTTCTATCACGGTACGAGACTCTGTTATCAGAGGCAATGAACGCCAGTGGTTTTTATCGAGCGATTTTTTGCAGTGCGGTAGGAACAAACGTACGCGAGACCCAATGGAATCACACCAGCCGGAGTGGTGAGAGCAGTGCGGTAGCGCAGTGATGATGTTGCTAATGCTACAAGATGTGCGTAGCATGACCGTCGCTTTGCTTGCGGATCTAGTTGCCGCTTGCCACTAAGGCCTGAACTCGTGGTCGGGCCGTAAGGTGCTGCACAAACAGTGCAGGATGGGCAAATACCCGCTGGGTGTACTTTAGCGCGGCAAAACGCTACCTAATGAGGCTAATAAAAGCGCGTTGCGGGCATTTTGCTCACCCTATCCATCTACGTAGCGCCTAAGACGCACAACGCGTATCAGATAATTTATTTTTCTCAACATGTTAATAGGCATAGTTTGCGATAGTTATATTTCGTGCTAAAATGTGTTAAAAATATCCATGAGAATGGTTTTTGATGTTCGTCACAGATTTGCAAGGTTTTCTGGCGATGTTAGTACAATGTGAGTCATCCACTATTTAAGGTACAAGAAATACAGTTCTATAACTCAATTTAAAAGGTTGATAAAGTGTGGAACTCTGTCTAAAAGGACGTGAAGGAATATTGAGGGGATTAATGGTTCTAATATGTGACACCGATACACTTTGACATTGAAACATCGATTGTATAATGCATTCCTAATTCTATTACAATACGTGGCCTATAATAGGCAAGTTGAGAGACTAGGTTACACGAGTAATTCGGCTTCAGTCACTGACGTGACGTGGGGTCACATGCGCCGAAAATATTGATTGAAAACAATTAAAAGAATCACTTTTCGACTAAATGGGCCCTATACTTCGATCGAAACTCGACCGTTCAATTTACTAAAATATCTCTCTCTCTCTCTCTCTCTCTTTTAAAATTCGCTTTGTTTCATCCATATTTCCGGAGACAGTGTGACCTCAAACTCATACGTGCCTTATTGAAGAAAACAAGAAGCACAGGGGGCCAATAACGCCCTGGAGTTTTTTTACCTCCTGAAGTATACAACCTTAACATTTAAAACAGGTTAAAAAAATAGGAGTTAGACTTTGGATATACTATAGAACAAAGGCCGGCAATGCATTAAGTTTATGCTTAACATTCTGATGTATTCAGAAGTGCTTTGAGTTCATAGAGGTCATTATGCTTGAACTATATAGAGCAGTTAAACTATGCATCATCGGACTTTGATCTAGGGGCCACTGCTATAATGTACAAGGAAGAAACCATCATACGTCCAATGTGTTACTTGATCAGTGCTGGCTATAAAATCCTTTATAGTGCTTATAATATACAAAGTTTCTACCATACAATTAAACAGTGGCCATAAGTTAGGGATTTGCCATAGAGGCGTGTTAGTGGAAGATCATTGGAGCGCTAGGCGAAGGGCGCTGGGGAAAGGCGTGAAATATTTTGTGTTACCGACGTCCTGCCAATTTGAAATGTCTATCAAGACGACAAAGTAGTTCGCCGCTAGCAATAATATTGACAGAAACTTCGTTAACAGCACTAGAAATAATTTCCCAAACTGCGACCAAGTGTCAAATTCATGCAAATGACACTCTCCGTCAGTAGTGCAATTCAGAAAACCATTTCCAGATTGAAAAACGTCAATATCCGATTGAAATAATCGGTATTGTTGCCGTTTTTAAGATCATAATTAAGTGGAGTCCTTTGTGGACGCTTGGTCGGTTACTTTCTACGTGGTCTTACTACATGCGGCCGACGTCAGAAAGTCACGACACTTTGCAAAGCAGCACGCTCTCTAAAACGTACTATAATCTTACAATCTATTTAAAATGCTTATCGCTAATACTGACAGTAATACTGTACGATTTTGATCGTAATCTAGCCAGTCTGTTCGAATTGTCCGATTACGAAAAGTCGGTTGATCGGACAAATGAAAGCTGTCGATATGCTAGTCAGCTTAAAACTAAATGTACCTACTGAATGTTAGAAGCTCGTGTCGACGAAGTTGCTGGGGCCTTACTCTGAAAATCGAACATGAACGTTTCGGATCGAACGAAAACGGACAATTTGTCAAACAACGACAGCGAAAACGTCAAATGTATTTTGGGAGTAGGAGGTCGTACTGATAACGATCGACAACCTCAATGTCAAACGATCGAAGACGGATCCGAAATCGTCAACGGATACGAATATTTTCGTTTTTCGGAGTAAGGCCCCTGTTACGATTATGCAGCAGACAGTAGAATTCGTACATGATGAGTTGTTTAGCGGTTGTTCGGTGGTTTGTAGCCGTGGGTCATACGTTCGAGGTAGCGGTGGAGATCATGGAAGCGTGGGCGCTGCATGGGTTCGCGGCGCCAGCACTCGTGCATGAGGTCGTAGAGCTCGCGGCGACAGCGCGGAGGCGGAGCGGCAGGTACGCGCGCTCCACGGCCACCACTACGCCATTCGCTAGCGTTTGCTACCACCTGGACCAAATACATAATTGTTAATTATCATCTTTTTTATGTTAGACACCTATTAATCTAGTCTAATCTCAAGACCGGGGGTTACCACAAATAGTGCTGCAGTGGCGGCCCTCAGCTTGATGGCCTCATCAAATGCTTTTTCACGCCCCGCTTAAAGGAACTGAGACTGTAGGAGGAAGGAAACATGTGATCTGGTAAATAATTCCAGGTTTTGATGGTGCGGCAAAGAAAAGAGGCAATGAACCGCTTGGTTCTTGATGGAATTGTATGCACCATATGAGGGTGATATCTCAGCCTTGCACGTGTTGTTCTATTCTGATGATATAAAAGTGTAATCAAGTTCACACCAAGAGGAGACATTAATATGCAAGAACGTGGAATGAACGTCCATCAGGCCAGCAATTTCTGTTTTTATTTTTCAAAATAGTGCAACATAATTACATCTTTTTGACGTCAAAAACTACTTAATAGTAAGTTTACCACCGCTTCCTAGGCGCTAGTGTAGAAGAAACGGCGCAACAAACTCCACTGCTGCATTTTTAGACGTCAGCTTATACATAGATGATATCTTAAGACTAAATATGGACGGATGTACATTTTTGTCTCGTGTCAATATAAACTAACGGCGGTAGCCTAGTGGTCTGGGTAATGGACTACTGAGTCGAGATCTCGGGTTCGATCCCAGGTTCACCATGGCACACACCAATGACTTTTCGATGGTTTTCGAAGTTATGTGTGTATTTATCGCAGGTTTATAAGTGCCCGGGTAATGGTAATAGGCTCGCCACCTATTACATTGGAACCTAAACATAAACTGGCGAAATGTGGGTGCTGGCACCTCTGCCTACCCCTTTGGGGATATAGGCGTGAGTTTATGTTATATGTCAATATAAATAAAGTTTAAGGAATTATGCTTTCTTCGAGTGTTATAAAGTAAATATTAACCTGGTCATCGTTCATTTCTTCAAATGGTTTAGCACTGCAGAATGTTAGCACTTCCCAGACGGTGACTCCGAATGACCACACATCACTAGCAGGTGAGTACATGCCCTGTAACAAAGTTAATGCAATGTCATGTCCGCAGAGTTGCTAGCGTTTCTATTTCCTATCAGGTACACTTTGGGGAGAGTGCGCAGGGGTTGCATAACCTGATTCCTACAAGCCCTATGAGTGTATGAGCGGAATGTCCACCATAATATAACGATGGCGCATCACCGAACGACCAGGGCCTCGATTCTGCTAAAGGCAAACCACTCTAATACCACTGACACTCTAAAAATGCTATTTAATTTTAGACTTTACTTTTATACAGTTAAAGTCTAAAATCGAATGAAAAGAATTAATTTAACTTTTTCATTCGCTCTACAAAATGTCATTTGACTTTAGACTTTAACCTGATAACAATAAAGTCTACAATTAAATGGCATTTTTAGAGTATCAGTGGTATTTCAGTGGTTTGTCTTTAGCAGAACCGAGGCCCAGACGTACGGCGATGCGCCATCGTTATATTATGGTGGACATTCCGCTCATACGTACGAATCGCTTTGGCAATTACGTTCATTATGCGTACAGCTAAGGAGTGGAATGCCCTGCCTGAGTTTGTCTTTCCAGAAAGCTATGGGAGTCTTTATGTCAAGAGTGAATATATTACTACTAGTCAAGCGTGCTCCATCATCGACCACATAATAACTTACCATCATGTAAGATTGAAAGAAAGCGAACATATCGACAATAAAATAATTTTCAGATACACTTAAGTACCTAATCTAATAAAAATAATACGAATATATTATATCCTATACAGTAAACGAAGTTCATCCTTCCCAAGTGATATGAGGACACAGCATTCTTTGAACATGTTGTAGGTAATTGAGTTGTGATCTAGTGGTTCGCATAGAGTTCGAGATAACGATATAAGAAGCGATTAACTTAGTGTCGTGAGACTTTGTATTATACCTAGTGATAGTAACCCATTTATCCCACTGCTGGGCACGGGTCTCCTCTCCTCTAACGAGAGAGCTGAGAGGGTTTAGACCTTAATCCACACACGCTGGCCTAATGCGGGTTAGTAGATTGGACGTGTCCTTAGAATTTCTTCTAGGACATGTGGGTTTTCTCACGATGTTTTTCCTTCACCGTCAACAGATGGTAAATCATGTGCTTAGCACATATACATTCCATAAAGTGAAATTCACATTGGTACTGTCCGGCCGGATTTGAACTCGATACCTCTGAGAAGAGGCCGCGTCCTTATCCATTCAGCTCCCATCGTAAGTTAATTAAATTGCTTTATTTGATACTAGCTGTACCCGCGACTTCATCTGAGTTTCATTTTATGCGGAACCCCAATTCTTTTTCCAATATTAAAGTAGCCTAACTTTGTAACATTAGCTATCTGCCATTAAAAGTCCCGTTAGAATCGGCCTAGCCGTTCCAGAGATTAGCCGGAACAAACAAACAAAGAGATAAAAAGCGGTTATTTTAATACTTGCTGTCCCCTGCGGTTTCACCCATGACATACTTCGTCCCTGTGGATCTTATTCAACCCATACATGCCCTTAATTTCTCAGTTTTGCCATAATGTATGGAAATTTGCCCGAATCCTTGACATAATTACATGGTTACTACTTTGCTCCCCTGGGTAGTAGCGTGATGATATGTAGCCTATAACCTTCCTCGATTTTCATGTTAACATACCATCAGAAGACTTTCCCAAGCCATCCATCGTAAAGGTAATCGGGTTCCATCGGCCATAACATGGTAATCATTAATGAACTCCTCGCAGAACATGGCGTAATCGGAGACTTTAACGTGGAGATCTTCAGTTACTGTTACATTCCTGTGAACAAGCAGATGATAAAAATGGTTTTAGTAGATAAAGGCACACATACAATGAAATTTTAAAGCAATTGTTTACTAAATAATTACTAATAATTTTTTGATCGGAAAAAGTGATCATCCAAGACGGGACTTGAACCCGTGACTAGTCAGAGGATATGCTCTGAACAACTGAGCTAATCGGACCCATTCTAGATGCTCGAAATTTTCCGGTATATTCTACGGCTTAGAGCACCAGTGGAGCCATCTACCGTAACTCATTCGAACTACGGAAACAATGAAAACTATTGCAATGTTTTTAAATATTTTTAGACTCTGCCCGTTTATTTCATTGACATTACTATTCCTGATGATTTTTTGATCGGAAATAATAAAATTATGAAAAAAATCTTTTTTAAGTTAAACAGTTTTAAATTGTATTGTCATCAGAACTAAAGACTTCTGCTAAATATCAGACAAATCAGACAACTGAAAGGGGTTCAAATTTCAATTAATAGATTTGATTCAAACAAACAGGTTGAGTTAAATAAAACTGTTTAAAAATCTTACCGTGCTGACAAATCGCGGTGTACTAACTCGAACGATTCCAGATACTTCATGCCGGCTGCTATCTGACAGCATATGTGAATCAAACTCGAGTAACTGTGAACAATGAGGCGAAAAGGTAATATGCTACTAATTCTAATTATTTAAACTTAAACTTCTCTAAACTATTCTAATTGCATCTGTTTCTTTCATTATCAGATAGAAAACGACAGATGATTTATTTAAGTGAACACCTGTCAAATTAAGTCGTTAATTAATAAAAAACACGCGTCCGTCCATACCATACCCTTCCGGCCAAGGTTCCGGAAAGACATAACCTGGGAGTCTTTAAGTCTAGAGTGAACAGGTTTTTTTCTAGGCAAGCGTGCTCCACATCGTAACTTCCCATCAGGTGAGATAGTGGTCAAACGCGAGCCTATCTAAAATATAAAAGGTTAAGGAGGTAGATATCGACGGTATCTCCCGTCCGAACTAAGCAGACCGACTGGTGTGGTACCTCCGCCCTATAGAACACCGCAGCTATAATAACCATCGTGTTGTATTTCTGGCGGTAAGTAGGGTAGCCAGAGCTTACTCCCCTCCCTTCATCTCCTTAATCCACTTCTCCAACCCCACCCAAACTATTCAACCCCCCTACACCTCCAGGGTCAGTAGCGCGAGTGTGACACCTCTGACACCTCTGACGTATAAATAATTAATCAAAATAAATGAAAGTTGATTTGCATTAAAAACGTCAAAAGGGTCCTGCGAGATCATGACAGGAGTAACACGAAGAGTCTCACTGGAATATTAAGTTCCAGTGGGACTTCAATAAAAAAAAAAAAGACACCTCTGACTTTGCACACGTCAAATAGGCCACGGTGACCGCTTCCCATCAGGTGGGCCGTGCGCTTATCTGCCACCTAAGGTGTTATATAAAAAAAGAATACTTGAGTGACTCACTTCGATTTCCGGTCCTGTCTCAGTATTGTAGGAAGGGGTGCAGCATCGCCGCGGTCCAGGGCCGCGCATGGGGGCTCGAGCAGGCTCAAACCTAGCACTCGTGCTAGTTGAGGGTGCTTGAGGCCAGCGCCCCAGGTAGCTTCGCGAGCAAACGCTGCTCTGTAACAATCAAAAGATCATTAATTAACTTTCGCCATCAATTAAACGACTCTCCACTTGACTATCTATTCCAATCTACACTTCACTCTCCACTCCACTTTCCACTCCACTCCACTCTCCACTTCTCTCCACTTCAAAAAAGGATATTAGTAGTATCCTATGTCTGTTTGCTGGTTCTAAGCTCAGCCAAATCGGTTCAGCCGTTCTTGAGTTATAAATAGTGTAACTAACACAATTTTCTTTCATATACATAAAAGAAGATATATATTTTTGAATGCACGTTAAACATACTTTTATATCATTACCGAGGCTCCCGGGGTCGTGGGGTCAAGCGGCAGTCGCTCCCATTAACGCCGTATAAGCCAAAATAATAGAGAGATGACAATTAAGCAGACTCTGAGGTTCGAAGCGAAAGCCTTGGATGTGACCAGGCAAAATTTTTAGATGATGTTGATTTTAATACAATGGACTTGATTTAAAAACAATTTAATCGATCTCCCTTTCTTAAACAGGTATCTACAAAAACTGGTTGAGCTTCGGTTGGAACGTAACTGTCTTAAGACACTTCGTTAATATGCAATATTTTCCCCATAAACAGCCATATACAACGAAGTATGGAAGGCAAAGTCTCCTATATCAAAAGCATCGAAGACAAAATTATTTGTCGAATACCGTCTTACCGCGAGTGTGCCGCATAACAAAGTGTGGTTCGGCCCTTAAAAGTTTAAATGTAGAACTTACTTCACGTCGTTATGGCAGCCCCGCCATAGGGTCTTCACAACAACAAGCCGGCGTCGACCCCCAGTGGGGGACTCTTCGTCGCTCAGTTCTTCGATACCGTCTGTCTCGCATATCTGGAGCTGTTAACAAAAGAAAATATCTATGTTCAACATTTTGTTAGTGTTCTTTTTTTAATAGATACCTGATGGAATCCACGGCAACCACTGTAGTATTAACCGGTACTTTACCATTATACAGTTAAAGTCTAAAATCAAATGATACGAACTCATTTAACTTTTTCATTCGCTCTACAAAATATCATTTGATTTTAGACTTTAACTTGATAATAATAAAGTCTACTATGGTATGACAGTGGTTTGCCTTTAGCAGAATCGAGGCCCAGATGGGAAGCGGTCACCGTGGCCTATGGAAGTGTCCAATGTGCAGTGTGCAGCACCAGGGGCGTGACACTCACGCTGCCGACCCTAGGGATCGGGGCCTGAGGAGTTGGGGGGATTGTACTAAAATCTGACTAAATTGACTTCACCTCGCCTGATGGTAAGCTAAAAGTAAAGTCTTAGGAATTAATTAAGAAGGAAGAAAGAAATTAAAAAAGTTTCCAGTAGGTATATTCTACAAGTTTAGTTAGTTATTTTCCTAAATTCAAATCGTTATATAATCTGCATGCCTAAAAATTTGTTCGAGAGTTTTTTTTACGGGTCTTATCCCTCCCTGTGTAACACCTAAGAATTTCTTCAAATTCAAAGGTTTTTTTACGGATCTAATCCCTGCCTGTCTGACCGTTATGTAGGACTCAAACAGGTTTAACTCACACACCATTTCAGGTTTTGAGATTAATGGTGACATAGTGAAGGAAAATTCCTGGGTCACCATTAAAAACCTGAAAGGGAAATCCCTTGGACTCGTCTGACTCAGAAGCCCTTCCAACCCTAAACTGTAAACTACCATAGCTAGCATTTGAACTACAAATTTCATTCATTACTGATATACACGCGCCATTTAATTTCACAAAAACGAAAGCTACCAAACGATTAACAAAGAAAAAAAAAGCATAAATTGTTCGCTAAATTTGCATTTTTATGCCATGGCACGTGGCAAGTTTCAACGAAATAGTTCTTAAGCACGTAATATAGTAAGGGAGGGAAGAGAATTTCCTGTATATTTCGCAAAAGCCTACTTTGGCCCACTTTCTAAGTTTACAGAGCGTGGCAAATGGCTTGGCGGCTAGCGGATTTACAGGCCTCGAAAAGAATCTTACCAGCCCTTGTTTAGCGAAGATGTGCTAAACCTTTTAAAAAGTTAAACCCATTTCTTATAAAACGGTGCTAAAATGCAATGTGTTTCGTGAAAAAGTTCCTTTGTTTTTGAAGCCTTTTGAATTTTACTTGTTTCGCTTTATTACTGAACTAGCTGTTGCCAGCGGCTCCGCCCGCGTGTATTTCGAATTCCTTAAATTATAGCCTATGTTACTCCCAGATATTGTAGCTTTCTATAGGTGAAAGAATTATTGAAATCAGTCCAGTAGTTTCGGAGCCTATTCGAGACAAACAAACAATCAAACCTTTCCTCTTTATAATATTAGTATAGACAAGCTTATGCCCGCGACTCCGCCTATGTGGATGTTAGTTTTCGCGTTTTTTAATTCTATTTTCGGTTTTACTCAACCGTTAGTGATCAAATATGCGAAAAATTTAAAGTCTGACTAAGACCTTTTTACTAAAAAAATGCATTAAAGTCCGTTTAGTAGTACCTATATTCAATAATGTAATTTTTTAATGTCAATTTGTGCATCAAATTTTGTGCCAAATTCAATACTGGGAGATACTCTCGAAGGTAACCTATAATATTACTAGAAATTTTAGAGTAGGCTTCTACAATACAGTCTCACGTAGAATACACTTTCGTTGTACGGTTGTTGTTTCATGGTCAATAACAAAAGCATTACAGCGAGCGAGTACAGCGACAACAAATCTCGCTAAATTCACCAACTAATGGAATTAAAGTATTGTTGATACAGGTGGCTCGTAGGACGCCATCTTGTACAAGCAAACACTCGACACTCACTTAAAAAGTTTCGTTGCACGTTGTTGTCTGTTTGTCAACAAAAACAAATTCAATTAATGTTCATGTTTTTATAAACTAGCTGACAAACAAAAATTGTTCTGCAATTTTCTCTTTTACTACTTACCATCTTTTTTTTACCGTGTAGAAACCCCGGTACCAACTTACCAGGGGCGGCAGTCTTGACATTTACCGCAACGCCTTAGCTACCGAATTCGGTAGCTAACCCGTAGCGACGCAAACATAACGATAATATTTGGTAGTCTCTTCTTTCCTGACAGATTTTTGTCGGTATCTTAACGAATATCATCGCAAACTTAACGATTTATCGATATCTCCATTTTGCTGACTATCCCAAATGTACAGACTACCGTTTGACGCAAGAATCGTTGCTGCAACCGATGTTTGTCGCTATCTTCGCTTGTGATTTCGATAGCAAAGTCGTAGTGATAAATGTCGAGACTGCGGCCCCAGGGCTACTTAGTGAAGTTTTTTTGTCGGGATCGAACCGACTAAAACCGCACGTCATCTCGGGTCTACTAGCGCTTAGTGTAAGGTGGATCAAAAGTCATTTCCTTGGCACCCCGGCTGACCCGTGCCATCCCGAGCTTCGAGATGACCCCCTTGGGTTTGGGAACAACTAGCCTATCCCGAATAGGTATTTATTAAACTTAAAAACCATTTTTTTTGTCATATCAAAATGTGTATAAAAATTCTAATTCCAACCGATCCAACGTTTAAAGTATTCCAAAATCGAATTCAAAGATTCCATTACATACAATCATATTCAAAAAGATAATAAAGGCGTATTATAAAGAAAGAAAATACTAATTTCAAGATAAAAGAAAGGAACTTTTCATGGAAGGATCCGCTGTAAACACGTAAATTATCAAAATGGTATATTTTCGGTGAATTATTATTAATACACACTAGGTCAATCCAATCCAACGTTTGATGTGTTCCGAAATCAAGTTCAGAGATTCCATTAGGTACTACGCAAAGGTAATAAAGGCGTATTAAAAGAAAGATAATAAATACCTACTCATTTCAAGATAAAAGAAATAAAAAAGAAAGGAACAGTTCTTGGAAGGATCCGTTGTAAACACGTAAAGTATTCTATGAAATGGTACATACTTAAATTTTTCGGTGAATTATGTTTACATTAGGTCAAGTATTTTATGGAGGTAGAACACGACGGTATCTCCCTCCAATACTCCGAAATGAGCAGTCCGATTGGGGTAGTACCTCCGCCCTACAGTAGACCGCGGCCATGATACCCATCGTGTTGTGTTTCCGGCGGTAAGTAGGGTAGCCAAAGCTCGCAACCCCACCCCCTCTCCATTTCCCCCTTAAACCCACCCCCTTAACTCCCCTCCACGGTCGGCAGTCACACCCCTAGTCCTGGTCCCAGGCCACGGTTACCATTTCCCGTCAAGTGGGCTGTATGCTTATCATCTGCCACTTCAGTACCTAATATAAAAAAAGTATAATTTGTCCTTGAGAGTTGAGGGTAGGGGCGAAAAAGTGCCTAATCTGCTTAGTCGGCCCAAGGGACCAAATTTTGTCACTGACTTGTACTAGCACTCTAAATAATTTCGTGATGGTATGTCGAGAATTATGCTCATCAAAATTTATGCGATGAATAAGTTTATTTGTGTATCTCTTATGGGTTTCTTTACTTTTATATCAAACTAGCTGTGCCCCGCGGCTGCACCCGTAGCGTACGTCGTCATCCCCGTGGCAGGATAAAAAGTACCCTATGTCAGTCTCTTAGTTTATTAAACTACCTTCCCACCACTTTTCAGTAAAATCGGTTCAGCCGTTCTTGACTATAGTGTAGCTAACACGACTTTCTTAGATAAATCAATATTCTACGACGTTCTAGACGGCGTTCTCTAGACCGAAAGTAAGCATAGTTTAATTAGTTTGAGCTATGGGTTCTAGAATGTGGATAAATATACTTATGTACTTTTTTTGCAAGTTAAGCTTACTTTGGATCCAGAGAGCAAGTAGAATGTCGTAATTTATTTATTTATTTAATTCACAAATATTTGCACTGAGCGGGAGCCGAAAACGCGAGCTTCTACGACGCGGTCGTAACCAGACTTAACCGAAATGTTTTCGTGATTTTAAAATCAAGATAATAATTACCCCTAAATATGATATAATCAGCGACTCCAATAAGTAATTTAAAATGTAATATCTACTATACTATCATGGACCTATAACACTTAAGGACGAATCGCATCGAACACGAGGCTGGGTCACAAAAATGTACGGAAATTTGCCTGAATTGTTGACATACTACTCTGCTCCCCTGGGTAGTAACGTAATGATTTATAGCCTTCCTCGATAAATGAGCTATTCAACTCAAAAATAATTTCCAATGATTTTCTGATCGGAAAAAATTATCATCCAGGATGGATGATGCCGTAGATGATCATTTTTTTCAATTAGAAAATCATTGGAAATAGTTAGTATGCAATTGCTCAAAATTTTCTTTCAATCAAAAATATTTTTTCAATTCGGACCAGTACTTAGTTGCTGAGATTAGCGCGTTCAACCAAAGAAACAAACAAATTCTTCAGCTTTATAATTAGTATAGATTTTGCTACTAATAAACAGACTAAATCGAATGACGTTTGCCACGTAGTAGCTGACTAGTTTGTGAGTGTGTGCGTGCCGACTTGTACGTATAAGCAAGTGAGCCAACTCTAGTAGTATCGTCTGTTGTATTCTTCAACGCGTTTCTTCCATAGATTTTATAGGTTCATGATTACTAACTACCCAGTATACACATTGAGTAGGCACGTCGTTAAATATAATAAAAATATGAAAAATAAACGCCCCAAGCTATTAAAGCGTGTTGGTGGCGAGGGAGGGTGGTGAGAAGCTGGGGAGGGGAAAGAGGGCGTGAAAGGGGGTTCTGAACCAGATTGCATTTTCTTGCTACGGTCAATAATCAATTTTTATGGGAATTTTTGTGGACCAACGAGAGTATTGGCTGTAAATGGGAGCCTCGACTTGATAGTTTAGACTTTGTAACATATCTTTAAACAGCCTTAGGCATTCAAAACTTACTAGGTATGTAATATTCTACACAGCGATTTTTAAACCCAAAGTAGAGGATAGTTCAACTACCTTATGTTAAAGGCGTGAAAAAGCATTTAATGAGGCCGTCAAGCTGAGGGCCAAAACAGTTAAAAGACTGTTCTGTGTTCGTATCTATTCATATAATAATCTGATTTTATAGTCGGTTTGGACCAAAAAGGCGGTTACTCGGAAGGATATTTGATACCATTTTAAAATGTCCAAAATTCCTGTGCTAGATATAATAAAAAAGTTGAATATCTGTAATCTTTTCCATTCGTTCGAGTTAAGACATTATTAGCACTTCGAAAAAATTCATTGTCAATTTTTAATGAATGAAGGTGCCCCGTGGGTGTAGTTTGTGTCGCGACATGTAGTAATGGCGCTGTTGCGGTCGTTTAGGATGCGTTGTGATTGGTCGGTGTTCGATATTTTAATAAAAAAAATATTTTCGGATTTTCAAATTAATAGCTCCAATCGATCCTGTTATCGAAACTGTGTGCAAAATATTTCGTTCCAAAACGACTATAAAATCAGCGTGTTATTAGCACATTACGAACCAAATAACATCCTTGACTTTATTTGTTAATTATTAGAAAGGTCAAACAAATAATCGTTTCGTCAATGAGAGTAAAGCGTCTCTCCGTTTCAGATGTATCCGAATTTGTCTTCATTTATCAGTCTGTCTACGTGTACTGTTGTAATTTTTAAACGTTCATGGTAAATTTGGCTTAAATTCGTGTGAACTACGGCAATAAATTGCTTATGTTAGGAATGTAGACTCTCTTCGATAGTGTAATTGCCAAGATTCGAACTCAAAACCTCTCAATTAAGCTCAAAAATTCCAAATAATTTGTACTGTAACCTAATACCTAATGTGACATGAAAGTTAAATGTTAAAGGCGTAGGTAGAAACGTGAATACTAGCGCGTTTGGTCCAAGGCAAACCGCTGGAGGCGCAGCGGAGAGCATATTTAAGTCAACAATTAAATATGAACCTTAATAGTCTTGATATACGGTCAAGTATTGTATAAACAAGAATACATTTCCCAATACCTGATGTAACATTCATGCTACATTAGATACCTATTAGGTTTCAGTACAAATTATTTGGAATTTTTGAGCTTAAAATTGAGAGGTTTCGGGTTCAAATCTTGACAATTACTCTATCGAAGGGCGTCTATATTCCTAAAATAATTAATTTATTTCCATAGTTCACACGAATTTCGGTAGATGACTCCACTGGTGCTAAAAAATGTATCGGAGAATTTCAAATGTCCAGGACGTATCCAGACTCAGTTGGTCCGAATATTCCCCTGTAAGGGACGCTGGTCACGGGTTCAAGTCCCGTCCTGAACTTTCACTTTTTCCAACGTAAATTATAAGCAGTCTAGTTTAGCTAGAAGAGTTAATAGGACTACCGGCAATCGTGGTTATTGGTAGTAAAAAAGTGATAATCGTTCCACAATTTTATTTTTCAAATGTTGTGTAAAAAAACTGACACGGGGCAAATTGGATTAAAATGGATGAATTTTGCTGCGGGGCTATTTTTGATCGATCTTAATTGTATTAGGTAGGAATATTCCGTTGTTATTCTGAAACTGAACACGATACGATCACAAGTCAGATCAGAAAAAGGGAAGCTTGCTGTTGTACCATTTATCAGCAGCCTGCTGATGGTAAATATAATTAGAAAACAATATTCAATTTCAACGTTTCAAAACTTCATAACAAACTGCTATTTAGTATTCGTGATATCAACAGGAGTGGTAGTCTCGACATTTATCGCAATGCGTTTGCTACCGAATTCGATCGCTAACTTGTAGCGACGCAAACATAACGATATTTGGTAGTCTACTTCCCAAACTAACGATTTTTGTCGGTATCTTAACGAATATCATCGCAAACTTAACGATTTATCGGTATCTCCATATTACTGACCATCCCAAATGCTGGTACAGACTACCGTTTGACACAAGGATTGTTACTGCAACCGATATTTCTCGCTATCTTAGCTTGCGATTCCGGTAGCAAAGTTGTAGCGACTGTCTCAGACTCATTTGATTGTATTACGTATCATAATTCTACTTAATATTGTAAACATGTTTAGTACCTATGGATGTATAGGTAGATGTTTGTTTTTCCTTTACGCATAAACTTCTAAACATAGATGCACTTTGGAATATGAATAGTCTGGAATAACACATAGGTACTTCTTATCCCGCTTATAGATTCCTGTGAATTGTATTCAATCAATATTTCAAGCGGGCGAAGCCGCGGGCAACAACCGCTATACTATATGCGCAAGTAGGTATAACTGTCCTTTGTTCAAATTAGAAACGAGAAACATCAACTAATTAAGGGGCCCGACCATTTAGAGTTGTTAAATTACACTTGTAGACACACATGAAGAAACCACATCTGAGGTCTGGTGGGTGGTAAACACAGGCGGGCAAAAACAGGTGGTTTTGGTTCACTAATTCACTCTGTTTGTACTTTCTTAATGAAAATACAACAGAGCACGCGCTGTTGTTTGCTAAGTATGGCAGCCGTAGGCGACGCGACGGTATAAGCAAGGCACCAAACTTAGAATAGCAGTACTCGGGGATGTTTAAAACCTCAGGACAGAACGTGTTAAAGAATATAATAATATATAGGTAGGACTCGACGGTTATCTCCCGTCCGAAATAAACTGTCCGACTGGGGTAGTACCTCCGCCCTACAGAACACCGCGGCCATAATAACCATCGGTTTGTGTTTCCGCCGGTAAGTAGAGTAGCCAGGGCTCACTGTACCCCTCCTGCCCCCACCCCATCCTAGCCTCCCGTCATTTTCCTAGCCCTCCCTCCTTCCCTTCAGGGTAGGAGGGCCATTTCGAACCCGAGGGGGCCATCTCGAATCCGGAGATCGCCCGGATCAAGTCGGGGTGCGAAGGAAATGCTCTTTGGGCCACCTTACACCCTGGCGTCAGAAGACCCGGAGACGGCGTGCGGTTTTAGTCGGTAAGAGTCCGACATAACCTGCCCCGCTGGCCGCGGGGTGGGTATCCATGAGGATTTCTGCACGGAAAAAAAAGGCTACCGCGGTCGCGGTATGATTAAAAACAGACGTACCTATTTCATCTCAACTTCCATTAAATTTCTAACGGAAATCTCCTAAAATGTATATATGTCACATAATTTGATGTATTAACCTTTCTATTATTCATGAAGAAACTGCGAGATTTCGTAACTTGTTTTCGGTGCGGTGATGATATTGCTAACCAGAATATTTAAGTTTTGCCGTCGTGTTTACACGCAACTTGTGCGTGACTGGGGTTCAGATTCTATATTGACCTGCTAACTCGTGGTTGTATGAAATAATGACATTGCGGCTTAGCGAATAATTAAACAACACGCAACTCCATGAATTTGTTGTGTTTAGCCTAGTTTGGCTCGCTGTTTTCTCGTGGTCTTTTTTTTTATGTCGGTCACGTCAACATGACTTCACCTCGCCTGATGGTAAGCTGAGGCAAAGTCTCTAGAATGGGAGTCACCATTGCAAACACCGATAGTGCCATAATGGTGGCTCTCAGCTTGACGGCCTCATCAAATGCTTTTTCACGCCCCGCATAAAGGACCCGGGACTGTATGACACGTGAGCTGGCAAAGAATTCCAGGTTTTGATGGTGCGGCAAAGGAAAGAGGCACCGAACCGCTTGGTTCTTGATGGAATTGTTTGCACCATATGAGGGTGATATCTCAGCCATGCACGTGTTGTTCTGTATAGGAATGAAGAGGGTGGATTTATCCTGTTTATGAATGAATGAATGAGAACTGTTTCTCTTAGTTTCAGTGATATTTATCCACGTACGGTGTTAATAACTATAATTAAAATGAAGAAATAAATATTCCCTTCTCCCTAGACACAAAGTACGTTAGTACTATTATATTTTCTGTGCCCAAAGTAAGCTTAGTTTAACTAGCTTGTGTTATGGATTCTGGAATGCTGATAAACATGCTTATATACTTTTTTCTTGTAAATACATACTTATTATACATAGAAACACCCAGATCAATGCAAATAGACTTATTTATGCATACAAATATTTGCACTGAGCAGGAATCGAATCCGCGCCCCATGTAGCTGTCGTAGCAGGCGTATTCACTACCGCTACGCCACAGAGGCCGTCGCCAATTATGTGACGGGAACAATTTTATTTTGATCCCAAAGCTCCCCGGGCGGTTTGCTAGTGTATAATTTAATGCATAAAGAGTCAATCAATAAATTACTATAGAATTCCATAAAAACTATTTCAAAAGCACAGACAAGTCGTAAAAAAAATTAAGATCATTAGATTTGACATATTGGTTACAAATCTCCCGACAAAATAAACATTAACAAAATTACATATAAAACAGAAAATAATTGAAAAATTATGGACGCAGTAAAAAAGTTTCTCTGTAAGTAGTTGCACATCATCATTATAAATTGTCAGTTTTTGTGTTTTTCATCGGATGCGCTTCTACATTACCTAATTTCACTGAATATATTCTACCATTGAACGGCCAGACGTACGGTGACGCGCCACCGACTCATAATGCATAAAACGTTTTTGGCAGTACATTCATTATGCGTAGGTACTGTTAAAAGACTGGAATGCCCGGCCTGTCTCTGTGTTTCTGGAAAGCTATAACCTAAAAGTTTTCAAGTCTGAAGTGAACTAGCGTGTTCCACCATTGACCACATCATCACTTACCAACAGGTGAGATTGTGGTCAAACGCGAGCCTATTACCAATAAAAAATAATTATGTTATACTCATAAATATAATCGAGAGTATTTAACACCAAAGTTCGTGTTTTCCCAAGCAGCACTTCTGACACAATTATTATTAATCTGATGTTTTTATATTATTATACATATACAACCACATCACACCTACCCGAAAGTTTTGGGGAGATGTGGCAAGATAGCCCCAGCAAGATGGAGAACAGTCCACCGGGGGTGATTTGCAAAGAAACCGAATTATTATGACATTATTGAGCAAGACCGTCTTCTGCATTTTGGCCGCCATTTTATTATTATTTTTGTTTCAGCAAATCAAATGAAATCAAAAACCAATGAAGTACCTGATTTGCATAACTCAGAAGACGTTCGAAGAGTTATAGAAAAGGTGGAGGTTATCGATAGTGTGGACCACGATGCTATTCACACACAATTGAACGAGATAGCTGAAGAAAAAGCTGGTACGCTCCGTGATTTCATGATCTCGTGACTTGAACGGTGAATACTATAAGAATTAGGAGATTATTATAATTTCGACATTTCTATCAAAATAAAAAAGCAATGGTAGCTGAATGGATAAGGTCGCGGCCTCTACTCAGAGGTATCGAGTTCGAATCTGGCTGGACAACTCCAATGTGAATTTCACAATGTGGAATTTATATGTGCTAATCACATGATTTACCATCTGCTGACGGCGAAGGAAAAACATCGTGAGGAAACCCACGCGTCCTAGAAGAAATTCTAACGACATGTCCGATCCACCAACCTGCATTAGACCAGCGTGTGTGGATTAAGGTCTAAACCCTCTCAGCTCCCTCATTTGAGGAGGGGAGACCCGTGCCCAGCAGTGGGACATAAATAGGTTGCTATTATATCAAAATATTAATCTATTGAACTCCAACATTGGACTGGAGGCCTATGCTCACCCAGTACGCCATAGAACCCGATCCTCCAATCTACGTATCCAGTCTGTCCCATAGTCATCTTTCTAGGCATCCTACCTTCCGTTTGCTGATTCACCGTCTCACTCTTGTTTGTATATAATTATTATTAATGTAGAAGCTAAATACATTATTACCAGTAAAAGATTAAGAAATATGACAAGCGTGCGGGATGAAAACACAGTGGTTCAATATGACGAACCGAAAATTACACTTTACCAGCTCACGTGTTTCCTTCCTCATACAGTCCCGGGTCCTTTAAGCGGGGCGTGAAAAAGCATTTGATGAGGCCGTCAAGCTGAGAGCCACCATTTTGGCACTATCGGTGTTTGCAATGGTGACTCCCATTCTAGAGACTTTGCCTCAGCTTACCATCAGGCGAGGTGAAGTCATGTTGACGTGACCGATATAAAAAAAAAAGACAATCAGCTTTAAGGAGACGTAGTTTCTATCCAGTCTCGAGATTATTCAATGGCAATAAGTATTCTTCATAATGTCTACCTTATGATGAATATCAATATATTACCACAATGAAACTTTTCTAAACCAGGTTCGCTGGACCTATACGATGCATCGAGGACCCAAGGAGGCCATTTCGAAGCCGTATGGTCCAGGGTCAATAGAGGTGCGGGGGAATGAATTATTGCCTAATTAGGTCACCTTATATTATTAAGGATACCTATTTGATGCATGATTAATTAACACGCACAACGTTTTTTATTATTATCAAATGAAAATTCTCAGCTGTAATGCCTTGATTTATATGTTTTAGCGGCTAGGCGAACGTCACCAGATGAAAAAAAGGAATTAAGAAAAACCCCTGAGGTGGAAGTGGATAAACCACAAAAAAGGTTTCCAGGATTTGAGGATTTCCAGAGTGGGCATATAGAAAAACCCTTTGCTGTGACGAGCAATGAGTCCAAACAAGAATTAAATGCCTTCGGTTTACCTAAGAACCCACCAAAAGTAACTATAGAACCAAAAAACTCTAATCCTTATCTGAAGGACGACAATATTACTGCTTTTATTGATTGATTTCAAATAAAATACCAAGTTTTCAAACATACGGGTCTTCATACTAATTTTAATGAAGCTAAAAGGCACTCAAGTATTTTAGAAACTGCACATTTGTAAGTACCTTGATAATAAAGATCTTTTTAAGTATAATCACAGAGGTTTTTTTTGGATCAATGTTAATTTTCTATGGTCGGCGCTTCGAGCGGCTTCTTTTTTTGCAAAAAAATCAGAGTAGTCCACGAAGAGCACCTGGCTGAAGAGCTGCTGCGCAAATAGCACCTAACCTAGTCCACTAAGAGCACCTGTCTACATTTTTGGGAGATGCTCTTCGTGGACTAGGCTATATAGGTGCCATTCACGAAGGTGCTCTTCGTGGACTACTCCAAATTATCGGCATTGCCATTCAACGTAGCATTGCCGCCAGGCTTTTAATTACTTTTCCAGTCAACATCGATGGAGGGAAATTTTTCGATATCTAAACTTTTAGTTTGTACTATAATGATGAGGGTTGTATATGAATTCAGAGGTACTTACACTGCCATGAGGGCCCTCCCCTAGGAATGTAACTGGTTGCATGCGCCCCCGCGGGAAATCCAGCAGGGGCGCCACCCCGTTTGGGGGCTCTGCTTCGGGTAGTTTGATGGAGGTGAAAAGACCAGGCGCGGGTCGTTCACGGCGGCAGGTGCGCTCTTCCGGGTACGTCTGTGTACAAAAAGAAACAACTATTTAATAAACGTTATCTATACTATCATTATGAAGAAAAAAGAGTTCATTGGTTTGTTATTGATAAACTCTGAAACTACTGAACTTTCGAAAATAATTTCACCATTGGAATCGGTCAATTCAATGAGCAGTCCAACTGGGGTTGTACCTCCGTCCTACAGAAGACCGTGGTTATAATAACCATCGTGTTGTGTTCCCGGCGGTAAGTAGGGTAGCCAGAGCTCACTGGAGGGAAGTCTCCAGCGTTGTCGGCACAGAATCTCTCTCAAATCATGTGGGCTGTGTGCTTGTCTGCCGCCTAAGTGGTATAAAAAAGCTTGTTTTTAACTTTTAACCCTACGGCCGTCTAGGAAACCGTAGTTTCGTAACTGGTTTCGATGGAAGAATCAATCTTCCTTGTACGTAACCAGTTTCGATGGAGCAACTTTTCTTTTTTTTCGTAACCACGGTTACGTATCATGGTTACGTACAAAGAAAATAATATAGGAAAGTACGTAACCGTGGTTTCCTAAAAAGAAGAAAAGTTCTTCCATTGAAACTAGTTACGTACAAGGAAGAATGATTCTTCCATCGAAACCAGGGGCCTTACTCCGAAAAACGAAAATATTCGTATCCGTTGACGTTTTGACCATTAGCTACCCCGACTTCGAGCTTTAGCGAGGGAATCAAAAAATTCAAAAATTCAAAATTCAAAATTCATTTATTTGCAGAAATGTGGTCATACATGATGTTAAGTAAGATTAGATACTACAGTTCAGCACATCTGCCATTCAATGGCATGCAAATATTCATAATTCATAATCAAAAGTGCACAAGGTGAAAAATCTTTGCACTCGAGTGCAACCATGAAGTTATAGTGCAACACGTAACTTTTCATCCCACCTCAGCGAGGAAATGACTAAATGCAAAAATATAAATTTCGGATTCGAGCTTTTCTTCTTTGCATTTTCTGAGAATATTTACCACGGCAATGTATATATATTTTTACATTATCAGAAAGAAGAGATTTCAACGAACAAAACGCTTTTCGACTTTTTTTAAAAAGCTGATATTTTGACGTGAGAATTTTCGATTGAAAATTAGGGTGGTTTTTCGATATTTAGTCAAAATAAGCTGAAAAAAAGAGTATTTCAAATCAAAAAAAGTACAGTGTCTTTGGGACATAAGAAGCTAAGTTTTCACCAAATTTCGTGGAAAACAAATTAGTTTTGCTTAAGATAAAAATAAAAAACCAAAAACTCGATTATTTGAATTTTTCACATACTTTTGAGGTTATGTGAAAAAAGTGTAAATACAAAAGTTGTAGGTGTTTTTATTACCTACAACTTTGTCATTTAACTTTTTTCCATAGGACTTGTAGTTTTGCCGAAAATCGAGATAAACCGTTTTTACCCTTAAAACTCACCCCCCACCCCACTTCCCGACCTCAGATCGCCCGTAATTTATTTTTCCTATCATTTTTATTATATTCTCTTCCTTTTACAACAGGTTTCATCCTACTATAAATTTCTTTTACTTTTTACCATTTTCATAGCTATCGGCACTGGTCTATCCTTACTGGGTAGTAGTAGTATACGTAGTTTCGTAAAATTTAAATTGATAACTTATTTTGTTCTCTGTGTTAGCAACACAATAGTACCTACTCTAGATCAATGTAGTCAGCGATTTAATGTCCGCTTGTATGTAGGTACACATTTTATATGTACTACTAAATAACCAGGTTCTGGCTTAATTGCTATTCCCCCTTCCAAGATTGCGTTGCTATAATTTATACTGTACGATGAATTATTATAGATGGAGGTGTATTATACCTATCGTATGTGGACTGCAGTCATTACGCGGCCATTATTAATGCTCGTTATTATAAGTAAAGAATATTTAATATTATTCTATTTTGTATTCTAAACTTCAGTGTGATACAGGAGTTTTAATGTATTCCTGGTTTAGACTACTACAGATAAGATATACACATCTACGATTTTTTATACCACTAAGACAGACAAGCACACGGCCCACCTGATGGAAAGTGGTTATCGTGGCCTATGAACGTGTGCAACACCAGGGGCAGGACACACTCGTGTTGCCGACCCTATGATCTGGAAATTCATTTTTTAATTTAAGGTTTTGATCTTTAGCACCTTTGTATTGTGCCAATGATTGTAGGATGAGTAAAAGTCGCTGGAATCCTCAAACTAACGCGCTGTAGTACAATCAGCGTCAAATTAGTCAAAAGATTTTGAGATCTTTTAGGGTCGGCAGCGCGAGTGTGACGCCCCTGGTGTTGCACGCGTCCATAGGCCACGGTAACCGCTTTCCATCAGTGTGGGCCGTGTGCTTGTCTGCCACCTAAGTGGTATAAAAAAAAAAAAATCTTAAAATCATTTTTGGAGAGAGTAACTGATATTGTCTTGACAACGTTCTTCTTCAATACATAGGTACTAGAATTTCATTTAATTTTGTTTGGAGTCTGTTCAATCATCATCTATTTTTGACGCTGAATGTACGTTTATTATGAATGACCACAGTATCCACATAGTAAATATGTACCTAAAGGTGGTTTTAGGCGTTACAGTGGCTCTACATATTAGCCAATATGGTGGCGAATTTTGTGGCCAACATGACCAACAAGGCTAACGTATAGATCCAACGGCTATCACTTAGTTAGTCAGCCACAAACCTTTGACCTTGTGTCTGCCAGGATGACAGGACCAAACCAGATTTATACATGAGACTATGTGCACTATTTAGTACCAATTGGGTACCATTTAGTACTTATAATGAAGTATAATATTTGGTACCTCTGTGTTAAGAAATTTGTCAAAGAAATAAAGTGGATATTTTCAAGATCTAGTTTTAACGTTACAACTACGTTGTCAATGCAAAGATTTAGTACCTGATTTGGTACCAACTCGAAACAATATGGTGTACTATTATAAAATTGTAAAGCGACTGTGTCTGTACATGGTATGTATACAACGGATTTTTTGGGTTTTTTTTTGTGTTCGATAGTTCTTGTTCAGAATTAAAATCTAACGTATGTTTGATCACAATCGGTTGAGTAGAGATATAGTCAAAATATGCGAAAACCGACATACACGCGCGCGGAGCTGTAGGCGTAGGCTAGTGTATATTGTTTTCTCATCATTATCTTGGCGTTATCCCCTATCGCATTGTAGTCTGGTATCCATTTACTGTTTCTCCTTTTAGTTTTACTTTTACGGGAGCGATGACTCTGTTATACACCTGTGTAACCCTGTAGTATACTAGCGTGAAGTACCTATACAAACTTTGTGATTTGTACGTTTAAATATCTTCACCTACTTTAATACGCATAACTTAAAGTATTACCTAAAACATACAACGGGAACGCTCGAAGCTGTACCGCCGAAGTTCCTAATACAAAAACATACCTAATTCCCAATAGAAAGCTGTTGGTAAAGCCGGCGACTTACAGCGAAAGCCCTACAAAGCCATAGTAAAACATTAACAAAACACGATTGGGTTCGCGATTCGCTTGCTCATAATATCGTCGTACACTCATTTATCATATCGTAAACGACCGCATAATACCCCTAATGAGTAAAATCCAAGCATACCTGGACAATACCATTAATATTACAACCCCGGGTTCTCCCCTCGATACCGCCTCTACTTTGAAGGCCCTTGCGGTATACAAAATCAATGACATTTATAGACACTATTATCTACACCAATATAGGCCGAATTTTGTGAGTTTGTTTATACATATATCTAACTAGCTATGCCCCGTGGTTTTTTAGTCCATGTGGCAGAATAAAAAGTATACTATGTCCGTCTCCTAGTTCTAAGCTACCTGCCCATCAATTTGCAGCGAAATCGGTCTAGCCGTTCACGCGTGATGCTGTGACCAAGGGAAATAGGAATTCATTTTTTATATTTAGGTACAGTGGGCGTGAGTTTGATTTCCGTTCAGTGCAAATATACACTTGTCTTGATACTTTGTTCGTCATAATCTCTACCGAAAGAAATGCGAAATAACTCAATGGTACATACCTAATGGTTTATCTTTCATTCATGTTTTGTGCCATTCCGAAGTTTCATAATGTGAGTTTTAGTTATATAAGTATGACGAAGTTCTTTAATTTGCGAAGGGATTATGATCAACGAGGTCAAGACCATAACGTAACTAACAATATCATCATCTTCCTGCCCTTGTCCCAATTAATAAAATGTCATTCTTCTCCATTCATTCCTGTCCGATATCATTTCCTCAGTCCCTTCCTTTCAATATCGTCTTTTACGCATTCTAACCATAATATTTTCTAAGGCCTACCTCTATCCCTAAAACCCCCTACATTCATACTTTGAACTTTTTAACAACATTAGTTTCATCTCTTCTGTTCAATTCAATTTCAATTTCTTTATTTTTCAAAATAGTGCAACGTAATTTACATCTTTTTGACGTCAAAAACTACTTAATACTAAGTTTACCACCGCTTCCTAGGCGCTAGTGGAGAAGAAACGGCGCAACAAACTCCACTGCTGCATTTTCAGACGTCGAACAATAAATTCTCATAACAATCATGTCCATACTATGACAGTCGCTCACTTTTCAATTTTTCATTTACTGATGCAACTTTTAAACTTCCTCTAATATACCTACCGTAATATAACGTAACGAACACTCTGTGATCCTAGTAATCATTAACTTAGCAATAATTTGATGCAACCTTTCGTTTTGTGTTCAATCCCGAAGCATGTCAATTCGAGCTCATTCTTTTGTAAACGCCGCCCGCGTATATTATCTCCATAAGAAACTTGTGTGTCAATTGAAATGACACGCGCAGTCGGTAATTTATTGAGCGATTTTCCTGTAATATTTATATCCAGTATAAGATGTTTTGACGAATGACTCTGTAAATCGAGCTCAATTTATCATTTCTCTACAGTGTAATACGTTTTAAATTAAAATGTAAACTACTAGTAGGTATAGGAAAGTTTTCGTGAATGTTATAAGTATTAAAATTAAACTATTTTTAACAGTTTAGTTTGGTTATTATTTTATTATTATGGAGCTTACAATGAATAAAGGAGAGGCGGCGGAATAACCCAATATTAGTAGTAATTATTATTATTATATCCCCGTAACCAAGGTTGTTGAAAATCATTCAAAACGTCAGGTTCAATGTAAATAGTAATATGACACCAAATAAATCGCGATTAAAAATTGTTTTATTAAGCTATTATATAGCTTTATCGCGGGCTTTGAGAGGCCGAGTCAAGAATTTCCGTAACGAAAATAAAAACCTAACACCCCCCTTGGTGCGACCAGGGTACCCCCCCTGGGTGCGGGCCGGAACCTCCACGTGGTGCACCTGGGCAACGGAGGCGAGCAGCGCCTCCCACTCGCCACGGGAGACGCTGCTGCCTGCGGCCAATCCGGCCGGGGTGGGAGTGGCCCTCTAGAGGGCTGCTCCGAGGCTCTCCACGTGTCCCTCTGACTAGCAGATGGCACAGTGGGGAGCGAGCGGGGGGCGAGCTGATTGTCTGCGCGCCGACGGTTGGGTGACAGGACGGCCTCCTGTCACCCTACACCCCACCGTCAGCGAAGTGGCGCGATGCTCGCCCCACCCCCCCTTTCGGGGGGTCGAGGGGGCCATCTTAAAACCGTAGATGGCCCGGGGTCAGCTGGGGTGCGAGGGATATGCCCATTGGGTAACCTTACACCCCGGCTTACTAAGGCCCGAGACGGCGTGCGGTTTTAGTCGGTTCGATCCCGACATAACCACCCCCGATGGCCGACGGGGGTGGTATCCATGGGGATTTCCGCACGATAATAAAAAAAAAAAAAGGGTACCCCCCCTGATCGCACATGTTTCAACCTTATTTCAAGGATAGTAACAATCATAATTGAGTGACTGCTATGCAATAGCTTCACCGCGGCAGTCTCTGAGTGCCACACGTTTTTTTTAATATGAATATCATGTTATAGATTCTCACATTTTCAAATCTTATACATTTAAGGTTAAAGGTTAAGGTTAATGTTTGTATTTTTTTACTCTTCCACGTAAAAATGGCTGAACATAATCTAGCCAAAATTTGGAAGTTTGGTGGAAAGTTTTGTTTCATCTAAGCTAACAACAGCAATGCCCTCACCAAGACCAATCAACGGAGTCCAGTTCTAGCTAAAATTTTATAGTTTGGTGGAAAATTTAGGTTCATTGGTGAACAAAGACAGTACCCCACTAAAACGAGATTGCAAAGTCGACTTACTATGGCGATTTAATGACAACGGTTGACCCTCAGTTGTTATTGCAATAATGATGTTGATACATGTTTTAACATCATCATATTGCAATCAATAACCAAAGATAGCTCTACCCTTCGTAAGGTTACCTGTTTTGAATGCGGGCGGAATAAGGGAATGTTCTGATAAGAGACACTGCATAAACAAATTAATTAATAAATTTAGGGATGCGAACTATCGATAGTTGTACTTAAATTTCGAAAATCACGATAGCAATCTCGTTATTCTCTAATCGCAGAGACAGAAAAACAATATTCAACATGTATTTTGCACCAAAATCGTTCAACATGTATTTTGCACAAAAATGTCTAACATGTATTTTGCACGAAACTTCTAATTGGCTAAGTTTAGTTTGAATTATTTAAATAACAAACGTTATATAATTTAAAAAAAGAACGTTAATAAATTGAAACCAAACAGATGTCATATCAAATCACCGTCTTGAAACCATTATCTGTAAACGCATTCGTATCGTAACATAAATTTTATTTATGACTAAATAGAATAAGCCAACCTCTATGCAAAGCAATCCATTATTTAATTCTGCTTCGGTGTGGCACCCCTGCAGGGTGACTGCGGGGGTGGGGTGAGAGGGTGGGAGGGTACACGTGACATATTCTCATGCCGCTAGGGGGTACTTACGTTGGGTAGTGTTGTGGCTACATGTTACCGTGTGTTTCATGTAATGGAGTGCCCGCAGAAAATGGGGAGGCAAAAATGTTGCACACGAATTTTGCACGAAATATACGAAAGGTGTTCTGAGATGTTGGAACTATTGGTGTGTACTATTTTTATCGTGGGGAAATTCCTATAGATGACACCTTTTTTTATTTGATACCCACCCTGCGGCCAGCGGGGCAGGTTATGTCGGACTCTTACCGACTAAAACCGCACGCCGTCTAGGGTCTTCTGTCGCCAAGGGATATGCCCATTGGGTAACCTTACACCCCGGTAATTAAGGCCCGAGACGGTGACAGCGTGCGGTTTTAGTCGGTTCGACCCCGACATAACCACCCCCGATGGCCGACGGGGGTGGTATCCATGGGGATTTCCTAACGATAAAAAAGGGTCTTCTGACGCCAGGGTGTAAGGTGGCCCAAAGAGCATTTCCCTCGCACCCCGGCTTGACCCGGGCCATCTCCGGATTCGAGATGGTCCCCTCGGGTTTGGGAACCACGGTGTTTCCGTCATGCCCCCGGAATAGGGGCGCGTATGTCGGACTTGGACCGAGTAAAACCGCCTTGGGTCTGGTATTTTAGCTTGGTTCTTGATGGAATTGTTTGCACCGTGTGAGAGTGATATCTCAGCCTTGCATAGGTCTGCTCTCCTATTCCAATTTTCCTTAAAGATCGGTATTTGGACTTTTACGTGAGTCATTGCCAGTCTTAGAAGTTCCTATAGCGTGTCTCTATCATCAGACTCTGGATAATTTTGTAGCATAATCAATTGTTTTATTAAGTTTAGTTCAAATAGTTCAAAAAAAATGTTTATCCGCATTCTAGAACCCATAACATAAGCTAATCAACTATGCTTTGGTACTTTGGGTTTAAAAAGTGCCGTGTAGAATGTCCTAGAATATATGAATAGGTACCCAAAACTCTTAGAAGTCGTAATTTGAATCACATCCAAATTTTGGAAGTGATTCAAATTACGACTTCCAAGATTTTTGTCCCCTACTAACAAACTAGCAAAAATAACAGAGCAATAAAATTAAACCTTACAAAAACAACAGCAACGTTTAATTTACTCCTAAACTGACGCTAGATGGCGTTCTAGTTTACAACTATATCAATCAAAAACCACACCACGAAATCCTTATAGATGACTAAACCCTCCACAATTCGTCATAGAAGAGTGACTAAGGCGAATATTCGTGCAAATTAAGCAAAACACGAATCAGCCCTCCTCACTTCGATTTATACACGTGAGTTAAAGGCGAGTAGCGAAATGTGGTTCCGCCATAACAGACACAGTTTAAAAAACTTTGGCTACATGCAACAAGCACATGGGAGTAACCATGGTCTACCATCTCGCGGCGTGAAAAAGTTATGTCATAAATACGAGTATGCATATTGGATGATATACCTACTAAGTTGTTACTATCTTGTTTTAAACACGAAGTAAGAAGGATATATTGTTATGTCGTCGCAATTCTCTAATATTATAAACGAAAAAGTTTGAGAGTATGGATGTATGGAATTCTTTCATGCAAAAACGGCTAAAACTAAATTTTACAGGTAAGTGGAAAATTTGGCCTTATGCGAGTGCAGCCGATTCCGTGTTTACTATAATCTAACTCTTATGTGCATTCTCAATTTAAACATTAATTTTATAATAGCTGGGTTGCACAAAATGATATCTAAATTGGTTTTACAAAACTATACCGCTCACCTGCAAAATTTAGTGAATGCACAGTGTGCTCTTCTCAAAATACTTACCGTAATTTCTTGGAAGTACTGGCTAGTGACGATTTAGTCATAGTTTTTGCCAGACTATTACATAAAAGGTAGTCAAAAAAGTAGTTTTTTGGATAAGTCAGATACTAGGTTTTTAAACTGTACAGCCGGAATGTCTTCAGTGTGGGTAACGAAACAAAAGCTTTCACTTGTATCTACAGCTGCAGTGAGATGAGAAAACTTGACGGTTTATTTTCCATTGTTTAGTACCAACATGAGGGTGAATGAGAAGCTGGTAGGAACTTTAAAGCTCAGTTAGAATTCCAATTTTAATAAGTGATAAGTAAGTATTGTACACTAGCTGATACACGCGGCTCCACCCGTACGAGATTGGCAATATTTTTTTGGTTTTATCTCTGTTTCTACTTAACTATTCTGGGTCTGACTAAGATGTTTCTAATAGGATAAACTGCATCAAAATTAGTTCTGTAGTTTTTACGTTCATCGTAAATAAACGAAGAAATATAAAAAAATATGTTTGTGTTCAGAATAATGTATTTAACAACCCTAGTATCTTTTTAAAATATCTCCAATGTCCAGACACTAACAACTAATTTTCATACATAATAGTATTTTTTTCGATCAGAAATCTCCATGGGTATCATTTCCGTCGACCATCGGGGTGGTTATGTCGGATTCGAACCGACTAAAACCGCACGTTGGGTCTCAATTACCGTGGTGTACAGTTATCCATGAGGTATTTCTCTCACACCCCAACTAACCCCGGGTTATCTACGGTTTTAAGATGGCCCTCTCGCCCCCGAATAAGGAGTGGGGCGAGGTTCCCGTTGCTCGGGTATACTGCATGAAAGAAAATACCCTTAAGTCTATTTATATAAAAATGATTTCTATAAAGTGACGCCTGCGAAACAGACGAAACACTTGCAAAGAAAATAAAAAGCTTACTAAAAGAAAATAGTACCTACTTCAAAGTAATACTTATTTACTTTAACTAAGAATGTCGGAGTTATTTCACATTGCATTGGACTCATCCAAGTTATTACGACCGAGTAATTACATTTCTGTACATTAAAAAAAATTAAAACAGTTAACAGTAATGTAAGTCAGAGCAACTGTGAGAATTTTATAAAAAAAATCGTTTAATTAAGTTAGCCAGAAGTAGGTTCCAACTGCGAGTTATTCTCGTAGGAAAAGGTGAAAAAGGATGTGTATTCTATGAAAGCCAAGAGCTAATGAGAAATAATGAAAAGTAATTTTTATTTCAATTAAAATGAAGTAGAATTTCAATTGCGTAATATAGAAGTCTTAGTAAACTGTGTACCTGAAGTTAGTAAAATGAAATTGTAAGAACTAATACAAGTTTTTGTGGTTTATTTTACATGATGGACGTGTGAAACCGATGGACGGAACGTATCAAAGAGTCAGCCCAATTGCTTATAAGGTATACAAAAGTTGGAACGCACACACTCATATTTTTTAGCATATGGACAAACCACTGTGATTTCCATGCTATTTGTTTGTTGTATTATTTTTCCAAAATCTATAAAACGCCTGCTAGTACGTCAAAATCTATTGCAACCATTGCAACAAACGTCACCCATTTCAGTCAGTTTACGGGGCGAAAAAAAACAGCGTGGCTTGTGTAGTGAAATGCTGTAAAATCGTTATAATAGAAATGCTGTAAAACCGTAATAATAGCAAGATGAAAATCTAGGAATCACATTTCTATCAAATTTGGGTAACATGTTGCATCTCTAATGTCACTCACACATGTCATGTTTAGTCGTCTTCGGTGCATTCTATCCTATCATTTTATACGTCTATTATTACATTTTATTATTATTATTATTTACTTTTGGGAAGCCCGTTTGCCGGACGGGTGATCAGCCTCACCTTTGTTGGCCATTTCACCCATTTCCCTAGGGATGAGGGACTATCCGGCAATCACGGAAGCTCCCCGAACCTACCTGTTTCCTTGCACAGTCTTACTACCTGGTCCACCTTTAGATATTCCAGGTCCTCTTCGGTCAATGCGTCTGTCCCCATAGTCTCCCATCGTGTCATCGAGTACATGGGGCACTCGGCAAGCAGGTGGAAGCTCGTCTCTTCTTTGTCCATGCACTCCGGGCATTTGGGGTCATTCTTCACTCCTATTAGTGTCAGGTGCCTGTTCAGACGGCAGTGCCCTGTTAACACTTCTATGACGAGCCTCATGTTGCCTCTAGAGAGTTTCATCAGTTGGCTCGTTTTTCTTCTGTCTATTCCTTTAATGAAGATCTTCGATTGTCTCATCCCTGCTGAAGATCTCCATCTCTGGTTGGTTTCTTCGGTTATACTTCGGCTGATTACTCCCTTGGTTATTTTATGGGCGATTGGTAGCCTTGGCTCCGGCCCTACCTGATTTTCATCAGCTCCTTTTCTGGCCAGTTCATCCGCCGTTTCGTTGCCCTTATTTCCCGCATGTCCGGGTACCCAGGCAATCGTCACGTCTTTTGTTCTGGTCAGATTTTCCAATGACTTCTTGCATTCTTTGACAATTGCAGATGTGGTTTCTACTCTGTCAAGTGCCTTGAGCGCTGCCTGGCTGAACTATTATTACATACTATTTAATATAAACGAAGTACGAGCCAAAGAAAAATGAGGTACATTAGACCCTTGGCCGACTAATTAATAATATGAATCATAATTTAATCGGCGGGCGGAGTTGCTGGTGACATGGTGTAATATTTTAAATATAAAATTATGTGTGTGAGATATGAGAAAGAATAAATCAAATGAATATTTTAATACTTTCAAGCTTGACAAAACGTCATTATGGTAGACTTTTGGCATCGGTACTGTCTCTGTCATTGTCATGCGTGTTTGCGCCCGCGCGCGGGCCGGGCATCCATGTTTCCTGCGGGCCGCACATAGATATTTTTCCTGTACCTATACCGTGTGCTTGTAGCGCGTATGACAATAAAAGTATGTGTGATACGATATAGGTTGCAGGTGGCACGCATTCGTACCCGGCCCGCATTCGTATCCGGCCCGCATGCGGGTTTGAGCCCGCTTGGCAATAAAATAACCCTAAAGTGGGTACATTTTTTACGTATATAAAGGTCTCATGGGTATGAGAAGAACTAATGATATATGTATACTGATTGCTAATGATAGTGTGTCTAAGTTTTGGACAAGGAATTTAATTAACTAGCTGTTGCCCGCCGCTTTACCCGCTTGAAATTCTGATACCGTGCCCGCTACCTTTGAGAACTCATTCCAGGGATAAAATAGCCTATGTGTTATCCCAGACTATAATCTATCCCTGTATCAAATTTCAGCCTGAACCTTTCAGGTCCCTTCACAAAATTTCCAATTTATAAGTAAGATCAACTTATAAAAAAATACGAGTCTGAAGAAAACAGTCCTGAAAAAAATCAAGGATAAACTTCATCAAAAACCTAAGTACAAAAGTGTTTTCAATACATAAACTACGAGAGCTTCCAAAACCATTTTCCACTACAAACAAACTTCATTATTAAAACGTGGAGACAGAGGTATACACGAATGACAGCGCACACCGTGCTTCCCACTACAATGTAATTAAAAATTAAGTACCCTCGTCTCAGGTGTTCTTCAACAAAATGCATTAATTAAGTTCGCAAGGAAAAACCCTGAAATAAGGCATGTGTTGCACTAATTAGATAGTCAACTGGTATTGTGTCCGAGAGCTGCACTCATGGTTTAATTTTTAAACTAAGCCTCCACGTTTTCGGTTCGGATTTCGAAATTTGTCTTGTTACTACACCACTAGTCCTTTATAACTAATGCTTTGTATTTAGTGGAAGGTTTCTTAACTAGGGGTGTGCTGTAATCATATATTTATATCTATTGATTTACGTATTAAATATTAGGATATACAAAAACAGAGATGTCTTACGTGTTGCCAACCCTACATAATCTACAAAATTTATGCACTGAGAATAAAAGCAGTGTTGCTGGTTACCTTTTAGGCAAACAGCACATTCATAAACAGACTGAAAATTCTATTCATCCTAGATTAACAAGGGTTAAATTGAAGTCAAAAATTATTTATTCTGTGTAGACCACTAAAACGGGACTTATAAAAAAAATTGAAACTAGACTCATTTTTTTACCAAATGGACTACCGATTCGTGACGCTAAGAAGACCCCATGCTAAGAAGACTCCGCCAAAGAAATCAGTGGACGTTTTGGTATATTTACTTATTATAGTTTACTTACTCTACCGCGGTAGCCTAGTGGTCTGGGTAATAGACTGCTGAGACGAGGTCTCGGGTTCGATCCCAGGTTCACCATGGCACACACCAATGACTTATCGATGCTTTTCGAAGTTATGTGTGTATTTATCGCAGGTTTATAAGTGCCCGGTTAATGGCAAATGGCTCGCCACCTATTACATTGGGACCTAAACATAAACTGGCGAAATGTGGGTGCTAGCACCTCTGCCTACCCCTTCGGGGATATAGGCGTGAGTTTATAATTATGTTATGTTAATCTAAATTACAATCTTTTGTTTGAGTAACATAATAGAGTAAACAGTTATTAAATATTTGATCTTGTAATGTTCTTGCCTACCACTTAGCCATGGTTACCAATCATATTTGAGATATGTATTATAATGTAACAAATTTTTTAAAAGACTAACTTTTGATGTAATAACAATGAACCTTATCAACTATCTAAACTGAGTGTTTCTATGTATAATATGTATGTATTTACAAAAGAAAAGTATAAAAGTATGTTTATCAGCATATCACCCATAACACAAGCTAGTTAAAATAAGCTTACTTTGGGTCTAGGGAGCGCTGTGTAGAATGTCGTAATATATATATAAAAAAAAATATATCAAAAACTATTTCACTCCTAAAATATTTGTTAGATAAAAAGGCACAACCCTACTGGTAATCCTAGAGTGGGCAGCAAGCATACGTCGTTTGGGCAAACTCCCAGTGTCATTATAAAATACGGGCCGCTATGTGGATTCACTTTGAGAAATGGAGGGCGGGCTACAAAACACCTGAGACTCAACTTGCTACCTACTACTATATACGTACAACCGCGACTGTTCCCCTTTTTGTAAGTTGCAAAGTCACTTGAGTTATATTTATCGACTTTTCTAAAGTGAATAGGATAATGTGTTGTGTCACTTCACTGAGGTTTTGTTTTTTTTTGTCAACTAATGTATGTACTTCTATACGCTATTATAATTGTAAAGTGGCTGTGTGATATTTAAAAAAATACTTGGGTTAGATTGGTTAATATATTATTGAGCACGAAAAAAAATTTTTTTAATTCTTGTCTGTTTGTGCTCAATGGCACACACCAATGACTTTTCGATGCTTTTCGAAGTTATGTGTGTATTTATCGCAAGTTTATAAGTGCCCGGTTAATGGCAATAGGCTCGCCACCTATTACATTGGGACCTAAATATAAACGGCGAAATGTGGGTGCTAGCACCTCTGCCTACCCCTTCGGGGATATAGGTGTGAGTTTATCTTATGTTATGTTATGTTATGTTATGTTGTGCGCAATGGACGCAAAAACTTCTGAACGGATTTTAAAGGTCGAAAGAAAGAAAGGTAGAAAAGGTTTAGTTTACTTTTAGGCGTGTTTGATCAAAATCGGTTGATTAGAACCAGAGATAATATAGTAAAAAAATCGTAAAAATCGACATCCGCGTGGGCGAAGCCGCGATCGTAGACTAGTCTAGTAGGAGGTAGGACACGACGGTATCTTCCGTCCGAAATGAGCTGTCCGACTGGGGTAGTACCTCCGCCCTACAGAACACCGCGGCCATAATAACCATCGTGTTGTGTTCCCGCCGCGCCGGTAAGTAGTGTAGCCAGAGCTCACTGTACCCCTCCTCCTCCCATCCCTTCCTAGCCTCCCCACCCCTTCCCTTCTGGGTAGGCAGCGCGTGTGTGACACCCTTAGTGTTACACACGTTCATAGGCCACGGTGACCGCATCCCATCAGGTGGGCCATGTGCTTGTCTGCCACCTAAGTAGTATAAAAAAAAGTCTATTATAAATATGACTATTTTCCAAATAACGGTACCGAGAATATTGTTAGTGCTGCTTTATTTATGTCGGTTATGGCTACCACTCTAGTTGATAAATGTTACTTATAGTTGAAAGCATTAACACAAATTTCAATGGATAGCCAGCTGAATGTAGCTACTAAATGTGGCCCAATTGACTAATGGGTCCATAGTATAGAACTGATCGACGTTCGCAACCAAAATGGACATTTATCGCTTTACAAGAACATAGGTAGGTACTATTTATTTAATCTTTTTTTTGCCTTTTCTTCTTCAAGGATTTGATATCTGACTTAAAAAATGAAATATCGTTTTTTTGCCATTGGAAAAAGGGTGATTTTTCCGTGCGGAAATCCTCATGGGTGGGTACCCCGCGGCCGGCGGGGCAGGTTATGTCGGACTCTTACCGACTAAAACCATACGGCGTCTAGGTAAGGTGGCCCAAAGAGCATTTGCCTCGTACCCCAGCTTGATTGCGAGCCATCTCCGGATTCGAGATGGCCTCCTCGGGTTTGGGAACCACGGTGTTCTCGTCATGACCCCGGTGGAAAAAGGGCCTTGAGTTTTTATTGTCCAGGCTTAATCTATTACTAACCTGGCCCCGTAGACAAGTGTCATAGCGTAAATCGCTACGGAATAGAAATGATTCTTGACCGACCAATCATATGTCTCCGAGAGACGTCTCGTACCGAATCAACGTTTCGTTCGTTCGTACTTTGAATCATTTGATTGGCTCAAAGTGCACGATCGCGCATCGTACTTTGGGGCGCAACTTACCCCAAACCCTCTTTCCTGAAACTTTACCTTCAGCTTACCATCAGGCGAATTTCAAATTGACGTGTCCTATATATAAAAAAATAATAATAAAGAGAGTGGTCGAGTTTTTGAGATATTTTTAAATGTTTGAAGTAGGTATAGGAAACCAATGCACTTATTGCAAAAAAAATACACCATTTAAAAGGTAAGTTATCTCCAATGGACATAGGCTATTTAATATGAGCAAATTATGATGACTTAAGTTAAAAAAAACTCATATAAACCAAAGTAAAGCTGGTTAATAGGATAGAAAGAATACAATCAACCACCAACCATTACTACTTACACCTGGAACTAAATAGAAATTTATTTTAGCTCAGGTGTTAGTACACGTTTGGTTTAACTAAACATGTATTTTTAGACTCATTAGTACAAAGAGCATCCGTAAAGTAAGTTTTTTTAAGTTTATATAAGTACAATCCTATTGGTTGCGGAGTCGCCACACCACTAGTACGAGGGGGTTTGTAAATAGACTGTAATTTGTTCACCACAGCCGGTTGTCCTTTACTCCTGCTAAATGTACCGCGCTGTGTGCTACCATGAATTTGCTTTAAACACATTTAGAATGCATATTATTCGGTATATACTAGCAGGACGACTGCGAGGAACCTGCTCAGTAATATGCATACCTAGTATATTATGCCAAAACTGTCTACGATATTGCTTTTACTTGAGATATACCTCAGTGGGTTGAGCGGTTTACCGAAATTGTCTTCAGCTGCTTGAGTTTAAATATTTCTCCTAAGATTATTACAGTGCGCGGCATCTAACGTGGCCAGATTTTGGAGTAGTGTGGATCCACTACTCCAAAACCTTGCCAAGTTAGATGCCGTACACCTATACTTGTTTCTAGGCGACGCATTTTGCCATAAACATGTATGGTGTACAGCATCTAACTTGGAGAGGTTTTGGAGTAGTGGAACCCACACTACTCCAAAATCTGGCCACGTTAGATGCCGCGCACTATATAGAATGTGAAATTTTTTAACTTATCGGATGTTTCAAATTTTCTGGAACAAATCGTCTTTATCAAATCACGCCTTTTTGCATTGAGGTAAGTAGAAAGAGACAACATCTTTCCACTTGGCTCTTGGCATACGCCTCTTGCTTCTTCAACTTTCATAATTGTTTTCATACATGCAATGCATGCAATATTTTGTACAAAAATGCTCGCCTCTTTCTACATTTAAATATACAGCATGATCCAGACTATAGACACCATTACGTGCTGTAACGAAAGATCTACTAATAATATCATCAGAAAGTCACGTTATCGCAGTATAAAAGTGATAATCATTGGTGATCGAGAAAAATGAATTGAGTTTGTATAAGTGGGTTAGATGGGTACCTATATCTACATCGACAAAGTTTGTTGATTGGAGAGACACTTGAAGGGAAAGTTTCAATTGCTTTCGCATTTAAGGAAGTAAAAGAATAAGCTATTGTTCGTAGTGAAGATTGATCACGGTCAAGGACCTGCGAGTACCATATTCGTGTTTCAGTTGACAAGTAAATAACTTCCATCATTCTCTGAACCTTTTTTCCAACTCAGTTGGGGTTGGCTTTTCAGTCTAACTGTGATTCGGCTGAACTTCGATATTTTCCGTGGAGCGACTGCCATCTGACCTCCACCACCAATGGTCATTATGACCAATGGCGATACCGAAGTTCCAAGTTAGACTGGTTGGACTTTTGTGGGCTCCAACTACCCGTAACGACTGCCATAGATGTTTGTATGGCAACCGGGACCGACGGCTTAACGTGCTCTCCGAGGCACTCATAGACCTGCGATAAATACACACATAACTTCGGAAAGCATCGAAAAGTCATTGGTGTGTGCCATGGTGAACCTGGGATCGAACCCGAGATCTCGTCTCAGCAGTCCATTACCCAAACCACTAGGCTACCGCGTTGTTCTGATAATTAATGTTTTAGTTCTACGTCATCATCCTGTAAGCCTTTTTCTAACGTAGTTGCGATCAGCTTTTCTGTCTAACTACGAAGCGGCAGAACTTCGATAATTTTCCTGAAATGACTGCCATCTGACTTCCACAACTCATTGGCAGTATCGAAGTTCTGTAGTTAGACCAGTTATTGGACTTTTTAGAGGCTCAAATTGCGCGTAACGATAGCCATGGAAGTTCGTATGGCAACCGGGACCGACGGCTTAACGTACTCTTCTTAATGTATCAAGAAAGGTCACTCATCCTAAGACTAACTCCCTATTGCTTATCTATACATTGTGTTAACAATTACAATTTTCCGTGAAGCGACTGCCATCAGACCTTCACATTGACAGTATCGAAGTTATTAGACTTTTAGGGCTACAACTACCCGAAAACGTCTACATGTGATGTTGATTTCGCAACTAGGATAAAAAGTGTTGATGTTATTCCAGGCTATAATCTATCCCTATATAAGCCAGATTTTTTCAATCGTTAGAACGTGTTTGCTTATTAAACATCCAACATCATCACAAACTTTTACATTTATAATATTGGTAGGAGATGTTCTATTTATTTCACGAAGGCGGTTTAGCTTTCATTGTAGTACATTGCTTTTAAAAATGAATTACTTGCAATGATATTATTGTGACATGAACTTTCGCATACACACATGTGCACGTATTTACAAGACACATTATTGTTCACCCGCCTTCGTGAGATAGAATACCTATCTGTGGTGCGATTCACCTAGAATCGTACTTTCCAACAAACCCGAGTAAATTATCACCGTAGTGGACCATAAAAATAGTGTAAGCAATATATTAGAGTAATAATACCAGGAATATTGGAATGAGCTTTCTACAGCCGTAAGTCCGCCGACGGTGTAATAAGGTATAGACTTTTTATCCATTTGAAGGTAAATAAAATTATCCTGCGTATTATAAATACAGTAAAAACTTGTTTTACCTTTTTATTCGACTGCTAAGAAGGATTATGTTTTCGCGCGTATCTTGTATGTATGTATGTATGTAAGTAACATTCTTTATTACCTCATATCTCACAAACCACTGGACGGATTTCTTTAATTAACATATCCTTAGATTCGTCTCGGTAATTCAAGTGTGGTTTAATAGGTGACGCGATTATTATTCGACAGCCAATTTAATTTTTCAATGGATCCCGACTGTTAAGTTGTTATGTTTCTAGACCGCCGGATTAAGTGCTTGTTTTTGCTTTCAATTTTTTTACGCAGTTGAGTGTTTTAATTTTTTAAATAATTTATTTAGTTTCACCTGTCCCGTTGTCTGTAATCAAATCTAGCATTTTTCAACCACTTCTGCAGTAACCAATAAAAGCTTGTCTTTAAAAAGATTTTTTTAAACAGCAGTTTTTACCCAACTTGAGATGCAGACAAACACACAGCCCACCAGATGGGAAGCGGTCACCAGAGGCGTCGCACTGGCTCTTCCAACTAGTTAATAGAGGGTGGAATGTTTCATTCGGATACCTTTCATTTCATTCCAGAGTATCACTTAGTCTGCTATACCTCGTCCTGTATAAATTACACCTGTAGCATCTGTCATATTGCTCTCAGAGTATTAGAACTGTATCAGCTGTTAGGTACATTATACTGGGTGAAGAGGTAGGAGGGGTATAATGAACGGAGCGGATCGAGCGCTGCAGTTATAAATTGTACTAAAGTCGAGCCAAACGGGCTGTTTTGGATAAACGACATGAGACACGATACTGGAATAAAAATATATGTACAAAACGAAGCTATTTGTGTAGGAATAAGTGACTGCTGTCGACTTATTTATTATACCAATCAGTTTAGCGTACATTTATTTTTGTCTTTGATTTGTAATAATGATATATGTTGTGTTACGTATGTACCTACTCTATTATCTTTCTGCTTTTCGATATAAAAAGATTTCATCCGACTTGAGCACCATCGGAATTGAGCAGGGCCTCGATTCTGCTAAAGACAAACCACTGATTTACCACTGACACTCCAAAAACTGCCATTTAATTTTAGACTTTATTGTTATCAGGTTAAAGTCTAAAGTCAAATGATATTTTGTAGAGCGAATGAAAAAGTTAAATGAATTCTTTTCATTTGATTTTAGACTTTAACTGTATAACGGTAAAGTCTACAATTAAATAGCATTTTTAGAGTGTCAGTGGTATTACAGTAGTTTGTCTTTAGCAGAATCGAGGCCCAGTCTGACTGGGGTAGTGCCTCCAGCCTACAGAAGAACGCGGCTATAATAACCAGCATGTTGTATTCCCCCCAATCCCTTTTTTATACTACTTAGGTGGCAGACAAGCACACGGCCCTCCTGATGGGAAGCGGTCACCGTGGCCTATGAACGTGTGCAACAAGGGTGTCACACACGCGCTGCCTACCCTGAAGGGAAGGGGGGAGGGCTGGGAAGGGGTGGGGAGGCTAGGATGGGATGGGAGGAGGAGAGGTACAGTCAGCTCTGGCTACCCTACTTACCGGCGGGAACACAACACGATGGTTATTATGGCCGCGGTGTTCTGTAGGGCGGAGGTACTACCCCAGTTGGACAGCTCATTCCAGACGGGAGATATCGTCGCGTCCTAACTCCTCCCCAACTCTACCTCTAATCTCCCCTAAACCTTCACCCCGCTCCAGGGTCGGTAGTGCTAGTGTGACGCCCCTGGTGTAGCACACGTTCATAAGCCTCGGTGACCGCTTCCCATTATGTGGGCCGTTTGCTTGTCTGCCACCTATGTAGCATAAAAAAAATAGTTGTTCTTTTTAAAGACATAGTTTTCAACTATAAATTCTGATGATAAAATTCGGAAACCGTTTCTAGTTTCGATTTGCTATCGTTCGGTGAGATGAGACCGTCTGCGGGTTGGCGACACATGTACGATTTTTTACATCTTTTTGAATCGCAGTAAGGACGATAGCGACGTATATTTCGATTACCATTGCTTTAGCTTCGTTTGGATTGAAAAATGCGACCATATCAATTTTTTTTTTCCTATATTAGTTTTCAGATTATTACATCAGAGACGGTATAGTGCGCGGCATCTAACGTGGCCAGATTTTGGAGTTAGTGTGGGCCCCTCTAGTTCAAAACCTTGCCAAGTTAGATGCTGTACACTATATTTGTTTGTGGCAAAATGCGTCGCCTAGAAACAAGTATAGTGTACGGCATCTAACTTGGCAAGGTTTTGGAGTAGTGGGGCCCACACTTCTCCAAAATCAGGCCACGTTAGATGCCGCGCACTATAGCAGGCAAGGTATTTTTTTTTTTTAATTTGAGAAACTCTTCTTAGTATAGATTTAAAATTAGAAGACTTATTTCTAATATGGACAGTTTAAGAGTAAGAGACAGGTAGTGTAATAGTTAAAACGTTGGCCTTGTACGTCATCATACCTGTCGTGTCCTACCTCCTTGTATTTACAAGGTAGGACACGATGGTATCTCCCGTCCGAAATGAGCTGTCCGACTGGGGAAGTACCTCCGCCCTACCGAAGACCGCGGCCATAATAACCATCGAGTTGTGTTCCCGCCGGTAAGTAGGGTAGCCAGAGTTCACTGTACCTCTCCTCCCCTCCCCTTCCTAGCCTCCCCACCCCTTCCCAGCTCTCCCCCTTTCCCTTCAGGGTAGGCAGCGCTAGTGTGACACCCTGAGTGTTGCACACGTTCATAGGCCACGGTGACCGCTTCCCATCAGGTGGGCCGTGTGCTTGTCTGCCACCTACGTAGTATAAAAAAAATCGTTTATTTTTCTTTTGTTCTAAGGCAAGTTTGTGACGTGAATTTATCCTCCTTACGTGAAAAACACTTCCGGATCTATTCATATGTAGGTAATTCCCCTATTCTCTTTAATTATTTTCTCTCTGGTAGCCAGGAAACATGTTTACGTAACAGATAGAGGTACATCGCTTTTGGGACAACTATCTGTATTGTGTTATAGAGAATAGAGGGTCAATTCTTGTAATAATATGTTCAAAATTCAGTTCCGATCTCATCTCGATCTTACAAATATCTAAAAAGAGCTCTTGTAACAAAATTTTCAACATCTAATTATGTTTGTGTCGTGGCCGAAAGTTGAAAAAAGTTTGAAATTTCATTTATTTAACGTAGTTATATTTAGAACATAGGTTATTGAATATACACAGGCTGATATTATTGTTAATTTCCTTTATTAGAAAACTAATCAGTGGGTTATATATGTTTACACAGAACTTTCACCTCGGAGTCTGGGGTCCGCTTTACCAGTCTTAACTGCGGATTTGGCTGAACCTCGATATTTTCCGTGAAGCGACTGCCATCTGACCTTCACAACCCAATGGTGACATTAGGCGATATCGAAGCATTGCAGCTAGACCGTTGTTGTTGGACTTTTTAGGGCTCCAACTACCCGTAATGACTGCCATAGATGTTTGTATGGCAACCGGGACCGACGGCGACGGCTTAACGTGCTCTCCGAGGCACGACCAGACCAATGCAAATACCCATATTCATGCATACAAATATTTGCACTGAGCGGGGATTGAACCCGCGCCTTCTGCGCAGCGGCCGCGTTCACTACCGCTACGCCACAGAGGCTGTGTTCACACAGAACTATCGTTATTATTATTAGACTCAATAATATTCACGTGAAGTGCCAATCAAGTCTATTATTCTAGAGTGCCTACATTATATTCAAAGGGAGTGACAGCGATGACCCGTGTATGAATAATTTAATTACAACCTAATCTTTAATGTACAGTCACACCAAGTTACAGTATCACAAATTAGATTACGTTAATTAATTATCTGATATTAGCTTTTAGGTGTTAAGCAAACATGTAAACTATTATCACCGCAGGGAAACCGCATTTCGCATTATTTTGTTGGGCAAATACAACACTCATGGCACGATGGTATCTCCCCTCCGAATTGAGCTGTCCGACTGGGGAAGTACCTCCGCCCTTTTTTTTTCCGTGCGGAAATCCTCATGGATACCCACCCCGCGGCCAGCGGGGTAGGTTATGTCAGATTCTTACCGACTAAAACCACACGACGCCGTCTAGGGTCTTCTGACGCCAGGATGTAAGGTGGCCCAAAGAGGCTTGACCCGGGCCATCTCCGGATTCGAGATGGCCCCCTCGGATTTGGAAACCACGGGGTTCTCGTCATGCCCCCGGAATAGGTGGGGGGGGGGAAGTACATCGCGGCCAAAATAACCATCGTGTTGTGTTCCCGGCGCTAAGTAGCGCAGCCAGAATTCACTGGAGCGATTCTGTGCTGTCTGCGGGAGACCAAAGTCTTCTGCATTGTCAGGACAGAACCCTCCCTCCAGGGTCAGCAGCGGGAGTGATACACCCCTGGTATTGCACATGTCCATAGGTAAAAGTGATTGCTTCCCACCAGGTGGGTCGTGTACTTGTCTGCTACCAGAGTGGTATAAAAAACACCCATTTTCCTGTTAAGTTTTTTTTAATTAATTATTTACTTTTTGTGCGTTTCCAACTGTTTCTAATTCCTGCAGCATTCGTAGCACTGTGTCACACTCCTGTCACTGTGTCACATACGTGTTCAAAATTATTCTTTGCATTTTTCCTTGATGATAGTAACCCATTTATAACCCACTGCTGGGCACGGATCTCCTCTCCTCTAACGAGAGAGCTGAGAGGGTTTAGACCTTAATCCACACACGCTGGCCTAATGCGGGTTGGTGGATCGGACATATCCTTAGAATTTCTTCTAGGACATGTGGGTTTCCTCACGATGTTTTTTCTTTCACCGTCAGCAGATGGTAAATCACGTGATAACCACATGTAATAAATTCCAGAAAGTGAAATTCACATTGGTACTGTCCGGCCGGATTCGAACTCGATACCTCTAAAGAGGAGGCCGCGTCCTTATCCATTCAGCTACCATCGCATCGAATTTTTCTTCATATCTATCATTGTATAGGTATATTTATTCTGACAGACTTTATGCTAAACGCTTCAGCTTCGTCACAACGTCAGCCACTTGCGGATCGAACAGATTACACTTCGGCCTCGCTAGATCAATTCCTTTGTCACCAGCCGTGTACCTACATAATAGGTAGTTCGATATGTTATGTATACTGAACTACACAATACGAATGTATGGCTAATCACATGGACTATCTACGACGATATACCTACAATAATATGGGAATTATACTTGGTCAAGCTGAGAGCTATCGGTGTATGTAGTGGTGACCCGCGATCCTGAGACTTTATCTTTAGCTTACCATTAAGCTTATCTGATGATAAGCTAAAGATAAAGTCTCAGACCACTCACACTCTCACTGCAACCGTATAACTATTCACCTCTTCAAGCATCTCGGTAAGATGATTCTTACCGAGGTTATAATATATAATAAGGCAATATCTTAATACATATATATAAATCTCGTGTCACAATGTTTGTCCTCAATGGACTCCTAAACCACTTAACGGATTATAATAAAATTCGCACACCATGTGCAGTTCGATCCAACTTGAGAGAAAGGATAGTTTTTGAAACGGATTTCGACATCCACGCGGGCGGAGCCGCAGGCAACAGCTAGTTAATAATAAATTTATATTCCGTTCTGATGAATTCATAAATATTATATTAACATGAGATAATGATAGTGGGGTGTTACTGGCTTTGATAGGATTAGATGAGATGCATAAGGAAGATTCCATTTTTATATAATTTTCTATTTACTAGCTGTAGCTTTCGCGAGCTTTTAATATTTTCACGCAGAACTTCTGAAATAAATGTAGCCCATGTTAAATATCTACGCTTTATGTTATTTACTATCTGCCAATGCAAATGGCGTCAAAATCGGGCTAGCCGTTTTGGAGATTATTAAATTCATACAGATCGAAATATAGACGTATAAATAAATTGATGTGTTATTGTAAGTGCCACCCTTATATAGGTAAATTCATGTGCGTTCAATGAAAATTTGTTATAACGCTACAAACATCAATTTTATTTATTTCTATAGATCATTAATATTTATTATTTTTATGCCCCTACCCTAATATTTGGTCACAAGTCTTGCAATGTCCACACACCCCATGCTAGATATGCATCTAGCTTGGGGTGCGTTTGCTGAGAGGTACCCCTAGCCAATCCAAATAGCCCCATTCTACCCGGTTTACCGTGCAGTAAGAGTAAGTAAGTGTGAGACGTGGATCTTAACGCTCTGCCAACAGGTTTTTTTATTGTTACTCTTTGTCGAGTAAGCTTTTGCTAAGGCCGCGTCCCCATCATACACGGCACGGTGCCGTCACCGTAAAACGTCACGATGCCGTCGCCGTGTCACGGCACGGTGCCACGCCGCAGCACGGTGCCGCGAACGGTATGCCGTCCATTGCCCATTCGGGCGATATTTTCGATTTTAGCGTGCACGCATGTGTGTACAATGCGGCAATGGACGGCGCATCGTTCGCGGCAGCGGCGCGACGCCGTACCGTGGCCCAGCGACGGCGTCGTGACGTCGTACGGTGACGGCACCATGCCGTGTATGATGGAGACGCGGCCTAAGATTTTTCATTTCTATTTGCTCACTTCCTTAACTCAACATAAAAGAATTTCTTACTTCGTTTTTCCACTAAAACAGTCCGTAAGTAAAGGTTAACTAAACAACGTTCATTACGTATTAATGTTCAATTGGTATGGTTTACGTAGGGCCGGAGTGTGACCGCGGCTCCCTTGGGAAATCAGCCGATCCGCCTGCCCTACATTATTGTATAATACTTTACGTGTTCATGCTTTATGGGTACCGTCTTTACATCGTTGATGTGAGGCTTTATTTGTTTAATGTATGTACCGCCTCTGGGTGAAACTGAACAAGTTGGAATTAAACTTGGTTCGGTAAAAAATATATAGGATATCCCACGACATGCAGGGGCGAAGAACCAAAATTATTAACGAAAATAGATAAAACTTTACGATTTTTTTATAAACTTAAGTTTCCATGGATTTCCTTTTATTTTATTTACGATATTTGTTAAATAGATTTGATCCTAATGGTCTTCTTCTTCTATCGTATCGATGGTATTTCTGCTCTCAGATTTTACTTTCCCTGTCCTAATGGTTGCCCCTATCGATTGATGCCGTAAAAGTATAAGCTGTTATTTTTTGGATATTTAGCCATAAAACGCGGTGAAACAGTACGCTGATATTAATTAACCTTAACTAAATCCCGCCTTCTGAAAACACATACCTGACTACCTAACTCAAACCTTTTGGGAACATAATGTTAAAACGTGTTGGCATGGTTCACACAAAGTTTTGTGAAACGTTTCCTTTGTATACGGTTTGTATAATGAGTCTGTTCGTGTAATGAGAGTAATATACTTAACGTTTTGGCGACATCTCTTAAGGAAAACACTCGTATAAAATTTTATTATTATTATTTCTATTTCTAGAAATGTTTATTACAATAATAAGATAGAATCTTTTTTATGCTATAAATTGAAAAGTCTACCCATTTTTCAGCTGAAAACCGAACGAGTATTTACGTCACTCGACTACGAGTTTAAAATTTTAACTAGTTAGTCGAATTTTGTATAGTCCAATTTGTGAGAGTACCTATCTACTACTATATCGATATAATTATGATAATCGCACGTTTAGTCCTTGCATCAAACTGTATGTAAGTATTTGGATACTTGTAATCTTGACAAATAAAGTTCACATGAATTTTAATTAAGTACCTATGTAATAAAAGCGAAGGTTGCACGTTAAACATCAAAGCTATTATAAGGCAGTCAAATAAATAATCCCATTGCCATATCGATCATTTTTATAATTTGAAAAGAAATTTGTGAAACTTCACATTGATAAATTTTTATTGAAAGAAAGAAAAAAAATTGACCACAAAATACGCAGTAGGTATTTTCTTTTGAAAACAAATTAGCTTCGGTATACAGGTGATTTGAGTTTATAAGATTTTTAATTTCCAGTTTCTACTTTTATTTCTTTACAGACTCGCCTTTTGAGATTAAATTCAGTGGTTCCGTCGTAATATACTTCAAAAATGATTTCCATGGTAGGTAGGTAATTCGAGGTACAATGAGTCTGATGGACATGAAAATAAAAAACAGTTTTGTTCAAAAGTTAATTAATTACTTACGTGATGTATAATGTCCGTTGCTGCGTAGAAACTTTCATGAGGGTCAGGCCGTTTCATCATGTAGGGTCGAGGGAATTCCGTGTCTTCGCATATTTCTGTAGACAAATATAATAACTATTAGTCGTTTTTACAAGTGATGTGTTATTTTAATTTACCAATCGACTACGCGACTAGTAAGGTAATGGTAGCTGAATGGATAAGGACGCGGCTTCTTCTCAGAGATTTCGAGTTCGAATCTGGCCGGACATTATCTACGTTTTGACTTTGTAGAATTTATATGTGCTAATCACATGATTAACCACCTGCTGATGGTGAAGGAAAAACATCGTGAGGAAACCCACACGTCCTAGAAGAAATTCTAAGGACGTGTCTGATCCACCAACCCGCCTGAGGCCAGTGGATGTAGATTTAGGTCTAAACCTTTTAAGGTCTCTCGTTAGAAGAGAGGAGACCCGTGCCCAGTAGTGGGACATAAATGGGTTGCTATCACAGAAATCAGTTTAGCTGTTCAGTAGTTTCGAGCTAACATAGCTATAAACATGCCTACAGGTAAAATCTATAACCATTGCTCTGGGCTTCACCGCAGTAAAGCAAAAAGTTCATCATATTCAATTCCCTTTTATGTTGATAGTTGGTCGTAGTAGGGCTTTCATGCCTTACTATGAATTTTCACGCCCAAAGCGTCTGTCAAAGTACTGCGTATTTTTGAGCAAAATCTCGTCACTATTTTCTTCGCCTTATTTCAAAAGATACACGAATACCGAACCTATTATCCTGCGCTTCGGGCACATCATCTTTTCAATATGGCTGCTGAACAATGGCTGACTTTCCGACCGGACGTCCGGTCGCGCCGTAACGAGAGTTTTCTTCAAAATGTATTTGAGCGCAAGAATTGTTCAATTTTAGTTTTTTTTTTAAATTTCAGTGTTGGTTGCAAATTTTGCTATTTAAAACTAACGAGAATTGAAACGTCTTGACGATTTCAATGAAATAATAAACTACGCGATTTCTCTCAAAATTGAATTTTAAAGTATAAATTGAAAAGCGAAAGTTAAATATTAAGTCTAGTATAATTATTGTATTTTATTGTAACTGAATACAAAAATACAATCAATTTCCTAAAAAAACTGTCCAAATTTTTAAAAAAAAATTAGAAAAAACTCCCGTTAACTTTTTTCTCAGGAGCATAGTCAAGAAAATCATTAGCTCGTTTCATTTCCAAGCTATTCGTGTAAGAACCACTGGTAAACATCAAGAGTTGGGGAAAAGTAACAATCTAGGGTTAAGTGCGCTTGAAAATCTAACGAGTGCTGAGGAGTGGCAAGAATGGCGAGTGGAGTACCGCGGGCGAGCCAACTAGCGAGAGACGGATAAAGCATGGGCTGTCAAGAAGATACCGAATGTGGGACAAATCATAAGATTTTAGCGATAATCACTACTATTAATGTAACTTCTATATACCTATTTATTTATTTATTCATTTACAACAATACAAGCTAACAGTGAAAGACACCAAAGCGCTTATAATGCTATGCTAATTCTACTAACTAGAGCTTTTTTTTTTTATTTATTTATTCAACTCGACCTTACAACTATCATGACAGGTTCACCGCACCTAATGCGATAGTGTGGGCATAATTACTACTATTATATATTTGTATATAACAAAACATAAACAATTAAAATAATCAATATTTGTAACAAAAACATATTTAAATATATTTTTAGAGTGTCGATTACGATATTGGCGTGTTTTATATGTCCTGTAGAGGGCGAGTCGAGTGCCGTGGGCGAGCTAACTAGCGAGAGTCGGAAAAAACATGGGCTTCATGAAGATACTGAACGTGGGACAAATCATAAGATTTTAGCGATAATCACTACTATTGTAACTTCTATATATTTTTAAGTGTCGATAGCGATACAGTTACTGTCGTGTTTTATATGTCCCTGTAGTGGACGAGTCGAGTGGCTGAAAAATCATGGGCTACATGAAGATACTAAACGTGGGACAAATCATAAGATTTTAGCGATAATTACTTGTAATGTAAGTTGTATAGTTTTTTTAAAGAGTCGATTGCGATTTTGGCGTTTTTAAACGGTTTTCGTTAACTTGACCTGTTTTTTGTGTAGGCATGTCTTGTAGATGACGAGTCCAGTGCCATGGGCGAGCTAACTAGCAAGTGCCGGAAAAAGCATGGGCTGTCATGAAGATTTTGAAAGTGGGACAAATCATAAGATTTTAGCGATAATCACTATTTTAAGTTTAATAATAATATTTTTTAAGTTTAATAGCTTTTTATGATGAATTTGCCACTTTTGTATATATCCTGTAGGATACGTATATAATACGAAATTAAAAAAAAATACATGGGTGAATACTGAATACCCTAAGTACCCAAAAAGTAGACATTGAATATTATTATATTAATATTCCAGTTTTAAGACGATTAATATTCCAGTTTTTATTTTAGTTGTACAAGAGTAAAATTAATTCAGAAAAATATTTCCAAAAAAACATTCGTACAGTCGCTCTTAAAAGTTACTGAAATAAACTAAGTTTTTTCGTATTTTTTTTAATGTTCAGAAGGCAAGTTTTAAATGTTTCATGATTTGCTTATTATTTTATGAGAGGGTTTAGAGTTAACTTGGAATGTACTACTTTTTAGAGCGACTATACGCTAAGACACGTGGATATTTTTGATTTTTATTAGTTACTAACCGTTGTATTCATGCTGGTCGTGGGCTTCTCGCTTGTCACGGCGTCCGAGGGTCTCCCGCCAAATGTTGTAAGGCTCCCTATAATCTTCATCGACAACCGCTGGACTGTGAGCAAAGAAATATTGTGTGAGTAAAGAAATATTGTGTGAGCAAAGAAATATTGTGTGAGCAAAGAAATATTGTGTGAGCAAAGAAAATATTGTGTGAGCAAAGTTATATTAAGTAAATAATTTTGAACACAAAAAAACATATTAAATTTTTATCTATTGTAAATAGATAAAAATATTTTTTGTAATAGACTATTTGTTAACAACCTACTGAATAGACATTTTATCTAATCATCAGCTTCTATTACACAGAAGCCTTACAATAATGTAAATAGACTTAAATAATATATACTGTTAACTTGTATCCTATCACTAAAGTATTATAGTATTATTAGATTATAACGATACTTATAAGTGTCTACGCAATATTTCCATAATAATTCATTAGCTTTTGAAGACTAAAATGTTACCCTTTATAAAAGACAAAGATAAAGTATGATTTTAATAATGATAGCAATTGTTTTCTGTGTCAAAAGAACATTAAAATAAATTATCATAACCAAAACTTTTTAAAAAAATCTGTAAATTTTTCAAGTCAACGTTAATACTCCATCGATAATATAACACCAAGATACTACGCCATTCGCCCCATCCAATTGTTAAAACTTTCGTAAATCTAAAGTTATAACATCGGGCGTTGCGTAGTTAGTACGAATTTGGATAATTTCACGATCTATGTTATTATTAATTTCTGCTATAAAATTAAATGTGATATCGTCATCTATTGCCACAAAGGAATTTTGTGAAGTGTTGTTTAGCTAAACCCTTGAATGCTATAGATTCTTTATTTCGAAACGTTACTTCAAAGGAATTTTCACAAAGTCTTTTTCGATTTTTTCATAAAGTAGAGATTTGTACGTAAGCTCGAATTGTTCGTAGGTCGCGAAAAGGCACCTTGAAGTTTTATCTTGTATGGACGTTATTAGAAACCGAAAAAATAAGTAGTTTCTACAACAAAATAAGATAACTATTTTAAGACCCAAATACACTTACCGTAACATATGTATCGGTGGACAGTTAGCGAGTGCTAAAGCAAGCCTTGGGGCCCTTCGATTATTCCTTGAACTGGAACTGTGTCGCAAAGAAGGACAGAAGGGCTTTTTCAACATGTTGGGAATTCTGCGCCGGGTCTTCTTAGTTAATAACACTATAGCGGCTACGATGAATGCCCCCCCTCCCACAACACCACCACAGGCCAGGCCAACAGAAACCCTCAAAGATGAATTCCGTTTCTTTCTCGATGAAGGAGGAGTATCAGTTCTATAATACTCTTCAAGAAACTCCACTGATGCGTTCACCGTTGTCGGTACTGCGGACAAAAGAGGCAAGTTGTAAAAAATACATTTTTAGGATAGAATTACAATGAAAGAAGCGAGACCTCGCTTTCAATCTACACGAGGCTAAGACAATGGATGGAAATGAAAAGATGTCGGATGCAGAACTAATTTTTGTTTTATAATAGGAAGTGAATTTACTTAGAAGTGCTAGCCGCAGTGCGAGGGCTCTGCGTCTTTCTTTCAGGGCCTCGATTCTGCTAAAGACAAACCACTGATATACCACTGACACTCTAAAAAATGCCATTTAATTGTAGACTTTATTGTTATCAGGTTAAAGTTTAAAGTCAAATGATATTTTGTAGAGCGAATGAAAAAGTTACATGAATTCTTTTCATTTGATTTTAGACTTTAACTGTATAACGGTAATGTCTACAATTAAATAGCATTTTTAGAGTGTCAGTGGTATTACAGTGGTTTGCCTTTAGCAGAATCGAGGCCCTGGTGTGCGATACGGCACTCTGCTGAATTGTTTCTGAGATTTAATATTTCATATTTGAAGAAGGATTGGCGAATCATATCTTGAAAATGTAATCCTAATTGTCTTTACATAAACTGTTGTAACGTAGTCTCAACCTTTTTTAACGTGTGGAGACCCCAACGGGTACCACCTCATCAGGTCTAGTGAAGTAGTTATGTCGGAATTGAACTGGCTAAAACCACACGGTGTTCCGTCCACTTGAGTCTCTCATCATAGACCCCCGGTATACTCTAAGAAGGAAGTTCGTCGCTATCTGCTTAGTTAGAGAATAAAGTTTTTTTTACGGGGATAATTCTACCCTCGCCAGACACCAGGATCATAAGTGACCCACGAACACTCCGAGTAATAGCATACCCAATATGTCCCACTGCTGGGCACGGGTCTCCTCTCCTCTAAGGAGAGAGCTGAGAGGGTTTAGACCTTAATCCACACACGCTGGGCTAATGCGGGTTGGTGGATCGGACATGTCCTTAGAATTTCTTCTAGGATATGTGAGTTTCACCGTTAACAGATGATAAATCATGCGATTAGCACATATGGATTCCACAAAGTTAAATTCACATTGGTGCTGTCTGGCCTGGGGCCTTACTCCGAAAAACGAAAATATTCGTATCCGTTGATGTTTTGACCATTTAGCTACCCCGAAAGTGTTTCGTTTCGGATTTCGGATCCGTCTTCGATCGTTTGACATTGAAGTTGTCGATCGTTATCAGTACACCTCCTACTCCCAAAATACATTTGACGTTTTCGCTGTCTTTGTTTGACAAATTGTCCGTTTTCGTTCGATCCGAAACGTTCATGTTCGATTTTCAGAGTAAGGCCCCTGATACGAATTCGAAACCTCTGAGTAGAGGCCGCGTCCTTATCCATTCAGCTACCATCGCTTTTTATAATACCACTCGGGAAATCGTGGAGAAAGAATGTAAAATATAAAATATGGTTCATTTACATAACTGCCATAGTTATGCAAAATGAATATTTCTAAATAATCATACCTACCCCAAATGTTCTGTAGATGGATAAAATAACTTTAACCGGGTCAAATATTGCATCCGTTGAAGTAAAGGCTGAAGTATAAACTGAACACTAGATGGAGTGAGTGGCGAATTGCCAATGTAATACGCGGAAGGTGCCAAGAGTAGTTATTTCTGTGCTAATTTGTAATTAAACATTAAATTGCATCTCAAGTTAATAGGCGTACTCAGTGTAATTTTAGAACCGGGAGGACTCGGCACAGAACTGTAATAATATTATTTGAGATGTAAAAAAAATCATGATAGATGGCGTTCTATAAGTATTGCTAATTCTATATACCTACTGCAATCAGGTCAGGTTAGTAATAAACCCATATAACGAGGTCAACTCTACTTTTCATAATGACCACTTTAGTATTTCTTAGAACAATGAAACGATAAAATCATTTAAATGATCGTAATGAAACAAGTACTGAAAGGGTTAAGAAATATTAGAAGAAACTTAGTAAACAACTAGTTTGAATAACCTTTTAAAACTTTTCGACTTATTTATTTTATTTCTGTGCTTTCTAAATAGGTAGTAACTAAATAAATAAATACTTATTCTACAACATTCTATACAGCGCTATCTAGACCCACACTCAGCAGTCTGGGACCCATAACACAACCTAGCATAAGTAGATTGTGTTATGGGTCCCAGAAAGCGGATATACATACTTAGATACAATTTTTAATATTATATGTAGAAACACCCAGCCCAATGCAAATATACATATTCAAGCATACAAATATTCGCACTGAGCGGGAATCGAACCCGCACCTTCTGTCGTAGCAGCCGAATGCATTAAGGCTGGCCACAGAGGCCGTCAAACAAACAAAAAATATTTTTTTAATAAAGTAGGTCCCTACTTTTTTATGTCAATATGACTTCACCTCGCCTGATGGTAAGCTAAAGGTAAAGTCTCAGGAAGGGGGTCCCCATTATATACACAGCATAATGTTGGGCATCAACTTGACAGCCTTATCAAAGTAACACAACCTAATTAAACTAAGCTTACTTTGGGTCTAGGGAGCGATGTGTAGAATGTCGTAAAATATTTATTTATTTATTTTATTATACTAGAGTATTCTTGTTATTTATTCTGTGCAATTTAAAGCACATGGTGTACCTACTCGTAGAAACTAATATCGAATTCACAGAGCCGGTTTATATGTATCACCTAGCGTATTTACTAATGGATTTCATGTCTCGAATATTTTGGTGAAATGTAAAAGCGTTTATAAAAACACCGTTTGATGTGTGCAAAAATACAATTTATAACGATTCGATGGATAACGGGTCCCTGAATGAAATTATATTGATAGGGACTTTTAATATCATTCTCGTAGCGATTGCTCAGTTCACTTCAAAGTCTGCATTTTGGAGGTCAATGTCCGGTTATTGCTTTTGATTTATGAATCAACTTTTCTAGAAGCGACGTCCGTTAGCACCTGCCAAATATAAGGTGTACTGGACAATATCAAGCCCTTTAAAGCCGAAGTCCAAACTCCCCTGCTAGCAGGTATATGTATAAACTAGCAGCCACATGTACAAATTAGCAGCCACATTTACAAATAAGCAGCCATATGTACAAATTAGCAGCCACATGTACAAATTAGCAGGTATATGTACAAACTAGCAGCCACATGTACAAATTAGCAGGTATATGTACAAACTAGCAGCCACATGTACAAATTAGCAGGTACATGTACAAATTAGCAGCCACATGTACAAATTAGCAGGTACATGTACAAATTAGCAGCCACATGTACAAATTAGTAGGTACATGTACAAATTAGCAGCCACATGTACAAATTAGTAGGTACATGTACAAATTAGCAGCCACATGTACAAATTAGCAGAGCCTTGATTCTGCTAAAGACAAACCACTGATTTACCACTGACACTCTAAAAAATGCCATTTAATTGTAGACTTTATTGTTATCAGGTTAAAGTCTAAAGTCAAATGATATTTTGTAGAGCGAATGAAAAAGTTAAACGAATTCTTTTCATTTGATTTTAGACTTAAACTGTATAAGGTTAAAGTCTAAAATTAAATAGCATTTTAAGAGTGTCAGTGGTTTTACAGTGGTTTGCCTTTAGCAGAATCGAGGCCCAGGTACACATGTAAAAACTAGCCGGTGAAGTTGACTGGGTTCTTAAGGTGTTGGTATGGCCCGGTATATCCAATGTTTGGCATTTATTGCAAACATTGCCACTTTCTATCATCGCACCGCTCGCCACAGGCAGGGAATTCATCCCCACACGTTGCATCCGCCTACAGTGCGCACTGTGAGGTATGAAAGAAATTTCATTCCGCGCACGCTTAGGCTGCGGAATGATCTCTCTGCTGTGATTTTTCCCTGGCGGCTACAATATGGGGTTCTTCAAGAAGAGCATTAGAAGGTTTTTACAGGGTTAGCAGCGCGAGTGTGCCCCTTGTATTGCACACGTCCATAGGCCGACTTATTCGTCAACTCGGCACTCGGTGTCGAGTTGCCCTGAATAATTTTAATTTATTTTTCATTCGACAACTCGGCACTGGCATAGAAATACAGTCGATAGCAAAATGTTAACCGCTTTCCATTAGGTGGCCCGTGTGCTTGTCTGCCACCTAAATGATATAAAAAAATACTTTTTATTTAACAAAGAGCAAAAGATCCAGATACGTTAAGACAGTAACACCTACGTTAACAATATATTTCTTTATTGAATGAGAAACCTACGAAGCTTTCTTATAAGTAACCCAGAGCGTGGTTAGAAGGACTTAGCGTTAGGATTTCAAATTCATTCCGTATAATAACTATGAAACTAATACAGGTTGGTATGTATTAAGGTACGAAATTGTAATAGAAATACGTAGAAAAGGGCAACGCACTAACATTCCCAAAAAGAATGAAAATGTTTTTAGCATGCAGCTTAAAATATGCTCAGTTAAAGCTAGAATAATGTGTTAACGTGTAATATACCTTTACATTCATTATTATAATGTGTTGTGTATACTTATACTATGAAATTCTGGCTTTAAATTGTTCACCAGATCTTTGCAAAAGCAAATAGTATGTTGTTACTATTTTATTCGGGCTTAGTGACACTGAAGTAAGAATTATGGTAAGGTTTTGGTCATAAAATTAATATTTTACCAAAATCTTACTACTGTAATTTTCACTCTACATTTACGTACTTTTCCAGAAGCAATCAATGAATTCGTTTTTGAAAAACAAACCGACAATTACATTTTATCTTGTGACTGTGGGAACTTGTGAACAAACCTGAGGGAATAGCATGAAAAATACTTTTCAGAACTTCGGGGGCGTGCGAAACACGAACAAAAGATGTAGGTAGTTTTATGTACTATGAAGTTACTTCGGTTTTAAGACGAACGAAGTATCGAATGAAATTTTTAAGCAATTGCATGCTAACAATGATTTTTTGATCGGAAAAAGTGATCATCCAGGACGGGACTTGAACCCGTGACCAGTCCCTTACAGAGGGAATGCTCTGACCAACTGAGCTACCTGGACCAATCCTAGATGGCAAGGAAGGGAGTAAGCGAAGAGATGATGACATCTGACAGGAATGTATGGAGAAAGAATCCGACTCCAAATAATTGTGACAAGGGCAGGTAGATGATGATGATGGCTTAAAACATTTTTTACTTAATTTATACCTGAAATAGGTTCACATGGATTGTGGGTTCGGGATCAGGGCTCTACGTGAGTGAAACTGTGGTATTACCAACTGCTAATACTATAAAAATAAGTTGTTAAAATACTAGTCGAAAGTACCTAACGTTTGGTATAAAACCTATTGACTAATCTAGTACCATTGAAAAAGTGTGTAATGTTATGTATACGTACGTATATAATATTCTATCTGTCACTAGATACCTTGGGATAAGTACTCGTATGGCTTCCTAATTGGGGTAGATTAGAAGGAATAATGAAATGGAGACCTCCGCACTATCACTGAAGATAACGAAAAAATATCCTTGTATTGTATTTATTTACACTGTAATAATATATAGTAGGTACCTACTTGTTTTACCATATCTAATCACTAGTCTACCATCCGCGGCACCGCTTGCGTGAATGTCGGTTTAACGTTTTTTGAATAGGTCATGAAATTTTATTATGACAATAATGCAATGAAAATTAAATAATATATTTACATTAAAATAAAAACTAACCAAAAATAAATATTAACATGGCGTCATAAAATTCCAGCGCATCATCACTGACTGGTAATGTGTCCAGAAGGCTGGCGGTATTGCCACGCTGAATGGAAATGCTGATTTTTTGTGCAAGATAGAGTCCAGCGTTCTGGTATATATCTCCGGTTCTATTTACTTAATTGATTTTCATCAAAAAACCCCAAAAGCCTAAGTCTGACCAAGACCTTTTAATAACAAAAAACCGTATCTAAATCCATTCAGTAGTTTGTGTCCATCGCACACAAACAGACAAGGATTCCAAAATAAAAAAATTCGTATTCAGAATCGTTAATTTAAATATCTCCAATGTACAGACACAGCCACTTTACAAATTATTTATTAGTACCTTTATATAGATAATACGTGTTTTAATAATTTTTCTCACCGATTCTTCTGATAATTCCGTACATTTTTTTAAGATAACACATCTAAAAAAATCATACGGAGACCCTCGGCTTTGAGAATTAAATATAATACGTGAATTGGTGACGATATCGTTGAGAATACGAAGCTAGGGTCCACATTGTGCACTCAAAGGGTCGCTTATATTACTTAAATTTCATTTTCGATCGGCGGAAATCTAGGGGGTGTTGGCTACGCTTAGCTGCCCCTTTTACAATATAATTGGGGGAGCGAAATAATCCAGATCAAAGATTTTCTTTAATTACAAGTTCTTCATTTAGCGCAAGGCGATTTATCACTTAAGACGCGTTTTCCTCAAAAGAGCTCTGGATTAATTAGACAAAGATAAAATTTGTGAAACAGCCGCAGGCTTGTGAGTGCTGTGAACAGATAAGGGAGGCTCGATGAGGAGTAATGGATCTATTAGCGTGCTTGGTCCTCCTGTACCCTGCTAGAGGCACTTCTTTTTGTTCGTTCAAAAAATCACCCCATCCTTCGTGTCAATTTTTTTCTGTTCACTTTTAACCTGCGAGTAATTTGCTTACAAAACATTTTAGATTCCAGTTCACAAATCCGACAGATTTTATCTCATGAATTGAGTGCTGATTCGGACTACGTAGAATCAAATGCGAACACAAAATAAAATGGCAGATGTTTGCACTTTTTATTTTTGTATTAGGTGGCAATTGATGTATTTTTATTTTTGTACTAAGTGATGGTAGCTGAATGGATAAGAACGCGGTCCCTTTTCAGAGGTAAAATAGACCAATGTGAATTTCACTTTGTGGAATTTATATGTGCTAATCACATGATTTAACATCTGCCGACAGTGAAGGAGAAACATCGTGTGGAAACCCATAAATACTAGAAGCAATCTAAGGATATGTCCGATCCACCTACCAGCATTAGGCCAGCGTGTGTGTATTAAGGTCTAAACCCTCTCAGCTCTCTCGTTAGAGGAGAGTAGACCCATGCTCAATAGTGGAACATAAATGGGTTGCTATCAAGGATGTTTTTTTATTTAGTATCTATTACGATAGAAGGCATAAATAGTAGACTTACCAGATTTGAAGGTGATTTCGCTGATAAGAATCCATTCATGCTGGAACCTTAGTTTCATCATGATGTGCTTAGCTGTACGATTCTGTAAGTCAATATGGATGATACGAGCATGTTCCGACACCCTGTCCTGCTTCGGCTCATATGATACATAGTCTTCCTGCCAACGTTCGCCTTCCAGTGAGAAATATACTTCGGCTTCTTTGAACAGCTGATGAACAACATATTACGACATTAAGACACTTATTTTACCACTTATTTACGCAATAAAATTCAATTTTCAAGTTCATTCGAGTACAGGACAAATGAAGAAAAGTAATTTCGTTCGCTATTTTTCGCTTTCGCTTTGTCAATTAATAGAAAAATAAAGTAAGGAGTTGTAAATTATAAGTGTATGTACCTGTACATCTTTGGTGAACATGTTGTTGGTGTGTAGATCCACATGATGGAATAGCCTGGTGTCGGTGAAGTTGAAGGTTAGGGTCACTTCTTCATCCGATATCATGGTCTTATTCCAACCCACCCAGCGAGTACCTAAGCAAACAATAACAACGTTAGTTACTAAATTCTCCCTGCTGGTAAATTATATATTTTGTGAAATATCGAGAACATTTTAAAGTGATTATATTGTTTACATACATTATTTCGAATATATAAAATAATGCAACCTATATTATAATTTTATTTATAAAATACATAGATAACACATTAGATTGTTGAATGATTTTAGACTCACGATAAATCAATTAAAACAACCGAAAATAGGTACCTACATTATTTCGAATATATAAAATAATGCAACCTATATAATTTATTAACCTATAAAATATATCACATTAGAGTCTTCAATAATTTCCATTTAGTTTCACGATAAATCAATCAGAAAAACCGAAAATATATAATATTAATTAATTGAATATCTACGAGTATATATTGTAAACATTATATATTTCAAAGTATATATTCTAACAGACAATTTCCTTACCCCTTGTATCGTTTGGATCAGGTAACTCAAAATCATTGGGACCAAGCAAAGAATCAGTCATCTGACCAAGTCCGTTAACAAGCCGGGCGTCACGGAATTGCCCATCGTACGCGAGATCTTCAAATCGGGCGCCTCCAGTCATGGTTTGCATATCACCCCCTTTGGGCGCCGAATACGCGACTAGTTCCTCTGCACAAAAAGTATACAATAAATATACCGCCATCTGGCGGTTATAATCGCACAGCATTATCGCAATATTTCATAAGCCATCTATCTATCTTACGAGCTAAACGTAATCGCTTAGCAGATCCCGGGATATCGCCAGCAATTAAGACTATATCCTTGGTCTACCTACGTTTCCAACGGCATCCATATAATTCCACTCTCATGCAAGCAGTTCGAGGATGGGCTGCGTATGGAAAAAAGCGCACTTTGGATGCTATGAATGGTGCTTCCAGAGTAGTCTTCCTCGGAGTATAGGTGTTCACGTTGCCTGGGATGAGCTGCAAGAAATGTACATTTTGGTATTCGCATAGCAAGGAACCATATTGGCGTGATTGTACAGAAAAGGCTTGTAGAGTGAAATCGCGTACGATTTTGGTTTGATTATGCTTTTTGACTTACTAGCTGACCCACCCCGGCTTTGCCCGTGGCGTATTTCGAACCCCGATACACCCTTTTTAACTCATGTATGGAAATCTACCGGAGTTGTTAACATTTATGACTATTGCTCCGCTCCCTTTTAAAATCGGTTCAGTAGATCCCGAGATTACCCCTTACAATTTAACAAATATACAAACACACAAACTTTACTTCTTTATAATTATTAGTATTAGTAGTATAGATAATATCTCTTGCCTTTTCTGTACAATCCACGCCTCAGACAGATATTAAACTGAAAATAACTTACTAATTTTGTTAATACCTAAATTCTTAGTTCTGATATACTAATGAATCTATAAGTGCACGTAGGTATATATCATCATCCTGTTATATATTAGGTAATAATAGTGATGTGCAAACACGATATTATTGATGCGAAAACAAACGTGATTGTTCTCTACACTGGGGTAGTTCGCAATACCTATATTGACTATCTACACACAATAGTTAAGAGGTTGAAATGCCCATTGGTTTAGTAGTTAAGAGTCTCTCTTCGTACGTATTCTCATACAAACAGTTATCACGAATAAATGGTTTTTTGAATGGTGCCCATGTTAGCAGTATTAATAGCTGAGTTGGTTTTTGTGTTTGAGTTTAAGTAGGTGATCATAAGTGATGTTGCAATAGTATCATTGTGTTGTTTTTAATTAATTTGGAGAACGAGATCACTCGGTATAGAATACAACTGCACTGATTTTATCAATATTAAGTTATTGGATTGTAGGAACAAGTAGGAATCGATGATAATTTAAGTTCAATTTCATTTGTTACATTTAAACCATCAAAAATTATTCACATATTAAAGCAATTATGACCAGGTAGGTATACAGGAAAAAAAAAAGGTATACTGGTCAGTCAAAGTCAAAAAGCATTTATTCTGTATAGACCATCATATGCGGCACTTACAAAACATCAAAATCAAAAGTATTTAAAACTAGAAGCAAATGTACCACCGTGCACCGCACCGGTTCGAAATGGTAGTTTAGTACTTCCATAAAAGAAAAAAATAAGTAATACTTTTTTGTAAGTTATCAATTTTATATACTCTAAGCTCTATTTGTAAAATAAACAGAGCCAAACCAAACAAATGTAACAGTTTTTAAACGTACCTACATACTTTGGCTAACTTTTCGGCCGATATACGTAGATATTAAATATTTGGGCAAGTGGAACGAATACTTGGTACTTTAACCAGCATAAACCAATAATAGAAATAAATATTCATTCATTCATTCATTAATTCATTCATTCATTCAATAACAATATTTGTGCAGCAAAATTTGTACTGCAAAATAAGTGAAACTTACCCGCATTCTAAAACACATTCAAGTTATTGAAGCTATACTAACTTTGGGTCTAGATAGCGCTGTACAGTACGTTCACTATACTAATACTATAAAGCTGAGAGTTTGTTTGTTTGTTTGAATGCGCCAATCTCAGGAACTACTGGTCCGAATTGAAATAATTAATTTTCGAGTCGAATAGCTCATTGAGGAAGGTTATAGGCTATTTATAATTAACACTACCATTCTACATTTTGTATGTTTGCTTTTTCTCTTTATTAGCACTAAATTACCAAGCTGTGGTAAATGTCGTTGGTGGCACAATTATTAACTTGTTTAGTGATAATTTATTTAAGTCAATATCATATTGTGTTACCACTGTCTATTTACCCAACTAAATTTAAAAAAAATAATCACGCCACTACACAGGGGCACAAATTAGTAATCATTCATTGTCATTCATCGATATGAAAATTACCGGCATGTATGTGTTAAATAAACAAGGAGGTAGGACACGATTCTCCCGTCCGAAATGAGCTGTCCGACTGGGGTAGTACCACCGCTCTATAGAACACCGCGGCCATAATAACCATCGTGTTGTGTTCCCGCCGGTAAGTAGGGTAGCCAGAGCTCACTGTGTCTCTCCTCCCCTCACCCCTTCCTAGCCTCCCCACCCCTTCCCAGGCCTCCCCGCTTTCCTTCAGGGTAGGCAGCGCGTGTGCGACACCCTTAGTGTTGCACACGTTCATAGGCCAAGGGGGCCGCCGTGTGTTTTTCTGCCACCTATGTAATATAAAAAAAAATCAGTGCGTCACGGGTTCGGAGTAAGTCAGGGTTGAAGCCGCGGGGAACAGCTAGCAGAATATAATGTAACAATAACAGAACTGCACAATTATTATTCAATTCTTATTTTGAAACAAAGGACGGGCCCTTCAAAGAAAAGTTCCGCTCAGTGAAAATATTTTCTACCCATTACAGTATAAGCATTTACAAGGACAATGAAATCGTTTATCTTCTTTCGCCATTCCACATGGGGCGGTCTCACATGTTTTGTTTTAACATTCTACTTTATGTACGGCCATACATCACAGGAAATTGAAAAAAAAAACGTCTAAATGGTTTTTATAATCTCTACTTTCCGTGGAAGATAATAGTATCAGGCATCAATATCAATCAATCAATCAGCCTTCTTCAATCCACCGCTGGATATACGCCTCTCCCAATAAAGAAGAAAAAAAATTAGGCATAAATATAATTTATTTAAATTTATCTTCTCATAGAACGCGATTAGATAATACCTAAATAAAATCGTTTATTGCCCGTGTTACTACTCGTATTAAACTTTCTTCTAGTAGTAAAATTCAGTTCTTACTACAAAAAATGAAAGTTGTTAAAAAATTGCGTGTGCTACTACCATAAATTATTGCTGCTCTAAAACTCAGAACGGTAATTAAATTACCGATGTTACTACTGGTAAGATTGGTAGTAACACGGATAATAAACCTCCAATCCAATATCCTAATCTAGTACCTATCAATATAGGTATGGACGGTTTGCACATCACTACGCGAATCACGATATTTGACCATCGACATAGTGTTCCTAATTTATTAGCCGAACATTTTTATAATGTTAATTCAAATACTACTCTGTCCTACTAATATTATAAGTGTGAAACTTTGTCTAACGGTTGCACAGATCGGGTTGAAATTTGGTACAGGGATAGATTGTACTCTGTATGCTACACATAGCCCTATTTCTGTGTATCCCTGGAATAGGTTCCCATGGGAAGTGGGAACGGAATCACACTCCCATGCGGGTGAAATTAAATGAAATGAATATTTATTGGCAGTATAATGTATTGTAGGCATGAGAGAATGTTCTGACATCTGGGTGAAGCCGCGGGTAACAGATAGTTAACGTATAAGTCGGCCAGAGAAGTAATGCTAGCCTCCGCTCAGGGACTGATTTGATGTAACCTGAGATTTGTGTCTTAGTACGAACATGAGCCTTCTGAATTGAGGGAAAGGAAAACTTTGATCTAAAAAATTTTCATTTGTTGTACTCGCTTGTTCAAAAAGTAAACAACCTAGATAGGATTGTATGTTGATATATTATGTTGATATATCATAACTATCTGTATGAAAGGACCTCTATATTTTCAGCTCTTATACCTACAAGTTTGATTAAAAAAAAAAACAAAATAAAAGTTGCTACTTACCGTACTGCCGTTGAAATCCTTATATTTCTTCCATCGTGGCAGAGCAGATCGCCAGTACTCCACCGAATAACTCTCGACAAACTCTACTCCAACAGAGTTCGCGAATCGACCTTGAGATTCGGTACCCGTGATCAAATATTCAGCACGAAGGTCAATCTCCAAAAACTGGCGGCTCCGCGGTGAAATAAGCCCATTAGGACACCACGCTCCTCCTTTTATCTCGGTCCGTATACTACAATCAAAGCCCTTATTTAACTCAAACAAAAGCCCTGTGTAAATTTTCTTTCATCTATCACAAAAAAAACATGCAACAAGTGGATAGATATAAAACTGTTAAGTGTATTTGTGTAGTTCAATTTTAAGTTCTAACCAGCAATTTCATAAGCAGTAATTGAAGGCACGTTTGCGCATAACCAAATAAAATTAGCTTAATAGTCTGTGCAAATAGAAACCGTTTGTGTATTTCGTTTGACAACCAAGGTGGGCCGGAGCTACTGTCTAGCGGTAGTTTCATTTGAATATCGCTGGTGTGATCTCGTCAGTAGCAACAGTGGGTATACGGAACAAAGCGCGCTAAGCGCTGAATTAACGTGGCGTTCGCTAAATCGCCTCTGACCCTATGTAAAGTGGCTCAGATGATAAGGCTTTGGCACATTCGGCCCTACTTACATCTTGTTATCTTTGGGGAGTCAAGCCCCGAAAGGCTTTTGTAGGATCACAGTCATTCCAAATTCATATGAAAATTTAATTTTCTGTTAGTGAATTTCTCAAACGGGAGTTGAGTTTTCGCGTTATTGTCTCGCATCGAGCTTATGCGGGCTTAAGGCCCCGAATGTGAGTCCCTCTGTTAATTATTTGAGCTAAGTATGAACGTTCTGCGGCCGTGGGATTCACAATTATTGTAACAAGTTTGCCGTATGATAGCGCTTTATTGTTGCTAAACAATAGCCAGCTAAACACGTTATATCGATTCTATGTTATTTGCTTTGAATTCCTTGGAGCATGGTTCTATTCAAATTGTTGTCATTGACTAATTACGGGATTGTTTAAATGTTGAATTTGTGTTTGAATGTTTCGGTGTAAAGTGTTGTCTACGTTCGTGAGCCACATTCTGCTTCAATAATACTTTTCTTCGAAATACGTTTTTATACTTGAAGACTTTCGTTTTACCCTAGGCGCACACTTAGCGACACGCGACAGCGACAACTCGGCGACTAGACGCGACGACAGGCTGCAGCCGAGAAATTCATAATAATGTTGTTCAAAGCTCAGAGACGCGGAGTCGCGACGTCAAGGTAGGGGAGTCGCCGCGTCTAGTGATGCTATGAAATTGTCGGTCCCAGCTTGTCGCATCTAGTCGCCGAGCTATCGCTGTCGCCTGTCGCCAAGCGTGCGCCTAAGGTTAGACTTAAGATTGTCCTTATGTACTAGTACTTACCGTGAGCTTAGTGGCGATACACTTTGATCGTAGCTTGAGCTCGAGGACAGTGAATCGTTAGATATCCGGCCGTTCCCCATTCCGAGCGGTACTTCACATTTTCCCACTTCAGCTGCAACAAAAAGAAAAGTTAGGTTAGGACAGAACGACGCACAACTTGATTCTGAATGTAATGGTAGAACCTGACGTCATAAGAATTTCGTCGAATACATTATAGGCGAATAGCGAATAGCGAATTGTGGTTCCACCATAACATGTTAATTTCGAGTTTTTCAGTAGTCGTAATAAAATAGATTATCTATATTAATAATATTTTGTTTAGTTTTTAGTTTTTATTTTAATGTAAATATTATTTAATTTTCATTGTATTTTCATCATAATAAAACTGTATTTAATATTTAATTATTTACTTTTAAAGCGAATATACAGCTAAATGTTTTGTGATTAATATAGAGCTAAAAATGCAAGAAAAATATTAATATTCACAAAGCTGAATAGTTTGATTGAACACGCGCTAATCTCAGGAGCCACTGATCAAAATTGAAAAGTTATATTTACGTTGGATATCGACGAAGGCTATATCATCACGCTATTACCTAAGGGATCGGAGCAGTATTCATGTATGTTAACAAATCGGACAAAATTGTCATACAGGATTGTAGAACTAAAAATTTACGGGGATGTATGGATAAATGTGTATGTACTACAGGAGTAAAGTATGGCACGGACAAAGCCGCGGGGGAAATCTAGTACTTTTATATTTTTGTTGTGTTCACAGACTTTTAATTACGTTACTTAATTATTGTAATGACTTATTCAGAAATTTCTTTGTTCAGATATAGGCCGAGACCATTGTTATTTTTTAATTATGGTAACCGTCGTGGCCGGTGGCGTACTTTTAGAAAATGCGCGAACAATATTCCACTAAAAAAATACGTTGTTTTCTTAATATTTTGTTTCTTTTTTTAAATTATTATTACGCTAGACGATGAGAAGAAGAAGAAGTGAAGAGCAACTAGCATTCCAAACATTTTATGCCTACACACATTCTAGAATCCATAACAGAAACTAGACAAATTAAGGTTACCTTGGGTCTAGAGAGCATTGTTTAAAATGTCGTAGAGTATTTAAAAAAAAATACAAAGCCAATTCTACACTTTACATGCCGCGAAATGGCCTTTAATAGGCTAAGAGCCGGTGAAGATCGAACTACAGCCATTTGATAACTAGATTGAATATATATTTATCAAACATTACTGTGGGCTACCCTTATTAGGTAGACATATGCTATCGCGGACTTTTATGTAGACCTTTTTAAGTTGAACATTTCCACAGTACATTATTTTGTTCTATCTTCAATAGTTTTCGCAGCGCACGCGATGTAAGTAATTTGTTTAGGTCATTTTTTTACACCTTGGGTTACATTATTGAAGTTTTAGTAAGGATCCCTAAATTTTTCGGGGATAAATTATAGCCTATGTTACTCACAGATAATGTGGCTTTCTATTGGTGAAAGAATTATTGAAATCGGTCCAGTAGTTTCGGAGCCTATTCGTTACCAACAAAACAACAAAAAAACAAAAAAACAAAAAAACAAAAAAACAAATCTTTCCTCTTTATAATATTAGTATAGATTTATCATCTATAACATGCCTACGATCACTTGCCTATCAAAAAGTGTTCAGGACTATTCTTAATAAAATATATTTTTTTTTATCACCCATTCACTCTTTTGATAAGTGGGCATTTTTATTCTAATTGATAGTTTTTGATTTAGAGAATATGCTTCGGTAGGCTTGCCTAATTATTTTTGTACATGACTACTTGACCATCAGGTATTTGTATTAAGAAAGATAACTTGATGACAAAATCAATGGGTATAGGTTTGCCTGCAAAAAGCCATTCATGATAATTATAGCCATAAAAAATAGTCATGAGCCCTTTTGATTGTCAACTTACTCGTAAATATAATACATGTTATAATAGCATGAATAATAATTGATGAAAAAATATGCCTCATCTGGTTTTCTAATGGGTGAAATATAATGCATGTTATTAGATGAATAATAATTGATGAAAAAATATGCCTCATCTGATTTTCTGATGGGTGAAGGTCGATCTCCAACAGCTCCTCTACTATAAATAAATATGACGTTGTGTATCGCTTATCCGAGTAACAGCGTAACGACCGACTGTGAACAGCGGTTGGCAATATAGGAGAGATTAAGACTTGTGGAAAGCTTTGTGTAATTTTTTTTGCGGCTGCTTGTAAGCACGCCATACAGCCTATTCTTTTCTATTTTAATGTTTTACGAAGCTTACTTGTTACGGTAAGCCAAAATACAAATTTTCTTATGCTATTTTTTTTAATAAAATCCTAATATATCTTTTAGTTTATTTTTGTACTTCAAAGAGATCAGTCCATTAAAAGATTGACTGCCCCTAATACTACATTAGATTTTTTACCCGATTGCCAAGAAGGGTTATGTTTTTCGCGCGTATCTTGTATGTAGGTATGGTTGTAAGATTCTTTATTACCTTATCTTCTAAACCACTGGACGGATTTCTTTAATTAACATAACCAAGTGTTAATTCACTTAAACATTATTCAACTGCCAATCTAATTTTTTCAATGGATCCCAACTGTTAAGTTGTTATGTTTCTAGACCACAGGATATCAAAGTGCTTGTTTTTATTCTTATTGTTTTTTTACGCAGTTGGGTCTTTTGTTTTTTTGAATTATTATTTTTTTAAAGATCGTTTTATAGTTGGGTAAGGTTTGAATAATTCTTACTTTTTTATTTTTATTACTGGGGTACCTACAATAAATTATATTCTATTTATTTTCAGTATTTTTTTAATAATTGGGTTTATCTCTCAAAACTGGTATTCGTTGTTTACCAACTAACTAAACCTACTACTACTAACTAAAACAGGCAGTGTTGGTGAGGAACAAAGAGGTTTTAAAATGCTCTTCCATTTTTGATTATTACTCTGCCGTAATGGGTTTTTAGTTCGTTTCACTACGAACATAGTGCTTTATTATGGTATTTTTATTTTTAATTGTCTGGGTTTGATATAAAAAAAACGTTATAAATTTTGCAGGTGAAAGGTCAGAAAGAAAGGAATGAAAGGTCAGTATGGAGGTGATATTAAAAATAGTGCCAAAAATTATCATAAATATATCATAATTAAAAATAATAAAGTCGTTTAAAGTTTAAAAATCGAATGAGGTCTAGTAGACCTCAAACGACTCAGAAGACCTCCGGTAACTTACGAAAAACCGCGTTTTTCCAGTGAAATTATTGAAAGTCTACAACTTGCGTTTACTTAGACATTATATTGTAGCTTTTTGCAATCCTTTAAGTTTCTTGAAAGTTTCAATCGTGGTATGGTATTTCCCAAGCCTAGGTGCCGACGTTAATTTATCCTAACAAATAATTAAAACTTGTTCATAATTACAAAATAGTTCAGATATAAAATAAATATTACATATTGACGAGCAACATGCAGTATTTTTTTTAAACATTCACCCAACGAATACTTAACATAATAACGTATGCCAGACCAAATAATTCTTGTGTATCGCACTGTAACGTCGATGTTATTACCGGTTTATTTTTATATAGCAATTCGAATGAATGGTTTCAACCGTGTGTACGTAAGCAGAGAATGCAACGCATTATTTTTTATATTATCTGAAATAAAATGGTGAATATTTTTGTTATAAGGCGAGAACGTTGGCATAATGATTATAAGGCTTAAGAGCCCTTTCTTCTCCGCATGTCATGACTAGCAGAGTGTAGTCTGTAGTGGGGGGGGGGGGGGGGGGGACACGAACACCTGTCATCCTAGCAGTCGACATTTTTTTTATACTACTTAGGAGGCAGACAAGCACACGGCCCACCTGATGGGAAGCAGTGGGAGAAGGGGTACAGTGAGAGCTACCCTACTTACCGGCGGGAACACATCACGATGGTTATTATGGCCGCGGTGTTCTATAGGGCGGAGGTACTACCCCAGTCGGACAGCTAATTTCGGACGGGAGATACCGTCGTGTCCTACCTCCTACATGGCCCAGCAACGCGATGCTCACCCCATCTTCTACCAAGGACAACATAACGTGGTTCCTAAACCCGATGGAGCCATCTTGAAGTTGGAGATGGCGTTGGGTCAGCCGGGGTGTGAGGAAATTACTTTTGAAATGACCCCATCGTCTGAAGTCCGTCTGGAGTCCGGGAACTGAGCAGTCCGTCTGAAGTAGTACCTCCGCCCTACAGAAGACCGTAACAACAATCGTGTTGTGTTCCCGGCGGTAAGTAGGGTAGCCAGAGCTCACAATCCCCTCCTTCATCACCCAATCCCCTCCTCCAACACCCCAAACTTCCCAACTCCTCCTCCAGGATCGGTAGCACGAGTGTGATACTCTGGTATTGCACACGTCCATAGGCCACGGTGACCACTTCCCATCAGGTGGGCTTCAATTCCATACTAGCATTGAAAACTTCCACTTCAGAGACCGCAGGGACCATTACTTTTCCATTTTCTTCACAATATTTCACTTACTCCATATCTAGTACATCATAATCACCTCTTATTTCATGAGGCCGACAAGTTGAGGGCCATCATTATGGCACTGTCGGTGTATGGTGGACCCCCTTCCTGAGACTTTACCTTTAGCTTACCATCAGCCGAGGTGAAGTCATATTGACGTGACCGGTATATAAAAAAATTGTCACGTTGTTCAAAAGCAGTAACGAAGAAGTTACAATAAAGTCTGTGTATACATAAACTCACGCCTATATCCCCGAAGGGGTAGGCAGAGGTGCTAGCACCCATTTCACCAGTTTATGTTTAGGTCCCAATGTAATAGGTGGCGAGCCTATTGCCATTAACCGGGCACTTATAAACCTGCGATAAATACACACATAACTTCGAAAAGCATCGAAAAGTCATTGGTGTGTGCCATGGTGAACCTGGGATCGAACCCGAGACCTCGTCTCAGCAGTCCATTATCCAGACCACTAGGCTACCGTGTTCTTCAAATAAAGTCTGTGTATTAGCAAGGATATGTGAGCGCCTTAATCTAAGCGGCAGCCTTGAGCGATGCGCACCAAATCCACATAGCGGTGACACGTGACAAATTACTCCAGCAAATTACTCGCAAGTGAAACAAATAATTTATTAAAAAGACGAATGAGGTGTCACAAGGTGATTTTAATTATAACATGGTAATACTTGTCAAAACTGTCGTATATTGACGGTGATTGATGGCAACACCGAATTAGTCTGAACGTCTGATGATGAATTGAATGGACGTGTGACATGCTGCTAATTCTGTTTATACATCTCTAAATTTTAAATTCTCTAAAATTTTCTAATTGCATCTGTTTCTTTCATTATCAGATAGAAAAGGACAGATGATTTATTTTAGTGAACACCTGTCAAATTAAGTCGGCGCCTTGACGGTACCCTTCAAGTTTAGTCGACATCTACGAACATGCGACTTAACTTACTACGCACCAACAAGGCGCTGTCTTAATTTGACAGGTCTTAACTTAAATAAAATCACCTGTCCTTTTCTATCTGATAATGAAAGAAACAAATGCAATAAGAAAATTTTAGAGAATTTTAAGTTTAGAGATGTATAAACAGAATTAGCAGCATTGTGGTGTCTTGCTATTAAACTTTTAATCGTTACTAGCTTCCGACCGCGGCTTCGCTCGCGTGGAGTTCGGTATCGCCACCAAGTTTACTTATAGTGTGAAGCTAGTTTTATAGCATGAAGGAGGTACTTCCCCAGTCGGACAGCTCATTTCGAATGAAACATACCGTCGCGTCCTACCTCCATCAGCACTATCCTCTATTTGAAGCATAGGGCCCCCTTCCGCTATGCAAAGTCCGACACGAGTTGCTTAATAGTGTTATGGGCTTAAGTTTAGATCACCCTATATGTACTGCCTCTCGATGGGAGACACCCTAGAAGTAGGTGTTTAAATATAGCGTGACGTGGTCCCCACACGCCTCTCTGACTTGGTCTTTCTTATACTCAATTATGAGACTACCGGCTTAATAACTTCCTACGGATTACTAAAAACAGTTCCCTGTAACGGACAACCACCGTGGGATATTAGTCGGCTCGAATCTGACATATCAATCTCATTGTTTTGATGGAGGTAGGACACGACGGTATGTGCCGTCCGAAATGAGCTGTCTGACTGGGGAAGTACCTCCGCCCTACAGAAGACCGCGGCCATAATAACCATCGTGTTGTGTTCCCGGCGGTAAGTAGGGTAGCCAGAGCTCATTGTACCCCTCCTCCTCCCTACCCCTTCCTAGCCTTCCCACCCTTTCCTACCCCCGCCCTTTCCCTTCAGGGTCAGCAGCGCGTGGATAATGCCCTTGGTGTTGCACACGTCCATAGGCCACGGTTACCGATTCCCATTAGGTGGGTCGTGTGCTTGTCTGCCACCTAAGCGGTGTAAAAAAATAATAATAATTCGGCACCACTCGACAACAAGCCTTCATTTCGTTCAAAGTATCAATATAATTTGTAATATATTAAGTAGTACTCAGAAAGGAAAATGATTTATGTATATTGAAATTAACATTAATATTTGTTCAACTAGACGCTCAAGCCTGAAATGATTTCAAGTCGGGTTGAAATTAACCATACCAAATCCATATTAAATCAGTTCTACACATATATTTGGTACGAATATATTATGCATTATTTTAATTCCTTTTAACAAAAGTTACAAGTCTGAATAGCGGAATGATCAAGTCTAGAGAAACATTAACTGAAGTTTCCAGCTATTTCCCAAAGGTACGCTAAACTTACTACCTCATTACATTAATTGTCCGTCGCAGAGGAGAATAACTATTAAAAATTCATTGTTCTCAGCCTACCTTCAACTTCACTGGAATAGCATTATTAATATTTAATTCAACCGAGACGCCCCGCCTAATGCTCTTAATTTAAAATTCTTCTAAACTTAATATTTGAGCGGAAGACGCCCCCTAAGGATACTATACCTATTAAAAATATATCAAAATAGCTGTTTATTCGCAGTCATTTCGTTTACAAAGCGGCGTGTGTTCGTAGCTGGCGCGAATGCTTGGCTGTACGAGCCGCAGTCGAGAGCGCGGCGTGCTAAAACACCGCGTGGGTAATGTTTCACATGGAGTTTCTCGGTACGGAGAGTAGACTTGCACGCTCAGTGGTATATAAATTTTCCGTCAGTACCGCATCAGAACCGCAGTAGGTAGGTAGAACGACGGCCGTACCTCGTACGTGTTACGTTGCCAAATAAAAATGTGGAAGGGACCCCGTTTTCAACAGTAGCTACCATCTCATATAGACCGGTCGTACAAATAAGATAATAGAAATATATACGTGTGGTAAGTTAGGCGTGTATACAATTCATAATGCCTCCTATTTATTATGATAAGTAGATATTATATTTATGGTTACGTATCTTGGTGTTGTTATGAGATAATGTTGTTTTGGGTCCGCTTTCTATATGTACTGTGCGAAATAATATGAGCGTGATATTAACCATGACTGCCAAGTCTTAACGCGATTATAACTGCTTGTATGAGTGTTTTTGTAACAACTACACACTATAGAATAACATCGCTAAATTTTGTATTCGAAAATAACCTCTATTTAGTTGCGATTCTCGACTCAAAATAATTAATTTAAAAGTATGCAAAGGGTATTTTAGTAAGCTATTAATTATATATACGTTTCTAATTAAACAAAAATTAATTCGTCTGTAATTATTTGGTATAATAAAATTATGAATTCGTATGCCAATATACATTGATTTTAATCTTAAAGTATGTACAAATTTTACTATTTGCGTACATAAGCGCCAATTATTTCTTTATCAGTTTATAGTAACGACATGAATTTTAGTAAATTGTACCATAAAACGAAGTACATAAGTATTAATATTCGCTGGAAACGTTTAAATGCCGTACCTACTGAGTCTACTGACATAAATAATTCATGTTGGAATTAAAGAACTTTAAGTTTCACCCATTTTAGCGAGCTACTGTAACTAATGAAAGTGTTTACCGTAGACTTATGAAATAATGGTTCATTTTTTAATCAACATTGTCTTGTTCTGTTAGTTATCTACTAGAAGTAAAAGACACAAAGTTAGAAGGTATATTTTTTAATTATTTTAGTTTCGAGAGACCACTGTCTCACCTGCTGGTAAGTGAAGATGATGTGATGAAAATGGTTACCTATTCAAAGTTATTTTATTCCTTTTGGATCATTTCTGTTAGTTTTGGTACCTGGTACCAGAGTAGTAATAGTAGGTATTAGAACTTACTATTGGCAATCCATTCCAACTCTATAGTTTTTATAGATCTAGCTAGAACAAAAGGAACTTTCAGGATGGGGCTTAAACCCGGAGCAGTTCCTAATTCTTGAAAACTACACAAACAATCATTTTTAAACGGTTTTATTTAATTCGACCTGTTTGTTTGGGTCAAATCTAGTAATTGAAATTTGATCCCCTTTCAGTAGTCTGATTGGTCTGATTATTTGGCTGAAGTCTTTAGTTCTGATGACAATACAATTTAAAACCGTTTACTTAACTAAAAAAAATTACTTAATTTTATTATATATTGTTTTTGGATTAATTCACCAACATTGACATTTTGAATCAGTACGCTAACAAAAAAAGGGATCTGAACCCGCGAACGTATATGAAGCTACCATACAGTAGTCTCTCAAAATTTCATTCAAATGTTTCATTCAATCAACCAATTAGTCTAGTAACGTCCACTATAGGCAATATAGGTCTCGCTCAATGTAAATTACTTAAAAATCGTTTACTTGCCCACCTACAGCATCCCGACTATTCCAGTTACCTATAGTAACTGTATCATATCCTAGCTTCCGTCCGTGGCTTCGCCCGCGTGGAGGTCAACATTGCCATCAAGTCATTTTATACCTAGTTTTTTCATACCTTGGTTTACATTATTGCAGTTTTAGTAGGGATCCCTATTTTTTTAAGTAAAATATATAGCCTATGTCACTTACAGGTGACGTGGCTTTCTATTGGTAAAATAATTTTCACAATCGGTTCATTAGATCCAAAGATTACCCCCTCTTACAACCTCACAAACTCACAAACTTTACCTCTTAATAATATTACTAGCTGACCCACCCGGCTTCGCCCGTGGCGTATTTCGAACCCCGATGCACCGTTTTAAACATAATAATGCTCATGATTTATCAGTTTTCCTAAAATGTATGGGAATCTACTGGAATTGTTCACATTTATGATTATTGCTCCGCTCCCTTGGGCAGTAGCGTGATGATATTTAGCCTATGACATTCACGGATAATGTGGCTTTCTATTGGTGAAAGAATTTTTAAAATCGGTTCAGTAGATTCCGAGATTACCCCTTACAATTTAACAAATATACAAACACACTAACTTTACCTCTTTATAATATTAGTATAGATTTACATAGTATAGATAATGTCAGGTAACGAAGTCATTGAACTACATTGAAGCAGTGACCTTCAGACTGTTCGCAATCTGTTACTGTGAAGCCACAAAGACGGCTTGCGATACAATAATACATTTACAATGTAAGTAGGCAATGAATGTTGTAACAGAGTTTCATAAAACTGCCTTTACGGATCCTTTTAAGATTATACGGCTCTTTGGCTATTATCCTCCTTGTACATGGAATATGGGGAAATCCAGAGCGGTTAAGTGTTTTTTCCTGTCAACTTATTTGCATTTTTAAGTTTATTTGTAACAACATTTACTATAAACCTTTAGGTTTTTTTCCTGTTTTGTTCTTTTTAACAACTCTAGATGGGGATTCCGTTTAAAATTATAGGATTTTCAACCGATTTTGAAACAAGCTGCTGTTTAAAAAAAAACTTAAAAAAAAAACTTTTATTATTTACAATATACCTATCGCATTGTCATGGGACTTACATCAGTATTCAGCTCAATCGGATAGCCAGAAGTGGTCGAAAAATGGTTTGCAAGATTTGATTACAAAAATATGAAACTAAATAAAAGCTTGTAAAAGGAGGATGTTTTTTTTGTTTGGACATAACATAACGCTGTCATAATATGTAAACGGACTTCAATTTTTTTTTGTTAGACAGACATTTCCTTCGAAATGTTCCTATATGAATTTCGTAAAGATCTGATGACTAGTTTCGGATACAGACAATCTGGAACTGCTGCAATTGCTGTTATCGTACATTGAGGCATTCTAAGGGTCCGTTCACATAGACCGGCTCGGAGAGCATCGGCGCGCATTTTTCTTTTAACACTGAAATGATTTTCAGTGTGATAAAAGCAGTGCAGATGCAAAAATAAACCTTACTACAAATACTAAAAACTCTGTTTTCGACGTGATAAGAATCTGCTCTCCTCTCCGAGCCAGTCTGTGTGAACGGACCCTACGCAATCTTATAACATAACCTAACGCCTGTATGCTCTAAGTGGGCTCGCAGACGTATGTAATTCATTCAATTTTATATTCGTCATTTATGGATATGACTGAGATTAACGCTAGGTTGAAAGAAAATATTCGTCATTTATTTAATTATGCACCGATATATTTTTAAAGATGGTTTAACTTTTTTTTCAGAAAGTACTTATTTCTTTACTTATTTATTGGCGAGTGAGTTATGAGTGATTATGCCGTTCTCATTAAAGCTGTCGTGTACATAATGTTACGATCGATTTATGATACGAACATTAAAGTTAGTTTTACGATCGAGAGATCTCGAGTTCAAGTTCAAGTCCTTTCGATCAACGAACGACCAGACGAACAGCGTCACGCCACCGCTATATGGTCGATATTCCACTCATACGCACAAAGCGCTTTGCTGACACGTTCATCGTGCGTACAGCTAAGGAGTGGAATTCCTTGCCTGAGTCTGTGTTTCCGGAAAGCTATAACCTGGGAGTTTTCAAGTCACGATTGAATAGGTTCCTTCTAGGCAAGCGTGATTCATCGTAGACCACACCGTCACTTACCATCAGGTGAGATTGAGGTCAAACTTAAGCCTATCATGAGTAAAAAAAATAAATCCTGATCAATATACTACAGACGTGAACTCACATTCTCACACAAGTAATTTAACTTAGCTATGCAATAATTGGAAACAGTAATCTTAATTTTTTTACGAATGAATAATAACTGAACTGAATCTACTAAAAAAATGAATTTAAAAAATGAACCACAGTACAAACACTTTTTTTATCGTGCGGAAATCCTCATGGATACCACCCGGAATGGTTATGTCAGAATTGGACCGACTAAAACCGCACGCCGTCTCGGGTCTTAGTTACCGGGGTGTAAGGTTACCAAGTAGGCATATCCCACCACAGTACAAACCATTTTCATAAATTTTTTGGGTAATAAACATTATACAGTAGTATTCCTTATTCTAATGAATCATTCGTTATAGCCAAACTTAAACCATTCTCTCCATATCATGAAAACTGAATACCATTACAATGGCCTCTGAAGTACATGTACCGGGTAGTTGTGCCCGGCACCATAAATCTAAGTGTATCTAAGCTCGCCTAGTTTCGGTAAAGTGCTGCCTTTAGCCGAACTAGGCCGAGCATCCTGTTTCAGCTATTATATATTGATAAGTTCAGCCAAGTTGGACCGAGTGAGGAACAGTGTGATAAGGGAACATTGCGGTATGATTGAAGATGTAGTGACCATGATAGAGAAAGGGATGGTTAGATGGTTCGGACATGTAGAGAGGATGGATGAAGGAATATTGACGAAACAGATATATGAGGCGAGGGTGAATGGGCAACCCGGTATAGGCCGACCTAGGCGTACATATTCTAATCAGATCCAGGACGTTTTGGAGAAAGGCCAGGTCGAGAGTACCCGGGACCAGCGTGCATGTATGAATGCAATTATGAAAGTTGAAGAAGCGAAAGGAGTATGCCAAGATCGTAGCAAGTGGAAAGATGTTGTCTCTGCCTACCGCAATGGGAAAAAGGCGTGATTTGTATGTATGTATGTATGCATGTATGTAAGTTTTTGCACCTAAATTATTTAACTAGCCTAGCCTATACCCGCTGCTCTACCCGCATGGCTGTTGGTTTTCGCATTTTTTGACTATATATATATCTTCGGTTTTAATCAACCGATTGCAATCAAATACGTAACATTTTAAGTCTGACAAAGACCTTATACAAGAAAAAAAAAAAACAAAATTCATTCAGTAGTTTTCGTGTCCATTACAAAGTACAATCCATCCACAGGAAGGGGGTCAATTTTCTATTACTAGATTTGACCCAAACAAACAGGTCAACTTAAATAAAAGCGTATAAAAGACAAACAAACCAACAATAAATAAAAAAAACTAACTGTCAATTAAAATAAATTCTTCTAGAAATAATAGAATGTCTTATTTAACTTCTATTTGCAGTTTACAAAAATCTCATTTGTACGAAACCTCCTTAGAATTAAGTAATCTCGCCGAAAACACTTTCAGGTAAAATAACGCCAAGACGACTTATTTCTTTTTTTTTTTCTATTAAGTGATATTTATTTATACAGAATTATTATTAAACTATCTTAGAAAATATTAAGTATGTACAAATTTAAAAAAAGTTTAGGTGTCGAAGAATTCCTCCCCATCGATGTCGACTGGTAACGTACCCAAAAGGCTGGCGGCATTGCCACGTTGGATGGCAATGCCAATTCTCTGAGCAAAAAAGAAGCCAGCCCTTTGATCACGTGAAGCGTCGACCAATTTATTTCTTGAAATTTTAAAAATAGTAAGTTCTTAAATAGAGCTTAGCTCCTAACTTAAACTATAAATAAATAAAATGAATACCATGTCTTGCTCACAATTTGTGGTCAGGCCATTTGAGGGCCATCTCGAAGCCAAAGTGCGAGTGAAATGCCTTATAGGTACCCCGGCACAAGACAACCCGAGACGGCGTGCGGTTTTAGTCGGTTATTATTATACCGACATAGCCGCCCCCACTACCATTTCAGCATTATAAGTGTATGGAAAGGTGACCTCCATTCCTGAGCCTTCGCCCTTTACTTACTATTAGGCGAAGTGAAGTCACTGATTGACGTGTCCAATTATTTGCAAAAATAGGGCAATATAAATCCAGAAAAGGTAGGTAGTGCCGCGTGTGTCGTCTTGTCGGGTCCACTGCCGTGCCTCTAGGTGAAAGTACTACCTGTGTTTATTAAAAAAAGGAAGGCCAGCCGGCTTAATTGGAAGTTCTTGGGCGTTGTTATTAAATTTCGTAGATTAAATGAGATCATTATTGAGATTTTTCTGAGATATGCGACGTGACCTCTGAAGCGTGTTGTTACAAGCTTTTATTTAACTTGCTCTGTGAGTTTGGGTCAAATATATAATAAATAATTAATAATTGAAATAATAATAAATAAAATATACTTATAAATAATTGAAGATAAAGATGGTAGGCGACCATAGGAACTTCTAAACTAAACAGGATAAACCAAACAGGCTTGGTTTTTTTTTCACAGGAAACTATATTCTTCTAATATGGAAAAATTATATAAGCAGCCATTTTGTAGCGGCCGCCATCTTGGATTTACAATGTTACAGAATAGATTAGCTTGTATTGTCACCAGAACTAAAGATATATGCAAAATATCAGAAAAATCCGTTCATAGGAAGGGGGTAAGTTTTCAATTACCAGATTTGACCCAAACAAACAGGTTCAATGCCAAGATATAATGCTAAATCACTCACTAAATACATTTACATTCATAAATATTGTGCACAGGTTATAATTAGCAGACAGCGTTTCAAACTCGGGGCGTTTTCGCAATGCGGTTAGTTGTTTAACGTGTGAACCAAACAGAGCGACGCTGGCTTTGTATTGTAACGCTAAAGCTAATGGAATGGGCGGGCTTCAGACATGTATTTACTGCAATTTTAGGGTATAAAAATAAATTTACGAATATTTTGATAAAAGCTAGCCGTTTCATACCAAGTGTCCAATTCGGTAACGACATTAAATGATAATGAAAATTGTTTGGGCGTGAATATAAAATCATTGTACACTATACAGAAAAAAACATACAATAAATATTTTAAATTTCAGTACATTTTGCAATATGACAACATTGAATACAAGATGGCTAACATTGTAGACAGAGTACCTACATAGTTTATAGCCATGACTCACATGACACTAAAATGACTATTTATAATCAGAGAGGGACGCCCAAATACACATTGTTAATAAGAGTAAGCGGGACAGACATAATATTTTTGGTAGAGGGATATACTCGTATTATAATCTGGAATAATATGAGCTACTTTTACACCTGAAATAACTTTGGAACAGGAACAGGAATACAACTCCATACTTTCAATTTGGGCCCCATAAATTGTACACAAAACAGAAAAAAAGAGAAATAATGCTGGTTATTGGCAAAAATACTATTATAATTCGCCTCCAAAATTCAAGGGCATATTATTAATAAAATATAAGTACCTTTTTATTACGCCAACATTTTTTAATCCGCCATATTTGTTGTGTTGCAACAAAGTGTTTATTTAGTTAGATTTCGCCCATAATACGACGCAATATTATGAGAATTGAATAGTGTAAAGTGAAAACTACATTGCCTAGCTATTTTTCTAAGTAGTGTACAAATATCGGGCCCAGGGTCCATACATTTGTGAAAAATCTCCTTTGATATATAACACATCCAGTAAATTTATACGGACGCGAATGTGAACTCAAAATGTGGTAGGTAACGTCGCCTCGCCTCCAGACATTAGGTAGAAATTAATGATGTGGCACGGCGCGTTGCGACTCTGACAGACATCTAGCTGTAGGTTCATTACCTCGTCTTGGCAAACATAAGCCGTGGTGTACAACCTGGTAAGTGACGCGGAGAGCGGAAGATGCAGTAAGATGATATTTTAGAACTTCGCTATATTTTGTACTAGGGTATTATGTTATACAGGAGTTATACTCGTGCTGTCTACGGATACTGTGAAAGCTTTGTCTGTCTATACTTGATAGTATTTTTTTTTTAATCTAAATAATGTGTGTACGATACATATAACGCACTTAGTTGTCTTTCTTACTTTTTTATACCACTTAGGTGGCAGACAAGCAAACGGCCCACTTGATGGCAAGTGGTCACCGTGGCATATGGATGTGTGCAACACCAAGGACGTCACACTTGCGCTGCCGACCCCGGAGAGGAGAGGGTTGGGAAGTCGGGTGGAGGGGTTACCCTACTTACCGCTGGGAACACAATACGCTGGTTATTATGGCCGCGGTCTTCTGTAGGGTGGAGGTACTACCCCAGACAGACTGCTCAGTTCCGACGGGAGATACTATCATGTTCTACCTGCTTCTTTTCTTTCTATCCGTTTGAAAGAGATAATCTCTGTGAGATTTTTGCGGGACTTTCGCTGGTATAGATATTCTATCTCACGAAGGCGGGTGAACAATTAAATAGCAGTACCTGTGTCTTGTAAATACGCGTACATGTGTGTGCGAAAGTTCATGTCACGTCAAAAGAAATTCATGTAGCAGTTAGTAGAACAATAATTACATTGCAAGTAATTCATTTTTAAAAGCAATGTATATAATATGTGTGTTACTACAATGACAGCTAAACTGTCTTCGTGAAATAGAACATCTATTATACTACAACGATTGGAGCGAAAAGATGTTGGGCGCTGGCAAAATACACTCGAGAGCAATGAATCCGGGTCACTTAAAGAATCCTAAAAATCTCGGAAACTAAAAATGCTAGGTTAATGCAATAAATTGTATTTAATAGACAATGTAATACTCCTTAAATGAAGGTATTAAAACTTCTTAGTTATTGTAAAGTTATATCATAAAAAAATCAAATTTGAAAAAGGGCCACTTTCGAAGATGGAACTACGAAATTACAGCATTTGGTTTTGCTTTTGTTTGTAATCTGTCATTTATGTGGGTACATAAACCATGTTGATAGTGCTCTATATTCATTATTCAAGCTGAAATCTTTAAGTGACCCGGATTCATTGCTCTCGAGTGTATATTTGAATCTGGTTGTTTTTTTTTTCAGCGTTGGAATGAAAGAAGTGCATTACGAGACAAATAACTTGTTAATACTCGTAGAATTAATCATTCCTCGCCTCGTTAAGGCATCCATTACTAAAATTGCACCCTAAAACATACAAAGTTCGGTGTAATTTATCGTCCAAGAGTTACGTTACTTAAGGACAATACGGTGAACTTTCAAATTGTAACTATCCTCCATTTGAAGTGTAGTTGTATGGTCTTGTAACTTTTACTTATATTGCTGTGGTTTTCGATTCACGGGTTTAGTCGATTGTTACATACTCATTCATTCTCTGAACCTTTTTCCCAACTCAGTTGGGGTCGGCTTTCCAGTCTAACTGTGATGCGGCTGAACTTCGATATTTTCCGTGGAGCGACAGCCATCTGACCTCCACAACCAATGGTCATTATGACCAAAGGCGATATCGAAGTTCCAAGTTAGACTGGTTGGACTTTTGTGGGCTCCAACTACCCGTAACGACTGTCATAGATGTTTGTATGGCAACCGGGACCGACGGCTTAACGTGCTCTGAGAATGATGATTGTTTGTGTGTTTAACATATTATAAACCATTTTTTATTATCTCAAATGTACAGACGCATATAATTCACAATTTTATAATACTATAGGTCCTCCACAATAAGAGGAATGCAGCAAAAATTACTTCGAACTGAATACCAGTATTCTTGTTTACGTCTTTCCGTCCGCATTGTTTGAGCCAGTGTTGAATTAGACTTAATTGTAAGTGTTAATGCTGAGTAATGCCGGGCTAATATCCTCGTATGCGTGTGAATTATTCCGAGGAGCCTGCGTCGTTGGATTTAATGCGTTTGAGCAAAGGGGATATATATGCTTTCGGCACATGTTGTTGTGTACTAAGTTTTAACTTGGGGAACGTGATATGGTTGGTTTTGATTAAATATTTTCTTATTTATTTATTTATTCTCATAATTGCAAATACAGGTAGGTATTATTAAGATGTTATGTTCTGATGTTAAGGTAACACTGTACTTAGCCTTACGGCGTGCAACACATTTTGACATAAGTCAATAATTATTAGATTTTTAGATAACATGTCAATAAAAATGAATACTTACATTCCGATAAGTCAATAAAAATTAGTGCATTCCAATATGTCAATAATTCCAAACACATTTCAATAAATTAACAAACAAAATAAATAATCCGCATAATATTTTAGTCCATAATTATATTACAACTGATCACGCAAATAATCATCCACCGAATAGTAACACTTTTGTAGTAAAGAAATTCTATTTCTCCTTTTGTCTTAAAGCAAGAGTTCAAATAATTTACAATTTTACAGTCGACATCTCATGTGTCTATCCAATTTGTACATATTCCCTCCTACCTTTAATTAACATGTGATTACTTTAGTTTTTTTTTTCACGTAAACATAATGAAAAAAACCTTTTACTTCCATAAGAACATGGAGTTGAAATAATAAAAATAATAAAAGAAGTACGCCAAAATCGTGGCAAGTGGAAAGACGTTATTTCTGCCTACCCTAATGGGAAAAAAGGCGTGATTTTTATGTATGTGAGAATATGTATTTACAATGGTAATATTTCAAAGCTGGTTAGAGAAAATAAACACTAGCGTAGAACGTAATGAAGCCCCTTAAGTAAATAGGAGACGTCGTTGAAATATTTGACAAAGTAACGATGGAATTCCTGCTCTGTTGTAGGGTAGTAAGCTACACCCTACACTCATCTACAAAATACTAATAGGAGAGGAGCCAGTGAAGATCGGCCTTCACCCATCTGATAACCAGACGTAATATTATTTTTTATCCAATGTTATTCATCTTTTAACGAATAGGCACGTTAAAAGATGAATAACATTGATGATGACTTGCCTATCAAAAAGTGCTCATGGCTCTTTTATGAGCGATTTTTTGCAGGCAAGCTTATATTATTAATTTTACTAGCCTATATCACTTTCGATTGGTTATTAGATCGATGTAGATACTTATACCGACTTGCATTTAATAACATAAACATAAATACCTGCTTGCCAGGTAGGTAGTCATGAACAAAACTAAATAGGCCTCGATACGAATAAGCCTACCGAGGCATATTCTCTAAGTTGAAAATTGTAAAGCAAGATAAAAAAAGATATTAAAATTAATTTAGTTAAATAGTTAAAAATCGTCATGAACATTTTTTATAAGCAAGTCATCATAGGCACGTTAATAGATGAATAACATTGGATAAAAAATATATTATCACATCTGGTTATCAGATGATGAAGGTTGATCTTCACCGGCTCCTAGACCATAAGTTTGTCAGACTGCGCAGGGTTTAGCGTCGTAACTGACAGTCAGACTCGGTAACGGGTTTGCAAGCTGTTGCAACGCAGGCAATTAATGGCCACTTAATTAACATTTGGATATAAAATGCGAGCAGACTGCTTATCATTGTAGGTAAAAAAAGACTTTTCATCTGTTAAGCTGGTGTTGTGAATTGGATACAAGCAGTTGGATTAGGGTTAATTCTTTTGTGTATCGGTTGCATCCAAGAATTTCATTTAGAAATAAGAAAGAACTTTTTAAAAACTCTTAGGTGGTAGACAAGCACACGGCCCACCTGATGGGAAGCGGTCACCGTGGCCTATGGACGTGTGCAACACCAAGGGCGTCATAAACGCGCTGCTGACCCTGAAGGGAAAGGGCGGGTGTAGGAAAGGGTGGGGAGGCTGGGGAGGAGAGGCGACCACTGGCTATAAGTGGCTGTCGCGCGCTTCAGCTACCTTTGTAGCCGCCTTTAGCTTTTCGAGGCAGCGTTTGTAGCTAGCAAGTGTGGCCCGTGTGCGGCAACCCTAATGGTTGACTAGAAACGTGCATTCATTATGTAAGCGGCTTAGAGAGCAAGTTATCTAAAATGTCACCGACAGTACCCGCTACTTCTATAACCGGATTACTCTTTGAGCTGACAAGTTTTGTTCTTTTAACGTAATACCTTTAACTAGCTGTTGCCCGCGGTTTCGCCCACATGTAATTCTGTAATTTTAATCTTTTTTGTGTAACCCATGGATATCTGTACTAGGAATAGAAAGTGTGTGTTATTCCAGACTAATATATATCCCTGTACCAAATTTTAGCCAGATCCGATTAACCGTTTGAGAGTGATTCAGTAACAAATATCTTTCAAGGCAAGTAAAAAGGCAAGCGTGATTCATCGTAGACCACATCGCCATTTACTATCAGGTGAGATAGTGGTCAAACGTAAGCCTATCTTGAATAAAAAAATATATTATATCACATAAAATGTACAGTATTTTAGTTGAATTAAAAAAGTAAAATGAATTAAATTGATGACTTTATAGTTAAGCCTCTGGCAATTAGGTTTTGAATTTATTGGATTTTCCATAAGTATTTCTGTGCCTCCTTTGATAATACTGTTTAACTACTATAATAAGCAAGTCATCGTTAGCCAGAGTTTGAATATCACGCTTAAAAATAAATTAACAATATTTTACTTTCTTATCTATACTATACTATACTTCACATTCTTATTTACCTTATTACTGCTTTGGTAGCGCTTTATTTATCGACCATGAAAACAGTGTTTACATTACAAAATTGCTTTAAAATCGAACACTAAAGGTCCATTGTTTACACACGTATATTTACCGAAAAAGGCCACAATTATTTTAGTACATCCGTGTAACCCCATGTTCGTACTGTGGGAGAGGGATGTAGGATGTAGGATCGCATGTGCTGAAGTAGGACAGAGTCACTGTTCTCTTGCGGGAACAATTTGTCACTGTCTCCGCCAATTTCCTCTTGTAACTAGTTTTTTCTCTTCTCGCCACGTAAATTTAATTTCAGGTCTTTGTTGAACCGGTTTGAAGCAGTTGTACCTACCCGACGAGTAAATGGTTGTAGGTATCTTTTTTCTTTAGTATATTTTTCAACTTTTTAAGTAATCTTTCGACGTGCTTTTGGCTTCATGTTTGGTAAGGTCGTGACCTATCTCATGATAACCTCTGTGGCGTAACGGTAGAGCGTTTGACTGCTAAGTCATACATAGGTCATGGGTTCTATTCCCGCTTAGAACAAATAATAAAATTGTATGTATGAATATAAAAAGTAACATCGATCTAGGGTGTTTCAAAGTGTGCATTTCCAAAAAATACTATCAACTACATTCATATCAATCAGCTAGCCTATTGCAGTTCACTGCTGAACATAGGCCTCTTCCAATGTACGCCATAGCACCCGATCATCTTACGCAGTCATCTATATACAATAATTAAAATGCTGTTATCTTAATACTACAAACCAAAACTTCAATTTTATTTATTTTTAGACATAAAGTAGACATACAAAAAACGATATTCATGATTTAAAATTCAACCCTAACAAGTTTCTGGTCGTGTGACGAAAGACTCAAAATGTGAACGAAAATCTAAATACAGAGAATTATTATCGTGTTCGGTTTAAACAAAGCGGGTAAAACAGAACCTTGGATAAGAATACAAATCCCGCAAGCGTGAAAAAGGTTTGTCCCTTATTTCACGCCGGTTGCTCGGAGCACTACCGCTTTCATACTTAAAAACATAAAAATCACGCCAGGAATAAATAGATAGGTACACCATATCTGTACGTACTATGAAGATTTGTTGATAGATTTACCAATAATTCTTACAAAAAAAATATAGCCAGACCAGAATGAGACCAGACGGGATGCCCAGCAATCAAATAAAAAAAAAATGCAAATAACATTTGAAAGTTCTGAGGTAAAAAACAGTCGAATTGAGAACCTCTTCTTTTTTAGAAGTCGGTTAAAAAAATTAAAAGCGTGACTTGCAAGCTGCTGGTATTCTGTTTTTTTTTTGTATGAGTCTGACTAAAACAACACACCGTCTCGGGTCTTCAAACGTCGGGCTATAAGGTGACCCAAATGATATTTCTCTCACACCTTGGAAGCCTTGGCATACCGGTTTACTGACAGACGAGGCTCTGGCACAGGTTTTTCTCCCAGGATTGGAAGGTCAGACGGCAGTCGCTTCCATAATTTTATGACGTAACATGTAACTTTCAAATAAATCAAAGAAGGAACCTTAGAGGAGAAGGGAATGGTGTAGGCCACAAGGGTTCCAAGAGGTACGGGTTCGACTAGCTGGAGGGGTTAGAAGAACTACTAGTAATTTCAATTACTAACTATGAAACCTATTCAATTCGACTTACATTTTCAAGTCAGTTCACTGGACTTATTCAATTTTTATCGTAGCTATATTTCGTAGCCTGCTACGAAACAGCGTAGCAACTTAGCTACGGTTTAGTGTAGCATTGCGTAGCGGAGCTTTGCGGAATGTAAAATGATATTTTTATATTCTTTCTCAGTAAACTAGTTAGTACGATGTTCAATTCAATTATTTGTATCTTCCTAGAATACTACGACTTTCGACGTCGGTAACGATCGCTCAAGGAGTTATTATTGCTCTAGAACATCATTAAAGACTTCTTGATACCCTCTTTAATGAACTAAAAATAAAATAAAACCTTCGTCTCAAGTTCTCGTCTTTATGCTGGTATCAATACTATTTTGTTATTTTTATTTGAACATCATACTATTTCATAAATTCTTTTCATTTATAACCAGATTATTTTATACCACATTCAGGGGGTAGGCAGTGACTATAGCTCACTATATTCTTTTTTATCGTCTATTTTCTGTCCTTACACACTCCGCAAACTACCCCTACTGTCATTAATGAGTCAGTAATTAATGAGACTTCACCTTCAGCTTACCATTAGGCGAGGTGAAGTCAAATTGACGTGTCCTATATATTTAAAAAAAATTAAGCTTTTCATGCAAGGTCCTTGACGAGTTGATTTGATCAGTGTACATTCTGCAAGGTCGACCTCAGCATTGCCATTCGCACAGTACCTACTTATATTATTTATATACAAAACCTTCGAATAGGTCGGTCAGCGGGGTCGGTTATGTCGGACCGATTAAAACTGCACACCGTATCGGATCTTTAGATGCTTGGGTGTAAGGTGGCCCCACCCCTAAGCCATACCAATTTTATTCTGACTTTACCATATATTTTGATTCAATTTCATTTGTAAACTATTTGGCAAAATTTACCAATTCGTAACCAGAATAATAACTTGACTCAACTGGACCTGAATGCTGAAATACTAGAATAAAATCTGAATGCATACATACCAATGCACTTAAATAATTTATGCTAGGTATATAAAATTTCAGACCGAATTAGTTATGGTTTAGTGTTCAATAAAATTCCATTTACTGATTTGGTACCATACTGAACTTAATTTTGGCAGAAATACAGTTTGTCTAGATCCAAAGTCTAGTTTAACTAGCTTATGTTATGAGTTTTAAATTGCAGATAAACAATTTTTTTTTCTTGTGAGAACCCAATGGATTTTACCCCCGCTGAGCCAGCGGTTTTGCCTTTGCACCCTGGCTGAACAGTGCCATTCCTGGCTTCGAGATGACCCCCTCGTGTTTGGTAACCACAGTGTCCCATACATAAATTAGACATAAAAACACCCAGACTAATACATTCCATATAACATAAAACTCGTCCTAATTATAAACTTGAATACTGTATCAAGTATTCAATAGTCTCTATAAATTGCGCATAAATAAATTTTCCACATTTTCAAATCTAAATTGAAAAGCGAGAAGTAAGCCGACCAATGTGTGAAAACCTGCCTTCAAGTTAGATGAGGTTGTTTTCTTCAAAAGCGGCCAAGGAAAAAAATACAGTACAGGTCTCATTAGGCTGGTGGTACCGACCCCTGCGGGGCGGGAGAAGGGAGTTATTTCACGGCTCTTGAGCGCGTATCAAACCAATATTAGGTTTATTAGATAGATGGGCCATCGTGAAAAGCGATTTTTCATTTTGTGCCTTTCATTATTATCGCTCTTAGTTAGTTGATCTTGATAAGATGGTCGTAGTTTATAATATTGAATTATATCTTATAACTTCCCAGCCCTCCCCCTTTCCCTGCAGGGTAGGCAGCACGTGTGTGACACCCTTAGTGTTGCACACGTTTATAGGCCACGGTGACCGCTTCCCATTAGGTGGGCTGTGTGCTTGTCTGCCACCTACGTAGTATAAAAAAAAAAACTAGCTAATGCCCGCGGCTCCGTCCGCGTGAATGTCGGTTGTTGCAACTTTAATGGTCATATCTAACCAATTGCCTATTCCTTCCTCCTCTTTTCCTCCTATAGTCCCGGAGCCTTTAAGCGGGCCGTGAAAAAGCATTTGATGAGGCCATCAAGCTGAGGGCCGCCACTGTAGCACTACCAGTGTATGTGGTGGTGACCGCAGTCCTAAGACTTTACCTTTAGCTGACCATCAGGCGAGGTAAAGTCATTTTGACGTGTCCTATATAAAAAAATTGCAATAAAATATACGGCAGATTTTAAGCGCGACAAAGACATTTTATTTTTTATTATAAAAACAGCAATAAAAGCCGTTCAGTAGTTTTTACGTGCATTGCGAACAGACCAATAGACAAACAGATAAAATTCGAAATAAATATTTTTGTGTTCAGAATCATTTAGCAAACTGTGTTAACAGCTTTGCAGGACCTGTAACCTGTAAAAATTGTTTGCTTTTATTCGTGCGGATATCCCCACAGATACCACCCTCGCACGCCGTCTTGAATTTTCTAGCGCCGCGGCTTAAGGTAACCCAAAGGGTACTTCTTTTGTACCTCGGCTGACCCGGGGCATCTCTGGAGTAAGCGAACCCTAGACTCCGATGTGAAAACTTTAGATGCGACCGAAATAATAATGACGACCGTATTATTATCAGTTTTCTTGTTAACCCTTTACAAGTAACACGATCAACCATCTCGATTATAAGAATCGATTTCCGATTATCAGTCTTCAGAACTTTGTATTGTAATATTCCTACTTATCCATGTTTCAATTTTACATCTATATCTATACTAATTAAATCTATACTATAAAGAAGCAAAGTTTGTGTGTTTGTATATTTGTTAAATTGTAAGGGGTAATCTCGGAATTTATTGAACCGATTTTAAAAATTCTTTCACCATTATCCGTGAATGTCCTAGGCTGAATATCATCACGCTACTGCCCAAGGGAGCGAAGCAATAATCATAAATGTGAACAATTCCGGTAGATTCCTATTAATTTATCAGTTTTCCTAAATTGTATTAGGAAAACTGATAAATTATGAGCATATTATGTGAGTTAAAAAGGGTGCATCGGGGTTCGAAATACGCCACGGGCGAAGCCGGGGTGGGTCAGCTAGTTGTATTATAATTTAGAAACGAATTCCAAATATTTGTATTATGTAATAGACTGCTGTTACTTAAATTTTGGTGATAAAATTTTTACGTCCAAATTATAGGTATAGTAAAAACTTTAAGGCTTTCAAAATATCACGTTTCGTCGATATAATAATACATTGAAGATACTTGGCTTGCCGCCATTTTCCGAAACAATTTCTAGATAGTTTTTAATAGTTACATCAGATTTTATTTAAGGAACTGTCAGAGTAAAAAACGACATCAAAAAACTAGGCTAATGTATAGCAAATGGAACACTGATTTCAAACATGGCCCCGTCTTGTGAAGACCTTTACAAGAAATTCAGCGCGCTATCTTATTTTGGGCTATATATAAACGTGTTTAAATAAATTATTTAATGTGGACAACCAGGACAGGACCTGAACCCGCAAACAGGAACAATCGAACATCCAGGATACAATGAATGATACCAATTCCGTAGTTCCCAAGAATTACGTTAGATGACATTTTGAGTATCTAGGACTTGTCATGCGTATTTGCGCTCGTGTGCGGGCCGGGCATCCGTGAACCACGTGCGTGTATCGCGCATAATCCGATGGTATTTCATCACCGAACTAATGAGACTGAGAGCCCGTTCATCTGACTAAATTACCGAACTAGTGAGGCAGCGGAAATAAAACCGTATTTGATATAGTAGGATGCGGGCGGCCCGCACGCGGGCACAAACACGCATGACAATGAAAAGGCCCTCATTTCAGTCCAAATAAACAAAAGACAGCATATTTTCAAAAATAGAGATACAGGCGAAATTAAAACTGTTTACGGCAGGGTCACGCATACCGAGTTAACTCAGCAGATTCCTTCAATGACCGTGCCGTGGAGTAACTCTCGCAAATAACGTTCGGCCGTTGTTTGGAGACAAACAATTGGGATGTCCTCACGTATCTGCCACATTCCTACCGAGGGGTGCTAAACTATGCGACTTAAAACTGCTGTAGGGATGGACGCTGTTGCTACTTCACTTTACTTTGATTACAAATTCGCGATTAAATTGCAAGAATTCCGGGTTTTATTATATTTAATATGATAAGGGGATAGTAGTTTTGTGCTAACGGCTGGGTTAATAGTATAGTTCTTTATTTATTTAACTTGCTCTGTTGTTTGTCAGTATGTTAGTATCCCAATTTGAATCACTTCTAGACGTTAGATTAGACTCAATTTAGATAAAGACGATAGCTATCTCATGCGTGTACCTCCATGCTGTCACCTGTTCCATGCAAAAAACTGAGCAAAAGAATGTTTCACTTTGGGCCCCCTAATTGTACATAATACAGAAAAAAAGAGAAATCATATCGGTTATTGACAAAAATACAATTAAGTATATTTTTATTCGCCTCCGAAATTCTTTTTTTTTTTTTATACCACTTAGGTGGCAGACAAGCACACGGCCCACACTGATGGAAAGCGGTTACCGTGGCCTATGGACGCGTGCAACACCAGGGACGTCACACTCGCGCTGCCGACCCAAATAAATATATAATCATAAATTAATAAATAATGCGTACATTTTTATAGTTTTAGTCCGCCAAGAAGGTGTTTATTTAGTTAGATTCCGCCCATAATACTAGGCAATATTATAAGGATTGAATAGTGAAAAATGAAAACACATTGCGTAACTATTTTCCTAAGTAGTTTACAATTATCGGGCCCAAAGTCCATACATTTGTCATACATCTCCTTTGTGCTCATAATTTGCACGAAAGCCGTGCAATGAACGCACATGATATGCACTAAATAGGGACTTTACCACTATATATCGACATTTCTAATAACCAACATGCTATTCTGTCTCATAGTATTGTAGCGAGGACTAATAGCTCAAATATAAAAGCGCCCAAAAGCAAGTGCAAACAAAAACATAACTCAAACCATTAGCTATGATGTATCCTGGAGGCTAATCTGTTAATGAACGGCCCACGTACAAAGCCAGGAGCGCTTAATTATTTTCCTTCTTTGTAAAGTCTTACCTGTGTAAATATAATTTATCTCGCAACGAGATAAAAGAACAAACAAACAATGTTATTTGTATATTATATTACTATCTCTTAAAATATTTATTCGTAACAAAAGTGTTTGTAGCAAAGCTTTTAAACGGCTAGGCCGATTTTTACGAAATTTTGTGTATTTCCAATGATTTTCTGATCGGAAAAAATGATCATCCAGGACGGGACTTGAACCCGTGACCAGTCCCTTACAGGGGGAATGCTCTGACCAACTGAGCTACCTGGACCCATCCTAGATGCTCGAAATTTTCCGATATATTCTACGGCTTAGGGCTTAGGGCTAGGATGGGTCCAGGTAGCTCAGTTGGTCAGAGCATTCCCCCTGTAAGGGACTGGTCACGGGTTCAAGTCCCGTCCTGGATGATCATTTTTTCCGATCAGAAAATCATTGGAAATAGCATGCAATTGCTTAAAATTTCATTCAATTTTGTGTATTATTCAGTTGATCTGAGAATAGGACGTGAAGGATTTTTTGTCCCGGGAATTAGATTCCTATGGGCCGTGGGAACTTGGTCAGTAATTCAAACTTCCCGCAAGTTTGAATTACTGACCGAGTTCCCACAACAATAGCTTACCAACTCAGTTGGGGTCGGCTTTCCAGTCTGACTGCGATGCGGCTGAACTTCGATATTTTCCGTGGAGCGACTGCCATCTGACCTCCACAACCAATGGTCATTATGACCAATGGCGATATCGAAGTTCCAAGTTAGACTGGTTGGTCTTTTGTGGGCTCCAACTACCCGTAACGACTGCCATAGATATTTATATGGCAACCGGGACCGACGGCTTAACGTGCTCTCCGAGGCACTAATAATCCTGCGATAAATACACACATAACTTCGAAAAGCATCGAAAAGTCATTGGTGTGTGCCATGGTGAACCTGGGATCGAACCCGAGACCTCGTCAGCAGTACCTTACCCAAACCCAAACCCAAACCAATATCTTGCAATTCATCACTAAAATGTAAGCATATAACTTGGTGCGGTATTATGAATACAAGATCGAAAAAGACATCACTTATTATGTAAATATAAAGTATCCGGATTATCAACAAGCCATTTTGGCTCTTTGTGAATATAAATGGATACATATTATCAGCTGCTTTGATGTCAAACATCTAATGCGGCAGGTCAGATCAGGGGCCTTACTCCGAAAAACGAAAATATTCGTATCCGTTGACGTTTTGACCATTTAGCTACCCCGAAAGTGTTTCGTTTCGGATTTCGGATCCGTCTTCGATCGTTTGACATTGAGGTTGTCGATCGTTATCAGTACACCTCCTACTCCCAAAATACATTTGACGTTTTCGCTGTCGTTGTTTGACAAATGATCCGTTTTCGTTCGATCCGAAACGTTCATGTTCTAATTGGTCTACATATAAGAATATTTTTACTCTGTACCTATTATATTAAGACAATGTTGTATATGGAGACTGTTGGTGTGTCTGAATAAATAAATAAATAAATAAATAAATAAATGTTCGATTGTCAGAGTAAGGCCCCAGCAGTTAACGGTGACGCATCGTCTTGCGCTTCTAACTCAACGACTCTGTCCACTTTATTAATTTTTCTATTGAATGGATTAGGTATATGAATGGTTGCGAATGTTTTATTGTTGACTGTTTTTAACAAACTGCTAAGTGCTATAAAGCTGAAAAGTTCGTTTTTTAAGCGTGCTAATCTCAAGAACTACTAATTTGAATTGAAAAATGATATTCCTGTTGAATAGAATAGATCGAGGAAGGCTTATAGGCTGCAATCTATGTAAATATGTAAAAGAAAGTCGTTTTAGTTACACTATTTATAACTCAAGAACGGCTGAACCGATTTGGCTGAAAATTGGTAGGGAGGTAGCTTAGAACCAGGAAAGAAAAAGAAACTCCTCAAAGGTCGGCAGCGCGAGTGTGACGCCCCTAATGTTGCACACGTCCATAGGCCACGGTGACCGCTTCCCGTGGGCCGTGTGCTTGTCTGCCACCTAAGTAGTATTAAAAAAATAGTACTTACTGTGATCAAACATCCGTGGGTCAATCGTGGTCGTGGTCACTGGAGTGGTCAGATCAATATCATCATCTTCTTCGGGTTCAACTGTGGTTGTGGTGGTAGACGTGGTCCGACGGCGGTTCTTCTGTCGTCCAGATTTGCGTCTCTCCGGGGGTGAGGACTGCGGCGCGCGGGCTGTAGTGGGACGAGGCACTTTGGCCATAGCGGTGTCCCCACTAGTGCCGGATTCGGCGTAGACAACCGCCACCAGTGACACGGCGAGCAGCCGTATCACCAGTGGCGCCGATCCCCACATCTTGGCTGTGGACAAAGAGAAAAAGATGTTAGTCTTGTTTGTTTTTTTACAACACGTAGGTGGCAGACAAGCATACGACGCACCTGATGGGAAGCGGTCACCGTGGACGTGTACAAAAGAGGGTTTAAATATTAAACATTAATTTTGTAACCGAAACAACTTCAAGAGATCTTTAAAAATAATGAAAGAACTACAATTCTCAAAGTTCTATTCAAATTTTAAAGAAAACGCTAAAGATATAGTTGAAATAAAATAAATATAGCTTCCATTAAAACAACGATGGTTGGCCGGTTACATATAAGTTCATCTTTTACGAAATAAGAAACAAGAAACTTTATATACCGCTTTCTGGTTAAAAATAATGAGCATAATGTCGCTCAACCTGCATACTGTTTCATTATACGAGTATATCTAGAGCATATTTAATAATAACCCATTTATGTCCCACTACTTGGCACGGGTGTCCTCTCCTCTAACGAGAGAGCTGAGAGGGTTTAGGCCTTAATCCACACACGATGGCCTAATGCGGGTTGTTGGATCGGACATGTCCTTAGAATTTCTTCTAGGACATGTGGGTGTCCTCACGATGTTTTCCTTCACCGTCAGCAGATGGTAAAACATGTGATTAGCACATAATAAATTCCACAAAGTGAAATGGATGATGATGCATTTTTTTTTGTCTGAAAGGTCTTGGTCAGACTTTGTTTGATCACAATCGGTCGAGTGGAACCGGAGATATAGTCAAAAATCGCGGAAACCCGGCGTCCAACGAGTGGAGTCGCGGGTATAAGCTAGTAGTTTATATGGCAGTCCGATACAACGAGTATTAACCTATTCATTTTAGTAGTATCTAAAGAAACATAAAGTTATGAAAGGAAATAAGTTCTACAAAGAAACGTTACAATAAAAAGTGCCTTTTCAGAAAAGGTTGAGCTCTTTATATCACAATAATGTGACAGTGCCTTGCCATTTTGTGACTCCAAGCCGCAAGAACTATGAAAATGTTCTGTTATTTGGATGGTAATCATCTAAGAATGATAGCTATTATAAATTGTTAGTAAACTATTATTATCCTTAATCGCTTTCAGTAAAAAAGCGTAAAACAATGTACTAACATTCAATTTTTTTAACTTTTTACACCACTTAGGTGGCAAACAAGCACATGGCCCACTTGATGGGAAGCGGTCACACGCGAGACCCAGTAAAAATCATCAAAAATGTCCTTTTTGAACCCCATATTTAATTGTAGACGCTAGGGAAAACTTGCTAAAATAGCTGTAATTACTGAGTGACTACTTCGTCAAATCGACGCAGGTAGGTACTTCAATGACAAAACGTTATAATTATGGTGGACATTCCACTCACACGCACGAATCGCTTCAGCAATACGTTCATTATGCGTACAGCTAAGGAGTGGAATGCCCTGCCTGAATCTGTGCTTCCGGAAAGCTATAACCTGGGAGTCTTTAAGTCTAGAGTGAATAGGTTGCTTCTAGGCAAGCGTGCTCCATCGTCGACCATATCGTCACTTACCATCAGGTGAGATAGTGGTCAACGCGGGCCTATTGACTATAAAAAAGTCAAATTGTAGGTACTTGGGTTTAAATGCTCCATCTAGAAAACTGTAAATTCTGAGTAAATATTTCGGCAGCTCTCTAAGTTGGAAGGCGTCCTAATTTTCGCTAACATAATATACAGTTGATTTATTAGAGCAAATATTATAACGTATCTTACTATAATTTTGATCAGTCCGTATCTTATATCTTGCTTATAATATATAATATTATTAATCAAGAATATACCCAAGTTTAAAGGGTTATTTGTCTGAAATTCGGTTTTCGACAGTCACGATTCAAGATGGCTACGCGATACCGCATCTTCCGGTCGTTCGGTCTGATAAATCCGTCGCTAAAATTCGTCCGCTGCTTGACGCCAGTGCCACCACAGCTACCAATATCTTACTGAACGATATCTTGAAAATTGAACCCGAAATTGCAAATCAATTTATTCGATTTGTGTTGACATATCGATTGAAATTTTATATTCCCATTGTGCAATAAATATGTGTATTATTTACACATTTTAGTTGTTGACTATAAATGACTGTTGTTGAAATAAATGTCTTTCCATGGATTTCCAAAAATATTCTTTTATCTTGTCTTAACAATAACCAACGCATCAAAACATAAATCATTCAAATCAATAGAACCGTACTCTTGTTGCACTTAGAAACAAATATAGCGATTCATATTTATTTATAAAGATCACATAGAATTGAATATTGAATTTTGAACTTGTACAAATATTCAATGTATATTCAAGGATGACGTCAAACGTAACTTCAGTTCTTACGGGCAAAACCGGGACTAGGATCACATACACAAGCACCCTACTTTGATTCATGCCTCAATCGCTAAGAATCACACCATATTTTTAATCTGTCTTTATTAGCAAGACATACTCACAAAAGTAAGCTAGCATTACTAGCTAGCTCCAAAATAACTTTTTTGCTTATCAAAATTTATCTACAAGTATATTAATTTATTTTTGTATTATCCTTTATTTTTAATGTCAAATAACTAAGTACATCATGGTAATAAAAATGGAAATGTATCATATTTGGGACAAATATATTACTATTTAATCGCATGGGATGTGATACTTTAGGCTGACTAATACAGACACCGACAACCGAGCTGGATGGAATATATTCAGCAAAATCTCTTGGGAGTAGGGCTGGAAGTCACCCTCGTACCGATTCGCTTCGATAATATTTCCAAAACCCTCCTCGTTTTATTTTTCGCCATTCTCAAGCCTTACAAACTGTTTGGAGCTAATGTTTGGACACAATGACAGTCGCCGATCCATGTAATTTTTTTAAGAACCGAATTCAAATTTCAGCTTGATGAAAGAATATAATAAAAAAAAAGAATAAATAGCTTTTGATTTTACATTTTTTCTTATTTTCAGTCCGTCAATTAACTTTACCCCGCTGGATGGTAAGAAGCTAGGGTAAACTCCAGAGGGGACAGGCCGCCATTTTAGACGCCATTCATCCCCACACGGTGGTCTCTACCTTGACGGCCTAGACAGATGCCTTCTCACGCCCCATTTAAAGAACCTGGGATTGTAGGAATAAGGAAACACGCGTGCGGGAAAACTGGATTGCATTTCCCGCATTTCAGTTGTTAATCGTGCGACAAAGAAACACCGAACCGCTTTGGTGTGTAAGTAAGTAAGAGATAAATAAAAGTGCTTCAAATTAATCCTAATTTCAAATAAAAATTCCTAATAAAACATGTTTAAAAATATGTTACAATATAAAAGATAAAGAGAAAAAGAAACATGTTTAGGAGTTCAAAGTACCGATCGTTAAATCACAATTCTTCATTAAACTAAACTAATCAACTTTAAATACATTTTCGTTGAACAAAAAGTACTTTATCTGTTCAATGTGCTCACTCTTAGTTGGAAAATCGATAATTAAAAGAAAGATTCAGAATAGCAACGTCTGGTGTGTTAATTTCAAAGTTGTGTAATTGGCCACTGAGTGTAATAAAATGGTTATTTACGTCTTTAGGAATCTACGTAATGATATTTTATAGAGCATGAAATTCAAAATGAATCTACATTTTGTTTGGAAAATTAGAGAATTCACGATAAAATTTAAGGACCCAAAGAGCTGTTAGTTGAATAACTGTGTCATAAATATGAAATTACAAATTTCTGATATTCATATTTTAATTAAAATTTACAGTTCTCCGATTGGTTTCACTTTGAAAGATCAATGTTGTGCAAACTTTAATTAAATTCATTTTGACATTGAATAAAGTGAGTTGAACGTACCTTCGTTTGAGTCGAAATGTTTCGCAACTGAAACTCGGACGGGCAATAATAACTTCGACAGTTACAACCTTCATGTTACGTACATAGTTTGCCAGCGCGAGACTGTGGCTAACAAAACTTTGACACTTAATAGCCCATATTATACGATACATTGCTTGTCACATTTATACTCCACTATTTAAACATTAATGTCTTTCGCGAGAATGCATTTAGTTACACACAGGTACTAAATTTATAATTCGCTTCGTGCAAACCAGATGAACAGTCATCATTCTCTGAACCTTTTTTCCCAACTCAGTTGGGGTCGCCTTTCCAGTCTAACTGTGATGCGGCTGAACCAATGGTCATTATGACCAATGGCGATATCGAAGTTCCAAGTTCAACTAGTTGGACTTTTGTGGGCTCCAACTACCCGTAACGACTGCTATAGATGTTTGTATGGCAACCGGGACCGACGGCTTAACGTGCTCTCCGAGGCACTAATAAACCTGCGATAAATACACACATAACTTCGAAAAGCATCGAAAAGTCATTGGTGTGTGCCATGGTGAACCTGGGATCGAACCCTAGACCTCGTCTCAGCAGTCTATTACCCCAACCACTAGGCTACCGCGCAATAAATAAAATGTACCTACCTATAGGTATAAATAAACCTGTTTATTAAAGACGATGTAGTTTCTGTATTAATATTTGTAAAAGGTAAGCACAAGACGGTGTGTGCTATTTATTATGAAAACATTTGCTCTTAGTACGAGAAAGGATGATTGAAAATTTATGAAAGTATTTCTTTTTACTTGGCTTTATAAGTGACGCCATCTTGCTCAATAGAAGTTTGCGTGAAGTAGAAAAATGAAAGGTGACTATCTCAGATGTTGGCACTTCTAAAACGGTGGTCATTGGTTTGACAGCCTTGAAAGATGTTTTTTCACGCCTGTTCAAAGAATTCAGGATTAATGATAAGAGAGAAAACGACGTGTGAAATTGCAATTGTTTATCGCGTGGCATAGAAAAGAGCTAGTCCACTAGGAGCACCTGTCTTAATAGCACCTAGCCTAGGTCCATGTAGAGGTTTCTGACAGGTGCTCTTTGTGGACTACCTCTAGCGTGCTATGCACGCAGCTGCAATTCGGACAGGTACTTAAGTGAACTACCTCAAAGAAAAGGGAGTGACACCTGAATCCTGCACGTATCATTCGGCATAGGAAACGAGGCAGTGAATTTAAATGATAGAATTCATTAGAATGGCATGGATATTACAATAACATACTACAAAACTCATAATAATCAATCTTTTAAAATTGATTTTCGAACGTTACAGGCAATATACCTCAATATTTAGTATCTCTCTTCTATGCCCGAACCCTCTGGACTTTACCTTAGCTTCTTACCAGCGGGGTTAAGTCAATTGACAGACTGAATATTAATAAAAATAAACTAAAAATAAAAATCTCCTATAGTGTATGATTACAAACATTTCGCCTTAAATTTTTAAGTAGGTATACAATCCTGTCAAAGTTTCTAAAATGTTAGTTCAAGTAGGTATCCCATTCAATTCACTCAAATTTTTATTTGTATGGTTACTCGTACTGCAAGATAAAAAATGTAGGAACTAATACAGAATGAAAATAGGATTGCATTTGTTCTATTGAAAAATATTACAGTGGTACGGATATATGCAATTCGATCTCATTATGGCCATGCCGACGGTAAGCGGCACAGAGCGTTGAAATTTATCGGCACTTAGTGTAATAAGCCATACTGCTATGAAATATTTACTGGTGTTTACTAGAGCAGGCTAAGGGTGGATTTTACCAACAAAGTGATTGCTATGAAACCAAACTAAACTGCGTTAAGGAAAACGTAATAACACAGTTTTAGTTTATTTAAATTTGATCGCAATTTTATTACTTTCGTTAGTGAAATAAGCCTTTTTTCGTACTCAACGCGGCCAGCGGGGGTGGTTATGTCAGGTTTGAACCGACTAAAACCGCATGCCGACTTGGGTATACGGGTGCCAGGAGTAAGGTCACCCTAAAGACAAATTAAATCTGCCATTAGAATCGTTTCAGAGTGTTTAAACTTGAGTTTTAAGTTTATATGAAAACAAGTTCCATCGTGTTGTGTTACCGCCGGTAAGTAGGGTAGCCAGAGCTCACTGTACCCCTCCTTCCCCCTTCCTAGTCTCCCCCCTCAGGGTAGGCAGCACGTGTGTGACACCCCTGGTGTAGCACATGTCCATAGGCCACGGTAACCGCTGCCCATCAGGTGGGCCGTGTTCTTGTCTGCCACCTAGTTAGTAATTTGAGATAATGATAAGTTGTGATGTGCAACAAATATGGAGGAGATAACCATAAAGGAATCAATATTATATTAATCACAAAAAATGGTTAAAATCTGTTTCATTATTTCAGGATTATCAGATACTCGAACAGATGTTGTCCAAATTTTAAGGGTAATTTAAAAATAATATTTCCTATCGTTTATCACATAACACAAATATCACATTACAAATCGTATTGTAATGTGATATTTTTACTTTCGTAATGTGTTTTTTTTTGTAAAATGATATTTATTATGCCTACAACATAACCAATATTTTAGTTCATTTTAAACATAAACTGGCGAAATGTGGGTGCTAGCACCTCTGCCTAACCCTTCGGGGATATAGGCGTTAGTTTATGTTATGTTATGTTAGTTCCTTTTTCATAGTAACTGGAATAAGTTGATATAAATATATTATGATAGTGATAGTTTCCCAAGATCCCTTGTGATACTATCAAAATCAGGTACCTAAGTCGCAATGATTGATGTTCTGACATAAAGTTTATCAATTCTGGTATGTTTTCATAACAAATAATGATTGGGATTTTGATACACAAGATGCTAGTGATGTAGGTAGGTACGTAATCCCTGACAACAGCGCGATTCAAAAGCGCCTTTCTTAAGATTAGGCCTTGGGCCCCATTGTATTGGTCTCCGCTTGATCGAGCACCGGAACGCAGGTGGTCGATAAATTAATTTTCCCCACTGTAGGCAATTGATTTTCATTCACGGGAGAAATGGGTAGGTTTTCTTTACGTAAGCGGTGAAAGGTTACAAAACGTCATATGGTCTGATTAATAAATTCACAGTAGTGGGGAAAAGCAGGCTTTGTGCATTTTGTTGTAAATAATAATAAATATTTGACAACATTCTACAACACATCGCTCTATAGACCTAAAGTAAGTGTAGTCTAACTAGCTTGTGTTATAGTTTCTAGAATGAGGTTAAACATGCTTTTATACTTCTTTTTTGTAAATACATCCAAAATACATAGAAACATCCAGACCAAATGCAAATAGACAAATTCATGCACACAAATATTTGTATTGAGCGGGAATCGAACCCGCGTCCCCTATCGTAGTAGTCGAATTCACTACCACTACGCCACAGAGGCCGTCGAGTTGTATCAAAAGATTACCTTTTTCTTATATTTCTTACCTCATTATGTAATTTATTCGAAGTTTCACTAATTGAGATTTAATGGTACAATCGGATTAAACTTTTATATATCATGTCAATATGACTTCACTTCGCCTGATTGTAAGCTAAATGTAATATCTCAGAAAGGGGGTCCCTGTTACATACATCGACAGGACATAATGATAATACTATCTACGAAATAATAATGGAAGTTGGTAGATGATCTAGAAAATTAACCGCTAAAATTATGTTTATGCTTAGGTAGGTTAGATTAAAAACCACAATTTGAGAATAAAGCTTCTTGTAATAAGTGAATATTTTATTTAATTAACTACCTATATCACTGATATTTCTGTCTTTTCATACACATGTTGCACACCTCTATAGGCCACTGTGATCGCTTCCAATCAGTCAAGCTGTGTGCTTGTCTGCCGACTAAGTGGTTTAAAAAAAAACACGACTTTCTTTTCAAATCCAATCATTATAACAGTCACTCTGTTATTATTAATGACTATTATATTCGAGAACCTTTTATAATTATGTAAACAAGTCGTTTACTCGCCGAAGAAAGTTACGATATCATAGCAACGTGAGATCACTTGACGTCAGACCACATGCTTGTGTAAAGACTCACGGGACCTATAGTTGAGTCAATTTAATAGGTCACATTTGACGTTTGTCAGTTTTATATTCATAATGAGGTGACCTGTTAAAAAAGGTCGATTAAAACGAATGAATCGATACGGACTTGAAAGATAATGTGAATTTTCAAAATCCTCAGGTGAATCCCTGTCTCATTATTATTTTTTCTTTCGTAAATTTAAGGAGCAAAATAAGACAAGTACATGATCTATACTTATAATAAAACTGTAGAGAGGTCAATTCTGTTCATTGAATATATTTACAAAATAACTATTGGGGGATGATTGGTGATCGATACTAATGCGAAAAATGCAATCAGTAAATTTTTTGTCACTACGTGGTTATTAATTTTATGATGATATTTCTTCACAAGTAGGTAATCATTTCATTCGATTCTACTTATCAGCTTTCGATTTTTAGAGTAACATGCCTAGTGTTTAAAAAGAAAAATGATTAACTGACACAACATTGTAATGACAAGGTAATGACGTTCAGTTCTTTAGATCAGAAATTGTTTATTATGTTTAGAATGGTTTATTGGTGAAAGCAAAACGTAAAATTACTTGTATCTGTCATTATTACAATAAATATGTAATAGTAATTGAAAAAAGTTAAGCAATTGTGCAGTTCTAACAAAACGAAAAAGATATAATTTGATGCCCACCGCGGCGCACCGTTACAAGGTTGCGATGTTGAATTTTGATGAATTGTCAAATGTGGCCTATTAAATTGACTCCACTATACTTACGCCATACGCCATTGTTTCCGTATCAATGCAATCTCATTAATTTCCCCCTTTTTGAACTTTTTAAACGTGATGTAAGCAATTGAAGCAAAGTAAATATTTACTTAATTACATTTCAGCCCGGAAAAAAATTGGTAAAAGAATCCTTCAACCCGATTACAGTGCCAAAAATAGATAAAAAAATATCTTTGAAGTATGTTGAACATCTTGTCAATATTTGAGCCCAATCGATGCGGAACTCTTTGAATTTTTGATGCGTAATAACTTAGTGTTATACAATGATTTTATATACAAGATATGTTACGTTCATAGTAACTGACACCTCAAATCTGATCCACATTGAAAATTGTTGACAATTAGCGTTAAAGTAGTATGAAAGATGGGATAAGCACGTGAGTAAAAAAGATAGCTATAAACATTATCCGTCAAAAAACGTCCCAATTGGGACATTTTCGAGTCTTCATCTGGCGCGCTCTAGTAACATATCTGCCTCTTTTTACATGTATAATATCATTGTTATATAAAGATAATTATTTGACAAATGTGAAATACTAGCTTTCATCCGCGGCTTCGTCCGTGTGGAATATCGCCAGAAAACGTCTTTTTTGTTGTATGACTTGGCAGTGACTTTAAGAGAAAATATTACTGGTTTATGCAATTGATATTATGTTACATGTTCGAGTATAAAGTTTGATTTGATTTGATTTGCAAAATTTCAAGTAGATTTTATTTTCACCCTGTTAGGTAGAATTTCGGAAAATCCTTTCTATCAGATGCCTACGTCACACAAAGAACACACCCTCCAAGTTTCAGGTCTCTACGACCAGCTGTGCGTTGATCCGTCAGTCAGTCAGTCATTTATTCATGACAAAGCATTTTGTATGTATAAATGCCTGTAACCGCAAAATTATGTGTATAAAAAAGTAGGTTTCATTTTTTTTACACCAATTATGTTTAATTTATTTTTTTATTATTATATTTATTTTTATATAATTATAACATTATGTATATAAAAAATAATATAATAAAAAAATAAATTGTATTTATTTATATCGACACCTCTGGGTTCAATTGGCGTATAAACCATTTTGGCCAAAATGAGTTATATACACCGTCTTGTTCAGATTTTTTTTCTCTATCGATCTGTATATTTAAAATGTTCAAATTCCCAAAAAAAATGCTTTTACGACCCAAAAAATTTAGGTCATCCTTCCACAAAAAAGATAAAATGTTGATGTAACAGCCAAATTTTTCTTTTTTAAATATTTAGTAAGACGTTATGACCAAGATTTTTATCAACCCAGGGCGTAAAATCCATTTACAATCAAAATGTATTTTACGCCATGACGAGTAAATGTATTTCTATAACGTAATTTAAAATTGAAGTCGTAAATCCACATTTAAATAATATATGGACGTATAAACAATTCCATTGCAAAAATTATTTTACGTGTGGGTATCCAAGGAGAAAGATTCTTAGAATTTTGGGGATGAAGAAAGCTATAAGTCATTTAATCATTATCTATCTCCTTTGGTTAGGAAGTTAGCATGGATATACGTCTTAGAAAATACCAATTTATGGTTTATACACCCATAAAAATTGAATAAAAGTTGACAGCCTACAGCTTATATCCGTATTTGGTAAAATTGAGTTAACATTTATTGATGTAAAAGCACGTAGCTGTAGATTTTTTTGCTGTAAAAACTATTTACTTGCACATCAATAATAAATAAGTAATAAAAACGAATCTCAATACTGTTAGAATGTATCAGAATTCCATTAATATTCGTCTAACTACTTAATTATGAGCGATATACGCGAAATTAAACTACCAGAAACAAAATCAACTTTATTATATTGAATAAAACAAATATTTTGTCTATTATATTATGGCACAACATCAGACATGATCAGATTATCAAACTATAAAGGCAATTATTTAAATCTTTAGTTACCTACTAACGATTTAAATAATTTGTGGGGGGAGAGCGATGCAAAGCGAGGAGCCAATGAAATCTTCACGTGTCTGTATTTCTATTTGGAGTCTGTAGATGATAGATCATCGTTATCAACCTTACCTCTGTAAGAGAAAATCAAGAAACTGTGATATAGCACCTGAAGAAAATGCCACTAAAAGTGGCAATGATAACATAGTGACTGTATGAACCCAACTTTACTTTACAAAAGCAAATTGCTAATATCGGATGCCAAATACAAGGATTTATAACGTCTATGTGACAATGGAGTAATACCTTAAGGATACAAACCATGAGTATTATAAACTTATACCATGGATATGTGACTGACTCTCTTACACTGACTGACGAAGATGATGATTTCTATTAAGTAATAGAAACTACTCTACTATCTTACTACTACTACTACTACTGTCTACTACTAGTACTGTTTAGTTACTCTACTATTAGTAAAACAAAAAATAATCTATTCATCTAATTCTTCCTCATCATCTTCGTCAGTCAGTGTAAGAGGGTCAGTCACATTTCAATGGTATAAGTTTATAAATAGTCATGGTGGTATCTTTAAGGTATTACTCCATTGTCACATAGATGTTTTAAAATCCTTGTACCTATTATTTGGCATCCAATATTGGCAACCTGCTTTTGTAAAGTAAAGTTGGGGTCATACAGTCACTATCTTATCATTGCCACTTTTAGTGGCATTTTTTCAGGTGCTACATCACAGTTTATTTTTATACTTGAAGCTTAAAATACTAATGATAATTATTATCATTAGTACATTAGTACAAGTACAAATTTAATGTTCCGTTAAATATTGTGACCTATAAAGTGTATGCAACACATTAATACTAAACTTATAAATATTGTTCTATTCGCAGTTTTCTATTTTATGCTTCATTGCATAGTAACTTTACAACTTTATTATGTACCAATTTTTGCTATTATTTAAGTTTGCTGTTTTTAAGTTTAGTATAGTATATTTACTGTATTGAAAACTGATTTTGCGCAAAGAGACTGAATGTTCAATTATTTCATTTTATTTAAGTGCGTTGATTACCTACTAAAGATTTAAATAATTGCCTTTATGGTTTGATAATCTGATCATGTCTGATAATGTTGTGCCACAAATTATAATAGACATAATATCTGTTTCATTTAATAAAACAAAGTTGATTTCGTTTCTGGTAGTTTAATTTCGTATATATCGACCATAATCTAGTAGTTAGACTAATATTAATGGGATTCTGACCGTATTGAGATTGATTTTATTAGTAAAAATTCTATTGATGTGCAAAGTAAATAGGTTATACAGCAAAAAATCTACAGCTACGTGCTTTTACATCAATAAATGTGAACTTAATTTTACCAAATACGGATATAAGCTGTAGGCTGTCAATTTTTGTCCAATTTTCATGGGTGTATAAACCATAAATTGGTATTTTCCAAGACGTATATCCATGCTAACTTCCAAACCATAGGAGATAGATATGATTGAATGAATTAACCATCTTCATCCACAAATTCTAAGAATCTTTCTCCTTGGAAGTTTTTATGTAACTTCTAAAATAAAAAAGTTATGATTTTTTTTATGAAAATAAAATCGTTTTTTTGCTCTCCTGAAAAGTCGTGTTTTGGTTTATACGCCAATTGAACCCAGAGGTGTCGATATGTAAATATATTAAAAAATAAAAACAATTTATATCCTCTTACATTATAGATGGTGTTTTATGAGTTACGTTTTCAAGCATAACAAAAACGGCTGTATAACGATACTAACTAATAACCAATTAATAAATAATACGAATTTGATTTTGAACCTATTCCGTATTTGCCTATTGGCTCTCCCCACTCCCTCCACTACAATTGATGATGCTCTACAATAATTCTTAGGTGACGGTAACCGCTTACTATTACATATTAGTAACAAAATGATAAAACTTCAAATATTATTTGAGTGTGATTTTGTGGGTACCTGGGTATCGACTATGTCGTCAGTTATGTTGCTCAACTCCTCAACTCCATCTATATAGTTTATATGTTCATGTATTTCAAATATATTTAGAAAACCCAAAGCGCAATTTAAATCTAAAAGGTCAAACTTTGTAGAGCTACAAATCCATTAAAAAATTCAATCACTTATATCCACGTTGTTTCGATACAAAACTTCTACCCTTTGATATCGAATTACGTAGGTACTGGAATAAACTTTATGTGGTTTTCGATTTTAATTAAAAACCTTCCAGTTGATAGCTTTATTACTTGATAGGTATTCGATTTGTCCGTCAATGTTCGGTAGAGATAGCGTTTCATTTCAGCAAACATCAAAATTTACTCCCATTTCATTGCTGCGTTTTATAAGTCTTCAACCATTAACAACAATGAAAAGTATTATTTTACACTATTGTAAAATGAGGAATCGTTCGTATTTTTAACTTGTTATACCTGCGACTTCACCCGTCCTTCATCGATAGATAGATAAACAGCGTGCTCTAGGCAAAAAATCAACAAAATCAACAAAATCGTGGAGCGGACGGGAATAAGCCAGTTTAACTAGCTTGTGTACACCAAATTGCTTCTGCTTGAGATAACTCTTAAATGTACACCAAAAATTATACAGTAAATACGTATATAGGTAGTACGTAGATTTAGATAAGTATAAGGTTTTATTTTTTGACGTGACAACGTCATATAAATTGGTTTGCCGGTTGACACTTCAAGAAACTGCGTTACGCTCCGCTCACGTTATGCGCTCACAATGAGAGCGAGTGAGAGGCACGCGTCCCTTCCACTCGGGCATGGTTAGCCCGCCTAAGAGCGAGAGAGACAGACATAAAAATTATTTTACCACTCAAAGTCGTTGTCACGTAAAACTTTCGCCCGTATACCGACTTTACAGGCAACCAATTTTTGTGCGCGCTTAAATTTGAACCCATTTTGAGTGTGGGCTTCACCCCATTGGAACTAGCGGTGTGGTGGATATGTCAAACTTGAATCGACTAATACCGCACGGTATCTTTCGCGTCAGCAATGTGGTACCGGGAAGGAAATGTGTAGTCCCTACTTTTTCCTTAAAAGTAAGCTATATTACGCCTTATAATTATTAACTATCTTCAATTGATTAAATGAAATTTTAAAGCAATTGCATGCTATTTCGAAATAATTTTCTGATCGGAAAAATTGATCATCAAGTGGTCCCGTCCTGGATGATCACTTTTTCCGATCAGAAAATTAAAATTATCTGCAATTGAGTTTATAATATTAGTACGTCATGTGGATAGTTTCTAACTGGATATATCCAAACTGAGATACCAGACGTGAGGTCCATGGAAGTACAAACAGTATTCGTAAACTTTTTCAGTGCCTGCCGTGCGAGGACACCCCTTTACTCAATTTATGACATCGTCGTGCATTTGAATAACTTTACCATAAAAATAGGCATTCTGAGACCAGAAACTTAAGCAATAAAATGCAAATGTAGCATTGGTGCCGCCACTAGATTACGAGCTCTCTAGCGCCCCTAGCGGACTGAAAGAAAAACTATTTCACACTCATTGGGGAAATTTGAATTATTGCGTTGACCATTTTCGCTATAGGAATAAAATTTGATTATGTACATTTTCCAATATTTTCATCTAAAGGTTTTAAAGTAATTGTAAATCAGTTGTGTCTTTACATTGGAGATAATTTAAAAAAATCTTGGGTTATGTTAAATGAGCGATTGAATTGTATGTTTCTTTGCAACAGACGCAAAAACTATTGGACTTAAATTATGCTGTATGTTTGATTGCAATTGATAAGGAAGAATGGAGATAATGTCAAAAAAGCGTTAACGCGTATTAAATCTATTCTGAAAAAGGTTTACCTAACCTACTTACAGCACGAATCTAAAACTTTATCATGATGAACATAGAATTTCAAGTACGAAAAATATACAGATTGAAACTTAACATATTGTATTCTTTGCTGAAACAACAGTCAGTTCGTATTTCAAATGAAACGTCACTTACTGTTGTCTTGGTTGTGTCGCAGTACATCAAATTATTTTTTCCTCTCCTATTAGACCATTTTCTCCCCTCAAACGTAAAAACCTTTTTGATTTTCATGATTAGACTGTTTGGAGGATATAAAGAGGTAAATTTTGTTTATTGTAGATAGGCAACGCCACCATGAAGATATAGACACTAAAACAAACGCATATTACTGTTATAACGATACGTCGTAATGTCTCAAATGTTCTTGAAATGGCACCCTTTTATTGCTAGCCTTTTCACTCTTTCTATCATCTGATATGCCTATCTCTTTTACTAGTATATCGGAATATGAATGAGATGGATAGTACCACATATTTTTATAAGCCTTTGTTGATAGTGTGGTCTCAAGTATGTATTTTTTCTCCATGAAGTTATATAATTAATTGTCTGATAGGCTAAGAGAAACTTGGGCATCTTAATGGCATTCAATATTATCTTAAAACGTAATAAAAGCGAACACTGTTATTATAAAAATGTCTCATTTAGCTCTATAAGTAATTGTTGTTGACTGTTTTTCTCGTGTTATGATTTTTTTTTATACTACGTAGGTGGCAGACAAGCACACGGCCCACCTGGTGGGAAGCGGTCACCGTGGCCTATGAACGTGTTACCTGATTCAACCATTAGCCTTCAGTGTTGTGTTATATGTACTTATATAACTATAAGAAATTAGGTAATTATAGCATCGTTGGTTATGGCTCGAGAGGTCCTGGATTCAAATCCTGGCCAATTACCCTATCGACGTAAACCCACTCTTAACACGAGCAATTTAGATAAGTTGGAGTGATTAATGAAAATTCTAGTGATTTCGGTGTGCTTGTTAAAAGGTACTTCTAATCTTTTACATTTTTTACCACAATAGCGGCGGTACCGGGTCAAACGGGGTGAATAGGGACTAAGGAGTGAATAGGAATTTTGCAGTTATTATCTTCTATGCGAAACTATAAACCACTTCCACGTCACGATAAAAAGTATCATCGAATATCCGGTTAAATACTTAAATATTTCTAAAAGAAATTATTTAACAAATTCTAATGACCATTTTATCCCTATTCACCCCTTTATTCCTATTCACAATCTATCACATATTATACCTAACTAATGCGTTTCTACTCTTTAAATTGTGATGTGGTTTGATCATGCAACATGGTTTTTCTTCATTACTATATCATATCATGGTTGAATAATGATAGCCATGATACCAATTTTGCAACGTGAATGTTTTGCAAAACATTCACGTTGCATTGTGAGCTTTTTCATGTAATGAGCGTTTCGGTTTTAAAGTCTAACATAAATATTATATTTGTGAAAAAAAATTATAAATTCAATTAAACTGCAGTACCTATTGAAAGTTTTTTCTTGTTAAATCCGAAAAATTACAGACACTGATAGTGCTAGAATAGTGGTTTTAAAATGTTTATTCATACCCGCATAAAAGACACAACATGTGCTGGTAAAGAATTATAGATGTGGATGGCCGTATACCGTACCTATCACTAGGAAGGATAAAAAGATAAAATAATAAAATAATCTATATACAAATAAATAAAACTGGAGTGTCTGTTTGTAATATTAAAATAACCGCTTTCTACTACATGCATATATGAATGTATACGGTACAACATACCTAAATATTTATTTTTGAATTTTTTGTCTGTCTGTCTGTCTGTTGGTTCGGCTAATCTCTGGAACGGCTGGACCGATTTGGACGGGACTTTCACTGGCAGATAGCTTATGTAATAAGGAATAACTTGTGCTACTTTTTTTATTACATTCCACGCGGACGAAGTCGCGGGCACAGCTAGTACCTAATATAAACTCAAATATAGAGCAGTGTTAAGCTATCCCCAAGTTTCAGTGAAATCCCTAAGATTACAGACATCGGTTACAGAGGACTTCTAACATTTATCATCTGTCAAAACTTAAAACTGTCTTAGGGGCTCACAAACTAGACTAGTCTTTGAGGATTAAAATTGTACCTGAGGCACTTGTAGTTATGACGTCATAGTGAGTGAAAGTATAATCGCTGTGTTAGACAGCCCTGTTTATAAACTGACTGTTGTGCATAGATATCTCTTGCGAAACCACACTTCGCTATTCACTATTCGCCTATATAATTATTGTATTCGAGGAAATTCTTATAGATGATTAAACCTTCCACAATTTGTCATAGAACAGTGACTAAGGCGAATATTTGTGCGAATAAAGCAAATATATTCGAATAAGACCTCCCTACTTCAATTTATACACGTGAATAAAGGTGAATAGCGTAGTGTGGTTCCACCATCAGCATAACTAGAGAGAGCAACGAACCCTTTAAAAAGCTTAAAAAGTTTGAGAATCTTATAAGCAAATCAATTCCTCATAGTGGATCGAATGCCCACTGTTATTATTGGCATTAGGTGATAAGATAACCGACCTGTGCCCGTAGCCAAGTAGCAAAATTATTCTATTCGATCGAATCGTATCGAATAGAAACGTTTAGGTCGACCAATCACACTCCAGCTCGTGATTTCGCCGCGGCGCGCGCATCGTACGCCGGCGACGAGCTTGGATGTGATTGTTTGACCTAATCTATTCGAAACGATAGCGATTTACGCTATGACACTTGTCTACGGGGGCTGCTAATTGATTTGATAATAGTCTACAAGTTTTATCTTAGCCAGCCATTTATAGTCTAGACATTGAATGAACAATCTCCCTGATTGTGGGTATACTTCAGTAAGTTTGAGATATGATACAAAACTCATGCCTTTTTATACTGCTTATGTGGCAGACAAGCACACGGCCCACCTGATGGAAAGCGGTTACCGTGGCCTATGGACTTGTGCAACACTGGGGGCGTCACACTCGTGCTGCCGATCCTATAGGCCATTCCTATGAATACTGGTCAGAATATAATAGTCCATTAATATCACTACCACTAATTCTGATTAATATGAAAATGTTTGACATACATAATGTATAAAGATAATGGTACCTACAATGTGTCAATGTTCGATGCTTTGTCATTATGCAGTCTAGCCGTCGTATACAAAGCATGAACAATTGCATGAGCAATACTACCTCGCAAATGGATTCATGTTTCTCTTGTGAGTAATATGGTAAAATATGATGTACCGCCGTGCCCTAGGTCTAATGAGTCACAGGCGTAAAGGCTAATATACCTACGTCAGGCAAGATGCTTTACTTCAATGTCGTTATTTGCGAAGTTATTGTTGGATTTTTGTTTTTAACTTTTGATTATGTACTGCTTTGAAATTTTACGTTTGCCTCTAAAATTTTTGAAACCGTCTTAACTTCAATAAATTCAATTTTAACGTGGGTATATAGTCGATTTACAAAAAAATACATGACAATTAAAAAAAAATCGACTACTTATAAATAAAAATAAAATTATTTTACTTTTATTTACTTACAGTAGATTTTTTCACTCGAAGAAAAACTCGACTAAGTACTTATAAATAAAAGTAAAATTATTTTACTTTTATTTATAGTCGATTTTTTCTTAATTGTATGTTTTTTTTTAAATCGACTATACCTACGTCATAATTGAATACAGCAGGCAGGAATAATGTTGACATTGTGTTCATGTGATAATATATAAAAAAAATAAGAAAATTATCATGATTGACACCTTCATGAGTTTATCAGATAATTACCATTGTATATTCTTATTTGCCACCTGACTTATTTTCCATTAAGTTGGTATCGTAAATAGTATCTAAAACATTGTTTCTTTTACTTCTTTCTATCATAATATCAAGGCGAAACTTATCAATCATTTACACTCCATCTAACACCAATAAACAATTTCTATCGCAATCGTATTAGATTTAAGGGAAAAGCAGAAAAACAATCAGTTAGGTTAGACACACGGCACGTACACCGTTAGTGGGTCGAATGTCGGCTTGCCAAAATGATTGATAACCTTTCTTTTAGGTGATAGGCTTCGGTAATCAAGAGCGTCAGTGCAAAATTCCAAAGGGAATTATTGATCATTTTAGACTAAATTATATTTATTTGTTAAGAAAGATGAATCGGCACATAAATATTTACAATACTCTCCAGGGTGCTTAGGAATCTTGGAATAGAGTTTGTATTTTTATGAAGATGTTATTTTTTTTAATTTTAATTTTTTAATGAAATGCATCACTAAAGCCACTGGAGCTTGTGTATGATACAATACGATTCACATTTCACATTTTTTAAACAAAGAAATATGATGCACGAAACATTGATGATTGACGAAAATGAAACGAAATCCTTTGATATCGGTTATCGTATGAACACCCATGATTCTTTTTTTATTCGGTCCGTCAGTTGACTTTACCCTGCTGGATGGTAAGAAGCTAGGATAAAATCTCGTCGGATAGTCGTTACTGGAAGTTAGAGCTCGGTGCCTCTTTCCTTTGCCGCACCATCAAAACCTGGAATTCTTTACCAGCTCACTTGTTTCCTTCCTCATACAGTCCCGGGTCCTTTAAGCGGGGCGTGAAAAAGCATTTGATGAGGCCGTCAAGCTGAGAGCCACCATTATGCCACTATCGGTGTTTGCAATGGTGACTCCCATTCTAGAGACTTTGCCTCAGCTTACCATCAGGCGAGGTGAACTCATGTTGACGTGACCGACATAAAAAAAAAAGCTATAAAAAATCTGAAAACTGGTTTAACTATAGAACACCCATGTGGTCGCGTCAGGAAAAATATCATAGATCGGCTCGGATCGCTTCTTATGTGACTGTTAAGTCAATCCTGGTAGGACAGTTAAGATTGAACAAAGGAGACGTCAATTGTTTTGTGGCCGCTCTCGGAAATTTTACTGAGCATTCCATGGATTCACCGTGCCGGATCCATGGCGTGGTACAGAGAGGAACCCCGTGACGGTGACTGGGACTTGCGACCCAGAAGTAGGTTTAGAGTTAAAATTGGAAGTCAAATTTCGAACAAAGATTAGAGTTAAGTACATCTTTTCATGATGATGTTTCGTAAAATATATCTGGCTCGACAGATTATTTGATTACAGGTTGACGGCAGCTAATAAGCAGGTGGATGCCACCCATTACGTTCATCCACCCAGCGTAATACATAAATTGCCTGTTACGAAACGGGTGTATTCTGCAACATTTTAAATCACAAACGTTTTCAGTATTCAATTCCTTTATTTTTACACGACAACATGACCTCACCTCGCCTGATGATAAGCTTAAATCTCTCAGGAGTGCGAGTCCGTATACATCGATAGTGCTACAATTGTACTTCTAAGCTTGAGGGCCTCATCAAATGCTTTTTGAAGCCCCGCTTAAAGGACCCTCGACTATATATGAGGAAGGAAACACGTGCGCTGGTAAAGAATTCCAAGTTTTTATGGTGCAGAAATAAAATAGAGGCACCAAACCACTGGGTTCTTGATGGAATTGTTTGCACTGTGTGAGGGTGATACATCAGCCTTGCGCATATTGTTCTGTTTAAGAAAAGTTATTAATTTTTACAAAATTTGGATAATATAATATATGCAAATGTCACATTAATCCAATTTTAGTGAAGTTACAAGTAGTTTAGTGTCATTATAATGATTTGAATTTAATGAAAAAACTACGGGTAGATGAAAATCATTGTTTATTATCATAACGAAAACTTTCGCGTTTGGACTTGGACTCGTTAGATAAGTTTCATTGAGAACTTTATTGACAGATGCTGATTAGGGTTTAATATAACGCCGAAAGGTGATAAAATGACTACCTATTACTCGTCAGCTTGCATATTCTTGGAGGTGATCGAACTATGCAAATAGCTGACTTGCACGGGCAAGTACGCAAACTTTCTTAACATCGATATTAAGTAGTCGTGTGCCGTAGTTTTATGGCTAGGAGGAGACTGCTGGTGGACCTATTATTCTTTTTTGTTGACTAACTGTTAGCGTTGACTTCGCCCGCGTGGAATTCTGTTCTCATGCCCGTTTCCCATGGGAATCTAATTCCGGGGATAATAAGTTAATGTGGTATGGTATGGTTTCTCGGGCTGTTTTCCGCAACCCCACATCATGGCACATTTTCGTTCGATGTTACTCGATCCACCTCACTCTTGGAAGAACGCCAGCATACTTTTTATGCTACTGGTGATCTCCCGGAGCGTAAGCTAATGTGTTCTTTTAGACTATTCTATACCAAATTTCAGTCAGATTCATTCATTCTGAACTCTGAAATCTGAACGAATTTTGATGGTTTTTTATTAGAAATGTCTTAATTAGACTAAAAACTTTAGTGTGTTGGCAATAGATTGAGTAAAACTAAAAGTATTGATACCCAACATCCATGCGGGCGGAGTCGCAGGCATCAACTTGTTAATACTATTAATTGGATTGACTGTCGTTTATCCATTATCTTACTTGCTGATAAGTGAGTATACGACGAAACACGCTCAAAAGGGATTTTACATAATATTATGTATAAATATTTCTTAGACCTTTGTCGGGTAGAGCATTATATCTGTTCCAATTTTCATGTAGTACCTAATCGTTTCCACTAGGCGTACACTGGGCGACATGCGACAGCGACAGCTCGGCGACTTGACGCGAGAACGCGGCCGAGAATTTCATAAATTTTTTTCTAAGCTTCGCACACTTGACGTCAGAGACGCGGGGTCGCGACGACAAGCTAGGGGAGTCGCCGCGTCTAGTAGCGCTATGCAATTGTCGGACGCAGACTGTCGTCGCGTCTAGATACCGAGCTGTCACTGTCACCTGTCTCTAAGTCTGCGCCTAGGGTTTATCACTTACATCTTTGTACTAACCTTTATCTCCCAGTACTCTGTGTAATGAACGAAGCACATACAACGGACCAAGCTCGTTGTGTGTATTGTTCAAACAGAATAAGATATTAGCTTACGTCAAAGTACTATAATATTTGCATTCACAACAGAGGCAATAGATCGCTCCCTGGGGATTGCTATGAATTTTCACTGTAATACCCGTACCTACGCATAAGTAGTTGATAGCGAGACCGGCTATTCAATATTGACTAGAATGAATAATAAATGAGCAACTGTATGCTTTTGGAATCATAATTTTGAAATTTTGTTGCTCGCTTTGGGCGGACGAGTCAATACCTGTGCTTACATTTTGCTTTTAATCTTTTGTATGAGTCTGTGCTGTTTATGTAGTCTGCTGCAAACCTCATTACTCTTTGACTGTAAGAGTAGTAAGCTGATAGAGCGTTCTGGCGTGTAAGCATTTTTATGAATGAAGAAGCATAAAGTTGAGATTTACATCATAACCAGTAGGTACTCTATTAATGTCGTAAAATAAACTCTCTCTTGGTACAGAAACGAATTAGATCTTAGAAAAAAGAAACAAGTGTTAATCAAAAAAAGATTTGCAAAGGTTTCATAAATTTTGTTGATTATTTTTGAAAATAATAACAATTATTCATTATTTATTTATCACAATATTCTAATAATTGATTTATACATACTTTACAATTATATACTAAAACAAAGGAAATGTTTCACAAATGTACGGACCTTGGGCCCGATAATTGTACACTACCTAGAAAAATAGCTCGGCAATGTAGTTTTCATTTTTCACTATTCAATTCTTATAATATTGCCTCGTATTATGGGTGGAATCTAACTAAATAAACACTTTCTTGCAACACATTGCCCAAAATGAAACATCTCCTTTACTAAGCAAGTGGGGTCTTATTAGCTCACTCTAGCGAGTGGTTCAAAAAGTAATGAGATTCAACCTGTGCTGCTACTACCTAGCTGCTACTACCTATATGAAATATTGATACACTAAGGGGTTGACGTAGATTCGAGCTTATAAATTATATAGATAGGCGTTCCTACCACCTCACATATAATTATTATAACTACCACTGACAAAGTTGGATATGTATTATTATTTACCATACCTAACACTTTATATTTTGTCCACATCTATTACAGACTATTATAAAATTATAAATGAGCTGTGTCTGTACGAAAAATACTTGGGTTATGTGATATTTATAATGAACGAACGATGAACACAAAAGGTTTATATTTTTTTGGAATTCTTGTCTGTCTATTCGCGATGGACGCAAAAATTACTGAACAGATTTAGATTTGATTCTTTTATCAGAAAAGCCTTTGGTCAGCTTTAAAATTTGTCGTATGTTCGAGTACAATTGGTCGAGTAGAACCAAAGATATGACCAAAAGTTGTTTAATAACTGACATTCATACCTTAACCTGACATCTTTAACATTTTAATGCAGTCATCTCAAAAATTTACTTTTTATTTAGTTTCTATCTTAAGTAATAACAAAATACATTATTTACATTAAGAGAAATAAGTAAATTATGTACAAATAAAAGTTTACGTGTCGAAAAATTCCTCAAATAATAAATTTAATCTAGATAGAAACACACGTATTTGCTCAAGCACAATCTACATGGAAAACAAAAAATGAATAACACCGCTTTAGCATGAACATACGCAAACAAACACATCATTTATTAAGCCTCAGGTTACGTTGCCATGATTCCCCGCCCTATTTCTTTATTTTGATCAATAAGCCCCCCGCGGGGCAAAAAATGTTACACCATACCTACGCTTTATCTCCACGGGGAGAGTAATTAATCGAAAAGGAACTTCAATAATATTTTCTACAAACATTATGAGAAATATGAAAAGGAAAACAACTCCTTTACCGTAACTGGAAATGTTATAGTGCCTTCTTTCAATTTTATGTTAAATTAACTGCGCGTCTCGGTTTTGCTCCGGTGCAATTACAGAACGTTACCTGTGGACTTTTAGACTCACACCTTTTTCCTCCCGGGGTAGGCAGAGACTTCAGCCCACCATTTGTTTCGGTCTTTATATATTTATTTCTCGAGCTTCCTTTACTTTTTTATACTACGTGGGTGGCAGACGAGCACACGGCCCACCTGATGGGAAGCGGTCGCCGTGGCATATGAACGTGTGCAACACTAAGGGTGTCAAACATACGTTGCCTACCCTGAAGGGAAGGGAGGAGGGCTGGAAAGGGGCGGAGAGGCTAGGAAGGGATGAGGGGAGGAGGGATACAATGAGCTCTGGCTACCCTACTTACCAGCGGGACCACAATACGATGGTTATTATGGCCGCGATTTCTGTAGGGCGGAGGTACTACCCCAGCCTGCCAGCTCATTTCTGACGGAAGTTATCGTCGTGTCCTACCTCCTTCAGATGAAATTCCTTCTACCTTTCATACAAGCTTGCAGGTTTCGAGTGCTTTTAACCTGGCCTTCTTCAGTATTTTGCGTTCGTGATTCTGTAGCTAATCTATAATATTTATAGGTTAAGCTAAAAGTGGTGTACTTAAATGTTCTTCATTGCAATCATGTACGCATTGCGTCAACGTCAATGCATTAAAAGAATTTGAAGGTTGAAGGTATTTATCCCAAAGAAAAGTAATTATTTATTAAAGAGCATACAAATGCGTGCCTTATCCCGTCACGGCCCATTTCATCCCCATCCTCAAAAGCATAATATCAGATAAAAAACACAAACAAAAAATGTAATAATCGCAAAATGCACAATAAGTGTATACTCGCAACTTTATCTCACCGGGCATGCCAGACATGCCTATAGCATTTCCATCCCCCTGTATACAGAAGGCTGCTATTCAACATTCCCTGTATATTTACAGAGGTATTCCTGAGTTCCTCTTTAATATCAAATTACTGAGACAACTTCGACAGTTTTCTTTTTTAACGTCAAAGGTATTTAAAACGGCTGGTGCAAAATGCAATTAAGCCAATGAACAATAATTTAACAAGGGCATTTTCGTAAAAATGGCTACCAACCCACTCATATGGATGTCCCTGAATTCCAAACGACGTTTTTATTTACATAAAGTGTCGTGTTAGTTTTGATTATTTTCAAATGACTAAAGCTTCCTGTTTTTTTACTTAAATTGTGAACAGAAATTTAATACAAAGTAATAAAATAAAATCCAGAAATGCGCCATCTTACGTCTTGCAGCACTGTCCTCTTTTACTAGTAACGGTCATGACCAAAACGTGTCTAGGTTACTATTTAAATTTATCACTTGACTAAAACAATATCACTAAGCTATTTTCACAAATAGGTAGCAATTTAAAAGAAAATGTCTATCAACCGAATTCTTAGAGGAGATGATTCTCAACTCACGTGTTTATTTTTTTTATGTATGTTCAAGCATAACTTTGTAATTTGAAAAATTCATTTACACTGAAATGGTCCCATTTAAATATCATGAAGATCTGTTTATAATTTTCGGAGACAGACAACGGAACTCTTCAATAAACGACAGCAAATCATTCATGATTGCTGCTATCGTGTATTTATGCATTGTTTATGCAATTTCATACCATAATATTAAGCCTGTACGCGCTGAATTTGGCTTACACATTGGACATAGAATATACTGCATATATGTCAGTAACTGACATATGCAGTATATCTAGTTCTATGTCCATCGTTTATGCACCGATATACTTTTGAGGTTTAATTTTTTTATCTATTTATCTATTTAATTTTTAAATTAATATAATTATTTAAAGTATTTATTGAAAAATTCTATTAATTTGAATAATAGACTAGAAAATTGTTTCAATGTGTATAATATAAAAAAAAACTTCAAAGTCCACCTTGTGTTCGCCGATGAACTTTGTTTTAGAGGTGTTTTTGTAGCTTTGTTTATTGATCGCCTTTGTTTGGACGTCCAAGCAGTTTTAGTGCACACTTCAATATTCAAGCGAGTTATAAAACCGATATAAAACCTTTACATACACGGTGAAGAATGGAATAAAACAATAATGGCGGTGGCGGGATGCAAAGTCGACCAACCAGCTGGCGTGGCGAGCTAACGAACGATTTGAAAGTACCTTGTATCGGAACAAAAGATAGAGGACCGGCTACACACACCCCGATAAATCGGCGGCGACATGGGGGATATTATGGTGGCAGTGTTGCCACCTTAGTGGTTATACCACTAAATCTACGTTTCGACTTTCGGCTAGCGGTGAAAAATTGTATTTAGTGGCTAGTGGTATTTGTTAGTGGTTTAATTGAATCCAAATCCAAATCCAAACTTAAAAAAAATAATTTTGCCATTACTCTTCTATTAATGCTTCAATATTATGGGACTATTATAACCACTAAGGTGGCAACACTGCCACCACATATTCTTCCATGTCGCCGTTGATTTATCGGGGTGTGTGTAGCCGGTCTAGGTGGGGAACACGTCGTTCACGCTTGCGTCGTCGTGTCACGCACGCTACGCGGAAACAGCTACCGGACTATCACGTGAGTTCACGTTAATGGATTTTGAATTGCTTGCTCAATAGGTTATAGTCACATTCATGGGGAGGCTTGAGCTTTTAAATGTGTTAAATATGTATGGACGTAAATGGAGGTAGGACACGACAGTATCTCCCGTCCGAAATGAGCTGTCCGACTGGGGTAGTACCTCCGCCCTACAGAACACCGCGGCCATAATAACCATCCGCCGGTAAGTAGGGTAGCCAGAGCTCACTGTACCCCTCTCCTCCCATACCTTCCTAGCCTCCCCACCCCTTCCCAGCCCTCTCCCCTTCCCTTCAGGGTAGGCAGCGCGTGTGTGACACCCTTAGTGATGCACACGTTCATAGGCCACGGTGACCGCTTCCCATCAGGTGGGCCGTGTGCTTGTCTGCCACCTAAGTAGTATAAAAAAAATGTTTACGACCTAGAAAGTAGAAAATTATTTTTTTTCTGCTCAAGACTGTTTCTATTGACGGTTTCTGTGATGAAGAGATAGTGAATTACACTGCTACGACGGGGGGCGTTGGTTCGATTCCCGCTCAGTACAAATATTTATATACCTATTTGTATTGGTCTGGGTGTTTCTAGGTATAATATGTATGTATTCACAGTATATAAGTATGTTTATCCGTATTCTAGAACCCATAACACAAGCTAGTTAAACTATAGGTACTTACTTTGGGTCTAAAGAGCGCTGAGTAGAATATCGTAGAATATTTATTGGTTTTTGTAACACTAGAGAAACTTAGATCATTTTCTAGTAATTTTCCGTAAATATGTACTCCTGTGAGGCCACGTTCACACGGCGACCAGATTTTCACGTATACGGTTTTACCGTATACTTTTACCGTATATATTTCTCGAACACGGGATTTGCCCGTGTGAACGCCGTGTGAACAATTTTTAAGTTTTCATAATATTCTGTTGTCACTACTCTATTCGATAAAATCTCGTATACGGTATACGGGAAAATAATCGCCGTGTGAACGTGGCCTTAGCTTTTCCAAACTTTTTGATGGTCTTTGCGAAGGTAGTCTCGAAAAAGGGCCGAGCCTCCATATGTAATTAAGGTCCCCACGCGTCAACATTGCCTTGATGTGGGTTCAAAAGTAATGCAAACCGAATACGTTTAAGTACACTTTGATTCATCACATCGGAACAAAATCAATGTAGGTATGAGATTTTATATTTAACCAATTTAATGTTACTCAGAACTCCGAATTACTTTTCAACTATTTTAACTTTTCTGAAGATTGTAGGGGCCTTACTACAAACTCTTAAAGTAGTAAATATTTCAATATTACTTAACTTTCATAGTGTGAATCGGACCCGGTCGAACGTCATCCGTTATTATACTAGTGTTCTGTGTCTTGTAAATCTACTAACAAATTTAATGAAATAATATATTCACAACATTCCATAAAAGTAAGAGAATGCTAGACCACATAACACTAGTATCGGCCGACGTCGATGTTCCGATTCACACTATGAAAGTTAATTAATATTGAAATAATACTGCTTTAAGAGTTTATGGTAAAGCCCCAGATAAAGAGAGTCTATTGTCTGAGATCCGTAAATCATATTATTGATCTCGAACGAGCAAAGATAGTAAACTTCAATATTTTCGTTGCCCTGCAGCTGAACCGGATCATAGTTTATGCAGTCCAATGACGCTCAACTCCGTCCTGTTTGATTAACATCTCTGCCATAGGAATTCAATCGGAATATCTGTTTTTTTTTATACTACGTAGGTGACAGACAAGCACACGGCCTATCTGATGGGAAGCAGTCACCGTGGCCTATTAGACGTGTGCAACACCAGGGGTGTCACACACGCGCTGCCTACCCTGTATAGAAGAGGAGGCTAGGAAGGGGTGGGGGGAGGAGGGGTACAGTGAGCCCTGGCTCACCTACTTACTAGCGAGAACACAACACGATGGTTATTATAAACATGGTCTTCTGTAGTCGGTCTGATCAGTTCAGACGGGAGATAACGTCGTGTCCTACCTCCATCTCTTGTTAGAATACAGAACATTAGGTAGAACCTTCGTTTTAGTGGAGTATGTGCTTTAAAATTGATATTATGTTAGAACCTCGCAGAACATACACTGTCCAAAGTAATGAGGTATTGGAAAACGGGCAGGTTAAAAGCCCTTGAAATCGATGGACTTGCATGAAAAGTTTATAGATACGAGAGTATAGGAAACGTGCGAAGTATGTAAGGACAGAAGCAGATAGCGGGCAGTTGTCTCAGCGTACTCCGAAGAAACAAAGGCGGGAGCATACGTATGTATTATAATATATCAGAAGTACCAAATTGTATTAAACTACCCGCCTGAAAATAAAATCAATGACAATAAGGATCGATTCAATCGTAACTAACTTACTGTCCAACTAAAAAGTTGAGACTCAAACTACGATTTCCAGACCTAGCTTAAATTGTAAAACGTCAGTTATACGTCGAATTTCTCAAGAATTATCCTGCAAATGGGAAAGAGATTACGGAATTTTAGAACGGACTGAACCGGTACGAGGGAATGGTAACGCAATTTTGAGGCTCGCGTCGAGATGGTGTCGCGTCGCCCCGACGTGTTGTAATGCCGCGCTGCTCTCCACCGCACGAACCGATTAGATTCGATCAAATAGAAAATTTTGTGTTGCGATAACCGACAATCTGGGTGTGCCGATCATTCAATAATGTGCTCGCTATGTGACCCCAACGACCGATAACATTGTTTCGCAAATTAATGGTATTTTGTATCAAATGTGATATCGTTTATTTTTCGTAAAATTTATAGGATGTCGTAGTTTGCAGTATATTGCGTTGGTCTCTGAATCAAATAGCTGTAGGTTGAAACAGTTGAATGATGTACGGCCTCTTTTACGTAGTGTAACTCGGGTTTGATTCCCGCTAAGTGCAAATATTGGTATTCATGAATACCTATGTATATTTGCACTACTCTGGGTGTTTCTATGTAGGTATAATAATGTATGTATTCACAAAAAACAATATTAGTAAGTTTATCCGCATTCTAGAATCCATAACACAAGTGTAAACTCTCAGGGTCTAGAGAGCGCTGTGTAGAATCACGTAGAATATTTATTTTTAGAAGTTTAATTTGACTTTGTTTCAATAATGGCATATTTACTCAGTTTTAATAATCACTTGTGGTAATTTGTAACACTTTAAAATATCATATAGCGGCTCTGAAGATGTACCCAAAAAACGGGATTTCAGTCGAAATTCAAGTTCGGAGTGATCGAGATAGCTCGTTCGATTGGCATGCAGCTCTTGCATTTATGTTACACAATGGTGGCAGGTTTTCCTTATTTTCCGAGTTACCCATTTCCAAGCCCGACGTCCACACGGGACTCGAGTGCTACACGATTTTTAACTTAGCTCTATACAGGTGAGTTGGCATGCTAATGCAGTGTTCGAGTTTCATGAACAATATAACATATATTATGTGGGTCTTAAATTCATTAAACTAAAAAGATTTTCTTTTCAGCTGTTACTCCTTTGAATTCGTATCAGAGAGGTACGAAAATGTAAACAATATTTTTCTTGAGTTTCCTTTTCTCGGGACTTTGGAAAGATATTTCGTGTGTTACCCAGAGCGTTGAATTTATCTATTACAAAAACAACATGTGAGATTCTAGAAAGGTATTGGGTAAAAAGGACAAAGAACAAAACAAAACAGGAAGGTACCTTGCTGACTTGTATAGGCAATATGCTGTCATGAGGTTATTATAATCTAATCTCACAGAATGCTAATAGATATTATATGGCTTTTGTGTTACAAGAATTTACACAAAACTATGATGTAACCTGATGTAAATAATCTGTTACATTCTGCTTATATATATAATATACATAAGAGTTAAGTCTTCTATAGTTCAAACCTTTAAAAAATAAATGATTAAAAATAAAAAAACCTGACTGCTGTTGAAAAGCCTGAAACAAGTTTTAAAAGCAGGCGGTAACCCACCCATTAATTTTTGGCCATTTTTGGCCAATCCCGTTGTAAGTTGAAGGTAAAAACAAAATTACTGATTGCTACAGAGTTAGAAAAGTTTTTTTTTATTATTGAACCTACAGATATTTTTTGTTAAAACTATTTTTTTTCTCAATACTATGTATTAAGTTAATTATCCCACTAATTGTGTATAGTGTGTATATTAGATGTGTTATTCTAAAACTAATTCTTATTCATTGAGATAATTGTGTTCAATAGGCATTGTAAGATTGCTTTTTTTATACAACGTAGGTGGCAGACAAGCACACGGCCCACCTGACGGGAAGTGGTCACCGTGACCTATGATGGACGTGTGCAACACTAAGGGTGTCACACACGCGCTGCCTACCCTGAAGGGAAGGGAGGAGGGCTAAGAAGGGGTTTCTATTCCTTTCTTTCTATACCGGTAAGTAAAATCGATTTTCAATGTCTACGTACTCGATCAACCACGAATCATGCTAAGCTAGAAAATACTTAATCGCAAAACTGTAAAAGCTAACTGTATAATTGAAACGAAGAACATACCTTCAAATTGGATTACACCGTTTACCTATGAAGACACGGAGGAGTTGTTGAAATGATGAATCACCAATCACCACTCACACACACGCACGCACACACACATACGCTCGCACTCACACACACGCACGCACACGCGCACACACACACTCACACACACACACACACACACACACACACACACACACACACACACATACACACACACACACACACACACACACACACACACACACACACATACACACACACTTCACACACACCACAGTCTCTCTGAATATATAATAAGATTACGTAAGGAAATGATGTCGATTGATTTTTTTTTTTTTCAAATAATACTGTCTTCTGATGAAGGAGCGGAGTCTCCTAACACAGGCTTTTTCAAGCTTTAAAGGAGACTCCAATCATAGCTGTAACAATGTATATTTTATAATCAATAAAGATTTTTTCATTTTCATTTTTTTTCACCTAATTCGTTTACTGCAGTCGGTGCCCATCACGATCAAGGTAGAGATGGATTAATTTATGTACCTTCGTTGCAACTTAGTTTGCAATGCAATTAATTTTAAGTGTCCACTATAATGTTCGCAAGCGCAGGCGATGTAATTTGATTTAATATTTAAACTGGAGAAATTGAGTTCGATGTTGAGTTTTCTTTACATTTTAACAGTGTTTTAGCATTTAATGCCTTTAATTGAGCTAAATAATAATGTTTAAGAATAATGCCGAATGATTCATTCGGCATTATTGAAAAATTGTTTTCTTTTGTTTTTTTGTTTGTTGAAAAATACTGAATTTTTTTTAGTCTTTAGTATTAGTAGACTAAAAACCAACCTTTATTGATGTTTTGATTTGATTTTAGATTTGTTTTTTTTATACCAATCAGATGGCAAATAAGCACAAGGCCTACCAAATGGGAAGCGATCACCATGGCCTATGGGCGTGTGATTACATTGGTAATAATGGACTTAAAATGTATTTTATTTATAAGAAATTAAACATAATAATGGATACATTTATCTTTAATAACTCACAATACCTACCCATTTTAAAAAATGCCGTTTAAATAACCAAATTTTCTACAAGTCCTTATTAGCAAAGCAAAGTCCTTATTATGTATAAATGCTAATTATGCTATAATGATTAAATGTCTGTTAAAATTCATTATCGTGCATTTGAAATTCCTTTCAGAAATTTTAACAACATTTTTATCACGAATAGCAGACCGCCCATAGCTCGACATGGCCTAAATAATGGCCCATATCATACATTCATAAATCTCTCGGCGATAAATGTCCAGAATCTATTTTAAATGCTCTCTTTTATTTACCCTCTGTTACTGCAAGAAGATGTTGATAGATGAAGCTGACTTTCCAATTACGATAAAATATTGGTTTTAAAAAAGTTGTAGATTAAAAACTATTTGGTTATTGATAAAGTGTCTTAATTTTTGTATAATCGTATTTTTATTAAAAAATTGATTATTAGTAACAGTTACTTTGGGTTTAGAGAGCGACCCAAAGTAAGCATAGTTTAACTAGCTTGTGTCGTGGATTATAATAGAATGCGGATAAATACACGTATGTACTTTTTATATTATAATATATTTGCACTAAGCGGGAATTGAACCTGCGCCAAAAATGTCGTAACAGTCGAATGCCTGCACTACCGCTACGTCACAGAGGCTATGCATAGAATGAAGGAGCTTTACTACTAACAACCTGCCCTAGCTTCGCTTCGTTTTATATGAGTTGAGAGTGAGTAAAATAAAACTCATATAAAACGTTGGTTACATTTTCAAAAATTGCAGTGGTCTCGACCACACACATTATAAAAAAAAAATCACAAAATTTGCCTTCTCTCTTTACAATAAGGTCAGTGCGGGGAAGTGTAGCTATGAGGCAAGTGTAACTGCCCTTTATATTACGGAAACTATTAGAGCTTTTGATGAAAGTGCCATCTGTTCTTGTGTGGAAACCAATATCTAGTTACATAATTTAAAATTAGATGGCACTGTTCAAGCATTTATGAAGTTATCGCCATTTTAAAATATGTCACATTTTGTAAGACGAATTAGAGTTCACATCACCCATTTGAATCCATAAAAATCTTGGTTTTTTGTGTAAATCAGTGTGCTTTGTACCCATAAGTGGTTAATATACTAATTAAACTTATTATTACTCCTATAATATTGTCGGAATTGTTGAAAATGAGAGAATTACGTCCATTCAAAAAATCGAACCTCTAAATCAAGTGACTGGGAAAGTGTGTCTACTTTCCATGAGGCAAGTGTGTCTATATGACACACTTGCCCCAAGTCAGAGGTTAAAAACATTGAGTTTGATTTAATTTATTATATAATTTCTAAGGCAAAGTTTATAATTTTGTTTGTATAATAGTTTGTAATTTTGTTTGTAGACAGTAATCTTAATTATTTATTTCGTTAACAATTTTATATTGTATTGGACTAATTATCTCTCGAAGGTTGTAGGTACCTGTACACACTAAAAGTGTTAGTCAGTAAGCAAGGTAAAATTTTAAATATGTTGATATTTTCTGTATGATTTTGTTACTTATTAGCTTTGTTTAATTTTTATGCAAGATACTAAAATTTATTTTATTGATGAAAAATAAATTTTCTTGTAGAAACAAAAAAAAATGTAGGAGCAAGAAAATTTACCTTTATATTTCATTTGAATACCTACTTACCTTTCAATAAGTACCTTTTAATATTACTAACATTAATTTTACTAAACTCTAAATAAAAGTGAAGATTATCCATCAGCTATGACTTTTACCTAAAAATGTTTTCTATCCCTGCCCAACATAATATGACACACTTACCTCATAAATTTCACAACCTTGAAAGATTCATACACAGTATATTACGTAGTATTAACATCAATTGATTCGTTCACACGATCGAGTAGCTTAAACACTGCATTTCTAAATTAAAAATAACTGTCTATTGTACACGAAAGACATAGTCACACTTGCCTCACTTTGTTGGGAAAGTGTGTCTAGCATAGTCATTTACAATTAGTACTTAAAAACTAATTCCTAATGAATATTATTGACTAAAACACTTTGTTTTCAGCCAATTATGAACCATATCATATTTTGTTTGCACCGAGATTTAGAAATTATACCTAAAAATATGTGATTTTTATGTTCAAAGTAAACTTCGCAAAAAGTATGACACACTTCCCCGTACTGACCTTAATATAAGTATAGATTCCTTTCACTAAATACCATACTATTTCTAACCTCCCTCCATCAATATGATGAGTCCCATCAGCGACGCGTTTGCCAAAAATCCTTACTTCGAATTCATTAATTCACTTAATGAGCCAAAGGAATAATGACGCTTTGTTCCAGCTTCTAAGCTGCGGTAACCCATTGTGATAGGGAAAATGCCGCGCTCCACTAAGCTAAGCTGTTGGTCTTTACCCGGTAGGTATAGAGGTACCTACCTATAGCTTCAAGATGCGCACAGCACATTGTTATGCTAAAACATTTAGTTTTCAACTATCAGCTAGTTCATAATTTATATAGGTAGGTAGGTACCTATATATTTTGTGTATAAATATTTTTTCTTTTTCTTTTTTTTTTTAATATACTACAACATTCTACAAAGCGCTCCCTAGACCCAAAGTAACTTATATTAATTATGTTTTCATTATCGATGTAATATAATTATTATTATTATAGTTAAATATAATTCATATTATAGGTGTATTGATAATGAAAATATTTTAATCTGCGATTATTTTTTTATTATTTTTTATATAATGTTGTTAACCATGTTAGGTAAATAATATCTATCTTTATAATATAAAAAATGAATCCCTTGGTCACGGTATCACGCGTGAACGGCTGGACCGATTTGGCTGAAAATTTATGGGGAGGTAGCTTAGAGCTAGGAGACGGACATAAGATACTTTTATCCTGCCACGCGGACGAAGTATGCCACGGGCAAAGACGTGGGACACAGCTAGTGTTGATATAAAACGTGAATATTAAAATTTATAGTAAAAGTTTGTATAAGTGTGACTTGAAATTATAATAATACGATTGATTTATTATTATATCATTTTGCAGACGCCCTTCATAGGCTTAGAAAAAATCTGAATCCAAAAAAATAGTATCATTAGGTAGACACACACACACACACACACACACACACACACACACACAAACTCACGCCTATATTCCTGAAGGGGTATGCAGAGGTGCTAGCCCCCACATTTCGCCAGTTTATGTTTAGGTCCCAATATAATAGGTGGCAACCCTATTGCCATTGACCGGGCACTTATAAACCTGCGATTAGGTAGACAAACAAACGAATATTAAAATTTAACATACAGATCACAAAACAGATAGACAATTACCCTGACAATACCGTGTGGGCGACTGACGGATTTTTGTGGCGATTCATTAAGTAAGTGCTTCGTTTATATACAAATTCACAAAACTATTTATTAATTAGTAAGATCACATCATTTAATTATTCATTATTATGAAAGTTTTGAATTAAAACAGTGTAGTTGTGAGTTTCTGTTTTTATATAATAGTCTATTTTAATATATTTTGTACAGGGAATGTAGTATCTCTCTATATAATTTCTTAGTAATTAAATATAAAATTTTATTTCTTCGTCTGAAATTAAATTTCACTGGGCATATTTCTGTGAAATACCAAATAGGTGTCTACTATGTAAATATAATAAAATTCTCACTATTTATTCCCCTTAATCTATACATTACTGTATTCTAAATTCTTAAAATATATAATTCTTCTGCCCCCAAAAGCCTTAAACGTACACCATTGTGTAATTTTATTACCGTGATTGCGAAACACAATTACGTTTTTAGTTGCACCCTGAACGCTATGATTTTACTTGGCACGGTGTTTGGATCGCTCCTTATTGAATTATTGGTTCGTGGGACGTGACTCAACTCGCCTTGTGATCGGGCCATTGAGTTCTCGATGTTTGCTCGATTCCCGTACGTGTGCGGCGGACTTTAATCGATTATTGAATGATTCTTGTCGCGTGTGGCGCACTCAATACCGCGCGCTCGTGCGTGCGAGCGTTTTGAATTTATCGTTTGTTTTATTATCTACCATACCAAACATAGAACGAAAAAAATATTCGAGAACAAACGCGAATATTATCAGTAAAAGGCATTTTGATGTTTTCCATGTAACGTACAACATCTGTAGCGGATCCTGAATAAACATTCAACGCCGGAAAAGAGGGAAAAAAATGAATAATCTAAAGAAATTTAATTTTACGATGGCCCTCCACCTATTCAGGAATGAGACACAATAAGTGAAAGGGTTTCTTTTCAGGCACCTCGGTTCTAAAAAATTGAGGTAATGGAACGTGAATAACAATTCGGCCCTCGGGGGCACGAATCGGATGGTGGGCAGGGGGGAGGGATAGATTGATGGCACCCGTTTGTAGCATCTGTCGTTTAAGTGAGCATCGATTATAGTACACACCTCGGTGTTTCTTTGTTTGGCAAGCGATGTTTGACTCGACTCATCAGTCACGCCAGCTTGGGGGATTAATTTCGCAATATAAACAAATGACATGCTGATATTTTCCTCCCAGGGGGACGGCTCGGCTCGTTCGATGAAAAAAGACACTGTTTCCGGTTATCAAGCTTGCTTTTATCATTTTATAAGAGGTTTTCTGAATATTTTGATCATTTTGTGATTAATGTTGAAAGCCTGAGCGCGTTCGGAATGTATTTTATGAATGACTTCTGTCTCTGCTTCATTGTAAAGACTACTTTAGACATTAGTTTACAAATTTCAATGTTGAGTAGCACTTTAGTTCTTTCTTTAAAAGTCATAAACTACATAATATTCAGTTATGCTTAAATCTGTAAAACTATGCGTCTAGCTTTTCCAATAGGCATGTTTGATGTTTATTTAGGCATCTACACCTAATTTAAGATTGGTCAGTGGTTTATCTTCTGATTGACTGACATGATGACTCTGGTACAGGTATTCCTGTCAAGGTCAGAGGTCAGACAGCAGTCACTTCCGTAAAAGTCAGGATGAACCAATAAATCGAGAAGTAGGAGAGCGAATCCAGTTAAATAAAATTGCTTCTTTATGTATTTTTGAAGCACTTTATACTCAAAAAACATATTGTATTATTTATTTCTTTACAACTTATTAGAAAAGGGGTTGACAGTGTGAAGACCGAGGTTGACGTGACGCCCGTCCTTTGAATTTGTGGCTTTACGAGTTACATGTTTCCTCTTCGCAAATCCCAACGGTGCCTGCATATCTACCTATAATACCGGCATTATTACGCCGTAAACAGGTATTAGATGAAAAGAAGGTACATGTATTCAGGGCTTTTTGAGGATAAAAATGCATATAGGTACTTACTATAAATTTATCTGGTTTCTAAACATAATTAGTTTACCCATTCCGGCTTTTTGTGAAAATGTTTTTTCACAAAAAGCCGGAATGGGTAGGTAAATTAGCTAAAAATTGACGAAATTAACCAAATCTCGGGGTCAAACGGTAGTGTTGCTGTCACAATTATTATTTTTTATTATCGACCAAATTAGTCAAATCTCAGGATTGGGCGGTCAGATGGCAGTTGCTGTCACAATGTTTTACTAGCGACCAGATTAGTCAAATCTCGGGGTTGGGAGGTCAGACAGCAGTCGCTGTCACAATGTTTTATCATTGACCAAATTCACCAAATCTCGGAATTGGGAGGTCAGACGGCAGTCGCTCTCAAATTTTTTTTACCAAATTAACCTAATCTCGCAGTTGAAAGGTCACAACGTTTCATCAAAATATTTATCAAAATAGCCAAATCTAGGGTTAGGGAAGTCAAACTGCAGTCGTTCTCTCAATGTTTTATCATTGACCAAAATTAGCCAAATCTTGGAGTTCTCGTAATAAGTAATTCTTAAGGTCATTTAACATTTAAAGTTCAAACGTAAGATTGCGAAAGGCCATGAGAAAACACCCTTGGATACCTGTACCCGGCGGCGGGGGTGCTAATGTTGGACTCGAACCGACTAAAACCGCATACTACCTGGGTCTTCAATGCTAGGGTGTAAAGTGATTCATAAGGTATTTCCCTGACACCCTGGCTGGCCGAGAAAAAATAGTCGTGATATTTCATAATAATTATCTTTTAAATAAAATAGATACGACTATGAGCACTTGATTATAATGTTATTATTATTATTATATCAGAGCGCAAAGAAAGCTAGAAATGTTTTTTTTTTAAGTTTCAATTACTTTTATTATGAACAAAATAGGGTGCAATTTAAAATTAATAAATAACGAGGCTATTTTATGGCATCAGCTGTGTACCTCCCGCCATTTATATGAGTCGGGCGAGGGAGCAGATCTATTATAGTGCTCGTAAGTGATGCGCCGTACGTGGCTGAGGTATTACGTATGCTCGTTATACTATTGCGTGGTGGCAGAAAATACCGTAGTGGCTTGATAGACATATTATAACAATATTTTGAGTGCAGCGCAACAAACAAACACATACTGTAGTACGTTTCTCTAGTTTTATTCTGAACTAGCTTCTGCCCGCATCTTCGCCCGCGTGCCGATATCGCCACTAAGTTTACTAATAGTGTGAAGCTAGCTTATAGCATGTTTTTAAAATAATACCTAACAATATTCAATTATGAGTCGATATCCTCTATAAATATGCAGATTATAATGATATCCTCTATAATTTTGCCTGTGGAGTACCATCAAAAATATATTATGTTTTTTGAAGTTAATTCCTTAAAGTAGAATGTATTGAACTATTTCCGCACATAATTACGAACGTAGACAAGCAACACGTTGGAATAACGCCAGTCAGAGGGGTGAAATTAATAGCGGTAATGATGACACATGCATAATGAGAATCAATTAGACAACTTTTTCTGGTACATGTATTCAGGGCTTTTTGAGGATAAAAATGCATATAGGTACTTACTATAAATTTATCTGGTTTCTAAACATAATTAGTTTACCCATTCCGGCTTTTTGTGAAAATGTTTTTTCACAAAAAGCCGGAATGGGTAGGTAAATTAGCTAAAAATTGACGAAATTAACCAAATCTCGGGGTCAAACGGTAGTGTTGCTGTCACAATTATTATTTTTTATTATCGACCAAATTAGTCAAATCTCAGGATTGGGCGGTCAGATGGCAGTTGCTGTCACAATGTTTTACTAGCGACCAGATTAGTCAAATCTCGGGGTTGGGAGGTCAGACAGCAGTCGCTGTCACAATGTTTTATCATTGACCAAATTCACCAAATCTCGGAATTGGGAGGTCAGACGGCAGTCGCTCTCAAATTTTTTTTACCAAATTAACCTAATCTCGCAGTTGAAAGGTCACAACGTTTCATCAAAATATTTATCAAAATAGCCAAATCTAGGGTTAGGGAAGTCAAACTGCAGTCGTTCTCTCAATGTTTTATCATTGACCAAAATTAGCCAAATCTTGGAGTTCTCGTAATAAGTAATTCTTAAGGTCATTTAACATTTAAAGTTCAAACGTAAGATTGCGAAAGGCCATGAGAAAACACCCTTGGATACCTGTACCCGGCGGCGGGGGTGCTAATGTTGGACTCGAACCGACTAAAACCGCATACTACCTGGGTCTTCAATGCTAGGGTGTAAAGTGATTCATAAGGTATTTCCCTGACACCCTGGCTGGCCGAGAAAAAATAGTCGTGATATTTCATAATAATTATCTTTTAAATAAAATAGATACGACTATGAGCACTTGATTATAATGTTATTATTATTATTATATCAGAGCGCAAAGAAAGCTAGAAATGTTTTTTTTTTAAGTTTCAATTACTTTTATTATGAACAAAATAGGGTGCAATTTAAAATTAATAAATAACGAGGCTATTTTATGGCATCAGCTGTGTACCTCCCGCCATTTATATGAGTCGGGCGAGGGAGCAGATCTATTATAGTGCTCGTAAGTGATGCGCCGTACGTGGCTGAGGTATTACGTATGCTCGTTATACTATTGCGTGGTGGCAGAAAATACCGTAGTGGCTTGATAGACATATTATAACAATATTTTGAGTGCAGCGCAACAAACAAACACATACTGTAGTACGTTTCTCTAGTTTTATTCTGAACTAGCTTCTGCCCGCATCTTCGCCCGCGTGCCGATATCGCCACTAAGTTTACTAATAGTGTGAAGCTAGCTTATAGCATGTTTTTAAAATAATACCTAACAATATTCAATTATGAGTCGATATCCTCTATAAATATGCAGATTATAATGATATCCTCTATAATTTTGCCTGTGGAGTACCATCAAAAATATATTATGTTTTTTGAAGTTAATTCCTTAAAGTAGAATGTATTGAACTATTTCCGCACATAATTACGAACGTAGACAAGCAACACGTTGGAATAACGCCAGTCAGAGGGGTGAAATTAATAGCGGTAATGATGACACATGCATAATGAGAATCAATTAGACAACTTTTTCTTATAAGTTAACCGCAAAATTGAATTAAAATACCACTGAAGTGGCAGAGTTCGGTGCCTTCTTTTCCCGCACCATAAAGACCTGGAATTCTTTACCAGCCCACGTGTTTCCTTTCTCCTACAGCCCCGGGTCCTTTAAGTGGGGCGTGAAAAAGCATTTGATGAGGCCGTCAATTTGAGGGCCACCATTATGGCACTGTCGGTGTATGTTATGTGAACCCCCTTCCTGAAACTTTACCTTTAGCTTACCATCGGGCGAGGTAAAATCATATAGATGTGGCCGATAAAGAAAAAGAAAAGCACATGGCCCACTTGATGCAAAGCGGTCACCGCAGTTTATGGACGTGTGCAAAACCGGGCATTACACTCGCGCTGCCGATAATAAACATAATTATGACGCAATGGAAGTATATTTTTATTGAAATATGGTCAAAAACTGTAGGTAGTAGTATAGTATTATGCCTATGATCAGAATACAACTACACTACAAGGCTAAAAATGCGAGCTAAGTAAGGAGCCCCAACTTAATATATATAAATCTCGTGTCACAATGTTTGTCCTCAATGGACTCCTAAACCACTTAACCGATTATAATAAAATTCGCACACCATGTGCAGTTCAATCCAACTTGAGAGATAGGATAGTTTTTGAAACGGATTTCGACATCCACGCGGGCGGAGCCGCGGGCAACAGCTAGTTGTATAATATTTATTTTTTTATAATTTGATTTTTTTTCAACCAAATATTCTGTGAATATTTCGAGAAAAGAACTTCAAAAAATTACGTTTGTTTTATGAATACCTCCTTATATATTGATTTCATTTGTTTCAGTATTACAGCAACCCTTTTTTTCTTGCAAAAAATTCCCACTAACACCACCTCCGCGACCAGTGGGAGCGATTCTGTCGAACTTGTACCGACTAAAACTGCACACCATCTCGGATAAGGGTTTAAGTAGCCCAAAGGGTATTTCCCTTGCACCATAAACCCTAAAAAGCAACCCTAAAATCTTCTAATACTATCTACCATCTAGTTAGTTATCTCAACACTCTCATATCTTCTGCTTTCGTAAAAAATATGCTATAAGTCAAAGGCAAGGTTAACTCCTAACCTAGCTTTATTATTTTGGCAAAAATACTTGGAGAAAACAGTGTTCGCCATGTTGCGTGGCGAGTGAGTTCGGATAAGCTTGCGGCCCTCGGAGCCTGCGCTAGTAAATAAGGATCATAGGATTATCGAGAACGGCGTATTCACTCCGAAAAGAACCAGGATTTACAGTAGGTACACCGGGAAAATGTTAAAAACCTGTGTCTTATTTACTTGGTTGAGTCGCTAATTTGTGCAAGATAGAGTGAGAAAAAGATAATTTTCTTTTTTGTTTTATAGTCTGTTTTTTTTTTATTTTGTACTTATTTGGTTGAGTCGCTAATTTGTGCAAGATAGAGTGAGAAAAAGATAATTTTCTTTTTTGTTTTATGTCTGTTTTTTTATTTTGTATTTAGAAAATAAAACCAACGCAGGATGACGTAAAATAAGATTATTTAATGATTAGCTGTTGCCCGCGGCTGCGTCCGCGTGAATGTCGATTATCGTTACTTTTGGTGATATATATCTATCTCCGGTTCTACTTCATAAATTGTAATTAAACATACGGCAGATTTTAAATCTGACCGAGATCTTTTTCACAGAAAAATTGTATTAAAATCCATTCAGTAGTTTCTGCGTCCACCGCGAAGAAACAGACAAGAATTTGAATATTTTTGTATTCAGAATCGTCCATGCAACACAACCTAAAAATATATTTCTTTTAATCTCACCATCTGTGGATCTCTAGTTGTCTGCAACTACAAGGAAATTTCTAATGTTCTTGTCTGCAACCTAAGTAGTATTAAATTTTTTTCCCAAAATATCGACACAGTTAACTTACAATTTTATTAGTAGGTATAGATCAGAGACCATGATAACTGACTCCAATATAGTTATCATGGTCTTTGATATAGATAAGTAGATATAGGATGAGAATATTATCACTCTAATAGTCCAACGAAATGTTAACTCTTCAGGGTAAGAGTGCAAAGGTCGGGTAACATAAGCTTAAAGTAAATTCAGACAACAAAACATGTCACCTGACAAAATGATATTTAAATTGAATGTGTAATACGCGCGTCATATCTTAATATCATATAGCACAACTGACAAATGACAGCATCAATTAAAACACCTATGTTATTTCACCTGATACCTACATACGAGTTGTAAATCTAGTTATATTATATCTCAGGAGCGATACGTAAGGAGATTACGTCGCGGTACATACGAGGGGAACATGCCATTACTTGTTCACTCACCCCAACATGTTGATCTTTGAATAGGAATATTTTCTAATAAATTTAAGCACGGTTTTCTGATGGCGAAGGATTTTTTGGACAGTTATACGAGTTTGGTTGTTTAAAGGGTTGGTGGAATTGAAATTACTACCACATTCTACACAGCGCTCTTTAGACCTAAAGTAAGCATAGTTTAACTAGCTTGTGTTATGGGTAAAAGCACATTTCTTGCATTATCTGTCTATCTTAATATATATAAATCTCGTGTCACAATGTTTGTCCTCAATGGACTCCTAAACCACTTAACCGATTATAATAAAATTCGCACACCATGTGCAGTTCGATCCAACTTGAGAGATAGGATAGTTTTTGAAACGGATTTCGACATCCACGCGGGCGGAGCCGTGGGCAACAGCTAGTACTATTATCAAATTGTAAAGTAACTATGTATGATATTAACATTGGAGATATTTGAAAAAATTACTTGGGTTATGTTGCGTGACCGATATTTTATTTTAATTTTTGTCTGTCTATTTGTCTGTTTGATGATTTAACTTTGTAATAATGCTACCTATGTATAACTTGCATAGTTACATAGTAAACTAGCCTATGCCCGTGGATCCGCTCGCGTGGCCGTCGGTTTCGCTTTTTTTTATTATATCGCCGCTTCCACTCAACCGATTGTGATCAAACATTTTAATTCTGACCAGGGCCTTTCAAACAAAAAAGTCGCATCATAATTGGTTCTGTAGTTTTTGCGTCTATCGCGAACAAAAAGGTAAACAGTATTCCAAAAAAAAAAGGCTTTTTGTTGAAAATCGTTCATGTAACAAAACCCAAGTATTTTTTTTATATCTCCAATGTACACACAGCTTATTTAAATTTTATAATAGTATAGATAATGTAAATATGTATTATTCCCCCTTGTTGCGGTTACCTACATCCTTGCAACTCGTCACGATATAATACCCACAAACCTGGGGCAGAGTAAGCTTTATGAGATTAAAGGGGACCTACGAAAACCGTACGAGACATAAGTACCTATATGGCATTACGCAGTAAGCCTTGATACATATTAATAATACCGTACGCATTGCGGTCTAAAAACGGTCTAAACATTCCTTTTCGTAAAACAACTAGTTGACGTCACGAACGGCGATGATTTAAGATTATAATCTTGCAAACATATTGAGTGATTTGGGTTCGATTCTGAAGATAATTTTTGTTTTCGGTTTTTACAGATACACTTTTGAGAGTAGGTATAATTTGTGTTGTTAACTTTCGACTGCCAAGTTAGTGGGAGGTTTGATGTCCGCAAAGTGAAATATTTGTATGCATGTATTTGCATTGATCTGGGTGTTTCTAGGTATAATAAGTATATACTAGGTACCTTATAATGTATTTTTGTATTAAAAAAAATAAAGTATACCTAATACGTATATTTGCATTTTAAAATCCATAACATATATAAGCTAGTTAAACTATTCTCACTTTTGGTCTAGATAGGGAGTGCTTCTTTTTTTTCGTTCGGCAATTCCCACGGATACGACCCCCGTCGCCAGCGGCGATTATATCGGAGTCGAACCAACTAAAACCGCACACCGTCTAGCTAGGGTATTCTAACGCCAGGGTGTAACGTGGCCCAAAATATATATTTCCCTCGCACCCAAGCAGTGCTACTGACGCTTAAAATGTATAATAAGTAGGTACTAATTATATGCATGGCTATGTATTAAATGCTTTAAATCGCAAAGCGACTGGTCGACGCTTCACGTGACCAAAGGGCTGGCTTCTTTTTTGCACAAAGAATCGCATTGCCATCCAACGTGGTAATGCCGCCAGCCTTTTGGATAGGTACGTTACCATCGATGGGGAGGAATTTTTCGACACCTAAACTTTAAAGTTATTTCTTTCACTTACTATTGTAATTTATATTTTTCAATAATTAAATAGTTGACCGGTATCAGAGTTTTCGCTGAAATAAAAAAAAATCTGACATTAAAAAAAAGCACTGCATTCGTTAAAAATTTGAAGTACATTGTCAATGACCACTAAAATTAATGGAAGACAATGCTTCACGATAGAATTGGTCAACCGTTATTACCGCAGACGTACCCTTGTACACCCATTTGGTCTCCAATCTAATCTGATAGGTGAAGAGGCAACGATGCGAATACCAAATCTGTGTGTACGATAATTTTATCTAGTAACAACTCCTACCTTAATCCGATTATCTGTGATAAACCAATATTTAATGTAACTAATGCTTGTGTGACCGCTGTAATGAAATTAGTTGGCAGTCATATTCATTTATATTCTCGTTAATTTGAAATGGGACGCGTATTCAAATCACTCTAATATGTACTGTCTATAGCAAGTTTTCGTTAATCACGGATACCTTAATGAGAATTATAGATCATCAGATTAGAATCGTGCGTACTGCTAAAGAGTGGAATGCCCTGCCTGAGTCTGTATTTCCGGAAAGCTACAACCTGGGAGTCTTCAAGTCTAGAGTGAATAGGTTACTTTTAGGCAAGCGTGCTCCACCGTTGACGACATCATCACTTACCAACAGGTGAGAATTGTGGTAAAACGCGAGCCTATTACCAATAAAAAAAATTTAATGGTTTTGAAAACAGTAGTAACCTACGCTAGCGTAAACACGGGGTAATGATCGAAAAATTTATATTAACAATTTTTGGACACGTCAATATGATTTAACCTTGTGTGATGATAAATCAAAGGTGTTCTTCAAGAAGGGCATTAAAAGTTTTTGTAGGGTCGGCTCTGGTGTTGCACACGTCCATAGGCCACGGTGACCGCTTCCCATCAGGTAGGCTCATCTGCCTCTTGTATAAATTCTCAGTAATGAGGGTCACCATTACGATGGTAGGATAGTGCTACAATGTACAATACTACAATGTTCAGCTTGACGGCCTCATCAAACGCTTTTTCACGCCCCGCTTAAAGGACCCGGGTCTGTAGGAGGAAAGAAACATATGCGTTGCTAAAAGTCTAAGTCTTTATGGTATGGTAAAGAAAAGAGTCATCAAACCGGATATAGTAATAACACTACAGAATCAGGATACGTCGTATACCCTTCATAATAGCTCCATGCGCGTACCGAATAAAAAAAAGATATATTGCCAGATTCGAAGGAAATAGAAACATTTTCATTTGTTATGAACCTGGTGGCTTCTACCTGCTCCAAGGGGGGAGTGGGGTGGATAGAACTGTGCACTACATACAAATCCATTGCGGCAAATCTTTTCCACACTATAGATTAGAGAAACGGGTGTTCGTTATTTCAAAACAAATCTGAGCAAATTTAAATCGACATGTTTACAATTTTACTCCGTCTCGAAGTTTTATGTTTTGGAATAAAGAGTTTGCTGCCTACAGCATTCGAAATGTGTTTTCGAATTCTTAGATTGTTAGATATAGACTTTAGATTCAAGGATTGTTAGGTATGCGAAATAATGAAATGAAATAATTACGTTTAAAAAATCAACTTCACAAACTAATATTTTTTACTTTTTAGTGTACAGAAATAGAAAAGTACCTATTTAAGAGGTTTACTACGTACAAAGGCATCAAAAACCGAATTTTGGCCGTTTTAATGATTTTCCCTCGATTTTCCCAAGATCCCAGCATCAGATCCTGATAACCTGGATATGGGACCACCTCAGAAGTAGCCTCTTTCAAACCAAAATTAAAATTAAAATCCATCCATACCTAATTGGCGCCGGTATCGCATAACATACATACAAAAAAATAAAAATAGCGTACGAATTGAGAATCTCCTCCTTTTTTGAAGTCGGTTAAAAATGTGAAAGTTCCTAAAGATGTTTGGATGTTTGTTACACAATCACGTGCACGGATTTGACTGAATTGTTTTAAGATATCGGTACCATGTACGCGCGGTTAGTTTAACCTATGAGCACTGAAGTTGGTGTTCCACATAGGTGGTATAAAAATTAAATTCCTTGAATAGTATTTCAAGATTTAGCACACACATTGATTTGCGTGCATTTTATTATACCCACTTCCAGTCCCAATCTAAGTTTAATATAATAAAATAATGGAGGTAGGACACGACGGTATCTCCCGTCCGAAATGAGCTGTCCGGCGGGGGAAGTACCTCCGCCCTGCAGAACACCGCGGCCATAATAACCATCGTGTTGTGTTTCCACCGGTAAGTAGGGTAGCCAGAGCTCACTGTACCCTCCTCCTCCCCATCGCTTCCTAGCCTCCCCACCCTTTCCAACCCCCGCCCCTTCCCTTCAGGGTCGGCAGCGCGTGGGTGACGCCCTTGGTGTTGCACATGTCCATAGGCCACGGTGACCACTTCCCATCAGGTGGGCCGTATGCTTGTCTGCCGCCTACGTGGTATAAAAAAAAAGTTAAAGGGAAGAATAATATAAAGTATTAACTCTAAGGAGATATATCCTACCGTGCAAGAATGAACCTTAACTATTCAGCAAAATCATGTTAGGGAACACATGGGGTGGAAACGTTAGACGATGCTAGTTTAGCCTTTAGTGCTGTCCTATCCATAACTTACAGTATATGCATTCAAAGAGAACACTGGAGTATCCCGCGTCTTTATTAACACGCCCGATGTAAACCCGTTACGATAAAGAAACGATATTACATACATAATAATTATACATCACCTTAACGTGGGAGGTCTTGTCCGTCAGTCTGTAGGCTTGTAATTGAGATTGGTTTAGCCCTGAAGTTCTTGTTGCGGTCCCAATTACTCTATATTCAAACACATACTCACGCTTTATATCCTGAAGCAATGGAAGTAGCAACTTATTTACTTTGGATAAGACTACTTCATTCTTAATCTTTAAATATAATGAATAAAGAAATGGGCTGAAGGTTAAAATATTAATTGCCTTATTCAGACCTTAATTATAAACTGATTAAATTATAACATGACGAAGAAACATCTTCAAAATGTATTTACATTTATGAGATTTGTAAGCTAAAACATATATTTACTTTAATAAGTAATTGAACTTCACGCCTTCAAGGTTCTTTCTTATAACCTTTTGTAAGCTTAGAGGATAATAAGCCGTGTACCTATATTTATCTATAGACTAGCTTTTGCCCGCGGCTTCGCCCGCGTGAAAGTCGGTATCGCCACCAATTAAACGACTCTCCACTCCACTCTCCACTCTACTCCACTCTCCTCTCCATTCTACACTTCACTCGCCACTCCACTACACTCCACTCACCACTCCAAAAATAAAGAATAAAAAGTATCCTATAGAGTTTAGGGCGTAGGTAGTTTGTGACGTAGGTACCTACTGTTAAAATATTGAATGATGTTGTGATGATAATGATGATAAAAAATTAACAGTAATCATGACTACTATTTTTTTATTTAAAAGTTTAACCATGTAAAGTACTTTAGAGTGAAGTTATTCTGTGAGGCAAATTGAAAACGTAAATAAAGACAAGTATTAGTAGTAAATAATCGGATGTCTGAATAGCCGACTAGTTTCAAATTAATTAAAGTTAGGCTCATCGCTGTGCTCTCCTATCTATCGAAGTTAGTCATCACTGTAAGTTACTTAGGGATTGAGTTAAGTACTTTGCGGCCAAACCTATTGTTCAACAGGCGACCGAAGGTGAACGTAATTTTGTGTGACAGGAGTTTCACTTTGATTGACTTATAAGTCGTTAAGTACTGCCATATCCCTACGGGTCAAATTCTCGTAACAAAAATATGTTCTAAACTAGCCTATAGTCGCTGCTACGCCCGGGTAGACGTCGGTTTTCGCGGTTTTTTGTCTATATCTCCGGTTCTACTCAACCGATTATGATGAAACATACGTAAGATTCTAAGTCTGACCAAGACCTTTAAAACAAAAAGAAGCGCATTAAAATCTGTTCCTTAGTTTTTGCGTCCATCGTGCACAAACAAGAATTACAAAAAAAAAAATTAATGGTCAGAATCGTTCATAATAACATAGACCAAGTATTTTTTTTATTATCTCCAATGTACAGACACAGTTACCTTACAATTTTATATTAGTATAGATAGATTCAGCCAAGTTTCAAAAAAAAATGTTTAAATTTAGATGTGAAAAACACTTGATTTTCTGATCGGAAAAAATGATCATCCAGGACGGGACTTGAACCCGTGACCAGTCCCTTACAGGGGGAATGCTCTGACCAACTGAGCTACCTGGACCCATTCTAGATGCGGGTTCAAGTCCCGTCCTGGATGATCATTTTTTCCGATCAGAAAATCATTGGAAATAGTTAGCATGCAATTGCTTAAAATTTCATGAAAAACACTTGTTCGCAAGAAAATAATATTTGACACGAAGAGTGTCAATAATAAATTGTGAAAACATCTATTTAAAGTTAAACGGTTTTAAATTGTAGGTATTGTCATCAGAACTAAAGACTTCTGCCAAATATCAGACCAATCAGACAACTGAAAGGGGGTCAAATTTCAATCACTAGATCTGACCCAAACAAACAGGTCAAGTTAAATAAAACCGTTTATTAAAAACAATAACATAAACCAATGGCCATAACATTAAAATACCACTATTAACTTGAAGCGATTATTAATTGGAAACAATTTGAAATGTGTAGCAAGCCAAGATAATTCCTTCCATGATTTGTTGCTACCTTGGTTGTGGTCTTAGTCAACAAGAAAGTTATTATAAACTTTGTGCGGCGGCTCATGACATAACTCTGTCCCCTGCCACTGTTTACAATTAGATTAATGACTTTAATCGCGGTCCTAGCCATCTTACTCATTATCTACAAGATGCCTATTATAGTACGGTATAGGAAAGACCGCACTACATAACATAACATAACATAAACTCACGCCTATATCCCCGAAGGGGTAGGCAGAGGTGCTAGCACACACAATTCGCCAGTTTATGTTTAGGTCCCAATGTAATAGGTGGCGAGCCTATTGCCATTAACTGGGCACTTGTAAACCTGCGATAAATACACACATAACTTTGATACATCATACAAATATTGCAAGTGAAATAAAAGAACTGAAAACTAGTCCACTAAAATGTTATATCTGTGGAACTTGTGAAGATGTAGTGGATTATGTTAGCGGAGTGTTTTAGATATCAATCTGCCAAAGAGAAGTTACTTACCGACCAAATGTATATACAAAGTGGGTATGTTGCCTTATATTATTGTATTCACCTAACACTAAACCTGCTTTTAGTATGTTTAGGTACCTATTCGTAGAAGTTACGATGAAACTGTTAATAAGTCTTTAGTAATAAATGAATAGAGAAATTTGGCTGAACGGCTAGTCAGGTAACTGGACAGTATTTAGGTAAGACGATACAATTTTTTATTTTGTGGTAGTTGTGGTAGTAGAGGAGAAAGAGAGGACAGACCTACTAGACAGACAGAGAGAGAGAGAGAGAGAGAGAGAAGAGAGTAAGCTGTAGTAGAGGAGCCAGTGAAGATCGAACTTCACCCATCAACCAGATAGAATGTATTTTTTATCAAACATCATTTGTCTATTAACATGCGTATTATGTCTCGCCTATCAAAAATTTCATGGCTGTTTTTTGGCTATTTCATAAGCGGTTTTCTACAGGCAAGCTAATACCATTGATTTTGTAATTAAATTATCTTTCTCATAATACCACTGTCGATTGGTTATTAGATGTGAGTATGCACCGATGTATAACTTTTTACAACAAGTAAGTTCTTATACTATAACCAACAAATCTGAGCAAAAAATTCTACAGAAACTATACCTAAAACCATCGACACTGTTCGTATTTTCCAATATTTTCCCGACAATTTGTACAGCCTGGTGGATAAGTGGTAGCGATCGGTCGAACGAACCAAGTAAATTAAAGTTCAACGTTCGTACTCAAGGATGCTCCAATTAAAAGTCAAATCAAGCTGCATTATATCGCTCTTGTAATGTAACGACACCCTATACATATTAGGGTTGTCACGGCTGTATAATGATAGGGTTCCATGGCAACAGGGACTTTACAGTAAAACCACATTCGTAAATACTGCAAGCTAGCTACAAGCTTATCTGTTTGCGTATGGGGTTGCAAAGCAGGTAGCTTTAAAATATAAAACGGGGAACGTGAATTCAGCGTATTTTATTTTAGTATCAGGGAAATTAAGTATCGAATACTAAAATTACTTTAAAATGTAAAAGATCGGCACCAATAACCATAAGTTTTAAAGTTAAATCCAGGTATTCAACTTCATTAGGTTTTGTTTTGTTAACCGATTTCAAAAATAGGAGGAATTTAGGTGTAAGTAGGTAGTATATCTATAGGTTAAAGCGTTATACGATAAAGAGTAATTACATCACTTACCTAAAATAATTCTGCTACTATTATAAATATTAATGAAAGTTTGGGAAATGTCTCGATATTTGAACATTTGTATGTGCAAATCACTCTCAAATGGCTGAACGGGTCCAACTGCAATTTGGTACAAAAAATACAGTTTACTTCTGAATTAAGTTCCTATGGATTTTAAAAATCCACGCGGGCAGAACCATGGGCAACATTTAACATTTCTTATACATTTTTACAAAGTTGACTGTAGTCCTGTGATACCTCTCTTGCTTAAATACAGATGGTTACCTTACTAATCCAAAAAATACGCACTACAAGATCCTGCAAAGTGATTGAGTCGATTTAGTCGAGGGGAGAATTAGAAGTAGTCAGTCTTTCGAATACTAAACGATCTATTCTGTAATTTGTTTTCTAAACGGGCATGGATCAACCCTAGCATTCGCTAAGTTTATTGCCAATCTCGTATTGGTTCATTCCTGAAACGTTTAAAGGCTCGTAATAAATACTGTTTGACCATTTTAATTTCGACTTGCTGACGTTTCACTTTATTACTCTCGCGTAATTTGCTGTTTTAAAACAAATAATGTTTGAAACATTAGTAATGCTTCTGCTGTTGTTTAAAACCCCACGGGTGGTGCGGAAATCCCCATGAATACAACCCGCTGGGCAGTGAGTGCGGTTTTGTAGGAGTCAAACCGATTAAAATCACACAGTGTCACTTCACATCCTCAGACCAATAAAAAAGTATAGACGTAGCCATTGTGAACAATATCGACGAAAAAAGTGAAGCTTCTTGCGCGTAAGTCAAAACACGTCACACGCTGACAATAGCTCTTCGGCCGACTACCGAAAGACTACCGAACCGAGCGTCCGTCACAATTCCGTCATAAGATTATCAAATCGTCTTAAGTTGGTGGGCTTCAAAAAAAATACGCAATACTCCGTCTATACTTTTTTATTGGTCTGAGTTCACATCACCCTGCGTCGCTGGGGAATCTAGTGCGCCCGAGAAAGGATATCCCAGAGACCCCGACCAGCCTTGACCGTCAATAAAAGCGACCCCGACGTGTTACATTTATTATGAGCTCGCGTGGGTCCGATAACTACGTCATAGCCATGGATTGTGCACGTCTGATGGCTGTCGTCGAAGTCCAGCCGTTTCGTAGTAAAACCAAAAACTGACCCCAACTTGTTGAGAAAAATAATGAATATAGGCTGTGGAATGATCTCCCTGCCGTGGTTTTCCCTAGCGACTACAATATGGAGTTCTTCAAGAAGTGCATTAGAAGGTTTTTGCGGGGTCGGCAGCGCGAGTGTGATGCCCCTTTTTTATCGTGCGGAAATCCCCATGGATACCACCCCGTTGGCCATCGGGGGTGGCATCAATCGTGCAACACCAGTGTGATACCCCTGGTGTTGCACGCGTCCTTAGGCCAGCTACTTCCCATCAGGTGGGCCGTGTGCTTGTCTGCTACCCAAGTGGTATAAAAAAAGCTCGATGGATGATAACCGTACTAAAACACTAGCGGTTTAAAGATTTAATAAAGATATCTGTGCTAAGTCGTGCAACGATTGATAGTCACGTTATAATATAGGATATTATATAATGAGCTTAACCGAAATACTTCCTAATGGTTAAAAATGGCATTGATCGTATTAGACCTACCCGTTTGATCATAAGTTTACAGTTTGTTAGCAGTGAAGAAGAAACATATAGACGCAGAACGCACTTTACTAGTCCATAAAAGGGTATTAGACTATTATAGATTGCGTTTATCATGGAGCTACCCACGGTTAATGTGAAATAAACAGGTTATGTAGTTTCAAAAACTGCTTAGTACATAGGAATAAAAGTGCTTGAAAAGGGCCATGGACAATGCAGCGTGAATCGTGCTGTCACTAGATGAATGAATGATGATAGCAACCCATGTACTCAGACCTCAGACCAATTAAATAAAAAAGTATAGACGGAGTATTGCGTATTTTTTTTGAAGCCCACCAACATGTTTGATAATCTTATGACGGAATTGTGACGGACGCTCGGTTCGGTAGTCTTTCGGTAGTCGGCCGAAGAGCTATTGTCAGCGTGTGACGCACATGAAGCTTCACTTTTTTCGTCAATATTGTTCACAATGGCTCCGTCTATACTTTTTTATTGGTCTGAGCCCATGTATGTCCCACTGCTGGGCACGGGTCTCCTCTCCTTAATCCACACACGCTGGGCTAATGCGGGTTGGTAGACCGGACAAGTCCTTAGATTTTCTTCTAGGTTATGTGGGTTTCGATGTTTATAATCACGATCTTCTGGATAGAATTGTGGAATTTAGTTTTGTGGCACGTCTTAGTTTCATAGTGCACTTTCTGTAGCAGATATCAAATAAGCGAACGAAAGTTATATCGAATGATAAGATCCTGAGCAACTAGATAAGAATATCAACCTGTGGTTGTTAAGGAGTACAGGAAGGTTGCTCATATAAGGAACAGGGAATTCTAAAAGGCCGGATAGGATATTCCGTAAATTAAAAATATTTGAAACTAGCAACCCAGGACCCGGCTTCGCCCGGGTGTAAATTCCAGTTTTCCTATAAAATATATAGCCTATGACACACACGATGTGGCTTTCTATTGGTGAAAGAATTTTTAAAATCGGTTCAGTAGATCCCGAGATTACCCCTTACAATTTAACAAACACACAAACTTTACCTCTTTATAATATTAGTATAGATGAAATGAATCTTTTGAATTTGATTGCACGTAATTTTAATCCGTAAATCTCAAAAGACTTCGTTTGGATAATATTTGTGGAAAAATATAAACAAAAATTAGCGAGCCCTTTGGTCATAAAGGTAATTGAGATTTGATAAAATTCTATTAAGAAAGTAAGAGGCCTCTTATTTGGTAAACTCCATTAAAGCTGCCCGTGTAAGTAGTCCCTTTGTCGAGTACCTGTAACAAAAAGATCAAAGATATAATTAATTTTGCAACCAAATAATAGAAATTCAGACAAAAAAGGTTTAGGTCCTTTGGGCAGTACAAACCAATGAGAAGTAAACGTAGTATTAAGGATACGCAAACATACATAACAAAATTACATATTTATTGTAAGAAGGTAAATTTTTAATTCCGTCTTTTTCTCATTATAGCAAAATTTAAACGAGAATCTATGAAGATAAGATGTGAATGTTTTTAACCGACTTCGAAAAAGGAGGAGACCCTTATTGAGTTGATTATATTGTATTTAAGTAATACATTTTCGGGCATAACTCTGTCATATAGACGGTTTTATAAAATTCTGTTTCTGTAAGACAGATATTTATGCCGAAATGGTCGCATAAAACAATCTAAAAATCTGATAACAAGTTTCGGAGATGTACAATAGAACACTTCAATGATATCCCTGCAAATCATCAGCAATTAATATTTTGGTGTACCTATTATTTAGGTACCTATTGTTTATACAATTTCATAACTTATCATCTCGCCTGTAATTCTAATTTTAAATGGGTATGCAGTAAGTATAATCAGTTCTTTATCTATCGTTCATGCACCGATATACTTTTGTTTTTTTTTTATCAAATTGTACTTGTTGTTATACATAATCTAATCTGTATTGCTCAGTTACTTTCAAAGTAACATCGCGCCCAATGCTTCAAATGTTAAGTAATGGGTTAAACTCATTAGTTAACATAAGAAGTAATGCCTAACACCCGAGAGAAGGCGGGTTAACAATAAGGGACATGTTCGCATGGTGCAGGGTAGAAATTCATATTAAACTAACGACCGGCTCCGGTTGAGACGCTCAAAGGAGACCTGTGCATATTTTCTGTTAAATGACCCCTCATAACGAGAGCTAATTAAGATAAGACACATATCAGGAAAACTAAGTAATGTGTCAGTAGAATTTTATTGTAGTCTTTTTTCATTTTGTCATGATTTTGCTAATAATATAATAATAAAAAATTAAAATACATAATAAAAGCACTCAAAACCGGCGGGCTTGCTTGAAAGGCTTAATGGCAGTAGAGGAAGCGCGTGAAGTATGTCAGGACAGAGGCAGATGGCGGTCTGTTGCCTCTGCCTACCCAGGAGGAAAAATGGCGTGAGCATAATGTACTTATGATGTAAATATAAAATGCTTTGTCCTGAATGACTGACAGACTAAGGATCAATTCGCAGCCTAAACAGCTGATCGCAAAGACTTTAAACTTGTGTGTTCTTTGAATGACGTAGGCATCCGAATAAAAAACGATTCTATCCCCAAAGGGGTGAAAAAGGGGGGCAAAGTTTGTATGGGACAATGCGATTCCTTGGTCCAGTCTACTTCCAATTTTGTATTAAATGTTCTTTAACAGAATTTATTGTAACGTATTTTATTGAAATTAATACACTAACGGGGTTAGAAAGGGATAGAAAGTTCGAAAGATTTAAGGGTAAGAAAGTGGCAAAACTTTTTATACCATTTTAATTAACTTGCCAAATACTTGATAGTCTTATTGAGAAACAATTTGATAACATCTACCAAATTTTCAAAATGAGTAATCATTACTATATTTTTGTATACTGTACCTACCTGTTTTATTATGATAAAGCACCAGTTTTTACTAGTGATTCCTATCGTAAGTAGTCAAAAATAGCAATGTGCAGTATTTGTCCCATTTCATACCCATTTCTTACAATATGAATCCACCGCTCAATTTATAAAGGTGGAATGAGAAACAGTCGAAAAATTCCTATTAAGCGAGGGGGATACTAAAATCCATTTTATATATAGGGTTGTAAAACGCCTAATTCACGCGTGAAAAAGTTAATATTTTCGGAGGGAAGCTTTAAAAGCGTTTATTACATTCTACTTTGGCAAAATGGAATCAGACATGCGACGACAGATATAATTATAAATACTACGAGAGTGTTCTCTTCTAGAGTGATATACAGGTGAGTCGTTTCAAGAGTACCACCTTTTTGCCGTGCGGAAATCCTCATGGATACCCCCTCCCTCCCCCCCCCGTGACTAGCGGGTCAGGTTATGCCGGACTCTTACCGAATAAAACCGCACGCCACCTAGGGTCTTCACTGACGTCAGGGTGTAAGGTGGCCCATAGAGCATTTCCCTAGCACCCCGGCTTGACCCGGGCCATCTCCGGATTCAAGATGGCCCTCTCACGGGTACCACCCCTGGATGTCAAGTGGGTTATGTCCGACTGAAACCGCATGCCGTTCTGAGTCTTCAAGGGCCTGGGTGTAAGGTAACTTAAAAGGTATTTCCCACTCACGCCGGCTGACTTAGACATAGTTCTAATCACACTAAGATACTTTTTGCGTTCGGTCGTGTACCCTTAAAATGATTTTCCTAATAATTAACGTATAGAAGTGAAAAAAAACAGCAGCGTAAAAACAGAGATCCGATTCTCAGCATTCCATGGATAGCGTTCCTAAACGTGTGGTCACCGGATCCATGGCGTGGTACAGAGAGGAACCCCTTGACGGTGACTGGGACTTGCGACCCAGAGAAGTAGGTTTAGGGTTGCCACTTTGCAACGCGTCAGCCCTCATCTCCACAGTCAATAGTGTTCCTATCCAGAAAACTGTTGCTGTGAAAAACTGCGTTAAAAATATAACTCCAAAAATTGATTAGTGAAACCAAAACAAAGTAATAAATACCTAGTAGATATTCAAGTATTCATAGAATTCACAAGTATCTACGAAAACTGAAAATATTGTAAACAACTCAAAGAATTTCAATTAAAGTTTCCGTTCATGTTTCGTTGATGGTTATAAACACCAAATTAATGTTCTTTAAATATTGATTATTGTATGATGTTTATAATATAATTTTAGATAATCATTCGCATTTCGTGTACCGACCTAGATACATATTTTTCTTTCAACCTAGCGTAGCTTTCAGCTCGGAGTCTGGGGTCCGCTTTACCAGTTTTAACTGCGGATTTGGCTGGAACTCGATATTTTCCGTGAAGCGACTGCCATCTGACCTTCACAACCCAATAGTGACATTAGGCGATATCGAAGCATGGCAGCTAGACCGTTGTTGTTGTTGGACTTTTTAGGGCTCCAACTACCCGTAACGACTGCCATAGATGTTTGTATGGCAACCGGGACCGACGGTTTAACGTGCTCTCCGAGGCACGAATAGACCAATGCAGTTTTGTTCCATCTGGTCAGTATTAAAATGTTATGACTATAGGTACTTAATTTATGACATGTACGCCTTCCACTGCCATTTTACTTCTTCAAATGGATCCATCGAAAGGTTGTCTGGCAGGGATCGCTCTTAGCGATAAGACCGCCCATTGTTACTACCGTACTTTTAACCTTATAAATAATTTTGGTGCGCATTATTTATCTCTATCTATCTACTAAAATATTCTCAATAAATTACTGTATGCCCCCATACATTCTTGGCTAGTACAGTCGCAGTTGAGAACCCAATTGCAGTGTAGCGCTGAAATTTAATACAAGAATTTATTGAAAGTTTTCTGTGCAGACTCAGTCTCGTTTGGGAAATAGTACACTACGCAAAAATCTCATTTTTAAGGTGGAATCGTTGAATGTTGTTCGTTATGCGGCTAGGCTGTACTGGCCCAAATATTTGTCTTTTGTTTTTTTGCTATTCGGGCTTATGCATTGTCCGAGCGAATAAAGCAAATATAGATGAATGTGCTCTTCAAACTTCGTCATATGCGGTCAAATAAAGCGAATTTTAGTGTTAGTAAAAGTTAGCGATTGTATTGATCTTCACGATCAACACGATCGGTTTACGTAGGTGGGCGAAGAGCTTGATTGCCAACTCAATACTATAAAAAAGTAGGCAGTAACAGTGTAAAAAAACCTTCAGCTTTTTACCTATCAACGTCAGTTAATTTAATAAAGAAATCAACAGTGTTTGACAGGCCTTCCGTCATTTGTAAACGTAGTCCAAAAATCAAGCTATTCAGCTTTGCTTTGCGCAGTAACGAGGGGAAACGTATAATGCGATAAATCGAATGTTTATCATTCGTACGAACAAATATAGGCATTAATCATTTGCACCTTCTTGTACTTAGGGAAGGTTATTTGAGTTTTGTAAATAGTTTCACATACATATTTTAAAATTGGAATTATAGTAAATATTCAGAATCAATAACAAATGATCGATTCTCTCTCTGTGTATCTAGAACCAAATATTTATAGAAAGAGAATTCGATTTTATAACAGTGTAGGTAGTTAAGTAAGAACCGAACTTCAGTTAGGTATACCTACGACTGAATTAAATGCAAATGACGGCAATAAAATACAACTTTTAATATATGCAATACATGTATTTGATGTAGGTAAATTCGTGTAAATTTCAAACACTAGGTAGTATTTTAGTCATAACTGAACTATGACTAAATACTAATACTTATAATATAAGTACAGTAGGAAGTTATTAAATAGATAAATAGACAGATATTAAGAAATATTAGTAAAAATTGCCAGGTAAAAAAAATACTTCAGACAAAAACAAATTGCTTCATAAATATTCATGTAGATATACTCATATATACCTAATGGTTAGCAAAATCCTTAATTAGGGTATGATTCGAAGTTCCCCCGATCACCCTGCGGCGTACAAGCCTTGCTCTTGTGTTAGTAACAAGCTCTGCTGATTAATATTTCACAAAACATGCTTTGTTCTTATCGTATCATATTTCTTTTATACCCTATCTAATTAAGTAGGGATACACTTTGAACGGAACTCATCGGGCTTGGGGGCTACTCAGTAAAATTAGGGTTACCTCATGAAACGTAGTTACAACCTTGTACCTTGTACTTAGGTGTTATCTGTTATTTGTGTATTCAAACTAATCTTAGAAACTTTTGTGATTGTGAAGATTTTTTATAGTCGATAGGCTCGCGCTTTACCACTATTTCACCTGACGGTAAGTGACGATGTGGTGGACGATGGAGCACGCTTGCCTAGAAGCAACCTGTTCTCTCTAGATTTAAAGACTCCCAGGTTATTAATAGCTGTCCGGAAACACAGACTCAGGCAGGGCATTCCACTCCTAAGCTGTACGCATAATGAACGTATTGCTGAAGCGATTCGTGCGTATTAGCGGAATGTCCACCATAATATAACGATGGCGCATCGCCGTACGTCTGGACCTTCGGTGATGAAAAGGGCTTGTTTCAGACACTTTAGCAGATATTTTCTTAGTAACAAAAGCGATGAAAATCCGTAGTTAAGCAAATGTTGTAATGAAAATGAGTAGTCGTGCCTCGGAGAGCACGTTAAGCCGTCGGTCCCGGTTGCCATACAAATATCTATGGCAGTCGTTACGGGTAGTTGGAGCCCTAAAAGTTCCAACAACAACGGTCTAGCTGCAATACTTTGATATCGCCTAATGTCACCATTGGGTTGTGAAGGTCAGATGGCAGTCGCTTCACGGAAAATATTGACGTTCAGCCAAATCCGCCGTTAAGACTGGTAAAGCGGACCCCAGACTCCGAGCTGAAAGCTTTGGATGCGACTGGGATTAAACGCTAGGTTGAAGAAGTTAAGAAAATGGAGTACCTACATACAAAACTACATTTTTAATAATAACAACAACGTACAAACTAACAAAAATACGTGAGTGTTACTTTCAGTTACGTCGGATAATTATCGTTACTAGGTCAGGTCGGGTGCCGTAAAAATTTAATTCTGTTTTGTATTAATCCCGCCGTTTGCCCCATTCTTTCTCCAACTAATTTATTTAACTTTCATTCGTAAATATAGGAACACTGGTTAATGGAAATTCTGTACAACTTTCAGCTTTCTGAGAACTTTATTAAGCCTTGTGTTTACCGATAGTAGCTAAACCTGCAGTTTTGTAACTGATCGTTATTTATTTTAACTTACGTTTAGCCGTGATGCGTCTTTTTGCTGTTCACCAGTCACCATTTTTTCTCTCACACCAGCATTTTTTCATAGCTATACATAATGCGTACGTTACAACACATTGGCACATACGACGAAATTGTTTGAAAATACGAATGTTACGTACGATTTCGTTGAGCAGGACTCGTGCTATGTTCTTAATTTTAGTAAAAATGGCAATTAGTAACTTAAAGTGTGGTAAGCATTGTCTACACTTAAGGCGTTTTTTTTGTAGACCTAACAAGTTAATTCTTTTGCCACCAACCCCCAGATGCACCAGAGCCACTTACGGCATCAAAAATTTAATATACCTTTAATTCTGCTGTATAACTCACCTATATAATATACTCAAAAGTATCGGTATTATATCTAAGATTAATCTTCCATTAATATGTTAAACATCGATGGGGAGGAATTCTTCGACACCTAAACTTTTGTTAAATTTGTACATACCTACTTAATATTTTCTAAGATAGTTTAATAATAATTCTGTATAAATATGTTAAACTCAATGTAACTACGCTAATTTTGTTCAGACCTTTCGTCTAATAATTGACACAACATATAAAAACATGTCTGACCTACATAAAAACTGTCCCTACGCTCGGCACGGGCGTCTTTTAAGTCGGAGAGGCGTTCATTAGGCCTTTTCTCTACCCTGTTGGTGGATAGGTAGACTTTTTAAACTTTCAGATCTTTAGGTTTCCTCACAATGTTTTATTTCACCTTTTTACGAAAGGTTTTTACGAATTTTACCATTTGGTATTGGTGTAATTCTTTAAGGGTAGAGCGATTTTCCCAATATTGCTATCAAAATAAATAGATCATTTAATTGGTTATGTATATTAGTGGTTTTAATGGTGATTTGTGTAATAAATTGTATAAAAAAAGTATACAAGTATGTTTATCCACATTCAAGTACCTATTGCAATAGCTAATTAAACTATGCTTACTTTGGGTTTAGTGAGCGATGTGTAGAAGTCGTAGAATTTAAAAAAAAAATAGTGATGCTGTTGACTACCTATGGGGCATGGCCGTAGAGTGTTCGGCAGTTATTTTGAAGATTGGAATTCGAAAAAGAGTATTACGGTTTTTTATATCGTGTTATGTATCGCCCAATAAATTAGTTGGACTGGGGCGATTTATACCGTGGTTTCATACCATGATATGAAAGGCTGAATGCAAAAGCTATTTTGGTCCGAATAATTACTCGTGGTATCGTTAGAAGTAAAAATTACCAGAAGCAAATATAGTTTATGCTCTACGTACGTTAAGTGAAATTGTTTATTTACTTAGTTACCTGGTCGTGTAATCCTAAAAGTTGGCTTGTACCAGTTCATATTTTAATACATAAATTATATCATGCAGGAATAGAGGGTTTGTACACAAGAATAAATGAGATTCTGTATTTGCTCAACGTTATTTGTAACATACTTGCATCAAAGAATTTTTTCTTTGGTCGTCGTGTATTTGTTCGATGCGAATACATTTTATACTGAAATTGCTTGTCTGGGTTGAAATAGGATACTTACATATTCATATGATATGACGTTTTTGAAGGACAATATGAAATTATGATACTAGACCCTCATAGTTGCATTTTTCACCTCATTTTATTTAACAAACCCGCTAGCTCCCCGCGGCTTCGCTCGAAATATTCGTCCCCGTAGTACCTATTTAACCAATACGTAGAAATTTCTATAGCTACTTATTCTACGGCCTTCCTAGCCTCCCCACCCCTTCCCAGCTCTCCTCCTTTCCCTTCAGGGTAGGCAGCGCGTGTGTGACACCTTAGTGTTGCACACGTGCATAGGCCACGGTGACGCTTCCCATCAAGTGGGCCGTGTGCTTATCTGCCTACCTACGTAGCATAAAAAAAATGGAGTTCTTCAGGAAGGAAGGGCACCATAAATTGAACAAAACTATGGGGAAAAAAATTCTAATATAATGCTTGTTTTAAAAGTTCTTCACGAAGATGCTTGTTTTTTGTTGTGCGAAGAATGCAAATAAATAAAAATTGTAATAGAACTAAACAGCGACCGAGCAAAATTATTTTAAGTGACCAATATATACAAGAAATCCAATTGGAATTTTTGGATGGCCAAATATCTGCAGGACAATTTCTAGTATAGAGTAAGCGACTTGTTGTCTGTGCTAGTGTAAACTATGTGACAGACAACATTTTGCGCACCAAACAAACAAAGAAAAAACGTATTTTGACTTTACTCTGCCCTGCTGAAAGATATTAGTAAAATAATCCAAAATGTTCATAAAAGTGTCATAGTTTAGGTCGTGTCCGAGGGTAGGCTAGACGTAATTTATGGTAGGTATTAAAGCTAAACGCCGCATGAACCTAATGGCATTATAATAGCTGTCGCATAAGCTTTTAAAGTTTGTGATAAGCATCTTAGAAACTCGTTCTATATACGTAGTTACCTTACGCATAATAAATCGAGGCCTAAAATCAGGTTAGGTTTAATGGACCTACTTAATTTATTGAAGTCATACGCATAACATTTTTATACTACACTAGCTGACCCACCCCGACTTCGCCCGTGGCGTATTTCGAACCCCGATGCACCTTTTTTAACTGACATAATATTTATTATGCTCATAATTTATCAGTTTTCCTAAAATCTATGGGAATCTACTGGAATTGTTCACATTTATGATTATTGCTCCGCTCCCTTGGGCAGTGGCGTAATGATATTCAGCCTATGACATTCACGGATAATGTGGCTTTCTATTGGTGGAAGAATTTTTAAAATCGGTTCAGTAGATCCCGAGATTACCCCTTACAATTTAACAAATATACAAACACACAAACTTTACTTCTTTATAATATTAGTATACATAGATAAATACGTAGAGACATGTCTTGCCTGACGCAGACACACCACCCTACTCAACCTTCAAAGGCATATAACGTCACTGTCTTTTATACGCTAAATTGACAACGACTCCTATACTATCAGTACATCTACTACCTATACCTGTAGCAGTAATTCCAGTTTTTATTTTTGCTAAGGAGTAGGTAAACATTGATATATAAAGAGAGAGGCCGAATTTTGTCAGTTTGTTTGTATGTTGGGGGTCCACGGACATCCCACTGAAACCGAACGTCGCGTCGTCTTGAGTCTGCAGACCCGAAGGGTCCCTCTCACTTCAGCTGACCCTGGATCGCCAGATGGCCCCCTCGGTTCTGTAAACCACGGCAAGGGAAGGCCACCCCACCCACTGCCTGCTTCTGCTGGGGTGACACCTGCCTCCTCAGCACCTATTGAAGACATTTATTCACCACTAGCTGTTGCCCGCAGCTCCGCCCGCGTGGACGTCGATTTTCGCGTTTTTTTACTATATCACCGGTTCTAATAGCCGCTTGCGATCAAATAGGTATGCATAAGATTTTGAGTCTAACCAAGATCTTTCTAATAAAAAAATCCGCATTAAAACCCGTTCAGTACCCATATTCATGTCAGATCTGATGATCTGACAAATGTTTTTGACGACTTGTACCATGATACTGACTGGTTCACAAATGTTTTTGACGACTTGTACCACTGATCATTATTTTGTACTATTAAAATTCAAAGTGGACGAATAGCAAAAAGAGGCATTCCCTTTTCTTATAATCATTGTTATTGACTCTGAGCGGGATTACATTATTTTCCTTAAGTGACAACAAATTGAGCACTCCCGTCCGCATTCTTAAGAGGGCCTCTCATTTTTTCTGTTATTAAATCATTTATTCACTTGTCATATTTCTGAAAGCCATTTCAGAATTAATATTCTATGTCAACTAACAGAGTGAAAATATAAAAGTACGTAATATAATTTCCTCATTTTTATGTGTAAGGTATGTTTCAAACGTTATTAGGTTTTTAGATTTTTGTCCATTCCAAATATTAATTTGTTTTATTATTAGCTGTTGCCCGCGACTCCACCCGCGTGGAATTTTACTATTCCCGAAATTCTCTTTCTTATTATCTCGAGTCGGTGTTACCATCGTGATGTTGTAGGTAATTGGCAAAATTGCTACTTACGGGGAGGACCCAAGAATAGGTATTACTCTTCGAAAAGGCTTAGGTACTACATTAGACTCCCGGGATAAAAATGCTAATGTGTTATTCCCAACCATAGCCATCTATCCCTATACCAAATTTCAGCCAGTCATTAGAGCGTTACTTAATGGTAACAAACATCCAAAACATTGTCACAAACTTTTACATCTATAACATTAGTAAAATTTTATTATATTGTAATCGTCGTGTAAGTCACCCTTAATTAATATTTTTGCTGTAAGGGCTCCAGCAATTTACAAAACTTTGTACTATAAAACGGTTTCAGAAATTAATTTTGAGCTCGTATCTGTGGAAGCAACGTCAGGCTTTTCCTAGCTATGTAATAGCTTTATGAGTTTCCCTCCACTTTTTTCGAATAATTTCTTCGTATAACGAGCGAAATTAAATTATTGTGTCGACCACGGCATCCGACGCAGGTGAACAAAATTGATGCTATACTTCATTTCAAACAACTTTTTCAACGGTGAGGGATAGAATGCTTGTGTTCGGAATAATTATTATCAATACTGGTACTGTTAGAAAGTTGTAAGTTACTGCACAGACAGTAACTTACAACTTAGTACAACCCGAGTATTTTTTTCAATATTGCCAATATAGGCACAGACCCATATTGGCAATATTGAAAAAAATACTAATCTTGGGTTATGTTTGATAAACGATACCGAACACAAATTTATTTTTGTAGACCTCTTGTCGGCAATGAGTAATAAATTATTGTATAGACCTGTACACCCTCAGACTGTGGAATGATCTCCCTGCTGTAGTTTTTCCAAGCAACTACAATATGGGTTCTTAAAGGATATTAGAAGGTTTTTACAGGGCAGGACAGGCAGCACGAGTGTGACGACCCTGGTGTTGCACACGTCCATAGGCCGCGTTAACCGCTTCCACGCACCTAATCACTATAAAAAAAGTCCTAGTCAAATCGTATTAAAATGTTTACCAGAAAATACGTAACGTTTTTTCCACACGGCGTACCGCAACTGGTACGGGATCAAATCCTATAAACACACTTAAAAAGCCACAAAGGTACGCAATAATGTAATGTTACCTTACGGTAAACCGAAAACAATTCATTTCTGCGGAGCCTCTTCTCCCCCCTCCGTTCTGCCACTGCGTCACCCCCTCCGTCACGTACCTGCGCCCCTCGGAGAACCGCGGAATGTTAGCCGATCCGTAAAAAGCAATTCTTCCCGCACCGTTTGCCTTTTTCACCGTACATTTAATGTGAACCAATATAATAGTTTATTTTGGCTCTCTTTGAAGCCTTCGGCAATTGAAACGTTAATATCTAGTAGCAAAGCGATCTTTGATATTCTAATTAACTAAATTAAAAACCAACAAGCCTTGTATTTCATCTATATATTGTAGAAATTCAAGATAATCAACTACAAATTTCAATGTCTGATTTACGTTATTCAAACCCAGTAGTTGGTATAATAAAAGTACCTACAGTCTTTTAAGCGGGGTGTGAAAAGCATTTGATGAGGCCGTCAAGCTGAGGGCCACCATTGTGGCACTATCGGTGTTTGCAATAGTGACTCCCATTCCAGAGACTTTACCTTCAGCTTACCATCAGGCGAGGTGAAGTCATATTGACATGAACGACATAAAAAAGTTATATTACCTACTTAGTGTGCCAACAATGTTGTCGCCGTTATTGGTGGCAGACATGAAAGAAATTTTACTGGAATAGGAATAAGGCAACGTATAAAATAAATGACATGTAACAACTGACCCCTGCGGCACCGTTTTTGGTTCATGTGACACTCCTTTAACCCACACATGCTTGTAAGTTATTAAATTTGCAATAATGGCAATTTATCCGATTTACTATTTAGGCGATAAGTAGATGGAGGCGCGGGGCGGTCAAAATTACCGCGATCCACTCTCCGCGTATGTCTGACAAGCAACATGAGCTATTGCGCGGACAAAAGCAACCTTATCATCGTACAAATAAGAGAGCGTCGCGGTCAATTTGACCGCCCCGTCCCGCCGTCTATATATCGCCTTACTGTTCAGCTCCCTTTGTAGTTGCGTGATGCAATAACCTCCCTCAATAAACAAACTATTCAATACAAAAAGAATTTTCCAATTCTTCAGCTTAATATTATAGATAATATTCAAGTGTAAGAACGATGTTTATATTTTATTCTCCTTTTTACTCTGCTTGAAAGGAGAACCATGTAAAGGAAATTTGTAACGGATCCCAGACTACCGCAAACAACTAGTGAGTTTTGCGATGAATATCATCTCCGTTTGGCATTTTTACAACGAAAATATGTCAATATAAAAGCATAAAACCGAAGTGTATACGCTCCATTGACTCAGAAAGGGGTACCTAGAAGTGTATCGTCTTTCATCCGCCACACTTTATTACATTCAACATAACGCTGAGATGAAAAATAGTAAAATTTTCCTTTAAATATAACTTATTATAGTAAATAACGTGAATTTGAAACTTTATTTAATTTTGGTCTATTAAAAATTATCTTAGCTAATTACAAAATAAAATATTTACACTAAGAGAAAATATTAACTATGTACAAATTTAATAAAAGTTTAGGCGTCGAAAAAATCCTCCCCATCGATGTCGACTGGTAACGTACCCAAAGGCTGGCGGTATTACCACGTTGGATGGCAATGCCGATCCTCTGTGCAAAAAAGAATTTCTATAATCTTAATATATATAAATCTCGTGTCACAATGTTTGTCCTCAATGGACTCCTAAACCACTTAACCGATTATAATAAAATTCGCACACCATGTGCAGTTCGAGCCAACTTGAGAGATAGGATAGTTTTTGAAACGGATTTCGACATCCACGCGGGCGGAGCCGCGGGCAACAGCTAGTATATATATATATCTATAATTCAGACGTGTGTCTGTACCGTTTACAGTGTAAGAAACCTATTTCACATCACATAATTTGACAGTCTGTGATATCACTCAATGTTATGGCGGTTGTTTTCATTAGGTTACAATACAATAGTTACAAAATTTCAGTACCTACGAAACTAAGAAGTTCTGAAATCATGTAATTCTAATTATCTATTTAATAAAATACCTACATAAAAGTCGTAGATGAAAACTCGGAAAACGCAGTCAATAATAACCGTACTTTAGTAGAACAAAGTTAGAAATTTCGCTGTCAGGGCACTTATACTTAACGTATTAAGTAGCGTAATATAGGCTACATGAGTCGAAAAACATCTGCGTCCTTCCATTATCGCGACCGAAGCGACGCGAGGTGGACCCGAGGCGATACATCTTAGCTACTGTAAATACACAACGTGGCAGTTTTTACCACAGAACAATCGTATTATTGGCCGATTATGGACTCTCAATACATTTTCTTTATTTATGGAAGATGTTTTTATCACTAACTTTTAAACTTTCGCGTTCCATGATTATAATGAAATGTAAACGGGAATTAACGCGATCATTTATAATGTTTTTATCATTTTGCTAGCTGTGCAACCCTATTTCTATATCCTACTATATATGAATGTGAAAGTTTGTGAAAATGGTTGGATGTTTGTTCGTTAATCACGGTTTTTTTTTATATACCACTTAGGTGGCAGACAAGCACACGGCCCACCTGATGGAAAGCGGTCACCGTGCTGACGTGTGCTAACAGCTAAACGAATCTGATTAAAATTTGTTATAAAAGTATAGAAATAGATTATTGTTTAGAATAACACTTGTCGGGATCATGGGAACCTGTCCCATGGTATGCGGGAAGGGGAGCAGAATACCTTGCGAGCGACGCCGCGTGCCACAGCTGGTAAAATTATTAATATAAAAGTGCGTGAAAATATTTGGATCTTATTTACTCAGCTACTCTCAAATGGCTGTGAATCTAGTTGCAGTTTAGTACAGGGATAGAATTACCGTCTGAAATAAGGCTGTTTTTTATAGCATAACATAACATAAACCCACGCCTATATCCCCGAAGGGGTAGGCAGAGGTGCTAGCACCCACATTTCGCCAGTTTATGTTTAGGTCCCAATGTAATAGGTGGCGAGCCTATTGCCATTAACCGGGCACTTATAACCTGCGATAAATACACACATAACTTTGAAAAGCATCGAAAAGCCATTGGTGTGTGCCATGGTGAACCTGGGATCGAACCCGAGACCTCGTCTCAGCAGTTCATTACCCAGACCACTAAGCTACCGCGGTATAACCGTCTGAAATAAGGCTGTTTTAATAGGAATAGATTTAATCTATAGTTGGGGAAACGCGGGTGGAGCCGCAGGCAACAGTTAGCTAATAAACAGTTCTTAAGCCAAGACTTTACCCATTTAACCTTCGGTGTTGCAATTTTCTCTACAATTTTAATAAATCTACTCGGGGTTAAAGAATGCAAGGTCACGGTTCTGTACTACGACAAAATGACCTCGATCGTAGCGCACGCTACGAATTTGGAATTATATAACGTACCAAAAGTATTATGTAACGTACCTAAATGTACTAAAAGTAATATTTTGCGTAGAGTCTACGGCATTCTACGACGGAAAACTTTGACTTATTTACTTAGATTTCAAATTTAGAATTCATTGGATCTAGCACTGTTTTATCTAAAGTTATTTTTTTGAAATACGATTATTATATTGATTATTGTAACCGAAATGACTTGTTCACTTTTTATATCAGGTGATGCAAGAAGCTGTGTGTGAGCAAATGATACCAAATTACCCACACTGTATACCTATGCAATAAGCAGTAGGCAATGCAAAGCAGCCTGTGATAACGGCCGGTGTAACCGTCGAAACGTCAGGCAATCTAAAGGTCACATACCTTACCTAGTATCATGATCACGTTAATATCCGTTAACATTTTAGTATAATCACGGAACGCGAAATTCAAAAGTTAATAGCTAATAGTTAGTCTCAACTGTAAAGTTGATTTACCTAGACCGCTTTATAAAACATCTCGCCTCGACAATCATTAAAGTACTCTTATTTGGTCGCTATTTATCAAAGCAAACAAACGAAATAATTCATGAATCTAATCCGATACTTCACAATAAGACAGAACAAAGTGTCCAAAGCGATTTCATGCTTTCGTAAAGCACAAAAGGTTTCCTAACGGTAAATATACTATGAAAAAATAAACAAAACGTTATGCCCGCCCGCAATCTCGTGTCTAAACAAAATGATTCGCCTTCACGCTAACTCGAAATCTTTTAACGTATAACTATTGTTCAACAAAGGATAAGACGAGAGACGTTTAAAATGAAACCCCTTCGTGATATACCGCGATAAATTCAAATTATTGGACACGATGTCACCAACAAACCAAGGCACATACTGGTACCGCTTTTATTCACCTAATACAAAAAATGAGGCTTCCATATAAAATTGTATACATTCCCCATTGATAATAAATATCTCTTTATCTATTCAATTTATAAATGTAATACAGTGCCTAACTGTTTCAGACAGGTACTTACTACTTTCATCTGGGCACGCCCGAGGCCTATTTCAGACAATTTTCCTTTCCTCACTAATTTTACCAGCGAAATTATGAAGAAAGCCTTAAGCAGTATCTTAAAATTTTATGCGGTTATATTAAAGAAAGTAAAAAATAACATTTCATTTAGGCAGCGCCCCTAAAAAATATAGGAACATATTTTTGTACTAGAACGAAACAAAACACAAAATTCAGAGTGACTTGCTCGTAAACCAGGAAAAAGTCGTCTCATTTATTTCCCTCTTAGCGATAAAGATGGCATACCCATTGTGGCGCGACTGACGTCACCTGTCAGATTTCACGACGTATACCTACTTCCACGTCGCTAGAAACATACATAGTTATATCTTCTTAATATATATAAATCTCGTGTCACAATGTTTGTCCTCAATGGACTCCTAAACCACTTAACCGATTATAATAAAATTCGCACACCATGTGCAGTTCGATCCAACTTGAGAGATAGGATAGTTTTTGAAACGGATTTCGACATCCACGCGGGCGGAGCCGCAGGACATCTTATATAAATTCAATTAATTTCTTTGCACTGCTAAATGCTAGATAAGTTTACTGAGCAGGAAACCGTGCCAGAGCACACACGAGGGGAATTGTGTATTTCTATCGTTGGAGCAACTTAAAACCAACATTTTTGAGGACTTATCAGATGGTATGAAATTGCAGAATGTGTGTTTATTGCTTTCGTATTTGTGTTGCTGCAGTAAATGTATGGCAGAAAACAAATAAGGCTTGGTTTCACTGACGAATTTTTTTTTTCTCTTACTTTTCTTCTTTCTTTTACTTTTTTTTAGCTTTTTTTCTCTAAATTCCCTGTAATAAACATTAACTGGAGAGCTAACCATTAAGTAATACATAGTTAATCTTTTCTCTTGATGGAAATAATTTATTTTGTAATTACCTTAACGTAAACGATGAATAAAATCTTTAATAATTGAAAAAAAAAGTTACACCATTAAAAGTCAAAGTGCATTTCAACTGCTACGACAGGAAGCGCGGGTTCGATGCCCGCTCAGTGCAAATATTTGTATATAAATATGTCTATTTGCATTGGTTTAGATTCTAGGTGTTTCTATTTATAATAATATGTATGCATTTACAAAAAAAGTACCTATATAAGTATATTTATCCGCATCTTGAAGCTATAACACAAGCTAGTTAAACTATGCTTTCTTTAAGTCTAGAGAACGCTGGGAATAATGTCTTATATTATTTATTATTATTATTTTTTTTTTCTTTTTTTTTTATTTGATATGATTTATGTCAAAATAAAGTCTATCTGAGCTTTCTAAATTATTTATTTTATTATTTATTTATTTTATTATAGGTAACTTCCAGTGGTTAATTAGGATCCATTGAAATTGTTTATTCTCTTATCTTGTTTTAAGGAAATAGTTCTATCCACTGTTATCTGTTAGTAGTGGTTTTGAGTATATATAAAAGAAGAATTCAATTAAATAAAAGAACTTTCCCAATCTCATCTGAAGGTTTATGGACCCGTGTAACAGTAAAATCTTTGATTGCTCAAGACTAATAAACTGGGTTAGTGGAGAACATGGCCAACAACTGCATAAAATAGCTAATATTACTAACTCAAGAAACTTACAAAGAATTGCATTCCATTTTCAAGTTATACACTGGTTTCATTGAATTTAAAATGTGGTTGCTTGTACGAGTACCTATGCCTTGGAGCAGTAAAACCGTATAAAACTAAATATACTGTTTTTTTACTTGTTATAATAATCGTTTTTTATAATTTTTTGTCACAATCGCGTTCTTATACCTATCGTATCTTTTTTATATAAACCGTAACTTTCCATCAGGGAAAGCGGTTACCAAAATGATGAAATATTAACACAGCTAAAGTCTCAAGTAACTTCATCAAGGATTTAGGTATACCCAAATGATGGAGCTCCGTATGTTACGAGAACGAATAAAATATACACGTAATCTGTTAACTTCGCATTTGTGAGCTAAGAAGCCTGCAAAATTCATTACACGTCCTCCCTGTGTTTGTTTGGTTTAAAACAATACGAATTCGGGGTTTCTTTCGACGTTATCAATTATGAATGATGCAATTCGCGTCTTACGTTTCAATTTGCCCGATGAAAATAATTCTGGTTTGTGAACCAGTTAGTAAAATAAGAATAAGTCTTTAAAATAAAGATTTTGGGATATAATCTATATTTAAAAAAATTATGATTTTGTGACCGGGGGCAATAGAACCAGTTTCGAAATAATGACCTATAACTCAGAATCTAATGCCACCACGTAAAAATCACTTTGGATGTTACATTGTAGTCTAATTGGCTATAAGAATCTACAAAATAACTTTCATATTTTCGCATCAGAATGGTGTAAATTGAGTTTTTGTTCAGGAAGTCCTTGTGTTACAATTGACCCCTAGTACGGGTTAATTGTACCAGAAAAACAAAGGTAAATAAAAGCCAAAATAATGTCATAATCAATCAGAATTTATTATTAATTTCTTAAGACGAATCAGTCTGTTACGTTACATCAGTCTTAATTGTAGAGACTCGTATTTAGACTAGACAAAGCTAGCATTTCAGTTGAACTTAACATATTATAATAATCTCCAAATTTTGAAATATATTATGTCGACTTAATATAAAAAACACTTGAGGCTGCTCATAGCACACCTTTTAAGCAATAACAACATCTCAATGTAACAAAAATATCGAATTATTTAACAATTACTAATCCCATACAGTTACAATTGACCCCCGGTACAAACGACCCCATCCTTCATAACAAATTATTTTTAAATAATACAGTAGTATTATCCGATTTAGTAGAAAGAGGTAAATTGCGGGATAATTTATAATAATAAAAAGGTATGGAAATGAATCATCGGGATGAATCAAAGGTATAAATTAAAATACCTAAGATGTAACTTATTATAAAAATAATTGGTTTCAATTGTATTATTTTAAAATAAGTATTTACTTATCACGAGCTTAAATCTAAAGATCAATAATTATTCGTTATTAATCAAAATATGATCAACACAGTCATATTGTCCAGCATTTTGATGCATAATATGCAATATTCACCTCACCAACTCCATAAAAATAGGTAAATTCCTTGAAAACATTACACTCCTTTTATTAGCAGTAGTGTAAAAACTGGGTCAATTGTAGCACGGGGTCAATTGTAACGTTACTATTGACCCCGGGTATTGTGGTACAATTGTCCTTTTTTACTTGCACTCACTAAACTTCACAAATCTCGATTTCTATATATCTAACTGCCCCCACACTGACACATTACAAACTTCAATAACTGGAGAATCCCAATTCGGTAAAACTCTCACACTACGACTATTTCATTATAAATAGTAGTACAAAACATAAATCGTAAATACTTACGTTGGTCAGTCAAAAACACAAATCGTCATCCAGCAAGTGCGTCTCGCGCGGTAGCAAGTGGCCGATTGGTGAGCAGGTGGAGACAAGCTCAAGGCACACTTATGTATACACACACACGCATATTTCGATATAGTTACAGAGTTATAGGCAATGATACTATTGACCCGTGGTACAATTGACCCCGGTCTACCCTACATCTGGGACTGGTGGGCTTGCATGAAAAGTATAATGATGGTAGAGGAAGCTCGAGAAGTATTGTAACTATATGTAAGCTGTAGCAGATGGCGGGCTGCTCTCTGTGCCTACCCCGGAGGGAAATAGGCGTGAGCATAAATGTATGTTTGTATGATTACATCATGAATAAGAGAGAACCCTGATTGCTATACAAACATTGACTGAACGATGGTAGATACAGAATTGAAAATTAAATAACATTCAGAGCAGTCTTTTATAATTATCACTTAAGTAGCAGACAAGCACAAAGCCCATCAAATGGGAAGTGGATATCGTAGTGTTTGGACGTGTGCAACACAAACTAGTGGCGTCACAATCGCGTTGCCAAGCCTGTAAAACCCTGTATCAATGTATTTTACTATTGGCATCAATATAAACTGAATACTATTGTTATAATATTTTTACATAATACTGCTTATTTAAGTACTATTAATATTTGATATCGGCATCCTGATAAAGTAAAAAAACTATAATTAAAAAAAAATATTTTAAAAAGATTATTATAACAAGTAAAAAGACAGTATATTTATTCCTATATGTGGGCCGTGTGCTTGTCTGCCACCTAAGTGGTACCTATAAAAAAAAGAGAATTATGTATTTACTAGAGTACCCGCGCGCGGCTCCGCCCGCGTGAATGTTGGCTATCGCCACCAAGTCTTTTTTAAGCTGAGGGACTGCCCGTACTAACTTTCAATGTCTATTCCTTCGCAATCAGTGGTTGCAGCTAAACGTACCTATTCATTTCAACTCAAGTTCTATCAAATCCTTTAAAGTACAGTGCCATGCATCGCGGCCAAAGCCAGTCTATTTACCATCATTATCCTTTTTCATTGTCTTCTAGATTTTATGGGGATTAGATATATTTACTACGGGCAAAAATCTTGACTATGTACTCTAATGCGCAGAACGAGTTTTTAAGTATCTTTGGCGGTAAACGCGGGGCGTGACGAGGGAAGAATGCCAATCAATCAAGTATTTATAAATAAATAAAATATTCTACGATATTCTACTCGTACACAGCTTTCCCTAGACTCAAAGTAAGCTTAGTTTTACTAGCTTGTATTATGGGTTCTAGAATGCTCTCGAATCGAGGCCCTGACCTCATAGTTATTTATATCTCATAGCGTTTGATCACCATCTTTTGGCAGCTAAACTAAAGATTACGTAGATTACATGGACCAGGTTTCAATTAATTTAATCGACTAATTGTTATTACCTGCCATAATAGTTAATTTACACACGTCAAGGATAATTAATAGCAATTAATTTTGTCCCCGGTTGTTTGAAGTCTATGACACGTGAAACTATAAGTTCAGTCTTAACATTATATCGTATTTATTAGCACGTTACCATTCCCCTAATTCAGCCTTCAATTTATCATCCCACACCTGCTAATTTCCTCACTATAAGTATTATTTTATAAAACTACATCGTTAAAAGTTTCTCACAATTTTAACGATGTAGTCTTATAAAATAATACTTATAGTGAGGAAATTATCATTCATTCATCATATACAGATCATCATCATCTGTATATGATGGAGGAGGTAGGACACGACGGTATCTCCCGTTCGAAATGAGCTGTCCGACTGGGGTAGTACCTCCGCCCTACAGAACACTGCGGCCATAATAACCATCGAGTTGTGTTCCCGCCGGTAAGTAGGGTAGCCAGAGCTCACTGTACCCCTCCTCCTCCCATCCCTTCCTAGCCTCCCCACCCCATCCCAGCCCTCCCCCATTCCCTTCAGGGTAGGCAGCGCGTGTGTGACACCCTTAGTGTTGCACACGTTCATAGGCCACGGTGACCGCTTCCCATCAGGTGGGCCGTGTGCTTGTCTGCCACCTAAGTAGTATAAAAAAAAAAATCATCATTCTCTGAACCTTTCCCCAACTCAGTTGGGGTCGGCTTTCCAGTCTAACTGTGATGCGACTGAACTTCGATATTTTCCGTGGAGCGACAACTGCCATCTGACCTCCACAACCAATGGTCACTATGATCAATGGCGATATCGAAGTTCCAAGTTAGACTGGTTGGACTTTTGTGGGCTCCAACTACCCGTAACGACTGCCATAGATGTTTGTATGACAACCGGGACCGACGGCTTAACGTGCTCTCCGAGGCACTAATAAACCTACGATAAACACACACATAACTTCGAAAAGCATCGAAAAGTCATTGGTGTGTGCTATGGTGAACCTGGGATCGAACCCGAGACCTCGTCTCAACACTAATGAACCTACGATAAACACACACATAACTTCGAAAAGCATCAAAAAGTCATTAGTGTGTGCCATGGTGAACCTGGGATTGAACCCGAGACCTTGTCTCAGCAGTCCATTACCCAAACCACTACCCGCTACCGCGGTTTTTTAAATGCGATGTTTAAAATTGCTTAATCAATTTCTTTTAATATTAGACGCGAAAGTGTGTGTGTACGGATGTTATGTATGTTTGTTACTCAACCACGCTCTACCAGTTGAACGGCTCTAACTGAAATTAAATCCAGGGATGGATTAAGTCTGGAATAACTGTGCGCCATGACCAGAGCCGCGGGTAATAGTCAGTATTTGACAAAATATGTAGTAGAATGTGTAGAAATATGTAGAATGAATAAGGGTGTGTGACACCATTAGTGTTGTACACGTTCATAGGCCACGGTGACCGCTTCCCATCAGGTGGGCCGTGTGCTTGTCTGCCACCTAAGTAGTATAAAAAAAAATTGTAGATGCAGAGTCATAGTATTCAAATTGTTAAACAAAAGCATCGAATATCAAATATCACAAAAGACTAATTCCACCAATTTTGTAGGTGTGGAATAAATAAAAACTCGTTTTATTCCAGTCGTGCAGCTTTCCACAAATATTAGTTTAATCTTTTTAAAGCCTGTACTTTGTAAATAGTTTCGGTTTCACATTTATTTTCATGACATAAATATATGATATAGGTTACATTTTGAGCATAAAAATGTATTTTTGAAGTAGGTAGTTTTATCTACAATTTTTTAATGTCAATTTATTTTATTATTAGAGTTAACTTTTACTGTATAATATGCTGTATGGGCATAAGAATAGATGAATAGTCTGGTTCTAATCACATAGGCTAAGTTTTGGGAAGGAAAATTCTCTAAACTATCCATCGTTTTACGGCATCAAATATTGATTAGTTAACTTTTTTTATATCACTTAAGTGCCAGACAAGCTGATGGGAAGCAGTTACCGTGGCTTATGGACGTGTGCCACCCTGTAAAAACCTTCTTGAAGAACCCCGTATTGTGGTTGCTTGCATATTTTATATAAAACTCATATAAGTCAGTGGTCCGCGGTAGCCTAGTGGTCTGGGTAATGGACTGCTGAGACGAGGTCTCGGTTTCGATCCCAGGTTCACCATGGCACACACCAATGACTTTTCGATGCTTTTCAAAGTTATGTGTGTATTTATCGCAGGTTTATAAGTGTACTGGCAATTGGCTCGCCACCTATAACATTGGGACCTAAACATAAACTGGCGAAATGTGGGTGCTAGCACCTCTGCCTACCCCTTCGGGGATATAGGCGAGAGTTTTATGATTTTATATAAGTCAGTGGTTTACAAAGAGTCAACAGGTTGCATAAAAAATGCCACCAAGCTTGTAGGTATCTGCGACGGCAATTCGGCATTAATCGTCAGCACGAATGTTATATTTGCATATTCATGGCACGAAAGCTCACTTGATTTAACGACAACCGCAAAATGATCGTTAAAGCTAGCAAAAACTGTCACGTCATTCTTTTTTATTTCCCACTAACACGAGATATATTTTTAAGGGTCGCCATGTACACGAACTCTGAAGAATACACTCAACCTAATAACCTAACACTTCATTATAACAGCAAACTTTTATCATGATAATAGGTAATATGGTTAACATTAAGACGTAGAATGAGTTTTAGATTTTTTTTTTTACTACTTAGGTGGCAGACAAACACACGGCTCACCCGATGGGAAGCGGTCACCGTGGCCTATGAACGTGTGCAACACTAAGGGTGTCACACACGCGCTGCCTACCCTGAAGGGAAGGGGGGAGGGCTGGGAAGGGGTGGGAAGGCTAGGAAGGGATGGGAGGAGGAGGGGTACAGTGAGCTCTGGCTACCCTACTTACCGGCGGCGGGAACACAACACGATGGTTATTATGGCCGCGGTGTTCTGCAGGGCGGAGGTACTACCCCAGTTGGACAGTGTCCTACCTCTACAAAATTGATTGAAAGAATTGATTTATAGTTACTGATTTTTCCTGTGAATTGCAGAAATGTCCTATGCTAGTATAACATCCTAGCCGTTGACTTTTTAAAATTCACTAGTAACAGTCCGTTTTCCAGTTTTAGTTTGGAACGACGAGGTTATTTTCGTTTGACAATCAAATTATTCTCCTCTGGCTACTGTACTGGCCAACCGTCACTACGTTTGCTTGCTTTGCCTAATCCGTCACTTCTAAGTCTACGCTCATTGAGGCCAGAGATTATTCTAAGATCTTCGGCACCCTGTACACTTTCCGTGAAATAGAAGAATGCTAGATTTCTGGCGTTCCTTTGATGTTTACGCCCTGGCTACTAGGAATGACCACAGTATCTAGTTTACGGCTACGAACAGCTGTTACGAGGTCATACCGTCGCTCCATCTGCGGTGTGTATTCTATCAGTGTATACTTTACACAGCGGCGTGTTCACGGAACCCGCTCGGTGGTAGTGGTATCCGGGTGTTAGCTCCCTGACTACACTATACAGTGAGGTTGTAATTTGAACGAGTTTAACTCAAGTAACTTGCGCTATTATGTTCTTTTTATATAATAACTCCCATAAAAAGAGTGTGCCAATTATATAAAAATTACTCTATTTTTATTGGTGGTATCAGGGCGTTAGCTCCTAGACTACATGATACAGGAAAGTTATAATTTGAACGATTTCAACTCAGTAGGTAGCTTACGCTATAAAGTCATTTTTACATATCAGTCTAATATAAGAGTGTGCCAATTATTACTTAATATAAAAAATACTCTATAAATTTTATTTCGCTTTCGCTACCTTAATAACTGCCAATATAATGAATCATATTTTTGGCAAAAGAAGAGCTTTAGGGCTACAATAGCCAATTTTATTTACTGATGAAATTCTACCATAGTTGAATTTTGATAAACTATATTTTGATAGAAAAGGTTTCCTTTTTATCGCAATACTACTTTTTGTAAACCCATGCTGATGTCATATTTTAATACTTTAGATCATTTTAAATCTAAAGAACTTATGTCTGATGAAGGTTTAAGAAAAAACTTTAAGCCCATCGAATTAACTTCAAGTCTATACAGAGTGAATCAAATATGATTGCAATAATTATAGGATCAATTACACTGTCAAAAAAAATAATTTTACAAATACAACTTTTATGTAACTTTTAAATTACGATTTTTTCCCTCAATTAACCCCTCCTGTTAAGCTAAAATACTTGTGTAAGGAGTGTAATTAACACCGATAGTTTAATTTTTCGGTGACAAGAACACAGTAACTCATAATAAAATTATAACCACCTGGATAACAAGCACTTCCAAAGGTCAAAAATAATGATTGAATCATATACGCCAAAAAAATATCCTTTTATTTAATTTATTTATTTTTATTAATTCATTGTTTTTTTTTTAATTCATTGTTCAAAAACGTTCATAATAATTATTGTAACCATTTTTGGTTTAGGCGGGTGGTCTTTAATGTACTAACCTATAAAGGTTAGTACATTAAAGACCACCCGCCTAAACCACAATGGTTTTTCTGCGGGCGGGAGTTCGCATATTCGTTATACAAGTAAAAGAAAAGGAAGAAAAAAAAACATAATATAAATGCAGTACAGTCAGCGTCAAAAATAGATGAAGATTGCCCAGACTTCAACCAACCAATCCAGAAAAACAGTACGTAATAACACTAGAGTTGTACCTATAGAATAAACAACCCGCAGTACATTAAGCATAAGCAAAAACATTAGCGTGTTTGACAGAAGGTACAAGTTGCTTTTCTGTATGAGATAACATGGTTTCGGAATGATTAATGCGAACCCTTGTCGAGGAATATCACGTCATCCCACGGCTTCGTTTTTAATATAATTAGCGTCGGTAACTTTTGTTTACAGGGAATGTTCTCGACGGGTCTAAACTTTTACGACATTTCGTACATTTTATGACTCTATGTTGTGAGCAGGAAGTAAAATAATGTGCCTTTTTCCGAGATTAGTACGGTCTCGAAAGGTAGAAAATCATCATCAATCACAATGTTGGCGGTGGTCGATATAATCTCACTTGCAGGTTGGAGATTATGGTCGTAATCTTTTGGAATTGTTTTTTTTTTGTTATATCGGAAGAATTCTTAATACAATGGACTCCCGGTATTACGACAGTAGGATGAGCACAAAATTTCCTTGGAATAGTAAGCGTATCGTATTCGTAACAAGAGACTGGAGATAGTTATATCGGATACATTTCGGAGAGTACGCTCTGGAATTGCACAACCTGATACCTCCAAGTCCTTTCCATCAACGAACGACCAGACGAATAGCGACACGCAACCGCTATAATTATGGTCGATATTCCACTCATACGCACGAAGCGCTTTGCCAACACTTTCATCATGCGTACAGCTAAGGAGTGGAATTTCTTGCCGGAATCTATGTTTCCGGGAACCTGGGAGTAGTCTTTCTAGGCAAGCGTGATTCATCGTAGACCTCATCGTCATTATTACCATCAGGTGGGACTGAGGTCAAACGTATTGCCTATTAAAAAAAAAACCTTTACAATCCTGTATCGTGATTCCGTGCTAGATCAGAAGCGTTTGTTTGCACAGCAATATTGATCGACCGAGTTGTGATATTATTGTCTGTCTCTCGATACGAGTACGATACGTTTCCTATTCGAATGATATTTTATGCTCGTTCTTTATAATCGGACTATCAAATTGTCGGATTTTGGACTACTGCCTAATTTTTTAAATAAGAGTAGGTAACTTATCATCAGACAAATTACAGATCAAATTTGTCAGATTATAGAATACTGCCTAAGATCGGGATTTTTTCAAAGAGACGGTATCTTGTAATCCGACTAATTAGGTACATACAGATTATAATAATAAGATTCCATCTGAACTTCCGGATTATAGGGGGCGCCAGAATGGACAAGGGCCGGATTACAACTGTACCTACATAGCTCTTTATTTTAATGGTTGATTAGAGAATATAGACAATTAGACATTGTCCAACGAGGGAGCGAGGGTGTGAGTTGTAACAGTTGTTGGAATAATACAAGTTTACTTGGTAGTAATCTTTGTATGTATTCCGCGGTGTAACCATATTGTTTCACAAAAAATGATAAACAAAATTCTCTATAATAATATACCCTGGCTAGGTAACGAAACCATGTAGGTAAAATATTTATAATAGCGCCATCTAGTTTACCTTGCGGTACTAAAATTAAATAAATGAATTGTTTCAAAATAATAATATGGCGTTGCATGTACTGCAGTACTGTTAACATCGGTTAGACAGACATATGTACCGTCTATACCTCTATATTATGTGTGTTTTCATCATTATTACAGCTTTAGCCCCAATATTATCCATTGCTAAGACTTTGGTAAGAACCCGATGATTCAATATAATTTATACTCATACGATATCTATAATTTGTTAGTAAGTGAAAACCCTAAGCTTCGAAATAGATATTGTGTTTTTTATACCACGTAGGTGGCAGATAAGCACACGGCCCACCGTCCTGATGGGAAGCGTTCATCGTAGCCTATGAACGTGTGCAACACCAAGTGTGTCTCACATGCGCTGCCTACCCTGAAGGGAAGATGTAGGGAGCTAGGAAAGGGAGGGGTGGCTAGGAAGGTACAGTGAGCTCTGGCTACCCTACTAACCGGCGGGAACACAAAACGATGGTTATTATGGTCACGGTCTTCTGTATTGCGGAGGTACTACCCCAGTCGGACTGCTCATTTCGGACGGGAGATACCGTCGTGTCCTACCTCCTTATGAACAACCCAGGTGAAATACGGGAAGAAAAAAAAATCCCGTGGCAAACCCAGGTGAGCCATGGGAAGAAATAACTTCTCGTGGTACACTCAGGTGAGCCATGAGAAGAAGTCACTTTCAAGCAGGTGAACCACAGATATTTTCCGTGGAGCGACTGCCATCTGACCTCCACAACCAATGGTCATTATGATCAATGGCGATATCGAAGTTCCAAGTAAGACTGGTTGGACTTTTGTGGGTTTGTGGACCCGTAACGACTGCCATAGATATTTGTATGGCAACCAGGACCGATGGCTTAACGTGCTCTCCGAGGCACTAATAAACTTGCGATAAATACATACATAACTTCGAAAAGCATCGAAAAGTCAATGGTGTGTGCAATGGTGAACCTGGGATCGAACCCGAGACCTCGTCTCAGCAGTCAATTACCCAAATCACTAGGCTACCGCGGTTTAGTATTACCTCTAATACAGTGACCCAATTAAATATCTTCAGTTGACTGCAAATACGGAAAAATTAATTAACCATAAATCTCTCGAGACTTGGTTTTTATGAACGCGCTGTAGTGAAAGGAGACGTACATATCAGTTTGTATATAATTGCCTGGTGAGAAAGAAAATGAAGAAAAATGTGGAAAGATAAAGACTGCGGGTGTTGGGGGGTTAGAGGGGAGAGTTACCGAACCTCTCGCAAACAGACAGACGGACAACCAAAATTGATGATCTGATAAATAACAATAAATATTCTACGATATTCTACAAAACGCTTTCTACACCCAAAGGAAGAATAGTTTGATTATAATATAGCTTGTGTTATGAGTTATATAATACACGGATAAACAAACATACTCATATAAATATGTACATAATAATATAATATACATAGAAACACAGAGACAAATTTAAATAGACATATTCATGTACCTATAATATATAATTTACACTGAGTGGGATTTGAACCCGCACCCCCTGCCGTAGCAGTTGATTGCCCTACCGCTACGCCACAGAGGCCGTCCAAGGTACGAACAGAATTTAAAAAAAAACACTATTTAAAATAAAGATGTCTCTTTGTTCCCGATAGACGTAAAAACTACTGAACTGATTTTGATGCGGTATTTTCGTTTGAAAGGTCTTGGTCAGACTTAAAATCTTACGCATGTTTGATCACAATCGGTTGAGTAGAACCGTAAATATAGTCAAAAAACGAAAAAACCAATGTCCACGGCTGACGTACCAGTGGCATAGGTTAATTTGATAAAACTTCTTAAGAACTTGGCCTGCTTGTAGAATTCTAGTTCGAAAAGTACAATGGACTAGATTAAATTAAATTAGTCAAGAGTTTACATTCAATTATTTGTTAATGCGCCTGTATGTGTGTCACAAATAGCCCCCGTTAATTGAGCAGCTACGCCTATACGATGTTTGTCTCACAAATTGCGTTATCGAGATGAAACTGCGGGGCTAGTTGTAAACTAACTTTACTGTTATTGTCTTGGTAGGAAATTCTGCAACACTACCGCTATTAAGCGATGCATGTGCTTTTGTATCTGTTACTAAATGATAATAGAGGGTTGGGTTATGTTGTAATAGGCTAAGAGCCGACGAAGATCGACCTTCACCTATCTGATAACTAAATGGGCTATACCTAATAATTTTTGATCAGAAAAAGTGAACATCCAGGACGGGACTTGAACCCTCGACCAATCTCATACAAGGGTAATGCTCTGACATATCAAAAATCATTAGGAATAGTCAATATATACTACTAATTGCTTTAGAATTTTATTGAATAGATGGGATATATTTTTTTCAAATATTATTCGTCTATTATTCAAGTCAAAGTAATATGATAAAAATTCTAATAATTCAATATTATCTATAGCTATTTCTCATTTTATTTGTATTAGTCTGAGTGTTTCTATGTATAATATAAGTGTGTTCAAAAAAGTATAGGTATAAGTAATCCGCATTCTAAATCCCATAAAATAAGCTATTAAACTATGCTTACTTTGGGTCTAGCTCTAGAGAGTGCTGTGTGCGATGCCGTAAATTATTTATTTCTTTATTATGTTAACTCTTATAGATGATTGTGACTCAAGTAATAAGTACCTACAACTCGCCACTCTTATGTATAAATATTAAATTCAACGATTATGACAGTAATCGATTTTTTTTTATTTTTCCTCCCAATGCATTATCTAATTACATACATTATACATACATTATAAATATCACGTGTTTTTACCTCCGAGGTAGGTAAAGACAACGCTCCGCCATTTGCTTTTTTCCTTACATATTTCACGATCTTCTACTGCCATAAAACCATTCATACCAACCCGCCACTTTAATATTTAATTAATTCCCGTAATAAGTGTTCCATCATTTAATACAAATCTTTTTAAAAATGTATTGTCTCTACGAATAAAGCGAATTTTCTTTTCAGGAATTCAATTCTTTTCACAGGATAATATTTTCACAAAGAAATCTGCACGAAAAATACAACCCCTTCAGTGATAATCATAAAAAATTGAAGACAAAAGTATCCTTTAACATTCTTTACAGTAATTTAGTAGAGATTTAATTCAAACCATTTGTGTCCCTGGGGCGACAGAAACATTTAATTTACATTTGTAGCCAAGCCAAGCTGTAATGATAAAAACGAAACCGTTTCAAGTTATTTAAAAAAAATTACTGGACGCGTGCGTGCCTAGTCGTAAGTGACAATGATAAAACTAGCGGGAATAGATGAATAATAACTGTATGTTACTTTGTATATTGTGGTTAATACAGTAACATTTTTCAAGTTTACTGTGTAAATTTAGTTCAATCAAATTTATTCAAATTTCATCATTTATTCAATCTATTCTATAATGTGAAAATAACTTCGTCTGGTATACTTTTACGCTTAAATTACTGAACGAAATTTGATTAATTTTTTTTACAGAGATGAACTAAAGCTTGGAAAAGGTATAAGCTGTGTTTAGTTACAATAATCCGCGAGAACAGAGCCGCAAGCAACATGCCTAGTTAGAATATTTTTTTGGATTGAAATTACCTAACATTAATTTATAGTATAATATGTAATTTAGCATTATATTAATCAACAAAATCTAACTTTTAGTAAGATTACAAACACGGCAAACAGGTAATCAAGTTATTTTAATCTAACATAAACAGCAGTAATAATATTGTAACACAAGGGTACACCCTTCTTTATAAATGTTATACTACATTTATCGCATATTCAACTCTCTAGAACACTACACCTTTCAAACACAAACGTAGTGAAAATCATAGGTACAAACCCTACTTAATTATTAAGCTTGTCTAACATAAAACAACAAAGGTAAAAGGAAACAACCCACGTTCTAGAGCCAGAGCTAACGAAAGATCGCTACCATTAAAGGCCCTTCTCACCCTCGGGGTTAGCCCTCGAGCCGTATCTAATAATTAAAATATACAGAGAACAATGATACGTTTCGCTCTGTTCAATGTTTATTGACGGACAAAGCGTAAACCCTTGCGATTTCAATTTGCAAGGGCCCGAGAGTATATTACCTTCTCTGTCACCCCTCACGGTGAGTACAAACAAGAGAGTTACACCAACATTTACTCGAGACGTGACCGACGTTAAGTTGCATTAAGTTGCTATAGTCGCTATAGATGTTCGCTTCAGACACGCCACATTAGGTGAATGATGTCATGAACGTCAACTGTCGTGAAGTGAGCTGGTAATGGATATATTAACGGGACATTTGTTACCGCATGTTAGCTATTCGCCCTTCAAATACAGAGTTTTTGGTATTTGAATATCAAATTTTCTTTAACAATTTTCCCTTATATCTCCATATCTTACTAATATATATTAAAGTTTATCCATATTCTAACTACGCTTATTTTGGGGCTTGACAGCACTATGCAGAATGTCGTAGAATTGTAATGTGAAAGTATGTGAACGTGTTTAGATGTTTGTGACTCAATCGTGATCACGTTTAACGGAGGTAGGACACGACGGTATCACCCGTCCCAAATGAGCTGTCCGACTGGGGAAGTACCTCCGCCCTACAGAAGACCGCGGCTATAATAACCATCGTGTTGTGTTCCAGCCGGTAAGTAGGGTAGCCAGAGCTCACTGTACCCTTCCTTCCCCCACCCCTTTTTAGCCTCCCCACCCTTTCCTAACCTTGCCCTGTCCCTTCAGGGTCGGCAGCGCGTGGGTGAAGCCCCTGGTGTTGCACACGTCCATAGGCCACGGTGACCGCTTCGCATCAGGTGGGCCGTGTGCTTGTCTACCACACATGACTGAACAGATCTGAATGAAATTAGATACAGGAATAAATTATAGCCTGAAATATCACAGAGGCTACTTTTATCCCTGGAATAGGCTCCCATGGGTGGCGGGAATGATATTAGAATTTCACGCGACCGACAACACTGGTTAATTTTTAATAATGTCCGAGTGCTGCGTGATCGATAGTTATTACTTTTAGTATCACAAAAAAATAGTATATTTAAGTACCTACCTACTCTTTTTATATACACACGATCATCAAATTAGTGTATTATACTAACTGGAGGGCACTATAAAAGCAAAATAAATTACCGCGCGTAGTTATTTGAGTGCGCGTGTAAACTTTTCTTTATAAAGTAAACACGATATATTATTTGTTAGATAGTTTCATTACCACCTTCTGTGAGGGCTTTTATTGAAGTGTTCCCAATGGGAATACAATTTATTGAATAAAGTTGAGTTTGTGAAGACAGAAAGGGGCTACGTTTGAGGTACGTTTGCAAACGCTTCAGGCGTTTCCGTATAATGTACGTAATAGTTACAATGCACGTTTTGTGTCCACCTTTACATAGTTTAAAATACACGGAATTGAGCTACAATTTGCACTAGTTTAACTGAAAGGTTTAAACTATATACTTGTGTAGTACCTATTTCGTTATTCTAATTATGATCTAAGAGCCGTTGAAGTTGGACTTTCACGATTAACAATATATCATTCACTTATCAACATTTTTTTTTTTTATACTACGTAGGTGGCAGACAAGCACACGGCTCACCTGATGGGAAGCGGTCACCGTGGCCTATGAACGTGTGCAACACTAAGGGTGTCACACACGCGCTGCCTACCCTGAACATAAAGGGGGAGAGCTGGAAAGAGGTGGGAAGGCTAGGAAGGGGAGGGGGAGGAGGGGTACAGTGAGCTCTGGCTACCCTACTTACCGGCGGGGACACAACACGATGGTTATTATGGCCGCGGTCTTCTGTAGGGCGGAGGTACTTCCCCAGTCTGACAGCTCATTTCGGACGGGAGATACCGTCGTGTCCTACCTCCTTGAAAATATTACTTTATTGATTTGTCTATCAAAAAGTTCTAGCCTAGCCATAGTCATGAAGGCTAAGGCTAGAATTGCCTAGCTTAGCCTTAGCCATGGGTGCTGATTGCAGTATAAGAACTTACGTCTGTATTTCTATGTGCTGCTGTGATGTAGTTGCATAATTCAAAACGTCCTTACCTGTAAAAAAGCAAAGAGACATATTTATCAAATTGTATTAAAGTATTCTGAAAAAACTATAACACTGTCACGTTGTAATAAGTCATGGGTTAACATTCTAATAATAAAATATGTAATACATTTTATTCTGCTGTGAGGAGATGGTTGTCCCTAATCCCCTTCTCCAACCTCTCCTCCCGAACCCCCTATTTTTACTTATCCTCCCTTCCCCCCTCAGAGCTCACTGTACCCCTACTCCCCCCACTCCTTCCTAACCTTCCTTTCCTAACTAACTTCCCTTCAGGGTAGGCAGCGCTTGCGTGACACCCTTAGTGTTGCACACGTCCATAGGCCACGGTGACTGCTTTCTATCAGGTGGGCAGTGTGCTTGTCTGCTACCTAAGTAGTTTAAAAAAGGGACTGTTGTCTGGCTAAGGTTGGTTTGCTATATGGTTTTGTAAACTGTTTTTTTTTCTATCTCATAACGCATAAATATCTACATCGAATAATATAGCTTTTAAAGACTATTCCAATACTAGGCAAAGAAAAGGTCTCGTATTTTATTCATATATTGTATTCAAATGTTTATTTTGTATCTATTATGTTTTACTATGTAACTAAAATATTCTGATCATCAAAGAATTCTACCACACCGCTGTCGAGAGGTGACGTACCCACATCATGTGCCTACCTAAACTTTTGCGCATTACGTAAATGCTGATTTTGTATCTTAGATAAGACTCTGCCTTTCGGTTGTGTAATTATTTCTGATTTCAAAAGACTGCTTCATACGCAATTACTTATATAGACTTATTTCGATACCTGCAAATACAGACAATCTCTCATATCAAAATAAGTATTATTTGTAATTATCCTAGACGAGCTTGAACGTTTTTTTGACCACTCCTGTGTACCTGTCATCACACTACTTATTTCATCAGGGAATTGATCAAATAAGTTCTTGTTAAATGTCTAATTTTAATTTACCTTTAGTAATAAATATACAAATCGGAGATTTCATCCGATCAATCATCCATTCAACCCAACAAAAATCACGTAAAACTCGGTTTCCGTCTCAAGCCATCAACATCTTAGAAAATAGAGCCATCTGCTTCTTTTCATAAAATCCATAGCAACATAGTAATACCGCAAGGGGCCCGCTTGTAATACAGGTCTTGCGAACAGTTGAGAGTAGTGTAATATAATTTTATCAAAAACACCGCTACCCGCACATGGCGACCTCATAAAGGTGCCTCCCCTTAGTATACACTTCAGTAAGTACATTCAGGTGGAACGTTTTGAAGAAAGTTTACTGCAATGGTTGAATTTAATGTAGGTATTCCATATTTTAATTTAATGTAATAACATTGTTATCGTAGAATAATAATAATATTTTACGACCTACTTCACAGTTCGATCTAGACCCATAGTAAGCATAGCTTAATAGCCTTTACGGATTCTAGAATGCGGATAAACTTTTGTACATACATTTTATTTTTGTAAATAAACACAGAAAATACAGTATTTAAATTGTGTGTTTGTGAAGTAGAGTAGTTTGTTTAACCTGCAGTATAAAACCCCAATCACGTTCTGAAAATTCTGGGTATTCCCTTTTAACGTACTGTTGGCGATGGACGTTCAAAGATCCCAACCATTTATTCCAATAGTTCCGGGAATTGATCGATCGTTTTATTGCGTATTAAAACCATTCGTGTAGGTATATTATATCGCTCAAATTGTCACCACTAAGCTCGTAATCAAGAAATTGTTCAATAGAATCGATGTCTGATGGCTGGGGTACTGGGTGCAGGCTACCTTTATCAGGTAAGTAACCGCAGGATTGAAAGAGGGGGGAGGGGGGGGGGGGGTCAGTTGACATTTGCAACCTTATAAAATTCATAATATTAGTTTTCTTTTATCAAATTACGATTCATATTTTCTTTGTAAAGGCTCAAATAAATCTACTTCTTCTTCTTCACCCTAGCGTTAATCCCAGTTGCATCCGAAGCTTCCACCTCGGAGTCTGGGTCCGCTTTATCAGTCTTAACTACGGATTTGGCTGGACCTCGATATTTTCCGTGAAGCGACTGCCACCTGAACTTCACATCCCAATGGTGACATTAGGCGATATCGAAGCATTGCAGCTAGACCGTTCGGTTGTTGTTGGAATTTTTAGGGCTCCAACTACTCGTTACCAGATAATTCTACTTAAAAAGATATTATTCTACTAACAGTAAAAAATTATGTGCTTACAAAAGTCTCCAGTGCACAATCTTAGACCTCCAACCTTCTCAAAGGGAATAGGATCGACTGTGCAATCGTGTTTTACCCACTTATCGAGTATATATAAGATTAGCTACCGTCTGAATGGTTTAAAATTTCAAAGCAATATTTCATCTTTAACTCCCGATGCAAAAAGGACGGGATGTTACTTTAGTTATTAAGTTTAACTTGTATTCCGAACGGATGAACCGAGTTCGATATTGTTTTTTTTTTTATTTCAAGTCAAATTATTCAGGCGTGTTCTTTAAATTTTGAACTTTGTTTCTTAAAATTTTAATTTCATTTTTGAATATATTTTTTGTGCAAATTGAAAGTTAAAAATATACTGTTTTGCACTGTTGTTTTTTTGATTTTCATTATCAGCAGCTGCGTCACTAAAAACTGAAAATCGAGACTTTCCTGTTCTTTTGGTCAGAAGCCTCAGTTATGTGCACGAAAATCCTAGCTCCCGACACCCTAAAGCTCCTTTCGCACGGTTCTGGGTCAGGGCCGGCCAAACTCTGGGTCGAGATGTATTTTTTATCATATTAATAGTTAATGTAATAAAATACATCTCAAGTTTTTTGCTGATAGTACTTTAAACTTGCTTGTTCATGAATAATAAAACAAATTAATTGGATTCATGGAAAAGTGTATAGGTACCAGGATTATAGCAAGTGGAAAGATGTTGTCTCTGCTTACCTCAGTGAGAATGAGGCGTAAGGTTATATATTTATGTAATTGATTTTGCAATGAATACGAAAAACGTAACAATGTATTACCAACAAACATTTATTCATCCTTTTCTAGTAAAACTGTGATTCATAAAATTCTTTTTGTTTTCTACCTCGATTTGTGTTTTACTACCAATGAGGTCTTAGTCTTTTTTCTTTTATGCCGATGAGTTTCGCCAGTTTCCAACTAATCTCCTTAATTTCGGGGAATAGATCGAACAGACTAAAGCTATAATGAAGTTTGCCTGTTACCCCTAGTTGCGCTATTACACGCTCGGCACGGACGCAATAACTGTTCGAGACACAGCTGATATGATTCATTGGTTTTACCGTAAAAAAATTGTAAAAAAGGTATTACGAATAGGTAATTAACACAGGGAAAGCCAGTTAAATAAACCGGTGTATTGTTGAGTTGGAACAAAAAGGAATAAACAAGCGGTCAACCGTCCATTGTTCCAGGGGAACGTCGGCAAAACTGTGCTGTGGAACTTCGCGGACAGTATTGCAATATAAACGAACCTACAAAATATGGAGACTGCCATAAATCAAATAAGTTAGCATTGCCATTCTTGTTTGGGAAATAAATAAATTTAAACGGCTCGGCACGACCAAAGTACTCTGTGCTTTTAACGGTTTATTTAAATACCAGGAAAGTGTGATAAAATATTCTCAATACGCTTTGGGTGGCGATTTTAAAATGGTGGTAACCTTTGTAGAGGCTAATACTTAAATAATAAATGGCTAGTAATAAAATGCACTTTATATTTGATAATAAATGCACTTTAAATGCGAGGCTAATAATATTATGCACTTTATATTTAGGTACCTATGTTGAAATTGTCACTTCATTTCATCTATTTCCAGTGTTTACTTCGCTTTTAAGAGATTTTTCACTTTTATATTCTGACTAAGAATTTTTTGACAGCGTACTTAATGATCTTATTTTATATAAAATGCACATTGACTGAAATTGGTGGCGTTTGTTCCATATTAACAAAATAAGGTGTTTCTTTTATTCATTTCTGTAGATTAACTAATATTTTATGTGCATTACAATTAAAATAGCACAAAAATAAGTTAGGACCTATGATAATAATAACATTATAACTACATTTACCTTTACTGATCACCAATTAATTGAAAACAGAACTATTGATTCTTTCATACATTTATCGTAAATTTTTAGTAAAAAAGCAAAGATTTTAATCGGAAGTTCAGAATAAACAGGGTATCATTACAGTATAAATTTAAGTACATAAGTCAATGACTGTTGCAGAAATTGCTGTACCCTATACATTGTTCGCAACGGTTCTCCAACGCAAGAAGTTCCATAATAAAACTTTATTTTAACGCCGTTAACTCCACTTAGTTAACATTTGTTCCTAACTCTGGCCAAAACTATAGTTTTAATTAAAATTTCTTGTATTGCCGAGCGAGGTAACTAATTTATTATTAGTATTATTTGTTATATGTTGGTATTTTGTTATTTATGCAGGAAATTACATTAAATATTCAGATGGAAAGTAAGTCATGGTATACTAAAATTATTTACACTGATTAAAGAAACTGATACTTTGCTATGAATATCGATTGAAAAAACCTTTTAATAGTCATTAAATTTGAACATAAACTTCCATTTTCTGTACTAATTATCATTGTGTGTGCATAAATATTAAATAAATAAAAAAAATAAACTCACGCCTATATCCCCGAAGGGGTAGGCAGAGGTGCTAGCACCCATATTTCGCCAGTTTATTTTTAGGTCCCAATGTAATAGGTGGCGAGCCTATTGCCATTAACCGGACACTTATAAACCTGCGATAAATACACACATAACTTCGAAATGCATCGAAAAGTCATTGGTGTGTGCCATGGTGAACCTGGGATCGAACCCGAGACCTCGTCTCAGCAGTCCATTATCCAGACCACTAGGCTACCGCGGTTATTAAATTTTAACAAGATGGATTTATCGTAACAGCAATGCTTTAAACGATAGGAAAAGGAAATCCGCATCATCAGATGACAACCGAACAATCAGGCATTCCAAATATTTTCAATAACGTGGATTTGGCCTCATCAAAGGCAAATGAAGGATGATTCAGTAAGCCACCAGCTTAGCCGGCGATGTGAAAGCACTTCACGTCAAATCCGCGTCAAGTGGTTCAAATTGCCCCCTCCTCCCCTCGTCTCCCTAATGATAAATGTAGGGAAAATTGAAATCACGTTTCGAATTCCGTAGTAATTCCGTTGGACGAGCATTAAGGTATGAATGTGTGAATAGCTTATTTGTGTTACGAAATATCAATGCTAAAAGGTCGTATTGCGTGTTGAAAGATAATTTATTCAAGCGTTACCTATAGGTTAGTCGGTTGTTAAAATAACGAAGATTATTCAACATGATTTAGTTCACTCGACTGTAATGAACACGTACTTACGCAATAAAATTTAAATGTATATAGAAACAAATAGCTGCTTGGAACACACACAATTATGGAACTCTTATCAATGGAGAAACAAAAGCTTGACAACGGCAAGTTAATTAATGTAGATGTTCTATATGATTATTGTGTGAATGATAAGGACGTAGTGGTGTGTTTAAGACCTTTATAAACAAGCTGTCTCACAATAGGACATGAATTACACATAAATAAGCAAACGTCGTGAACTTGAATGAGCAGAAGTTTAAACTTATAGCATGAAGGAAGTAATAAAGGGCGTACGGCAAGTTGACGGCATAACATAGGAAACTGCTTACGAGGAAGCGAGACAGACGTGCTAATAAAGTTATAAATACGTTTGTCACGGGAAAATTATATATTATATCGCGAAATTCGGTATCTATAGGGTCCATATTTGTTTGAATGCTTTTATACGAGTGCAGAGTCCCTGTCGAACCTTTGTCATTTTAATCATACTTCCGATCTTTCAAAATAATGTTATTGAAATATGTTCAATTTCCTCCGTTCTGTTACAATTTTGTAATTTTCCATGCATTGCCTTGTTGTTCTATGGCTGACTATGGCCTGTATTCAAAATTGTCACGATTTTGAATTTAATATTATTATTCAAATTGATTTGGACTTCTGTGTCTACGAGTAATATACTAAGTTATCAGCTCGAATAAAGTGCTTCGCGCGAGATCACCAACTCTCACATCAGATTTTTTAAGCAGCTATTTGTTTATAATTTTATGCATCTAAATTAAACGAAGTTTAGCACGTTAAAAAATTAAGCCACTTAAACAAAAATAGGAATTTTAAATTTTCATGCAATTTATTCAGTATACGTACGTAGTACGTTTCAATGATGAAAATATTTCACTCTAATTATATTATGAGGAACTCATTTGAGCAATCATGTATATAATTTGTCAACTCTTATGAAACCTCTCGTATTATTTAAATTTCGTTTCAGAAACCTCATTTTTCTCTTCCATGAAGTTAATTAATTACATCGATGAACCATAGCACATATTATAATGATTAAAATCACGACCATTAATGACCGTTAACGAGAAAGTGATTTTTGATATAAACCATTTTGGTTGCTATGTTACGATAAGTAAACATAGTTTTACCGATCGATGTGTCGAACTGTGAAACTTTTTAATAACCTTTTATTAGTAGTTCTATATTCGTCTACTATTAAAATGTATGAAGCAAAACTGGTACTTACTTATCAATGTATCTATTTTCTGAAATATAAATAACTACCTACATTACTACTCTCTAATGATATAATAATTACTATGGCATGTTCAATAAAAATGGTTTATTCTATATATACTGAATAGATATTATCTTTGTTTTTTATATCGGTCACGTCAAAATGACTTCACCTCGCCTGATGGTAAGCTAACGGTGAAATCTCAGGAAGGAGGTCCCCATTTCATACATCGACAGTGCCATAATGGTGGCCCTCATAGTAACAGCCTCATCAAATGCTTTTTCAAGCCCCGTATCTCTGCGTGTAGCCAAGTCAATATTCCACCTAAATCCATTTTATTTGTGTTGAATCTTTCCTTGTAATAAAACTATCAGCTAATCTTATTAATATTAACGAGAATACCCTCATTCTGTAAACGATTCTCATCAAACTACTTTACATTGCGACTCAATAAAAGTTTCCTTTTAAACAAAAAATAAATTATTAAAAAAGTAGAAATTTGATGGCACAAATTTTGTCACAAAATTCGGCCGGGTAGGTAGGTACCACCGTGCACGATTGCGAAAAACCCTCCATAGTAATCCAATCTCAGTTGGATTGCGTTCAGGGGTCAGCAAGTGCATAGCCGGGCAGGGGGATTGTGGTCGCAGCACTAGTGGGACCGGTGGGTGTCACGCGGTGCTGCGACGACAATTCTCTTTCGATGAGGCCATCAAGCTGAGTGCCACCATTGTAAACATGGTACGTGTATGTAATGGTGACTGAGGACTTTACCTTCAGCTTACCATCAGGCGAGGTGAAGTCAAATTGATGTGTGTATAAAACAAAAAAAAAGTACCCTCGCTGGCGCAGTTGGATAAAAATATACCAAAACTCCTGGATGCAAATATTACAATACCGGCCAGAAATACGGTCCCCTATAAAAGTTTTTACAGCGAGTACAGAATTCTAATATTTCTCATACAGTGAAGCAATAAAAATACCTCGCGTCAAATCGGAGCAACAATTATTCATTTGAGATGTCATCAGGGTGGTTCACGAGCCCTCCGCTTGCTATATGTATAATAGAGACTCTTTATGCAAATCAAGTTGAGGAGGCAGTAGCAAATCGGAAAATTGATTTTAAATACTTCGTCATTGTGTTAAATAGCATGATCATCATGAAATTGACACCCTGATTTCATTATTTGGGAGTCTTCAAGTCAAGAGTGAATAGGTTGCTTCTAGGCGTGCTCCGTCGTCGAACATTTCAACATTTACCAATAGGTGAGATAGTGGTCAATTGTTATCCATTACATATAAGATTTTGCTACACGTAACTTAAAGAGACATGCACTTAATCACTAAAATATCTAATCAATGGGCATGTATCATAAAGACCATAGCCATAAGTATATTTTTCTTTTCTGAAAATGTTATGCAATTAAAGGCAAGTTTCTACCGTCTTCACAAAGTAATTGAAATTTATTCTTGGATTTTTTTTCTGATTTGAACCTACATGTATATACATACACTCACGCATTTTCTTCTACTGAGTAGGCAGAGAACCCCACGATATGTTTCCATCGTCTTCAAGAGCTTGGTCTACTGCCATTTAACTTTACATTGAAGCCCGATTGTGTCGAGTGTTTACACTATTTTCAATATATTTTTATTAATATGTACAATAATTTCATTGATGCAATGTCATTAATGCAATGTACATATTTTATGAGAAGTCTTTTAATTTTGTGAGCTACAAAGTAATACTACAAAAGTTAATATTTATGTACACAGTTGCTCTGCCTGCGTGAAAATCACCAGTTTTCGTGGTAGCCATAAAATGCAATTATGTAAATGTAAATGGTACCTATAACTGGCTCCCGTGTCGTTCGTATTGACATAATGGAGCTGGTTGTCTCTGAATGTAATGTTTGCATATTTTATCCATTATATTTACGAAACTGCTGATTGTAACGCACGAAACATGTACTTAATATTGTTTCATCTTTGCCCTTTTATAGATTATAGCGTAAATACAATGTAAACTTATAATATAATGTATGTAACATTGTATAACAAATTCATCATGGTAAGTAGTTTGCAACAAAATTAAAGGTAACGTTTCTACGCTGTCACCTTGCAAAAATTCGGAGAGTACTATCCACTCCAGAATAAAATGATTCCTACTTAAAATCATCTGCAGAGGTAACTTTAAATTGATTTATTATTTTAGTCTTAGGTAGGTCTCATTGGTCATAATGACCATTGGTTGTGGAGGTCAGATGACAGTCGCTCCACGGAAATATATCGAAGTTCAGCCGCATCACAGTTAGACTGGAAAGCCAACCCCAACTGAGTTGGGAAAAAGGTTCAGAGAATGATTAGGTACTACAGAAATGTGTATTAGGATAAACTGGTGCTAGGTTATAATGGTCGAGTTCATATTGGCAATGAAACGTTGGTTCGTACAGTTGATTACTAAATTACGGACTTTGGTGAGTCAATTGCTTGTCAATTGCGTATCTAGAGGGTTAGCAACCTTGCACCTTGTTTTGATTGACTAACTGTACCGTAACCACGCGAGTTCGTATTAGCCGACAAATTTAAGTTGGTTTAGTTTTACACCGGTTCCTTCTTCTATGCTAACTAATTGAAATCCACAGACTTCTCACATTTCGTCTGTGATTAGAACTTGGTGTAAAACAGAATAACGCTCCTTATCAAATCTATATATATAAAAATGAATCCCTATTGCCCTTGGTCACGGCATCACGCGTAAACTACTGGACCGATTTCGTTAATTCTTTTTTTATTGTGTTCGTTATTGTCAGGAGAAGGTTCTTATAAAAGAAAAAGTCAAGAAAGTTGCGCGGGACATTAGAAAATTTAAGAAAACTTAACGACCATATTAACTTATTAGGAGACGGACACAAGATACTTTTTATCCTGCCACGGGGACGACGTATGCCACGGGCGAAACCGCGGGGCACAGCTAGTATAATATAAATAAGACAAAGACGTTGGTTGATTTGATAATATTATTTGGAGATGGGTTTTTCTGGAGTAGGTAATCATTAATTTGTTGGTTTACTAAATTAGCCTAGCTTGTTACTTCGAAGCTCAGTTCCGCTCTACTCTTATCGTTTCATTACGGATTGATTTATTTTGGTTTTTACGAGAGCGACCAATACCTCTAATCCTGAGAGGAGATGCCACAAAAACCGCATAAGCCATTATATCTAAAGAAGGATCAATGAGTAAATGTACTTCAGTTTTTGGTATATTCCACTTTAACCATTTTCGAATTCATTTAGCAAACTTTTTGAAATAGATATTCGAGTTGCGGAAAGCAAATAATTATTAATTAATTTTAATGAGGTATTTCCATCATATCAGTATTAAATGCAATAACAGTTTTGATATGAGGCAATTAATTACTTCAAATGCTAATATATCTACCAATGTTAATATAGCCCTTCAATATTAATTTGTCAAGATCAGTGTAGCGATATAAACGGTATAGGTACTTAGCGATGATTTGTACCTGAGATAGCCCCGAAACAGACAGGCCCTTTGATATCAGCCACCAATGGAATTGCTAATTAAATTTAATTAATAATAGGGTGCAAACCTTGCTGGGAATTCCTTTATGAAGGGTACTGCTAATAATCCTTTATTGCCTAAATTCTAGAGGCTAAATAATCTGCTGGTTTATGTATGTAGGTACATGATATAATTTGAAGTGTACAAACATGATGTTTAGTGTCATGGATTTTCCCCTGTACCTTTTTTTTGCCTTCTGGCTTCGCTCTTGTTTTTACAGTTTATTATAGTACACTTACAAATTCGTTTGATGAACATGAAGTTTCTTTAATCTTTAACAAAATAAATCATTGAAAGCAACAACCTCAGTAGCTAGTTAAATACATCTGAAGCTTTCCCCTCAAAAACCGGCTATATTCCACTTTGTTCACCTATGTGATATCACCCGGATGAACAAAGATTTTGTAGTGTCCTCTGAAAATGAAATGAGGACACTACAAAATCTACTTTGTTCACCTAGGCGAGTTAAAAAAAAATGGTACTTAAGCATTTACAAGCAACGGTGATCGCTTACTATCAAGCACTTGCACGGCACCATAGTGATGTGAAAAACTATGTTTATTGTTGTATATTTACCACTTGAAATGCCTCAATAAAACCAGTGGTTTATACAGCAAAATGCGTTTTGTTTAAAGCGTTGTCGGAAAAGAAAACTATTAGTAGAATGAATACTCCACACTATTGTTTTTTTTTTTAATAATTGTGTAGAAATTTCTAATCCTCTTACCTACCTCCAAACATGGAATATATTAATAATGCCCTAGTGTTTATCTATCTAAATCAATGTCGGATCTGCAATATTAAATCCAACATAACAGTCAGGTGTAGAATTGCATGACTGTACAAAGGCAATTTGATACACTGACAACATTGCAGGCAGGTATTTCACAGGTAGCTCGGTTCTATATTGCCGGCCTGCATTATAGATTAATTGTGTCTGGATCAAAGCTATGCGTCTAATTGAGATCCTATGATTTAAGAGTAGACTGGATTGTGTGCTGCACAGTCTAAATGGAGCCTCTCGACGTGTCGGCTTCGACGTAATCTTGGCAAAACCAAGATTAAGTTCAATAAACATGTCAAACCCAGAACGATTGACGTTGAATGGTCGAAACATGAGTGTTCAAAAATATATCCACTATTAATTTTTTTTATATTACTTCAATATCGTATCGAAGCAGGTAGGATACGACGGTATCTCCCATCCGAAATGAGCTGTATGACTGGGGAAGCACCTCCGCTCTGCAGAAGACCGCGGTCATAATAACCATCGTGTTGTGTTCCCGCCGGTAATTAGGGTAGCCAGAGCTCACTGTACCCCTCCTCCCCCCACCCCTTCATAGACTCCCCACCCCTGAATCCTCTCCTAGGCCCTCCTCCTTCCCTTCAGGGTAGGCAGCGCGTGTGTGACACCTTTGGTGTTGCACACGTCCATAGGCCACAGTAGCCACTTCCCATCAGGTGGGCCGTGCTTGTCTGACACCTAAGTAGTATAAAAAAAACTTTAACCTCGTCTGATAGTAAGCTAAAGGTCTCACAAATAAAGTTTACCATTGCCGATACCAATGTATCAAAATATAACTGAGGTTGAAATAGTAGTAGTAGTAGTTAATTTTTCTAAATGTATTTATTGTTTTCTCTTCAGTCCGTTACAACCATTCTAGCTTGTAACTAGAAACGACAGTAAGCCAGGGGAGGATTTGCTATATCTAGCTTCCATCCTAGCTAGAAACTAGCCACACATAAGCCGACCACTGGAATTGAATACAGAGTAATAGACATTGCTTGTACAGTCTTAAAATTAGTAGAGTCAGTATGCTCAAAAATTTAAAATTCTTTATTGAAATTTATTATATTATTGAAGCTAATTTAATAATGAAATTATTATTATGATAAGCTCTGATAGTTGATAAGATCGATATTCGACTATCAATAGCCTATTGATACGAGTAGTATCTATTGTTGCTCGTAAACAAAAAACTATCGATAGTATCGATAGTCTAGAACTATTGATACTATCGTATTGCATTCAATCAATAGAATTGCCTTGTTCTTAGCTATCGATAGCATCGATATAAGACATCGATATAAGATATCGAGATAAGACTATCAATAGTTTAGCTTTTTCAGATATGAAATCTATCGATGGTAAAAATATCAATATTTCGACAACAATAGTTCGATCTCCAGCCTACGTGATTGGAGATGGAACTTGAACCCTGTTTAGTTCAGAAGTTCCTATGTCAACTTATCGTTTCCATCTTCAATCCTGGATATTAAGTAGCATCAAAGTATTCGATACGACAAAACGAATGAGCCCAAAATCGATTGTTTTATCTTGTTTAGTTCCGGAGTAGGTACTATGGACACCTTTTGATTCTATAATCATTGTCACCAAAAATACTCAAATACACCCCACACTACTCCAAAATCTTTCCAAGTTAGATGCCGTGCACTATATTTATAAGTGCTGAAATGCTTTATCTTCTAGAATAATGATTCTTTTGAAGCATTATTAAGTAGTAGCTGGTGTCGGTAGACTTTAAGTATGTGTTCAATCCACGGAGCACAATAACCAGGTTCAATCTAATGTCAGGAAGTGTCATACTAACAAACAACAGAGTAAGTTAAACAAAAGCTTATAAAAGCTAAAGTACCTACTGTTCTCGTGATCAAAACTGTAAAGAATTCTTCACAAATCAAAACACCATGTCAGTACATACATTTCTGAAAACCACAAGAAAATCCGCAAAAGGGATTGACATGAAGCACCTCATTCCTATCTACGTTGAACGGAATCGAATTGCGTGTAATTCAGACATTGACTCCGATTTTCGTTCTATCCAGATGTCATGTCATGTCAAAACGTCACGGAGAAACATCTTACTAAATATATTTATTTGTATGTACCTTAGAATATTGTAACCCGGATTAGTTTGCTGTGATTCCTTGGCATGTTTATTACAATAAATGTTACGTCATATTCTATTTCTATATCTTGTGTTAGATTACGTTATATATTTCATCTTAATGTAATAAAAATAATGGCGAAATGTGGGTGCTAGCACACAGAACAAAGAAAAATCCTTAGGACTAGAAATCGTATGGGGGCGTGTTTGTGTCGCCAAAAACCTAAGTGTAATTGCATTTACCTCACACATATACACTTGTGTATGTGCACAACGCAGGCTAAAATAATCAAAAAACAAGTTTATGCGATTGATTTTAAGGTTTATTTTCCTATAAGTTTTCACGAAATATTTACTTCAATATTCTAGAAGTTTCTATACCTGTCCAATTCAGGATGCTAAATGATAATTTTGACAGTTCATGTCTATGAAGTATCGTATTTTTATATACAAAATAATACCTCTAAAATTATCGTAGCACATTGACAAGTACCGCCCACTTTTCATAGTGAAGCGTCTTGCAAGAATTCAGCACAATTGACTATGACACACAGGAATCGAATGAATCGAACTTAAATTAATTTATTGAAATTTTTAAGTACTTATCTACTACAATTTTTTGTAATATAGCTAATAATAATATAATATAATAATAAAAGTGGCTAAGTATAATGCAAGACATAATTACGGTAGGTACCATAAAACTTCTCTTTTATCATTCTGAAATAAGTTACCTAAAATAATAAAAAAATAAATGCTTTTGTGTTTTTATAACTATCGATTCCATATTCTACGGGAACGATAATCGAAAATCGATTAGATTCATTTTCGATTATACTATATGGGGTACACTACTTAGAGCTGTCAAAATTATCATTTTAGGTAAGTTTGTGAAAAATGTACGACAGAATGTGGTGTCCGTATTTTGAGTTAAGTTAATTTCATCCTTACCATTGTTATATTTAAGGACTGATTTGCAATACAATACAATTTTAGACATCTATTGGTGAAAAGCAAAACTATAATGTACATTGATTTTGCTATTGACCGCTAGATGGGGTATTATTGGGATAAATAAATGTGTGCTCTATTCCAACGTGGCTTAAACATAATTTTGTTGTATATTACTTTAAAATGGGGGCAGATTTGATGGTACTCTGTAAGCATCATTGAAGTTTATACCTTGTCAAAACGTACTTTAAATTCATTTTCAGTAAAATAAGGTGTGTAGTTCTGCTCTTCTTATATTTTAAGGTAAAATGTATGCAACCAATAAGACGTCCTATAAGTCTGTGTGAGTGTATTTTTTGGCGACAGCTATTCCTTTGTATTTTTACTTAATTACTACTTCTATGGTTTTTTAATGTTCTGTGGTAAAAATCACAGAACAAAGAAAAATCCTTAGGACTAGAAATCGTATGGGGGCGTGTTTGTGTCGCCAAAAACCTAAGTGTAATTGCATTTACCTCACACATATACACTTGTGTATGTGCACAACGCAGGCTAAAATAATCAAAAAACAAGTTTATGCGATTGATTTTAAGGTTTATTTTCCTATAAGTTTTCACGAAATATTTACTTCAATATTCTAGAAGTTTCTATACCTGTCCAATTCAGGATGCTAAATGATAATTTTGACAGTTCACGTCTATGAAGTATCGTATTTTTATATACAAAATAATACCTCTAAAATTATCGTAGCGCATTGACAAGTACCGCCCACTTTTCATAGTGAAGCGTCTTGCAAGAATTCAGCACAATTGACTATGACACACAGGAATCGAATGAATCGAACTTAAATTAATTTATTGAAATTTTTAAGTACTTATCTACTACAATTTTTTGTAATATAGCTAATAATAATATAATATAATAATAAAAGTGGCTAAGTATAATGCAAGACATAATTACGGTAGGTACCATAAAACTTCTCTTTTATCATTCTGAAATAAGTTACCTAAAATAATAAAAAAATAAATGCTTTTGTGTTTTTATAACTATCGATTCCATATTCTACGGGAACGATAATCGAAAATCGATTAGATTCATTTTCGATTATACTATATGGGGTACACTACTTAGAGCTGTCAAAATTATCATTTTAGGTAAGTTTGTGAAAAATGTACGACAGAATGTGGTGTCCGTATTTTGAGTTAAGTTAATTTCATCCTTACCATTGTTATATTTAAGGACTGATTTGCAATACAATACAATTTTAGACATCTATTGGTGAAAAGCAAAACTATAATGTACATTGATTTTGCTATTGACCGCTAGATTGGGGTATTATTGGGATAAATAAATGTGTACTCTATTCCAACGTGGCTTAAACATAATTTTGTTGTATATTACTTTAAAATGGGGGCAGATTTGATGGTACTCTGTAAGCATCATTGAAGTTTATACCTTGTCAAAACGTACTTTAAATTCATTTTCAGTAAAATAAGGTGTGTAGTTCTGCTCTTCTTATATTTTAAGGTAAAATGTATGCAACCAATAAGACGTCCTATAAGTCTGTGTGAGTGTATTTTTTGGCGACAGCTATTCCTTTGTATTTTTACTTAATTACTACTTCTATGGTTTTTTAATGTTCTGTGGTGCTAGCACATCTGCCTACCCCTTCGGGGATATAGGCGTGAGTTTATGTTATGTTATGTTCATCTTAATGACGTTGATTATATTAGTAATTTGGAAGACATTTAAGGCGATAAGTAGACGGCGGGGCAGGGCGGTCAAAATGTCCGCGACGCACTCTTATTTGTACGATCATAAGGTTGCATTTGTCCGCGCAATAGCTCATGACGCTTGTCAGACATACGCAAGCTAAATGCGATCTAATGTTAGTATTAATAAGAGTGTGTCGCGGACATTTTGACCGCCTCACGCCGCTGTCTGCTTATCGCCATAATGTGTACAGTTTTTAAAAAGATTTTTAATTTTATTCAACATCCTTTGTGTCTTTTTCCAACTTAGTTGGGGCCGGTTTTTCAATCTAATTACAAAACGGCCAAGGTACAATATTTTCCGTAAAGCGACTGCCATCTGACCACCACAACTTATTAGTGATATCGAAGAATAGTTGTTTAAAGATATTTATTTTCAAAAAGACAATAAAGATTTGTAAAAAATGAGATTTGTAAAAAACTGTATGTTTTCCTATTAAAGAAAAATAAAATAAATAAAAATAAACAGTTGCCATAGATATTGGCATAGCAACTGGGCCCGATGTTGAGTATCCCATCCTAAGATTGACCTAACCATTAGTAACTAGATATACTTGTTTCGCATTTATTGGTGGATACTGGCTAGCCGACTCTTGACTAATAATCCAGCAATCAAATGCATTACCCTGTACACGTATACACCTGTATGCGTATTAACATGTACGCGTATTCAACATACATTGAAAGTGAACAAGTCTTTAGTAATTCAGACAAGTACCTACTTTCAAATATCCAACAAATTTGAACTACTTACATCATTATTATCATCACCAAGTCGGCTTATATTCACCAATGGACATCACCGGGCTGCTTTCAAATATAAGCTTCTTATGGAAACTTTCATCAAAAGCTTTATTGAACTATAAAGCTTACCACGAAACTTCTACAATATTACACTAACAGGTGCAGTTCTATTTAACGAGCGACGTTCAAATTTCGCAGTTCATTAGGTAATACTTTTGAAAGTAAAAATGAAGATTCTCACATTATACTCGTACTAGTTGATGCCTGCGGCTTCGCCTGCACTGAGGCCGGATATCATTTTTGATCATATCCCCGGTTCTATGCACTCAATATGTTTGATACGGTAGATTTTATGTCTGACCTAGACCTTTCGGTATTTTTTGCGTCCAGCGCAAACAAACGCAAATTCCAAAAATATTTTTGTGTTCAGAATCGTTCATTTAACATAATCCAAGTTTTATTTTGTATTTTTCAATGTTCTCAACTAATTGTATATTCGATAAATTCAGCGAACCATACCAAATCGAATACCTTTGTACCCAATCTGGCTTGAAACCATTTCGTTCTCTGTTCGCTTAATTTTCTGACCTAATAAATACAAGATTTTCAAGATACGAGCTTTCAAGAACTAGGTTGCCTACTTTCTGCGGTTAAACTTATTATTACTCTACGAAATATTTTATAGAGTACTGTAGAATTGCTGGGCTGATGGAAATAGTTGATAGTACTTGCATAAAGGTTTATTTGGACGATATAATATTGCTGGTTCTGGGTCGCAGCTCAACCCATGTGAAAATACTGATCCCATTCCAACGACCCATGAGACCTGCCTCCCGGAATTTCAAACATCCTATGTGCTATTCGCGATAATAATTTATCTTCGTGTCAAATTTCATTCCGTGTAAGAGTCCGTGCGTAAAACGAATGCATTGGATGGTAGCCCTCACAAACTTTCACTATAATATTGGATAAATTTGTGTTTAAATATAAAAATTAATGTACTTAGATTAAAAAATCGCAGGTTTATAAGTGCCCGGTTAATGGCAATAGGCTCGCCACCATTACATTGGGACCTTAACATAAACTGGCGAAATGTGGGTGCTAACACCTCTGCCTACCCCTTCGGAGATATATGTTATGTTATATAGATTAAAAAAAATCCTGTTAAACTTCTAGCTAAACTAATTTGTCTTAGGAGTACCTATGTTCACCTCGTTAGTGTAATGAACAGGATTCGTAAGTAAGGCCTCTCGATCGTAAGGCAGTAATGGCGCCGTTTAAATTCTTGCACACAAAAAATGCAAACGTAACTCAATAACTTTAATTTTTACTCCATTAATGTATACTATCTTGGTTGGAGAATATATTCTATCAAACACAGTAGGTATTAGTTACTAATCTTTATTCACATTTGTAGTATTCCATAAAGTATCTCGGTAATTATAATTTTTACTCAAATAATGTATATATTTCCATCTTATTTGATGAATGTCGACTAATGTATTCTATCCTAGTAGGTTTTTGTTACTAATCTTTATTCAAATTTGTAGTATTCCTTAGCATAAAATAATAATAATAAAATTACTCCATTAATGTATTCCATCTTACTTGAATAATGGCCACTAATGTATTCTATCATAGTAGATATTTGTTACTAATCTTCATTCAAATTTGTAGTATTCCATTATGGAGCCACTGCGCTGGTGAGAGGAGAACAACCGGAAATTGCCTCGCGAACGCGACATTCTCTCCGTAGGATTATTGTCAATTCGGTAGGTACATCATTTCCGCTTTACGAAAACATCCTGTAATTATTCGGAAATTGTCAAAAGTGATAGAGAAAGAGTTTGTAAAACAAATCATCCGTGGAATGTTAAACAGTCAAAAGTTTCGTTTAATTTTAATAAGTTATGAAACTCCGTGGGTATCTGTTGTTCCAAAATGTAGGAAGACATCTTTAATGTAGGAAGAAGCAATTCTCTGCATCTTGATTTTATACAAATAAAGAGCGGGTGTAATGAGGGTTGTTTTTGGAGCCTTATCAAGGTCTTCAGGACCCAAGCTAATCTCATTTCCAAGCTGGCTCACCTGCTGACTTATGGACAAAGCGGTTAGGAGGTCAGATGTCATATAATTTCTAGAGTTTCTGTGAAATCCTTTCTAGAACATACAAATACATCCTTGGTATGCCTTACAATAAATTTAAAACATTTGTTAAGGCCACCTTATGCAAAAAAGCATACTATAGGACTGCTGATTACCTTGAAGACAAAAATGTCTGGCTTGAGCATGGTGCAGGCCCCTCCTAGAATGCTAAGGTGCTACAACTACATAATGCTGTAGTTGTGGCATTTGCCTACTACAATATATTGATATTGTGGTAGGCACGCGACCTTTTTTGCTATTTTTTTGACATTAGTATATTTTTGACATTTTCAATTATTTTATTGTTTAACTTCGGTTAAAATTTATTATATTATTATTATTATTATTTTTTATATACCTTTATTTATTTTGACACGAGACAAAATGTACATTCGTCCATATTTAGTCTTAAGATATCTATGTATAACCTGACGTCTTAAAATGCAGCAGTGGAGTTTGTTGCGCCGTTTCTTTTCCACTAGCGCCTAGGAAGCGGTGGTAAACTTAGTATTAAGTAGTTTTTGACGTCAAAAAGATGTAATTACGTTACACTATTTTGAGGAATAAAGAAATTGAAAATTGAAAATTGAAAGGATCATATATAATTGACAGCTTTTACCCACTTATTATGCCCGTGTCAAATTCCCCCGTATTCTATGGAAACCTATTCCAGGAATAAAAAAGAAAGCCTACGTGTTATCCCAGACTTTAATCTATTCCTGTGCCAAATTTCAACCAGATCCGTTCATTCGTTTTTGCGTGAAAGAGTAACAAACATCCATATTATATTCTCACAAACTTTTGCGGTTATAATATGTGTATAGCGATTGAAGTTTGGTCACACGATGACTAAAACGAAATCATCAGAATGTCAACGCATTGTTCAGAACCACACCATCAATTATCCAATTGCAACCAACCGAAATGCTGTAATTACTAATATCAAATATTGCCGCCAGCTAAATACGATAGAGTAGTGCCTGCAATCAACGCTGATTGCCAACTGTAGGCAGAAGTTATGCGATTATGGTGATGTTAATTATACAACTTTTATTGATTGATAGAATTCTATTTTTAAAGTTTATTGTCAGTACATTATTTATTTTATTCGTATTTACAGTCACGTCTCTTTCCATTTGCTGCGATACCTTTTGCTACTTCCACTTAAGTTGATTCTTGAGCCCCAAACTAACCACTCCACAGGTCAGTGCACCTCTCAAACAAAGATGGAGGCTCTGCCACAGATTTTTCTCTCTGACTTGGGAGGTCAGACGATAGTCGCTTCGGCAAAAGTTAGTATAATCAAAATGAGTACGAACCTCTGACAAACTTAGGACGCACTAAGAAATCATTTTATAAGAAAATATACCCTGTTTTTTTGTGCAGGTATCTCCACGAATACCTTTACCGGTCAGCGATATTTCGATGGGGGTAGAACACGACGGTATCTCTCGTCCGAACTGAGCAGTCCGAGAGGGGTAGTAGGTACCTCCGCCCTACAGAAGACCGCGGCCATAATAACCATCGTGTTGTGTTGCCGCCGCCGCGCGCCGGTTAGTACGGCAGCCAGAGCTCACTATACCCTTCCTCCCCCCACCCCTTCAGGGTAGGCAGCGCGTGTGTAATACCCCTGTTGTCGCACACGTCCATAGGCCACGTTGACCGCTTCCCATTAGGTGGGCCGTGTGCTTGCCTGCCACCTATGTAGTATAAAAAAAGCGAGGGATTATGTTGGATTCGAACCGACTACCATCTTAGGTCGCATATAAAATACGAGTACCTATGAGTGAATTATTGACTCGTGTTAAGAAAAACTCACACGGTTAATATTGCAATAGATTTTATAGCGGACGGCGGCGGTTAGCGACAGCTATAAGTCACTGTCAAAGTGAGTAATGATCTTCTAATGACAATAAACAGTGTTACCATTATTTTAGGCAAACAGTATTGATTGTTAAGGGTTTTGTGGGTAATGTTGTATTTGATTAATGCCTATATTGGTAAAAATCTTGGAAAATTGTTTTGTTTACGTTTAAAAGTGATAATGTGAAAATTGTTATGCCAGTACTGTATAAGTCAATCAGCAGGTATACAATACCCGTTGATGTGGGACAGGTACAGGCGCGGCAGGTACGGATTATAGCACAATCACACTTCACTATCACTTTCATCACCGAACGACCAAGACGTACGGCAACGCGCCACCGGTACATAATGGATATCCCACTCATACGCACAAAACGTTTTGGCAGTACGTTCATCGTGCGTACTGCTAAAGAGTGGAATGCCCTGCTTGAGTCTGTATTTCCGGAAAGCTACAACCTGGGAGTCTTCAAGTCAAGTCAAGACTTCAAATTAGTGAATAGGTTACTTCAAGGCAAGCGTGCTCCACCGTCGACCACATCATCACTTACCAACAGGTGAGATTGTGGTCAAACGCGAGCCTATTACCTTTAAAAAAAAGACACTTGATCGTTAGCCCGTATTCGGATGTACGAGACGTCGCTCGAATTCGAGATAGTTTTAGGGCTTGCGCAGACGAGAAATTTTTGACCGCGGACTTTTTGTCCTCTAAGGGCTTGCGTAGACAAGGGATTTTGTCCGCGGACTTTTTTGTCCTCTAAAATAGATCACTTAAATTGTATCGAGTAACACGAATCATCTCTCTAACGTAATAATCTCATACACACCTCAAAGTAAAGACCCAGACACCGATAATATTACAATGGTGTCCCTCAGCTTGAAGACCTCATCAAACCTTTTTAACGCCCGGCTTAAAATACCCGGGGTTCTCCTAATATTACGATACTTATTTAAATATTTAATAACATCATTAGCAATCATCTAAAGTATAATATCTTATGTACATCCCAAATGGACCGTTATAAGTAATTGCACGCGCGGTACATCTAAATCATCTCAATTCAAATATATAATTCAATCTCTGTATCCTAATGCTTTCTTCATAAATATTCATTTTGATGTAATTCATACCCCACTCTACCTGGCATGACTTCGTTTCATATGAAATTTATAGATGGTTTAATATTTTTATGATTAAACGACTTTCTGGTACTGTTATTTAGTTAAATTTTATCAAAAATATGAAAAAATAATAAATCTAAAATATATAAAAGAAAGTCGTGTTAGTTACACTATTTCCTCAAGAACGGCTGAACTGATTTGGCTGAAAATTTGTAGGGAGGTAGCTTAGAACCAGGAAACGGGCATAGGATACTTGGATACTTGGTGGAGTGGAGAGTGGGAGTGGAGAGTGGAGTGGAGAGTCAAGTGGAGAGTCGTTTAATTGGTGCCGATACCGACTTTCACGCGGGTGAAGCCGCGGGCGAAAGCTTGTATATAGTATTCTACGATATTCAACACAGCGATATCTAAACCCAAAGTAAGCATTTAACTAGCTTGTTTTATGAATTCTAGAGTGCGGATAAACATACTTATATAATAATTATTTTTTGTAATTAAATAAAATGTAAATTATACGTTTAAACATAATTATGTTAGCAATTTACGCACGTTAAGTACAGAAAATGAATGGAATAAACGAATATTATGTGCTAGAATCTCGTCAGGTAAGGTTGGATTGGGCCCAAATAGCCAATTGGCTGGTATCATTTTAGCCTGAAAGCATTTGCGGCATTTTACAACAAAAAGTTGTGAAGCGAAAGAATTATGCGAATATGTACCACGCATATATGAATGGATAAACAGACTGTTGAAACGAACGTGATGAAACTCAAAATGTCTCTGTCAATGGTTTTATATACAAGATATTAGTACGGGAGGTAGCGTTAATTCTAACAAGCAATCGATAGCCAGTTGATATTCTCCACGATAATAGAGCTTTATTAATACATAACAGAGTTGACCGTCAACCGGTCTGGTAGCGGTCGAGTCGAAGGTGACACCATGGTAAAGTTGTCAAAAAAAATTACGCTCCGAGCAATCATTTGACACGTGAAACTTTATATGGTGATTCCTGAGGTCATTTTCAACTGAGAAATAACCGTCAGATGTGGTGTAGAGTAGTGGTTATACGTCAGTCGCGTATATATTAGACCAGTGCCGATAGTCTTTGAGACAAAATAAATTTATAGTAGGATGAAACCTGTTGGAAAAGGATCAGAATATAACAAAAATGAAAGGAAAAATAAATTACGGGTGATCTGAGGTCGGGAAGTGGGGAGGGGGGTGAGTTTTAAGGGTAAAAACGGTTTATCTCGATTTCCGGCAAAACTACAAGTCCTATGGAAAAAAGTTAAATGACAAAGTTGTAGGTAATAAAGAGACCTACAACTTTTCATTTACACTTTTTTCACATAACCTCAAAATGTATGTGAAAAATTCAAATAATCAAGTTTTTGGTTTTTTATTTTTATCTTAAGCAAAACAAATTTGTTTTCCACGAAATTTGGTGAAAACTTAGCTTTTTATGTCCCAAAGACACTGTATGTTTTTTGATTTGAAATACTCTTTTTTTCAGCTTATTTTGACTAAATATCGAAAAACCACCCTAATTTTCAATCGAAAATTATCATGTCAAAATATCAGCTTTTTAAAAAAAGTCAGAGAGTTTTTTGTTCTCTGAAATCTCTTCTTTCTGATAATGTAAAAATACATATACATTGCTATGGTAAATTTTCTCAGAAAATGCAAAGAAGAAAAACTCGAATTCGAAATTAATATTTTTGTATTTAGTCATTTCCTCGCTGAGGTGGGATGAAAAGTTACATGTTGCACTATAACTTCATAGTTGCACTCGAGTGCAAAGATTTTTCACCTTGTGCACTTTTGATTCCCTCGCTAAAGCTCAGGGTTCTATTTTGTGCACTTTTGAACCCTGAGCTTTAAAAGCTAAGTTTTCACCAAATTTCGTGGAAAACAAATTTGTTTTGCTTAAGATAAAAATAAAAAACCAAAAACTTGATTATTTGAATTTTTCACATACATTTTGAGGTTATGTGAAAAAAGTGTAAATGAAAAGTTGTAGGTCTCTTTATTACCTACAACTTTGTCATTTAACTTTTTTCAATAGGACTTGTAGTTTTGCCGGAAATCGAGATAAACCGTTTTTACCCTTAAAACTCACCCCCCTCCCCACTTCCCGACCTCAGATCGCCCGTAATTTATTTTTCCTATCATTTTTATTATATTCTCTTCCTTCTACAACAGGTTTCATCCTACTATAAATTTATTTTGTCTCAAAGACTATCGGCACTGGTCTAATATATACGCGACTGACGTATAACCACTACTCTACACCACATCTGACGGTTATTTCTCAGTTGAAAATGACCTCAGGAATCACCATATAAAGTTTCACGTGTCAAATGATTGCTCAGAGCGTAATTTTTTTTGACAACTTTACCATGGTGTCACCTTCGACTGCTCCGCGGGTGCGGGTTCTGACGGTCAATTCTGGTATGTATCAATAAAGATCTATTATCGTGGAGAATATCAACTCGCTATCGCTTGCCAAAAAAAATTAACGCTACCTCCCGTACTATATGTTCATAGTAACTGACACTTCAAATCTGATCCACATTGACAATTGTTGACAATTAGCGTTAAAGTAGTATGAAAGATGGGATAAGCACGTGAGTAAAAAAGATAGTCTATAAACATTATCCGCCAAAAAACATCCCAATTGGGACGTTTTCGAGTCTTCACCTGGCGCGCTCTTGTAACATAATCTGCCTCTTTTTACATGTATAATATCATTGGTCTCTGTCCTATTTTGGTTTTAACCTTTCCTGGTTCAGGTGTGTTCAAGCGCGTTTCCCTAAATGTGTATTGGCTTATAATATAGGCAGTAGTTTTTTTTTATACTACGTAGGTGGCAGACAAGCACACGGCCCACCTGATGGGAAGCGGTCACCGTGGCCTATGAACGTGTGCAACACTAAGGGTAACACACGCGCTGCCTACCCTGAAGGGAAAGGGAGAGAGCTGGGAAGGGGTAGGGAGGCTAGGAAGGGGAGAGGGAGGAGGGGTACAGTGAGCTCTGGCTACCCTACTTTCCGGCGGGAACACAACACGATGGTTATTATAGCCGCGGTGTTCTGTAGGGCGGAGGTACTATAAAAATATATTAAATAATAATATATAATAATAATACTATACTGTAGTTGGTGGGATTAACAAAATTAATATAAACATCGCTATTTGATAGCAACCCATTTATGTCCCACTGCTGGGCACGGGTCTCCTCTCCTTTAACGAGAGAGCTGAGAGGGTTTAGACCTTAATCCACACACGCTGGCCTAATACGGGTTGGTGGATCGGACATGTCCTTAGAAGTTCTTAAAGGACGTGTGGGTTTCCTCGCGATGTTTTTCCTTCACCATCAGCTGCAGATGTTAAATCATAATGATTGGCACATATAAATTCCACAAAGTGAAATTCACATTGGTACTGTCCGACCGGATTAGACAGCCTCTGTGGCGTAGCGGTAGTGAACGCGGCCGCTGCGCAGGAGGCACGGGTTTGATCCCCGCTCAGTACAAATATTTGTATGCATGAATATGGGTATTTGCCTTGGTCTGGTCGTGCCTCAGAGAGTACGTTAAGCCGTCGGTCCCGGTTGCCATAAAAACATCTATGGCAGTCGTTACGGGTAGTTGGAGCCCAAAAAAGTCCAACAACAACGGTCTAGCTGCAATGCTTCGATATCGCCTAATGTCACCATTGGGTTGTGAAGTTCAGATGGTAGTCGCTTCACGGAAAATATCGAGGTCCAGCCAAATCCGCAGTTAAGACTGGTAAAGCGGACCCCAGACAGCTTTGGATACGACTGGGATTAACGCTAGGTTGAAGAAGACTATCCGACCGGATTCAAACTCGACACTTCTGAGTAGTAGCCGCGTTTTTATCCATTCAGCTATTAAATCATTCAAAACAGGTACAAATTGAATATCATTAGTGAAGAATAAGGCTACTCTTATTTACTTGAGTACTGCGAAAACTCGCCTGGGAAAAAGAAAAAGAAATGAGCTTTACTTTAGATAAGGCTTAGATTTTTATTGCACTTCACAATTTGCTGGCCGAGCCTTTTGAATAAGAAATTTGATTAAGACGTATTGGATGGTGGTTTTTGTAAATATATCTTTACCTTTATATAAAGAAACCGGCGGGCTTGCATGAAAGGTTTAATGACAGTAGAGGAAGCGTGTGAAGTATGTAAGGATAGAGGTAGATGGCGGTCTGTTGTATCTACCCCGGAGGAAAAAAGGCGTGAGCATATATGTATGTATGTATGCTTCATATATCAGGGCATAAACAATTTTCTTATATATTTAGATCGAAAAAAAAACATACCTTAACCTACCTAGACACGTTGTAGTTATTTGAAATTCTCATAATCCAATGATTTTCTGATCGGAAAAAATGATCATCCAGGACGGGACTTGAACCCGTGACCAGTCCCTTACAGGGGGAATGCTCTGACCAACTGAGCTACCTGGACCCGTTCTAGATGCTCGAAATTTTCCAATATATTCTACGGCTTAGGGCGCCGGTGGAGCCATCTACCGTAATTCGTTCGAACTATATTTCCGATCAGAAAATCATTGGAAATAGTTAGCATGCAATTGCTTAAAAATTTCATTCTCATAATCCAACCTAAATCTTGAAAGTAAGCTACCAATTGATCCAAAATTGCATTGAACTAACAAAATGTGAAGTGGCAATGGGCTGGTCACATCTGCCGAAGGACAGATGGCAGATGGAGCAAACGAGTCCTAGAGTGGAGACCGCGAATTGGCAAACGGAAACTAGGACGCCCCCCAGCACGATGGACGGATGACCTAAAGAAGGTGGCTGGGATAGACTGGATGCGCAAGGAGGAGGATCGGGTGCTATGACGTACATTGAGATAGACATACGTCCAGCAGTGGACTGCAATAGCCTAATTGATTGATTGATTGATAACAAAATGTGAAATATATTATATAAGTTACATAGGTAAAAATTTAGAAATGGTATTTGCCATAGTCGTGACTAATCGCTCAGCACTCGTTCGTCCTACGTGCCTTAATCACTTTAGCGTACCCTTTTCACTGCATCGCCAGATTGTCACTTAAAATTAACTAAAGTCAACAAAAGCTGAAATGTAACTATACCTTGTCTAATTTAGGATGATAATTTTGACAGTTCACGTCTATGAAGTATCATATTTTTATCAACGAGATGATACCTCAAAAATTATCGTAGCACATAGACAGGTACCGCCCACTTGCCATAGTGAAGCGACTTGCAAGAAATCAGCACAATTGACTGTAGACAAATGAATCGAATGAATCGAAATTAAATTAATTTATTAAAATGATTAAGTACTTATCTTCTACATTTTTTATAATATAATTAACTAAGTTTAATACAAAACATAAGTACTATACTATAAAACTTCTCTTTTGTCATCCTGAAGTGAGTTACCTAAAATAATAAAAAAATAAATGCTTTTGTATTTTTGTAAGTATCGATTCCATATTCTACGGGAACGATAATCGAAAATCGAAAGATTCATTTTCGATTATACTATATGGGGTACCCTACTTGGAGCTGTCAAAATTATCATCCTAAATTAGACAAGGTATAAGGGCATTACCCCAATTAGTTAGTTGATACCAGTCAAAAATAACATGTTGAATAGCTGATAGCCATAGCGAATGAAGGGTCTGTTAAATAGACTGAGCTCCATTGATCAGTTGTTATTTTAGAGGGTAGAAATAAAATTTAATTAAAAATGTACCCGGAGCAGATAAAAGAATACATTCTCTTTCCCCTTCGGTGACGTACAACCATGCCAAACGGGTACATTGAGCGCGTAAGTATAGGTGAGTATTTTAATTTTTCCCTTGTAACAATAACATTGTACGCTCGCTCTGCTTAATTAATGTGAGGAGGAGAGGAGGGTAAATTCAGCATTGTAACGAAGTATTGTTTTAACTTTGAACGAGCATTGGTTCGAAGAATTTCATTTTTGGCGATAAATTGTTTTAAATGCATGTAAAATTGAAATCAATTGTAGCTTTTATTCAAATGTTGCACATTATTTTTCTTTTTTAATATTATGTCCCTATGTACCTACAACACTTTATGAAATAAATATAATGCGTAACAATAATTAGAACTAAAACTAAAATAATTTCTCCAAAGTAATTTAGATCTCCTAAGTAATAGTGTGCTACCACGGTAGCCTAGTGGTCTGGGTAATGGACTGCTGAGACGAGGTCTCGGGTTCGATCCCAGGTTCACCATGGCACACACTAATGACTTTTCGATGCTTTTCGAAGTTATGTGTGTATTTATCGCGGGTGTATAAGTGCCCGGTTAATGGCAAATAGGCTCGCCACATTGGGACCTAAATATAAACTGGCGAAATGTGGGTGCTAGCACCTCTGCCTACCCCTTCGGGGATATAGGCTTGAGTTTGTTACGTTAAGTAATAGTGCTCCTGACTCGTGCGGTAAAGTAACAAACATCAATTTATCCTCCCAAATTCTAACATGTATAATATTAGTAGGTTTGTAAAATGACTTTAGTGTAAATAGTAGTCTGAATACAGCCTAATAAACAAACAACCCGTCACATAATATATTATTGTGTTAACATTTTCCTATATTCTTAGTTACACTTGACTGAGCACGCTATTCGCAAAACATCTCAAGATGATGTCACACCCCACTTTTACTGTACAAGGTAAACGGTATATAAAAAGAAAAACCAACAAATAAAAGAAAAAAAGTAAACAACCGGGACACAAAATTTCTTCGCGCTGAATCTGCTTAGTCATAATTACCAGAGTTTTTAAATACGAAAAATAAAAAACATGGGCGTATAAAGTAGGACGGAGGACTTAAGACCTCTGAAAAACGAGGCAACATTATTTATTCGAGCCCTCTTTCGGTTTTAATTCGGATTTATGTATCTACATTAAAGAAAGAGGCTTATATCTGCTGGATTTTGGTGAACTGTTTCTGCAGCACACACGATTTCTGACTGTTCTCCTGATGTATTTAAAATTGAAGTTAGTTCAGAAATTAATTGCAAGCAAATAGCTTTTCTATCGTCCTTAGTGATGTATGTGAGCTTGGACTCAGAATATCTTGAAGGAGCTCCACCCTACAATGCAGATACCTATTATCTGATTTTTTAACTTAGGCTATATATCGCACACCCCGTACAACAAAGGCGTATCTGGAAAACACCAACTTTACAGGAGAGCCAAAAAACAGTTTGTTTCTGGAATATTGCCTGAACTAATAATGATAGTACTTTGTATCATATATCATAAGAAGCCTCAAAATGAGCTCTTTAATATGTATTTACTGAAATCAAAGATAGATTTACTATTTTCATACTACAGGGAAAATTAACAATTACCTATTTATTGTATTAGGGTTTTTCTTAAGTAACTGTTGGTAAATAAACATACACCTTTTTTGCTGTTTAGGTATAAACAAAACATGGATCTTATGTGTACATACGCTTTTATTGCTTATTTTTCCTCGTGATATAACCTCGGAGCTTTTAGTTTTAAGTACTTATAGCACGTTTATTTTTGAAAATAAATAATGAGTAAGTTTATATAAGTGTATATTGCAGTGATAATTTATTAATGTTTTTTAATGTATGTGACACACTCATTTATTGCACGAAGAAAAATTTTACAGAGTAATACATATTTTCTTATATTTTCATAATAACAAAAAATAACTTTACATTTTAATTTGAGAATTGTGGGTATCTAATTTGTTATGATTTTACAACTACTGTACAATATATCAAAAAGAGTTTGGTGATTAATTGCAGGAATACAACGAGATTATAAATTTATATTACTAGAGACCCGAGACCCGGCTTCGCTCGGGTGTAAATTCCAGTTTTCCAATAAAATATAGACTCTGACACTCACGAATGACGTGGCTTTCTATTGGTGAAAGAATTTTTAAAATCGGTTCAGTAGATCCCGAGATATCCCTTTACAATTTAACAAATATACAAACACACAAACTTTACCTCTTTATAATATACTAGCGACCCGGGACCCGACTTCGCTGGGTGTAAATTCCAGTTTTCCAATAAAATATATAGCCAACGACACTCACGAATGACGTGGCTTTCTATTGGTGAAAGAATTTTTAAAATCGGTTCAGTAGATCCCGAGATTACCCCTTACAATTTAAGAAACACACAAACTTTACCTCTTTATAATATTAGTACAGAAGTATAGATATTTTTTAATAATTCTTTATTTTGTACTTATTTTGCTAACTATAAGTAATTTCTTACATCTATGAAAGTTACAAACCGAAAAATATGAATTATTATTATTATATTTTCACAACCATAGCTATATTTAAACAATAACAAAATCAGAATGGCACGCAACGGTCTTTAAAACTGTGGTAAGTAACTTTTACATAATAATTATACTATAGCACGTCAATTAATCAGGTACCTACAATAATCAATACATTTTATAGATACCTAAAACCAATATCATTGCCTAAAACTCAAAGTCCTGACTGTCTGATTGACCTAGAGACAACGCACAGCCTAAACCGCTGGTCGTAGAGACATTGAAATTAGCAGAATGTCTGTGTTTTGATGCGTATGGGTGTACTAAGAAAGGGTTTTTTAAAATTCAAACCCTAAAGCCTTCAAACCCTGAAGATATATTATGTTAGAAGACGATACTATATAAGGAATTAAATGCATCTAAAGAGTACTTTCCGTTGATATAAAATCATCTAATTTGGTGTAAAGCAAGGTATAGTACAAATGTAGAAAAAAATCTATAATACCTGAGTATGTAGTTAGCCACCACACAAAAATATATCATTATGTAGATAGGCGTGGAGAAATTAAATCGAAACTAGCATGAAATATTTAGGTCTGCACGTCTTGAAGCTATGAAAAAATCAAATGAATGCAAGCAAATTTAAAAATTCAGGCAGCATATTTCGACATTATTTACAGGATACTTCCTGTGCATAAAGGTTTGAGGTATGCCACAAGAGAAATCGAGGTGCAGCGATCCCAATTCCGTTAGATGGAATGGAAAGAACGACTTGGGTAATCAAGCGTAGGGCAGGCCACGATTGTGGTGGTAAGATCGTTTATGAAGAAATTATCGGAGGGGCGAAACGATAGCCCCTCCTGTCAGGTAAGGCAGGTGCTCGCTGAGCATGGCTGTTCTGGTGAGTTCCTGTACTATATGGGAAAGGAGCTGACGTCCGAGCGTCACTGTTGGGGCTGCTCCGTGGACACATCGCCAATACACACACTGGCAAAGTACCCAGGGTAGATGGATGAAATATCTTTGAAGCAGATTTAGATTTCTAATAACATGTCGGTGTCGGCAGTGTTGGCGGCTGGACCCGGTCGGGGTCTCTGGGACCACACAGGCCAATATTGCGATAGACCTTGTGATTTTAATCGGTTGAAGTCCGACATGCCTACCTCAACGTTGGCTCCGGTGAAGTGAAGCTCGAGGGAGTTTTCGCTCGAAAAAAGAAAGAGCATATTCCCGTTGGCACAACTTTTTTTTATACTACGTAGGTGGCAGACAAGCACACGGCCCACCTGATGGAGGATGGTACTCAGTTGGACTGCTCATTTCGGACGGGAGATACCGTCGTGTTCTACCTCCTTTGCGAAAGGAAAAGTGCAGAGACCGTACCTTTACCCACATCACCAAAAAACGACGAAAACGACTTTCTGTCGCGATGCACGGAACTGTAAGGAACCTTGAAGGGTTTGACAGAACTATCTACTACCTACCACTGTTTACCAAGGAATAGACATTGAAAGTCAGTACGGGCAGCCCCTCGGCTTAAAAAGACTTGGTGGCGAAAGCCAACATCCACGCGGGCGGAGCCGCGCGCGGGTAAGCTAGTCATCACTATCACTACATAGTATAAAACAAAGTCGCCTTTTCTGTTCCTATATCCCTATGTGCGCTTAAATCTTTAAAACTACGCAACGGATTTTGATGCGGTTTTTTCCAATAGATAGAGTGATTCAAGAGGAAGGTTTATATGTATAACACATGCATCATTTAATTTAGTATCAGCATTGCACCCGTGCGAAGCCGGGGCGGGTCGCTAGTAATCTATAAAATTATAAAGGATTGAGTACACATACGTTTCAGAATGAGTTTAACAGTGACGCTTAAGTGAAGTTACGAAAAATTTATTCAAAAATATATCGTGCAATAAAGGAGTAAGTAAACTTACGAGTGCACATCTTTTAATTTGGCCTGAGCAATAAAGACTGGATTGCGATTACGTACATATTGTTAATGGTTTGAATAAATTAAGTATCGAGCAATTATATTTACGTTTTTTTTGCCAGTTAATTATGATATTTCTTAAGGAAGTAGCTTTTGTGTTTTTTCTTAACCATTTTCTTAGTTTTGTAAGGAAAATTACGAAAAAAATATAGAACATGTGTCGAAGTATTTTACATCGATTGGCGAAATAAAAAAAAAATTGCATATGTGTATATACTCCTTTGTTGTACGGGGTGTGCGATATAGCAATAGGCTATATTAGGATTTTTTCAAGTTTAAATTTTGAAGTTAAGTTATGCCTATACTATAATACTATACTCGCATAATTATAATTATGCGACTGGGGTAGTACCTCCGCCCTACAACACCGCGGCCATAATAACCATCGAGTTGTGTTCCCGCCGGTAAGTAGGGTAGCCAGAGCTCACTGTACCCCTCCTCCTCCCATCCCTTCCTAGCCTCCCCACCCCATCCCAGCCCTCCCCCCTTCACTTACCTAGGCAGCGCGTGTGTGACACCCTTAGTGTTGCACACGTTCATAGGCCACGGTGACCGCTTCCCATCAGGTGGGCCGTGTGCTTGTCTGCCACCTAAGTAGTATAAAAAAAGTAAACCCGTCATTTCAAATATATCTAAATTGAAATATTTACAGGCATGTTAAATAATAAAACTTCTTACTTAGAATGGCCTGAGTAATCTATAAAAGTTGTCTAAACTACGATAGTTTCGAACTACTTTTCTCAAGTATGGATATGGGACGTACATTACTTGCAAATGTGAAATGTTTCAGTAAAAGTTAGAAAAATCAATGTTTTTTACGGCAATAAGGTGGTAAACAAGTAGATGACCCGCTTAGAAGTAAGCATTTTTATTAAGATAAAATTCCTTTATACTGCCGTGGTATAACTAAAACGCCGTTATGTAACATTTTGTCGATTTTCACTTTTTGATGCCATATTATTCAGAAAAAAATTCTCTATCGATCTGTCTTTTCAGTATTTTCCTATCTAGCATAGTTCCTGAAATAATAAATGTAAGAAAGCCGTTATATAATTTTATTTTGCTTGTGTATTATTCAAAAATGCCGTAAAGTGACTTTGTTAATCTATATAGCCGCTAAAGTTCAATAAAGTCAAATATTAACAAAAAAAAACTTAAGATTGTTTCGCTAGATTGCGGTTAACGGATTTTAATTCACTTTAATGTGATTAAAGTACTTTTACTGCTTTATAGTTACTCTAGTTTTGAATAGAAATTTAAGCTATATTGAGCTATAATGCCGTTAACTGAAAAAGTTAGACATAAAATGTGGTTAACGATACTTAACGGCTTTATAACTTGGTCACAACAGTGAGACTATATTGCCGCTATCCGAAATTAATACGCTAAAAGGCCGCTATATGATCTCGCGGGGGGTGATGATCGAGGAGGTCGGGGATGATCCTATGCATGCGCGTATCTAGAGGAGGGCCGGGTGGGCCTGGGAAACGTGGAGAGCCTCGAAGCAACCCTTTAGAGGGCCACTCCCACCTTGGCGGGCATTTGTCGCCAGCAGCAGTGTCTCCCTTGGCGAGCGGAAGATGCTGCTCGCCTCCGTTGCCCGGGTGCACCGCGTGGAGGTGGCTTCCGCCAGGCTACGTGGGTAGTGGGACCCACGTAGCCTGGTGATCACCGCAGAATGTGGCCAGATCAGCATGGGTGACTCTCCTGCATGTTTTTTGGCTTGAGATTGACTACAATCTCGCCTGTTGGTAAGTGATGATGTGGACGACAGTGGAGCACACTTGCTTAGAAGTAACCTATTCCCTTCAATCCATGCGTGGAAATACTGACTCAGGCAGAGCACTCAGACTCTTTAGCAGTACGCACAATAAACGTATTGCCAAAACATTTTGTGCGTAAGAGTCGAATATCCACCATGTAGGTACTGGTGGCGCGTCGCCGTATGTCTGGTCGTTCAATGATGAAAGGGGCTTGGAGGAATTAGGTTATACAACTCTAGCGCACATTTCTCTGAAGTGCTATCGATAAAATACAGAGAAGCTAGCGATTCTACGCTAGTGTTCCAAGCTCTGAAGCTTACTCTGAACGAGCGCATCGCTGTTGATGAATCTCTTGGCCCTTCTCTTAACTTCGGGTTGGTACTTAGCTGAGTCGTCACAGAGCTGCGAGTAATACTCCATAACACGAGTGAACTTGCGCTTTGTAAAGGTTGAGCAGCTGAGTTCCCGTGTTGAATATTGTCGCACTTTCGATAGAATGCCCAGCTTTTTGGCTGCTACTTGATCCTTTGCCTCACTGTAAGGACCAAAGTTGAGGGTTGGAGTGAGAATCATGCCAAGAAGCTCAAGGTGGTCGGTTATCGGCACTGGCACACCTCAGCAAGTAGAGTATCGCTGGAATTGGCTCCACTTAGCGGAAAATATTTAATACATGTCTGGGTCTTATTTGCGTTGAAGTTGACCAAATTTACATCTCCCTAATCGGGGACCGCCTTCAAGGACAAGGCCGAATGCTCAATCATGGCCTCACGAAGAGACTGAATCTGTGCTATGATGGGCTGCAGGCCGAATTCGTCCCTATCAACCACTGTGCTGTCGTCTGCGTACCCAAAATACCGGACTTGAGCAGATCGTTAATTGGCAGCAATTTTGTCCACGATGTCAGGAACATGAAGGCTGCCCTGAATTCTAGAGTTCCCCACGTGATCCTTACGTATGACTCCATACATCCACTGCAGCATCTTCATCGTCGTGACATACAGGTCAAGACATACAGGTCCTGCTCGTGTCAAATTGGCAACTGTACTGTGTAAAAGAAGGTCTAATGAGGGTTTTATTGTCCTGCCCCTTCAACCATATCGGGGGATCCCTGCAGTGACTATGGGTACCTTGACGTAGCTATCGATGTCTCCAGTCCACCAGTGAAGTACTTCCCACGTACCTAACTTGGTCCGAGCACTGGTCTTCGCCACACTTAAGGAGTCATCTGAGAACAGTGGACTGGACGTCGAAGGCTACGTCTTCAAACATTGCACCAATCTGCCCCACGTTCGTATCCACCAGTACCAGCAGCCACAGCGGCTGCTTTGGATGCTATCGGACAAAACTGGTACAGTAACTGGTAAATTACTAACATTTGAATGTTGCATTATGCTATTTTTAAGTAAAAATTATAATTATGCTCTTTTTTATACCGCTATGTGGTAATTTTAAAAGTGTAAAGACAGACTTTGATCTGTAAAACAACGATTTTATTAAAAAAAATGTTTCATATTTTTATTCTTAACTACGGTTTCATAAATTTGCTCACTTATCATCTCGGCATTGTGTCACTATAGTGCCGTTAAGATTTAAGGTTCGTGACTTAACTGCGTTTAAGTTTAACAATGATTCTAGTTTCTTAATAATATGCCTAGGATAATATACTTAAAAGCGGTAAAATGACATTAGCTGCATTTAAATCTAACATATAGCAAGTTGAGAGCTTTTATTATTAAGCTAAAACGACTCTAATGTGTTGTAACGGCATTTTAGTTAATTATTATTGTAGTTTTTTAAAGAATATTATTGCACATTGTTATTTCTAGTTAGTTTTATACTAAAATGCCGTTACGCTATGCATAGCGGCGTTTTAGCTTAAACCCTCTGAACTCTTTGTATTAGAGGTGTTAAACTAAAATGCAAAAAACGTTTTTTATATAAAAATATACTCTAAGCACTAAAATTCATAAATGGCATTTAAAAGTACTTGAATTTACCTATTTTTTGATATTTTTAATTCTTAGTTATGAGTTGCCATTAATGAGTGGCATCAATTTGAAATTTTTTTCACGTTTTTCGCGCATATCTCAAAAAGTGGTTTCGGTAGATAACGGCATTCTAGTTATACCACGGCAGTATAATAAACAGCGTATATGAAAAACAATGCTAGAGAGGTTATTACGCAATTTGGGCGTCCAAAATATACCATATTGTTTTAAAAACTTCTAATGGCACCTCTAGAAACTTAAAAACTTTCAAAACAATGTCATATTTTTTTAAAGCAAGTTGCAAAAGTTTCTTGGCGTCATCGTTTGAGTGTAAGTTGGTGACCTCATTATGTTGCTTTACCTATGTATGTAGTTCAAATGGAATGGAACGTATTTTCTAAAGTTTAATAATATTATTGACTTAGTTTTAACGTTTTCTTCTCTAACGAGAGAGCTGAGAGGGTTTAGACCTTAATCAACACACACTGGTCTAATGCGGGTTGGTGGATCGAATAATGTCCTTAGAATTTCTTCTAGGACATGTGGGTTTCCTCACGATGTTTTTCCTTCACCATTAGCAGATGGTAAATCATGAGCCTAGTAATGTCCGGCCTAATTCGAATTCAATACCTCTGAGTAGAGGCCGCGTTCTTATCCATTCAGCTACGATCGCTTCTTGTTTTAACTAGCGAAGAATTACTCCTTCCATCAAAACGTTCTTGTAGTCAACTTCCTTCAATACGTTACTAAATAACAGAATTTTTGATTGAGCTTGGCTGGGTTCCTGAATCGAATGATGGAAGATCCTAAAAGCATTGCGTCTGAATCATATGAAAGGGCTCTTTCAGAACTCAATTTTTAATATTACAGTATATTGCAAGTCGCTTGCAGTACTCAATGGGTCGATCCAGTCAGCCGGCATGAAATGTGGACCGATGCACTCTTTTGCGAAGGTTCGTTATTAAACTCAATACAATGTCAGCGCGATCTGCTCACAGTTTGTATGAAGTTCCTCTTTCTAACGTAATAAAATTTTGCGCATCGTTTCCTACTATATCATTTCTTTATTTTGTTGCGACATATTTATTGACTTTCAGTTATTTATTTCTATTATATTCCTGCTTAGTGCTGAAGATCATCTGTCACGTTTAGACATACTTACTAGGTATTACTTTATATAATACTAACTGTTTTATGATTTAATTTACTTCAGTAAGTACAATTGAATCAGTTTAAAATCAATTTGCATCTTGCATTACTAAGTAGTGTGCTAATAGCACACTAGTATTGCAAGATTAATAAAAACTGCTATTAACGAAATAAACTCATATTGTGATCACTGAAAAAATAATTCGGAAAATACTAGTAATTCATTCCGGTAGAACCTTTACTTTAGAATTACTAGTAAGCATTTCCGATAACTAACTTATATTAGAAGTGGGCTTACGTCGGTATTGTAGGATTCAAACTCAGAACCTCTCGATCGTAAGGTCTAAAAAACCATTTTAATATCACAAGGTCACTTAAAACCATCAAATTTTGATGGAACTACTAACATAAAATTTATATAAACGAAAACATTATTCAACTATCTGAAAGGCTATCGCTGCAAATTCGTGTAGATACGAGTACGTAGAAGGAAGGGTAGGATCGCAGTCTGGTTACTTAAAATCGCATGTATAATTTAAAATGAGTGCCTGACACCATATTCACCAAGCGGAGGACACATCTCACGTCCATGATAGCGCAGATAAAAGGAAAACTTGCATTTATCACTGTGCTGCGGATTTATTCGCCTGTAATTGTACCCACTTGTGGAATTTTCCACTTATTCTAAATATTATTCTGTTAAGTCGTTTTATGTTCTAGTAATATGTACCTAGGTATATATCAAAGTAAAATTTTATTATGTTATCAACCAGTATCAGCGTAATTTAAATTTGAAAACAAAAGAAGTATGTACCTGTTAGATATTATTGCTGTTAATTGGCTTCATATACCTACGAGTACCTATTATAATTTATTTTCGTACCTAAAAAAAATATCAGTCTTAAATATCTAAATATTAAAAGTCATAAATAAAAAGTAATAAAATTATTTCTTTTAGCACGTCTTCTATATTATTATACTATTGTACTTAAATAAGTTATATCTGTATATTGGATTTCTTGTCCGTTTTTTTTTCATATATCAATGTATTCAATTTATTTAACGTCAAAAACAGATATTTCAATTTTATCTATCTGTTAAAGTTCATTAGCAGATAATAATAACTTAATTCTTCAGTATTTGTTAAGTATTCTTTGATTTGAACTATATAAATCTAAATAGAAGCATTTAGTAGATGACATCTGTAGGGGATGGGTAGTGACGTGTATAGGGGCGCTTTTAAAGATCAAAGCTAAAGTGAATGGGCTTGTGTTGTGATGAGATAAAAGGTAGGTATCTTCTGCACTTCAAATAGTTCCATGTTGTCTTATCTGTAACAACATCATCTGAGAAACTAGTTTTGTGTGATTGTTGTTTATTATGATAATGATAATCATTGTACCCTTGACTATTTCAACGTGGATTTAGTGTATAATTTCTTCATGTTGAACCCTAATAAGCACTTTTTAAAAGTAAAAGTTTGCCTAAGTTACGCCTTTTAACATCAGCTATCTGCAGTAAAAAAACTCGTTAAGTTTCTATGTAAATTAAAATAAAATTAATCGTTAAAATTGGTCTAGCCATTTCAGAGAATACCAAAATGAAGCTAAATTTTCTATTCTTAGTTAGGTACATAATAATAAATTCATAAATATCTTTCTTTATTAAATAAAGCTAAAATATAAGAAAGCAGAATTCTCCAAAATCAGGTACGCCCTAAAATGCAAACCAAATTAAGTTTTCCATTTCTCTTCAGTGAAAAAATTGAGAGAACAAGAATTTGGTCCCACTGGGAGTAGTACTCGTAATGGCGGTGCATTTTTGAATGCAGCTAAGATAAAAAAACCGCATCGTCAGATCGTCTGACGTGAGGGCTTTGAAGAGTCAACTTTTTGGAGGTAAAATTTTCTTTTGATCACGCGCGCGTCTACAAATGTAAAATAAGCTTCTTTTTTGAAATTCAAAGCATGTAATAATGTTGAATGATTTCAAAATAGCCTTCTTTTGTTTTATCGACCTCAACTTTGGTTACAAATGGAGAGATAAAAGCCAGTAAATCAATTAATTTAGTATAAATATTCATCACCCAAATTAAAAGATCGCATTGTTTTGCATTAATGAATGCTGTCTTTCGTCATGGTTCTTTATTATAATATAAAGTCGATATGTTAATACCAATTGCAGAGAAAGAGAAAATTTAAATGTATTTTTATTTCATGTGAAAATCAGATTCAGTCGCCTTTAAAAATTGCTGAACACTTACAAATTGAGATACGATTTTTAGACTGAGATACATCAATACATAAATTGATATCTTGTAATAAATAAAATAAAATAAATTGATGATTATAATTATTTGTAATCTATAAAGGACATCCTGCTGTGGTTTTCCCTAGCGTGGGGTTCTTCAAGAAAGGCATTGGAAAGTTTTAAAAGGTCGGCAGCGCGAGTGTGACTGGGGACGATCCTGGTGTTGCACACGTCTAAACACATGCTACCGTGACCACTACCCATTAGGTGGGCAGTGTGTTTGTCTGTAACCTAAGTGGTACTAAAAACAAATTTAACATTTTTCAAATTTTTCTCTGTTGTTTTATGTAAGGTTTTAGATGTAAGGTGGTCGCTAATTTGAACTTGGCTACTGTACTACTGCATTCGAACCTGAAAAACATGAACACGTAATTACGAAAATTCCTTGTAGCACCGGGTGTATCCCATCTGCCCCGGTGACTTGGCCCGGTGCCGGGCCACATGGGAAAAAAAAGTTTTAACTGGCCCGTTGATATGTTTACCGGGCCAGATCACACAAATCAAGTGCCATCGTCCCTGGTAAGGGAAAAATAGAGGATACGCCTCGTAATTTTTTTTAATATATAGGACTCGTCAATTTTACTTCACCTCGCCTGATGGTAAGCTGAAGGTAAAGTTACCATCAGGCAAGGTTACTACTTATTTAATTTTGTTTAGGTATAATAATGTATGTTTTAATAATGAGAGCCGGCTCACATTAAGTTGTAAAATGGTTGTATCACTTGTAACTCATTGTCCCCATAAGTAGAAAAAGGGCGTTGACATTTCCGTTAGTGAATAATTAACCTGATATATGGTACGCTAAACCATGTACCTACTGTGAGCGGTTACACCTTTTAGACGACATTTTCGAACGTCCATTAAAGGATTAAACGGATTAAACAAGTTCCCAAGCCATGACGTTTTGCGTTTCGATTTTGGCACTCAAATATTTTATGGAGATTAGCAATACTTGTATTTTAACAAGTAGCTTATGCTGCGTGGATGTCGGTTTTCGCCTTTTTTGACTGTATCTTCGGTTCTACTCAACCGATTGTGATTAAATATGCGTAAGATTTTATATCTCAAGGCCGTCAAGATGAGGGCTACCACTGTAGCACTACCGGTGTATGTACCCCAGTCCTAAGACTTTGCCTTTAGCTTACCATCAGGTGAGGTAAAGTCATTTTGACATGTCCTACATAAAAAAAAAATCTGACGAAGAACTTTCAAACGATAAAGTGTGTCAAAATCTGTTCAGTAGTTTTGTGTTCATTGCGAACAAATAGACAAACAGAAAAAATTCCAAAATAAATACATTTGTGTTCAGAATTGTTCATAGTAATGGTGGAACCACACTTCGCTATTCGCCTTTATTCACGAGTAGGTATAAAATCGAAGTATGGGGGGCGTATTTGTGTATATTTGCTTTATTCGCACGAATATTCGTAATAGTCACTCTTCTATGACGAATTATGGAGGGTTTGGTCATCTATAAGAATTTCCTCGAATACAATATTATAGGATAAGCGAATAGCGAATAGCGAAGTGTGGTTCCACCATAACATAACCAAGTATTCTACTATACAATTTTGTAATGGCATAGATTGTTTGCTCTTCAAAAGAGAATATAACCGTATTTTCCTCTGTCATATAACATGACCATCTTAACATCTCCACGTAAAAGGAATTATTAAAAAACTTTCCATCAAATAAGGAAGAAATTGTTTGATATCAACCCCACATTGAGATTATACGAATTAAATTGAAAACGTAGCGAGAAAAATATGCAGACGCACGCGCTGAGCCCGCCTTATCGCAACCTCATTGGCAATCTCAAACCAAGAGAATGTACTCCGAATATTATTTTGCCCAAAAACTTGAGATTCCTCTGAAACAATCTTGGGGGAAATGACGACCGCCCTGTGAAATTGTGACGTCTATTTATGCATAGTAATGGTTTATAAGATGTACTGACTATGAAGTAAAACGTGACAATCTAAATTAATTAAAAAACTTAAGTTATGATCTTTTTACTTATATAATATCATTGGTTATGATAGATTCTTATTCTGTAGATACTAGCTAATGGATGTTATACTTTAAAGAAAAATGGTAGCCCTAAGGAGATGTGAGTGATAATTGTACACAATACAGAAAAAAAGAGAAATAATACCGTTTATTGGCAAAAATACAATATAATTTAATCGCCTCCGAAATTCAAGGGCATAAATTAATAAAATATGAGTACATTTTTATAGTTTTAGTTCGCCGTGTTTGTTGTGTTGCAAAAAAGTCTTTATTTTTGAATAGTGTACAATTATGAGGCCCAAGGTCCATACATTTTTTTTTATACTACTTAGGTGGCAGACAAGCACACAGCCCACCTGATGGGTAGCGGTCACCGTGGCCTAGGGACGCGTGCATCACCAGGGGCATCACATTTGTGAAATCACTAATGTGAAACATCTCCTTTTACGCCTCATAATATTACCTATCAGTCACTAAAATCCTGCAATACCAGCCCAGCAATTTTAGAGATTACCTGTAACAAATAGATAGTCAGACAACCTGACAGGGACGGCAGCGCGAGTGTGCTGATGTATGCAAACGTCCATTACGTTACGGAGACCGCTTCCCATCAGGTGGGCCATGGGCTTGTCTGTCTCCTAACCTTTCTCTACGCCTAGCACTTAAATGATATGACAAATATTTATTTTTAATAATTGCTTTTTGTTAGGTACCTACCATACTACAGTTACTATTGTATTCAATAAAAAGCATTTTTCATTTTTCATCTAAGTTAATAGAAATATATTAGAATATGCCAAGTTACCTAATTGGAAAAACCTCTCAACCCATTAGATTCAGTTTTTCAAAAATCGTTTCTGAGGCTGGCGCTTTTGGCATATAAATAGGGTACCTACATAGTGCATCGATTGTGAGCATACGGGTGAACAAAGGACGTCCTATTATGATAATGCGTTTTGGAATATCAGGGACATTCTGAAACGTGTTAGTGGGTAGTATGGGTACCTAGGTTTAAACAGTAGTAATGTAGAGTTTCAATTTTATTATAGTTTAGCTGGTAGAGTTAAAAATATTGCAGAGTGGGCAGAGATATAATTTAAAACAAGTTGTTTGTAACGCAAACAAAACTGTTAGTCAACCAAATTAACAAACACCCAACAATGTTTTTTTACTATACTTCTTAGGTGGCAGACAAGCACACGGCCCATCTGATGGGAAGTGGTCACCGTGGCCTATGCTATGGACGTGTGCAACATCAGCGGCGTCACATTCACGCTACCAACCCTGGAAGGGGGGGGGGTTGGAGATGGGGATTAGGGGATGAGGGGGAATTGTGGGCTCTGGCTTGAAGATCCTAGCGTGCGGTTTTAATCAGTTCAAGTCCGACATAACCATTCCCGCTGGCCTAGCGGAGGTGGTATCTGTAGGAATTTCTACACGAAAAAAAGTCATGAGTTGGTATGCCCGAGATATATTTCAGCATAGAAGGCAGTCAAAGTATATACATGTAGATTGTGAGTAAATATATCTGTATATCTACGGATCCAGTTCTAGCTTCACCTAGAAATAAACGCATTAAAAAATCCTATAACTCGATTGAAGCGAATTCGTGTCAAAATTTGAGATCAATCCATGCAGAACTCGTTTTCGTAGCGTACACAAACTAACTTAATATTTTTATTAACGACTAGCTGTGCCCCGCGGCTTCGCCCGTGGCATACGTCATCCCCGTGGCAGGATAAAAAGTATCCTTATGTCCGTCTCCTAATAAGTTAATATGGTCGTTAAGTTTTCTTAATTTCCTAATGTCCCGTGTAACTTTCTTGACTTTTTCTTTCATAAGAACCTTCTCCTGACAATAACAAACAACAAAAAAAAGAATTAACGAAATCGGTCCAGTAGTTTACGTGTGATGCCGTGACCAAGGGAAATAGGGATTCATTTATATATATATAGATAGATAAATGCGATAAAAGGCTTATTTGTATAGAGGTCTATAGTTAAGCCCTAAGTAAACTAGATCCAGTAATTATTCCCTTCATTAGTATTCATGTGAGGTTATTTGCGTTTGCAACACAAGCACTAAGTCATGACTGTAATGAAAAATAGTGCATTGAATAAAGTTGTTTCGAATGCAATGTGTATGAATTTTAAACTGTTTGCATACAGATGAAGTAAGCTTCGATTGGAAAATTGATTTGAAAATGTTTGGACTGGGGTTGTTATGTTAACTAAAATTCAAATCCTTTTACGATCTATCCGTATATTTCAATTTGAAACCAATATTTTTGGGGAAACTCATTCATTTGTAGAAACTATAGTAACATTATTCTATAAGTGAATCACCTACTCGCGTAGAAGTCGGTTTCCGCGACTTTTGACTATATCTCCGGTTTTCCTCAATCGATTGTGATCATCAACTTTAAGTTAGACCAAGACCTTAAAAAAAAATCATCAAAATCCTTTTAGTAGTTTTTTAGGCCATTGCGAACACAAAAAGCCAAGAATGCCAAAAATATGTATTTTTCATAAATCTAAAACCATTTTTTTTATAATATGTTCAATGTACAGACATAGCTACTTAACAATTTTTTAATTGTGTAAATATTATTTTCCTAGATTATAAATTAATTAATATATTAAAGGACTGCCGTCATACTTATCCCACGCCTGTGTGAAAGGTTTAATAAAGGTAAAGAAAGCCTGTGAGTTAAGTAAGGAGAGAAACAAATGGTGGGTTATTTTCTTTGCATAACTCGGAGGGAGAAAATCGTCAGATGTACAATACATGGTGTACATTGTACGTATGTACATCTCGTTCACCAACGAGATATTTTACATACGGAGATGTGTAATTAACTTGTGTTGTTTTATAATCTGAAGCGACAAGTAAGCCGATGAATTGAAAACCTTAGTATTTTTTTAACGTTTCATAATTAATTTATGTATAATTTATTACCTAATTAAATTTATACAAGAAAAAAAATTAAAAGTACTAAGTACGTACGATTGTTAGTAGTCGATAAATTCAAGTATGGCTTGAATTTCTTTTCATATAATATTATCACAACTAGTTTATGCTCCCGTCCCCGCCCGCTTGGACGTCGTTTTTTGTGTTTTTTGATTAATCTCCGGTTATACTCAATAAGATCAAATATCTTAACATTTTAAATCTGACCAAAACTTTTCAAATAAAAAAGAAAAATCAAAATCCGTTTAATAGTTTTGTGTCCATCGCGAACAAACAGACAACAATTTATTGAGACACAAAAAAAATTGTATCCAGAATCGTTCATGATAGCATAACCAAATTTTTTTTTAATATCCCTTAGGTATATAAAGTAACATACTCAATGATGCTCTCACACATTCCCATGATATTCTGTATCAAATTGCAGAACGAGTTGATTTAATTATAATAAACTATAAACATGGTGGATTAACCGTTAGGAAAAACCAAAAAAAATACGGACAGCTAATTTTTAATTTTGTCACAGATGTTATATCGAAAACTTAATAAAAAATGAACCATTTAAAAATAACCACACCAGCAACTACGAATAATCGCGCAGTTCAGCTAAAAGTGTAATATATCGCTAACATATTCCAACTCACGTCGCCTCGTTATCAACGGTTGGCAGCGGCGTCCTGCCCACACTTAGCCACTTCGTCTCAATTGTTTATTTCTAAGGATAATCTTTACAAACGCCCCGCTAAACGTCAATATGCTATTATAAAATTGTAAGCTAGCTGTGTCTGTACATTGAAGATATTAAAAAAAGCTTTGATATTTTCGGTAGTTTATGCGAATGTCACTGATCATCCGAATCCGAATAATCGCGATATAATCCGTTCAACTTATGTTATGTTTATTTATGAACATAACATGTTATTAAAAATTCGAAATAAAACAAATTTGGTGTTCTTTTCAAGCTGTTTGTTTGTGATGGACGTAAAAACTACAAATTGAATTTTGATGTGGCTTTTATTAGATAGTTTTTGGTCAAACTTAAAATCAGCCATGTTGGACTACAATTGATTGAGTAGAACCGGAGATATGACCAAAAATCGTGCGATAACGGGTTAACCGATTTTACGGTCTGAGCCGCGGGCATCAGGTACCTAGTAAATGAATAAAGATGCACTTCGATTGCTGACATTCGATATTTGAATTTTAAATCCCAAAATCTGATTCTAAATTTCAAATTTAGTCGTTTTGAATAAACGACTAAATTACGGGTAGTTGTTCAGTGATAATAATATTATGGTTCATACATCGAGCATGGTTCATATAATATCACTAACTGTCGTGTTTCATTGTATGAATCTAATCTGGGCCCTTATTCTTTTTGACAAATCGTACCGTAACCATCCACGTTCGTATTAGCCGACACATTTAGGTTGGTTTAGTTTTACACCGGTTCTTTCCTCTATGTTAACCTATTGAAATCGACTGACTTCTCACGTTTCGACTGTGATTAGAAATCAATGTCAAACAGAATAATGCCCCTGCATAGTATTGTCAGTATTGTGTCTAAACCAGGTTTAAAATATGGGAAAGACACACATGTGTTTTTTTGATAATTTCTTGGCTAGACATTTCCAAATTAACTTGTACGATTAATGTAACAGTTACATTCTAAAACACAAAATAACGACTGGAAAGGACTATTTATAGTTGATTATTTTTCAGTAAATATTGTTGTTATTGTATGAAGAGAAAGGTGGGAGGATTTGGGGGAGACTTTTGCCTAGCAGTGGGACAAGACTAAATAAAAAAAGTTTATATTTTTTTTAAGAATATTAGTGAATAAGCAGAAGTGATTAACTAAAAAAATAATTTCAATGTAATATTAATTTATAATATAAGACATTTTATTTATCACACCTTAAAATTATGAAGGGTTTGGTAGGTACCTATATTACATGATAACCCTAAAATGTTTTATATTCATATCATTATGCTAAGTAGGGTCAAAAACAACTCTTGGTGAACATTTTATGTTCCCTATCTGTTCAAGCTAGTAATTCAATGGAGTTTACTCGTTACGACGATAACCATATTCAAATAAGTATTTTTTTATTAAAATATGACATAGGTACTTCTGACGTCATAGGTACCTGTTTAATTGACTTAAAAAGCAGGTTTATTGACCTATGTTGAACCGATTTTGATGCGATTTTCGAAGAAGTATTTTTTATATCTGATAAATGTTTTAATATAATAAATCTAGTTTAATAAGATAAACAAATATTTTACGATATCGTACACAGCGTTTTCTAGATCCAAAGTAAGCATAACTTAACGTTATGGGGTCTGGAATGCGGATATATTTTTGTAAATACGTACAAATTAAACATAGAAATACCTAGACCAATGCAAATATTCAATTTATATACACAAATATTTGCACAAAGCGGGCATTGAACCCTTGACCTCTGACTTAGAAGTCGAACGCTCTAACGCTTCGTAATAGTACAAAGTCATTGAGATTATTTTCTGCCAATAAGCTGACTAAAAAGATGAACTATACTCTGCTGATAGATATTCATCTATTATTCTTGTAATGGTGGAACCACACTTCGCTATTCGCTATTCGTCTATAGGTACTGTATTCGAGGAAATTCTTATGCTGGAACCACATTTCATTATTCGCTAGTCGCCTTTATTCACGTGTATAAATCGAAGTGGGAAGGGCTTATTTGTGTATATTTGGTTTATTCGCACGAATATTCGCCTTGGTCACTCTATTATGACGAATTGTGAAGGCTTTAGTCATTATAGGAATTTCCTCGAATAGTCCTATAGTCCCGGGGCCTTTAAGCGGGGTGTAAAAAAGCATTGATGAGGCCGTCAAGCTGAGGGCCGCCACTGCAGCACTACCGGTTTATATGGTGGTGACCCCAGTCCTGAGACTTTGCCTTTAGCTTACCATCAGGCGAGGTAAAATCATTTTGTCGTATCCTATAATAAAAAAAAAACAATATAAGCGAATAGCGAAAAGCGAAGTGTGGTTCTACCATAAGATATTCATCTTACAAGTACTAAAATGGAAGTCATTCCTTCGTTTATTTATTTTACTTGTTTCATTAAGTTCGCAAACCGTTTAATTGTCATGCTCGTAATGAATTTAATACGTTCAGGTGATATTTGAGCTATTTCTCCTATTTATTATACAACTCAAATAATGATTTTACTTTGAGCTTGATCAAAATATTTAGCACTAAAAACACGTATGAGTGATGGTTTGTGGCGTTCCCACTTGATGGTAATTGACTTGTACCCTACCAGTTACCTATTATTATTTAGAACCCATGGATATTTAAAACCAACGGACGGAACGCGTTAAAGAATACAGCTGAGGACACTAGAGTCATATAATCTACCAGCTTGCTTATGCGTACAAGTCAGCAAGTAGTGGCTGACTAGTGTCGGATGTAGTTGCAACCCAAAATGTTAGCCACTGCCATTATTGTGACACAGTGTCGTCTCCGGTGCGATTCTTTGATCTTTACACATGAGATTATAAGACCGAAAAAAGTACCTACAGTAGCGGCACGATATAATGGCCGGTTTGACACATTACAATAGTGATGTGAAATGTCAATTTACTCTCGATAAAAATATAATCAAATCTATAAGTTCTTATTGCAAGCAGTACAATACCTGATTCAAAAACTTTAATAAAAAATATAAATTTTTACCTACTAAATACATTTGAACGAACTGAATATTGGATTTAGGAATGAAAATGAGTACTATATATTAATCCAGCTTCCTTCAGTAATTGCACTAACTTTTTTCTCGTTGGATACTCCTTCCGTAAATAGTTGCTACACACATGGTCTTCGACTGGTTTTGCTCGTTTTTTTCTGTTTTAATGTGTGAAGTTTATTTTCTTCTGTGCCAGTCTCGCCAAATTTTTCTTTAGTTATCTATTCGTCTAACAGTTATAGGTAAAATTGACCTTCCATTTTGAGATTCACGATCGAAATGTTACGAAGGCGTACCTATAACGAACACACATGCCTGACTGTTTAGAACAGCTCTGCGTACGTTCGGCCATATCGACGAATTCCACAACAAAAGGCGTAAAAAGAGTAAGTTGAGGGCCACCATTATAATTATCACTGTTAGTGTATGTAATGGGGATCCCTTCCTGAGACTTTACCATCAGGCGAGATTTACCATTTAGCTTACCATCAGGCGAGGAGGTCTAAACTATATCGCAATCGCAGTGCACTCCTAGTTTGTACTTTTCGAAGCAACGTCAAGTCGAAACTGCTTTGTTTTGACGCAAGTTTGCCGGAGGTATTAATTGTGCTTGCCAGTGATCCTAGTGTCGATTATATAGATTTTATTTAAAAAAAATTGAATTTCGAAAAACAAATACCGAGTTGTGTGAAATAAGTACACCAATAGGTAATTATAATCTTATAAAAATAAAAAATAAATGATCGTGGGACAGTAATATACATTATATAATTCAGAAATCAATGTAATAAATAAATATTGTGTCCTAAAATTATACCTACATTCGATAAAATTTTATGACTTACTGTACGTCACTATTGACAATAAAGAACAGCAATTTGCTCTTTAAAAATGTCACAATAATTACTACGAAACTTCATGAGCGGACAAACGTCAAACCGGCCATTATATCGTGCCGTAGGTATAGTTAGAGAAATTTGACTAACGGTGTCACACAAATAAAAGAACGCAATAAATAACAAGCTAAAAATACAATACAATTCAATTCAAAGCCACGAAATACATTCAGATTCTGAATAATTTTGCCTAGTAATCACAGCAATGAAATATTTTCACGCGTAGGCACGTAGGCATTTGGCGATACGACCACTTAGCAGCCTATGATATATTTTTAGTTATGATGTCCGGCAAACCGGTTCACCTTCTGACTGAGGGTGCAGGTTTTCGTCTTCGGATTGCCAGGTCAGATCACGGCAGTCACCCCTAAACCTAACCAAAAGAGGGGAAGGGGTAAAAAAGACCTTTATTTTCGGGTGGAAATCCCCACGGGTACTACCCTAACTAGTCAGCGGGGGCTTTTATGTTAGACTTGAACCAACCAAAACCACACATTCATGGTCTTTTCATAGTCTTCAAGTACCGAGGTGTAATATGAGCCAAAGCCAAAAGGCATTTTGCTTGCCTAGCCGGGGTGGCTGACTTGGGCCATCTCCGACCTCAAGATGGCCCTTTTGTGTTTACGACCCACGGTGTTTCTGTTTTGCCTTCGGAAAGAGAGATTTATGAATTTTTAATTTTTGATATTGATTCTAATTTTTGAAGTCAGATGGCAGTCACTTCACGGAAAATATCGAGGCCCAGCCAAATCCGCAGTTAAGACTGGTAAAGCTGACCCCAGACTCCGAGGTGAAAGCTTTGGATGCGACTGGGAATTAACGCTAGGTTTAAGAAGATTGATTCTAACTTATTTTTTTGATTTTGGTTTAATTTAAATTTCTTTTTGTTATTATTGTTTACTTTATTTCTTTATTTTTATTCTTATTTCAGTTTTAGTAAGTTAATTTTAAACTTAAATGTTTATAGGTTAAGTGCCGAAAATAAAAATAAAATATATTTATTCATTCATAAAGTCACTTCACTTTTGAACGTACTCGTCGTTCAAACATTCGAGAATAAACTTCAATTTAAAATATAGGGCAATTGTATGAGACTGAATACATTTTCTCCACTCGTAATATTCAGATTTTGATGCAAGCAAATTAGATTCAAAGCACAACTAAGTAAAATGGTTGAGTATTTCATCAGTTTTAGTGGGAGCCAAATGAGCGAATGAATTATTTATTGCCTCATGGACGATGCTGATCGTAAATAAGCGAGATTGCTTGCGAGATGACTTATTTATAAAACAACTAGCTGCTGCCCGCGGCTTCGCACTTGTAGTAGCTATTCAGATCCTGATCCCGCTACCCTTTTCAAGGGAAAAAAAACCCATGTGTTATTTCAGGCTATAACTATATTCATATAATACACTAGCTGTTGCCCGCGGCTCCGCCCGCGTGGATTTCCAAATTATAGCCTATGTTACTCCCAGATATTGTAGCTTTCTATAGGTGAAAGAATTATTGAAATCGGTCCAGTAGTTTTGGAGCCTATTCGTTACAAACAAACAAACAAAAAAACAAATCTTTCCTCTTTATAATATTAGTGTAGATTATGCTCACATCGCCAGTCAAGTACTTTTGAGCTTACATTCAAGAACCTTTCATGCGACTGCTACGCAGGGGGCGTGGGTTCGATTCCCGCTCAGTGCAAATATTTGTGTGCATGAATATATATGTCTATTTGCATTGGTCTGGGTGTTTCTATGTATAATGAAAAAGTATATAAGTATGTTTATCAGCATTCTAGAACCCATAACACAAGCTAGTTACAACAACTCAAAATATAGAAAACAAATGTTTTCTATATTTTCAGATACCGAGTTACAGTTTTTTCTCTGTGTGGCAGACCGAGAGCTCAAGTTAATTGATCAAAACTTCCTCATTATACATTTCTCAAATTTTTAATCAATACCATGAAGTTTGAACAATTTTTTCCGAAATTCTTCCTTAATTTCATAGGAATGCAACTACTTTAAAAAAATGAGCCCTCCTTCCACACGCACACGTTAAAACTATGCTTACTTTGGGTCTAGGGAGTGCTGTGTAGAATGTCGTATAATATTTATTTATTTATTTATGCATTAGGGTTGGCACTACGAGTGCGACAGCCCTGGAGTTGAACATGTCCATAGGGCACGGTGACCGCTTCCCATCAGGTGAGCCGTGTGCATGTCTGCCACCTAAGTGGTATAAGAAAAATGCTAGCCCGTCAGTTTCGAGTGTTTTTGATCCGTCTGTTTTTCAATAGCCCATTCATTTAGTCAATGTTTGGTCTGCGAGGTCGGCCCCGGCTTATAACTTATCCATGAACCAAGTTTCAGCCAGATCCGTTCTACCTTTAAATCGTGAATGAGTAGTAAACATATAAATATCTTCACAAACTTTCACATTTATAATATTAGTCGGAATTATGATAAGACTGGCTGACCCGACAGGCGTTGTCCTGTCTTAATGTGTTATAACAACCTACGACTCGCAACTACCAAAACTCCATATTAGACTGAACTTTTGATAGCTAAATATTGAAACAACTGACATGACAGCTAAGTACGCCATGAGGTTACATCAGAAAAGTGTATATTGTCAAAAGCACTAAGAAGATTGAATTAGAAAAGTTAACAATGGTTGTTAAGTTTTCTTAAATTTTCTAATGTCCCGCGCAACTTTCTTAACTTTTTCTTTCATAAGAACCTTCTCCTGACAATAACAAACACAATAAAACAAGAATTAGTGAAATCGGTCCAGCTGTTCACGCGTGATGCCGTGACCAAGGGAAATAGGGATTCATTTTTATATATAAAAAATAGATATAGATTTCTATTTCATCACCATCGGAAAGCTTTAATTCACGTGATTTAAAATTAATCTCGCTATTTGTCCCCGTTGTCGCGAATATCTGATATTAAGAGGTAATTGAAATAAGACGCTCGGTCAAACACGCCCTGATTATCCTTTTGTTAACACCATCGGCATCCCTTTTAATTATATATCACCCCCTAATTAAAAAGGGTTCCGGTGCACGGATTACAACAAAAGCTTAATAATTAAAACTGTTTACGGAAATAGTAATTAACTTGCTTTCTTAGATGAAACTTTATCAAACCGTCTGAATAGGTAAAGGGGAATTTTTTCTTAAAATTGTTTCTTTGATTAGCAAAGTGATTGCTTAGAAACCTTTGAAGGACAATAAATCATTTTAATTAGTACTCACACCAAATAGAAATTGTTTAATTACATTTTACAACTAAATTCAACAGTTTTTATTTTCAAAGTACCTATGTATACAAATATTGTTACAAAATTAGTGTCTGGTATATGTGTATATAGGTAAATATAATATTAGTTAGTTAGATAGATAGGTAACTCTTTATTGAGGTTTTGTAAAGTTAACAAGCAAAATGATAGTATGTAACAAAAGAATTTACATTTATGTAAAAGAAAAAAGTAGGTACGTGAGACAGAAAGAAATAATAAAAAATCTACAATAAAATTTAGGTCGATACGGAAACTTACAAGCATTATGTCAACAAACCCTCTCTAAAAAGAACAAAAAAACACACACAAAAGGGCGCAATGGTGCATCTAACAGGTGGAGATGTTGTGATCCGCCGCTAATATGGTGTTGTCACGTTCTTAGATTTTAGGGAGATATTGGAAGGAAATGGCATTTAAAAGTCCCATAGTACATTAAAATTCATTGTCATTACTAAATTTATTTTTGATTTTATCTCTATGGTTATACTAGCTGTTGCCCGTGGCTCTGCTCGCGTCAAATTCTGTTCCCGCTACTGTGAACCTGTTCAGGATAAAAAGTAGTCTATATGTAATATTCCAGACTATGATTTATCTCTGTACTAAATTTCAGCCAGATTCATTCAGTAATTTTTGCGTGAAAGAGAAACAAACATACATCCAGACATACATACAATTTCTAGAAACTTTCGCGCCTATAGTAGGTATTAGCTCATCAATAACTTCCGTATGACGATATTTTTAGGTTTTAGGTTTTAGTAGGATATAATGTATCAGATATCTTATTGATCGGACATTAATTTTGTTACATTTTAGGTTTCATCATTATATTGTTATCCGAGATCTTTCCGTGACTTAAAGTTAGCTTGTAGCTCTAGAATCTTGACTTCTGTTAGATTTTCTGCTTGTTTGCACGGCTTTTAAAAAAGTACTAAAGGTGAACTCGGAGATAGTTAAATGGAGCAAGTAAATACTCTTGCGCTCCACTTAAGTTTTACGTTCAGTATACGTGTTTGATGTTCCTCGAAGTGATAGAAGATTAATAGATAGAAAATTCTACGCCAAGGTTTATTTAAAGTACTTCTATACTATTATTAGACTGTAAATTATCTGTGTTTGTATATTGAATATTTAAAAAAAAATGCTTGCTTAAATGAAACAATCCGAATATAATTTTTTGGCACTTAAGCCTTTACGTTACAATGGCGCCCAACGTGGGACCAACTGTAAGCTACACTTTTCGTTCCCATGACGAAAGGGAAAACGTTAACATATATCTGTACAGAATTCACTTATCAAGTTATAAGTACCATGAAATCTTTTGCTGATAAGAAATTTAAATGGTCTAGAAGATAAAAGTGGTAATTGCAAAATTTTGTACTTGACATGTTCATCTTTTAGCCCATAGATATAAAGTTCATCTTTGAATGTGAAAAATTTTGCAATTAGCACTTTTGTAATCTAGACCATCGAAATTAGACTCTTCACTCTTGAACATTCATTGTTGAGCTTTAGCTTTCTATTTTAACTTTCTGAAGATTGCTACTTATCCGGCAGATTAGGCCGTGAATTAAGATTGGTTGATCGAAAACTCACTGAAGATATTGTAAATATATCTGCTTATTGCAAAACAGCGAAGACAATAGCTTCATCACATTCACAAAGAATGACCTGCATCCATAATAAGCACGTGCCTAGACTAAGCAATGTTTAATATTAGCCATGCAATTTCACGCAACTTTTTCGACCAGCTTCTATTCCAGGAGGGAAATGCTCTTTGGGCCACCTTACACCCTGGCGTCAGAAGACCCTAGACGGCGTGCGGTTTTAGTCGGTAAGAGTCCGACATAACCTGCCCCGCTGGCCGCGGGGTGGGTATCCATGAGGATTTCCGCAAGGAAAAAAAAAAAGGTTTAATAATGTCTTGTCTTGCATTTGTATGTTAAAAAAACCAGATCTTCTTTATTTAGATCGTATATTCTCATTTAGGAGCGATAATATCATTTTAAATTGCAGCATTTCTGTTACCGCACCCCATGATCCCAGTTCCGGCAATCCATCTTCTCCACTCCGCATTATTCGAGTAACCGCAGCGCGTTTGTCCCGATTCAAATATCGAATTTCGTAAAAAGGGGCACGCTTAAAAAAGTAAAAAGAGCGACACATACATAAATTAGTGACGAAAAAATTGCTTCTCGGCATAACGTGAGATATGGCCAATATAACGGGCATGATGTACGCTGGATGGGAGCTGCGCGGTCAATATTGATACGCCTTTATGACCCATTTACCTTCGGTTGGCGCGTAACGCGGGACAAGCACCGGCGGAATTCCGCCAGCGCACCGTTTAAAATTCACGTTGCTTTTGCTAAAGTGCTAACGTGTTTACATTTTAACGTAGCTTCTGACTGTACTATCGGTGTTGTAGCACCATGCAGCACTCTTTTAATAAGTGCGATGTGACTAGTTCCTGCAATGTTCATCATAGGAGTAACGAAGAGAAAAATATAAAGCCGTAAACTTTAATTATTGTTTTTGTTATGTTCGTTTTTATTGACTGCGCGAATGGGCAATTTCAGAGGTCATCTCGCTAACAACTACTGAGTTGGATACTGTGTATTCATAGTAAATGTTTTCCCCGTGGGATAGATGTTACATTCATAGGTGAATGTTTGGAATATTGGTGTAATTACCTTTATATATTATTTCTTCCTCCAAGGTCAGCAGAGATTACATCTCGTCATTTGCTTATTACTCACTTCATGAGTTTCATCAGAATGTTTCACCTTTCCTGCTAATCCCGATATACTCTTTTTGACTACTTTATTTATTTATTGGTTCATTTTATTAGAAAACTGTACAAATGTATCCGTTATTATAAGGAGCCTGTGATATTTCATCAGTTATAGTATCAGTGCTATAGAACTTTTTTTTCTTCTTCTTTCTTTGTTTTTTTTTTATCGCTCACGTCAATATGACTTCAGCTCGCTTTTAGACATTTATTTAATGGTTCAAGAGTACACCATGGGTTCACCATGGCACACACCAATGACTTTTCGATGCTTTTCGAAGTTATGTGTGTATTTATCGCAGGTTTATATGTGCCCGCGGTTAATGGCAATAGGCTCGCCACCTATTACATTGGGACCTAAACATAAACTGGCGAAATGTGGGTGCTAACACCTCTGCCTACCCCTTCGGTGATATAGGCGTGAGTTATGTTATGTTATGTCCAAGAGTACACGCAACTTCAAAAATATGGACAGAGCTATAGATTTTTCACTTCGCTTCAAGTTGTAGTAAACATTCAGTAGTAACGTATTTAAAACTGACAAAATCATAGGACACAAACCTGTCCCTGAAATTAATACATCGCTCAAGTCGTATCCTGAATTTGCCAATCTATTTATACACTGTTGCGACCAACACGAAATGTGCATTAAACAGTCTTCGGTCACTATATTACTGGTGTTGACGTTCCACGAAATGTCATGAACTATTCTCAAATTGTTCGCCAGCGGAACTATAAATATACTAATAGGTACCCATTTCCATTTATTTATTCTTTATATTTCCATTTACTTATTCTTTATATTTCCATTTACATAGTCTTTATATTTCCATTTACTTATTCTTTATATTTCCATTTATTTATTCTTTATATTTCCATTTACTTATTCTTTATATTTCCATTTACTTATTCTTTATATTTCCATTTACTTATTCTTTATATTTCCATTTACTTATTCTTTATATTTCCATTTACTTATTCTTTATTTCTTCATTTTGAATCACCAATTTTGCAAAACGAGCACTTTTTATAACATTTGGTGTTCTTTATACTATACTCATCACGGAATAAAAGGCCCGTTATAAATGTCTACGGGTGCAAAAAAATAGTTTTAGGGCCGCTTACACCCCGGAGCTTTGCAACCCGAGACGGCGTGCGGTTTTAATCGGTTCAAATTGGACATAATTGCCGCCGCTGGCTTGCGGGACTGTGTGGTATCTGTGGGGATTTCTACACGAGATAAGGTATTGATAATCTTTTCTCTGTTATATTGTTCGTAAGATAGGTGACTTGTTTAAAATTAGGAGTTAATTATAATTATGTATGTATTTAAAAAAAGTTTGTACATAAGTAGATATATTATGTTTATTGCCTACTAGAACTATGCTGCCCAAAGCACAGATTAGAAGAAGTGTAGAATGTCGTTGAATATTTTGATAATATTTATCTGACGGCCTCTGTGGCGTAGCGGTAGTGCATGCGACTGCTACGCAGGGGGCGCGGATTCGATTCCCGCTCAGTGCAAATATTTGTATGCATGAATATGTCTATTTGCATTGGTCTGGGTGTTTCTATCCTACTAATATTATAAACGCGAAAGTTTGTAAGAATGTATGTCTGGATGTCTGGATGTCTGGATGTCTGGATGTCTGGATGTATGGATGTATGTTTGTTACTCTGCCACACAAAAACGGCTAAATGGATCTGGCTAAAATTTGGTACAGAGATAGATTTTAGTCTGGAATAACATATAGGCTACTTTTTATACAAGCTAATACCGCGACTCCGCTCGCAAAGTCGATCGGTCGGGATTTCTAGATATATCTTTGTTACTCTTTCACGTAAAAACGGCTGAATAGATCTGACTGAAATTTGGTAACGAGATAGATTAAAGTGTGGAATAACATATAGGCTACTTTTTATACAAGCTAATACCCGCGACTCCGCTCACGGAGTCGATCAGTCGACCCACAGAGTAGATCAGTCGGGATGTCTGGATGTATGTTTGTTACTCTTTCACGCAAAAACGGCTGAATAGATCGGGTTGAAATTTGGTACAGAGATAGATTATAGTCTGGAATAACATATAGGCTACTTTTTATACAAGCTAATACCATGGCTTCGCTCGCAAAGTCGATCGGTCGGGATGTCCAAATATTATGTTTGTTGCTATTTCACGTAAAAACGGCTGAATGGATCTGGCTGAAATTTGGTACCGAAATAGAGTGTAGTGTGAAATAATATATAGGCTAATTTGTATACAAGCTAATACCCGCGGCTTCGCCCATGGAGTCGATCAGTCGGGATATCTGGATGTATGTTTGTTACTCTTTCACGTAAAAACGGCTGAATAGATCAGGTTGAAATTTGGTACAGAGATAGATTATAGTCTGGAGTAATATATAGGCTACTTTTTATACAAGCTAATACCCGCGGCTCTGCCCGTGGGAGTCGATTGGTTTGGAAAGTCGAGTGGAGAGTCGTTTCATTCAAATAGACTTGGTGGCAATACCGAATTCCACGCGGGCGAAGCCGCGGGCGGAAGCTAGTATATAATAAGTATGTATTTACAAAAAAAAAAGTATATAAGTATGTTTATCAGCATTCTAGAACCCATAACACAAGCTAGTTAAATTATGCTTACTTTGGGTCTAGGGAGCGCTGTGTAGAATGTCGTAGAATATTTATTATTTATTTATTTATAAGGATGTAAACGTACATGGAAATATTCAACTATCTTTTATTTCTATTCTACGAAATAACTGAAGCCTAAAGTAAATGCAGTATTTCTGGTAAACCCAAAATTGTATTATCATTTTCGAACAATACCTACGCTATAAATTAATCTCACTCGCTCACTTCAAGGCCTGTAGTTGGAGCGTTAACTGTGAAGAACGATGGAACTTTCAAGCTGTACTGAATAGTGGAGAAAATTTAACCACTAGCAACTACTAACCAGGATAATAGACTTCGGAAAGAATCGATTTGCAATATTCAAGCATGACTTTGCATTATTTTTTTTTATGTCGTTCACGTCATCATGACTTCACCTCGCCTGATGGTAAGCTGAGGCAAAGTCTCTGGAATGGGAGTCACCACTGCAAACACCGATAGTGCCACAATGGTGGCTCTCAGCTTGACTCATCAAATGCTTTTTCACGCCCCGCTTAAAGGACCCGGGACTGTATGAGGAATGAAACACGTGAGCTGGTAAAGAATTCCAGGTTTTGATGGTGCAGCAAACGAAAGAGGCACCGAAAATGTGTATTTGTAGCGCTATTTTTATTTTTGTTATTCTGAATTAATAGTGGATTAAACTCTTATTAGGATAGCGTGTGTGGATTATATATGGTCTAAACTCTCTCAGCTCTCTCGTTAGAGGAGAGGAGACCCGTGCCCAGCAGTGGGACAAATGGGTTGCTATTATTATATTAAACCTACTCTTATTTGTCTCTATTATTACATCATGTCCCGGGGCCTTTAAGCGGGGCGTGAAAAAGCATTATATGAGGCCGTCAAGCTGAGGGCCGCCACTGTAGTACTACCGGTGTATGTGGTGGTGGCCTTTGAGACTTTGCCTTTCGCTTACCATTAGGCGAGGTGGAGTCATTTTGACGTGTCCTATATAAAAAAAAAATCATTCTGTAAAATATAGTATACATATTATGAGTAGGTTTGGTTACAAGGTACTTTTTATAATACCAGCTGTGCCCACGATTTCGTCCGTATTATTTTGGATTTGTAAGGTTTAATTTTGCCCTTAATATGAAGAAAATATTTTCTTTTCAAAAAGTTCTGTTTACGTTGCTCCGAGCATAAAAAACTTTCATTTTTTATGTTCTTAATAAATAATAATAAATAAGGAAATTCTTTTCATTCACTAACATTTGAAGCTAATTGGCCATTATTACGTATAATATTGTGTCTTGTTAATATTTTTTTATTATGTTCATGAAATATTAATATACCTTTTTGTAATTTTTTTACGTGTTACAACCAACGGTTAGCATTTCTTCAGGGCTAGTGAAGTAGTCGAACGTAAGGAGGTAGGACATAGTATAAGATCCCGTTAAGAACGACCTTCACCGAGATGCTTATTTAATGAAACATATTTTATATTTAATTTAATATGTCAATAAATATAATCCATATGGGTTGCCTAGCAAATTTCAGTCCAGAGTATGTTTAATTAATAATTAAAAAAAAATATTTTTTTAAACATTTCACCGGTATGATTATTAGATAAATTCTATACCAATCGAAAGTATGAAGCCCATAGAATACACAAACGTTAGGTTGCCTATTCTTTTCCGGTCACAACTATCGGGTTGCCAGGTATAAACAGGTAAATCTGTACTAGCATTTTGCAACGTTCTGTTTATTGGATGAAATTTAAATGAAATTAAAGATTATTTTATTCTGAACACGGTGGTGTAGGGTTGCCTGCGAAAAATAAGTCCAGAATTGCGGTTGTCGAATTTTAAAAAGTTAAATATTGCTCCGAGTGAATGTGTGCGACTGAGAGGTCCCAACCAACCATCCCATGCGATAGAAGAGGACACAGCATAGCGGCTGTTTAAAGTCCGGCCATTTATTATTATATATATAATATATTATATATTATATATATATATATATATTAATATACAGGGTGAATTTTTCAAAAGGGCTTGGATGGCCAAATCCGAAACTATAAGGAATAGCGAAAAATGCTCAAAGGAGTCACGAGCCCGATTTTGATGATACTTAAAACCTCATCATTAGATTTTTGAAAAACCAATAATCCAAGCCAGGAATCGAACCTGTTGATTTTGAAAAAAAAAAACACACCCTATATTATTACACCATGCGATAGTGTTGCTAGTAAGGATCTTATTCTGGGAAGTAATGACATACCGCAAACTAAAGGAAAGAGCTCATCTTTAACAAAATACATTTTATTTTTCTTAAATTAACTGATTAATTGTTCAAAATGAATAGCCACTTAGCCATTGTTTTCCATACATAATCGTACTGCATTCAATATTAAAATGTAATTGATTCCGTTTAGAATATTCTCCAAAGAACGTTAAGTTTCAAGTCATCAACTGTATCTCTGTATCATTATGTGTCTTTGTAAATTTCGTTTTTGACATACCCCCAGAGAAAGTAATCTAAGGGATTAAGATCCAGAGATCTCGCTGGCCAAGGCACAGGACCATGCTTTACAATAAAATTGTCGTCAAACTGCTGAATCAAAATCTCTTTTAGGGCTATTATGGGCTGGAGCTCCATCTTGTTTAAAAAAACATCAATCATTATAATCATTCTGAGTATAATTTAAAACACGGAATAGTTACGATCGTTTCTGGGATTTTGAACGAAACAAATAGGTACATGAAACATGAATTTTATTAAATTCCAAATTTTCCTTAAATTTGCCGTATAAATCATTACTTCGCAGAATTTGTTCCTTAACAGCGACACTATCGCATGGTGTAATAATAAAGGGTGTGTTTTTTTTTTCAAAATCAACAGGTTCGATTCCTGGCTAGGATTATTGGGTTTTTCAAAAATCTAATGATGAGGTATTAAGTTTCATCAAAATCGGGCTCGTGACTCCTTTGACCATTTTTCGCTATTCCTTATAGTTTCGGATTTGGCCATCCAATCCCTTTTGAAAAATTCATCCTGTATATATAATAGTATTATATATGTATCACTATAACCTTCTTTTTTACTAAAGATGTATATATACTTTAGTGTCACATAAAAAATATACACATAAATAATTAATTGATAAAAAAAAAATAACTTTTTCTCTATTTTAATAATAAACTACTTCAAAATGATGCATAGTCTATCGCTATCCTTTTCTTTTCCAAGCCCAAATAGCATGCACACTCTCTTTCTTTAAATGGCCGGACTTTAAACAGCCGCTATGCTGTGTCCTCTTCTATCGCATGGGATGGTTGGTTGGGACCTCTCGGTCGCACACATTCACTCGGAGCAATATTTAACTTTTTAAAATTCGACAACCGCAATTCTGGACTTATTTTTCGCAGGCAACCCTACACCACCGTGTTCAGAATAAAATAATCTTTAATTTCATTTAAATTTCATCCAATAAACAGAACGTTGCAAAATGCTAGTACAGATTTACCTGTTTATACCTGGCAACCCGATAGTTGTGACCGGAAAAGAATAGGCAACCTAACGTTTGTGTATTCTATGGGCTTCATACTTTCGATTGGTATAGAATTTATCTAATAATCATACCGGTGAAATATTTAAAAAAATATTTTTTTTTAATTATTAATTAAACATACTCTGGACTGAAATTTGCTAGGCAACCCATATGGATTATATTTATTGACATATTAAATTAAATATAAAATATGTTTCATTAAATAAGCATCTCGGTGAAGGTCGTTCTTAACGGGATCTTAGACTAACACGACGGTATATCCCGTCCGAAATGAGCTGTCCGACTGGGGTAGTACCTACCTCAACCCTACAGAAAACCGCGGCCATAATAACCATCTTGTTGTGTGCCCGCCGCCGCCGACAAGTAGGGTAGCCAAAGCTCACTATACCCCTCCTCCCCCGCCCCTTCCTAGCCTCCCCACCCCTTTCTAGCCCTCCCCCTTCACTTCAGGGTAGGCAGTGCGTGTGTGACACCCTTAGTGTTGCACACGTCCCTAGGCCAATGTGACCGTTTCCGTCCGGTGGGCCGTGTGCTTGTCTGCCACCTACGTAGTATAAAAAAATGTTTGGGATTGAACCGACTAAAACCACACAATGTTCCATCCACGTGAGTCTTTTACCAGAGACACAGGGCATACTTTAAAAAGCTATAAGGGATATTAATAAACCTACAACAGGTATAAGATATTCTATCTCACGAAGGCTGGTGAACAATTAAATAGTAGTACCTGTGTCTTGTAAATACGCGCACATGTGTGTACGTAAGTTCATGTCACGTCAAAAGAAATACATGTAGCAGTTAGTAGAACAATAATTGCATTGCCAGTAATTCATTGTTTAAAAGCAATGTGTATAATAGGTATGTGTTACTACATGTATATGTAACTCGAAATAACATTGTATCTAGACTAAGGCAATTGTTGTGAATAGACCAAAAAAAACAGCCCGCTGAGTTTCTTGCCGGAGTCTTCTCAGGTCTGGGCCGTGTTTCGAACCGGTGGTCCATTTGCTTCTAGTTTTAAATATTTATAATTTTGACGTTTTGTAAGTGCCGCTTAAAATATGGTCTATACAGAATAAATGATTTTTGACTTTGACTTTGACTTTGACTTTGACAATGACAGCTAAACCGCCTTCGTGAAAAAGAACATCTATACCGTAGTCCATGTTTTTTACCATTGCCTATAAAGCCTTTGACATTACAAATTAATTCTGTTGAAAAGGTTTTTTGCACTTATTGTTTCAGAGAATGTAAAAACCACACAGTTTTAAAAGCATTTCGTGTTGATTGCGCATTGATCGTGCAACTGTCGCGCCATTTATTGAACTTTCCTAGTAGGTATTTTTTGTCTATGTGTGATGTTTTGGAAAACTTTTTGTCATAATTGCAAGTTTATTTTGCACTTGAATCCGTTGACAACTAAAGCATTTTTAACCGACTTTGAAAAAAGAGATCCTCAACTCGAATGTTTATACTTTTTATGATTTAATATTAAGCTTTTGTATGATGTTCCACTGTATTCCAAATTGTATAACATTCACTAAGAATTTTTGAATAGGTATATCAATATTCGAGAATAAATTTTAAAAATGTAAAATATAGGTAGGTACCTACTAATCTATTAACCCGCCACTAACCGTACCTGGTGCAAAGGTAACCATGACACAGGCTGCATTGCCCCGTTGAATAGCCAATGTCCAATCTTGGCATCAGATACCAGCCGCAACGGAAGTCACCTGTCTTTTCCCTAAAACTACGCTCCAATTCGCATACAAAATTTTTGTGTAACTTGAAAAAATATTTTCTAGAAACGCGTAAAGAAGTAAAAAAAACTAAACTCATTTCTGACGACTTAGGGAACTACCTAACTTGTAAAGAGATTTCAAAGACTTCGTTATTATTGAAATGATAAGGGATTGAACTTGTCAAAGAGATAAAGTGAAGCCAGTGGTTTGGAGTTCTTGCATAGGATGTTATATGGACCAAACTAAACGGATTTCATTGAATAAACGTTGAACTACCAAATTGGGGCGGTTTAGTAAGAACAGGGCTACTTCTTGCAAAGGTGTCGACTCATAAAATAAATTGAAATGCTTCGTCGATCAAGATTCGCGGCTGGACGCAGCGGCCGCTCGCTGCTCCAACGATAAATCAACTCAACGCTTTTATGTATAAAAAAGGAAAAAGACCGAGGAAGTCGTTTATTTGTTTCCAAACTATATTTAAACCGCTTCCAAGCTTCGATACTTTAATAAAAATCTTGCTGTGAAATTGAAATTTCACATTTTGTCGCACTGGTTTTGATTTGCGGACAGATAATCTATCTATATATATAAAAATGAATCCCTATTTCCCTTGGTCACGGCATCACGCGTGAACGGCTGGACCGATTTCGTTAATTCTTTTTTTGTTGTGTTTGTTATTGTCAAGAGAAGGTTCTTATGAAAGAAAAAGTCAAGAAAGTTGCGCGGGACATTAGAAAATTTAAGAAAACTTATCGTCTATAATTAACTTTTCTAATTCAACCTTCTTATTGCTTTTGACAGTATACACTTTTCTAGTTATAACCTCAGGCCGTCCTCAGGGTGTGATGTGCATAGCTGTCATGTAAGACGTTTCAAAATTTAGACTGTCAAAAGTTCAGTTTAATATGGGGTTTTCGTAGTTGGAGTCGTAGGTTGTTGGTAGTCAATAGGAGTTTCAATGGACCAATTTGAACTCGCTATTCGTTGTTAGCACATTAAGATAGGACAACGCCTGTCGGGTCAACTAGTGCAAGATAAAAATGGATAACTGTTTTATATTTAGAAATTTGTTATCTGTAATTAGGCCAAAGTATTCATTTGTGAAAAAAATATCACTTGACTATTCGATGCAAATCCGATATCCGATCCGATCCGATTACGCTCACGACTTTGAATTTTCGTAGAAATATATTATCGTTAGCGTTTCTTGTAATTAAGAGACTGTTCAGTAATGCACGAGTATACCTTTGCGTATTATTGTTAGGGTACAGACCGATAACTACTTAAAAAGAACTAGTGACAAAAAAATTACCTTGACCCGCAACGCTATGTTTTTTTTCCACTAGTACTTTTCAACCCCTATGTAATAGACCTACGTGAGGGAACCAAAATTGTTCTAGTTAGATCGATTCCCATATATCTTCTTGGTATTTTCTTAGTAAGTAACGACCGCAGGGGTTTTTTTAAAAGACATTAAATAGGGTAACTTGCGAAAATACCACATCGACCATAATATGTTTCAGTAATCGTTCACTATCGAACGAACTACTTTTGTTGTTCTAGTGAATCTGCCCAAAATCGGACCAGCCGCTCCAAAAATTACCTAATTTAACAGACAGAAAAATTATTTGTTGTAAGTAATAGATAATAATTCGTTGAGAAGCTGTTATTTTAACGTAACAAACAGACACTGCAATTTCATTTATTTGTATAGATATAATATATTACCAGTAGATAGTATTGCGAAGATTGAAGACACAAAGTTTGCCTGTATTTTTTTGCCACCTTAGTCCTATTAAGTACTTCTCAAGAGTATAAGTTTTAATCCAATCTTTTATCTAATCTTTAATCGAATCTTCCATTGAATTTTGAAAATTATATCGAAAATGTTATAGGTACCTATTAAGTAAGTAATTATCTTTCTAATGATTCCGATTAGCAAATTTAAAAGAACTTAAATAACTAAAATACGAGGACTCCAATTGGCTGTATTATGTGTAATATACCCAGGTAATATTTGTTCGGAAATGTTTCAACTAATTTTCCGGCTGGTAATTTCAGGGTTGGGTAAGAAAAATGAAAAAGTTTTTGTTCCCCCTATTGTATTTGGGGCCGCTTTGACATTAGATTAATTCCTTTACCTTTCTCAGTCTGTCCGGGGTGAATATCTCTTGTTCTCTCGTCCACTTGAAAATAATTTATTGAGATTAAAATTTATGAAAATGAAATTTTACTTTACGCGAACCTAAATGTTGCGCTTTCAAATAAAATGAATTAATTAAATGAATTGTTGTGTTTGACTAATAACGTTGATAAAGCGAAGGTTTTACCTCAATAAACCATTAAATCTGAAGTCCAATCGTCTTAGCATTTTTTTTGACGATCTATGTGGCTCATACTTACATCAATATTTTTTGTGTAGGTACTTATATATTTTTCGGTCGGTCCCGATCACTATGCGAACAACTATTTATAGTCGTTACGGGTAGTTAGATCCCTAAAAAGTCCGCCATATGGGTCTAAGTACAGAATTTTTTAGAACTTACAGATTGTGGAGGTCAGATGGCAGTTGCTTCACGGAAAATATCGAAATTCACACCAACAAAAAATACTCAGAGAATTGAGAACGTGGGGTCGGTTTTCCAGTCTAACTGTGATGCAGCTGAACTTCGATATTTTCCGTGGAGCGACTGCCATCTGACCTCCACAACCAATGGTCATTATGACCAATGGCGATATCGAAGTTCTAAGTTAGACTGGTTGAACTTTTGTGGGCTCCAACTACCCGTAACGACTGCCATAGATGTTTGTATGGCAACCGGGACCGACGGCTTAACGTGCTCTCCGAGGCACTCATAAACCTGCGATTAAATATATTGTGAAATTTATGTAAGTATAGAGGTGAATATAGTGCAAATTATTGAATTAACTTACTGCCGAATATGAAACTTGTTAGAGAACAATGCTTACAGTTTAATCGTTCGTATTGAGGGGCTAGGTGGCACAGATGCAAAAGGCATGATACAAACACTAAACTTGGTTCACATTCCAGGCCATAAGACTTGCAGTTTGAAACTTTGCTTGGCAAAGTTGGCCTCTAGCTGCTATAGTCTGCAAGGCACGTGCTCTAAAACCATCGTACAATACAGTGCTACGGGGAACTGAACGTTATGATGGTTTTGTTTTTTAATTTTACTTTGCCCAGAAGGGTATTAAAGTGGTTTCAGATCGAAATTGCAGATTTCGAGATGAAACCAGCTGTAATCCCCTTTCGAGTAGATACTTATTGTTTTTTAAAGAAATCATTGTGCGGTCCGTTTGTTTGTGTGTTGTTTCTTTATAGACGTGATTGATATTTTTGAAATTGATAAATTGAAAGTTTCTAATCCATTAATTGCATAATGTTATAAATTTAAATTTGGCATTCGTTTAGTCACAGCTGCAATTTGCAAGCAGCAATTTGAAAATGTTACGAGATAACGATTATTTTAAAATTTGTAAATTACCTTGCATATTGAAATAAGGATAAATCATACCTACCTATATAATTAATGGTAACAATTAGAAGATTTTAATATTTAAGTAGATACATTCACTTTAAATTATGAAAATTTTGATCATAGTATTATCATAATTTTTTAATGTCATTTTGAATACGTAACGAAAAAATGTTTATAAGTATTTATAGGTACTAGGTGAAACTTTTCATCTTGATCGGGAAAAAGTCAACATCTAGGACGGGACTTGAAACCATGACCCGTTCCTTACAGGGAGTTGATATTTTGTTTGTATACCTAGGGCAGATTTTAAGTCTGACCAAAACTTTTGTAATTAAAAAAACCGCATCAAAGTCCGTTCCGTAGTTTTTGCATCCATCACGAACAGACAACCCGATAAACAAGACAAGAATTTAAAAAACATATTTTTGTTCAGAATTATTATTCATAACATAACCCAAGTAGGTAATATGATTTTTAATATATTATGTCCAATGCGCAGAAAATGAACGCTTAACACACGTAAGCTGCATTTTGCTAATGACTGTGAAATAGGTGCTTTTATTGCTAGGTACAATTTTTTTAAATATTAATTCAGTACCTCATAATTTTCTACAATTAAGTAGGTACCTATCTCTTTTAAAAACCCATTGAAATTACCTCTCAACTAATAGGTATTGTAGTAAAATTGCATTAATAATGATTAATAATGCAATTTTAACTTATCGGAAAAGAGAAAACCGATTTTAAGTCCAAACTAACACAAAGAATCACAAATTATTCTACTATATTCATGGAGTATTAAAGTCTCTCAACTTATCACTATTCCTTAAAGACAGTCTTTTAAAAAGCTTTTAAGTTTTTGAAAATATACGAAGAATTTTTTCCGGTTCGTAGATTCGCGATCCGTTTTCGAAATAATTATAAAATCTCATTTCAGGCAGTGGCTAAAACACGCGTTTAAATACAACATTTTTTTCTTACATTATTTTGGCCTGAAAATACTGAGAAAATTTTTCAAACATGAAGAATCAGAATCATACTGCGTAGATAGGTATCCTCTGAAAAAAAAATAGTGAAAAAATCTCGTAGATTGTTGGTTTCCTTTCTTTTCTTCTTTAGAAAGCTAAAGAAGCAATTTGATTACCTAATTGTTCTATTTTTATTATTTTTTTAATAAGTGATTATTTTTATAATTCACGTACATATAATATAAATATTTTCATCTATGTGAGTACTTAGTACTGTTAGAGTATTTCATTTACATGTTAAAATTGTATCAATATCTCATTTTGTTCATTTGCATTGCTAATTCAAAAGTTTGCGATCAACCAAATTGAATTTTGATACGGTTCTATATTGTAAACGCTATAAATGAACGCTGCAAAATTATCTCAATATGGCTTTTAAATCTCCCGTATTTATTAAAATAAATTACTTACTATATATTTTGTAAATATATATTTTAATTCTTTAGTTCGTATAAATTTTACGATATTTAAAACGAATCACAAAAAAAAAATACCTAATATATCGCTAGTATTTAAAGTTTACTTCGACATTTATAATTTTTGCTCCTGGCGGATTATTGAACATTCATATTTAAAGCTATCCGAATTCATATCGCGTAACCATTTAAAATTAAAATATATTCGTACATTTGGGACGCTGGTTAATTAATATTTAGTGCTGCGAACGATGGAAAGATACGTATCACATTTTATATAATTATAATGGTTATATTCAGTAACATTAAAGATAAAATACCTACTCTAATGAATTATATCGAAGGTAATTTTAATTTCTCTTTATTTATACGGCGATACGTTAAATTTAAAATTGTAATTTAATATAAGAAATTAATCTCCTAGTAAACGCTATTTTAAAAGATCTCATTGTTTTCACTAATTAATACACGATTTAAAATTAAATGCTAATATTCTTTCAAGCAGGATTTTATTTTAATTGGCAAAACGCGCAAAAGCGTCTAAACCGTTCACATTTTTCAAGAAACTAATCATTCGTATTAACGGTAAACGAATTTTAAAAATCGAAACTTATATCGCGGCCAATTTAAGTTAACACTTACCTTTTGCAGCAGCTACAGCACCCAAGCACGCAACGGAATCATAACTGCCACTAAGTCTTCATCACAAAAAAATACAGTCACTTTCACAAAACTTTCAATGTCCAAGGAAATTTATGAAGGTAGAGAGTACATTTTCTACGTCGGGGGGTCGCGGGAGCCCGGTTGGTTTCCGTCCCAACTCGCTGGCTCCTAACTCGGATCTGAGGCTGAAGCATGCCTGCCAGCCCCATTTATTCCCGCTAGGGTGGAAACGCGCAGGCGTCCAGCACCCTGTTGCTTCTTAGTCATGGGCAACAACATGCGTATCGATATCGATAAGCGTTTATTAAAACTACACGTTTTGTAAATTTCTTTCTATTTTATTAAAATCGATGTGCTTAATATTGTGTTAAGCGATATTAAATAGATGAAATACTTTAACAAAGTTTTAAATGAATAATATTCTATGGACGTACATTATTTCTTTCTAAACATGTTCGTAGATATCTTGTTACGATCATACCTTGTAATTTTTCTTACACATTTGACGGTAGTAACTATATCTATCCAAATAAGTAACACTTATAATTGAAATCTATTTTCAGGTATATATTAAAAAATATGATTGTATATTCTATTTACATGATTAATTAAGTAATCAAATAATAATATTATAATTAACCTTTTTGGATGTCAAAATTGAAATATTTCTTAAATAATATCGATATCGGTGAGAAGATTGTGCAGCCCAACCCTACGAATCCTCCCCTCGCACCCGGGCAACCTGTAACACCCCACCTCGTCCTTCCTATCGTTTAAACACTGACTTATCAAAAAACTTATGTTTAAGTTAGATGCCGTTACAAGTTTTGCCACAGTGACGAGGGCGGGGGCTGGAATTTGCCTGTGGTTGCCTTAGCCGATACCCGCTCCATCAAAGATACTCTTAATTAAGATATTTGGTGAATGATTTTCTAGATTCTTTAAGTTATGCGATAATCTGATTACGAGATAATGTAAGTTGAAGGAAAACAGGAGGGACGGTAGGTATATTAATATTGTGAAGATTCTCGAATATTTTCATATTAAACTTAATAGAAAACGTTTACGCAAATTATCAAGATAGAATTCTGTTTGGGACTTTTGTTCGAATTATATTATATGTTTTAAATGTTTCTTCATTTTTATATTGGATACGTCAACGTGACTTCACCTCACCCGATAGTAAACTAAAGTTGAACTCCGCCTCATCAAATGCTTTTTCACGCACCGCTAAGAGCCGGGACTATAGGAGGAAGGAAACTCTGGTAAAGAACTTCAAATCTTTTTAGATTTTTCGCTGTTTTTAAACTCGAAACGTATATACAAAGTTGAAGGTTTATTGTATTTGTAGTTTCCAATCGTTCATCACACCTGCATCGCTCTTTTGCAATAAGTACTCATTTGAAAATTTTACTTATATAAAAACAATTGTCAACTAAGTACTTATTGCAAACGAGCAATGTAGGTACATGTGTATAGTTACTGGTTATCCAATATTGTGTTATGCCATACAACAATACTTCAGCCAGTTACGATATAATAATTACACTTTCCCGTGAATATTTTGCGCTAAAGTGCGCCTATTGTGTAGTGTGGAAACTCGATTAAATTTTATAACATTATCGCAAACCTCTGATGTTCCTGGAAAACCGTATTGTAGCGTTGAAAATTGTGTTTACATACGGTAAAAGAGAAGTAGGTACATTCTAATGATTTCTATGAAAACATAAATATATGCACTGTATAGTATAGTATCATTTACTCATTTTATAATTCTTAAAAGATGATCTATACCTACTACTCGTATTATAAAATTGTAAATAGCTGTATCTGCACACAATACAGATATTAAAAAAAAAACTTAGGTTGTGTTTTATGAATGATTCTGAACAAAAAAATCTTTTTTTGGAATCATTATCTGTTTGCCTGTTGTTGTGGCGGGTATCAATCCATATGTTTAGCTTGTCAAACTTGGGGGGTACTTGTTAGCAACCGGTAAGTGGGTATATCGCTAATCTCAAAAATAACGGCTGTGAGTTTGCGAGCGGCGCGCGTCAGCTGATGCACGCGGCACAGCCAGTCACGCCTGGAGCTTCATACGTTAAAGAAGTGTCCCAGCTGCTCACCGCTTTCGAAACACAATTTAGTGTTTTCGCCCCGGGTCTACTTCGGATCCCGGACACCGCATACGAGACGACATCGGCTGGTGGCCACCAGCACAGCAGAACCAGAACAGCAGCCGTTATGAACGGATTTTGATGCGTTTTTTTTTTGAAAATTCTTGGTCAGGCTTAAAATCTTTCGCATATTTATCACAATCGGTTGATAGTAGAACCGGAGATACCTATAGTCAAATAAGCCATTACCGATTAGTTCGCAGCACACAGCGACGACAATCCTATTTTGATGAGGACGGCAAGCTGAGTGCCCCCATTGATAACATGGTATGTGTGGTGACCTGCATCATTCCTGAGACTTAAGCTTAGCATCAGGCGAGATGAAGTCAAATTGACGTGTCCTATATTTAAAAAAATACTTAATTGTATATTAAATAACTAGGTCAGGCTTAGGCCTTACATTATAGAAGCCTATTGTTCTTAATGGGGTAGGTCGTGCTTTTATTGTATTAGGTACATGAAGGCCTAATAATACTTTGTTTGGCCCTGGAAATCGAAACATGATACTCTTGTAAAGCTTTTGATCTCAATGCCGCTACGTTAGCTATTTTCTTTTTTTATTGTTCAAAAATAAACCACAATGGTTTTTGTACGATTTAGTTAGGTTTTGCGATTTGGGTTTTGGTGGTGATTTAGGCAGGCGAAGGGTCCAAAATTAGTGTTTGATCAAAATTGAATATTTAAGGTCCAATTAGTCTTACTGAAAAGAAAGCAAAAACGAACAATATTATAAAATAGAAAATAGACACGTGATAGTACTTACCTGTTAATTATTTGACATAGATCAGAATCAGATTTTTTTACCATGGATGTTAGTATTTTGAAACCAACTGATTTCGGTACTTTTTTTGAAAAATTGTATTGATTACAATTACTAAACATAAGTAGGTAATTATGTAACACTAACTAATAAATATTCTTATTTTTTCATAGTAAAGTAATTAACGGGTCCTAATACAAGTGATTGAAGGAGGTAGGACACGTCAGTCTGTACCTATCTGGCAAAAATCTAAAAAATCCATTTAGATTTTTGCCAAGCCGTCTGTGATAAGGTCACGTCACCATTTACGATATGACTTAAACACGTCAGTACTTGAAGGTTAAGTTGATTCGTTTACGGTTCAAAAACTCACAAAGTTCTACATCGTTTGAGATCAAGTTTTGACACGTTATACAACCCGCTTCAAAGATAACTTTTACCTTTTAATCTTTCTTTTATTTTATCTTTTTCTTCGCGTCAGTATTAGATTATCGGCGCTCTTTCCCGCACTAGTTATAAATTTCCTTTAGTTTTAAAAATAAATTAGGTATAATTTATTTTTGTCTGCAGTTTGGTTTAATGAAGTCCTACTAATTATGTTAACACGAGTCTGCGAGTATGAATGGATGTTTAGATGTTTGTTACTTCTTCACACCAAAATAGTTGAACGGATCGGGATGGCCACTGATATACATTAAATGGTCTGTAACAACTTTTTATCCCGGGAATAGGTTCTCGTAAGTCGCGGGAATGGGGTCTAAATTATATATGTAACCGTAACCGTAACAATCCATTTATGTCCCACTGCTGGGCACGGGTCTCCTCTCCTCTAACGAGAGAGCTGAGAGGGTTTAGACCTTAATCCACAGACACACACTGGCCTAATGCGGGTTGGTGGATCGGACATGTCCTGAAAATTTCTTCTAGGACATGTGGGTTGCCTCACGATGTTTTTCCCTTCACCGTCAGCAGATGGTCAATTATGTGATTAGCACAATATAAATTCCACAAAGTGAAATTCATATTGGTATAACTGTCTGGTTGGAATTGAACTCGACACCTCTGAGTAGAGGCTGCGTCGTCATCCATTCAGCTACCATCTCTTTATTTATTTACCATCGCTTTATTTCATAAGCTAGTACCTAATTCATAAATAGAGACAGTGGTTCTCGATAAAAGCACAATTGGTACCAGATTTGGTAGTTTTATATTCACGTTACATACTAACGAATATTTCGAGCAAGAGTTTTTATTTTCATTTTGTTTGATTTAATTGTTGACTCCTGTGTGAGGGATCACGGGTTCCACACCCTGTCAGGGCAAATATTTGTGTCCGTGTACACGTAGGTATGTCGATTTACATTGAGTGTTCTTGTGTATTGTTTTAAATGTATCGAAATTTGATATTGATGGCAGTTCACGAATGTCTGCATCAAAATAAAACTAGTTTTTACAGATTTTATTGTGGTTCATTTTGTGTTATAACAAGCTTTTATTTAGTTTCACCAGTCCCGTTCTGGATGACTGGTCACGGGTTCAAGTCCTGTCCTGGATGATCACTTTTTTCGATCAAAAAATCATTAGATTATTATCATTTAATTTAGTTTTATTTAATTTTAAATATTTTTTGTAATATAATAAAACTAAGTACTAACAAACGTTGCAGTGGAATTTTTAACAAATTCGACTCAACCGATTCTATTCAATCTGACATCTTCAAATTTAGATTCTGATCAGTTACAAAAGTTTTTTTTTTCAGAAACTTGACTCTTTTGATGACGTCACAGCACTGTTATGTGACTAGTAAAATCGTAGTGCAATATCGTGGGAATTGCAATACTTACCGTATTGCAATTAAATCAAAAAATACTGAACTCATCAATTTTATTAGCATAAAATCCTTCTTTATGAAGTGATAAAACAATGTGATTCAACGCCATTGTGCTATCCACTACGTTTGGTGGAAAACGTGATTGTGTAACGAACTAACTAATTTTCACTTTTGCGACTACGAACCCGTGTAAATTATTCATTTGGAATCGGTTACGACTAAAAGCACTTAACTTTAACATGGCGGAATTGTGTAATCTGCAATGACTTTGGAAGGTACTGAATTATGAAAATGAGTTTTACTTTCATCTATTTATTTTGAGGTAGATGATATTTTGCGAGGGAAAAGCCCTATGGGCCCCCACCTTACACTCCGGCGTCAGTAGACCCTAGACGTCGTGCGGTTTTAGTCGGTAAGAGCCCGACATAACCTCTGCTGGCCGGTGGGGGAGGGTATCTTCTATAAGTGATTCGGAATCAGCAGAAAACGGCGCATCTACTAGTATTTTTTAATGTTGTGAAATACGAATACCCTTGCTTTTATTAATAACGAAAAAGGACGTATCTACAAAATTTCTTGTGGATTACTAAATTGGGAAGAAGTTTCTGTAATAGACTTAGATGAAAAGGCGTAACTAAGTAGAAGAGTCTTATTCGTTTATAAAATATATTAATTGTGACCACAGTTACCACGAAATTATCCAATGTTTTATCATTGCCTTTCCTTATACCTAAACAATACGACTTACGGACTGTGTTCATTAATTTCTCGTTAAGGATATTATTTGACAAAAATACTGCGTAGTTTTACCATTAGGTAGGTAAACAAATTACGCAAGTGCGACTCTCAATAAGAGTACCATCATACCATCCACCTGGAATTTGGTTGATTACAGATTCGATTGAATATCGATTCCTTTCGTCTCAAGATTCAATTACATACATACATTAGTCGTTATATAAATCACGCCTTTTCCCATTACTACCATCTTGGCATATGCCTTTCGCTTCTTCAACTTTCATTATTTGTTTTATATGTAGTGCAAACTTCAGTTACTTAATTTATTACTATTTATTCAGTATCTTAGGAATAACAGTGGACTATTATAATTTCGCAAAACTATACGTAGCCAAACTCATAATAAGACGCGTGGAAGCACGCGCCGTAGTCCGGTAAAAATAAGTGAAAACAGTAGGAATTACAGAGAATATTGGCTTGAAAGTCAGATAGGTACCAAAAAGAAAAATATAATTACAGCAGAATGAAAGGCTGTAAAAAACTTTTGTTACTGAAAAATTATCTAATTAAAAAGACACACACACTCATACACACGCACACATGCACAGTGCACACAAACATACACACACAAAGAGAGAGAGAGAGATGTTCTTTCGATGCAATATGCAATGAGTAGGTAGTCGATTTATTATTTGCGAAATTGGCACCAATTCATAATTCAGTATGACACGCCATTCCACCTCGTCAAAATTCTTATAACAAAATTATGAAGAAGTTGATTTCTGATCAAAACAACAGGATAAATTCGTTTGCTAAGTCGCAAATTTCATAAATATCTTCTCAAGCTGACGGCTAATTACTAAAATGAATGAATTTAAATTTTACAACCGTTTACTAAACTTAGTACTCGTAGTAAGATTATTGTAGGTATTTAAAATATTGCTCCATAAGCAAACGGGTCAATAATTTTGTGATAATTAAAAAAATATATATAAAACCGTAGTGACACCAAGAAAAAATATCCAGGAATCACATTTCAATCACGTTACAACTGAAAATTCACTTACACTACCTGGTCAACCATCATCATTATTGTGATAGGCCTCTTACCTTCGGTGCATTGTGTCCGATCATTATACATCATAATCAATAAGTAATAAGTTTAATAACATTTGTATGGAATTCCTTGGTTCGATCTCCTTAAATTTTTGAATAAATATCCGTTAACAGAATTTATGGATGACAATGTTTCGTATTTTAATGAAATCCATCCAATAGCGGGCTTAAAAGGGGGTAGAAAGTTATTGTGGGGGTGATTTGATACGAAGTTGATGTCGATACCCGTTAGTGTTTTTGTTTTAAGTTACATTTTTTTTGACTGTTGGAGTCAGCGCCAAGCCATTATAGTAATCATCCATCACTTAAAAAAATACTTCTGGTGGTGATAGCCGACATCTACGCGGGCAAAGCCGCGGGTGAAAGCTAGTACTTACATTAAATTCACCACGAATGAATCTCGATCACAAATCCATTTGGGAAATGTGTTGTACATAGTTATCGACGGCCTACCTATGACTGCTACGACAGGGGATGCGGGTTCAAATATTTGTATGCATGAATGTCTATTTGCATTCGTCTGATTGTTTCTACGTATATGTACGTAATTACAAAAAAAAAGTATATTTATTTGCGCATTCTAAAACCAACACAAGTTTGTAAAACTATGCTTACTTTGAATATAGAGAGCGCTGTGTGGAATGTCGTTGAATTGATTGATAATTGCATTTAACATGAATAAAAAAAACTGAGAATTAGAGCGCCTTCACACTAGTGTTTGTCCAGCGTAGGCGTTCGATGAACGTATGCGCAGCGCAGACGCGACGCGCGCGTCTCGTTGTCGCGGCGTGTCTGCTGGAATACATAAGCACGCTGCATTAGCGTCGCGCGTGCGAGACGCATGCGCCGCGTTACTGCGGCGTCATGTACAATCATGTAGCGCGGCGCAGACGTTACACAATTTCGTTGTCGTTTCGGTATTATCATTACCAAAATGGATTCCGACGAGGAAACACTCTTTATGGCTTTGCTTTTCGAAATTATGTAACGTCTGCGCCGCGCTACATGATTGTACATGACGCCGCAGTAACGCGGCGCATGCGTCGCGCGCGCGCGACGCTAATGCAGCGTGCTTATATGTATTCCAGCAGACACGCCGCGACAACGGGACCCCCGCGTCGAGTCTGCGCTGCGCATAGGTTCATCGAACGCCTACGCTGGACAAACGCTAGTGTGAAGGCGCTCTTAGGGTAAGAACGCACTGATTGCCTGGAATTCGCACCTTGTACCCACTCGCCCCCTCAAATATTTGAGGTACCGATTCGTCCCTTGTTCTGTATTGCGTTGTATTAATACGTATACAGTGCATATACAGAGTTATCGTGGCTTCCGTGAATTATATAAGCCGCAAAGTGACTTTAGAGTGTTCGAATCAACAGTGGAACAGGAGTTACAACGCGTATGATTTGCTGCGTGAATCTGTGAAAGTCCGAACGAACTTTATTTATTTACCAATATAATATAATAATATGTTCTGGATAATATATTTCCAGTACCTTCATTTGTATTTGAAATATTATGTAACTGAATTTCCTCAAAATCCTAACACCTAGATAGGGCAAAAGGTATAACCCGTTTGAATTGAGCAGTCCGACTGGGGTAGTACCTACAGAAGACCACACCCATGATATCATTCGTGCTGTGTTCCCGGCGGTAAATAGGGTAGCCAGAGCTTACAACCCTCCCCCTTATCTCCCCAATCCCCCCCACCACGCATCAGGGTCGGCGGCGCGAGTGGCCACGGTGGAGTAGGCCACGGTGACCGCTTCCCATCAGGTGGGCCGTGTGCTTGTCTGCAGTGAGCTCCCTCCAGTAAATTCTGACCACTCTTCTTACCACCGAGAACATAACACAGTCATTGTGGCCATTTCAAACGGGAGATACCGTCGTGTCCTACCTTCACTAAAAGTTTTCTTATCCACAACATCTGTAAATACCTTTATTAGCAAACTAGCTGTTGCTCGCGGCTCCGCCCGCGTGAATTTCGAATTCCTTAATTTTTTGAAAACAAATTATAGCCTATGTTACTCCCAGATATTGTAGCTTTCTATAGGTGAAAGAATTATTGAAGTCAGTCCAATAGTTTCTATTCTATTCAAGACAAACAAACAAAACTGAGAATTAGGGTAAGAACGCATTGATCGCCTGAAATTCGCACCTTGTACCCACTCGCCCCCTCAAATATTTGAGGTACCAACTCGTCCCTTGTTCTGTATTGCGTTGTATTAATACGTATACAGACTTATTGTGGCTTCCGTGAAATATATAAACAATCAAACTTTTCCTCTTTATAATCTTAATATATATAAATCTCGTGTCACAATGTTTGTCCTCAATGGACTCCTAAACCACTTAACCGATTATAATAAAATTCGCACACCATGTGCAGTTCGATCCAACTTGAGAGATAGGATTGTTTTTGAAACGGATTTCGACACCCACGCGGGCGGAGCCGCGGGCAACAGCTAGTATTAATATAGATGAGACTTAATAGAATTATTTATTTAATTGTTTCAGCTCAACCCTATAAATTGCAGTTGCTAATGAACTACCAACATTATCCTAACGATTGTTCTTAGCCAACTTTTAAAGCCACAACTGTTTATTTTCCCGCATTAAAAGCTCTCCTAATCCTATTAAACTAAAAATAAAACAGAGTATAGGGCAACAAATTTTAAAGTCGGTACCCGCGCTCCGAACCGCCCCGTCCCGCACGGTAAACTTTTCTAATATATTAAAAATTTCTCGTACAAACATGCTGCATTAAAGTCAGCAAGCATCTAGAAAGTTTTACCAAATACCTATATAACAGCGAATTTATTGACTTCTTTGAGGTGTCCCTTGTTATCTATTCGCATATACCTTACCTACATTCCATTTTAACAATTAATTTATTGAATTACTAGCTGTGTCCGCAACTGCCCGTGGTTTCAGATTTTTAAGGTTTTAAATTTTTTCCAGAACCCTCTTTTTACCCAAATTAAAGCCTATTATTAACCTAGGTTAGTACTTGTTACATCTGTTTCACGTACATTGTATCTGCCATTGAAAGTCCCGTCAAAATAGGTCCAGCCATTTCAGAGATTAACCGGAACAAAGAGACAGACAGACAAAAATTATAAAAAATGTTGATTTGCTATATATTACCTCTGTACCGTGATTTATAAGGTTTTAATTTTTTATCCAGAACCCTCTTTTTACCCAAATTAAAGTCACCTAGGTTAGTACTTGTTACATCAGCTATCTGCCAGTGAAAGTCCCGTCAAAATAGGTCTAGCCATTCCAGCGATTAACCGGAACAAAGAGACAGACAGACAAAAATTATGAATAATGTTGATTTGCTAATACCTATGTACCGTGTATACATCTATACTAATATTATAAAGAGGAAAGATTTGTTTTTTTGTTTTTTTGTTTTTTTGTTTGTTTGTAACGAATAGGCTCCGAAACTACTGGACCGATTTCAATAATTCTTTCACCAATAGAAAGCTACATTATCTGTGAGTAACATAGGCTATAATTTATCTCGAAAAAATTTAGGGATCCTTACTAAAACTTCAATAATGTAACCCAAGGTGTAAAAAAATGACCTAAACAAAATACTTACATCGCGTGCGCTGCGAAAACTATTGAAGATAGAACAAAATAATGTAATGTGGAAATGTACAACTTAAAAAGGTCTACATAAAAGTCCGCGATAGCATATGTCTACCTAATAAGGGTAGCCCACAGTAACCATTTTTATCTTTACAAATTACAAAAAATTCATGTGTCATTTTCGAAGCTAATTTTAACAATACAGTATTATTTCTTATCCAATTAAATACGTTAGATACGTTGTACGTTTAATGCAGATCAAAATTGCCATTCACACTATATAATTACCATAAATAGTTTAAGAGCTATCGCAATATGAAAAATGCGCGGCGAAATAAATGCAAGTTCAAATGCGGACGTAAATCAAACCAATATACTTCGGGACATTATAGGTACGTAGGTAGGTATCTAAACTGTGCTCAAAATATTATGCTCTATACACGCAGTATAATTTTCTTGGGTGCCTTTGAGGATAGCACGGGATGCTACAGCACTGGACGAGCTCAAATTCACCAATCATGGATTATTGCAAAACAATCCGTTCGCGCCAGGACGTCGTTTGTCTCGCGAATTATACCTATCTAAGATTGTCTGTCTGTCACACTAGCAGAAACAAGCCGAGGCGGCGGCGCGCGAATGCGCGCCCCCTCCCCCCCTATTCCGGGGGCATGACGGGAACCACGTGGTTCTCAAACCCGAGGGAGCCATCTCGAATCCGGAGATGGCCCGGGTCAAGCCGGGGTGCGAGGGAAATGCAATGAAATAAGGATTTCCGCACGGAAAAAAAAAGGTTTAACTTTGTATTCCCATACAAATAAATTATATCTTAATCAAGACTTTCAATAAAATTGTGTAAAAATTATTTAAAGACTGTTTGAGTTATTGAAATCGGACGTCAGAGGAGGGGATTGGGGAGATAGGGAGGAGGGTTGTGAGCTCTGGCTACCCTTCTTACCGGCGGTAACACAACACAATGTCTATTATGGCTGCGGTCTTCTGTACCCCCTGTCATCCCATCTCCTCTTTTCGGTAGGGACATCATGCTTTTTTTTATACCATTTAAGTGGCAGACGAGCACACGGCCCACCTATGTGACCTATGCACCAATGGACGTGCACAACATCAGGGGCGTCACACTCGCGCTGCCGACCCTGCAAAATCCTTCTAATGCCCTTCTTGAAGAACCCCATATTATAGCCGCCAGGGAAAACCACTGCAGGGAGATCGTTCCACAGCCTAAGCGTGCGCGAAATGAATTTTTTTTCAAACCTTACAGTACGCACTGCAGACGGATGCAACGTGTGGGGATGAATTCCCTGCCTGTGGCGAGCGGTGCGATGATAGAAAGTGGCTGTAGGCATCATAAATCAAACAATTCCCATTCCAGGGTCAACTGGGTAGCGCGGGATATGCTCTAAGTAATCTTACACCCCGGCAACTGAAGACTTGAGACGGCGGCGTGCGGTTTTTATCAGGTCTGAGTGAGACTTAACCACTTCTGCTGGTTGACAGGGATGATATATGAAGGAACTTCCGCACGAAAAAAGGAATTTGAAACAGAATTCGCAATCCACGCGGGCGGAGCCGCGGGCAACAGCTAGTATATTATATACAAACGCAATTAATGAAAAGCGGTTATTTTAATACTACAAACAAAGTTTTATTTATTAGTAGAGGTAGATTTTTAATTGTAAATAAATCATATTTTGTCACTGACGAATTCAAATCGTTTTTCACGTGTATATTCTAAAGAATGTTAATAGCCCTCCCCCCCCCTTCCTCCCCCCCAAATTATCCCTCCAAGGTCGGCAGTGCGAGTGTAACGCCTCTAGTGTTGCACATGTCCATAGTTTCCCAACAGGTGGGCCGTGTGCTTGTCTGACACCTGCGATATACTCGTAAAAAAGTAGTTCAGCGGACCCATGGAACAAAGAAAAATCGTGCGGACCGCGGCTGTTCGATAGGCACGGACATCAAATGTGTTTCAATGCCTGCGATGAAAAAAAAAGTTAACTGTTTCTATGAATATTAATTGAGTATTGTTTTCCTCAAGTTTCCAATTTTGTTTGGGCATACAAACATTCAATTATTATACATAGAGTGAAAATCAATACCTATTATGTCGATATTTCTTAATTTCTTCATGCAAGAAACCCTTCACCGCCACAATTTCTGGACACACCACTCACCATCTCCTACAGTATCGGGATCCTCGGTTTCGATATCTCGGGTTCTTCCAGCTGGACAAACTATTTTGTCAAACTGATTTGACCACGTTGTTTATTATTATTTATTATATATTATGAAGTTTTGATCAATTAACTTGAGCTCTCGATCTGATACACTGAGAAAAAACTGTGACTCGGTATCTCAAAATATAGAAGTTATTTGTTTTACAATTTTTGATGAAAAATTAGGAAAGAATTTAAAAAACTATTCTCGAATATTCAAATAATTTTACTAATCGTTTTGATTTTATGAAGGTTTGTTTAAAGCATTAGATCCTATTTTACGAGTACGAATTTGTGTCAATTTGTGAAACAATAAACTTAACGAAAAACAATAGTTCGGCATTAAATAAATAACTACGTTCTTTAAAATGTCTCGTCCGAGGGCTCAATGTCACAGTTAAATACTGGTTTACTAATATTTGGCAAAAAAAAGCCCAAAGCTACACATGCCAAAGTATGTATCCCAATCATTTGGCAAAACAACTTCGCAATTCCTGATTACTTGCAATGTTGCCGGGCCACAATTATTGCAGCCACAAATTGCAGCAAAACCTAACCCGTTTATAAGAGCTTTAAATTAAATGCCAATTAGAACATTTGCCTAAAGAAATAAGTATCGGTAATTTTCCTGACAAATTACGTTAACAATTTTTTATATTATATTAATAACGGAGAAAAAAAGTGAATAATCGTTGTTAGTTTCGAAATAACTGTACTTTTCTTAAACTCTAACAAGTGATTTGACCACGAGGAATAGTTATTCCTAGTTATTCCTCGTGGTCAAATCAGTTTGACAAAATAATTTGTCCAGCTGGAAGAACCCGATATCTCCAGCGACGTCCAGTTCCGCAGTCACCTCGAAGATAAGGTCAAGTTGCCTTCAAAGAAACTCGGAGTGCACAACAGGATGAAGCAGTACTTCACTGCGGTGCAAAGTCGCAAGTCCAGCTCCACATGGAGTACTGCTGTCACCTTTTTGCTGAGGCACCTGCATACCAACTTGCGTGCGTATAAATTGTTATTTAAACCGTAATTTTACGATGTGATTCTGATAATAATTATTAGACCGGCTACACACACCCCGATAAATCGGCGGCGACACGGGAGATGTTGTGGCAGTGTTGCCACCTTAGTGGTTATACCACTAAATCTATGTTTCGACTTTCGGCTAGCGGTGATAAATTGTATTTAGTGGCTAGTACTTTTTGTTAGTGGTTTAATTGAATCCAGGTTGGAGAATCCAAACTCAAGAAAAATTAATTTTGCCATTACTCTTCTAATAATGCTTCAATATTGTGAGACTATTATAACCACTATTGCCACCACATCTCCCATGTCGCCGCCGATTTATCGGGGTGTGTGTAGCCGGTCTTACTATGCACAATATCACAAAACCTACCAATACCGGGGTGCACGAGTCGGTATTCGTATTGCCCTAAGCTTATTATTGTAGGCATTTGAATTTCTTTCAATACGAATGTAATATTTATTCATAACATAACTGTTTTCTTTTGTCTTCAAAGATTTCAGTCAAACACAATATTTATTTTGAATTTTCAACATCTAAAGAGGTGTAGGTATCGGTATAATATCCGCATGGCAAAATTCTATTTCCTGGCGAGACCAGATAACATTATTATTGTAATGAAATGATCGAAAGATGTATTTCTGTGGAAATATCTTTTCTGTTGCTGTGTATTTCTAATGTTATTTACATTTTGAGAATATTTTAACTTGGTTTTTATTCGAAGTAGGGTGTTACTTTGTTGTTTTGGTTTTGATTTGAAAATAAAGTCGCTCAGTTCCATAAAAGCTTACGTGCTTTTTATCTGGGCCATTTAGGTCCCTGTGGATCAGGGGAACGGGATTAGTTGCTAACGTGCGTGGCACCGCAGAAAATAGCTAGCATTGCGCAAAAAAATCGTATCTATTTTTTTTATCGGTCACGTAAATATGACTTTACCTTGCCTGATGGCAAGCTAAAAGGTAAAGTCTCAGGAAGGGGGTCCCCATTCTATACACCGGCAGTGACATAACGGCCTCGGAAGAAGAGGTGATTGTCGTCGCAGCACTGCGTGACGAAGCGCAGATATTGGTTCAGATTACGCCACCTCAAGCCCCGGCTATGCACCTGCTGAACCCTTTTTTTTTTATCGTGCGGAAATCCCCATGGATACCACCCCGTCGGCCATCGGGGGTGGTTATGTCGGGATCGAACCGACTAAAACCGCACGCCATCTCGGGCCTTAGTAACCGGGGTGTAAGGTTACCCAATGGGCATATCCCTCGCACCCCAGCTGACCCCGGGCCATCTACGGTTTTAAGATGGCCCCCTCGACCCCCCGAAAGGGGGGGTGGGGCGAGCATCGCGCCACTTCGCCGACGGTGGGGTGTAGGGTGACAGGAGGCCGTCCTGTCACCCAACCGTCGGCGCGCAGACAATCAGCTCGCCCCCCGCTCGCTCCCCACTGTGCCATCTGCTAGTCAGAGGGACACGTGGAGAGCCTCGGAGCAGCCCTCTAGAGGGCCACTCCCACCCCGCCGGATTGGCTGCAGGCAGCAGCGTCTCCCGTGGCGAGTGGGAGGCGCTGCTTGCCTCCGTTGCCCAGGTGCACCACGTGGAGGTTCCGGCCCGCACCCCACCTGCTGACCCCTGAACGCAATTCAACCGAGGTTGGATTACTATGGAGGGTTTTTCGCAAAAGTACACGGTGGTACCTACCCAGCTCAATTTGAGGCAAACCGCCTAGTAATCTAGTTAGTCCTCTGATTTTGATTCTTAAGCAGCAATCAGGCTTATGTCTAAAACACATTTTAGATCAAGCTTCTATCAGTTTTCACAAAGAAGGTTTCTTTCCTCAAACAGTCCCGGGTCCTTTAAGCGGGGCGTGAAAAAGCATTTGATGAGGCCGTCAAGCTGAGAGCCACCATTGTGGCACTATCGGTGTTTGCAATGGTGACTGACTTTGCCTCAGCTTACCATCAGGTGAAGTCATGTTGACGTGACCGACATAAAAAAAAGAGGATCGCTCTGTCGCATATGAATCAAATTTTGACTTTGATATGTTTTAACTACATTCGAACTGTCGCCATTTTTATATATTCACTTCGTCACCAGCTAGATGGTCAGAAGCTAAAGTGAAGTCCGAAAGGTATAGATGACCATATAACATAAATTATGCGGATGATCGTGAAATGGTGATCCTTAACTTGACGGTCTCAACAGATGCTTTTCGCGCCGTGCTTGAAAACCCCGAGGTTGTAAAAAGAAGAAACCACCCCATCCTAGCCCTCCCCCCATCAGGTGGGCCGTGTGCTTGTCTGCCACCTACGTAGTATAAAAAAACAATGCAAATATTCATATTTATGCATACAAATCTTAGAACTGAGTGAGTAAAATTGAGTAAAATTGAACCCGTGACCTTCGATATCGCAGTTTAACGCTCTGCCACTGAGCCACAGAGGTCATCAAATTAGTAGAGAGTAGTTGCGGAGTTGCCTCCTTATTCAGACAAAACATAACGTAAATACACATTTAAATTACTTTAGTTTTAGCCCAATTCTTTCGTCTATATCAACTTATTGAAATTCAACGACTACTCACTCAGTTACGGCTGTGATTAAAACTCGTTTCGTAACTGAATAACGCCCCAGGGTAGGTGTGGGGGAGCCTAATTATACTTACCTAGCGCACCGCTTTCAACTCCATGATATATGTGATTTAATTTTACTTTTACCGGTGAAATGTGGGTAGATTTTTATATTAAACGTTTTAGCGTTTATTTTCTAGCGTTAGTAAGTTAGTGGTTAAATGAGTCAAACTTACGATCGAGGGATTCTGGGTTCGAATCTAGAGATCTTGTAAAATACGTTTAATATTCGGTCTCGATGTTAGCGAAAATATTAATAAAAATTAATAATACCTTAATAATAACATAATTATAATAATTAATAACCTCTAGTAGCTCTCAAAAAGTAGCAAAACCGAAGAGAATGCGCCAAATGAGGTAATAGCTACGCTTGTGGATAAGGCCTATTGGAGTATCACATTAGAAAAATGATTATATGAACCAGAGATAGCATGAAAAAAGGATATTTGAATAAATACATTCCAACCCAAAGTTTCCCCAACCCCCCCCCCCCCCCCCCCTGTGTAAAAAAACCGACATCCGCGCGGGCGGCGTCGCTGTCATCAGGGGCCTTACTCCGAAAAACGAAAATATTCGTATCCGTTGACGTTTTGACCATTTAGCTACCCCGAAAGTGTTTCGTTTCGGATTTCGGATCCGTCTTCGATCGTTTGACATTGAGGTTGTCGATCGTTATCAGTACACCTCCTACTCCCAAAATACATTTGACGTTTTCGCTGTCGTTGTTTGACAAATGGTCCGTTTTCGTTCGATCCGAAACGTTCATGTACGATTTTCAGAGTAAGGCCCCAGCTACGTTAATAATGTTAGATTTATGCCTACATAGGTAATATGATGATTCTAATAACTGGATAAATAAATATAGTGGATAGGAAGAGGAATACGGATTTACGAGAAAGGTGCGGCCTGAAAGAGAATGTTGTAACGAGAATTGAAAAGGGTTTGCTAAGGTGGTTTAGGCACGTAGAGCGAATGAATACTGAGCGAATGACAAACCAAATATGTAAGGCACATGTAAGTGGGTAAGCAAGCCGGGGTCGCCCTCGCAGTGTAGGTATACGCTGACAAAATTAATGAGTTATTGAAGAAACGTCAAGTCAAAAGCACTCGATACCGGCGGGTTTGCGCGAAGGGTTTAATGACTGTGTAGAGGAAGTGCGGGTCTCTGCTTACTCCGAAGGGAAAAAGGCATGAGCATAATAACTATCGTGTTGTGTTCCCGCCGGTAAGTAGGGTGGCCAGAACTCATTGTACCCTTCCTCCCCCCACCCTTTTCTAACCTCACCACCCCTTCCTAGCCCTCCCCCTTCCTTCAGGGTAGGCAGCGCGTGTGTGACACCCTTAGTGTTGCACACGTCCATAGACTACAGTGACCGCTTCCCATCAGGTGGGCCATGTGCTTGTCTGCCACCTACCTTTAAAACAATGTACCTATGTATAATTGTATAATAACTGTTACTGATTCTAATAGTTGAATAAATAAATATCAAGAAACAGTTTGGAAGAAATATTTGTTAATATTATATCGATACAAGAGGGTGATAAATTCCCTGGTACCGATGGAAGTACTTAGTTAACAGAGCTGATTGGTTTTCTATTTCTGTCACATCAATATTTGTAATCATTTAAGCCTCCGCTAACAAACAACTCGTATAAAATGGCGTCGCTCGTATCGTAAGCAACTACAAAGGAAGGCCTTCTTACATGTTGTTTAGGAAATTTCCTTTAATTTCCAGTAAAACGAGTAAATATACCTATTATACTGTTCTTAGAAATTATTTTCCGTAAGGCGTATAAATATAAGGGGATAATAATATAAATTTGGAACGAATATGCCAAAGAAAAGATACAGACGAACATAGAACATTTTTTATATAGGATACGTCAAAATGACTTCACCTCGCCTGATGGTAAACCAATGGCAAAGTGTCAGGACCGGGGTCACCACTACATACACTGATAGTGCCACAGTGGCGGCCCTCAGCTTGATGGCCCCATCAAATATGCTTCTTCACGCCCCGCTTAAAGGCCCCGGGACTATAGGAGGAAGGAAACATGCGCTGATAAAGAATTCTAAGTCTTTAAGGTGCGGCAAATAAAAGAGGCACCGAACCGCTTGGTTCTTGGTGAAATTGATTGCACTGTGTGAGGGTTATACCTTAACGTCCTCCTTTTTGAACATACATACACATACATACATAATGCTCACGCCTTTTTTCCTCCGGGGTAAGCAGAGACAACAGCCCGCCATCAGCTTCTGTCCTTACATACTTCACGCGCTTCATCTACACTGTTACTAAACCTTTATGCAAGCACGCCGGTTTCGAATGCTTTTTGAAGTTGATTAAAAAACTATGAAGCACCAATTTTCATATTAAGTATATATTTATAATCTTAATATTATATATAAATCTCGAGTCACAATGTTTGTCCTCAATGGACTCCTAAACCACTTAACCGATTATAATAAAATTCGCACACCATGTGCAGTTCGATCCAACTTGAGAGATAGGATAGTTTTTGAACCGGATTTCGACATCCACGCGGGCGGAGCCGCGGGCAACAGCTAGTACCTATATAAAAATGTATTCTAGAATCCATAACACAAGTTAGTTACTATGCTTGCTTTGGGTCTAGAGAGCGCTGTGTGTCGAAGAATATTTAAAAAAGAAGTTACATCAATATTATTAATAGGTATTTAACGGCAAAATGTCCATAATATCATACTTCATTTGGTGAAAGTTCAGAATCGTTTCAACGTCGTGGTCAATAGAAATGGTCGCGCAATAATTTGCGGTGTCACATGTAACATGTTACAAAAATTGTGCAACTTCCCAATTAGCTTCTTATAACCTAGACTCAATGATTTTATATACAAGATATGTTACGTTCATAGTAACTGACACCTCAAATCTGATCCACATTGACAATTGTTGACAATTAGCGTTAAAGTAGTATGAAAGATGGAATAAGCACGTGAGTAAAAAAGACAGCTATAAACATTATCCGTCAAAAAACGTCCCAATTGGGACGTTTTCGAGTCTTCATCTGGCGCGCTCTAGTAACATATCTGCCTCTTTTACATGTATAATATCATTGCCTAGACTGAATAAAATTGGAGTGTTTGTGTGTAATATTAAAATAACCACGTATTACTAAGTTCATCTGGATGCAATACACAGTGCACATACCAAAACAACATTTTTTTAAATTTTTGTCTCTTTATTTTTCCGGTTAATTTCTGAAACAGTTGATCAGATCTGATTTTGACGAGACTCACTGGTAGATAGCTGATGTAACAAGGAGTAACTAAAGCTACTAAAAAGAATTAGCCCCATGCAAGCAATCTATAAACTACAAAATAATTTTCGAGGCTGACGAGAATACCACCCGTATATTTGCACTGGCTTTCAAACACCATATTGACGAAATTGCTTCAGACGAGCTGCCCCTATTGTCTACAGTAAGCCTCAACCTGTTGGACGCTCAATTTGGATTCTGAATGGATTATTGGATAATAATTAACGTGAAATACTATAGCAGTGGTGACAGTGAGACTGGGCAGTGCACTAATGGCGGTGTCTTTGGACATTTGTAACGTAGTTAACAGCCTTACGTCCACCGGAATATAGCCGCAGGTGACCGGGTAGCCGGATTATGAAGATCCTAAATTACCTTGACAATACTAAGAGATGGAGCCAGCATGTTTACCTTGTGAATGTTGAGTTACAGCAGTAGGTTGTGTCTATAGGTACCTAAATACCTCCTCCCCCACCCCTTCCTAGCCTCCCCACCCCTTCCCAGCCCTCCGCTTACCCTTCAGGGTAGGCAGCGCATGTGTGACACCCTTAGTGTTGCACACGTTCATAGGCCAAGGTGACCGCTTCCCATCAGGTGGGCCGTGTGCTTGTCTGCCACCTACGTAGGATAAAAAAAAATTGTAAAGTTCCTCTTATTTTCCTGTTTCTTGTATTTTTATCTTGCATACACAAAATTGTTTAACATAAATTTGTCTACAACATACCTACTCTCAACAGACTGACAGATAGTGAAAACTTTTAATTGGCCGTCTCCTATTACAACTATCTTTGTAACACTAACGATTAGTTGTAAGTTTTCCTAAAATGTAATAAATAAATAAATAAATAAATACATTGGAGATATTAAAAAAAATCTTGGGTTCTTGTATGAATGATTCTGAACACAATTTTTATTTTGGAATTCCTGTCTGTTTGTCTATAGTGCGCGATGGTCGCAAAAACTACTGAATAGATTTTAATAAAAAAAATTGTTTTCAAGATCTCATAATTGATTAAGTAGAACCGGAGATATTAATACGTGCTACTCAAAAAATTCGAAAACCGATGTTCACGCGGGCGGTCCTCGAGCGTAGACTAGTTATAGTAATACGTTGGTAAAGTAACTCGTGGGTTACTAATATCAAAACATGGTACACGGTAGTACATGGTAAGCCACGTATAACCAACACTGCGTGTTCATGTCACACGATAATATTATATACGAGGAATACTTTGCCCGTCGTAATTAAAACGGGTATGATTAAATCTATCGATAAATTAAATTGGTTTAAAATTTCCTAAATAATAGATTTTGTTCGCAAAATACTAGATTTCATTTGATAATTTTGTTTTTCCATCCAGGCTTTACTTTTACTTTAAAATTGTATAATAATCTTAATATATATAAATCTCGTGTCACAATGTTTGTCCTCAATGGACTCCTAAACCACTTAACCGATTATAATAAAATTCGCACACCATGTGCAGTTCAATCCAACTTGAGAGATAGGATAGTTTTTGAAACGGATTTCGACATCCACGCGGGCGGAGCCGCGGGCAACAGCTAGTAGTAAATAGATGAAAGTTCTACTGAATGAAGTTTTCTATTTCACTGGAATAAAACCGACGTGGAACTCACACAAATCGTGTGCCGGGTTATATTGGGTAAGCAATTTGGGGTAAACGCATCGAAAGTTGTCGCATTACCAACCCCAAATTACCCGGGATGGTCAAATGCCTCTCAGCTACATTTCCAGGGGAAAAATCTATCTGTAATTTTCGTTACATTCGTATGCCTACCTCGGTTTTATGATGACCATCATCATTTACCATCGTTTTAGCAATTTTGAGACTTATAAAATAGACGGTAAAGTCTAAAGTTGAAGTACAGTAGTTAAAACTTTGTTTTGCGGCATTGGTGAGTAGCCATTTCAATTTTGTTAATTAAATATTTTGTTCATGCAATTTTGTTCTTTGTGTTAAATATAATTATTTACTAGCTGTGTCCGCGGCTTCGTCCGCATGGTTTTAGATTTATAAGGTTTTTTTTTTTGGAACAAAATTGAAAGAAATTGAAGTAGCCTAAGAGCGTTTGTCCACCACCCGCCGTGGCGCTACCGGGACGGCATATACCGAGAACGAGATTATTTTTAGTTCGGTTTTGTATTGCCGGTACATCGGCCCGTCATCGGTGAAGGGCGTGCGATGGACACATGGCCATAGTAAATGTATATCGCTGCGCCGTCATCATGTCCCGTTTTCGGTGACGACGCGCGACGTTTGTTATTTTACTACAGTACCTACTTAACTTGTATCAAAAATTCATCCGTTTAGTTATGTATATTAATAACCGACGCCCGCGGCTCCGCTTGCTTGAATGTCGGTAATTGCAACTTTCGAAATTGCAATCAAAAATTTTAAATCTGACTAATAGGTACCTTTCTTATATTATATAGTGTTTGCGTCCATCGCGAACACACAGACACAAGTTCAAAAAAAATAAATTGTGTTCAAAATCGTTCACATAATACCTAAATAACCTAAGTTTTTTTTTAATATAATTATTATCTCCAACAGCTTATATTTGAAATCTTATATTTAGTATAAAAACCATCAATTCCACTTACTTTTGCCACAGTAATATTACAATTTCTATGAAAATTTCTTTGATGGTATTCTAGATTTCGTCGAACTACAAAAGGCTTCCAATGATGAAAATTTCTATGAAATAGGATTTACGTCGATTGAAACGTTTTAAAAGAGAATACTGTGAAATGTAATTACATTATTTTATAACTGGTCTATACCCGCGGCTCCGCCTGCATGGGCGTCGGTTTCGCGTTTCTTGACTAGGTATATATCCGGTTCTACTCAACCGATTGTGATCAATTACGTAAGATTTTAAGCCTGACCTATCAAATAGAAAAAATCGCATGGAAATCCGTTTAGTTTTTGCACTCATCTCACACAAGCAGACTCTAAGGCCGCGTTTCCACTGAAGCGAAGCGGGGCGGAAAGGAGCTTAGCGGTGCACGAATTGACCAATCACTATGCTCGAAATCTTCGCTCTGCTTCTATTGAAACAGCACGAGCGGGGTGAAGCAGAGCTGAGCGGATATTCATAAGAAAAATACAGCGAGGCGGCGCGGTGCGGAGGACAGCGGGGTGCCGAAAAAATATAGTAAAAAAAATTAAAATTTGCCATCAGTTTGATTGCATCTAGTTGAGTAGAACCGGAGATATGATCAAAAGTTGCGATGACCGTCATTCACGCGGGCGGAACCGCGGGCATCGACTATAGTTATTTATGCTGTCAACAATACAACACAATAGACGCAAGTTACTCGCCCATATCTTGTTATGCAGAATTTTCAATGTAAGAGGGTGCTATTCAATTTCCGCCGCGCAAAACACATCGTTTGGAAGAATGAAAAAAATATCACCACGTTACATCAGATTCAAGTTTATTTATGTTATTTATTGTGCGTGTTCTGATTATTTTAGCGTTATAAATACTGGCTAATGCCCGTGGCTTCGCTCGGGCAGAGGGTATCGTTATTTGGTCATAATCTCAGGTTCTATTTATAACCAAACATACGGCGGATTTTAAGTCTGACTAAGACATTTTTAACATCAAACGGCATCAAAATCTATTCAATAAGTTTTGTGTCTGTCGTGAACAAAGAGAAAAAAAGAAAATAATTCCAAAAGAAATATTTTGATAAAACATATAAAATGAAATTGAAAACTAAAATTTGTACTAAGTTGCTTGCTAATACAACTAGAAGTCTGACCAAGACCTTTTTAACATCAAACGGCATTAAAATCTATTCAGTAGCTTTTGTATCTATAGTGAACAAAGGGAAAAACAGATAATAGTTCCAAAAAATGTGTGTGTAATGGTGAACCTCTTTCCTTTTTTTTTTTTTTTTCGTGCGGAAATCCTCATGGATACCCACCCCGCGGCCAGCGGGGCAGGTTATGAAGATTTACTTTCAGCTTACCACCAGGCGAGATGAAGTCAAATTGACGTGTCCTAATAGGTATATATAAAAAAAAAGAATTTACTAAAACTCAGATACCAAACTTAGAAATCAAACTAAGTTGAAAACTTAAATTTGCTTACCACAAATAACTCCAAACAAAAAACCATAATGGCTAAAAACTGTTATAGTGAGTACTTTTTTTTGTCATATACCCATATGATTAGTTTCGTTGTGCAAAAAATGGGGTGTGCATTGTCATACCTATGTTTGGTCCCTAAAGAGCACTAAAACTGGCTCGACATGAGATATGCTACACATGCAGAAATATTTACAATGGTAACTTCATGTATCTGCATAATACCTACTCGTAGTAACTATAGTAAGTAATGAAATTAGAGATGAAAATTTTGTCCGTATCATTTTAACCGACTATGAAAAATAAGGAGGTTCTTAATTTGGATGTTTATTTTTTATGTAAATTCGAGCATAACGCTGTCATATAGAATGGATTTGCAAAAATATTTTTTGTTAGGTTAACATTTATTCCGAAATGGTCTCATTTAAATTTCATAACATAACATAAACTCACGTCTATATCCCCGAAGGGGTAGGCAGAGGTGCTAGCAACCACATTTAAATTCCGTGAAGATCTAATGACAAGTTTAGAAGACATACAACGGAACTCTTCAATATATGCCAGCAAATCATCAGCAATTGTTGCTATCATACATTTAAGTATTGTTTTTAAATTTCATAACATAACATCACGCCTGTACACGCTAAATGGGCTCGCAGACGTACCTATGCGTCATATTTGATCCTATATCTGTCGTTATTGCACCGATATGCTTACAAAGTCGGTTTATTTTTTACCAAAAAGTACTTGTTTATTAAAAGTTAGACAAAATAAATAGGTAACAACAAAATGTATCTTCCTCATACAGTCCCGGGTCCTTTAAGCGGGGCGTGAAAAAGCATTTGATGAGGCCGTCAAGCTGAGAGCCACCATTGTGGCACTATCAGTGTTTGCAATGGTGACTCCCATTCCAGAGACTTTGCCTCAGCTTACCATCAGGCGAGTTGAAGTCATGGTGACGTGACCAACATAAAAAAAATCTATATAAAAATTCCTATTTCCCTTGATCACGGCATCACGCGTGAACAGCTGGACCGATGTGGCTGAAAATTGATGGGGAGGTAGCTTAGAACTAGGAAACGGACAAAGGATACTTTTTATCCTGCCACGGTGACGAAGTATATCACGGGCGAAGCCGCGGGGCACAGCTAGTCTTCAATAAACATGAATTCATTAAAACTTGCACTTGCTGTTCAAACCCCTCTGTGGGGTTCTATAATAACTACAAATAGCGTCATGCTTAATAAGGCCTATTGATTCGCACGGCTGACCGATACTTTAATCCCATATAACCCCCGGAAACATATTGCTTACAGCTGAGGCTAATAAAAAAATAACAAGGGTGCATCAACACAATACAATTACAAGTGTAATAAATAAAAACTGCTTTTTTATTCGCTATATTAAAGGTTACCTACTTATAGATTATGGACGAAGATTTATTACTTACTTAATATTAAAATTAACCACCGCGGCGACTGTTTCCCATCAGGCGGGCCGTGTACTTGTCTGAAATGACAACTGTTTCCCAAATTTTCTCACTCATACATAATAACAATTACATTAATATCATTATTATTATTATGTATGATACCTATATTATTATTATCTATAATGATAGTTAGATAGTGAGAAAAATTGGCAAACAGTTGTCATTTCAGACAAGCACACGGCCCACCTGATGGGAAACAGTCGCCGCAGTGGTCGTCGGATGTGTGCAATAATAGGAGCATCAGACTCGCGCTGCCTACCCTGGAAGAGAGACTCAGGCAGGGCATTCTACATTCTACTCCTTAACAGTAAGCATAATGAATATGTTTATCTAATCTTAAAATTAATTATGACAATATTATGTTCAATCATTGAAATGTGCCGCCCTCCTAAAATGGCACGAACGCAGCTGCACATTAGATAAGCTAGTGCAAGTACAATTATTTGCTTTATGTCCCTCTCCCTCACACTTGTACGAAGAAACTTTCTTTCAACAATTTGTACGTGCAAATTCAATTATTGCGCTCATATGTAGCGTACTGTACTTATAAATTTTACATGAGCTGATTCATATAACTTCTATTAAGGTTTGGTAAAATGTGTTTTGTATTAGGTATTTTGCTATCCGAATTGCGTACAGTATTCTCAACATGATCTTAATCGTAATTTGTAGAATAAACGATTACACAATTACCAAGCTGAAGGTAATCTTGATTTTTACTAAAAAATTCTTCTTTATGGTCTTCTTATATTTATTTTCCGAGATTTCCTGAAACTCATCACCGCCACCTCAGTCTTCCCGTTCATCCCGGTTGTATCCGAGGCCTTAAATGACAAAGCCGGGGTGCGAGGGAAATGCTCTTTGGGCCACCTTACACCCTGGCGTCAGAAGACCCTAGACGGCGTGCGGTTTTAGTCGGTAAGAGTTCGACATAACGTGTGAGTATCCATGAGGATTTCCGCTCGGAAAAAAGACCTTAAATGACAGGTGGAGTTGTCTGTCACCTCCACTGAGTAAGTTCACCCTCCTTTTCCTGGGCGCAAGACGGGGACACCGTGTAGGTCTCAAACACAAGGCGGTCAAAGACTAGCGTATCCGTGGGGATTCCTGCACGAATAAAATACCTTCGCTTATTTGAGCAAATTTTAACTTCCAAAATTTGTTATCGAAAAATGAAGTATTAGTTAACAAAAAATTATTACCCTGCCTGGTCAGAAAATTGTCAAACGACTAGTGCGACTAGTTTACTGAAGTTATTTTTTGTTGAATTTATTGATCAACTGCAATCCTATAGAAATATTCATACTTTATATTACCTGTGCAGATACAGTAGCCGCTAGTATCAATCTATTATTTGCCTTGTAAAAGATTTCATTGCCTACTGACATAATAAATAGCCTACATCATTGCCTATACTGACATACGTCATTTTCCAACCATACAAGTGGTGTATAAAGCAAATAACTGCCGAAGCCTTTGTCTGCACTATTGATAGCCAGGGGCACAAAACAAACACAACACGCCAGTAACAGAAACAGCAATAGGCAATATATTTTACTTTTCAGAGTCAGCCAGCAGGACTCCAGTAACGAATGATTTCAATGAATAGATGAAGGTAGTATCTATCTATATAAAATTTAAAATTAGTGGTGTCTGTACATTGAATATGTAAAATAAAACTTAGATTATAACATTTATCATCAGAAAAATCGAAACATCTTTTTATAAAATATTTTTTTTTAGAATTTTTTTAAATTTGTGCTCGGTTTTGATACGGTTTTGATTTTTTTCGCTACTAGAAAGTGATAAGGTAAAATAAGTGTAAGAATAACCTAAGTGGTATAAAAAAAAATATCTGTAGCATAAAATTATGAAAAAAAAAACTCAATTAAGTCTATAGGCGGAAAAAAATTAAATTGCTATCGTAAAAAGATGAAAGAATGTCGATCGCGAACAGACAATATTGGTTTGTTGATCCCAAATGAATGAAAGAGAAACATAAACTGTATCAACTGCTTATTATGTTACCCCAAATGGGAAAAGTCAACAGGGGTAACTGTTTGTATAAGGGTAAGACAGAGAATATGGGGAACCTGTCACTTACGCACTTTGGTACTTGAAACTTCATACTATAAACGATTAAAAACACACATTTTTATACCACTTAGGTGGCAGACAAGCCCATGGCTCATATGTGAAGCGGTCACCGTGTCCTATGGACGTGTGCATCACCAGTGCGTCATACTCGCGCTGCAGATTCTGAATTTTCTATAGGTACCAGGTTGCCGACCCCATCATCAAACCAGTTTTATAGTAGGTACCATAATATCGTATCGTCACCAAAGATACGCAGGTATACTAAATTTAAGTCCAATCTAACGTCAGGAAGTGTTTCTAATTGAGTTTTCAAGTTTTGAGCAACGGCAACGCCTTGAGGCGGAATGCTTATGGGTTCTAGAATGCAGATAAACATACTTATTTTTGTGAATAGATACATATCTTAATATATATAAATCTCGTGTCACAATGTTTGTCCTCAATGGACTCCTAAACCACTTAACCGATTATAATAAAATTCGCACACCATGTGCAGTTCGATCCAACTTGAGAGATAGGATAGTTTTTGAAACGGATTTCGACATCCACGCGGGCGGAGCCGCGGGCAACAGCTAGTATTATTATAAACAGAAACACTCAGACCAATGACAATAGACATATTCATGCATAAAAATATTTGCACTGAGCGGGAATCGAACCCGCGCTCCCTGTAGTAGCAGTCGAATGCACTACCGCTACGTCACAGAGGCGATCAAACCAAACAACATAACAAGTGAAATAAGCTTGTAATATTTTGTACACATAATCTGTTTACAAAATAGCAAAAAAACATATTTTCACATCAAAAATATGCTCCATGATCTAAAACGAACGTATAATATGTCCCTCTGAATAAAACCGCAGTATAAACTGGCCCATGTATCATGTTTATCAATAAGTCCTTTACTTTATATCGATCCGGGGCGCTATACCCGACTTTTTTTACTAAGTGTTATTATTTAAGGTAATGTTAAGCTTTGTTGGGGATGTTGGGACCCTCGCACGGGGACAGAGGGGTAAATGGCTAAGATCACTATTGTGCGTCGAGTGCGGGGTCGGAACACCGCTTTTTGCAACAATATTCTTTTCATTCATGACAAATAGGTGAAGCGTTCAAGTTTAGATCGACCGTATTATCGAAAACTTTTGTTTTATTGACCGATTTCAATAAAAACTACACTTGAGAGCAAAAAAATTACGCACTTTTATACTTACCCACTTAAAGGACTCTAATTATTAAAAGACCCCTTTTAGTAGGAAAGTCTATTTATTGCTTTCGAGGATATTTCTAAAATAATATGACACGTATTTTTTTCGAGGAATTCTATATTACCAATTATTGTTATTTCCAATAAGCAAATACTCAAGGTGGGAATAAAATTACGATTTCCCGTAATATCTATTCCAATTTCACCTCCTTAGAAAAATGGCAAAATGCGTCGCATAGAAACAAGTATGTAATAGTGTAGCATCTAACTTGGCAAGGTTTTTTGGAGTACTGGGGCCCACACTACTCCAAAATCTTGCCAAGTTAGATGCCGTGCACTATACTACCATTTAGCGCAAGCATCTTCACCTCTAGACTTGCGCAAGAGTTACGTAAGTATACTGAAACTTGCATTTCTTGTCTGTTTGTCTACTCGTTGGCGATGGACGCAAAACTATTGAACGGATTTTGATGCGATTAGAAAGGCCTAAGGCTGTTTGTCCACCGCTGCCGTCATCGTCAGGGCACCGAGAACGTTATGACGGGGTTGATTTACCGCACATACATTTATATGGCCATAATGTCCACCCGCACGCCCTCACCGTTGACGGGCTGATGTATCAATAAAAAATCAAACCGAAATAATCTCGTTTCTCGGTGCCGTGACGGTGGATAAACAGCCTAAGTCAGAATTAAAATTTACAGTACCAGAAGTATGACCAAAAGTTGTACTAATCGACATTTACGTAGGCAAAACCGCAGGCATCTGCTAGTTTACCTATATAAAATGTTTGAGATATAATAACATATTTCAAAGGCCAATTATAATTTACGTTAAAGTATTTAATTATAAAATTGCCCTCTTGAAGTTTGACGTCAAGGTTGTTTTCTCCTTTCCGCCGAACGTTAATATTCTTTGCAAAGCAAATAAAATCTTTTTGGGTGAATAATAATCCTTTCAAGACCAGCCGTGTTGTTTATTTAGAAAATACTCACTGTTGCCCGTGACCGCATTAGGTCCGCTATAGATTTGGAGCACCGTGGTTCCCAAATCCGAGAGGGCCATCTCAAATCCGGAGATGGTCCGGGTCAAACCGGGGTGCGAGGGAAATGCGCTATTCGGCCACATTACACCCTGGCGTCAGAAGACCCTAGACAGCGTGCGATTTTAGTCGGTAAGAATCCGACATAACCAGCCCCACTGGCTGCGGGGTGGGTATCCATGAGGATTTCCGCATGGAATAAATCTAGCATACTACACAACGCTATTCAGACCCAAATTTTAAGCATAGCTTAACTAGCAGGCTTGTGTAATGGGTTCTAGAATGCGGATAAACATGACATACTGAGACATACATAGGAACACCCAAACCAATACAAACTTTCATGTTCGTGCACATAAATATTTGCACAGAGCGGGAATCGAACCCACGACCTCCAATTTAGCAGTCGAACGCTCTACCGCTACGCCACATCATTATAATCTTTACCTCAGTGGTCTCGATCCCAACACGTTCAGTTGGTATTTACCTATACCTATGTTATTCCAGACTATAATCTATCACTGTACCAAAGTTCAGCCAGATCCTTTCAGCCGTTTTTGCGTGAAAGAGTAAAAAACAATACATCCAGAGTGCCTATACTGAGTTGCACAAACATTTTTGACAGAAGTTGTCAATGAGTTAAGTGAATCGGTGTGTCACATTAGGAGCTAACTTGCTCAACGAAAAATGATTCCCATGTTTGCCACCAGGCGGCGCTAATCCAATTCCAGTAAAATTTGCGTTTACGCGCTCACTAGCGAGTGTGAAATGCAAGTGCAAAAACTCAGTACATAGACTCTCCGCCATCCAGACATAGGTACATTCTTAAAAATCTTCACGTTTATAATATTAGTACTTAGGAAGGAATAGGTGCTAAGAGAAACATAACAATAGAATGAGATAAGGCTTAGCGGGAAATTGCCTTTTCATTCCAACTGGGGAAGTGTTGCCAACCTATAGAAAATTGCAGTTATTTGAATAGTACTCGCATAATATTGTGTTTCTACCCTGTATTAGGGTTGTCAGAGTAAGGTATCTTGGTAAACTATTATCTTAATTTAAAATAGATGTTTGTATTTTTCTGGTATCTAGATGGCCCCGATCAGTCAAATATTGAATGATAGGAAAGACAGACAGAAACCTTATAGTAACACTAGTGTCAAACTCAGATAGTAATGATTTCACAAAACCATAACGAATTCCAGTTTTTTTTTTGGGCGACCCTATTTTATACAGCAAAGAAACTCCAAGCATAACTTGCTGCATAGTCTATCGCATTGTGGGACTAGTCCTACCATCAGAGTCCACATTCTGGCAGTAAGATATAACAGGTAGAACCACAGAACAAAGAAAAATCCTTAGGACTAGAAATCGTATGGGGGCGTGTTTGTGTCGCCAAAAACCTAAGTGTAATTGCATTTACCTCACACATATACACTTGTGTATGTGCACAACGCAGGCTAAAATAATCAAAAAACAAGTTTATGCGATTGATTTTAAGGTTTATTTTCCTATAAGTTTTCACGAAATATTTACTTCAATATTCTAGAAGTTTCTATACCTGTCCAATTCAGGATGCTAAATGATAATTTTGACAGTCCACGTCTATGAAGTATCGTATTTTTATATACAAAATAATACCTCTAAAATTATCGTAGCACATTGACAAGTACCGCCCACTTTTCATAGTGAAGCGTCTTGCAAGAATTCAGCACAATTGACTATGACACACAGGAATCGAATGAATCGAACTTAAATTAATTTATTGAAATTTTTAAGTACTTATCTACTACAATTTTTTGTAATATAGCTAATAATAATATAATATAATAATAAAAGTGGCTAAGTATAATGCAAGACATAATTACGGTAGGTACCATAAAACTTCTCTTTTATCATTCTGAAATAAGTTACCTAAAATAATAAAAAAATAAATGCTTTTGTGTTTTTATAACTATCGATTCCATATTCTACGGGAACGATAATCGAAAATCGATTAGATTCATTTTCGATTATACTATATGGGGTACACTACTTAGAGCTGTCAAAATTATCATTTTAGGTAAGTTTGTGAAAAATGTACGACAGAATGTGGTGTCCGTATTTTGAGTTAAGTTAATTTCATCCTTACCATTGTTATATTTAAGGACTGATTTGCAATACAATACAATTTTAGACATCTATTGGTGAAAAGCAAAACCATAATGTACATTGATTTTGCTATTGACCGCTAGATGGGGTATTATTGGGATAAATAAATGTGTACTCTATTCCAACGTGGCTTGAACATAATTTTGTTGTATATTACTTTAAAATGGGGGCAGATTTGATGGTAGTCTGTAAGCATCATTGAAGTTTATACCTTGTCAAAACGTACTTTAAATTCATTTTCAGTAAAATAAGGTGTGTAGTTCTGCTCTTCTTATATTTTAAGGTAAAATGTATGCAACCAATAAGACGTCCTATAAGTCTGTGTGAGTGTATTTTTTGGCGACAGCTATTCCTTTGTATTTTTACTTAATTACTACTTCTATGGTTTTTTAATGTTCTGTGGGTAGAACGCACTGGTAGGTGGTTTTACTTATTACCAGCTGGTAAACTTTTTGCAAAAACTTTTTCGTGCAGAGATTCCCCCGAATACGAGCCACCCGCGCGCCCTTGACCAGTCCCGGAAAGGAGGGAGGGGTTATCCAGATGGACTATTACTATTACTAAAATAACCTAACAAGTTTTGCCAGCCTCACTACTATCATGAATTTTTATTAAACGCTTTTATTTAACTTGACCTGTTTGTTTGGGTCGAATCTAGTATAATTTGAAAATTAACCCCCTTCCTTCCTTGCCATACATCTTTAGTTCTGGTGACAATACAAGTTAATCCTATTCTGTATCATTATAAATCCAAGATGGCCACCGCTTCAAAATGGCGGCATACGTAATTTTTCACAACTACCGCAATATATCAAATGAAAGGGCTTGATATTTAGATATATGTGAAAAAAAATCCAATATGGCCGCTTTTAGTGTATAAAAGCGTTTAACTTAAAACTTTTTTTACTTAATTTATTTGAATAAACTTACAGAAATACCAAGTCCAGTTTTGCATACCCTTTCTTGCCCTTAACACATGCCAAGTTTTTCTCTCACCCTCATTATAAGAAGACATAATTATATTTTTAACTTGAGGGAACTCAATACAGGACCTATCGTCTACCCATACTCGCTTTATATCTTGTTTTTTTTATATAGGACACGTCAAAATGACTTTACCTCGCCTAATGGCAAGCTAAAGGCAAAGTCTCAGGACTGGGGTCACCACCACATACACCGGTAGTGCTACAGTGGTGGCTCTCAGCTTGACATCCTCATCAAAATGCTTTTTCACGCCCCGCTTGAAGGCCCTGGGACTATAGGAGGAAGGAAACACATGCGCTGGTAAAGAATTCCAAGTCTTTATGGTGCGGCAAATAAAAGAGGCACCGAACCGCTTGGTTTTGGAAATCATCCAGATTTTTTCTTAATAAATATAAGATTACTTATTAGAGGCATACATTAAGTGTGATTTAACGGAGCAATTTGTGTCGACGGAAATAGCAACGTTTCCAATTAGATGATAATAGGCGATGTCACTTCCGTCCTTTGAGCGATACGCCAAATGTACGTTTAATAAATAGGTTAATTGATTAAGCGATTGATATTAATTAAAAAAATAACTTTTCTAAAAACAAGCTTTCTATTAAGTGCATAAGCCCCCTCCCATTTTCCCTCCCCAATCCCCCCAAACCTAGCAGGGTTAGCAACGCAAGTGTGACACCCTTTGTTTCGCACACGTCCATAGGCCACGGTGACCGCTTCCCATCAGGTGGGCCGTGTGCTTGTCTGTCACCTAAGAGTATAAAAAATAATTACAAAAAATTATAAGAATATTTATCCGCCTTCTAGAGCCCACAACACTAGCTAGCTATGCTTTAAATGGGTTAGAGAGCACTGAATGAATATTTATGTCATTTTAGTAGAAAAAATTGTAAACACCTAGTACTTACCTAGATTTTTTTCTTTTCTACGTATGAATATCGCAAGCAATGTTGAGATAAAAAAAACAAAGCTATTATAATTCTGTTACATTTATCTTTACAGATTTACATACATATCTATCAAAAACAACATTTTACATTATAATAATCTATATTTTAAATTAACACGTACTACTGAAACTAGGCTACAAGGGAAATCGTACCTTATTGCGACTACCCAGTGTAGAAATTCAAATCAAATAAAAACAATCTGACCTTTTTGTTTCTGCTCCTCTACTAGTGGGTTATGCGATCCTGGTACTTTTACAGGAAATAAAGAATCGAATCCACGTGTAAGATCGTGGCAATTTTTATCATAATGGTCAATGTGTAATGGGGGCAGTCTATTCACTCATTGTGAATAAAACATTATTAGGTATAACTAGAATATAATATTTACATGTATGATCCACAAAAACACATAACAACTATTTTTATTGAATACTGTACGAAGAGGCAACGTGACATGACTGAGTCATTTTCATTACGTCTTATGCGAACATTAGAGTTGGAGTCCCGCTCATAACTTTCCCGAATTTTGAAAAAACGATGGTTTTTAATGCGTTCCTTCCATAGCTTTTATAGGTACATGAATTACCCTGACCAAACTGGTGATCAGTTGATGTTATGAGGATCAATAACTGTTTGTAGGTACCACTATTGTTGCATAACTAATGAAAGAAAATAATACAATCATTCTTGCGTAATGACTACATACACGTAATTAGTAAACGTTGATCTCTTTGTTAGTAAACTGAGATTTTATAACCATACAATCATGACCTGGTTACTTACCTTACCTTGGTGACCTTTAAGATGCCCCCCCCCCCCTTTCAGGGGGTCGAGGGGGCCATCTTAAAACCTTTTAGTAAGCGATCAGATCTGAAATATAATATTCATTACATGTCATAATGTTATGATCATTACGAGTACCTAGCAGATTGTCTGCATGTAAGTTAAAGATCGTACAATGTTACATGTCTCGCCACCTGTTATGATCTAGTGGAACTGGACAGCTGGACCTCGTGCTGAGCGCGCGCGGTGGGGTGCGCGTGAGCAGGGCCGACGAAGGTCTGCAACCTGTGGACCGCCACCACCCGCCGCTGGCCGTGAGCCTCGGCCTGGCGCGCCCCGCCGCCGACGCCGCCGCCCCCGCCCCTGCCCCGCCCTCCCTGCAGTGCTCTCTTGGCTCGTTATCACGTAAACAGTGGAATTTTAGTAAGGCCGATTTTTATTATCTAAGTATATAATTTGTGTTCCGCGATGGATTGGAGTGAGCTGTACGAGCAAAACGATCCTGAACTCATTTTGAATGTATTCTATAGTAAGATATACGAGGCCTTCGATCTTAGTGTCCCGCGTAGACAGGTAGGCGCGCATATTAGAAGTAGGTACATTTATCCAGTTTGGTATACACCTGACCTTAATAGAGAAATAAGACATAAGCACGTATTGCATAGGAAGTATAAATCTAGTAAGCTACAGAGTGATTACGAAGCATTTAGTAGGGCTAGGGCTAAAGTAAAGACCGAGACGGCACGAGCTCACGACCATTATTGTGAACGGGTACAGTGCCGTCTGGCGAGCGAGCCTCGAGCCTTTTGGGAGTATATGCGATGTAGGAAGGGCTCCTCGAATATTTTAAAGCTAGAAAGGGACGGACGCATTCTGACACAGCAGGAGTGTGCGGATGAGTTCGCAAATTTTTTTAAATCGGTCTATGACCAGGAGTCGCCCACACTGAGTGCGGCGGCAGCTAGCGCGGCGCCCGCGCCCGCGCCGGGTGCGCGCGTCTGCTTGTCGCCGCTGAGCGAGCGCGCCGTGCGCGCCGCGCTAGCGCGCCTGCCCGCCAAACGCTCCACGGGGCCCGACCCTATACCGGCATTCTTTTTTAAGGACATTCGTATGGTTTTAAGTGAGCCCTTGCTACATCTTTACAATGCATGCATAGAAGGTTCCACCTTTCCAGAGCGTTGGAAAATCACACGTGTTGTGCCTGTGCCCAAAGGTAGGGGGGGGTCGGAACCGTGTAATTACAGACCAGTGGCTGTCCTTAGCACCCCGGCCAAAGTGTTTGAGGCGGCACTTCACAGCAGCCTCTATGAGCAGGTGAACGTGCAGTTATCCGACGCGCAGCACGGTTTTCGTACGGGTAGGGGGACGACAGGGAACCTCTTGCATCTGATGTCACGTTTGGTACCAGCGGTGGACGCTGGTACTCAGGTGGACGTAGCCTACTTTGATCTCAGGAAAGCTTTCGATTTGGTCGAAAATGATATCCTCTTGACACGACTGGCGGCCGTGGGCTGCACACCGCACGCGCTAGCGTTCTTTGCGAATTACCTACGAGATAGACGCCAGTATGTGGATTGTGGGGGGTGCTTTTCCGAGCCATATTTTACAAGATCCGGTGTCAGCCAAGGCAGTAATTTAGGGCCTCTCCTGTTCATCCTGATGATAAATAGCCTGCCTGAGGTAGTTATTCACTCGATTCCATTACTTTTTGCTGACGATCTCAAGTTGGTTAGAGAGATTACCCAAACCACTGATCACAACTTGTTGCAGCGGGACATAGATAGGGTCGTTAATTGGAGCTTAGAAAATAGATTATACTTCAACATAGATAAGTGTTCAGTTATGTCATACAGTCGGGCACGTAACCCTAGTCATCATTCGTATACAATGGAGGGAGCGCCGTTGCAGCGCATAACAGAGGTCAAGGATTTAGGAGTAAGGTTCAGCACCGACCTGACGTTTAGGAAACATATTGCAGACGTCTGTAAAAAGGCTTTTCGCAATCTTGGATTTGTTTTAAGACAGTCGAGTCACTTTACGAACATCGCAGCCCTGAGAGCGTTGTATGAGGCCCTGGTTAAGAGTCACCTTGAATGCAATGCTGCTATCTGGTCCCCACATGAGGCAAAATATAGGTTGATGCTGGAGCGTGTCCAGAATAAATTTGTTAGATTTTTATATCTTAAATTGTATGGTGTTTATCCCGGATACCCGTTGCTGTACCCTACTTTGTTTGTCCTGGGGATGGTGGGGTACTACAAGCTGGAGGTCAGGAGAGAGATGGCGCTGGTCATCTACGTGTTCAAGGTGATTCGCGGTAAGGTCCACAACCCAGCCATCCTATCGGAGGTGAAGCTGTGCGTGCCGGACGGGTATGTGGCGAGGCGGCGGCGCCCGGTGCTGCTGGCGCTGCCGGCGCCGCGCACCAACCTGCTGGGACGCACTGTGCACTGTGCGCGCTCAATGCGGTTGCGACACGAGTGGACATAATATTCTCTTGTTCGATGAGTGACCTCACGCACGCAGGCCACATATTGTATACTTAATTTCAATGTATAATTTGTCATAGTAGTGGGTATATTTATGTGGGTAATGAATAAATAATTGAATTTGAATTTTCATCATTGGACATTAAATTATTGTAAATTGACATTATTATATGTAATTTTGACATTTTGAATTGAATAGGTACAATTTATTAGTTTGACATTAGTAATTTAATTATTATTGTGACATTATTATTGGAATTATTATTTTGACATTAATAACTTAATTATTATTATGACATTATTATTGGAATTATTATTTTTGACATTATTTATGAAATGTAATTATTGCTGTGACTTTATAGTTTGAACATTATTTTGTCATCATGCTCGAGAATTATCTTCAAATTACTGAATTTTATTGCATCTACTTGTATTGATTTTGTATTTTTTAATATTGTGTGACAATTAGTATTTAGATTATAAGCATGAACTTGTTATAATTATGTTGCTGCTCTGTCGCATTAGGTTACCTGTAATGACAAAGTATGTGTGTAATAATAAACAACAACAATAAACAATAAACTAATTTAGTACCGTAAGTTAAACACAGATGGCGCTATATAGTTAACGATCATTCCTAGATTGCGGTGTTAAGAGTCTCCGCAGTTAATATAAGAACATTTTGTTAATAAGTGTAACGGTAACAAATATATAGATAGGTACATGTGTACCAAGCCGGGGTGCGGGGGAAATGCTCTTTGGGCCACCTTACACCCTGGCGTCAGAAGACCCTAGACGGCGTGCGGTTTTAGTCGGTAAGAGTCCGACATAACCTGCCCCGCTGGCCGCGGGGTGGGTGTTAATGAGGATTTCCGCACGAAAAAAAAAAAAAGGAACATGTGTACCTACCTATCTATATATTTGTCATATAATGGCTTCTATATAGAAGCCAGCTACAATTTTTTGACCTAGTTTTTATAGTTGATAGGCTCGCGTTTGACCACTATCTCACCTGATGGTAAGTAACCTCACAACATGTAATTGGGAGCGAACCTCTTGGTCATCAACCGGAATCTTTAGGAATATAATTATGATAGGAAAACTGGAAGATATAGAATGGATCGCTCAGGCTCAGAATGTCCCTTTCCCAAAATGTTTTGGATAGTATTGAAAGGTGAATGTTTTACAATCACCTTTCAATGTCGAACGAAGTAATCGCGTTTAAGTAAATAATTTGAGTAGTAACTGCTCCACTCCAAATTCCAGGAATTCCAAATTATCAAAATTATTATTTGCACTAACTTTATCTTCATTCCAATAATCCGAAATTCCCATTAATCCAACAGTGTCAGTTTAACGAGATTGTAATTTATTATTAAAATACTTCATTAATACTAAATTGCGAGAACACCATTTGTTTACCATGCTATAAGCCCCTTATTTTTAAAAAATATATTAAAAGTGTTTGGTAACTCGTGAACAGAGTTAATTGAATTTGTCTCCTGTGGCGTTGGTTAAATAAAACCTTGTCGTAGTACCGCGTCATGTCCAACAGCGAACCACAGGGGAGAATTATTCAGGTAACATTCAATATTCGTGGTCAACAGCCTCTCTCCGCAAACAAATAAATACCACAATTTCATTCAAATTAAGCTCATTTTTGAACCTTGTATCTCAAAAATTTCATAAATAAAAATTATAGTCCCGAATAAATAATGATAAAATTCAACATTGTGTAATCTTTTGGATCGCTAGATAACCGTATCTAGCTAAACTTTTATGCTTTCTAGCAAACAGCCTTTTTTTTCGTGCGGAAATCCTCATGGATACCCACTTGCGGCCAGCGTGGCAGGTTATGTCAAACTCTTACTGACTAAAACTACACGCCATCTAGGGTTTTCTGACGACAGGGTGTAAGGTGGTCCATAAAGAATTTCCCTCGCACCCCGGCTTGACCCAGGCCATCTCCGGATTCGTGATGGTTCTCTCGGGTTTGTGACAGGCGACCCCACCCGTTACCCCTAGGCCTGCTCTCATAGAGGACGGAGATCGTTGGACCTCTGACACCTGCGGCGTCTACGCCCGTCGCCGTCCGGGAGAGCCCTGTGTATCCTCTCCCGAACCCTTTCCGCCCCCTCCTTCTCGAGCATCACTTGCTCGCAGAAGGAGGCGGTGGTCTAGCAAACAGCCTGCTTGATGGTGAATGGCTACCATTATTTATGAATACTTAGCGACAAAAACCTACGCTAGATACATCGTCCGTGAATCTATCATCATACCGGTATATATCATCGTACCGGTCTATTAGTGAGACTCACACACCTGCTTCAGAGGCAATCTAGGGTGCATGGCAGTCGTGACGATATTAGGAGTTTCTCTACACATCTAGAAAATTATCCCAGCTTGCCTACATTTAGCTAGGCTAGGCTTGAGGTGATGGTTGTCGCAGTACTTGTGTGTACCAGTAGCTATTAGCGTAGTCTGAACCAATATCTGTGTTTTGTCACGCAGTGCTGCGACGACAATCACCTCTTCTTTCATGAGGCTATCAAGTCGAGGGCCACCATTATGTCACTGTCGGTGTATGTAATGGTGACTTCCTGAGACTTTACCTTTAGCTTACCATCAGGCGAGGTGAAGACCGAGATGAAAAAAACATAACAATTAAGACGGTAATTATTAAGGTTCATCCTCACTCTTACACCCTAAATTGCCCCTGCGGTAGGTGTGTGAGTGTGTGTGAGTAAGTTATTATAATTACTTACTTGAAAAAAAAAACGAAAACTTGTCCCGATTTACTGATTTCAACAGTTTAACTAGCTAGTATTATAGGTTCTAGAATGCGAATAAACATACTTCTATACTTATTTTTTTGTAAATACATAACATATACATAGAAACACCTAGACCAATTCAAATAATTCAGAGTCAAAGTCAAAGTCAAAAGAAGGTAGAAACACCTAGACCAATTCAAATAATTCAGACTAATATTATGCCCATAAATTCAGTTCAATTCAATTCAATTCAATTCAATAATCATTTTATTTCAAGCAAACACACTCATATATCATTAGTACATAATCATAAATAAATATTTATATAAATAAAATAAATATTTGCACTGAGTGGGAATCGAACCCGCGCCCCTGTCGTAGCAGTCGAATGCACTACGGCTACGCCATTGAGGCAAATATGAGAGTGGTGTCATTGTACGACTCTGTTAACGGTTCGCAGAGCTAATCACCCTCGCGGGAAATTAAGAGTTTGCCTCCGTATGTCTGTTTGATTCCCATTGCAACATTGTACTTTGAATCATCTTCACATTGATAGTTAGGTAATTATTATCACCAACGATATAATTCTTCAACCTAGCGACTAGGTTACCTAGGACGTCTGAAAATGCAGCAGTGGAGTTTTTTGCGCCGTTTCTTCTCCACTAGCGCCTAGGAAGCGGTGGTAAACTTAGAATTAAGTAGTTCTTGACGTCAAAAAGATGTAATTAACGTTGCACTATATGCAACATAGTATACAATTCAATTTCTTTATTTTGAAAAATTTCAATTTCTTTATTTTGAGATATAAAGAAATTGAAATTAGCATTAATCCAAGTCGTATCCAAAGCTTTCACCTCGGAGTCTGGTGTCCGCTTTACCAGTCTTTAACTGCGGATTTGGCTGGACCACGATATTTTTCGTGAAGCGACTGCCATCTGACCTTCACAACCCAATGGTGACATTAGGCGATATCGAAGCATTGCAGCTATATCGTTGTTGTTGGACTTTTTAGGAGGGCTCCAACTACCCGTAACGACTGCCATAAATGTTTGTATGGCAACCGGGTCCGACGGTTTAACGTGCTCTCCGAGGCACGACCAGACCAATGCAAATGCCCATATTAATGCATACAAATATTTGCACTGAGCGGGGATCGAACCCGCGCCTCCTGCGCAGCGGCCGCGTACACTACCGCTACGCCACAGAGGCCCAATAATTATACCAACGATATAATTATTGGGTAGTATAAGACAGTGGTTTGTCACCTGTAGGTAGTGTCTGAAATAGCGTAGGTATTGAAAAAATAAACTCTACACCCCGTTCCTCTTAAAGTGATTGATACAATAAGATCTTACAGTGTTTGCCACAATAACGGTTAGGATTTGGTTCGAAACGGATTCGGTTGGGAGCGGTTAGAAAAGTTGACATTTAATTCAGCTGCTTTATTAATTTAAAAAACTATCATTAGGTATTACATGATAAATATTAATATAATAATTATGTAACGCGTACATATAAGTGCATTGATTCCATATATTGCATAACTACCTACATAAGTGGCATTAAGAACATTCCAGAAATATTATGTTGTCCAACCTACTTCTAAAAAAGGTTTCAGATCCTGTATAAATGCCTTGATCGTTGCTAATACATCCGAGATCGTCTTATTTAAATGTGCACGATCTGCATTACAAACGGCAATTATTTGCATGTCATGGTGGAATACGTATAAATAAAATAAAGCAATAAATAGACCATGTCGTATTTTTTTCATTGCTCAATACTTGAGTTGACTCCGCTTGTTGTGAAATACCTGTTTAGATAAACATTTGAAGATTATTATTATTTTGTAAGTAATGTAAAATACCCCTTAACGTAGGTATATCACAGATTTCAATGCTGCATCTCTAAACTTAAAATTCTCTAAAATTTTCTAGTTGCATCTGTTTCTTTCCTTATCAGATAGAAAAGGACAGATGATTTATTTTAGTGAACACCTGTCAGATTAAGTCGGCGCCTTGACGGTACCCTTCAATTTTAGTCGACATCTACGAACATGCGACTTAACTTACTACCAACAAGGCGCTGTCTTAATTTGACAGGTCTTAACTTAAATAAAATCATCTGTCCTTTTTTATCAATTAGAAAATTTTAAGTTTAGAGATATAACAACAGAATTAGCAGCAATCTTACTGATGAACCACAAGCAACGTGATTGCCGTTGCGCAGGCAGGAATCGTTTAGAATGAATGCTTATACTATAAAAGTATTTTATAATTACTTCTAACAATGGCAAAAACAATATAGGTAAGTATTTATTATAATAAATAATAATAATCATGACATTATAACTATGGGTTGTTGTTAACATAACTTATTAGTCAAACGATTGTATTATATAAATAACATTATCCTATTAATTTTATAAACAAGAAGTTTATTTGTATGAATGTATGCATAACTTGAATGTAGGTACAGATGCCGGCACGTAAATTGGCCGGACGCGTCATATGCGCAAAGGTCGATTTTTAGGTTCACTTTTTTAGAGAGACGTATTGTACCGAATCAACGTTCCGTTCGTTCGAACTTTGAATCATTTGATTGGCTCAAAGTGCACAATGCGCGAACTATCCCAAAACCTGGCCAAGCTACGTACGTATAACTTGTCACTCTTGCACGCAAAAACAGTTTCGATGGATCTGGCTGAATTCTGATGATGCTGAATCTGGAGAATTGAGAATTTTCTGTGCTAACACCATAGGAAACTTTGGTCTTCCACTGAATCCCTCCAGTGAGTTCTGGCTGTCCTAGTCACCGCCGGGAACACAACACGATGGTTTTTTTATACTACGTAGGTGGCACACAAGCACACGGCCCACCTGATGGGAAGCGGTCACCGTGGCCTATTATGGACATGTGCAACACACGCGCTGCCTACCATGTAGGGAAGGGGGAGTACTAGGAAGAGCGGGGGCAGGAGGGATACAGTGAGCTCCGGCTACCCTACTTACCGCCGGGAACACAACACGATGGTTGTTATGGCTGCGATCTTCTGTAGGGCGGAGTTTCTACTCCAGTCGGACTATTCATTTGGACGAGAGATACCGTCATGTCCTATCACTATTAAATTATATTTAATTAGTCTAACGTAATACATTAAATGAAATTTAAAAAAAAGACATCCCTAGAATAAGTTGGCAAAGGAAGCAGGAGCGAGGATTCCACACGAACGATACCGCGGGCAAATTTCAAATTAATTCTGACTTGTAATCTGGTGCAAATAACGGCGATGGCACAATATTTTGCTCGATTATTAGATTTTAAATATAATAATAAAATAAGAAAAAAAATCCATTTCAAATATTGTTACTAAACGCGCGTACGTGGAATTTTATACAAAAAAATATCAAAGAATTTTATTACCTTATATGTTACAGCAATATGTACTCGAGATTTCACTGTGGAATTGCATAAATTCTGTATAAGAGTAGGTTGAATTAAAAATATCTCGCATAAGCGTAGAACGGGCGTAGTTATTGAAAGTATTCAACGTTAAATATTATTGAATTTGTGAAACATGATACAGACTAGGTAGGTTGAATACCATTATAACTAAAGTTATTTAAACTATTTTCATTTTCTTACCTAAAGTCATAAGGTATATGACTCACGAAGACGTCACGTGATGCGATCGTCGCTGAGATCTGCCTTTTATTTGCATGTTCATATTTGTAATTTTCTGATATTTTTCGTCTTTCGGCTCAATTGTATACCAAGATACAATATACTCACAAAATGATGCCACACATTAATTTATGTGCCGTTTGAGAATACGAACCCGCGTCTCCAGCGCCAGCCGACCATTTAGACCGTGCGTTATACCACTAGGCTATCGGTTCACTTGATAATAATGGCGAAAATATGAATAACATTACTCCTATTTTATCGAACAAAGTGATAACGATGTAATTTTCTAGACCTTAAGGTTTAAATTTCAACTTCCACCATATGTGATAATAATAACTGCTCATTTGACTAAAAGATAAGGTTGAAAATAGACTCTTGATACAGTTTGTTGCACTACCGTCAAATTCTTCAAAAACTTATCTGCTGTATGAGCTGTGGCTACAGTATTTTAATATCTGTAACGGCGTGCTAAGGTTGCAATTAGAATACTTCTTTGCCTTATTTACTAAACTGTGATTGAAGGTAACTTTATAATTCGTGGTAATTTGCGTTGATGTTAATCCTCCTCGTAATATTATTCAATTTATTAAGTTTATTATCAATTTTTTGAGTAAATTGGAAGTTTCGATTAACAAAATTTTTGAAACTTAAAATTGTTGTTCTCTGGGAGCAAGAACAAAGTATAAAGAAATTTAAGCACGAGATATGGGCATAACGGTAAGAGTTACAATACAAATTATATTATATACCTATTTATTGCATAATCATGTTACATTTCCATTTACAAGTTAGATTTTCGGATTTCCTTTTATTTATTATCGTTTTCATTACAGAGAAAAACAGTGCGTAGATGGATTCGAAGTGATGTAAAAATGTGAACGCTAAGGACCTCGCCCAGTTGCTTACACTCATGAATCAGAGAAGAAGAAGTAGATAGTCGAAAAAACGTATTATGCGTAAGAACAAGCGGGCGGTTAACATTAGGTAATTTATTTATTTTATATATAATAATTTTCCACCTGCCTAATAACGTTGCCTACTTCCCAATTGGTAATATTAAGTACTAAAATAGGGAGGTAGACAATGTCATTAGGCAGGTTCATTTAGGAAAATTATTGTATTATTATAAAATGTGAGGTAGATTTTGTCAACTGACAAAATTAAGAAAAAATGCATACCTAATCATAATGAGTATGGATGGATGTATACGATTGACATAATATTGCAGTCCGTAACTGTACCTACCTAGTCTGTTTGTGTGAAATACGATATACCTACTGTTGTGGCGGGTATCAATCCATATGTTTAGCTTGTCAAACTTGGGGGGTACTTTTTAGCAACCGGTATGTGGGTATATCGATAATCACAAAAATAACGGCTGTGAGTTTGCGAGCGGTGCGCGTCAGCTGATGCGCGCGGCACAGCCAGTCACGCCTGGAGCTTCATACGCCAAAGAAGTGTCCCAGCTGCTCACCGCTTTCGAAACACAATTTAGTGTTTTCGCCCCGGGTCTACTACTGATCCCGGACACCGCATACGAGACGCATCGGCTGGTGGCCACCAGCTGCAGCAGAACCAGGATAGCAGCCGAACACCAGCGCTGGGTGAGTGATATACTCGTTTTACATGGTTGGGGCATAGCCCCTTTCGTTCTCGGTAAAGACATTTTGGATTGACCGCCCAATCGTAAGTCGTTCTCAACCCACTCTGGAGAGCACGGCTATTTACACGCCTGCTCCTCCACCTACTAATAAATCAAGCAAGAAATACAACATCAAAATCATTAATATAAGATCTTTATTTAAAAAATCAAATTACAATTTAAGTTGAATTAAACTAATATAAACTGTAACATAAATAAAACAGATCTAAATATGGAAAATAAAAAAAAATATCTTAATAACAATTATTGTCTTTTAATGGCTTGTTGTAAAATGTTTATCACAGGCTCATAAACGAGTGTTTGCGCCAGTCTTGACCAAACGAAGTCCATATGATCAAAATCATAATTTTTTAAAATATGGTGAACCTTCACATTTTCTAATTTTGTTACTAGTGTGGTCACGTCTTGTTGTGTCGCTAACTCGTCAGATGAAGCAGATATCAAAGAAAGAGGCAAAGTTATTTTTTCCAAATTATAGTTTGGTGGTTCTTCTGAGAAATAATGCTTGTAGTTGTTTACTTTCCCAAAGTCGTACATTCGAAAGTAACCACTTTTTATTAATTGCAAATAATGCACAATCGTACGCGTAGACGTTCCAGCAGGTTCATTGCTAAGTATAGTTTTCATAAACTCAGTATCATGCATTTCTTTGCCACCATTCGCTATCAATAACAATGAGTTTGAACATATCTTATTCATATGTCCTTCACAAAAACTTTTATTCAGTATCTGAGGGGATAAACCATCTGTCGAAAATTCGTTTCCATCTATTATAGTGCTTATGTTTGCATGGCTGTGAAATTCTGTTAATCGTTTCAAAGGACCTTGAACATGAAACATGAATGCCAGTGGTGCCAAAAGAACGGCTGATTTCAACTTTCTGTTATATTCAGGCCTCGTGGATAGAAGGACTAACAAAGCCGTAGCTCCCATAGAATGGCCAATAAAATAAGTAGTAGCTTTATATGCTGATTTCTGGATATATTTTATCACTGCGGGTAAATCAAACGCACCCATTTCATGCCAAGAAAAATTCCAAAATTTATTTGGATCTAAATAATTACTTCGGTGTTCTCTTGCATATTTATTTCCTCTAGCATTAAGAAGCCACACATCATAGCCTTGATCTGATAGAAGGTATGGTAAGGCTTGTTCTGGGCCTAAAATCAACCAATCTTCAGAGCTACCAAGTAAACCATGATGTAGAATTACTCTGTGTGAAGCTTTATGCTTTTTTTTATTCTTCAAACCTGGCAGAATCCTATGGACTGTTAACACATACCCATCAGTTGTAGAAACAGTATGTGTTTCTGCTCCGTAGCCATTCGACCTTATTATCTTTGCGGCATTTGATTGCTCATTGTTACGTCTTGATGGCTTTCCACGCCTTTTGTATGATTTCGTTTTAGACTTCGCTGCTTTTTTTTTTCTTAAACATTGAATATAATCTACAAAGTCATCGATTTCATTACATTTTGTTTTAATGTCCTTTTGTAAAATTCTTTTCAAGTGTAGGCTTTCCTCATCTTCGAGAGAAGGAATGACTAAATGCTTGTGATGTCTTCTGTATGCCTTTGCATAATTAATAACACCAGTTTCTTGATTTCCACTAGCCATATAATTAAAATTTAATAGCATATTGTTCTGAAAGCAATTAAACACCATAATAAATTTACAAAGTTCAAGTACCATTATAGTAACTAACCAATCCACTTTCAATTTCAAAGAGAATAGACTCGTTTGCCACTAACAAGTCATTTATATTGAAGTACAAACAATAAATGATAGATGTATTGAATTTGTATAATGGTAAAGTATTTAGTTGTACGTGTCGAAGTATAAAATTGAAATTCCAGATCGCATTATTTTATTGTATAACAATCGATTTCATTGTTATGTGTATATTAATTACAAAAGTGACGATAGCGTAATAGCTTAGGCTTCAGTTGTGGTCACCAAGAGGTTTGATCTCGAACCCTATTCCGTGCACTATTTATAATAAGTATTTTATGTATTTGTATGTACAATGATAAATAAATAAATAGGTGAACCCACTCCAAAATAAGTGTAAGTGTTATAAAATCTCTATGCATAGGAATGCTTTTGGAAGTTACTTTTCCTTTTCATCCGAACACCAATCCTGGTTGCACCCAAAATTTGCACTTTCGAGTCCGAAGTCCGTTCCCCTCTCCTCATAGTAAACTACGAGTTTGCAAACAGCACTTCTGTATGTCACTGGGGTCCAATAAAACTTGGCCACTATCAAAATAATATTGTGTTTTAATCTATACTAATATTATAAAGAGGAAAGATTTGTACCTATTTTTGTATGTTTGTAATGAATAGGCTCCGAAACTACTGGACCGATTTCAATAATTCTTTCACTTATAGAAAGCTACACTATCTGGGAGTAATATAGGCTATATATCATCACGCTACTACCAAAGGGAGCGGAGCAGTGAGCATTAATGTCAATAAATCAGGCAGATTTCCATACATCTTTACTAATAGCACGAAAAAATGTTGGAACAAAATCCGAATTCCACGCGGGCGGAGCCGCGGGCAACAGCTATTGAATATAATTTTATGAAACTTCTTGTATGAACTAGTATATATATAAAAACTGTTCAATTTTTGTGCTATCGTCATCATCATCATGTTTCCTTATGATCACCCGATCATTTATCTATCTATCATTATACTCGTATGCTCTTATTTTTGCAAATGGCGGCATTGCGGCCAATGTCAAATACGGGCCCTGTTTTGACATTTATGAACTAGACAGATGTAGAATAACAACCCAGATGTGGGATAACGCAGTGGGTTGCAATATTGTTTATAGAATGATTTGTCCTTTGGTGTACTACATACATAAATATTGTAACTGTTTGTTGTCCTTAAAAAAAAAAAAATTAGGCTTTGAGTTTCACTGCTGTTTACCCTACGACACGACTATGTTTGTCGTGTCGTAGTCGTGACGGTCCTTTGGTTCGGATTTATCATTTACTTGCCCCTGAAGACCTGCAAGCTTGTAATCTGACATTTCAATGGCGGGAAGATGTTGGCCCCTATTGCTTTATTCGTAGTAGCAACATAATATTATCATCGATTATAATTTAGTTTATTCATAATTGTCATAGGGTTATGTCTTCTTATAATATATGGACTTTTCTGCTCAGCACAATTCAATCTATCAAATCTATCATATTGTAGTCCACTGCTGGACATAATACCTCTCCCAATGTGTACTCCCATTCGATACTCTCGTTTCTAGTCAATCCTAGCCACTTTTTTTATCCATCCATCTTGCAGCTGGGAGCAAGGCACCTTGCGTTTGTCAATCCGAAGTATCCACATTAGGACTGGTTTGCTCCATCAGATGTGGCCAACCCATTGCCACTTTAGTTTACTTATTCTGCGTCGGTTAGCTATGTCGGTTAATTTAGTTCTTTGTCGGATAATCTCATTAGGCATCTTAACCCTCAAAGAAACCTCAAGTATAGCTCGCTCTATCGCAACTAACCCTACTGTCGGTATCCACGAAATTTATGTCATAATAGTTAGGATGTGGGTACCTTCGTTTTCAGGTATTCCGTTAAGGGTGAAAAGAAAACACGTTGTAATTTGGAAAATTCTGGCCACCTGGAAAATTCTGGCCAACACGGTATAGTATTGAAAATTCTGGAAAGTTTTCATTTTTGCAATTTCTTTAGTTTGGAATTAATAGGGTAAAATAAATCATTATACATTCAAATATCTTTATTTTATTGTAAAAAAACTCAATTTAATATCTGGCTTAAAATAAATTTACTACTATTATCAATAATTTACAAAATAAAATATTGTTAAGTAAGTAAAAATCAGTGCTGGTTCAGTTAGAAGTTTATTCACTGTAGCATTTTCTAAAGTATTATACAGTACGCGGTTAATTTATCGGAATCTACCGGAATTGTTCACATTTATGATTATTGCTCCGCTCCCTTGGGCAGTAGCGTGATGATATTCAGCCTAAGACATTCATGGATAATGTGGCTTTCTATTGGTGAAAGAATTTTTAAAATCGGTTCAGTAGATTCTGAGATTACCCCTTACAATTTAACAAATATACAAACGCACAAACTTTACCTCTTTATAATATAAGTATAGTATAGATTAATCTAACTAAGGGCCATTTAGAATGTTAGAATGTTAGAAGGAAGTGAAACAACTGGTGGATACTTCTCTTGGTTAGTTGGTTGAATTATTTGTACCCTGTCAATGCGGAAATGGTTAATAGAGAAAACGAAATTAATAAAATTAACTTAGTACATGTTTTTATTTGTCAGTTATTATTTTACTAGCGTATTTACAAAAAGAATTTACTTAGTTTTATGTGTAAAATGTATTTATTAAATCATTATTATACCATTATTATTATACTATCTTCTTATATTAAATTTTGAGGTACAAAAATATTACCACCCGATTTCCGAACTTTGTTTGGTATCCTTATACACTTTTAAATATACACACACAACATATCTCAATACACATACACACATACCTCAATACACATACAATTATGCCTTAATACACATGAATAACGACCAACCCTGACTGTTATTTTGATCATTTTACCATAAGCATTCTACAAAATAAATACCTAACTAAAATATACTGACTTCATTTTACTTGAAAACTAATTTACATTAAAAAACAAAATTAAGTTAAGTACTTATAAAATAATTAGAGTATCTACTTAGCATGCTTAAATTAGATTACCTATATATAAATTTAATACGACTTAGCTCTTAAAAAAACGTTGCTGTGCAATAATATATTGCGATCCAATAGCAAGATCCAATAATACAGGTACTAATCGCGTTTGTTAATCAATACTCAATACCTATATAAAAATAAAACAAATTTATTGAAAATAAGCGTTATTGCGTTGATTGCTTACCTATAATTATCCAATAATAATAATATAGGTAAGCAATCAAATTCATTAACATCAAATTAAATCAAAAATTAAATCAAAAACATTAATCAATAAATTATTAGTGCCACAGATTACCTAATAGTTCTATGTAATAAGATAAATTGAATAATTTTATTATAAGCTGTAGCTAAATTCCTATATGCTACTGCCACAACAATCTGAAATACTTAAAAATCTATTTGAAAACAATTTCCCTTGAAAAGTTTTCCAATTTTCGCTTATCGAATTATATTAATGCACTTTAACTAAGTTTCTTAAATATAAGAAAGTGATTGTCTTAATCTTTAAAATTAGATAAAGCTTACTTTTAATCAAGAACCATTGCTCTGTCTAATGTACTTAATTTCATCAACTACATTTACATTATTATAAGATATGTATGTAAATCTTGACTCTAAAATTATTGTCATTGTGACAAAACTGTTGAAAAAGCACAAGTCTGCATAAAATGTGTTGGCAGATCAAAAAGAATGCGATTTAATCCAAAATATTATCTCATAATACCTTTTATAATAGAAGTACGTGTTCAAACCCGTTAACAAAAACGTACCTTTATTTTATCAACATTACGCTATTATAATAGCTATTTAGTTTAACTGAACAGCAGTGTTTATTAAATGAATTGCCTAGCACACTGAAACTAGACTACCATGGTATAATCTTGAATTAACGAACAGTTTCTTTTATTACTCTCACACATAACAATTAATAAAAACCACATTTTCAACACTATGGTCCAAACAGTTTCTGCCTGTTGTTAACATTTGATATGCATTACATCATTTTTTATTTTCCTTTTCAGCAACATTACCAAAAGATAAATCTCCTCACACAAGGTTTATATGCCTTCTAGTTTATACCTATTACATACTAGAAATACTATTTTAATTTTATACACAACAGTTAGTCACTCAACGTCCACGGAGACTGTATAGTCCCCAAAAAATGATTCACTTATTCGTCTTCTGTTGACATTTCGTTGGTGGTTTGCGGCAAATCATTTCTTCTATTTTCTTTCATAGGTGCGATCTGATCTAGAATTTCTAATAATGGACTAAATACTAATTCTGGTGCGTCCTTAGCCCAAACAAAGTCCATATGACTGAAATCATCTCTCTTCACTACATGATGAACGTAAATATTCTTCAATTTCGTTAATAATGTCTTCACATCCGACATACTTGACAACCAATCAGAAGGTGAACTAAATAATGAAATAGGTAAGGATATATCTCCTAAATCATACACTGGTGGATGCTTTCTTTTATATTTGTTCAGGTTACCCTGTACTCCGTAGTCATACATTTGAAAGCGTCCACTTTTAACCAGTTGTATATAATGCAATATAGTCATTGCTGATCCTCCTGCTGGTACATGAGCAAGAATATTCTCCATCAAATCATCGTCTCCTATTTCACCGCCATTTGTTAATAATAAAACGGGATTCAAACACAACCTCTCGCTTCCTTTACAAAATTTTTCTATTATATCTTGAGGGAATACTCCATTAGGTAAAAATTCATTTGTTCCCAAGAAACTTAGTGCACTGATACCTTTTTTTCTACGGATAATAGAAAATTGTTTTAAGGGACCTTTCGCATGTTTTACAAAGGCTAAAGGAGCTAAAAGAAAAGCAGATTTCAACATTGCATTGTACTCGGGTAGAGTGGCCAGAAGTGCTATTAAAGCCGACGCTCCCATAGAGTGACCAATAAAATATAAGTCTGCATCGTTAGTATATTCACTGATATACGTTATAGTTGCTGGCAAATCGTATATACCCATCTCATGCCAAGAAAAGTCCCAGAAGTCATATGACTCGGTGTACCAAATTGTGTGTCCTTTTGAATACTTATTACCTCTGGCATTGAGGAGCCATACATCGTAGCCTTTGTCTACTAGCAAAAATGGCAAGGATAGGCCTGGGCCTAATAGCAACCAGTCTTCAGAACTGCCTAGCAAGCCATGATGTAGCATTACTGCCTGTTTAGGCGTATCGTCAGAATCTGGCAAAATTCTTTGCATGGTAAGCATATATCCATCAGAAGTGAGAACAGTATGAGTTTCGGACTTGTATCCTACTGTTGATATCAGCTGTGCTGCGTCAACTCCACCTTTCACTGGCGGAATTATTCGTGCTTCGCCCCGATAATTGACAGATGTAGGTTTCACTTTCATTGAAATTGTCGTAAGTGTTTCCATATCATCTGGGAAATCACCTGATCGTCGATGTTCCCATGAATTTTTATGACTGATATTATAAAAATTCATAATGTCCATTGTAAATTCGCGATCACTGAGGTTGTTGGAATTTGTTGGCAATGGCGCTGGTAATTTTCCAAGATTGAAAAAATGTTTAACTTCACCATAATATTTTTGAAATGTATTTAAAACTGTTTTCACTAAACCGACATTCTGATTCCCGTACACCATATTTAACTTTGAATTTTTATTAAAACTGTTGAAAAAAAGGAGAAAAAAACATAATGTTCGAAACATTTTTACATCTGTTCATAACCTTAGAGACGTTCAGAATGAACGCGGTCAATCCAAAACATGCGTTTTATTGAAGGGTAAAGGATAATAGCCATTACTGAACAATAATATTTACATAAACATCCCTATTGTCTACCGTGATCGTACGTTTGGTTTAAACCTGTGGCATTAAATCGTGGAATTTTCGGTAACAACTTAACTTCTGCCCTAACAATCGAAAGATGAGAAATGTGTCACATCTATACATAAAGCATTGATAAAAAAAACAAAAGGCCACTGTATTGCATGCCCATTCACGAAAAAACAATAAAAAACTGTAGTTGAATCATGAATATTAGGTGTGATATTGTTACGAGAATGAATGAGTGATTCAGTATCACCTGCGGTATCCTCTGTAAAGGGTATTATGTACTGCGTATACATTCAAATACTTACACTTAGTAAAAAGCGGCTATTTATTACAAACAGACACTCCAATTTTATTTATTTGTATAGATAAACCATAAAACTGGATAAGCCCAAAATAAAAATAATATACCTAAGGCAATTAATAACGAACTTTATGAAGCGTCGAACCCGACGCTATCCTTTTGAAAGCCATTAAAAGCAGTTTTTCTTTTCAACTTCAAGGAGCATAGATTGGATTACAATTAATTAAACAATCAACCGTCTGAACAAAACTATTGTGCTTGATCGGATGGACTCGAAGTCTTACGAGGTTTTAGTCAACTCATCCCGCTTTAAACTTATCCTGCGGGATGAGTTGTCCACAAGAATATTTTTATTATTTTTCTTTGGTCAACTCATCCCGCTTAACAATACTTTCTTAAGGTCGTACTAAACAGTGGCTATACAGTTTATTTGCGAAATGAAATGGCGCGCACTGAGGGACTTCACGTGCGCTTTCTTAGCGAAGTAGTTGTGAATTTATTATATTGTGTTTAATAATGTAATTGTGTTCCATGGCATAAGTATTCAGTATTCTAAGTAAGTATTCTACAATAATTTACACAGCACGCTCTAGACCCAAAGTAAGCATAGTTTAACTACCTTGTACCTATAGGTTATAGAATACTGATAAACCACAGAACAAAGAAAAATTTTAATGTTCTGTGTGATAAACATACTCATTTTTTGACGTGACAACGTCTTATAAACTGGTTTGCCGGGTGACACTTCAAGAAACTGCGTTACGCTCCGCTCACGTTATGCGCTCACAATGAGAGCGAGTGAGAGGCACGCGTCCCTTCCACTCGGGTATGGTTAGCCCGCCTAAGAGCGAGAGAGACGGACATAAAAATTATTTTACCACTCAAAGTCGTTGTCACGTAAAACTTTCGCCCGTATACCGACTTTACAGGCAACCAATTTTTACTTTTTTTTGTAAATACCTACATATTATACGTAGAAACACTCAGACCAATGCAAATAGACATATTCATGCATACAAATATTTGCATTGAGTGGGAATTTAACCTGCGCCGCCTGACGTAGCTGCAGTTAAATGCACTACCGCTACGCAACAGAGGCCATCAAATTCTTCCAATGGACGGGTAAGGATCTCTCACTCCACAGTGAGGTATATTGCTATACCTATCTATTACTAGACTGGTATTATCTACCAGCGTGTCTTCTTACATTTTTTTATGCCGAATAGGCTTACATTTGACCACTATCTCACCTAATGGGAAGTAATTATAATGTTATAGTAAAAATGTATATTTATATGCACTCTATATACGTGCAAATATCATATAAGTAGTCAATTCAAATTCACTATTTGCCTAAAATACTTACTAAAATTAAATCTGAAAAGTAATTAACTAGTTCAACATTTGTTTTTCGTATTTTTCACAAAAACAAAAATTCACAAACTCGGTTTGTATTTGCATGAAAAATACTTTCTTCATTTAATATAAAGAATTTAATTCAAACGCCGTGGCCCGGTTAATGCTACCCGAATAAATGCTAATCTGTTTAAAGATTATTCTTCTGTTCTTCAAACCCTTTTTTACATTTTCTACATCGTCTTAACCTTAATCTCCTTTTGTTTTTCAGTATTATACAGAATCCAACAATAGCCTCGATTTTATACCTACCTAACCCTAATATCGGATATTTAATGTGTGCAATTTCGTTGTGCTATTAACCTTATGCTATAACTATATTATCATTATTATAGCATGCTTAAAAATAGAGCTAAAGTCTCATAAAAAGCCCCCAAGGTACTGGTTACCCTTAATATCGACTCAAATTTTATTGTCGACCAGAATTACGAATTACTAATTACGTATAATTGTGTATCATTCATTCTTAACCATTCTGTAATATTATTGTTCTTCAGATTAAAGAGCAGTAAGGCTCCAACGTCTCAACACTGCTTTTGATAAAGTCTCTGTTGGTCTTAGTGCTTCGACTAGAAACATCTGTTGTGTTTTTAGTCAAAGCACAAAAACCTGTGCTTCTAAAGTGAATAAATCACTAAACACTGGCAGTCTATATTCTCCGCGAAATTTGTGAATTCTATTTCATCATGAACAGAGAATATCATAGTTGGACAGAAAGATTGACTCGAATGACTTACAACTGCAAAGATACGTTTCAAAAATCTGAGTGACGAGACAAAAGTCTGTAATTTGAGTGTAATGTTAAAATGACGTATCTAACGGGTCTGCATTAGTGTTCCTCCTCGTCCACCCAGGCGAAATTCTGATACCTTTTGCAAGGTTATAAGCCTAATGTTTGGTTTATTCCATACCTTATTCTGGACTGTAATGTCGGTCAGATTCCTTTAACCATTAGATCGTGATTGAGTTACAAACATACAAACCATCTCCACAAGGATGTAGGATAGGATTGGTTTCAATATCACCCATAAGTGCCATAAGTGGTATTAATTGGTGTATCTAGTAGTTTTTTTTTTTCAGTACTATTATAATATTACTCTACTATCAGAGTAGTATAAAGTTTGTTCGGGGTTTTGATGATAAGCACATAAATAAGTAACAAATAAAAAAACTGTATTTTGGTATATCAGCAAGAACATAGTTCATATCACACCTTTTCCCATTGGGGTAGGTAGAGACAACATCTTACCACTTGCTACGATCTTGGCATACGCCATTCGCTTCTTCAATTTTCATAATTGTTGTGACCTGGCCTTTCTCCAAACCGTCCTGGATCTGATTAAAATTATGTACGCCTAGGTCGATCTTTACCGGGTTGCAATAAAAGACACAATTTGTTTTTAAACATTTACTTACATTAAAGTATGGCAACATAAAATATAGTATAATGACTATAATACTTCCAACTTATATGATAATAAACACTTGTAATCATATATTATAATAACTACTGTAGTACATTACTCTGTATGTTGCTTTTAGTCGGAAACCAGGTTAAACCATTTTCTAGGTACTCAAAAATTTTTTTGAATACATATTCGGGAGCTGCAAGACCCCAAACAAAATCAGTATGGCTGAAATTCTTCCCCCGTATGATATGATGGTCTACGGGATTGGTAACACTGAAGTACAATCTTAGAACATCAGGTATTGTGGCAAGTAAGTCATCATCTGAACTTATTATAGCTATCGGTACCGTAATTTGACTTAAATTATAGTCGTAATAAATGTCATTGAACTTGTGAAATTTTCCACTCTTTACTAATTGAACGTAATGCATAATTGTATTCGTGGATGCTCCCGCGGGAACATGATACAACACTCTTGCAATAAAACTAGAATTCCATGTGGAGGTTGATGGTATTCCACCAGCTATAAAATATAAAGGATTGCAGCAAAATAGTAGTGGACCTACACAGTACTTAACAGCTGTCCCTTTTGGTATAATTCGTGAAGGTACAAATTCTTTGGTACCATTCAGTAACTGTTTTGGTGGATTTGACGCTACAGCAGTCATTGCTTTAAGAGGCCCTTCAACATTTGACATAAATGCTATAGGTGCGATTAGAATGCCCAATCTTAAATATTCGTTAAATAAAGGTGAAGATGAAAGTAGTACTAAAAGAGCTGTAGCTCCCATTGAGTGCCCAATGAAATCAATCTTTCCATATACAGTATTAGTATTATTTTTGATTAACCGAATATAATCAATCACAGCAGGCAAGTCGAATTCTCCCATTTCCTGCCATGAAAATCTCCAGAAATCATCTGAATCAACATTCTTCCACGTATGTGCACGTGAATAATAATTACCTCTAGCGTTTGCCATCCAAACATCGTAGCCGCCATCAGACAGTAAATATGGAAGTGATTTTAAAGGTCCCAACAATATCCAGTCCGCAGAACTACCAAATAATCCGTGATGAAGTAAAACAGTTCGGTTCGGGTATTTAGGTGGAATTAATTTTGAAGGTAGAAGCCGATGTACTGTTAGTTGATATCCATCTTTAGTGATAACTATATGTGATTCCATTTTTCTTCCGTGTAGCAGAGCAAGTTGTGGTGTAGACATGAGAGCAGTTGGCTCAGACCTCAAACTTGTATACTCAGGATTTGCGTTTTCATTTTCACTACCTGTTACTTCAACAACATTCGAAAAAGTTTTTTTTACTACAACTTCTGGCGGTGAATGGTGTGGTGTAATTGCTGTATTATCAGACTTTTGATTATTGAATGTCAAAGTTCGAAGTAACATCATATTAGACATTTGCTGTCTTATATTTTTTAACACGTCAAGAAATGAATATGCTAAATCACTAAATTTTTCGCCCATGAATTCAAAAAACGTAGCGGACACATTTTGGTATTGACATAAAACGATAGCTAAACTCAGTACTAAAATCTTCATTTTCGACACACGCGTCCTGAAGCACAATTATCTCATAACTGACTGTTGAGTGCTTCAGTACTTCTGATGTAATATTGCAATCAAATGTATGGCCATGTATTCAAAAAATAGAACAATGATACTGTTTACATAATTTGAAACACGATCTATGACTCATATTTTATAATATTGTAAGAACACAATTGTGTTTAAACAGAACATTGTTTATCTAGAAGCTACTTATAAAGTGACTTAAATGTTTTACAATTTTCTTAGTAGATACCTTCTTAACTATTGTAATACATTTTATTATGATTTTGAAGCTAAAATCTATACAATGGCTATATGGAAATCGTATTACGGAAACACATCTTTTTATTAGAAAGGGATGTATTTAGATACCATAATTTATACGTACATATTATGATAATTTTATACATGAAAATTGTAAATATTGTTGATCATTGTCTGTATAGTAAAATCTATAGTGCCTATGTTAATTTCTGCAGAAAATTTTATAACACAAAAATGGGCCACAATAATATGAAAAGTTGATATTATAATCGTTACAATAAAGTAAAAAGCGGGTCACAATATTCCCTTATATGATTATGCGGAAAAATTAAATATACCAACATCAGCGGAAAAGTTTCTTGCCTCTCGCCCAGTTTGGGTGAACTTTCTTTCTTAACGACGTAAACAATTTAAATCTAATGCAATATGCAGACCGTGCCGGCGACTCCAGAACACCCCGTTTTCTACCCAACTCACACCCTACCTGCTTCCTATAAAAAATTCACCCTAATTCGGCGCCCAGGGCGTTGAAAAAGCTATAGTTTTATACACTAGTGGAGATATTGCTACAAACCCTACAGTTTCCGAATTATTTCTATATATTTTGCAATAGGTTGAACTTTCACGTACCTAATAATAAAACACAAGAAGCGGTCTTATCTTTTTTGAAGATTCATACTTTAATAATCGAAAAATTAGGTCTAGAAAATGTCACCATTGGGGTTGGCAATTTCAAATTTGGAGAAGTGTTTTAAAATGAAAAATTACAAAATTATTGTTTCTATTTTTAAACGACCTGGTAAAGGTCGCGGGAATCCGCTGGATGCGAGAGGCGCAGAACCGGTCGTCGTGGAGATCCTTGGGGGAGGCCTTTGTCCAGCAGTGGACGTCTTTCGGCTGATATGATGATGATGATGATTTTTAAAATTACTAGTTTAACAAAATATTATCAAAATAAACCAGTATAGTTCATTTATTTCAAATGAATATTTTTATCTAAATTATAAAAGTTATAAATCATACAACTATAAAAAAATTACAACACGTAACAATTAATACACCTAAGAATTGTATGAATAAAAAAACTATACGACCAATTTCGTGTATGTGTGCAATAGAAGGCGAATGAAATAAGCCAGATCAAGCAGCCAACATTGAACTCATGCAAAATGCAGTGGCACACCTTTCCCCTCCTCACCACCCCGCGAAACCTCCCCTATTTATAAATGATTCTGGCTCAATTTCGCCGGCACTCGCCCATCGGAATATTATTTGACTTGTGGACGTACTAACTGGACTCTAGACTGTTAGTTGTATACAAATCTCTGACTGGTATAGTATAAGTTACAAATGGTAAGTGTTACTGGAACAATTTCAGGCAACGTTTGGTTATTTATAATATCGTATTGTATTCTACTCTAGATATTATACAGTTTTTTCTTAATGAAAAATACCTAAATCTGGTATTTATTTTAGCAACTCATCCTTCAAGTCTTACTCAACTCAATTAGAGTCGGCTTTTCAGTTAAACTAAGAAACGGCTGTACCTATTTCGATATTTTCCGTGACCCGGGCCATCTCCGGCTTTGAAATAACCCCCTGGACGGATACCACCCCATCGACCGTCAGGGATTGTTATGTCAAACTCGGACCGACTGAAACCGCGCGCCGTCTCGGGTCAAAATTACTGGGTTGTAAGTGACCTAGGACTATCACAAATATCATTTTCTTATCAAATGGAAATAATACAGCCTATATTTTTGTGCCTGCTGTTCACAAATAAACGAATACAACGTGAAAAAGCATCTCCTCGCTGCAAACAAATAAAAAGTACGAATGAAACAATTTAACAGTTGACTTAAAAAAAAACGATGAAATAGACAGCAAAGCTAATTTGTACGTTAACTGCTCGTGAAAGTCAAGTTTGAAAATGTCTAGTACTTTTGATTCAGCGTAACTTTATACGTACAGGTACTAACGCGCTCTTTTAATATGTGAACGCTTTGTGAAACAAAGGCGACTAAAGTTACTGTTTCACAAAGCTTGCAAAGCCGTTCACACTTCACAGCAACGTAGTCCATTTCACGAAAATATTTGAACGATTACACCATCCATGTTTGCCCGTATTCAATGCAAACATGTTTCACATGTTGTCATGTCAAATATCTATCAATCGCGGTCAAACACTAGGTACTCAGGTTTAGAAACCCCAATACTCGACATCTATCGATCCACATCTATATGCTTGATATAATTAGAAGGTACATTTGCGGGATTTTCTGTTCCAAGAAACCCTTTGTAATTCTCACTGATCCGTATTCACCATGGTTACAAGTGATGAGAAGGGAAGAGGGGGCTGGGGTACTTTGAGCCAATTAACGTTTATTCCAATTATGTTGCTAGGTATGTATCTATTATTGATCGAATGTTTTCATTCACGCTAATAGTTAAGACTTCCTTTGTCTGTCTAGAGTATCGATTTGATGCTACAGATAGAGGCGTCGAACCGTAATTATATTAGGGGTGAAGATTAGCTTTTATTGTAATGAAAATTTTATAATGTTATTGATGCCTTTTTTTTTCCGTGCGGAAATCCTCATGGATACCCACCCCGCGGCCAGCGGGGCAGGTTATGTCGGACTCTTACCGACTAAAACCGCACGCCGTCTAGGGTCTTCTGACGTCAGGGTGTAAGATGGCCCAAAGAGCGTTTCCCTCGCACCCTGGCTTGACCCGGGCCATCTCCGGATTCGAGATGGCCCCCTCGGGTTTGGGAACCGCGTGGTTCCCGTCATGCCCCCGGAAAAGGGGGGGGCGCGCTTATTGATGCCTGCGGCTCCACGTGCATGAAGGCACAGATTAATAAATAGTTAATGGAGATCGGTTTTTGTTCGTCACATCTCAGTTTCTACTTAACCAATTGCAATAAAACGTACGGCAGAGTTTAAGTCTGAGTAAGATCTTTAAAAAACCGCATTAAAATTCGTTGGGTGGTTTTTACGTCCATCAGACAGACAAGAATGCCAAAAAACTACGGACGTACCTATGCAACACCCGGGCAGTCACACTCGTGCTGCTGTTCTAATGCCCTTATTGAAGAACCCTGTAAGTAGTCGCTTGGTCAGTCTTGTTTGATCGCGATCGGTTGAGTAGAACCGCAGATATAGATATATCGAAGGACACGACGTTATCTCCCGTCTGAAATGAGCAGTCCGACTGGGGTAGTACCTCCGCCCTACAGAATACCGCGGCCATAATAACCTTGAACTGTGTTCCCGCCGGTAAGTAAGGTAGCCAGAGCTCACTGTACCCCTCCTCCCCCCACCCCTTCCTAGCCTTCCCCCCTTCCCTTCAGGGTAGTCAGCCCGGGTGTGATACCTTTAGTGTTGCACATTTTCATAGGCCACGGTGACCGCTTCCCATCAGGTGGGCCGTGTGCTTGTCTGCCACCTATGTGGTATAAAAAAATAATTAAAAAACCTTTACATCAGTCTATGAAACAACAATTTCATTTGATTTTTATATATTGAAAGCACGGCGTTTATCAAAAATGAGCGCCGTACACTCTTATGTGGATTTAATTAACGCGGCACCTTTGATAATATACGTAGGTAATTTAATTAGCGTGTAACAATTTTAGGGACTAGGTATAATTATTACACCGTTATTTCGTTTTCGATTTAAAATCAAAGCGCTCATTTTGTAAAACGAAACGTGATACTCTCATTTGTAAAGTATAACATTTTATCTTGTATTCGTATCTACATCTGCCTACGAGTATCACAAAGTTGTAGAGTACCTACCTGTGTTGGTACATTGGAGATTAAAACAACATCCTTATGTGAATGTGAGTTTTCACACCTAACGAAATACAAAAATCAACTTGATGTTATTACAATTAATTAATTAATTAATTACATTACTCTCAAAATTGACTCAATTAGCGACAAGAAATAAGCCTACAATAATATTAAAAAGATAGTTACCTACTTCTTTTGATATTTAGGTTTTATTCTGGGCCACCTTACACCCTGGCGTCAGAAGACCCTATACGGCGTGCGGTCTTAGTCGGTAAGATTCCGACATAACCTGCCCCGCTGGCCGCGGGGTGGGTATTCATGAGGATTTCCGCACGGAAAAAAGGGGTCTATAGAAACTAATAATATTGACTCCACACCCCCACATCCCCCCCACCTCCTCCCTCCCTCACCCCCCACCTTCTTAAGTTAGGAATAAGGGATTCTCAGTCATCTGGAAACTTTAACAGGTTTTCGTGGAGTGAAAAGTCTGAGAAACGCTGTACTGTACTATATCTATCTATACTATAATGTTGGACACCACTGTGTTGGAGCTCAGATAAAGAGATTAAAATATAGTTGGTTATTAAAATTATTTAGTAGGGACTGCACTCGTAGTTCTCATTCGAAAGTTTGATTGAAACTAAAATGGAACGCCTGATAAATTTTTGATTTAAGTTTGCTCCTTTGTTGTTCGTGAAATGAATAGTCTCTATTCGAGTTTTGTTCAGTGTCACACTACTCGAAAATGTTCATTTATTCCCTGGTATTAAAAACTAGCTGTGGCTGTGGCTAGCACTGGTTTCTGCTATGAAACTGTTCTGACGCTGGAGCCGGCAGATGCAATGTATCTTCTTCTTCAACCTAGCGTTAATCCCATTCGCATCCAAAACTTCCACCTCGGAGTTTAGGGTCCGCTTTACCAGTCTTAACTGCGGAATTGACTGGACCTCGATATTTTCCGTGAAGCGACTGCCATCTGACCTTCACAACCCAATGGCGACATTAGGCGATATCGAAGCATTGCAGCAAGAGCGTTGTTGTTGGACTTTTTTAAAATGTGTCTATTTCCAAAAAAAAATTTTTTTTTTTTTTTATTCATGATAGGCTTACGTTTGACCTCAATCTCACCTGATGGTAAGTGACGATGTGGTCTACGATGAATCACGCTTGCCTAGAAGGAACCTATTCACTCGTGACTTGAAAACTCCCAGGTTATAGCTTTCCGGAAACACAGACTCAGGCAAGGAATTCCACTCCTTAGCTGTACGCACGATGAACGTGTCAGCAAAGCGCTTTGTGCGTATGAGTGGAATATCGACCATATAGCGGTGGCGTGACGCTGTTCGTCTGGTCGTTCGTTGATGGAAAGGACTTGGAGGTATCAGGTTGTGCAATTCCAGAGCGCACTCCCCGAAATGTATCCGATAGAACACCGAGAGACCTGCAACTTTGCGTCGATGGGCAAGGCTTTGAAGTCTTTTCTCGACTAGTGCATCGTTATTGATGAGCTTCTTGGCTCGTCTCTCGATCGTCTCCAGCGCGTCAAGTTGGTATTTAGCTGAGCCATCACACAGCCTATTATTTATCCGCAGTCTATTACCTCATAACACAAGCTAATAGATAAGTTATGCTTACTTTGGGTCTAAATAGTGCCAGCTATGTTATTTAAGTATTATACAGAAAGAAAGATCGTAGGTAGATTACATTTATTGAAATCGGTTATTTTAATATTACAAACAGACGGCCATTTGTATTTCTTTGTTTATGTTTTTATATTAATTAGTCCGCCTGATTGACTGCACCCCGCCTGCTGGTAAGCTGAGGTGGAGTTCGAAAAGTAGTGGTCACCATTATTAATGGATGCCCTTAGAATATAATATAATAATAATAATATCATTTATTTCTTCTCTCACATAAAAATATTACAAAGGCAAACATGGAACGCGAAAGTTTAAAAGTTACTATAGTAACTAAGAAATACGTATAATAATCATGGAACGCGAAATTTTAAAAGTTAATATTATAGTGTTCCACTGTTTCATAGGTACGCAAACCTTATGCTTAAGCCGCTTGTTTTTGTTACATTCAGAGTCATATTCAATTGAAGAGTGCTGTTTGAGGATTGTGCATAGAATAAATAGTTGTCTCACGGTTAAAACATCAGATATTTTATATAATTCATCTGTGGGGAATAGGAAGGGTAAGGAAAATCTAACTTTTAAAACTGCTCTTGGGGCTCTTTCAACATTTAGTAGGTCAGTCTTTCCAGCACCGCCCTATACTGTGATACAGTACGTTAGAATAGATTGACATAATCCTACTAATATTATAAACGCGAAAGTTTGTAAGAATGTATGTCTGGATGTCTAGATGTCTGGATGTCTGGATGTCTGGATGTCTGGATGTCTGGATGTATGGATGTATGTTTGTTACTCTGCCACACAAAAACGGCTTGATGGATCTGGCTAAAATTTGGTACAGAGATAGATTATAGTCTGGAATAACATATAGGCTACTTTTTATACAAGCTAATATCGCGGCTCCGCTCGCAAAGTCGATCGGTCGGGATTTCTAGATATATCTTTGTTACTCTTTCACGTAAAAACGGCTGAATAGATCTGACTGAAATTTGGTAGCGAGATAGATTAAAGTGTGGAATAACATATAGGCTACTTTTTATAGAAGCTAATACCCGCGACTCCGCTCACGGAGTCGATCAGTCGACCCACGGAGTAGATCAGTCGGGCTGTCTGGATGTATGTTTGTTACTCTTTCACGTAAAAACGGCTGAATAGATCGGGTTGAAATTTGGTACAGAGATAGATTATAGTCTGGAATAACATATAGGCTACTTTTAGTACAAGCTAATACCGCGGCTCCGCTCGCAAAGTCGATCGGTCGGGATGTCTAAATATTATGTTTGTTCCTATTTCACGTAAAAACGGCTGAATGGATCTGGCTGAAATTTGGTACCGAGATAGAGTGTAGTGTGAAATAACAAATAGGCTACTTTTTATACAAGCTAATACCCGCGGCTTCGCCCATGGAGTCGATCAGTCGGGATATCTGGATGTATGTTTGTTACTCTTTCACGTAAAAACGGCTCAATAGATCGGGTTGAAATTTGGTACAGAGATAGATTATAGTCTGCAGTAATATATAGGCTACTTTTTATACAAGCTAATACCCGCGGCTCTGCCCGTGGGAGTCGATTGGTTGGTAATCGTTTTTTGGTCATATCCCCGGTTCTACTTAACCAAATGCAATCAAACATACGGCAGATTTTATGTAAAACCAAGACCTTTCTAATGAAAAGGCGACATCAAAATTTGTTCAGCAGTTTTTGCGTCCATCACGAACAAGCAGACAAGGATTGCAAAAAAAAAGGAATAAATAAGGAAAAAAAAACTTTTGGTCTTATCACCAAATTTTAGGTCTGACCAAGAAAACCGCACTAAAATCCGTTTAGTACTTTTTATCCGAAAGGTTTTGGCTAGACGAGTGGAGACCAGTGGAGTGGAGCGGAGTTGGGAGTGGTGTGAAGAGTGGAGTGGGGAGTGGTGTGGAGAGTGGAGTGGAAAGTGGAGTGGAGAGTGGAGTGTAGTGAAGATTGAAGTGGAGAGTGGAATGTAGGGTGGAGTCGGGAGAGGGGATTGGACAGTAGAGTGGAGGTGGAGAGTGGAGTGGAGAGTGGAGTGAACAGTGGAGTGGAGTGTGGAGTGGAGAGTGGAGTGAACAACGGAGTGGAAAGTCGAGTGGAGAGTCGTTTCATTCAAATAGACTTGGTGGCAATACCGAATTCCACGCGGGCGAAGCCGCGGGCGGAAGCTAGTGCTATATAAACCCTTCCAACGACCGATCTGTTGCCAATATGCCGAAGATTTTTAAAAATAAACATAAGTTTTCGGATCCTAGAGGAAAGTAAGTCAAGGTGAAGTTTAAAATTTAATGATTTATCGATTATGACTCCAAGATATTTGATGCTAAAAGTCCTTTCCAAGAAAGCGCAAGAACATGAACGGTTATGTAGACAAGTGTGGGCTATGATTTTTTGTTTTTTCAACATTTAGTGTTAAACCATTGTTTTTGAGCCAGGAAGACACCATGTTAAACCCATCTTGAGTGACATCATAAACTGACTCCCAATTATCTCCATGAAAAATTAAAGCTAGTCATCAGCAAAAGTTACAATTTTTCCATTTTTCAGCTTTAGGTTACACAGATCATATATATGCACGGAAAAGAGTAGGACCAAGTACGCTTCCTTGGGGAACACCGTAAGATATAGGTAGGTCGTCACTAACAACATTTCCAACTCTTACTCTTTGTTTTCTGTCAGATAAATAATTTTTGAATAAATCAAGCTGGGTGTTTCGGATCCCTAATTTTTCTAATTTGTCCATCAGAAGTGAGACAGAGATTGTGTTTTTTTTTATATTCAAGAATATTGCTATTACTTTCTTCCTAGAGTCAAGTTTAGAAACTATATGATCCACCAGTTCATGTACTGCATTACAAGTTGAAGAGCCCATCTACCATGCCATCTACCCCTTTAATAGTCCCCTTGGCCCACTTGCTCGAACGCCATATTCGCGAGACCATACTGCGTCGCCTTCTCGAAGTGTTCGCGGAACCCCACGTGAGTGTTCGATTTGTCGTTGTTGTATCTTGCGCACCCTATCTACGACAACCTCCTTAGCGCGCAGTAAATCTAGTCTCGTGCGTGATACGCGTCTCTGTAATAGCATAGCCGGTGTCTCCCCAGTAGTACTATGCACCGTATTCCGGTATGCTAACAAGAACGTTTGTAAGGCTGTGTCTACATCGACTCGGTCCCTATATGCTTTTTTTATGGCCCGTTTTCGCTCAACAGTTTCACCGCCTAACCAATTATTCACTTTTTCTATGGATTTCTTAACAGTGGGGTCTATCTTAGGTTTTGGACTTTTTACTGCAGTTTGCGTGGATAACGTTGGCTCTGATTTTACCTCAATACTCGAGCTAGTGGATGTAGAGGGAATACACATTTTCTTTTCGGGTTCAACCGTCTCTGGACTATTTCTATTTTCAAAATAATCCGGGGTGATCAGCTTCAACGACGCGGTTGATTTTTGCGGCGATGCTTTTGTTTTTTGTTTTCATTCGCGTACAAACGCAATAACGTTGAGATCGCAACATTCCTTTGTTTTTTTATCACCAAAGTGTTAGATTTCGATGAATCACTAATTTTGTTCTTCAACTTAGTTGCTAAATCTACGTCCTCAGTTTCAGCAGATTTAGCTGCAAAGTCCTCAATATTTTTCAGCGATTGGTGTAGAGTCAGGTTTTCCAGTACTTGTGTGTGCTGGGTCGTTAGTTTTTCCAGCGCTTGTTGAACACTTTTCACTTAAATCACTAGAGCTAGGACTAGAAAAAGCACCTTTTGGTATAAATTCTTTAACATGAGGATTTAATTTAGAACGTTTGCTTATAGCAAGGACACAGTAAGTTGGATGACTGCAATCGCACCCAACCCTACATGGTCATCATCATCATCAGAATGGTGACCTATAATACCCTGACGGCTTTTGTTACCTTAAATTACTTATCTATACTAATATTATAAAGAGGAAAACTTTGTTTGTTTGGTTGTAACGAATAGGCTCAAAAACTACTGGACCGATTTCAATAATTCTTTCACCAATAGAAAGCTACATTATCCACAAACAGTATTGGCTATAATTTATCTCTAAAAAATTTAGGGATCCTTACTAAAACTTCAATAATGTAACCCAAGGTGTAAAAAAATGACCTAAACAAATTACTTACATCGCATGCGCTGCGAAAACTATTGAAGATAGAACAAAATAATGTACTGTGGAAATGTATAACTTAAAAAGGTCTACATAAAAGTCCGCGATAGCATATGTCTACCTAATAAGGGTAGCCCACAGTAACCATTTTTATCTTTACAAATTACAAAAAAATCATGTGTCATTTTCGAAGCTAATTTTACCAATACAGTATTATTTTTTATCCAATTAAATACATTAGATACGTTGTACGTTTAATGTAGATCAAAATTGCCATTCACACTATATAATTACCATAAATAGTTTGAGAGCTATCGCAATATGAAAAATAATGCGCGGCGAAATAAATACAAGTTGAAGTGCGACGTAAATCAGACCAATATACTTCGGGACATTATAGGTACGTAGGTAGGTATCTAAACTGTGCTCAAAATATTATGCAGAAAACTGTTACTGCGTGTACAGTAACAGACGGCCCACCTATGTGACCTATGCACCTATGGACGTGCGCAACACCAGGGGCATCACACTCGCGCTGCCGACTCTGCAAAATCCTTCTAATGCCCTTCTTGAAGAACCCCATATTATAGCCGCCAGGGAAAACCACTGCAGGGAGATCGTTCCACAGCCTAAGCGTGCGCGGAATGAAATTTCTTTAAAACCTTACAGTACGTACTGCAGGCGGATGCAACGTGTGGGGATGAATTTCCCTGCCTGTGGCGAGCGGTGCGATGATAGAAAGTGGCTGTAGGCATCAGAAATCAAACAATTCCCATCCCAGGGTCAACTGGGGAGCGCGGGATATGCTCTAAGTAATCTTACACCCCGGCAACTGAAGACTTGAGACGGCGGCGTGCGGTTTTTATCAGGTCTGAGTGAGACTTAACCACTCCTGCTGGCTGACGGGGATGATAAATGAAGGAAATTCCGCACGAAAAAAGGAATTTGAAACAGAATTCGAAATCCACGCGGGCGGAGCCGCGGGCAACAGCTAGTGTAATTATAAAGTAAAAGTTTTTGTTATCTATTGCAAGTTAAGTATAAAAACACCAAACTTGGTCATCGTTTAACCGACCGTTAGGAGGGAGAGGTCTATGAGTTTAGTTAGTATTTCCATAATTGGATTGACGCGATGAACGAAATTAGCTAGTGAAATATGCATAACAATAAGAGGTATACTTTGTTTGGCGCGCCATTATTACTATATTTAATTATTCATAATGGTTTTAAAGAGGGGAGTTTGCCAGAGGGAATAGATGATAGCAATTTATTTAATTTAGTTTTGACTTTTTAATCTTAAAGCTAGTTTACCATTTTTTTTAAGTTAATTAACTGTACATGACCAATGACATTAATTAATCTAGACTGAAATAGACCAGATATTAGAAGGTAGGACACGACACACGGTCCGAATGAGCAGTCCGACTGGGGTAGTACCTTCGCCCGACAGAAGACCGTGGCCATAATAATCGTGTTGTGTTCCCGGCGGTAAGTGGGGTAGCCAGAGCCCACTGGAGAGATTCTGTGCTGTCAGCGGCAGACCAAAGGACCCATAATACCTTGGGGTGTGGAATTCTTCGGCAATCACTGTAAGGTATGAAAGAAATTTCATTCCGCGCACGCTTAGGCTGTGGAACGATCTCCCTGCAGTGGTTTTCCCTGGCGGCTACAATATGGGGTTCTTCAAGAAGGGCATTAGAAGGTTTTTGCAGGGTCGGCAGCGCGAGTGTGACGCCCCTGGTGTTGCACGCGTCCATATGCCACGGTAACCGCTTTCCATCAGTGTGGACCGTGTGCTTGTCTACCAACTAAGTGGTATAAAAAAAATCACGGAGTCCACCTACCTGTACCCTTCCAAAATCTTACGATCTGGTCAGATCCCCGCTGCAGAGGCCTATTTACCAACTGCATTCAAACATACGGTAGATTCAAAATTTCGACTAAGACTATTATAATACAGAAATTGAACATTCGTTCAATAGTTTTTGCATCTATGGCAAACAAACAGACAAACATTCCAAAAAAATATTTAGCCTTCAGAATCGATAAAATTTTACATGATTTTTGGTGATTCCTTTCTTTGTTCTACGATATAGAAGTGGAATGCTTTACCCTCGCACGTGTTCCCTTCTTCTTATAGTCCCGAGTTCTATAACCAGGGCGTGAAAAAGCATCTGTCAAGGTCGTCAGGGTAGAGATCACCATTCTAAGGGCATCTTTGGAATGGCGACCACTACTTTTTCGATTCTACCTTAGCTTACCATCAGGTGGGCGTCAATCCGGTGGACTAAATATAGAAAAAACATGATCAAAGTTTTTTAATACCTTCTTTATGTACCTAGGTACTATATTTTTATAATAGAATAGTCGCTGTCCCCGGCGAATAATATGGTAATCGCAAATTCTAAATTTTACAGGAGAAGCAAATAACTGTTTTATGCTTATATCTCAGTGCAGGTAGATTGGATGGCAATAATTTATATGTCAAAAGAAAGCTAATTTTTGTACCGACTAGTTCCTATGTTAATTTTATTTTAATAGGTTATTGGAATAAAGTTATTTAAGAAAAACATTTTACTGAAATTGTAGATAAAAAGTATAGTACGCAATGTATCATTACCATTTTATTCGCGTTATTCCCATTGCTGTCGTGGTCGGTAATAATGCATTACAGTATTGTTCAGGTAAATATGGAGCTAAAAATATTTACGGCAAATGAACATTACCATATTATTCGGGGAAATTCATATGGTAGTATCTACGGTAATATAACTTTGCAATACTATTCATCAATATATAGTGTCAACTAATTATTCGTAATATTATATTGCAAATATAATATTTCATCAAATAATACAGTACTAATTAATCAAATTACATAATAATGTACAATATTACAGCCAGTTGATGATTTTTTATTAAAATCTGTAATTTATTGTAAAAAGGCATTACCGATACTAACGGAAAAAAATAACTTTGCATTATCGTTTACGGTATTATTCGTGTAAAAATTGTATTTCTAATTTAACTGAATAAAATTGTAATATTCATTATGGACCTATGGGAAATATTGTATTTTCATAAATATCCACTCAATAATTACAAAAAAAAATTACAATGTGTATTCGATGCTCTAATAACCGAAAATGCAATAAAACCTAAACTGTTGTTATAGCACATTACCATATTATTCGCCGGGGAGGGCGAGATGTGGTTTCATATGAATTTGTGCTCTAAGTCGTTTCGTGATCATAGAAAGACTTGGTAAGTAAAACCCTTCTTATCTTAATCCGTTTTCATGCGAAGGTGTATAAATGAACTTCAATGGAACATATTGTTTGATGGAGGTTTAAGGGGCTTAGTGTCCATAAGACCCTTGTGTAGACATAATCCTAGTTTGAAGGTCCAAAAAATACAAGCACGTCCAAAAGGTTATATTTTGTAGATCAATTGGAAAGTTGGCACTCCGATAAGTAACCGATTGGAGAAGATATACCAACCCCTTATAAGATTCTTCATAATACAGGATTTAAGCGCTGTAATTAGTGTACAGTATACAAGAACCCGAGAAACCCAATACTTTTGGTTTAAATATTTCTTGTGAAACTGGTATTATTATATCAGCTTGTTTAGCTATCAAAAGCCTATATGAGCTCGTATACGTATACTTGGTGCTACGGAACCCTTCATGCGTGAGTCCGACTCGCACTCGGCCGGTTTTTTTCTATTTTGTGTGAAATTCTTAATGCGGTTCACAGAATACGTCTACTTACTAAGTTTCAACAGCATAGACCTTATAGTTTCGGAAAAAAGTGGCTGTGACATACGGACGGACAGACGGACAGACAGACAGACAGACAGACATGACGAATCTATAAGGCTTCCGTTTTTTGCCAATTGGCTATGGAACCCTAAAAATACAGTTGAATTGAGAACCCCCTTTTTAATTGTCACTTAAAAATTCGGTTTCTTAATTAGCTTTATAAAAATATAAACATTTGAATTTAGAACCTCCTTCGTTTTTGGAACTCGATTAAAACGTGCGAACATCTATGGTTACATACGCACCTGCCATTCTAGTCTCTTTAAAAAAAAACTTTGATGGACATCTAACATTTTATACTTTCATTTTCGCACATTTTGAATCATTTGAATTCATTATTTATCTAACTAACTCATACTTGTTAGTCATTAGTACCTAAAGTTAACGATAAAATATATTGGTAGAACATCGTAATTTTCAGTATAGCCATCATGTCGTCAGGATTCATAAAGCATATGAAGGGTACGATTAGACAATGTACAACTACAGAGGGGCTGTTGTATAATGATTGGGACGCTGTGTCTCCATGTCAAGAGGAATGTACAGCCCAGCTAGCTCACACCATCCAACTTGAGGAGGAAGCTTATCTGACTAAGCATCCAGAGGTTAGTGTTTTTATATTCGTTATCTATACTAATATTATAAAGAGATAAAGTTTTTGTGTTTGTATATTTTGTTAAATTGTAAGGGGTAATCTCGGGATCTGCCGAACCGATTTTAAAAATTCTTTCACCAATAGAAAGCTAAATTATCCGTGAATGTCATAGGCTGAATATCATCACGTTACTGCCCAAGGGACCGGAGCAATAATGATAAATGTGAACAATTCCGGTAGATTCCCATACATTTTAGGAAAACTGATAAATTATGAGCATATTATGTGAGTTAAAATCGGTGCGTCGGGGTTCGAAATACGCCACGGGTGAAACCGGGGTGGGTCAGCTAGTGCTTTATATACCTAATAGATGTTTTTGAACAGAAGGCTGAAAATGTTCCCATATACGTGTTTTGTTGCAATAAAGTGGCATTTGGCAATTGTATAGTGACGTAAGCATGTGTCCCTCCCGGAATGCGAGACCTTGTTTACTTAGACCTTGATCAGTTTGATTATAATTGAATAAAAAAGTTGGTATAAGTGCAAGAGATGGTAGGTTGCATACGTCTATAGACCAGGGCGTTTGCTTCTCATCAGATTGGCCATATTCTTGTGTGCCCCTTAATATTTTTTCTTTCTTATAGATTCAAGCAATGTTGACAATATTTCTAAGCAAAGTAATACGTTTCAAAAGAAGGAAGAACATACTACAACTAGCTGGCAATCATTTCACAAGGCCGCTTGAAGTGCTCGATGAAGAAGTGAGGCAGCTATTGAAATCACCTCCCAAAGGTCCCTATTCACTTGTAAGTAGTTACATTAATTAGGTTTTTCTGAAGAAAAGCTGGATACCACTTAATCGGGGCATGATGAAGTGGATATAATATCAGAGTTAAACCATTTAAAATCACATGAAGTTTTCGATATTAGAGCTATTGCCAGGAGAGATGATTTTCCTGCGGAGCAGAAAGACCATTGCTGGCAATCTCGCCTTTTTGGACAAGAATAAGTCCTTATCAATTGCGGGTATATGGCATGGGGAGGGGACGGAGAGTGCTAGAGATGGGCACGCTGCCGATCAGTTAATAAGGTAAGACTACCCACTAACCATTAGGCCATTATGATAATTTGGAGCTTTACTTCCTCGCTCTTCAAATTTTCAAAAATAATAAAAGCTAGTTTTGTACAGAATCTTGGAAAATATGTCAACCTATAGTATAAAAAAAACTTTTCCTCTGGAACTACTATGAGAAAAGAGTGACAGACTCGGTATATCATTTCTCTTACAGGGAGAGTACAGAAATTGTGGATTTGAGGTCACCGATTTAGAAGCTGAGCTATTAGCTATTATTTTGAAGTATTACCCGTTATTACCATACCAACCGCCTACCCCAGAGCCTGAAATGCCTCATACGAGATCTTCTTCGTTTATATCTCTTCTTTCTTCTGTTACAACTGTTCCTACTCCAGGTAAGAAATCTTCCCTCGTGTCAATGTTGCCATCGTGGTATAGTAATTTAATTTCACAGCAATCCTGCTACTTATGGAGAGGGCCCGAGCATAGATCGCTCTTCGAAATGGCTTGCTACATTCACTATACTAGGTTTGGTATACCATCATAACTCTCACGCATTTTTACTTAGTAGTAACATTGATATTGATATTGATATTGATATTATATTATAATTAAAAAAAACCCTGGATACACAGTCTCGAACTAAAGTGACATTCGAATCTGTCTTCAATCACATAAGTAGTTTAACATATTTTTTTGCCTTATATATATTTAACCTTACACACATGATTTAAAGCTCTTGCGATGCGAGACTATTTTAAATGAGTTCTTCAGCACTCATTTCATGCGGACAGTTTTGACATCCTAACTGTGCATCTTGGGTTTTTTGTAAATCAATGAGTATATATTAATTTACGCTCTTATACAGAACCAATACCGACTCCTGAACCAACAATATCGGAGGTAATGTTCAAAATGGTCGTCAATAGTATGGATAAAGCGACAATGTCAAAACTGTCAGATGATGTGATCAGATATGATACAGCGTATGTAGAAGTAATGAAGGCAATTGAAGAGGCTATGGAAATCCCAGTTATAGAAATTAGAAAAGATATTGCTGAACTTTTGGCCTCAGCTTACGGCATGTTTGAAGTACTCATGGATGAAAAGGCACAAATAGGTTAGCTATACTAATTTGTGTAGTGTCATAAGAAGTTTATTAACTGGCTTTTATTTTTACCCGTCTGCGTCAGTGAGGGTAATCTTTTCTTTGTTCCCATTTAGGCCAAACGGCTAGACGAATTTCGATGTATGAGGTCCCAAATGGAAGGTATTCATCGCCTGGGTATCATAGACTACTGCTCAAAAGACTGAATCAAAACAAGTTTAATAGCAGGCGGTTCATAATTTGCAAATTATGAACCGAAAAAAAGAACAGTGCAGAGTAGTCGGGTCTTTTATTTTTTATCATTTTTTTTCTTTTGCATCATAATGAAGTTAGTCCTTTAAGTACTCGACATTGAGCGTAACTATGAGTAGTGCTAGTAACTATTAATAAACAATTCTATTTTTAGCGGCTGATATTGCTTGGGATAGACGAATGAGAAAAAAATTGAAGAAATCTCTCAGACGGCAGAAGAACTTTAAAGGTTGTTTTTTAAATTTTTATACCACTTAAGTGGCAGACACGCATACGATCCACCTGATGCATAGCGGTCACGTGGTCTGTGGACGTGTGCAACACCGGGGGCGTTCCACTCATGATGCTAACCCTGGAGGGTAGAGGAAGGTTGAAGGAGATTGGAGAGAGGTTCTACGCAGGAGACTTTGGTCTCCCCGCTAACAGTACAGAATCCCTCCAGTGAGCTCTGGCTACCCTACTTACCGCCAAGAACACAACACGATGGTTATTATGGTCGCGGTCTTCTGTAGGGTGAAAGAACTACCATCGTGTCCTATCATTAGCATGAGATCATTGCACAGTCATTAAACGTATGAATTTTAATTTAAATAATTAATCTAGTTTATCTAAACAGGTTATGAAACTCCTCCAACACCAACAAGTGGTTTGCCATCGTCACATGCGAGTTACAGGATTCCTCCACCACGACCATGCGAATGTCATCCTCAATGGACTTATAACCGTTATCCTAAGGTTATTGTTCCATATATTTTGAACTTAGACGTAGACTTATCAGATTGGATCATAATCTGTTGAGGTTATATCTAATTGACGCAGGTTGGATGAAAATGGTGTCAGGTCAGAGGAACGATATCGCGGGTACAACTAGTTTCAAATATAATACATTCCCTTTCACCTGAATCTTGACTATCAAGGTGCATTAAGGTATGCGTCCACATGTCCGCATCGTACGCAATGGACGCATCGCATCAAATGAATCATAGTATTTGTGCGATGCGTACGATACGTATTGGTGGACGCACTTGTTTGACTTTCATATAAAGAATACTACGATCCGTTCAATGCGATGCGTCCGATGCGTACGATGCGGATAATGTGGTCGGTTGCCCATAGAATATTATATACGATCCTCAAAAATGCAAATCAACATAATATTAGTGTATATCTCTTTAATTTAGTTGAAGTGAATTAATTCTCATATTCCAGGATCGTTTCGGAATCTACTTACCATTAAGTGAAGAATTTCCAGATACCAGTATAACAATTACACCTACAATATCTGGTATAAATATGCCTACTCTCGAAAATGAAGCACAATAAAGGAAATGATGCAAATAAATAAAATGATTAATAATTTAAAATTACCAACAAGCACCGAATAATAAAAATTTAATCTTCAAATATTTTACTTATGAAGACTTATAATACTATTATAATATGACTCTCTATATTTGGAGACTAAGGGCCCTTTCACTGTCATGCGTGTTTGCACCCGCTTGCGGGCCGGGCATAACATTTGCCTACGGACCGCATGCCCAGTGCGGCACGCATGCGTGCCCGGCCCGCATGCGGGCCCAAATACGCATGTCAATGAAAGAGCCCTGATGATAGACTAGTTATAATATTTATTTTCTGTCTTAATTAGGTATTAAATTTGTTATTGCTCTGCAGCTAAGCTGTAATACCTAGCATACTTATGGCTCGTTTTACTTGTACTCGTTTAATTCAATACTTATAATAATAAATGTTGACTATATACCATAACTTGCCTGTTTTTTGCGGATGTTCGAATATAGTTGAAGCATGACATGCGTTTGTACTAACTAGAAAAAGGCTGTAACGTTTTCTTTTTACTTGCTTGCGGTAACCATGGTGCCCCCCACCCCTTCCCCTCCTACCTTTACCCTAGGCGCGTACTTGGCGACAGCGACAGCTCGGTCTAGACGCGACGACAGGCTGCGGCCGACAATTTCATATAGACTAAGATTCCACTGCAAAATCATGTATGTATCGAATATTTGCTAAAAACCAAATTTTACGCATATTTATGATTAAGAGAACATATATTTACTAGGTTGCCTATCAAAATGTGGCGGCTAATATGTTTAATTCAATTATTGCTAATTCATTTTTCGGAAAAAAATTCTTCACATGGTTTTTAAATAAAATATCATCCACGTCACGGCAATACGCATAAGGACTCAGAAAAATCACGGTTGCCGTTGCGCACTTCGCCGTACCTCTTCGCAGCCAGGTGTAATCATAAATATGCGTAAAATTTGGTTTTTAGAAAATATTCGATACATACATGATTTTGCAGTGGGATCTCGTACTAATAGCGGCACGAGACGCGGTGACTCGCTAGCGACTCGGCGTCTCTGACTCCAAGTGTGCATACCATGTTATGCTATTCATTGATCAGTAGTTAAGTATGCTACGGCTACCTCATTGTACAGTAGGTATGTTATTCTAATTTTAATTTGATACCTTCAAGCGATTCTCAGTCATAATTTATCTTAGAAATATGTGGAAGAATGCGACACAACGTAAGAGTGTGATGCCCCTGATGTTGCTCACTTCCATTGGCCACGATGTCGTGTGCGTGTGGATTGAGTGCTCTTTTTTAAAGGTGGTTATACTTTAATGAAATCAAGGCAGAATTTAAGAAATAATTACTGTGAAAACATGTGAAGATATAAATATTGTGAAATGTATAGTGAGGAAGTTTTGATCAATTAACTGGAACGCTCGATCTGCTAACGTAACAGGTATTTCCATTTTTAAAGCACGCTATTATAATATTGACAGATATTTGGTTTATATCATGACCATAACGATTTTGGCACTTGGTTTTTAGTACTTATAAATGAATATTGTATTTTACGCTCATTTTTCTTAATGATATTATTTTACTATAGTATTTAATATACACACTTTTCTAGATAATTTTCTTAGTTATGTCATTTACGACTCTTGAAAATGGACTTGTTACAGCATCGGATGGCAGTGTAGATAATGATATTGCCCCAACAGAAGATAACCAGCAAGAATTTAAAAGGTTTATTCATGGGATAAATTATGAAAATGATTCGTACTTATTGAAGCATCCAGAGGTATGCAAGTAGAATATTTTTTAAGACGTTTATTTTTAAGCGAAAAGTATAAATAACATTACGCTTAACCCCACTGGAATACTTCCTTAGAAGCTGCTTCAAATTCTCAGTATGCCATCACTTTAAACACTTTTAAATGAAATAAAAATATATTTATTAATATTTATCTATAATTAATATCGGATTGATTTTACAGGTGTAATGCTTGAGTAAACATGAAGGTTTGTTTTCTAATTTAAAGAACATTGGTTAAAAAATATGATTTGCAGATCAGACAGATGTTAACTGGACTCTTTCGTAAAATGACGCATCAGCAACCAACACCAAACAATGTAATGAAAGACGTAGCTCTCTATTTTACAAGACCAGACTTCAATATTGATGAAATAAGACTATCACCAAAGTTGCCAAGCAATGAAACTGAGCTCCGGGTAATTATATAGTTCAACAAACTTTTTTGCGAGTAAACAAATTAATGAAATTGGATTCTTGAATTTCCCTTTTATATTGAAAATATGATTGAATGTTATGTTTACGAGATTGCAGGTTCCTAGGAAAGAGATTCTTGAAAATGATTATCCGAAAAGGCTTATGAACAAAGATACATCTGGCGTTGCAATGGAGAGAGCTTCAGAGGAGTCTTCAAATACCAATACTTCTTCGTTCATGTCTATCTTAACGTCGGAATCAACATTACTAACTCCAGGTCTTGACAGAATTTAGTTAAAGCATTTGACGTGTGTCTCTACACGTCCAAGTTCAACCAAGCCCTAAATATTCAATTAGAATTTGCCGGCAACATTATCGCTTCAATTTTCTTTTTCTTTAATAGCTAGGGAATGGTTTTTGATTCTCTGTATAATTATTTTGCCTTATGTTATTGGTTAATATTTATCAAAATCAAAAATAGAAGTGATAGTTCTTCCATCAGATTAAAGGGACAGGAGAAGCAGCTTCTTTCTCAACTTAGAGGATTTGGGTTGAATGAATTTTTATGTTTCATAACACTTATAATATTTCGTTTCAACAGAACCAACATTGGATCTTGAGCAAACACCTTCAGAAATGATTAAAAGTGTTATTTTCAAAATGGTAAATAAAGCGGTTTACTCTCAAGAAACTGAAAGAGAAATCAAATATGATATTGCTTATGTAGAAGTAGAAAAAGCAGTTGAAGATGCAATGGAAATACCTGTTCGAGAAATTCGACAAGATCTGGCTGACTTCTTAAAGATGGTATATTACATGTTTGAACTTCACGTAGAAGAAACCAAGAGAATTGGTAATTAAAGTATTCAATTACAGAACCTAATCCCCTTAATTAAGTCTTAATTAAACATTTAGATACCATCAACCATTATCTATCCTTTGGTACCACACAATTTGAAAATCCCAAAATTGACTTCTGAGTTTTACCTTTTACGGTTTTAGCTGCTGAAAACGCGTGGGAAACCAGAATGAAAAAGAAATGGAAAAGGAAACTGCGTCGGTATTGTAACTACAAAGGTTATGAATTAACACTTGTTTGAAAATAGCAACGATTATGTTGAATTTTACACTTAAAAGTACAAATTCAGAACATGAAAGTATAACTCCGTCGGTCTTAGCTATCAGCCCTAGCTTTTTCTAAGCTTCCAATGAATCAAACTACTCGATGAACATTTAGCTACAACCCCCATAACTAACTGCAGTAACTGCAGGTAACTGCAGTTCAGGGTGTGGTGCTTGATGTCATCATAGACAGTGGGTCTATATACAATATAAGCTGAATCTGTTTGATAATACCTGTTCCTAGTACTTCGATTCACTGCTGTCCGTTAAACATTCCTGCGTTCAGCTCGATCGCTGACTGTCTAAATTTACGCGTCAGAACTGACCCAATAAACACTTTTAGATTAAATGTATTTTGTTATTTCTTTCATAAACTATTTTTGCAAGAAAACATAATTGTCTCTTTGTTAAAACAGGTTATGAAACTGAAAAGATGGCTAAAAGTGAGACTTCGCTTGACGAGTGCTTCATGAAATGCTACAAGTATCCAACACAAGCACAATACAATCGATACCCAAAGGTATACTATACGTTTATGTATTTTGCCTGTGAGGCTATTTTATCCATAAAATCTAAATTGTACTTTTTATTTGTTTACATAACAAACTATTTTAAATTTCAGGATCGTTTTGGAGTCTATCTGCCCCGAGACACTGAATTTATTAATGAATCTGTAACAGCAGTTGTTGCTGTAGACGAAGCGATTGAACAAGATGAATACTGTAACATAGAAAATGATGGCATAAGCCAAAAGTCGGGAGCTACTTATAAATCAGCGGCTATTTTCACATCAGCATTTCATGCATCTGATGCGAATAGAAAAAATAACTTTCCATTTAAATACAAAACCACTCTGAACAATGACAACAATGGCGTTTATGAACCGACTTCGAAACATGTCCTCTTATTTAGGCCTTCCTAAAATCTGTTCTGGAAGGGGTACAAATCACAGGAGCAAAATTTTAACTTTTAAACTTTCGCGTTCCATGATTATTATACCTACGTAAACGGGAATTAACGCGATCATGGTATAGGTATATACATGAGCATTTCTCAAAATTTTTGACCCTAGTTTTAAAAATCGTCTAAAATTAAAAAATGTATATTCTGGACATATTATGCTAAATAAAGCTAGCTGATCTTATTAAAATTCTAAATTTCTGTTTGTTTTTTGGTTTTATTTAAATTTTTTGAACAAAAACTTGTAAAATATGATTGAAGAGACTAATAAAAGTTCTTATTTTGTTACTTATAAAAGTGTGAAAACCTTAAAGAAATACGCAAATTTTATTATAAATTTGTGTTTTACTTTACAGAATGTTAACTATACAACACTTTTGCAAAAGACGGAATGCGAAATCTAAATAAATTAAACCGTTTTTGGGCAAAACTTTTGGTGTTTGTTACTATTACAACACTTTCTAATGATAAAGTTCTGTTTTCCTGTATATAAAGACGAATGCTATATGTTTTATGTATTTTTTTAGAAATATCTATCATTATTTTTTATGTTTCAGTACTTTTTGCGTTTAAATTGAAAGAAATAAACAAGATATTATAACATAATTATCCGCGGATTTTGGGACAGTAACAAAATAAGAAGCGTTGGTATCAAAACTGGAAATGTAAGGCCTAGCATACACAATCTCGAGCGTGCGATACACTAAACAAACTAAACGGTAAGCCTGTCTGTATGAATACTAGTACCGTACTCAATTAAATGAACGAAAGAATAATAACCGAGACCATCTTTTAGTGCAATACAATACATCGAACTACATTGAAAATCCATTCGAGAAATAAGTAGGTACTTTTTAGTGTTGCGGCCATTTGATGAATTAACTACGCCAACGGTTCGATAACGCCGCACCCGCACTATTTACTCGAGAACGGGGGGAATTCCCAAACGCAAAATAGGTATACCGCCCCTTGTTACATAATTGTTACAGCATTGATGTTAATTTGAAAACGATATACTATTCAAGCTTTCCCGCATTATTACTTAAGAATTAGAATGATAAGAAAATCTAACGTAGGTATGAAAGAAATAGTAATTAACGGGGTTCACGATATATTTTACCTTTGTGTCATTTTTGTCAGATGTACATACGGCTTTATAAATTCCTTTTTTGTTACCATGCGTTCCGATTATATGTTACCATGAGAAAGTAACAAAAACAGAAGTAACGAAATGAGGGTTTTAAATGTTTAAAAATTTATATTTCTTTTAATCCCTATAATCTAAACAAGTATTTCACATCAAATTGTAGTGTATTAAATTAACTATTAATCTATTTTAACACACGTATTAAGTCTATTCAACTTATCTTGAAAAAGTGTAACAAAATCCAGATAGAGTTTGTCGCAGTAGGCGGGAACCTGGGCTATCGCGGCTGTTGTCGATACAGAAATGACATTACAGTAAAATGGCGGACTGTATGTCGTCCGATAGTGTTGCCAAGAACGAAAATCTAAATAATTTGGTGGTTTTATACAATCATTCGACGAGAAATTCGGTAACAAAATCCGGAATTCCGTTTTGGAATTTTTTATGGGACAGAATTTTAATTCTAATATTATTAAACTTAAAACGTATTTTACTATAAACTTAATTTAATATGGATTTTGAGACCATAAGCAGTGTTTTAAGACCATAACACACTTAGGGTTTCATACAATGTGATGAAAAAAAAACAGTTTGAAATCACTTAGGTCACAATGGGACAAACTATTATCCATACTACGAAAATTTCCGTATATCAGATTATTAAATTTTTAAATTAAACTATTAATTTGTACCATGTTATGAAAATTTATCTGATAATAGAATAATATTGACGCAGTTACGAAAATCACCATTTTTACTTATATTATCTCAGTAATAAAATAATGAAAGGCAAAAACTTGGGACATCGTCATTATGGCTATGGTCAAAAATTTTGAGAAATGCTCACATACCTTTGGAATGCCAGACGTTTCGACCAGGTTACACCTATACCTATACCTATACCATGATCGCGTTAATTCCCGTTTACGTATAATAAACAGGAGCAAAATGTTAAATAAACCTTTAAACTGATATAAAATCTACATCGTGTAATTTAGATAACTTGTGGATATATCACAGGTTTACATAGTACTACTTTGTAGTACTTTTGCAATTATATTTTATATTAAGCTGAAGACCCAACACATTGTGGGAAATATCATGCTCGATGGCTGCATGGCACTCTGTTGATTTTATATGCAGTGATTTAGACTAGTTTTGGATATTTACGTATATTTTTCCCTTTTGATAAGATTTTTTTTATAAAATCGAAATTATGTCTATTATAAGCAATATTAATAAAAGATTGATTAAAACATTTCAACAATATTTATTAAGTATTATAATTTTATAACTACCTACATAAATATTAAATACAGAAATAAAGTAACATTTCAGTTTTATTCAACATACCTAATTTAAAAAGTAGCTCTAATAAACTAATTATAAAAATAATATTTCTAAGAGACCCTGTAATCAAAATTAACGCGATTACAATCACAGACAACACACAACGTGTAAAATAACTTCACAATGCAGCAACTGCCGCAAATAGTTGCTATTCTCACTTCAGACTACATACCTACCTGAAGTTGGAGACAAGCGTGTTTTATTTAGTTTTTACCTCGACTGTACCGTTTCATCAGGCTAACGCAAAGTTTTGAGCTTTTATCAGGACGGAGACAAAAGGTAGACTTAATAAATAATAATCATTCCTTACGAACGCGGACCATTTTTTTACAACCAACCTCAGTCTTATCACTTTCACGTGCCAAAATTCTCTTGAAACAAAATGGTTGAAATTGCCAGCCATCGCCGGAATAAAATTTGCTCATAAATTCCACCCTATAATCAATAAAAACGTATTATTAGACTTTAATCAACTTGGTTATCAAAAGTTATAGTAATATAAGGTGTAAGATATAGAGAAAAAGATAAGAACAAAAACCAAAAAATTTTTTTCAAAAACTATGGTTACCTATGTGAAATGTGGCTTAAATAAAAATGATAGATCGATTATGCGCCGGAAGGGTATTAAAACCTATAATTTTCGCATTTAACTTTTTTCAATAAAAAAACCCAGTTTTACTGCATCCCATTTCACACTCTTGCTACAAATCGAGTTCAATTTTATCTTTCCTGTTATTTTCACTTTACACGTTTTTTTTTCAATAGGTCTAGTGTAGTCATTAACTTATTCCCTCTTATTATTTTTGAAGTTAACTGCACTGACCTTCTAGTACTTAAAATAATTACTATACTCGTAAGTATTGACATCGAGTTAAAAGTAATTTTTTAATTCACCGACGTTTCTAACACTCGCGACAGTGTTTCTCAAGTTTGCAAAAGACAAATTACTAACCAATGCAGACGCAGAGTGTGCAGAAATGCAGAAAGGCCCTCCATGACCACTAAAATACACACACTGAATATCGCCCACATAGCAAATATCACGAACACTTTTACACTTCCAACAATCGTGTGATCTCTTAGTGCCATTTTTGATAGAACCATGTGAAACAACATTTCTGATAGTTCTGAAATTATATTTAGTCAGATAGTTTTGTCACCTGATTGTGCTGTATTATCATCATGTTGTTACACTTCTACTTTAGAGCCCAGGTTTACTCCTTTTCCTTCAAGTGGTTTGCCTTATATGGTTTTAATAGAAACGACTGCCGTTTGATCTTTCTGAGAACCCTATGTTTATAATAAATGAAGAGAGTTCATCGAATCGTTACGTGGCACTTTGTCCATAATTCGCATTTGGTCCACTTCGCCCATATCATGGAACGTCATATTCATATGTTAAAAAAGTTTTATATTGCATTATGTTTTAGAAGTTGACCGAATCCGAAAGAGACTAAATGAGAATAGTCTTGAACTGCATGTTGACTAAATGTTAAGTGGACCAAATTCGAAATGGACTGAGGCCTACAAAACGCATCAAATTCAATAATAAGTTTTAAAAGTAAATAAATTTTCAATTACGTACGCGCGTGAGCAAGTGACAATGCCCATAATCGGAGATACGAAGCAGTATGCGATATAGTACTGAGGATATATTCAATCGTGTGAACACCTTGATGAGTCATAAGTTCACCAAAAGAAATTGTATATTTTTCAACCTCTTGCTTCAGGTCCTCTTCCCTCTTGATGGATTTTTCATCTGATATTGTGTTCATCTCTTTTGATACGAAGGTGGTAAGGTCGCTCTACAACCAATTTTATTTAATTTAGTTTTATAGTATTAAAATTTACACTAATTTTAAAAAATGATACAGTGTCCCGATGTGTCTTTTACTGCGTTGGCGCCAAAAACCCGATGTAAACATTTAAACATTATTCATAAGCTTTTACACAAAGATAGTGGCAGATAGTGGGTAAAACACATATCGATTCTATTTGAAGTCTAATTTGAAGAATCTCCAAACAGATTAATTTAACTTCTAAAAATATTTCTTCACATTACGAACTAAAGACCACCAGTACAGCAGTATTATCGTTTTGAATGGTAAAGTTTATCTTTGAACATCCCCCATAATGTTGATAATACGTTGTAACATTTCTTTACAAAGCTGTAAAATATAAATAAAACCTATTCAAATAGTTTGAGCACGCTGGAATAAATAAATACCTTAAGAAAGAATGACGAATAAAAAAATCATAAAGGTGAATGCAGATCGGAGATGCGATAACTTATGACAGATTAATTGGCTGTCTTATCTCTAATGAGTGGTGATCAATGATTTAATGATGGTACAGTTAACTTGTAAATAGAACTAAGCCGCTCACTTTATAGCTCGCTACGCGACGTTTCATTTGTAAACTACCTAACAAACGGGGACAGTTTGGGAATTTTCGAAATCAAAAAATTATTCTTTGATGCCGAAAATTTCCCATATTAAATGAGTATTACTTTTATGAATGAAGTGGGAATATTGTGGGACTTCGCCAGTGAGTGACGAACTAACTAAAATGGCTAAAATCTCTCGTCGCCGTCTCTGGCCATCTCTGGCTTCAAGGTGGCATCCTGTGGTTTAGTCCCCGCCGTGCCCCCGAAAAAAGGGTGCCCCTGCTAGGGTGACAGGCGGTTCCACCCATCACCTCCAGGCCTGCACTCGTTCAGAAAAGCGGATTCTTGGTTCTCATATGTAACCGCTCATAATGAAAAAGTTACAATATTTAAAATATAAATTATAATTGAATAAACTCACAACTGCCTTTGCCCTTTTGCTCTTATAAGATTTCAGCGTATATAATGGTGTCCCGAATAATAAAATTGGCACCATCACCAAAGATACGCCTATCAGTACCATCTGGACAAGTCTTTGGTTATCGAACATGTAGGCCAACTTGCAATCCTGTGCCACAGGTTTAGTTTCCGAAAACAGCGTCATGTCGATAAATAATATCAGTATTTGCGGCGCACATGATGTTCCATATTCTGGATCAGCTAACGACAAAAGAAACGTAGCTTACGAATTATTTATTTAGTTGCATATCACTACTATTTTAAACCGCCAAAAAACGCTTCAAACATAATCAGTGAACACAATAACGTCACTGCGTTTAGGTTAGAGAATATCGCACTAATATCAGTATACATTGCGTTCACACATGCATGATTTGTTAAAATTAATGTTTTATTCAATAAGAAATCCAAAAAGTTATAAATATTAACTTATTTTGAATTTTGACCTTTATTGGGAATTCCTTCAACTTTCAACCTAGCGTTATTCCTAGTCGCATCCAAAGCTTTCACCTCGGAATCTGGGGTCCGCTTTACCAGTCTTAACTGCGGATTAGGCTGGACCTCGATATTTTCCGTGAAGCGACTGCCATCTGATCTTCACAACCCAATGGTGACATTAAGCGATATCAAAGCATTGCAATATTGGGAGTTAAAAATAATAAATAGTCTTAATTTCAGTTTAGTTAGGCAATATCTTATTTTATAATACATAATTTTATTATTAAACGTAGACATGACGTCGTATTGACAAGAATTTGACTACCAAGGAAACAGAATACTAAGAGCAGTAATGTTCCAAATTAGAAGTAGATAAATGGAGTAGAAGTATACTTTACATCTCATCATCATCATCATTCTCTGAACCTTTTTCCCAACTCAGTTGGGGTCGGCTTTCCAGTCCAACTGTGATGCGGCTGAACTTCGATATTTTACGTGGAGCGACTGCCATCTGACCTCCACAACCAATGGCGATATCGAAGTTCCAAGTTAGACTGGTTGGACTTTTGAGGGCTCCAACTACCCGTAACGACTGCCATAGATGTTTGTATGGCAACCGGGACCGACGGCTTAACGTGCTCTCCGAGGCACTAATAAACCTGCGATAAATACACACATAACTTCGAAAAGCATCGAAAAGTCATTGGTGTGTGCCATAGTGAACCTGGGATCGAACCCGAGACCTCGTCTCAACAGTCCATTACCCAAACCACTAGGCTACCGCGGTACTTTACATCTTATATCATAGTTTAATTTATAAAAATAAAAAATTGTAAACAAACTCACTTGATTTTGCGGAATACATAAACCACTTGTAGTAAATCATAATTACAAGCCATAAGAACAAGAAAGATAGAAATATCACCTCTGGAAAGAACTGTAACCATATAGAGTAGCAGCGCTTGAAGTAACTAAAAATAAAAAATATATAAGAGTATATTATTGCTCAAACTAATTATTATATGGAAGCAACACGACTGCATATATATTATTAGTTAGTAATGTAGTAAATACTAAATATGGGTGTATATTTTGTGAATAGAACGGTCAGAGTCCTACAAATGTTATAAAATGTGAAAATTTGTGTAGATGCTTGAAATTTGTTTGTATAGAATGATGTCTGTTACTCAATCATAAAAACATTGCTCCAAATATTATAATTTGTGCTTTTGTCAAATAAAGACCCAGAATAACATTATGAACAGAAAAAAAAACAATATTAATGTTTTCTGAGTAAAGGAACTGTTTTGTTGTATCGTATAATAATAATAGAGTCGTATGAGAGTATAGCTTGATAACCTCATCAGATACTGTTTCACGGCCCGCTTAAAGAACTTGGTATTGTAGGAGGAGGAATCACGAGTGTTGGTAGAATTCCAAATCTTTATAGCAAGAAGTACGAGAAAAAACACTAGGTACTTTTCTTTGAAAATTTTAGTAACCCCAACTAATAAACACACCCCTATTTAAGTTGCGTGTTGACGCAAACGCCGATACGTCGTTTCAATTTATATCGATATTTGAACAGAAATTGAATTGCTCTTATCTTACTATACATCCACCCTTATATTGACAGAATGACTAATATGCATTTGATAAAGACTCGCGATTTTCAAGTGACTTTGGTTCATATTCTGATAGTTTTTACGTTAATTGCAATGTACATATAAATTGTGCTGTGCATATAAATTAAAAAGTTAATATTTATTCTTACCAGTAATTTACTAAACTAAGCAATACTCCAAATATCATATGAACGACTCCAAATATAATTGAAAGTTTCATCTTAATAGAATTCTCCACCAATATTTTATTTTTTGATAACTGGAATTAATAAAAAAAGATAGTCATTTTAATTGAAAAAAAGCGATGGTAGCTGAATGGATAAGGACGCGGCCTCTACTCAGAGGTATCGAGTTCGAATCCGGCTGGACTGTAGAAATCTGAATTTCACTTTTTGGACTTGCTAATAACATGATTTATGTCTTTTTTTTTAAAGTTAGCGTACACCACTAACTACCCAGATTCTCCCAATACAGTCCATACTGGTTGTCTGGAAGAAATCGCAGACAGCGATAAGACCGCCCTTTGTACAATTTTTTTTTTATGTATAAGCTTTGTTTGTTTTTATCCTGATGGTGTGTGCAATAAAGAGTATCTATCTATCTATGATTTACCATCTGCTGACGGTGAAGGAAAAGCATCGTGAGGAAACCCACATGTTCTAGAAAAAATTCTAGGACATGTGCGAACCACCATCCCGCATTAGGCCAGCGTGTGTGGATTATGGTCTAAACCCTCTCAGCTCTCTCGTTAGAGCAAAGGAGACCTGTGCCCAGCTGCAGTGGGGTATTAATGGGTTGCTATTATTTAAATTGATAGGTACGTAAATTTTACATAACTAAATTGTACTGATAAAGCAAAATCTAAACTAATTCTGAGTTATAGTTGTCACAAAATAAAAGGCCCACTTTGACAGTTCGTGCCCATGAAGTTCTTAATTTTTTATCAATTGAAATGTTCTAAAGGTAATTACATTTTTCATTGACAGGTACCGCCCTCTCGGCTAAGTGCTGTGCATAACGATTTTTTCATGTTGTCCATAGACTATTAATAATCTGTTAAGGAAAGAAAATATCGAGTCAGATATTTTTTTTCAAGCCCGACGCGCACTTTTTTTTATTTATTTTAATACTTGTGTTTTAGATTCTGAAGACTCATTTAATTATTATTGTTGGTTTTGTGATAGAGTGAATGTTATTATAAAAAAAATATTAAGTATAAGTAAATTGACCTTTAATAACGTTGTATTGTTTTAAAATACCTACAAAATCAAAGGTTAAGCTAATTTTTCTAATCAGATCTTTAATCCAATGCAGTTTACATACATATTCAAATCGATTAAATCCCCATGCAAACTGGATTCGATTCATCCCGAGTATCGAATACCGAATCGTATAGGTACATAACTAGTTACGCCACGAGGACAAACGTCAAAACGGGCCTTTTATTTTGTGTTGAGTATAGTCACATAATTGAACATAGATAGAAGCTAGATCCAGGACTAGGTCGTATAGGTATTTGGATAACTCACCGACCAAATAGGATCCATTCCAATAATATAAACATCTCCTGTCTTTCCAGCCGGATCTACGTCGAAAATTTCATCACTACTTAGCTCTGCCACAGATTTTTCGTTTCTAAAGTAGGATCGTCCAAATGTGAATGGTATTCCGAAACAGTCATTGTAACACAGCCCAGTAAAAATACTGAAAGCCCCCATTAACAAAATCACGTAGCGACCTGCGAATTATGTGTTTACTTTAATCAATATTATTTCGACTATTATTTTCAAGCGGGGCTCCATCATCAAATGTACTGTATCGGTGATAATATGGGATTTTTAAACCTATCGCTTATTGTAGAAATAGAATACACAAAAATGTCGGGTGTAGGCCGGGGCCTCCACGTGGTGCACTCGGGGAACAGAGGAAAGTCGCCTCCCACTCGCCACGAGAGACGTTGCTGCCTGCGGTAAATCTGACCGGGGTGGGAGTGGCCCTCTAGAGAGCTACTTTGAGGCTCTCCACGTGTCCCTCCGACAAGCAGAGGGCACAGTGGGGAGCAGGTAGGGGAGTGGGCTGATTCTCTACTCACGGACGGTTGGGTGACTGGTGGCCGTCCTGTGACCCAACCGTCGTCGAGGTGCAGCGATGCTCGCCCTACTCCCCTTCCGGAGGGTCGAAGTGGCCATCTTAAAATCATAGATGGCCCAGGGTCAGCTGGGGTTCGAGGCATGTGCCTATTAGGTAACCTTACACCATGGTAATTAAGAAACGAGACGAGCGTGCCGTTTTAGTTGATTCGATCCCGACATAACCACCCCCGATGGCCGACGGGGGTGGTATACATGGGGATTTCCCCACGATAAAAAAGGCTACAAAAATGTCCGCTTTCGCCGATCTAAATTTTAAGAAATTTTCTATTCTATACCTCCAAAAATAATATTCCATATCTCGTTTTTGCTATTCTTCGCGAGAAACTTCTTCTCGTTCTTCCACATCCAGAGTCCAAATAAAAATACAAGTGTTCCATGCCCCACGTCACCGAACATAACAGCAAATAGGAACGGAAAGGTAATGACAGTATAAAGCCCTGCAAATCACAATTATAATTTGAATTTGTTACCTAACTTGTTACTTCATCATTAGGGGGGTATAGTAGGGTGCGGGCTGGAACCTCCACGTGGTGTTGTATATTGTATAATGTTTATTTATTTACAAAAAGTATAATAAGTAGTTATGTTTGTCCGCATTCTAGAACCCATAATAGAAGTTAGTTAAACAATGCTAAATTTGGGTCTAGAGGGCGCTGTATAGAATGTCGTAGAATATTTATTTATTTTTATTAGGAACGTAAGTAAGTCAAAATAACGAGGTAAATGTGATAATAAAGAATTATTATTATTAAAATATTACCTGGATTTAGTTCTCTATAAGTAGAATCACCATAAGCGTTAATAAGATTTTGAAAACCTCTGGTGAATTTGTTTACTCTGTGGTAAGTAGGCGGCGATAGGTTATGTTCCTTCTTACTGATGAAGGATTCCACATTCGTTTGAAGCTCATGCTAAAAATAATAATTTTTATTAATAATAGCTGTGCCTCGTGGCTGTGTGGTCTAGTCGTGCCTCGGAGAGCACGTTAAGCCGTCTATGGCAGTCGTTACGGGTAGTTGGAGCCCTAAAAAGTCCAACAATAACGGTCTAGCTGCAATGCTTCGATAGATATCGCCTAATGTCACTATTGGGTTGTGAAGGTCAGATGGCAGTCGCTTAACGGAAAATATCGAGGTTCGATAGCACAGAATCCTTCAAGTGTGCTCTGACTACCCTACTTACCGCCAGGTACACAACACAATAGTTCTTATATTATGCCCGCGGTCTTCTGTAGGACGGAGGTACTACCCCAGTCGGACTGCTAATTTCGGACGGGAGATCGGTATCTCCCGTCCGAAATTAGCAGTCCGACTGGGTTCAAACACGACGGTTCGTGTTCTGCCTCCACTAATAATACGTACACAGCAATTCGCAAACGTGGTAGTGACTGCTTCTAAATCAACATCAGGCACCCAACACTGTCCAATGAGCACTTTACTAGTAATGTCCAAATCAAATAAATTCATTTGATGATAAATTGCTTTCGATTTTTGCACTTGCGCCATCCAACTTTTATATTGTCTGCTCACTGTGCGCAAAGCTTTGCAACGTAGATATCTTGTCTTGTCCAATACCTGAAATATTATTTTAGTTAAAATAAATAAATAAAATAAAATAAATATCTGTTTATTTCAGTAATGTTAAAACTTAACACTGTTGAGTCTTCCCGGTGAGTAATCGGATGACACTCGTGTTGGGAATGACCCGCTACTTCCCTTGACAATACTAAAGTTATAATCATTCATGAAAAAGTGCCATCTCTCTTATGAGCCAAGTCAAGAAAAAGCATTCGATGAGGCCGTCAAGCTGAGAGCCACCATTGTGGCACTATCGGTGTTTGCAATGGTGACACCCATTTCAGAGATTTTGCCTTCAGCTTACCATCAGGCGAGGTGAAGTCATGTTGACGTGTCCGACATAAAAAAGAATGTCTCATCATCAAACCTCATCATCAAACTCATCTTCTTCAAGATGGGTATTAGAAGGTTTTTACAGGGTTGGCAGCGCGAGCTTGATGCCCTTGGTGTTGCAAATGTCTATAGCCCGTGACATGCTTCCTATCAGGTGTTACATGCGCTTGTTTGCCACTTAATGGTATAAAAATAGCAGTATATCTGTTACCTATTGATTGAGTCGCCGTCTTTCTTTTTAAACAACTTTAATACTTAACTATTTTAAACATGATACCTAAACTAGGACAAGTCCTGTTTTTTAGGCATCCCAACTAATTCACAGAGAGTTAATTTTATTTCGTTACACATTTAACTTGGGATGCTAATAAGTACAAATAAAAATATTGCCTGCTTATTTCCGACGGGAGATAACGTCGTGTCCTACCTCCATTAAAACTAGCTACTAGACTATGAGTTTGAGTACGGCTGTCAAGTAAAATGTTCATACTTTTGCTTTGAGAGGACTTGCTTGCTAATAGATGTTCTGAAGTTTTTTAGTTAGTAATGAAGTATTCAGCTGAAGCCTGTAAACTTGTCTGCTTTCTTTGTTGTATGAACCAGTTGAATCTCTTATAGTAGTTGTATTATAATAATGAGGTAAATATTTATTACATTGATGTAGGTAATTGTCTATGACGCGTATCGTCCGGGAATAAGCGGGCAGATTAAGCGGGGTGTGAAAAAGCATTTAATGAGGCCGTCAAGCTGAGGGCCGCCACTGTAGCACTACCGGTGTTTGTAATATTCCTTCCTCCTATAGTCCCGGGGCCTTTAAGCGGGGCGTGAAAAAGCATCTGATGAGGCCGTCAAGCTGAGAGCCGCCACAACAGCACTACCGGTGTATATAATATATAGTGGTGACCCCGGTCCTGAGACTTTACCTTTGACTTACCATCAGGCAAGTTGAAGTCATTATGACGTGACCTATATAAAAAATAGAATAAACGAGAAATCCTTTAATTTGTTTACGTCATGGCCTACTAAAACCGCACGCTATCTCGGGTCTTCGAGTAGGGTGATCTGATCCAAAAGATATTTCTTTCGCACCCCAGCTGCCACGGGCTATCGCCGGCTACAAGATGGCTACTATTGGGTTCGAGAACCGCGCTCCGCCGCCTCGGCCTGCTTCTGCTAGTGACAGGTGGCTCCATCACCCCCAGGTCTGCGCTCATGAAGGACGGTCATCTCGTCAAGTTTTCAACCCTAATGCTTCAATAGAGCCCATGTGTCATTGTTTCAACAAGGCCTAGTTTCGGCTTTAGCTTATAGATTTATTTTGGCCAAACCGACGCGTGAACGCGTGTACCTTTTATGTTTTTTTTTATTACATTTGACCTCAATCTCACCTGATGGTAAGTGACGATGTGGTCTACGATGGTCTAATTTAATATTTTCTTATCTAATTCTTACCTGTTTCAGGTCCTCAATATTCCGAAGTATAGATTGCTTCATAGCAGTTCTCTCTGTATAAGTATTAGGACAGGGGTATGTATTTACTTTGAAGCAATGGCATACTTTTTGCACGCACGCAGCTAATTTCTCTCCCTGGCATATTGCAAAGAACGCCACTTTCCTTATTTCCTTGTGCTGATAAGTTAAAATAGATTGTAGTAAATCAATGGTAGCTGAATGGATAAGGACGCGGCCTTTATTCAGAGGTATCGAGTTCGAATCCAGCCGGACAGTACCTACCTACCAATCAGAATTTCACTTTGTGGAATTTATATATTACTAGCGACCCGCCCCGGCTTCGCACGGGTGCAATGCTGATACTAAATTAGCCTTAGTATATGATGCATGTATTATACATATAAACCTTCCTCTTGAATCACTCTATCTATTGGAAAAAACCGCATCAAAATCCGTTGCGTAGTTTTAAAGATTTAAGCGCACATAGGGATATAGGGACAGAAAAGGCGACTTTGTTTTATACTATGTAGTGATGATGTGCTAATCACATGATTTACCATCTGCTGACGGTGAAGGAAAAACATCGTGAGGAAACCCACATGTCCTAAAAGAAATTCTAAGGACATGTCTGAACCACCAAACCGCATTAGGCCAGCGTGTGTGATTAAGACCTAAACCCTCTTAGCTCTCTTGTTAGAGGAAAGGAGACCCGTGCCCAGAGTGGGACATTAATGGGTTGCTATTATTTTTTATATTGTAAATCAATATTACCTTTATAAGTTACTACCCCTGCCCCCCCCTACCCCCTTCTTTTCAACTCAAGTCATGGTACACATACACGTAAAATAAGCATAAATGCCTATGGAAGATTTGATGGCCTTTGTGGCGTAGCTTTCGACTGCTACGAAAGAGGCGCGGATTCGATACCCGCTCAGTGCAAATATTTTTATGCATGAATATAATATGTCCATTTGCATTGATCTGGGTGTTTCTATACCTACTATATAACATGTGTTTACAAAAAAAAAGTATGTAAGTATGTTTATTCGCATTCTAGAACCCATAACACTGTCAGATTTCAAATTAAGGAATTTTATTCAATTGACAGACTTACCGAGGCTGGATCTATAAGAATCTTGTCTTCACTAGCCTGTCTATAGTGGATCATACCACGAGATATGCGCCAGAGCATTATTTCGAACGCAAATGCTTTAATACGTCGCACCACTCCGGTAAAAACCACAAGCCTCCCGCCAAAAGCATCACCGCCGTGGCTTGTAAATCTATATATAATAACACATTGTGATCAAACAGGCCTAAGATTTCAAGTCTGATCAGAAACAAATCGAAATTCGATCAGTAGTTTTACGTCCATCACAAACAAACAGACAAACAGAAAATAATTCCTCGACTCAGCTCACGCAGAGGTCGGTTATCATTGTTGGTCCCTTCTCCGGTTCTTTTCAACCAATCGAAGACTTTAAATATAACCAAAACCTTTCTAATAGACGAAACCACATCAAAATCTGTTCAATAATTTTTGCATCCCTCGAGTTCAATCAGAGAAAATAGCCAAGAATTCCTTCATAACCCAACTTCTTTTATAAATATCTTCAATGTTAGGTTTATTTACAATTTCGTAATATTCCTTTTGTATCCGTGGTCAGATAGCATTGTTAGATCAGTCTAACCACGTCCACTCTTTTGTATAGCGATGGTAGCTGAATGGATAAGGACGCGGCCTCTTCTCAGAGGTATCGAGTTCGAGTCCGGCCGGACAGTACCAATGTGAAATTTCACTTTGTGGAATTATGTGCTAATCACATGATATACTATCTACTGACGGTGAAGAAAACACATCATGAGGAAACCCACATGTCCTAGAAGAAATTCTAAGGACATGTCCGATCCACCAACCCGTATTAGGCCAGCGTGTGCGGATTAAGGTCTAACCCTCTCAGCTCTCTCGTTAGAGAACAGGAGACCTGAACCCAGCAGTGGCACATAAATGGGTTGCTATCAATATTATAGATACAAATAAATTTAGAAGTACCCTTTCATATGTGTTTCTCTCGTAATTTCAGCTTTCCCTAGTAAAGGACCTATGTATTCAAGCACATAAAATAACTCCGTCAACTCCAAAAAATTCTTCATTAAAGCTCTTTCGTTGGATGTTATCTCCGTTATGTCATTACCCCATTTTTCTACCATAGCCTGAAAGGAAACACAGATATTTGAAGTAGGTATTTTATTAGCGAATTATAATCAGTTTATAAGGTACCAGCTGACCCTCCCCGGCTTCGCTCATGGCGTATTTCGAACCCTGATGCACCCTTTTTAACTCACATAATTTGCTCATAATTTATCTGTTTTCTTAAAATGTATGGGAATCTACCGGAATTGTTTATATTTATGATTATTGCTCCGCTCCCTTGGGCAGTAGCGTGATGATATTCAGCCTATGACACTCACGGATAATGTGGCTTTCTATTGGTGAAAGAATTTTTAGAATCGGTTCAGTAGATCCCGAGATTACTCCCTACAATTTAACAAATATACAAACACACAAACTTCACTTCTTTAAAATATTAGTATAGATAAAGAACCCGAGGTTAACTTTTGATTGATAATATTATTAAAGCACTATCGGTGTTTATAATGGTGACTCCCACTCCAGACTTTAACTTTAGCTTACCATCTGGCGAGGTGAAGTCATATTGACGTGACCGACATAAAGAAGTGTCTACTTTTCCAAGAGCGACTGCCGTCTGATCTCTCAACCTTAAAACAAACTCGTTCGTTGCTGACACTGGATATCTGGTGAAAACGTCTTTGATTCCCTTATATTCTGCTCAGTGCAAATATTTATATGCATGAATATGTCTATTTGCATTAATCTGGGATTATCCATGCCTCGCAGAGCACGTTAACGACCGTCCCGATTGCCATACGAACATTTATGGCAATCGTTACCGGTAGTTGGAGCCCTAAAAAGTTCTACAACTGGTCTAACTACAGAACTTCGATATCGGCAATGGGTTGTGGATGTGGAGGTCAGATGGCTGTTTCTTCAAGAAAATATCCAAATACGCCACTTCGGACTAAAGCCGACCCCAAATGCGTTGGGAAAAATTTAGGTGCATGATGATCGACTTGCAGGTTTCTTTGTTTGTTTTTAAAAGGTCTTTATTAACATAAGAACAGGCATAGGTTACTTACATGCAACAAACATAAGCACTTTTATAAAAATTTCACCTGGCTAGAGCGCCTACAAAAATTATTGATACATCTTTCACTCAAAAACATTATAACGGAAATGAAGACACTATTTAACATACTTAATGATAAAAATACAAAGTTTGATAATAACTTTTGCTTTTTGCAAACTTGCAGGTGAGGTTAGGCCTTAAGGATATTGATTCCTATACCATTTATAACTATACTAGCTTCCACCCGCGGCTTCGCTGGCTTGAAGGTCGGTATCGCCACCAAGTTTACTTATAGTGTGAAGCTATAGTTTATAGCATAATTTTAACATAATAACAACATTTAAATATGAGTTAGATTACACGTTGTTTTATGCGTTGAAGAAATAAAGATTCACCGCCCGTTCCCCGTAGGTGATAGCGTGATAATATGTAGCCTATGTTTTGACCCGGCTTCTTAAAAATATTCGTGCCAAATTTGAAGTAAATCCATGCAGTACTTTTTGAGTTTATCCTAGACATACATACAGACAAACAGACAAAAATAATTCTAAAAACTATATTTTTGGCTTCGGTATCGATTATAGATCACACCCCAAGTATTCTTTGAATAAAATATTCAATGTACAGTTTTGACTTTCCTACCATTTTATTATTTATGTATAGATATATATAACTGGTAATTTTTTCTATCCAACGTGTGTCCGTACATGCCAAGTCTAAAGTAATCTATTTACGTGTGGTGGTTTAGCGTAGAGCGTAGGAAGGACGCCAATGTTCGAGATTTTTTCTAATAATTGGACAGCAGATTGATGGACAGACAATGTAAAATCGTTTCGCGGGATCTAAAAGTTGTGTTTTTACCGCTATATTCAAAACTTCAAGCTAGTTTACAGAGTATAAGAAATGAAAACAATACCTCCCGTGCTAATTGTTTTCTGTAATTACATAAAATGTTTTTTAAATAATATTCATTTTCTTCCACAATAGGTATACATACAAGAACAGCGGTAGCCAAGTGGTTTGGGTAATGGACTGCTGAGACGAGGTCTCGGGTTCGATCCCAGGTTCACCATAGCACACACCAATGACTTTTCAATGCTTTTCGAAATTATGTGTGTATCGCAGGTTTATTAGTGCCTCGGAGAGCACGTTAAGCCGTCGGTCCCGGTTGCCATACAAACATCTATGGCAGTCGTTACGGGTAGTTGGAGCCCACAAAAGTCCAACTAGTCTAACTTGGAACTTCGATATCGCCATTGATCATAATGACAATTGGTTGTGGAGGTCAGATGGTAGTTGCTCCACGGAAAATATCGAGTTCAGCCGTATCACAGTTAGACTGGAAAGCCGACCCCAACTGAGTTGGGAAAAAGGTTCAGAGAATGATGAATAGGTACCTATACATAAAAACCACATTGTACGAGTACCTATTGCAGGTCTAAGAGACCTGTATAATATTATAGGTCACCAGGCTCCACGTTCAAGTAAGTATACTAGTTATACGTAAACGGGACTTAACGCGATACACGTTAAAGGTATATACATACCTTTGGATGCCTGACGTTTCGACCAGGTTACACCGGCCGTGGTCACAGGCTGACTGTTTCAGCCGTGCACGCCCTCCGTCGCCGAGTCCGTGAGGTAGACGGTTCTTCTTCTACCCGCACATTTTCGACATTTTTCATATTTTCTTGTCTCCAGGTACCGTCACATACCACACTCACAGTGTCCCTATTATCTGTGCAAACGCCCTGGTGTCTATCCGACCGCGCAGAAAAGCGAGGTAGCAAGTTTTTAATCACTGGATTCCATGTCGCAGATAACTTGAAACCGTCTTCCCGATTGAAATTTTTGTACTTCTTGATTTCAATCGCTTCACGTACAGCTCTTGAATAGAAGTGACGTTCGGTGGAGAGGACTTGCGTATTGTGGAATTCAATCCAGTGATTCGTGCCCGCTTCTAAAAGATGTTCTGCAATCGCTGATTTGCTCGTCCGGCGGTTCTTTACAGCTGCAATGTGTTCTTTGACCCTATCAGCAATGGTCCGCTTTGTTTGGCCTATATACGAACTACCGCAGCTGCAATCCACCTTGTAGACCCCTGGCGTCTGAAGCGGTAAGACATCCTTCGGTGTGCCCACGATGTTGTTTACTTTAATGCCTGGTGTGTAAACTGTCGGGATGGAGTACTTTTTTAGCACGGTGCCGATCTTATCCGTTATTCCCCTGACATAAGGCATATACGCTGGCTGTCTGCTTACCTTTGGATGCCCCCGCCCCAATGTTTGCTGCTTTCGTCTTCCGTTCACAACAGCATATCCGTTATTTTTAAGTACCTCCTGAACATGATCCAGCTCTCGCTCCAGATGTTCAGGGTCACAGAGATCATACGCTCTATTCTTGAGTGAGGTCATAACGGATTGTAAGTGTCGGGGGTGGTGATGAGACGTGGCGTGTAGGTACCTGTCCGTGTGAGTAGGTTTCCGGTACACACAGTGTGACAAGGACCCATCTGATCTCACGGCTACTTTTACATCCAAGAAAGACAGCGACCTATCCTTCTCCATTTCATACGTAAACCTCATCTTGGGGTGAATGGAGTTGAGATGTTGTATATACTGATCTACTTCCTGTACACTTCCTTTCACGATACTGAAGATATCGTCGACGTATCGCTTCCAAAGTCTGATGGTCTTGGGGCCGAGACTCAGAGCCTTCTCTTCAAAATGTTCCATCCAGATGTTGGCAAGTACCGGGGCTACAGGACTTCCCATTGCGACACCATCTATCTGAAGGTAATGTTGACCTTGGAACAGAAAGTAGTTGCCGTCTAGACAGTGTTCAAGCAGATCAATATAGTTAAACGGTAGTTCATTGTCGCTCAGTAGGTCTTTCACGATGTTTAAACACTCCTTTAGAGGAACGTTGGTGAATAGGGACTCCACGTCAAAGCTCACCATGACGTCATCCGGTTCCAGTTTGAGCTCTTTAATAATTTGTATAAAGTGCCGCGAGTCTTTCACAAAAGACGGTGTTTTACCTGTAAGTGGTTGCAATACTGATGCAACGTGCTTCGCAAGATCATAAGTGGGAGATGATATTTGACTTACGATTGGCCGCAGTGGCACGTTGGGCTTGTGTATTTTTGGCAGACCATATAACTTAGGTGGCTGGTGCGACTTCGGTGTAAACAGTCTATTGTACTCATCTTCTGTAAAGAGGTCCTCGTTTTCCTGTATCCGAGCTCGTATTCTGCGTGTTACTCTGGCCGTGGGGTTATATGATACCGGTTTGTACACCTTGTTATCACTTAACAGTTCGAGAATTTTATTCTGGTAATCACTTGCATTCATCACTACGGTGGCGTTTCCCTTGTCGGCCTTGAGCACTAAAATATCCGGGTTGTCCCTAACGTTTTTTAGTGCTTGACGCTCTTCCACAGTGATGTTGCTAGTCGGAAGCCTCGATCTCCGTAATATCACCGCGACGTCCTGTCTGAGGGTATCGGCATCACCAGGCGGCACTTTATTACGTATAATCGATTCCTCTACACTACTGATTACATTCTCGAACGGTATTCGCTTGGGTGTTGGAACGAAATTCATACCCTTGGCTAGAATGTTTATTGTAGTTTGATCTAAATTCACATTTGACAAGTTCACAACGGTGTCCTTTGACTTGTCCGGTACCACTGGTGACAGATTATTTTCTGCATACCGCCTGTTGTATTCCTTCGAGAACTTTCGCTCAAGGTTCACACTGCACAGCTCGAAGGTACGCTCAGCTTGCAAAAACGTAATTCGGTCACACAAATCAAAATCGGTTTTATTTAGATTTTCACTACACTTTAGATGCAACGCATACAACTCCCTCGTAATACACTCCACTTCACTGTATTTATTGCGTATTAGTTGTCTCAGGAGGCGTACACTCGCGTTCGTTAGAATTCTACGGGAAAATGCGATATCACTACGTGGTTTAATACGTACACACGCAGGTAATAAGTTACAATCGCGGCACTTAACAAGAAATGTCAACGATGTTTCCACTCGCGCACGTTTTTTCCGTAAAAATTCTAGATGGCGTATTTGTTTGGCAATTTCCGACCCGTAGCGGTTCGCTATATTAACTTTTAAACTTTCGCGTTCCATAACTTATTATACGTAAACGGGACTTAACGCGATACACGTTAAAGGTATATACATACCTTTGGATGCCTGACGTTTCGACCAGGTTACACCGGCCGTGGTCACAGGCTGACTGTTTCAGCCGTGCACGCCCTCCGTCGCCGAGTCCGTGAGGTAGACGGTTCTTCTTCTACCCGCACATTTTCGACATTTTTCATATTTTCTTGTCTCCAGGTACCGTCACATACCACACTCACAGTGTCCCTATTATCTGTGCAAACGCCCTGGTGTCTATCCGACCGCGCAGAAAAGCGAGGTAGCAAGTTTTTAATCACTGGATTCCATGTCGCAGATAACTTGAAACCGTCTTCCCGATTGAAATTTTTGTACTTCTTGATTTCAATCGCTTCACGTACAGCTCTTGAATAGAAGTGACGTTCGGTGGAGAGGACTTGCGTATTGTGGAATTCAATCCAGTGATTCGTGCCCGCTTCTAAAAGATGTTCTGCAATCGCTGATTTGCTCGTCCGGCGGTTCTTTACAGCTGCAATGTGTTCTTTGACCCTATCAGCAATGGTCCGCTTTGTTTGGCCTATATACGAACTACCGCAGCTGCAATCCACCTTGTAGACCCCTGGCGTCTGAAGCGGTAAGACATCCTTCGGTGTGCCCACGATGTTGTTTACTTTAATGCCTGGTGTGTAAACTGTCGGGATGGAGTACTTTTTTAGCACGGTGCCGATCTTATCCGTTATTCCCCTGACATAAGGCATATACGCTGGCTGTCTGCTTACCTTTGGATGCCCCCGCCCCAATGTTTGCTGCTTTCGTCTTCCGTTCACAACAGCATATCCGTTATTTTTAAGTACCTCCTGAACATGATCCAGCTCTCGCTCCAGATGTTCAGGGTCACAGAGATCATACGCTCTATTCTTGAGTGAGGTCATAACGGATTGTAAGTGTCGGGGGTGGTGATGAGACGTGGCGTGTAGGTACCTGTCCGTGTGAGTAGGTTTCCGGTACACACAGTGTGACAAGGACCCATCTGATCTCACGGCTACTTTTACATCCAAGAAAGACAGCGACCTATCCTTCTCCATTTCATACGTAAACCTCATCTTGGGGTGAATGGAGTTGAGATGTTGTATATACTGATCTACTTCCTGTACACTTCCTTTCACGATACTGAAGATATCGTCGACGTATCGCTTCCAAAGTCTGATGGTCTTGGGGCCGAGACTCAGAGCCTTCTCTTCAAAATGTTCCATCCAGATGTTGGCAAGTACCGGGGCTACAGGACTTCCCATTGCGACACCATCTATCTGAAGGTAATGTTGACCTTGGAACAGAAAGTAGTTGCCGTCTAGACAGTGTTCAAGCAGATCAATATAGTTAAACGGTAGTTCATTGTCGCTCAGTAGGTCTTTCACGATGTTTAAACACTCCTTTAGAGGAACGTTGGTGAATAGGGACTCCACGTCAAAGCTCACCATGACGTCATCCGGTTCCAGTTTGAGCTCTTTAATAATTTGTATAAAGTGCCGCGAGTCTTTCACAAAAGACGGTGTTTTACCTGTAAGTGGTTGCAATACTGATGCAACGTGCTTCGCAAGATCATAAGTGGGAGATGATATTTGACTTACGATTGGCCGCAGTGGCACGTTGGGCTTGTGTATTTTTGGCAGACCATATAACTTAGGTGGCTGGTGCGACTTCGGTGTAAACAGTCTATTGTACTCATCTTCTGTAAAGAGGTCCTCGTTTTCCTGTATCCGAGCTCGTATTCTGCGTGTTACTCTGGCCGTGGGGTTATATGATACCGGTTTGTACACCTTGTTATCACTTAACAGTTCGAGAATTTTATTCTGGTAATCACTTGCATTCATCACTACGGTGGCGTTTCCCTTGTCGGCCTTGAGCACTAAAATATCCGGGTTGTCCCTAACGTTTTTTAGTGCTTGACGCTCTTCCACAGTGATGTTGCTAGTCGGAAGCCTCGATCTCCGTAATATCACCGCGACGTCCTGTCTGAGGGTATCGGCATCACCAGGCGGCACTTTATTACGTATAATCGATTCCTCTACACTACTGATTACATTCTCGAACGGTATTCGCTTGGGTGTTGGAACGAAATTCATACCCTTGGCTAGAATGTTTATTGTAGTTTGATCTAAATTCACATTTGACAAGTTCACAACGGTGTCCTTTGACTTGTCCGGTACCACTGGTGACAGATTATTTTCTGCATACCGCCTGTTGTATTCCTTCGAGAACTTTACGTAAAGAACCGCCGGACGAGCAAATCAGCGATTGCAGAACATCTTTTAGAAGCGGGCACGAATCACTGGATTGAATTCCACAATACGCAAGTCCTCTCCACCGAACGTCACTTCTATTCAAGAGCTGTACGTGAAGCGATTGAAATCAAGAAGTACAAAAATTTCAATCGGGAAGACGGTTTCAAGTTATCTGCGACATGGAATCCAGTGATTAAAAACTTGCTACCTCGCTTTTCTGCGCGGTCGGATAGACACCAGGGCGTTTGCACAGATAATAGGGACACTGTGAGTGTGGTATGTGACGGTACCTGGAGACAAGAAAATATGAAAAATGTCGAAAATGTGCGGGTAGAAGAAGAACCGTCTACCTCACGGACTCGGCGACGGAGGGCGTGCACGGCTGAAACAGTCAGCCTGTGACCACGGCCGGTGTAACCTGGTCGAAACGTCAGGCATCCAAAGGTATGTATATACCTTTAACGTGTATCGCGTTAAGTCCCGTTTACGTATAATAAGTTATGGAACGCGAAAGTTTAAAAGTTAATAAGTATACTAGGTTTTATGTATCATACAAAAAATAACAAAAAAGCAATTTTTTTAATTTTTTTTCGTTTGAAAGAGATAATCTCTGGAACGGTTGGATCGATTTAAACGGGCCTTTCACTGGCAGGTAGGTAATTTTATAAAGTGTTGTACAGACTACTTTAATTTTGAAAAAAAGTATTGGGGTTACGCGCGGAAGGGTTAAAACGCATAACTTATTCCACGCGAGCACAAACTAGTTTCGAATAAATTACCTCATACCTCGAATTGAGTTAATTCGTGCAGTGGGGCCGCTTTGGGTACCTCTTTCATATCGAATATATATATTTGATGAAGTCCCATCTCATACTCCATGTAACGAAGCTTACGTTCCATTTCAGCACATCGGCATACCTCCTGGACAAAACTCCTTTGGAACAGCTGTAAGTCTGGATGCATCTGCAAATTATACAAAGCATATTTGACGGCCTCTATGGCGTAGCGGTAGTGCATGCGACTGAAAGAAAAGAAAGAAGAAAGAAATATTGAGCAAATATTTGTATGCATGAATATGTCTATTTGCATTGGTCTGGGTGTTTCTATGTATAATAAGTATGTATTTACAAAAAAAAAGTATATAAGTATGTTTATCAGCATTCTAGAACCCATAACACAAGCTAGTTAAACTAAGCTTACTTTGGGTCTTGGGAGCGCTGTGTAGAATGTCTTACAATATTTATTTATTTATTTATTTATCTTATGTTGTCAATATATCAAATTGCAAATGAGAGGGTACATTCTAATGTACCCTCACATTTGGGTTGCTAGCATGATATAAAATATACTTACATCAATGAATTGTACACAGCCCATTTCTCCAAGTTCTGAAAGAACTTCAAATGCAATCTCTGGTTGAAGGTAGACGTCACATAGTGTCATTTTATCACTTCTGAACATACAGCTCATTTTGCAGCACTGGAAAATAAACTGTTAGGTTTAGGTGTTTTGCTTGATTTTTTAATAGTCCGTGTTTGACCACTATCTTACCTGTAACGGTCACAAGTGATGATGTGGTCGACGATGGAGCATGCTTGCCTAGAAGCAACCTATTCACTCTTGACTTAAAGACTCCCAGGTTATAACTTTACGGAAACACAGACTCAGAATGATAAAGGTGATGATAAAAGTTAGCTACGTGGAACCTTTGTATTTAAAAAGACTTTGCTCGATTTAAATTGGATCTCATTTTGCATTATATCCTTACTGGCCTTCTTCCCACTAGTCCTACTATCCTACTGATGATGATGATGACTAATAACATTATAAATGTGAAAATATGTGAAGATATTTGGAGCCGGCAAAAATTTGGTACAGGTATAAAATTTACATAAGTACCTACTTTAACATAATAACACTCAGAGGTAATGTTTATAAATAACAAAATAATTAGCACACAATAATTACCAATAACAATAGCTTTTCTTCTCAAAAAATATTAGACTCAATACTGAGCCCCAAACTCAAACAAGTCCACACTGACACGCACTGATGTCACTCAAATTCATTTTTAGGGTTCCATAATACAAAAAGAAAAAACTAAGCCCCGTCCACACTCTCCAAATAAGGCAAGCAAGTTGAGTTGACGTGAACGTGATAATGTAAATGGCACGGCTTCAAACGCACTCCGCTGATGTCGGTTTTTGGGCCAGAGTCAAAGGATGCGACCAGGGGCAAAAAATACGAATGAAACTAAAAAAAAGAGTGAAAGTGTGGATGGATAGCACTCATTTTACCTCCGCTTGCTGCAGCTCGTATAATAGTCGCGTACTTTATTAGAAGCGTACTCGCGAGTGTGTTGACACAGGGTAACTTCTGTCGATTCTTTTATTTATACTAGCTTATGCCGCGGATTCGCCCACGTGGAAGTCCGTATTGCCACTAATTAAACGACTCACCACTACACTCCACTTTCCACTCCAAAACTAAAAGATAAAAAGTATTCTATGTCCGTCTCCTGGTTCTAAACTACCTCCCTACCAGGGCCTCGATTCTGCTAAAGACCAACCACTGTAATACCATTGACACTCTAAAAAATGTCATTCAATTGTAGACTTTATTGTTATCAGGTTAAAGTCTAAAGTCAAATGATATTTTGTAGAGCGAATGCAAAAGTTAAATGAATTCTTTTCATTTGATTTTAGACTTTAACTATATAATGGTAAAGTCTACAATTAAAAAGCATTTTTAGAGTGTCAGTGGTATTACAGTGGTTTGCCTTTAGCAGAATCGAGGCCCAGTTTTCAGCCAAATCGGTTCAACCGTAATTGAGTTATAGTATAACTAACACGACTGTCTTTTATAAAGATTTTTATTTTAATTATCATGGACGAATATGGAAACAACACGTCAAAAACTAAACTAAGAAACTGTGTCACGAAAATGGAGGTAGCTAACCATGTTGTGTGATGGTGAGTGTGATTGGATTAAAACTAATAGAAAATTTAATATACTGTTTTTTTATTGATAATAGGCTCGCGCTTGACCACAATCTCACTTGTTGGTAAGTGATGATGTGGTCGACGGTGCAGCACGCTTGCCTAGAAGTAACCTATTCACTCTAGACTTGAAGACTTTCAGGCTGTAGCTTTCCAGAAATACAGACTGTTTTCCAACAACAACGATAAGTTTATCTCTTCAGTTTTATACGGAATCCTCTGTATGGAATTTCGACTTACACTTGATCAGCTTTTAAGTTTGACATGGAAATGTTAATCTGAAAGATACTGTCAGGTATAGAGAAAAATAAAAAGTAGACAATAGACAGAAATACCTTGCAGGTTGATTATATTTTATATCTTTACCTCACAATTTGGTAAACTAAGGAGGTATGACACGACGGTATCATCTCCCGTCCGAAATGAGCTGTCCGACTGGGGTAGTACCTCCGCCCTACAGAATACCGCGGCCATAATAACCATCGTGTTGTGTTCCCGCCAGTAATGCCCTAAGGTTTACTGTAATAAAACTCAACTCTAAGTTGAGATCACTTTAACGGCTACTTAAAATAAATATCCTCCTGATCATCATTCTCTGAACCTTTTTCCCAACTCAGTTGGGGTCGGCTTTCCAGTCTACGATGTGATGCGGCTGAACTTCGATACTTTCCGTGGAGCGACTGCCATCTGACCTCCACAACCAATGGTCATTATGCCCAATAGCGATATCGAAGTTCCAAGTTAGACTGGTTGGACTTTTGTGGGCTCCAACTACCCGTAACGACTGCCATAGGTGTTTGTATGGCAACCGGGACCGACGGCTTAACGTGCTCTCCGAGGCACTAATGAACCTGCGATAAATATCCTCTTGATAACTATAGAAATATTTATGAGTACTCAGTAAAGAATGTGATATGAAAGTATACATTATTTATTTATACTCATTTATAAATAAATAATCATGAAACAGTAAAATATGCATTTTTTATTTCATCGGGACCAACAAAATGAATTTCGTTCAACCTTCTCACATTCGGCAGTATATGATTACTTAAAATCTGTACTTATTTGATTTCTCTGTAGTGACGATGAGAATTTCATTTATTGTGGTTAATATTTAAATGGGTAATACCCACTGGTAGGTTTAAGTCTCTGGAATATCCTTTCTAGTGTGCACCAGATTCCCCGGCCACACAGCTCAATGTAACAAGACACCGTGCGGTTTTAGTTGGTTTGACTCGGACATAACCGCCCCTGCAGTGTGAAGAGGGGTATCCATGGGGGCTTCCACATGATAAACAGACCCGCCGCCGCGGGGAGTATGCAAACCCAACACTTCGCGTGGTTGTCGTCTGTTAGAATCCGACACAACTGCCACAGCTGGCCAATAAGGACCACCTTAACTGCCCATCCTCCATCATCTGGATACCCATCCCAGAAAAAAGACTATAGGTATCTTATACATCTTAATGCCTGCAAAAAATTTAGAAATAGCAACTCACTTTCAACAGTTACTTTCAGAAATATTCCAGTTTCTAATTTCGTTCAATTCTATTTTTTTTTCGTTTCATTTTCGTTGATTTTATCCCGGTTGACTTTCAGAACTTTTTTAAACCATTAAATACCTTCAAGGCTTGCACGTAATTGTTATTGCCAATTTTGGAAATTAAACAACAGCTGAATATTAGAGGGTAGTCAAAAGTTGGCTAGTGTGAATGGTACCTACAAAATGTATGACGAGCGATAAAATATTATATCCCAAGATGTAATATATAGCTATTATATTATATCCCATAGTCAAAAGCCAGCTAAAAAATATTTGTTACGTCATGTATCACCGGTAACAAATCAACGAGCCCCAACTCCATCGATTACTCGGTACCTTGTGTTTTCTTCTTCTGTGTTATTCTTCGAGTCCCAAGAGCTTCACAGGTAGTGGAATAATTTACTGTTTCCCAAGTAAGTTTTGAGGTGGGCCCGCACCTCCCAAAGGACCACTGTGCCTATTTTCTCCCCGTACATTACAGTCAATTGCGAACATTATTTAGAATAGAAAAGTGAAAATGTTTTCTTAGTGACGTGGAGTGTAACATGTTCGTGTTTGGTTCTTATATATTTTTTAATTATTTTAAGCATAGTTTAACTAGCTTGTGTTATCGGTACTAGAATGCAAACCTATATAATTTATCCATAATATAAAAATGAATCGCAAAATGTGTTGGTAAGCGCATAACTCACCAACGGCTCTACCGATTTCACTAATTCTTTTTTTGTTGTGTTTGTTATTATCGGGAGAAGGTTATTACGAAAAAAAATAATAAAACAGTTGTACAGAAAATTTCAGAAAGTAACTTTTCTTTTTCTCGTACAAACTTTTTCTATTATGTGAGAGAAGTTTATGTTTACGTTACGGGATTAGTATTTAGTAGTAGTAGGTAGTAGTAGGAATGGGAATGGGAATGAGAATAGGAATAGGAATGGGAATAGTAATGGGAATGGGAACGGAATTGCACGCGGGTGGAAAATATGGCGGTACGAAGTTCGCCGAGACAGCTAGTTCTTCACTACATAGTATAAAACAAAGTCGCCTTTTCTGTCCCTATATCCCTATGTGCGCTTAAATCTTTAAAACTACGCAACGGATTTTGATGCGGTTTTTTCCAATAGATAGAGTGATTCAAGAGGAAGGTTTATATGTATAATACATGCATAATATACTAAGGCTAATTTAGTATCAGCCTTGCACCCGTGCGAAGCCGGGGCGGGTCACTAGTAATATATATAAATCTCGTGTCACAATGTTTGTCCTCAATGGACTCCTAAACCACTTAACCGATTATAATAAAATTCGCACACCATGTGCAGTTCGATCCAACTTGAGAGATAGGATAGTTTTTGAAACGGATTTCGACATCCACGCGGGCGGAGCCGCGGGCAACAGCTAGTATTCTTATATAGTTAATTTTCTTTTTGTAACTACATAGTATTATCTACATTTTATACACTAACTGCCCCCCTGCGGCTTCGCCCGTGACATACCTCGTACCCGTGGCACTTATTTAATCCATACATGGTCGTAGTATGGCCATGGTATTTGGACATTTATATAATTACTACTCTGCTCCTCTGGGCAGTAGCATAATGATAAATAATCTAATATTTTTTCAAGTAGTACCTGAGATTAGCGCGTTCAATCAAACAAACAAACCAACTGCAAATAGAAGTATTCATGCATACAAGAATATTTGCACTGAGCGGGAATCGAAGCAGCGACCCTGTCGTAGCAGTCGAATGCACTACCGCTACGCCACAGAGGCCGTAAAGAGTTAACTGTCTAGCTGAAGAGAGCACCCATATTTCATGGGTCCTTAGTACGTAAATATTTTATGTTAGGTAAGTATCTCTTTAGAGCTCATAAGAGCCTGGTAGAATGTGGATTTTTATTAATTCACTTAATTAACGTTCACACGAACTAATTACAAAGTCTCACACGTTACGAAAACCTGGTGGGTGGGATATACGATGGGTAATTAAAGTCCAAAATACGAAGATCCCCGACCATTCCGTTGTAACATACGTTAAACTCAAAAAGACGGGTCAAGCATATTGGACGTACTTATATAAACAACTTATGGCTGTAAGCACTTTTATATATTGTGTACGTAGTCCCTTATTAAAAGCTACATGTTAGATAATTTTATTATGACAACGGGTTTATGAGCTACTAACTTCTGCCCGCGGCTTCACTCGTGTGGAAATATGTTCCCGTTTCCGCTTCCCATGGGAACCTTTTCCAGGAAAATCTACGCCATTTATATTATTCCAGACTATAATCTGGTGAAATGGTCTAAATATAATACAGTGGACACTTCCACTGAACGAGAACAAACGTCCACCGTGCGACAAATGCTCTACCTATAAAAACATACATACATACATACAAATCCCGCCTTTTTCCTATTGGGGCAGGCAGAGACAAAACCTTTCACTTGCTACGATCTTGGCACACTCCTTTCGCTTCTTCAACTTTCATAATTGTTTTCATACATGCACGCCGGTTCCGGGTACTCTTGACCTGGCCTTTCTCCAAAACGCTCAAAAAATAATAAACAATTAGGACTTACACAGAAATGCGTACGAAAATCGTACGCAAGTAGGCAGCTCGAGGGTGGGCAGAATTTGTGTATAGACTAATATAATAATATAAACAAAATAATACTTTATTATTAATAAATATAGATTATAAATATCAACATTGGTTTTGTTTCCTTGATAGTGTATCAAGGAAAAAAAATCAATGTTGATGAAAGCAATCTAACAGCGCCATCTAGATAAACTACGTACTACGTAAGCACTAGTATAAAATGTAGTATTATATACATGACTAGCTGCTGTTGCCCGCGGCTCCGCCCGCGTGGATGTAAGTAATTTGTTTTGGTAATTTTTTTACATTGTTACATTATTGAAGTTTTAGTAAGGATCCCTAAATTTTTTGGAGATAAAGTATAACCTATGTTACTCACAGATAATGTAGCTTTCTATTGGTGAAAGAATTATTGTAATCGGTCCTGTAGTTTCGGAGCCTGTTCGTTACAAACAAACAAAAAAACAAAAAAAAACAAATCTTTCCTCTTTATATAGTATAGATTTTATAAAATTGTAAAGTTGCTGTGTCTATCCATTAGAGATATTGAAAAGACAATTCTTGTGTTTATAACGCAAAAGTTTTTTTTTATTCTTGAGTGAAACCGAAATATTATAATTAAAACCGCGAAAACCGACCTCCAGGCGGGCAAAACCGCGGGCGTAGGCTAGTTGTATTACATGATAATTTAGATCTTTTTATTTTGGTGTCGTATCTATATTATACTCGTATAATTATACTGAGTCTTCTTCTGTGAACTGTGAACTTCCGACAACAAAATATATTATTGCTTTTTCTCTGTAAGGTTGACACGGATGGCTAACTTATTAACGTAATTAGATATCACTTTCATAAAAACTACCTACGCGTTTAGTAATTTTCCACGGTGATTTGGAAATATAATACCTCGCCTTACTTCCGCAATCTGAAACGCGAGATTTATTTATGTACTTACAGGAAATCGAATACATTTTTTTATGTCAGATACGTCCGAGGAAACGTCAACATGACATCACCTCGCCTGATGGTATAGTTCTGATACTTTACCATCAGGCGAGGTGACTCCGGGACCGGGAGTTACCAATACACGCACCGATACTGAAATACAAATACAAAGAGTGTAGCATAAGATTACCCAATACAGATTTTTCGATGGTTAAAACATCACGGGGTATTACATTATCTGGCGAAACCGTGAAGAAGACCGATCACACGAAGCACACGTTCTACAAACATTATAGAGCAAGAGCCCGTGTACCCCAGACCTTCGTTATTTTATAAAAGCTGAAAGTTCGTCAGCGCACGCTCCGAATACAGGTAAGAACGATGGTCCATTACGAAGTTCGGGTCATAGCAGCTTTGGCAGATGAACGGTACTAAGGGGTAGGCTGTAGGAGCGAGCTCTAGGCAGTGGGTGCAAGTGAGACGGCGAGTCAGGTCTATTGCGATCCCTAATTGCCCATGTATTGGAATTTTATAATTCCAATGTATGCGTAGTGAGAGATCGCAATAGACGTAAAATTGGAATCATAATTCCAATTTTATTATTCCAATATAATGCGCAGTTAGGGGTCGCAATAAACCTGACTCGCCGTCTCACTCGCACCCACTGCCTTGCACTCGCTACCCTTTAGTACCTACCGTTTCTCAGATCTGCCAAAGCCACTATGACTCGAACTTCATAATGGGCCATTGTTCTTACGGAGCATCTTTGGGAGCAGGCGCTGTCAAACTTTTAGTTTTTATAAAATAACGAAGGTCTGGGGTTCACGGGCTCTCGGTCCATTAAGAGTGTAAACATATCGAACCCGGTGCTGTGGCACCCAATTGTTTGTTTGTACATTTGTGTTTACCCATCCCGTGTTTGGCTAAAGCTTTTGTTACAGGTGGAGATTGAACTTGGAAAGTGCTGAACTCACGCTTCTGAGATTTCACATGTTGTAATTATGTGGATACGATTGTATACAATACAAATGCTTTTGATATAATTTTTTTATTTTTTTATTCATGATAGGCTTACGTTTGACCTCAATCTCACCTGATGGTAAGTGACGATGTGGTCTACGTAGTGAAACTTTCAGGTTTTATTAAGTGGTAAGTATAAAAACCTTTTTTTATACTAACCACTTAAGTATAAAAACATTTTTTTATACTTACCACTTAGGTGGCAGATACATTATGTGATGTTTGCTGAAGCTAGTAGTACTTTCATAATAGCAACTCATTTATGTCCCACTGCTGGGCACGGGTATCCTCTCCTCTAACGAGAAATCTGAGAGGGTTTAGGCCTTAATCTACACACGCTGGCCTAATGCGGGTTGGTGGATCGGACATGTCTTTAAATTTTCTTCTAGGATATGTGGATTTCCTCACGATGTTTTCCTTCACCGTCAGCAGATGGTAAATCATGTGATTAGCACATAAATACCACAAAGTAAAATTCACATTGGTGCTGTCCAGCCGGATTCAAACTCGATACCCCTGAATAGAGGCCGCGTCCTTATCCATTCGGCTACCATCGCGTTTTATTCAGCTACCACCACTTTTTATAGAGTACTTTCATAAAGGGATAAAATATGAGGAGCATTGTGCCACTGCATCAAGTTGGTAGGCCATGGCCATCCTGTCACTCTTCCCCCCGGCTGGTTCGGTGAACTAGCCCCTCCCTTGTCTGCTCTCCACTGTGTCTCCTAGCAGCCCTATAAAGGGACTCTCCCGCCTAGCTGTAATTAACTACAGGTGGTAGCGTTCCCCTGCGAGTTGGAATTACTGCCGTTTCCGATACTTGGTGCATCCGAATGAAGTTTCCGGCCCCTAGAACCGCTCCAGAAAATATATCAAACTTTTTTTTTTTTTTTTATTTATTTACAAGATATCCAACAGCAATTTCAACTTATATAACTAAAACAGTATAACTAAAAACTTAATTATTAGTCCTCACCTTCCTGCCAGTAAGTATTTATCCGACGAGCTCTACCAACTAGTCCCACCCTCTCCATTCCTATACAGAACAACACGTGCAAGGCTGAGATATCACCCTCATATGGTGCAAACAATTCCATCAAGAACCAAGCGGTTCGGTGCCTCTTTCCTTTGCCGCACCATCAAAACCTGGAATTCTTTGCCAGCTCACGTGTTTCCTTCCTCATACAGTCCCGGGTCCTTTAAGCGGGGTGTGAAAAAGCATTTGATGAGGCCGTCAAGCTGAGAGCCACCGTTTTGGCACTATCGGTGTTTGCAATGGTGACTCCCATTCTAGAGACTTTGCCTCAGCTTACCATCAGGCGAGGTGAAGTCATGATGACGTGACCGACATAAAAAAAAATTCACAATCAAGTGGTTAGGATTGTTCATCAGTAACTTGCCGTTCTTGTAACTTTAGAAGCACCGTACTATAAGTATGTGCCCGACCTAGTTCTCGAATAGTTGTGTCACATTATACTGGGATACACATTCCCCTTGACATGGCACGTATTGTGAACATCACTGTGGCCCAAACAACCCGCAATTTGATACCTTTACCCATTGACGGTGGTACACTATTTTTAAAGATATAATTTTGAAAGATATTTCAAAATTTATATACCTACCTATACATAAATATCATAAAATTTTAAATTTAGCTGTGTTTAATAGATGTCTCTGGTCCGTATATACAGGGTGAATTTTTCAAAAGGGATTGGATGGCCAAATCCGACACTATAAGGAATAGCGAAAAATGGTCAAAGGAGTCACGAGCCCGATTTTGATGAAACTTAAAACCTCATCATTAGATTTTTGAAAAACCAATAATCCTAGCCAGGAATCGAACTTGTTGATTTTGAAAAAAAAAAACACCCTATATTATTACACCATGCGATAGTGTCGCTGTTAAGGAACAAATTCTGTGAAGTAATGATATACGGAAAATTTAAGGAAAATTTGGAATTTAATAAAATTCATGTTTCACGTACCTATTTGTTTCGTTCAAAATCCCAAAAAAGATCGTAACTATTCCGTGTTTTAAATTATACTCAGAATGATTGTAATGATTGATGTTTTTTTTTTAAACAAGATGGAGCTCCAGCCCATAATAGCCGTAAAAGATATTTTGATTCAGCAGTTTGACGACAATTTTATTGTAAGGCATGGTCCTGTGCCTTGGCCAGCGAGATCCCTGGATCTTACTCCCTTAGATTACTTTCTCTGGGGGTATGTCAAAAACGAAATTTACAAAGACACGTAATGATACAGAGATACAGTCGATGACTTGAAACTTAACGTTCTTTGGAGAATATTCTAAACGGAATCAACAACATTCTAATATTGAATGCAGTACGATTATGTATTGAAAACAATGGTCTACATTTTGAACAATTAATAAAATAAAATGTATTTTGTTCAAGATGAGCTCTTTCCTTTAGTTTGCGGTATGTCATTACTTCCCAGAATAAGATCCTTAATAACAACACTATCGCATGGTGTAATAATATAGGGTGTGTTTTTTTTTTCAAAATCAACAGGTTCGATTCCTGGCTAGGATTATTGGTTTTTCAAAAATCTAATGATGAGGTTTTAAGTTTCATCAAAATCGGGCTCGTGACTCCTTTCAGCATTTTTCGCTATTCCTTATAGTTTCGGATTTGGCCATCCAATCCCTTTTGAAAAATTCACCCTGTATAAGTAGAAGTCTGTATTGTGAATAATACGGAACGCAATTTTATCTTATTAATGATATCCATACTAATATTATAAATATGAAAGTAACTCTGTCTGTTTGTCTGTTACGCTTTCACGCCTGAACCGCTGAACCGATTTTGATAAAATTTGGTGTAGGAGTAGATTAGACTTCGAGAATGAATATAGGCTATGATTGGTCGCGATAACCGACATCCACGCGGGCGAAACCGCGAGCGGAAGCTAGTAGTTTCTAAAGGAAAATTTTACAGCATTCTCAGTAAAAACCAAGTAATTATTCCAAGTAGAACTGGAGTAAACAAAACACTCTGAAGGATTTTGATGTATACAGATTCAGCAACTCACTTCTGAGAAGGAAACTTAATTTTGTTTAATTAGTTTTGAGCTAAGGAAGTTTGTATATTGTATAATGAGCGATATTATACCTTATCCAAGATTTGTTAATAAAATGTTTTGTACGTATGTTCAAATTTTAGATTACTAGGTATTACTATTACGTGTATAATTTAAAAATTAATTTTGCATCTGTACCTATAGGAGATGTTAAGGAAAATACTGGGGTTTTATGAACGATTCCAAACATAACATTTTTCTGGTCTTTTTTATTTATTTATGATAGGCTTACGTTTGACCTCAATCTCACCTGATGGTAAGTGACGATGTGGTCTACGATGAATCACGCTTGCCTAGAAGGAACCTATTCACTCGTGACTTGAAAACTCCCAGGTTATAGCTTTCCGGAAACAGACCCAGGCAAGGAATTCCACTCCTTAGCTGTACGCACGATGAACGTGTCAGCAAAGCGCTTTGTGCGTATGAGTATTTCTCGACTAGTGCATCGTTGTTGATGAGCTTCTTGGCTCGTCTCTCGATCGTCTCCAGCGCGTCAAGTTGGTATTTAGCTGGTCTTCTTGTCTTTATGTTTCTTTGTTCACCATGGATGCAAAAACTACTGAACGAAGCAATAGGAAGCGAGAAACTCGTGAAAAAAAAAAAACGATTTTTTTGACCTTTGACCTTGAGTATTGTGTGACTTTTGAGACAACATAGAACGACAAAACAAAGGCTTTATACCAATTTACAGCTTATTTATCTTTCATTCCGAGGTTGACCCCATTTTTCACCTAATATGACTGGGCTATACCACCCTATTCATAAATAGAAATCTTTTTACAAAATCTTTCATGAAATTTCATGTCTGTTAAACATTAACTAAACACAAGATCGGGTGTATTCCGACCAATTCGGACAGTATTTGAAACGCCGACGGCATTATTGTGTTGCAACATAAACACGCTAATGAATGGGATATCGAAACCTGAGGTATTTTGACGTTAAACCGCGGCTATTGTATGCTCCTCTGTCGATAATACCCATTTAATTAAACTGAACTTGGTTTGTAATGTGAAACTGATCACAGGTGCACATCATCGGCTTTTGCTTTGTTGGGCATCAAAATTTCTAATTTGGTATAATTAAACTAGTCTAGACTATAAACTACTGCTCCATGATGCCCCAGGGTATAAATTGGTAATCGCCGCTATCGTATTTCATAGGCACAGTATTATAAACGTTGTGTGTTAGCGTTGTTCGTCTAATCGTTCGTTGATGGAAACGGGAATTTTACCTTAACTTTTACCTTTACCTTTAGCTTACTATCAGGCTAGGTGAAGTCATTTACGTGATCGATATAAAAAGACTTGAAACTATTAACTCAATTTTTTTGCATTCTGCCACAACCTTTTGCACAAATTATAAAAGATTGTGTTTAGTAGCACGTTAAGCCGTCGGTCCCGGTTGCCATACAAACATCTATGGCACTCGTTACGGGTAGTTGGAGTCCACAAAAGTCCAACCAGTCTAACTTGGAACTTCGATATCGCCATTGGTCGTAATGACCATTGGTTGTGGAGGTCAGATGGCATTCGCTCCACGGAAAACGCATCACAGTTAGACTGGAAAGCCGACCCCAACTGAGTTATGAAAAAGGTTCAGAGAATGATGATAATGATGATGATGTGTTTAGTAGATCATTGGGTGCTAGTAACTATAGTGATAAAGTTGTTATTGGATGTAGGACTACAGGCCACCGTCCTGTCGCTCCCACCTGCTCACCACTTTGCCCTCTGCTAGTCATAGGGACGCCTGAAGAGTTTCCAAGTAGCCTTCTAGAGGACCACTCTGGCGGCTACTCTGGCTACGATCTTAGCATACAACTCTCGCTTCTTTAATTTGCACAATTTTATTGTTTTCATACATGCACGTACTCTTGACCTGGCCTCTCTTTAAAACGTTCTAGATCTGATTAATATACGTACGCCTAGGTCTTCCTTTAACGGATTGCCCATTCACTCTCGCTTCGTAATATCTCTTTCAACAATCTTCCTTCATCCATCCATCAAGTTACATTCACATTTATAATGTTAGTATAAATATTATCTACTAAAATTAGGTTTATATAACCGTTTGAAAACTCAACGACTATAAGCTAAGTTAGGCTAAGATAGCATGCAGACTTGTAAGAGAAACTTACCAATTTACATCTATATCTTTGAACTAAAATGTTGTGTAAGTTCTGAGCATTGAATAGTTCTGTTGGGGTCCAAGTATGTTTCCATTATCCTTTATTACTTAAGCAATGTTAAGTAATCATTCAAATCAAATCAAATCATATCATCATTTATTTGCAAATACAGGTACAATCAGGTATTACATAGCTTTAAAAGTTTGAACATTCTGTATTCCACCCATAGGGCATGCAAATTTTTAATACATCATCACAATTTAATATGTCAACTAATAAGCAGCATACAATACATAATAAACATCATGTGAGAAATCGAATAAAACAATGTCAAAATAGCATGCATGTCAGAGTCATAAAATTAAACAGTGCAATAAATGGAGTTTTGACTGTAGTGTATATACGAGTAGATAATAGTTTTAACTTAAATTTAAAAATAAATGCCAGAGATTTTTTAGAATACAAAAGAAAATGTTATATTAGCAATTATAATAATTTAGAATGTATTTAGAATTAAAATTAGATTATGTCATATTTAGATGTAGATGTCAAAACAATTAATTAAATCCTGTAATTCTCCCCTCTCAAATGCATACTGAACACATCACTACTAAAGCACTTTGTACTGCCGTAAAGAGTTATCTGACAAGAAGTTTTCTAACGAGTAGTAGCATTTGCTTACTAGCAAGTCACGGAGTCGTTTTTTAAATAGGTTTAACTCTGAAATAACTCTGATACACTCTGGAACATTATTGAAAATTCGCGGGGCCAAGCAAAAAATACTCTCATGCATGAGTTGTGTTTTGCTAGTGACTATATGTAATTTATTCTGATGTCTTGCACGTGTACGATAATCAAATAATTCAATGTTATTTTTAACAAATACAGCTACCTCAAGTATGTATATACACGGAAACGTCAGTAGATTCATTTTCTTAAAATATGGTTCACAGGAGTCAGGTGCATAAAAATTAAACATCGCCCTTACACAGCGTTTTTGAGCAATGAACGCACGCTCGTGGTCTATGCTGTTGCCCCAGAATATAACACCGTATCTGAGAGTTGAGCTGACGTAACCGTAATAGGCTGTTATTAGAGTAGACGTGTTAGCTACCTTCCTTAATTTTTGAAGTGCGTATGAGAACTGGGCTAGTTTTTTACACACATAATCAACATGTAGTTTCCAATTGATTTTACTATCAATATGTAACCCTAAGAATTTAGTCACCTCTGTTTCTTCAACGTCATTATCTAGGTAGCGAATTTTTAAAGATGCCGTGCGACAAACTCGTATTTTAAAATTCATTATTTTCGTTTTGTCAATATTGATTGTTAAATTATTTATTTTAAGCCAATCTATAATTCGGACCAGAGACTGATTAATGTCTGATTCTAAGTTTGTTGTATTGTCATTAGTAAAAAGTAAGGTGCTATCGTCAGCGAACAATGTAATGTCATGTCGTGTTGCCGAAGGCATGTCATTAATATATACAAGGAAAAGCAACGGGCCCAGGATACTCCCCTGTGGAACACCGTATCTAGAAATCCCAGTATCAGACACCTCGTCATTGTAGGATAATAAACGTCTATTACAATTTCTGGCGATCCCTATTTATATAGTAACTTTAGACAGTGTTTTGCGAAGTTATAGTTTGTTATAAATGTGTATTGAAACATCGAGACTGAGTGTAGCTTGTACAATCTATGCTAATATTGAAATCTAGCTGAGCCTCCCGAAGGTTGTTTGGGTTATGTTAAATGAACGAATCTGAATTTTATAATTTTTTTTGGAATACTTGTAGTTTGTTCGCGATGGACGTAAAACCTAAAAACGGATTTTGATGTTGGTAGTTTTTGTCTATTCGAAAGGTCTTAGTTAGACTTAAAATCGTATGTTTGATTGTAATTGGTTAAGTAGGTACCTAGTAGTATTGGCTGACTTAAGATACTAGAAATGATCAGATATTATAATAATACATATACATTTGTAAAACAAATGTATCTAAGTATTTATTTATATTCTAGAACCCATAACACAATCTAGATTAGCTCTACTTACTATTAGCCTAATTAGCGCTGTTTAAAATTTCGTAGAATATTTATCTACTTATACAGTAAGTAAAAATGTTGGAGAGCCCTGTAATTTAATAAATATGGGTATCACCTGCATCAAAATGGTTTCAGTCTTTTCAATGGCAGTCGGGATTTTGATTTAAAAGAAAACTACATACCTACAAACTTAATATATTACGCTGTTGGGTAAAAAGGGCCAACTTGTTTGATGCACCGTTACCGGATCTCAGACGACAAAAAGTGGCCGCAGGAGTAATCTAGGGTGTAAAAGTGGGGATGCCTGAATTGCCCCCTGTGTGTAGACAAGCAGGGACAATCTAGATAAGTGGCAATTAGGGTCATCATGACTTTTACACCCTAGATTACTCCTGCAGCAGGTGTGTGAGTAGCCGGCAGTAGTAGTCAACCAAAAATTTCGCAGTTAAAACCTGCCCAGACACTTGACGGAATGTGTGTCCGAATATTTTAAAATAGTTCATTACAGGCTACGGCTTTAGTCTTATTCTACGTATTATCTTTATATAGCTCTCTTACACGGCGCCCACTGACACCTAACTACGAGAAACAGATGAATCTATATTTAGCAAGAAATCACACACCTCGTCATTTGGAATGCATAACATACGTATATTATTATAGTGCATAGGAGACTATTTTTTTTATACTACATAGGTGGCAGACAAGCACATGGTCCACCTGATGGGAAGCGGTCACCGTGGCCTATGAAGATGTGCAACACTAAGGGTGTCGAGCCTTATCGCGGTCCCAGCCCTCCTCCATTTCCTACCCTGAAGGAAAGGGAGGAGGGCTGGGAAGGGGCGGGGAGGCTAGAAAATGTGGGGGGAGGAGGGATACAGTGAGCTAGCTACCCTACTTACCGGCGGGAACACAACACGATGGCTAATTATGGCCGCGATGTTCTGTTGGGCGGAGGTACTACCCCAGTCAGACAGCTCATTTCGAACGGGAGATACCGTCGTGTCCTACCTCCTTACAAAGTAACCTGCCTACTAAATACATACATCCATACAAATCACGCCTTTTCCCATTCGGGTAGGTAGAGATAACATCTTTCCACTTGCTACGATCTTGGCATACTCCTTTCGTTTCTTAAACTTTCATAATTGTTTTCATACATGCACGCCGGTTGCGGGTACTCTTGACCTGGCCTTTCTCCAAAACGTCCTGGATCTGATTAGAATATGCATGTACACTTTGGTCTAGGAGTTTAAATAGTGTTAAGATACTTGAGAACTAAATAACACGACATCACCCGCTTAGAGGTCGGTTGTCGTTTTTGGTCTTTTCTTCAGTTCTATTTACCTAATTATTATCAAAATATGATAGATTTTAAGTCAGACCCAGATCTTTCTTGAACAAAATTCCAAAAAAAATAATTGTGTTCAGATACATTCATAACATAACCCAAGTATTTTTTTCTTTTATATCTTCAGTGTGGAGATACAACTAATTTTTGACTAAAATTTACGCTTTGGTTTCGTTGAAACATAAAAAAAGATCACTCAATCCAGATGTACATTATCTGCTGCTCCTAAACGGCTAGACCGATTTGGATGAAATTTTGTGTGTTTAATAACAATTGGTTCCTAGATGATTTCTGTTGCCAGAATGGTTCCTGTATTCCTTTACCTTAACCCGTTTGGTGGGGAAAAATAAAAATTACAAGTTGTAAGTCAGGGTTATAAGGTGAGTGAGGTAAATGAGGTAGGGTTTCAATGGAAGATTCTTGAATGCGCTTTTGTTTTGAGAGAAGAGTGTGACATGAGTTATTATGGTGTAGTATCATTTTTCCGTCCAATATTTAGTAGTTTGTACTATTCAGCCTTGAAAACTTTTGATAATCCTACTGTAAGGTTTTTTTTTTTTTTTTATGTCGGTCTCGTCAACATGATTTCACCTCGCCTGATGGTAAGCTGAGGCAAAGTCTCTAGAATGGGAGTCACCATTGCAAACACCGATAGTGCCATAATGGTGGCTCTCAGCTTGACGGCCTCATCAAATGCTTTTTCACGCCCCGCTTAAAGGACCCGGGACTGTATGAGGAAGGAAACACGTGAGCTGGTAAAGAATTCCAGGTTTTGATGGTGCGGCAAAGGAAAGAGGCACCGAACCGCTATATATATTTATGTAAGGTATATTTTTGAATAAACTGACCTACATCTCTAGCATTGACATTACAAGGTAGTCACAAAACTCGCAATTTTTCACGGAAATCTTTTGCCAATGTGCCGTGGTCTTTGCAAATTTATTGGCAACTGGCCATGTGGAAACACCCATGCCGACGCTGTGGGATGATAAACGATTTAGGTATGCGTCACCTGTGCATTCTATGCATTTTGTTAAACTTTTGGAATCGTTATTATATCGTTATTATCTCAGAAACTGATTAAAATGAATAAATATATCTTAATATATATAAATCTCGTGTCACAATGTTTGTCCTCAATGGACTCCTAAACCACTTAACCGATTATAATAAAATTCGCACACCATGTGCAGTTCGATCCAACTTGAGAGATAGCATAGTTTTTTAAACGGATTTCGACATCCACGCGGGCGGAGCCGCGGGCAACAGCTAGTCTGTATATATAAATGAAAGTCGTGTTAGTTACACTATTTATAACTCAAGAACGGCTAAATCGATTTGGCTGAAAATTGGTAGGATGGTACCTTAGAACCAGGAGACGGACATAGGATATTTTTCATCCTTTATTTTTGGTGTGGAGAGTGGAGTGGAGAGTCTGGTGGCGATACCGACTTCCACGCAGGCGAAGCTGCGGGCGAAAACTAGTTTTTTATAAAACTTATTCCTTACATTGTTGGCTATAATAATAATAGTAGTAATATTATCTTTTTATCTTCGTTTTGATAGCAATAAATTAAAACATACAGTTTCCTCATTTATCTCGTTGCCTCCAGCAGTGCAAGTGTTAGGGCACAGTGGGCACGACAATGGGTGGTCCATTATTTGCAGAGGTACACCGCAGTCACAGCCTCCACAGGTAGCCCAATTTTACTCCGCTGGGCCTGCAGCAACTAACCTGGGACCTTAATCTATTAAGCGACTTTCAGGGCGTCCACTGCAGTCCATACCCGAGGGGAAGTTTTCGGCAATCTGAAGGGGAGGCCATTCTACAAGCCACATCTGATATTGAGCTGTCTCGGGTTGGTCCACCACAGCAGCAGAGAACTATAGACTCTGAATGGATCTATCGGAGTATCAGAAAATGATGTATTTAAAAAAAAAATGGAGACAAATATCATTACAAATAAGTACATAATCGATAGCTTTTATCTTTCAAAATAAAACATCCGTATAACAAAATGTTTTGTAAATATAAAAAGGCTTTTATTATTCTTAACAAGGTAAATAATGGGATGGAAATCGACAGCCACGTGATTCGTTAGGCAGCCATTTGCAGGTACATGTTCCGCCATTATTTAATTATAATCATTTATTTGATACTCTCGAGCCATTGTATCTTGATCTTCCTTACATCAAAATAATATTCTAAGGCTGAGCGCTCACCAGAGACAAGACAATTATGACGGTCGTATTCAACTCAATCTCTTAACCTTTTTCCCACCTCAGTTGGGGTCGGCTTTCCAGTCTACCTGTGATGCGGCTGAACTTCGATATTTTCCGTGGAGCGACTGCCATCTGACCTCCACAACCTATGGTCATTATGAGCAATGGCGATATCGAAGTTCCAAGTTAGACTGGTTGGACTTTTGTGGGCTTCAACTACCCGTAACGACTGCCACAGATGTTTGTATGGCAACCGGGACCGACGGCTTAACGTGCTCTCCGAGGCACTATGACGGTCGTATTATATATATCTAATCTACTCTCACCTTGATGTAACTTAAGAAGTGGATTTTGTTGCGGGTTAGCAGTTCAGTGCAAATATTTTGTGTGTATGAATATTATTAGAATTGGTCTGACTAATTTTTTTGTATAATAATATCATCGTTTTAAATGTGACCCCCGTATCAATCTAACAAACTTTCCAGCAGAGCCAGAAAACTTCTTAGAGAACTAAATATATATTTATTCTGAAAGCTGAAGAAGTTGAATATCAGTAAAATCATCTTTACAAATTGTAAATGTAATCCTATTCATAATTATAGGAAACTTATGAATAGGATTAGATTTGCATAAGTTCTTCGTTCTTAAACAACAACTAAATATATACCAAAACATTATACTATATTACGTATATCATAATTAAAACCGAACCTTGAGGCAACAGCCAGACTGCCAATCTCCCAATTTGATGCTGCAAGCATTCTCATGTCTACGCCACAAGACAAGCGCAGGATTTACTTCGCTGTATTATATTAGAATGCTAATTAATTTACTCGTCGTGTGTATCTTTCATAACATTATCTAAAATATTGTTATGAAAGATAATTATTATGAAAGTGGTGTACATAGGTAGGTACACCACTTTCATAATAATTATATTTATCTATCTAACACTTTCACAGCTAACCACGAGTGCCGCTCGGCATTCATACTTTTCTCCAACTTGCGAACCACGAGCAGCACACGTTACCGCCTTTCATACTGTTTATTAGAAAATCACGTCGCCTAATCGGGATTCGCTTAGTACGCGTTTGTAGCTGAGTTTATAAGCTATACACACATATCGACACCTCTGGGTTCAATTGGCGTATAAACCAAAACACGACTTTTCAGGAGAGCAAAAAAACGATTTTATTTTCATTAAAAAAATCATAACTTTTTTATTTTTGAAGTTACATAAAAACTTCCAAGGAGAAAGATTCTTAGAATTTGTGGATGAAGATGGTTAATTCATTCAATTATATCTATCTCCTATGGTTTGGAAGTTAGCATGGATATACGCCTTGGAAAATACCAATTTATGGTTTATACACCCATGAAAATTGGACAAAAATTGACAGCCTACAGCTTATATCCGTATTTGGTAAAATTAGGTTCACATTTATTGATGTAAAAGCACGTAGCTGCAGATTTTTTTTGCTGTATAACCTATTTACTTTGCACATCAATGGAATTTTTATTAATAAAATCAATCTCAATACGGTCAGAATCCCATTAATATTAGTCTAACTACTGGATTATGGTCGATATATACGAAATTAAACTACCAGAAACGAAATCAACTTTGTTTTATTAAATGAAACAGATATTATGTCTATAATAATTTATGGCACAACATTATCAGACATGATCAGATTATTAAACCATAAAGGCAATTATTTATATCTTTAGTAGGTAATCAACGCACTTAAATAAAATGAAATAATTGAACATTCAGTCTCTTTGCGCAAAATCACAGTTTTCAATACAGTAAATATACTATACTAAACTTTAAAACAGAAAACTTAAATAATAGCAAAAATTGGTACATAATAAAGTTAGAAAAATAATTATAAGTTTAGTATTAATGTGTTGCATACACTTTATAGGTCACAATATTTAACGGAACATTAAATTTGTACTTGAAGCTTAAAATACTAATGATAATTATTATCATTAGTATTTTAAGCTGCAAGTATAAAAATAAACTGTGATATAGCACCTGAAGAAAATGCCACTAAAAGTGGCATTGATAAGATAGTGACTGTATGACCCCAACTTTACTTTACAAAAGCAGGTTGCCAATATCGGATGCCAAATACAAGGATTTTAAAACGTCTATGTGACAATGGAGTAATACCTTAAAGATACCACCTTGACTATTTATAAAATTATACCATGGAAATCTGACTGACTCTCTTACACTGACTGACGAAGATGATGAGGAAGAATTAGATCAATAGATTATTTTTTGTTTTACTAATAGTAGAGTAACTAAATAGTACTAGTAGTAATCATTAGTAGTAGTAGTAAGATAGTAGAGTAGTAATAGAAATCATCATCTTCGTTAGTCAGTGTAAGAGAGTCAGTCACATTTCCATGGTATAAGTTTATAATACTCATGGTGGTATCTTTAAGGTATTACTCCATTGTCACATAGACGTTTTAAAACCCTTGTATTTGGCATCCGATATTAGCAATTTGCTTTTGTAAAGTAAAGTTGGGGTCATACAGTCACTATGTTATCATTGCCACTTCTAGCGGCATTTTCTTGAGGTGCTATATCACAGTTTCTTGATTTTCCCTTACAGAAGTAAGGGTGATAACGATGATCTATCATCTACAGACTTCAAATAGGAATACAGACACGTGAAGATTTCATTGGCTCCTCGCTTTGCATCGCACTCCCCCCACAAATTATTTAAATCGTTAGTAGGTAACTAAAGATTTAAATAATTGCCTTTATAGTTTGATAATCTGATAATGTCTGATGTTGTGCCATAATTACAATAGACAAAATATTTATTTGTTTAATAAAATAAAGTTGATTTTGTTTCTGGTAGTTTAATTTCGCGTATATCGGCCATAATTAAGTAGTTAGACGAACATTAACGGAATTCTGATACATTCTAACAGTATTGAGATTCGTTTTTATTACTCATAATTCTATTGATGTGCAAGTAAATAGTTTTTACAGCAAAAAAATCTACAGCTACGTGCTTTTACATCAATAAATGTTAACTTAATTTTACCAAACACGGATATAAGCTGTGGGCTGTCAATTTTCATTCAACTTTTATGGGTGTATAAACCATAAATTGGTATTTTCTAAGACGTATATCCATGCTAACTTCCTAACCAAAGGAGATAGATAATGATTAAATAACTTATAGCCTTCTTCATCTCCAAAATTCTAAGAATCTTTCTCCTTGGATACCCACACGTAAAATAATTTTTGCAATGGAATTGTTTATACGTCCATATGTTATTTAAATGTGGATTTACGACCTCAATTTTAAATTACGTTATAGAAATACATTTACTCTCCATGGCGTAAAATCCATTTACAATCAACGCAGATCTTACGCCCTGGGTTGGTAAAAATCTTGGTCATAACGTCTTACTAAATATTTAAAAAAGAAAAATTTGGCTGTTACATCAACATTTTATCTTTTTTGTGGAAGGATGACCTAAATTTTTAGGGTCGTAAAAGCAATTTTTTTGGGAATTTGAACATTTTAAATATACAGAACGATAGAGAAAAAAATTCTGAACAAGACGGTGTATATAACTCATTTTGGCCAAAATGGTTTATACGCCAATTGAACCCAGAGGTGTCGATATGCAATACAAGTACGTAGCGGGAACAACAGGACAGCTACAATATGCAATCCCCCGCGCCGCCCGCTCAGTCTGCCGCCGGCGAGTAAACAGGGTGAATGGGGTTGCATTTTGGCGCGAAATGGCTTCATCGATACATCGCAGCATAATAATCGTTCGATGTCTGTGCGCAAGAATGCTGATTTTGACATTGTGCAATGACCCGTGTTTCAAAAAATATCACACGGTAAAGAATTACCATCTAAAAAAAGGCATTTGTTGCATGTAAGACTTTTTTTGTTGTTGAAAAAATGACTATTTTGGTTTTTTTTTTATAACTATAACATAAATAATATAATGTATTTTTATTCATTATTCATAAACTACAATAGCGTATCTTATATACACAAAAATAATTATCTGTGTACTCATTTTAGTTATGTTTCTATGACATTCACAAAATAGCAGAAAATCGCCCGCGTACCGTATCAAACGGCGCTTTAAATGCTCCGCTGTGAAAGTGCTAAAATATCTAAAATATAAATAGTTATATTTTCGTAAAAATACTACGAGTACTCTAATAACTAATAAATACTACTCTAAGGTTAAATAAGAATAAATAGTAAGGTTAGTATTAATAGGTATTTTATACCTATGAAATTATAAAACGATTTTTTTTCATGTATTTTTTATTTGTATTAAGTAAAGTAAATTACCTACCCATGCAATCAATGCATCTTTGCCAACGCATCGGCAGTTTAATGATGCCCTTCTTAAAGAAATCAGCCGGACGTAAGGCAACAAATTCTGCAGAGGCGTTTGTTGTACTGCCTCTCGGGTTATGAAATTCTTTTCCACCAAGATGTTATCAAACTCTGGAAAAAGTAGTAGTCTGTAGGTGCAAGATCTGGTGAGTATGGTGGATGATGGAGAGCTTCCAATACCAGTTCTTGCTACTTAGAGACAATGATCGACCTCATACTGCACAGCAGACGGTCGGAACAGCAATTTCATAGTGGTAAAGACCTAATGTAATTGTTAAGATTAGATAAGTGTAATCACTCTAATATGTTAAGACCTTCGATTAAGCTAATTATATAACTGTTTGTTTTACCGAATAAATAAAAATAAAATAAAATAAAAATAGTAAGGTAATTCTTACCTTCGGAGGCACATAAAGTATTTAAATTTTAACCGACGTCCACAAAGGAGAAGTTTCTCAATTTGATATTTTTTTAACTCGTTCAAAGTATAGACCGAGACGGATTTGCAAAATTCTTTGTTGTTTGGCCGACATTTTGTCCCGCGCAAATTATCCGCGATTGCAGCTATCATAGATTTAGGCATTGTTGTAATTTTCAAACATAACATTACGTCATTACACGCTATATTATCATTGGGGCTCGCAGACATATGCAGTTTTAGTTCTATATACGTCGTTTAAGCACCAATATGCTTTTGAAGTTTTTTAGTATGTGAAAAATCTTAGAAGCCCAATTAGAACGACTTCCTGACGTAGAATAAACTCAAATTTGGTGACAATGTGATAATATTGGTAATACTCATATGAAACTGGTCTGATGAACGAAAATGTGAGCTTTAGGAATAAATTATTTACTGAAACAAACTAATCTAATTTTAAAGCGCTGCGTGATCAGACAAGGCCATGATCGTCTTTTTATTACTACTGGTTTAATGCCGACCCTCGAGATTTCACGCGCACTTACTTGTTTGAGAATAGAAGGTCAATTATTCTCCTAATAAGAATAGGTACGTTCAAAAGCGGCTGGTCGACGCTTCACGTGACCAAAGGGCTGGCTTCTTTTTTGCACACAGAATCGGAATTGTCATCCAACGCGGTAATGCCGCCAGCGTTTTCGTCCAGGTACAGAAAGTTGAATTCCTAAAATGGTGAAATCCCAAAAATGATTACTTTCCCAAAATGATGCCTTTCGGACCGCAATGTTGAATTTGCAAAATGTTGAATTCCCAAAATGTTGAATTCCCAAAATGTATACTTTCCCAGATTGGGTACGTTACCAGTCGATATCGATGGGGAGGCATTTTTCGACACCTAAACTCTTATTTGTATATAGTTACTCCTTCCACCCCTTTTTTAATGTAAATAGTTCATAATATTTTGTTACTATTTAAAACAATTTTTATTCAAAATTCAAGCCCAGTTCAGTCTCGAACTCATATCGATCTCATAATTATCAAAAAAGGCATTCTTTTGGTTACAAGAAGACTTTCTTTTGACACTTGGAAGTTCAACATAGACCGAATTTTGAAGATTGATATTTTTTAAGAGAAATGACTTTATGGAGTAAATTCAATGACTTGTTTGCAATTCAATTCAAGTTTTTTCGTATTTTGAAATGGAACTCTTCAATTAATGCCAGTAAATCATTTGCAATTGCTACTATCATGTAATATTTAGGCATTATTTATGCAATTTCATAACATAACGCTTGTATGCGCTAAATCGGTTCGCAGAGATATGCAGTATACTCAGTTCTATGTTCGTCGTTTATGCACTGATATCCATACTTTTAATACCGGTTTATTTTTTTGTTACCAAAAAGTACTTTTTATACAGAGACAAAGTAAACCTACACCTGGAACAACTATCTAGGCATCTGTTTATATATTACTTCTACGCGGAGATCGAACCCACGATTATGTTAACCACTGAGCTATATAGGTACGAAGAATGACATCTGATTTGAATTTCTGTTACTGAGAAATGCATATCTCTCGGAAGTCCGCAATACATAGGTGTATAGCTTCCTGTGTTAGATGCGCCTCGTTTTTTCTGACAAGGAAATCATTCAGAACAAAAGTCAGTATATTTCTGTGTCGCTCACGGTTAAACATAGTCTCACCCACGCTGCTCACGCGCCGAACCGCCGCCGCTAAACTGCCCAGTCCTATCTTCCTTCTCGCCGCCTATACACGCTCCAGGTTAGTACCCATTTAAACTTATACTTTGATTAATTATCGGCGAATATTTGATTAATCTAAAACAATTTTCTTGATTATGCTGTGCGACATTATTTTGAAATTTCAATCTGGCAATTGTTTTATCTAAATAACAAACAAATTGTTCCAATTTCAAACTATCAAAAAGATTGGTTACCGGTAATGTGCGTTCGAATTTCAAATGCGTGATTATTTTTAGCTTTAATACGTCAGTGTTAAAAGAGTGCATATTACAATACCCCGTGTGTGAACAAAACCCGGTTTTCGTTACTAAAAATATACCCATATCGAATGGTTGCGAATTCTATTTTGAATTTGTTTCACTGTACGGCGCACGTTTACGTTCAATGAAAATGATCAGATGCGCACGATCGATGTTAGGAATCTCGCTTCAACTACCATCGATAGTAAATTATGTAATTTATAGATTACGCGTCTACGCTCAATCGTGTAATAATAAACATGATCTCTTTAAAATAAATTAAATTGAAGTTAATGTTTATAATTTATTATCTATTCCATGCCAAGGATGCATTAACTAATACGTGTAGAAAATCGATGGTAATTAAATATATTATGTTACAACGGAAAAGAAACTCATCGTTTAAATATTGTTTGTTTAAACAGGATATTAGGTACGTATTGTTTCCGTCGTGCTGCGTGGGCGCTACATCTGATTTTAATGTTTTCACAAAAAAACTTAATGTATATTACGTGATGTTCATAAAACACATAAAAGTGAATATTTTTATAGTTTCACAAACAAAGATGGCGTGCGTAATTTCAACAATAATAACGTACAATGTAAACATAACATAAATATTTTAGTGTAATTTTACAACAGGAAATTTATTGAACTTTGAAGTAATAGTTAGTTACTGTTACTAGGTGATCCAAGACCGAACTAGTAACTAAAATAAAGCTAACTACAGGTTAAAAAAACATTCTAGATACATACATACATACATACAAATCACGCCCTTTTCCCATTGGGGTAGGCAGTGACATCTTTCCACTTGCTACGATCTTGGCATAGGTACTCCTTTCGCTTCTTCAACTTTCATAATTGTTTTCATACAATGCACGCCGGGAGGCGGGTACTCTTGACCTGGCCTTTCTCCAAAACTTCCTGGATCTGATTAGAATACGTATGCCTAGGCCTTTACCGGGTTGCCCATTCACCCTCGCCTCATATTATATCTATTTCGTCAATCTTCTTTCATCCATCTTCTCTACATGTCTATCTATCTTGGTCACTACATCTTCGACCATACCGCAATGGTCCCTCATCCCTCATCATAAAAACATTCTATTGTATTCTATTTTTGTCTAGTTCATTCAAAAGTCTACGTGGGAAAAATATTCTGCTGCTTAACCTTCTATCTACCGTCTCCTACTACGACAACAATCTCTGATTAAAAACTTTCCGTATGTGGATTTGACTCAACGTTATATGATTGGAATATAATTATCAATTTATTGAATGGTTTTTAAACAGTAATAAGAAAGATCTTTGAGGCCCAAGTCAATATCACCAACAAGTCGGTGCACTTGCAAACAACGGAGTAAGTCCTTGGTGCAAGCTTTGCTCTCAAATTCATCATCATTCTCTGAACCTTTTTTCCCAACTCAGTTGGGGCCGGCTTTCCAGTCTAACTGTGATGCGGCTGAACTTCGATATTTTCCGTGGAACGACTGCCATCTGACCTCCACAACCAATGGTCATTATGACCAGTGGCGATATCGAAGTTCCAAGTTGGACTTTTGTGGGCTCCAACTACCCGTAACGACTGCCATAGATGTTTGTATGGCAACCGGGACCGACGGCTTAACGTGCGCTCCGAGTGCTTTGCTTTAAATTGGACAGTCAGATAGTAGTCGCTCCTAGGAAGCTGACATACCAATCTAAAATAATACATGGAGCATGGAATCGAAGTTTGTATGGAACTGGGAAATCGCTGTGAGGATGATGTAGAATGACTCCTTTATTAAATTGCCTTCGTAAAAAGGTTTTTCCTACAACTTATCATCTACTTGCAGCTATCCCAATTATTTGGGGTCAACGCTAAATGACATTCTCCTCCATACGTTTTTGTCAGACGCCAGATGGCATCATCCTCAGTCACCCCCTTTATTTTTTGGAATCCATTCATCTTTTCTTAGGCTTACCTCTGCACCTAAACATTCATAATTTGAACCTTTTCAAAAACATCACTTCTCATAACATGTCCATAACCCGACAGTCACTCGCTTCTCAATTTTTCATTCAAACTTCCTCTAATATACTCTAAAATACTTATTCCTCTGTCTATTCATAATATTCATTGCATTAAAATTGTTGGATACGGTTTATTATTTTCACATCTCTTAAAAGGAAAACCTTTTAAGTGATGTATTCGTGTACATTAACATAACATTCATTGAAAATGCTTTCGTGAATAAGTGGAACTAGTAATAATTCAGCAAAGCAAAGTAGGAATTTAAAGACATCATAGAAGCATTTGCATAATTAAGCCGTCGTTTCACGTATTCCAATGTAATACCCATTAGCGAGTGCTATGCTTTGCCCGGGGCAAACCTTCGAGGAAGCCTGTATAATTGGATAAAATGGTACAGCTCATTTAAAGCATGAATATTGTAAATTGGCTTTATACTAAGAAAATTATTCAAATGATTTGTTACTGAGTACCTAATGTTATCTCAAAATTTTCGTTTAAAATTAAACGATAAAACATGGTTTTATAAAAAATATATATTGAAATATCAAAACAAAAACATATTTTAGATTAAGTACCTACCTAATGTACAGTATTAAGTTATTCAGTGCGAGTACTACCCGACTCGACGGAGAAATTAGAGTACGAACAAACCTTTCTGGTTTTTGATACCCTACCAAGGAATTTTAAACCAATGTGTAATTTTTATGTTTAATAAATAAATAAAAACACAAATGAAACTCTTTAGCACTATTTTACTGCGTGGAATATGCTTCCGTAAATTCTGTGCCAATACTTAGATAATAAATCTAAATATTCTGACGTACACACATTTCACTGTCAGTTCGTACCATACCTCTGCTAGTAGAACATGAATATCTTTTTATTTTGTACTAACAAATGTGTGTACGGTTTTGTATGCGGTCGAAGTTACTAGATTAAAACATAACAATGCAGTAGTGAATTCTTTTTGAAAATCAATGGTTTCGATTCCTTGCTAAGACTTAAAGTTATAAAAAGCAGTTTTGTTCTTCATCGGGGTCAGAACTCCTTTCAGCATTTTTCGATATTCCTCATAGTTTCGGATTTGGCCATCCACGCCCGGTTGGAAAATTCGCCTTATATAGAAAATGTAGTATAACCAAAAAATTTTCGACAAACTGTTCAATCAATTCAAAGAAGATTATTCAGTCTACGTGTATACATATTTTAGTCTACAGACTTTTAGAATGTTTTTTTTATTAACTTTTAAACTTTCGCGTTCCATGACTATTATATGTATAGGTATACCTTTAACGTGATCGCTTGAACGTGAACGTTTACGTACCTATAATGTTTTTTTTGCTACGAGGTAAACATTACAATGCTTATTTATATAGGTATTTATACATAACCTCCCGTTACCCGATAGTGTCGCCGACATATGGTTCTGAATTTCCTAACGGAACACACTTGACGGCATCGCCGTATTGCAACTATTTCTGTGTCATATGTCAGCTGACTGTATCCTGAATAGTTTGAGGTACAAAGAGCTATTGATCGCACTCGGAGCTTCACAGTCTTAATAATTTTTATTCTTGTGTATCGGTATGGTTTACGAGTCATAACCTATTAAACAACTGTGCCCATTCTAGAAATAAGCAATTTGTACCTGATCTACACAAATATACAGGGCCGGATTTAGAGGCCTTAAAGCAAGAATGAAGACTAAGTGGAGGCCACTTTCTTTTATCGTACGGAAGTCCTCACGGATACCGTCCCCGTTGGCCATTGGGGGTATTTGGCCTCGAATTATTTCCCTAATGAAATGAAAAACTTTTCTTTTTTTTTTCACCAACCAAATAAAATCTATTATTATTTAAAATTACCAATAATTTAAAAAAATCCGAAGTCTTTATTGTGATTTGATTTTGTTGAGGCCTCGGATCCTATATATTTGAAAAATCCCTGCAAATATATTTTATGACAAACTAATATAGACCGACAACACCGAATTTTAGTTGAGTTTAACGCCAGTATTGGGCCCAATATTTGATCCACACTAACAACAGAGCAAGTTAAATAAAAGCTTGTAAAAACTTTTCCTGTCTATATCACTACAACACTTCTCTCCAAGGTAACCGACCACGTAAATAACACGCATCATCTGAGACAGTTGGAAGGTCACAATTTGTTAAGCAGTTGAATGTAACACTTCCGTACCTACTAATAAACTGGTAACCTTCTTAATGTCGCATACCTACACGACAGAGTCGATTCACATAGTACCTGCGCCCTACAGAAGACCACAGCCATAATAACCATTGTGTTGTGTTTCCAGCGGTAAGTAAGGTGACCAGAGCTCACTGGAGGGATTCTGTGCAGTCAAAGGGGAACCAAAGTCTCCTGTGCTATCAGCACAGAATCTCTTCTAACCTCTCTACTCCTAATTCCCCTCCCCAATCCTCCCCACCCTGCTCCTAGGGTTAGCAGCGCGAGTATGATGCCCCTGGTGTTACACACGTCCATAGGCCAAGGTGACCGCTTCCCATCAAGTGGGCTGTTCTGTTCTGCTTGTCTGCCACCTTAGTTGCATCAAAAAAAAATCTCACTGCTTAATCAAAGATAACAGTCTATTATTTGCTATTACGGTAGTAATAGAACGAAGCTGCACAAAAATAAACTACAGAACATTATATTCAAGTTCCCCGTACAATAGTGATTCTCTTTACATCTATAGACAACTATTATATAGGAACCTAGTAGTACCTCGATTCCAATTAGAACTTGTTGAAGCTGCAAAAATATCGTTCCACGCTTGCAAACGAGTTAAAATCTCATCGCCTTTGAATATATTTGAGGTAAATATTCTGTTTACCTATTGTATAATGGCTTGGGTTCTGACAAAATGAGCTTGTGCTCACGGCTCTGTGCCGTATAACCACCTTTGAGCTAGTTGAGTTGGTAGTATTACTAAGATGGTATACTGGAAGAAATACCTAGTTGACTACTATTAAAGTAGAGTATAGGAGTAGAGTAATAGATAAGAAGTATGTCACGGCTTCGCCTGCGTGGACGTTGGTTTTAATCGCGTTTTTTGATGATATCACCAGTTCTACTTAATTGATTGTGATTGAACATTAAGATTTTAAGTCTGACCAAGATGTTTCAAACTAAAAAAAACCGCATCAAAATCCATTCAGTAGTTTTTGCATCAATCACGCACAAACAGACAAGGCTTTAAAAAATATTTTTGTGTTCTGTATCGTTCATATAACATCAATGTACAGACATAGTTACTTTACAATATTATATTAGTATAGAAATGTTTTGCAAGGAATCTAGTGGAAGAGCTTGTTATGTGACTTTCTGAAACTTGCGACATGTTTCTGAGAACAGGCAAGTTGCTGTTGCATTGAACCTAAGAGAATTTTAATATTTCAATTCAGAGAATAAATTCTTTTTACTCAATGGCTATGATATTGTAGTACGAAACGAAACAAAACGAAAGTCTGTTATCGATTTTTGATAATAATATCCTTAGTTATTATTAAACTATCTTAGGTAATTACAAAATAAAATATTTACATTATGAGAAAATTTAGGTGTCGAAAAATTCCTCCCCATCGATGTCGACTGGTAACGTACCCAAAAGTCACAATATCCTTAGTTAGTTAAGTAGTAACCAATTGCAATTAAACATACGGCCGATTTCAAGTCTGACCAAGACTTCTTTAATAAAAAATTCACATCAAAATCCTCTTAGCAGTTTTTGCGTCCATCGCAAACAAACAGACATGGAGGTTGGACACGACGGTATCTCCAATCCGAACTGAGTAGTCCCACTGGGGTAGTACCTCCGCCATACAGAAGACCGCGGCTATAATAACCACTGTGTTGTGTTCCCGGCGGTAGGTAGGGTAGCCTGAGTTCACTGGAGTGATTCTGTTCTGTCAGTGGAGAGATTCAGCACAAAAACTCTCTCAACCAGCCCTCTCCCATTTCCCCCCCAACTGCCACCCTCCTAAGGTCGGCAGCGCGTGTGTGACATCCCTGGTACTACACACGTCCATAAGGTCACGGTGACCGCTACCGATAAGTTGGGTCGTGTGATTGTCTGTCACCTAGGTTGTCTAAAAAAACACACACACACAATTTACAATTCCAAAACATTAAAGATACTTCTATTATAAATTCCACAGAACATCAAAATGAGTCGCATTGGAAGGACCCGGCGCACTCGCGTCTATGACTGCAACTTCAATAAGGGAGAAAGCTACTACAGGCCTGTTCTTGACAGGCTTGATGGTAAAGTACCAGCTGCCCGTGCCGCAGAACCCGACCGTGATCGCATCCGCAACGATGTTGAAAACCGCATCAAGACTGCGCTCGACGATGTTGAAACTCAAGGTGCAGACGAACTGTTTGACTCTAGAGGCGCTAGGGTACAACGGGGCAGGCCACTATCCTCTGCCTTTGACAGCGAAGAACTTTCTGAAGATGTGAGTCTATATTCTTATTGCTTTTCTATATAGAACCCAGCAGTTCGGTGCCTCTTTTCTCACAATTTGTTAAGTAGAACCGGAGACATATATCTCCGGTCAGAGACATATAGCTTACCATCAGGCGAAGTGAAGTCATATTGACGTGACCGGTGTAAAAAAATACTGTATACAATTTAATTCTGTTCCTTTACTAGCGTACCTACTAAGCTCACTAGCAGTTAGAGCGGGTACACATTGGGCGCTCGGCGTTGCGTTCGGCGAGCGTTGCATGTGTACACATCAATTGAAACTCTTAGTTCTTAAAACGCTCGCCGAACGCAACGCCGAGCGCCCAATGTGTACACATCAATTGAAACTTTTAGTTCTTAAAACGCGCGTTTGTAAGCGCCTAATGTGTACCCGCTCTTAGTCAGTGCACTTACTAACAATCTACTAAGCACTGGCCTAAGTTTTTCGCTCAGGGTTGGGAGATCAGACGGCTCTCGCATCCGTATAAGCTAAAACCAATGAAGAAATTTAGCAGAACCCAGACTTCTAAGGCAAATTTGGACGTAAAAGTGCGTATTTGGAGAATTTGTCTTTTACTTAAACTATCGTATGATACGCCAGTGTAAACCTAGTTTTAGATTCATCTCTTTTATTAAAAATCTTGGTAAAATTCGTTTAGGTGACGCGATGTCTAAAGGATTTAATAAAAATAACTGTACAGCCGGAGAATAATTAACAAAAATTTTGAAGGAAAAGAGAAAGTTCAGTTTATATTCGAGCCATCCAGTCTTCGAATTATTGATTATTGCATACAGTTCCAGCGAAAGGAATTTCATAACTTTGACCTGCGCATCGTACCGCGTACGTCTTTTGTTTTACGCTAAGACTAGCCCTCGCACGCGGCTCCGTCCCCGTGGATGTCGATTTTCACGTTTTTGACTATATCTGCGGTTCTACTCAACTGATTTTGATTAAACATGCCTGAGTGTCTAAGTCTGACCAAGATGTTTAAAAAAACCGCGTCAAAATCCATTCTATAGTTTTTGCGTCCATCGCGCACAAGCAAACAGACCAGAATGATAAAAATACTATATTTTCATGTCATCATCATTTTTTTAATTCCTCCAATGTACATACAGACGCAGCTACTTTAAAATTTTATAATAGTATTGCATTGTTATTAATTTAATCTGGAAAGTTAAACTTCGTTGAGGTAAAATGACCGCAGACCAGATCCACGCGGACGATTTGTTTCAATACTTTCTAGATTTTGAAGCAAAACGTCCGTGCAGAAGTATTCTTAAAGTAAATTCCATTAATAAAATATTATTAAAGTATGAGCGATTAGGACCGATTATTATTTAAAAAATTGGAATCTGCTTTCCACGTTTTCGTTTTTACTTCACATAATCTACGGCGTCCCACTATCAAGCTATTTCTTATGCGACGGTTGTGAAATTTGTAGATTTTGACGTCAAGACAGTTACAGTAGAGCGTGCAAGAAATTCCATTCGAATAGTATCTAAGCGAGAGACTGTGGTAGTCAATAATTCGCCGAGCCCTTTCCCAACTCGTTTGAAGTCGGCTTTTCAGTCAGTTGAAATTTTCTGTGATGCGACTGCCATCTAACATCCACAACCCAGTTGCAATATCTTCAATGGGTTGTGGAGATTTCTATTAATTTAATCGAATACTATACTTAATAACAAAACTAAATACAAATTGTCACTCAAAGACCATCTAATGAATTATATAGAAAACTACATGGAATGGAAGAGTGTAGTTTTAAAACATTTTAATGAAGAATAGAACCAACTTCCTTTAATAGGTTATGAGTTATGAGTTATGAGTTATGAGTTATGAGTTATGAGTTATGAGTTATGAGTTATGAGTTATGAGTTATGAGTTATGAGTTATGAGTTATGAGTTATGAGTTATGAGTTATGAGTTATGAGTTATGAGTTATGAGTTATGAGTTATGAGTTATGAGTTATGAGTTATGAGTTATGAGTTATGAGTTATGAGTTATGAGTTATGAGTTAGGTTAAGCTTTCTGCAGAATGTAAAGAATACTTCTCTGAAAACCGTATCAAAATCGGTCTGTGGGTTCAGTAAAACGCGTGATAATTGCGGGCAAGCAGTAAACCTCTTCATGAAGTGTGTAAATATTAAAAAATAAAAAAATTATAAAAGAGATGAATGCTTAAAATAAATAGAGGACAAAATTCTGAAGCGAATATTGCGGCTTCAGGGTTGATTCACATAACGCCATGACGGGAGCTCAGTCGTGAGTGACGGCAATAAATGTGCATGCATTTTGCATAAGGCCGCCGACCGAATGGCCGCCGTGTATACACAAGTTTGGCCGAGGACGTGGCTATATTTTACTCGGTCATTGTTAGAATACCACGTCACAATTCTGATATGCTACAATTCAGAATGCTGATATGGCTAATCCTTTAGTATAATCTATACAAATAAATAAAATGAAGGGTTTATTTGTAGCAGTATAATTACAGTTTTAAGTCAATGTATATGAGTGTATGTACGAGATACAAAAAAGCAATGTTTTGATAAAATATTTATCTGTCTTTCTGTCTTTTTGAATTAGTTATTTTTTAGAACGAATGAACTGACTGATCGATAGGTGATATTAAAAGGTATACCACAGGCTATGTTAATTTTAGAAAAAAATTATTATAGTTCCGCGCAAGAAATATTAAAACGTAGATCTAAGTGCACACGGGCGCAGTCGCAAACAGAAGTAGTACGATCATTTTCAGATACGTAAAACAGTTAGGTATACCTATATACTCTTTAAACTCTTCCTAAACAGGAGAACTCTAATCTACTACTAGAATTTGATAAGAGCTTTCCGTTTTCACCATTAGGAACAAATAAAATAAATTTTCATCCGGTGCATACCTAAGATGTTGAAAAAGTCACTCCAATATAATCTTTGAAATTGAAATACGCGTCAAATGACAGGTCCTACGTATACTAGTGCAAGTGTAAAACTTCAACTTTACAGTTAGTAGAGCGTCACAGTAAATAGTACGGAAACTAGATTGTTGATACAATGGCACACCATGCTCTATCAAAGCGTTAGGGTTGTTAAAAATTTAATTAATGTGAAATGTATTGTAAAACTACTGAACTAACTAGTTAAATCGATATCAAATGTATTATTTATCATATCGAATATTAAGTACGTAATTTCTTTACTGCTTTAGCTTATTATATTTACTGAGAGAGCGTTTCAAAACCTTCAGACTTTGACATAATTCAACGAAACTTTTCAATTTTGTAATGTTATATTAAGAATAAGAGGCAAATATCTTTAAAATTACTTTCTATATTTAGTAAAAATATTATTTTTGACTCTGCGTAAATTATATTACTTACATTAGTATAGAAGTTTATAATTTAGAAGGTATTTTGATAATTTGAATAAACTTTACATGACACAAAGTACAACTTTGAAAGTAAAAGAACTTTTCAAAGAACTTTCTACTGGGTGAACTGATTTTTTATTTGAAAGATAGTGTTCCCGTACGACCCCATTTTAATTTAGTCGGTTGAAGTCAGTTTTTTGTAAGAATTTTAATCCAAATTTCAGTTACGCTAATATTCGTAGGACCCGTCGACAGAGCCTTGCCGTAGTTGCATCAATAAAATCGTTTATGCTCAGATAGAACTGAATGTGAAGACTGCTTTAGTAACCTTTTAGAACGCGATCTATGCATGCAACTACTACGTATATTGCGTCAAATATAGGAAATTGAATACTGATACATATAAATACCACGAATTTTATTCTGCTTTATGTAGAAAATTGTACTCATCCAATGATACTTTCCCGACAGAGGAGCTCATTATAGTAGGTAATCAAGATGGCGTGCGGTCTTAGTCGGTTCAAGTCAGTCATAACTACCCCCTTTGACTAGCGGACCCGTGAGTATGGAAATACGGAAGACGGCATTCAATTTTAGTCGGTTCTTTTGCTTTTCCTCTCGTGCCAATGTGGTCATCGTGATGTAGCAATAGGTTTCACGGCGATACCGCTACTTACAGGGAGGGCCCGAGAATAGGTATCGCTCTTCGAGAAGGCTTACACCCCCCTCATTTTAGTCGGGTTGAGTCTGACATACCTAACTGCCACTGGCTGACGGTATTAGAGAGGATTTCGGGACCAAAAAAAGGCAATATAATGTGTAAATTACAATGGCTTGAGTCAAAAAAGCTCATAATAAGTATTTAAAACGAAGGTGGTTTACATACATACATTATAGTCATGCCTTTTTCCCTCCGGGGTGGGCAGAGACAACAATAATAATTGTAATAAAAGCGTCATTATTTTATGAAACTATGAAATGAATACGTAACCTAGTTCTTTTAATTAACTAGTAAAACCTTATATCAGCATGGCCCATAAGGATTTAGTTCCATTTAAATAGTAAAAAGCTTTCCGTTACTTAAAAGATTAAAGAGCATTTCAATTCTTTGTTCAATGAAAAACTTAAATGTATTTACATTCTCTTTGGAGTAAGATAAAAAATTACCATGATGAATTTTATCCGTCAGCCATCAGGCTTAAGTTTTCGAATAATTTATGGATCATCATCATCATCATCATCATCATTCTCTGAACCTTTTCCCAACTCAGTTGGGGTCGGCTTTCCAGTCTGACTGTGATGCGGCTGAACTTCGATATTTTCCGTGGAGCGACTGCCATCTGACTTCCACATCTAATGGTCATTATGACCAATGGATCAGAATGTTTCTGTACATATATACAATATATACATACATACAAATAAATAAAGTAGAAGGTATATATTTGTTATATTAAAATGACAAATCGATGGAGAGGGAGTTTCAATAGCATCCTGGCTAAACTTTTTCTGAAGCTGTCATTCCAATATTTAATAGAATGACGTTTGAGATTTTGATAGCATAGTGTAGGTAGATTTTATGTGATGTTCTAGATCATGGTACGATGAAGCTAGCATGGCTATTTAGGACAAAAGTCTCCTACATAAAGAAAGATTTAAAAAAGTTTCAGTGCAGTGCATTATGAATGTCTGTACGGTAAATATAACCCAAAGAAATTTTTAAAAAAATTGTCTATCTATGAACAGGATTAATTAAATATCAAAATTTAGATAGCCAAAATGCCATCGGCATACCTTAACCCTTAAATTGATTCTGTCCGTTTCAAAGGACGTAGTGCTTATACGCACACAGATATAAAATATTACACGATACCACATCGCGCGCGCATTTCATTGTGTTTAATAGACTATCTCTTTCGCATTTACGCATTTTGTGCGTGCGAAACGGTCAAAGGTCGCTCATAAAACCGATTTGAAAAAGTGCAACAGGAGGATGTTGTTGCGCTCCAGACAAAAGATTTTGAAAAGGTGATTTTTTTCTTTATTTTGTGCATTCTTTTGTTACATACAATTAAAATATGGTATAATGTATTAGATGACATAATTTGTTTCGACAAAATCAAAGTTTTTTATCACTAATTACATCGAAATAAAGTATGTCATTTAAAACGGACTATGCCAATTAGAACTATGGACTAGTGTATTTTTTGTTTGTTCCATATAACGGACCTTGCCAATGAGAACTACGAACTAGTCCGTTTTTGTTTGTCCCATATAACGGACCTTGCCATTAAGTACTACTTACAAATAATTCATAGATCCAGCATACTCACCATTAAAATAATATTTTTTTGAACCATAAGCTCCTGGCATACCTGGAAACGAACGTCCTCCTCAGTAATCGGCAATATGGGGTCCACCAGAACCGTTCCACTGGGGATCTTCTTGTGTATGCCACACATATTTGGAGTGAGGCCATCGAGAAACACGAAGAAGCACAGACCCAGTCTCTTCAAGAGGCTATGGTTGAGCGTTTGGACTTGTCCTTGAAGGCTATCTCCGATTGGTGAGACGCTAACTTGGTCAACTTCAACGCAAATAAGACCCAGGCGTGTCTATTATCAGCTAAGCGGAGCCAATTCCAGCCAAACCCTACTTTCCGAGGTGTACCAGTGCCGATAACCGACCACCTTGAGCTTCTTGGCGTGACTCTCACTCCTACCCTCAACTTTGGTCCATACATTGAGGCAAGGGCTCAAGTAGCTGCCAAAAAGCTGGGTATTCTTTCGAAGGTGCGGCAATATTTCACACCGGAATAGCTGCTCAACCTTTATAAAGCGCAAGTTCGATCGTGTATCGAGTATTGCTTGCACCTCTGTAACGGCTCAGCAAAATACCACCTCGAAGCACTTGAGTCAATTGACAGAAGGGCCAAGAGACTCATCAACTGCGAATCGCTGGTTGAGACTAAGCTTCAGAGCTTGGAACATTGGCGTAGAATCGCTAGCCTCTCTGTTTTTTATCGGTTGCACTTCGGGGAATGTGCGCTGGAATTACATGACCTAATTCCTCCAAGCCCCTTTCATCACCGAACGACCAGACGTACAGCAACGCGCCACCGGTACATGGTGGATATCCCACTCATACGCACAAAACGTTTTGACAGTACGTTCATCTTGCGTACTGCTAAACAGTGGAATACCCTGCCTGAGTTTGTATTTCCGGAAAGCTACAATCTGGGAGTCTTCAAGTCTAGAGTGAATAGGTAATATATGAATAGGTCTAGGCAAGCGTGCTCCACCGTCAACCACATCATCACTTACCAACAGGTGAGATTGTAGTCAAACGCGAGCCTATTACCAATATGTTAATTACTAAATATTACCTATGGATAAATATTTAATTTCAGAGTTTGGTTTTATGTTTTGTTCATTACATCTAATTTTGTTATATAATTTTAAATGGTTCATAACTGAAACTTGATCTCATTATTACTTTTATTCTATGTAAGTACTGTTTTTTGTTCGATTAGAAAAAAAACATATTAGGTATGTTTTTGGCAATGTCCGTTTAATGTGACATATATGAGGTCACCGCACAGTAGCCGGAAATGGGCAATGTCCGTTTTAAGTGACATCTGAGAAAACATATATAAATACATAATTTCCCAAAATTCTAAAGGATTATTCTTTTCTACCCCTATTACTACCCAAAACGTCACCCAAAATGTAAAAAATCTTTCAGATTCAGTATGTGACAATTTAAGGGTTAATCAAACGCGCATCGCACACTAATAATTAAACTAAATAATTATAGAAATGTGAGCTCATTACACGTATAAACAAATTATTGATTTGGAACCGAGTCAAAATGACGCAGGTACATTCTGATGCATGGTGACACATTCAAATCACTACACAATTTGTTGCATCTTGATACTATTAATAAGTGTGTTTCACCCAGTGAAGGAAATTTCTATATTTATGCACAACCAAATAAGTTCACAGCTGTCATGACTTCGAACTAGAAAGCTATATTTATCATTGTGAGTCGCTTTCGACAGGTGTTTACTGTTTATTTACGTACATAATCTTCATTTGAGTGGAACTAAGTAGCCATGAGTTTTTATGGAGTTTTTCATATGCTTATCGTGCTTGGATGTAGGCACTGGTGCAAAAATACCATGTTTAACTTATGTTCGGAAACACATTTCCGGGGTAAAAGTAGCCTATGTGTTATTCCAGACCACAATCTATCTCTGTGGCAAAATTCATCCAGATCCATCTATGAATTAATGTGGATGTTTGGATGGATGTGTGATCCATTCATGGATCACACATCCATCCACACATCCATTCATCCATCTGTGGATTAAAAGATGAATGGATCACACATCCATCCATACATCCATTCATCCATCTGTGGATTAATGGATGAATGAATCACACATCCATCCACATATTCATCACACATCCATCCACACATCCATCCATACATCCATCCACGCATATACCACACATAATAGATGAATGGATCACACATCCATCCATACGTCCATTCATCCATCCATACGTCCATTCATCCATCTGTGGATTAATGGATGAATGAATCACACATCCATCCACATATCCATCACACATACATCCACACATCCATCCGTATATCGAACAGCAGTCGTGCCGGCCAATACAATAATAAATAGATTCATCATTACCAAGGTTGTCCAGTGTACCTAATACCTACCTATCATATATTGTGATGATACCTCAACAAAAACAAAAACGATGAAAAGTATTTACAGAAGCAGGAAACACAAGTATGTATAAAAAAGTATATTAATGACTTACTAGCTGTAGTCCGCGGCTCCGCTTGCGTGAAATACTGTTCCCGCTACCGTGACAGGAACCCTGTTACCGGGTAAAAAGTAGCCTATATCTTATTCTAGACGATAAACTATTTCTGTACCAATTTTCAGCCAGGATCATTCAGCCGTTTTCGCGTGAAAGAGTAACAAACGTACACCCAGACATCCATCCATACATTTATTTATTTTATTTTTTAAATAAATACTCTACGACATTCTACACATCGCTCCCTAGACCCAAAGTAAGCTTAGTTTCACTAGCTTGTGTTATGGGTTCTAGAATGCTGATAAACATACTTATATACTTTTTTTTGTAAATACATACTTGTTATAAATAGAAACACCCAGACCAATGCGAATAGATATATTCATGCATACAAATATTTGCATTGAGCGGGAATCGAACCCGCGCCCCCGGCGTAGCAGTCGCGTGTACTACCGCAACGCCACAGAGGCTGTAGGTATGTTTATCCACATTCTACACCCCATAACACAAGTTAGTTAAACTGTACTTACTTTGGGTCTAGAGGGCGCAATGTCGTAGAATATTTATTAATTTCACGTTTTTCATCTATTATTATCTAAGACGTAAGAAATGATACAATGCCAAATCTGTTTCAGTTCATTATTAGTTCGTATACGTCACGCTTTCCGTAAATAAATGTGCGTCTTTGAAGGGCACAAATAAGTTATTTGTGGAACTTGTAATTCACCTATGAATTCATTCGTCATTAATATATGTGGTACTCAGTGCCAGGGATTATTAGTGTAGTGTAGGTATAATGATTAAGTACATAATTCAGTCATATTACGTAGGTCAATTTTACTTAACTAGCTGTCTTTTCACTTTATCTTTTATCTTTATTTTATTTAAATTCTTCAACCTAGCGTTAATCCCAGTCGCATTCAAAGCTTTCAACTAGGAGTCTGGGGTCCGCTTTACCAGTCTTAACTGCGGATTTGGCTGGACCTTGATATTTTCCGTGAAGCGACTGTCATCTGACCTTCACAACCCAATGGGTGACATTAGGCGATATCGAAGCATTGCAGCTAGACCGTTGTTGTTGGACTTTTTATGGCTTCAACTACCCGTAACGACTGCCATAGATGTATGTATGGTAACCGAGACCGACGGCTTAACGTGCTCTCCGAGGCACGACCTTTATTTTATTTAACGTGGTGAATTCCTTTTTTTTATAATTGAGTAAAAAAATTCTGCCTACTAATATTATAAAGAAAAATATTTGTGAGTATTGAATTGGTTTTACTCTTTCATGCGAAAACGGCTGAACGGATCTAGCTGAAATTTGGGACAGGGGTAGATATTAGTTGCGGTTAATTCTGGTTTAAGACCGACGTAACTGCAACCTGCTTCCCGCGGAGGTGATATCCGTTGGGATTTCCGCACGATAAAAAAGGGTCGTTTTAGTCTCGTAGGTCATAGGTTACTTTTTATCCCTGAAATAGGTTCCAAATGGAACCGATAAAGAGACACACACACAGATCTCCACACAGGCGAAGCCTCGGACAAGAGCTAGTATCTAACTAATAAACAACTTAGGATAAAATAATTACCCGATTATGAAATAAACTATTCGTGTTCAAACTGAATTTTATTGATTACTTTACAAAACAATTCCTATCGTAATATTTTGCAAGCGTATTAACACTTGTTCGGAACTAAGAGCGCCGGGGTAACAACAACATCGGCTTAATGCTAAAAGCATCGCTCTGAAATCCTACAATCCATGGTAAATCATTACGAACCGCTGCACTGAATACCTTTCGGGCGCAAGCCAGATAAAGTGGATCACCAGTTCAATTTTCGTTGAGAGTACTCGCTAATATTTTAAACGAAATACTCTGTAGTTGCATGAGGCTCGAGGCTAAAGGTTAATCGAATAGGTGGTTAACATATAAAATAGCAACCCATTCATTTGACCCTCTAAATCAATAAATATGGAAAATCCACTAGCGCGTGTCATACATGAACTTTACGAGCACTTCATTGTTTGTCGTTAAAGTACAGATTACTCGCAATAGGCTACAGGCCGTGCCTTTAATGCACGGAGGCGGATTACATAATTGTACGTAGAATACACTATTATTAATAATAAAACATTCCAACCGATGTTCTACTAACGTTCGTTAGTATATTTAATCAACATCATAATCTACCTGTCCTTGTCCCTATTATTTGGGATCGGCGCAACATGACAATGTAATACTCCTCCATGCATTCCTGTTAACCCTAAACTTGGCAGCGGAAAAAGTGATCGTTTTTCTTTTTCTTTTTTAGTTAACTTAGCTCCTAAGTGATAATTATACATGACAAAAATACAAAAAAAAATATCTTATTTATATTTTTGGATTTATGACGTGTATCTTATAATATACATTGCCAAGAGTTCTAAATTGTAGTAGAAAATAATTGCGTATCTTTAGAGATACATTGCCTGCTGGTAAGAGCAAAAAAACATAGTATTTTGGCAAGGAAAATATTTTATTATTTATCATAAATCACAGCAATTAGTAAAAATTACTTGTAATAATAACGCCGATTGTGAAACCTGAGAAAAGTGGAACAATAGTCGGTGTAAGATGCCATATCAACGACACCCATAAGAAGGTTGATGGCAATGAACTCTTTTATATCCTCGATAGTTACATTCAGTGAAGTGCCCTTTAATGGAACATGATGCCGATTTGTATATCGTCAGGCAAGAACAATCAATCAATTAGCCTATCGACATCCACTGCTGGACATAGGCCTCCCCCAATGTGCGCCATACCACTCGATATTCTACCTTCCGCATCCAGTCCATACCAGCTACCTTTTTCATGTCGTCAGTCCATCTGACTGGCCGGGGGGGGGGGGTCCACTGTTCTTTTGCCGACTCACGGTTTCCATTCTAGAACTCGTTTGCCTCAACGGCCATCGGTCGTTCTACAGATGTGGCCAGCCCATTGCCACTTAAGCTTGCTTATTCTGCGAGCTATGTCGGTAACTTTAGCTCTTTGTCGGATGACCTCACTCCAGGTTTTATCCTTCAAAGAGACTCCAAGCATAGCTCGCTTCATAGCCCGCTGCGCGACTTTATATTTGTGGACTAACCCCAACGTCAATATCCACGTTTCGGCACCGTAAGTCGTCATGACTTACGGTGCCGAAACGTGGATATTGATGGTATTGGTAGGATGCACTAGTTGAAGACCTTCGTTTTGAGGCATTGTGGTAAGGGAGAGGAGGTTACTGGACGTAGTTTGCCAAATGCTGTCCAACCTAACTGGATTATTCTGGCGACTTCTTCCTCGCAATTTTTTCTATCAAGCTGGATGACCTGCCAGACAAAAACATGCAAAAGTATTCTGAAGGTGACTTGGCATCAGAAGGTTTGCAGTACCACAAAAATGCTGACGAGCTGTTGTAATTATGTAAACACCTAGGTAGAATAGTCCACCTTCACAGGAATCAGTCTTTTCTAGGTCTGAGTCTGCTCCTGGCTTAGGTACTTATGTCAAAATTCGCTGAGATCATTGTGATTGGCTGCAAATCGTGAAATTATTGCACAATAAAACAAGAACAACAACAAAATAAAACTAAATTTTATTTAAACATGTTTTTTATATCAAATTATAACAAAAAAACCATTTCACACTTTTTGTCGAGCCCTTGTCAATGTATCCTAAAATACACACGACCAAATAAACGTTGCCTTATGCATAACCTGGCAATGTGCATTTATAGATACACCAATAAAAACGCTCACGATTGTTGTACAAAATGTGTTTTTTTCTCTCAAATTGAAATTAAAACCGTAAGTACAGGTATTCAACTTTAAAATGAAGTTACTAGCTTAGGGCCCAACAAGTAAATTAAGGAATTATTACAAGTTATTACCTTGAGTCTCGGCATCGCCCTCGCATGGCCCAACATCTTGCTATCCACTGTCAAATAGTGTTGCCAGAATGCTAAAATATATTTTTTGGTAGAAAGTTTGGACGTTATACTACCATTTCAAACAAAACATACAGTTGAAAATGAGTGATACTACTCGCAATATTTTTTTTTATAAAATGTGCATTATTAGATACGCTGCCAAGTTAAGGGTTAAAATGACATCTTCACTTAGTCACCCCACCTTTTCCATATCCTGTTTAACGCATTCCAACCATCTTTTCTTAAACCTACCTTCACCCCTAAAGCCCTCTAGGTCCATACATACTTTGAACCTTTTTAGCAACACCACTATCTCTTCTCATAACATGTCCATACCACGACCACAATCGCTCGCTTTTCAATTTTTCATCCAACTTTCAAACTTCCTCTAATATACTCATTCCATAGTCTGTTCTTTCTTGTCACACCACACATCCGTCATAACAGTCGCATCTCCGCTACATGCAGTTGTTTTTCATCCGTCACTTTCAAGGCCAGACATGACGACCCATAAAAGTATTATTTTAATATCAGTGGAAATTTATACTCGGCCATTCACAGGTGAACAAACATACCAGGGAGGGAAATTATTCAGGACTGGCCATGTAGAATGAAAAAAGGCAATATCAAGTTTTTTAATTATCTCGCTCCATTCCTTTTAGTGCAATGTCGTCATTGAGTAAGCTGGAGAGTTAATATTTACCATGATGGTAGTTCAATAATTAAAGAAAAGTGACACTTCAGCTATATTGAGTAGTGTTTAAGTGAAGTGTAACTGTATTGGGTGGCGTATCACTATTGAAAATTGTTCAATAGTGGTTCACTACCCAATACAGTTTACATTGTTCTGTGGTTTTCATCATTCATACTTCCATACTAATATTATAACAAAGTAACTCTGTCTCTGTCTGTCTAAACCGCCGAACATCGAAAAAATATTGTTGAAATTTGGTACTGAAATGAACGAGTGCTAAAGTCTTTGTTTTGGGGATGAAAGTTCGTATGAAAATTCGTCGTTTTCAAAGTTCATTATGCAACTTTCTACAATGAAATAAGCCTATGAAATGTTTAAAAAACCTAGAGGCACTAGGTAATACAAAGCGTTTTTGAAATTACGACCTAAATCAGGATGAAATAAGGGTTAAATTACTCGTAGTACGTGTGGATTTCCACGCGCAAAGACCGACATCCACGCTAGTGGAGCAGCGTTTTTTTTTTTTTTTTTTTTTTATACCCCTTAGGTTGCAGACAAGCACACGGCCCACCTGATGGGAAGCGGTTACCGTGGCCTATGGACGCGTGCAACACCAGGGGCATCACACTCGCGCTGCCGACCCCGCAAAAAAAAAAGCGTGCAACAGCTATTGTACTTATATCTGATACGCAAATCATCATTAAGGATAATAGTTAACCCACAGCACCCCTTGTTAGAGAGAATACGGTATGCTCCCTGAACTTGACCTGGGTAATTAAAGATCTCGTCTATGCAGGCTTCAAACAACGGTACGATCTAAAATAATTGGCAATGTTTCGAACCTGAAAATTGATCTTCGATAAAATTAGATCTAGGCGAAGTGCATTTGACAGAAGCCATTGCAGCAATATCAACGATTTCTAAGGCGTAGCGTTCGACTGTAAAGTCAGAGGTCGTGAGTTCGATTCCCGATCCAAATATTTATGTGCATGAAGATGAATATTTGCATTGGTTTGGTTGTTCCTATGTTTAATTTACAAATAAATTATGAAAAAATCTTTTTTAAGTTAAACAGTTTTAAATTGTATTGTCATCAGAACTAAAGACTTCTGCCAAATATCAGACCAATCAAACAACTGAAAGGGATTCAAATTTCAATCTTAATATATATAAATCTCGTGTCACAATGTTTGTCCTCAATGGACTCCTAAACCACTTAACCGATTATAATAAAATTCGCACACTATGTGCAGTTCGATCCAACTTGAGAGATAGGATAGTTTTTGAAACGGATTTCGACATCCACGCGGGCGGAGCCGCGGGCAACAGCTAGTTACTATTATAGATTTGACCCAAACAAACATGTCGAGTTAAATAAAACTGTTTAAAAAAGGTATCTGCGTATGTTTATCCGCAGTCTACACCCCATGTTACAAGCTAGTTAAGCTAAGATTACTTTGGGCACAGAATATTATAATAGTACTAACGTACTTCGGGTCTAGAGAGCGCTGTGTAGAATGTTGTAAAAAATTATACAATATCTGTTACATACTCTTGAGAACTATTCCTTGTAATAGGGAAAAGCGAAGTGCATGTGCTCTAACCAAACTCAATGAAGGTATTCAGTATATTGGATTCCTCACTCCCTTGTAACGTACATTGGCAGAATCTCAGAATTTCAACTAGCAGAGCAGGGTTTCTCAAAGTGAGTTATGCAAACTGCTAGGGGTTCGCCCAAGCTTTAGGTGATGGCGGCTTGATGACTGACTTTGCAATACACCCATCACAGTAATATCAAATAAGCTGCTGTTTTAAAAAAACCTTTTTAAAGACAAGCTTTTATTATTTTACGATATTGCATTGTCTGCCTGGACTATAAAGTAAGCCAAATTTCAGCTCAATCAGATAACCAGAAGTGGTCGAAAAATGGCTTTCAAGATTTGATTACAGATAACGTGACATAACAGACAACAGGACAGGTTAAATTAAATAAAAGCTTGTAAAAGATCCTTATCTTTTGATACTGTTTTTGTAGCCTTCATTGGAATAAAAAATCAATTATCTTTAATAATCAACATTATTATTTGGGGGAGGGGGGGATTTGATTGATTAGTTAGAGACAAGGGGTTCACTGCCATCTAGAAACTTTAACAGGGATTCATGGAGTCAAAAGTCTGAGAAACCCTGCTCTAGAGCATTGATGTGCTTAATACGTATGTCGATAGTCAAAATAATATCTATCTTACTGTCTTAGAAATAGAAATAATTTTGTAAGTAGGTAATTGAGACAGTAAAGGAAGCGCGTGAAGTAATGTAAGGACAGACGCAGATGGCGGGCTGTTGTCTCTGCCTACCCGGGAGGGATAAAGGCGTGAGCATATAATGTAGGTATGGTTATAATATAATTGAGATAAAGTTATTAATCTTATACTAAAAATTCAAAGTTTGACTGACTGCTCCAGAGACAACACAGCCTGAACCGCTAGTCGTAGGCACATTACATACCAGCCAAGAAACCGTTCGATATTTACAAAATATAATAATTCACGAAAGAAGCCACCATGAGGATCCAATTGGACAGGGCAGCATTTGGCAAATTACGTCAGGTTTTCTCCTCACCTTTACCGCAATGCCTGAAAACGAAAGTCTTCGATCAGCGCGATCTGCCTGTTATGACCTGGTGCCGAAACGTGGACACTGACAGTAAAATTAGTCCATGATTTAAAAATCAATTCTTTGATGGATAAAATTCGTAATAAGGTCATCCGCAAATAATAAATCCGCCAAAATATAAAAAATAATTTTCTCAAAACTGCATCAAGATCGGTTGAACCAAACGCGAGAATATCGCAGACAAACGTACATACTAACACATACATGTCAAACTATGAACCTTCTCGTGAAGCTGGTAATAATCACCACAGTAAAATTATAGTCCAGCTAATTAAACTAAAACAAAACAATTAATTATACATCAAGAGCTACGTCATCTTCAAACACAACCATTAGGTATCATTAAACCATTAGTCAGAATTTGCAACTCAATTAGTCAATATTAGTTAAATTAGTTAGAAACAAACCTCAGGCTATATGAGACTTAGTTTGTCTAGGATCGCGTGCTGCACAATAACTTTAAGAGCATTCGACAACTTTCAGATGCTTACGAACTGTCTCGGTGATACAGGCGTATGACTCAGACAAAACTTGGAGCACGAGTTGTTTGCGAACTTTATTCCAATTAGGTATATGCGTGTAAAACTTCGTCATGAACTCAGCGACTTTATTCTGTTTGATTAAATTACTTTAACATAAATGTTTAATAAAAAAGTCCTTAAAGCACAAAAATGATAATAAAACTTCCAATAACGTTACAGGTAAATAAGAATAATTTCTTGAATATTTCATCACTGTTAAAATGCTACTAAAATTGACATCCATCATTGTAGGCATAAGTTTTACATAAGCTAATCTAATTGACTAATATGATTTACGCATATCAACGAGAGATAGAGGTGTTGCTAAATTAAATAGTTGCTGTGCGAGTTAGCGCCAGTTTTAGCCACAGCCGTGGCTAAAACTGTATAACAACAAATACAAAAATTTGTCAGTAGGTACATTGCGTAAGTCCAGAGGTATTGGCTTAATCTTTGTGATCTTATCAACATCATCGACCTGCCCTTGTCCCAATCATTTGGTGTCGGTACAACGTTTCAGTCTCCTCCATACATTCCTGTCAGATGCCTCCTCAGTCAATTTTCATATCCTCTTTCACGCATTCTATCTATCTTTTCTTAGGCCTACCTGTGCACCAAAAACCTTTTAACCTTTTCAACAACATTACTTTCATCTCTTCTCATAACATGTCCACATGCCCGTAGCTCGCTTCTTAAATTGTTCACTCACTAACGCATACAATTCAGCAAGTTAACGCAAAGTGAAATTGAAATTATTGTATCCTTACAGGACTTTATACATCTATCTATCTTTATATATTTTGTATTTTCCGGCAACAACTCAAAATACTTTAAATAACAAAGCTGAAGTTACGTTTTATTCATAAAACTTCCTTGTAGCATTATTTTATAAGAGGCTAAGAACAGTTTGTGTTTACATTTTTTTTTCGACACCTTAAAGGATCTATTATCATGTTTTTCTTTTCATTTAAGTAACAATGTTAAAAAACATTGAAAGATAAAGCTGATCTTCGAAAATAAAACATTTCGAACTAAATTGTAATCTGTTTATTTGCTACAGGGTGTTTTTTAGATAATAAAGAACGAAATATTTGAATTACGTAGTGCTTAAGTATGTATCACTAGCCGATGCTCGCGGCTCTGCCCGCGTGGTAGTCAGTTTATGCGTTTTTTGACTATATCTCCGGTTCTACTCAACCGATTGTGATAAAACATGCGTAAGATTTCAAGTATGACCCAGACCTTTAAAAAAACAACCGTTCGGCAGTTTTTGCGTCCATGGCGAACAAAAGGACAAGAATTCAAAAGAAATAGATCATAGATCATAAATAGCTACTTTGCATTATTTCAGTATTATGTAAGTACCTACCAAGAATAGTTATACAAAACAAAAAAATAAGACGCTATTAACATCAAAATGCTAATTGATTCTAGAAAAGTCTAGACAGAAGCTTATAAGATACAACATTTTATTCCGAAAGTTTTCAAATTGAAATAGAAAATAATAAGCGAGTCCGCGTCAACATGCCGGTCAGATAGGCAGACCGAAATTGCTTTGAAACCACTAGAAATAATAGAAGTGCCATTCTAGCTGACATAAACCTCTCGATGCCCAAACAGTAATTGACAGCCCATACAAATAAACAAAATTGAAGTGTCTCTTTGTGATATTAACTGGTTTTGAATCAATGCATATGAGTGTATGTACGATACAATAACTAAAAAGCAACTTTTAAAGTTTTTGTCTGTTTGTCTGTCTTTGTGTCTGTTTGAAAAGGTAATCTCTGGAATGCCTGGGTCGATTTTGATGGGTTTCGCTGGCAGATCGATAAAGCGTTACATAGGCTAGTTTCATTATAGAAAAATAATTAGGGATTCGTTCAAAAAAAATGAAACTTTAAGAATAAAATCACTAAATCCACGCGGATGAAGTAGTGGGCAATAGTTAGTTCTTTATAAGCTGTTGATGCATTAGAGAAAATATTTTGCGTTATTCCAACTCAATGGATGTAAGACAGAAATCATTTTTCTGACGTACATTTTCGCTAAACTTAGCTAAAATCTCTAAATTTAAAATTTGATTTTATCGCGTTTCACTTGTTTTAGAACCTTTTAAATCATTAAATATTACTGCGGTTTGTTTTTGCCTATTTTGGAAACAAAAAAACAGCAGCTTTAAAGTCAACATAAAATTTAGAGATTTTAGTTAAGTTAGTCAGAATCGACACTTAATATTTCCTTGAATCCACTTTTTTATATTTTTTATTTAGTCAGTCAGTTCAGTTCATTCTGCTGGAAGAAGCTAGGTTAAAGTCCAGAAGATATAAGGCACCATTCCAGATACTAGATGCTTTTCATGCCCCGCTTAAAAAACCTGAACAATAGTTTTGATAGTAAATTACAATTATGTCACTTATATTGTTATAATATAAATTTATGGTCTTTCCAACATATTTGTGAACTGTAAGGCATCGTTACAATCTGTGGTCACCATCGATGTATCTTCAATATTCGATAAAACGAAACTCTTAATCAAAAAATTATAATTAATTATTTTCAATTAACTTTCCAGATCACAGAATCCCTCAAGCGCCTGCGTGCCAGCAAGAAAGCTTCACGCTTCGCTGAGGACATCGAATTCGACAGCAATGTTAGCAGCAATCTTGAGAGCCGCATGAGGATTTCCGATAAAATCCTTGAGAGCGTTGGCATTGGGCAGTCAGAGGTAAGTGGAGCGAGGCGAGCGCTACAAGAAAACGAAGAGCGCACAGAGAAGCGCATCGCTCGAAGACTTAATGAGGAAGGTGCATTGACAAAATGGACAGCGCTTAACAAGTCCGAAGATGAAGTAGCTGCAGTAGCGCGGGCGAAAGCGACACGAGCACGTCTCAGCGATTTGGAAGATGAGATGAACGAGATTTCAGAAAAGACTGCAGCAAGAGAGCGCCGTGCGGCTCGCCTGCGAGCACTCGTAGCCGATTCTGAAACTACTGATTCCGCAGTCTCCTCATCTAAAATTACAATCAGAGCTGAGAGGGAAAAGAAACAAGTCACTTTCTAAATAAATTGAAATATCTAATTATATTCTCGCTACTCTCTTCTCTAAATTTTTGTAATTTAGGGGTACTGTGAGTTGTTTACGTTCGAGATAAATAAGTTTTGCTAGAATGTGTGCTCCTGTATTTACCATTGTATTACGGTTGAGGTCGATGTCTATTTTATATTTGCTAGAATAAAATGTCATGTTATATTAACTTGTTTCTATTTATTTATTAATGAATAGACTGTTTTAATTCGAAAAAAACTATGAATACTTTTTTTTATTTAGTCAAGCAAGCATATCAGCAGACATTAAGGACACCCTAGAGGAAAGCCCATGCTTCGCACACACGGGGTCATTTTTGTAATACCACTTAGGTGGTCGACAAGCACACGACCCACCTGATGGGAAGCGGTCACTGTGACCTAGAGACGTGTTGTGCATCACCAGGGGCATCACACTCGCGCTGCCGACCCTGTAAGACCCGTGGATTCGAATCCCGCAAAGTAATTTGTCAATGTATAATTATAATAGCAACCCATTTATGTCCCACTGCTGGGCACGGGTCTCCTCTCCTCTAACGAGAGAGCTGAGAGGGTATAGGCCTAAATCCACACACGCTGGCCTCATGCGGGTTGGTGGATCGGACATGTCCTTAGAATTTCTTCTAGGACATGTGGATTTCCTCACGTTGTTTTCCTTCGCCGTCAGCAGATGGTAAATCATGTGATTAGCACATTATAAATTCCACAAAGTAAAATTCACATTGGTGCTGTCCGGCCGGATTCGAACTCGATACCTCACTCATGGATTCACAAAACTAACTGTTTTATCTGCATTATAGAATTCATAAGATAAAACTAATATTTCATGTAGAGCTACACGTTTCAGTATTTCTTCGTATTAGAATGATGTAACTAAACATAAAAACGTACAAATATCACGCAATATAAACGATACTACCTACGCAGGTACAGATTTTATATTCGTGTCTACTTACCGATATTGTGACATAACCTTGTATTACCAACCTTATGTCTGATATCGGCTTTCGCTCAGAGAATATCAATTTTATGTTTGCCGATCATCATGAATGTAACATGTAAGTAATTTTGAGTTGGAGCTGTAATCGGAATTATTTTTAGCCAACCAACCTTACCTGCCCTGCCGGACCCGCCCACACCAAGTCGGTGTACCTGCTCGGTATACCTAGTCAGTGTACCTAGTCGGTGTGCCTAGTCGGGGTACTTAGTCGGTGTACCTAGTCGGTCTACCTAGTCGGTCTACCTAGTCGGTGTATCTAGTCGGAGTACCTAGTCGATGTACCTATTTGGTGTATCTAGTCGGTGTATCTAGTCGGTGTATCTAGTCGGTGTACCTATTTGGTGTACCTAGTCGGTGTATCTAGTCGGTGTACCTAGTCGGTGTATCTAGTTGGTGTACCTAGTCGGTGTATCTAGTCGGTGTACCTAGTCGATGTACCTATTTGGTGTAACTAGTCGGTGTACCTAAAGGTGTACCTAGTTGGTGTACCTATTCGGTGTATCTAGTTGGTGTACCTAGTCGGTGTATCTAGTCGGTGTACCTAGTCGATGTACCTATTTGGTGTATCTAGTCGGTGTACCTAGTCGGTGTACCTAGTTGGTGTACCTAGTCGGTGTATCTAGTTGGTGTACCTAGTCGGTGTATCTAGTCGGTGTACCTAGTCGATGTACCTATTTGGTGTATCTAGTCGGTGTACCTAGTCGATGTACCTATTTGGTGTATCTAGTCGGTGTACCTAGTCGGTGTACCTAGTTGGTGTACCTAGTCGGTGTATCTAGTTGGTGTACCTAGTCGGTGTATCTAGTCGGTGTACCTAGTCGATGTACCTATTTGGTGTATCTAGTCGGTGTACCTAGTCGGTGTACCTAGTTGGTGTACCTAGTCGGTGTATCTAGTCGGTGTACCTAGTCGATGTACCTATTTGTTGTACCTAGTCGGTGTATCTAGTCGGTGTACCTAGTCGATGTACCTAGTCGGTGTACCTAGTCGGAGTACCTAGTCAGTATACTTAGTCGGTGTACCTAAACAGCAGATGAGGCTCTGGTGCAGGCATTCTTCTCAGGTATATCCGGGTCTCTAGCACTGATCTGTATTATCTATACAGATCGTTGGTGAAGATATCCGCATATACAGATCAGTTGTCTCTAGACAAACTTACATTTCATGTCAAATTTCATTCTGCACACGATTAGGCTGTGAAATGAGCTCCCAGCTGTGTCTATGGTGTCTTTCAAGAAGGGATATGTTGGAAGGTGTTTACTGGGTCAGCAGCGCAGACACACATCCATAGGTCACATCGACTATTTCCCATCAGGTGGACCGTGTGCTTGTCTGCCATCTAACTAGCATAAAAAATATCCTGTAGACTACTGTTTTATTCGGTGCAACACACACGTGTGGGTCTTCAAACTTGAATGAAGTTACGTCGTGTCATGGAGTTTATATAGCCTTTGGCGACAGTAATTTAATTGCGGTCACAGCCCCATGAAGGGAGGTAGTGAGAGGGATTAGGAGGATTAGCATATCCAATTTAGCGCCGGTGAACCGTATGATGTTAGTCGATAAAACTATTTTCAGTTCATTTTCGTCTGACTGTTATGTTTTAAAGCCTAAACTACTACACCAATTTTGAGGAAATTTGGTGCAGATATTAACTAGAAGTTGACCTTTAATTAGGTAGGTACCTAAAAACAGGGTAAAAAATAAACTTGGAATTCTTTACCAGCGCATGTGTTTCCTTCCTCTTATAGTCCCGGGGCCTTTAAGCGGGTCGTGAAAAAGCATTTGATGAGGCCGTCAAACTGAGGGCCGCCACTGTAGAACTACCGGTGTATGTGGTGGTAACCCCAGTCCTTACACCTTCTTGAAGGCACGTATGGGGTAATATTGGAGAATCGTTGGGTGTCTATGTGTTCAGGACGTTGCGACGGTGAGTTTATAAACATTGAGTGAGGTATATTTCCGGGTGACACTTTTAAGTCTCTTAAGGTTCTGTTTAGCTTGGCATCCTCTAAATTGTTTGCGAAGAGTGGTAGCTATAAACTTTTTTTCGTGTGGAAATCCCCACGTACCACCCCGCAGCCAGTGAGAGCGATTATGTGGGAATCGAACCGCGCGCCATCTAGAGTCTTCTAGTAGTCGGTAAGAGTCCGACATAACCTACCTTCCAAGCCTTGGGGGGAGTATCCATGAAGATATCCGCACGGAAATAATGATTAAAAAGGCCGAGGTGTAAGGTGGCCCGAAACATACGAATAAATATAAGAATGCAAAAACTCGTCTTATCTCTGAAGTTTATAAATATCTTCTATTACAGCCGGTGTTTTCTCAGAAAGATGCCATCTTTGGTCGGCAGTAAAAGTTAAACAGTAATAGGTTCTCAAACTGCACTCTGTTGAACACACTGAGTTTTATCTTCTAGGAGGTAGGACACGACGGTATCTCACGTCCGAAATGAGCTGTCCGACTGGGGTAGTACCTCCGCCCTACAGAAGACCGCGGCCATAATAACCATAGTGTTGTGTTCCCGCCGCCGCCGGTAAGTAGGGTAGCCAAAGCTCACTGTTAGTAGTACCCCTCCTCCTTACACACCTTCCTAGCCTCCCCACCCCTTCCTAGCCCTCCCGCCTTCCCTTCAGGGTAAGCAGCGCGTGTGTGACACTCTTAATATACCGGAATACCATCTTTTTAATATATACTACGTAGGTAAGGAAGATACCGTCGTGTCTAACCTACATTACTGGTCTACTGAAATGATATAAAAATGATAGCTCATTTGTTCGCCTACTTCCTTCAACAACCTTCCTTGAACAATTAAAATAATTTACATTTAAAGTTACAACATTATTGCATTTATTAAATATTTACTCTTCCATTCTCAATCTATCATCTATTGTATTCATTTGATTCCGGTTCGTTCACGTATTCAAAAACAATACAATGATCACTCCTTTCATTTCCGTGAATTCTTGTCTAAGTAACTAAGAGATAAGAATTTTCTCTGACGGAAATAGGCTCGTCGCCTATTTCGTGAAGCCGAGAAACTTATTAGGCGAAAGGTTAAGGTTAAGGCAGCTTGAAAAGTATGTAAGGACAGAACTGAAGCTGATTGCGGACTGTGGTCCTGTCTACTCATTCTCTGAACCTTTTTCCCGACTCAGTTGGGGTCGGCTTTCCAGTCTAACTGTGATGCGGCTGAACTTCGATATTTTCCGTGGAGCGACTGCCATCTGACCTCCACTACCAATGGTCATTATGAACAATGGCGATATCGAAATTCCAAGTTAGACTGGTTGGACTTTTGTGAGCTCCAACTACCCGTAACGACTGCCATGGATGTTTGTATGGCAACTGGGACCGACGGCTTAACGTGCTCTCCGAGGCACTAATAAACCTGCGATAAATACACACATAACTTCGAAAAGCATCGAAAAGTCATTGGCGTGTGCCATGGTGAACCTGGGATCGAACCCGAGACCTCGTCTCAGCAGTCCATTACCCAATCCACTAGGCTACCGTGTCGTTGTCTACTCTTGAGGAAAAAAGGAGTTCACAGTTCACGCACCACCAGTGGTGATTACGCAGATGCGTTGACCTGACAGGCGGAGTTATGTGAGGGATACAGAGAGGTCAGAAGAGACCTCTGGGTAGAAAAGGCGGGCCAAAGCCACGGCTCCCCGTGAGCTGATGGTGACGCTGGAATGGGACCCATGGGAGCGGCTCTTCCACATAGTTAGGGACAAGCTGCTTCGCTGGACCGTACCGTTTTTTACTTCAACGTAACTTGGTATCTAGTTCGTAACCAGTTACAGTGTAAGAAATCCTTCCAAAATACAAAGTAAAGTGAAGTTTTAGTATTTGATATTATATTGGTTTTATTAATAATCCCTGGTTTCCTTTAAGTAAAAAATACGTTGGCACAAGGACGAATATGTTTAGTTTAGAGCGTACAGCTAAGGAGTGTAAGTTCCTTGCCTGAGTCTGTGTTTCCGGAAAGCTATTATAACCTGGTAGTTTTCAAGTCACGAGTGAATAGGTTCCTTCTAGGCAAGCGTGATTCAGCGTAGACCACATCGTCACTTACCATCAGGTGGGATTGAGGTCAAACGTAAGCCTATCATGAATAAAAAAAAGTTCTAGTAAGCTCCGGTTTTGTAGACGGCCGAAGGGGAATATCGATAATCTCTTGTGTGTCTATGTATGCAGAGATTAAGATGTCATAACCGTTCTATGGATATAATTTAAGGCGCTGCGCAAACGTAGATACTTTTGTTTCTTGTGTCAGATACAAGCTACCGATGAATATTTGAATTCTATAGAATAAGTATGAAATCATTCAACTCCCTGCGCATACGTGAGTCCAGTTGCTTCTACTTAACACTATATTAAGGACGATCAAAAGGTGTTCGGTGTCGGTAACTGGAAACTAAAAGTCGTCAGTTGAAGACACAAGCAACATTCACAAACGTCCATCATGTGACCACGGAAAACAAGCAGATACAGCAACTACAGCTACAGTTTCTTGTGGTGTACCGTGTCGGTGACAGGGAATCGGAAATTGTGTCCGATTGTCGATACGGGGACACAGCAACTACGGTTTCCTGTGGCGGTGTGCCGTGTCGGCAACAAAAGTGTCTACGTTTGCGCAGCGCCTAAGTGTTCTGTGGTTGACCTAGTGTCAATCGTATACAATGATCTGAAAAATATAGAACACAAAAGAAATAGAACAGTAGATTACAGACACGCTAAAACTTACAATAGAGTGTATAACAATGGAATACAATATTATGATAAACTACAAAGTTAACTTTTATATCAGACATTGTAAAGACACTCATTCGTTCGTTACATTTAGTGCTAGCGTCAATTTGCACAAGATGCTGTTTCGAATACTCGTAGTATTTGCAATTTTTGGTCTCGCGTCAGCTATGACACAACGGCAAACATTTTTCGTATATGGACCTACATCGAGAATAGATCTACAATCATGTGCTTCAAAATTAGGGAACCAAGAAAAAACCTATACCTTTGATATGGGGAAATTGACAAATTTCCTTACCCGTTACGCTGAAGTTAATCAGGATACCTTAGTATTTGTCGAAGGCGATATGCAAATGAAGATTGGTAAAGATTGCGAGAGTAGAAAAAATGAATTGGAACTAACGGAATTTAGAATATTCGAACATTACAAACAGTTTAGAAGACAATGGAAAACTGAGTTTCACCATGAATGGGCGACGCACGTCACCGCAATGGTTTTAAAACTTAATTTTCATGTTAATGATGACATAACATTTGAGATGGATCTCACTGCCCGATCATGGAAGTCTGCTATCTGTTCTGAAATAAAAATTTATGTGAGGCGTGTTAAAGTACTGCTTTAACTTTTGGATAACATTGTCGATTAAACGTCTACATCAAACTAAAGTTAATCTCAAAGGGTACCGACACGTTTGTGATTATGTTATAACGATAATTTAATGTAATTATTTAATTTAATGCTTCGATATCGCCTAAAGTCACCATTAGGTTGTGAAGGTCAGATGGCAGTCGCCTCACGGAAAATATCGAGGGCCAGCCAAATCCGCAGTTAAGAATGGTAAAGTGGACCCCAGACTCCAAGGTAAAAGCTTTGGATACGACTAGGATTAACGCTAGGTTGAAGAAGAAGAAGAATTTAATGTAATTATTTATCGATGAAACAACATTGTTTTTAATTAAGAACCATAATAATAAGATTAGATAACCATTCCTATTATTGTTATTATTAATATTGTTATTTAGAATGTATTTAAAAGTCAATAGCTCATTGTTGAAGATTCGTTCTGGTGGCAATACGTCGTGTTTCTACACGTGAATCTCAATATAGGGAAGAGAGAATTTGATCCCCAAAACACATTGGATATGTCAACGCTAGGACTTACCTGGTTTCCTGGAAACATAGGTACACGTGCCATAGTCTGTGTTAAAGTAGGGGATTTCCAGTACGACTTAGATAACATGTTTGTGTTAGGTGTGGGTATAAGTCGCTAGTTACTGAGTTGGTTTTGAAACACACGATCGCTACAATTAGTTATTACCTTGACAACACAAAACTTTTACTAAAAGAAATCCGTTCAATAGTTTTCACATCCATCGCGAACAGATAAACAGACAAGAATTAAATTAATTAAATTAAATTAAATTAAATTAAATTAAATTAAATTAAATTAAATTAAATTAAATTAAATTAATTAAATTAAATTAATTAATTTAATTTAATTAAATATTTGCACACCTTGAAGAGGTTGTAATACAGCGGACCTATACATTTAATGGAAATGTATTTTTTACAAACTTTCTGTAACCTGTGTTATGCTAATAAACGATTTGATTTGATTAGATTTGATTAAAAAAAGTGTTCTCTAAATATAATATATAACAAAATATTATAACCCATTCTTTTTTAAGTATATCTAATGCACAGATACGACTAATTCACAATTTTATAACAGTGTAATCCATTTTCTAGAGGATCCTTTACAATTATGTTTACAATACTGAATTTAAGTTACATTTTATTTTGTTTTTCTGTTAACAAATAGGATCCCCAGCGCTTCGAGTTAATTTAAGCAACGTGATTTTCTGCCGGAATTTTTGCCAACTATTTTTCGAATAGTTCGTCAGTATTCGGCTACGGTACAAAATTTCTGTTTATGACTAACTGGGACAAAGGTTTCGTAAATTGAGATCACTTTGGCGAGGTGTACAAGTGTACATGCTTGTAAACGAATGTTTATCGGAAAATCAGTTAGGTGCTTTTTTCGAAACTGTAATCTGAATTTTTGGTATTTGACAAAACATTATAGATACCTTTGAAAAAAAAAATTAAACCGACTACAAAAGCGACATCCTTCGTGTTGTTTGGCTTTTTTTTCAGTCTAATAACGAAGTGGCGCACTTTGGTATTATCCGAGAAGCGATCGGTGCATAAACGATGAACATAGAACTGAATATACCTACTGCATACGTCTGCGAGTCTATTATTTATCGCGTACAGGCGTGATGTTATGAAATTGCATAAAAATTGTTTAAATTTGCTGGTTTGCTGGCATTTATTGATGAGTTCCAGTGTCTGTCTCCGAAACTTGTCATCAGATTTTTAAAAAAAATAACATTTCGGAATAAATAATGTCTTAACCACCACGTTTTATTGTCTCTGCTTAATCACTCGTCTTAGCTAAAAAGTGGGAAGTTTTACAGGGTTTTGAAATTGGAAGAAAATTCCGATTCACGTCATTCAATCGTGACATTCACATGTTGCCAGATTCCTGATCTCTTGGAGTGATAAATCATTATTTTAACAAAATAAACATTTTATTCGCTTTGAAATTCGTCAGCACATCTTATTTTGAAACCTCGCTAATTAGCCGCCCTACATTTAGTTTTTTCCTTTCAATTTGCAGACGTGAAGTTATGTCACCTAATTATAGAATTTTTCAATACATTCTGTACTTCATGAGACGAAAATATTAAATATTAGAAGGTTAATTCTATGAATCTGTTCTGAATCTTTAGATTCAAGATTCCATGAAAGAAAATTATACAAATAAATAAAATTAAAGTGTCTGTAATTATAAAATAACAGATTTTAAATCGGCAATGATTGCATGAGTGTATTTATGTACTTACGATAAATATTATTACAAAACAAATCTGTCTGTCTCTCTTTCCGTCTGTTTAAAAAAGATGAGTTTTGGAACGGCTAGGTCGATTCGGACAGGATTTTCGCAGATAAGTAAATTTATTAGCACGAGGCATCTGATCAAAATAAAAATGTCTAGCTTGTGCCTCTACCTATATAACAATAACAAGACGAATGTATTCTCATTTAGAATTCTAGTCAGTGCTATATACATCAGCATTGACGTAAAGTTGTTGTTCTGAATGTTCGATAGCAGCCAAATTACCCATCAATATTTTGTAGTGTGTCAAAATCAATCACTGTCGCAATATGTTACTTTTATGTCACTTTTGTACGACTCACTTAGATGTGAGACGTTCTCCTAATCCAAAAGAGACTATTCTCATTATCATCCGAGCGTTTAGTCCCGTCCGCATCCGAGTTTTTTACCTCCGAGATTTTCATTTTTCTTTTTTTTTTATTGCGTTTAGTCCCGTTCGCATCCGAGTTTACATTTTTTTTTATATATATATTTAATACCGCGGCTATAATAACCATCGTGTTGTATTCACGGGATAAATAGGGTAGCATGAGCTCCCTAGACCCATCCTCCCCCACTCCTTTCTAGTCCCCCACCACTTTCCTGCCCCCTCCCCTTCAAGGTCGGCAGCGCGAATGTGATACCCCCGGTGTTGCACACATCCAAGGCCACAGTGACCGCTTCTCATAAGGTGGACTGTGTGCTTGTCTACCACCTAAGTGATAAACTCTCAGATAGATAAATCCGCCGAGGCCACACAAGCTAGGGCCGATTTTAGGGCCGATTTTCAGTCTAACTACAAACGATCAAACTTCGATATTTTAATTTTGACCTCCTGGTTATAATCAACATTCTTTTCTTTGACCTCTAGACAAAGTCACATTCTACAAGTGTAGGGTAGTAATCATTTCGAATTGTCAAAGTCTGAAATATACGGAGTGACATTGTTTATCGATATGTCACTTGTAACATCCTAGCGTTAATTCCCAGACGCATCCAAAGCGTTCACTTCGAAGTCTCGCTTTACCAGTCTTAACTGTGGATTTGGCTGAACCTCCATATTTTCTGTGAAGCGACTGCCATCTGACCTTCACAACCCAATGGTGTCATTAGGCGATATCGAAGCATTGCAGCTAGACCGTTGTTGTTGGACTTTTTAAGGCTCCTACTGCCCGTAACGACTGCCATAGATGATCATATGGCAACCGGAACCGATGGCTTAACGTACTCTCCGAGGCACGACGATTTATTTATATAATATTTTAGTACATAAATAAATTATCATTATTTATTATCCGACACCTGTCTATATTCAACTATATTTACCTACAGTGGATGCCATTTTGATGCCAATTTCGTATCAATATCAGGTGAGTGCTAAATATAAAATCAATCAAGAGCTAAATACGAATAAGTATATGCAGAAATATCGTCAGCAGTCAGTGTTAAGTCACCTCAAAAGTGTTTTGCAGACATTTTGTAAGACAATTCCTGCAACATACCAATTCTGCATATTCTTACAGTGTCATCATCCTTCTCCGAGCCCAATCCTAACTCAATTGGGGTCAGCTTTTCAGTGTAAAAACGAAGTGGCGTATTAATTTCGGGTGTATCCCATCTGCCCCGGTGACTTGGCCCGGTACCGGGCCACATGGAAAAAAAAAGTTTTAACAGGCCCGTTGATATGTTTACCGGGTCAGATGACACAAAGCAAGTGCCATCGTCCCCGGTAAGGGAAAAATAGAGGTCCATATAATCTTCCATGAAGCGACTGTCATCTGACCTCAACAACCCATTGGCGATATTGAAGTTCTGTAGTTAGACCAGAGCCCGAAGACAAGTGTCACAAGTCTAAATCGCTAAGGAATAGAAAAGATTAGATCGACCAATCACACTCCAGCTCGTGAATTCCGCCGTGGCACGCGCATCGTACACTGGCGACGAGCTTGGATGTGATTGGTTGACCTAATCTATTCGATTCCTTAGCAATTTACGCTGTGACACTTGTCTACGGGGGCAGTTGTCGGACTCTTTAGGGTTCACACCACCAGTAACGACTGCCATAGACGTTCATATGGCAACCGGTACCGACAGCTTAACGTGCTCGAGGAAATATCCAGACCAATGCAAATATCAAATTTGTATGCATGGATACAAATCTTTGCACTGAGCGGGAATAGAACACACGACTTCTGGCGCGAAGAAGAAGAAGAAGAATAGACAATGAATTTTTATATCGAACTATAATGGACGAGATAAAGAAAAAAGCCAAAATTACTTATGGAGGTCAAGATACACAAAAAATAAAATACACAAAAGGCATGCCGAGTGGCACACCTAGTTCAGAATACACCAATACAATTTTTTATTTATCACAGAACCGACAAAGCAGAATCATGCAATAACAACATGCTTTTAAACTCAGAAACATTAATATAAACTTTTTCGTTGAGAATGCCTTGAAATTGCACCGAAAGATCCGACATCGATTGTCAATATCCCGATAGTAATATAGTTCTTCTTCGCCTGACTGAATATCAATATGGGTCTGTGGTTTAGCATTGCACTTACGAACTGCGTCTCAATTCTGTTATCGTACTCAAACTCAGCCCTGTCATTCCATTGAAAAATTGACATTTAATTTTAGACTTTCTGTATTATACTTACATTTAAAGTTCAATAAAATTATGTTTCAATACAGTATGCTTTATGACTGCGGCAATACCAGGTAAACAAGGAAGCTATCTTACCACAGAACGAAAAAAAAACCATCTACAAGATTGACACGAAAAAAGACTATTTCTCATTTTTCGCGTGTTCCGCAAACTTTTTAATTGCGAATACTAATTGTAGGTGATAGTACTTGTCAATCCATACACCACCCGAGGCGGCCATCTAAGCCCGTAGATATGACCCAGGGTCAACTGGGGTGCGAGAAAAATGCCTTATGGGCTACCTTACACCCATGCGTCTATAGACCCAAGACGGTGTGATTTCAGTCGGTCCGAGCACCATCTGAGGGGATTTCTAAACGAAAAAAAAAAAAAAGAGTACCTTACACGAGCATTTTGAATGAAAAACATTGTTGAAATGATGGATATAAATCATTAACATGTGTTATTATTGTAGTCAAAGTTAGTGACAACCTGGCTCATTTCCACCTAAGTCAAAGGCAATCTAATGTAAATTTATATCTTTGTTGCGTCTTTTCATCTGACACCCGTAACTAATGACCTCGGGACGACTAATACACTCACGTGTATATTACAATTATTTCATTCGTTAGTTCTCACGATAGCAATTTGTAAGAGTCAGATGATTTATTATTTGTTACCGCAAACTTAAATAAATAATTCATCAAACATTTCTGTGTCTCACAAATGAGTCAATCAATAACCATTCAAAAGTCTTTTCCCAGATCAAATGATGCGATGCGTCATTTTTGGCACACTAATTAAAAACTAGAAAGAATTCGTCAATACAATGCATGGTCAACGTATTGACAGAACATCATTGGCAGCGAGTCTCACGATCATAGCGCTTGCGACAGCCAGGTGGGGTCAAAGGGAGATAAATCGGGAGGCTGCGAGCGCCACTGGGGGACGGAGCTGACAGTCGTACACGAACGAGCACCCGCTCCACACGCTTCTCCAAACCCGTTAGGTCTGTGAAGTGACGCGACAGAGTGACCGTTAGTGATACCACCTTCCAGTGTCAACAATAACATAGTGGTTTTTGATCGTAGATTACCCCTTTGCAAGATGTGGGATGATGTAGAAGAAGAAACGCCCGCTCCTGTCGAGCCTGAACCAGCTGAGGCTGCAGCCGAGGCAGCGGCTGCGGCTGCCGCGGAAGCAGCTAAGCCAGAGGAGGCGGAACCCCCTGCACCTCAGAATATTGTCTACGGAACTGAACCTAAGAAACTTGTCTTCAAGCATTGGATCAGGTGATAGAAAGTGTATTAACTCTTAGTCGACCCAAGGACTCTTTAGGTATCCCTAACAATATTAATACATAATCATTATATAGTTTTTTTTTATACTACGTACGTACTAATTTACTTTACATTTATAATGTTTATAATATGCATAAATATTTTTTTAATGTCGTCAATTATTTTATACAATTATTTTTCATTTGAATTATAGGCAGGGAAAATTTGCAATGTTTATTGGTTTACCTGTTATGGTTTATAAACATTTAGTACTCGTATTTCAGGCCAAGAAGCTTCCAATACAACTACCTATACGACTATCGGCACAATTACTACAACGACGTGATCAATTATCTGGACAGGCGGAACCAAGGCTTACCTGTAGAAAAACCACGTGCGCAGACATGGGGCGAGCGCGCCCTTAGGACGTACTTGTCTAAATCTTCAGGATACCTGCTCTCTAAGAGTTCTAAAGATGCCAACCTTCTCCATCACATCTCCACCGGCGCCAGATTCCATCGCTACCACAGCAAGTCCCTCATCTCTAGGAAGTATTCTAGACTCGGATTTAACACCGTATCGATCTAGCTTCGCATCTAACACCCAAGCTTGACCTCGCTTAGCGGACCTCGTACCGGCCCTTTCGTGACCTTTGTGTCAATGTTACAGGATTTCATTGGTGTAAGCAGCATCCGCAGCCGCCGCGTAATCATTTCTATAGAAAAGCACTACTCGGAAGCCGTCCGCATTCCTATTTAAATATCTGTCTTTATTGGTAAGACAATAAAATATTAAGTTAATTAACCTAGTTTTATTTGCTAGCGATACCCCAGTAGATACTTTCTGTGTATCGGTACAGCCCTATGACTTACTAAATTAAACTATTAATTGCAAAGCGATAGTCTTAAAACTAGCCATGCGACAATTTGAGTTTGAATATCTATCGAACAGAAGATAGAAAACATTCTTAAGTTCTGATATCCCTGAGAAATCTTACTATTGCTTTGAACTTGATATTTTTACTATCATTGCCGAGGAATCTGACAGAAGTCGATCCCAATAATGGAGTTGTATAAGAGCAGATTCCGAATCACAACTAGAAAGTTATAGATGCAACCAGGATTGGCGCTTGGGTGAAGAAGAGAGTTAATGTCGCCTTCATCGAAACCTTAGGGCCAAATAAGTCTACTACTGAAAAGCATTCGACCTTACTCAAAACTTTATAATCCATCCAAAAACTAATAACACAAAACAAAAACTGTAGCTACCTGAACAAAAGCAACCGCGATCAAGAAATTTACAGTGACGGAAACATTAAAAAGCTTTTAGGGTGTTTACGTCCATATCGCGTTACGTACCTACTCAAGCTAACGTACGCAGTACAAGTAGGTATGTAGGTACCTGAATTAATACAAATAAACATTACAAATATTACTCCCACAAGGTAGGATGAAGGAAAACACCACCCTACGTCGATCTCGTTGATAAATAATAAGGTATTTCGATTAATATAGAGATGAATAGCACCCATTAACTTCGCCGGGAATAATAAATCTGAGCGTGGATTTCTTAATAAAAGTTATTTATGGGTGAATAATTAAATTTAGTTATGAATAACACAATTTTCATTGAAACATTTTAATTAGTAGCTGAGACAGCACCTGTAATCTTAATATATATAAATCTCGTGTCACAATGTCCTCAATGGACTCCTAAACCACTTAACCGATTATAATAAAATTTGCACACCATGTGCAGTTCGATCCAACTTGAGAGATAGGATAGTTTTTGAAACGGATTTCGACATCCACGCGGGCGGAGCCGCGGGCAACAGCTAGTGTACTTATATATTAATGTTCTTTGTCGGAGATACAACGACAGCAGTAATGATGTCTAACTCTTACTTATATAATACTAACATCAACAAAGAAGACAAACTGCCTATTATATTATGATTTAGTAATCTTTAAACGATAGTTACTACTAATAAAATTGCCGTTTGGCAGACACTCCGCATATTAAGTGACTTGAACTAAACGCTCAATGTCACAATCGTGTGACACATACACTCAGTGCTCGCACCGCAAAATTTCAATGTCGAGATATCTAAAATAACTTATCTTTGACAGTTTAGTGAATGTAATCGCTTGGATCACAGCCAAAACTTTGGGCTACCTAGCAGGTAAAACAGGCAATCGGCCAAATTGAACATAATTAAATGTAACAATGACCAAGGGAGCCCAGACACCGATTGGGTACTCGATAGTCAAAAATAGATGCTCAATTTGTGACATCGATGATGTCGCAATATTAATTATTTTTAACAAGTTACGTACTTGTATGTACATGTAAGTGTCAGGCAAGCCGGGATTGATTTCGCAGAACGTAATAATAATAATAGCAATCCATTTATGTCTCACTGCTGGGCACGGGTCTTCTCTCATCTAACGAGAGAGCTGAGAAGGTTTAGACCTTAATTCACACACGCTGGTCTAATGCGGGTTGGTGGATTGGACATGACCTTAGAATTTCTATTAGGACATGTGGGTTTCCTCACGATGTTTTACCTTCAACGTCAGCAGATGGTAAATCATTGTAATTAGCACATATAAATTATACAAAGTGAAATTCACTTTAGTACTGTCCGGCCGGATTCGAACTTAATAACTCAATACCTCTGAGTAGTGGCCGCGTCCTTATCCATTCAGCTACCATACACTGATCAAACTAATAGAGTGCTGAAGAAAGACCAGGTTATAAGCACTCGAAACCGGTGAGATTGCATGAAAGGTTTTATGACAGGAGAGAAAGCTCAAGAAGACAGAAACAGATGGCCATGGTGTGCGATTTTAGTCGGTCCGAGACCGACATAACCACTGGCCAACGGGGGTGGTATCCGTGGAGATTTCCCGAGAAAAAGTTATATAAATGTACATAATGCTTAATTTATGCGCACTGCTAAGAAGTAGAATGCCTTAACCTGGAAGTCTTCAAGTCAAAAGTGAATAGCGTGCTCCATCGTCGACCACATCATCACTTACCATCAAAATGAGACAGTGCTCAAACGCAAACTATAAAAAAGGCACAAAAATAAATATTATCATTAACATGTGACACATTCGAAGTGTTATAATGATATAGTTTGGAGAGCAATTACGAATCAGTTAACGATATCGATACTCAGTTTTGCCGAGCCGTGGTCGCATCACTGACACCGTATCATTTATCTACATCATTTCTGTGGACAAGCTACATCAATTCATTCATAAATGAACGAATAATTGATCGGTGGTGGTAGACGGGTGAATTTTAATGAGTGGTCAGAGCACAGTAGCTGTAGATATGAGAAGAGATTTATCTGTTTATATTATGCCATAACAAAATTGATTTATCATTACATTCGTTGGAAATATGCACGTAGCGATGAATTTAAAGTCGGTATAAACTTTATAACTATAGCTCATCTGACTAGGAGTTGGAACAGTTTATCAGTTATTTTTTTATTTGAAATTAGGGACAACAAATTTTTACAAACAGTGTACAGAAATTTCAGAATAATACGGACGTCAAATAGACGATATTGCAACCCACTACATTGATTTTAATAGCAGAGGGTGTACTCGTATTAAAAGATACATTTTAAATTCAGATAGAAAATAGAAGATCAATAACTTTGCAGTAAATGAAAAAAATAACGAGATACGAGGTAGGTATATTAAATTCAATTACATTAACATTAAAATATTAAATTAAATCCAAAAAGTCAAGTATAACAGATCACAATGTCAATCAATTAAAAATAAAAATAATAATACCTTCCAACCGCTTGACCGCATGGTTCTTGATAGTAAGAACCATAGAGATATTGTAAGAACCATGTAAGAAGTAAGCGGTTCGCCAAAAAAGCATTTTATGAAGCCGTCAAGCTGAGAGCTAGTTACAGTAGTATCGAGGTATGTAATGATGAGACTTTACCTTTAGCTTGCCATCATGCGGGTTGGGTCACATTACAAAAAAAATTGAACAGTTTCAACTGGTTTCAACCGTTACTTTCGCAATTATTCTAATTATACGAGAACTTACAATAATAATGTTCAATTAAGCATGATTTTATAGAATAATTGATATGTAGATAGTTTTAAAAAACGAAGGTACTGTCCGCTTTACGTTATATTTTTTACCCGACTGCGCAACGCAAAGGAGTGGTAATGTGTTTAACAGCCTATGTATGTATGTATGTATGTATGTATGTATGTATGTATGTATGTTTGTATGTTCCTTTGAAGCACTATACAGACCAAACGCCTGGGCCGATTTTCATGATTCACACGTCAATCGATTCCTCTTAGTCCGGCGAGTGTCACTAAAGACATGACGTCAGTGAAAATTCAATATGGCGACTACAGGCCGCCATATTGTGAAAATTTAAAAAATTAAAGTCAGCAAACTATGTCAAGTGGGGTATCGTTGAATAGGTATTTAAAAATCATTTTTAGTTTCCTTTCAACATTTTTCGATTCCATTGACCATTTAGGATCTATAGCGATTTAAATTTGCGTAACAACAATTCATAGGTTTTTATTAGACAGTAGAAAGTCCAATCGGGTAAATAGCTGGCTAGGACACTTATAACTAAAAAGTATAAAATAAAAAAATATAATTTAGAAATTAAAAAACCCGACTGCGTACAAAACTAAAAAGAAAAAAAACAAGCACTCAGATGTCCGGTGGTCTAGAAACATAACAACTTAACAGTCGGGATCCATTGAAAAATAACATTGGCTGTTGAATAGTAAACGTAAGCAGAAATTTTAGAGGACAAAAAAGTCCGCGGACTAAAATCCCTCGTTTGCGTAGGCTATTAAAATGACACTTCCAGTTGAGCATACAGCTCTGACTGCCTCGCTCTGATCAACCAATTAAGAGCTAAGCCATCATTGAGAAATTACCAGTGCTCTAGGAACTCTATTTTCTCGTTTGTCAGTTAGTGGTTTATTGCAGTTGTCTTGCTCTTAACAGAATTACATAATAACATTTTGTAATTTGTTGATTATATAATAATGACTGTAAATATTTATTTATATTAACTCACATGTATTTTATGACTACTGAAGAGAATAAAACTAATATTATAATCAAGTGGTATCTATGTACGTAGGCCAAGGGGATGTAGTGAGCCTTCTCTAAGAGCGATACCTATGCTACTGCTGGGGCCCACTCCGTAAGTAGCGTTATTGCCGTGAAGCCAATAATAAAATTACTACATCGCGATACGGCAACATAGATACGTTATTAAACAAATAGAAATGTTAAAATACTAATACCTCATCAAAATTATAATGTAGAATACAATGTACAAGTAAAACAGAACATAGTAACATTTTATGTCGCTAAACTTCTGTGAACTAGAGAGAAATAGTCGAGAGGTGTGCATTTACAATTTTTAGAAGAGCTTCGACATGTTTACTGACAGAGCTGCATTTGCTACTAAATTAAAAATGCATTAAAAGTTTCCATGGATGCACACGTTTCAGAGTTGGTTGCTTTTGAAAGTTCATTATAATTGTACTTTATTAATGTTCAAAAGGTACTGTTGTTTGAAAATTATTAAACTTTTTGACGTTTGAACTCGTTTAGTCAAAGAAGTACGAACATTTTTATTTAAATTTTTCGTATACGCTTAAGTGAAAATGCTACATTGGCACTTTGATTCGTAGTATAGAATACTATTTAATAATATTACTATCTATCTATCTATACTATTATAAAATTGTAAAGTAGCTGCGTCTGTACATTGAAGATAATTTGAGTCGAAGACGTTTGGGACACAAATTCTACGGACACTGTGTCCCTAAGTGTACTTCCAAATTTATTTATTTTTTCGAAGACGTTACGGACATTATCATTTTATTAAATCGGCTCAGTACAGTCTCATACAAAAGTGTTATAATTGCATTGGAATCTAAACATAAACTGGCGAAATGTGGGTGCTAGCACCTCTGCCTACCTTTTCGGGGATATGGGCTTGAGTTTATGTTATGTTATGTTATGTTATGTTATGTGAAAATCGAATATGTACATTTCTTGTCGTTTTTGTATTCAACGACCCCAGGGGCCCCTGTGCATTGCCAGGAGTTCCCAGTAGCATGTATTACTTGGCATATGCAAGGTATATTTTAAATATAGTGGGTTACCATGATCTATAATAAAATCAATTTTGAATATTTTAACATCAGTTTTATTGATTCATTTGGTACTTATTACTAAATACACATGTAACGTATGTAAAAATCACAGATAATAATGAGAACAAACAAAATAAAATCTATCCACATTATTATAGCCTAGACTAGAATAATTACAGTATTTAGAATAGTTGTCATGACACTCCAAAACTTATAAAAATAAAAATGAAACTCATACCTACAATGTAAAAGTACCTGAACCAGGCGTACTAAGGTGTAAATATTAATGAACATCTGATAGTAGATTTTGTAAATATTAATAATAATAAAAAGATAATTTAAACCATGATTGGACATTATAAAATGGGTGTAACTAACAAAAACATTAATAATCAATGTATTTTTTGTAAATAATTAATAACACCGGCAATAATCAATTACGGCGCCGCGCAGCTGATAGGCTTCATTAGATAAAGATATACCTAGATACAGTGCTGTTTATGAACCTTAATGCTTCCAATATAGAGTATAAATTAACTTTGCAACAGAAACACGCTTCTCACGAGAGGCTCGTTGCTACTTATTGCAAGAAGAAGTAGCAACGAGCCTCTCGCGAGAAGCGTGTTTCTGTGCAAAATTAATTTATACTCTATATTAGAAGCAATATTCTTCATTTCAACACAAATAAAATATTTTTACACAAATGAAATATTTGATTTCAATTCTCGCCTCCAATATTCATAACTGTATGTTTTGCTAAGAGAATTTAATTTAGATTTTACAAAAAATTAAAACACATTATAAACACCTGGCAACACGTTGAATTGATATTTGTTATTTAGATTTGATTTTCAATTAGAATTATTTAATGCAAAAAAGTGCAAGACGCCATTACAGACGCTTCACTCGCTCGACCCTAGTTCGAAAAATTATTAATTTTAAATTTTTATTGTAAAATCTTTATGGAAAATACAATTTTATCGCTAAAATATTTTAAAAACTCATTGAGTAATATAGGAGTAATCACCTATACTCTGTCTAATGTAGGATGATAAAAATGACAGTTCATGTATTTTTTTTATATCGTAGGTATTTTTTTATACAAAATCATACCCCTAAAATTATTGTATTACATAGACAAGCCCCGCCCACTTGTCATAGTGAAGCGTCTTGCAAGAATATAGCACAATTGACTATACACAAATGAATCGAATGAATCGAATTTAAAATAATTTATTAAAATTATTAAGTACTTATACTACTAAAATTTTTGTGATATAATTTGCTTAATATGGTACGAAACATAAATACTATACCATAAAACTTCTCTTTTGTCATCCTGAAGTAAGTTACCTAAAATAATAAAAAATAAAAAGTTTTTGTGTTTTTCTAAATACCTATCGATTCCATATTCTACGGGAACGATAATCGAAAATCGAAAGATTCATTTTCGATTATACTATATGGGCTACCCTATTTAGACCTGTCATTATTATCATCCTACATTAGACAAAGTAGGTATAAGAGCGTTTGTATGAAACTATGATTGACTTGTTTAACCTTAAAATCGTATTCTGAATTAAGTTTTTGAAGCAAACTTTACAACAAGAGAATATATAAAATTATTTGACTTACCTCCACAGTACATAAAATACAAAAATAAGTGCCACATTATTCACTTTTTAAATAATATACGTAATTAATACTGCCGTAGTTCCACTGACCTTGACTTAGGACGAATGTCATGCGGTTCGTCAATCATGTACTACAACAATACGAGCAAGACACCTATAGGTACAAGCAAAAGAGACGAACGACTGCATCGTTTTCCTTTTCACAACATGTTGTGCTCTTCCAAAAATCCTCGCGGCGACGCGCGACGCGCACGCGACTCAGCGCCTCTGTAGGTATTTCATTGAAGCGAAATGTATTTATAAACAACTAGAAGTTTTCCATCCGACTGTACAAAACTATCGTTTTATATTGGTGTCCGTAACGTCTTCGAAAAAATAAATAAATTTGGAAGTACACTTAGGGACACAGTGTCCGTAGAAATTGTGTCCCAAACGTCTTCGACTCGATAATTTTATTATTTTACAAAAAATTGGTTGGGTTATGTCGTTCTGTGAACAATTCTGAACACAAAATATTTTATTTGAAATTCTTATGTTTGTTTCTTTGCGCACAAACATGGATGGACACAAACACTACTGTACAGATTTTGATGTGGTTTTTTTGTTTGAAAGGTCTTGGTCAGACCGTCACCGTCCTATCATCGCCCTCCCCCCAACACACCACCTCTCCCCCGCTCCTACCGGCTCTCTACTTCGACCTCTGCTAGTCAGAGGGATACGTTGCACCGCGTGGAAGATCTAGTCCAAACCCAGGCAAAGCAGTACCTAAAATAGAAATGTATATTATATATTGTTACATATCTGATGTCTTCAATTAGATACCAATTCTAATTACTGTATGCCAAAGGGATTGATACCAACGTTATTGCTGTTTCACGCTCTCGCTACCACCGTGATACGATTAGACAGCATAAAATAGTTTGCAGAATAATTACTAAACTCAATAACAGTCTTTAAAGTCAATAAATATTCGATAATAGTGATGTATTTGTAGTAGTAGTGTTTATCTTTAATTTAAGTCATTTTATCTTGTTCATTCTTAACTACCAATCGCGATATTTTATACGCTTAAATGATGCTAATATCTATACAAAAAAAAAATTGGAGTGTCTGTCAGTAATATAAAAAAATGACCGTCCTTTTTATGTGCGTACCCAAAAAATATGTTTTCAAATTTTGTCTGTCTGTTTGTCTGTTTGTTTGTCTCGGCTGATCTTCATGGGATTTTCACTGGCAGATAGCTGATGGAACAAGGAGTACCTAAGGCTACATTAATTTTGGTAAAATTAGAGATCCGAGAAAAATATTAAAATCTTTAAAATCGTTCACAGTGTTAGTCTTTATATATAATTCTACTGTAGGTAGGTACGTGTGTATGTCACTGAACTCCTAAATGGCTGGACTGATTTGAATGATTTCTTAATATGTATGCGTTTTAGTGGCGCCTTGGATGGTTTAGATTCATAAATCAACTCGGCACTGCAGTATCTATCATGCAGGACAACATCTCGGGTCCGCTAGTAATTTATAAAATTATATTATACATTTAAATGATAATAGTAACACAACCGTAGAAGATTATAACGCAAAATATTGTGGGAACATGTTAAAATTATATAATATCTAATAGCAAGAAAGTACATAACTTCCAAAGTTCTCTTAACCCTAAACTTGGCAGCGTATCTAATAATGCACATTTTATAAAAAAAAGTATTGCGAGTAGTATCACTCATTTTCAACTGTATGTTTTGTTTGAAATGGTAGTATAACGTCCAAACTTTCTACCAAAAAATATATTTTAGCATTCTGGCAACACTATTTGACAGTGGATAGCAAGATGTTATGCCATGCGAGGGCAATGCCGAGACTCAAGGTAATAACTTGTAATAATTCCTTAATTTACTTGTTGGGCCCTAAGCTAGTAACTTCATTTTATAGTTGAATACCTGTACTTACGGTTTTAATTTCAATTTGAGAGAAAAAAACACATTTTGTACAACAATCGTGAGCGTTTTTATTGGTGTATCTATAAATGCACATTGCCAGGTTATGCATATAGCAACGATTATTTGGTCGTGTGTATTTTAGGATACATTGACAAGGGCTCGACAAAAAGTGTGAAATGGTTTTTTTGTTATAATTTGATATAAAAACATGTTTAAATAAAATTTAGTTTTATTTTGTTGTTGTTCTTCTTTTAATGTGCAATAATTTCACGATTTGCAGCCAATCACAATGATCTCAACGAATTTTGACATAAGTACCTAAGCCAGGAGCAGACTCAGACCTAGAAAAGACTGATTCCTGTGAAGGTGGACTGGATCTACCTAGGTGTTTACATAATTACAACAGCTCGTCAGCATTTTTGTGGTACTGTAAACCTTCTGATGCCAAGTCACCTTTTGCATGTTTTTGTTTGGCAGGTCATCCAGCTTGATAGAAAAAATTGCGAGGAAGAAATCGCCAGAATAATCCAGTTAGGTTGGGCAGCATTTGGCAAACTACGTCCGGTAACCTCCTCTCCCTTACCACAATGCCTCAAAACGAAGGTCTTCAACCAGTGCATCCTACCAATACCATCAATATCCACGTTTCGGCACCGTAAGTCATGACGACTTACGGTGCCGAAACGTGGATATTGACGTTGGGGTTAGTCCACAAATATAAAGTCGCGCAGCGGGCTATGAAGCGAGCTATGGTTGGAGTCTCTTTGAAGGATAAAATCTGGAGTGAGGTCATCCGACAAAGAACTAAAGTTACCGACATAGCTCGCAGAATAAGCAAGCTTAAGTGGCAATGGGCTGGCCACATCTGTAGAACGACCGATGGCCGTTGAGGCAAACGAGTTCTAGAATGGAAACCGTGAGTCGGCAAAAGGAAAGTGGACTCCCCCCCCAGTCAGATGGACTGACGACATGAAAAAGGTAGCTGGTATGGACTGGATGCGGAAGGTAGAATATCGACTGGTATGGCGCACATTGGGGGAGGCCTATGTCCAGCAGTGGACGTCGATAGGCTAATTGATTGATTGTTCTTGCCTGACGATATACAAATCGGCATCATGTTCCATTAAAGGGCACTTCGCTAAATGTAACTATCGACGATATAAAAGAGTTCATTGCCATCAACCTTCTTATGGGTGTCGTTGATATGGCATCTTACACCGACTATTGTTCCACTTTTCTCAGGTTTCACAATCGGCGTTATTATTACAAGTAATTTTTACTAATTGCTGTGATTTATGATTAATAATAAAATATTTTCCTTGCCAAAATACTATGTTTTTTTGCTCTTACCAGCAGGCAATGTATCTCTAAAGATACGCAATTATTTTCTACTACAATTTAGAACTCTTGGCAATGTATATTATAAGATACACGTCATAAATCCAAAAATATAAATAAGATATTTTTTTTTGTATTTTTGTCATGTATAATTATCACTTAGGAGCTAAGTTAACTAAAAAAGAAAAAGAAAAACGATCACTTTTTCCGCTGCCAAGTTTAGGGTTAATGTTAATGGTGTGTATACATTTAGAATTAATTCCGCTCAGGAGATACACGAAACCGTGCCAGTACGAACAACCTACGTAGTTACAAATGGAAGCAAATTATTCTCAGAAGTGTACATCTCTGGTACAAACTTGAAAACACATGAGTTATGTCACACCTCTAATATTAACATATTCTTACTCTAGGCCAGTGTCTTGGACAACTATTTTTACACCATGCCCAGCGAAACAATTGTGTAGAAGTCTTTCGCCAATTGGGAACAGTTGGTACCTACTGACAGTTATAAATTGTTGTACATAAATATTTTCCAATGTCTCGTGTAAAATGGTTGACAATGCCGGAATGAATTACAATAAGGAAACTAAAGATTTAATCTGAAGGTAAATGAAAGTATCTAAATTAATAAATAAGGATAATAAAAGACTCATCTATGATTTTATATATTAGAAGAAAGGAGAAGAAGAAGAAAGTAGACTATAAAGTCTCCTGCATTGTCAGCACAGAAACCCTCTCCACACCCTCCCCCACCCCCATATCTTCTTTCTTTCTATTTCTCTAAGACTCAAAATTAAAAAAATGTAACAAGGAAGTTACTATAGCCACCTCAAAAGGCAATTAAGAGGTTTTTATTGGTTGAAAGGTGATTTAGTGCATTCCACGATATGCGTCGTGATGTAGTCAAAGCAGATATTGGGATCAAGCTGCTTGCTAAGAAAAACCTATAATAGTTAGTACTGAACATATATAAGGGCAAGGAAATAATAGATTCTATCGGACCTTTTACAGGTCCGAAGTAGACCAATAAAATTAACTTCCATGTTCAATCCAGGAATTGGCGTACATAACTGTTACTTAATTTTTTATTGACTTGTTATCTCAAGCATACAGAATTGCGTTGAGTGGCGCTGATATAAATTTTGTTAAAATTAAAATTTACTTCACCGCTCTAAAGAATCTTACGTATCTAAAATGTATTTGTCAAAATTCATAACTGAAATAAGGAATTTTATGTGAGTTTGTAACTTCATACCAATATAGCTATAAAATAAAACATACATAAAATCAATAGCATAAAACTATTGCAATAATAGTATTATTTAATTCATTAGAACTGAAAATATTTAAGAAGGTGAAAATAAAAAACCGTTTAAGTATATTTTAACAATGCTGATTCTTCTGCATTTAAAAATATTCATTGTTTTTAGTTATTTTCCGTCGATAATTGGAGAGAATCAAATAATACCATCTGTTGGGCTCAACTATAAAATCGGTGACGGGGAACAATACATCAAGAGGATCGCCAATGGAGAGAGTAAGTACTTATTCAATTTTAAATTTGCGAAAAGACGGTGTTATTCTGAACTTAAAGTTAATAAAGAGTGGTAACTATTTTAGAAATATCTGAAAAACCTGAACTATTAATGTTCACCGCACCATATAAGTTATGTGACGGTGGATGTAAGGATGGTGGAGGTGGTAACATTATGATGGGATTCCCACTTTACATCGGTAAGAAAGGAGTTGAAGCATACAAAAGTATGTATAGTAAAGATCATGCAAAATTACATTCAAATTTTCCGTATGCACCATTCAAAAGGAGAACAACAAGAGCTCCTCGTGCCACCTGTAAAAAATATAACATTAATATTATATCAACAGCACCTCCTCCTACTACTACTACTATGATTACAATACCAGTAACTACTATTTGTCCATATATACCACCAGGAATGTGTTTGAAAAGAATTAAACCTAAGAAAAATAAAACCATAACTACTACTACCGAAAGTACTACTACTACCACGATAGACGACAGTAACGATTATGTATTGACTGTATTAGTTGATAGTAGTCTAAATGAGACAGAACCATCAGAAGCATCCAATCTTGCTGAGAATAAAGACACAGGTAGTATAGGTTATGATAATCAATTTGACGAAGGATCTTTAAATATTGAAGAAGCAGTAAACGAGGAAACTTTAACAAAAGAAATCGAACAACCTAATACAAACAATAATGTCTTAAGAGAAATTAAACGTAAGCAATTTAATAAAGCTGCTATTGTAAAGAAAGAATTGAATACGCAAGTAACTGCTGCAACCATGCCAGTTGAGACCTTTGAGACTACAAGTGATGATATTAAGTTTTTTGAAGATGCAACGAGTTCTGCCTATTTGCAAGAATCAGTCCAACTTGAAAATCCGTATGACGTGGATATTTCAAGCAATGTAGATTCGAAACTACTTCGGCTAGTAGTATCAGTAAAACAACCTGTTTAAAGTTGCACTTCTATAAAATACCTCACATAAACCACTTTCTTTTTTGCGATACTTCATATATTTTGTAATTCATCTCCGAGTTTCTAAAGTTTACTATGTCATTTTATAACAAACTACCGCCAATCTCCATCCACGTGGAATATTGAAATAGTCGTTTTCTGATTTTTTTAAATTTTCTAGAAAATTTTCTTTTTTTTTCGTAAGATTCTTCTAGAAAGTAATAAAAACTATACAAGTATAAGCTGTGATGAGTAGAGGTCAGTTTAGTCACGGTTCATCCTCTGTCTACAGAGGAACCGACTTCTTCGGGTATAGTGAGAAAATAACACAAACAGTAATAAATAATGATTAAAAGTTGAACGTCAAATCTTAAATTAAATTGTAAACATTTTAATTTTTTGTATTCTGTAACTGTCGCCACTACTGCGTATCATTTGTCGTCGACGCACCTGTTAAATTATACATTTTAGTAGATATCTGTTTGATTGTGTATTCTAAAAGTCTCGTGTTTAAATTATATAGCTTTTAAGCAGAAATGTTTCTTAGACATTCAATTTTGCGTGGGTGTCTGCTATACAAGAATTATGTAATAAAGTTTATGAATGTTTAATTAAAGCTTAAATTTGTAACTTCACTAAATGTCTGCTATAACTTCACTATTTGATTATTTACGCTGTTAAAAACATACTTCATATGAAAAGAACGAATTGTATCTTCACTAATGTCTGCTATAACTTCTCCATTTGATTACTTACGCTGTTAAAAACATACTTCATTTGCTAACCCGTGTGTGTGTGTGTGAGCCTTGAAAAGAACGGAAAAGATTCTAGACTAAATTAACCATATATTGTGTTTTAAATTTTAATAAAGTTTAGCTTGAAGTGTACCATAGAGAGGATATCTCAGAGACCCTAACGCGTTGTTGGGGATCAAAATTCCCCCTGCCTACAAAGAGACATGTGCGAAAATATGACGCCCCGCAGGGCCGTCCCTCTGGGCCCCCTTATGCTAAAGCGACGACCAGTTCCAACCGTCACTCCCAGACCGCGCTCATAGAGGGTGCGGGCCAGAACCTCCACGCGGGGTGCGGGCCGGAACCTCCACGCAGTGCACCCGGGCAACGGAGGCGAGCAGCGACTCTCACTCGCTACAGGAGACGCTGCTACACCCCACCGTCGGCGAAGTGGCGCGATGCTCGCCCCAACTCCTCTTCGGGGAGGTTGAGGGGGCCATCTTAAAACCTTAGATGGTCCGGGGTAAGCTGGGATGCGAGGAATATGCCTATTGGGTATCCTTACACCCCGATAATTAGACCCGAGACGGCGTGCGGTTTTAGTCAGTTCGATCCCGACATAACCACCCCCGATGGCCGAAAGAGGTGGTATCCATGGGGATTTCCGCACGCGATAAAAAAAAGGGCACGCTCATAGACAATGGAAAAAAGGAGATTCCAGTATCTATATTTTATGAAATACTCTTATCTTGATAGTGATTATTTCTAAAGCAATATTTATGAGTACTTCTAGCCCACGTGTTATGCCAGGATTTTCATTTATATTCACTGAAATCCTTCTATTGTATGCCTTCTTCGTACTATTTTCTTTAGGGTTGCACACAAAATGGAACACCTATTATATCTTCTTTTGTCGAGTCACAAACGTTATTGTTACTTTAAACAAATTTGTTGTTCCCAGACTTACCTGCTTTTACCAGTACTGGTGTTAGGACAGGTTGCCGCGTCCTTCGATACATGGTCATGGTTAAAAGAATTGGATCCAGTAGAGTACTACTTTAGAAAAATTGAAAATTTACCTATCAAGAATCCTACACTAGAATGTGTTTGCCCTCCATCCAAAGGTATGTTAGTGAACAATTTAGGTACTTACTGTAGCTATGGATAAGATGGTAGCTGAATGGATAAGGACGCGGCCTCTTCTCAAAGGTATCGAGTTCGAATCCGGCTGGACAGTACAGTATCAAGTCGAGCACATAATATTATAAATTCTATAAAGTGAATTTCTCTTTATAGAATTTATAGGTGCTCGACTGTTGCTGCGCACCCTTCTTCTTCACTTCTTCTTTAAGAGCAACGCCTTCTGACTTCCACGTCAAACCCTGCAGCTTCATTAGTAACATTTTATCAGTACGTAGTAACCGTCACTTTATACTTCTATACATTTGTTGTCAAGAACGTTTTACCTTGAGCCACACAGTACTCGCGCTATTTTGGGAGTTGCCGTACAAGTTAAATAATAAATCATTAGTAAAATCTCGTTGACGACACTTTAATATATGACTAGTTCAATGACCAGTCGTAAACACGAGATGGTGTTTCTGACATACCAATTGAGGTTTATCATAATCTTTGTGTGATGTATCGCTAATTGGTGTAGAGGGCTTTACTACCTGCCTACGCCAACTTAACCTGTTTGTCACGCAGCAGCTAAACAACGAACAAGTTCTGAAGCTACCTTTCCTTTTAGGGTTGGGAGTTCAGACAGTAGTCGCTCCCGGGAAACTAACATATAAATCAAAAACAATAGCAAACCTTGGGCCTCAACGTACAAACTTTGGACACACCTGAGAAACCGATAGGATGTTAATGAATTACCGCCAAATTGAAGAAACAAATGAATTAATTTAAGACCAAAAATGATAATCACCAACAAAAAAAATTAATGAGAAAATTTTAGTTACCTATCATGTCATCTTTAACCCTTATTAGCTTACCTGCCAGCAGTCAAATATTCCTAATATTTTTTTTACATTTTAAGACATTCTACACTGCGCTATCTAGACCCAAAGTAAGCATAGCGTAACTAGCTTGTATCGTCTTAAAATATGTAACACGTGGGTAGTTATAATACCATTATCAAAGCCTGCTTTTATTGATTCATTTATCAAAATATTCCAGAGTGTGACGTTGAATTTAAAAGAAATGACGACGTCCCAGAGTTACTGAAAATCCGAGGTGTATTAAAAAAAGAAGAAATAGAGAAAAAATATCGTGAAAATCTTAGGCGTGCACAAGATTACAGGTTAAATTATATCCAAGATGACAAAGAAATGGCTGCGACTCTCAGAAAAAGGCGACAAGCTCCTACAGGAAAAACAGAATGCTGCTGTCCCCCAAAAAATATCCTAATGCCAACATTCATTACTGACAAAAAATTCCAAAGCTTACTAGCCAGCAAATTGCGTAACAAGTATACCGAAGATTTACAATATAATCAAATAAAACAATAGAAATAAAATTATGTTTATATTACTTTTCGTTCGTAAATTTCATTTTTATGTACAGAAAAGTGAAGAATGTTATTTTCGAAGTGCGAACCAAAGGCCAATTATACAATGATTTTTATATTAGCAGTATTGTTGTTCAATTATTCCGCCTATGGTTTAGTAGTTGATATCCCTAAGACAGACTCTGCAAAAGGTAACTTGCTAGAGATTGAATAATTTTTCTTCCTTTCTTTCTTTCTTTATTTTTTTCCATCTTTCTATCTATCTTTCTACATACATACATACATTCATGTGATCACTTTTTCCCTTCGGGGTAGACAGAGACACCAGACCGCCTCTGTCCTGACATACTTCACGCGCTTCTTCTACTGTCATTAAGCTTCTCATGCAAGCCCAGCGGTTTTGAGTGCTTTTGACCTGCCCTTTTTGCAACAACTCCTTAATTTGGTCAGTGTATACTCTGCGAGGTCGACCCCCTTTCTATCTTTCAATTATATCTAAACTTCGGTGTTAACTACTTGTATTTATAAAGGCTTTATTTTTCAGGTAATTGCGCCAAACCACCTGTTGTTATACAACCGGTCATTATTAAACTATTCCGATATCCAAAAGAGTCCGGCAATTCAATACCAGCAGATGCTTTCCAAAATATTGACATACAAAAATTATTTGGTAAAAAATAACAGTTTAATATAATCACTGGTCACAGTGTTTTATTTTCCGACATACCTTAAACCAATAAATCATACTTAAGGGTCTTACCACGCTGCACCGACGCTGTGGCGAGGCTCTCCACGTGTCCCTCTGACTAGCAGAGGGTACAATGGGTTTAATTTTTTTAATTTGGTATGCTAAATGCGCTGTACTGGCCACCATCATCCGTCTTAAAATAGTGGTCCCTACCTTGACAACCTTGGCAGATATTTTTTTTTTGACACCTCGCTTAAAGAATCCGGGATCGTAAGAAGAATAAAATACGTGTACGGAAACACTTGTAAATCACTTAATTGGATCAATCCTTTGGTTGATTTATGTAAGTGTAATTAAAATCATGCTTATATAGTACGGATGCTGATAGTCTTAGTGCCCACGGAGGAAGGACACGACGGTATCTCCCGTCTGAAATGAGCTGTTCGACTGGTACCTCCGCCCTACAGAACACCGCGGCCATAATAACCTTCGTGTTGTGTTACCACCGGTAAGTAGGGTAGCCAGAGCTCACTGTACCCCACCTCCCCCTACCCCATCCTAGCCTCCCGTCCTCTTTCTAGCCCTCTCTCCTTCCCTTCAGGGTAGGCAGCGCATGTGTGATACTCTAAGTGTTGCACGCGTCCATAATAGGCCATGGTGATGATTTTTGTCTTGAAACCCGCATCGAAATTAATCAGAAGTAAATTGGAGAAGTTATAAATATAAAAAATCCACTTCCCTCCTTAGCAAAACGGGAGATATTACACATAATTTAAATAGGCAAACTACTTATAAAAGAGAGCACCAAGGACACAAAATATTTATATAAAAGTAGATTTGTAGACCTTTTTAAGAATAACTATAGAATACCTAATATAATATTGAAAAACAAGTACTTTTTAGTGCCAAAACCATTACACAAATAATACAGTTGTATAACAGTTGCAGGTGTTAGTACAATACAAAATTACGTTAACAAGACGAGAAAAAAATTACAACAATGCGATAAATAGGTGCCAATAAAGCCCGAACGAAAGAAGTTGACGTTTAAAAGCAGAACAGAATACTGACGGTGAGTCTAGCTATGTAGGTGGCCTGTATACACGCCTTCTCAAATAATTTGACACCCATTGTTTAGTGGCTAGCAAAATGAGATTGCTACAAAATCTGTTGTCTTTCTGTTTCATTCAATCTGTGCCCGCTACTGGAATTGAATTTTTAAGATTTTTTTTTTTGCGGCACCTAATTATTTTTCTGAAATAAAAATAGTATCATGTTGAGTCAGTCAAAGTAATGTCAAAATCAGTAGGTACCTAAATAATTCAAAAATGATAAAAACAGACACAAAGATTCTGACTGACAGAGAAAAAAAATAGGATACCTACCTAATAGTCTTTTTTTTGTTAATACGAGTATATCGCATACCAATCGTGAATAAACAACACAACATCTACATAGAAGTAATAAAGTATAAATTAATTGAAAATTATTTTGTTACACACATAAATTCTTACGCCCACGTATTGGCATGAAATTATAGTAATTATAGCACCAATTTTCTCATGAAATCTTCATCAAATTGTAACATGTAGGAAAATACTAATTAATACGGTTTCATGGTACACCCGTGCGCATAATCAGTGCGGTTAGTAAAACAATTAAATTATGACTATGACTTGTGCATACACTTGTAACAAAACATCGAGCATTCGGACTGAACAACCAATCATCGTTTCGAACTTTTCACGATCATTTAACGAATGCTCTAGCCGTCAAAATCCGTTTCATCACAAAGGTCGGCTCGGCAAAATGCTCGAAGCAAATATACTGTCCATTCACAAGAATGCTCGCAAGAATGCTTAGTAGAATGCTTGCTAAAATGCTATCGCTTATTTTTCTGTTATATTTATCATTCACAAGAAAGCCCATTACAAGTGAATTCTTAAATTTATAATTTTTAATATAAAAATTCTATCTTCTTATGATGATTATTATAGTCATCTTAATTTTATGTTATTTGCAGATGAAATGGGTGTTATTGGTTTTACTTCACTACGATCTCATAATAACCACTTCGCCTACAATTGCTGGTTTAACCTACAGGGACGACTTTGATTTCGAACAGAGGTATAAAGACGTACATGAATGTGACCCGTTCTATTGGCATCCGCTACATTTGCCAGAAATATGTGCGAACATGTTCGAGAAATTAATTCGGTCAAGAATAGCGAAAGGTGGACCTGTGAGGGTTATGAGAGAAAGGTATCTTTATGATGACCTATATTCAAATAGTTATGATAACATATATCCAAATAGTTATGATAACTTATATTCGAATAGTTACCCACCCATGGATGGAGACTCTCAAGAAGACTATTCAAATCAAGAATACGATATTGGTGAGTCCAATGACGAGGCGTACGACAAACGTATGCCCTTGACACCATACGAAGAAATGTTAGAACTCCTAAAGGAAGATATTAAGAAAGACCCGAGCATGCCCAAAATAGGAGTACATCCCAATTTTGGACCCGTAGCTATATATAATCAAGAAATTTCAAAGAAAAGTGAATCTATGATAAAGGAAGTAGCAACCGCTTATGCCAAGATAGGTCAGGAAAGTTATGCCAATTATATTGGGTACAATGATTCACCTGATCCACAGTTATATGTCTGGGATAGTGAGAAGAATCGAACAGAAGAACATAAGGATACAGAAAAGAAAATGAAACATAAGAAGAAAAATAGAGTATCTAGAACTAGGACCAAGCAAGATGGTGTTGTCACTATAGTGGAAACCCTAGATCCCAAACGCAGACGGCGACGGCGATCCATTTTCTATTTAAATAAAATCTGACTGAACAAATTTACTAAGCATATCGCATTTTTTTTCTGCTGTGTTCCATGCTGTGTTTTTCCCTAGCGATTACAATATGGGGCTCTTCAAGAAGGGCATTAGAAGGTTTTTAAAGGGTCGGCAAAAATTTTGGAATTAATTATTTCCTTATAAGTTATCTGTCAGTATTTATTTACTTAACCACTATAAGACATCCGTAGATATTTCTATTACAAGTGCTATATAATAGTTATTAATAATATTTAATTTTAAGATATTTTTTCAAACTTTAAGTTTTCTAGTAAGTGCGTAACTAGACAAATGAAATGAGAGACATGGCGGGTTTATCTTATTTAGTTCACAAGTTCCTATGACCTTCTACTGTCTCCATCTTCAGACACTGGATATAAGTAATATCAAAATATTGGTCAATAAAACAATTGAGCCTAAACTCAATTGTTTTATCTTGTTCAGTTCAGTGGTTCCATTGACACCTTGCTACCTCTTCCTCTTAATTTAGCTTTTATAACTTTTATAGGAGCTACTACATTATATCATGCTACTAAGGTCTTAGATCCCCCATACATTAGCCAAATGAACTGACACACATAATATATCTTAGCATAAACCATTATAAATTTCAATTTACGCACTACTTCAGGCGTCTAAACGTACACATAATAAATTATGTTCTACACACAAAGAGTTGTCAGTGATCAAAAGTGGAGATTAACAAACTATCGTAATGATTTCACATCACGGTGTTACATAACAAGACGTCACAAGATTTCCGCGTAAATAATTTTCTCGAGACCTTGAAACAAATCTAGTGTTTGATTTTTCATCGTGTCTAAAAATAAATGTACCCATTGTACAGATTCATAGTTGCCCATTGTTTTATAAGTAGAAGAGAAGTTTATAAACGATTTCAATTAAGACTACTTATTCAGTCTACGAAAGAACCAAAACAATGTACCATACACGTTGGTTGATCCATATCAAGGTAAGCGTATAATGTATTATTTGCCAAACGAAATTGGAAAATTGCTAAGGCAGGTTTACATCGATGATTGACATTCGGCGACATATTATATCGACTTCTCCACAGGATATGGTAAACATAACAACCTCACTTTAGATATCCGTAGTCAAAACTCATAAAGGAAACCTTTAAATTTGTCATATCCGGTATGCACCCTTCGCTGTGGGGGAAGGTATTGCCATGTTATATGTCTGAAATTCAAATAAATTGAACTACTAAAAGAATTTTGAAGTAGATATAATTCATATATTATGCATCTATCTTTAACTATTATAAAACAGTGAATAAACTGTGTCTAAATTATGTATTTATATAAATAGGTGCCACGGAGGTGAATTATGCCACCTACAAAGCCGCGGTAAATGCATTAGTCAATATGTATACTTGTACATACAACCATAACAGTATTATGTTCATCAAAAAAATGTTCAGCAAAAATCATGAAAAAATTATAAAGCTACTATTTAAGGATAGAAGTCCTTAATCAAATAGGGTAGCAACCATGGAGGTAGCAACGTAGTTAGTCCAGTAACTAAGAGACATTCAAATAGTTAGAGAAACTCAGGCCACTATTCGATCGATAGTACGTAGATTGAAGTCGATTTAAAAAACACGTAATTGAATATTGATCCAAGCAATCAAGCAGCATGTAGTGTGAGGCCATTTTTCTACAACTGTGGTGCAGCGAGGCTAGGCGGTACGTGAGGAACGATCTACCAATAGGATTACTTTGCCAAGTTTCGCTTAGCGTGTTTAGTTTGCTAAGTTCTTATAAATTTTATCACTGCTAAAAGTTGCCTGTTATGACTTACGTATTTGAAACGTGGATAGTTTAGGGGCTTAAGATATAGCTATATCTTAGGCCCAAAACTATCCACGTTTCAAATACGAAGGTCATAACAGGCAACTTTTAAAGAAGATCTGGTGGAGGTTTTCTTCTGGGTGTTGCTTCTGCAAAAGTTAACAATGTACCAAATCAAGTTACCAAATAGAGTATACCCCAGGCTCCAAAGTACAAAGTTTATTAAATATTTCATTTTATTTAAATCGTTATGCCAATGGTAATGAAAGTTATATACCAAGCAAACAGACAACATTGATGGTTACCGCTGCCATATCTTGTCAAGAATGCTTGCACATGTTACTATTTTTACAGTCGATAGGCCCGCGTTTGAACACTATCTCACCTGAGGTAAGTGATGATATGGTCGGCGATGGAGCACGCTTGTCAGATCATTAAAGACTAAGCTGCCCAAATGCCAGGCAAGATGACAAATCTCTGGTTGACAGTGCTATTGCTATACTTAACTGAAAATCCATTTTGTCCTCAGCTCCTAATCACGATAGCATTACTTGACGGCACTGTCTGTACGATAGACGGTACTTTTTCCCACCGCCGACATAATGCTTCAAAACCTGGAAGCGATCCATGCAACCCGCTCTACTGGTATCCACGGCAGGTTCCTGAATACTGCTATTACAAAACGAACGAACCAATCAAGCCTCCAGAATCTAAACATCCACAAATCATTCCAATGCCTATACCGGTCCCGATAGCTCCATTACCCCCTCCACTTCTGCCACCAATCATTCCCCCTATGATGTCGCTTCCTTACCCTCTGCCTTTTGGTATACCACTTGCTCCATCACATCCAATGTTGCCAGTTGCTGCATCTCCTTTTCAGCAAATGCCTATGTATGGACCAGCACCCGTTCCACCGCCGATTCCACCACCCATTTTACCACCCATTCCACCCCCGCCTCTTGTATCTCCTTTTGCATCTTATGTACCTCCTTATGGAATACAACGTAGCCCAATCAGCATGCTGCCTGGCTTACCCGGTTTGGTATCTCCAGATGGTGGCATAAACGTTTTACCCTTCTCAGATGCCTATGCAAATCTATTGGAGAGACATAAACAGAAGATGATCAGGAAACGTTTGCAGAAGTTATTGGATGAATACGATGGGTATCCTTGGAGGCGTACTGGTGACTCCAGACGTATGGGTGAAGATACCAGGCGTATGGGTGAATATACCAGACGTATGGGTAATAATGATAATGAAGAGATGAAACCAATTCAAGTAAAGCCTGATGATATTTCAAGTGAAAACGATATTGCTGATATGAAAGGCCAGGGAAGTGATCCAATGAGTATGGGCGATATGTTTAAAAAGTACGACTTTTTGCGGCAAGGGGATTTTGCATTATAATAATATTGAAATTGAAGAAGAAAATTACGTTTCTACTTTTGTACAATAAAACAATACATGTGTTTAATTATGTGTTTGTATTTACTTCCTAATAAGGCATAAATTTATTTTAACCAAACGTCTCATGGAATAATTCAGCATAGAATTATTTTTTATTGAATTAATATTTAATTAAAAAACCAATTAAATTCATGTTATCTAAGTAACAAAAGCGTAAACCAAGGAACAGAAATATTTATTTTGCGAGTAGTACCTAAACTTCAAGCAGTTCTCTCCTCTAAAGGGCCTCTCCCGTCTCAGCCAACATTTGCCGCAGGGAGCCGCATCTTCTCTATGAGTGGAGTCGACATTATACTAAAATTTTTACAAACCTTTTTACATTGGTATACCTTACATGGACTAATAAATTGACTTAAAATTCGTTTTATAATATGCAAGGACAAATTGTCTCAAGTTTGATTTATTGTTAAGCTGCCTTTGTCGTTGACTGTACAAGTTAGAGGGTTTTAAAGTGCAGAAAGGTCCTAAAAATACGTTTATGTTGCACTTATTGTTTGCCCTTCAATGGGAAAGTCAGTTAAACTTTAAACGCTATATAAATCGACTAGACTTCACTAGACTATTACGGTATTAATTAGACATTTCAACCTTGGCAGACAGGCCCACAGACGGCTAGCCACCGAGCGTCACTATAACGCTTCTATGCAAATTATTTATTGTAAAAATGCTACTAAAAAGAGCAACGGGCATAAACTTGCTTACAGCTAATAATTACGAGTATACACATTGGTGCTTAAAATATTTTTAACATTACTTTCCATTACTTTCATCTCTTCTCATAACATGTCCGTAGGTACCACGACAATCGCCTGCTTCTCAATTTTTCATTCCCTGGTACAACTTTCAAACTTCCTCTAACCTACTCATTCCTTATTCTGTCCATTCTTGTCACACCACACATCCATCTTAACATTCACATCTCCACTACATGCTGTTTTTCATCTGTCGCTTTCAAGGCCAGACATGACTATCTTTACAATTCTCGTAACATCAGGTACCATTATGGAGCTCAAATTGATATGATAGTTACCTTGTTGGCGAATCAATAACGCCATGCCTGCAAGGAGACCATTATCAGCGGTGTCAGATCAATGAAGCTTGTGCTGTCAGGTAGACAAAGGAACAATATCCTTTGATGGTGCGGCGGTCGATTAAACTCGTGCTAAGAGGATCGATCAAGCTTTATGAGTAACTGTGATCAAACCGTCATAGATACCACCGCGTCGGAGTGGAACCTCGTTCCGTGAATATTGACTGAGTCTAGATTAATCAAGCTAAGTGTTATTAATATCTATCTATACTACTATTATGGAATTTAAAATGAACTGAGTATATTGAAGATATTATGAAACTACGTGGGTTATGATATACTAGCTTCGGCGTCGGTGAAGCTAGCTTTATAGCATGGTTTTGACATAATACCTAACAACATTCAAATATGAGTCGTCAGATTACACGTTGTTACAGAATGCGTTGAAGAAATAAAGGTTCACTGCAGCTCGTTCCCTGTAGGTGATAGCGTGATAATATATAGCCTATGTGTTGACCCGACTTCTTAATAATATTCGTGCCAAATTTGAAGTAAATCCATGCAGTACTTTTTGAGTTTATCCCGGACAAACAGACAAACAGACAAACTCTAAAAACCATATTTTTGGCTTCGGTATCGATTGTACCTACATCACACCCCATAATATCCTTTTCAAAAAATATTCAATGTACAGTTTTAACTTGCCTATTATTTTATAATTATGTAAATAGATGAACAGAAGCGTTAGTAGTTTTTTGGAATTCTTGTCTGTTTGTTCGCGATGGACGCGAAAAAAAAAAGAAATTCCTTGCAATTTTTTTGTTGAAAGGTCTAGGTCAAACTTAAAATTTTACGCATGTTTGGTCACAATCTGTTGAGTAGAACTGGCGATACGATAGTCAATAAACATTACCCTCCTTCCTTCGGCAGTCGGGTAAAAAACGCGAAAACCAACGTCCACGCGGATGTAGCCGCGAGCATTGGCTATTTTGCATAATATAATTGTGAATTTAACACAAAATGATTAATGATCTGCTATTCATAACACGACATGCTGGCGTACAAATATTTCTTAGAAGCTATCCTTTTATTTTTGGATATAATATACATGTGGAAGATAAACTTACAGTTCGGTTATGTATGAGTGATTTGCGTTGACATTAATGAAAGCCAGTTTCAGATTTATGTCAAAACAGCGTAAATGTCTAATATATTAATGCTGTACGTATAGGTAGGTACATCGCGCAAGATCAATGGACACTAATTAACGTTTATGTCTGTTGCACACCTCCTCTAACGTGCAAAACTGACTATTATGTTGTTGGTTTTGGTGCGGCACTGGCTACTCTTCCCTTCTGTCTCGCTATAATAGTGCTTGAATTCTTCTTTACTACTTTATAAGACTACTTCAAACAAAACGAAGCGGTCTAATAACTACAAGTGACGTTAAAACAAATCTGAGTGTCTTTACTGAGTTTTTGCGTTTGCCATTTCATACTCGCTAGTGAGCGCGTAAACGCTAAAAATTTGTATAGGATTGGATTAGCGCTGCCTGGAGGCAAACGTGGGAATTAGCTCCTAACGTGACACTTCGATTCACTTAACTCAGTGACAACTTCTGTCAAAAATTATTGTGCAACTCAGTATAGGCCGTAGACAGAGAATAGTATAATAGGCACTCTGTATTGTCCACAATGAGCGCTCAGCTTTTGTGTCCGGATCATGTCAGCCCATTGTCTCATCAACCCTAACTGCTATCACCGACGAAGCTCAAAGGGACTTTGCGTGGACATGAGGCAGGCAAGTCCATGCTATCATAATTTTCAGTATTGCCTCTTAGGATTAAGTATAAATCCGCTTATAGCGAATTTCGTAGGCATACAATCTGAATACAGCTTTCATCAATTTAATCTGCCGCTGCTATTTTCGAAAATTCTAGTTTATAGCACAGATTAATAAATAGTTACAACGTAAGTTTATAGATTGCAACCCGAAGCATATATACAAAATGTCTATCATTTTCAAGTAAATATTTCTTTTTATCAATACAATACTTAGAGGTACGTGGTACAGATATTTTTGTCATTGGAATAGGTACTTACTTTCATTTTCATGTCAGCTAATGTACCTACAGTGTACCTTACTTGGAATTCTAGGTATTCGTTCAAAATTGTGTATTTACATATTGCCACAATAAGTTTTATAAGCTTTCGATAAAAATGAGAGCGCTTTATTCATTGAACAAAATAGTAAAATAACATAGGTATTGTACCTAGAATAGAAAATACTATTTAGTAATAATTTCAAGTAATTTTTGACGGCCTATGTGGCGTAGCGGTAGTGCATTCGACTTCTACGACGGGGACGTGGGTCAGATTCCTGCTCAGTGCAAATATTATTTATACGCATGAATGTTTCTATGTATGATATTATAATGTTGTATGTACATATTTACAAAAAAAAATTATATAAATATGATTACTCGCATTCTAGATTCCATAACAGAAGGTAGTTAAACTATGCTTAGGTACTTTGGGTCATATAGTCAGGATTTGACTGAATATTTTGTATACTTGGAGATTCACAAATCAGCCCGACAGATGGCGCTGGAGTCAGTATCTCCAAGGCCCGTAGACAAGTGTCAAAAGTCTAAATCGCTAAGAAATAGAATAGATTAGGTCGACCAATCACACTACAGCCCCTTTCCGCGCGCGCATCGTATACCGGCGACGACCTTGGATGTGGTCGACTTAATCTATTCGTTTCCTTAGCGATTTACGCTATGACACTTGTCTACGGGGGCAGGACGGCGTCTGTCAGGTCCGCTAGTATAAAACATAAAATGAAACAAAAAGAACATGAATATGAAACGTTTATTTGAATACTTTATTTATGTTAAGTAACATAATATTAGAATAAACAATAAATTTTAGTCCAAACAAATTATTGGACTGATATTTAAAAAGCTGTTATCACCCTAACTCTATATTATAATCAATTTTATATAGGTCAACGCACTATTATATGTATATTAAGTTTCATTAAATGTGAATATTGTGGATATTTCATAAAGAATTGAACACTTAACTACCTACAGTCCTCAAATAAGGCACCTAACACAGATTCGAATGTCATATTAATTCTTCTACTGAAAATATTTAATACCTATTAAGGACTATTCAAACCTGAACGGCATTCGCTGTTGCTGTAAGTAAAGGTACCTACATACCGCACGGGTTTCGCTTCAATTCTGCCATTTTGTATAAAAGCTAGCCACGTCATTCCACTGACACGCTAAAAAAAATGTCATTTAATTTTAGACTTTCTGTGCATACAATTAAAGTCTTAAATATAAATAAGAGAGTGCCTACATTTCACATTTTCGTACCAACTTAATTTTTTTAGACTTTATTTTCATGCAGTTAAGTCTGAAATTAAATGTATTTTTTGAGCGTCAGTGGAACGGCAGTGGCTAGCTTTAACGCAAATAACAGAATATTGTGGCTTGAGACCTAAGTATGTTGTATGAAATTCCGTGGCTAGAACGAAATAGTTCGTGCTATAATACTGCACACGGTAGCGAATACCGCTTAATTTTGAATAGGCCTTTAATCAAAAACTAACATTTATAACACTTAACACGTATATTATAATATAATTTAGATTAACCTTACATTCTATAATTATTTTCCTCAAACATAAATAACATTATTCTAATTTATTTATTTATTTCTTAATCTTATGTATTGGACGGAATACCTGAAGGCTCTCATATATACAAATAGATAATAATTTCTAACATACTTTTAATATAGAACATTAAAAACGTGTAAAAATATTTTTACTAACTATAAAAATGTGATATTACGTTATTTTACATTAATACTATTAAATAATCACCAGAGAAGATTATCGTTATTATCTATGAAGGTTTCAAACTTTGAATTTATTTTACTCGGCGTCGGAATGTACAAATATTAAAATACTGAATGTTAAAAATGTGACATAGATTATGGCAGGGCCTTTATAATTTCATACGGAATGCACAGCTAGTCCTCAGTGTAGTTTAGACCTTAATCCACACATGCTGGCCTAATGCGGGTTGGTGGATCGGACATGTCCTTGGAATTTCTTCTAGGACATGTGGGTTTCCTCACGATGTTTTTCCTTCACCGTCAGAAGATGCTAAATCATGATTGTGATTAGCACATATACATTGCACAAAGTGAAATTCACATTGGTACTGAACGACCGGATTCGAACTCGATACCTCTGAGAAGAGGCCGCGTTCTTATCCATTCAGTTATCATCGCTGTCACGCATTCTAGCGAATGGACCGTAAATTTTTAAATACTAGTTTTCTTTTTAATTTTAGTTGCGAATACAAACCAATAAGTAACAAGTTTAAAATTGAACCTTTTCTAAGATTTGTCTACACTATAAATAGTTAATTCAATAAAATATGTAGGTATAAGAGTTGAACAAAGTAACCCAATCAAATTCAAATTTATACGAATTACCCTATAAAACACGTGAGGAAATATCATTCAAAATATGAAATGTGAAATCCATGAAAGTTTTATAGCTTCAAAATGAACATAAAATAAATTGTTACTCCATTGCCCGAAAATTCATGTTTGGCACTTGTAGTGAGCGCTTAATCGCAACTTCAAACCTCAATGACGCCTAATAATTTCAGTAATAACAAAAGAAAATCAATTAATGGTAATACCATTATTAAACTTATTCTAATTAAGTGCAGCGATGCCACAGGAGTTAAAAGAAGTACTTAAAATACTCATTAATTCATCTACTTCTACTTTTAATTATAGCTAAATACTAACTTGTTACGTTAAAATTCGAAAATACTTTTCGTACTTATGTGTAAACATGTCATCAATAATTTTATAAATTTCAATAAAACAACACCCCAACTTTTTGTCATACAGGATGGATTGATAGCAACCCATTAATATCCCACTGCTGGGCACGGGTCTCCTCTCCTCTAACAAGCGAGCTGAGAGGGTTTAGACCTTAATCCACACACGCTGGTCTAATGCGGGTTGGTGGAGCGGACATGTCCTTAGAATTTCTACTAGGACATGTGGGTTTCCTCACACTGTTTTTCCTTCACCGTCAACAGATGATAAACCATGTGATTAGCACATATAAATTCCACAAATTGAAATTCACATTGGTACTGTCCGGCCGGATTCGAACTCGATACCTCTGAGAAGAGGCCGCGTCCTTATCCATTCAGCTATCATCGCATAATTATACGCATCGTATACAGGATGGATTAGAATGTATAAATACTCAATCTGTTCCAGATTTGAAAGGACAAAATGATTTCTCATCGTTGATATCGACGTTTTGCTGTCTAAATCTATAAAAAAATTGTATAGGTACCAGTTGCTTCAAAATATACATATAATGTTTACTACAAGATAGGTACTAAAATAATGCACTTACAATTATCTCAAACTAAACTTCTAAGGTTAAATCTATTGGAATGTTAATGTATGGACGGATCACTAAGATCTTTACACTAAATCTAAAAAAAAAATTCTTAGCATAATTTTTAAATCTAAAATGTGATGTCACAAAAACGTAGCTTTAGGAAGATGTATGATCAGAACAGGAGTACTGGGCCACGATTCTACTAAAGACAAACCACTGACACTCTAAAAAATGCCATTTAATTGTAGACTTTATTGTTATCAGGTTAAAGTCTAAAGTCAAATGATATTTTGTCGAGCGAATTAAAAAGTTAAATGAATTATTTTCATTTGATTTTAGACTTTAACTGTATAACGGTAAAGTCTACAATTAAATAGCATTTTTAGAGTGTCAGTGGTATTACTCAGTGGTTTGCCTTTAGCAGAATCGAGGCCCTGATTAGTGTGTCAATTCGACAGTAATCAATATTAAACTACTATTCGAATAAAGCTTAGCGAAGGGACCCAGCTCTCCAGGGCAATGTTACTTGAGTTCAATTTTAATCTATTAAACGTAGTTACAGTTCCTTTGATAAATGCTGATTGTAGATATACCTATATAGTCAAAGTCTATTAGAAACAGGTTTAGAGCTGACCTGACCCGATGATGAACCTGATTGTTACCAGTTATGAGTACCCTGTTTCTATAAAAGTTTCTATTTCACGAAGCGGTTTAGCTGTCATTGTAGTAAAAAATTATGTACACATTGCTTTTAAAAAAGGAATTACTTGCAATGCAATTGTTCTACTAACTGCTACATGAATTTCTTTTGACGTGACATGAACTTTCGCACACACACGTACGCGTATTTACAAGACACAGGTACTACTATTTAATTGTTCACCCGCCTTCGTGAGATAGAATATCTATAACAAAAAATAAGTCCAGTGAGACAAACACGAAACTACATTCGAATAGTAAGCGTATAGTATCTAATCGTAAAGAGAAACTGGAGACAGTCAATGTTATATTACAATCTTGTATCGTAATTCGGTGTTTGGTCAATCACGTTTGTTTGCACATCAATAAAGGTAGGTTATTGCGTTTGCACTTCAATATTATTGACAGAATCGCAATAGGTATATACCGTCTCTAGTCTCTCGTTATGAATACTAAACTCACTAAAACAATACCTTTTCGAGATTAGAGAAATTAACATGTAATCGAGACTAAACTGAGACTAAATTTTGAATATATATTTTACGAGAAATGGGCCTATGGTCAAACATAGGTATAACAACCAACGTTCGGATCTCGTTCTCAATCGTGTTTCAGTTAAATATAAAAAGAACATTGTTTAGCTGTCGTCTCCGCCTACTCCGGAGGGAAAAAGACGTGAGCATATATGTATGTAAACATTGTAATTCATGCTTCCACACACTCTTATGATTAATTTGTAAATAAAGACTTATTTCCTTCTATTGTTGTAGACATTTGATCTATCTCATGACCAACACACAATATTTTTATTTAATTTTCCACAGGATGTTTGCAACATTCGCGATATCCAATACATTGAGAAGCACAAAACAAAAACCGAAGTTATGTTTTGTTAAGATGACATAGCTATACTAAAGTGATAACGAGAATCAACGCGACCATGCATGATACAGGGAATATACCTTTGGATTGCCAGGCGTTTCGACCAGGGCCTCGATTCTGCTAAAGACAAACCACTAACACTCTAAAAATGCCATTTAATTGTAGACTTTACTTATTGTAGACCGAATGAAAAAGCTAAATGAATTATTTTCATTTGATTTTAGACTTTATCTGTATAACAGTAAAGTCTACAATTAAATAGCAGTTTTGGAGTATCAGTGGTATTACAGTGGTTTGCCTTTATCAGAAGGCCCAGGTTCCACCGGCCGTGGCAACAGACAAACTGACTCTGGCCGGTATAACTTGGTCGAAACGCCAGGCAACCCAAAGGTAGGTATATACCAACCTGTATTATACTTATAACATGATCGTGTTAATTCCTGTTAACATTTCAATATATCGTGGAACGCGTAAGTTAAAAAGTTATATATAACAGAACTACTTCTAAAGCGCTTATATTGATTAGGCTTGTGATCGAAAAAGGACAACCCGAAATTCTATTGTAAAACTTTTCGCACTCATAATATATTTATCTTTTTTACCGAACTGTGGTTTTCCCTAACGTCTACAATATGAGATTCTTCAAGAAGGCCATTAGAAGGTTGTGCTGTGAAGGTGACGCTGCTACGCCCATGGTGTTGCACACGTACATAGGCCGTGGTGACCGCTTCCCATCAGGTGGCCCGTGTGCTTCTATGCCACTTATGTCGTATTAAAAAAACAGTGCAGAAATTCCTATGTGGGCAGTGCGGACGGTTATGCCGGACTCGAACCAACTAAAACCATGCTCAGGTCTTCTGACATTGAAGTGTAAGGTGGCCCATAAAACATTTCCCTCGCACCCCATCTGACCTTCGTCCTCCCCCCCTCTTCTACCTCGGGTTTGGGAACCACGGTGGACGTTAAGCTACCTTCAACGTCTGGTCACCTGCGGTGCAGGGTGGGCATGTTCAGATCTACCACAGCTTATATTGATATCTTAATATATATAAATCTCGTGTCACAATGTTTGTCCTCAATGGACTCCTAAACCACTTAACCGATTATAATAAAATTCGCACACCATGTGCAGTTCGATCCAACTTGAGAGATAGGATAGTTTTTGAAACGGATTTCGACATCCACGCGAGCGGAGCCGCGGGCAACAGCTAGTATACCTATATAAAGTCTACCTTATCTATGACAGACGACTTATTAATATCTCTATGCTTATTCTCATACAGTATTTCTACAGCGGATTTCACGCCAGAGCTTATCAAAAAGGCACCAAATGGAATGCTTATATAACCAAATGTATAACCTAAAATCAATTTCTATGAATTAAATTGAAGGGTGCAATTTGCCCGCCTTAATTATACGTCAAACATTAAAATATTTTATAAACAGAACGTTAACTCATTTAGTAAAATTATGAATAATAAACGTTTATGAATAAGAAGGTAAAATTCTATCATAGTTTCAATAAGAAAAACATACGCTAGGATATACTCGTCTTTATAGTCTTACTCGATATTGAGAGTCAAAATAGTTTGAACTACCTATTAAATATAGATATTTACAGCATTATTTTCATTTGATGAGCTTATATGCAGTAAGACAATAAAAAAGCACACATAAAAAGCAACATTAAATAAATTGAGCTTGAACAAATTCAAATGATCTTCAAACCCCCAAATAAGGGTAATAAGTTAATTACACTTATTTATAAGTGTAGGTATATTGGTGATGAAAAATTTATATTGAATTGAAGATTAAAGTACGAAATGTTAAACATCACAATAATGGTGGCTTTGAGGTTGATTCTTTACAAAATACCTTGACTTGTTATTGAAATACGTTGAAAACAAATAAATGTGTAGGTATATAATATTACATATTTATATAATAACCCTCTCGGCTCTCTCGTTAGAGGAGAGGAGACCCGTGCCCAGCAGTGGGACATAAATGGGTTGCTATTACATAATAAATTGTCTGTATCAAGCTTACTATAAGTGAAACTTCCTCACCTGGGACCTGATTCAGTTAAACACGTTTTTAAAACGTGTGAATTCAAAACTTAGGAGAATTTTAAAGATTTTTGAAATCTATTTGAAAATTAATGAAAAGCAACAAGTCAAAACAGTCAATAAGTTGAAAAGGTTAAAAGTTAATTATTATCACTAAAACCTCAGACCAATAAAAAATATAGACAGAGTTTTACGTACTTTTATCGAAGCCCATAATATAAAGACGTTTCGGCAATCTGATGACGTACAGATACAGGCACGTTACTTGGCCAGGTTTGGGGTAAGTTCGCGCATCGAGCACTTTGAGCCAATCAAATGATTCAAAGTACGAACGAACGGAACGGAAACGGAAAGAGTGGGGATGATCCTAATTGCCACCTTAATTGTGATGTGTGTAGGCAAGTAGGGACAATCTAGATAGGTGGCAATTAGGGCCATCTCCACTCTTACGCCCTAGATTGCCCCAGCGGCAGGTACAACGCACACGAAGCCATAACTTAGTTTCACTTATTTCGTCGCTATGGTTCACAACGGTTCCGTCTATACTTTTTTTTTGGTCTCACCAAAACGAACATAAACGTTCCATCACCAACATTAAGTAACAATCACAAACACAATTCCCATTAAATAAAAAACTACCTCAGCCATGCTGACATTTATTTAACCCGAGCCGAACTCGAAAATATACAAGAAAGTCATAAGTAAATAATATTTTATTCTAGTTTGAATACTTTTATGATAATTCGAAGGAACACCAGATACGGTCAAGAGTTACAAGTACACATCTGGCTTACCATGACGTGCTATAATCGATCGTGTTTTGAGCAGCAAACCTGCGAGAAAGAGATAAAACTATGTATGATGTATAGCTTCATCTCCCTCTTCATTTAAAGCACATCATGCTAAGTCCACTGAGTATATTATCTAAAATAGGCTATAGAGTGCTCAAATTGGATGCTGAGAAATACATAAGTGTTTCAATCCCGAACTTCTTATAAGAAACTGAAAGGTAATTTATCCTACTGTGCGTTTTATTCAACTATATAAATGTAACTAACAGTACCTAAAACATGTTCCCAGAGAGTATATAGAGCACGCCTTACTAAGTGTGAATTGTAAGCAAAATGCCTGCCCTAAATTAAAACCCAGTGTCTATTTTTCAGAAATCACTTTTTCGGAAGGGATTTCAGTAAAAATGTCACTTGCTAGGTTATGATTTGGAGCAGCCGATCGCTAAATGTCAAATAAAATTTGCTTACAATCGGCACAACATCTGTTGATGATACCCGCACTCTATATAATGCATACTCTAAGAGAAATGGTAGGTAAATAAAGTATTATTGCACCTCTATCATATTTTTACTTCGACTATTCCATTTCCTCCTTGCATCGAATCAAGTACACATCGACTGACAATATCGTTCGCATCAATAAGAACCAGATTTACACCCTTTGCCGTCGAACTGGAGATGCTGTCTGATATGCATCATTGAGTTACACCCTCTCAATAAAATTGATGTCAATATTGACTAGACTTTTCTACTCCGTAGACAGTGTATATTTCGGATAGTATATACAACTTCTTATATATAGTCGTAAAGTCGTAAATTAATAAATTTCAGTAAATGAGTTACTGACAGCCCTTTATCCATATTCATAACTGAAATCTCGCAACCAGTTACAAGAAAAGAATTATTTTTCGTTGTTTGGTAACTAGTGAAAAAAGTGTGGACGGAAAGCGTTGAAGAGCCCACTTGCTAGTCAGCCCACCCGCCAAACGTAATTTGATCCAGTCAGTTAAAGTAGCGAGAAAAAATAAAAGTACAACATGTGCTTTATAGTAAAATTGTGTAAAAACCAGCAAGAAAAAATATCGAGGAATCACATTTCAATCAGAGTTAAGTTCGCAACCCAAAATTCAGTTACACATGGTTAACCACCGCCAATTTTGTGCCACAGCCTCGTCTTCAACGCTTTCGTCCTTTAGTTTTTAGGTTTATGATCGACTAATCAATGTTATGAACTACTCAGCTATCAATATATTGACCGCATCTGGTGATTAAACGTTCTACATTTAATACTTATTCGATATGTCGTTACTTTTAAAATTATTTCTTAGGGAATACACGTCTGATAATTAAGTACTTTGTTATAATACATTACTGCTATCTAAGTACCCATGTGATGTCCATCAATTTTCAATATTTTATTTATTTTAGTGGCACTGAGACCATTAGTTTGAATGAGAGCGAGCTTGCCAAATTAGCTCACACCGTAAAAACAAAATATTACCTACTCATTAGAAACTAATTTTATTTTTGACGTAACACTTATATAATACATAATTATTATAATTTCTCTGTAATGTGATGTAAATAATTGTGATAATATGTTTTACGCCATATTATTTCACTATAAAGAAAATTAGGTCTAAACATCTTATAAGTACCTACTCTATTTTTTGTTACAAATGTCTATAAAACAGATCTAATTTATCATAATATAATATTGACTTATTAGTACCTCTTAGTAATATTTTGTGAATATATTTTATAAACGTTCATGTATGTAAAAGCCGCTCCAATTATATTACAAAAAGACTTAAGACTCTGTTTCTGTAGCCTTATTGTATAAGTAAGTAGCTGCACAAAAGGGCTTCTAAATATCAAAACGTTTTTATAACTACATTTTTGTGTAAAACTTACAAATATTTGTATTTTTGATACAGTTTATATACAAATTTATATTGTTTTGCGTTTGTTACATTGATTTAAATTACAGATAATACATTTGAGCTTGCAATGTTTTTGAATCAACCATAATTATATACATTTTAGATTTTTTTCATCAAAAACTAACTAAACAGAGTTACTAGAATAGTATGAAATATAAATATTAGAAATAACGCAATTAAGTTAACTTTACGGAGCTTTAAATTAAATATCAGTTATTCGGTTGAAAAATTCATTTAAGAGAAGTCATATTCTCCAATAAGTTTTACAATGCTCCGGAAACTGCTAGGGGTTTAATTAGCAGATCTAGTAGAAGTCGATTTGCTCCTAACAGGAAGATATTTAAAAAACAACGATAATTGATTGAATGATTGATGTCTAATTTAAAAGTTTTTTTTTAATACTAGGTACATAAGCGCCCATCATTCAGAAACTGACTTTGCTTACATCTTTTGATCGGTGTAACTATGTATAAATATTATGTACAAAAGAAAATGTATATAAGTATGTTTATCAAAACTCTCGTTTTGTTATACATAACGCGCATCGTTTAGAAAACAACGAACAATATCAATAATAATATTGCTATTATATTAAAGGTCTTTTTAACATAGAATGTTGAAAAGACTGGTTTAACAAATGCCGGAGCTCAGAACTTGTGGCTAGCAGCCGGTTGTTCAGGAGGTGTTACGTTCATACCCATATTGTCGTACGAAAAATCGAGAGTCGTATCTTCAGCTGGGTGTCGGTTACTAAGAGCTGTACTGATAGTCTTAGGAGTGGTGGCTCCTTGGCTCCTTTCGCTTTGAGAAGTCCTAGTTTCAAGGTCACGAACGTTGAGAGGTTGTTGAGCTCGTTTCGGTGGTTCAGGATTCCTAATTTCAAGTTTTAATGCGTGCTTTGGTTTTGGCATCTCAGCGTGTGGGTTGTGGTGGGTCAAATCGTTTGGATACTGCTTCACACGGTTCTGGAAAAATTAGCGTCAGGTTTTATTAAAATGATATTTGTGGGTCTACCTACAAACTAATTTCTAAAGATTTAGTATAGCAATGAATCGATTTTTGAACCCATAAATACAGACGAATAGATGTAGAGTATAGACAATACATAATATTCTCAACACAAACTTTGCAGCTGGGTTGAAAATTTAATTGGCAGACTAATACTTTGTGATTGTGTTCTACAATAAAAATATAAAATCATACCTATTTAAGTTATATTGAATCAGAATATAAAGAAACAATGGGTAGTATTTATTAATAGTCTCCATTTAATGATCGTTACATTGAGCATCAGGTCATGCAGAAATGCCCTTAAATCCATAGGACTGAATCATGCATTTATGAGAGTTAATTTCGTGTTTTTACATTCTAAATGTTCTCGAAAGTGTATTAGTGACAATAGGTATTCAACTGACATGCTGACTTGGCTATCTAACCCTTGTTCCAACATCTGAAGAATAATGAGCTTGTGATATGATTCTATAGAAATAAAAAAGCCTACATATGAAATTTACCGGCTGAAACTTCTGCTTGATATATCTCCATGAGATCTTGCCCCTGCAGATGATAATAAGAATGAGCACCAACACGGCAAGGGCCACTCCGCTGATGATAAGAGCTGTTTGCGCTTGCCGTTGCACACCTTTGAAACGTAAGGTTACACATTGCATTAACACACATTTAATCAGTACACATTCTACAGAGTATTTTGAAAATTTAAACAATTGAAGAAGTAATTGACCATGTTATTAATTAGCAGCTGGAATAATCACAGAAGACCTCTACAGTTTACTAACAGTTGAGGCGCAGTTTGGTAAGAATAATTGCCAAATTGTTAGTGTGGTGTGAAAGAGAAGAATCGCAAGCTTTGGTACATTGGCAGAGGATAAGCCTCTTCCAGTGGTAAAATCAAAATTCAGTCTTTTCAACGCCTACTTTAGCAGGATCGTAGTGCGCACTGTGCATAAGTAGGCGTTGACGAGACTCAACTTCAATTTCTCAATCTAGAAACCGGACATTAAGCAATCAAATAAAAAGTATAAGATGTGACATACAAAGCGTGTTGTGATATGTAAAATAATAGAATAAGTAAAATGTGTGCTAGCTTAGTTGTTTATGAACATTTGTAGTGTTTAATGCATCAAATAAACATTTCTTTCTTTCTTTCTTTCTTTCTTTCTTTCTTTCTTTCTTTCTATATGTGTATATACATAGTACAACATGTAAAATAGTGTATAGGTATAACGTTAAACTTATTTTATTTGCTTAGCTGCGTGCATAAAATCGCTATAGCATCTTGGCTTGGCTTGCAATGGCATGTCATAATATAATCGCTATTTTTATTATAATATTTTCTCATCAGTAATCTCTAGTTACATTTATTGTTAATACCTCAAATTATGTTTAAAGTTTATATAGGTAGGTACGTATTCATTATATATCATTAAATAAAAACCATATAATTATCATTTTCCGTACTCGCCGGATCTCAACTGAAGTGAATTTCATTTTTTCTCTGCATATTAGATAATTTCCTGTTGGGTAAATAAAATATTCCCGTGCCTCTGTATTTCATTGCAATCAGCATTATATGGTCAGATAAATTATGAGTCAGTTTTATCAATCTATCATTGTCTGCCTGTCCACTCAACCATATTTTTTCTAACCCTTGACAAACTATAAGCATTACATTATATTCGAAGCAAACGGTGTAAATTCTTATGCTGATACCCTATGAAGTTTGCAATAAATACTCCGTATATTATCCCAGAATCAGATCATAACTTTATTGAATGCTCGCACTGTAAACATCCCAGCCATCCAATTTAACTTTCAAAGTTTGCACTGCAATTCCATTGTCAAAAACTTATAACTACTGTCATAACGGTAACACTATTTTGCACAAAGTATTTCTGTACAGCTTCAAATTGTAATAGCATTTACCTGTATTTAGATTCAAAAAGATCTTTCATCTGTAAATTGAATGCGATAGTACCTACAATTGGATAGCGAAAGTCGTGTTCAAAAGAAAAATTCAGTTGATATTTTAAATATTTGAATCACAAAAATAAAAAATAAAATAGTAGTATATTTAACTATCGTTTTAGTAATATGTTATGCATAATACAATTTACGTACAGTTAAAGAGAGAAATGGTCAGCCCGAGTCTGTGTTGCCGAAAAGTTATGACATTATAACTGAATAGATTGCTTCTAGGCAAGCGTGTTTCACCACGGACTACTTCATTTACCACCAGGTGAGATAGTGGTCAAACTCGGACATCCTATCCTACTATTCCTACTAATATTATAAAAGTGAAAGTAGTGACTGCCATCTGACCATCAGATGGGCCGTGTGCTTGTCTGCCATATAAGTGGAAAATAAAATAGTGAAGATGTTTGGGTGTTTGTTACTCAATCGCGCTCACAGCTGAATGAATCTGACTTTTTGGTACACTGGTAGGTACTCTGGACTAACATAGCTACTTTTATTCCTGGAATAGTTTCCCAAATGGGAAGAGGGCTTGGGAATAGAACTCCACGTCTGTAACTGCGGCCAACAGTAAGTTGCTAATAAAGAAACCTTGCCTATGGAAAATTATGATAGCTGAGCTCATTTCACATTTTTATCTCAGACAGATTTCAAAGGAGGCGCGGGTTCGATCCCCGCTCAGTGCAATTATTTGTATGCATGAATATGGGTATTTGCATTAGTTTGGTCGTGCCTTGGAGAGCACGTTAAGCCGTCAGTCCCGGTTGCCATACAAATATCTATATCAAAAAAGTCCAAAAACAACGGTCTAGCTGCATTGCTTCGATATCGCCTAATGTCACCATTGGGTTGTGAAGGTCAGATGACAGTCGCTTCACGGAAAATATCGAGGTTCAGCCAAACCCGCAGTTAAGACTGGTACAGCGGACCCCAGACTCCGAGGTGAAAGCTTTGGATACGCCTGGGATTAACGCTAGGTTGAAGAAGACAGATTTCAAATGTTATCAAACTACGTAAAGCTTTCTTGAATAGCTTTCATAGCTCAGTATTCATAGTTACTGCAAAGCATACTGGCTGAAATCAGATCATCTTACACCCTGAAGGGTTCTTTATTATGGAATAAAGTTTATGTTTGAATATTGGATTCGAAACTACTCTGATTTCTTGAAATATAACGCTATACGGTTTTAATAACCACCAATGATAGATAGTGCAACTGAAATTAAATATGGCCGCCAGATTTATCATTGATAGCAACACATAAAATTTATGTCCCACTGCTAGGCACGGGTCTCCTCTTCTCTAACGTGAGAGCTGAGAGGGTTTAGCTTAGCTTAGCTAGCTGTCAAGGTTTTTTGTTTTTTTATATTTTATATACTACTTAGGTGGCATATAAGCGCACGTTCCACCTGATGGGAAGCGATCACCATGGCCTATTGACGTGTGCAACATCAGAGATGTCACATTCGCGCTGCCGACCTTCGGGGGGGAGGGGGGTTGAGGAGTTTGGGTGGGATTGGAGGGGAGGATTGAGGAGATGTATGTCTTAGTATGCACGAACTCATTCTTTCTTTCTTTCCATAGTACAATCTTTGGATGCAACTCGGAAATCTTTATTAAATTAACTAAGAAGATGGCAGATAATAAGCATGGAATAGTTTCAATGAGAAAATAAATCTCAAATTGTGTATTGATTCAACGGTTGATTGAGTACGCACAGCTGGAAAAATAGTACAAAAATTATTCGGTTTTTATTCAATCGCCATATTATTTTAAAGTTGCCGTCGAGGTTGAAGTTACTGGTGCGTTCTGGTGCACAGCAACAAACATAAACTTAGATAAGTTATAATGTACGAGTACCTATCTTATAAATTTGAGTCGGAAATCGGTCGGTCGGTCGTAGATGTCAACTTTTTCCGACTTCTTAGAAAACTCGCTGTTGCCAGTGACTCCACCGGATATCGGTGAGTATATTAGTTAACTAGCAGACTGTCCACCACCGCTTCGCCCGTGACATACCTACCTTTCGTCCTCTGGTCGACCTAATCTATTCTATTCCTTAGCGATTTAGACTTTTGACACTTGTCTACGGGCCCTGGCGTGATAGACTGACAGTGTAACAAACTTCCATCCAAATTTTACCGCGTTGTTAGTTGTAAGATAAAAAATCGCAATGGCCGCTAGAATATGCATAATTAGATATATAACTATGTAGGTAGATACATCTTAAAACTAAAAATAAAATAAAATGTAATAAACTAAGATAACAAGAGACTAAAAAAGATAAGAAAAAAACTATATTTGGTAAGTAACTTACTGCTAATATCACCAGATGGGGATGCTGTTTCCGATCTTCGCATATATCTCAAATCTAGCAGATAGCCTGAAAGAAATAAAAAGAACATGAAATTTCACATAACTGGTAAAGCTTTAGCTTATCATCAGGCGAGGTGAAGTCACATTATCGTGACCGATATAAAAAAAAGTTGTAAAAATTCGGTATTTTATGATAAGAAGTGTTGATCCTAAGATTACGCTGAAATGTACCTAACCATAAAATAAATAAAATAAATATTCTACGACATTCTACACAGCGCTATCTAGACCCAAAGTAAGCTTAGCTTAACTAGCTTGTATTATGGGTTCCAGAATGCAGATATATATACCTACTTAGATACATTTTTTTTGTAAATATATACTACATAATATACATAGAAACACCCAGACCAATACAAAATAGACATATTCATGCATAAAAATATTTGCACGGAGCGGGAATCGAACCCGCGCCTTCTGTCGTAGCAATCGAATGCACAACCACTACGCTATAGAGGCCATCAAACTATGTCATTTATTTGGGAAGCAAACGACAGTTTTTAATGTTAACACTTTCGAAGTAGTAGCTATAACTAAAGCTACGAATTGACAGTAATGGTATATTAAAAGTAATAGAGTGTAAGCCGACCCTTATCAACCAACCAAGGTATTAACGTCATGGTTTAAGGTGAGTTCACCTACAATTTTTTTTCTTTTCCGGCAATCACCTACAATTATAGCGGCCTTTACACGAACAGTCTATCGCGCGTTCTAGGAGCGTCCAGTATCGCGCAACGGAATGCTTGTACGCGCAATCGTGCGCGATTATCTTTGTGAACTAAATCTTTAGCGCGCGATTACGTGCGATCCTTTTTGACGTATCGGAAAATCGGTATATAGGATGTGTGAAGAGAGACAACAATATAAGACTCGAAGCGCGCGCTCTTTCCCTTTCTCTTCCAACGTCTTTACACGCGCGTTCTTTCACACGCGAATCGGTTTTCACTCGCGATAGAGTGTACGTGTAAAGGGGTTATAACTCATATGGATCAATGAGTGTCACATCAATTAACTAACAGTTAGAAGAATTACCTTGCGTTGTGTGATTAAGTAAGTATATAAATGAAGGAATTTTGGAAGTAAAGTTGATTTGACTAAAATCTTAAGTTAACCTTGATTAAATACCTAAGGAACAATGCTTTAAAGCGAAGTTCACTTATACAAAGATACGGTAAGTATTCAAATGTCATTCTCTACAACTATTTGAGATATTACAGCAGTTTTCTATTGTGAAGAACTTCAAAATAATGATGACGAAACTCTTAGAGAAATAATCTCGTCCTTGACAAATACAATACTTTGCGCTGCTCGGCAGATGTTTTAATTTAACTATATTTAAGACATGGAGATAGAAACCATACGTCATTTTCAACAGTCATCACACACATTCTTAAATTGTCTTTTGCTCAGCAATTTAAATATTTTCATGCAAGAAAAAAGTGAACACAAAAAGTGTTATAAAATATCAATATACCTAGGTACGTTTCATTTTGATAAATAAAAGTGATGAATATTACAAATTATTGCTTAGTTATGATATGCATGAGATACCTACATGTATAATTAAATTCACCACTAACAATATTTACGACAGATAAAGAAGTTGTCGTTGTGAGTTTATTATAGCTTACCATCAGGCGAGGTAAAGTCATATTGAGGTGACCGATATATTAAAAAAAGCAATTAAATGTTGTATTTCAAAACGTAATAAATTATTCCAATTTATGAACTGAGATTAATAGGGTAGGTAGTCGTAAAAAGTAGCTACCATATTGGGGGAGAGACCATTCAAGCTAACTAACTAATATAAAAGAAAAATATTTAAAGTGAAAAAATAAACAGTTTTACTCCAGCCAGTAGTGCCAATGTATAAAAAATAGGTACCTAATTGAAATCCATTTATAGCGAGAATACTATAATGTTACATTACTTTCCTTGCAGGAATAGATTACAAAAAGTTGAATCGTGTGTGAAGTTGACACAGGTGAGATAGGGGAAAAAATGCCCCGAGCAAACAATTAGTAGCTCGAGGTACGACAGGTGCTCGTCCGGGCCGCACACATATACGTCACACACATACATACGTAACGACAGTAACAATATTAGGCCAAGAGCCGGTGAAGATCGACCTACCCCCATCTGTTAACTAAATGGGATATATTTTTTGCAAATATTTTTCGTCTATTAACATATCTATGATGATGGCTATTTTTATTTAAAATTATTTTGTTTTTTTTATCATCCATTCGCTCTTTTTATAACCGGTTTTGTTTTATCCCAACTGATAGTTTTTCACATAGAGAAAATGCTATTTTTGTACGCAATCTGGTAGGTATCTATTTGTATAATTTTAAAATCGATATAAGGTAACTAGACTGATCCAATAACAAATCGAAAGTGGTATCATGAGATAGATAATTTAATTACAAAACCAATTGTATAAGGTATGTAATGATTAAAAGGCTTTCCTGCAAAAAAACACTCATGAAATAGCCAAGAACACTTTGCAATAGGCTAGCCATCATAAGTAGGTATGTTAATAAAGTCCCTATAATTTCCCTAAGTCCCTAAATTAATAAAGACCTATAGTCCCGGGGCCTTTAAGCGGGGCGTGAAAAAGCATTTGATGAGGCCGTCAAGCTGAGGGCCGCCACTGTAGCACTACCGGTGTATGTGATGGTGACCCCAGTCCTGAGACTTTGCCTTTAGCTTACCATCAGGCGAGGTAGAGTCATTTTGACGTGTCCTATATAAAAAAAATAAAGATGATATTATTTGAAAAAAAATATTCCACCGGACTGTCAGAAAGGGGGAGGTGGCCCATCTGACAAATTTCCGCCGGCTCCTCTACTACCTATGTTATGAGCTATGCACAAAGTACGTAATGGCTGACAGAGAATAAGTAGTATTTCAGTAATGAGCTCATAATTAATATTGTTATACAAGCTGTCACTGAAATTAACTACTTACCCTTTTTCTTTTTGTCTAAAAAACGTGACCTTCACGAGATCAAATTATCATACATCACAAGAGATTAGATTGCCGTCACCGCATACAAGACTTTCCTACACGTAATTATTTTTAGCTCACAAAATAGATTGAAAAATAAACAATTAAATTAAGTCAAAATTTTAACTTTTTAGGTCCTTATTAAATTTTTAAACTAATGTTTGTATTCATTATACTCAAGTAAACACGACGTGAACTGAAATAAACGTGATATTCTTTTGCACTCAATAGGTATGATACATTTGCACTATGTACGCCATATTATCATATCCTGTGAATACGTGTAGGTACCTTACTAGTTGTGACGTCACTATGAATATTCTATATGGAGCGTTTTGGGTAAGCTAGAGAAATTGAATTTTGAAAATATTTTTGGTCATAAGGAATTTTCTCTCTAGCATTTCGTTATACTATTATAAATTGTAATTTTTTCAAAAATAGAAATATTTAGCCGTCATTTCTATTACAGTTTTGATCCTTAAACCTCACTGAAATAAATTTCTAGATAAACGATAAGACTAGAGTATGTAATGCGGTATTTAAACCTGAAATATTTCTCCTTAATTGTGTGAGCTCGTTGGCAATACAACACTTTTTTTTTTATACCACTTAGGTGGCAGACAAGCACACGGCCCACACTGATGGAAAGCGGTTACCGTGGCCTATGGACGCGTGCAACACCAGGGGCGTCACACTCGCGCTGCCGACCCTAGTGCACTTTGTATAGAGATGAACTCATTGAAATCACAATTTAATTGCATCGCGACATTATGAGTAACGCTAGATTACACTTGCTCAATTCATAAACAAGGAGCCACCTGTTTTAATACACACACACACACACATACACACACACACATATACAAGTGAAACAACAGAAGTGACGTATTTGCCCATGTGTGGGAACGTTGCATGTGTGCGCCGCATACCTGTCGGAATCAACAGAGCATGACTTTTATGGGTATTGTTACACCCCTTACCAAGGATCATACAGTTATATTCTATTCAATGTATTGTAGTTGTAATGTTCATAGAATATCGATTCGTTTAGTGACACATCAGTATCAGTATCATAGTAGAGGTATCCACCTGATTTCATAAAAAGTACGTTAGTCCCATTGATTTGATTCTTATAAGATAGTAAACATGTCTAAAATTTCATGACAGTTAGCGAAGCCTATGAAATTAATGAAATTTTGTGTTATACGAGGCTTCACTCACGCACTTTCACACACACGAGGTGGAGTCATTTTGACGTGTCCTATATAAAAAAAAAAAAAAAAAAACTTATACCTACAGGGTGAAATATTGAAAACAGCGCCTCCCATTCGCAAGGAAGACGCTGCCGCTTGAGGCTAATTACGGCCGTAGTGAGATTGACTCTTTATAGAGCTGCGCACAGGCTCTCCGTGTGTCCCTCTGACTAACAGAGGGCATAGGTGGATTATGCATAAAATGTTTCCTTCATAATTTTCTCATCATCATCTTCCTGCCCTTGTCCCAATTATTTGGGGTCAGCGCAACATGTCATTCTCCGCCATACATTCCTGTCCGATGTCATCTCCTCAGTCACTCCCTTCCTTTCCATATCATCTTTCACGCATTCCATCCATCTTTTCTTAGGCCTACCTCTGCCCTTGAAGCCCTCCACATTCATACTTTGAACCTTGTTTCATTTTCCTTACAAATTCTTTGAACCTACATAATTTTCTGACGTCTGTAATATTGTGGAAAACATGTCCATAGAATTGATATATCAATAAGTACCTACTTAGGTTTGAAAAGCTAATTCGTTGCATAAATTCTAAAAGATGCCTATTTCTTCTGAATCTAGAATCTATCTTATATTTTTTATACAGTGGGCCATAAAATACCGCATCGCTAGTCTAATGTAAATCTGCTATTATACAAGATGCTTGACCTGAAGCCTACACATTCTTCACTAAGTGTGAGCGAGAGATACATAGGTTGAAAAAGGATAGAAGTGGTAGGCGGTTTGCGGTTACAAAACTGGTTGTATGTTACAATGTATAGTGAAAAAAGACTTTAAGTATAAGACAATTAAGAAAATAATCGCTTGTTCATTTAGACTCTAGTAATATTTGTTCATATTAGTCATAATTTATGGCTTGAAGGATTTCCACCAGATAGATACACGCGGTGGTTATTTCTTGGAATTATTGTCGGCAATCTCGATAACACTCATTTTCTAAATAAATAATTTGTACACATACATACATAATGCTCACGCTTTTTTCCCTCCGGGGTAGGCAGAGACAACAGCCCGTCATCTGCTTCTGTCCTTACATACTTAATTCACGCGCTTCTTCTAATGTTATTAAGCCTTTCATGCAAGCCCGCCGGTTTCGAGTGCTTTAACGTGCCCTTTCTTCAATAACTCATTAATTAGGTCAGTGTATACTCTGCGAGGTCGACCCCGGCTTGCCTGCCCACTTACATGTGGCATAGCAGTTAATGCTACCCATAACACAAGCTAGTTAAAAAATGCTTACTTCGGGTCTTTTTTTATATATAGGACACGTCAATTTGAATTCACCTCGCCTGCTGGTAAGCTGAAGGTAAAGTCTCAGGAAAGACGGTCTAGTGAGCGCTGTGTAGAATATCGTAGGATACCTACTTGCTTGTTGATGCAAGCTTCACCATGTTACCTTCCTTTTTTAGTTTATTCCCTTGTTCATTATCTTTTCACTTACTGGGACCAAGTACCTATAAAATCTATGGACGTAATGTGTTGAACAATACAAAATGACGATACTAAAGTCGGCCCACTTGCTTTCACGTACAAGTTGGCACGTACACACACACACACACTAGTCAGTCACTACGCGGTAAACGTCATTCTATTCAGTAAATAAAATAAATACAAATGCAGCATGTCTTGTGTAGACAATTTTTGTAAAATCCGTAATAACAGCAAGAAAACAAATAATCACATTTCAACCCAATTTGGGTAACGCATTGCAATCCAAAATTCACCTACACATGGTTAGTCGCCACTATTATTGGAATACAGCCTCGTATTCAACGCTTTCCGTCTATGGTTTTTAATGGCTCATGACTGGAACAGCGCTTTTAAAATAGCTCCTACAATTTACGTGACGTTCAGCGTTTTTAATGTAATATTCAATTAGAATATTTCAATTATAGCGGGTTTAAAAAATTTTCTAATTAAAAATGTGACAATGTTCAAAGTTTGACAATATCGAACACCATTTTAAGAGCTTTACATTTTTTCAGTTTATTGGAAAAAATTATCATTTACTTTATATTAATAAGGAAGTGTTCTATTTTTTATTATTATTGTAAAATGTAACTTTTATAATTTATTATGCAGGCGATGGAAGCTGAATGGATAAGGACGCGGCCTCTTCTCAGAGGTATCGAATTCGAATCCGACCAAACTATACCAATTTGAATTTCACTTTAAGAAAATTGTATGTGCTAACATGATTTACCATCATTCTGCTGACGGTGAAGGAAAAACATCGTGAGGAAACCCACATGTCCTAGAAGACATTTTAAGGACATATCTGATCCACCAACCCGCATTAGGCCAGCGTGTGTGGATTAAGGTCTAAACCCTCTCATCTCTCTCGTTAGAGGTGAGGAGGCTCGTGCCCAGCAGTTGGGGCATAAATAGGTTCCCACACTTCTACAGGTCACGGTAACCGCATCCCATCGGGTGGGCCATGTTCTTATCTACCACCTAAGTGTTATAAAAATCTACATGAAAAACTGTAACGGACGTAACGTAAGCCTACGTATTAGCCAGCCATAGCCAAAGCCAAAGCCAAAGCCGCCATGTGACCTTCTTGATCCGCCAGCCAGCCAGTATGTCAGCCAGCCATATAATATGTTTATGCCTTATGGAAAGAGATGTGTCACATGGAGCCAATGCCAGCCATTAGCCAGCCATTTTTGATATAATATGATTGCAAATATAAAGCGAATAGTCAGCGTTCTGTTACTTTTATTTACCGCCCGTTTTACTCATGAAAACTTACCCTGACATTCTTTGACACATGCGCCTGCGTCGTAGTTATGGCTCGTTTTGTTGCAGATGACGTTACAAGGGGCGCAGCGGTTGGTGTCTTCGGAGCAGTATTCATCTGGTTTGCAGACAAACGACCCACACTTGACACCGTCGAACGAGAACTGCGCTGAAGCGACACCCGCCAACGCCAGCAGGCACGCTAGTCGAGACATTGCTGACCTATAAGCAGAAAAATACAATAATTTAATACACAGAGGTATCGAGTTCGAATCCGGCCAGACAGTACCAATGTGAATTTCACTTTGTGGAATTTATTGCTAATCACATGATTTACCATCTGCTGACGCGACGGTGAAGGAAAAACATCGTGAGGAAGCCCACATGTACCTAGGTAACTACTAGAAGAAATTCTAAGGACATGTCCGATCCACCAACCCGCATTAGGCCAGCGTGTGTGGATTAAGTTCTAAACCTCTCAGCTCTCTTGTTAGAGGCAAGGAGACCCGTGCCCAGCATTAAGCAGAAAAATATAAAACTACCAACATCATCAATATTATAAACGTTAAAGTTTGTAAACGCAGAAACGACTAAACGAATCTGGCTAAAATTTGGTAAAGGAGTAGATTATAGTCTGGAATAACACACAGGCTACTTTTATCTCTGGAATGGGTTAGAGAATCGATAGCCAGGTCAGACGGCAGTCTGTCTTATAAGCCTTTCAAACCAAAACAAAATAGGAAAAAAGAGTAAAGAGTAGTAAGAGCTTAGCCGGGACGTTGAGGTGAAAGTCTAGGATGCAACCAGTTACAACCACAACGCTAAGATGATGATAAAAAATACAGATGCTGGCACGTAATTTGGCCAGGTTTTGGAGTAGTGGGGGTAAGTTCGCGCATCGTGCACTTTGAGCCAATCAAATGATTCAAAGTACGAACGAACGGAACGTTGAATCGGTACAAGACGTCTCTCGGAGACATAATATGATTGGTCCGTCAAGTGACGAACCAATCATAATGTCCGTGACGGCGCAACCGTGTCTCCCGCGACCCGCTCATACCTCAAAGGGGACCTAAAAATCGACCTTTGCGCATATATGACGCGTCTGGCCAATTTACGTGCCGGCATCCTGTACCAACACAGAACATTCCTAAGGATTTTTCTTTGTTCTGTGTGTATCAACATGTTTAATAAAGAAACTTGTGCAATGTTTTAACATTATATTGTTATTGATTATTTATTTTCGAGACTGACATTATTAAAAAACTCATTTGCACTAATTCTTATTGACATACCTACTTAATTAAATATAAAATACATTTCATACATTACCCACTCGGTAAAGGTCGTTCTATAGTGAAACCTTATGCCAGTATAAACTTTATAGATTACATAAAAAATAACGTTACTCATTTAATTGCTAAATAGCGCCAAAAATCTGCAATAACCAACCGTTATCATACAACGCTAACTCTGAGTCACCACTTTACAAAAAACAGTTACAGTAACATAATGGCATTCACTTTAAATCAACAGTCCCTGCTCACAATCATCTTACCTGAAGCATTTCACTGTATTTACACAAAGGCTTTGGCCGCAGATAAAATAATACAATAAATATTTTGGCAACAGACAGGGCCGTTATTATATCCAGGGCTGGATTTAAAGCATCCGGGGCGACAGCCATGGAGCCTCCACAAAAATGTTTTCTCTATATTATTTTTATACTATGTAGATGGCAGACAAGCACACATGGCCCACTTGATGGGAAGCGGTCACTGTGGCCTATGGACGTGTGCAACACTAAGAGTGACACACACGCGCTGCCTACCCTGAAGGGAAGGGGGGAGGGCTAGGAAGGGGTGGGGAGGCTAGGAAGTGGTGCGGGGAGGAGGGGCACAGTTAGCTCTGGCTACCCCACTTATCGGCGGGAACACAACACGATGGTTATTTTGGCCGCGGGCTTCTGTAGGGCGGAGGTACTATCCCAGTTGAGAATATGGGGTTCTTCAAGACATTAGAAGGTTATAACGTGGTCAGCAGCGCGAGTGTGACGCCCTGGTATTGCAAACCTCCATATTATAGACTACAGGGACCGTGTGTTTATTTGCCACCTAAGTGACATGATAAAAGTGAGAGAGAGACAGAGTAAATTTCGGCTGTTTTTTTTACTTATTAATGGTAATTCTTTCCATGTTTTTAAATACTAATAGAATCTATTTTCTTTCATATTTTTCATTTCTTTGGGCAAATATTTTAGAGTCATGGGGCCTCCAATTGTTTGCCTAGACCTCTAAATCCGGCCCTGATCATACACCTCTGTCATTAATGAGCTTCTCACTCATCGTATGTTGAGATTAAAGGTGTTGTTTCTGGGAATCACCTGGTAATTGATAGAAAATGGAGTTCTATACATAGACACATATACTCTGACTGGGGGAACAGAGATACTAACATCACTCGAATAACCAACACAACTACCTATATCTTTCGGTAAGATGAAATTGTGGCTATAGTCTGAAGTCTATCTTCTTTTTATATATAAATTCTACTGTATTGTACTGTACTGTATTGTATAATACTACTGGCGATGGTAGCTGAATGGATAAGGACGCGGCCTCTACTCAGAGGTATCGAGTTCGAATCCGGCCGGACAACACCAATGTGAATTATACTTTGTGGAATTTAGGTATATGTGCTAATCACATGATTTACCATCTGCTGACGTTGAAGGAGAAACATCGTGAGGAAACCCATAACACATGTCCTAGGAGAAATTCTAATGACATGTCCGATCCACCAACCCGCATTAGGCCGGCGTGTGTGGATTAAGGTCTAAACCCTCTCAGCTCTCTCGTTAGAGGACAGGAGACTCGTGCCCAGCAGTGGGGCATAAAAGGGTTGCCATTATGTACATGTTTATTTCACTGAAATCCTCCTGAACGGCTGGACCGTTGCTTGGAATGAATTTTTTGATATGCGTTTGGACGGCGCCCTGGATAGCCCGGCAGATAGCGCTGCATCGGTATAAAACTGTAAAGTAGCTGTCTCCATACTCCATAGTCGTGCCTCGGAGAGCACGTTAAGCCGCCGGTCCCGGTTGCCATACAAACATCTATGGCAGTCGTTACAGGTAGTTGGAACCCTAAAAAGTCCAACAACAACGGTCTAGCTGCAATGCTTCCATATCGCCTAATGTCACTATTGGGTTGTGAAGTGTGAAGGTCAGATGACAGTCACTTCACGGAAAATATCGAGGTCCAGCCAAATCCGAAGTTAAGACTGGTAAAGCGGACTCCAGACTCCGAGGTGGAAGCTTTGGATACGACTGAGATTAACGCTGGGTTGATGAAGAAAGTAGCTGTCTCCATACATTGGAGATGGCTTCGAGATTACCCCCTTCGAGGTTTCAGTTATGTCCCAACCAACGCCTGGGAAATTTTATTACTTAATAGATTTTTAACAAAATAAGAATAAATGTTTTAAATTTAACACGTAAAGATATAAATTAAGACACAAAAATATATTCAAAGTACGGACGCCAGGGGAATAAACTGAATAGGCACTCGAAGTTTCAAGATTGACCCTTGAACCAATCTGAGATTTAGAACAACTTAAAACGGTATTAAGAGCAAACTTGAAACCAGCCAATCACTTTGTTATACCGATAATCACAATTTCCGCGAAATACGCTCAACTTGATTTAGTATAAAGGAAATCCCATTGATACCACCCCGTCGCTGACTAGCGAAGGTGGTTATGTCAAACTTGGACCGACTAAAACCGCACACTGTCTTGTGTCTACAGCCCCCGTAGACAAGTGTCACAGCGTAAATCGCTAAGGAAACGAATAGATTAGGTCGACCAATCACATCCAAGCTCAACGCCGGCGTAAGATGTGCGCGCCGCGGCGGAATAACGAGCTGGAGTGTGATTGGTTGACCTAATCTATTCTATTCCTTAGCGATTTAGACTTTTGACACTTGTCTACGGGCCCTGATCGGTTTTGAAGGTGGTCATAAAGCATTTCCTTCGCACTACGACTGACCCTGGGCCATCGACAGTTTTCAGATGGCCTGCTCGGGTGTGGGAACCCGGCAAGGGGAAGGGAGCGCTCTCCACCCGGCCAACCGGCCTGCTTCTGCTGGGGTGACAGATGGCCTCACCTGTCACCCCCAGGCCTCCAATGTAGGACGGAGGTCCTCTGAGTTCCTCCGTTGTGGGCTTGGCGGGCCGGAAGAGTTCTATTAAGTAGGTACCTATAGTGTTTGTTATGTTTGAAGGTGATTCTTTTTAATAGCGCCGTTTGCAGAGGGTGTTTACGCAATGATTTTGTTCATCGTAATATTTACTCTTCCGTATGACTGGTGTGGATTAACGAGTTTGATTACTCATAGTCGTGTAACGCTTGTTGAATTTTCATTTTAATTATTAGGCGTTATTTGTTTTCTTTATGTACGGAAATGCTGTAATAGGTACCTACAGCATGTCACATTATTTTCATAGTAAATATTACTATTAAATAATAATTGAGAAAAATAGGCTTAAAACACTGATCTACTTGCATTGAACTTCAATTTAAAATATTGAAATTATTACCATGTCATTTCAAAGAAGAATATCGGTGTATATAGAGGAATGATTTAGAAGATATCCATATAGATATCCAATCATTAGATATTATACAATAAACGATAATAAACCACGCGTAGCCTTTATAAATATCTCAGTATTAATTTACTAGCGACCCGGGACCCGGCTTCGCCCGGGTGTAAATTCCAGTTTTCCAATAAAATATTATAGCCTATGACACTCACGAATGACGTGGCTAATTGGTGAAAGAATTTTTAAAAATCGGTTCAGTATAGATCTTGAGATTACCCCTTACAATTTAACAAATATACAAACACACAAACTTTACCTCTTTATAAATATTAGTATAGATATCGCCGTCCCCGGAGAATAAAACGATAACTGCAAAAACACAACTTTTCAGGAAAAATAATAAACATGTTTTCAACGATTACTCCGGAAATACTAGACATAGTATGCGTGATTGTAAGGTTTTTGAAAACGTAATGTTTTCTTCATTTGTACCGTTTTAGTCAAATTTGCCTAACACCTTTTAAAATTAAGATATTTAAAGAATAAAAAGTTAATGTAGGGGAGAAGAGGGTAATGGGAGCCAGCGGGTAATTGGAGCGGTGTGGCTAGAGACAAAACTACAGCTCGTATTGACTCGGTTGCCACTCAGGCGCCTTCGGCACGCTGCGTTCGCGTTTCCCTGCGGGCGCTAGACTCGCCAGTGGCACGTGTTATGTGACCACGGACGCTTGTCCATTTTGTAGTCCGCGCTTGCAAAAAACACGAAATTTCATCGGCCAGTTATGTATGAAGTTATACGTTTGGTACAATCAAACCTGTTTCATTCTATAGCTAATGTTATCAGTTTTGAGTATCTGTGCGTACAGTTTCGTTACGACCTAGATTTAGTAAATAATTTTATTTATTCCAAAATGGTGATAGTCGGATAATCAGAGCTTATTAGGCTCTGATTACCCTTTGTAGCTCCAATTGCCCCATATGATTTTTAGTATGTTTCATTTCTATGAATATGGTAAAAATTACATCCTACGATATAGACGTATTGTTCAACAAAGCTTATGCCAGGGTAGCAAGCTTAGACAAAGCGATCTCTGGCTTCAAAGCCACGGGATTTTTTTCCCATGAATCCTGTATTTTCAGAAGATGATTTATTGCTGTGGATGAAGATCAAGAATTTTTGATCAAGAAAAACCGCGGTAGCCTAGTGGTTTGGGTAATGGACTGCTGAGACGAGGTGTACGTAGTTGGAGCCCACAAAAGTCCAACCAGTCTAACTTGGAACTTCGATATCGCCATTGGTCATCATGACCATTGGTTGTGGAGGTCAGATGACAGTCGCTCCACGGAAAATATCGAAGTTCAGCCGCATCATAGTTAGACTGGAAAGTTGACCCCAACTGAGTTGGAAAAAAGGTTCAGAGAATGAAAATTTGTTAACTAGAGCAGCCTAATATTGGTCATACTATAAGTCCATCTATATAAAGTGAGCTACAAGAGGAGGCATCTACAGCAAATAATACACCAAACTTGTCGCCTAATAAAGTCCCGTTTAAGTTGAATTATAAAACAGTTCCAGAGCTAGCTACTGCCAACCTTCCACGACCTCATCCACAACAAACGACGTTCAAGAACAGTCACTCTACACAGACCCAACCATATCAAATGGTTTCGCGAAAGTTCTATCAGTTGTGAGTTCACTACGTAACATAACTAATAATTAAAAATAAGACTTCTAGATAAAAACAACATTTAGCAATTTTATCTAGCACACCAATGAAAAAATTTGAAGAAAAGGAGAAGAAACCTTTGAAGAGAAAGAGAGGAGAGTAACGTTAAAAATAAAAGCATTACAAAGAAGAAGGGAGAAACCAGCCACAAAGAAAGAAAATGTTAAAAAAATAATGAAGGCTAATAACGAGATTGATTTAATAATTAAGTAGCTCCCATTACACATATGGGAATTTATAGGCTCTCATTGCCCGCAAAGTCGGGTAATGAGAGCGATTCTGTTTTTTGCTTTAAAGTTTATTTATGGTCAAATGCTTGATTATGTAACGTTAACGATATGATTAAATGATAGTCAAATGACTAAGGATTTAGTTTCTAATAAGTAATTTCTGAAGTATTCATAAATTTGACTTTTATTGAACTTTTTCCTTAGTAGGCTCCAATTCCCCTCTTCTCCCCTACATAACATTAAAATTAAGATAATGGCGGTTATCATTTTATTCCCCGGGACGGCGATATAGATAAATATGATAGTACTTTTTAGTGCTACTAGTACCTACTTACATTTATAACAGTCTGTTTCTACCTCCTGCCGATTGACTGCATCCTACGAACTCACGAATGCCTCAATAAATTCCAGCAACGGAATGGTAGCCACACACGTTCCAATATACTTGCGCAAGACTAGCGCGAGTCTAGACTTAGACAAGTAACTATACTGAAACGTGATGATTGGTTGATTAGAAGACACTTGCGCAAAATGATCTCCACGCACGTTTCAATAATATTTGCGCAAGGCTTGCGCATAGTCTTATCCTGTAATGATAGTTAGTATGAAGTTGATAAATAAATAAATGTTTACTGAAACGTGTTGATTGGTAGATTTTTTTATACTACGTAAGTGACAGACAAGCACACGGCCCACCTGATGGGAAGCGGTCACCGTGATTGGAAGATACTTGCACAAAATGGTCGCCACACACATAATTCCAGTAGGTACAAATTTAGACTTGCGCAAGTCTTGCGGAAGCGTACTGGAACGTGTGTGGCTACCATAATATAACAAAAGCAAAATTTTATTCACATTCATTTTGTGAATAAAATATAACTTTTCATTTGTAACAGACGGACGGTATGAATGAGTTAAAATATGTTAAATAAAATGTTATCGACCAAATTTAAACAGAGCAGTTCCGACTGTTAAGTTGTCCTATTTTTGATATTTTTTTTATTGAAGCCTTTTCTGTTACCGGTTTCCGAGAATACAAGAGTGTATTAACACTTGCCTTTAAGCGACTGATTGCTGGCGAGCATGAGTCATGTTCACCCAGTTTGTGTTGTGTAGCAACGTACTCGTAAATATTACTTTTAAAGAGCATGGCTTTTAAAAAACATAGATTTTTTTTTCTATATTTTAAACTGGTTTTATGTCCGTTGGTATTACGCAATATCTTTCTGGTTTTGTTTGATAAATAATCAGTGCCAAACCCTTGAATACATAAATACCATGAAATAGTACCTAACATATAAATACCTATCGAAGTTATTTTTATTGTTTTATATTTCACTAGCTTATGCCTGCGACCCCACCCGCGTGGATGTCTCATATTCCTATGTTTCATATTCTTGATTATAAATCTCCAATAAAATTCTACTCAACCTTTCAAACAAAAAAAAGCATCAAAATTACTTCAGTAGATTTTGTGTCAATCCCGCACAAGTAGACAAATACACAAGAATTTAAAAAAAAATGTGTTGTACCTATACGTCTCTTTATCTTTTTATCTTTAATAGTTTTAATTTATACAAATTATAAAAGATATTTATCATAAAGAAAGTAGGGCATTCAGTAAGTTAGGGTACTCCGTAGCCGTATTATAAAAAACAAACAGTGGATATTATCTTCGTCCACTGAATACCTAATAGGTATACCTATAATGTAGATATAAATAAATAATTTTGAAACAAAAATAGAACCAACTTACCACATTTTTATGATCATTAAAAATGTGTGTATTTTCCAGAATGTAAAGAATACGTTTTAGAAAACTCGCATCCGTTCAACTCAATGCGAGATAATTTCCTGACAAACATACATATTTAAATAATATACCTAAACATTAATTTATAGGTAAAACAGTGAACCTCTTTTTAAGTCCCTTCAAAATTGTATTCTTAAATATTTACCAAAGACCAAAATTTAATTAAAAATCCTTTTTCTTTTTAATAAGAGCACATGCTTTAGGTGTGTATATAATTGGAATATACATTTATTTTATTATCAAATTATATATTTTATAACATTATCAACACACATACGTCTACTCACCCTTCTTTATAGAATGCCTGCTTATTATGACAGTTGCATACTAAAGACAATACCGTTAACGTCTCTATACAAATAAAAAAATATACAAGGCATGGTCATACTTTCGCTGCATAGTAAATAGGATGACTCATACTTCATGCCACTTTATTTAGAAACGTTACGCTAAGGTGCTCAATAGTGGGCGGCTAGCGAACTATTTACGATGAATAGCGTGAAGAATTCTAAGAAAATATTGCACATTATTCTTACTGATAATTTTTTTCATTCATCTATAAAAAAAATATGTATAATGCTGGCGCCATCTCGCGTCTTTGTCTTCAAAAGACTGGAGCCTGTGAAATATCACTGCTAAGTGCCGCCGTTTCCTTTTTTTGTTAGTGGTTTTGTAATAATAGATATTTTAAAAAGACAACTGTCCATTATAATATTCATTTATGAAATAATGTTAATAGATCAACTATTTTTTTTTTGGAATTTATTGTTTTAAAAAGGGAAATTTTATATCTACCACTGTTGATTTAGAATTTTAGATAATTCTGTTTAGGCTGTCGGGGATTATAAAAGCGTTAGTATTTTCCCGCGAAAAACCGAACTAATAAAAAAAATAGCATAAAATTCTAAAAACGTAACTTTAGAAGTAATAAAAGTGCTTATTATGCATACCTAGTCAGCGTCAAAAGTACCTAGATAATAATTTTGAGATTTTTTAAAATAATTTTTGAGCAAAGTCACTAATTATATTTCTTAATGAAAAATTCTGTTTAAGTACATAATGGGCTCAATTTAAATGTTTTAAAATTGTTTTTAAACATAATTAATCACTCTCATTCACAATTTTAAGCTAAAAATTTGTATAATTTATCATCTACCTAGGTACTTACTTTTAACGCTGAAAATTTTATGAATTTTGTAATTAAGAGGTACTTGCACTATTTGGGATAGAGACGATAATAATAGTGGTCAGTATGTATAATATAGAGACAAGACTGGTTCGCTCGGTTTATTAGTCAATGTATGTAGTTAAGTGAAATGCTGGTAAACTTGCTAATCTGTCCAACTAAGCTAAGTGCTCGTCGTGTTAGGGATGAATCACATTTAGTAGAGTCCACCGGGTAGAGCCGGTAGAGATCAATTTCGTCATTGTTCGATTGAAAGTTCTATAGTTTGGTTAATATTCATTAGATATAATGATGAAATAGTCACATGACACATAGTATTTAACTATTTTAACTTTTAAACTTTCGCGTTCCATAACTATTATACTTCGCGTTAATTCCCGTTTACGTATAATATTTAACTATTTATCCATATTATTATAAAATTGTAAATTAACTGTGTCTGTACATTGGAAATATTTAAAAAAAAACTTGCGTTACGTTATAAATGAACGATTCTGAATACAATTTTTTTTTAGAATTCTTTTCTGTTTGTTCGCCTTAGACGCAAAAACTATTGAATAGATTTTGATACAGTTTTTTTATTATTAAGATTTTGCATGGTCAGACATAAAATCTGCCATATGTTTAATTGCAATTGGTTGAGTAGAACCGGAGATATGACTAAAAGTTGTAATAACTGACATTCACACGGACAAAGATTTTTTTTAAATATATTCAATGTACAGACAAAATTATTTTTCAATTTTACAATAGTACAGACTTACAAACTTTTTATACCACTAAGGTGGCAGATAAGCGCACGGCCTAACTGATGGGTAGCTGTCACCGTCATGGTCCATGGATGTGTGCAAAACCACACTAACATCCAATTTTTTTTTACAAAAATACTACTTAGTAAGTTAACTACTAACCCCCCCCCCCCCCCCTCCTCCAGTCGAAACTAAATTGCTTGTGTTAGGTGTGTGAGTTCACTATAATAGTCCAAACGAGTCCAAACCATTGGCAGTAATGGAAGAAAATAATAATTATAATACGTTGGGGTCAAGACTGCAGAAGGAAATTACCTTGACACACTTTGAACTTTACGCGGACATAGTCACAAGCAACAGCTTGTTAAGTATATTTGTAACAACGTAGAAAAAAAAATCAGAATAATAATAACCGTCGAATAATAACGAACCTTAAAATGAATCACCCTTGTAAAGACAACTTGTTTCGCCGTAGATTTTTTAACCTTGAAGTATATTTTGACTTGATATTATCATCTATACTATTATAAAATTGTAAAGTAGGTCTGTACATTGGATATATTTAAAACATACTTAGGATAAATTTAATGTTAGGTTAGTTATATGAATGATACTGAAGACAAAAATATATTTTTTGGAATTTTTATAAGGAACTGTGTCTGTACATTGGAAATTTTTCAAAAAAATAGGTACTTAAGTATACCTACTTGGTTTATGTTATATGAAAATGATACTGAACACAAAAATATTTTTTTGGAATTTATTCTGTTTGTTCGCGATAGACACAAAAACTAGCTAGGTACTGGATATATTTTGATGCAGTTTTTTTTTGTTTCAAAGTTCTTGACTGACTTAAAATGTTAGGTAAATTTGATCATAATCGGTTGAGTAGTACCGAAGATATAGTCAAAAAAAGCAAAAACAAGGACATAAATGCTAGTTGGATACATAGAAATTTATCATTGTATGAAATATACCAGTGTAACATAATCGTTATTGCCCATCCGATTCGGACAATACCATAACTTTGGAATGTGTGCTATTGTTCACTTATTATGTATTGCGAAGTCACTGACAGTCATAGTTACGCAAAAAAATTACACCTCATGGTGTCTTTAAGCCGTAGAACTATGAAGCTAACTAGCTAGCTCGTGCTACTTTTTGTGTATATATAGGCAAGGTAAACCTGAGACCAAGTATATAAGCTTGTCTATTATCATACCGTATATAAATTAGTCAACCGCCAACTATGACACATAGATATTTAATTATGATGTACAATAAAGTCATGAATTTTGGAGGATAACACATCATACTTAAAGTTTAATAACTGAATTAGGTGCATGTAAAGGTTAATTACATGTGAAGGAAAAACATCGTGAGGAAACCCACGTGTCCTAGAAGAAATTCTAAGGACATGTCCGATTCAACAACCCGCATTATATTAGGCCAGCGTGTTTGGATTAAGGTCTAAACCCTCTAAGCTCTCTCGTCAGAGGAGAGGAGACCCGTGCCCAGCAGTGGGACATAAATGGGTTTCTATCATGTAAAGATTATTCGTTGATTTACCTAGTATTAATCAAATGGTATAAGATCCCACCTCACCGAGCTGGTTAATGGGTTAAAGGTTTCTTTTCTTAGGTATGCAAGTATAAACAAGTAAATTGATATAATAATTTTAAACGTTCTGGTAAATGAATTAAAGTTAAATTCATTTTACTTTCAATTGGTACGGAATTTATTAATTAAACAAACCAGTGCAATGTTTTGCAAATTTTTTTAATCAGATTCTAAACTGTAATTTATAGACAACCCATTTGCACTATATTTGTGGACATATTTATTTGTATATAAAAAATACTTTCGATCCAATAACCAGCTCAGGGAAGGTCATTCTATGGTGGGATCTTCGACCAAAATACGTAAATAATGATTTTGAAATCACGCACACGATTTAACAGTAGTTAAAATTAAATAAATTAAGTTACCTTATCCAAATAACGAAGATGTTTCTCCTAAAACCACCACATACGACACATCGTTTGATAAACAGACTCTCAAGAAGGGAACAGAGGTAAAAATATTTTTCTCAGTGCGTTCATCATTAGAGGCGAACACATTTGTTCTGAAACACAACTCGGTAAGTTATTGAAATGGTTGCTAGGCAACTAGTAAATACTTTGAGTCACTTTTGATTCGTATTGGAAAGCTGCGTGAACTTGGTATGTATTAAGACAATACATATTACTTCTATACTGTTATAAAATTGTAAAATAGCATTGTCTGTACATTGGAGACCCTAAAAAAATACTTCCTGGATTATGCTACATGAATGATAGGTACTGAACACGAAATTTTTCTTTTTTAATTATTTTCTATTTGTGCGCGTTGGACGGGAAAAAATACTGAACGGATTTTGATGCGTTTTTTTTGTTTGAAAGGTCTTGGTCAGACTTAAAATCCTACGTATATTTGCTTACAATCGGTTGGATAAAACCGGAGATATAGTCAAAAACGCAAAAACAGACGTCCACGCAGGCAAAGCCGCGATCATAGGCTAGTAAACAGTAACCGAACACTATAATGTCGATAAAGAGAATTTTATCTACCTACAAAATTTCACAACGGCAAATTGCTTTTGAATTTTAATTGTATGTAGTTAAATATTTATCGTACCTTCGCGTTAAATTTTCACCGGTTCAGTTAATAGCGACGATAAATGCAGTTTTATTCAAAAGTTCATGTGAAAACCGGGTATTCGAACAGGTGAACAAATAGCCAACAGTATTGGAGACAGTTCCTCGTAATATCCGGGCCAGAACAGTGTGTCGTCCGAATCATATCCGGACCACCCTCGTTGGGACGCCGACATTTTCAATTTGTGTATAGGCATTTTGCTATATTCATACCGTTTGTGAAGATTTTATTCAGAATTATGTCTGCTTATAGTGAAATGATAACAGCGTTTTTGTTGTTTTTCACCGAATTTAAAAAAGAATAGGTTCTCATTTGGATGTTAAATGTTTTCTTTTTGTTCGGGTAGGTATAACTACTTCATTTGTAGATGGATTACCAAAATTATTTTTTGTTAGACAGACATAAAGTATTTCGAGAGTTCAAATCCAGGATGCATCCTGGATTGCAACTTATACATGAAATATTAAAACATAGCCTGTCCTAGTTTTATATACAATACAACACTAGTAAATAAAATTGACGTGTCCATTATTTTGTAACATTAAAATAACTAGATTTCAAACAAATGCATAAGACTGAACTTGACTGAAGTATGTACGATGCACATAATGAAAATGCAATAATTAAATTTCTGTCTGTCTGTAAGTTTGTTTGAAAGAGGTAAACTATGAAACCTTAAAACCTAAATCCACGCGAAGTTGCGGGCGCAGTTAGTCCTAATGTACTTATAAGAAAGTTCATAAATAGCTATACCCGTAAAGCATTTCCTCATTTTATGAATAATTGAATAAGTACTAATGAAAAAACCTACAACAGTTGCACGCAACGTTTGCTATGCAGTATTCTTTTTTACTTTACTAATTGTTAGATGTAGCTACAGTACAGTCACCGATGGCTACTCTTGGACGCTGCCTCTTGCATACCAATGAGTTTTAGCAATAATACGACTGGCATTATAAACTTTGCATTGCACCGATTGCCTTAACAATAGCCAAGCGATGCGACGCAGAGCCAAACCACGGCCTTGATGATGAGGAACATTCCACAAAGAACCTACGTATGTATAAGGTTATACCCTGACAATTCGGGTATTTATCGGGCCTTTCTTTTTTAAGTCGGTCACGTCAACATGACTACACCTCGCCTGATGGTAAGCTAAAGGCAAAGTCTCTGGAATGGGAGTCACCATTGCAAACACCGATAGTGCCCGATAGTGCCACAATGGTGGCACTCAGCTTGACGGCCTCATTAAATGCTTTTTCACGCCCCGCTTAAAGAACTGTATAATTTATGCCCAAAACGGCAGGGTATAAATCCATTTACATAGATGAGTTTATGCCTGGCATTATTCGGGATTTGAAATTGAACAAGGCTTAAAGCCTTATTTACCTAATTGTCAAAGTGTGAACGCGTTTGTAGGTCCAAGTCAACCATCTCACCGGCTAGTCTGACCACCTCTTGACCCATGCACTTCTTCTTCTTCAACCTAGCGTTGAAAGTCACATCCAAAGCCTTCACCTCGGAGTCTGGGGTCCGCTTTACCAGTCTTAACTGCGGATTTGGCTGGACGCCTGGACCTCGATATTTCTCCGTGAAGCGACTGCCATCTGACCTTCACAACCCAATGGTGATATTAGACGATATCAAAGCATTGCAGCTAGCCCGTTGTTGCTGGACTTTTTAGGGCTCCAACTACCCGTAACGACTGTCATAGATGTTTGTATGGCTCTACACTTATAGTTATGCATTTTAAAACATAAGTTGTTATTTAAAATCACAACCAGACACTTCGATTCGACATTCGACGAGTATATTTAGAGACAAAAGGCCAGATTCGGCAGGCTGTTTGTTATAAATTGGTCACGTGCTCTATGAAGACATCTTTACTACGGCATACCTACGTGTTATTTAACGTATTTTATTATGAATTCCGTTGGCGCGAGGCTGCACTGAACGTGCGCGTGGACCGAGCCCATCTCAAGGTGATCGCTTAGATCACCGCGCATTGCTTACTTACTTGTCACGTCAAGTTATACGTAACATACCACCACATAACAAAAACTTATTTAATGATATACGCTGTATAGTTGTCTGAAACACTACAGTATAATAAAATAAGTGGGTACTTATAAGCCAACTTGGAGTGCAAGGAATTGCCCAGTAAGGCATTACCTTGCACTCCAAGTTTACCTTACACCCATAGTATGTGATCCGAGAAGGCGTTTAGATTAAGTAATACCTATTCGAGTCCGACGTAACCGGACAAAAAATAAAATGGCGAAATGTTAGAAACCTACCACAGCCCTGAAGAAACTGAGTAAGAGAGCATTTTTGGAGCTCTTCGTGGACTCAAATCGTTGACTGAGAATAAAGCTACATTAAATTTCATGCTTTTGAGTTATTTTAGCTCCTTGAGTCTACACGCTTGTAATAAGTATAAGGTTTCAGTTTCCAAAATTTCAAGTTTGCAAAGCATATTAGCACAGCTTTATGTAAATCTAAAATTATCTAAATGAAATCTGCAATAATAGTGCAAGAGAAAATACAATCTTGTCCCAGATAACTGTATAGGACCCACTTCGAGTGGCGATCGAGATATTCTATTCCTAACCAGCGTAAGGACTCAATACAAGGCTATATTTACATTCCTCTGTAAATGAAAAACATAGACCCGAGACCGCAGTCTCTAGATTGCTTTGAACCTACTTTGCTGACTTTTGCTAGTGATGAGATGTAAGGTATTTTGTATTGGAGATGTTTGTATTGGCAACACTGATCTTAAATTTAACAGATGGTTAGTAAAAATAGAATTTCACTTTGTAATGCTTTGTAAGTTGTAGGTACCTACTAAATTATTGATTTATGTTTTTATAAGGTTTAGGATTATACACTTCCTGAGTATGAAACCATAAAATACTGACAAATTCCAGTGGAGCTTCAGGCTTCATTTTGAAACGAAGTTTTTGCACGAAATTTCGGAAATTATGCACTTTAGGGCAAAATTCATAGATAGGTACCACTATTATTGTAGAGAATAATTTCGCATCTTTTGTTTCATAAAAGTTTTTTTTTTAACTTAACAGTTAACTAATTAATGAACAAGTCTTTCGAGTTCGTGATAACTCTTTCGCCATTATCTACCTTTTTCGATACCTATGAGATCATTAATGGGAAATATATCACGCGGTTACTAATAATTATAAAATGACGCAAGTCAATAATAAATGCGTCATCACTTTATTCTAAAACTACATTAAAAATTAAATTATCAGGAAGGTACACTATCCCAGTAGGGACAGTACCTATGCTGTACCTAATAATATGTAATTACGTTAAATACTTTCTTTAAAAGTCTATTACACAGAACAAAGAATTTAATGTTCTGTGGTCTATTAAATGTCATTAATAAGATAATCAAGTAAATGTGACAGTGATTGTACCTATTCGTATAAATTGCATTATTACGTAAATATGTACCTAGGTATAATGAGGGCAGTTAAAACAAATTCGTATTTCTAGATATTTATATATCTAGTTTAAATAGATAGATATAGATGACACCTATTGAAATTTAGATATTTTTAACCCTCTATGCGAGTAGAAGTTAGCTGTTGAACATATATATCCCAAAGTTACAGATTAAACAGTCTTGCAGCGCCTTATCGCCTATATTCAAGGGCATTATCTTGATCGTTAGTAAAAACCTACACCTTAATATATATAACAATTAAAAAACAAGGTTAAATAGTTTTGAACTGGATGATAAGTGACAATATGTAGTTTTTAATCAGGTTGTATGAATAATGAAATTTACTAAGAGGCAGTCTTAGCACAAAATAAAGGATAAGTTTGAAAACCCTACTAGAGTCCATTAGGTAGGGTCATTTCGCCGGTTCTCGACCGTTTAGTGGAGTTGTCAACTTCGGAACGAAAAATAAAATTGAATTAATATGAATTATTGATAGAGAATATTTTTGATACATAGTAAATATAGTCTATTTTCCTTTAATATCCTTTATCTTCCATTAAGATCATGCAATAATTTTACAGAAAATAATAAACCCAAAAATGCCGATTTCGCCAGTTCTCGACCGAAATTTCCAGTTCTCGACGTTATATTCGCCAGTTCTCGACTATTAGGTGAGATGGCAAATATGTGAAGTAAAACATTAGTAATTATTAATTTGTAATCTAATGAAACCCGTATTTTGACAGAATTTAATATACATTATGTTATTACAATAAACTGATGTTAAATAATCATTATAAAGTTGATAACACGACTATAATATTTACAAATCAGTGTTCTTCCTCTGCTTTATCAACCTTTACTAACTAAAATTAAAGTTTATTTCTTAATGGCACTCATTAGCCTATTTTAGTCCACTGCTGGCAGTAGGCCTCTCCCAATGTGCGCCATAGTACTCGATCTTTCACCTTCCTCCAGTCTATCCTAGCCACCTTTTTCAGGTCATTTATGTCCATCCTAGGTACTGTTCCATCTTCCGTTTGCCAATCAGCGGTCTCCACTATAGAACTCGTTTGCTCTACGATCATTATTAGTCCTTCAGCAGATGTAGCCAGCCCATTGCCACTTCAGCTTGCTTATTCTGCGAGTTATCTCGGCAATTTTAGTCCATTGGCATAACGAATCCTTCAAAGAATCAGGATTATTATCCTTCAAAGGATCATAGCTTGCTCCATAGCCCGCTGCACGACTAGGTTGTGGACGAACCTTACTGTTGTCCACGCTTCGGCACCGTATATTTTAACAGATAGAATTCACTGGTTGAAGAGACCATGTGGTAAGCCGAAGTAATTTGCCAAATGCTTTGTGAAATAAAAGTCACAATAAGGATTCAATTAGGTTACCCAATTCAATCCTTAAGGTGACTTTTAACTCGAAGTTGTTTCCACCGAGCTGGATAACCTGCACAAGGTAGACATTATTCTTGAACAACTCTCCCTTCAATGGCAATTGGTCTTGGTGTAACCAGTTCCGGCGTATGTATACACCAATACTGACGCGCCGAGAGGATCCATTTAGGCTGTGCAGCAATTTGCTCAGCTGCTCCAGCAACTCTGTAACTATGATAATGTCGTCGGCGTACTGATGATGCGAGATGTACTCACCGTTAATGTCCATACCTATATGTACCCACCGAAAATAGTAGTCGGAATATGGTATAGGCCTATTTAATTGCACTATCCTGTTCTCGACCTAGAAGGTTTTACAACACTTGATATTGTTAACGTGCTTGAAAAAGTCTGGTCGCGAACTGGCTGACATGATTCTCATGTAAATAAGATTCAAACTCACAATCTAAGTTCAGTAATTTCTTTAACAATATGTATAAAAACATGCAAGTGTTTGAACTCGGTGACGCCAATTCTCGACGGTGCGGGTCGAGAATTAGGTATTCTACAAAAATGAGGTAACAGTTACCGACCATCCAATTATACACACTTTTCAAATAAATTTACAATAACTCCTATATTTAATAGATATTATACTTCATTATCTATCTGTACAAATAACAAACAAGTCCAAAACATAAAACGACAATTTAAAAATCTAGGGTCAACTGCAGAACCTCCTCACTTTTCTTTTCGTAGTGAAGCACGCTTTCTGTCATGTTCTTAGCGAACCACATATTTCAGTATTTTTTTACTCCCTACTCTGTTTGCACATATGCACTTTATCTCTTTGTGTCTACAACCGAACTATTTGAGATTGCCACAGTATTTTTGTTTTGCTTCTAATCGTATCGGTATTGCTGTTCTACGCCGATTAGCCAAACAGGTCGGTAAAAAAGTCGGGAACTGGCGTCGGTCGAAAACAGGCGAAACTACCCTACTTGATATATAAGCCTCACCCATGTACCTACGCCATAGTATCTACTGGTCGTCGTTCATCTGGCTGGGGGAAGCGGTCTGAAATACCTACTACGGTCTTTCAAGATGGCCAGCCTAAAGTTGTAACTTCAGTTTGCTGCGTTTCTGCGAGTTAATGTTAACTGTAGTTCTTTGTCGGATAACCTCATTTTGAATTATAATATCTTTCAATGAAACTGCAAGCATAGTTCACTCCATAGCCCGCTAAGTGAACTTTTGATTTGTGGACTAGTAATTCCGTGGATGTAGGTACCTACACATTTCGACAAGATTAGGTAGGTATAATACTTGCAAGATGCACCTGCAATAGGTATGTAAAAACTGGCTGCAACAGTTTTCCAACTAGTAGGTACCTACCTTAGGATAAGCTTATCCCTCATCCCAGTTTTATACGGAATCCTGACTGCGGGAGACACATTCGCAATTAGCCAATTTTTGTTCTTGGTAAACACATTATTTTTTCTGCTAACTTAATTGAAGAAACCTGTTATTTTTATTTTTATTCCATGATGTCACACGTAAGGTTACGTTTAAAGTCGATAGTACCTAGTTCATCATTCTAGACTTGTGGAACGGATCTGCGAGTGGCCGGATGGAGAAAGTACCTACCTATAGGAATTATTCCTGTCACGACATTCTGCATCATTAGGTAATATTTGCTTACACGCTATTTTCTACAGATTTAAATTAACGTCCACGGCAGTTTGATACAGCGGTTACTGGTTATTGCCACAGAAAACCTTACAACCCTACAATGCTGTCATCAGCAGAATTAGGTAAGTATATCTTTTACTTTTAGTTGTAGATAAAGAGCTCATCTATCTATCTAAGTTACATAGTAAAGTGATTATCGTGTCTAATCATTAAGTCTCGCATAAGTTATAAAAGTGATACCTACACTTCACAATTTTTTCAAGGCAACCCTTATGTTCCTATATATTTTAACCCTAAAATAACTAATATCTATACACAAAATACGTCTTCAGATGCTACCAAAGATGTTTCACAATGCAGCAACACTCACATTAACTTAACTGATGATTCAGTCAGCGTTCATAATTGTCTCGTTTGTTCCACGGTTAGGTATATCGAACAGTTTGACACCTAATTATCAGTCCAAAAGTGGTAAGCCAGCCTTAAAATTCGTTATCTAACGTGTGAAGGCTACTGAAGGTAATGGTAGAACATCTTAAACAAAGGTTAAACAATAAAATGTTATCGGAATAGATTTTTTCGCGTTACTTATTTATCAGAATAATAACTACTACCTAATTGTTTGGTAGGTACATAATCACATGCTAAAAGATATTATACTTAATCTAAGTGAATTAATAGTGGTAGGTACTCAGTCAGTAATAACAAGATAGGTAACTAAGTACGTATATACACCTATCGCCTATAGCTATACACAGCCTGCTGGCAGCAGAGTAACCTGTTTAGCGGGAAGTATCGCAAGCAATATGCACGTACCGCAACGAGAAAATTACTGAACAATTTTCTTTATTATCTCATACTTAACCGCTTAAAAATAAATAGTAGCTACCTATTCAATTAAAATCCAATCCTTACCTTATAACACTTTGGACATTTTGCACCAAAAGAACTAATCACAAACACTTTCTAAATAAATAAAATGTTCAAACGTAGAAGCCTTCGCAGGCTCGGTTCGCGGAGGTAGATGACGGAATGCGACTCTTGCGCAGGTAGAGCCCGTGTTGGTGCGCTGCGCTTGTGTGAGTGGAATGTAACTACACTGTAGCGATATTATGGTGTTGATACTGCGCTTGTGTGCGTAGCGTAAACTCGGAGTCTCGGTCCTCGGACGCTACAGAGCGATAAAGTATATCCGTAGAGCATCGAGTTATGAAGGTGCAATCGTCATTAAGACTTACTTTTTATTGATTGCGTCGTCTTATTGTTAGTGTTAGTTCCTCTCATTATCAGTGCTGGTTTGTTTATTAAACTAGGTAGGTGCGCTCGCAACTTTGGATAGATGGGGAATAATTTGTCAAGCTAATAATATTTTTGTAGGTAGGTATGAACGAGTAAGTTAATGTTCAAATATTTGCACATAAGTAGGTAGTATAGGTATACAAAACATAATACATACGCAGACACAACAGATGTGTACAGGCTGTACGAATAAAAAAAGTAGTTACACCTTTTTTTTTCCGTGCAGAAATCCTCATGGATACCCACCCCGCGGCCAGCGGGGCAGGTTATGTCGGACTCTTGCCGACTAAAACCGCACGCCGTCTAGGGTCTTCTGACGCCAGGGCACCCCGGCATGACCCGGGCCATCTCCGGATTCGAGATGGCCCCCTCGGGTTTGGGAACCGCGTGGTTCCCGTCATGCCACCGGAATAGGGGGGGTGCGCTTTCGCGCGCCGCCGCCCGGCCTGCTTCTGCTAGGGTGACAGGCGGCTCCACCCGTCACCCCCAGGCCAGCGCTCATGGAGGACGGAGGTCGGCAGACCTCCGACGCCTTAGGCGTCCGCGCCCGCCGCCGTCCGGGAGAGCTCTGTGCAGCCTCTCCCGAACTAAAAGTAGTTACTTACACCTAATACGGACCATAGGACTTTAGCAATTCAATATTTTGCAAATTCAAAATTTTGCAAATTCAACATTTTGCAAACTCAACATTGTGCAAATTTGACATTGTAATTGTGTGGTTTCCTAAGTAGGGTTAGGCAGATATGAGGGGAGGGGATTAAAAAAAACAGTGTTTACGTTCAATTATTTATTTCACAGAAATTGTTGAAACTGTTGGTTTATCATTATCAAAATAAAATTAGTATTGCGATTATTTACCATATAAATTATCAAAAAGCTATTAATATATAACTAAATTCCTCACTAATGCATTAGGAACTTAAATAACATTTTTAATATAAAGAGTAACATAGACAATGGAGAAGTCTGACTGACGCTGACGTCACGATAAATTATATAATAGGCAAGAATATTTACAAGGAAATTTCTAATGTTCTTGATAATAGGTCCCTATTTCTAACCTTAGTTAAGTAACTAATATCGTAAATTAGTTGTGTCTGTACATTGGAGATTATAAAAAATACTTGGGCTATGTGGAATGAACGATTCTGAACACAAAATATTCTGTTTGTTCGCGATGGATGTAAAAACTACATAACTTCTTAAAGGTCTTGGTCAGACTTAATATCTATCGTATGTTTGATTGCAACGATTGCAATAGGCTTGTGTCCTAAATTTGAAAAAATGGTTAATACAATACTTCTATACCCCAATGACCCCAAAAATATATTATTTTGATTTAAAAAAAAAATAATTTGAATTTATGTCTAAAACACTCCAAACTGTCATGGCGTTTTTTGTGACGTCACGACCTCCCAAACGAACTTTAAACTCTTCTACAGCGGAATCGTGTTGTAAGCTGACGTAAACACCACAGACAATAATGCAAGATGTGACGTCATGCTATCTGATTGGTGTTTGATGTCACGTGTCTAATGTCTAATTTCTTCAAATTTATTTTGTGAAAATAAAAGTAATCTTTATTTTGTATACCAAACTATACTGCTTTTTGCTATCTTTATAACAAGAATAGCCGCTAAGAACATATATAATATATCAACCCCATTTATTCTTGATGGACACAAGCCTATTGGTTGAGTAGAACCGGAGATATGACCAAAAAAGGCTAATCGATCACCGCTCGGGTGGAGCCGCGGGCATTAACTAGTATATTATAGCAACTATCTACAACTTCATCAGAAAATAGAACTAAAATAACTAAATGGTATTTGGTCAGTGCTCAGACAGTAACACCTCACTTATAATTATTTTCTGCGTGTTTGTAAAATAAGTATAGTTAATAACTTTATCTACTGTGTGTCCTTCCATAATGAAACGGCTGTGTGATATCAAAACCCAGTATCTGCATTAAACTAAAATTTACATGAGCGTCGAAAACCGTTTGTATATCTTTGACAGCGTGCCGTTTTTAAATACTAGCCGTTTGCCGTACCTACATTCTTAACAGTGATGCCTAGTGATATCATAGTTTTTGCTAACATAGTACGTAGGTCGAAAAATGTAAAAACACTCGTTTTTTTAATATCAGATACTAGGTTTTCAAATTGGACTGCCAAAAAGTGATAATGTAATTATTATGAACACATTTATTAAAATTTAATCGTTTTATGATATTTATTCATTTTTAATCTATGAGGGTAAAGTAGGGTGAAATGATGTACTTACATGTAGGTAAAGTCAAAAGCATCAGAACTTGCCTAAAATATTATTTGTATCTACAGTAAATATATATTATCTGTAAAATCGTTTATGTGAGGTAGTTGTAATAGTTCAGTAACTTCATCTTGTACGTACTTTGTAGTACTAGATTTATCAGTGTATTTTTAAAGGCACCTATTGTATAAAGATACAAACTCCAATCTCCAATCGCGTTAACTCCAATTTGCATTTTGTCCACTTAGCATTTAGTCAACTGGCAGTTTATTGCTATTCTCATTTAATGCTTCTAGCATTTAGTTCTAAAAACATGTAAAATATTATGTAATTTTTTTAATTAACAGATAAATTTATGCAAAAAAAAATTGCGAAATGGACGTTTTGCGAAGTGGACGCGAATGCGTAGTGGACTATTTACGAATATGACGTTCCGCGATGTGGACGAAGTGAAACGAAATGCCGTCTGTTCAAACGCTTTATAGAACCGAAGCAAACCGGTCTGACTTTACTAAACGAGAGGTGCCAATACAAACGCGTAGGTAGGTACTGTACTATGGGATCCAAGACGCCATTTTGTTTAGCAGTATAATATTATCATAGCTATATGTGCATACATTAATATAATTACACTATAGATTATTCCTATGTCATTATGCACAGAATCGTCAATTATCTGGTTAAATACTGGCATTTTTTTTTCTAAACAACTTCTAATGGCAATTTCATCCCTATTCACCCCGTTGTAGCGATATATATTATTATTTGCGGAACATGTAGAAAATGCGAGGTCAAGTGCAATCTGCTATTACACTTAGTTTCGATATTTGAAATCACTAAATGTTATACATTTTTTATTCAAATTTGCAGAAAATAAATCACGAAACAAATTATTATGTACCCTTTATTTGCGGTTTTTCTGCTGATAATACAAAACATTACACTTGCGGCTAACAGTATCTCAGCGCGATATTTTTTCTATTTGACTTTCATATTAAACTTATTGTATCATTTTAGATAATTTTACATACAAAGCACTTCAAATATTTAATCAAATTCTCCAACCAACCTATACACACAACATTTTCTTCAAATACAGCTATAACAACAAAAAACATTACTTTATTTGATCTCTAATATACTTCGTCGCAGTAAATCAAAATAGGCCAGCTATTTGAGAAGTATAAAATGCATAATACAGGTAACAATCTTAAAAATTAACCAACTTATTATAATTATCACTATCGATATGTCATACTTATAATAGTTAAACATAATTCAATAAAGTTTAAACAATTTTTAAACAAATGCTTTGTTCTCCGGATATACTTACTACTAATAAAGATGATGACCAGTCGTCAGATTCTGCCCAAAACTGCCTAACGAATGTTTTCTTTTTCTTTGAAATATACTTTTTATACTTAGCTATTACTTATCTAACCTGAAACGACGATTTTTTATTATTTTTGGTCCACAAAATAGATCGAAAAATAAATAATCAAATTAAGTCAAAATTTATAACATTTGAGATTTCTTATGATAGTTTTATTATGCATTACACTCCTAACGCAATGTGAAGAGATAAATGTGTTATTCTTTTCTTTTAGTTGTGACGTCACTACTACGCATTTTGAATGGAAAATTTTTTATTTGGTTCGAGACTTTTCAAAATCAACTATTTATGATAAAAATATTTCAATTTAGCAGTTCATTATACTAATATGGCTTTCATTGGGAGAGACCTATGTTTTTTTTTTATATAGGACACGTCAAAATGACTTTACCTCGCCTGATGGTAAGCTAAAGGTGGACTGCAATAGGCTAATTTGAATGATACTTATAACCTAGTTGATAAATCAGTCATCATCCCTATTGTAGACCTTCGAGGTCTCGTATGCAACCGGGAATCCCGCCAGAAGATGGTGTTAGTAGATTTAAAACAAGCACATCAAAAAATCATTTTCTAACTAATTTAACGAAAAAGATTCATTACCGTCATTCAACTCTGTATATCACAGGTTGTAAATACCAATTTTTTATAATGAATTAAATTCTCTTATAATATTATCGCAACCAACATTAAAATTCACTATTTATCACAACAAACAAACATCGTACAGATACGGGCACGTAACTTGGCCAGGTTTGAGGTAAGTTCGCGCATCGTGCACTTTGAGCCAATCAAATGATTCAAAGTACGAACGAACGGAACGTTGATTCGCTACAAGACGTCTCTCGGAGACATCTGATTGGTCCGTCAAGTGACAGACCAATCATATGTCCGCGACGGCGCAACCGCGTCTCCCGCAACCCGCTCATACCTCAAAGGGGACCTAAAAATCGACCTTTGCGCATATGACGCGTCTGGCCAATTTACGTGTCGGTATCTGTAACATTAATAGAATTTATCTTATATACTTTGATTACTAAATATACATACATACACACAAATCACGCCTTTTTCCTATTGGGGTAGGCAGACATCATCGGCATACGCCTTTCGCTTCTTCAACTTTCATAATTGTCTTCATACAAGCCTTTCTCTAGAATGTTCTGGATCTGATCAATATGCGGACGCCAAGGTCGGCCTTTACCGGGTTGTCCATTCACCCTCGCCTCATATATAAATCTGTTTCGTCGTTACCAAATATAGATATTCATAATATAATTATTATACAGAAAATATTATTATTAAAATCACATCTTTATTCCTCCGGAATAGGCAGAGACAGACCATCAGAGGGCCAATTTGTCTTAAAAAAATATATTCAAAATTAAGTCTCAATCTCATGATTGTTTCGGGAGATCGGTATGAGATCTAGTCTAGATTGAAACTGAATTCTGATCATATTTTACTACAAGGGTTGGCCCTCTGCTTGTACGAGGATTAATGTTACCATGATATGGTAATATGATGTATATACAAATAATAAAATACCATGATATATATACAAATCTTTAGACTATACTAAGTCGCTGTTTATGGCATGTACATTATGAAACGCAAGAGTTACATAGAATATTAATAAACCTATTTGGCACGCATGACAGTCTGTGCAGAACCATCATTTTCAAATACATTTTCACTTATCGGACATAAGTTTCGTCACATATTGTATATTTGAACCATATCACATCCAAACCTAAAATTAAAAACCATTATTATTCCTAAGATTGAACACAAAAAATCATTTTAAACGTAAATTGTGTAGTACGTATATCAAATATATATACATTTATCTAGTGTTAGTGGCTACCCTAATAATCATTAAAATGGCCACTTTTTAGCACTATAAAACCTACGGACGGAACGCTCTGCTCACACACTAGTCAGCCACTACGGGGCAAACGACATTCGATTCGTCAGTTAAAGAAGTGAGAAAATAATAAAAATACAGCATGTTTTGTGCAGCAAAATGGTGTAAAAACTGTAGTGACAGTAATAAAAAATATCCAGGAATTACATTTCAATTAAATTCGGGTAACACGTTTGCAACCCAAAATTCACTCACACATGGTTAGCCACCGCCACTTTTGTGACATAAGTCTCGTCTTCAGCGCATTCTGTCTGTAGATTTTATATATCTAAATTATTCTAGTTTTGCCCTAGTGTCTACTGCTAACACAGTTCACTTCTATGAAAAGCACTAGAAGGTCGAGGTAGTGGACCCATACGCCTCTGCTTCAGTTGGAGGGGGGGGCATTGGTGCATCCTCTTCGTATATCATGGTCAGTTTGCTGTATTCGCGTTTTCGGCCATTCTGTAATATTATTATTATTCACTTTATTTTAATTATAGACATATAAATTACATTTTTAAATAATACAAAAAAATATATACATTTAAAAATATAAAAAATAGTACCCCACCGGCATCGGGTACAGGGACCAAGCTACCGGTGGTTAGGGCTCCAGAGAAAGGAACCTCCTCACAATACGTGCCGTGTCGAGGAGTACTGCCTTCTGCATCAGTCCCTTAACCCAGCCACCCAACCCAATTATTATTATTTATTTATTTATTTATCAACTTCACACCAACTATCATAACAGGATGAATCCCAATCCACACACAATCTGAACCACAGGAGCCATTGGCAAAAAAAAATATTTTGGACAAACATTTGTGTATGTATGTACCTATGCGTGTCTGTATGTATGTATTTATTTCTGTGTGTATGTGTGTATGTCTGTATGTATTTCTGTGTGTATGTCTGTATGTATTTCTGTGTGTATGTGTGTATGTATGTTTGTCTGTATGTATGTTTGTCTGTATGTTTGTGTGTCTGCATGTATTTGTGACTGTATGTATGTGTGTCTGTATGTATGTGTGTCTGTATGTATATGTCTGTGTATGTGAGTCTGTCTGTGTGGCAAAATTGTTTTTGTTTTTTTTAAATCAATGCTAATGAATTATAATAGTTACCTTAGTCGAATTAACAGCACTTTCTTCACCAGAGCTACTCGAGCTGGTGATACCTTCTTCAAGCATCAACCTGGCCGCCTGTCCTTCTAACTGCATATCCAGGTACAGCTGACCCAATTGATCATTGACTAGTGATGGCTGCAAGCATGAAGGCAATTGGGCCAATTAGAGATGGAGTTAGGGTTGTCATTTGAGTGGTCGTCAGATTCAGCTTACTAGTAGTTTTTGGGTACACGAGAAATTTGTATTATTTGGGTACCTACATTAAAAAACCTGAATCTTTTTTGTCAAATTTCACATTTACTTAACATCATCATTCTCTGAACCTTTTTCCCAACTCAGTTGGGGTCGGCTTTCCAGTCTAACTGTGATGCGGCTGAACTTCGATATTTTCCGTGAAGCGACTGCCATCTGACCTCCACAACCATTGGTCATTATGACCAATGGCGATATGAAAGTTCCAAGTTAGACTGGTTGGACTTTTGTGGGCTCCAACTACCCGTAACGACTGCCATAGATGTTTGTATGGCAACCGGGACCGACGGCTTAACGTGCTCTCCGAGGCACTAATAAACCTGCGATAAATACACACATAACTTCGAAAAGTCATTGGTGTGTGCCATAGTGAACCTGGGATCGAACCCGAGACCTCGTCTCAACAGTCCATTACCCAAACCACTAGGCTACCGCGGTACTTCACATTTACTTAGCACCACTATAAATTAGCATAACATAAATAAACTCACGCCTATATCCCCGAGGGGTAGGCAGAGGTGCTAGCACCCACATTTCGCCAGTTTATGTTTAGGTCCCAATGTAATAGGTGGCGAGCCTATTGCCATTAACCGGGCACTTATAAACCTGCGATAAATTAGGTGGTGTATTATCAAAACATATAACGCATCAAAATTTGTTCAGTCATTTTTGCGTACATTGTGAACAGTAGATAAACAGACAAAAATTCCAAAAACATTTTTGTGTTCAGAATCATTCATTTAGCAATAAACCAAATATTCTTTTGTAAAATTTACAATGTACAGACACAATTTACAATTTTTCACAACCTTCACAAACAAATCGCATATTGGGTATTAGTTATTCGTGTAACAGGAAAGAGAAAAGAACTAATGTACAGTTGGCAGCAAAAGTTGGTGGTGTTGAATAAATTTCAAACTTCAAGAATGAACATTTTTCATTAGGTATATTTGTGATCAAAATTGAAATATATTTCAATAGGCCCACCAAGTTATTCTGCTCAGAAATTAATTTATACGATCTGAAAAAGATTATCACTTTTGACGCTACGAACACATACCTGCCCTTGTCCCAATTATTTGGGGTCGGCAAACATGGTATTCTTCCTCCATACATTCCTGTCAGATGTCATCTCTTCGGTTACTCCCTTCCTTGCCATATCCTCTTTCACGCACTCCATCCATCTTTTCTTAGGCCTACCTCTACCCTAAAAGCCCTCCACATTCATACTTAGAAAATTTTAACAACATTACTTTCATCTCTTCTCATAACATGTCCATACACTCGCTTCTCAATTTTTCATTGGTGCAACTTTCAAACTTCCTCTAATGTACTCATTCCTTATTCTGTCCATTCTTGTCACACCACACATCCATCTTAATATTCGCATCTCCGCTACATGCAGCTGTCTTTCTTCCGTCGCTTTCAAAGCCAAGCATGACGACCATCGAACATTCAGTTTCTTCAAAATCTTTTGTACTAACCTGCTCAAGAGAATTCAATTTTTGTTTATCAGCACTTAGGACTTCGTCCATGTTTTTCGTTAGGATTTGGTATTTGTAGATCAGCTCTGAAGTGACGCACACCTAAACATAAGAATATATATTATAATAAACTTTCCAGGAGTAGACCTAGAGGGTTAGTCGAGTAGGTTAACACATTACAAGCAAAGCAGGCAACTCGTTGAATGCCAAGCTGAAATGCCTGGTCTAACGCGGGTGGCCAAAGATTTTTAATTTCGTCGAAGCGGAGTTAGCAGTTTCCCCGTGAGCAGTCAAAGGGTTAAGCAATACTAGTCAAGCAGTCTTTAGAGCGGCTACTCACACACCTGCCGCAGGGGCAATATAAGGTGTAAACGTGGGGATGCCCTTAATTGTGCGTACTGTAAGGTTTGAAAGAAATTTCAATCAACGCTTAGGCTGTGGAACGATCTCCCTGCAGTGGTTTTCCCTGGCGGCTACAATATGGGGTTCTTCAAGAAGGGCATTAGAAGGTTTTCGCAGGGTCGGCAGTGCAAATGTGACGCCGTGGTGTTGCACGCGTCCATAGGCCACGGTAACCGCTTTCCATCAGATGGGCCGTGTGCTTGTCTGCCAAGTGGTATAAAAAAAATTGCTACCTGTGTGTAGGCAAGCAGCGACAACCTAGATAGGTGGCAGTGTCATCCCCACTTTTAAACCCTAAATTGCCCCTGCGGTAGGTGTGTAAGTCGCTTTTACGAGTCATTATTCTTAACATAAATATCTTAAGGTAGAGAGAAAATTATGGGAAGAATTTTTTTTGTATTTTAATGATTATTTAAATTACCTTTTCCAACCATGGTGGATCCATATTTCTCCTTGCTACTCTTTTCATCGCTTTCGGTTCGTAACTAGTAGAATTACTGGTCAATGAATTCTAAAACAAATTATTATTATGTAGACACGTAGAGTAAAATAATTGAGTAAAAATAGTTGGGTTAAGACTAAATAGTGTTGGTGAAATTTTCACTTTATAAAAAAAACTATAATTGCGAAAAATCTCTTTGTATATCGTGTTTCGATGACGTCATGCTATGAGAATCTTTTTTTTATTCTCATGAAATTAAAAAGAGTGAGAGGTGGAGAAAAAGAGAGATAAGTATAGAAAAAGGGAGGGAGATAGAAAGAGGGGGAGGTGGGGTGAGAAAACAAATATTGAGAAAAAAAACTTTCCAACGAATTGAAAAGAATCCTTTTAAAAAGCCCCTCAACTTGTTTTATACTTGAAAAGCTACGTTTGAATAATGTGGTAAATGTCGTATGTTTTGAGATACAGTAGTAGTGACTATTGGGTCTTCTGTATTCCAGGTTCCAAATTGGCGATCTCATTTAAAAACTATTCAAATAAGGATGTGATAAATACAATGACTTCTTCTTCAACCTAGCGTTAATCCCAGTCGTATCCAAAGCTTTCACCTCGGAGTCTGGGGTCCGCTTTACCAGTCTTAACTGCGGATTTGGCTGGACCTCGATATTTTCCGTGAAGCGACTGCCATCTGACCTTCACAACGCAATGGTGACATTAGGCGATATCGAAGCATTGCAGCTAGACCGTTGTTGTTGGACTTTATAGGGCTCCAACTACCCGTAACGACTGCCATAGATGATAAATACAATGACTAAATAAATGAGCGCGAGTGTGACGCCCCTGGTGTTGCACGCGTCCATAGGCCACGGTAACCGCTTTCCATTAGTGTGGGCCGTGTGCTTGTCTGCCACCTAAGTGGTATAAAAAAAATGAATCATATTCTTACCCGCAATCTCTTGTCATTACCAGCCTGTTTCTTATTATCAATACTTTCCTCAGCACTGCCAGATTCTGTTTTGAAGAATGACGAATAGAACGAGGAATAACTGGATTCTCCATCAGTCCTATCGACGGCCTCTTCACTATTACCAAACCTACTCAGTTTGTTTTCATTAATAGCTGCTCGAGACGTATCAGGCACCGCCTCAGTACTCTGAAGTCAGTAATATTTAGAAATTCAGTTTGATTATATATACAGAAAAAAAAAACACACATTCACATTTCACATTATCATAACGCATTTTTATAACCAAAAGAGCGAAAACAAAACAAAAAGGGCACACACAAGTTTTTGAGCTGCTGACAATGTACAAATGCTTGAAATTGACATAAAAAAATAAGTTATTGATAAAAAAAATTGAGCGTAATATTATGTTCCAAGAATAGTCTTCCCCGCCCTTTCCTAACCTCCCCAACACGTCCTAGCCCCCCTTCCCTTCAGGGTTAGCAGCGCGTATGTGACACCCTTAGTGTTGCACACGACGTTCATAGGCCACGGTGACCGCTTCCCATCAGGTGGGTCGTGTGCATGTCTGCTACCTACGTAGTATAAAAAAAGTCTTGGCGGGAATCTTAACTTAGTGAGGTGTAAAGAATCGATAAAATGCCATCTCGCAGAGCGATAGCTATGCTCAGGCCCTTGCCGCTACTGTGCGGCATCGTCATGAAACCAATTACTAGACCACGATGGTAACATCGACACGAGAGAAGAACAGGGGGTATATTCCACAAAAATTGAACTGTATCAATGGAAAAAATAAAACCTCGTATATTTTTGACTTATCGAGGTAAAATCTTCCAGTTTGGGTTAACAACCGTTTCTGGGGGGAAAATTTAGCACTTTAGTAGCTCCAGAAGTAAAAAAAAGTCAGAGAGCCAGCCCAATTTGTTTTTTGTCATCTGCTACATAAGATCAGGTACTTAAACTGCGTTAAAACACGTAAGAAACTACATAAAGTTATTCAAGTTGAAAAATTAAACAGTGGCCAAATCACCAAAATATTTCCAGTTTGAGCTCCAAAGTTTTACAAAGTTGGCAATCAGGGTGTATCCCATCTGCCCCGGTGACTTGGCCCGGTGCCGGGCCACATAGGAAAAAAAAGTTTTAACTGGCCTGTTGATATGTTGACCGGGCCAGATGACACAAATCAAGTGCCATCGTCCCCGGTAAGGGAAAAATAGAGGATACGCCTCGTAATTTTTTTTATATATAGGACATGTCAATTTGACTTCACCTCGCCTGATGGTAAGCTGAAGGTAAAGTTACCATCAGGCGAGGTGAAGTCAAATTAACGATTCCTATATACCTATAAAAAAATTATGAGGCGTATCCTCTATTTTTCCGTACGATGGCACTTGATTTGTGTCATCTGGCCCGGTCAACATATCAACGGACCAGTTAAAACTTTTTTTTCCTATGTGGCCCGGCACCGGGCCAAGTCACCGGGGCAGATGGGATACACCCGGCAATCATAACCTTGACGTAGTTTGACTCCAAAATGGTACACATACTGCTGTGGCAACTGTAGAAAACGCAAGCGATTTGTACAGTGTGACCAAGAGGTCAGAAAAATTCTACGAGGGTGACCAGGAGACCAGGTTTATAGAAGAGAATCTGTAGGAGCTCAAATAATAAGTGTAAAGTATATAACGCCAGCATAGATTTCGAGCTGAAATCAACAGAAGTCGATCTCATTATGGCTAAAGTACCTCTACACTAACAGCTAACGATCCAACAGTAACTTTGTTTATCGATGTGTCAGCAAGTTCCGTTTGGAGCCGAGTAGAAACGATGTCTTCTCGTACCAAGAAAGGTTGACTGTAACAACACGAAGATTTTTTTTTTACTATACTGTCTATAGAATCAATCAATGTTATGAAAGATGCAGGCTCATTTCTTGCCATAAAATGGTGCATACAATAAATTATCGTCATGGAGTTCGTCATGATGGGATAGTTTCCGGAATGCGTAGCCGGAATGCCTTTACATGCGGCTGTTTGTCAGAGCTGTCATTGTTCTGACATAATAATTTAAGAGACCTAATTATGCAAATAACTTGCAGTCTTATTCAGATGAATTTCGGTCTTATGCAGATGACTTGCGGTCTTATGCAATTGACAAGGACTTGCGGTCTTATTTAGATGACTTGCGGTCTTATGCAATTGATTTACGGTCTTATGCAGATAACTTGCGGTCTTATGTAAATGAGTCAGCAATTGCCATATTGATATGCAAACCAGTTAAATGGCTTACAGAAGCTTAGATTGGCCTAAAAAGGAATGACTATAATATGAAAGCCAGGAAGAGTAGTAAAGGTATTTTTAAAAACTTGAAGAGAAACGGCTAAGGAGTCACAAAATTACAATATGATGAAGCAACTACGACTAGGAGACGTAATTTTTGACTTTTGGACAAATTGCGAGTTGAAAAACTCGTAAGAATTCTTCGTTTATTTATAGCGAAGTAAGTCACTTATAATGCGAAAAAACATTGTGATAGATTCCGAAGAATAAACATGCACCCAAACTGTATTCAACAATGTAACGGAGAATGTACTTAACAATGAATAAATGAACAATGAATACTTCTTAATTGTATTGTAAATGAGCTACGTAAAACTAAGTGTGCCCCCATGCAACTATCCGCAGTAATTATTTCATCTGCTCTGAAGCCATAACAGGACCAGAGAGTATGAGTATGTATATATGTATTTATTGGGCTAATGACAAACCAAGTATACTTGGGCCAGTCAGTGGAAACAAATTACAAACTATCATGCTGGCGATATTCTGAAAAAAAAAGGTGTTTTTATTATCTATGGGCGGTTCTTCACGTTGGCCAAAATTGTGGCAAATATTTTAGACCATAACTCTTGGACAACCTATCGCACTAACTTGAGAGCCATCATTCCAACACAGGCCGAGATAGGCACAGACACCCGGTCTACTTGATGGCCGCAATATTGGCCAACGTGTCACACTTACAGATGCCGGCACGTGAATTGGCCAGACGCGTCATATGCGCAAAGGTCGATTTTTAGGTCCCCTTTGAGGTATGAGCGGGTGGCGGGAGACGCGGTTGCGTCGTCGCGGACATATAATTGGTCCGTCACTTGACGGACCAATCAGATGTCTCCGAGAGACGTCTTGTAGCGAATCAACGTTCCGTTCGTTCGTACTTTGAATCATTTGATTGGCTCAAAATGCGCGATGCGCGAACTTATCCCAAACCTGGCCAAGTAACGTGCCGCTATCTGTACCTACCTAGCATATTTATATTCGAGTTCCAGCAATAGGGAATATGCTAACGATTAAAATTTTGTTTCAATTAGCTTCAGAATCTTTGACGATTTTAGTTTCTGTTTTATAGTCTACATTTTTAAGCTGTGAAACGCAACATTATTCACTGATACGAAACGTAGAGGAAGTCCGTCTAAAGCACCCGTTCGAATATCACCTAGCCTAGTCGATGAAAGGCACTCTTATAGTAGGTGCTCTTCGTAAATTCAAATTTATTTTTGCATTTTTATTCACGAAGAGCATCATACGTAACAGTATTTAAACGGTTTTATTTAACTTGACCTGTTTGTTTGGGTCAAATCTAGTAATTGAAATTTGACCCTTTCAGTTGTCGGATTAGTTAATTTATTTAATTTTATTATTTTAAAAAATATGCATATTCCCTATTACTAGAAATATAATGCTTTTTTCTGCTGTTAGTAACTTATTAAAGGATGCATTTTTCAACTGGGTGTCGATGACCAAATAGAAATATTCACCCTATATATACGAATAAAACATAAATAAAAAGATAAGCGAATGGGTTATATACAAAATTGACTCACAAAACAAACACACACACTCATACATGGCAAATGTCGAACCAACAGGTTTGCATATCCGTTTAGATTACTGTTTATAGTGGAGTCAATTTAATAGGCCACATTTGACAATTCATCAAAATTCAACATCGCAACCTTGTAACGGCACGCCGCGGTGGGCATCAAATTATATATTTTTCGTTTTATTAGAACTGCACAATTGCTTAACTTTTTTCAATTACCATTACATATTTATTGTAATAATGACAGATACAAGTAATTTTACGTTTTGCTTTCACCAATAAACCATTCTAAACATAATAAACAATTTCTGATCTAAAGAACTGAACGTCATTACCTTGTCATTACAATGTTGTGTCAGTTAATCCTTTTTCTTTTTAAACACTAGGCATGTTACTCTAAAAATCGAAAGCTGATAAGTAGAATCGAATGCAATGATTACTTGTGAAGAAATATCATCATAAAATTAATAACCACGTTGTGACAAAAAAATTACTGATTGCATTTTTTGCATTATAGTATTGATCACCAATCATCTCCCAATAGTTATTTTGTAAATATATTTAATGAACACAATTGACCTCTCTACAGTTTTATTATAAGTATAGACCATGTACTTGTCTTATTTTGCTCCTTAAATTTACGAAAGAAAAATAATAACGAGACAGGGATTCACCTGAGGATTTTAAAAATTGACATTATCTTTCAGTCCGTATCGATTCATTCGTTTTAATCGACCTTTTTTAACAGGTCACCTCATTATGAATATAAAACTGACAAACGTCAAATGTGACCTATTAAATTGACTCAACTATAGTTGTTAACCTACAAACATGCTCAATAATATAAAAAGCTATATTTTGTTTATATAAAAGTTTGCAATCATGAGTCACAATTGCAACTCTAACCTTCGGACTGAAACTGTTTGTTGTCGACTTCATATCAGATGAAAAGAACTCTGACGTCTTGTGGCCACATAGTTTTTTGTATACTCCCGACTCCTATAAAGCATTAAAATGGAGCAAAAGGTCTTCCAAGTAAACTGTAGTTACGACTAGGATGCATTAATAATAATTACTCCCACAATAACTTTACATTTAAATTTTTGTTTACATTTTAAAAACTTAATGAACAACCCAGATTGGACATCACTAATGACAAGAATCGAGATCCATTCAAAAAAGACCGATTCAATAACACCACGTATCTAAATTACGTGATTTCAAAACAATAAAAAAAATATTTACAAAACCCTTAGTTATTTGGTACGATCAGTCAAAATAATTATCAAACCTTTAAAATATCTAATAGTTTATGTCATTTTCAAATAGATTTTGCAAAATTTTAAAAATCTATAAACTGTTAAGATTTCAAATCAAATGTTTTAAAAACGTAATTTTACTGAATCTGTGCTTGGGCGGATCCCAAAACGCTTTACTAAATGATTTCTTATTGAATAAAACGCAAGGACGCAGCCTAATCGAAACCGAGTCCAGTCATTCCCACTAGCGAAATCCAACCCTAGTATTGTTTATTGATTGTGGGGGTCAGGAACTCAAACTAGAATTTACGCATTAAAATATTACTATAGAACAGATATTATTTAATTGTAGGTTAGTTCTAGTATAACACTTTGTTTGTTGTAAGTGTCTAATTGTAACACACATGGAATTTAAAGGAGCGCAAAACAAGCACATTAAATTTTAGGGATCTAGAAATGAAAGATTTTAATTATCTTTTATTTCAAGTTTTAGATTATTTCACTATGTAATAAGTTGAAAGTTAATAATTGTGTACCTATTGTAAAAAATATTAATAGCATTTTGTAGCTTTTAAAATATATTTTCACAAAAAATCATTGTCGCGGTCCTAATCACAGACCATGTAAAATACTGGTGTAATAATATCGACATTGGTAGCTATGAAATAGGTCCTTAAATATTTTTCCCTCTCCTACCTACCTCTCAATATTAAAAATAGGGTTTTAATATTGCAGAACAATGCTTGCAGGTAAGTTAGTGTGTCTAATAAACTTATTAACTCCTTGATCTCGTGTACATTTCGAAATTATTTCAAAACCCACCATGGAAATGTTAGCTAGTATTTTCCCAAACTACATGTTTCAATTAGTAACAGTGCTTGTTTTGAAGTAATTTCCAAACATTGTCTAAAGTTGACACTTTCATCTATTGACACTCGTGAGTTGCTTGCGTTCAATGCGTTTAAATAGTGAATTATGTGTCGTATTTTTATATACAACTAGCTGTACCCCGCGGCTTCGCCCGTGGCATACGTCGTCCCCGTGGCAGGATAAAAAGTATCTTGTGTCCGTCTCCTAATAAGTTAATATGGTGGTTAAGTTTTCTTAAATTTTCTAATGTCCCGCGCAACTTTCGTGACTTTTTCTTTCATAAGAACCTTCTCCTGACAATAACAAACACAACAAAAAAAGAATTAACGAAATCGGTCCAGCCGTTCACGCGTGATGCCGTGACCAAGGGAAATAGGGATTCTTTTTTATATATATAGATAACGACTCGTGTCGAAAAATGCAAGCTGTCAAGGTATGCTTTGTAGTGAATGTACGCCACCGGACCAGTTGTACCATTACCAAGTGTCATTAATGGTACAACTGACAATGATTCGTTCCACTAGTACCATGAAAAAATATAAGTGTTCCACCCGGAGTTACCATCAATGGTATTAGATGATGGGACAGGTAGTCAGACGGAGTTATACTGGTATGTAAATAAGAAATAATATTGTAAAATTTGACATACTCATTACATCCCAGTATACGACTATCGAATGATAAAGATTTTTAATATTATTACACCATTAGATATTGCAGCTAAAAAGGAACAATTAGAAGTAGGTACCCCTTCAGTTTTATAATATTAGTATAAATTACGTTAATAGTACTAATGGGATACATTAGCATAATTTGTACCATCAATGGTACTTTTGGAACAAACCTTTGTCAGTTGTACCATGGTACAACTGGTCTGGCGGCAAATGTACTCTAAGATGTAGATTGCATACCCGATTCAATGCTCTCGTTGTAAAGGAACATTCTGCACCGCCATTCGTCACAGATGTTGTCCCAGATTCATGTCGTTTCTTGTCACGCCACGCTTCGCTCAGCTTTCCAGACCTCAATGTTACATTGGGCTTACAGGCCTGCATAAGTATTCATAACAATAAGTTCTAATTGATTTTCACTTTCAATACCGAGTTATCTTATATCAAAATGTTAATAGAAATCTATGTGAAGATAGCCACATGTTTTACCATTTGATGTTATCTATATACGTTACGCGTGTGCGCGTCTGTACTTAATAAGAATAAATCATTTTAATACGTAAATTACAATAGATGTAATACATTAGGCTATCTTCACACAAATGATCCAAGTACGGCGTGCCACCATCGATAACGTTATTATGCTAATCAGTGATATAGGCCACTAGACAATGAAATTCGATTAGTAGAATCACTTCGAAGCGAATTGTCAAAAGTTTTGGGTGTGGGAATGACATTATACTATATGTTATGATGGAACAACACTTAGCTATACGCCTAGATTGTATTCGAGAAAATTCAACATGACTAAACCCTCCACAATTCGTCAAAGAAGAGTGACTAAGGCGAATATTCGTGCAAATAAAGGAAATATAGACGAATAAGCCCTCCCTACGATTTACACACGTGAATAAAGGCGAATAGCGAAATGTGGTTCCACCATTATACCTAACATGACGACTAAAAATGTCACTCCCATACATTTTAGACAATTCGCTTCGAAACGATTCCGTTGGTAGAATGTGACTTCTCTAGTGGCCATGTAAAGAAACCGAGTAACCCAAAATCTTAGTCACAAACTTAATAATAATGTCATAAAAACTAAGAATTTAAAATTTTGACAATTATTTTAATATTACAATATCATATCGTATTAATCCAATTTTTTTTTAAATGAGAGGAGCACAATATACTGAAATTAACGACTATGTGTAACTGTAATCTTTTCGCGTTAAGAAAATAGTGACTATAGGCGTATTCATAATCAGAATAGTCAATTGACTATTCAGCGGGGTTAAGTCAATTGACGGACTGAATATAAAAAAAAAGTCACAATTTCCTGAACATTTATAACCAAAAAATCCTGGGACATTATTCTGTTAGACACCGAGTTTTAATCAATGTGGAAACTTTAGAAGTCTGTCGATTTTAATAGGTTAACATAGAGGAAAGAACCGGCGTAAAACTAAACCAACATGAATGTGTCGGCTAATTCGTACGTGGTTACGGTACGATTGGTCAAACAGAATAAGATAACATCGTGTAACTCCTACATTTTTTTATTTCTTTAACAGTTTACATGGTCATAGTTTATCTTCCAACTGTTCAAGTCTATTGTTACTATTGTAAACTTTGCTCAGAAATTACTTTTAGCCTACAACCCACCCCCATAAATAAATAGCAATTTTTGTATTTTTGTATCAACTTTTTTAAATTGTTGCGTCCTTTGACAGAACGTTTGCCGGTTTAGGGTCCGTTCACACAGACCGGCTCGGAGAGCATCGGCGCGCATTTTTCTTTTCACACTGACAAATGATTTTTATAATGACAAAAGCAGTGCAGATGCAAAAATAAACCTTACTACAAATACTAAAAACTCTGTTTTCAACGTGATAAGAATCTGCTCTCCTCTCCGAGCCGGTCTGTGTGAACGGACCCTTAGCTAATTATATAAAGTCACTGTTACTTTACTGACATACAAATTTTTAATACATAGACAAGGGTTAGAACATGGTTATAACGGCAAAATATCATTTATAATCAAAGTTTTTTATAAGTAAATTTTAAAAACAAACTGTAAGGCCATTCTAAAATGATAGTCAGTTATGAATCTCGACTTGTTTTGTGCAGAAATGATACAAGTAGAAACAGAAATGAGAAAAACGAAAATGATAAAATACTGAAGTCAAACAATCAAAAATAAACAGTTTCTACACAGGGCTCTCTAGACCCAAGGTAAGCAGCCATGCTTACCTTGGGTTCTAGAATGCGGTTAAATATACTTATATCCTTTATTTGTAAACACATACATAATATACCATTGACATATTTAAAAAACCCTAGATACATAGTCTCGAACTAAAGTGACATTCGAATTTGTCTTCAATCACACATAAGTAGTTATAGATCATATTTTTTTGCAAATTCAACCTTACACACATGATTTAAAGCTCTTTTTACAAAGCAATGTTCATAAACAAAAGCGATGCGAGACTATTTGAAATGAGTTCTTCAGCAATCATGTTGACATCCCCATCCGCTACCCCACACAGGCCGACAGAATAAAATGAGTCTTTGTCACATAAGAACAGGGTTAATTTTTGACTGTTTAGCGTCAACCAGTGAGTACATTGGCTCATTTCTGCATAACATGGTGATTGTAATATAAGTGAATAGCTTAAGATGATTCATATCTGAGTAGGTATAGTTCTAGAAAAGCCTTGAATGATTTTTCATGACTTTACCTCTTCATAGTTGCGGTTGGTTAGTCCGAGTGGATGCAAACCATTATACATCATCGACTGTCCTAACATCGGTTGTGGGTAAGGAGCTGACACCTGGGGATTCATTGGGTATACGAATGGCGACCCGTATACCGGCTGGCCGTACATCATACATGGCACTGAAATAAAAATATAATTAAGTACTAATTTTTAAACTTTCGTGTTCCATGATTATACTAATTTACTTATTTAATAACTAATTTGCTAATTTTTAGGAGGTAGGACACGACGGTATCTCCCGTCTGTAATGAGATGTTCGACTGGGGGTAATACCTCCGCCCTACAGAACACCGCCCCCATAATAACCATCGTGTTGTGTTCCCGCCGGTAAGTAGGGTACAGAGCTCATGACAGTATCCCTGAAGTGGTATAAAAAAATGGCCAGGCTTCGAACCTAACCCAACCTTAAAAACTAAGCTATAGTGCACGGCATCTAACTTGGCAAGATTTTGGAGTAGTGTGGGTCCCACTACTCCAAAACCTTGCCAAGTATGCCGTGCACTATACTTGTTTATATGCGACGCATTTTGCCACAAACAAGTATTGTGTACAGCATCTAACTTGGCAAAGTTTTGGAGTAGTGGGGCCCACACTATTCCAAAATCTTGCCAAGTTAGATGCCGTCGATACCGACGCATATGAAACAGTCGACTTCTATTTTTGTAATGCGGTAATCGGTCTCCCCGGTCAGCGGGGGTCAGATGTCAGATTCGAACCGACTAAAACCGCAATTGATAAATAATTAGTATGTGAATAATGAATTAACTAACTTTGAGGGGGCGGGCACGTCGCGGCTGTGTTGTTCGGCGCATTGGAGGTGTTTGTAGTTACAGGAACGGCCGGCGGGGCCGCTGCGGGCGTATAATACATCGGGAACATGCCTACAATAAAAATAAACATTATTATAATACTAGCTGTTGCCTACAGCTCGGTTCCCGTGAAATTCTGTTACTGCATGACTCACGGGAACCTGTCCCTGGGATTAAAAGTAGCCATGTTATTTCAGACTATAATCTATATCTGTATCAAATTTCTGCAAGAGTCATTAAGCCATTTTTGCGAAAAAGAGTAACAAACATACATATAGAAATACATTTATAGGTCCTTATAGGAGCTTTTTCATTAAACGCTTTGCCAGTTCGTTTGGGTCAAATCTAGTAATTGAAAATAGACCCCCTTCCTGTGGACGGATTGCTTGGATATTGGCACATACTCGTATATATCTTTAGTTCTGGTGACAATACAAGTTCTTTCAAATTCAAATCAATTCAAATCTTTTCTGAATCATTGTAAATCCAAGATGGCCGTCGCTACAAAATGGCGGCTGTCGTATTTTTCCACAACTACCACAATATGGATATCGTATGAAAGAGCTTGACTTTATGTATTATAAATAATATAAATATAAATATAATATAATAATAATATAAAAAATATATAATACAATAAAAATATAATATATTATAATATTATTAATATTAAAAAAATATTAGTGTTATATAGAGGCTTGACTAGTAGAATATAGTTAACTGTGTAAAAAAGAAAATCCAATATGGCCACCAGCACAATGGAAATTATGTCCTAAGGATTTTTCTTTGTTCTGTGGAAATTATAGTGCATAAAAGCGTTTTACTTAATTAATTACCTGGCATAGTTGGAACAGGGCTCATGAACGACATCTGTTGTGGAATGCCGACACCTAAGATGAATGTATTCATGTTGTTCACTGGGCTGTTGGGCCAATAAGTTGCCGCTGCAGGTCCTGCTGTGGGTGTTCCTGGAGACCCAAATAACAGTGGATTAGCTAAATAAAAACCAGTCAAGTGCGAGTTGGACTCGCGCATGAGACCAATATTATTAAAATCTAGAAAAAAAACCGTTGACAAATCATGTTTTATGTAGGTATGTAATATTCCTAATTTATAACATTCTAACACTGTAGTCCCACAATATATATTTGAAAATGTAATGTATGTGCGGAAAAATATTTCACAATTTCCAAGACTTTGTGATAGGCACAATATAAATACCAGGCACAAAAACAATCTTGTAGCCTGTGATAGTAGGCTCCAAAAAATTTGTAATTCTTTCCGGGGTAACTGTATACGCTTTTTTAACAAGCTCCCAAGCGAAATTAGAGATTTACATGTAAGTAAATTTAAAAATGTTGTTAAAAGAAATACCTCCCAAAAATAGTAATATAAAATTCAAGATTATTTGGATGATAAAGAAGCTTGGAAATGAACTGTTCACTCAACTATGTTACTCGAACTAATACTGTATCTAGACTAAGGCAATTGTTGTAAATAGACCGAAAAAAAAACAGCCCGCTGAGTTTCTTGCCGGAGTCTTCTCAGGTCTGGGCCGCGTTTCGAACCGGTGCATTTGCTTCTAGTTTTAAATAATTTTGATTTTGACGTTTTGTAAGTGTCGCTTAAAATGGCCTATACAGAATAATAGATTTTTGAAGTGGTTCGTCGTGCTGTCACTAGATGGCGCTAGGTATATGTGGTATCGCCACAATATAACGTAAGATAAATCTTTTATTCCACATTATTACATACGTAATTAGAAGTGTATCAGTGACGACTGGGCGTGGATGGCCACATCCGAAACAACGCAATAATTTAAAATTTCATACATTTTAGTGCCGATGGCTCCAAATAAAAAGAACTTTCACATTTATAATACCTACTAGTAAAAATAGTGGGAAAGGTCAGTGATATAGATAGATAGATAAGAATTAAACCATCATCAAATTCAGCCGCATCACAGTTAGACTGGAAAGCCGAACCCAACTGAGTTGGGAAAAAGGTTCAGAGAATGATGATGATGATGAGATAAGAATTGAACAAAGAACTTACCATGTGTTTCTGCTAGAGTGGTTATAGGTTGAGTAACTTCTATACTTGTCGACAGGGTGCGCTGTCTCTGACGTCGTGACTGCTGCCGCGAGGCTGAACAGTGTTGCTTGCTTTCTGAAGAATCGACGTATTTTGAAGGCCGCTTCACGCCATGTGGCTATAAGTTATCAAACGAAATGTTTTTTTTTTTATTCATGATAGGCTTACGTTTGACCTCAATCTCACCTGATGGTAAGTGACGATGTGGTCTACGATGAATCACGCTTGCCTAGAAGGAACCTATTCACTCGTGACTTGAAAACTCCCAGGTTATAGCTAATAATAAATTTTCTACGACATTTTACACAGCGCTCCCTAGAACCGAAGTAAGCATAGTTTTACTGGGTTTTTTTTTATATAGGACACGTCAAAATGACTACCTCGCCTGATGGTAAGCTAAACGCAAAGTCTCAGGACTGGGGTCACAACTACATACACCGGTAGTGCTACAGTAGCGGCCCTCAGCTTGACGGCCTCATCAAAATGTTTTTCACCCCCCGCTTAAAGGCTTAGAGACTAGTTTGTGTTATGGGTTCTAGAATGCGGATAAATATACATAATAATATACATACTTTTTTATAAATACATACAAAACATATTAGACATAGAAACACCCAGACCAGTGCAAATAAACATATTGACACTGAGCGGGAATCGAACCCGCGCCCCCTGTCGTAGCAGTCGGACTTGTCCAGATAGCTCAGTTGGTCAGGGTATTCCCCCTGTAAGGGACTGGTCTCTAGTCCCGTCCTGGAAGTTCACTTTTTCCCATCAAAAATCATTAGCTTGCAAATAGTAGGATTGCTTTAAAATTTTTATTGAAACAATGTTTTAATCATAATAATATATTATAGCGGGAATGTTGCGGAAAGGTTCAAGATGTAGTGACTAAGATAGAGAAATGTATGCTTAGATGGTTCGGACATGTAGAGAAGATGGATGAAAGAAGATTGACGAAACAGATATATAAGGCGAGGGTGAATGGGCAACCCGGTAAAGGCCAACCTAGGCGTACATATTCTAATCAGATCCAGGACGTTTTGGAGAAAGGCCAGGTCAAGAGTACCCGCAACCGGCGTGCGTGTATGAAAACAATTATGAAAGTTGAAGAAGCGAAAGGAGTATGCCAAGATCGTAGCAAGTCGAAAGATGTTGTCTTTGCCTACCCCAATGGAAAAAAGGCGTGATTGAATATATGTATGTAATAACCTGAGTATCTGTAGTTGATGGGCCAGCTAAAGTCGGCTGAAACGAGGCGTTACAGCGAGCTAAATGTTCCTTCTTCTTCTGTCTTGTCTCATTAGTAGCCTTCTCTCGCTCACCCTTACTGCTCGTACGAGTCTCGCGGTGTACCTTCATCAACTCCTTTTCCATCTCAGAATTATGTCTAAAAGAAAGATAAACATATATATAGAACTCGATTTTGTGTCTCAATAAATTTCCTACCACAAAAATACGACACTAATACGACTACTTTACATACAAACATGCACCATGCCTTAAAATCGTCACTTACACTTAATTATTAAATGCCATACTCATTAGCATTAAAAAAAAAGCTCCCATTTGTGTTTCGGAATTAAAAAATCTAATTTTACGTTTTGCGGTTCCGGAAGTAACCATATCTTAAAATCTAAAACTAGACTACCTATTTCAAATTATTTTAAGACTGAAGCTATAGGTACTGAATCTATACTAATATTATAAAGAAGTAAAGTTTGTGTGTTTGTATATATGTTAAATTGTAAGGGGTAATCTCGGGATCTACTGAACCGATTTTAAAAATTCTTTCACCAATAGAATGCCACATTATCCGTGAATGTCATAGGCTGACTTCACGCTACTGCCCAAGAGAGCGGAGCAATAATCATAAATGTGAACAATTCCGGTATATTCCCATACATTTTAGGAAAACTGATAAATTATGAGCATATCATGTGAGTTAAAAATGAGTTGCATCGGGGTTCGAAATACGCCACGGACGAAGCCGGGGTGGGTCATCTTTCATAAATTTACAATTATTATTTCATTATTACGACGTATTCGCAAAAGATATGAAGATCAAAAGTAGTTATTAAATTATTCTATCTCTAGTAGTTAATCATAGTCTAATTCGGCAATTCTAAAAAGTAGTGACACCAGTGACTAACAACAAAAATAGTCCACAAAGATCCACCAGTGGAGCAAACGGCACTTCGGGACTAATTGTAATCCACCCTTTCTTGTGTGGATTTTGTGACACTCGCAACTGTATTAGAATCCATCGACTGCTTCACTAGTGCATAACACTACAGGAGTTTAGGAAAATCCACCGTTAACCCAGCGAATTTCATTTTATTTATTTATTTTTCACTTAGCACACTACGCCTTTCGACTTCGATAAGTATGTTTATAAGTAGATTATACATTGTTATAAATTATTGAATAGCAAATTGAAAAATTGAAATTAAACTGAAATTGGCGTAGAGTAAGCGGTGGTTATTTTCTAACTCCTTGAGTGCTGTTCGATCCATCAGTGAGCAGACGGTGGATCGCAGTATTTGCCTTTCTAGTGGATCGTGACGATGGATTCTAGAGTACTGAAAGCTGAATCTAACTGTATTCTATTAAGCTGCAAACTCTACGATACTACACAAACTTGCAAATTAACAGTAACATTGCTACTTTTACGTACAGTCAGCGGCAAAGTTGATGATGAGTACAAAGTCACCTTTACGTTCAAAATTGCGCGAAAGTATGAAAGCATAAGAGTAGTAAACAGTTTGTAAGGTTAATGAAAACCAACCTTGTTCGCTGACACTAAGGTATATTTTCACTATTTACTTAATTTAGTTTCTCTTATAAGGGTGAATTCACTTTTATCAGAGCCGACGCCGATAAGTGTGATTTCACTCTAAAAATATTGAACATACTATATTAAATATGATATGTACTAAGTATACATCTGCAGCATTTTTGCACAGATTTTTATTTCTCTATTTATTCAGCAAAGATACATTTTACATAATTTTATTTGTTTGCATATTCGCAGTTTGCAGTACAATTTGGAGCAGTTTATTTATTATTTACTTTGATTTAAACATTTCACTACAGTTATACAATGTGTGTGAAGTACAATTATAACAAGTTTGTAAGCATTACGCTCATTGACAGTGATATACTTAATGATACCCTTCCACCTTATTTATTACACATAATATACTAATTCCAATCAGTATTCACATTTCAACTACAGGCTAATTATTCTATGTACTACTGTAACTACTAATAACAATACTTATCAACACATTGCATCTTAAACCGAACACAATAAATTGTACTTGGGACTCACGTAGTTTTAGATTGTCTGCACTATTGAAATGGTTTTTATTAGTGTGGTATGATTCTGATATGACCTAACATCTACCAGCTCTCAAAGCAAACACAATTAATTGTTATACTTGGGACTCACGTAGTTTTAGATTGTCTGCACTTTTGAAATGGTTCTTAAAGTGTGGTATGATTCAGATGTGACCTAACATCTACCAGTTCTCAATACAAACACAATAAATTGTTATACTTGGGACTCACGTAGTTTTAGATTTTCTGCACTTTTGAAATGGTTCTTAAAGTGTGGTACGATTCAGATGTGACCTAACATCTACCAGTTCCCAAAGCAAACACAAAAAATTGTTATACTTGGGACTCACGTAGTTTTAGATTGTCTGCACTTTTGAAATGGTTCTAAAAGTGTGATATGATTCAGATGTGACCTAACATCTACCAGTTCTCAATGCAAACACAATAAATTGTTATACTTGGGACTCACGTAGTTTTAGATTGTCTGCACTTTTGAAATGGTTCTTAAAGTGTGGTACGATTCAGATGTGACCTAACATCTACCAGTTCCCAAAGCAAACACAAAAAATTGTTATACTTGGGACTCACGTAGTTTTAGATTGTCTGCACTTTTGAAATGGTTCTTAAAGTGTGGTATGATTCAGATGTGACCTAACATCTACCAGTTCTCAATACAAACACAATAAATTGTTATACTTGGGACTCACGTAGTTTTAGATTGTCTGCACTTTTGAAATGGTTCTTAAAGTGTGGAATGATTCAGATGTAACTTAACATCATGTGTAGGGGCATGTTAATGAAACACGAAAGCTTAATGCAGACCGTTTTATTAAACACCGACATAGTATACACAACACTAACATCTACTAGTTCTTATACCGAACACGATATATTGTCATACTTGAGAGTACGTCATTTTAGATACTCTGTACTTATAAATGGTTCTCAAAGTGTCTAATGATTAATTATTTTTATACAGTCTTCACAGATTTTTAAATTCGATAATACTCATAAGAATTAGTACAATAAAACGCATTAGTAGAACAGCTAAACTAAGGTGCAACGAGCAAAAGTAGAAATTTGTAAATCATTATTACTTACTTGCTAAGTAAGCATTCAGTGAGGCGAGTGGCCAGGCTGTCTCCGTTATCCGTGGAGTTACCGATAGTCATGAAATGAGACCCAGCTGAGCTGGTTAAATCCCCTGAGTCACTTGAATATTCTGCCATGGGGGACAAACAGTTACTGAAAAATAACAAGGATATATTATACAGAAGCAGTACCCCAATGGTCTGAAATTATATTTTTATAGTCCAGAAAAGTTGAGGTGGGACTTCGTATCAATTGGAACTCACGTTTTTTTTTTCATTAGAGGCGAATGGATTATTACGTAACTTATAAGAACTGAACAAATTCTGACATTGGATTGGCACGAAAATGTATGCTCGACCTTAAAGCTAAGAACACAGAGTTCACAGTAGAGTACAGTTAGAAGCAAAAATAAATATCCAAATTTTTTTTAATTGGTTTTTCATACCTGTCCAAATAACATTAGTAACTTATAAAAGTTTATACAAACAGATTTTATTTCATTTTTTGTTTTTATTTCAGTAAAATTAAATCAGTTCAAAATCAATTTTCTATTCCATACATCTATATTTTTTTATATAGGTACTATAACAAATAAATAAAATATTTATCTATCTATCGAATGTCAAAACAAACATTTTAAGGCAAGTTTTTATTTAAGGCGAACCCGCCTATATAAAACTTTGTAAATTTCCTGGACTATTAAGTATATCAAAAATTTTCAAAGTAGTAGATAATTTTTTTATAACGTACGTATTAGGCCTCGAATCCCTCAATCCAGATGCATTTTCTACTGCATCTGCGTCGCAGTCATCAAATGATTGCGCCTGGTGACTGTCGAAGTATCTAAAAAAGAATACTGTTCCATGGTAACGTTGTTTATGTAGCTCTAAACGCATGTAACATGGGTACAACCACAGATATTATCTAGCTAGAATCGGCAAGTGGGCGTGGCACCCATGCCAAATGGGTGCAATATATTGCATGCTTTCCCAATCGCGGTCTCATTAAGCAAGCGCTTCCGCGTTCAGGACCTAAAAATAGTAATTCAATATCCATTACAAATATGAATATCGATAATCCCTTGTGTTTTTCTTAATTTCTCTTTCTTTCCGCTACACCACGAAAATGACGTCACATTGTGGATGTGGCTTGTTAAATATGACACGCGTGAAATGTATGCGATTAAGACATCATAACCGTTCTAGCTAGATAATATTTGTGTGGGTACATCTCTACTGAAGCACTGATAAACCTGATGGACAAAACTTATCCACTATCAATTAATTAGGATTTATTAAATTACTATCATATACCCGCTCCGCCCACGTGGATGTTAGTTCTCGCATTTTTTGACTTTATCTTCGGTTCTGCTCAACCCATTTTGATCAAACATGCCTAAGATTTTAAGATGTTTAAATGCAATTTAGGTTGAGTTGTGTTTAAATTTAACAGATGCTCAAATTCGACTTTTCTGTATATGAAATTATAATGTAAGAGCTACTCAAACTTATAAGCAGCGCTTATAGTATTTGAGTGGCGGTTCAGTATTCGGGCATAAGTCTGACAAATAGACACGGATTCCAAAAAGAGAGAACCATTGTATTTTTTATACTTCTAAATGTACATACACAGGTCATCATCATTCTCTGAACCTTTTTCCCAACTCAGTTGGGGTCGGCTTTCCAGTCTAAACTGTGATGCGGCTGAACTTCGATATTTTCCGTGGAGCGACTGCCATCTGACATCCACAATCAATGGTTAATATGACCAATGGCGATATCGAAGTTCCAAGTTAGACTGGTTGGACTTTTGTGGGCTCCAACTACCCGTAACGACTGCCATAGATGTTTGTATGGCAACCGGGACCGACGGCTTTACGTGCAAGGCACTAATAAACCTGCGATAAATACACACATAACTTCGAAAAGCATCGAAAAGTCATTGGTATGTGGTGAACCTGGGATCGAACCCGAGACCTCGTCTCAGCAGTCCATTACCCAAACCACTAGGCTACCGCGGCTTTACAATGACACAGGTACTTTACAATTTTGTAATAATAATAGATATCTAATCATATGCATATTTATCATTTAAGAGGTGTGTCTTCATAACTAATCTATCATCAATGCGACAAGATAAGGAAATCTATTTATTTCCTTTCACTGCCAAGCCCTTATTTTGCTATCGCACTTACCTTTGCAATGTTTCATGGTAGTTGAGCTGAGTGTAGCTCAACGGAGTCTCTGTACTGGACTTGCCATCATTGTGATCATGATGCGGTGATATTCCACCAAGCATCACTGAGTCTCTTTCCTATAATAAAAAAAAGACTACTTAGGTGGTAGATAAGCGTTTCCCATCTGATGGGAAGCGGTCACCGTGGTCTATGGACGTTTGCAACACCAGGGGTGTCACGCACACAGAGGGGTGAAATCATTTTGACGTACCAGTTACATAAAAAAACTACTTCAACGGACCAATTTGAAATGGGACTACATGGGAAGCGCCAGCTATCAAATAAAAAAAAATCATCGAAATCAGTTCACCCAGTCGAAAGTTCTAAGGTAACAAACACAAAAGCTGCTTAAAGCTGCTGTTTAAAAAACCTTTTTAAAAAGAAGCTTTTATTATTTACAATATTGCATTGTCATGGGACTTGCTTTGTATTTTTTGACTTTGACTTGCAAGTATGCCGAATTTCAGCTCAATCGGATAACCAGAAGTGGTCGAAAAACGGCTTGCAAGATTTGATTACAGACAACGGGACAGGTGAAACTAAATAAAAGCATGTAACAAATACAGTCGAATTGAGAACCTCTTTTTTGCAGTCAGTTAAAAAGGGACACTTACATAATAGCTATAATCTGCGTCCTGTATATCTAGACGCAGTTCATCATCTGTCTTCGGCTGTTCTTCAATGAGGCTTTCCATGAACATCGCGACATCTTGACAGCGCTTCGTCATCTGCTGTTTCGCTACTTTCGCTGGCTTAGTCGGCACCTGTTGAATAAGTAGATTTTACAATATCACGTGTTCCCTTCCTCTTATAGCCCCGGGTCGTTAAAACGGGGCGTGAAAAAGCATTTGATGAGGCCGTCTGGCTGAGGGCCACTATTATGGCACTATCGGTGTATATAATGGTGATCTTATTCCTGAGATTTCACTTCTAGCTTACCATCAGGCGAGGTGAAGTCGACAAAAAAAATCTTTTTGATAAAAATACCTTAAGGAAAGCAAGAAAAATTATCCAGGAAACACAATATGCTGTATGTGTGAGTAAATTTTGAGTTGCAACATGTTACATAACACGTTGCAACTCAAAATTTACTCACACATGGTTAGCCGCCGCCATTTTTGTAACACTGTCGCGTCTTTTTATACATACTGTCTAGACCCGTCCTTACAGCCGAACCCAATGCGACAGAGTAGCATCATAATTATAACAATTTCATTAACAATTCATGCTATAATTAAAATTAATAAAAGTAAATATAATTGTACATCCGTCCGACAAAAATGTACATCCGTCCATATTTAGTCTTAAGATATCTATGTATAACCTGACGTCTCAAAATGCAGCAGTGGAGTTTGTTGCGCCGTTTCTTCTCCACTAGCGCCTAGGAAGCGGTGGTAAACTTAGTATTAAGTAGTTTTTGACGTCAAAAAGATGTAATTACGTTACACTATTTTGAGAAATAAAGAAATTGAAATTGAAATTGAAATTAACATGTCAAAATTCGTGAACATGTCATATCATAAGAAATAATAATTATTGAATTAATGATGTCAAAATAATAAGTTAATTAAAAACGTATTCTGTCCGTAAGTTTTATACGTTCATGTGTTCAGCAATAAATTCCTTACCTCATTCATGATACGGAGGATAGCTTCCCTTAAACTGCTGGCAGTCTTTTTATCCTCTTCGGACATCTTCGTCACTTTACTAGGTTCGGGAGCTTCAAACACATCTGGATTAGTTGGACCCTAAAACGGTATTCAGATAAATAAATAAATATTCTAAGATATTCTTCACAGCGCTTTCTAGACCCAAAGTAAGCTTAGTTTAACTAGCTTGTGTTGTGGGTTCTAGAATGCGGATAACCATTCTTATACTTATACTTTTTTTTGTAAATACATACATATATTATTATACAAAACTAGCTGTTGCCCGCGGCTTCGCCCGCGTGGATTTCGAATTCCGTTTAAAATTCCTTTTCCCGCTTTTCTGTTAAAATTTTTCCTGAATTTTCTTTGCTATAAACCTCACGGAGCCCGAGACCTTTCCAACGAATGCAAACCGTGGAAATCGGTTGGTGCATTCTGGAGTTATAGCGTCAGGAAGGAAAACTCAACTTATTTTTATATAGTAGATGTTGATTTGCATTTTGTGCATCCTTTTTAGGGGGGCTTGCTCAAATGCAACTCAACACGTTGTATACAAACACCCAGACCAATGTAAATATTCATACTCATGCACACAAATATTTGTACTGATCGGGCATCAAACCCGCAACCTATAGATGTCGTCAAATATTGTCTCTATCTATCCCCAATACCTTTACCCAAAGGGAGAAAGGCGTGAAAATAATATTACTTAAATCAATCTGTATTCAACATGAAAGTATGTTTACCTCAATTAAATGATGTTTTCCAATAACAAACTCCAGTTTTTTAGACCAAGGGTTTATAAAAGATGACCATTCAGTTTCCAACTTTATGTAGTCTCCATTCTGAGTTATCATTCTAAAATCAAATTTGGCGGTTAAAGGACTAGTACCTACTTTTTATTTTTCGTGCGGAAATCTCTTGAATGTTACTCCCGTCAACCATCAAGGGTGGTTATGTCGGACTCAAAACGACTAAAACTGCACGCCACCTCGGGTGCGGCCATGTTGGGTTTTCTTTTTTTTTCACAGTGAACTAGTTCTACTAGTCAAGCCCTTTCATTTGTTATCCATATTGCGGTAGTTATGGAAAAATACGTTAGCCGCCATTTCGTAGCGGCGGCCATCTTGGCTTTACAATGATACAGAAGAGATTAACTTGTATTGTCACCAGAACTAAAGATATGTGACAATTATCAGAACAATCCTTCTACAGGAATGGGGTCAATTTTCAATTAAGTACTAGAGATTTGACCCAAACAAACAGGTCAAGTTAAATCGAAACGTTTAAAAAATATACTGACCTGTATCCTTTGGATCTTGCCAGCCCACCTTCTTTAACAATAGTTTCATACACCTGGAGTAGGTAATGAAGGTCTTCTGGATGGTACATCTCCAGAGCATCTTTCTCAGTGAGTTCTTGTGGTAAGTATCCCAAATATGGCACGGACGCCGGATCCACGTATTCTATATTACCGTTCGCAGCGTGCCTCAAGACAAATGGGGTCGCTTGTGTCACTAGTTCGTTAGGTACTTAAAAAACGAAATATAACTTGATAAAGTATAAATTAAGTATGTGTAGTATATAAGTTAGTACGCTAGAGTGGAATGCCCTGCCTGAGTCTGTATTTTGGTAAAGTAATAAGGGTCCGTTCACACAGACCGGCTCGGAGAGGAGAGCAGATTCTTATCACGTTGAAAACAGAGTTTTTAGTATTTGTAGTAAAGTTTATTTTTGCATCTGCACTGCTTTTGTCACTATGCAAATAATTTGTCAGTGTGAAAAGAAAAATGCGCGCCGATGCTCTCCGAGCCGGTCTGTGTGAACGGACCCTTACGTGGGAATCATCAAGCATAGAGTTAACAGATTACTTCGAGGCAAGCGTGCTCCAACTCATAACGACTGCCATAGATATTCGTATGGCAACTAAGACCGACGGCTTGACGGCTCGATGTTTTAAGTATGGTCACCCATCCTAAGTTTGACTGGCTAATGTTACTTAACCTTGCAGTGTGTTAACCTACTCGGTTACTATTTGGCAAAGTATCCCTCATTTTCATTTGATGTAATATAAATACCTATAGCTACGATATGATCTAAAAGCCGGTGAAGATCGACATTTACCTATCTGATAATGAGATGGGGTAGATTCGTATAAAAATGCATAAAAAAAAAGTTTTTTTATACTACGTAGGTGGTAGACAAGCACACGGCCCACCTGATTGGAAACGGTCACCGTGGCAACACTAGGGGTGTCACACCTCACACACGAGCTGCCTACCCTGGGAAGGGGGAAGAGCTGGGAAGGGGTGGAGGGAGGAGGGGTACAGTGAGCTCTGGCTACCCTACTAGCACGATGTATTACGGCCGCGGCGTTCTGTACCGTCTACACTAAATTAAATACTTTCTGATAGGTGACCCATCATAGGTATGTTAAGAGATGAATAATATTTGATAAAAAATATATCCATATTTTATCAGATGGGTGAGGGTCGATCTCCACCGATTCCTCAACCAATAATTATGAACTGTACTTACTTTTGAAAGCGGAAAAGAATGGTGTGGCTTGTATAACCAAGTATATAACTGCACCTTCTTCATCGTTGACATTTTTAAAGGATAACTTTAGTAGGAACGGCATGTAGCTCACATTCCTATCCTTGACTCCAAAACCTGTTGTCAAGCCTCTGTACCGTCGAATTCGACATACCATAGTGGACACTGTTTCAGGTGAAGGGAGTTGAGCTAATGACAAACAAGTATTTTTTGATTTAAAAAATTAAACCAACTTAAAAGTATATCGACGGACACAGAACTGAATATACCGCATCTATTTATCGCAAACAGGCGTGTGATGTTATGTTATTAAATTATATGCGATATTCGATGCGATAAGAGTTGCGTTATCTGTCTTTAAAACTAGTCATAAGATCTTAACGATATTTAAATAGTTCCACTTCGGAGTAAATGCATAAGTATTTAACAAAAAAAAAATAGCAAATCAGATTCTATATCACTAAGTTATGCCCGAACATAAAAAAATATTAACTTTCCAATTGAGAACCTCCTTTTTCGAAGTGGTTAATAAAACAAGGAAATTTCTAAAAACATAATACATTATCATTTCATTCAACCCACAGAATGTTGTCTGACATAATTACGGTACTAATCTCATCCTCATTCCCACTACTGTAATCAATACTCCTGGCCAGGAATCGAACCCATTGATTTTGAAAAAAAAAATACCATTCGATGGTGCTGCGTATGAACGAATCCTAGAAAGTATAGTGCACGGCATTTAACTTGGCAAGGTTTTGGAGTAGTGGGGCCCACACTACTCCAAAATTTTGTCAAGTTAGATGCCGTGCCCTATACGTAATAACGTAAGTATTGCAAACATTAGGAAAGATTTCATTTTTAACAATTTTAATTTTTTTTCTCAGTTTTTATTTATTTTATTAATCTAGATTTACCTTTTAATTGTGTGCCGTTTAGAAGTGGCGGTACAGCTAAGCCAATGGTGATTTGCGACGCAAATATCTTCTGGTCCTGTCAATTTATTATAAAAGGTAAGTAAGTACCTACCTAATTAGGCAAACGCAAAAACCACATGACTGTGTAGTGGTATTGTTTTCTTTAAAGACAACGAAATATTGATAGAGGCGTCCTTATATCCAAATACTCGTTACACAAGTATTAAAAAAAAAATTATTTAACTTTTTCATAACAAAAATACAGAATATTAATTTTACGTATAAGTAAGTTAAATTAAGATTTATTGGAGATAAATAGCGTTGTATAATCATGCATTGACTATTAATTAATGTATTACCCTTAAAAAATTGTAAATTACCTTAGGATGCACGAAGTCTATGAAAGATCTGCCAATCCACATGTCCTTGGGAAAACCGAGGGTCACGGTCAGCGATGAGGTAGTGTACATAACAACGCCATCGTGCATAGATATCACGCAGGAGAATCCATCCTGTAGCAGACAGGGATCAATTCAATCTGTGCAATGTACTGATGAAGGCCAGGGCCTCGATTCTGCTAAAGGCAAACCACTGTAATACCACCGATTACCTAATAGTTCGTAGTAATACCACTGACACTCTAAAAATGCTATTTAATTGTAGACTTTACCGTTATACAGTTAAAGTCTAAAATAAAATGAAAAGAATTCATTTAACTTTTTCATTCGCTCTACAAAATATCATTTGACTTTGTACTTTAACCTGATAACAATAAAGTCTACAATTAAATGGCATTTTTTAGAGTGTCAGTGGTATGTCAGTGGTTTGTCTTTAGCAGAATCGAGGCCCAGGTCAAAAGACTCGAAACCGGCGAGCTTGCATGAAAGGTTTAATGACAGTATAGGAAACTCGTGAAGTATGTAAGACGAGAAGCAGATTCGGGGCAGGCTGTTCTCTCTGCCTGCCCCGAATTATGGCGTTAGTACTTATATGTGTGTATGTAGTACATAGAAAGCAAGATTTTTTTATATTCCCACATAAATAAAATAATATTCGGTAAATAAGGAACAACGGTAAATAAGGAACAACGGTAAAAAAATATATTTGGACCGCATGTTTTTGTCGGCCCCAAAAGGACTAGTATTCCTTTGGTATTTGTTAAGCAATTAATTTAGCGATTATAGGAAAAAAAAGTACCTAGATAAATATGTGGTCAGCATTATTAGTTTGAGCAAGCAAAATAAATTATTCTAAGCCAATTTATTTGGTCACCAGAATTATTCCAATGCCATAAAAATAATATTCACAAGCAATAACATCTAAAGGCCATTTTAAGCCTGCTTTGGCTATATAATATATATTACATCTTGAGATATAATATTTTATCGCTTGTCATACATTTTGTACGAGACCGTTTACACCGTGCTATAATATATATTACACTAAATGTATGATGAGCTATAAAATATTATTAAATTATATCCCATAGTCAAAAGTCGGCTTTAACACCAAAACCTCTTAATCCAGTCAGGAAATCAAGGTTTCAAAGTCCTTTAAAACGTTCCAGACGTTCCGTTTTCATCAAAAGTACTTAAATACTCACCGAGCAACAGGAAATGTTAGTTCGTGCCACGGTGTAGTTTTTTACTGTAGTTGTTACAGATGGAAAAGTGTAGACAGCAATTGCCTTCAACAATAGAAATAATATTGCATATTTTCAAACGGCATTGATAGGATCGCACAAAATCTGGATAGGTAGAGGGGAACACTACTAACTGTGGAGGTCAGCACTGACGCGTCGGAAGGTGGCTACCCTAAACCTACTTCTGGGTCGCAAGTCCCAGTCACCGTCACGTGGTTCCTCTTTGTACAATGCCATGGACCCGGCGACCGCCCGGTAAATCCATAGAATGCTGAGAATTGGATCTCTAGTAAATACAAGCTAAACCAGCCCCCGTAGACAAGTGGCACAGCGTAAATCACTAACGAAAAGAATGCGCGTGTCGTACACCGGCGACGAGCTTGGTTGTGATTGGTCGACCTCATTTCCTCGCTCAATATGGGTCGGTGTTTCAGTCTAACTACGATGTGGCCACATTACGGTATTTTCTGTCAAGAAACTGTCATCTGAACTCCACAATCCACTGGCAATAACGAAGGTATGTAGTCACACCAGTCGTCGGACGCTTTAGGGCTCCAACTACCTGTCACTACTCGTATGGCAGCTTGGACCGAGAGCTCACCGTGGCATGGAGGGGTCTCAATGTTTTAAGAATGCTAACCCATCCTTAGACTGACCTTGCAATGTGTTAACATACTCGGTTAACAAGTGTCATCCTGAATTTCGACAGTTAATTATTTCGAATCACTCTAAATTAAACTTCGATTACACACGGCTTCGCCAGAACAAATATTCGAGACGCTTCAGTTCGATAGACCATACTTCGAACAACACTACTTCGACAGAAAGCGTGTCGAATATTTGTTTGTGTATAAAATTTATAAAATGGTAGTTATCAACCACATTCATTACTTTTAATATGCCTACTATCAATCAATCAGCCTACCTACCATAATGAAATAAAATCATTTTCATGTAACATTGGCGCATTAGCAATAGATGTAACTATGACATACCTAACAACAATCTTTATTTATTTCAACTGACTATAACAATGTCTTATTCGAACACACAACAGCTTACACAACGTGATTCATAATAATGTACATATACTTTACACGTGTTTTAGCATGTGTGTTCCATTTGGACGACAGAGCAGTAAGTGGAATGACGTCATTCGTTGCGCCGTCCGACCCGTTCCATAATACGTCACTTGATGAATATTATGAGTTTATGTACTGACGGCATGGTCCAAAGCGGAGAACGGCCTTTCATACTGGCAAGGGAGACGCTGCCACCTGCGGGGCTGCGGCCAATTCCGGTTGAAACGGGGGTAGCCCTAAAGGCTCTTTTTTTTATACCACTTAGGTGGCAGACAAGCACACGGCCCACACTGATGGAAAGCGGTTACCGTGGCCTATGGACGCGTGCAACACCAGGGGCGTCACACTCGCGCTGCCGACCCTGCAAAAACCTTATAATGCCCTTCTTGAAGAACCCCATATTGTAGCCGCCAGGGAAAACCACTGCAGGGAGATCGTTCCACAGCCTAAGCGTGCGCGGAATGAAATTTCTTTCATACCTTACAGTACGTACTGCAGGCGGATGCAACGTGTGGGGATGAATTCCCTGCCTGTGGCGAGCGGTGCGATGATAGAAAGTGGCTGTAGGCTCTCTACTTGTTCCTAAAAAAATTGCTTCCAAATTGAAACTATTTTCGTTCATAAATTTTTTATCTTCGGTTCTACGATTAAAGACAATTTTTCTGTGCAACGAATGGTTTGCCCGATATACTTACCTACCTACTTAGCGTAATAACCACTCCCATGATGGTATATTTTTTACACCGTTGATATAATTTGTATCTATAAAATAGGTGCCAATCAGAAGTCTCCACTGAGAAGCCGAAGTGGAAAGCTATTTTCTAATTAATTAATACCTATACAAAGTTCTACCTTGTCAATGACGAGGAAGTGAGTCATCAACATCGAATAAGAGAAAAATTTTTCCTCGTTATGATGTCATTCAGACTTGCATGCCTATGCACAGCTCTTTTTGTCACAAACTATTTCTATACCTTATAGTCATATTTAGACATGACTACGTCACTAGAATGAAAAGGAACAACATCTAAAGCATGGTCACTCACGAACAAATTTCCAGTGAATTAAAAAAAATAGTTACCTCTTCCATAACGCTGTTTCTGTCCGAGGTGCTTATATCCATGTTCTCCGCCCCCTTTTCGGAAAGCGAATGCACCGGAGGCGATGCAGGCGTAACTGTACAACAAAATTACAGGGTAGATAAAGTTGCACTAAAATGATAACAATTCGCTTAGTACTAACTGAAAAAAAAGACAACGATATCACATGAGAATATATATATATGTATAGTGAACGTAAAAAATATATTGTACATACCATGTATCCTTACGAATTTTGGGAACAATACAACCCCAATTTGTACTTTACCTCGACAAGAAATCTCGTATAATTATATTTGGCAGAGTAAGAAATCCGGACACGTAGAACCTATAATGTGTATAAGGGGAATATTTATAATATGTATGTGTAACAACTGACACGGAGTACGGAATACCCGATCACCCTGGCTTTCTGTAACGATAATAATTAATGATTTAACACAGCTTCATCTCCGAAATAACTATCGCAACCTAAATGGTGTTATTTTTTTTTAACGTCGCATTTTTTGATACTTGATACGTACTTGATTATGCATGTACAAATTTTATGACAAGAATTGGTTACAAAGAATATAATATATACATATTATGTAGGTGTATTTGCGCTTGTAAATATACAATATTAGTTTTAGTAATAGCAAGCCGAAATTTAGTACTAAAATGTAAATAGGTAATTCTTCAAATTGGATACTCCATTATATCTTTATACATTGTACTCCATTTATAACTTACTTGGCCTGCCACTACCAGCGGCCACAGTTGATAAATGTATGGCTCCGTGTAGGTACTAAGTACCTACTAACCACCATAGATTTTGATTGAAATTAGTTCTAGCGTGACGTATTTTCACCCATTTATAGTAGCATAACACCGAACAAAGTTAGAAGTTTTGACGGTTATGATGGCTATAACACATCTTAAGGGTTTTCAATAATATTATTGGCTTTCTTTTCTGACGTTTTGAATTAAAAATCAAATTAAGATATAGGCATAGGTATCTACCAAAACTAATAGTGTATAATAATGTACCTAATGTATTTATTTTGTTGAAAAAAATCTAACTATACATAAAGACGACGATTGACATCATAAGAAACTGCTCACGTTACGTAACACCTAAAAGACGTCAATAAAAATGAGCAAGATGAAGTTCGAAAATGGAAACACAAATTCATATATTATACAGATACCGGCACGTAAATTGGCCGGACGCGTCATATGCGGTCGCGGACTTATGATTGGTCCGTCAAGTGACGTCACTTGACGGACCAATCAGATGTCTCCGAGAGACGTCTTGTAGCGAATCAACGTTCCGTTCATTCGTACTTTGAATCGTTTGATTGGCTCAAAGTGCACGATGCGCGAACTACTCCAAAACCTGGCCAAGCTACGTGCCGGCATCTGTACATAATATTTTATAAACGTCAATATATATCATATTATATTATATATATCGGCAATAGATATATACGTGGTAATGTTATCTACAAAATATGTTAAACGCATAACTATTCTGATGAGTAATGAAATTTAATGAAAATGAAACATGGAATAAAAACATAAATCAACATGATTTTTGAATTAAATATGAATATATTAAATATAAGATATATAAACGGCTGTAAAAGAAATATATTTCGTAAAAGAGTTGTAGTTAAAAGTGTTAATTTTTTTTCTCATTTTAATTTGTCAAAAACGTTAAGTATATAGCAAATATTTAAGTAAGTACATACATATTTTTTTTCTTTCAAGTATACTGACTATAATATTCAAAGTCCATCTACGTCATATCAATTTTTAGTATGAACGGGTAAGTTAAGTTAAGTTGAGTGCTTAAGGAATAGGGAAGCAAGAGTGATTATCAAGACAATCGCCCCCATTTTTGCGTTGTTCGATAAAAGGCAGTTTTGAGGAGTCCCCTGACCAACGGAACTAACATGCACCAGTTGTGCGGTCGGGAATGTCCATTGAACATACGGGAAAGTACTAGACGTATACATACATATTTGAACAACTTCTCTTCCGCTAAGAAGCTCAGTTGAAGTTTCAAGAAACTGCGTATACTGCACCTCACGATACGGGCAAGCACAGCCCAAGGCTTCAATTCTGCTATAGTATTAAACCATTAAACCAAACAATCATTCCACTGACACTCTGACAAATGGCATTTATTCTTAGACTTTATTACCAATACTTTAAAGTCTAAAAATAAATGAAGAGACGTCACAATTTCGTACTTTATTTTTTAAACGCTTTTATTATTATTAAACGGTTTAAATTAAGTTAACCCAGCTGTTCGTTCGAGTCAAATCTAGTAATAGAAAATTGACCCCCTTCCTGTGAACGGATTGTTCTGATGTTTGGCTAATATTTAGTTGTGGTGACAAAACAAGTTAATCTATTCTGTATATCCAAGATGGCCACCGCTACAAAATGGCGGCCTACGAATTTTTACACAATTACCGCAATTATAGTTCACTGTGAAAAAAAAAGAAAATCCTGTATGGCCACTTTTAGTGTATAAAGCGTTTGTTTACCTTAAAATGATTTCTACTTAATTTATTTAGATTTTATTTTCAAACGGTTAAAGTTTAAAATTAAATAGTATTTTTATAGTGTCAGTGGAACGATAGTGGCTTACTTTAACACAAAATAGCAGAATTAGGGCCCAGGTGCCACTTGTCCTAAACCTAGTTAAACACACTAGCCTGGTGCAAATTGGCAGACTTTATAAGGCGTTACCGTCGAAGCAAGCTATACCTGATTACTTTCTTGAGTGACTGGCGATCGCCCTTGAATCTCGTTTAGACGTCTAAGCTAAATAACAGAGATATTGTCTATTTTATGCATACATATTTACAACATGCCTGCGTGAAATGAAGAATGACATAAAAAAAAGTGATAATTAAAATATGATTTATTGGTAATTTTCGCACTAAAAAGTTACTGCATGAGACATGAAATAACGTTTTATGGCGACTTTCACCATAATTGAAACAGAAATCAATTGAAACTGAACTGTTTTATCACGTTATACCTACACTTAATTTCACTAAGGCTGAATAGCACCAGTAAAAATTCGTTAACTAAACTGAATTTTGACGTTCAACTCCAAACTCAATGACCAAGAAGTGAAATTGAATTAAACGCGTTTATTATCCATCGGTGAACGTGAAAACTAGTTTAGATTGAACGCATATTCACTGCTGTAATTGAGTCATAGTAACTTTGTATTAAGTAATTGTGTTGAACTCTAATACAGTGACCAAATGAAAAAACAAAATACTGTAATCATGAACCTATAAAACCTACGGACGGATTGAAGACGAAGCTGTGACACAAAAATGGCAACGGGCAACCATGTGTGAGTAAATTTTGGGTTGCTATATGTTACCCAAATTTGACTGAAGTGTAATTGTTTCCTGGATATTTTTTCTTGCTGTCACTACGGTTTTCACACCATTTCACTACATAGGACATGTTTTAGCTAAGTAGGTACTTAAACTGTGTCTGACTAGTGTTTGATGCGTGCCAACTTGTGCTTTTAAGTAGGCCGACTCTAGTATCGTCAAATTGTATTCTTCAACGCGTTCCTTCCAAAGGTTTTTTAGATTCATGACTGTATGTAGTGGAAAACAGTCGAGCTTATTTTTCTGAACTAGTATCTATAAGCCACTAACTTAAACCTATTTCGATAGGACCGCTACCCACCGTTAGATATTTCTTCTGTAGGCGCGTCGAAGGCTGGCGCAGGTTTTGGTGAAGTCACCTCTGTCTCAACTACAGCATCAGTAAATTCTGTATTTACAGGCGGCAACTTCTTTTTCTTTATTTCTTTTTCTTTTTTTGGTTGCTGACCTAAGGTGTTGCTGTTGAATAAAATAAAATAAATTAACTCGTGAATAACGCTAGTTTAGACTGGCGCAACTTTTTAATTAATTAATAGCAACCCATTTATGTCCCACTGCTGGGCACGGGTCTCCTCTCCTCTAACGAGACAGCTGAGAGGGTTTAGACCTTAATCCACACACGCTGGCCTAATGCGGGTTGGTGGATCGGACATGTCCTTAGAATTTCTTCTAGGACATGTGGGTCTCCTCACGATGTTTTTCCATCACCGTCAAATCATGTGATTAGCACATAAATATACATTCCACAAAGTAAAATTTACATTGGTACTGTCCGGCCGGATTCGAACTCGATACCTCTGAGTGGAGGCCGCGTCCTTATCCATTCAGCTACCATCGCTTTGACTCGATCTGACTCGTCAACGCACAGTTAAAGTAATGTCTAGGAAAGCACAAGAAAGAATTTCATGAAATTCAACGTTTAATGCTGACGTAGCTCGCAGAATAAGCAAGCTGAAGTGGCAATGGGCTGATCACATCTGTAGAAGGACCAATGGCCGTTGGAGGAGGACGAGTCCTTGAGTGAAGACCGCGATTCGGCAAACGGAAAGCGAGACGTTCCCCACCCAGATGGACTGACGTGACGACCTGAAAGATGCGGAAGGTGGAGAATCGGGTGGTGTGGCGCACATTAGGAGAAGCGTATGTCCAGCAGTGGACGTCGATAGGCTAATTGATTGATTGACAATGACAAACCTTTGGCCTAATCAAACCTTTATATTATAGGTATACGAAGCCATGTGCCCAACCCTATATAACTTTTTATGTTTAACTTCAATCTAAAAATAACTTAATCTTAACGTTTGGCAAGAAGCAAGCCCCCGTAGCTAGTGAAAGGTAAAAATAACAATAAGCTTTAATTCTATTTAAAGTTTCCCTCTTCAACGAAATTCAGGGTGGTTTGGAAATACTGTAAAACTTTCCCGCCAGGTAGTCTTTTATTGTATACTTAAATAGCTCTTGCACGGGACTTGCTTGTGACGTTTGAGTCAATGGGTACAAGTTACACATCAAGGTCGAAAAAAATAATTCGTAACTGAATGAAAAACGTGCAAAATGCGTGTTTGCTCAGTGTTAGTTTTAGTGTTAAGAAATATATTAGGTACAGTGCACGGCATCCAACTTGGCAAGATTTTGGAGTAGTGTGGGCCCCACTACTCCAAAACCTTGCCAAGTTAGATGCTGTACACTATACTTGTATGTGGCAAAATACGACCAATAGAAACAAGTATAGTGAACGACATCTAACTTGGCAAGGTTTTGGAGTAGTGGAGCCCACACTATTCGAAAATCTTGCCAAGTTAGATACCGTGCACTATACCTACTATAGGTACATTACCTATACTCGTACATAGATTAAAGAATTACGCTAGAGGATCGACAAAGCTATGCCCGCGACATCGTCTGAGTGGGTTTAGATTTTAAATTTTTATTTTTATTTTTTTACTCGACACCCAAATTCAATTTTTTTTTTATACCTACCACTTAGGTGGCAGACATAAGCGCACGGCTCTGATGGGAAGCGGTCACCGTGGCCTATTGATGTGTGCAACATCAGAAGTGTCACACTCGCGCTGCCGATCTCGGAGGAGGGGATTGAGGCGTTTGGGCGGGGTTGGAGGGGAGGAATGGTGAGCGCCCCCCCCCCCCCCCATCTCCCCATTAAGGTTCGATAGGTTAAAAATAAGTTAAGCTGGCCTAAGTTACTCCTCGTTACATTAGCTTTCTGCTAGTGAAAATCTCATTAAAATTAAAAGTTAAAGTCTCATTAAAAGCTTTTATAATGATAAACGACGCTGCTAATTCTGTTGTTACATCTCTAAACTTAAAATTGTCTAAAATTTTCTAATTGCATCTGTTTCTTTCATTATCAGATAGAAAAGGACAGATGATTTTATGTTGTTGTTAGTTTGATCAAAATCCCTCCAGTAGTTTTCGATCCATGCGTGCACATACAGACAGATAGACAGACAGACAGACAGGCAGACTGTAAGACAAAAAAATTACTGATTGCATTTTTTGCATTAGAATCGATCAATAATCATAGTAATCATCCCCCAATAGTTATTTTGTAAATATATTCAAAGTACAAAATTGACCTCTGTACAATTTTATTATAAGTACTAGCTGTTGCCCGCGGCTCCGCCCGCGTGGATGTCGAAATCCGTTTCAAAAACTATCCTATCTCTCAAGTTGGATCGAACTGCACATGGTGTGCGAATTTTATTATAATCGGTTAAGTGGTTTAGGAGTCCATTGAGGACAAACATTGTGACACGAGATTTATATACACTCGAGAGCAATGAATCCGGGTCACTTAAACGAAGAAACTGGTTCTAACCTACGCAGACCAGGAACGGGCAGAACCAGGTGTACCACAGCACGAGAAGACCGATACTTGGTGAACACCATGCTTCGAAATCGCTTTCTCACAGGAACTGAACTCACCAATCAGTTTCGACGCCTCGGAGGAAGTAACCCAAGTGCATGGACAGTAAGACGTCGGCTTGCTGAATCTAACTTAAAACCCTTAGACCTGCAAACGGCCCTAAACTGGAGCGTGGGCATCGTATTTCGAGACTAAGATATGCCCTGTTTCCTATTTTTGTTTTAAGGAGAGATCAGCAGTTTTTTTCTTTATGTAATTTTGTGTTAATAAAATGTATGGTGACTCATATTTTTTTTACTTTCATTTAAGGAGTATTACATTGTCTATTAAATACAATTTATTGCATTAACCTATCATTTTTAGTTTCCGAGATTTTTAACATTCTTTAAGTGACCCGGATTCATTGCTCTCGAGTGTATATTAAGATATAGATAACATACCTGCTGCCTGATGTAGATGGTTTGCCGCCATATCCACTGCTGCCACTGGAATGACTGCCCGAATGTGTAGATTTCGAACTGTGACTGTGAACAAAAATAATTACGTCAACAATATAAGAAACAGCTTATATTATAAAGTGTATAGTGTACTAGCCTATGCTCGCGGCTTCGCCCGCGTGAACGATGCGACGGCAACGGTTCATATAAATAACCCAAGATATTTTTTTTTATATCTCCTATGTACATGTACAGACATAGCTGCTTTACAATTTTATATTAGTATATAAATAGCGAGGAAGTTAATTAAAAGTCATACAAATCTAGATCAATGAGTCCGTTTTGGGATCTATCTTATTTAATTTTTTATTGATTTGGCAAGCTATCAAAACCCGTGTACTTTGCTGGCGATACAAATGCAATACTTTCAGGCGATAGATTGATAAATTTGGAGACAAAAGTTATTTTTTTTTATACTACGTAGGTGGCAGACAAGCACACGGCCCACCTAATCGAAAGCGTTCACCGTGGCCAATGGACGTGTGAAGGTGACACACACGCGCAGATTTTATGGAGGCAGGACACGACGGTATCTCTCGTTCGAAATGAGCTGTCCGACTGGGGTAGTACCTCCACCCTACAGAACACGGCGGCCATTAACCATCGTGTTGTGTGCCCGCCGGTAAGTAGGGTAGCCAGAGCTCACTGACCCCTCCTCCCCCACCACTTTCTAGAATCCCCACCCCATCCTAGCCTAGCATCCTAGCGCGTGTGTGACACCTTTAGTATTACACACGCCAATTAGGCCACGGTGACCGCTTCCCATCAGGTAGGCCGTGTGCTTGTCTGCCCCCTACGTGGTATAAAAAAGTAGTAGTTAATTTCCTCTGCTCTGTTTGTTACGCTAATTGAAGTTTAACACTGTCCAGTGTCTCGACCGTATGGACGCATGCGAGGCGTCTATCTGTATCGTGCTAATAATATGCAGTCAGTTTCTTAGCGATAATTTGCAAAAAATACTATTGCAGGCAGCGAATGGCGTAAGGGGTGAGTAGAGTATCGAAAAATTTTATATAGCACAATGAATTCTACTTTTGTGAGGTATGAAAGAGCATTACAAACTATTTTATGCATTAGTTTGATTCAGTACGAAAACTTAATTTTATAGAACTTCTGATTCTGATTCTGACAGCTCTTGGTGCAAATAATTAACAGTATCATTGACCAACCTATTGAAGAATTTAGACAAATATAAAACGAATACTGAAAAGGAAATTAGAGAAACAAAATCGCATAATATTTACAGAATTGTTCAGAGGAACCCGACTATAAAGACTTTTGACAAAACCAGTGACATCTCTTGTTTTCACTATTTCTATCCCTAACATGATACTATTGATTTTGTTTTGTAATGGAAATTTAAACACAAATTATGTTTATTCAGATATAAATTGAATTGAGTTATCAGAAGTTCCAATAAAATAAAGAACCACGGATAATTATACACAATTTTACCGCGTCTTGTTACCTATGGAAGTCCCGAATTCTTATGATGGTTCGAACACGGTAAAGACAAACAAAGGTGAACAGTTAAAACCGCGGTACACTCAGGTGGTATGGGGTGGTGGACAGTGCAGGCAAGAGAGCTGGACCGACCGTCTACCGCGAGCGGGCGCGACAGATTGAACTGCAGACCGGGAGCGAGTGATCGTGATTTCTGTTTGCTTTCGCAACTGATTCTGAGAAGCCCATTGCGTAAATCGTTTGTAACAAATATTTTTCTTGAGGTATTACATACCGTTCAAGTACCAAACCTTACGCAAATACCTTATTAGCCCGAAATGGGATTATTACAGGGTCACTCGGTTAAACCGGTTTCAGTTAGGGCGCTAATCACAAAACCTAAATTACCTAACTAAATTAAAGTACCTATTATAGGTACCTACCTTAATTCGTTCAATACTTAATGATGTCTAGGTTTACTCAAATTGGATCTTATTACTACTTTAGTATAGTGCACGGCATCTAACTTGGCAAGATTTTTGAGTAGTGTGGGCCTCACTACTCCATGCAATAGCATAAGAAAGACACACAACCTACAAAAAAATTCAAAGTGTCGGAGTCGCCTGCAAAGTAGATGGCTACTGTTTTTTGGGATTGTGAGGGGATAATACTGATTAACTACAAAGAAAAGGGAAGGATCATAAACAGGGAGAATATTACGCAACGATTCTAGAAGAATTAAAGGAGAGAAGAGAAAACGGCGTGGAAAATTTACCAAAGGTGTACTGCTCTTGCAAGATAACGCGCCGGTTCACAAGAGCAAAGTCGCAATGGTTGCTCTGCACACACATACTTTCCAACCACTAGTCCACCCACTTTACAGTCTAGACCTGGTCCCAAGTGATTTTTATTTATACCAATTAAAAAAAAAGACTTAAGAGCAAGGAAATTTTCCAATGGTAATGAGGTAAAGGAGGCAATTTTGGACCATTTTTATGAAGAAGACAAATAATATTTTACTATGGTTCAGGCAAATTAATTCATAAATCTAATAAATGAATTCACCTTAAGAGTTATTGTTTTATATCGATCATGTCAATATGACTTCATCTCGCCCGATGGTAAGCTAAAGGTAGTCTCAGGAATGGGTGTCACCTCAGAACATCAAGAGACAACATACACCGACAATACAATAATGGTGGCCCTCAGCCTGCCGGCCTCATCAACGCTTTTTTCGATAACTTCCGAAAGTTCATTTGAAAAACGTGTTTTTTTGTAATTTACCATACAATTACAACCCATGGACGTCCGTTAGAGATAGCCGCAAAAGTTTAGACCAAAAATAATCACTGAACTGTTACATAAACTCAACCTAATTGCTTATAGAAATGCATGCATTTACCCATGTACTCGTAAATATGATACTTAATTATATAATATCCAATGACAATATACCTACTATTTCCTCAAGTATCGAATATACCGATGTTATCAGAATTAACTTAAGAAAAATAACGTGTATTGCGCCCCTAACGGATCATGTTAAGCCACGGGATCAACTTTAATGGATGAATTTATTTATATAAAGTAATAAGTATGAAAAAAGCTCAACTTCGGCAGTCTACCGAGTATCTGAAACTTTAAATAATAGATTTACGTTGAAATTGGGGTGGGTGAAAACACGGGCCACGTGCTAAACTTCGGCGGCTATTTAAATGTAGACCAAGTTCCTTGAAAATCAAGACTTACCTACGTCATGCGGATCGTAACGCATGCCCAATGCCGACGTTATTAAGAAAATCTTGCGACACGGCAATCTTAGCAATACATACACAAAAAGCCACCCACCCTTTGCACATGGCATGGCTGTATCCTTTGCTAATTAGGGGTAAGCGGAAAATTTAAGAATAATGTATGAGTACCTACGTTATAGTACTAACAATCCTTTATAATCAACGTCGAAACAGGGGGTTCTCAACTTGGATGTTTTTTTTTAAATATTTGCACAAATGATAAGGATTATTTTTTACCCGACTGCGCCAGCGAGGGTAATGTGTTTCGCGCGTATATGTATACCTATGTATGTACCTAGTTTTCTTTAGTTTTTAACCATTTCGTTTAGTTTTTAAGTTTATCTACGCAGGTATCTGGCCTGAAAAACGTATTTTACGAAATGAACCCGTACTGGCGTGGCGTTCCAAACCTTCCCATTTGTCGTGTGGAACCCCCTCGGATAGGTAAGGTGGTTATGTTCAAATCGCACAACCGTGAACTGTCACGGGAGCTCGAATATGCCCTTGAAATATGCCAAAATATGCGAGAAACCCCGGCGGGCATTGGCTACCTGGAAAGGGCGCGAGACGTCTTCTGCTTGGTTCTACTAGGGTGATCTTTACGCCCTCAGACCCTCGTTCACTGACTGAGGCCTGGTTTAACGCTTGTCTGACTTAACTCATAGATACAAAATTAACGGTAGTTGGTGAGTTACTGTAATAATAGTAGATATCATTACCGTGATTACTTTCTGTTCATAAGCTCTGAGCATCTACGCAATGACCATTAAAACACTATCTGTGTCACTTTTACCCCCTTGTCCCCACATTTTGACTAAGGTGTAGTTGGGTGTAGTAATAATATTAGCAATAGATTTTTTTTTCTTTTTGTTATGTGACTTAAAAATTACCTTCGCCGTGATTGGCTGTTACTGCAGCTGTTTGAATAAGCAGAATCGGATATCTTGGCAGTCGTCTCAGAGTCATCGAGGTTGTCCATCTTGAATACTACAAAGGAAGAAATACATGATTACATAATTTGGCAGCTTAGTAGATTCATAGCATTTTCATTTCATCATCATTTTCAGGAATTACAAAAATCGCCACTTCACAGAGCAAATTCTACTTAAGTCTAGTCACAAATATTATACCTACATACAAGATGTCTCACAGCGGGGCTATACGGAGAAGAAGTAGCTTTAATAATGAAGATAGACAATTTAACTGAAAGAAGACTTCATTCTGATTTTAAAAACAATTTTATAATAAACTAACAAAAAATAAACAAAAAATAATCCGAAAAAAATAATAATAATATTTTGTGTATTCTGTTTTATAGCATCAATCGATGGGTCAATCATAACGATCAAAATCTTTCTAACAAACATGGTAAATCAAGTACCTAAAGGAAAATTCATGATCCAAACTTTTAAATTCAATGGGACAGATTTACTAACAATTTTTGACTTTATCAATATTTAGGCTAAGCGATTAGAGAAAGTATTTTTTTTTGGACTTCAAGAAAGGTTTTGTTTGTGGGGTCGCAACCCACGTCCCACGGCCGGCATCTGAAGAAAACGGGTGGGAATGGTTTTTACGCTATATCGGGCAAACACTATGCATCGCATAGAAAATTGGTAAAAACAGTTTTGTTGCAAATTAAACTTTCTACAACTTTGGTTCTGTAACTTTTAGTCGTAGAACTAAAGAAAGCAAAATTATTAACGAAAACAGATAAAATTTTTGGGACAAACTTTTAATAAAATGCACGGCCAAAGACTAAGCCATGCCTATGCGATTAGAGACATTTAAAAAAAAATCCATAACTATTAATAACGTTATTTTTTCAAAGGTAGTTAGTTACCTAAGTTGAAATGTACGAATAACAGTTAATCGACCCAGATACCACGAAACCTCGTGTCTGTGACGGAAATAGATCCGTCCCTCCACGTAGTTGTCGTATTGAAAAGGCGACCAAAGCAGTGAAGGAAATAATTCTCAGATATCCTTTCCGAAAACAGAAGATTTTCTTGAGTTGTTATTTATAAACGGTTTTCTTCAACTGTTTATCGCTATAGGGCAACATTTCAACAAGTAGATTGACCCAGTTTATTTCTTAGTTTTGCGATGGTAACTGAATGGATAAGGACGCGGCCTGTACTCAGAGGTATCGAGTTCGAATCCGGCCGGACAGCACCAATGTGAATATCACTTTGTGGAATTTGTATGTGCTAATCACATGATTTACGTGTTTAGCGGATCTTTTACCACATTAATTTTTATTAACAGTCAACTATTAATTCTATAATTTCCATTAAAAATAAATATTTTTCAAAGGAGATGTTTCATTTTCGGCCCCCTAATTGTACACAATGCAGAAAAAACAAGAAAAAATACCGGTTATTGACAAAAATACAATTATATTAATTCGCCTCCGAAATTCAAAAGCCGAAATAAATTAAATTTGAGTACATTAGTACACAGTGGAGTTGTGTTGCAAGAAAGTGTTTATTTAGTTAGATGCCGCCCATAATACGAGGCATTGTTATAAGAATTGATTAGTGAAAAATGAAAAGTAGGTACATTGCCTAGCTATTTTTCTAAGTAGTGAACAATTATCGGGCCCAAGGTCCATACATTTGTGAAACATCTCCTTTTAAATACCTAGATATAGAACGACCTGCGCAATTCAAATCGAAACAGCCTGAGACGCGAAGGGTCGCGTGGCGTCAAGACATGGTTTCAAGGTCACGTGCACCGACATGAATGTATAAGAACCGTATCCACAAATCTTTACGGCACTTTCTGTTTGCTTAATTTTACCAAAGACCATGATAACTATACTATCATGGTCTTTGATTTTACATAATAATATGGTGTTTTTGGACACTCTCTGTGGCGTAGCGGTAGTGAACGCGGCCGCCGCGCAGGAGGCGCGGGTTCGTTCCCCGCTCAGTGCAAATATTTTTATATGCATGAATATGGGTATTTGCATTGATTTGGTCGTGCCTCGGAGAGCACGTTAAGCCGTCGGTCCCTGTTGCCATACAAACATCTATGGCAGTCTTTAGGGGTAGTTAAAGCCTTAAAAAGTTCAACAACAATCTAGCTGCAATGCTTCGATATCGCCTAATCTCACCATTGGGTTGTGAAGGTCAGATGGCAGTCACTTCACGGAAAATATCGAGGTCCAGCCAAATCCACAGTAAAGACTGGTAAAGCGGACTCCAGACTCCGCGGTGAAAGCTTTGGATGCAACTGGGATTAACGCTAGGTTGAAGAAGAAGAAGAAGAAGAATGGTGTTTTTTGTTTTGTAGTAAAAAGATCGTAAAAGGAAGCATTTCAAACCATATAAATCAATTTATCCTTTTTAATTGACACCTCACTGTTGAGTGTTGATACAAGACTTTCTACATCCTGGTTTTCAATCATCACAAAGAAAAAAGTGCAGAACATGTAAAATCTACCATATTGCACAGCAGTACAGCATATTTTCCATTTCAAGTCTACCAATATAATACAAGTCTAAACATTTTTAAGTATGGTTTAAATAAAATTGTGCTAGTACCTATTTGAGATTATAAATCTTCCTACAAAGGATTCATTTAATATTAGATTGTAGTATAGATTATTATTGTTTAAGTCAACTATTATTTACTTTTATCCAACCATTTATTTTTTGAACATATTTTAGCTATGTTGCGTAGGGATTAAAGTTGTTCACACATTATGTAACAACAATTAAAATAGATTCTTCAATAGCATTCTATAAAAATGAATCATTGTTAATGATTAGTTTAGCCAATTAAACACTTGGCATACCTAATAAGAATTTTATAGGTACAAAATATAAAATGTTAAGCAAAAATTAAATATTATTGTGTAAAATTGATTGTAACTTCTTCACAAATTAAGTTGATCTTTTGACATCCAATAGGTTACACATTAAGACAATGATTTTATATACCTACAAGATATGTTACGTTCATAGTAACTGACACCTCAAATCTGATCCTCATTGACAATTGTTGACAATTAGCGTTAAAGTAGTATGAAAGATGGGATAAGCACGTGAGTAAAAAAGATAGCCATAAACATTATCCATCAAAAAACATCCCAATTGGGACGTTTTCGAGTCTTCACCTGGCGCGCTCTAGTAACATATCTGCCTCTTTTTACATGTATAATATCATTGCATTAAGACAAATATTTGATGAAAAATTAGGCTGTCAAAAACTAAATAGGTAAACGGTTGGAAGGAGAATAGTGTTATTACTTTATTCAAACACCTTGTATTCAAAGCACAGCCAAAATCTATTATGAAACTGCTCTAGTCATAATATTTACACACATAGCAACCTATGTACAAGTAACAACAACAACAGCTTGTCTGCCACCTTAGTGGTATAAAAAAATTATTAGATACTCAATTTAATAACACTTATTTCATATAAGCCATATGGTAGGTACTGTACCAGACAATCCCAGGGATATCTGCATACTACACGTTCGCTATAAGTTGAGACCTGACCGCTAGACGTCACCGGCACGTGTTTGTACAGCACACAAAAAAATATCGTAAACAAGCTTCTGCCCAAGTCGTTACCTATCTGTCTACCTATTTTTTTGCGAACAGTACATCACGGGCGACTGAGGGGCAGTGCAGGAGGAAGTTGGCGGAGAGCCCAGGTCTCAACTTATAGCGCACGCGTTATACATGAGTTGTATAAATATAATAATAATAATAATAATAATAAAGCATATTTATTCAAGGCTTTTAAATTATTTTACAATGAGTTAGTACAATTCTTAAACTATGTTAGTAAAAACTATTGGAGCCTTGACCCCATCCGGGTATATGCCTCCTCCATCTCCTTCCAAATCTGTCTATTCTTTGCTTTGTCTAGCCAGTATGTGCCAGCCACTTTGACAATGTCGTCCATCCACCTTGTTTTTGGTCTGCCCCGGTGTCTGTTTCCTGGAGGGCCTCTCCATTTTGTGATTTTTAGAGTCCATCTTTGGTCTGGCACCCTGGCCACATGTCCTGCCCATTGCCATTTCATTTTCATAGCATGTTTGAGAACATCTGTAACATTCGACCTTTTTCTAATAGTTCTGTTGCTTATTTTATGTATCCTCCTTAGCCTTAGCATACTTCTTTCCATGGCGTGTTGTGTTGTAAGCAATCTGTTTCTGATCTTATTAGTGTGCACCCATGTTTGGCTAGCGTAGGTAAGGCAAGGTAAAATACAGACATCCATTACCGTCTTTTTTAGCTCTGAATTATAAGGTCCTTTTAAGATTTCTTTGTGTGACCAAAACTTATTCCAAGAGCTTCTAATTCTTCTTTCAACTTCTTGTTCATTACTGTCACTGCTGAAAGAAATTTGTTTCCCTAGATAGACATATTCCTTTACATATTCGATCTGGTGCCCATCTATTTGTATAGGTTTCTGCAGACTATTTGTTAAGATCTTTGTTTTACTGGTGTTCATGTGCAAACCAACTTTTTTGCTTTCTTTGTTCAGAGATTGCATCATTTGCTCTAGTTCTGAAGCTGAGTTGGCAAAAAGTGCAATGTCATCCGCAAATCTTAGGTGGCTTAAATGACTATTGCCAATCCATATGCCATGAGATTTCCAGTCCAATTTTTGAAAGATCATTTCCAAAACTGCTATAAAAAGTTTGGGAGAGAGTGGATCGCCTTGCCTCACACCTCTTTCTATTTTTATTTCTTCCCCTTTGTTTTCCAATCGTATTGTACTTGAACTATTTGAGTAAATATTTTGGATCACTTTTGTATAGCAGCAGTTTATGTTACAAGATGTTAGTGCTTCCCAAATGGAACAGTGAGTGATGCTATCAAATGCCTTAAGATAGTCCACAAGCCCTATGTAGAGAGGATGATTAAATTCTTTACATTTTTCTAGAAGCTGTTCAATTGTATGAATATGGTCCATTGTTGAGAAACTAGAGCGGAAGCCGGCTTGTTCTACTGGCTGCATGATTTCTATTTTGTTTGTTATTCTGCTTAACAACAATGAAGAGAAAAGTTTGTATATACTAGATAACAAACTAATCGGTCTATAGTTACTAATATCTCTTGGATCACCTTTTTTATACAGTAGGACAATTTCAGATATGCACCATTGCTTCGGGGCAGTTCCAGAATTAATGACCATATTAAATAGTGTAGTCAAGAATGTGAGAAGCAGTGGGGCTCCGACTTTTAAGGCTTCGTTAGAGATATTGTCTGGGCCAGGACTTTTTTCTAATTTTAATTTTTTTATGTGATTTAATACTTCTTTTTCTGTAATTTCGTCAGTTTTAGTTTCCTTACCAAGTTCGCTATTCATATTCTTTGTTAAGCTGGTGCTATCCACCAAGTTTTTATAAAGCTCTCTGTAGTAGGCTGTTGCACATTTAATTATTTCTTGTCGTGATTTTGTTTCTTTTTGGTTTTGGCTGAGGTTTTGTATCCAATTTTTATGCGTGTTCAGTTCTTTGTAGGCCCGTTTTGCACTTCTAAATTTTGTCAAGTTTTTCTCTATAGTTGTCCTTCTGTAATTTTGATAGTCTTCTCTGATTGCTTTATTAGTTTTCTTATAAAGGTATTTTAGTTCTTCTTTTATTTCTTTTGTTTTGTTTTTGGTAGCCTTTAATTCCGTCCGTTTAGATATTAATTCTAATGTTTCTTTTTTAAGTATTTTATGTTCTCTGTTGTTACTTTCCCTTTTCGTTTTGAGACTAGAAATTATTATTTTTTCCAGGTTGTCATAGTATGTCTGGACTTCTTGTGTTTTATCTAGTATTTCGCTTTGAAAAGACAAATTTTCTTTTAACACTTTTATATAATTTGTTTTATCGCTTTCAGTTTTTAATGATTTTGTAGTTAGTTTAAAGTTTTTTCGACTCAGTTTTGGTGAACCTAGATCAAAGGATGCTCGCACAAGTCTGTGGTCGGAAGAGAAGTTAACTTTGTTTAATACTTCGAGATTTGAAATGTTTTTCGGCTTGTTACACATTATGAAGTCTACTTCATTTTTTATTGTTTCACCAGGAGAAATCCAGGTCCACCTACGGCTAGGCTTTTTCTTAAAAAAGGTATTCATTATTGAGAGTCTATGCTCACAAGCATATTGTATTAATCTATCCCCTCTTTCGTTTCGGTTGCCATAACCGTGTTGTCCCATTATTAAACATTCATGTTCATGAGGGTGTCCAATCTTTGCATTAAAGTCTCCGATAACTATTAGGTCTTCCTCTGCTGAATCGTGGGCTTTTGCTAGATCTCCATAGAACTTGTTGATATCATCGTCGTTCGCATTCGCTGTCGGAGCATAGACTTGTATTATTGATAGAGCTTTATTGTCAATTTTCATTTGAAGTAGAGCTACTCTTTCTGATATACCATTAAAGTTGACTATATTCTGTTTTAGATTTTTCTTTATTAGAAACCCTACTCCATGAAGCCCTTTTGTTTCACCTATAAAGCAAAATATGTAGTTCTCATGTTCTTCGATTCCAATCCCCATTCTTCTTACTTCGGCAAGTCCTATGATATCATGTTCTACTTTTGTTAGTGCTTGTATCAGCTCAAGAAACCTTGTAGTTGATGCTAGTGACTTTACATTGTATGTACATATTTTTAGAGAATTTAGTTTTTTGGTTGATCTTTTTGATGGTAGGATGGTAGGGTCGGAATTTGGAGGGTTTTGGTCTAAATAAGCCCCACGGGGACCAGCCGGATTGGGTTGTTTAAATAAGATACATAAATTATATCTCATTATACCATGCCTCTCAATAGGTATATGAGATATATCTCTTATATGAGATCCATGGTTAAAATATAATGATTCACCTTCATTACACTGCACCCTTTTCCAATTGGGGTAGGCAGATACAAAATTTTTCCAGTTAGGATCTTATAACCAGAAAATATTAATTCCTTAATTAAAATTTGATGTATTACCGATGTATATGATTGTATATGATAGTATTGAGATCCATGCAGATAATATTTTGTTTACTTTTTCATCCACAGTAGCTTAAAAATCAAATAAAGGTATTTAGGTACTTCTGCAAAACCTTTACTTTACAGAACAGCAATATGAAATTATTCTTCCACAGAACTTGCTGTAATTTTTGTCTATTATATTATGTCTATGATACACTATTTTATATAAAGATTGATAATGTTAGTCACAGAAATACAAAAAAAGTTACACAATAACTTCATAGCATAACTTTATTATGTGGATAGAGGAAGCTGTTGCTGTTATTGCCTCATAAAGTTAAAGCTACATAAAATTATGATGTTACATATACTAATTATATTGACAAAATAACTGAAAAAATAAATAAATTCGCGATAAAAATAAGAAGCATTCGCAGAGTGAATTTTAATACACATGGTAGGTACCTATTGATAGTAGGTCAGAAATATTTTATCTAATAATGCAGTACGTATCAAAAGCGTAAAATCAATACAATGAAAAAATTCAAATCTTTTGCGACACAAACTTGGAATCTTATTTTGTTTATGATTTACAATCAAAACATGTCCCGATTATTAGCTTCAATTTGTGCCCAATTTATTGTATAAGAAGTCACTTTCGTGGCTTCATTATATTCTATTCATTATAATCAACTTCATGTCCTAAGTACCTAGTTTAAGAGCATTTAATTAAATGAATGACTTATGTGCGTATAATTTTTAAGTCTACGGAAAGTTTTAGAAATTAAGTTCCAGCTAAATTTACACTACGGTAAAATATAGACTTACCCGGTTATTATTTAATCACTATGACGCATTTATTATTGTTCTCACTAATACACTTAATTAATTTAATACTACAAAAAAGTTGAAACACTAGAACGTGACAATATGACATTCAAACTTTACTTGTCAAATCAAATTTCTTTTATCGACTGAAGTTTGACGACCAAGAAAGAATAGAAAGGGATGTCCGATAGAACTCACGATAGTAACAGCAATCGAGTTCGCCATAATTACAAATCAATCGAGTAACATTTTCGACAATGCTTTACAATGCTTTAATATTGTATTTATATTATGTAGGTGGAATATTAACGCATGGTTGCAAAACTTGCAAAGGTTTTTCTGAACAATATTTTATGTTCATTTAGGTGAAAACACCTAAGAATGAATTCTGAATTTTGAAGCATTAGATGTTAAGTATGCTACGTTTTCCTATTGGTTTAGATTGGAAAAAGAGAAATCATCACTCATTTTAGTTTTTTTGCTACAGTTACTGTTCTTCGCTTCGGTTGTTCATAACGTTATCGTTAGAAGTAATTTAACAAAATAAAATGAATTTTTTATTCAAAAAACATAATCAAAAAAATATAATGATTAAGAAATTAAAAGCAATTGGTTTACAGTGTTTACACCAATTGCTTGTATGGTTTACACCAATGTATTACAATGTATTACAGATTTACTGATTATCTCATTATTATACTTTTTTGACCGAGAAGGAAACAATTTTCCAAAATGTTACATTTCAAACATCGATTTCCATTTGACTGATAGATTGCGTAATCAAAACATATAATGTCGATAGCCTAAGTAACTGATAGTATACATCACTATAGTTCACGCTTAAAAACACGTGAGATGTGTTTGTGTGAGCGAGACAACTGATTCTCTTTCTAGGATTATTAGAACCGCACGTGGCGAACGAGAGAGACAGAGATATACTTTGAAATTATGTTGTCGATGTCGCGTGGCCCCGGCCCCGGCCGAGTACATCACGCATTCACGCTGTTTCGCTGCCGTTAGACAGTACGCGTACTACAGTAACAGTACGCAGTCTACGTAGGTACTGTAGGGGCCCAAACTAATGACGACACCCATTCATTGATATTACGTTCGCAAAATATGGAGACCGCATAATGTTTTTATTACCTATTTGTTTACATTCGGCTATAGGTAGGTACTAGGTACAACATAAAAAACCCATAGGTAGGTACCTCAGACTAGAAGAATATGTAGTCTGAGGTAGGTAGAAACTGTCGCGCGATCCTCTCTGATCCTCTCCCCTGCAGCGTAGGTACCTACACCACGGAATAATACCTAGGTAATAGTACTACGCCTACGCCACCTCAACTGAACGATCGAACGTAGGTAGGCAGGTACCTACCTACCCTATATTGGCGTAACCTTAGGCTACGGAGGAGGGTTATGTATGGTTTAAGGGATGAACTTTTACTCTTTCGAGTTCATGAAATATCTAACTACCTACTCACAATGATGTAACGGAGATTAATGTCGCGAAGAGTCCACTAAAGCATAACCTGCCCAGCTGGCCATGGGGGGTAGGTATCCATGGGGAATTCCGCACGAAAAAAAGGGTGTTCAAGCGTGTGATCCCAAAGGTTTAAAAACCACGGTGTCAATCATTCGAAAAATATATGGGTGATTAAAACCATATTGGTGTCAATCAAACTCAAACATGGTCATAATTATTACAATCGGCAATCCCCACGAATATCACCCTCGACAGCCATCGGGGGTGGTTATGTCGGAATCGAACCGACTAAAACTGCACACCGTCTCGGGTCTCAACTGTTGGGGTGCTTTCTACGGTTTTAGGATAACCCCCTGGACCCTCCGAAAGGGGGAGGGGAGCATCGCGCTGCCTCGCCGACGCGACGGTGGGATGATGTAGTGTGATAGACGGGGCCTGTCAGTCCCCGTCTGCGCTTGAAGAACCGGCCGGCCCTCTGCTAGTCAGAGTGACACGTAGAGAGCTTCGGAGCAGCCCTCTAGCCAGAGGGCCAATCTCGCCTCGGCCGCAGGCAGGATTGTCTCCCGTGGCGAGTGGGAGGCGCCGTTCGCCTCCGCTGTCCGGGTGCACCACCCGGCGGTTCCTGCCCGCACCCACCCGACCTACACCCAACGTTAACTTGTATGAAGATAAGATTTTTATATTTCAAACGATAGCAATATCAGTATCTTCCAATGCGATAATCATATCAACGTTATCTATAGTTCCAACATCTGCTATATAAAATGGCCCGAAAATTATAAGCTACTTTTTTATACCACGTAAGTGGCAGACAGGCACACGGCCCACCTGATGGAAAGCTGTCACCGTGGGCTATGGACGTGTACAACACTAAAGGTATCACACACGCGCTGCCTACCCTGAAGGGAAGGGGGGAGGGCTAGGATGGGGTGGGGGAGGAGGGGTAGGGTGGAGGTACTACCCCAGGCGGACTGCTCATTTCGGACGGGAGATACCGTCGTGTCCTACCTCCATTTATTCCAGGTACTTATCTAGGTAGGTAATAGTTTACAATATTTGTGGTTCTTAAAAGTATCTATGTAGAAAAATTATAATACTTGTGCGAGCTTCACGCCGCCCCGGGGTTGTTTGGGGGACAGGTGGCCGTACTGTCACCCCTATGCACGGGGAACAAGCTCGCCCCTTGCCTGCTCTTCACTGCACCCTATGCCAGTCAGAGGGACACGTCACAGCCTACTTGCAGCCTACGACCTACCTAAAACTTTATAATTTTTTATAACATTTGAGTTAATGTATAAATGATAAGCCATATAAAAACGTCATTTAATTCTTTATTAAGTATATAAATTTAATCTATTACAAGTTCATAATAATTTGTCTTTTTTATATGAAATATAATAAATACGTAAATCTTCTTGTAGCTCATTTCATTTGCTATCGTGGATTTATATTAATATATTAAATTAAATAAAATAATTAAGACAGTTTACTTATCGAGACACTAGGTAATACAATTCAATTTGTAACACAAACTTACAGAATAATAATATATAAACAACGGACAACAATGACTCAACCAACAGCAGCTAACAATAACGTTGCAATATCTTCCCGTGGCGAGCGGGCAGATAGTTGCATAGTGACAGCACCTTGAGCTACTACCAACCTAGCTCTAACAAGAACAGGAATACCGCCACGCCATATTCCGCTTCCGCGGATTTCTTTAACGGCTTCTCCCACTACCGCAGACTTCGGTAATCCTAAATGCTCACATACAGCTTTAGCAGCAACATCAACATCTGTCTGTGACAGCCCGAATGTATCACAAGCTTCAGCTGCTGCAGCAGCTCGCTCCCAAGTCGCTTCCCAGTCATCAGATGCAGCACGTGTTCGAAACTGATCAGCACAACTAATTTCTACGTCTTCCAAAGGATAGGTGTCAGAATAGCCTTCTCCGCTATCTGGCAAGCCCGTAGTCGGATCACAATCACGAACCACAAACTCTAAGGTAGCACCAAAATGGCACAATGATTCAATTGGATTGTCAGGGTATTCAAGGAGATAAAACGCGCTACCTTGCTTATTATATGACAATTGTTCGCACGCGATTTCGGCCAATAACTTATAACCCGAAACCGCTTCTAAGCGTATTTGTACTTGCTCAAGGAGTTGGTCGCTCAAAGTATTTAAACATTCAAATTGTAGTACCATATGGCGACTGAATATATGTTTGACACATTGAACACGATACTCAGTCTCTGGTTCAGTCAAATCCACAGCCTCACAAGTTTTGAATATTGGTCCTAATTTTTCAATTCCAGGAATGACTTTCAATTGTTCTGAATATAACTCTTCACGAGATACAGCCGGTAAACGAGTATCTATTACGACTGGTGCTTCCTTAACTTCTTTAGATTCTTCTGTGAGAGTAGGCACAGATGAAATACTGAAAGATTCTATAGATGGATCTTCAGAAGAAAGGTGGTTGAGTAGAGCTTTCTCTAAAAGTGCTGGGTTTGGAATCACAATATTAATTATGTAATCATTGATCAGTTGTCTATCCCCAGAATCTAATATTGCACTATAATAAATTGCCCGATCGCGCACTTCATCATCATCATCCAACTGGCATCGTGTTAGAAGGACGCTTATATTTGGTAATAGTTCTGGACGAGCCGCGCCAAAACGAGCAACAGCTGATACAGCAGCGGCACGCACTGGCCCTGATTCCAAAATAACTCTATTGTATATGTATCTTATATAGCGGGATGGCTGGCGTGCCTTCGGACCCTCACGACCAAGAATGTGTAAAATGCGGACAGCCAGTGAAGCATGCTCACAATCTTCGATAAATTCGCACAGATGTGCTAAGCCTGTTTCTTTAGCATCTGGATTTTCTTCCACTAGAGCGATTATTGCATCTGCAATAGCAGTTTTGTACTGTAAACCTCCTTCATCTCGAAGCATGCCTGCTAAAAATGAAGCCAGTGACTGATGCTTGCGTGGATACTTAGAACAGAGACGTCTAATGGCACGAACGACGACAATCTTGAATTCATCAGAAATTTCAGACATAAAGCTGGAAATTTGTTTCATTAGACGGTCAATAGAGCTTTCAGCTCCAGTGGCAAGAAGGGTGGTCACCGCTAAAGTGGCTACAGACCGATTAGGGTCTGAAATAAGATTTTCCAGATCAACTGCACAAGCAGCAACAGCACTGGGATGTTTTGAGGTCAGCTTTGCTAATGTACGAGCACCTGCTAATCGTAAAGTTGCTTTTGACGAACCACAAAATATTTGTAATACCGACACAGCTTGAGCAAGATCGCGAGCAGTTTTTCTTAAATTAACAATGGCATGGGCAGCTTCGTAAACAACAATTTCATGTTTATGACGCAGACATGATTCAATGAATTCAATATATGTTTCAGCTGTTTCTGTTTGATCTTCCTCAGCTAATTTGGCTGCATGTCGAATGAGTAGGCAAAGTGCATATTGAGAGCGAAGTGGAGCACGTGCTAGCTTAGTAACAAGTTTAACAGTAGACAGCCGGTCATTTCTTCGAGTTCCAGCAACAACACCCAATGCATGATACGAAACCAATGGATGATCCGATGATATAGCACCCTGTGAAATAAAAAGAAGAAGCTATAGGCATAAAACTAAATGATTATAATTAACATTTTTTGCTGTAATGTCTTCATTGTTCAAGTATTTATGTATTTTCCTTAATTGTTATCTGTTTATTATTGTCATTTTTATTACTAACCAGCAAATCAAGCTTGTATACAATGGGAAATCCAATTGCAGCGCTGCCTGCCAAGTCAAACGGCATTTAAACGGAAATCATTTTACTTGTGTTCTTGGCATTGGGGTTACGAAGGACGTTGGACATCATGTATGACACTTTTAGATAAGTTTTAACTACAGTAGAAGCCATATGAATACTTATATATACAATTTCACTACATTCTTGAGAAGGAAACTGAGGTTATGTTTGAGTGGGAGACATTGTGTATTTTGTGATTTCGTCATGCTCTTGAAGGTCAGATACCATCTTTGCACATGAGTAAAATAGATTGTTCAGTTTTCTTTAACTATTAACCATATGGGGATATAACCATATGAGTTGGCATTCTCAATCAGTCATCATCCTTCGCTTATTGCAGTCTAAATATGAAACGATAGAACTTTGCTTAAAGCAAATGATATCTGACCTTCATAACGCACTAGCAATATCATAGTTCTGTAATTAGATAAGATATCAGAATATTTAGGGCTCTAACTACCTATAATGACAGCTTAAGACATTCATATGGCTACCGAAAGTCAGTGATGCAGTCGTAGTCAGAGTCACAGCCCCAATGAGTCTCACAGTTATGAGTTCGCTCATTACGAGATTGACCCGCAACACCACATTAAATCCATGGAAGGCTATGGCTTGAGTTCATTCTCTTCAAAATATGTTAAGACCCTGTTTCATAGATAGTGATAGATAATGAGTTGTTACATTGAGTGTAATATTATACCTGAGCTTCCATGACCCAGTGGCGTACTAGGTCTGGAACAGTGGCTGACAGATGCAGAGCCGAAACAAGGGCTGCGGAACTCACTGCAGGGTTTTTATCAACTATTGCTTGTTTCATGTAACGTTCAATTGCTTGCAACATTGTGCTATCAGTTATACTGCATAAGGCACGAATGGCTGCAGCTCGATATAAGTCTTCTTTGCCGGTCATATCTTTAGTAAGAGATGACGTCACAATTATAACATCCTGCGCCATAGAACTTAATTCTTTGATGGTTAAATACACAAGACGCCGCAACACTACATCTTTAGATTGGAACAGCTTAGTCGTGGCGAAGAATATATCGGTTGCTTCTTGTGTTGTCAGTTTTTCACCCTGGTTCAGCAAATAAAGTATCTTTGTCAGAATATGTATGCATTTTTTCGCGTTAACTGGCGATGAGTTAAAATATCTTGCTTCTTGCAAGAGGGTTGTTTTGTCCAAATTTTGAAATACAGTACTACTGTCTTCGGCGTCTTTTTTGTCTTTTCGACTCATTTTCACAAGTAATGTTAGTGACTCAAATTAATTAAATAGTTCTCAATATTGTTTTCAATTATTATAACATGCAAACTGAATGATGAAACCTACAGAAAAAAGTAAGAAACGAATAAAACGACACGTCAATCTGTCAGTGTCATACACATACACAATTCAACTTTTTTTTTATCATATACCATAGATCATCATAGGTATGAAGCTTTTGAATTCTTGGTATTTTTTTTAGAGCTGCAAGCTGTGCTGTGGGCTCACTGACCTGTAAAATATACAGGTCAGTGTGTGGGCTATACTCTGTCTATGGCTGTGGGCCTGTGGCTGTGGTTGTTTGAAACATAATTTTATTATAATATTTTGATCTAGGCACGCACGGATCTTGAAAACTACTGGGATGTATAATTTCTGTAACTAGGCTAGTTTTCGCATGGATGATAAAAATGAAATACCTAATATTTTTATTAAATAGATTTTTATAAGTAGGTACTTACATTGCACCGGTGCGCTGCTGGCACAAAGGCTAAAAAATCCTACCTACCCTATGACCTTTACCAACTTATTCAAAATTGTGTCACGCAGCGCAGGACTAACGGTGGTAAATGAATTTAGTACCTACTAAATAAAAATTATGTTTTAGAAAAAATAAATAATAAATAAAAATTAATAACAATAAACGGAGGCGAGCTGCGCCTCCCACTCGCCACGGGAGAGTAGATGGCCCGGGTCAGTGGCGGATTTACCAGTAGGCTGAGTAGGCTGGAGCCTAGGGCGGCAGATTTTAGGGGGCGGCAATTTTGAGCCAATTTTTATTTTCTTTCATAAATAAAAAAAAATAACTTTATTATATACACAAACGAGTTTTGGGGAGCGTTTTCTTGGAGAGGCATATCTTAATCCACCTTCTAATTGGTACTCGCCGCTGTTTTTAGCTCTTCAATAGCAGGTATACTCTTCACTAGGGCACGTCACAATTACGCGTGGTCAGTCGCCGCCTCCAACTGCGATGCGTGGTCGGCCGCCGCCTCATTCTGCGAGCAAGTGATGCTCGAGAAGGAGGCGGCGGAATGGTTTCGGGAGAGGCTGCACAGATCTCACCCGGACGGTGACGTGCACAGAAGCCGCAGGCGTCGGAGGTCTGACGACTTTCGTCCTCTATGAGCGCAGGCCTGGGGGTGTCGGGTGGAGCCGTCTGTCACCCTAGCAGAAGCAGACCAAGACGGCAGCTTGCACATGCACGCCCAACCCCGAATGCGAATACCGTGGTTCCCAAACCCGAGGGGGCCATCTCGAATCCGGAAATGGCCCGGGTCAAGCTGGGGTGCGAGGGAAATGCTCTATGGGCCACCTCACACCTTGGCGTCAGAAGACTCTCTAGACGGCGTGCGGTTTTAATCGGTAAAAGTTCAACATAACCTGCCCCGTTAGCCGCGGGTTGGGTATCCATAAGGATTTCTGCACGGAAAAAAGAGCACGTTACAATTATATTAAAACTAAGGCGGCAAGACCCGTCATGGAAGAATCATGGAGCTGTCACAAGAATACCGCGCTCCACACTCATATGGAGTCACAAGAGTGTGGAGAGCGGTGTCCTTGTGATAGTGATATATCCACCCCCGATGGCTGACGGGGGGGGAGGGGTGTAGTCATGGGGAAAATTGTATAGCCTACTGGCGGCAAATTTGTAAATCCGCCACTGGCCCGGGTACAGCTGGGGTGCGAGGGATATGCCCATTGGGTAACCTTACACCCCGGGTAATTAAGGCCCGAGACGGCGTGCGGTTTTAGTCGGTTCGATCCCGACATAACCACCCCCGATGGCCGACGGGGGTGGTATCCATGGGGATTTCCGCACGATAAAAAATAAGGATGTTGTTCATCGTAATAAAACACCGAATTTCCTCTTTTTCATTTATTCACCGATCTACAAATACATTTGTACATGGGTAACTTGAAACATTTTGTGGCGAACTTTTTGCCCTAACACTCATAATACTTATATCTTGATTTATCTTTAAGACTACAATTTTCGTAATAGCATCTAAAGAAAAATTATTCTTAATTTAGGTATATATAATTTTGGTATTAAATACCTATGAAATAGGTTGAAATAAATTCTATATTATACATAATAACAATAATAAATTATCAACAATATTTATTAGAATTCAGAAAAAATAAATAATTAGGTATATTAGAATTCGCAAAATATTAATTTAACTAAAATAATTTAATTTTATTCTTAAAAAAGTTACTTTATGTCTCGCGAACATTATTAGTAATAATAGTACCTACTTAGAAACATTTTTAATGGTAGGTAGTACCTATTATTATTAAGTTTAATTAAATCATTGATTTATCTTGATCGGATAATTACTTTTCGGTTTATTTAACCTTGTTACTAGTATGCTTAATATTTACCTAAATATTTATATTTACTACAGTAATTGTAGAAATAAAAATCCTCATCTTCACAACACACGTAAAAGGTTTTGCTATAGAGGTACAATATTGATTGCTAAAGAAAAACACCCTTTAAATGGTGGGTTGCAAAGAGTAATAAGTACCTATGTAGTTTAGCAATATAGGTACTGGTATGTACCTAATAAAATATCGAACACCCTTAGTTTGTAGCAAGTTAAGGAAAGTATACAAATCCTTGATCAAATTTATGAAGTTTTCTTTAATTATGACTAGAAAATTAAATTTTTGGTTTAATTTAACACAATGCTTAAGCATATCCCAATGTCGCATTGTAGGTGAATCAGCAAGTTAAGCTCCTTTGTGCCCTTTCACCAGGTTTCTTTTGGACCTTCAGAACTTTAAAAAAATATTATTTTAATAAACCAGGCTAAACTTTTTGAAAGTTACATTTTTTTTAATGGATAACGTCCATTTACTAAACTTGATTCGCAGTAACGTTTAACATCACTAGAGATCCTCGTTAAAATATTAATAGACAATCTCCTCAAATTATGTGGATTTTGTATAACTTTTTGTAAAGTAGGTGGGTATGAACTTTTGATTTCGGTAGGTAGCTACCCATGAGGCATTTATAGAAAATGTAGATCATGAGAAAATAAAACCCTTACAAATCTACCTATGTAATGTCTACCTACTCACAACATCCCTTTATTCCCTTATGACCTAAGTATACCTTATTTTATTAATAACATTCATTTTGCAAAGATAACATTTTCTAAAAAAAGCTCCACGTAGCATTCCAATACACCTAGCATTAATAAAACGTACCTAGTATAAAACAAGATGGGTAGGTATGTGATACAATAAGGCCTGGACTAGAGTAATGCTTAATTTACCTAAAATCTATATAAGTTGAGTAACGTTTGGAACCCAATGTTAACGGATACTCACATTGTAGGTAGGTATACTATACATTGGTGAAAAAGTTGAAAAACATGAAAAATAGACATACTCTTAGGTAAACTTGGGCATTTATTATGGGTAGTGTCCATAATAATAACACGATCCACTCTTAAATTTTGTGGTATTTTTGGTTTTCAATGAAACCTGCAAATCCAGCGTGACGGTGACGATCTCCTTTCCCAATAAGCACTTTTGTACTTGAGGACAGAGTAGTGTACTTACGTCCAAGGCTTTGAAACCGTATGGTTGGCATTTAACTATGTTTCATCTATGAATACGATTTTATTCCAATCCGTTACATTGTTAATTTCGCGTAGGAAAGTAACTTTGCAACTTTTGACCATTAAAAGAAATACATCTTCAAGATAGACACGTCTACATGACTTTACCTCGCCTAATGGTAATGAGTGCATTCGGGTGCACATTAAATGAGACCCCTCTGTATTTCCATCTATGGACTGCAATAGGGTAACTTATGATTGATAATTTTGGAAAGAGTTCCAAGTAAAATACTTAGGCCTTATTAGTATCAGTTTACCTACTTTACGACCACCTAGCTCGTGATTTGGTCATGACCATTTGACTAGTTAGTTCTGTAGATCATTTTATGAGAAACTGCCAAGCAGTAAAACAATTAATTATCACATTGCTGATAAAACTTAAAGAAGATAATTAAATTATTGGCATGAGATAAGAAATTAATAAGCAATCTTATCTGATCTTGTTTTTCATCTTTTCACAATAAAACCTCGATACCGATCGTACATATTATACATTAAATTTGAGGTTGTATGGGGCTTGAGCGTAACAGACATTTTCTCCAAGTAAGATAGATACGGTTAACAGTTTTTATAGGTAAGTACTTTTGGCAACTCTCGGATAGGTAGGTATCTAATAACCACAAGAGCAAAAAGTTGTATCTTAGTATATCAATCAATACCTACTTCTTAGCTGCCTATACTTTAAATATATATAAATCTCGTGTCACAATGTTTGTCCTCAATGGACTCCTAAACCACTTAACCGATTATAATAAAATTCGCACACCATGTGCAGTTCGATCCAACTTGAGAGATAGGATAGTTTTTGAAACGGATTTCGACATCCACGCGGGCGGAGCCGCGGGCAACAGCTAGTACTTTATATTAGACCACTAGGTAATTGTATGTCTTTGACTTTGTATGTCTTTTTAGCAAAGTTACACAAGATTTATATATTAGGGCAATAATAATAGCCTGTCACACAGATGCTATTTATTTGAAGGTTTTGATCAGATTGTTTATTAATTTCAGCTCTAAGTCTTACTCCCCTTATTATCGAATAACGATTAGTTAAAAGTTCTTACCCTCACTTTCAAATTCACCACAGTCATGGCATTGCACGGTAACATTCTCTCCAATAATTTGAAGTTACATTGTTACATTTTAAGTTGTAACATAATTTACAATAAGTACATTTTGTTATATATTAACAACATCAATAGGTTGTAGCTAACAACACAGCAACATGTAGAGTATGATAGAACAAATCAAACTTAGTTCGCTATGGGTAATTTGGTTAATCAGATATTAAGACAACATCTTATCAACTACTCTACGAATTTGGCTTTGAATTTCCTTATTTGTCAATAGATATTTACATCGCACTAGTTTACAAAATAGTTTTTTCTTACATTTCAGTAACATGAATCTTTTCTACAGTACAATATTCACTACCAACACCAAAAATGTCAATCTTAACATTTTATACAAAATTCTTAAGTAGGTACCTATTCAAAATACTGAAGTTCTTAAGACATGGTTCACTGACTATAAAGTCGACAATCTTCAGAACTTCCAGTCGTTACCTACTACTCCCTTACACTTATCTCAATAATTTATTTACTCACTACCTTATAAGTTCTTGCCTCTCATGTTTTTTTACTGCGCCGATAGTGCACCTGTATATGTGGCCACCTCGCCATCCAACTGTGCCTTGTTGATGGGCTTTATTCTCCCCGTGGTACAATATAACCAACTCTCAGTTTTATGAGAATTCATAACAAAAGAACTGTCTACGAAACACATTCGAACTTGGCAATTCTTCCTGTCACGGTCAAAAAGTACACTCAAATTCAGAGCAATTATTTGTCTATTAACCATAGAAACAACTTACTGTTTCTATGTGAGAATTGTAAGTACATAACGTAATTAGCCCTAATGCACCTAAACCTTCGTTCCTTTAATTAGATGCATTGGTAACTAGCGAGAGGACAACTTAAACCGCTACACTATCGGCGCAGGTGATTTTTTTAATGAATGATGAAATGAATGATTTCGTTTGGGCTCGTTGGACACGCCAGTCAGAGGTTCGCAGTAATAAGCTAGTTACGGTACAGTAAGCTTCAGAGAAAACGAACCCCCCTTGATAATGATATCATTATCAAGAGGGGTTCGTTTTCTCTGAAGCTTACTGTACCATGCCACAAACATACTACTGGATTTTATATATAAAAATCTCTATAGAGAGACTACACTAAAGTGTAAGTGAATCAGCATGATACCTGCATTGATACTTCTCAAAAATATGTTCTATTTATATCATTGGTATGCGGTTGAACATTGGTCTCCCTTTTGGTCTAGTAGTTGTGCGACTTCGTTTCAATTTGTCTATTGTGTTTCTAAATAAATATCTGCCTTTCACAGGCACTTTCGATGCAATAATTTATAAATATGACGATATTACGCCTAATCACAATTTTTTTTAAAATTTTAAAACCCACAAAAGCTGATCTAGAGCTTATGAATCAACATCTACTTTCTCTAGTCTATATATTTTACAAGCAGAAGCGAGCTTATTTGAAAAGAACGTAAACTTTATTGTCTTAAAATATATGAATAAGTATCATGAAATATATCAATTTTAAGAACCTATGTGATTTAATTTATGAAAATCGAGGTGTTCCATCGTCCAATCAGCTGAGGATGGGTTATTATACCGAAATGTATTATTGATAATGCACATATAGGACTTCAATTTGGTTGTATGTGACTGCAACAAACTTACCTACTAAAATCTAGGCCGGCTTTAGGAAATATTTTTTACAAAATTTTATCGTATTTTAAATGGAGAACCTTTGAATCTGGATAGCACTTAGTTACAAACACTTTACATGGGTTTGGCACTTGTTCCACATTCGAATTCTTTTTAATCCCGTAGCCTGACTTCACCCTGTCTGAAAATGAGCTTGGGTAAAGAGCAAAAAATAAAGGCCTCCATTTTAGATAAGTATCTACACTAAAACTTGTAAAATGATGATGTACCCGTTTACTCCAAAGATGACTAAATAACAAATGGTCCTTCGTCTGGCAGACATGCAAGTGCTAAGTTTCCTATTTGCGCATAATGTAGGTAAACGTGTTTCTGTGCAAATTGTGTCACCGATAGGCCCCAATAAGGCCCTTTCGAAGACTACCATTAACAGTCAGTTCGACCTAATTTAACTCTTCATAAAATGTGCCAAAATCTTTGTATTTATAAAATGGATGAAGTATTTTAGACTTGAGTGAATTTCTATTTGTTATTGGATAACATCAACAATGAGTAACAACGCTATGGATACTGTGGACTACTACAAAATTTACCACTCTGTACCATACCAGAATAAATATATTATTCTCATAATTATATTTTACAAGAATTATTTTCGATTCATATCTTCGAATTACCTTTAATCCATTGAACATTTATCAAATTCTATAGGCCATTCCAAACTTTTATTTCTGCCTTTGTAGTGACATTTCAAAATCCCATTGTCTCAAATCATCTCTCAATGCTTTATAAATTCATGCATTATTTGCTTTTGCTTATTTAAAACATCTTAATGTCGTCTATTTCAACATGGTATTCGAAATCTTTCATTTGAGTTAAAAAAGAAAAAAGAGCTCGGTTTATATGAGAAATCTTTATCTACTGATACTGAAGGCCGATAATTAACATATTTTCAGTGAGCCTTACAATCAGATCTGATGGGCCATTAGGAGTAAACCCCCACATCAAAATTCAAACTAAGCAATTACAAACATTGACCACATTGCTTAAACATGTCTTGATTCTACAAAATACATTGATATTTTATTATGAAATACTCTCAAAATACTTATTGACTATCGAATTTCAACTATTATGATGTGTGATTAAACATCTACAACGAAGACAATAAAATTATTATTGTGATTTTTTATCATCGGTACCTAAAAGTCAAATGCTGCACAGAAATTGTCTTCAAAATGTAAAATCAATTCAAATACCGTACCTCTACTTTACGATTGAAGTCCTCTACTGTAAATTTATAACAGACAAATCGAAAAACAAACAAAGCAGTGAGGAATGACGGCAAATACCACTTTTACCAATCTTTTGCAGAATATTCAGTGTGTAAGTACCTATCTATTAACATGTATTAAATTTTTCACTTGTCGATTGAAGTCCTCAACTATAAATTCGTAACAGACAACATCGACAAACCAAGCAGTGAGGAATGACGGCAAATTTATACCACTTATACCAAACTTGTTAGTAGTATCTATTAACATGTTGTAGGTATTGAGTTTTACTAATTTTTTGTGGAGTCAGTTATTTCGCTGGTTGCTGAACGCTGATACGGACCTCGCCTGTGGGGCCCACCACGATTTTCACCTGTAATTGAAAGGAAAATTTGGAGGTGAGCCAAACAAATAAGAGGAGTTTTATATGGGGCCTCGCCAAGATTTTCAGGATCCAAGTTAATCTTACCTATAAGACGAAACACCAGCTGATTGATGAACAAGTTCTGGCTTAGGCTTTGGAGTAGTCGCTCTTATAAAGAGTATGTTCCCATTTGTTCACAAATTTAATGAGACTTTTTTTTCTCACTAGTTCTGCGATTTTTATTTTGAACGTTGTTATGGCCGAAAACTGTCTAAGGGTTCGGTTAGGTTATGTTGAAATAGTGACCCTTTAATGCGCGAGCAAAGCGAGCGTACCGCGGCAGCGGCGGCAGAGCGGCAGGTTCCCTTTAATCTAATATCGTAGAACTAGTGAGAAAAAAGGTTCATTTGTTCTATCGTAGAACTGTATGTATGTAGGAACAAACCTTATAAAGTCCTTATAAAGCCAAATCAATCGGAGGAGCAAAAGTGAGCCCCGGGCTGCGTCTTGAAAGCCTTAAGTAGATGCAACCAAAAAGACGCTAAGATTTTGGATGGAACTTAGAGGTGCAGGTATTTTGAAATAATCAAGATCATTTTTTAAAACGAATTTGATCTTTACTATTATAAACTTGTAAAGGAGTTGTGTCTGTAAGGGCATTGGCATGTCGGTAGGGGTCTTACATACCTAGTCCCCCCGTCAGACGTTCATAGCGTAATAAACAGGGTTTTGAGGTTGTGCCATAGGTGATGTGGCAGATGTAGTAGAGACTCCAGAAGGGGCACCCTCAGGGGCTCCTCTAGCAGTTCGGGACGGTGAACCTGGCGCCGGTTGATACAATGGCGCTGCAACCTGGAAATAGAACAGGGAGACATGTCATAGCCAGATCAATCGGCACACCCAGGAATACAAAGGAAAGCAAGCATTAAAGGATTGTAGTTTTTTGACTGTATTATATCACTTACTTACCTTTTCAGAATAACAAATCATTTGCTTGCCGCCACCAGGTTGTGGAGCCGGCACAGGCCTATAGCGAGCGGGTGCTGGACACAGCGTCTAGAGAATCATAGTTATTTGTAAGATAACAACAAAAAACCATAATTATAAGAAAGTACGCGCTACACGCCACTTCAGTTACTGGATTTAGCGGTAGTAGTTAAAACTTTCAAGGTTTTTTTTTTTTTTTTATGTCGGTCACGTCAACATGACTTCACCTCGCCTGATGGTAAGCTGAGGCAAAGTCTCTAGAATGGGAGTCACCATTGCAAACACCGATAGTGCCAAAATGGTGGCTCTCAGCTTGACGGCCTCATCAAATGCTTTTTCACGCCCCGCTTAAAGGACCCGGGACTGTATGAGGAAGGAAACGGTCGCCAGCGCGAGTGTGATACTGGTGTTGCACACGTCCATGGTCTACGGTGAACGCTTCCTATCAGGTGGGTCGTGTAAATCAGCCACCTAAATAGTATAAAATAGCATAAAACAAACATAGTATAAAACAAAAGGTGCTGTTATTCATTTATAATGAGCATTATAGCGAATACTAAATTTAGAGCATTTTAGCGAGCACTCTGTCGAGCGTTTTAGTGAGCAGTCTATCGAGTATTCTGGAGAGCATTTTTGGGAACTGACAGTTAATTTGCTTCGAGGTTTTTACCGAGTCGACTATCAATTCTGACATCTTCGTGAAGAATATTTTTTTGACGAGCATCGACTTGAGGATTCGCTAGAATACTCATGGCGATGTTTGGCCCTATGCTCGGTTCTATGCGTTGTTCAGTTCGATAAAATTTTAAAACGGGGAAAAGGTACTATTATACTCAAATAGATACCTGTAGCGGTAACGCATGAGTGTAATGCGCCCTCTGTGGTTGAGCGACGGCGACGTTCGGCTGAGCGGTGCTTGCAGCCACAACAGTCTGTTGTTGGTGCTGATAATAGGTCTGCATTCGGTTATTATCTGAAAAACCAAACACACATTTTATAATACCTGTCAGAAGTAAATTGGAGGAGTTAGATTCATATAATTAATAAATTCATTCCCAGCAAAACGGGAGATAAAATTATCCCAAATAGACAAAAAAGGCAAATTATATTGCTATCAACATTTTAAAACACTTTGATAGAGCCCCCAAGTAATAAAACAGCATTTTCTTTTCTTTTTTAAATAAAATAAATAAATAAATAAATATTCTACGACATTCTACACAGCGCAAATATAAATAAATATAAATTATTTTACTAAAAAAACGAATTTATAAAATCTGAAAATGATCCACATGATGACCATACTAATTAGTAATTTTACTTACAATCATTAGCCTGCTGCCATTGTGCGTGGTACGCGTCGTTGTGTTGGTAATGATAGTGAGTGCTGTACGGCACATACAGTAGCTGATGATGATTTCTTATCGGCGGGGGCGACTCGGGTCTTCGACATCGTGAAGACGCGTGTACCGGCGATGTTTGCTCAGAGCTGGTCTGCGAACTGTACAGTTCTTGACTGCTATCCGAGCAACTGAAAAAAAAAATACCATTCGTAAAATTTTAATGGATCTAGGTAGGTATACTTATTATTTTTCTAGTAATGTAAATAACTAGCTAATGCCCGCGACTCCACTATGGACGGCGGCTTTCGCGTTTTTAACTATGTTTCCGGTTGCACTTATCGATTGTGATCAAATTATGCGTAAGATTTTATGTCTGACTAAGATCGTTTAAACAAAAAACACGGCTATTTCTACGGCTACTTACCCGATATTGGCATAAAGTGAGCTGCAGTTCCTGTAGGCGGTTTCTTGTTGCACTCGTTGCTGGTAGTGGGCATATGTGCTCACATTCTGCGCATGAGCATAGCAAGCATCACTATGTTGTTGTGGTACCGGTGTGCTACCGCACTGGCGGCCCGTCACGTAATCCGAAGACTTGGACCTGGAAAACACTTTTTTATCAAAGAACTGTGAAATCATCATTTGCATTACGCAAAAAACCGAAATAAAAATACTTTGCTTCTTGTCGCTAAATATGATTGGAGGTTAGCAATTTTCACATTGGAGAGCAATAGTATAGATGGACAAAAAAGGTAACTGAATGAGTTCCACTAGATAAGAAACGCAAGCAGGGCAGACTAAGAGAAGATGAAAGGAATTGTATGTTGGTATGAATAAGTTCGCAAGCCAGGGGAATCAGTAAATTTCCATTTTATAGATATTTTATAACTTTGTTCTTGTCTGAAAATCAGCAGCAGCCTCCGACAATGCTATGTTTATAGTCTCGGGTTGGGCAGTGTCATTAACTTTGCAGAAATTAACTCAGTACCATTTAAATATCGATAAAATATAGGTACTTAATATTACTAGCTGAGAAGTCAACACTTCTCAGCTAGTAATAATAATTATTAAAAATAATGTACCAACGTACCTACATTACGACACTATCACGTTAAAGCTAGTAGCTAATAATTTATTTACATTTAACTAATTATTTACGTTCACTTAAATGGCTCTTTAGAGGACAGTAACAAATAATACTTGTAAATAATAAAATTAAATGATGTTTTGGTAAGGTAGAAAGTTATTATTGTTAATAAACACGATGATCTGAATTTCATTGACAATATAAATCAATTTTTTTTTGGGCGAATTCAATATCCAAGAAGGAACTTGAACTCGCAACCTGTCCCAATCTAGTATCCCTAATAAGGGAATTAAAAAGAAAACGTATGAGGATTATTGCATAATTGAAGTTCAAGATCACGCATGTAGATAAGAATTTCAGCTATCCGGGACAGATCCAGGCACCTCGGTAGGTCAGTGTTCTCGGACAATTGCAACAGTCGAAAAATATCGGAACGCTGGGACAATACCATCGCCAATAAAAAAACGTAGGTACCTATACGATAAAACCGCTCTGTAAAACTGACCAATGTGTGAATGTATACTCGATGCTGTTATATTGCCTTTCTTTGTTCTGATCGCCACATTCAATACAGACAGCGGGAATGCGTCGCTTTTTGGTTTAACATGGAAAATTCGTAAGTTTAGATCACGAGGTCATGACGTCACAATTACGTGAACATAGCTATAGTCATATTGTTGGAAGCCATGTATAAAGGTGCTGATAGACTTGAGTAATACAATATTGAGCATTCGTAGTTTTTGAATTTGTTGAATTGAACAACGAACAGAGCCAAGCATAGAATCAAACATCAATGCGAACATTCTAGCGAATGCTCTAATCGATGCTCATCATAAAAATATTCTTCACGAAGATGTCAGATTTAACGGACGGTTTCTAAGCAAATTTACTATCTATTCGCTGGAATGCTCGCCAGATTGCTCGATAGAATGCTTGCTGGAACGCTCTTGTTTTATCTATTTTTCTGTAATGTAACATTCGCAATATTATAATGCTCATAACAAGTGAATACTCAAGTGTAACAGTACCATAAGTCATTGTAGGTATATGATTTGGCTCACGATAACAGATTATCAAACGTTTTGTATTCGTGTTTCCACTTCCACTCACTTAACTAGCTAAGTATATCGTCGTTTAGCCAACGCGAGTGAATACACACAAGTAACACAGTTTCCTAGTCGGAATAGCTTGACATTTTAAAATGTTTGATCTGGTTCAGGAACCAATAGCTTTACCGGCACGATAGATTTGTCGGAAACATATTGGCACGATATAGTTCTGTAGCACTGTTCACACAGTTAGCGTCTCGACAAAAATGCCGCAAACACATTTACCGGACTGAGTTCAACCACAATTTAATGCTCGTGTCGGATATCACGATGTATTTAACGTTTCCTTCTATATCGTGTTGTAGCGTGAACTCTTCCTACTTTATTACTTTATTATTTTCGTCTCTCTGCCTGTCCACATAATAAATAAAACTTCTTTGCCATTCATTGTAAGCGAAAGTAAATTTCACAAATACTTTGTAACTAACTCGCTATCAATTATTGGTACATTACAGATACATTGATTTATTAGTATAGAGCGCACAGCATAAGCAACCAGCCGTCCAACCTAACTAGCTGTTATAAGAATTATGCCGAGCATTCGGCATGGTTGCTACGTATAACTCGAAACCAAAATCTTGAACCAACCTCTAAAAGCACCTATGATAACCTAAAATTTGAAGTTTCCTGTTATATGCAGTTATACACGCACTGGACTAGTGTTAGAATTTAAAATATTGTTTTGTAAAACGAGATCGGTTCACACACTGCCTCGCATCATGAACCGTAACCGTGCGGGAAAACAGTTTTTACGTTGCTTGTGATAGAATCTTTGCGTTGAAAATAGATGTGAAAACTCAGTAAGAACACGTAATCTCACCCTATCGCATCATGATACGAGGCATTAAGTCTTCAAAAAAACATTACCCTCCTTTCTTCAGTAGTCGGGTAAAAATTGCAACTGTCGCACTTCCTGCATCGCAAGCATTAATACTATAAGTACACACGGCGCTACCGGTCTCTTCTGGGCCTCAATTCTGCTAAAGGCAAACCACTGTCGTGTTTCCACTTCCACTCACTTGACACTCTTAAAATGCTATTTAATTGTAGACTTTACCGTTATACAGTTAAAGTCTGAAATCAAATGAAAAGAATTCATTTAACTTTTTCATTCGCTCTACAAAATATCATTTGACTTTAGACTTTAAAATGATAACAATAAAGTCTACAATTAAATGGTATTTTTTAGAGTGTCAGTGGTATATCAGTGGTTTGTCTTTAGCAGAATCGAGGCCCTGGTAGCTAATCACATTAGGTATAATATTGGATGTTTAAAACTTTATTACAAGAATCCTCTTTTAACATCTCTTTCAACCTCTTTCATCTCGGTCTCGCATTAGAGATCGAGATGACATCGGAAATGAATTTTGAATAGGTATAAATACGAGAATTGGCTCTCTAATATCATTTTAATTACCTGCATGAGATAATAATTTCGCACCGTAAAGTTTTAGTTTAGTTTATACTTACCAATTAGAATTAGCACTGGCTCGGCTCTGTGGTCGGGAATTCAGATTGGCCTCCGAATAATATGGCCAGGAATAGTTGGAGTTTGTGCGCTGGCAAGCGTGAGCGGGCATTTGGGATGGAGTTGTTCCCGGTGATGGCTGCAACTCGTTTTGCATCTGTTGGAGTATGTCGCCTGAAGCGCCTAGCTGTTGCTTTATTGCGATACCGCGGACAGCAGGCCGGCGATGAAATCCTAAAAGAAATATTTATACGGTTGAATATCGGTTGAAATTCAGTGAAGTCGCAGACACAGTTAGTAATAATTATTTTACTAAACGTGTAAAATTCATCCATTCAAACGCTAGAGTATGTAAAACACATTCATAGATTAAACTAATAAACTAAAAGCCCCGCAGTATGAACGAGCAAAACGAATTGGAAATTTAAAAATAGTATCGCTTTCAGCTTAACCGCTCAACCATTTTTCGCTTTCCTGCTAGGTAGCGGTAATCTCTTGGTGTCTTTTAATGTTCTGTGATTATTTCTTTCTGTTATAAATAACGTTGAAGAATACCGTATCTTCAAACGTGTATTATGATAGGTATTGCTAGCAGCTACAGCTAAAACATAAACGGTAAGTAGGTACCTACCTACCTTCCTACAGGACGCGAAACAAGTCATGTCAGAAATAGTATAGCACCCTGTATTACGTACACATGGGTATTCTACCTATTGTATAAAATTTACAACATCACACGAAATTCACACTCTGGAATTTTATAAAGACTATGTCCTTATGAAATTCCGTAGTGTTGTGGACAGCTTTAAAAATATGCCTTAACAAAATATTGTACCTGTCTGTTGTAAACATTCACTACTATGTGCAAAAATAACTAAATCACTAATATTTAATATTTCTCATCTTCCAAGTACGGCGGGCTGCGCCTGCGCTGCTGCGCGGCTGCGGCATCAGCGGAGACCCTCAAACGGCGCAAATATAGCAATTTAATTGACAATTATATCTTTGAGCCGTTTGGGGTCGAAACATTAGGTTCGTGGGGTCCGAGCTCGCTTTATAAAGAAATCGCAAAGCGACTGGTCGACGCTTCACGTGATCAAAGGGCTGGCTTCTTTCTTGCTCAGAGAATTGGCATTGCCATCCAACGTGGCAATGCCGCCAGCCTTTTGGGTACGTTACCAGTCGACATCGATGGGGAGGAATTCTTCGACACCTAAACTTTTTTTAAAAAAAAATTGTACATACCTACTTAATATTTTCTAAGATAGTTTAATACTAATATTTTGAATAAAATATTTTACTTAATGCAATTATTTGCGGGCCAAAATATTAGAGCACACGGCTTTGGGCAATAATGTAGGTACGGTGATACTAGTGTAGTGACAGTCCATGAACTCAGATAAAGTATATAACGGGATTTTCTCAATATACGAGTATATAGTAATCTTCTCTAGGTATATATATCGCATTTCGAGAGCGACACATCTTTACTTCACCATCCAATTGCCACTTTATTGTAACAAAACACGAATCCCTGTTCAAAAAAAATATATCTTGGCTTGTGTCTCTCACGTGACCGCTGTGTTTTGAGAATGCTATGGACGTACCATGATATATTAGATACTAGCTGTTGCCCGCGGCTCCGCCCGCGTGGATGTCGAAATCCGTTTCAAAAACTATCCTATCTCTCAAGTTGGATCGAACTGCACATGGTGTGCGAATTTTATTATAATCGGTTAAGTGGTTTAGGAGTCCATTGAGGACAAACATTGTGACACGAGATTTATATATATTAAGACTAGCTGTTGCCCGCGGCTCCGCCCGCGTGGATGTCGAAATCCATTTCAAAAACTATCCTATCTCTCAAATTGGATCGAACTGCACATGGTGTGCGAATTTTATTATAATCGGTTAAGTGGTTTAGGAGTCCATTGAGGACAAACATTGTGACACGAGATTTATATATATTAAGATATACCGGCTCTACCATGGCGAGTGTTCTGAGAACTACACGTGCCAGGCTGAGGTATCACCCTCACACGGTGCAATCAATTTCATCAAGAACCAAGCGGTTTGGTGCCTTTTTTATTTGCCGCACCATAAAGACTAGGAATTCTTTACAAGCGCATGTGTTTCCTTCCTCCTATAGTCCCGGGGCCTTTAAGCGGGTCGTGAAAAAGCATTTGATGAGGCCGACAAGCTGAGGGCCGCCACTGTAGCACTACCGGTGTATATAGTGGTGACCCCAGTCCTGAGACTTTTCCATTAGCTTCCCATCAGGCGAGGTAAAGTCATTTTGACGTGTCCTATATAAAAAAAGCTATATTTACCGTAGTGCCTAGTGGTCTGGGTAATGGACTGCTGAGACGAGGTCTGGGTTCGATCCCAGGTTCACCATCACACCAATGACTTTTCGATGCTTTACGAAGTTATGTGTGTATTTATCGCAGGTTTATAAGTGTCCGGTTAATGGCAATAGGCTCGACACCTATTACATTGGGACCTAAAAATAAAGTGTCGAAATGTGGATGCTCGCACCTCTGCCTACCCCTTCGGGGATATAGGCGTGAGTTTATGTTATCTTATGTTATGTATTTACCGTAGTCATCATGCTCGTCATCGCTGCTAACTGGTTGCGATTCGTGGCCGTAACGCTGCCGTAGTCGTTCCGTTCTCGGTGCCGTGGCTCTGGCGAATGCTGCCAATCCATCGTCACCTTCACCAGCTCCTGTACATTCAGTTATATTAGAAATTAATCTTCTTCTTCTTCTTCTTCAACCTAGCGTTAATCCCAGTCGCATCAAAAGCTTTCACCTCGGAATCTGCGGTCCGCTTTACCAGTCTTAGCTTAGATTTGGCTGGACCTCGATATTTACCTTGATATTTTTTTGATATTTATTATTATTATCTTTATTTAACATATAAACATATAAATACACTAGCTGTTGCCCGCGGCCCCGCCCGCGTGGATGTCGAAATCCGTTTAAAAAACTATCCTATCTCTCAAGTTGGATCGAACTGCACATGGTGTGCGAATTTTATTATAATCGGTTAAGTGGTTCAGGAGTCCATTGAGGACAAATATTGTGACACGAGATTTATATATATTAAGATTTTTAAATATATCCAATGAAAAACAAACAAATATAGAGGCACGCATTGAGAGGAACTTCCTCACAATGCGTGCCGTGCTTAGAAAAACCACCTTCTGCATCACGACCTCCACAACCAATTGGTCATTATGACTAATGGCGATATCGAAGTTCCAAGTTAGACTGGTTGGACTAAAATATTATGTGTAAAATCTTGCACTTAGTATATTTGAAACTTACCTGGTGTTCCAGCGACTACATCGGGTGCTGGTGCGTCATTGTGTTCTTGCAAATCTAAATTAGTAGCTGAGGATGCAGATGTTCTGTCACCGGGTGGAACGTAGTAGAAACCTTCATGATGAGCGATGCTTCCAACACAAGCGGTGAGAGGTGCTAACGTAGACAGGAATTGGCGCCGAGGCTCCGCCTTCGGCTAAATAAAAAAAAATCATGTTACCATAAATAAATAAATATTCTACGACATTCTACACAGCGCTTTCAAAACCCAAAGTAAGCATAGTTTACCTAGCTTGTGTTATGAATATTACAATGATTTCAATTATTATTATTGACTTTTATCTTTATTTCGTATGTATAATGATTTTTTTTATATAGGACACGTCAAAATGATTTCACATCGCCTGATGGCTAAAGGTAAAGTAAAGCTGATGTTATGTTCTTGAAATAATAATTATGTTGTTTATATAAGGGTATATTTATTACTATTATTGGTATGTTGTTAGTCCACGAATAGCATATTTTTAAACTAGCTGTTGCCCGCGGCTCCGCCCACGAGGATGTCGGATTTCACCTTTTTTTTTACTATAACGCCAGTTTTAATCAGCCAATTGTGATCAAATATTTGATTGATGAATATTTGATGTAAGATTTTGAGTCTAACCAAGACCTTTCTAATAAAAAAACACAGACACAGCTCCTTTAAAATTGTATAATAGTACAGAGGCATGCTACACGGGGTGGGGGCGACATTGGGAGCTTAACGAGAGGATCCATATCTCCGGGTACCCTTTACAAAATGTTTACGTTTCACCACTGCGACGGAGATAAATTAGCAGTAACCGAAATATGTCTGCAGTTATTTGCCAGATCGCGTCATCATTTATCATTAATCATTATGCATACTATTGTACTCCCAGTCTTATAAATGTCATTATTATTTATACCGATATTATGCGATAGTATATCTGTCTGTCTATCTATCTGTTACGCTTCCACGCCTAAGCCACTGGTACATAAATGAAATAGAGGTTGAGGAAGACTAAGACCATAAGTTTTCCTTTAACGTGAAAAATTACTGAGGGGGGGGGGGGGGTAAACAATAATTCGTCAATTTCATGAAACTTTGTAATTCATAACCGATATCCATGCGGGCGGAGTCCGACATAACCTGCCCCACTGGCCACATGTTCATGAGGATTTCCGCACGGAAAAAAAATACCTAACTACGTAATTTCTTTACTGCCTTAGTTTATAATACTGTGTTGTATAATATTCTGGCGTAACTATACTAAAGTAGTTTCATTGGCAGTATAATCTATCGCCTATAGATACGAGTATTATCATGGTGAGTGTTCCGATGAGCTCTTCCAATTAATAGTAACCCTTTCGCTTCCTATATCGAAAAACACGGACCGGACTTTGATGTTACTCTCATAGGTGGCAATCGATACCCGTCACAAACCAAACGGTTCAGTAATCCCTTTGTCGTACGACAAAGAGCTGGTATTTTTACCTACAGTTTTTCTTTTGCCTAGAATTTCAGGGGTTTTAAACGGGATTTGAAAAAGCATAATTTCAATCCCGTCAAGGTCCATTGGAAAGGTTCTTTTTCTAAAGGTCCAAGAGACCATTAGGCGTTATGCAGACGGAAGCGCAGGCGGTCAAAATGTCCGTGACGCACTCTTATTATTACTACCAAGAACATTAGAAATTTCCTTGTATTGGTTATAATATCCTCGATTACTACGAGTATCATTATATCGCATTTAGCCCGCGTATGTCAAACAAGCGACATGAGCTATTGCGCGGACAAATGCAACCTTAATCGTACAAATAAGAGTGCGTCGCGGACATTTTGACCGCCCCGCCCCGCCGCCCGTCTGCTTATCGCCTTACGGCTATCCAACTTGAAAACCTAGTTAATATTTTCGAAAATGAGTGTTGATGCATTTTTTGACATTATAAACCACCCTCCACAGACCAGGTTAGTAAAAATTCATCATTCATCCATGATATCACTAGCCATCACTTCCAAGGGTGTATACTTAATAATTAGTATTTCTGTCAGAAATACGATGAGCTTTTTTGACTCTCTTGTAAAATTTAGTTTTATGAAGATTTTTGTGTCGATTTTTTGTACATTTTCACTAAACATACCTAACTAAAATCTTAAAATGTTATGTTGACATTAAAGTCAATTCAAAAGTTGTTTTGTTTCTAAAATTGGCAAAAACAATCAGGTGCAGGCCATAGTAATATTTAATACTTAGTTTTAAAAAGTTCTGAAATAAGCAAAACGGGATAAAATCGAAATTAGTTAAGTTTAGTGAAATTGCACGTCAGAATCACAGTCGATTTATTTTTAAAAGAGGGTATTAGTCTTTAAACTTAACCTCAGTTTACTATTACGTAGGAGTGTAGTGATGTTGATAGTTCAAATATAAGATCATACAAAAGTCTTTACTGTGTGCTTAATCGTGTGCACCAAGTTCTACTTATATATATCGTGTTAGAACTTAGGCGTAGTAGTGCTCGGCAACTTCTGTTTGTTTAATTATATTAGTTGGCTGCCTTGCTTTCAATAACATCGTAGCGATAGAGCTAGGAGCTTACTAAATGGATTCAATATTGCATCTATTATTCTTTAATACAATAAATGTAGAGCAGGTCAAAAGATAAATTCCAAGAACCAGGGTCACTATTGCAGATACAAATAATGTTGCAATGGTCGCCTTGAAGGTTTCATTACATGTTTCTATAGGACCCGGGATGATAGGAATATGGAAACACGTTTGTTGGTAAAGAATGCCAAGTCTTTGTTGTGCGGGGAAGAAGAGAGCTGCCTAAGAACTTGATCCTGATTGAAATTGGTTGCACCGTATGAGATTGCCACTTCAACTCTGGATGTGTTGAGTTCTTGATAAGAAAGAAGGGAGTTACACTATTTTGAAGAGCTCATTGTAACCTTGGTAGGGGCGGTAAAATACTGCCAAAGAGTCAAAACTCTGAGTAACTATAATGTTTATTTTAGTTCTAGATGTTTGCACGTTGTAACAATTATTCTGGAAAATAGCTTACTGATTCGTATCACGAGGCCAGTTTAGTTTCGATCAACGTGATTTTTCTTAAACTTACTGCAATAGAAGTTCACCAAGGCTTAGAACTCATATCGTACAATTACTCGTATTTGTCAACTAATCTTGTAAATTACAGAGCCAAATTTGATAAAACTTGATAAATAAGCCCATAAAGAAAATAATGGTCACAATTTAAAATTTTAATAGTTTCGGAGAAATGCGTAGACGCACACAGATGTAAAAAATTAGTGTGTCAATTTGATAGCCTTATCGTAATATATAAATTGACCTACTTTAGTTACAATTTTATTACTGACATATTGATAATCTTTTTTTTTCGACGTTACTTGAAATAACTGTACTTTATCATCTGAAATACCTGAAAACTGGTTTCCGCCTACGATTTACGTATTGGAATACTTCAAACATTACACGCGCACCGATGTATACGAAGGCATTCCGTTGAGACGATAGAAATATCACTCGTTTGTTAAAACAACACCCTTTCAAAGGGTTTAACGAGATAAGAAAGGAATATTTTGGTAGGAATAACCCTTCAGCGATTTTGGCACGCACTATTTGAGGCATTTGTTAGAATAGAACTTACGGAAGGATAGTATTGAAACACGTCAAACACTGCGTTATGTTACAGTGGAATATTTCCTTTTGATGTTATGAACATTATTTTTTACGAGAATAGAGTCAAACCTACGTAAGTTACCTACCTAAATTTGATGAAATAATTTAATCACCGTAATTATATTGATAGTGATGTTCATCTTCTCATATAAGTTTCTAGAATTTTGTCAGGTGTCGCGAGTTCGTTTCCGATTTGAAGATCTGCTTGGCAACGAGCGCAAATTTACTGTCTTTTAAACTAGAATGCTCAACAGAACATTCGATATAATGCTCGCTAGAACGCTCTCGTTTATTTTTCTGAATTCAAGGGTATGGTCAGCGCCAAAAATAGATGATCATATTCAGATTTTAAAGACTGTTAAGCAAAATAGTTCTTACTTCTAGAATGCTGTTTATCTAATCGGTTGGATTAGCTTAAATTTTGATTAAAATATAACTATTCATTTTCATTAAGGATTTTTAAGTCTGAAATCTACGCAACTATCACTTACTTTTAACGCAGTTAAACATTTATCTAAATATTTCATTGTAATACAGATTTGGCCACGTGAATTGGCCAGACGCGTCATATGCGCAAAGGTCGATTTTTAGGTCCCCTTTGAGGTATGAGCGGGTGGCGGGTGACGCGGTTGCGCCGTCGCGGACATATGATGTCTCCGAGAGACGTCTTGTACAGAATCAACGTTCCGTTCGTTCTACTTTGAATCATTTGATTGGCTCAAAATGTACGATGCGCGAACTTACCCCAAACCTGGCCAAGTTACGTGCCTGTATCTGTACCTACCTTCTGTGGTTCTTGATGTACATCACCCAAGTCAGGTGGTTGTTGGCGTGTCGGCAGTGGCACTGATATAGTGGAAGAAGATGAACTGGAAGACGCGCTGCCGAAAGCCTTCTCACTGTTTTTGTCGATGCTGTTGTACGATTTATCGCTCGACTTGTCGCTGCTACTCGACATCTTATCTGTGCTGGCTCCCGCTGGCGAAGGTCTGCGCTCTTCTGGCTCATCTTCCACGTCACAAGTCAGTAAACGTATCCGTTCAGCTAGCGATGTTGTCTCCTGCTGCAATTAAAGCCTTGATTCAATTGAGTGATGACATACACGAACATACGCCTCCGTCGTAACGTGATGACAAACGTGAATTTCATTCCGCGCACGCTTAGGCTGTAGAACGATCTCCCTGCAGTGGTTTTCCCTGGCGGCTACGATATGGGGTTCTTCAAGAAGGGCATTAGAAGGTTTTTGCAGGGTCGGCAGCGCGAGTGTGCCGCCCCTGGTGTTGCACGCGTCCATAGGCCACGGTAACCGCCTTCCATCAGTGTGGGCCGTGTGCTTGTCTGCCACCTAAGTGGTATATAAAAAAAAAACACACCGTGGGTGTGAGACCTATGGACGGATTCAATCAGTTTAAGTAGAGAAAAAATACAGCATATGTTTTGTGTAGTGAAGTGGTATAAAAACGCAAGATAAAAAATGTTCAGGAATAACATTTCAATCAAAGGGTAACACATTGAAACCCAAAATTCACTAACATAATATATTATATTGTTAACCACTGCCATTTTTGTCACACAGTCTCTTCTTCAACGCATTCCGTCCATTGGTTTTATATTTTCGTTTACTTAAACATGAATAAAAGAACTGACCAAAAAGCGAACACTGAAAAATCGAAGTGAGGAGGGCTTATTCATGTATAATTGCTTTATTCGCACGAATATTCGCCTTAGTCACTCTTCTATGACAAATTATGGAGGGATTAGTCATCATAAGAATTTTCTTGAATACAATATAGGCGAATAGCGAATAGCGAAGTGTGTTTCCGCCATTACAATTATATAGATATTTTTTTTTAACTTACATAGACAGTAACATAACATAACATAACATAAACTCACGCCTATATCCCCGAAGGGGTAGGCAGAGGTGCTAGCACCCACATTTCGCCAGTTTATGTTTAGGTCCCAATGTAATAACTGGCGAGCCTATTGCCATTAACCGGACACTTATAAACCTGCGATAAATACACACATAATTTCGAAAAGCATCGAAAAGTCATTGGTGTGTGCCATGGTGAACCTGGGATCGAACCCGAGACCTCGTCTTAGCAGTCTATTATTCAGACCACTAGACTACCGCGGTAGACAGTAGAACTCTGTTTATACCAGTATGAAAGTGCTTCAGTAAGATTTTCGACACAAACACGAAGATTCAATTCATTTTAACGGGATACGTACAGGGATTATATTGTACATTTAATAGCATCGCATATTGAGAGTAAAATACAAAATATTCTGTAAATTAACAAACGTTAAGGACCCTACTTGATTTTGAGCGGATCTTAACACCCTTGTTATAACAAGCATTAATAAAGAGTATTTTATAGTAAAAGCCAGGTCAAGAGTACTCGTAGCCGACAACCATGGTATAATTACATTTATGATACTTGAATACTCGTAGTTAAAGTGGCATAAGCGAAATCTGAAAATGCGATGGTAGCCGAATAGATAAGGAGAGACCGAGATACCTCTGCTCAGAGGTGTCACGAATACGGCCGTGACCGCTTCCCATCAGGTGGGCCATGTGCTTGTCTGCCACTTGCGTGATATAAAAAAGTGGAGCCGCGGGAACCAGCTAGTTGCCAGTAAAACGTACCTACATAAGTTTGTGTTCTTTGTTATATACCTAATGATGGAACCACACTCCGCTATTCGCCTATATTGTATTCGAAGAAATTCTTATAGATGAACTAAACCCTCCACAATTCGTCATAGAAGAGTGACTTAGGCGGCGAATATTCGTGCAAATATAGGTACCTACACGAAATAAGCCCTCCCCACAGCACTTCAATTTATACATGTAACATAACATAAACTCATGCCTATATCCCCGAAGGGGTAGGCAGAGGTGCTAGCACCCACATTTCGCCAGTTTATGTTTAGGTCCCAATGTAATAACTGACGAGCCTATTGCCATTAACCGGGCACTTATAAACCTGCGATAAATACACACATAACTTCGAAAAGCATCGAAAAGTCATTGGTGTGTGCCATGGTGAACCAATATAATTTATACACATGAATAAAGGCGAATAGCGTGATTCCACCATGAACAGCAAACTCTCGCTAGGTTTATCATGTTACCTACGTCTAGTATATACCCGTAGCCACTCATACGCACGAAACGCTTTGCGGATACATTCATCATGCGTACAGCTAAGGAGTGGCATTCTCTGCCCGAGTCTGTGTTTCCGGAAAGCTATAATCTGGGAATATTCAAGTCACGAGTGAATAGGATCCTTCTAGGCAAGCGTGATTCATCGTAGACCACATCGTCACTTACCATCAGGTGAGATAGTGGTCAAACGTAAGCCTATCCTGAATAAAAAAAAAAGATTTGTTAAAATGCCAGCCGTGTATTTAATCTATCGCAAAGTCAAAGTCAAAGTCAAAGTCTTTATTGCGTTCATGTGTTGTACAGATCTTACACTTTATATAATTGTATCAACATGAAGCCCTGTTGGGGCACAGCAAAGTTATACTTATAAACTAAAAATTAATACTTATAAACTAAAACACAGTAATATTTGTCATTATTATTCTTAAACTTAGGTAGGATAGGTACATTAAATATTTTCGTAATTTGTCACATGTTTGTCATCAAGAAATTCCTGTATATTGTAGTAACATTTATCTAATAGGTACTCTTTTAGTTTGTTTTTAAATTTATATTCGCTTTCTAAATCCTTTAATGCCTGCGGTATTTTGTTGTATACTTTTATGGACATTATGTATGGGCCAGAGTGGCACATAGACATGCTAGATGTTGGAAGAGCTAGTCTTTCCTTGTGTCTTAGGTTACGGGGTTGGCTGTAATGGTCTTTATTCCCAATTGGCGTTGATAATGATTATGTAAAGTGAGAGAACGGGAACGCAAAGTGTCGTGTTTCAAGTACTATTCCATTTAATGTGTATTTGGATACGTAAGCTTAATGTGTGTAGCGACGATGAAATAATTTGCACGAATCCAATTTGTACATTTTAGATTTGAAATCTAATCGCTTTTTGGAATTCGGTTTTCATTATAAGGTAGGTAATTACGGTAATAAAATGATTGAAAACAAACAACGTTCCACCATACACTGTGATTTCTTCATCTGAAAAAGAGTAAGTAATAATAGCAAACCATTCATGTCCCACTGCTGGGCACGGGTCTCCTCTCCTCTAACGAGAGAGCTGAGAGGGTTTAAGCCTTAATCCACACACGCTGGCCTAATGCTGGTTGGTGACATGTCCTTAGAATTTCTTTCAGGACATGTGGGTTTCCTCACGATGTTTTCCTTCACCGTCAGCAGATGTGATTAGCACATAATAAATTTCACAAAGTGAAATTCACATTGGTGCTGTCTGGCCGGATTCGAACCCGATACCTCTGAGTAGAGGCCGCGTCCTTATCCATTCAGCTACCATCGTTTTCAGAAAAATATTAAATACATAAGCTAAACCGGCCCCGTAGACAAATGTCAGTGTATTCCGTAGCGTAAATCGCAATCGAATAAAAACGGTTAGGTCGACCAATCACATCCAAGCTCGTCGCCGGCGTACGATGCGCGCGCCGCGGCGGAATCACGAGCTGGAGTGTGATTGGTCGACCTAAACGATTCTATTCGATACGATTCGATAGCGATTTAGACTTTTGCCACTTGGCTTCGGGCACTGGAGTGTGATTGGTCGACCTAATCTATTCTATTCGATACGATTCGATAGCGATTTAGACTTTTTCCACTTGGCTACGGGCACAGTGCGGAAACTAGGCTTCAGCTTCGTTCTAAGTAAAAAAGGTGACCAGAAGGCTGGACTCTATCTTGCACAAAGAATCAGCATTGCTATTCAGTGTGGGAATGTTGCCAGCCTTCTGGGCACATTACCAGTCAGTGATGATGCGGAGGAATTTTATGACGCCATGTAAATGTTTATTTTGTTTAGTTATTGATTTAATGTAAGTATTTGTTTATTAAATTTACGTGAACATGAATAAAGGAGGAGGACGTAGGGGCAGGACACAACGGTATCTCCCGTCCGAACAGAGTGGTCCGACTGGGATAGTACCTCCACCCCACAGAAGACTGCGGTCATAATAAATAATAACCATCGTGCTGTCAGTTCCCACCGGTAAGTAGCCAGAGCTCACTGTACTCCTCATTCCTCCCACCCCTTCCTAGTCCCCTCCCCTTCCCTTCAGGGTAGGCAGCGCGTGTGTGACGCCCTTGGTGTTGCACATGTTTATAGGCCACGGTGACCGCTTATCATCAGGTGGGCCGTGTGCTTGCCTGCCATCTAGGTACGTAGTATAAAAAAAATTAAAATACAATGACATACCTAGATAAGTTAGACTTTATTATAGTTACATCAGCTACATTCAATCTCTTATAAGAGAAAAAACTAGAAACGGTTTTACTTTTAAATACAACCATAAGTGAATCAACTTGTATCTAAAACATTTTACTTACTGTTTACTTAGTGAAACACAGCTTACAGTATTTATTAAAAAGATACTAGAGAGCTCGCTCGTTCCTCGATAAACGGGAACATGGCTCTTTCAAGTTCAATAACAGAACTTGTCAATTTGACGTTTCAGACAAAAACACCCACGATACGATAGCGATACTACGTTTGAAAATAAAGCTATTAAGAAATAATTTAAGAAAGTGGAGGCAAATAATTGAATTGAAAAAGAGAAAATGAAATTTTATATCAAATTCTTTACGCACACAACTACGCCCACGAGGATGTCGGTTGAGCGGGCAAAATCGTGGGCATAAAGTATCCTACTTTGTCCTTTTACAGGTTCAAGGTTCTTTCTCATGACATAACATAACCTAAACTCACGCCTATATCCCCGAAGGGGTAGGCAGAGGTGCTAGCACCCACATTTCACCAGTTTATGTTTAGGTCCCAATGTAATAGCTGGCGAGCCTATTGCAATTAACCGGGCACTTATAAACCTGGGATAACTTTCTCATGTCCTTTGTTTAAATGAAGATCAGTCATAAGACTTATTCGTAACGCTAAGGATTCCTTGCCGGGGTCTGTGTTTCCGGAAAGCTATAACCTGGGAGTATTCAAGTCATGAGTGAATAGGTTCCTTCTAGGCAAGTGTGATTCAGAATAGACCACATCGTCACTTACCATCAGGTGGGATTTAGGTCAAGCGTAAGCCTATCATGAATAAAAAAATGCGGTACAAACGGATAGACGGACGGACAGTTTGTGGTAGCATAAAGACTTGGAATTCTTTATCAGCGCGCGTGTTTCCTTCTTCCTACAATCCAGGTTCCTTTAGGCAAGGCGTGAGAAGGCTGCTGGGGGGATGAAGCCGTCAAGCTGGAGGCCGCCACTGTAGCACTACCGGTGGTGACCCCAGTCCTGTGACTTTGCTTTTAGCTTACCATCAGGCGAGGTAAAGTCATTTTGACGTGTCCTATATAAAAAAAAAACCTGAGGGCTACCATTAAAGTAATATTAGTGTTTTTAATAATGAGCCCATACCTAGAAAAAATGGCATTTACACATTCAACAGGTATAATACTGGTCATCAGTTATACTGGCTGGGGGCATCGTTTAGTCTCCATCTGTTTCCACTTCTTCGCAAATGGATAGATTCTCTAACTCCTTCAATTTTGTTGATTAATTTCGATGCGGGTACCAAGACCTGTTTAACTTTCTCTAGAAATTCCTAAGTGTCATTAAACTCATTCCACACATTACATTCAGTGTGCCCATGGGTCACTACGGTATCCAGGTGTAGGTACATGAGTTCCAGTAGTGGGAATGAGGGCGGGATTAGCCCCGTAAATAAAAATAAAAATACACGAGGAAGGACACGACGGTATCTCTCGTCCGAATTGAGCTGTCCGACTGGGGTAGTACCTCCGCCCTACAAAACACCGCGGCCATAATAACCATCGAGTTGTGTTCCCGCCGGTAAGTAGGGTAGCCAGAGCTCAATGTACCCCTCTTCCTCCCATCCCTTCCTAGCCTCCCCACCCCTTCCCAGTTCATAGTTCATAGGCCACGGTGACCGCTTCCCATCAGGTGGGCCGTGTGCTTGTCTGCCACCTAAGTAGTATAAAAAAAAAATTGTCCGCAATTTTAATAGTATCCACCCAGATGTGTGGTTGTGTTGTATGTGTTGTTTTAACCTTCACATTTGGCGATACACCGACGTAAATATACGCAATGTAATTTCCAAGTAGGTACTCATTAAAATTAATTGTATTCAGCATTCTCTTCGGGTCATTAATTTCCGGGATAAGGTACATATACCAGGTCGTTATAACGTCTTTGTGCTTGGTTCAATCATTTGATTGAACAAAATTCTTGAGTAAATAATAAATAGAAACAAGTAATTTTATAGATGGGTTAACAAACGTTAAAATTATCGTAAAAGATAAATTTCGTGAAATTATTATGTAGCCGTCAGGTAATAGTACACGTACATACGTAACCATCTTAATATATATAAATCTCGTGTCACAATGTTTGTCCTCAATGGACTCCTAAACCACTTAACCGATTATAATAAAATTCGCACACCATGTGCAGTTCGATCCAACTTGAGAGTTAGGATAGTTTTTGAAACGGATTTCGACATCCACGCGGGCGGAGCCGCGGGCAACAGCTAGTTTGGTTATAAATAGCGAGAATTTAGAATCTGCATGAAACGCCATACCAACGAGAATAAGTTGATAGAATCAATTGGTTCTAAATTTTGACCAGGTAAATTTTTGCATAGCTTATCATTCACGAAAATCACCATGCCATAATTTTACTACGATTCATACCGCCGCCGCGAAGAAGTTTTTTTTTTGCGATAGGGCTGCCAATAGTGGCAGCGCTAATGGCCATCTTTTATCCATTTCGTCATTAGGTGCTTAGGCCTCCTCAACAATCACCCTACAGGTACACATGACCTGAAAAGTGTTATCATTATCCGGTTTAAGTTTTCAGTGTTTTCGTACAGTTAATACGGTTTTTCAAAACTTCTGTTTGTAGAACACAGATAGCTGATTGATGAATGCAATCCGAATGAAAGCGAGTAATGAAATTAGTTGGCAACGTTCCAATTCTGGCGAATAACTGTCATTTATAGAAATATTTTTAGTAAAAGCTTCATGCGGTTCATACAATTACTGTGGGTAATTTGGTATATAATAATGTTGTACCTACATAATAGGTATAAGATTCCAATCTGCCCGGAGTATTCCAATACTACGGGATTGACTTATAAGACCATTAGTTGTTGCCCGCGGCTTCACAATCGTGGAATTCTGTTGCCGTGCCCGCTAAAGTATCACATTTATACCCAATATTAGTTGGAAGTAGAACAAGACAGGATTTTTAGTAAAAATTTTATCTACTTAAGTGGTTTTACTAATATTATAGGGGTGACGATAATTTTGTAGAAAATTTTTCATTTTTTAATACTTGTACTGCTAAAGTGAAAAATATTCTTGAAAATTCAATTGCTCAAGCTACCGTAAAACGCTCCATACAAAATCGTGGTGCCGTCTACTCATTGAAGTATCTGTATCGCAGTAATGACGTCACAATTAGTGATGCGAAGTGCAAATGTATGGGTGCAAGAGAATGTTACATTTATCTCCACTGCTCGTCACATTTATACGAATAAAAAGCGTAGTGAAATTAATTTCAAATCTAATAAGATTAAGATCTAAAAAGCTATAAAGCTGAACTAAAAATAATGAAAAGTCATAGTTTTAGTTAGTTACGCATTAAGAAATTATAATTATAGAATGCACAATCTTTCTGTAAAAACTAGGATATTAAGCAGTCCCTATTATTGATAATTTGGTTTATCTTAATTTTAAATAATTTGGATTTTCTGGGATGCAACTTGTGTCAGCACTGTAGCCGCCGAGCTGGAGCCGTTGTATGACTTCGTGCCGGTGGCGGTGGAGACTTTGGGGAGCTGGGCCAAAGAGGCCAAAAGCCTTATATAAGGGCGATTGGGCAAAGGCTCATAGAGGCCACGGGTGACTCTCGCTCCGGGTCGTTCCTGGTGCAGAGGATGGCCGTCGCAATCCAACGTGGAAATGCGGCAAGTGTGATGGGCACCTTTGCACCGGGCGCGATCGGGGCGGGTTATTTGATTGACATATTTTTGTTTATTCACAAATTTTGTTGAATGTAATAGTACAGAATGATATTATGTAGATGAATTCAGGAATTGTAGAACTTTTGTATAATGATAATGACTATGTTAAAAATTTGGCTTATATTATTATGTTGTGTACCTACGTATCATAATAATATCAGAAGATTGAAATACTGTAAGACTGTCCTATAAAAATATTTATTTGCGTAGCATAAATGCGTATTCGAATTATACTGGTTTCTTGTCAGCACTCTACGTAGGTAGTAACTTCATTGCGACAATCGCAGAATCTCTTTGACGTCGTGTTCCTTGCCTGAGTCTGTGTTTCCGGAAAGCTATAACCTGGGAGTTTTCAAGTCACGAGTGAATAGGTTCCTTCTAGGCAAGCGTGACCACATCGTCACTTACCATCAGGTGAGATTGAGGTTAAACCCTATCATGAAAAAAAAAAAAAACCTACCTAAGCAGTTATAGGTTATTTTAGCAGACACATTAATCTCTTTCGTTTTCTTCAACCAAAAAAATTGCAGAAAAAGTAGGTGTTTTATTCTACTTAGGTGGCAGACAAGCGCACGGCCCATCTGATGGGAAGCGGTCACCGTGGCCTATTGACATGTGGAACATCAGAGATGTCACACTCATGCTGCTGACCTTCGAAGGCGAGGAGGTTGAGGATTTCTGTCAGAATATAATAATAATACCCGGGACTGTATCCCGGGTCCTTTAAGCGGGGCGCGAAAAAGCATTTGATGAGGCCGTCAAGCTGAGTGCCACCATTGTGGCACTATCGGTGTTTGCAATGGTGACTTCCATTCCAGAGACTTTGCCTCAGCTTACCATCAGGCGAGGTGAATTCATGTTGACGTGACCGACATAAAAAAAAATCGAATCGACTAAAACCGCACGGTGTCTCGTCACATAAGCCTGCGTGGTCGGAGAATCTGGTGCACCGCAGGATATCCTAGAGACCCCGACCAGCTTTGATCGCCAAGTATAGGCGACCTTTTTTTTATTTTTATGTCGGTCACGTCAACATGACTTCACCTCGCCTGATGGTAAGCTGAGGCAAAGTCTCTAGAATGGGAGTCACCATTGCAAACACCGATAGTGCCAAAATGGTGGCTCTCAGCTTGACGGCCTCATCAAATGCTTTTTCACGCGCCGCTTAAAGGACCCGGGACTGTATGAGGAAGGAAACACGTGAGCTGGTAAAGAATTCCAGGTTCCTTGATGTGTTGTTGGGGGATTAAATTACAGCCCCTTCCCCTGTAGAGGCGCGCGTGTTGCCAACCGTGTAAAAACTTTGGATAGATAGAGAACCTTCTGTTACGGTAACCGTATACAAAAGTTTATTTAGTAACATTTTACCTTTTTCTTTTAATAATATACCCCATCTGAAGATATTCCCAAAGTGCCCAGTGTATAGAAAAGTCTTGTATTATTATCCTACTAATATTAAATGCGAAAGTTTGTGAAAATGTTTGGATGCTTGTTACTCAATCATGCTCTAACGGGTGAACGGATATGGCTAAATTTGGTACATGAATAGATTATAATATGGAATAACACATAGGCTGCCTCCTTGAAATAGGTTGAAATAGGTAGGAGCGGGAATTTCTCACTACAGCTAGGTGAGTAATTAAAAAGCTGTTGTTTAAAAAAACCTTTTTAAAAACAGTGTATCTGTATGTTTATCCGCATTCTAGAACCCATAACAGAAGCTAGGTAAACTAAATGTTGTAGAATATTAAAAGGAAAAGTATAGATATGTAAAACTCTTGTTTGTAACAATACTCATCCGAAAAGGCTCAACCGATTCTTATGAAATTGTGTGTGTAGTAGTAGATCCGAGAATAGGATCAAAATTATTTTTCACAACCTAAGTGAACGGGATTAAAATATCACGTGTGCGGAGCTGCGGGGCAATGTTAATGTTATTTATTGACTTCAAGTGCCACGAAATTTCTAAAGAATAACATCCACATCTTTTAAGCTGCTTTGTGAGGACAAAATACATTTATACCTACCTGCACGAAATTTGGAGCTTTTCATAATGTATTTAAGTTACTTAGTTCTGGCAATAGACGTGGGAAAATCCTCAAATTGAAGAGCTATTAGGTTTTCTGTTGGCACCGTCTTTAATTATGATAAATATATTTTCCTTTCAAATAATGTTCTTTTAGTCACAAAATACCTATCTATAGTAATAAAACTGAAGTTTGTTTGTTTGTTGTGTTGTATAGCCTGTTTAGTATCATCACCAGGCTATTTTTTTATACAACGTAGGTGGCAGACAAGCACACGGCCCACCTGATGGGAAGCGGTCACCATGGCCTTTGGACGTGTGCAACATTAAAGGTGTCACACAAGCTGCCTACCCTGAAGGGAAGGGAGGAGAGCTAGGAAGGGGTGGGGAAGGAGAGGTTACAGTGAGCTCTGGCAACCCTACTTACCGGCGGGAACACAACACGATGGTTATTATGGCCGCGATCTCCTGTAGGGTGGAGGTACTACTTAGTCGGCCTACTCATTTCGGGACGTCGCGCGTCGTGTCCTATCTCCTTAAAAAAAATATATTATGATGCTGCTATCCAGAGGATATTTATGTAAACAAATCGGACAAATTGCCATACATCATGGTAAAACTAATAAAGTACGATAATGTATGGATTAAATAGGTACCACGGGGATGAAGTATATCACGGACGACGCCGCGGCAGATAGCTAGTCGTAACATAAAAGCGTTCATAAAAAGACTTATAACCGCGGTAGCCTAGTGGTATGGGTAATGGACTGCTAAGACGAGGTCTCGGGTTCGATCCCAGGTTACCATGGCACACACCAATGACTTTTCGATGCTTTTCGAAGTTATGTGTGTATTTATCGCAGGTTTATAAGTGCCCGGTTAATGGCAATAGGCTCGCCACCTATTACATTGGGACCTAAACATAAACTGGCGAAATGTGGGTGCTAGCACCTCTGCCTACCCCTTCGGGGATATAGGCGTGAGTTTATGTTATGTAAAAAGACTTATAGAGATTTTTCTTTTGAATGCGTATACATTGAGTAAGTGTGTAGATACCTATGTTGGTTATGTATATAATGCCTTCATTGTATATGAATATACTATCTACGTTCTTATTTTGTTTTTTTTTATATTAATGGTAACACAACATAAACCTCTAATTATTTTGTTTTTCCATGTAACCTGCCGGGGTTTACTGGAAGAAAACTCAACTATGAGTAAGTACACCCTTAGGTTTACATATTAAATTGCTCAAGACATGCCAAAACCTATTAATACGGAGTAAATGTAACTTTGCAGAATATTTAGTTGTGTATTCACTTTGAAAATGAATAAAGAATAAAATCAAAACAATAAATCGAACGGGGCTCTCATACAACAAACGTGGCTTTTTGCTCTTTTGTAATAATATTATAAATGCGCGAATTTGACTTACGCTTGACCGGTTTTTACAGAATAAACTAAGAATTTTGAGAGAAGAATCTCATGAAGTTTATGGTTTATCTTCACATTACTATAAACATGCCGCTACCTATACCAACCCATTCATGTTCCACTGCTGGGCACGGGTCTCCTCTCCTCTAACGAGAGAGCTGAGAGGGTTTAGGCCTTAATGCACACACGCTGGCCTAATGCGGGTTGGTGGATCGGACATGTCCTTAGAATTTCTTCTAGGACACGTGTTTCCTCACGATGTTTTCCTTCACCGTCAGAAGTGAAATTCACATTGATGCTGTCCGCCGCATTATGCCGCATTAGTTTACAAATAAACTCACCTTTGGCTGTTGTTTCTTCTTGGCTTCACTGCGTAGCAACGAACATCGTAACGCATTCCTTTCAGCTACGCGGCGCACTGCAGCCTCTTCGGCTTTTGGACGTACGCCTGCATCCCAGGCTCTACGCAAAATAATATAATTTACTTAAAATATAATAAAGTTATACAAGTATTAATCAGAATAAATATTAGTTTACCAATCTTGATAGCTCAGAGGGTCAAACGTGGTATGTTGAAAATTCAGTTTCGATCTCATTTCGATCTCACAAAATGTCAAAAAAGTTTTCTTGTAACAAAGTTTTCAATATTCAATATTCTAAGGTGATTGTGACTGAATCGTGACCGAAAGTTGAAAAAAGGACAAGTATCCGTAATCTTGGTGTACAATAAAGAATTATCTATCTATCTAAGGTATTCTGCTAGAAATATACTTTGTAATTGATTAGTATTGAAATGTGAATAAAAATGTTATTCATAATTCTCTTTCCTCTTTAGGTATGCGTCAAGTTTGTTATTTTTTAGATCGAGATGAGATCGCAGTTGAATTTTGAACATATTTTATTACGAGAATATACCTTTTTAATTAGAACGGTATTGATTTCATCTGTTCGAATGTTGTAGTTCGGACAACTTGTTTGAACAACTAATTGGAACAAATGAAAACAATAGCAATGAAATAAAATATTGTAGTATTTTTTTTATATTTTTTATATTATAGTTCAATGAATTAGTTGTGGGAGAAGAGTAAGTAAGAAAGTTTGTTTATTGTGGTCTCTTACAAATTATAAAAATGGTTAATGAAGCTCATGAAGTATGTACAGATAGATGTAGGACAGAAGTATATAATTATGGTGGGCTGTTGTCTCTGCCTACCCCGGAGAGAGAGACACGTATATATTATAAAGAGTATATGTATATAAAAAAAGAGTTAAAAGTAGAAACGATTATGTGATCCCTCCAAGCCCTTTTCATAATCGAACGACCAGACGTACAGAGATGCGCCATCGTTAATATGGTGGGCATTCTGCTCATACGCACGAATTGCTTCACCATCAGGTGGTCAAACGCGGGTCTATTAACTATAAAAAATGTGAGTTTCAAAAGGTCGTCATCTAATAATTTTTCGCTTCGATATTTTCCATGAAGCGATTGCTATCTGACTTCCACAGCCCACTGGCAATATCATAGTTCTGTAGTTAGACCAGGTCCTCGATTCTGCTAAAGGCAAACCACTGTAATACCACTGACACTCTAAAAATGTTATTTAATTGTAGACTTTAACGTTATACCTACACTTAAATTCTAAAATCAAATGTAAAGAATTAATTTAACTTTTTCATTCACTCTACAAAATATCATTTGACTTTAGACTTGAATTTTATAACAATAAAGTCTACAATTAAATGGCATTTTTTAGAGTGTCAGTGGTATATCAGTGGTTTGTCTTAAGCAGAATCGAAGCCCTGTTGTCGTACTTTACAGGACTCCAACTACCCGTAACGATTGCCATAGATGTAAGTATGGCAACTGATGCCAACGGCATATCGTGGCAACGGATAACGTGCTCTCTGAGGCACGGATGAAATGAGAATCGAACCCGAGACCTCCAACGTTGCAGTCGAATGGTCTACCACCACGCCTCGGAGGTCAACAGCTAACCATTCCAACAGGCGGGGCAAAGGCAAAAATATGAATGCTGCTCATGATATGCAGCGTTAATTTTCTGATGGCAGGTTTACGACAACAAGAGAAAATAATCGAGTTCTTTTGTTTGGTTCGGTGTCTCTTTTCTTTGCCGCATCATTAAAACCTGGAATTCTTTACCAGTTCACGTATTTCTTTCCTCCTACAGTGCCGGGTACTTTGAGCGGGGCGAGAAAAAGCATTTGATGAGGCCGTCAAGCTGAGGGCCGCCACTGTAGCACTACCGATGTATGTAGTGGTGACTCCAGTCCTGAGACTTTACCTTTAGCTTACCATCAGGCAAGGTAAAGTCATTTTGACGTGTTCTATATATAAAAAAAATTGTGACTTCCATTCCAGAGACTTTACCTTCAGCTTACCATCAGGCGAGGTGAAGTCATATTGACATGACCGACATAAAAAAAAAGTTTTGCCAAGTATACCAAGTTTAAGCGGAGCGTGAAAAAGCATTTGATGAGGCCGTCAAACTGAGGGCCGCCACTGTAGCACTACCGGTGTATGTAGTGGTGACTCCAGTCCTGAGACTTTACCTTTAGCTTACCATCAGGCGAGGTGAAGTCATATTGACATGACCGACATAAAAAAAAAGTTTTACCAAGTATACCAAGTTTAAGCGGGGCGTGAAAAAACATTTGATGAGGCCGTCAAACTGAGGGCCGCCACTGTAGCACTACCGGTGTATGTAGTGGTGACTCCAGTCCTGAGACTTTACCTTTAGCTTACCATCAGGCGAGGTGAAGTCATATTGACATGACCGACATAAAAAAAAAGTTTTACCAAGTATACCAAGTTTAAGCGGGGCGTGAAAAAACATTTGATGAGGCCGTCAAACTGAGGGCCGCCACTGTAGCACTACCGGTGTAGGTTTGTGGTGGTGACCCCAGTCCTGAGACTTTGCCCTTAGCTTACCATCAGGCGAGGTAAAGTCATTTTGACGTGTCCTATATAAAAAAAAGAAGGTACTTACCTAAGCGTTTCAGAAGTGACTAACTGTGGTTCAATGGCCGGTGGCGGCGGTCGGCCGCTATTGAACAATTGTTGAACCGCTGAATTTGATTTCGGCGCGTGAATTGTTAGAATCAGGGGTGTTTCAAGCCTGTGGGGACAATGTGTTTGATGTTAGTACGTTATATACGCTCAATTATTATACTTATAGTAAAGTAAATACCGGAGATATCTATAGGTACTTATTATTTAATTGATAGTTGTATAATTATTTTTTGAATGTTATTTGAATTTGACCTCTCTGTTTTGGTAGGTATTGATTTTGTATTCAACAAGCCTCAACTCCCAGCCAGCGGTTGATTACAGCACGCACAACGTTCATGTTTATATTAACCACTGTACTTCAATCATGGATACTTTGAGGGATTCAAAACTCTAGCTAGCTTCAACGAAGGTATTCATGACCGAGTTTATATTTCGACATTACAAAATATCACTCATTTTTTTATTTTTTCGTAGGTGGCAGACAAGCACACGGCCCAGCTGATGGGAAGCGGTTACCGTGGCCTATGGACGTGTGCAACACTAAAGGTGACACACTTGTGCTGCCTACCCTGAAAGAAAGGGGGGAGGGCTAGAAACGGGTGGGGAGGCTAGGAAGGGGTAGGGGAAGGAAGGGTACAGTGAGCTCTGGCTACCCTACTTACCGCCGGAAACACAATACGATGGTTATTATGGCCGCGATCTTCTGCAGGGCGGAGGTACTTCCCCAGTCGGACAGCTCATTTCTAACGGGAGATACCGTCGTGTCCTACCTCCAATAAAAATTCTAACACTACAGAAAACGGCCTGCTTAAGCCGGTGCTGTAGTTCAAAAGTATTTCTTGTATAAAGTGGTAAAGCGATTTATTGTATAAAACGAGTACAAAGACTCATTCAACGGGGGTCGGAAATGGCCGGCATCGGACTCCAGGTCGTGCCGCCGCTCGCTGTCGTGTCGACAATACTGGAGCAATCGTGCTTCGGTTATATAATTATTATTATCGTTGCTAGGAACCTATATACAGTACGTACGATAAAGTGAAAAATGCAGTATCAATATTCGCACTGAAATTTTGCTATTGTACCGCACTGTCGGCAGCTAATCTGGATTTTGGCATTCTATGCAAATTTTTAGCATTACAAAAGGTTTCAATTAATCAATCAATTAGAAAAATATCGGTTGGTGCCCAATGTGGAATACCTTTATTTTTTTTAACGTGCGGAAATCCCCATGGATGCCACCCCGTCGGCCATCGGGGGTGGTTATGTCGGGATCGAACCGACTAAAACCGCACGCCGTCTCGGGTCTAAATACCGGGGTGTAAGGTTACCAAATAGGAATATCCCTCGCACCCCAGCTGACCCCGGGCCATCTACGGTTTTAAGATGGCCCCCTCGACCCCCCCGAACTACGTTGAATATTTTTGTCCTAGATGATAAAACTGATATCAGGGCCCGTAGACAAATGTCAGTGTATTCCGTAGCGTAAATCGCAATCGAATAGAAATGTGTAGGTCGACCAATCACATCCAAGCTCGTCGCCGGCGTACGATGCGCGCGCCGCGGCGGAATCACGAGCTGGAGTGTGATTGGTCGACCTAATCTATTCTATTCGATACGATACGATAGCGATTTAGACTTTTTCCACTTGGCTACGGGCACAGGTAATGCATCAAGCGCGGCATGTCAAAATGGAAGACAAGTTTTATCTTTCTCTTTGTTTCTGTACTAACCCGCCCTTTTTTGTGCGAATCACTGATACCAACCCCATCGGCAATCGGGGGTGGTTAGGTCGGAATTTAACCAACTAAAACCGCACGCCGTTTTGGGACTACAGACGTGTAAGTAATGTATTTTTTTTATACTACGTAGGTGGCAGACAAGCACACGGCCCACCTGATGAGAAGCGGTCACCGTGGCCTATGAACGTGTGCAACACTAAAGGTGTCACACAGGCGCTGCCTCCCCTTTTTTTTTTTTTTTTTCCGTGCGGAAATCCTCATGGATACCCACCCCGCGGCCAGCGGGGCATGTTATGTCAGACTCTTACCGACTGAAGGGAAAGGGGGAGAGCTGTATGTATGTATGGTGCAAGGTGGCCCATAAGGTGGCCCATGACTGATCTTTAGCCGATAGCTAATTGTAACAAGAAGTAACTTAAGCTACTTTAATTTTGGAAAAATAATTAGGGTTCCGCACAAAAAAGAAATAAAACCACAAAAATCTAAAACCACGCAGTCGTGAGAATAGCTATTTTTAAATATTTATGCCAGATGTCTCTATGAGCCGATTCACCTGTCACCCGCATTCCGACCGCGTGTTGTGCACCCCACCTCCCCACACCCCCCTGTCTGTCTGGTGCGCCAGACAGTGCATCCGATGACTTCAGCCCGAGCACACGTCACTTTGCTGCACTGCTGCGTTTACTTTCACGTATTGACTTACGTAGATTCTGTTTTATTGTCAAGAGTGCCACCATTGTTGCACTATCGGTGTTTGCAATGGTGACTCCCATTCCAGAGACTTTGCCTCAGCTTACCATCAGGCGAGGTGAAGTCATGTTGACGTGACCGACATAAAAAAATGAAACGTCTATTTAAAATGCTAACGGCATATTTTGTTCAAATCTTAGAGTTATAAAAACTAACTAGCTGTTGCCCGCGGCTCCGCCCGCGTGGATGTCGAAATCCGTTTCAA